>CM067542.1:0-4800000 GCA_034509755.1 Anisodus tanguticus | reverse complement strand
CACCTCAACTATCTAAAATAAGTATTATTATTTTTTTGAAAAAATAAATACTTCTGACTTCCTTTGATGAAATTGGCTCTAATTTAACTAAACCATAATTATCAAAAGTTCATATGATCTTACTTTGTCATTTGTTTCTAACTCTGCTTTCCTTTTTCTTATGACAGAATATGTGAAATCATCAATTTTTCTAATACTTTGGTCAAGGATGGCTTCTGATCCTATGTTGAGAAATTTCTTGATTTTCCACAAAGGGTCAATGAATCTTAGTGTCACAATGACATTTGCAGCATCAAATGCTTTTGCAAAGCTATTCTCTGGTAAATGTGGGTCCAATGTTCCTATCTCTACACCAAATCCCACTTTGCATATTGAGTCCAAAGTCATCCTCATCAAGAGATCCTGGAAAAAGAATACGTTTGTTCCTTAGAAACAATACAAATGCAAATAAACGAATGTCATTTTATGTGACACGTTTATCTTTTTTATTTTGTTTTATAAAAGAATGTCATCTTTCTCTTTTTGGATATAATAAACTTTAAACTTTCCGTTTATACTACTAAGGACATGATTTATAGTCTATGACACACAAATGTCCATGAGCATGTTTTAGACCACAAGCTTCAAGAAGTTTTTCTTTATTCCTTAAACTTTGTGTTCAGTCAAACACTGTCACATAAAATAGGACGAAGAAAGTATCTTAGTCACTATATTTAAATCTCATGTTATGTAATGCACTTTACTTTTTAATCTGTAAAAAATGATACATTTTTCTTTATGGAAACAATTCAACATTTGAATTTACAATTCTACTTTTAATGACATTATTTGTAGCCACACAAATATCTATATATATGTTTTAAGATCACAAATTTCAAAAATATTTCTTTCTTTCTTAAATTTCTGTCCAGTCAAACACTTCACATAAAATGAAAAGGGGGAGTATCATAATGGTAATGCTTACGCACACATGGTGTTCATACTCAACCATATTAACTTACTATAGTTAAGAGGTTTAATGAGGTAAGAATGCATATAATTTACCATGTATAAGTACGAAGTTTAAATATTAATACATATGATGCATCTATTGACTGTTGGTACAAACATCGAATGTGATAATGTAACACCCCAGCCCACTAGTGATATTGTCTGCTTTGGGCTAGCGGACAATATCACTAGTGGGCTCGGTTGTTACAGATGGTATCAAAACCACTTTTGTGTCAACTTTGTCAGTGTGGGTCAGAGTTTAACTGAGTTTAGACAAATCCCGATTAGGCGGGACAAACTTTAGTGCTGAGTCTAGGCAAATTCCATGATGTGGGGCAAATCTCAGTGGAAATGCTAAGTCCATAAGAGGGGTGTATGTGACACTCTAGGTTAGGAGAAAAGGCCTCATATCGGCAGAATACGGGATCGATGATGGGTATATAAGTAAGCATGCCTTACACTTTTGTAACGCGTTTTAAAACCGTGTGGGCCTAGGCCCAAAGCAGAAAATATCGCTAGTGGACTGGACGGTTACAGATAAGTTTTTTACTCTATCTTAATCATTGTATTTAAGTCCAATAGAATTCAACTCACCTGCATGTCTACTTGCTCATTCTTGGAATATGCTTGATTTAGAATTTTAAAGAGTTTAAGGCTATAGTCCCTGAAAACTACAGTGTTGAAATCCCTCAAATTCTTTGAAGCAAACTCAAAGCTAGCAGTCTTCCTTTGTTTCCTCCAAAGCTCACCATCCACATTAAAGATGCCATCTCCAAGCAAAACTTCCATATATGAATGGTACACTTCACCCTGTGCCAAACCAAAAAAATACAATCATTCTCATGCTAACTAAAACCATATGTAAATGACAAGAAAAAGGATAGCCACATACCCAGTGAGTAATCTAATTAATAATAGAAAGTAGTTACTCACTCAATCACGCAAATTAAAACTAGTAGGCGAATATATAATATAAGTATAATTCATTTATAATATGTGTATAATTAATGTATAATTTATATATTGGATAGAAAAATAAACTCCACTCCATCTTAATTTATGTGATACTTTTTCGCTTTATCGAGAGTCAATTTGACTAAACTTAGAAACTAAATTGGATTAGAATAACTCAATATCTTAAGATTAAAATTTATATATTTAAAAATTACATGAAAAGTATTATAAGTTGCAACTTTTCTCATATCAATTTAATAAAAAATATATTTAAAAAATGTTGATCAAAGTTTATGCAGTTTAAAACTCAAAAAGTAAAAATATTACATAAATTGATAGAGACCAGAGAGACCAGGAGTAAAAAGTCCCCTAAGAGAAAATGGAAGAGTCAACGATCTGAGTGGGCTTAGAGCAAGACAAAGGCTAGAAAAGCCCAACATAGCTTATTCAACTGAGTTGAAAGAGATAAAGGCACGTGCCATACAGTAGATAGAGAGATAATAATTATAGAAATAGACCTATCAATCGAGCTCTAATACCATGCTAAGAATATGAGCATCTAATCCAAGAGGAGAAGGCTCGGGACATTATCCTTTTGAAAGTATCCTTGGACAATGAATTGAGTGAAACATGTATTATCTAATCGATACTATTTTACTTTTTGAGTTATCCCTTTGATTTTGATATGTGTGTCAACGAAGCGAGTTGAAATGAATTTAGGCTGGTTGACTATTCTAAAAGTTACTTGGGTTGGATCAAGAGATAGACTAAACAATGGATTATAGCCCATCATATTCAACTCTAGCCAAATTTTAATTTCTTTGTTTTCTTATAATTTGTTAATTACCAAGTAAATACTTTTTTCTTTTATTATGGTTATATTATCGAACGATAAAATTTTAAAAATTGACAAGTTTTGTTATGCGTTAATTTGAGCTGCACACTTAACCCAAATTATGTTGGGAGATTTTGCTCTATGGTACTTTATAAAGCAGTACGGGAAGTATTTAACTATTACAAGTATTCGAAAGGATAAATAAAGATTTCAATAATTCAACTAGAAATCTGAAAATTACAATATAACAACAAAACGAAATTACGATTTTGTTGAAGACCGAAAAATGGAAAGCGGTTTATCTTTGAGTCGAGTGTAGCACTCTGTCCTTAAGACAATATTGCCCCGTATGTATCCTTTATACATCCTGGACAATTTGTCTCCCAAGATAAAACAAAGAATGGAACCCTTGAGCAAAGGAAACTCAAGAGCTACCGTGAAGAATATTGAGTAACGAAATGATGCTCGGAAGTTGTAGGAAGAAGATTTTTTCTCGGTTGTGTATTTTCGTGCATATCAAGTGTGCTCAACAATGGTGTAAGGGGGTGTTTATATAGGTGAAGGAGGGGCTGAAAAACTGCCTGAAAACGCCTCCATAATAGCCAAATAATGGCCATTATGGAGGTAGTAAAGTCACCAACATAAATGGTGAAAGACCAACTCGTTTTGGCCATTATAGGAGGAGTAATTCACCAAAATAAATGGCTGAATTGAGAGCTTGGACGTTTCTCGCTTTGACCGTCGAAATTCCAACTTTCGAAAACTTCGGGGACCAAACTGTACATCTTGAAACTTCAGGGACCAAACTGTACATCTTGAAACTTCTGGGACCAAACAGTACATCTGAAAGAATTCTAGTTCAAACTGTACATCTGAAACTTCGGGATCAAACCGTACTTCTTGCAAAGTTTTCGGCCCAAAAAGATAATATCGGAAGGCCCACAGCCCACGACCCGTGACCCGTGACCCGTGACCCGAGAACCCGGAACCGGACCGGACGGGCGGGCGGCGGCGGCGCGCGTGTGGTCTTTACTTGAACCGAAGCACATCTAGGTCCTCCCTCCTTTAAACACATGGGATACCCGCAGGGTCCCAAACCCCAAACCAATTTCAAGTATTATATACACAACAATTCTTTCTTCCTCTACCGAGGGAGAATTACACACAATACCACACTTTCCATGCTTCAAACACCTTACTTCGTGAACCAATATCTCTTTCATTTCTCAATGAAATTTGACAATTCTTGGCCCTACGGTTATCTACGTACTTAGTAGATCATGTATGTGTGAAGAACCGGATTCTCCAACATACGTTACACTAGTGTTTAAGCCGTTAAAGTTGGTCGGTCGCAACTCCCGCCAAAGGCAAATTTCCAACAATCCCCTCTTGAAAGAGATTTTGGCGCACTCACATGGTGTCTTTTCATTTCCAGCAAATATTTCGACGGACCGATGTTGCATAAGGAGAGGTAGCCTCGGCTTTGAACCTTCCATAGTTGAATACCATCGGACTTACTTATGCGCGCGTGAACGTGATGTCTTGAACCGTCGGTGTTTAGTGTAAGCCAAGACAACGGTACCAACACAACAAATTCCCTTACTCTCTTCTTCGTAATGTTTTGTCCGTTTTGGCCATGGACAACGTCTTGGATTCTTAAGTGCGTTCAATTTGAGGCGGCCCGTCCTCGCACTTAAATAGGTGGTCTCCTACAAGGTATCCCGCTATACCCCACTTCACAAGTGTTAGGAACCATTAAAAGTTTCTCAAAGACCTAACCTCAACCGTTGAGGATCATTACGGGTTTTGAAAACTTAACCTTTACCCATACTTGCGTATAGCACTTAACGTCTATCGCGGGAATGGCTTTGGATTTGGTGTTTCTTTTCGAAATCACTATCCGAAGTGCTCATGCTTCCACCGAAGCGATCAACCGAACCTTTACAACTTAGTTTTCCCATTGAACCAAATTACGGGATCTCCGGTTCGTAAGGTTGGGTTTCCACCGTATTGGTTCGTATATTTTGGGTTTTAAGCCCATTCCCCTAGACAGCAGAAAACTTGATCTCCGGGTAGTCCCTTAGTTAGTAAATAAGGAAGTGACACCCGTGATGATCAACGCCATACGGTCTTATGTCTCCGATAGATCCCGACGGATATGTCCGGACGCCGTCATCCGTGTCCTTCCTAAAGCCGATCGGCTAGCCACGGTGTATAACCGCTGCTGAAGGCACGGGTTTCTCCCAATAAGGGACGTCCTCTAAGGATCCGTGAAGTTACTCAACTTCTTTCATGCTTTGTATAAAGCGATAAACTCCGATTCCATCATGAATCGGCCGATGCAAGTTTGCTTAGAGGATTTTCCAAGAACCACCATACACATTTACTTGTGGCTTTGGTGTTCTTCGATCGATGTCCGCTTGCATCACCGTGTTCTCCCGAACCGCCGGACATCCGAGAATACAATAATCCGTAGATAAGCGAATAATTCGGATATCGTCATATTCGACTTAACGCCTTCTATTGATCATGTATTAAGATCATCGGTGAACCTTAGTTCAACTAATATGTTTGTAGGACGATACCGGGTCGGTTGTAGTGTGTACAATACATTGAACTACACGTGACTTTGTGCATATCACTCCTTGTCTATGGGTGCACCATGATTTCAATCGGTTCTATGACTCATATCCATTGGTGGCTTCAACGAGACCGTCAACTATCGACCGATCCGTTAGATGTCTTAGAAATCCAATTCCTAAGATGTCATCTCGTGATACTCATATCTTTCATATCGAGACTTTGTTTCAATATGATTTTCACTCTAAGACCGTTGGTTTTCCAACTGTTGGCTTTCTAACTTCGAGTCAATGTTTACGTGATCGATTCATTGTTTCGTTTTATCGAGACTTTCGGGACCAAAATGTTAACATTTCGGGGACCAAAATGAAAGTTCGGGAAGAAGCCCAACAGTTCGAAAACCAATTCGATCCTCTTCTTCCAACTCTCCGATTTGGAAGGTCATTTCAACACCCATGCCATGTAAGATTACAATGGCCCTGGATGTGAAGCTACTCACGGGGGAGCACTTTTTACAACCCAAAGGTTCTTTTCCCGGAGGAAGATTAACTATTACACACGTATGGTTCTATATATGGAATCTATTTCTCCCTTTAGCTTCTTTCCAAAGCGGCGCTTTTGGAGATAACAATTATTTGTTAATTGTCCATGGTTCGTTCTCAACCATACAAGCTAGAAGGACTGGAACAAGTCTTTGTCCCCTCTTTGCTCCGTCTTGGTTCAACATCTAGAATCCCCGAGTTCGCGGATACGGAATATTAAGTTCCGGATAGACAAGAACTTTCGAGTCATGAAGATACGGAACATCTAGTTCCGGACAACGAGCCCTCGCGGGTTCTTGTTAACCTTGAGCAATTACTCCTTTTCCTTTTCCAAGGAAAGTTATCTCCAAAGAATTCGGCATTCTTTGACGCCAAGAGGCGATCAACACTCTTCGTTATTTGCGGATCCGGTGGATATGCAATCTACGATCTTAGGTCGAACTTGACCTGTTTCGGTGGCCCATCTTTTACCAAGTTACCCCTCATAATTTGGGCGTACGACTTCGTGCTTGGCTAACACCGTTAGACTGAGGTGAGAAATGAACATTCGTTTAATAAATGATGCTTCAAATTCTCCCCCTCTATTGCTACGAATTTTGCAATCCATAGGCATAGTTGATTTTCAACTTCAGCTTTGTAGCGCTTATCCGCTTCAACAACTTCATCTTTGCTTTTCAACAAACAAAGGATTCCATACGTTGTACCATCATCAATGAAGATCACAACGTACTTGTCTCCCCCCTCTATTTTGTATAAACTTCAAATCACCCAATTAGGTGTGACTAAGTTCTAGAGGAGCGGTGCTTCTTTCGCTATTCCCTTGACGGAATTTGGAAAGGTGATTTTGCCTCTTCATCTACCTCACATTTATTTTGAGGGTTTATGTCGACAGAAGGCAACAATCTCAACATCGTTAGCTTTTGAATGACTTGCTATTTAACGTGTCTTAATCTATGATGGCATAGATGCACGGATTACAAATATATCATTCATTTGGCTACAAACGTCTTGTACCATTCTTAGTTATTACGGACCTATTGGACTAGTCTCAAACTAGCTTGACCAACAGCGTCCCTTAAACCAAGTTAGGAATATGTATCACCTCATCTTAGAGTGATCACAATCCATGAAGTCCTATTGAGGACAACCTCTCCAACCCCTTCTACTTTAGAGGTGGCGTTGCTTCACATGAACAACCTCTTGCCGTGGTTAGGGCATAACCGGATCATATGTGATCTAGATACTCACGGCCCACTCTAGTTTCTTTGGCGACCGAGTGTCCAATTTCTTTACTTGCCTTTATTTAGGCCTTCGGATCATTTAGGACCTGGAAACTCTGGCCCACCTTACTAGGTGTCCATTACTTTTCCAATGAAATGAATTCTGGCACCACTCCAGTCGCCCGGAGGCTTTCTATGACCGAGTGTCCAATATCATCATATCAAAGGAATTTTGGCCCACTCCAGTCACCCGGAGGCTTTGTATGACTGAGTGTCCAATATCATCCTATCAAAGGAATTTTGGCCCACTCTAGTCGCCCGGAGGCTTTGTATGACTGAGTGTCCAATCCTATGAAGGAATTTTGGCCCACTCTAGTCGCCCGGAGGCTTTGTATGACTGAGTGTCCAATATCATCCTATGAAGGATCTTCTGTCAAATAGTATGACGGGGCTCAACGTCTTTAGCTTTTAGTCTTCTTCCGTTATGATTGGTGCCCGAGATAATTCTTGGCGCTTACTTAAGAGTGGTAAAAGTTTTCGCACGATTAGTGGATCTTTCTCCATAGTATGTGCGACCATACTTTACACACTTTAGTAATTACACTTAAAAGAACGGATCTTCTTAAGTCGTTTACAAAATTCAATCTTTAAACGGAAAAGAAGATGAGATTAAACTTCTGATTTGTTAAAGCATAAGGAATATAAATTATTTTCATATTCCTTCTTACTTTAATCCATTTTTAATCAGACATAATTTAATCTTTATTCTTGACAAGTAAGAAAAACTACTTATCATTTAATCCTTATTCTTGACAAGTGAGAAAAATACTTATCCCAATTTCGGATTCTGGCTCACTTCAGTCACTTCATCAGACTGAGTGTCCATTTCCTTCTCGCCATTAGTCGAATCCTTTGTCTGGGATAGATACAGGCCTTCTGCTGCAAGATAGAAGTACATCTTCAGTCTTCTCCTCTTGTCCCAGTTGACATCCTCAGGCTCTCGAGAGCGTTTGTTTCCACCGATCTTGGTGGCGGTGACACCATGAACACGTTCATCATCATCACTCTCTTCTACCGAAAAACCATTTCCATATCCGATTTGGTCACACAATTTTTGACCGACATCTTTCGAATACTAATAGTAATACAATACAAATATTGTCTTAAGTTGTTGGGAGATTTTGCTCTATGGTACTTTATAAAGCGATGCACGGGAAGTATTTAACTATTACAAGTATTCGAAAGGATAAATAAAGATTTCAATAATTCAACTAGAAATCTGAAAATTACAATATAACAACAAAAAAAAAAGCTGAAATTACGATTTTGTTGAAGACCGAAAAATGGAAACTGGTTTATCTTTGAGTCGAGTGTAGCACTCTGTCCTTAAGACAATATTGCCCCGTATGTATCCTTTATACGTCTGGACAATTTGTCTCCCAAGATAAAACAAAGAATGGAACCCTTGAGCAAAGGAAACTCAAGAGCTACCGTGAAGAATATTGAGTAACGAAATGATACTTGGAAGTTGTAGGAAGAAGATTTTTTCTGGGTTGTGTATTTTCGTGCATATCAAGTGTGCTCAACAATGGTGTAAGGGGTGTTTATATAGGTGAAGGAGGGGCTGAAAAACTGCACTGAAAACTCGCCTCCATAATAGCCAAATAATGGCCATTATGGAGGTAGTAAAGTCACCAACATAAATGGTGAAAGACCAACTGTTTTGGCCATTATAGGAGGAGTAATTCAGCCAAAATAAATGGCTGAATTGAGAGCTTGGACGTTTCTCGCTTTGACCGTCGAAATTCCAACTTTCGAAAACTTCGGGGACCAAACTGTACATCTTGAAACTTCGGGGACCAAAGCTGTACATCTTGAAACTTCGGGACCAAACGGTACATCCGAAAGAATTCGGTTCAAACCGTACATCTGAAACTTCGGGATCAAACCGTACTTCTTGCAAAGTTTTCTCGGCCCAAAAAGATAATATCAGAAGGCCCGTGAACCCGTGAACCCGGAACCGGACCGGACGGGCGGGCGGCGGCGGCGCGCGTGTGGTCTTTACTTGAACCGAAGCACATCTAGGTCCTCCCTCCTTTAAACACATGGGATACCCCTTGGGGTCCCAAACCCCAAACCAATTTCAAGTATTATATACACAACAATTCTTTCTTCCTCTACCGATGAGGGAGAATTACACACAATACCACACTTTCCATGCTTCAAACACCTTACTTCGTGAACCAATATCTCTTTCATTTCTAATGAAATTTGACAATTCTTGGCCCTACGGTTATCTACGTACTTAGTAGATCATGCATGTGTGAAGAACCGGATTCTCCAACATACGTTACACTAGTGTTTAAGCCGTTAAAGTTGGTCGGTCGCAACTCCCGCCAAAGGCAAATTTCCAACAAATTAGTCAAACTTTTAGCGTTAGATATCTAATATGGGCGCAGTCCAAATTAACCCTTCTGGAAAAATATGCCTAGCCCAACTCATCTGAACTTGGACGAATCATATTTTATGGGCTAATTTTGCCAATTGTCCAAATTGACCGGATAACAAAAATAACATACCTAGTATAATTTTATCAGGTAGGGTCTGAAAATGATAGAGTATACGCAGATCTTATCTTTACCTTGTGATGGTAGAGATGTTGTTTCCGATAAACCATCGATTCAAATTGATTGGATAAAGAGGAGAAAATTATAAAGAAAAAGTAAAGATAAAGAAATCATCACATACCTTTGGATAATTATCAAAGTTTGTTTTGAGAACATGTTCGACATTAGTTGGATGAGCAATGTAAGTATAAGTTGTAGTCATCGCAGGAACAACAACTGTTGGGGACTCAGCCAAATAATTGACTAACCAATCATGCATTCGATCAAAATTCACCCATTGTTCCAAGCCTGCACCAATTAGAGGCCAATTTATAGGGCCTTTCTTATTTTTCTGCCTCAATGTTTTGATAAATGTCCAAGAAAAAAACAAGCAAACCAACAACGTTAATAATTCCATGTTGTTGTAAAATAATAAGTGAAGTAATCGTCGTCTTATCAGTCGTTTGATGATGGGGTATTAGAAATATTGGAAATTATGGCGTGAAGAAGTGAAAATTATGTGTTAATCTAATATATAGATATTGGAGGGTTAAGTGTAAAGTGGTTTAGGCATAGATTACATGTGAACTTTCTAAAAAAATGTCAAGAGTCTTTGCATGTTGTGAATTGAAAATATTGCACGTTCTTTGTGTCTTCAACCTAAACTTATATTCATGTCAACCATTTTTTTTTCTTTTGAAGGTCAGTATAATTTTATGTAAGTCAATCTCGGTTATAGTAACGGGAAAAGTTACATATTTAGCCGCTAGCTAAATATTCAAAAAAAATATATATTAGTTATGTATAAAATATGTATAGTATATGCATATTTCATTAATGTCGACTACTATTTTAGTGGGCATTATACAATATCAAAATTTCTATAGTTAAACCAACTTTAGGCCCACGTATGTAGACGACATTTTAATTACATATAGGGCAGTCTGGTGCACTAAGCTCCCGCTATGCGCGGGATCCGAAAAGGTCGGATCACAAGGGTCTGTTGTACGTAGCATTACCTTGCATTTCTGCCAGAGTATGTTTCCATATAGATAAACTAGTAAATCAATCAGAGTTGCTATTTGGGAAAGGAGAAGAAAGACTTATTTGTACAAGGTGCTTGCTACTATAAGAATAAAGGGGAAATAACACAAAATGCGCATTGGAGGCAAAGTAATTACCCGTCCATGTCTTCTTCTAAACTAGTTTCGCTTCTATTTAGCTAGGCCGGAAATATTTACCCAAGTAACCTCTCGCTCAAAAAAAAAAATTCATGATACCATCTCAATATATTTATGCACCATGATGGTATCATGGAAGACTAAGAGAATGATTGGAGCAGTCCTCCATCATACCACCTTAGTATATTTATATACCATGATGGTATCATGGAGGATTAAGAGAGTGTCTCATAAGGACCAAAGTAGTCCTCCGTGATACCATCTCAGTATGTGGTATATACCATGATGGTATCTTGGAAGACATTGTCTCATTGAAGGATTGAAACAGTCTTCTATAATAGCATCTCAATATATGTATATAAGATGATGTTATCATAGATGTTTTTTTGAGGAAAGTGTTTTTTTGAATAACTGAACATGATCCTCTTTCAATATATTATATATACCAATGGGTTTCATAAAGCGTTGATGAGTGTTTTTGAAAAAATGAAATAAGTCATTTGTGATACCATGTTGATATCATAATTTTGGGGGCATCCCAGAAAATAATTTTAGAGGCATGAAAGTAAAGGAATATGGACGAATAATTATTTTATGTCCAGGAGGCATCCACATTTTCCCCCCTATAATTAACTAGAGGGAGAGGGCCTTCAATGTTTTTACCGTACTAAATTGCCCAAATTATATATGCAACCAACTCCAAACCTGTCAAAAACTATTTGAAGGCCTGCAAAAAGTCATACTGGTAAATAATCATACAGTAATAATTTACTATACGCGTTATTATATGGTACAAACGTGTGTTTCCTTTATTATTTCTTGTTAAAGTTGATTTATAACTCTTTAATACCCTCATTTAATTGTTGGAGAATTTTAAAAAAGAATCTTTAATGATTATAATTAATGTCTTGTGCACAGCTTCTCTATATTCGACAGGCGATTTTGTTATGTATTTGGAAATCATTAATTGCGTATTTACTTCAACATTTAATTTATTGACTGTTTATGTAGTAAATTTCTAACCAATGGCCACATTTATATTAAATATTGCTTTTATTATTGTGATAATTAAGGTAGTTACATACCGTTTAAATTCATACCGCTTGCTAAATTTCGTCAGACCAGGCAAGTGACATAGGCGATGTTTATTACAAAAAGGATCTAAGTTATATACATTTATAGCTACTCTATCAATCCACGTTAATAGGCTATAGCAGGTTGTACATCAGACACCCATACACACGACTTCACTAGCAGGGAATCTAGTTCGGTAAGGTCCTCGTGCGAGTCCCCATGCAAGAATGCATTTTTCACATCTAACTGATACAATGGCCATGATCATGTATTTACCATATCTCAGATTTTAAATTCTGTGTCTTTGTTAGCCGTGTGTTTTTATCATTGGTTGCTATTGGCACATCATAGCTAGTGGCATTCATGCTTTATGTGTTGTTTAGAATTGTGAAATATGTGTTCAACCGGAAGATTTGAGTATAAGTCAGGTGTTCAATAGGTCGATCCCTTAATTGAGTTGTTTAAATGGAATATCTGGACAAGTTAAAGGGGCTGCCTATGTATTTGGACTATCTATTATTATAAGTCTACTTCATTTTAAAGTCTTAAAAATAGATGGGATAATTGCAAATTTGATCCTCTAATTATTGATAAATTTTAATTTTGATTCTTGAATTATTTGGTTAAGCACATGTAATATTCAATTAACTAAAATGCATATTTTTACTCCTTTTGTATAGGAGATATGTGGTATTTTTATTCTAAAACTTTGTCACCCTCAAATATGTTAACAATGCAAATTTTAACATAGCGAATCAATAATGAGATGGTTTAGTACTTAATAATTCGTTAAATTTGTGAAGAGTCACAATATGAGGGATCAAAAGTGAACATATCGATTAATTAAAGGTTAAATATAAGTAACCGAAAAATTAAAGGACCAAAATGCGAACTTATCAATATTTGAAAAACTAAGGGTGGGTTCGTTATGGAGGTAAGGAAAGTCGGTCCTTTCATTCCTTCCTGAAAATAGATCCCCAATAGCTCGCAGATGAGGAATTCTTCCGCTACGACCCTTAGGCGAGCTAATCAGTCTTGATTTGCCAAACATTTTCCAGAAAAATGTCTCCCAATTTTTCCATGTCCGGTTGATTAAAATTTTTGAAAAATATTTTCTCTAGGAAAACAAATTTCTTGATTAAAATGAGGAAAATGATTTCCCTACTAGAAGTAGGAAAAATAAGTTTCACAAATAACATTCCACAATATTGATCGTGTCCTCCCCACCCCTCAACACACCTCATCTTCACCCCACCCCCGTAGCCCCCATTCCCACCACCCTACCCCCGTAACCCCCATCCCAACCACTCCACCCCGGTAGCTCCCATACCCATCACCCCACCCTCGTAGCCCCCATCCACACCATTCCACACCCCTGCCCCTCCCCCCAACCCCCAACCATCACCTCTTATAATATTTGTCTAGATTATATACAAATATTTTAAGGATATTTATTTACGTACCAAACACAAGAAAATAAAGAATGCACTTATTTTTTAAGAAAATAATTTTCATGGAAACATTTTCTATCATACCGAACACACCCTAAAATCACAAAATTTCCAAAATGTATACATTGTAAATGCACAAAAATTAAACTCATTCAAATACTAAGAAGGTTGGTCCTTATATTTATTTTCTTACAATTATCACAAGCACACACACAGAGCATATATGTGTGCATTCCCTTTCTTTTTACATTTTTTGTAATGTGAGAAATGCGTATAGCTTTTAAAGATCACTCTCCTTATATCAATGTTGGTGAATTTGTACATGCAGAATTAAATAACTTTCTTTAGTCTTGCATTCTTTTCTACAATGTAAAATTGCGCACACGTGCATGCTCTAAATAATAAGTATATGACAAGTGGTTTTTACATAAGACAAAAATAAATTTTTAAGCATAAATATTGTTGAAATTAGAAATAAATATTTTTTCAAGCATTAAATTTTGTTGATTAGATAGGACATGACACGTCTTTAGCTTACCGAGGACATGACTTTAAATAAGAGGATATGAAATGCATAGATTTGGGTAGATTAAAATGCGCTCAATTAATAAATAGGTGGGTCATTGACCAACCCAAAAGTTACTTCGGCTGAAATGGATTGTGTTAACATGGACAAAGCGGGTTAATAATGTACCCTACCCGTCTAAAGTTTTAATTTCTTTGTTTGTTCTCTTATAAAATTTTAAGTATCTAATAAAAAAAATTATTATGACTATATATAAGCGAAATTTTCATAAATAACACTATTTATGCCCCTAATAACAAATTATGACGATATTATTAAGCTTTCAAACTATAGCAATAATTTTTAATTTCAAAACATATATATATATATATATATATATACTAGCGGACATACACACGTACAACCATACATGTATGTGCACATACATACATGTACTAGTCGTCGTACATACATACAAATACGTGCATATATTTAGTAAAAATCTGCTATAAAATTAATAGATAGCTATGTTTTGTGATGATTAAAAGGTATTGTTAAAATGGGAAATTAGTGAGTTTAAGTCGTTATATTACATAATTTTCCTTTTAAAAAATATTTTGATAAGTTTTCTTTAATTAACAACCCAATTTTATAATTGTCTGAATTGGACGGATCAAAATGAGCTGAGACAATAAATGAATGAATCATTGACCTGTCCATTCTTGGGGGTTGAACGAATTACGTTTTCATAGGCTAATTTTACCACCCCTATTTAAGATAGTATAACGTTTTCATGAACTAATTTTACAACTCCTATTTAAGATGTATTTAAACCTTTCTAATTTAGTTTAGGAAGCACATATGTTAAGGAATGGTCATGTCATTCCCAAGCTTGGATAGAGAGGTCCTCTTCTATGTACGTTTTGGTGATTCTAATGCACGAGTAGGGGTCTGGCCAAACCACCCTCCACCTCAAGAAGGATTTTAACTATTAAAAAAAACTACTATCTTTATGTATATATGAAATGACACTTGATATTATCTAAAAATAGGGGATGTCCCCGTTTTATTTCTTATAATGGCAACAAATGTAATGGGAGCTAGATGACACTGCAGTAGAGTTTATAGCGCCTGTGAAGTCCCACACCATTGATGGTGCTCATAAGTACTTCAATGCTAAGATCAACATGAATGATATATTACATATGCAGATTGCTTATTGCTCACCTTAGTTATTCCCTAACATTTTTCTGATTCACCATGTTCAGAGAGTATTACTCTCTCCGTCTCAAAGATGGTGGAGGGAATCGAGGAGGAGTTAATGGTGGAAGAAGAAGCGGAGGGGATCGAAAGGGTAATATGAGTTGGATAGTGAGGTGACATATCAAGTTGGGTGTGTAGGGTATATTTGAGTCAATTTAAGTAATGTCGGTGTATTTTTTATATGAATAGTATAACGAAGGGTAAAGTTAGTTTTTTTTTGTAAAGTAGAAGGGTAAATTTGGCTCTTTTCCCGTTTGACATCTTAAAAAATTAAAATATTATCAGGACAGAGTTGAGAATTGTCCAAGAAACATATTGTAAGGAGACAAACAAATCATCCCACGACTAATGCGGAATACCTAGAAATGTGTGGCTATTTCATCTGAAACTTTAAGTGGTTAGAGAGAACATACTTATATTTTCATGCATGGTCAAACACGTGAAAATTATTTGGCAATGAGTGATGGCGATACTCAAACAGGACCTATGCATGTTCGATGTCATGAGTATTGGTTGATCATCCCATCTAAAAACTTAGTTGTAGAGAGAGTAAGATATTCTCAATGTTATTAACCAAGATATGTCGGTAACCTACTATAATAACTTAAATTGCACTAACAAAGGCGAATATTCTTTACGTTGTTAGTGTATATAAGAAAAAATTATTTTTCAACATCATATTTGACACTCTAAAGTTGTTCTTAAATTACTGAAGAAAAAAATAGAAATGACAAAATTGACACCTTATGTTTATAGGGTAAATTTAAAATAGTCCCTTAAATATATTCAAGATCGTTTTTGTCCTTTGAATTGTCAAAAGTGAGTATTTTCATTCGTCAAATAATTAATAGACATTGGTTGTTAGATTTAACGAGAATTACGAAAAAAGACTTGACGGAAAGTCGGAAACTCACCTTTGGAAGCATAGTTTATCCTATTTTTGGCCTATTAGGTGGTTGATGCAGTTTTTTGAGGTGCAGTTTCTTTTACTTTGGTATATTGTTAGTGTTTTATACAATCTTTGTTGTTGTGATTTCTGGGATTTGACGGGACTTTTTTGGTGTTTTTTGATTAATTTATTTTTTATTTTTCACAATTCCCGTTAAATTAAATCTAACAACTTGAATTTGATAAATGTTTGATGAAAATAAAAAATATTAACTTTCGATAAACTTAAAAGACCAATGTTTGCTTAGGAAATATATATATACAAGTGCCTATTATAAATCTATCCTCGAACTTTAAGGACCATTTTTGTCATTATTGATTGAAGTCTTCTTAACAAGAAAAACAGAAATAGATTCTTTTTCTTATATTTCTTATATTATAAACAACAACAATAATAACAATAATATATTTAGTATAATCTCACAAGTAGGGTCTGGAGAGAGCATAGTATACACAAATCTTATCCTACTTTGAGAGATAAAAAGGATGTTTTCTATAAACCCTCGTATCCCAGGAAAAGCAACTTCTTGTGTTATAAAGAGAGGAAAAAACAACACTAGAAAGAGAGAAAAATCCTACATAAACGAGACTACAACTTGTTTATGATTTAAGTGACAACCTTTCACATTAGTTATGTCTCCTCCTTTTTGTTCCTTTGGGTTAATTACCCAACCGTCTATTTTTTTTCATCCAATAAATTTTGTACTACTCTGTGGTAAGAAGTTATGCTAATAGTACTTTAACAGTACTTTTATTTATAGGTCAGTCTGGATATAAAAACATATCTTAACTATCATTTTTTTCTGGACTATCACACCTCAACTATCATATACCCTTTTTCTAGTTGAACTATCACCATCCATGTATTAAAACATACTTCAACTGTCATCAATCAAATTGGAAAAGGAAACAACTGACAATTGAAGTGTATTTTAATTCACAAATATTGATACGGTGATAGTTCAAAGAGGAAAAGGGAACGTGTGATAGTTAAGGTGGGAGACTCGCAAAAAATGGTAGTTCAGATATGTTCTTTACCATTATTTCTTTAACATATAAAGGGAATAAAGATGTACAGAGTACTAAGTTAGGGAGTTGGACTTGAACCTAATGCAGTTACTCCAATTGTTAGAAAACTTATTATTGTATCATAAATCTTTTTTATACTGTCTGCTAGCATTTAATTCCCTTGTGTGTATTTATAAACCCCAGTTAGCTAGCTTTCTACTGAATAACACAACTCATTTGCAAAGAAAATATATTCTTATAATTTTCTTCTCTCTGTTCTTACCTTAAGCAAAAGAAAAAATGGGAAGGTCACCATGTTGTGAGAATGTTGGATTGAAGAAAGGGTCATGGACTCAAGAAGAAGATCAAAAACTCATGGCTTACATTGAAAAAAATGGTTGTGGAAGCTGGCGTGCTTTGCCAACTAAAGCCGGTAGTATACACAGATAGTGTAAAAAATATATATTATATTATTAGTGTATTTTAACATGTTGACTATTGGTTTTTGTACTTCAATTATCGTGTTATTTTGTTGTAGTTAATTTTTCTTTTTAAGAATGTTTTGTTATGCTTTCTTTAGTTTTTTGCTATGGCCGTCTTCACTTCCGTTATTTTCTTTTTTTCGAACTGCTTTGATATGTTTTTCTTTGAGCCGAGGCTCTATCGAAAATAGTTTCTCTACTTCTCAAGGTAAGAGTAAGGTCTGTGTACACACTACACTTCCCAGATCCCACTTGTGAAATTACATTAAATTTGTTGTTATTGTTATTTTAACATGTTGCCGTAAGTAAGATGTCCTAATTTTCATGTCGTTAATCTTACTTTCTATAGACGGTTAGTTATGTATGTGTAATTATCTTTTTAGTGACATATTAGTGTGAAATTCTTTTTGTCCTATATGTACGTGTATAAAAGTTAATCTCTTTGGGGTGGTTTGATTAATTACTAGGATTAATACTATCCCCACATACATAGGAGGAATTTTATTCTTCCATTATAATTCCGGAATAATAATCTTTGGATAACCTTGTTTTAAACCAAATGACCCTTAAAAGTTGGTAATGTTACTACTTAATCCAGTTTATTTTGTTCATGTCATTTTAGAACTTGGAGTTAATCCATATTCATGATAATGTAAAAGAACTTTGACATTATTAATGTATTTTAACATGTTGTAGCAAATAACATCTCTTATTTTTCAAGTTGTTAATTCTACTTTATATGGACGGTTTGTTACCTATAATCACTACAAGAAAATATAACATTGACAACAAAACTTTAGCAACAATAAATATATTATTGCTAAAAACGTAAATGGCAACAAAACTTTAATATATTGTTGCTAAAAACGTAAATGGAAACAACTTGTTGTTGCGAAAACTTTTCGCATTGGAGGTTATTACAACGGTATGCAATAATTTTTGTTGTTGTGAAAAGTACTTTTGACAATAACATTCTACATATGCCAACAAAAAATATTGTTGGTAAATACTTTTTTCTTGTAGTGAGTTTTTTTAAGTGACATGTTAGCGTAAAAAAAGTTTGTCCATATTTGTGTAAAAGTTAAATTATTAAAGACGATAATAATACTATATAACGCATTCTAATTTGCTCATGTCATTTAAAAACTTGGATTTAATCCATATATAGATATATACACACCAGTGCAAACGAATGTTTATGTAGTTATAGTCAACGTGTTGTAGCAAGTAACACGTCTTATTCATTCATTGTTAATCCTATTTTTATGAGTAATTTGTTTGAACGGTTAACAGACAACAATTTTGAAATTCTTATTGCAAATCCTCTCCTCTTAGCAATCTTTTGTTATTTGTTTTCTTCGATTGTTGGAAACAAAGCAGTACGGGAATAGTAAATAACTATTACAAGTGCTTCAAAAGGATAAACCATAAAAATTACAATAGCAACAAACTTGTAGTAAATAAGAATTGTGACAACAAGCTTTTTGAGTTCTTGAATCTTTATACCAATTTGCAGAAAGCTCTTTGAATCTTGATAACCTGAAATCAAGACATACTAAATCTAGAAGTGTTACAACTGTGATGAGTCGAGTGATAGCACTATGTCTTTAAGACAAGATTGCCCCCGTATATAGGTTTTACGGAAGTGTGGGCAATAGTCTCCCAAGATGAAACAGATAACTATCAAAAGTGCAAAGCCTACACAAATGATCTCAACGAAGAACACGAATAATGAAGATTGCTAAGAGAAGGATTGCTTATCAGAAAAACTGATCTCTTTGTGGTGTTGTTAACTTGCAAGTATGCTCACTTGTTCATTTTTTTCATCTATAGAATTGAGCCAAAGACCTCAACTTATAGGTGTGCAAGATGGCTTTTCAAATGCCACATAATGGCATTCAATTGTCATGTAATTGATGACATTTAACCCCCAAGTAATGCAGCAACATAATGGTCCAAGTAATGGCCATTATTGGGTGGATTCAATGCCATTGAAACCATCTCAACAGTCAAACCTTTGGGATTCCGTCGAGCAGTCACTGCCAATGAAGCGCCGCAGCGCTGCAAGGGGCGCCGCGGCCCAGTCTGGGAGGTGCAGCGGCCCTTCTCGGCTTCGCGGCCCTTTTCCGACCCGTACCATCTTACACTTCACACAATCCTTCCTTTGTTTACCAACGTGGAACACTTGTTATTTAGCCAATAACTGTCCATCATTCTATGTCTCGATCATTTCACTTACGTAGCAATATCTCTTTCATTAACGAAATTTACGATACTTGGCACTAAGATTGCACGTGTGTGGAAACGACATTTCCAACGTGCGGGGCCCCAATTGTTCGAGTCATAAATAATTGGATAAACTTAATTCCACATTAATAAATTTTCAATATAATTATTTATAATTATCTTTTAAGTGACGTGTTAGCCATAAATAAAGTTTTGTTATCTGTGTATATATAGAAATTTAACTCTTAGGGAGTCGTGTGGTTTGAAGACAAGTTATGGTGAGATTAGTTATCCAATATACCCACCTGGCAGGTAGAATAAGGGTTTGAGGACTGCAGTGCTATTAGTTTTGTCATTTATTTTGGTACTGTTATTCCACACTGTAGCAGGTATAAGTTATACCAGGATTGGTATTTTAGTTATACCAAGATTAGTAATCAATCAAAGTTTATCTCATGACTATTTATGCTTGTACGACATTATCAAACGTTCCCGTAAAACTTTGCTATTGTCAACCGTAAATTATTGATATTTTTTATGGGAATGATTTTTTATATATAGGACTTAAGAGGTGTGGAAGGAGCTGCAGATTAAGATGGATAAATTATCTAAGAAGTAAGACTGATATCAAAAGAGGAAAATTCAATTTGCAGGAAGAACAGTCAATCATTCAACTTCATGCCCTTCTTGGTAACAGGTAACACCCCAGTTATTCATGCACAACCTCTGAATGGTTGAATAGTAGAAAAAAATAAGGAGCAAAAAGTACTATTATTATTAATCTTCCACAACAGGAAAAAATCAACAACAGTATATGTACCTTAATTAGTACTGTTCATTCTAGAGGAGTGTACATAAAATAGTCTAACATAGTTACATTATGTCTCTCCCTACAATCTTTTGTTTTGGATACTTCCTCTTTTCAAAGTTTTTATACAGTTCATAAATAGTACTCCCTGCTTTATTAATTATGGAAAAATTAGAAAGTTTTCCACTATTTTAATGGAAACATATTTTCCATCATTTATTTTCTCAATGAGCTGGTTTAGTGGAAATAAGGTTGGGAAATCATGTTTTCACACGAATTTCCCATTGATTTGTCGTTGGTAAAAGCCTCTCTTTTTAGTAGTAAATATATTTCTATATTTTTAAATATGTAGCTATAAACTTTTTTTTTTCCTTAATGAGAAGATTTTATAGCTACACAAATGTTATAACATCTTTAAGAATATAAGTTTAAAAAAATCCGCTTTTTACTTAAACTCTATGTCAATACAACAATAAGGATTTTATTTGTATTGATAGTGTAAAAATTTCAGGATTTTATTTATAGTGTAAAAAAAAATTGTGTGTTAACATGTTGTAATAGATCACTTATATCCTATTTTTAGTTAACTAATCCACACTGGTATATACGCAATATTCCTTTTGTGTGACATGATAATTTATGTAAAAGGTAAACTCTTTGCAATTTGGAAATACTATTATCGGATATATAGGTGGTCAGTTATAGCAGCTTATCAATATGTTAACATGCTGTAGCACATAATTTTCGCGACACAAATTATTCACTATATATCATTTTCTAATTATAGTGTTATTTGAATTTAGAATATTTTTGAGTTTAATTATATACACTAATTGGTTGAAATCGGTTGATTTTATTTGTTTTAGATTATAACATCTTTCAGGCTTGATATAAAAAGTTATTTGCTCTACGGACCAATTAAACTTGCCTACGTTGTTACTGCATAGAACATAAACTCAGTTAAGTTTGTATTGATTTATCAGTGCACATATACTAATATTGATTCGTGATTTTTAATCGTATAGGTGGTCAACTATAGCAGCTCATTTGGCCAACAGGACCGACAATGAAATCAAGAATCACTAGAACACGCACCTGAAGAAGAGATTAACCAAGATGGGCATTGATCCAAATACTCATAACCCAAAGTCCAACATTTTTGGTTCTGCAAACCTAAGCCACATGGCTCAGTGGGAAAATGCTCGTCTCGAAGCTGAAGCTAGGCTTTTTTGCGAGTCCAAGAAACAACAGCAGCAACAACAACAATGACAACAAACTATTATTTCCAATAACAACATCATTAATAATTATAATATCCACTTTGGTCCTAATAATTTGGTCACTACTAAAAATGTTATTGGGAGATTTTGCTCTATGGTACTTTATAAAGCAGTACGGGAAGTATTTAACTATTACAAGTATTCGAAAGGATAAACAAAAAGATTCAATAATTCAACATGGAATCTGAAATTACAATCGTTACATAAGTAAAAACTGGAAATTCCAGTTTTGTAGAAGACGGAAAAATGTAAATTGTTTTTGCTGAGTCGAGTGTAGCACTCTGTCCTAAGACAATATTGCCCCGTATGTATCCTTTATACGTCCTGGACAATTTGTCTCCCAAGATAAAACAGCAATGGAACCCTTGAGCAAAGGAAACTCAAGAGCTACCGTGAAGAATATTGAGTAACGAAATGATGCTTGGAAGTTGTAGGAAGAAGAAATTTCTCGCTTGTGTATTTTCGTGTGTTGCCTCTCTTTTTTTTTTTTTTAGCTTCTTGTTGGTTCTCAACAATGGTGTAATGGGGTGTTTATATAGGAGAGGGAGGGGGTCATTTCTTGCTGAAAAGCGCCTCCATAATAGCCAAATAATGGCCATTATGGAGGTAGTAAAGTCACCAACATAAATGGTGAAAGACCAACGGATTTGGCCATTATAGGAGGAGTAATTCAGCCAAAATAAATGGCTGAATTGAGTGCTTGGCTTTTCTGTCTTGACCGTCGAAATTCTGAACTTCAGGGACCAAACTGTACATCTTGAAACTTCGGGGACCAAACGCACATCCGAAAGAATTCGGTTCAAACTGTATATCTGAAACTTCGGGATCAAACTGTACTTCTGGCAAAGTTTTCTGGCCCAAAAAGATAATATCAAAAGACCCACAGCCCACAGCCCACGACCCGTGACCCGTGACCCGGAACCGGACCGGACGGGACGGGCGGGCGGCGGCGGCGCGCGTGTGATCTTTCCTCGAACCGAAGCACATCTAGGTCCTCCCTCCTTTAAACACATGGGATACCCCTTGGGGTCCCAAACCCCAAACCAATTTCGAATCTTATATACACAACAATTCTTTCTTCCTCTACCGATGAGGGAGAATTACACACAATACCACACTTTCCATGCTTCAAACACCTTACTTCGTGAACCAATATCTCTTTCATTTCTCAATGAAATTTGACGATTCTTGGCCCTACGGTTATCTACGTACTTAGTAGATCATGCATGTGTGAAGAACCGGATTCTCCAACATACGTTACACTAGTGTTTAAGCCGTTAAAGTTGGTCGGTCGCAACTCCCGCCAAAGGCAAATTTCCAACAATCCCCTCTTGAAAGAGATTTTGGCGCACTCACATGGTGTCTTTTCATTTCCAACAATATTTCACCGACCGATGTTGCATAAGGAGAGGTAGCCTCGGCTTTGAACCTTCCATAGTTGAATACCATCGGACTTACTTATTGCGCGGTGAACGTGATGTCTTGAACCGTCGGTGTTTAGTGTAAGCCAAGACAACGGTACCAACACAACAAATTCCCTTACTCTCTTATTCGTAATGTTTTGTCCGTTTTGGCCATGGACAACGTCTTGGATTCTTAAGTGCGTTCAATTTGAGGCGGCCCGTCCTCGCACTTAAATAGGTGGTCTCCTACAAGGTATCCCGCTATACCCCACTTCACAAGTGTTAGGAACCATTAAAAGTTTCCCAAAACCTAACCTCAACTTGTTGAGGATCATTACGAGTTTTGAAAACTTAACCTTTACCCATACTTGCAGATAGCACTTAACGTCTATCGCGGAACGGCTTTGGATTTGGTGTTTCTTTTCGAAATCACTATCCGAAGTGCTCATGCTTCGACCGAAGCGATCAACCGATCCTTTACAACTTAGTTTTCCCATTTAACCAAATTACGGGATCTCCAGGTTCGTAAGGTTGGGTTTCCACCGTATTGGTCCGTATATTTTGGGTTTTAAGCCCATTCCCCTAGACAGGCAGAACACTTGATCTCCGTGTAGTCCCTTAGTTAGTAAATAAGGAAGTGACACCCGTGATGATCAATCGCCATACGGTCTTATGTCTCCGACGATCGTGACATATATGTCCGACGCCGTCATCCGTGTCCTTCCTAAAGCCGATCGGCTAGCCACGGTGTATAACTGCTTTTGAAGGCATGGGTTTCTCCCAATAAGGGACGTCCTCTAATGAGTCGTGAAGTTACTCAACTTCTTTCATGCTTTGTATAAAGCGATAAACTCCGATACCATCACGAATCGGTCGATGCAAGTTTTCTTAGAGGATTTTCCAAGAACCACCATACACATTTACTTGTGGCTTTGGTGTTCTTCAGATCTGATGTCCAGTTTGCATCATTGTGTTCTCTCAAAACCGCTGGACATCCGAATACTATAATCCGTAGATAAACGAATAATTCGGATATCGTCATATCCGACTTAACGCCTTCTATTGATCATGTATTAAGATCATCAGTGAACCTTAGTTCAACTGATCTATTTGTTGGACGATACCAGGTCGGTTGTAGTGTGTACAATACATTGAACTACATGTGACCCGAGCATATCGCTCCTTGTCTATGGGTGCACCATGATTCCAATCGGTTCTATGATTCATATCTATTGGTGGCTTCAACGAGACTGTCAACTATCGACCGATCCGTTAGATGTCTTAGAAATCCAATTCCTAAGATGTCATCTGTGATACTCATATCTTTCATATCGAGACTTTGTTTCAATATGATTTTCACTCTAAGACCGTTGGTTTTCCAACTGTTGGCTTTCTAACTTCGAGTCAATGTTTCGTGATCGATTCATTGTTTCTTTTATCTCGAGACTTTCGGGACCAAAATGTTAACATTTCGGGGACCAAAATGAAAGTTCGGGGAAGAAGCCCAACGAGTTCGAACCAATTCGATCCTCTTCTTCCAACTCTCCAGTTTGGAAGGTCATTTCAACACCCATGCCATGTAAGATTACAATGGCCCTGGATGTGAAGCTACTCACGGGGGAGCACTTTTTACAACCCAAAGGTTCTTTTCCTGGAGGAAGATTAACTATTACACGAGTATGGTTCTATATATGGAATCTATTTCTCTCTTTAGCTTCTTTCCAAAGCGGCGCTTTTGGAGATGACAATTATTTGTTAATTGTTCATGGTTCATTATTAACCATACAAGCTAGAAGGACTCGAACAAGCCTTTGTCCCCTTCTTTGCTCCGTCTCGGTTCAACATCTAGAATCCCCGAGTTCAGTAGATCCGGAGTATTAAGTTCCGGATAGCCGAACTTTCGAGTCCTCAGTAGATACGGAACGTCTAGTTCCGGACGATCGAGCCCTCGCGGGTTCTTGTTAACCTTGAGCGATTACTCCTTTTTCCTTTTCCAAGGAAAGTTATCTTCTAAGAATTCAAAGATTCTTTGACGCGAAGAGGCGATGAACACTACTTGTTATTTGCGGATCCGGTGAATATGCAATCTACGGTCTTAGGTATGAAACCACCCCACATCACAACATTTGTATGTGAGATCCTTTCCATGTATCACACGGAGGGTTACCCTTATCCTTATGCGGAGTTCTATTGAGAATCGCATTAGCGGTAAGGATCGACGTGCCCCACATAATTTGGGCGTACGGCTTAGTGCTTGGCTAACACCGTTAGGCGAGGTGAGAAATGAGCGGTCGTTTAATAAACGATGCTTCACTTTCTCCCCTCTATCACTACGAATTTCTCAATCCGTAGGCTTAGTTGATTTTCAACTTCGTTTTGTAGCGCTTATCCGCTTCAACAACTTCATCTTTGCTTTTCAATAAACAAAGGATACAATACGTTGTACCATTATCAATAAAGGTCATAACGTACTTGTCTCCCCCCTCTATTTTGTATAAACTTCAAATCACCCAAGTAGGTGTGACTAAGTTCTTAGAGGAGAGTACTTCTTTCGCTATTCCCTTGACGGAATTTGGAAAGGTGATTTTGCCTCTTCATCTACCTCGCATTTATTTGAGGATTTATGTCGAAGAAGGCAACAATCTCAACATCGTTAGCTTTTGAATGACTTGCTATTTAACGTGTCTCAATCTATGATGGCATAGACGCACGGATTACAAATATATCATTCATTTGGCTACAGACATACTGTACCATTCTTAGTTATCACGCACTGTTGGACTAATCTCAAACCGCTTGACCACCACGGCGTCCCTTAAACCAAGTTAGGAATATGTATCGCCTCATCTTAGAGTGATCACAATCCATGAAGTCCTATTGAGGACAACCTCTCCAACCCCTTCTACTTTAGAGGTGGCGTTGCTTCACATGAACAACCTCTTGCCCGTGGTTAGGGCGTAACCTGGATCATAAGTGATCTGATACTCTGGCCTACTCCAGTTGCTTTGGCGATCGAGTGTCCAATTTCTTTACTGCCTTTCTTTAGGCCTTCAGATCATTCAGGACCTGGAAACTCTGGCCCACCTTACTAGGTGTCCATTACTTTTCCTATGAAATGAATTTTTGCCCCACTCCAATCTGCCGGAGGCTTTATATGACTGAGTGTCCAATATCATCATATCAAAGAAATTTTGGCCCACTCCAGTCGCCCGGAGGCTTTGTATGACTGAGTGTCCAATATCATCCTATCAAAGGAATTTTGGCCCACTCCGCGCCGGAGGCTTTATGTGATTTAGTGTCCAATATCATCCTATGAAGGATCTTCTGCCAAATAGTATGACAGGTTCAACGTCTTTAGCTTTTAGACTCCTTTCGTTAAGATTGGTGCCCAGATAATTCTTGGCGCTTACTTAAGAGTGGTAACAGTTTTCACACAGTCAGTGGATCTTACTCCCTCGTATGTGCAAACATACTTTACACACTTTAGCAATTACACTTAAAAGAACGGATCTTCTTAAGTCGTTTACAAAATCCAATCTTTAAACGGAAAAGAAGATGAGATTAAACTTCTGATTTGTTAAAGCATAAGGAATATAAATTATTTTCATATTCCTTCTTACTTTAATCCATTTTTAATCAGACATAATTTAATCTTTATTCTTGACAAGTAAGAAAAATACTTATCATTTAATCCTTATTCTTGACAAGTAAAAAAAAATACTTATCCCAATTTCGGATTCTGGCTCACTTCAGTCACTTCATCAGACTGAGTGTCCATTTCCTTCTCACCATTATTCGGATCCTTTGTCTGGGACAGATATAGGCCTTCTGCTACAAGATAGAATAACATCTTCACTCTTCTCCTCTTGTCCCAGTTGACATCCTCAGGCTCTCGTGAGCGCTTGTTCCCACCAGTCTTGGTAGCGGTGACACCATGAACACGTTCATCATCATCACTCTCTTCTACCAGAAAACCATTTCCATATCTAGATTTGGTCACATAACTTTTGACCGACATCTTTCGAACACTAATAGTAATACTATACAACTATTGTCTTAAGTTATTGGGAGATTTTGCTCTATGGTACTTTATAAAGCAGTACGGGAAGTATTTAACTATTACAAGTATTCGAAAGGATAAACAAAAAGATTCAATAATTCAACATGGAATTTGAAATTACAATCGTTACATAAGTAAAAACTGGAAATTCCAGTTTTGTAGAAGACGGAAAAATGTAAATTGTTTTTGCTGAATCGAGTGTAGCACTCTGTCCTTAAGACAATATTGCCCCGTATGTATCCTTTATACGTCCTGGACAATTTGTCTCCCAAGATAAAACAGCAATGGAACCCTTGAGCAAAGGAAACTCAAGAGCTACCGTGAAGAATATTGAGTAACGAAATGATGCTTGGAAGTTGTAGGAAGAAGAAATTTCTGCTTGTGTATTTTCGTGTGTTGCCTCTACTGTTTTTTTTTTTTTAGCTTCTTGTTGGTTCTCAACAATGGTGTAATGGGGTGTTTTTATAGGAGAGGGAGGGGCTGTTTACTGCCTGAAAACCGCCTCCATAATAGCCAAATAATGGCCATTATGGAGGTAGTAAAGTCACCAACATAAATGGTGAAAGACCAACGGATTTGGCCATTATAGGAGGAGTAATTCAGCCAAAATAAATGGCTGAATTGAGTGCTAACTTTTCTGTCTTGACCGTCGAAATTCGAACTTCGGGGACCAAACGCACATCGAAAGAATTCGGTCCAAACGTATATCTCGAAACTTCGGGATCAAACTGTACTTCTGGCAAAGTTTTCTGGCCCAAAAAGATAATATCAGAAGACCCACAGCCCACGACCCGTGACCCGTGACCCGTGACGTGACCGGACGGGACGGGCGGGCGGCGGCGGCGCGCGTGTGATCTTTCCTCGAACCGAAGCACATCTAGGTCCTCCCTCCTTTAAACACATGGGATACCCCTTGGGGTCCCAAACCCCAAACCAATTTCGAATCTTATATACACAACAATTCTTTCTTCCTCTACCGATGAGGGAGAATTACACACAATACCACACTTTCCATGCTTCAAACACCTTACTTCGTGAACCAATATCTCTTTCATTTCTCAATGAAATTTGACGATTCTTGGCCCTACGGTTATCTACGTACTTAGTAGATCATGCATGTGTGAAGAACCGGATTCTCCAACATACGTTACACTAGTGTTTAAGCCGTTAAAGTTGGTCGGTCGCAACTCCCGCCAAAGGCAAATTTCCAACAAATGTTTTACTACCCCTTCGACCAAAATTACCATCACCACCTTGTCTTAACGTACTAAAAGTATGGCAAGGAGGGGCAAAAGGTCAAATATGCCAAAAATTATCAAAGAATTTTTTCGATAATTCTCCAACATCCACCTCAAACTTATCGAACAACAACTTATTATTCATGGTACCAAATAATAATATTTCAGGAGCTGAATTAGTGGACAGTTCGTGTTTAGTTGGTGCAGGAAGCTTCATGGAGAATAATATTAATGATGTTTCATCATATTCAATTAATCCAAGTTTGAATAATATTCAAGGGTTCTCACACTTGGAAAATGTTGTTGGAAGTTGCGAAGACAATACTATTGAAGACGAGGACAACAACATCAACGACAACAATAATTATTGGAATACTATATTAAATTCTTGTACTTCACTTGTATTTTAATTAAGTGTGCCATGTAATAGCTATTTAATTAAATAGGTTTAGTTATATTAGCAAATTCTACCTTAGACTATATTCCATATAGGACCTAGTCTAGAGAAGAATTGCCTGAGAATTTTGAAGTGAGAAAAATATTATAGCTTTAAGAATTTATTAGGGCAATAACTATATTATAGTATACTAGTGGTCTAGACCTTTGACAGTTTATTGAACTTAATAGTTTTCAGTGCTATCAATATGAAATTCGTGGTTATGTTATTGGTGGCAATTTTCAAAGATTTGGTATCTATGGTGGATGCATTTTTCATAGTACTCTTTTCTAATTATTTTTTTATGGATGACATAAATCTTATCTTCTAGATAAGAGGAGGATAATCCCTTTTGACATCTGAATTTTGATGGTAATAATTATGCTAATTTTGTCTAAAAATCTCTTCAACTAATAAGGGGACTCCCTTTTTCAATAGATGGTTCATGAGATAAGGATGAAAGATATTATCTCTCAACTTTTTTTTTTCTAACTTACTCTTTTAAATAAAAAATTTGCACAAGCGAATTGAAAGTCCTTAGTAGTAAGAGGAGAAAAAAGCAAAAGTGATTCTCATAGTAACGACAGGCGAAATTGGAGCTGCTTCAACCGTGTAAACAGGATTGCGGGAGAATAATACAGGTGTTGTGCAGTTAGGTGAGGCCGCCCAAATGTTGTTGTTGTTGTGTGTGTGTTACATATGTGTTACATATGTGTGTGAGAGAGATAGATTAATTATACTTGTTTGTGGAACTTAAGATGCCTCTGACAAAGAAAATATTTCATTCCTTCAAAGGTTTATATAAATTTTAATTTCTTTGTCACAATTTATATATATGGCACTTTTTTTTGTCTAAAAAGAATGTGTCGCCTTTTTATTTTTAGAAATAGTTTAATGATTTTAAAAAAATTATTTTACTCTTAAGAAGATGATTTATAATCACATAAATGTTTAAGACTTATTTTAGATCACGAATTTCAACTCTTTGTTCTTTTTTAAAATCTCATGCCAAATCAAACAGAGTCACATAAATTGGAATAGATGGCTTAGGTAAACTCATGAATAATATAGAATGTACTTGGTATGACAGAAAATGTTTTCCACGGAAAATATTTTTCAAGATATATAATGCAACAGAAACAAGAGAAATAGAAAAATATTTTCCAAATAACATTTTCCATCATTACCAAACACACCCGTAGTATAACGGTTTCTTTTGAACAGACTCGTTACAGTAATTAATTTTTTTATTGTATTTGTTAAGGGAGAGCATCCAATATCTTGTCCTTCAACTTCAGTTCTTCTCTCCTATAGTCTCTAAATGGTTTGTAATTTGCAAAGTTACATCATGTAACAATTTGTACAAGAACATAGGCTTCTAGCTGATTAAATTTTTTGTCGAAGTTATGCAATTGGTCGCTTGGCCAAATATGCATATATTATACGATTGCCAACTATTTTTTTAGGTAGGCGACTATTTATATTAATTTCTCATATTGCAAACACTCTTGAGAACTAGAAGCATACTAGCCAAATACATATTAGCTCCTTGCTACTCGATACTTTGCAAGAATTGTACACTTGGAAAGTTTTACAAAGACAGTTCCTATGTTTTCCCTTAACAAAGAACAAAAAACATTCACTAGTAAATCACCTAAATTGGTCTGGACCAGTGAATCACCTAACTTTGTATAGCTGAAAGCTGCAAAATCGGTTGAAAGAACTGAAAGGAATGCAGGAAAATGAGCTTCAAAGCTTCAACTTCCACTTTCAATAGTCAGAAGAAGCGCGGCATCACTCCTGATTGATTGTTTTGAATTTGAAGAGAAGGGATTTCGCCTACTCGCACTTTCTCTTCTTTTTTAATACAGCACATTGTTTATACACATTTTCCTTTCTTCCTTCTCATGTGGAATCTTAAGAAACAACTCATCTATGAACAACACATCTTCTAAGTGCCCCCATGACTAAGAAAGGCCACATTTTTGGCCTTCCTCAAAAGAATCTTGACGTGTAAACGAAAAATTGTAAGCCTTCGCCTTTGTTTTCTATATAAAATGTCTGTGCATAAAGCTGTGGAACCGAAAATCCATGCAAGTCATGCTCTTCGAGACAGGTCTCATTGCACTGCAGTTGAATTATCAGGGCCGCCTTCACATCTTGCACTCTCACACAAGACACTTGTGAGGATTTGCGTAAAATAACTCTTCGACGAGCTGGTTGTCCGATTCTTTCCTCGTGTGACTGCTGCACTGCAGCTGAAAACTCATCCCAGGAAAGGGTCCGGTTCTGAAGCAAGTCCAATAACCTTACCAGAGTTTTGCGATCCAATTGGATGGTTTTCTTGTAACCACGATACCTGCAGCAGATCTATTCAGGAACACCTTCAACACATACGTTGTTAATGTTAGGAATGTTTATCCACAGAAATAGTAGATCGTATGCACCTACGATGACCTTCAACAAGTTTAGCCATGTTGCCATCATAAGAAAGGATAAATATGTTACTAGCAGTTGATACTATGAAATCCAGTGCTGCCATTTGAGATGTATGATTCTGGAACTGCTGCAACTCTTCGGGATCAAGCAGCATTTCCTTTTTCACCTGCAATATAAACATAGATCAGGGATATATTAAGTGGAGTTTGCAGCTTTAAACACTGGGAGCATACAATTCAGAATAATAAACCTATAAATCAACCAAGCAGTAAACTGTCCGTCAATACCAAAATAGTTTGGTCGGTTATATGGAATCTCTATAATTCATTCCCATTTCGATCTAACATACCCCTACACCAATATACAAGTCTCGTCTCAGAATAAAATACTCCTAGACATTGGACCTACTGTAACTATAACAATTCTAATTCTTAATCCCGACAAATTGATATCGCCTATATGAATTATTTTTTTATATCAGAAAAATTCCCTTATGGGCTTCTAGCCCAACTACAGTTGGCGCACAGGTTTGCACCGAGGAGTATGGGCCTGCTCCTCTACCCTTCCAACTTAAATACCAAGCTTGTCATGACAGGGTTCGAATGCTTGCCGTGTATCAAACATATACATCACGTGTTGGGTCTTTGTCATTGAACCAAAGCCCTGGGGCATATCTATATGGATATTCTACTTCTGTTCTGCTCTGTTCTAAACTAAATTCACATTGATTATGAGATGTAACAGATCTTTTACCGACAACTTCCCTTCATGTACTCTATATCTATCTCGTCTCCTTTAATCACCTTAAATTTAAACAACCCGGTAAAATGGAGTTTATATAGAACATAGTCAAACATCTCAGACTACTTTCTCTCTTTTTCTTTCTTTTTTTATTGGTAAAAACATTTAAATTTAAACAGACTGCTTTCTCTCATTTTATCCTATATGTATACTACATGCATCCTCTACCGAATGTGATCGTCTCTCATCGTACCCAATCTATCTTTATAACTGAGAACACCCATCTTCAAATCTATTTTTTTATATGTCTTCAATCTTGTGAATACGATTATCATGTGAAGATCCTTCTTCCTCTCAGTATAAGTTTTCATCAATCATCCTAACAGAACTAGTCTTTGTTATGGATCTACCAAGCATAATTGAAATTGATTATGTATCATCATTATGATGTCCCTAAGTCTAAACTATATACTCATTCCAAAGTTTTATCATATGACTTTTAAGTTTAATACCATGATAGTTTGAATAACTTTCTAAAATCCTTTATTCTATATACATGAACTAAGGTACTTTACTTACTTGGATCTTTTATGTCCTTTTCTTCTCAGTTTTCCCGTCCTTAGTGTTATCCTTAATATAACACTGAATAGATTGGTTAGTTTTGTAACTCCCATCTCTCTACAATACTTCCAAAACTTTATTGGCATACCATCTATATTTTAGGTTTTACTAATCCTCATACTTTTTCATGGCTTTAGTTCAATAGACATAATTCTGTAGTATCGCTAACATTTCAGTCTATCAGAATTACGAGCAATTTATTGAAATAGCATTTTCATCTCTTTAGGGAATGGAGAGATTGATGACGATGTCACACATCGTATTCGAGAAGGGTGGATGAAATGGAGACTCGCATCTGGAGTCTTGTGCGATAAAAAGGTGTCACCAAAACTTAAAGACAAGTTCTATAGGGTGGTGGTTAGACCGACTATGTTATATGGGGCGGAGTGTTGGTCAGTCAAGATTTCGCACATCCAAAAGATGAAAGTTGCGGAGATGAGGATGCTGAGATGGATGTGTGGGCATACAAGGAGGGATAAGATTAAAAATGAGGATATCCGGGACAGAGTGGGAGTGGCCGCGGTGGAGGATAAGATGTGGGAATGGAGGTTGAGATGGTTCGGGCATATACAAAGGAGAGACACAAATGCCCCAGTGTGGAGGTGTGAGAGGTTGGCTATAGATAGGTTCAGAAGGGGTAGAGGTAGGCTGAAGAAGTATTGGGGAGAGGTGATTAGACGGAATATGGCACAGGTGCAACTTATTGAGGACATGATCTTAGATAGGGGGCTGTGTAGGACACGGATTAGGGTAAAAGGGTAGTGGGTAGTCGAGCGTAGCCCTACTTATGCTTACAAACTAGTAGTTGTAGTGTTATTATTGTAGACCCGCTTAGCCTATCATACTAGTAGGCGCAATATTTCTTTATAGTAGCGTTTGATTTCTACTGCTATGTGTTCTTTAGTATACTTTGTTTATCTTATGTACCTGCATTAGTTACTGCTTTTTTTTTCCGAATGCGCTAACATGGCTTATTCGCATTTGATACCAGTATTTTCATACCGTCTCTCTTGCTTTGCTTGTGCTTATGCTTTGTCTTGAGCCGATGGTCTCTCGGAAATAGCAGTTTTACCTACCGAGGTAGAGGTAAGGTCTGCGTACACTCTACACTCCCCAGACCCCACGTTGTGGGACTTCACTGGGTACGTTGTTGTAGCATTTTCATCTCTTTGATGACACCATCCCCGTCAACATTTGCCAAGAATCATCTTTAGCTACAAAATTTTGATTTTCAAGATACCAACAATCATCGACTAACCTTTTCCTCTATGAATCGATATTATTCCATTCCAAATCCTCCCCGATACCTCCCAAGGAAAATCTCGAATTTGGATCCCCAATTGACGGGTTAGAGTGAGCTTATCCTTGTGTTATGCACTCTTTGAATAGGAATCCGTTTCCTTAAAGATCGTGACTTTCGTACTTTGGTGGGACTTTGAGATCCTTTCAATGGCCTATTTTGAAGGGATATTTATCTAATTCAATTGATTGCGTAACGACCGTGGTAGCAACGGAACTGGGGAGAGTATAAAAGACGGTTCTTTTCTACTTCCTCTGTCCCAATTTATGCGACACTCTTTCATTTTCAGTAAGTTCCAGAAAAAATATCAAAAAAAGGCCAGCCCATTGCACTAAGCTCTCGCTATGCGCGGGGTCCGGGGAAGGGCTGGACCACAAGAGTCTATTATTTTAATTTAATTTTGAACTTTCCATTTTACCCTTAATGAGATAATTTATAGTCACACATCTATGGCTTATTTTATACCACAAGTTAAAACTTTGTGCCCAGTAAAACACCTTCAGGTAAATTGGGACGGAGGAAGTATTATATTAGTAACTGAGAGCTTGCAGTTGGGCTGCTAATGAACAATCGGACGTTCATGCCGAAGGAAGACCCTCTACAAAGTTTCTCTTAGTTGGCTAGTCGCCTCCTAATACAGTCCGCTACCTTTGGCAAAGGTTTTTTTTTATGAAGTAGAATTTCATTAAAGGGCATCAAGAAGATGCTGACAAAAATTACAGGGAATAAAAGGAGTTACTAAAGAACAAACTCCATCCAAAAACTGTTCACCTTTATGTTTATCCTTAGTATTTGTGTTCTTAACATACAGGCAACAAAAAAGAAAGAAGTGCAAAGCAGTTAACACTTACAATCTTTGGGAAGGCAGTTCTCAGAGCAGCAAGCCTCCGTTCAAATAGATATCGCCTGATGCAATAAAAATCTGCATATCCTTTTCAATACCCAATGCTTGCGGAACCAAAGCTGCCTCCTCTGGGGTGAGCGGACACAAGCCTTGGGATCTCTTCTCGTCAGAGACAATCTCTTTCTCTTTCCACCATGGGAAAGCATACCTGAGCAAACAAAGTAAAACAAAAACCTTACCATGTAGGCAAATGGGTGTGTGAATGTTGGACAAAAAGAAATGGTAGAATCAAGAAAATCATGTAGGTGGGCAAAATAACCAATGAAAATTTGAATCTCTTCAACAACATCGAAACTTTAGAATCGAGTTAGAAAGGGAAGTGGCAAATTATGAGCAAATGCTGCTACAGCTATTTAACATTTCAATTTTGGTTCGTGACCAACTTGTACCACTAGTTAGTCATCACACACTGTTCATAATCAACTTTATTAGTCTCCAGCTACCATCACGGTGCAGTTATAGGTGATAGGTCCATTAAATAGTTACAGAAGTAAAAGAAAAATAAGGCGAAAACTGGGATCAAATATTGATACTGGACATATTCTTGCATTATAAGAATTTGCTCCTGTATGTGTGTTAGAATAGTTTGGTAATATGTAGGAGTCCCACCCTCGGTGGCTTAAAGCCATTTGTAAAGCCTTATATGGATAAGCCCACCAGGTCTTATAGAATGAACAATTGACATATTTAAAAGTGTTGATATGCGCTCTTTGAGCCGAGGGTCTTTTGGAAACAACCTCCCTACCTCCACGAGGTAGGGGTAAGGTATGCATACACTCTATCCTCCCACACTGGGTATGTTGTTTTTGTTGTCAAAGTATATATGCATTTATACTTTTAAATATGTCAATTGTTCATTCTATAAAAATTGGTAGGCTTAGCCATATAAGGCCTTAAAGATGGCTTTAAGCCACCAATGGTGGGACTCCCACATTTTACCAAACTATACTAACAATACCCCACTAGCTGTAATATGTCTCATAATATCATGCATACTAGAAAGTAACATTGATTTGAGCTATCCATTAATGTAAATACCTTAAAATTTGACGAAGTTATTGGTATCCTACGATTTGAACCACACTCTTTTTGTCAAACTGAAAGTATCACACACATAACATTATTAAGCAGTGAAACAATCCAGCATTATGCTTTAGCACGTGTATGGCCATGTGCTAATCCAAATTCATGAATATTTACAAGATCAACTCCTTAAATCTTGTTTGAAGCTGCACCACTTCAATATTCATATAGGTGGAAATAAACTTTATGTCTCTGTTACTATAGACATTTGCTATTTCCGTTAAGAATTAATTCACCCTCTTTCTTGTAAGAGTGTGCACTTAGGGGTCGTTTGTTTGTTGATTAGAGTTATGCAAGGATTAGTTATGTAGGGTTAAGTTATGCATATGTTAGTTATTCCATCTTCTATCATGCATAAAATAATACATGACTTCTTCATAACTTATACATGTATTAGTTATGCGAGATTCTAAATTGCCAACCAAACACCGAATTTGGTGTGTCGAATTTGATACATAGCAAAAAACTGCTACCAAACATGGTACAAATTATGTAGGATTTAATACATGAATAAATCACCTCTTAATCAAATGACCCCTTAGATGTTTGTCATTATGCCCCTGTTATGAACAGTGTGTGATATTATGAGATAAAGGCTCTAAACGGGGAGATATGTTCTTAAACAACACAACTTGTAATACCCATGAACTTCTGTTGTTAGAGTATATACTAGCTCAAAAAGTTGGGTTACTTGTGTTTAATTTAAGAGTTTTAGCAACATTCCTTCACTAGTTTGTTGTACTGCATCTCTATTAATGCCTTTGTAATTGGATCAATCAAATTCTTGTTTGATCTTATGGATAGCTTTCACTTTCATGAGCTGATATATCACATAGCACTTTGATACCACTTCTCCATTCCAATAATCTTTTTTTGATTATATTTGTAACATCTTCATCATACATGCCACATCTCCTAAAGCATCAAGCATCGATATGTGACCTATTTGCAGCTAAGCATGCAATCCCATCTAATCTAACCTCAATTTCACTCTTTCTATGCTGGCTTAACTTACAGTTACATATATTCAGTTGCACTTCGACTTATCCTAAAACCCTTACTCTCTAAAAGTGTTTCTCCATAATTCAAGCTTTTGGTTAACACCTTCATTAATTTCGTCAATTAGCAATATATCACCTACATATAACATACACCAAGGGACCTCATCCTATAACATCACCAGGGTAGACAACTATAGACTCAATCTCGATCCATGGTGTAAACACACGATTATAAAAAATACCTTTGCATCTACTACTACTATTCTCGTACCAATGACAACTAGTTCATACATATTCCTTTGTGGCAATTATATATTTAATATGATTTTTTTTCAATACCCATCACAGGACTTTTCCTGGCACTATATTGTACGCTTTCTCTAGGTCAATGAATACTAGTATAGATCTTTCTTCCCTGGCAATAAACTTCTATCAATATTCTTAGCAAGAATATAGCCTTCAAGGGTTGCGGTAGATCTAACAAGCGTAAGCCCAAAGTGATTCTGTCACTCTTGTAGCGTCTCTTGTCTATGCTATATCACTTTTTCCTGAAGTTTCAAATTAGATAATCATTAGTTTATCCAAAAAGAAAAGAAGATAAAAAGTCCATGGACCTAAATAGGTAAGAGAGGAAAATCCCTATTCTGAAGACAATCCTTGTGGCGCAGATGTTACAAAATCTGATCATGACTTGAGGATGACCAAATAAATTGTGTCACTTGCACGTCATCGTGCAATGAACACTAAATGCAACTATTATCATTTACCATATCGATGGCCACAGGCTGGTGTGTATTTGTTATGTGCCAGAAGTATCACTCTTCTTCTCTTTTAAAACCTAGCCTAGGTAAAATATTATTCTATCTTAAGCAAAGATATATGATATAAGTGTAATGTAAAACCATCTGTTGACTTCAATTAGTAATCACCTTAACTGTGAGCTCCTCTGCTTCCTCCTCGGTGCAGCCCTGAGTGAAACCAGAGAAAGCCAACATATCCATCTCATATCGTAAATGCAATGCTACAAATGGTCCTCTCTGCTGCAGTATATGGACTAACTTTCGTCCCAAAGCCTCAATCTTTGGTGTGAATTTCAGAGCGTGAAAATTGACCCGGCATCTAAGTCTCTGAAGCTCAAGAGGGATCCCATTATTTGCTAGCCTAGTATCTGTCCTGTTGAAGTTTATAACCTTATGCTTGCTGAAGAGGGGCAAAATCTGTTAATACATATAAAACGCATTAGAGCAGGATCTGCTACTGTTAAATAACAAGTAAATATTCAGTGTGACTGACGGAATATTCAGTTATCAAAGGTTACTGACTTTTAATGATTACGGAATCATCGTTCAACTATAGACTGATTATGGTGTCTAAGTAGTATATGCATGTACAGTTGTACACATAGCAACAACAGCACTTAGGGTGTGTTTGGTATGGACCAAAACATTTTACAGAAAATGCTTTTCAATTTTTCCCATATTTGGTTGGCTTGGACAACATTTTCTTAGAAAACAAGTTCCTTAAAAATAAAGAAAATGACTTCCCTAGTTGAAGTAGGGAAAACAAGTTCCATAGTGGCCTTCCACATTGATTGTCTCATCACCACCCTCCAACACATCCTACCCCCATCCCCACTAGCCCCACACCGCTAACTCCACCCCCATCCCCCATAGTGTTTGCCTAGATTATATATAAATATTTTTGGGATAATATTTTTTGCTTACTTACGAACACCAGAAAATAAGTAAAAAAACTACTTATTCTCCAGGAAAACATTTCTAGGAAAATATTTTCCATGGAGAACATTTTCCTTCATACCAAACACACCCTTAGTCAAGATTTCTGATGTGAAAATACTAAGGACAGGTCTTCTAAATGATAACCAATAATATTTTTGCATAATTATGAGTCGAGGGTCTATCGGAAACGGCCTCTCTACCTCACAAAGGTAGGGGTAAGGTCTGTGTACATCCTACCCTCCTCAGACACCACTTGTGGGATCACACTAGGTTTTTTGTTGTTGTTGTAATCATGAAGAACAACTAATTCGGCCAGGTCAATCATGCATCCGCCAGCTAATGAATTATATGATACACCTTCCGTCCCAAAAAGATTGTCCTAGTTTGACTTGGCACGGAGTTTAAGAAATAAAGGAAGACTTTTGAAATATGTGGTACAAAACAAGCTTTAGATATTTGTGTGGTTGTAAATCATCTCATAAAGTTAAATTGTTTCTAAATATAGAAATGTGTCAATCTTTTTGGGACAAACTAATAAGGAAAGTAAGACAATCTTTTTGGGACGGAGTGAGTAACAAAATAGACCAACCTGTTGCAAATAGTACTTGTCACTTGACCAGCTAACAGGAGGCATTACTAGTGGATGGTATCCATATCTCCTGCCAAACTTCTTAGGCAGTCTCTTTATTATGACGACTTCATCTCTTAATGAATCAATGAAGTGTCACACGTCAAAAATATCCTCAAAATCGCTGCCAAGATACGCTATTACAAATTACTAAACAACAGGTCAAGGAAACAGCAGTACTATAACACCAGCATTACCTAGGATCTGCCCAGAATGATGATTTATCAAGCTGCGGAACAACCAGAGTTAAATTCAAAAGCAATGCAACAGTCACCATGTCTCAGATCTACATTCAAATTAGCTGAATTTGTCAGGTTAGGAGTTTGGATCGAAATTCAATGAGTCTAATTCAATATTTGAATGCAGAAAAAAAGGACAAACACCAACCGCCGCACGCATTTGGGTCAAACCACCATTGCAGGACACTTGAAGAAACCCATTACTGGTATAATTTCCTGCATGGTATATCAGAAATTAATAAAGTTATGCCGGCTCAAAGTTTTGTATAGTTCCTACTCATTGTCATGTATAGCAGAAGCAGAATTTGGATTTGCAAAGAAAGATACAAAGGTTCCTTCTTTTCATAAATGCTACACTTATGAGATGAGATGTAGCACTTTTCATGACAACATGTTCTGTTGGCGCATTAGCAAAATAAACTGATTAAGATACACTTCTTTATATTCATTAAATATAGCCATTAATGACAGACCATGCAACCAATTCAAGCAACTTAAATGCATTTCTCATCTAGAAATTTATCTTTCCATCTCCTTAAGGTTGACAAAATTTCATCTGGCAGCATCAGTTAACTCAATAATAACTTCAGAGAAAATATGTGTATACTTCTACAGCAGCAAGATATTTACCCTTGCGGAAGGGTGGGATAGTATGAGGCTCTTCACATATTTTAATTGAAATTTTTTACATTGTGGTATTTCACATCAGAAAAGAAGGTAGTAAAAAGTTAAAAACGAATACTACTGAGGGATTGTTTTTTTTCCTGAGAAGCATTTTTGTTTTTATTAATGTCGTGCACTAAGAGAGGGCTGACTATAATAGTATGGTAAAATAAAAAAGCACTCCCTCCTCCCAATTTATATGACTCTTTTCTTTTCAATCAGTCCCAAAAAGAATGACACCTTTCTATATTTAGTAAAAATGTAACTTTAAATTTCTCATTTTACCCTTAATGAAATGATTTGTAGCCACAAATTTCTCAATGCCTTGTTTTAGCACAAGTTTCAAAAGTCTTCCTTTCTTTCTTAAACTCCGTGCCGAGTCAACCACCTTCATATAAAATGGGACGGAGGGAGTATCTTCTTACTAGATATGTAGGGAGGTAAAAATATCTAACATATTGTCTACATCATATCAAGACAGATGATATAGACTCGGCTGTTTCAGATCCTTTAACATTTTCTCCATATCCTTCAGAACATCTGCTATTCCTCTCACTCTACATATGGTCCGGATGATGCACAATGGCATGCAAAACACTATCTTCTGCATTTCTTTGAAATTTCCTCCCTTTCCAGGTTCAGAAGATTTATTTTGAAGTCCTAGCACACTTAACTTCAAAGAGGTTGAGAAACATTTATATATCTTCATTGTACTTGTACAGCCACAAGATAAATGATAGACACCCTCCAACTTACATTGTAACTAACCCCTTCTCATAAGATTATCTTATGTAAGACATGCAATCTATCCGATACGAGACCCTTGGGGAACCTTGGTTTTCCGTATCATTTGTCATGGCGATTTTTGCTTTCTTGGTCGGCGAGAGCTTTGTATCCTGATTTAGTTGTGTAAATCCCTATGCAGTCCTTTGGTCTTCTCAAAGGATCTGATACCTCTCCATCCATTTGTTACACTCTAGGTTGCTGAACAACTGAATAACTCTATCAAGTTCCCAATCCCAGCAGTTATTTCTAACTTCTGAGGATGATATTCGAGTTGTTATTTGATATACATTGAGTTATGGTATCTACGGCTATTAAAAATGTGGAGATTTTACATTGTGAGGATTAAAAAATAAATGGAACACGAACTGAACATAATATGTTCGATTGGATCATACAAAAATAGGAGATATGTATATGAGACAACATTGTAATGGTTGGTAATCAAATTAACTCTTTTCTCCGACATTACACAAACTTTAATCCCTCACATTATAAGCAACAAAACAAGTGTCATTTTAGGGGCTTAAGCAATGGATTAACAAACATTATTGACAATACCACTTCCCTTGGTATTGTCAAGGAGGATGGTCACTTGAACACGCAAGAAAGCCAAAAAGAATACTATCCGGCAAACTATCAGATACAGGCTTCCAGAAAGAGTACCAAAGATCCCCTTAGAATATTTCTTCTTTTTTTAAAGACATAGATTTCGCTTAGCCAATGCTTATTGATAGACTAGATGGAGAGTTGGAAAAGGAAGTTCTTTAGGGTAGGGACACTTTCCTCCACCCACATGACTCCTTTTCCTTTTGCGCCTCTGTTTTTATCAATATGGCACTGACTAGTGACTGACTCCGTACTAATCCTGTTGACTTGTTCTTCGACCTACTAAGCAGAAATTCTATGAGTTAATGACTTAATTAACACTTTAAAATTTATAGGGTTGAAGTTTCATTTTAAAGACTAAAAGTATTACGGTTGCAATCACGAAATGGACATGGCACCTGAAATAAAGAAAAACAAGGGTCTCTGTCTGAAGAAAACCACATTAGCGTAGCAGAACACTATTAAGGCCAATTGGACAAAAAGAAGATGTTTGAAATCAAATACAAACCACTGAGTAACTCTTACTAAGAAACCTTACTTTTAAGCAGGCATCTGGAAAAGAATAGAAAAATTGTAGGCCATCTCAAATAATAGACGTTCTTGTATTCCTGAGCTCTTAAGGTTGTGTTTTCCAGATTATCAAAGTTTGAAAAAGGTACACTTGGAGAAACCAACTCTTTTATTGTCTTCTCCATTTCATTTTCATTGAACTTGTGGAACTAAAGTCATCAATATCAAGTGTTAGTATAGCACAAAACACAACGAAACTAAAACATAAATCTTTTTCTTCCTTTTTTTTCCACATTCATTTTTCAAAGAATAAAAATTTTAAGCTTGTATTTTCCTGAAATCTCACTTCTAAGAAACTATCCACAAGCTCAACTGAATCCCTATCCCTAAATTTAGTGATGGAGCAAGGATTTTCACTAAAAGCATTCAAAACATAAAGCCGGGATTTTCACTATAGTGATTCAAAACATAGAGAGGTAGGGGATTCAACAACTACCAAAAAACATATAACATATAATTTTGACCTTATACATACAGTGTAATTTTACGATGAATGGGGTTCAGATGAATCCCTTACGCCCCCTAGCTCCACCCCTCCCCTAATGACTACGTAACAAACATTAAAACGCCTTCCACGCTAATCCGCCAATAAATCACATATCAATCGATTAATCAACTGTGCCTCAATCCCAAATAGTCGACGTCAGTTGTATGAAGTAATCACATAGTTGGACAAAATTTAATCAAATAGATTACAAACTTCTTGAGAATCACATTACAACATCAAGATTCAAGCACATAGAGACTCACTAGGTGGGAGAGATTGCATAGTCTCATCAACACAAACCGATAATTTAGTTAAACGAGTGAAACCCGAAAGCAGGCGCAAATGCCAGAGCTGAACCATATCAAAATGATTGCACAAATAGTAATAAACCACACTTTCAACCTAGTCCTCAGTATCACTGGCCCCTGTTGTAAAGGTTGTACCTTTTCACTCCTCACTTGTACCACGCTCTCCATTTTTCCTCCTCTTCAGTCCTCATTTCCGATTCATTCTAAAAATCACACCTTTAGAACATTACAAACATACCCATTTGTCAATTTTCAAGAATATGACTCCTCATTGCCAATTCATTCTAAAAATCACACCTTTAGAAGATTACAAAAATATCTATTTGTCAATTTTCAAGAATCGTGAATATTACTGAGTAATATAGAAGAAAATACTTTATGTTCATATTTAATAAAATAAATACTTTATGTTTATATTTGTTCTTATTTTTATTTTTGACTTCCTTTTGTCTTATTACTGAGTAATATAGAAGAAAAGGTGGGAAATGAAGAAAGAAAATGGCGGAGAGGAAGAGAACACAGAAGGAAAGAATTTCACATTGCATATAATTTACCAATTTATATTTTAGATTCGGAAATCTTAACTAATATTTCTGCAAGAGGCTATTTCTTGAACTCATATCAATTTATATTTTAGATTTTAGCTAATCCTAAAAATTTGATTTAATTAATTCAAACAAGAAAATCAGTGAATAATTAGTTGAGTTTTAAGCATGATTGCATGCGTTGATGGCAGGTTTAGTTGTTTAATTTATAAAACAAGTTCAAAGACAAATGGGTGTGATACTTGTTGTTAATAAAATTAGTGGCTTAAAATCAAATTTTCATTAGAGGTCTTATATAATTTTTTTTGTATTAGAACTCACATATGCAAAAAAAAAAAAAAAAAAAACTAATATTGACGTTTTTTCCATATTTGTTGTTTATAATATAATATTCTTAAATGACATAAAACTTTTTAACTTCATATAGTAATATTATTATTTATATAAGGAGGAGATAATTTAAATAAATAAGATGTTAGATATATATCTACAATATATTACTTTTGATATTGCTGTAAAAGACTCTATTTACTAATAGGATGATTTAAGTAGTTAATTTAAAGATTTAAATTTTTTTTATTGTTTAAGAGCAGAAAGTATTTCTTTCTTTTTTATAATTTTCTGTACCTTTTTATTTTTCTACAAACCTTAATATTTTCTATACTAAATAAAATCATAAAATTAATTATCAAAAAATTTAGGAGCCTCAAAATTTTGAGGGCCTAAACTAACAACACATTCATGGCGCAGTGGTCGCAACAAAACTAATGACCTAAAATTAAAATATATTAAAAGACCCTTAAACTTCTTTCATAAAATTCATATAAACAAAAAAAAAACACTACATGACTTTGATCTAATAGTGAGAGCGCCACGCATGATGTATGAGTTAGGGGCATGTCATGGTATTAAACTCCCCCTATACAAAAATGTGATATTAATTGAAAATGGTAAATGAGTGAATCTCTATTCATCGAATTTTGAACCTTAGATATACTTGCTTCAGAGATTTCATAGTCAAAAAAAGATGAGACACAATAGAAGTTACTTTTTAATTTATGAATCAATCAAATGTGACAAAAAAGAATAGCTAATTTAAAAACATGAGTTGAATTAAGAAATAAAATTATGAAAAAGATTATACAGTCAAACATCTCTATAATTGTCATTTATTATAACAATATTTCACTATAACGGTTTGATTTTCTCCGGAAACCAATTTTTCGTATTATATTTTACTTCTTTATAATAGCATGCTACTTGTAACAGTAACGTCATTCATTATAACGATACATTCTTTATAAAATTACATTTCTATAATCATCATACTCAAATATTGTGTAATAATATTTTGTAAGAAATATATTATGTATAAATAAATATTTATATTAAAATATGTATATTAAACTCTTAAACAACCTTCAACGGAAAGCTATTGAATTGTACTAAGATGAATATAAATATTAAGATAAACATTAAATATTTGATGTCTGAATATTAAGATATTCTACTAAAATCTGAATATTAAATAATTAAGTTTGTTTGTTTCTCAAGATCTGAATATATAAAACTCTTTTAAAAAAATATTAAATAAAATTTTAAATTAATCTAATAATATATCAAAATATATATTTTTAAAAGTATAATGTTGGAGACTTCGTGGGGGTGGTGGCTAGCTGTGGTAGTTGTGGGTCCCCATTGAGGAAGATGTTGACTGATGATGTTGCTTGTTGCTAGTGGCGATGGTGATTGTCAATAGTGGTTAATGATGGTGATTGATGGTAGTAGTTGGTGGCGACAATTGATAATTAATGGATCATAGTAATAACTAATGGTAATGGTGAATGATAACGATAGTTGGCGATATATAATGGTAATTGTTAATAGTGTTGGTGGTTGTTGTGGTAATATTGGTTAGTGGTGATGATTATAAATAGTGGCTAGTGGTGGTGATGAATAATTGCGATGGTGGTAGTGGTAGTTGAGAATGATAGTTGTGGGAGGTGCGTGGAGGCGGGGACAATGGTAGTTGATAATTGTGCGTAATGACAGTTTGTGGTGAGGGGTGAATGTGGTAGTGAACTATCAGCTTTATACCAATAATACTAAGACATAAATCAATATTTAAATTCATTAAGTAATTGCAAAATAATTTTACATCCCAACGATATATGTATTATGAGGATTCATCATAAATTAGCAAATTTTACCGTGATCGTCAATTTATTACAATCTTCCTCCTTCATCCGGATTTAAAATCAACAATGTGAATAAGCTCACATGTTAGAGTTACCATTATGCAATTAAATTGAAAAAGAAAATTTGCAAATATTTTCAGAGACTCTACAAACCGGAGTTTGGTAAAATAATTCTTCTGAGCAATCCAAAGGCATCTATTTTAAAACGTTAAATAGGATAGTTGAGTCGAAATATTTTGCAATATATTTAAAAATTAAAAGAATGGGTTTTATCTAAAACCAATAAGGGGAATTCACTAACAGTTCACAAGGATTTGAACAACCACGTCTACAAAATATCAGTATCATGCAGCTACTTTAAATCCAACAAGATGATCTTTAGTTATGACCAAGGTATTGGAAAATACAACATATATATGATCAAATGAAAACCAATTGCTAAGAAAAAAGGCAGAACTATAAATATTATTCCCTTCTGGCTTCTACTTATTTTGTGCGACGATATATATGCACTATGCTCTTCTTAATTGAGATTGGTGGTTAGCGTTATTAGTTCCTCGATGGTTGTCCTCTTTTTATTCAGTTAACTATAGAAATATTAAATAGAGCTACAAATTAACAAAGTTGAGGCGAATTCAGAATTTGAATTATGAATTCGGCATATCATTTAATCCTGTTAAATATACATAATATACACACAATATACATGTGTATATTGCTCTCGAATTCTCTCTTGCTATTACCATATATAGAGTATATATTTAGATAATATTTAGTCTCCTAGTTTAAGTAATATTGTAATGTAATTAGTATTGTACACTTACCATAATAATTGTATTACCATAAATGTATAGTTAGTATCCAAGTAGAATAAGGTTTTATGAGTAGAATAGGAATAGAATTCTCCTATTATGGAAATATGTAACTTGTATAAATATTCTTTCAATTAATGAAAATGATCAAGGGATTATTTCTTTCATGGTATCAAGAGTCTAGGTTTATTTTCTCTCCCAAATTCTCCAACTTTTTCCGTCGAATCCCTAGCATAATCCGAGACCTTGCTCTCGGGTTTCGTGCCGACGAGAACCCCCTTCTTCCAAAAAAATTCTCCCTAATCCCTCAATCACGTATTGTTCTATCAATATGTCTACATCCCGAAATATGTTTCATCCCGCCCTTACAGTTTCTAACATCAAGAATAACATCCCTCTTGTTCTTGAAATAGAAAACGTCCAATATGCGACGTGGGCCAAACTGTTCAAAATTCACGCACGATCACATCAAGTCATCCATCACATAATCCCCGCGGCTCCTGAGGATACAGAGGTGCCAAAACGCGAGGATGATCCTAAGTTGTGGACAACTCTTGATGCTACCGTCCTTCAGTGGATATATTCCACAATATCTACTGACCTTTTACAAACAATTATTGAGCCTGACACTACGGCACATGCGACTTGGGATAGACTACGTGATATATTCCAAGATAATCAAAATTCTAGAGTCGTTACCCTTGAGCATGGCGCACCGGTTTTGAACGATCGTTTGGTCCTCCAAATGGTTTCCGGCCTCTCCGAGGCCTATAGTGGTGTTGGAACGCTTCTTCGGCAAAGAGTTCCGCTTTCGTAATTTTATCAGACTCGTTCTATGCTTACACTAGAAGAAGCAGGCACGACAAAACGAGCGGCTACCGGTACTAGTCCTGTAGTCATGATGACCGAGTCCACGGTGTATCCTACCGGTTCCAACAACTCAGGCCAAAACCGCAACAACGGTGGCCGCAAAAAGGGTGGAAATAAGAAAAATAATGGCAAGAACCACGGCGACAACAACGGTGGCAGCCGACAGAATGGTGGTGGCGGTGGGGATCCTCGTGGTGGTCAGCAGCAGCAGCAGTTCTGGGGCCCATAGTGGGCCCCTATACAGTGGCAGTGGGCCCCACAACAACAGTTTGGGCCCAGCCAGTTTGCCTCCCAACGGCAGTTTCAGCCCAACAACTTTCACCGAATCGCGGTGGACGGCCCAGCCAGCGATCCGGTGCCCACCCGGCCTGGTCCACCTATAGCCAGTAGTCTGGGCCGAGATCGCAAGCAGGGGTGCTTGGGCCTCGGCCCCCGCAAGCCCATCACGCAGCGGCACCCATGCCTACAGACATCGAAGCCGCAATGCACACGTTTGGTTTAAATCCTGCGGACCCAAAATGGTATATGGACACCGGTACCACTACCCACATGACATACGATTCAGGTACGCTCTCGTCTTATTCCAATTTGAGCAACCCTCGCGGTATAATTATTGGTAATGGTAATTCTATTCCAATTCGTGGTTATGGTCATAAGACGTTATCTCCCCCTCATCCACCTCTTATCTTGAAAAACACCCTACACGCCCTCAAATTGATTAAAAACTTAGTCTCAGTCCCTAAATTCACTACTGACAATTCCGTTTCTAATGTATTTGATCCATTTGGTTTCTCTATGAAGGATTTCAAGATGGGGAGTCCTCTCATGAGGTGTGATAGTAGGGGAGATCTTTATCCTATCACACTCAGTTCCGGTCCATCGAGTCAAGCCCTGTCTTCAGCCTTTGCAGTCATCTCTCCTTCCTTGTGGCATGCTCGTCTTGGTCGTCCGAGATCATCTATTTTGTCATCTTTAGATAAAAATAGTTTAATTTCATGTAAGGGTACGAGTCGTACACCAAATTGTCAGTCTTGTTCTTTGGGAAAAATTGTTAAGTTGTCATTTGTAGACTCAAATTCTCATACTTTAATGCCAATTGATATTATTCATAGCGACTTATGGACATCTCCGGTTCTTAGTTCTGTGGGTCATCGGTATTATGTTCTCTTTTTGGATGATTATTCTAACTTTTTATGGACGTTTATGATAGCGAAAAAATCTCAAGTTTTCCGTCTTCTTAAAATTTAGAGCATTCATTAGAACCCAATTCGATCGAGAAATTAAAAATATTAAGTGTGATAATGGCAAAGAATATGACAATGGGGTGTTTCGGGAATTCTGTGCTAATAATGTGATCAATTTTCGTTTTTCTTGTCCTCATACGTCTTCATAAAATAGGAAAGCCGAACGTAAAATTCGTTCCATAAATAACATTATACGCACTCTATTAATTCATGCTTTCGTACCCCCATATTTTTGGCATCATGCTCTTCAAATGACTACATAATTCCTTCCAAATGTGTGACATATTCTTCCCCCCTTTAAATTTTATATAATAAGACTCCTTCTTATTCTTATCTTCGAGTTTTTGGGTGTTTATGTTATCTGTTATTCACATCCACCACAATTAACAAACTTCAGGACCGGTCTACTCCGTGTGTGTTTTTGGATTTTCCATTTAATCATTGTGGCTACAAATGCTTTGATTTATCCTCTAATAAAATCATCATTAATCGCCATGTCATTTTTTATGAATCTCAATTTCCATTTTCTAAGGATAATACCCATGTGCCTAGTTCGTATAATTTCTTGGATGATAATATATCCCCATATGTTATTCTGCATTTTTCGGACATCGCCCGCACCTAAATTTCTCCAGCGGGCCCACTGCCCGCTGTCCCCACTGGTCCGTCACCCACTACCGGTCCCAGTCCAGCCACTGGGCCAATTCCTCGTTTGGGCGGCCCATTGCCCCACTCTCGGAACCGGTCCGCTTCGACTCCAAATTATCGACTTGGGCCAACAGACCCACTATCTGCTGGCCAATCCGTCTCGAGTCTTGAAAAATTCAAAATCCACCCACCCCTGCTCCTAGTCATGGACCAGTCACCCGTAGTCAATAGGGGATTTTTACACCAAAAAGACATTTTAATTTACATTCTAATATTCTTAAATCACCCTTACCCCAAATCCTGTGTCTACATCCAATGACCCGAATTGGAAAATTGCTATGATCGATGAATTTAATGCTCTTATTGAGAATAAGACGTGGGTGTTGGTACTCTGTCCATATGGTATTAATGTTATCAGGTCTATGTGGATTTTTGCTCATAAGAAAAATTCAGATGGTTCATTTGCCCGACATAAGGCGCGGCTTGTGGGTGATGGTAAGACTCAGCAGGTTGGTGTTGATTGTGGTGAGATGTTTAGTTCGGTGGTCAAGCCGTCTATCATTTGCACTGTGCTTAGCTTGGCTCTTTCGAATGCATGGCATATTCATCAGTTGGATGTCAAAAATGTTTTCCTACACGGTGATCTCAAAGAAACATTCTATATGCATCAACCGTTGGGATTCAGGGATCCCAACCATCCTCATCATGTCTGTTTGTTGAAGAAGTCCTTATATAGGCTTAAGCAGTCTCCACGGGCCTAATATACGCGATTTGCAGACTATATTTCGAATATTGGGTTCACTCACAGCAGATCGGATAATTCATTGTTCATCTACCGTCGTGGTTCATCCGTGGCCTATATCCTGTTATATGTGGATGGTATTATTTTGACAGCCTCTTCCGATGCCTTGCGCCAGTCTATCATGACACTGCTCAGCTCTGAGTTTGCTATGAAAGACTTGGGGCCCTTGAGCTATTTTTTGGGGATTGATGTCACTCGACATTCCGATGGGTTGTTCTTATCTCAACGGAATTATGCAGCTGAGATCATCGAGAGGGCTGTGATGTCATCCTGTAAGTCCACTTCCACTCCAGTTGATACTAAGCCCAAGCTAAGTGTCGCGGTCGGCATACCCTACGAGGATCTGACCCGCTATCGCAGTCTTGCAGGGGCCCTTCATTATCTTACCTTTACGAGACTGGATATTACATATGTTGTCCAGCAGGTGTGTTTGTTCATGCATGATCCCAAAATTGAGCACACGAATGCACTCAAACGTATCATTCGGTATATTCAAGGTACATTTGACTATGGTTTGCATTTATATCCTTCCTCGACGTCCACACTTGTCTTGTATACAAATGCTGATTGGGATGGCTGTCCTGACACCAGACGGTCTACGTCAGGCTATTGTATGTTTCTTGGCATACACTTGGTCTCCTGGTTTGCAAAACGTCAGCCGACTCTATCCCGCTCAAGTGCCGATGTTGAATATCGAGGGGTAGCTAATGTGGTCTCAGAATCATGTTGGTTACGTAACTTGCTTTTAGAGCTTCATTGTCCCATTCAGAAGGCAGCCTTGGTTTATTGCGATAATATTAGTGCCATCTACCTTTCTGGTAATCTGGTTCAGCACCAACGCACTAAGCATATCGAAATTGACATTCACTTTGTCCGTGAAAAGGTTGCTCATGGTCAAGTTCGCGTATGCCATGTCCCATCGAGACATCAAATTGCCAACATCTTTACAAAGGGTCTTCCCTCGGTCATTTTTGAAGATTTTAGGGACAGTCTCAGCGTTCGAAGACCGCCCGCTATGACTGCGGGGGTGTGTTAAATATACACACAATATACATGTGTATATTGTTCTCGGATTCTCTCTTGCTATTACTGTATATAGAGTATATATTTAGGTAATATTTAGTCTCCTAGTTTAGGTAATATTGTAATGTAATTAGTATTGTACACTTACCATAATAATTGCATTACCATAAATGTATAGTTAGTATCAAGTAGAATAAGGTTTTAAGTGTAGAATATGAATAAGATTCTCCTATTATGAAAATATGTAACTTGTATAAATAGTCTTTCAATTAATGAAAATGATCAAAGAATTATTTCTTTCAAATTCATTGACCATTTGAGTTATTGAGTTTAAAATTTAATATTTATACTTTTTAAAAAATATTTACGGAATTTAAACCAATAATTATTGGATGCGACAGAATCCAATTTCTACGTATTATGCATATGCCCCTTCCATTGCTAAATGATGGAGTAGTTGATTTCTTCAAATTAATAGTAATACTGAAACAATATGTTCTCTTTCTTTTTTAATAGAGGCATTTTAAAGTGGAACTCCACGATTAAAAGACTATCTCAATGAATGAAGTCATGAAGCTGTCAAATTATTAAATTTTAAAAAAAATCCTAGCTTGTCCCCACATCTCAAAGTCAAAGGCATAATATAATGTAGATCAATCTTATGTTATCACCAAAAGGAATTGGAAAAATATAGAAAAAGAACAAAATAATTTCTTTATAAAAGAAGACTTTATTATTCAAGATTTCAGATTTTTCTTTATTGTAGAAAGTCAAGTTTCATTAAGAAATAATCCAAAAGTTAAAGAGGATATATATTTGAATGCTAGCCATTATTTTTTTAAAAAAATAAAGAAAAAAACTTTATTATTAAAAAAAAAGGACGGCTGAAGAAGGAACATATAACTAAAATAAAGATTAGTATCTCACTCTTGAACAATCTTCCACTTATAGAGACAAGATAATTACTCTACCAGTTCTAATGAAAAAGGGCATCAAGAAACCCAAAATAATGAAAAGGTAAAACGATTTATAAATGACCTTTACTTAAGGAAGAATAATACGTACTACTGAACAAGGATTATTCATAGTAGTCTATATCAATACGGTTTTTTTTTCGAATTCCACGCATAGCGGAAGCTTAGTGTACTAAACATCCCTTTTTTATATTAATACGGCTTTTCTTTTATTTGGTACACCTATTAAAAGCAATTTAATGATTATATTATCATGATTATCCCTCATTACTTATTTCTCTTATTTTCCTAAATTGCAAGTCACAATTGAGCCACTATATCAGATGCCAACAAAATATTATAGTGAATTTTCTTATTTGTCTAAATCTCGGTGGATAAGGTTACCGATGCTAGAAGGTTGTCTTCCGTGCATCTTCCTCCTATTCTCAGCGCGTGTGTAGGGTGATTAACGAACCCCAACACGAAAAGTGCCAGGAAATAGTAAATAGTATGCCTCTTGTGCTCTATTTGAGGTAAGCGTGGGAGAATTTGTGTTCTTTTGAAACAAAAATGACTTTCCACAACGGATATCTCCACCCTCACATTGGTGAAGAACGTAACAAAATTCGATACTTGGTGTGAGTTTTAGAATCCCGTGAATCGAGTCTTTGAACGCAAATTGATGAAGGGATTAGGCTAAGGACATGTCTACCTAGGCATCACACATCGTGTCTCCCTTGCACATTGCACCAAACTTTGGGACATGGTGATGCCGTGGGATGGATACTAGCCTTATGTGCGCCACGAGCATGAACATATGTCAAGACAAGTGGTGTTCGAAAGTATGACTCTACCAGCATGTTTGGACTCCTTGACCCTTCTTACGCTTAGGAGCTCTGAATGCGATCCAGATTATACAGCCTACCCATTGAGTTTAAGAATATTAATGAGTGGAGGAAAATAAACTTATAAGGATTCCTCTAATAACTAGGAGCAAAGTGGGGGAATAACCCAACTATAGAATTGGGCGGCTTCATCAACCGAATTGTAGTATGTAGAAGCATTCTCAGGGACGGACCAAGACCAAGTTCCTTGGAAGGGGGCGAGACTCGTTGAGTCGGACCCTGCATGAGACGTTGTCTATGAGTCTTGTTGTTTAGGAATGTAGCGTAAATCGAGTGATAAATTTCGTCCAAGGCTAAATACGACCGAGAGACCGATAGTGAACAAGTATCGCGAAGGAAAAATGAAAATAACTTTAAAAGAGAGTCTAAGAGTGCTTGAAATTATCGAGACAGAAGCGAATGTGGTCTGTGATGTGTCCCAGTAGGATGTGTAATGGTAATGAGTCGGTTCACCGATCAACTCGGGAGGTACCGATAAAACAATCGAGGTGCCTGCAAGTTGTTGACTCGAAATATCGTCATAAAAAATTTAAAATTGAGCTACTATTTTCTTTTTTCTTAATTAGAGCTTGTTTGGATGAGCTTATAAGGTATGACTTGTGAGTCAAAAGCAAAGCATCTGATGACCTTTGACTTATTTTTATTATAATGACTTAAAAATAAGTGCTTAAAATTATTTTTTATCTTATTCAAACACTATAAAGTGCTTTAAAACTATTTTGCTTTAAAAACACCTAAAATAGGCCAATCCAAATGAGCTTAGTGAGTTAAATACTTAACTCTCAAAATCAACTCTCTATATATAAACGTATATGTATATTTTAATTACTAAAGTATAATGCTTGTACTTCTTTTCTGAAAGAAATAATCTCCTTGATTATTTTTATAAATTGAAAGGTATTTATATAAGTTACAAAATAGGAGAATCATATTCCTATTCTATTCCTAAAACCTTATTCTACCATAATTCTAACTATACAATTATGGTAAGTGTATAACACTAATTAAGGTAACCTTTACACTACAATATACTACAAATATATATACCATATATACAAGATTGCATTTTCTACAATCTGTCCGAGAATGGGCTTGTTGGTGATCTGCTGGGCCACTGCCGAGAGCCCACTGCCGAGAGGCTTTGCCGATCCATCCACTTTGTATTCTGTGATATACACTTCTGTATATTCAGTGTATATAACAAGATTATTTCCTTGTTTAACATTTTCCTACTCTATGGAATCAAAGTATATGTAGTCTCATCACGTTATTATCACTTTTTTTTATTACCAATTCTTATCGACACGAGAAAGTAATTAAAGAACCAATAAGGGCAAACAAATAAAAAAGGGGGAAAATAGATATCAGATACTTTGGTTGATTTTTTGGGATGACAGACTGTTAAGAGTCCATGTTCTCATTTCATATGTGATATAGTACTCTTAACAATATGCCATCACAAAAATTCAACCAAATTTCTTCCCTAAAACTGATACAAATATTGAATTTGAGAGGAAAAAGAAGCTAACTAATATTAAGGTAAAGTTAAGAAGAGAAGAAACTAGGGAAAATAAGATAGATTTTTTCATTCATGAACTTCAAACGAGTACAAAATAATATATTTATACATTACAAAGCAAGGACCCTATTTCTATAGAAAATGATAATATTATCCTCTACTAAATTAAATTAGAGTGTCAACGAAAGAAAATAGAAAATTAAGACTAAACTGTAAAGTATAGGACTATATAAACTAATATATCGTATCAAAAAGACAAAAACACAGCCTATCTCAACTTCAACTTCAACTTCAACTTCTCCCCCAAATCTCACACCCAAACACATTCCTTTTTAATTTTTTTTTAAGTATAATAATTTCTTACCTTTCGAAAGTTTGATCAAATATGCTATTTATTTTATATTAATTCAAATATTTTAATTTAATTTAATACAAAGTCCATCATATTTATACATTTCAAAACAATGTAACCTTGGCCAAATAATAGTAATAATGGTAATCTCATCACGTTATACCCCGTTGATAATTTTAGTCAAGGTAAAGGGTTAAAAATATCCTTAAACTATGTGAAATTGAACAAAATACCCCTGTTAATAATTTTAGTCAAAAATATACTTATAATTACTTAATTGAGTCAAAAATGTCTTTTTTAAAATATTGTTTTTTTAAATACATTTTTTTCTAATAAAATCTTACTTTTAAAGATTCAATTTTCAAAGAATAGAAACAAGAGAGGGAAACAATATTTTTATTAAGAAAATAATATATTTTTTTTAAAAATATTTCTATAAACAGGGGGCATTTTGATCTAATTAAGCATATAAACGCTTTTTTTTTTTTTTTGGATCAAACTATTAACGAAGAATATCTTTATTTAATTTAACATAGTTTAAGTACATTTTTGACTCTTTTCTGTTTCCTCTGTTTGTCTGCCATCCCAAAAATTCAACCAAACTTCTTCCCTAAAATCTCACACCAAAAATCTAGCAAAAATGATGATTTGGAGAAGTAATGTACTATTGCTGCTTCTAATTTATGGACTTTTTTTGACCCGAATTGAATCTTTACGATTTGAACTGGAATCGGGTCATACAAAATGCATAGCTGAAGAAATCAAAGGACATTCAATGACTCTTGGAAAGTATCATATTATTAACCCAAATGATGGTCACCCTTTACCTGATACCCACAAAGTCACCGTCAGGGTAATTATTATTATTATTTTGCAATTTTTATGGATTTGTATTAGCTTGGAAAATAATGGGTTTATTTTAATTTTGCTAAATAGCAACTGGTTTTACTTAATTGGACCTTCTTTATATGTTAATGGAAAAATAAGTTCTTCTCATGCTGCTCCTAAATCCAATTCCTTTTTTTTTTTTTTTTTTCAATTTTAGTAGATTTGTATTAGCTAGGACACAAATGGGTTTATGTTAGTTTTGCTAATTAGCTACTGGGTTTACTTAATTTGAGCTTCTTAATAAGTTAATGGAGAAAAAAAGTTCTTTGGTGCTCGTACAGAGGCGGAACAAGGATTTGAAGCTTAATTTTTTAAAGTTATTTAAGTTTTAAATTAATAATTTGTACATATTTAATGAATTTTTAAGACAAATACAGGGTTTGAACCAATGCCTATATGTATTTTTGTGTAGTTCTTAAATATAAAAATCTTATTTTAAAGAAATTTTAAATTTTTTGATATTCGAGTTTATACTAAATGTTAAATGTGTTTGATCTTGAACTCTAAACTCTCCATTCTTTTTGAGACTAGTACAAGTTTTTCAGCTTTGCATGATAGATGTCATTGTTGGGGATATGCTAAGATTGTGTAAAGCTTCATTTTGGTAATTATGGTTTGGTCAAATATTTGTCCAGTTGATTTGCATTTGTTCTGCAGTCAACGGCAAAAATCTGAACCTTAGTTACTTAAGTTCTGTTTGTTTTTTGTAGTTAATTAATTTCAGTTTGGTTTATTGTTTTATGCACTTGTAATGTATCGACGGTGGGAATGTGTTCTAGTATCATTTAAACAATCAGTCAACTATGCTTCAATCTCGAATTAGTTAGGTCCTGCTATATGAATCTTGTATTAGTTCCACTGTATTCAGTTCCATCTTATGCCCAATACTATATAATTCGTTTTAAGCACTGGCAGATGGACAATATCAGTAATGAGTTCATATGAATCCATATTTAGTAACAATTTAACTTTAAAATACTCATTTTACCCATAATGAGATGATTTATGGTCACACAAATATCTATAGCTTATTTTAGACCACAAGTTCCAAAAGTCTTCCTTTATTTCTTAAATTCCGTGCCTAGTCAATCATCTTCACATAAATTGGGACAGAGGGAGTAAAAAACAATAGATAATGGGTTCAGTAGTAAGAACCTAAAGATTGAGCTCGTCAAATCAAAATCCTGGATCTGCCTACGGTCATAAGGCAATTTGTTATGATGGATTCATACACTCAAAGTTTGAAAATTTGTCCTTGTTCTCCAATATACCTTTGATTATATGAATTTCTTCTGTTTTTTTTTTTTTTTGGTTTAGGTAACGTCTGAACATGGGAATGACCATGCCCATCACTATGCTGAAAATGTTCACGAGGGGCATTTTTCTTTTGAGACTGCGGAAGCTGCGGATTATCACACTTGTTTTACTGCTGCTGAGCACAAGCCTCTGGTTAAGTTGACTGTTGATTTTGAGTGGAAAACTGGTGTTGCAGCTAAGGACTGGAAAAATGTTGCCAAGAAAGCCTCTGTTGAGGTAAGCCTCATTTTTCTTTCAAATCTGTGTACCCGTGTAGCTCAATTTCATATCGCAATTCACATCTGTTGATCCCCGTATTCACGCAAAATTTAATTTTCTTGAAGGGTGTGTTTGGTATGGAGGAAAACATGTTCCAGAAAATGTTTTTCAATTTTTCCATGTTTGATTGGTCAAAATTTTTGGAAAATATTTTCTCTAGAAAAATAAGTTCTTTAAAAATGAGGAAAATGATTTCCCTAGTAGAAGTAGGGAAAACAAGTTCCACAGGTGGTTCCATATTGATTGTCTCCTCCCCACCCTCCAACACGCCCCATCCGCACCCCCAACCGTGTAGTCCCCAACCCCTCCCCACCTCCCATAGGATTTTCCTAAATTATATACAAATGATTTTGGGATAATATTTTTTGCCCTTTTTTTACCAAACACAAGAAAATAAGTAAGAAACCCACTTATTTTCCAGAAAAACGTTTTTTCAAGAAAATATTTTTCATGGAAAACAGTTTCCTTCATACCAAACACACCCGAAATGTATCTGTGCCTCCTTTTGGTTTCGAGAAAATTAATGACTATTTTATTAGCATATAGCTCCGCATGCATTCTTTAGTTCGTATCTTGAATTGACTGTTCAGTGAGAACTTCTAAATCTCTGTGAACTTTTAACGGTTGGCTTATTTTATAGAAGCATCATGTTTAGTTTGAGAAAGGGTCAAGATAGCGTCTTTTTGCACAGTTGATCCTTAAGTACTTTCAACCTTTTTGGAGCCCGAACTCAAAGAAGAAGAAAACCAAATGATTGGATGAGAATACCGCTAAATTTTCTTCTCTACCAACAAAGTTAGGCATAAACTATTTTCTACAGAACTGTGCGACTTTGATATAGAGAATGTGATTGACCAAAGGCTTATTACTTAATAATTAGAACTTTTTTACAAGAAAGAGGAAATGAGTTAAAAATAAAGTGATTGTTGCCTGAGAGATAATTGGTGACTCCTAATAATTGTTGTTTTAATAGCTGGATTCTTTCATCAAAAGAGATGTACTTAGATACTAACATACAAGAGAAAAAGATGTACTTAGATAAAATCAGTCACCTGTTTTACCTTTACTTAGTAAATAAAATCATGCCACCTGTTCTAATTTCTTAATGAACTCAATTGAAGTTTCAAGACATCATTGTCATTGGCTGTTCATTAATTTAGTTCATCTCAATATATAAAGTGTACACTTCAAATTGTTTCTTGTTCTTGAAAAATTTCCAATGGTTGTATCTTTAAATTTACAAATTAAATTCTTGGCATTGCATTTATTCTTGTAGTTAGTATTCTCTGAGTTTTTAGACCAGATATCAACAGAAACTTAGACTTGGTGTTTTTACAAAATAAAATTGTGTTGCGTTTGTAATATTATGATGTATAAGGTAGATGGATCTAAAAGAGTTAATCTGGTATCTTTAAAGGGTTATATGGTCCTTACTTTTGTATTTAGTGCATAGAATAAAAGATTTTAGAAAAAATAGCTACAATTTCAATATGCAACTTTATCATCAACTTTCATTAACACATGTTTTCATCAAGCGACTCTCAACTCTTATGCATCATTGAAGAGGTACATTAAGCGTATTCCATTGAGTAAGATTAGGCTTTCTTGACAAAGAAAAACTCATTAACAGCAAATATAAAGAAAAAAAAAAACATTGGTTTTCTCAAATTGACTTAGCAACAACTAGGTACATATGGCAAACTCCATCCCTCTAAACATCCTGCTCAAGATCCAACAGCTGCCTTTTTTCCCTATCTGCTCTCTTGCTAACTCGAACTTCCAGCCTCTTGGTTGGATATGCAGGCCCCTTTTCACCAAGCTATCCCTCACTTTTCTCTAGGTATCTAACTATTTTATCATGCACAACAAGACTATATCATTTAGCTTAGATTTCATGGCTCAATGAACTGTGTGAGCTTTTATTCTGGCTGGTGGGATGGTGCAAATACTCTGAAGTTCCTCAAACACGGGGTTCTGAAATCCATTGGTTGCTTTAGTTTGCAATACCACAGCAAGAAGTTGACATACAGTTTACTTCTAGGTTGTCTATGAATTTCATGTGAAGGGCCATCATTCACTAAAAGCATCCCCCCATTGCTCTGTTCAACCTTGTAAATATTTGGTTATGTTGAGAACTTAGTTCCATCCACCTTGGCCCTGGCAAATAGAAATGAAAACTCAATCGAAGTAGAACAAGTTATCATCTCTAAAATTTTGTTTTGTCTGATTTCTTGCCTTTAGTTAATTTAAACCTCTATTATCCAAAAATTGCTAGCAGAATTATTCAATCATGTCTCAAAATTTGTGTCAAGGTACATCAATCTTGTTAAATGTAGTTCTTGATGACTGCATTTTCTGAAGTTGAATTAGACATATATAATGATTTTTCATCTATGCTCTTACTAGGCAATGGAAATAGACCTGAAGCATATGCTTGAGATTGTTCAAGGCGTCCATGATGAGATGTTTTATCTCAGAGAAAGGTGTGTTAATCTTATCGATTGTCATTTATCCAAACCTCTTGAACCTACACGAATAATAAATGAGTCCATACGTTTCACATGTTGCAGGGAAGAAGAAATGCAGGAACTTAACAGAGATACCAGCTATAAATTGGCTTGGATGACTGGCTTGTCAATTCTTGTATGCTTGTCTGTGGCAGGTTTGCAGGTGTGGCATTTGAAGACTTTCTTTGAAAAGAAGAAACTTATTTAAATTATTCCTCTTTCAAAAACCTCCACTTTTGTTGTACAATTTTTGCATAGACAATACAGTCGAAGACTGACTCAACGTGTAATACGTTTTGCAATTTTTTCATAGACAACATAGTCGAAGATTGACTCAATGTGTAATATGTTCGACTGCAGCACTATGCATTGTTGACCCTTTTTTGGTCTATCAACACTGCATTGTTAACTTCACATAGCTCATTAGGCCATTGATAATCCACTCACAGATCAAATGTCAATCAATCAGCACTTCTTCATTAGTTAGAATCAACAATATGAAATATTTTGTGATGAATCCAGTACATTTAGGTCCATTTTCATGTACTTTAGCTACGCAAGTCCCAACAAATTCTACTTAGTTATAAAAACTTAAAAAAACACGTCACAAAGAAACGAAAGTTCGATAATCCCCTAAACATTCATGTGAAACATAATCACAATGAGCCATCAAAGAGGAGCAATTAGAATAAAATGAACGTCAATGAAAGACTGTTAAATATGAGTCTAGACGTCTAGTAGACGGACATTGTGCTCGAATAGACTCAAATTCCGGTTATACTTTCGGCTTGGTAGACAAAGACATCAACCTTCTTGTCATATTTCCGGTGCTTGAAAACTTCAGGAGCCATATATCGGTCTATGGGTTGGTCATATGGAAAGATATTAGAAAGAAAAGACACAATAGATAAAATATGTCAATGAATGAAAGGAGGTAAACAACATCACTCACAGCTCCCAGTCTCGCCAGTCATTTTATAAACATCGTGGGAATTTTGAACCCTTATTAGCTTGCTCAATCCAAAATCTCCAACTTTCAAATGGTCAGCACTGGAGTTGACAAGGAGAATATTCCTGGAAACATTAACATATTCAACACTACAGCTAATGGATCGTAAAGATGAAATTGCATCACGTGTCATCAAATAAAAGCTTCTCCATATACAAGTTGCAATGATCAACCAAAAACAGAATCACGCAGAGAAGATCAACAGACCTGGGCTTTAAATCTCTGTGGATTATAACATTTGGTTCATTGTGAAGATAAGCCATGCCTCTGCTCACATAAACATATAGCCTTACGTGAGCAAACTACATATGAAATGCGAAGTGATTTGTATAAAATATCAGACAACTACGGATTTTCATATAAGATGGAATCATAAGATACTACAATCAGAAATCCTTATCAGGTCAGAACGAGCTACTCATGAAAGGTAAATTGGCACACATACAATTTTTTCTACCTCTTGCGTAAATCTGTACAGTTGAATATACGTCAATAAAATGCAAACACTAAAAGAATGCTATAAAATAGTAAAGACAGAAGCACCAAAAAATTGTTTCTGTTCAGGTTAGTTTTCGAAATGAAATTTTTGATAAGTAATAAGAGAGTTTATTCATGTATGCCTGCATTATTTTTCAAAATGAATTATCCTTCCTTTTTTTTTATCAAGTACTAATAAATTTTATAAACGGGCAACAAAATACTCGTGTACAAGGAGTATACCAAAAAGTGGAAAACCTTACAAAAGGATATGATTTTCTACAAATGACACCCAATCTTCTATCCCTACAGGAACCTCACAGGTGCACCAAAAGGAAATTATCAATCATATAACCAGGGGCATCAGATATACCACTGTCACAAAAGCAGTTAGGAAGCTGGAATGACATGGGAGTTCAAGTACAATAAGACTGAAATCTTATAATTCATTAAGATTACCTTGCTATATCCAAAGCAAAATTAATTGCTGTAGATGGACTAAGAGGACCTTTTCCCTTGAGGTACTGATGAAGGTCACCCTATAACAGAATAAATTCATGAATTCAGCATCCTTCAAAAGATAGAGAGAAGAATTTAATATTCATTTACAAAAAGAAAGGGCAATCACATACACCCCTCAAGTATTCAGTTATTAACATTAAGGGCTTCTTCTCCGTAACAGCTCCAAGAAATTGCACTACATTTGGATGACGGAGCTTCACCAGCAAATTTACCTCATGTCTAAAATCCTGACTGTATCAAACGTAAATCAATATTAAGTGTCAATCCAAACAGGAATTAAATCAGGTAGAAATAAAAAGGAATTAGCATATAGCAAGAATACATTTTTATAGGAGGGTCTAACAGCCTACATAATTACAGCTATCTGAATCTGTGTTAACTGTTAACCTTAATAGGGAAAAACATTGCATAGAATTAAGAAGGTTTACACCCAATAGAAGTAACATATGGAGAACTTCTTGGTCCACTTTATTTCCAAGTCCTCGTAGAAATTTACAGAATTAAGTTCCAACTTTATTCTTTCAAAGCAACCCATTAAGGGTGCAACTTTTTGCAAAAGCCACCAATGTCCTTGGGCAGAAAGTTCTAATTGTTACTATCTTTTTACTTTTTTGATCCATTAACTAAGAAAGCTTTAAAGTCAAACATAATGAAACAAAGCCGTATAGGCCTCCATCCCCCATCTTGGAAACAAACCAAAATACAAGACTTGAAAACCAACAGCAAACTACTGGACCCTGTCTACCAGAAAACACCAACATAACATTGTAATGATAACAAAACAAGATACTTACATCACCAGTTGGTCATCCGAAAGATTTGGGAGAATGCGCTTAACAGCTACTGGTGTTCCACGCCAACAAGCTTTTAGTATTTCACCAAAAGACCCCTATCAATATCAGCTCTCATTAGCAATGATGAATATTAGATATATAGAACTGTATTCTCGCAGTTAAGAAGAAACTTGACTCGGAAGCAATTCAAGTAACTAGTAAAGCAAATATAGAATTGGTAACATGAAAAAAAGTACATGAAAAAAAAACTGGTTGAAGCAGCACTGGACAACCAACTGGGAATGCAACAAGCAGAAAAGACCTAAAACATGGCCACAAACCAAAAAAGTACTGACACATAAGGGACACATAAGATGCTCGAAATACTCCAAAACCAGAACATTATATACTATATTTAACCAAAAGGCAGAGAAGCACCTACTCCCTCTGTCCCAATTTATATGACACAACCAATCGTGTTCGGGCAACGAAGCTTACACTCATTCACATTGGTTCATCCTGCTATGCTTTTTAGTCAGTCCCAAAAAGTGACACATTTCCTTATTTGGCAACAATTTAACTTTAAACTTTACCTTTTACGCTTATCGAGATGATTTATAACCACACATATATCTTTGGCTTGTTTTGGACCACAAGATTCAAAAGTCTTCCTTTATTGCTAAAACGCCATGCCCAGTCAAACAACATCACATAAATTGGGACGGAGGGAGTAATAGTTTTCCATACAAGTCTCAAAATTTTCCAGAATTCGAAAGCTTCATCATAGGCAAACTGTATTGAAGCAACTAGGCCCCAAGAAGTATAAGATATAACTGCAATATTCTTTGTGGACAAACATCTTCACCAAAAGAACGAACCGTCACATAGTAGTCGACCTATTGCTTGTTGTACCACTGTGTATAAGCTGATTGCCAAGATCTTGACTGCTAAGCTGAAAAAAGTGGTGGATCATGTTGTTGGTTCCTCTCAGTCTGCTTTCATAGAAGGAAGAAATATCCTAAACAGTGTAATAATTGCACATGAACTGATCAAAGGATATGGCCAAAAACATGTATCCCCAAGATGTTTTATGAAGATTGACATTAGGAAGGCTTATGACTCAGTGGAGTGGGGCTTCTTGAAAATGGTTCTTCTTGAGTTTGGGTTTCCTACTAAACTGGTTGAGTGGATAATGACTTGTGTAACAACTGTGAGCTACTCACTGCTGATAAATGGGAATTTAACTGAGGTTTCAAGCAAAGAAAGGGCTTAGACAGGGTGACCCCATGTCCCCCTATTTGTTTGTACTGGTGATGGAATACTTGAATAGGTCTCTAAAACAGCTGAGCCTTGACCTAAACTTCAATTATCACCCCAAATGCCACAGGATGCAGTTGGTACACATTTGCTTTGCTGATGATCTACTTATGTTTTGTAGAGCAGATAAGGGGTTCAGGGTTCATTCAATTGATGTTGCAAGCTTTTGAACACTTCTCAGCAGTATCAGGATTACAGGCAAACTTAGAGAAGAGCTCTTTCTATGTAACTGGTGTTACAGATGCTTTCAGGGATCAGATACTACATGAGATGAAATTCACATGGGAGAAATTCCATTTAAATACCTGGGGGTACGACTGTCAGCTAGGAAACTAAACATACATCAATGCTTGCCTTTTGTTGATAGAATTACTGCTAGGATTAGATGCTGGTCATCCAAATTGCTTTCCTACAGTGGTAGACTACAGTTGATCAAGAGTGTCTTATTTGAAATGCAGACTTACTGGGCTCAAGTTTTTTTATTACCTAAGAAAGTCATTGCAATGGTCACTACTGTATGTAGGGTGGTCTTGTGGACAGGCAGTCATGAAAGTTCAAAAAAGGCACTGGTTGCATGGGATACTATGTGTCTACCCAAAGTCAGCTGGGGTCTGAACATTATAGAGTTTGAGAAGTGGAATAGAGCTGCAATATGTAAAATCCTCTGGGCCTTGTCACACAAGAAAGATACATTATCGGTACAATGGATACACAGTTTTTATATCAGGGGCAGAAATTTGACTGATATGGAAACACCAAAGCAGGCTTGTTGGTCGGTGAGGAAAATATTTGATGCTAGAGACTGGTTTCCCAATGTTGATGCTATCACCCATCTGGATCAATTTTCACCTGCAGGAACCTTCAGCATTAGCAAATTGTATACATCCTTTATTCCTCAGCAACCCATAGTCAGATGGAGGAATTTGGTGCTGCCTAAAGGAGCATTGTCAAGGCACCAGTTTATTTTATGGCTAGCAGTTCAATACAGGCTTCCCACTGCGGATAGGCTACCAAAATGGGGGGATTCAAGTCTCACAAGGATGTGTTCTGTGCAGCTCTGGAACTGTGGAAACTATGAATCATCTATTCTTTGAATGCAGGTTTACCAGCTTCATCTGGGATACACTTCTCAAGTGGATAGGGATAACAAGACAGATTGGTACTTGATCAGAGGAGATAGATTGGATTGCCAAGCAGTTACCCAATATCAGACCAAGAGCAGGGGTGATAGGTTTCATATTTGCTGCAGCAGTGTATCAAATATGGGCAGAAAGGAATGCAAGAAGATTCAAGGCTCAAGGCAAATCTAATGTGCTGATTATTAGAGATGTTATACTTCAGTTACACATTAGGGGTCAGAAAGTTTGTACATGGCATAGGCTGTTAGACAGTCTTCCTAGTTACCCTGTATAGGCTATTTCATGTATTTGCTTCAGTAATAGCTTAGTATAGGAAATGAACAAGGGTCTGGCTCTTGAGTCCAAAAAGAGCTGGCTGTGTATAACGTGTTACTTGGTTAAATAAAAAAATTCATTTGACCCCCAAAAAAAATTGTCATTAGAATGAGACACAACAAATTTTATAAGATTAACCATCATTATGAGCAAATAATTACTTTGATTGACAAGATACTCAGTGAATGGAAGCTATACGAAATCGAACAATATGACTTTGACTCAACCTCTAATAAGCTCATTCACAAATTGTACCTTCCCAATGATTACTGAGTTTGAGAAATCCAGCTCAGTAGGATCAATCTCCCAGTTGCACTTCCTTGGCAAAGGGGGTGGAACAGCCCTTGGTTCAAAATGGCTTCCATCTTGCCCCTGCAGCATTTTCACAAATAATTATAGCAAAGCAGAAAAACGAATCTGCAGATGTCAAAAATGAGTTTGCAGATTTAGGGGGTGGGGAAGCGATTTCCAACATTAAGAGAAGCATTCTTGCAAGTGTGATGAGATAATGTGTATATATATGAATGTCAGATCCAGCTTCCGAGTAATCCAAGTCACACAAATCACTTATTTCCTAATGTCAGTATTCTTTCACAAACTTCGGCAAATCCAGTATATCATGCCATCTATATACTTATTCGCTGGGTCATCAAGTAGCCTTCACTTTCCTACCATGCGATAATTATGGTCATAAATGATATGGCGGGTAAAAGAATGCAGAATATGCCATGTGTCATAGAAAATAATCAATCACAAAGTTAGGAGAACAACTGAAACTAAGAAAAAGAATCATTACAAGATTAATTAGTTCATATGGCTTTTGTTAGATGAGCACCAAGAGTCCTAGACCTTGATGGGAGTAGAGCTAGCAACCAGGTAAATATCATATCAAAGGTAATGTTGACCCTAACACAAATTGAGAGTTTAGGTGATGAAAAATCACAAGACTCCAAATTGCGTAAAACATTAATGAGACATCAAATCTATCAAATTTTGCCTGAACAGGATAAGCAAAAGAACTCACATAAGATAAGCCACCATATGACTTCAACAATTCGATCATGCCATGTTTCTTAGCTCCTTCTGCATCAGCTAAAGGCTGTAATCAATAATACCATACACAGAGAGTGAATCTATTATAGGACCAACAACTAAAAAAAGGGTAGTCCAGTGCACTAAGTTCCCGCTATGCATGGGGTCGGGGAAAGGGCCGGATCACAAGGGTCTATTGTACGTAGCCTTACCCTGGCGGCAACTTTAATAGTTACTCCAAGGCTCCCCTTCAAAATCAGGGTCAATAGATGCATCCACATATACACAAATGTACATATCTCACAAGTACAGAGAGGTAGGGAAAGGAATTGAATCTGTTAGGGAGTTGGACAACAAAGCAATATTAAGTTTAACTCTTCTCATAAACTAAAACTGTGTCACATCATGGAAATGGTTTTCTCAAAGCTCAAGAGTCAAGTCTAGTAATTTTTGTGACACATGTTGCATATTAATATTTTTTATTTTTTGAGAAATTAATATAAATATTATTTGATTCATCCAAAAATAAAGTTGACTCACAATGATTGAGGGGATGTTCTTGATTGCAAGAGATTTTATTTAGGTGTTCTTGTAGTTTTGTAATTTTTATTTAGTCATTGACTGTTGCCTCTCAAACATCCTCTCTTTCTCTCTCTCTCTCTAACTTGGAAAATAATTCAAAAATAATTCAAAAATATATATAAATTTCTATTCATTTTGTTGAAGTCCTTTTAAAACTAAATTCCTCTAATTTCTGAAAAGTATTTTAAATATAAAGTTTTGAACCCTTATCGTCAAAGAATTCAGAATCTGAAGCCCATTTAAGTTTAAATAAATAAATTCCCCTCTGGCCAAAGCTTAGCCAAATAAAAAGACATTATCAATTTTTTTTGTCTCCACCGGAGTCAAACTTTGGTCTTTATTCCATCGTTAGGCCACAACCTTGTATGCACAGGAGGACTCCCAATCATATACCCCATCTTGCACAAGATTCTTAACCTAATATCCTTTTTTAGAACAGTAGTGTCTAACCAAGCTTATTCGCATTTCAATTAATTTCATGAGGTATCTGCTATTTTTTTTAATAATCACGGTGTTTGGATCAACTTACGTGCACCTTAACTAAATCCACGGATACCTATAAACCTCACACCAGCAACAAATATCAGGTAACTCTGTCCACCAAGGCTAGGACATTTGGAAAGAAATTAACTAATGTTTTGTCTCTATTGGAAATTGAACCTGAGACCTCATTGTGCTCGACCCACTTCATTGACCACTACGCCACACCCGTGATCTCAGATTAATTTACGAGATATCTGTTACTTACTACCAACACAAGTATGAATAATAGGAGTAATATTTACCGAGGCTGGTACAAATAAAAAAATATACCTAGTGTTTTTTGCGGCGGATAATTAAACATGGGATCTCATCGTGGTCTTAACATATTTCATTGAATACTAAGCCACTTGCATTTTTAAAATTAACATTTCGAAAATGATTCTTACTTCTTAACAGTTACTATTAATAACAACATTATATAAATTAACTTAGCTTTCCGTCTCCTAAATAGCTAAAATTTCATATTATCATTTTCAAACACAAAACAAACAATTCCATACAATTATTGGCGGATAAACATACCGTATTCCTCCATCGATCCTGAGAATTAACGTCAGCGCCATACTCAATCAAGCATTTCGCTATCTCGATCCAACCGTGAAGCGCGGCTACGTGGAGTGGAGTTCGGTTATCGTAATCCCTAGCTTGAACAAGCGTACGATCTTCTTCTAGAAGTTTCCGAACGGAAACCTTATCGTTCTGGTGTGCGTGCCATAGAATTAGCGATGTTCGACTCACTCTCGCTTTCTCTTTCTTCTTCTTCTCCTCCGTCGATGTTGCCGCCGGCGGTGGATCTCCGACGCCGGAACTGCCTTCGCTTCCGCTCATTGATTCACACCTTTTGAATGTGTTTGTACACGTAATTTTTTAAGCTTTTATGAACGTGTTCCAAAATATCATTATCTTTTTTAGAAACTAGTTTAGTGTACGCGTTTTGCGCTAACGCATATTCATTTGACAACAAATAATATAGAAAAAAATTAAACTTAACTTTCGGAATTAATTCATTTGTAAATTGCTCATAACTAACAAATTATAAATATTATTTTAAAAAATATTTTTAAGTTATATAATAAAAGTTAAGAAAAAGTGTAAAATTATAAAAAAGATGATTGTCGATCCTATTTGGCTAACCAGATAAAGGAAGAAACTCAATCCCTCAATATTTTTACTTTTTGAAATTTAGATTTAAAGTTAGGCTTGAGATCCAAAATCCTAAATTTTAGTTTCGCCAAAAATAAATTATTAATTATAATTTTATCCAACATGAAATGTACTTATTAGTAGTAAAAACATCAATCAACATTTTGTGTTAGAAAATTCTGCTTTTAATATAATAGATATATCTCGAATAGATTATGCTTTTCTATATATATAAAAAAAGAAGCTAATCTCAACATAGATATCCTTAAATCACATTCCATCAAAATTATGGTAAAATTTAATTAATTGAATTCAATATTCTAAATATTAGATAAAATCTTAAATACTAATATAATATTTAACATAAGTTTATTATTGAAGGAATAAATTAGTATTTTAAAGATATAAAAGTGGATATTGTCGATCACCTCCATCATCAACTTCTAGGTTGTATTAGGTACCTTAAAATTTTACTTTTTGTTAGGCTAGAACTATAGTAGTTATATTATATAATACTTTCAGCATATTTTTTTCTTCAAAATTAACATGTATATCAATTAATAAATAGGTAGTTTTCAAAAACAATTCGTCCAAATTAACCCCACTAACTAATATTTCCAAAGCTAAAAACCTCGTTGTTTTTCAATATCATCAACCAAACACAATATAAATTTAATATATGAAACTCTATTATTTAGGACTTTAAAATCAACTCAAATTACTTCCAATATTTTGATTGATTTACAGTCCTAAATCAATCATATCTCTCATTGTATGCCCACACTTCCATCTCAACATCCTCAACTCCACAACTTTTATCTTTTGTATGTGCGAAGTCTTGACTGGCCAACACTCCGCCCTATACAACATAGTCGGTCTAATCACACCCTATGGAACTTGCCTTTAATTTTTGGTGGCTCATTTTTGTCACACAAGACTCCAGATGCGAGCCTACATTCCATCCACCCTGCCCTGATACGATATGTGACATCGTCATCAATCTCTCCATTCTCTTGGATAGACCCTAGGTACTTGAAGCTTCCTTTCTTTGGAATGACCTAAGTACCAAGCCTCACTTCTACGTCTGTCTTAGGGTCACTCCCGTTGTTGAACTTGGACTCCAAATATTCTGTCTTGGTCCTACTCAACTTGAACCCTTTAGACTCCAGAGTCTGTCTCCAAACCTTCAGCTTGGCGTTCACTCCACTGCGAGTCTCATCAATCAGGACTATGTCGTCTGCAAATAACATACACCATGGTACCTCCCATTGGATTTGTCGCGTCAGTCTGTCCATCACCAAGGCAAATAGGAATGGGCTAAAAGCTGATCCCTAGTACAACCCCATCATCATTGGGAAGTGCTCTGAGTCTCCTCCTACTGTCTGTACCCTAGTCTTGGCTCCATCATACATATCATTGATCGTCATACGCCATAGGTACACCTCTAACCTCCAAACATCTCCATAGAACCTCCCTAGAGACTTTGTCGTATGCCTTTTCAAGGTCGATGAAAATCATATGTAAGTATCTCTTCCTCTCCCTATACTGCTCCACCAACCTCCTAATAAGATGAATGGATTCAGTAGTCGAACACCCCAGCATTAATCCAAACTGGTTCTCGGAAATAAACATGCCTCTCCTCACTCTCATCTCCACGACCTTTTTCCAAAATTTCATAGTGTGGCTCAGCAGCTTGATACCCCTATAGTTGTTGCAACTCTAGATATCACCTTTGTTTTTGTACAAGGGAATCATTGTACTCCACCTCCATTCTTCGGGCATTCTTGCCGTATTAAAAATAACGTTAAACAACGATTATTCTAAGAAAAGTATGAGAAACTGCAAAAGAGTAATAATGACAAATCACCCTTTAATTAACTTTCTTAAGGAGTGTGTCACACCCAAAAATTAATTTGTATTATAATGGAGAAAGTGCAGTTTATACTACTCCCTCCGTCCCAATTTATATCATGTACAATTTATACTACTCTCTCTCTCTCTCTATCTTCCTCAAACCAAAAACACTAGTCCCTTTCCTTTTCTTTTTTTTTTGACGAAACCACACCAAACAACTCTAAAATCCTGAGAAAACTCGCTCCACCTAGCCATGCCACACCGGATCTCTAAGCTTCGGATTTTGCTACTACTTTTTGTCACGATACTATTTCAAACTATTTTATTTTATATTATTATTACCTTTCCCGATGATTTTCTCCTCGATCTACACAAGTACTCGACATTTTGGTGAAAACTCAAGTGAACAGTACTTTCGGTGCCGGTGAACAGTGATTTTTGCCGGCAAACAGGTTCGATTCAATTGGAGTTGGTACCTGTGGTTGCCCATATCCATTCTTTGTCCTTATCCTTGTTAAATTTTACCGCTTCGCTGTATTGATTCGTGACTTTACATTCTTGTATTTATCCTTCTTGTTTTTAGTTATATCATTCTTGGCGTAGTGGTTTTACTTGCCTCTAGATTCTTGTTAACTTGTGCTTTCACTTTGATCCCTTCCTGTTTTAGGGTAAATATTTGAGTAGTTTATTATTTTATAGTTGCTTTAGCGGCTTTGGTAACTGATGGTAGACTAGGGTCATATTCTCGGTCGGAGACGGGGGCGAGGGTTGTGGGGTAAGAGAGATGCTAGGCTGAGAATAGAGTCTTGGAACATTGAGACTTTAACGGGGAAGTCCATAGAGCTAGTTAATATTCTTAAGAAGAAGATGATTAATACAGCATGTGTACAGGAGACCAAGTGGGTAGGACCTAAGGCTAAGGATGTAGATGGGTATAAGTTATGGTTCTCGGGTAGATCGCAGTATAGGAATGGGGTAGCTATTTTGGTAGACAATGAGCTAAGTGAGCAGGTGGTAGAGGTGATGAGGGTCGATGACCGGATGATGACGAATAAGTTGGTAGTTGGAGGGTGCACTATGAACACTATTAGTGTTTATGCGCCACATGTGGGCTTGGACGAAGAGGAGAAGAGACGTTTTTGGAAGGATTTGGACGAAGTGGTGGGAGGCATACCACCCACTGAAAAGTTATTTGTATGAGGGGATTTCAATGGTCATATCGGGTCACTTCCGGGGGGTTATGACGACGTGCATGGAGGCTTTGGCCTCGGGGACAGGAATGGGGGAGGCATCTCACTTTTGGAGTGTTGGAAATTTGCCTTTGGCGGGAGTTGCGACCGACCAACTTTAACGGCTTAAACACTAGTGTAACGTATGTTGGAGAATCTGGTTCTTCACACATGCATGATCTACTAAGTACGTAGATAACCGTAGGGCCAAGAATCGTCAAATTTCATTGAGAAATGAAAGAGATATTGGTTCACGAAGTAAGGTGTTTGAAGCATGGAAAGTGTGGTATTGTGTGTAATTCTCCCTCATCGGTAGAGGAAGAAAGAATTGTTGTGTATATAAGATTCGAAATTGGTTTGGGATTTGGGACCCCAAGGGGTATCCCATGTGTTTAAAGGAGGGAGGACCTAGATGTGCTTCGGTTCGAGGAAAGACCACACGCGCGCCGCCGCCGCCCACCCGTCCCGTCCGGTCCGGTTCCGAGTTCCGGTTCCGGTTCTCGTCACGGTCACGGTCGTGGGTCGTGGGTCGTGGGTGGGGTCGTGGGCCGTGGGTCTTCTCGATATTATCTTTTTGGGCCGTAAAACTTTGCTAGAAGTACGCTTTGATCCCGGAAGTTTCGGATATACGGCTTTGGCCCGAATTCTTTCGGATGTGCGCTTTGGTCCCCGAAGTTTCAAGATGTACAGCTTTGGTCCCCGAAGTTCGAATTTCGACGGTCAAGACAGAAATGCCAAGCACTCAATTCAGCCATTTATTTTGGCTGAATTACTCCTCCTATAATGGCCAAAACAAATTGGTCTTTCTCCCATTTATGTTGGTGACTTTTACTACCTCCATAATGGCCATTATTTGGCTATTATGGAGGCGTTTTCAGCAATCGTAAACAGCCCCTCCCTCTCCTATATAAACACCCCATTACACCATTGTTGAGGACTAACAAGAAGCTAACAGAAACAAGAGAGGCAACACACGAAAATACACAAGCGAAATTTCTTCTTCCTACAACTTCCAAGCATCATTTCGTTACTCAATATTCTTCACGGTAGCTCTTGAGTTTCCTTTGCTCAAGGGTTCCATTGCTTCATTTTATCTTGGGAGACAAATTGTCCAGGACGTATAAAGGATACATACGGGGCAATATTGTCTTAAGGACAGAGTGCTACACTCGACTCAGCAAAAACCAATTTATATTTTTCCGTCTTCTATAAAACTGGAATTTCCAGTTTTTACTTGTGTAACTATTGTAATTTTCAGATTCCATGTTGAATTATTGAATCTTTGTTTATCCTTTCGAATACTTGTAATAGTTAAATACTTCCCGTACTGCTTTATAAAGTACCATAGAGCAAAACTCCCAACAACTTAAGACAATATCGTATAGTATTACTATTAGTGTTCGAAAGATGTCGGTCAAAAGTTGTGTGACCAAATCTGGATATGGAAATGGTTTTCTGGTAGAAGAGAGTGATGATGATGAACGTGTTCATGGTGTCACCGCTACCAAGACTGGTGGAAACAAGCGCTCTCGAGAGCCTGAGGATGTCAACTGGGACAAGAGGAGAAGACTGAAGATGTTATTCTATCTTGTAGCGTAAGGCCTATATCTCCCGGACAAAGGATCCGAATAATGGTGAGAAGGAAATGGACACTCAGTCTGATGAAGTGACTGAAGTGAGCCAGAATCCGGAATTGGGATAAGTATTTTTCTTACTTGTCAAGAATAAAGAGTAAATGATAAGTATTTTTCTTACTTGTCAAGAATAAAGATTAAATGATGTCTGATTAAAAATGAATTAAAGTAAGGAGGAATGTGAAAATAATTTATATTCCTTACGCTTTAACAAATCAGAAGTTTAATCTCATCTTCTTTTCCGTTTAAAGATTGGACTTTGTAAATGACTTAAGAAGATCTGTTCTTTTAAGTGTAATTACTAAAGTGTGTAAAGTATGTCGCACATACAATGGAGAAAGATCCACTAACTGTGCGAAAACTCTTACTACTCTTAAGTAAGCGCCAAGAATTATCTGGGCACCAATCTTAACGGAAGGAGTCTAAAAGCTAAAGACGTTGAGCCCGTCATACTATTTGCGTAAGATCCTTCATAGGATGATATTGGACACTCAACATACAAAGCCTCCAAGCGACTAGAGTGGGTGAAATTCCTTTGATATGATGATATTGGACACTCAAATCATATAAGGCCTCCAAAGCGATCGGAGTGGTGCCGAATTCATTTCATAGGAAAAGTGGTGGACACCTAGTAAGGTGGGCCGAGTTTCCAGTGTCCTAAATGATCCGAAGGCCTAAATAAAGGCAAGAAAGAAATTGGACACTCGGTACGCCAAAGCAACTAGAGTGGACCCGAGTATCGAGATCACATATGATCCGGTTACGCCTAACCACGGGCAAAAGGTTGTTCATGTGAAGCAACACCACCTCTAAAATCAAAAGGGCCGAGAGGTTGTCCTCAATAGGACTTCAAGAAATGAGATCACTCTAAAAGAGGTGATACATGTTCATAACTTGGTTAAAGGACGTTGTTGGTCAAATCGATTTGAGACTAGTCCAACAGTCCGTAAAAACTAAGAGTGGTACAATATGTCTATAGCCAAATGAATGATATATTGTAATCCGTGCATCTATGACATCATAGATTAAGACACGTTAAATAGCAAGTCATTCAAAAGCTAACGATGATGAGATTGTTGCCTACTCGTCGACATAAACCCTCAAAATGAATGTGAGGTAGACGAAGAGGCAAAATCACCTTTCCAAATTCCGTCAAGGAATAGCGAAAGAAGCACCGCTCCTCTAGAACTTAGTCACACCTACTTGGGTGATTTGAAGTTTATACAAAATAGAGGGGGAGACAAGTACGTTATGACCTTTATTGATAATGGTACAACGTATTGTATCCTTTGGTTATTGAAAAACGAAGATGAAGTTGTTGAAGCGGATAAGCGCTACAAAACAAGTTGAAAATCAACTAAGCCTACGGATTGAGAAATTCGTAGTGATAGAGGGGGAGAAAGTGAAGCATCGTTTAGTAAACGACTGCTCATTACTCACCTCGCCTAACGGTGTTAGCCAAGCGCTAAGCCGTACGTCCAAATTATGAGGGGTAGCTTGGTAAAAGATGGGCTACCGAAACAGTCAAGTTCGACCTAAGATCGTAGATTACATATCCACCGGATCCGCAAATAACAAGAGTGTTGATCGCCTCTTGGCGTCAAAGAATGCGAATTCTTTGGAGATAACTTTCCTTGGAAAAGGAAAAAGGAGTAATTGCTCAAGGTTAACAAGAACCCGCGAGGGCTCGATCTGTCCGAACTAGACGTTCCGTATCTTCATGACTCAAAAGTTGTTGTCTATCCGGAACTTAATATTCCGCATCCGCGAACTCGTGGATTCTAGATGTTGAACCAAGACGGAGCAAAGAGGGGACAAAGACTTGTTCCAAATCCTTCTTCTTGTATGGTTGAGAACGAACCATGGACAATTAACAAATAATTGTTATCTCCAAAAGCGCCGCTTTGGAAAGAAGCTAAAGAGAGAAATAGATTCCATATATAGAACCATACTTGTGTAATGGTTGATCTTCCTCCGGAAAAGAACCTTTGGGTTGTAAAAGTGCTCCCCGTGAGTAGCTTCACATCCAGGGCCATTGTAATCTTACATGGCATGGGTGTTGAAACAACCTTCCCAACCGGAGAGTTGGAAGAAGAGGATCGAATTGGTTTGCCGAACCGTTGCTTCTTCCGAACTTTCATTTTGGTCCCCGAAATGTTTACATTTTAGTCCCGAAAGTCTCGATAAAACAGAAACAATGAATCCGACCACGAAACATTGGCTCGAAGTTAGAAAGCCAACAGCTTGGAAAACCAACGGTCGAGAGTGAAAATCATATTGAAACAAAGTCTCGATATGAAAGATATGTGTATCACGATGACTTCTTAGGAATTGAATTTCTAAGACATCTAACGGACTCGGTCAATAGTTGACAGCTCGTTGAAGCCACCAATGGATATGAATCATAGAACTGATTGGAATCATGGTGCACCCATAGACAAGGAGTGATATGCACAAAGTCACGTGTAGTTCAATGTATTGTACACACTACAACCGACCCGGTATCGTCCTACAAACATATTAGTTGAACTAAGGTTCACCGATGATCTTAAAACAAGATCAATAGAAGGCGTTAAGTCGGATATGACGATATCCGAATTATTCGCTTATCTACGGATTATTGTATTCTGATGTCCAGCGGTTCGGGAGAACACAAAGGATGCAAACCGGACATCGTATCCGAAGAACACCAAAGCCACAAGTAAATGTGTATGGTGGTTCTTGGAAAATCCTCTAAGCAAACTTGCATCGGCCGATTCATGATGGAATCGGAGTTTATCGCTTTATACAAAGCATGAAAGAAGTTGAGTAACTTCACGGATCCTTAGAGGACGTCCCTTATTGGGAGAAACCCGTGCCTTCAAAGAGCTATACATCGTGGCTAGCCGGTCGGCTTTAGGAAGGACACGGATGACGGCGTCTGGACATATCTGTCGGAGACATAAGACCGTATGGCGCTTGATCATCACGGGTGTCACTTCCTTATTTACTAACTAAGGGACTACCCGAGATCAAGATTTCTGCCTTTGTCTAGGGGAATGGGCTTAAAACCCAAAATATACGGACCAATACAATGGAAACCCAACCTTACGAACCTGGAGATCCCGCATTTGGTTAAATGGGAAAACTAAGTTGTAAAGGTTCGGTTGATCGCTTCAAAGGAAGCATGAGCACTTCGGATAGTGATTTCGAAAAGAAACACCAAATCCAAAGCCGTTCCCGCGATAGACATTAAGTGCTATCTCATAGATGGGTAAAGGTTAAGTTTTCAAAACCTCGTAATGATCCTCAACAATTGAGGTTAGGTCTTTGGGAAACTTTTAATGGTTCCTAACACTTGTGAAGTGGGGTATAGCAGATACCTTGTAGGAGACCACCTATTTAAGTGCGAGGACGGGCCGCCTCAAATTGAACGCACTTAAGAATCCAAGACGTTGTCCATGGCCAAAACGGACAAAACATTACGAAGAAGAGAGTAAGGGAATTTGTTGTGTTGGTACCGTTGTCTTGGCTTACACTAAACACCGACGGTTCAAGACATCACGTTCACCGCGCAAGTAAGTAAGTCCGATGGTATTCAACTATGGAAGGTTCAAAGCCGAGGCTACCTCTCCTTATGCAACATCGGTCCGTTTGAAATATTGCTGAAATGAAAAGACACCATGTGAGTGCGCCAAAATCTCTTTCAAGAGGGGATTGTTGGAAATTTGCCTTTGGCGGGAGTTGCGACCGACCAAATTTAACGGCTTAAACACTAGTGTAACGTATGTTGGAGAATCTGGTTCTTCACACATGCATGATCTACTAAGTACGTAGATAACCGTAGGGCCAAGAATCGTCAAATTTCATTGAGAAATGAAAGAGATATTGGTTCACGAAGTAAGGTGTTTGAAGCATGGAAAGTGTGGTATTGTGTGTAATTCTCCCTCATCGGTAGAGGAAGAAAGAATTATTGTGTATATAAGATTCGAAATTGATTTGGGGTTTGGGACCCCAAGGGGTATCCCATGTGTTTAAAGGAGGGAGGACCTAGATGTGCTTCGGTTCAAGGAAAGACCACACGCGCGCCGCCGCCGCCCACCCGTCCCGTCCGGTCCGGCTCCGAGTTCCGGTTCTCGGTCACGGTCACGGTCGTGGTTCGTGGGTCGTGGGCCGTGGGTCCGTGGGTCTTCTCGATATTATCTTTTTGGGCCGAAAACTTTGCCGTAAGTACCGTTGACAAATTGTCCTTCCTACAACTTCCAAGCACGTATAAAGGATACATACGGGGCAATATTGTCTTAAGTCCAGACGTATAAAGATACTACACTCGACTATTGTCTTAAGCAAGTAAAAAACCAATTTATATTTTTCCGTCTTCTATAAAACTGGAATTTCCAGTTTTTACTTGTGTAACTATTGTAATTTTCAGATTCCATGTTGAATTATTGAATCTTTGTTTATCCTTTCGAATACTTGTAATAGTTAAATACTTCCCGTACTGCTTTATAAAGTACCATAGAGCAAAACTCCCAACATGGAGTTCACTAGAGCTTCTGGGATGGTGATAGCCAATTCGAGGTTCCTGAAGAATGAGGAGCACTTGGTGACTTTCCGTAGTTCGGTGGCTAAGACTTAGATAGACGTTTTGCTCCTTAGAAAGGTTGACAACGGTTTTTGTAAAGACTACAAGGTTATTCCGAGTGAGTATCTTACAACCCAACATAAGTTTTTAGTGATTGATTTGGAGATTAAGATGGAGAAGAAGAAGAAGAAGAGGGTTGTGGATGACAGATTAAGAATCAAATGGGGGAGTTATGTTGGGTAGTAAGATCCTTATTCGGAACCTTGTAGTATTTACAAAGACCTTTGTCAACCTTCTTAAGGAGCAAAAAGTCTATATGAGTCTTAGCCAACGAACTACGGAATGTCACCAAGTGTTTCTCCTTCTTCAGGAACCTCGAATTGGCTATCACCATCCCACTAGCTCTAACGAACTCCAAAAGGGAGACACCTCCCCCGTTCCTGTTTCCGATTCCAAAGCCTCCATGCACGTCGTCATAACCCCCCGGAAGTGACCCGATATGACTATTGAAATCCCCTCATACAAATAACTTTTTCAGTGGGTGGTATGCCTCCCACCACTTCGTCCAAATCCTTCCAAAAACGTCTCTTCTCCTCTTCGTCCAAGCCCACATGTGGCGCATAAACACTAATAGTGTTCATAGTGCACCCTCCAACTACCAACTTATTCGTCATCATCCGGTCATCGACCCTCATCACCTCTACCACCTGCTCACTTAGCTCATTGTCTACCAAAATAGCTACCCCATTCCTATACTGCGATCTACCCGAGAACCATAACTTATACCCATCTACATTCTTAGCCTTAGGTCCTACCCACTTGGTCTCCTGTACACATGTTGTATTAATCATCCTCTTCTTAAGAATCTTAATTAGCTCTATGGACTTCCCCGTTAAAGTCCCAATATTCCAAGACCCTATTCTAAGTCTAGCCTCTCTCCCCACTTACCCCCTTAACCCTCGCTCATGTCCCCGACCGAGAATATGACCCTAGTCTACCATCAGTTACCAAATCCACTAAAGCAACTATAAAATAATAAACTACTCAAATATTTATCCTAAAACAGGAAGGGATCAAAGTGCAAGCTCAAGTTAACAATAATTTAAAGGCAAGTAACACCACTAAGCCAAGAATGCTATAACTAAAGACAAGAGATGGTAAAATTTAACAGGAAGGTTAAGGACAAAGAATGGATACGGGCAACCGGAGGTACCAACTCCAGTTGAATCGAACTTGTTGCCGGCGAAAAATATTGTTCACCATCACTGTTCACGACAGTCGCTTCACTTTTTCCGGTACTGTTCACTCGCCGTAATACTAGATTGGCTGGTTGCTTGGGACAACCGAACTGGTCGGAGATTGTGTGTGCAATCGGGTGCGGGTGAGTAGAGCGGTGTGTGTTTTGTTTTGATTTGTGTGTGTGCGCGCGCTTTAAGATAAGAAAAAAAATAAAACAAACAGAGCAGTGGGTCTTGTCAAAACCTGAGAGTGCTATTTCACTTGATACTTTTATCCAGTTATGCATTTAGCCTTACTGACCCTTTGTGATCCATAACAGCTGCTTGTTTTGTGCACTGCTCCCACTTCTCAACCTGTCCATTACAACTCCAAAAAAATCTGAAATTTCCATGATATTAGCAATACAATGAATTTTAATGCATACATAAGCATGGTTAAAGACACAATTTCTCATGAAGTCCCTCACATAGTATATATGTATGATATTTTTGTAAACAACCAATTATTTAAAAAAAAATTATACATGTTATTTTTAATACGCCAAACCAAATGATGGATAAAAAATTAATCACTACATAACTAATGTCAGCATACCTAATACCAACACTACTAATATATCAACATTACTAGTACGCCCTATTCAGTATTATTCTTATACACTCTACCAAACGACCCCTAAAAATAGCCAAAATAGCCATTGTCATAATGCTTCAAATATTTAAGACTACAACAATAATAATTTTTCAATCATACGGACCGAGAAAGGCTATTCGTGAATATTACACAGACCTGAGATTTTGGAACAGGTCTGTGTCTTATGCATGGACCAGTTTTGGGTTTGGTGAAGATGTGTCTTATGTACGTACAAATAGTGTTCGCCGGCTATTTGACGATTTCATTTTTGAAAAATAATTATTATTATGATGTTTTAAATATTCTTAAGCATGTAAATATAGTGTCCACTTGCCATTTTTTTAATTTAGTCTTAGAAACATCGTTGATGTCATGAGGTTTCAAATGACGGTAAATATTTTTCAATTATCAAGACTGAAAAATGATTATCTGTGAATTTTACGGTTATGTATACCGAATTGATCATTTGAAACTCTCAAAAGTGATTATTTGTAAATTCTATCTCTTACGAGTTATGTATACCAAATGGTTATGGATAGTGAGGGGCCATGATAAGTAGTGACTATTTTGAAAAATACCACTGTCATACGTATGATTTGAACTTATGAGCGAAAGCAAATTTTGAACTCCTTTAATATTAAACTAGAATCTTTTTTTATATCAAAAGAATTCAATAATTTATATAATAAAAAAAACCATTGTCCTCTATCTATACAATATAATTTTCCGGCAAAGTAAATTCAGTTGAACTTCCTTGCAAAATATATATATATATATATATATATATATATATATATATATACACGCACTCCTTGACCGTACATTATAAAAGGAACAAAAGGCAGTGTATTTCAGGATATGGCATTCATAACAAACATCATGCATGATGCTCTACAATGTAGAGTAACAGCTAAGAACCAGTAGGACATGAAATGCAGAAATGGGATCAAATTGAATTCATCCAGCATAAAATATTTGGCTTAATACATTGACAACCTCTCAAACTTGCCAAAAATATTTATTTAGACACTCGAACTATGACTTGTTTCAATTGAGCACACTAAATACTTAATAAAACATTCCTATTAGACACTTTTGGTCTCAAATATTAATTTTATAGATAAGCTAACCATATAAAATATGTCTATCTCTTTTATGAATAAATTATCCATTCTAAAGGATGGAGAATGAATAACTTATTCATAATCCGTAAATTGCACGAATTTCCCTTCTTCCATTTGTAATAGAGACATAAGTTCTTTAAGGCCAAAAGTCATGCGAGACATAATTTGTGTAATATTATGATGCAATTATGCCCCGCAAAAATGTTGTTTGTTCTAAGAGACAAATACTAAAGACCAACACAAAATAGTGGGCCTAAGTGTTGAAAATAATAAACTTAAATGTGTTTATGTCTAGATTCAAATGTCTTAGTTATCCTAGGTTCATAACCCATTGTACTATCTAGGTACACTATTGTGTTTGTAAGGAGGCAAGTTCATACTAGGTATGTGAAACCATTTATTACGTATGAGTCTAGAAGTGTCTTTGGGCACCTATAAATGCCCCTTTTGTGATCTTGTAATGTAAGAGTTGAGTTCTTAAGAATGATATGATTGAGCTTAATGTTTATCTCCCTCTTCAATCCTCTTTGTGCCTTATGATATTATCAAGGGTCCGCCTTATATTTCCAACAAGTGATATCAAAGCGTCGGTTCAATCCTGGGAGGTATAAAGGTGAATTTTGGCACTCTCCACTGAAGGTGTGTCTCCTGGTTTGAAGACCTGTTGAGAGGCTGACTATTTGCAAAAGAAGAGTGAATTCTCCGGGTTTGTGAAGTGAAGAAAAACCCGTCAAGAAGTTGTAAGTCTTGAAAGACTTCACAAGATAAGAAAGAAGACGAGAAGTCTTCCGTGAGTTTATGTTTGCAATAGTCAAAAGTTAGAAAGTGACGGAGAATAAAATGCCTATAGTTGTGAAGGCACATACAAAGAGGATGTTGAAAATGAAAGATGAAATTGTCAAGATTAATTGAAGAATACGAAAAGATATTTAAGTTTAAAAGGGATGTTGAAAATAGCAAACTTAAATGTGTAAGTGTCTAGATTCAAATGTCTTTTAGTTATTCTAGGTTCATGACCGTTTGTACTATCTAGGTACACTATTGTGTTTTCAAGGTGGCAAGTTCATATTAGGTATGTGAAACCATTTATTACGTATGAGTCTAGAAGTGTTTTTGGGCACCTATAAATGCCCCTTTTGTGATCTGTAATGTAAGAGTGGAGTTCTTAAGAATGATATGATTGAGCTTAATGTTTATCTCCCTCTTCCATCCTCTTTGTGCCCTATGATATTATCAAGAGTCCGCCTTATATTTCCAACACTACGTGACAATGACCCATTCATAATGTTATAGGCCTGCACCACTTCATCCTATTTCTCTAAGCCATTATTGACCAACAACCTCATATTGGTTCACTATCTTGTCCAAGTTAGATCCTTGTGTTCCTGCTCTTTCTCGGACCCCACACATAGCAGGAGCTTAGTGCATCGGGTTGACTTTTATCTTGTGCAAGTTCTTTACACTTCTTAAACCAAAAGATTACAGAAACTACAGTTAAGTGAACTGCATAAAACATAGATCCCAAATTCCTATTATTATAAAGTTCCACTTATTGGAAGGTATATTTGAATCCATTGCCTTAATATACAAAGAAGGGATGACTTACAAATGCAGGATTGTGGGTTTTAGGCTTAGGTCGATGAGCAACTTCCACAACTAGATAATTGCCTAATTGGTTTTTTTATTTAACAAGACATTTTGATCATAGGAATATATTGGAGTCAAGAAAATTTCTTATAGAAACTGAAAAAAAGAAAGCTATATCCTTGTAGTTATATGAGTATACTAGTATGAGCAAGCTGAATAAGTAAGTTTTTTTAGAGAACTATCACTTTTTCGCGAGTTTCACGTCCACGTACTTATCATTTGTTTCCTTTTTCTACGTGAATTATCACCATCTATGTATTAAAACACACATCAAAACTGATTAGGCCAACTATCAGATTTCCCCTTTCCCTACTTGAACTGTATCACCTAGCTAGATGTATTTTAATATATAGATGGTGATAGTTCAGGTAGGAAAAACTGATAGTTAAGGTGTGAAATTCGTGAAAATGTGATAGTATAAAGTGTGTTTTTGACCATTATCTCTTTTTTTAACAGTGAAAATTAAACTCACTGCTTTATCTTTGGTCAAATGCACAACTTGATATCAAGATGGTTGGCTGTAGATTGTTCTTCATTGATATGCATGAGTCTGGAAAGGGAAAAGATAAATTGTAGATATTTTTGCTAAGAGAAAATACCAAAGTTGCAAAAATAAGTACTCCGTGATTATGACAATCAGTGTAAAAAAGTAATTCATGCACATAAACCGCTGAACATATGTCAGGACAATTGTTGGGGTAGTGACCAAGTAATATAGCTTATTAAGTCTTCAGCTAGTGTATCTTGCATATTAAATAATCAGCCATAAATTAAATTGCTGAAAGATCATCAACATGAGTACTCATTATATTCTAGACTAGACAAACAATTACCAGAATTTGTTCTCCTCTTCCTCCTCCATCCTCTTCATATTTACCGTAAAGAATTGAAATCCATTGCATATTTGTGGTCGGTTTGAATTGGTTTGGTTGAAGTAATTTGAAAAATAGTATTGTTAATTTTTGTTGAGCTTAATTGTTGAATAAGACGGTCTATAAATTTTTGAAGGTCTGGGTTGAATCAAATCATAGAAAATTGTTGGATATCAAATATGGAGTCACTTGGAGTTGATTCCGACCAATTTGGATCGACCTTGAAGCAAAAATATGTTGGTGAAATTGCTCAGAAACTGTTGGTGATCAACAGAAATTGTGAATAATGTGTTCCAAAGTTACGATAGTAATTTATAACTCACAGTGATTCACCAGGACTTATGTTAAGCCTATCCATCAAAAATACCGGGTGATCCGCCAGAATTTATGAACAATGTGTTTTAAAACTATGATATAATTTGTATGATAGTCCTAGTAATTTGCTGAGACTTGTGGCAAGTCAATCCATTAGAATTTTTGATGATCTAATTGTTTTTTTTGTATTAAATCCTAGTGATCCACCATTAGTTATGGAAAAGCAAGTCTTCTAGTAGTTCGTCAAGAATTAAACTCCAACTTCTAAGATGAAAGTTGTTTTCACATAACTTTTTAAAACGGGATCAAAAACTAAATAATCGCACATGATTTTGTTTGTGTAAATATCCCGAATTCCAACCATTGAGCGTAGTTAGTTGGCGGCTTGGTGCGACATGACGCTCCACTGTTGGCGCACATTTTAGCAACATAGTGAGGAGGGTAGTTGCTTTACTTGAGTCGAGGGTCTATCAAAAATAACGTATCTACCTTCACAAAGTAGGGATAAGGCTGATACACCACCCTCCCCAGACCTCACATGTAGGATTACATTGGGTGGTTGTTGTTGGTGGTGGTGAGGAGGATAGCGATCAAGTACCTAAATGGATTGTGCAAAGGCCAATTGAAGTGGAGTAGCCTTTTTAGTGCTGACCATGATGATATAGTCTGTAGACTAATGATACCATCTTCAACATTGATATTGAATTTACTTCTTTGCATTTTGGGTGAGTGAAGTGCTGTAAATGTTCACTTGGAAAGAACATACCACCCTCTTCACTTAATGCAGCATATGATGATCATTTCTTCATTTTTTTTCTTACCAGATGTTTGTGTTATATGTCCCATAATATTATTTTGGTATTCCAAGTTTTCTGGAACTTTGATTAGGGGAAAGTCAGATTGTATTGGTAATGCTTCAAAGAAATATTAGTCAAGTTAAGGTTTTGAAGTTGTCTTCCCTTCATGAACAAAATCAATGTACTTACCACATGACAAAATTTGAGGGTCCCCGGAAGCCAGAAATATATCCTCTTCTGATAATACAATATATCATCCTCTTTTAGCTCCCTCATTAGAGCTTTTCCATAAATTGATCCAAGAAAAAAAGAACCGCCGAATACATTGATAATCCCTTAAACGTGTCATTAAATTTCATTTAGATATTCGAACTATGATTTGTGCAAATTAAGCATCTCAACATATGATAAAGTGTTCCTATTAGACAAAAAAAAGGGCAGACTGATGCACTAAGCTCCCGCTATGCGCGGGTTCGGGGAAGGGCAGGATCACAAGGGTCTATTGTACGTAGCCTTACCTCACGTTTCTGCAAGAGACTGTTTCCACGGCTTGAACCCATGACCTCCTGGTCATATGGCAGCAACTTACCAGTTACTCCAAGGCTTCCCTTCACTGTTCCTATTAGACACTTTCAATTAAAATTCTGGAAAAGTTTTTCCTTTTGTTTCAAGCGCACATTACATAGATAAGTTAACCACTTAGATATGTCACCTCCTTTAATTATATGCATAAACCTGAATAAGCCATAATACCTCATGCGTGTTCCAATTGATGTTGATGTGTATAATTAAAGGATGTGACATAGTTTATGTGATTAAGTAATGGGTGTTTGAGAACATGCACAAAAGTTTTTCCAATATTTAAGACGGAAGTGTTTAATAAAAACACTATCATATGTTCATGTGCTAAATTGAAACATACCATAGTTCGAGTGTCTAAATGAAATTTACTGCCAAATTTAAGGTCCGTCGATGTATTCAGCCAAAAAAAAAAAAAAAAAAACCAAATATGCTCAGTGGATTCTGTTCTACAATGAATTGAGCTTGTGCATCTAGATAAAACTGCATCTGATGGTTTTCATAATATAATGTAGTCTCAAAAGAAAAATAATATCAAAACTATCATATGCAATAGGGATACACGAAGGAATCATCAAAACTATCATATGCAAGCGGGATACTACAAATGAATCATCAAGATGATATGCCTATGGCTTTGACACTAGCAAGTAAAAGTAACTCCACAGTACAGAATTTGACTGCAAGATGCAATATATTCCACAAAAATTCTTGAGACGGCTCATATTGTAATGCAAAATACAGCACAAATATGTATCACATCTATCTAGTTTGAACCACTTATTTGAGACTAAGGCGTTATTGAACACTTCAAGATAGATTATTCGTATGCTTTACATCAAATTAATGCGAGTAAAACCACTACCGATGCAGATCCCAAGGAAGATAATGCTTTTGTAATACTGCAATTGTTCATTTGTATCCAAAGCACCAACAATTGTAAATACATCATCCTTCTGCAAAGTGTGCCCTTCTTTACCACTCCAAAACCCCAAAAGACCAAGGTAAATGAGTTTCCCACTTCATATAAGATTTATCTCCAAGTATAAAAAAGGGATTGAATGATAGCAGTCTGGTGATTGACAGTTTAAGGGAAGGAAATATAATTGGATGAATAGTGAGAACCTGCGGCATAAGCATTATACCATCTACATGACTGTAAAAGATTTATTTGCACTCAAACCTACCAAGAAATGGTGATGATTTAAGAAAGCTGTTAGTTTAGCTGGGGATTTCAGCTTCCAAATGAAAGATGACAATTGGGAAATTGTAGGAGCTGACATGATAAAATAAAGATCATTAGCAAGTGAAGGTGACCAAGCTTTCGGATTGCTGAATCTATAAGCATACAAAGCGTGAAAACCAAACATTTTGAAGGGACCCTCAAGTTTTGTAAATTCCAGCCATGGGAAGAATTTGTGGTCGCAAGAAACAGATTCCTCACTTAACAATGAGACTAAGCTATTATGAACGACACTTGGGGTGTGTTTGGTATGTTGGAAAACATTTTTCAGAAATTATTTTTCAATTTTCCCATGTTCGGTTCTCTAGGAAAACAAGTCCTTAAAAATAAGGAAAATGATTTCCCTAATGGGAGTAGAGAAAACAAGTTTCATAAGTGACATTCCAAGTTCATTGTCTCCTCCCACCCCCACCCCCCACCCCTTGACCATCCCACCCCCGCCACCCCGAACCCCCACTCCCCACCCCATCCCATCCCATCCCACCCCCATAGCGTTTTGCTAGGTTACATATAAATGCTTTTGAGATCTTTATTTTTTTGCTTACTTAACAAACACTAGAAAATAAGCAAGACCCACTTGTTTTCCAAGAAAAATTTTCTTCATACCGGACACACCCTAAATGATATTCAACCTCTCCATCACACATTTGCAACTTCTGTCAGAAAGGAAGTGCCAACATCTTATAACTAATTTATGTCTGACCTCAGCAGGTTTACCAAACAAATGCAGAGACCATTGCATCACCTATCAGAGCAATTATACGTATTATGTTTAGATGTTTCTGGAAATTCATTTAGGTAGATTTGGACATACCAGTGTTGCTATCAATTGATAATGCAGCATTTGTGTGTCTTTGACACTGGAAGTAGATGATGCCTGATGGATCAATTGATAATACAGAGGAACGCTGATTTCTTTCACATCTTAGTTGAACAATCAATCCCTGGCTAATTTGCCATTACTCAAATAACACCTTGCCAGTTCTCAAGTTATAAGACATCCTCGTCAATCAGTATCTGTTTTCCATTGATTTCCTGATGTCACACTCTACTTGACTTAAGAACATTGTGTAATTTTTTAAGTAAAACAAAAAGTAACGGCACAGAGGAAGGGATGCATAAAAACAGTTTTACGAGATAGATACCTGGTATAATATTCGTGGAAACCTGCAACTGAAGCTCACCCTCCCACAACACACACACAGAACAATAGAGAAAAGAGCAGAAGTGGCACTATTTTTCAGGTAAGTAATTATTAAGATGACATTTTCTAACAAAGAGGAATATTTATGAAAACTACTCCAAGCAAAACATCAATTATGGAGCTATAGGAAGAAGGTGTCACAACATTCCTATTAGAAAACTGCACCCCATTTAATTTTTATAGTTATTTTAAGCTTTCAAAAGCTAGCCACCAATAGCCTTATTAATTTTCACTCACAACATAACATGCAAACAGAGACAGATAAGAGACTCATGAAAGAAAACTTCAAGTTATCTTTATAAATTGTGAATGACAAAAAATACATTGTTTAAAATCTTCAAATCTCAGCTGAGATTTTCAACAGTTTATTACTGTGAAAAAATCCAATTTTCGTCTGGTAATATGTCAGCAGACAACAGATCTGTAAAGAAGCTATTTATAGTGAGTGGTCAACGATGCTAAAGCACATAACTTATCCACCTTCAGCATCTGATAACTTTCTCCAAGAGAAATTCAACTCATTCTTGAATTCGGGTCCAGGCTTCATGTAGTAATTCCTCGTTGTCGAAACAACTTCCAGTAACTTCAAGAGCCTTAAATTCAAATTCCAAACATGTTATTGAACTTCTGCTAACGCTGAAGAAATTGTCAAAGCTTCTAACACAGGTTGACTTTCTTCACTTGAAGTTTCCATTCTATACGATTTACAGCTGAAGTAGAAAACTGTACTCATCATGGAGTCGATAAGTATCACAAATGAGTACAATATTACCAAAAGGGGCCCTTCCCATAATCTTGAAGATCCATCTCCATAGCTTATTGTCTTCACTCTATGTTCAAACAAACCTTGCACGATTGCCATTCCAATAGTTGATCCAAGAAATATCAGAAGTCCAACTTGTGTCTGCCCCTTGATGAGCGAACTCGACTTAAGTAATGCTTGTGGTCCCGAGTCATCCTCTAAAACAGATATCACAATCGCAATGTTGCATATAATAATAGCATTTGCTAAAATTATTGAGAAAATCATCCCTACTACCATCGCGGGGTACAAAATCAAGTCCGGAGGGAACCCCATGATCGAGAAAACACTGCTCACGGAAACAAGAAGTACGATAAACAACGTGAGGCATCCGGCAATCACCACACAAACCCATAAGTATGTCACAATGACCCGTTTCCAAATCTTGGTCATAATCACGTAAAACTTGTGATAATCGAACTTTTTCCTCGAGTAAGTGCAATCAACCGAATAAACTATCGCAGCTTTTGACAACAATGATAATGTTACATATAAAGGGAAGCACATTACCGCTGAAATCACCACTTCAGAGAATTTATGACAAGATTGCTTGATAAACGGCTTAAGTGGAAGTCCACTTGTTTTCGCTACAAGCAATAACCTTATGCTCAATCTCGAAACAAACGGTTGATATACTAATACATTAGATAAAACAACAGCAGATACAGGGCAAATTAGCAATGCAGCAATTGTCATGAAACCTATTGAATTATACCTTAAAATTCTCACAGTTTCCCTTAAAATCTCCAAAGCATTCAAAGTAAGAAAATGGTGATCCGTTTGTGAAACCATATCGATCGATTCCAATTCGATTTTTTGATGATTTGGGTCATCTTTTTTACCTTCAATTGATGTAACTGAGTTCACTCTTGGACTCAGTCCACTGGAAATTTCCATCTTTCACCAAACCCGAATTGTTCTTTAAGAAACAAAAAAGACAACACTAAATTTTCTTGATGTAATATAAGTATCAATTACATGTCCCTTTAATCAACAGTTCAGTTCAATAAAAGGGTAAAAATAGGATCTTTATTACCAAACTTGGATCTGGCCCTTTGAATCTTGAATTCACTGTTTTTTTCAGCCCAATTAAAATGCTGCCCAGATCTGCATAAAAAGCATAAAAAGTTTCAATTTTTACAGTGAAACTTGGATTATAGCCTTGTAAAACAAAAGGGTATGTGCAAATCTTGAGACCCAATGGAGAGCTGATGTAGATCAGAGGAATGGGCATGCAATGGAGAAAGAAAGAACAGTGAGAAATGGGAGGAGAGGAAGGGATGAAAGATCAGGTGATTTGGGGGATGAAGAAAGGTATCATGATGATGAGGAAGTGAGAGTCTAGTGTGGAAGTGTCAAAGGTAGGGATAGAGTTTGATTAAGGAAAGGGAAGGGTTGTGGCCAAGTATGAAAATCATATTTTTACATGATGCCTATATTAATTCGACTTAGAAAAATAATTTTATTTTTGAATGAGTAATTAATGTTAAGGATAAAATAGAAAAAATAAATTACTTTTCTCTTGATATATGAAAGTGGATAACTAAAAGTGAATCTATTTTTGATATAATAGACAAGTAAAAGTGAACGGAGGTAGTAATCATTCCATTTTGAATTATATGTCATGATTCTCTTTTATTCGCTCTTTAAAAACATTAATTAGAAAGGAATTTTAACTATTTTATCCTTTAGTGGTATTTGAACAATCATAATATCACTTCATAATTAAAGTGTTTGTAGTTGTCAAGAACAATTACTATTAAAAATAAAATCAATAAAAATAACTATTTAGCAGCCCGAGAGGTGATAGGGGTATTAAGGGGACTGGCGGTGAAAAGAGAAGTCAAAGGGAAGGGGAAGGCGAAAAAAGTGGTGTATGTGAAGTGGGTGGAAAGTAAGGACGAAGAGAAAAGTGGATTAATAGGGAAGGGTAAAACATGGCGAAGAAGGAGGCGAAGTCAGCTGTTACGGCGACTAATACAACAACCTTTGAGCGCTTGTATGTAAAATTAGAGGGCAAAGGCCGGGATAGAAAGTTGTACATGCTGGCCAAGGCGAGAGACATGAGGGCCTATGATTTGGATCAAGCGAAGTGTATCAAGGACAAGGACGATAAAATACTAGTGGAGGAGACACTTATTAGACGGAGATAACAGTCTTACTTCAATACACTGTTGAACGAAGAGGGAGACAGAGATGTTGTATTGGGGGATTTGGAGCACTCAGAAAGGAGTCACAATTTTGAGTATTATGGGTGTATAAAGGTTGAGGAGGTTCAGGGTGCTACTCGTAGGATGCACAAGGGTAGAGCGACCAGGTAAGACGAGATCCATTGGAATTTTGCAAGAGCGTAGGCAAGCCAGGTTTGATGTGGTTGACTAGGTTGTTTAATGTCGTTTTTAGAACGACAAAAATTCTCAAAGAATGGAGGTGGAGTACGATGATCCCGTTGTACAAGAATAAGGGTGACATTCATAGTTGCAACAACTATAGGGGTATCAAGCTACTAAGCCATACTATAAAAGTTTGGGAGAGAGTGGTGGAGATGAGGGTAAGAAGAGGCGTGACTATTTTAGAAAATCAATTTGAATTCATATTGGGGTGCTCAACAACAAAAGTCATTCATCTTGTGAGGAGGCTGGTGACAAGGAGAAGAAGAATGACCTTTACATGGTGTTCATCGACCTAAAAAAAGCTTACGACAAAGTCCCTAAGAGGTTCTATGGAGGCGCTTGGAGGCTAGAGGTGTACATGTGGCATATACCAGAGCGAACAAGGACATATACGATGGAGCCAAGACTTCGGTGAGAACAGTGTCAGAAAATTCTGAGCACTTCCCGATTATAATGGGATTGCACCAGGGATCAACCCTTAGCATGTTTCTATTTGCCTTAGTAATTGATATTTTTACGCGGCATCTCCAAGGAGAGGTACCATGGTGCATGTTATTCGCAGATGATATAGTGCTAATCGACGAGACTCGCGGGGGAGTTAACGCTAAGTTGGAGGTGTGAAGACAGACTTTGGAGTCTAAATGATTCAGATTGAGCAGGACCAAGACATAATATTTAATGTGTAAGTTCAGTGACATGACGCTGGAGGCGGATGTGAAAGTGAGACGTGATATACATATCATCTAAAAGAAAGGAAGTTTCAAGTATCTTTGGTCTATTATCCAAGGAAATTGAAATATCGACGATGATGTCCCACATCATATTGATGCATGGTGGATGAAATTGAGGCTTACGTCCGAAGTCTTATGTGATAAGAAGGTGCCATGAAACTCAAAGGTAAGTTCTACAAAGTGGTGGTTAGACCAACTATGTTGTATGAGGCGGAGTGTAGGCCAGTCAAGAACACTCACGTTTAGAAAATGAAAGTTGTAAAAATAAGGATGTTGCGATAGTTGTGTGGGAATATTAGGAGATACAGATTAGAAATTAAGATTTTCATAAAAAGGTGGGTGTGGCCTTGTTGGAGGACAAGATGAAGAAAGTGAAGTTGAGATGGTTCGAGCATGTGAATAGGAGAAGTGCGGATCCCCCAGTACGGAGGTGTGAGAGGTTGGCTATGGAGGCTTCAAGAGAGGTAGAGGTAGTCCAAAGAAGTATTTGAGAGAGGTGATTAGACAAGACATGACACAGTTACAACGTACCAAGGAAATGACCTTAGATGAGATGTTGTGGAGGACACAAATTAGGGTAGAAGATTAGTAGGTAGTAGAACGGTGCCTTACTTATCCTTACTTACTAGTAGTCATAGTATTTCTCATGTAGCTTCTTATCTTTCATTTTCTACTACTATCTGTTGTCTCTTGTTATTCGCTTAACATACTATTTTTCTTTAGTTACTGTTCCTTTTTAATCTGCTATGTTTTTGCTTTATCCCGAACTGAGGATCTATCGGAAACAACCTCTCTACCTCCTAAGGTAAGGGTAAAGTCCGTGTACACTTTACCCTCCCCAGACCCCACTTGTGGAATTACACTGGATATGTTGTTGTTGTTTTTAAATTTCTAAATGACAAATAATATGAAACAACTATTTTTAAAAAGCATGACAAATAATTTAAGACGGAAGGAGTACACCCATATTATATTTTTATAAATATGTTTGTTACTTTATCATGTGTAATTAATTCGTATTCTTTTGGCAATTCATCACTTAGCTACGATTGATTAATTTGGTATGGTGTATAAAGGAGATGGGCAAGTGAGCACATAGTCGATTGGAGGACCTCTATTTAAGGCACAACATAAAATACAAAAAATTTAATGTTTAGTAGCTTCAAAATTAACTTTAACTTTGTGGGATTGAAGCTGAAAATATGAGTACTAAGTTAGGCTGGGCAATTTAAACTTCAGACGTACGAGTTTGAATTTGGGAATTATTAATGAGATATCTAAAATTTGGCATATTGTTTCTGCAGTTCTAACTTCAGATAGTTAGGTCCAAAGTTAGGCTTGACAGTTCCTAACTTTAGACTTGTATTTGAAGTTTGAACTATCAAACATAACTTCGGATGCGTATATTTGATTTCGAACTTGAATGAAGTCCAACTTTGGACATATAATTGGAGAATTTTTAGCCAAAATTGTCCCCTATCTAGGGCAATGGGTCTATTTTGATCCTTTAAATAGGATCTTGGACATCTTTAGTTCCTAAATTTGCTAAAATTCACTTTTGATCCAACTAACATAATGGACTTCGAACTATCAAAAAGCACTACTAAACGCAAGACAAAAATAAACTTAGAAAAACCGACTGACTTTCGGATCGATCGAGAAACCGATCAAGCTCAATCAGAGGTGTTAGTCGAAGGATGGCTAAAAACTCATAAGAAGAAAAGAAAAAAAAATTGGAGGTGCCGCTTGAAGGATGACGGCACCGGTGGTGGAAGGATCGGATGTGCTAGTGATGGAAGAAGAACTAGAGGGCAAGGGGTGAATGGGTTGGGAGTGCTGAGGTGGCATTCCATGCTTGTTCACGTCATCAAAATGTTAGCACCACATGGGGCACCCCGTCCACCTTGGACAACCTTAATATAGGAGTATACTTGAGGGATTTGGTAATGGCAAGGGTATTTTTATTGAAAGTATAATAAAGGGTAAAATTCATTCTTTTCACATAGTAGAGGGGTAAATTTAAACTTTTTCCTCATTTAAAAAATTAAAGAAGACTTTTGTCACGTAAACCAAATATATGTAAACAAATATTCCACTAATAATGAGAGTTTGACATGTCTTCTCCCTCTCCTTATAAACAAAATGAAAAACTATATCAAGTGGGTCTTAACAAGTCATGTTATAAAAGTAAAATGAGAATGCTAAGACCAAAATAGTTTCCAAAAAGAGAAAGGTTAAAAGGAAAGTGGAAAGGTCAAAAGGAAAGTGTCACCAAAATAGTTTCCAGATTCTTGAACTTTTGACTTCAAGCAACTCAAATCATGTCATTGAAAATAGTGAGATGATCATCTTGATGTACTAGTATAGATTGTCCAAGAACTTCATGCACAGTTAGTCAAACTCAGATAAAAGGCCAAACCAGTTAAGATGTTGCAACTCCAACTCCAAAAGTGGGTGGAGCTGCACCAGCAGAAGAGCAGGACTACTAAAAATCACATTGAACTCTGACAGAACATTATTACAATATCTTTGAAAAATAGAAAGATAAATCAGAACAAGGGCTTCACATCAAATGCCACCGTGTTGATCAATCATCCACCATCACTATGCAGGCCTAAATAGCCAAAACATGTTGTACAAGAGCATTTACAGAAATAATACAAATAATATAATATAGCTACTCTATGCCCTTTTGGACAATTTACAATCAATGTATATTCAAATCCACTCCATATTCAACCCACTCCTTCCTCACCTATCATTTGTGACAACAAACTTCTACCATTTTACTTCTTATCTCTCAAATGCAGGAAATAGATCCATCCTGAGATGAGTTCTGCACAAGTTTATCAGCAGCTCCCTGCTCATTCCCTTGCAGGATTGAAGCTCGATAAATCAAGTAACCTGTTCTTCTTTAAACCGTAGCAGTGCTATAGGTTGCTGTTCATTGTTTGGGAATCCTGATCAACTACGGGGTTGTGTGGCCTCAACTGTGACGAATAATTATTTGCAGTGTTATGGCTAATGTCCCTAGCTGCAAGCACGTCATGATTATATTTGCCCTCGTATGTTGTTATGACTGCTTTTGGATCAATAGGAGCCCTTTCCACATGCTTCCGTACATTACATCCCTGACTGGTACACTTGTAATAGCTTCTGCAGAAAATAACAAGGTACAGAATCTGTTAGCATAGCAAGCAAAATATCCACTAAGCATCTGGCTATGCATTCACAGAAGTCATGTAGATATCTGATTGATTTGTTTGTCCTTGCGTGTAAATAATACATGGTCCAACAGAACCACCCAAAAGTTAGACCAAGTTTCAACAAAGAGTTCTAAATTGATCACGGCGAAAGTTCAAGAAGAAGAAAGTTTCGACACAGTGGCAGGGTCATTCAGGTCTATTTAGGGTTCACTTAACCACAAATCCACTAAAAACTAGCTTAACACCAAAAAAGTGCATAGACGACTCCCTCGTGGAGTAATTTGTTCATAGACAACAAATTAAGTAGATGAAATATATTCTACCTTGGATAAGGATTTCCTTTAACAACTTTCTGCCCATACTTCCGCCATCTATAACCATCGTCCAAAAGATCAACTTCGCTTGTTTTTTGAACTATGATCTTCGGTTCTGTAACTGTCCGAGAAGAAGCTGCCTCTGAAGTCTGTACTTCTATCGCCCTATAGAGTGCTGTTCTAGAGATGGAGAAAAGTAGCTATGAAAATTGACAAGGTTATAAAAAAATAACTTCAAATATTGTCCCAAGTTTGCAGCAAATTACCTCCACTTTGATTCACGTTCATCATTTCGATCAGCTATAGTCTCAGCATCACCCACTTCCTCACCCTCACTTGATCCGGACATTTCGTCATGTGTAGCTTGACTGGATTCTTCGTCCTTCATTTTTAATGAATCGGAAAGCACATTATCCTGAAGATTAGGTTCCATTTGGATTTCCACTCTCTTTCGAGCGCTTACTAGGTTGAGGCAGCTGATGGTTGTGACTTGTGCTGGCCCTTGTAGATAATCTAAGTTACTTGACCATCAAGTGACCACTCTACCTTCTTTTTGACTGGACAATTTGGATGTGTACACTTGTAATAACTACGAGGATATTCGCTTCCCTTGACATGCTTCTGCCCATACTTTAACTATCATCAGCAGGTTTATCAACAGCGAGAGAAGCAGGTCCTGACCTATGATAAGACGGAGATGTCAAATGCAGGAGGCAGAAGCTGTTGGTTTGCTGTGGCATTTGAGGTTAGGGATTTTAACTGTGACTAAGACGGTGCAGGTGCTGCTGATGAAGATAGATAGTCAGGTTGAATATGCAATTGAGACTGAGGCAGTGCTGCCTGAGCCGTAACTTGAGCAAGGGCTTGTTTATGTGACATTCCAAAAGGTCCAAAACCATAGGTAAATAACTTTGGAAAGGCAAATTCAATTTAATAAAAGCATCATCACTGTACATGTTGCAACAGTTTATTTACAGTGTTCTTTTTTTCTGCCGCTGATTTAGTCAAGAAGGAAAAAGAGGGATTGGGTTGTTGAGTATAGATTATAGAAGAGAGAAACAGGAAAGATGCCATCAAAGCATGCTAACAGCAGCAAGTACATACAACTGCGGTAATGCCACATCAATATCCACCTATAAGATCGGATAGTGATTTAGAGTTCTCTCGCAGCAATTTGAGTTCAGGTGCTACATCCCAATCCTTTGGTTTACATATTATTGGTAGATTGTATCTAACTGGTAAAAGATGAATATAGCTACTCCTCTGACACATTTTTCCAACTAATGAAATAATTTAGTCTCGTGAGTACTGTTAAGATATGGAATCTCAATATCACATATTATCGCAAACTTCAGTATAATCCTTAGCTTACAGTCACATGACCAGAATTAAAAGTTGGCCTAAAGGTAATTATAATGGTGTTATACTGTATGAAAGAAAAATTCTTCCCACACGAAATAATTCTCTTAAAGCATAACTCCAACCTTACCAGGGACACAAGAACAGGTCTTGACAGCTTACGATCCGGTGATTTGCCACATTGATATTTGGTTATAAGATGTCGAGTGGAAAAAGTAGTGAAAATCTTAAATTATCTCAATTCCAATAGCATGCGACAAAGGATTGGCAATGCATCTAACTGTTAAAACATATTAAAAGAAAAATGGCATGCTAGCATTGATAAAACCCGATACTTAGAGACCTTTTTGGAAATTGATCAAAGGATTGGCAATGCATCTAACTAGGTGTGTTTTGGGTGATTGGTTGTGAAATAGTGAAACTAGAACTTAAGGGTTGACTTTGATCAAACCCGATACTTAGAGACCTTTTTGGGAATTCTGAGTGCGTGAGCAGGTCTGGAATGAGATTTATGATAGAAATGCATATTTAGTTTGTATCCGGGGAGTCCCGGGAGTGTTTCGGGTGTTTGACGAAGAGTTGATGAGTTTGGGTTGTTGCTGGTTTTTGGTGTCCCACCAACGACATTCGTCCGCTTCTGCTTGTCCGCCTTTGATGCATAGGAAACAACCCTCTGCTTTTAAACAATTTTATTATCTCAGCTTTTAAAGAATTTTATTTCGCCTGCTTTTCTAGCATTTTTTTACTTCCTCCATAAAACTTTGTAAAATTGTGCTCTCAATAATTCCAGCTTCAAATCATAAAATATTGAAATCGATGTTGTTGAGCAATTTTTTTATTCTTGAGTATTGAATATGTATCATAATATTAGTTATCCAATCCTTACACCTCCTAAGAACCTTAGCTATTTTCAAAATAATATGTAATTGAGGGGCACTAATTGAAAGAAAAAACAAAACAAAAAAAAGTAGAGCATTACAAAATGAAAGGGAAAAAGAAAGAAGTATGGGTTGAAACAAGCCCCAGGGCTTGGTATGAGCGGTTTGCTACTTACATCATACAGATCGGTTTCGTGTGAAGCAAAAGTGATCATTCATTATTCATTTTTCATCGAGGTACTGACACAGCTTACCTTTTGTTATATATGGATGATATTGTTCTGACAGCCTCTTCAGATAGCCTGAAGCACGAGATCATTACTCTACTCAAGTCCAAATTTGTTATGACTGACTTGGGTAAGTTGAGCTATGTTTTGGGGATATCAATGACTAAATCCGCACATGCCATGTTCTTGTGTCAGCGTAAGTATGTAGAGGAGATCGTCTACAGGGCTAAAATGGCAAATTGTAAGATCATGCCCACTCCCGTCAACTCCAAGTCCAAACTCAGTGCAGATGATGGGGATCCGGTCAGTGATCCCTCTCTTTATAGAAGTCTCACAGGTGCTCTTCAGTATCTCACCTTCACTCGGCCAGATATTGCATATGTGATTCAACATGTGTGTTTGTTCATGCATGCTCTTAGGGAGCCTCATTTTACAACTCTTAAGCGTATTATTCGGTATGTTAAGGGCACTCTTGACTATGGACTTCATTTATATCCCTCAGCACGATTAGATTGCTCTCCTACACAGACGCATTGGGCAGGCTATCCGAAAACCCGTCGTTCTACGTTCGGCTATTTTGTGTTTTGGGGGGACAATATCATGTCATGGTCTGCCAAACGGCAAGACACGCTTTCTCATTCGAGTGCTGAAGCAGAATATCAAAGCGTTGTGAATGTTCTTGCCGAGCTATATTGGCTCCGAAATCTCCTTCTTGAGCTTCCATAAACTCTTGAACGAAAAAGAAGATAGAGACATAGTGCTGGGAGAGCTAGAGCAATCTGGTAGGTACCGGGATTTTGGGTATTGTAGAAGCATTAAAGTTGAGGAGATTAAGGGTGTTGTTTGCAAGATGCGCAGGGAACGAGCGACCGAGCCTGATGAGATCCCAATTGAATTTTGGCATAGCGCAGGCAAGGTAAATGTGAAGTCCCAATTTGTTGTTACAATAATAATAATAAATAAAAAAAAATAAAAAAAAACCATCTGCACATTCCTCCCCCCTTGTTCTCCCTCACTTGCATGTCCCCCTCCCCTTTAATCTCCATCAACCTCTTCTCCTTCCACCTCCCACAAGCTACACACACACAACTCACTATATATTCTACATAGCACAAAAGAAAGCATTTAGCACAAAGAACAAAAATCAGAAAAATACCAAGAGAGCAAGAAGGGAAAGGATTAGTTGGAGTTTGAAAGTTCATTTGCAGTACGAAGCAACAAAAGGTGAGTTCTCTCACTCATAACTCTTAGTAAAATCCCTTATTTTTAAGTTACGATACATATTAGAATATGATCCGGATGTTGAAAGAATGATCTTGAAATTATTGTTAGTAGGTTATTTAATAACTAGTTTGGGTCATGAAATTTATAATCTGTTTCGCTGAGTTATACTTGTTATAATTGGATGAAATTTTACAAGGTTGTACATCTATCCTTCTCGATCATATTGAGACCAAGCGGGGCTAAAACCGACATACGGTTTGAGAGTTATCTCTGTTCAAAGTTTCTGCCTCGGATCGAATGAAATCCGGAGGGCAGAACGTATAACGGAATAACTGTACATATTGGTGAGGAATCTGAAAAGTTGTGCTGAATAAAAGTTCTAGATTTCTCTGTTGTCGACAGTTTGAGACTTTACAGAGATTAATCCGACTTACGGATAAAAATTTATGACTGTTTAAAGATTGTGTCTTGTTTTTTAAAAAAATCTGGCAAAATAGTTTTCTGAGAGTTGTTAAAATAACATAACTGAATGTTTCGGTGAGGAATCTGAAAAAGTTGTACTGAATAAAAGTTCTATATGTATCTGTTCTCTACAGTTGGAGACTTTACAGAGATTAATCCGACTTACGGATAAAACGTTACGACTGTTTTAAAATTGTGGCCTTTTTACAAAAACAAATCCCGGCGAGACAGTTTTCATAGGGTTGTTCTTGCTTGAATTTGTACTAGTTACACTAAGTATTTCCAGAGGAAACTTGGGATAGTGATAAGATCCCCGTGTTAACTTCGATTTGGCGTAAGAAACACCTTATTTGAAGTTACAGGTCGAGAGTTATAACCCTTACAAGTGGGAAGAGCGAAAAGTTGAAAGAAGGAACATTATTTGAATCTTCTGAAATATGACAATTTATATATATATATATATATATGTACATGTGTGAGTGTGTGTAAGTTTGGTCATACAATCGAGATGATAGAAATCTTGGTAAGGTAAATAGTTTTGCTATCACCTACGGGGCTATTCAAATATACTTGCCTTCGGGGCTATTCAAATTTACTTGCCTTCGGGGCTATTCAAATATACTTGCCTTCGGGGCTATTCAAATATACTTTCCTTCGGAGCTACTCAAATATACTTGCCTTCGGAGCTATTCAAATACACTTGCCTTCGGAGCTATTCATATACATTTGCCTTCGGGGCTATTCAAACACACTTGCATTTGGGGCTATAATTGAAATGTATTGGATCGGGTTGCACACACCGCAACAAATATATATAATATGTGATATGAGATAAAGTAGGTGTACTGGTTAACTAAGTATTCCCTAGGACAAGTTGGGAGAAGATTTTGTGTGTGAATATGTATTTGGCTTGTACACCGACAGTGTTGAAACCTGTTTTCATGAAATGCTTATTATGTTCATAATATGAATGTACTTAAAATATTGTGAGGTTGCTCTGAATTGTAGGGCGAGGTTTTCATTCAACCCCGGACTGACTCTTTTATTTAACATGTTTCAGGAAAGCGCGATAGTGGAAAAGCTCTGCAATAGGGATAGCGATTGTCCCGCAACCTTATTGTCCCACCAATCCATTACTTCGGATTTGGTGAAAGTTGTTCTAGATTAAGTAGGTTTGAAGAACCAAGTTTTCGTTATCTCGGGGAATGCCCCACATGAAATTGTTTTCTTTTGAGATTCAGATGTTTTTATTATGTATTTGAAATTCCATCGAGTCTAGAAAAATTGGGGATGCTCGAGTATGGGCTCATGCTTTCATTAAAGAAGTACATGATTATATTATTTCCGCACCTTGATATATGTATAATTTAGGACGAAAAGAAATTAAATGGTTCGCCTGGAAAGGGATAGTCATCCAGGTGCCATCACGCCCTAAGGGAAGACTTGAGAAAAGTCGGGGCGTGCCAACAAATTTGGAGTGGCTGACTGAGTTGTTTAACGTCATTTTTAAGACGACAAAAATGCCTGAAGAATGGAGGTAGAGTACAATGATTCCTTTGTACAAGAACAAATGTGATATCTAGAGTTGCAATAACTATAGGGGTATCAAGCTGCTAAGCCACAATATGAAATGTTGGGAAAGGGTCGTGGAGATGAGGGTGAAGAGGCGTGTCTATTTTCGAGAACCAGTTTGGATTCATGTCGGGGTGTTCGACTACATAAGCTATTCATCTTATTATGAGTCATAATAAATGACAAGTCAGCCGTCAATGTGGATGAAATTTTATGTGCAAATTAAGTTGTCACGTGCCTTTTGGCAATCGTAGTCAAACACTTGGCCTAGTCAGCTTCGAGGTATGTTAATAGTTAGTGAAAGTTCAGCTAGGAAACGCAAACACCTCGTAGTTCAGGTAGGAAACTCGCAAAAAATGTGATACTTCATGTGTGTATTTGATCATTATCTCTATTTGAAAACTACGTAAATAGTACTATGAGTCACAATAAATGACAAGTCAAATTATTGAAAAGATATATAAAAAAAATTACGATCAAATAAGACTTGTTAGAATCTTGAAATCCGAAAGGAGCCACATAAATTGAGACGGATAAAGTCCTATTCAAAAGCACTTATTTTTGTTCTTAAAATTTGGCTAAACACCTCAACTCTGAAATAAGTATCTTTTTACATTTAAGATAATTGCTTTAGCTTTCCAAAAACTTGATCAAATAAGCTATAAATTAAATTGAAACCATGCATTTTAAAACTAATACGTGCAGAAATACGCAGCGCAACAAAACGAAAAAATATTATAAGAATTTAACTTATATATATTCTCAGCATAAAACATATTTATACAATTAATGCAATATAGTACATTGCCTTGTCTTATGAAATGTTCTCCAATAAATAATGTCATTTATTGTAAATAATTATTTGCAGTTATCTTTAAGTACTACTCATGTTGAAGAGATGATTGGCAATATAGCTTTAGACTTTAACTTTAGAAATAATGTCAAGCGTTTTATAATCTTTTTTTTTTTTTTCTCTTTATCTATTTAATAATCTGCTTGACCAAAATTTTGGGAGGTCAAAAATGTTTATTTTTAAAAAGTGAGGTATTTGGTCAAGCTTTTAGAAGAAAAGACATAATAGGGGATTCAATTAGCTAAAATATTATACTGCGTAAATGGAATAAAAATTAAATCTTTTTTATTATATATAATTTGTCAAATACTCCTGCTCTCGATTCTCGAATACTCTTGATAAGGAAAAGTTTAATAAAGTGGCAATGTGATTTCAAAATTGCTTTAGATCATAAGCTTAAAACTCAAATTCTAAGTGTGATTTTTTGTTCGCTGGTATAAATTTCTGATTCCGTTGACCGAATCCTACTGATGACCATATGGACAGCTTCAAGGGTGCAAAACAAAACCAATATGGTTAACATGTTGCTTAGACTTTGTGTCTAAATTTCTGTAGACTTTAATCAGCATTACATGCATATTTCAGATGATTTATGTTTGAGACTTCAATACTTTTACTGAATTACAGTAAAGCCGACCCACAAGCTCTTCTCTTGCTTAGAGGTAAAAATATTTATGGACAATGTGTTTTGATATCATTATTAACATGTACCCATCTTTTTAAAATTTTCATATATATTCGGGAAAAGGATCATATTTGTCCTTGAATTTTAGAACAAGAGTTATATTTGCCCTCGTTAAAGAATGGGGTCAAATATGCCCTCTTTAAACCAAAGTTATTGTATTTGCCTCTTTTTTAACAGAAACGCCACGTGGGCAGAACCACTTACTTATAACCCGACACACGGACCCCTAACGGGTCGGTATAAAAGAAAGGGAAAATGGTCGATTGAAGCCCTAATCATCATATTCAGTGATGCGACCCAAGCCTCCCCAAATTTCTTCGTCAATCCGAAGCAAATTCGTGTTCTAATTGTGTTTTCTGGTACGAATTCTTTAAATTTTTGTGTTATTAGTTAGTTCCAGGTTATTATTTACTTGTGGTGTTCGATTTCGATTTTGCGAATCTGTTTTGTGACCCGATTATGATTTCATTGTTCGACCTGGTGTTTTTTAGTTTTGGTTCCGACGATGTTCACTTAGTATTCAATTTGCGAACGATTCGTGTATACGAAATTTCAATTTGTCGACAATTTTTGTTTCGACAGTATTATTTAGTATACGAAATTTGAATTTGCTGATTAGAAACATAGATTGTGAGTTTCGACAGTGTCAATTGTGTTTGTCGATGAGTTTTGACAGTGTTTGTTTCGATTGAGTTTGTTTCAGCTTAGAAGTTAATACAACTTCTGTAGCTTGTGTACTAATTTGTTGCTATTTTTGTAACTCAGCCACCCAAAAAACTGTTGATGGACCATCAGCCAAGGACTGGAGAGGAGGAAGAGCTGCATCATTCAACATTATTCCCAGCAGTGCTGGAGCTGCTAAGGCTGTTGGATTGAATGGAAAGTTAACTGGAATGTCTTTCCGTTGATGTCTCTGTGGTTGATCTCACCGTGAGGTTGGAGACAGAAGCTACCTATGATGAAATCAAGGCCCATTCCCTGTAAAACTACTCTCTTTTCAATTTTCGCACTATTTCTCCCTCCATGGATCTAAAATTCATGCCAACCAGGAGAAATAGTAGAAAAGGCCTTATGGCCCCTACTCAACATGTTTTAATAGCTGCTTGTTTATATTAATTTGTTTTTTTTTCTATGACATTTTGTTAGGGAGGAATCTGAAGGAAAATTAAAGGGATGATGCCAAGGCTGGAATTGCTTTGAGCAAGAACTTTGTGAAGCTTGTTTCTTGGTATGACAACGAAATGGTGATTCACGTGGAATGAGTCAGCTAGCCAACATGCATTATCAATCACCAAACAAGGTTGTTGTTACAAGAGAAGATGAAGTCAAGGAAGGGGAATGAGAAGTCTCAAACGTGATGAAGACTTAGCTTGTTTTTTTGTTAAGATGAATCTACTGAACCTTATGTATAGTGCAGTCTATTTTACCTTAATATTCTATGTTATTTTATTCGTATTTTTCTATATTATTGTTACTGAGCATGAATATTATTCGTATTTTTCTACTATCATTTGTCTTTTAATATCATAATCATAGTTTTACCTTAATATTCTATGTTATTTTATTTTCGCAAACGACGTCGCATTTTTATTTTAAGCAATAAGCATTTCATAAATATTATGTTTTATTATTATCACATCATTTTATTAATATAATTTACATTTCTTCAAAACATTTTTAAAAAAAAAATAGTAAACCCCTTTTATAATTTGACCCACAACCCATTTTCCCCCTCATCCAAAAAAAAAAACATTCTATCAACCCACCAAAAAAAAGGGCCCAATCCGCAACACATCCAGCCCAATCGGACCAGCCCCTCACCCGTCGCCCACACCCATTCATCCCCTAAACCTAATCCAAACCAAACCTTTCACCCTTCCCCCAAAATCCGCCGCTCACCCCATACCCTTTCGCCCCTGACACCACCCCTAACCCATCACTTCACCCATACCCTATCGCCCAAAACCCTCGACTTGCACCCCTAAAATCCGCCTCCAAAATCGTCACCATTGACCCTTTAATTTGAAATTCAAACCCAAAGATGAAAAGGGGGTATGGGATGAACGGTTTTGGGGAGAAATCCATCTATAAATACCCCATTGTTCTTCATTTTAGCGGGGGTCCAAAAAAAGATATCAAAAACGAAGGAGGTCGGAAAAAAAAACATCAAAAAGGAGGGAAAATCAGAAAAAGAAACGGTTTGATTGTTCTTAATTTTGGCTTTCTGTGGATTATTTTAGCTTATTCTTTGTACCAAACGACCCCCAAGTGATACCTACATATAAAAGCCCTTTTTGGTAGTGCAAGACAAACATTTGAGAGCCACTTTTAGAGCACAACACATCACTCAACTCAAAAGGTGGAAAAATTAAACTTCTGCAAATTTATGAAACATTTGAACATTTCTACGGCTATAAATGTCGTAAAAATTAAAATGGAAAGTGTCAGCATTAAATGAAAAAAGGGTATTATGATGGTCTGCTTCAACTAGCCTGACAATAACCTCATTAATGCAATCAGAAAAACACCACTTCGGTTCGTAAGGAGAAATGTAGAAGCAGAAACCCTTGTCAATCGAAAACTCTTTAGATTGGTCAAGTGATTTATTACTCGAATGCAAGGAGAAACTAGAATAATTCCACGTAATTTAAAGTAAAAGAACAGCCAAATCGGTGAAGAAGTTGGTATATAAATGCAGGTTAAACATTTTCCCGCACCAAATTTAAAACGCTTCAAGGTAGAACAAAATTCAGACTAACACAATTTAAAACAACAAAATAAATAAAATCTAACTCACAATGGTCTGCAAATCCTGAACAATATTCCATAAGACCATAACTTTTTTCCATGACTATAATATCTATCAAACTCAAGGTAGTAAAGAACTTCGCATCGAGCAATATCCAATCAAGAGATTTACTTGGGACCGATATCCTTCAGAGCATTAATCTGTTCCTCACCCATGGCTGACATAACAGAGACGACAAGGTCTTTACCCTCAGCAAAGCCATCCTTGATCTGAATTCGGCAAATTAAAAATAATCAGTAACTGCATAGTGGTAGGCACCAGTTTCCAAAATCAACAAAGTATGACGGGCCAAAGTCTGAAAAATTGTGTTTCACTACCAGCACCATCACACTTATTTAGCACAAGGACACAGAGGTGCCACTTACAAGAAACTGTTGAAGTAGAGATTCAAAATATATCTTTGGTATATATAGGAAAAGAAGATGCGAGTCTAAAACCAGGCCCGCAAATCATTAACTCTTAAAAAGAGTATCAGAGAGAGCAGACATGTTGAATCTATGATTCAATCTCCTTGCACATAACCATGCCTCCTTCATGTTTTAATATCCAGATCATCGGCTTAATGGTACACAGATCTATCTTTCTAATATGACCATGACTCTAAAAAAATTGTCTTTTTACAATGGTAAAGGCAATAAGTTTGTGCTAGAAGAAGATTAATCTAAAAACTGGAGAAAACAGAACATGACAAGAGGAAGAGACTGTAATTTCCAGTCCTCCAGGACACCGCCAAAATACAACCTTGGATTAGATTTCTAACCTGCGTAAGGAGGTTTTCATCAGTAGGGAGCCTAAGGTCATCCTTGGTGTTACCATTGTCAGTGAGCAGACTCACCTGTAACGTTGTGCAGCAACATTAGAGACCACATCAATCAAAAATATATAAAGGAACAGGACAAGGGATTGTAGGCACATACAAATCCATCTTCAGATATGTCAATAAGCTGATAATCTGTGCGATTAACATGGGGAACCTGCAATTAGAACACATAATTATTAAATATGAGCACAAGGGGGAAGGGGGGCAAAGAACATATGGTGAACAAGAAACAGAGAGCACACACATCACAATTATGTGAAGAGGGAACAATATCCTCAAGCTTCTTTCCAGTGAAGATGTCAATAGCGACAAAATGACATTTGGCATGACCGTGCTTGCCAGTTTTGGATGTAGATACTTCCACAACCTGTAATCAGAAGCATCAAATTCCTAACTTCTAATGAACACAAAAGAATACGCAAACTCGAAATGAAAAGGAATCTTAAGTAATCACAAGTGCTATTAACCAGCAGTAACCAGGTCTAAAATCCAAAAAATATATCAAAACAATCACTGCATAAGCAACAGTATGCAAACACAGACCCAAAGAACTTTTTTTATAAAATTTAGTTAGACCCAAAAACATATATAGAAAGACAAACCCCCCAAAAACATATACAGAAAGCAAAACCCCCAAAAATAAGAGATACAAACCAGAAAACCTTGCAAGGGTGGCCCAGATGACAAATGTAATCGGTTCTAATGATCCACTACATCCACATCCACTCCGCTCACAGCAAAAAGAGGTTTCTCTACATCTCAGACTCATTTTTACAATGGAATGACTCAGAATCGTAGGGACCCATTTGGCCATAAAAGTTATCACTTTTTCCCCGGAATAATTTTTCAACTTGAAGTTGTATTTCAAATTTGAAGAAGAACTTATAACCTCTTTGAAATAATATTCATGCTCGATTCTCTCCTTTGCAAAAAGTATAACGAAACACAACTCTATCCTCAAATACAACTCCATCAATTCCAAATGAAGTGAAAAATATTTGGAATCTATGGCCAAACGCCTACTAAATCTCAAGACTTATTTATACACTCGAACTACTCACAATATTAATCAATCACACGCACACTAAAACCACAAAGTGTTCAGATCTAAAATTCCAACAGTAAATACACCTGTAACACACACATATCAATCAAGAAACAAATTAATTTGGATCAGCTATACAAGCAACCCTACACATTAGCTATGAACAAATAAATTACATATACACAAACATTACCAATCAACTACACCTGTAAATACACATGTAACCACTCAGCACACACATCACAATCAACTACACCTTAATAACAAATCAATCTGAATCGGCTATATGCGCAACCATACACATCAGCTATGTCCAAATAAATTACATACACACACACTGAATCGGCTATATGTGCAACCTTAAACATCAGCTATGTCCAAACAAATTACATACACACACACATATACACACACAACTAAAAACAACAATCAAAATAACAAAAAATTAAACCTTGCAAGGACGGCCTTTGATGACGATGTAACCGTTCTTACGGATAGTACCAGCTTGCTGAGGGTAAGTTTTTGATGCACCGGCATCAGCCTTAGACTCAAATTGGTGCTCCTCGTCGGACATGCCTGAAATTTGATTGAAAACAGAGTAAAATGGGGGCGGCGGAGGCGAAGAGATTGGGAGAAAAGCACGTGAGGGTTATTTATATGGTGGGCTTAATGATTGGAAAAAGAAAACCTAAAGGAATTTGGGTACATTTTAGGGTTTTTTGTTTCATTTTTTTGTGCGGATTTCCTTCAAACGGACCGTTGTTTAATTTTTACCCTTTATATTTTTTATCTTTAATATTTGTCTTCTAACTTTTGAATGTGAATCAGATTAATCACCTGTTTTTTTATTTGAAAAAGCCGCTTATAGGTATCAGAAGTATATACATTTGGTCTGCTATTTATTTTATACAAAATATTCAGATTTACTTCGCAAAATGAATTTTTGCATCAGGCAGCATAAATTATGTAGGAATTAAGTTATGCTGCACAGTTTTATAATAATTTCTTGGAAATTATGTCTTATCCGACATAGTTTGTATGGATGTTATGATACATACGTTGAGACTAAGTGCTAATTATGTCCGCCGAAATCTGAAATTATGTATTTTTCATATTATGTTGGGTGTTGACAGTTATGTCTTATCCGACATAATATGTGGGTAGTGTATGATGCATATGTCGAAGATAAATACTAATTATGCCGAGCAAAATTGTAATTATACCGCGCTAAAAATAGTAAAGGAGAAAAATTAAAGAGTGCAAATTTAAATAGCAAAAATTAAAGACTAGGAACATTTGTGTGAATGACCCTTTTTGTTTTGATTAAAATAGGGTCATTTGCACTTTTTATTCTATTATGTGTTCGCCTTTAATTTTTGCCTCTCAAGAGAAATAGTTCATCCGAATTAAAAAGGGTGTCTATTGCCTTTATTGTTTGGTTCAAAAATAGTATTTACTTATCAAATCAGGAAAGAATTAGTCTTACTTTTTTATATTTGTCCTTATTAAGTGTTAGGTGATCAAATTCAATACCTATTTAATTAGAGTCATTTTAGTCAAATTACATATTTTTGCCTAAGAGTTAATAGTATTTTCTCTTAAGGGTGTGATGAACAAGCTTTTTGAACCGGGGGAAGTAACTTTTTGCGGGGCGTAAATTCATATTTTTGCGTCTTAATATTTCACAAATTATAACGAATTCTTAGAGAACTTAACAGTGGGATTTAGCAAGGGTCAAGGGATGTCATCCGACATCGCTTAGTTGAATTTTTTTTATTAAATTCACATACGAATAATATGCAAAATCGTAATAAAACGTTGATGTGCTTTGAAGTTGACACTACTTGATAGATGATTTGTCCAACGGACAGGGGCGGGCCGTTGGACAGATATCGACAGGATTGGACCCGACGAGATGGGGGAGGGTCGGGACTCGAGTTTCGGCGGCCCTAGAGGGCCGGGATAGGAGGGACCGGAAGAGCCCGCCCCACATCCCGCCGGTAGAGGGACCGGATTTGGGGGGACCAGTCGGGTCAGGACGGGATCGGGATTTGACCTTTTTTTTGCCACTTAATTTAAAAAATAATATATATAAACACTTCAATAATTGAACAATGGAGTGTAATAAAAACATCTCAATACTATTTTTTTGCCTCTTATATTATTTAATAGAAATATTTTTTTTTGGTAATACAATTTTAAAATAACAACTTTGTGGTGTTGTTCAAAAGTTGCAAAACACATAGTAAAATTGCAATTTTAAAAATTACATATTTAACCATACTTTTTCTAATTTCCGCACAATGTCTTGAGGATCTTTGGTTGGAATTGGAATTTGTCGGTCAAATTGTTCGACGTCGCTTCTTGTTCCCTCGGACAAGATTTCATTGTAGTTGTTGTCTTCTTCTTCGTTGATCTCCGGTTGACCGCACCTTCTACGCTCCGCTCGAATCCAATCTCTGAAAAGAACTACAATCTCCAATGCGTCTCCCGCCAATGAATACATGTGCTATCCTATTTGAAATCTTCCAGCAGAAAAAGCACTTTCAGACGCTGTTGATGACGCTTGAATATTCAAAACATCTCGAGCCATCTTTGTTAGTGTCTGGAATGTATTCTCATTCTGCCTCAAGTATTTCAGCAAGTCTTCATATCCTTCATCATTGACAATTAATTTGTACGGTACAACACCCTGCAAAACATAAACATCAAATTCGCTAACTTGTGAAGAAGTTGAACCACTAAACATTTTATTTCCAAGGCTTTAAATACTAACAACAGATAAACCGTATGTTTTTTATAAGGGTGCAACGAAGTAATAGAAGATGGTATAGAAGTCGGTTGATTATTTTCACTTTGTTGTTGGTAATACATATTTACTTGTTTGCATTCAGTGTGTATTCTAGACGTAACTTCTTCTTTAGTTGATTTGTGAGGTGGTTCTTCAGTTGGGTCTGTTGGAAGTACTTCTATACAATCATAAATCGTTTCTATTAGTGTTTTACAACCGTCTACTTTAATAATCGGATTTAATAACGCACCAATAATATAAATAGTGGGAATAGGAAAAAAATTAAATTTTTTTAAACATTTTTCAATAGATGCCTTATAAGTTGGTTTTTGCATATATTCATTAAGTAACAAAAATATTAGAGCTATATAAAATAACATATTTGAAATAGTAGGATAATAAATATCGGAAAATTCTTTAGTAGTTTGAAATTTTTTCTCTAGAAATCCATTAAGTTCTAAAAAAAATTCCCAATCATTATCTACAAGCATATCCCTTGAATTTTTATTATGGGCGTTAAATAATAAAGTTATAGGTTATCTACAATCGTAAGCAATAAGTAGTTGCTCATACAACGAATTCCACCTAGTCAAAATTTCTTCTGGAATTTTTCTATAAAGTAATCCACAATCATGACAATTTTTTTATATTCTTTGCGTCTTTGTATTTTATTACATTTAACAATAAAATTTATAGCAAATTGTATTTTTTCTAAAATGCTTTCAAAAAGTTTTAGGTCATCCTTTACAACTAAGTTATAAATATGACACTCACATCTTATATGAAAATGATCATGGAACACATGGAATTAATCAAACTTTTAAAATTCTTATAGCATAATCATTAGAAGAAGTGTTATCTAATGTAATTGTCATAATTTTATCATTTATTCCATAATAATCACAAATTTCATTAATATTTTGTGCAATAAAATTTCATGTGTGCCTATCATCTATATATCTATATGCTAAAATACGTTTTTGCATAGACCAATTTTGATCTATCCAATGACATGTTACCGTTATATAATCATTACCATTAGTATTACGGCCTATATCAGAAGTGATAGACACTTTGCCATTAAAATGATAAAATGCATAGCATAAGTATTGTTGATATTCACTTGCAAATTTAAAAACATCCATTCTAACAGTTGATATGGGAAAACCATTAAAAGCAGAATTATATGTTTCTCGAATGTTATGAATAAAACCAGGAGATGAAGGAAATGAAAAAGGCAAACCCTCAACCGCAACTAATTTTGCCATATTTTCACTATCTTTGTTTTTATCATATTTAGGACCAAAAATTCCCCCCATCGCCAGGTTAATTTGACCATGTACTAGGTCGGGGATACTATGTGAACTTTGTCCCGACTCAGATGGCATTGTCACACCCAATTTTTTAGCCTGGTATTCATTCCACCTAGTTGTGTGCTCGCCTTGTACATGTCTCAATAAACCTCCCGTCCCACCTTGACCTTTTCGGTTTTAAATTTATAAACATTTTTACAAATTTTACATCTAGCTAGTTGATTCTCTTGGTCCATATAAAAAAATGTCATGCAGCTAGCTGATTTTAATTTTCATTGTATGTGGTCTCGACTCATACTAGAGGGAATAAGAGGCATTCCAGTTTCAGTTTCAAGCTGAGACTCAGTCTGAGCATGAGGTTGAGGTGCACTAGTGGGTATGTCATTTAGTGGTTCATCTAAATTAAAGTTTGGTTCATCTACCTCTTCATCTAATGATATATCATTAAAAAATAGTAGCTTCATCTATATGACTGAAATCAATGAAATCATCGGGACTAGGAATAGGATTACTAGAAGAAGTACTCATGCCCTTGTTACCTCCACTATAAGAAGCCTTACCCTTACTCTTATCCTTAAACATACCTCTTAATCCTTCCATTTTAATTATACAAATAAATAATTAAAGATAAAGAAATTACGTGCGATAATGAAAATAAAGTAACAATAATAATTTAAAGAAGGAACAAAGGTACCAAACGCCGACGTAACGTCGACGTGTAATCGAGGTTAAAAATTGAAACTTTGATCGATGGATGATACTCAAGTTAGCTGTTAACTTCACTCCCAATTTTTTAACTTTGATATAATATTTAATAGTAGATAGATTTGTAGAGAGATAAATTGAGAGATTAGATTAGAGAGATAGTAGGAAGATTTGTGAGAAAAATGAAGAGAAAATGAGATATTTATTTTGAGAAATAGGGTTAAAGTATAAATATATTAACTTAGGGGTTAAAAATAAATATTAAGGGGGTTATGGGGTGTGGGGGGTGTTTGGGGGGGGGGGGCAAAAATGACCGTTATGCTCGTTGCAACAACGGCCAAATTGGGAGTGGGGCTGGCGGGGCGGGACAGGACAGACAGGGTCGGGATGGGGCGGGGCGGGTCGGGATGGGGCGGGGGGGATCGGGCCGACCCGGGCCACGGGATAGTCCTGGATGATACTTTTTAGAACAGTGGTTGTGCTTTATTTTTTCGTGAACCATTTCGCAAGTTCAAGTGTCAGTGGTTGAAACATTGGCCTCTCTCACAATAAGCAGTATCAACAAAACTATTGAGTAAAAAATGACTTTAATACGTTATTCGAAAACGTAATTGTTATTCTCGATGTGTTATTATGCATACATTACAAAAAATGAGGAATTGTTAATGTGATTTATGATCATAATTTGTATTATGCTTAATTTATGATATGAATAGTTTTCTTTTTCAATAACATGTGGTTTCAATGATTTGTTTTTTCTTTTTTTTACATCTTTAAAATGCACTGCATTCTAGGATTTCATCTTTAATTTTGATGGGGTCAATATTTAAGGTTTTTAGTAGGCGTTTGGTCATAGAAATTTACTTTTTTTTTGAAATTTTTGAAGTTGGAGTTGTGTTGGCCATAGTTTTTGCAAATAATATTTTGTTGCTGAAATGTATTCAACAAAGTTTTGGTTGTTTTTCAAATTTCAAATACAACTTCAAGTTGTATTTGGAATTTTCATGGACAAACATTAATTTTTTTTAAAAGTGAAAATATTTTCCGAAAAAAAGTGAATAATTCTTATGGTCAAACGGGTAATATTGAAAGTGTTGAGTTTAGATTAATCATGTGCGACAATAATGCACTGCCTCTATTAAAATATTGACACCGCTTATAAAAAAACTTGCGTACGCCACTGGCCGATGGACATAAGTTCGATTTTGAATGACAAAAATTAAAGATCAGCCCATTTGAAGGACAAACCGTGGAATTGCTTCATTAAATGATTAAAATATTATCATACTTGGTGTCAAATGGGTGGATTGGTTGACTTTGAACAAATTATTAAGCTTTACTTTCTTTCTTGGGATAATTCATAAGTACCTCCCTTAACTATATCCGAAGTTTCAGGGACATGCTTTATCTTTAGGGAGTCCTATTACTTTCTAAACTATTTTAAAGTATAATAAATGATACGCTAAGGGTTGACGTGACTCTCAGAGGCATGTGAGAGCCAAAAAAAACAACAAGTTAAACTGATTATTATGGGTAGGTGTCAGTTTTTAATTGGACATTTTATAATTAAATAATGTTATAGTTTAAACTATTTATTTTTAATCTATTATTTTCTTATATAGGCAATATTTTTTTCTTTTCTTGTAAAACACAGAGAAGTTGCGTCCGGCAAAAAATCCACCTCGGAAAAATCCATGTATGGTAGAAGCTTAAAGTAAGCAGCAGATCACCAGAGAAGAACACAAAATAGTTAATGTTTGCCGGAGTTAACAATTCCGGCCAAACTGGAGCTCATTAGAGCTGTGAGATCGTTGGAGCTATGACCGAAAAGAAATGGAAAAAACATGAAATTCTAGGGACAAACAATTCCTTTACGTCCTATTAGCCCAGTGTAATAAACGTCACCCTAAGTGTTTGACATTTTCACATGTAACTTCGCGCAATTTTTAATGTTTTTAAAATTTATTTCATTTTCTTCCTTTTTGTTTTTTTATATTCCAAAACATAATGGAAATATCACTTTAATTTAGAAAAATGGAAATGACAATTATTATTATTATATTGTTATTGTTGTTGTATGAACTTGAAAAAGAATTGAAGGTATTGAACAAATTCGAAGGTTGTTGAAGTTTTGAAGTTGAGATTCAAGTGTTAAACTCATTCTAAATTCTTAGTTGTTGCTGAGATTCAAAAATGGAGAAACAATTTCGAATCCACCATTGTTGAACTTTGAAAAAGCTTGAAGAATAAAAAATGAATTTGTCGAAATTCTTGGTTGTTGGCCAAATTGATTATTGGGGTTTGGTGATGACGTTGTTGTTAAGTTGTAGTTGAAATTTAAGCTTGATTGGTGCGAATTTGACAGAGTTTTTGTTGAATTCCGAGACTCCAAAATAGATTTAGAGCTCTTAAAGAGGGGTGATAAAACGAGGATGAAGAGCCTTTGTGTTTGGAACTGACACGTGGCCATTTCGTATAGGTTATAGCCCTTTTTAAGCTCATACGCGCTTGAAGGAGGTGTTCTCACGTCCTTGTCCACATTAGCACTTCATGTTCAAAGAAATACAAAAAAATAAATTAGGGGTAATAGGATCTCCATGAAAGTAAAGTGTATCTCTGAAACTTTGGGCAAAGTTAGGGAGACACTTGTGCATTGTCCCTTCTTGTGATTATAAAATATTTTGTCAATGTATTTTGATAAAGTTTCTCAAGATAAAAAAAATAGCAAAATGGGGCGAGAGAGGCTAAGATATTTGGAGTTAGCACTTGAGGGCTATTTACATGGTGTGCTTTCTGTGTGGGAAAATAAAAGGGGAACTTTCATAAATACAAGATATATAAGAGTTAATTATATAATCTATAACTGTCACACACTGTATTAGAGCAGAGTGGATGAAATGGAGGCTCACCTCTGGAGTGCTTTGCCATAAGAAAGTGTCGCCTAGACTGAAATGTAAGGTTTACAGAGTGGTGGTTAGACCAGCATTGTTGTATGGGGCAGAATGTTGGCCAGTTAAGAATGCTCACGTTCAGAAGATAAGGATGTTTAGATTAATGCGTGATCATATTAGGAGAGATGTGATTAGAAATGAAGTTATACGAGATAAGGTTAGAGTGGCCAACATGGCGAACAAGATGAGAGAAGCGAGACTGAATGGTTCGGGCATGTGAAGAGAACGTGTAAGGCTGCGCCAATTATGAGGTGTAAGAGATTGGTGGTTGTAGGAGTTAGAAGAGGTAGAGGTAGACCGAAGAAGAATTGTGGTGAAGTGATAAGACATGATATGGCACAACTTCAGCTGGCTAAGTACATGATCGTAGATAGAAAGATACGGAGGTCGAGGATTATGATAGAAGGTTAGTAGGTAGTTGAGTTTTGTCGCGATATGTGTAAGGAAGGTGGGAGGCTAGCCTTTCCATCTCATTTTTTCTTGTTCTTAGTAGTATTATTTAGATATCACATCATTATTCTTATGCGTGTAGTACTTTATTCGTTCTATATCTTGATATTTTTGCTGTTTTATTTTCTTGCAATCTTGTATTGACTATGTTTTTTGAGTCGAGGGCCTATGAAAACAGTTTCTCTGCCCACAAAGGTAGAGGTAAGGTATATGTACATCCTACCCTCCCCATACCCACTTTGTAGGATTACACTGGTATGTGTTCTTGTTGTTGTTATATAATCTACAACTAATTTAGATATTACAAATTGTGCAACTTAAAGCTAAAAATAAGAAGATTATTGCTATAAATAAAAAGCTAAAAATAAGGAGATTTCCTATATTAGTGATAACATAATTAAATGCATATAAAAATACAATAATTATTTACTTAAAAAAGCTCCAGCACAATATACTAGCAAACTAATTCATCAACTTAAAAAAAACATAATTCATGAACAAGTATATTTTTTTTGGTAATAAACTTTTTACCATTAATCACCAAGTGAAGAGTTATAAAATCATAGCTAGCCACAACAAAACTTAGCTATCTCAAGAGGTACTTACAAACATAAGAAGAACCAGCACACTAACAAGCCTAGCAAACTAGTACACTCAGAAAGGAAGTTGACATAAATACTGCTGCATAACAGGTGCAGCTCTCACATGACAAGAGTAACCAATATCTTTAGCTATGGTATCAACTACAGTGGATCTTCCTTCAAATAGTCTAGCATTCCTTTATATCTATGTAGCATGATCACATTCAGCTACAATAGTTTTAAAAGAGTTGTCCCTGAGAGACTTCCCTTTAGTATTTGTAATAATCCAGTTCATATATTGCTCCCACGTAGTAGCAGTCAGCATTGGTCTCGGTAGCCACACAAGTAACCTTTCCCACATTTTCAAAGTAAAAGGACACATTACATGTTGGAAATTTGCCTTTGGCGGGAGTTGCGACCGACCAACTTTAACGGCTTAAACACTAGTGTTAAGCATGTTGGAGAATCCGGTTCTTCACACGTGCGTGATCTACTAAGTAAGTAGATAACCGTAGGGCCAAGAATCATCAAATTTCGTTGAGAAATGAAAGAGATATTGGTCTACGAAGTAAGGTGTTTGAAGCATGGAAAAGTGTGGTAAGGGATCAATTCTCCCTCATCGGTGGAGGAAGAAAGAATTGTTTTGTTTATAAGACTCAAAGTTGGCTTGGGGTTTGGGACCCCAAGGGGTATCCCATGTGTTTAAAGGAGGGAGGACCTAGATGTGCTTCGGTTTGAGGAAAGCCCACACGCGCGCCGCCGGTCCGGGTCACGGGCCGTGGTTCGTGGTTCATATTCATATGTACAGTTTGGACCAGAATTCTTTCATATGTACAGTTTGGTCCCTGAAGTTTTCAGAAAGTCAGAATTGGGCAAAGAGATCAGAAACGTCAACAACACTCAATTCAGCCCTTTATTTTGGTTGAATTACTCTTCCTAAATGGCCAATCCGTTGCACATCTTCACCATTTATTTTGGAGGAATTATTACCTCCATAATTGCCGCCAGTAATGGCACTTATGGAGGCAGTTCATCAGCCCCTCCTTCAACTATATAAAGGACCCCTTGTCACCATTGTTGAGGTACACGAAAATACAGAAACAGATTTCAGTCTTCCTACAACTTCCAAGCATCATTTCATTACTCAAAATTCCTCACGGTAGCACTTGAGTTTCCTTTGCTCAATTGTTCCATTGCTGTTTTGTCTTGGGAGACAATTGTCCAGGACGTATAAAGGATACATACGGGGCAATATTGTCTTAAAGACAGAGTGCAACACTCGACTCGGCATACACAAAAAAACCAGTTCCAGTTTCTTGTTCAACATTATTGTAATTTCAGTTTGTTCTTGAATTGTAATTTCAGTTCTTGTATTACTTAGCAGTTACTTGTAATTTCCGTTTCCTGCACCTTTGTAACCAACATTACAAACAAATGCTCCATATTTTCATCATGTCTCAGGCACAAAATACATTTAGGATCTGCTTGTATTCCCCACTTGAGTAGTCTATCCACAGTTAACAATCTGCCATGTAAATACAGCCACGTAGTGAATTGAGCTTTTGGCCTGACATTGTTGGAGAAGATAAGTGATTTCCATTGAACTTTTGGCAAGACAGGCAACTGTTGAAATTAGATGGTTCTGATCATGCTATGTTTGATTGATTGTGGAACTTGAACCAGTTGAAGAGTATGAGAAGCCTGTAAATTTTGTCTAACCATCCAATAGGCTTGTTTAGGTATGGCATGTCACAGAATTATTTCCCTTTTAAGTAGAAAGCATGGATCCATCTAATCCATAACTTGTCTTGTTTGTGAGCTAAGTCCCAACAAGTCTCTGCTAAAGCAGCCATATTCCATATCTTGAGGTTAATCAAATTCATGCCTCCCACAGACTTAGGCAAGCATAAGAGCTTCTTTAGTGATAGTATTTGTTCCAGACCATATGTAACTTCTACAGTAAGCATCAATAACTTTTAACACATGAGTAGGAATGAGATATAGTTGAGCCCAGTATGCTTGAATACCAAAAATCATAGATTGTACTAGTTGCAGTCTCCCAGCATAGGAAAGTTTCTTAGCAGTCCAAGAGGCAATTCTATAGGTAATTTTGGTGATCAAAGGTTGCCACTGAATAATGGAAAGTTTCTTGGTAAAAATGGGGATGCCTAAGTACTTGAAAGGGAGTTCCCCGTGCCCATAGCCTAGTTGGGATAGAATACTATTTTTGTCAAGCTGATTTACACTCCCAAAATATATAGAGCTTTTGTTGAGATTGGGATGTAACCCAGAGGCTTCATAGAAGGTAAGCAAGCATTTATGCAAGGCAGTAACAGAAACAAGATCACCCCTACTAAAGAGTAGGAGATCATCAGCAAAACTCAGACGAGTAATACCCAATTTAGCACATCTTGGGTGAAATTTGAACTTTGTGACTTGTTTCAACTCAAGAAGACATCTACTTAGGTATTCCATGGAAATGGCAAAGAGGAAAGGAGATATTGGGTCACCTTGCCTCAAGCCTTTGGCTGCACTAAAAAGTTCAGAGGTTGTCCCATTTACCAGGACAATGTAGTTGACAGTTTTGACCAAAACCAAAATCCATTGAAGAAAGTTTCCAGAAAATCCTAATTCTATCATAACTTGCTCCAAATAAGGCAATTTCACAAAATCATATGCTTTTTTGAATGTCAATTTTGATCATGGCTCTGGGTGAGATATGTTTCATAGTATAGGATTTAACTAGCTCATGTGCAAGGATGATATTATCAGCAATTTTCCTCTCAGGTACAAAATCTGCCTGGGCTTCACATATAATACTAAGCATTACTACTTGAAACCTAGCAGCCAGGACTTTAGCGATCAACTTGTATCGAATAGTACAACAAGCTATTGATCTAAAATCCTTAACAGTAGTAGGATTAGGGACTTTAGGTAGAGGAGTGAGGGTGGTAAAGTTAATGCCTATAAACATTCTACCAGTAGCAAAGAATTCTCTCACAGCCTAGGTTACATCAGCTTTAACAATAACCCAAGAGTGTTTAAAGAAGTGAGAGTTATAGTCATCAATACCTGGTGTCTTTTCATCTCCAATGGAAGCTAATCCATGAGAGATTTCCTCATCTGAAACTGGAGCACAGAGCAAGAGTTGCTGCTGGTGATTGAGAATTTGACCTATCTACATTGTAACTTTGTTGACAACAGGTAGTATTGTGGTTGCAGTTCCCATAAAGTCTTTATAGAACATCAATATCTCATCTGTGATGGCTTTGGAGTCAGTCAATCTTATCCCATTTAGAGAAGTAAGCTCATTGATTTGCTTCCTATTTGTTCTTTCTTTGACAACAACAACAAAATACTTTATATTAGAATCCCCTAGTTTGATCCAGTTAGCTTTGGATTTTTGTTTGAGTGCACCTTCTTCAATCAAAGACCATCTTTTCAAGTTTTGCAATATTTCTTTCTCCTTAGTCAATAATACGTCGGTCAGTACACTAGTTATTGAGAGCTCTTTGCACATCCTGCTTTTTTAATGTATATCCTCCATTGTGGCTCTCTTGAGCTTTTGATCCCACACATACTTGACCAGCCCTAAGAACAGATCACGTGAGGTCCATATGTTGAAAAATCTATAAGGAATTGGAGATGGTTGTTGACCTGCTTGCAACCTGAGAACCATGGGGGGGGGGGGGGGGGTATGGAAGGTCATACTCAACTGAAACATGTCTCCACTGCATCATCCAATCCCTATTACCAAACATTCTGTCAATCCTGCTAGAAATTCTATCTTCTCCATATTGTTTGTTAGTCCATGTGAAATATTCACCTCTCCAGTTGAGTTTATTGAGCATTAAGTTGGTGATACACTCAGAAATATCTTGTGTTTCATCAAGAGTGACAGTATTACCACCTTCAATATCCATGATACTTAGTACCACATATGAACCACTGTCCATTAACACCAACTTCACAATCAACAAGGCTTTACCATAACATCTTCATTTGTATAACTGTATTCAACCCATAAATAACTGTCAGCCAACAGTCAACTTGGTTGTTTGTGCTTCTGACGTTGCAATGTATAATATACAAACTTAAATACTATTATATCCACAAATATGTTGTTCTCATCTTTTCAGTTGAATTTACCAATTTGAATATATCATATACTTTTCTTATACCATAGACCATATCTTTTCATGTACTTTTCTTAAAATTATATATTTAAATAATTTCTTTTCTCACAAAAAATAATTGATTCGGTCATCAAGTGAAAAGAAGAAAAAAAAAAAAAGTAAGAGGAGGAAATGAAAGATTTTTTTTAAAAAGGTAGATGGAATATGAATTTGAAACTGATTTTGTTTTGTTTATTTAGAAAATCATATTCTCTCTCATGCCTTTTCTATAAATTTCAGGGGGAGAATGATTTTGAAAGAAAGAAAAAGTAAAAGTGGATATGCATTAATGGTAATAACTCCTAAAATTATGCGTTATTGATATATTAGGAATTTAAGAAGATGCATTTTTATAATTAAAAAGTTAATTTTGAATAAATTGTATTTATATAATTTTAAAAAGTAGTTGTAATCTTTTTAATTATCATTTTAAAAAGTTGTATTTGTGTGATTTTCCAAAACAGAACCTAAAAAGGATTTGGCTAGATTTTAGGATTTTGTTTTGATGGATGGATTGATTTCTCTTGGACTGTCAATTAAAATTGTCTTAATTTTTGAAGTTTACTCCCTCCGTTTCAAATTATGTAACATTTTTCGCTTCTAGAGAATCAGTTTAACTAATTTTTTAAGCAAAATATCGATCAGATTAACTCGGTCTTTTAAAATTAAATTTATATATTCAAAAACTATACGATAAGTACTATAAATTATATTTTATCTCATGCCAATATGATAAAAGATGCATTGTAAAATGTAGGTTAACATTTACCTAATTTGAATTTCGAGAAGCGAAAAGTGCCACATAAGTAAAGATAGAAAGAGTATTAATTTTTGAAGTAAGCAAGTTAATATTTTTCGCAAGTTGCTCACTAACTTTTGCAGACCTTTATTTATTAAAAAAATCAAAGATCGAAGAGTCATAAAATTGAGGTCAAATAATTTATTCGTCAATCTTAAAAGGCAATTTTGATTCTTTATATGAATTGCGAAATTTATATTTATTGAAGTTTAGCTTGAGAAGTGATAGGATGTTCATCGAAGTGATGTAGAATACTTTAATCATAATTTATAAGAACAAAAAGGATATTTAAAGTTGTGTGAATCGAGAATTGTAATTAAAAGCTTTGTGTACAAATTGAAAGAGAATTCAACAAGAGAAAGAAAATAAGGAGAAAAATAACAAAAATTCTAAAAATTAGAAAAATATGAATCATGATTTAGGAGAGGTGTGACGTTACTCTTCCTATCTATACGAAAATAGGTTAATTATCCAAAAATAAATAAAAATTGCACGTGTTCAGGCCCTTAGGTAGTAGAAGAAAATGGCAAAAAATAAAAGTAGGATAGGGGAGAGATTTTAGGGAAGTAAATAAATGGTAATAATGGGAAATGACATAAATGGAATGTAATATTTTATTTAATGCAGATTTTCTAGCCATCAAATTAGGAAAATAATCAAAAGCTTGACAAATATAATTACACTAAACACCCATGTAGTATGGTTCAGTTCAACACTTATACACCCGCAAGGGTAGCCAAGTTGGTGTAGCAGTAGAGCGCGGGACCGCAAGGTCACGAGTTCGATCCCCTGCATAAACCTTTTGGTTGAGCCTGTCACACATGGCTTGCCAAGTGTGGTTAATCGGCCGACGTGGTTTGCAGGCTATTGCGTCAGTCCGGGGTTTACCCTGTGCGCACTCGAGAGAGTAGCGGCTGCGGGTTCCTTCGTCAACAAAAAAAAAAAAAAAAAGGTTCAACACTTATACCTCTTAAACTATTGATATCATTCATTTACACCACCTATGAGATATATCCGTAACTTAAAAAAGGGCGGCCCGATGCACTAAGCTCACGCTAAGCGCGAGATTAAGGGAAGGGCCGGACCACAATGATTTGTTATCCGTAACTAAGTATATTAAAATATAGTTATTAATGCATAAATACATTTATTTCTTATGAAACTTCAAATATACATATTTTAATTGAAGATGAAAGGCAGAAAAAATATAATAATACATTGTGTAATCAGTGTATAATTACTGTATAATATGTGTATAATTCATGTAAATATATTACTGTATATACTAATTATACATTGATTTATACATTTAGTATATAGTATTATACACCGATATATGCATTTTTATACACATACAATTCGTATTTTTATTCCCAAAACAAAGGTTCCATTAAATATTTTTCTTTCTCTTTATCTGTTTTAGTTAAAAATTCATTTCGAAATAATAAATGATTTATTTGTTAGAGAAATGGGTGGGATTGTATGTTGGTAGATTGCTTATGAATCAAACTTTCCGTGATTTAAGCTAACGATATATATGAGATTCCTCTCCTTCTTGGCTATAGTCGAAGAAAATAGAAATAAAATCTGAAATGGCAAATAAGGGGGAAAAAAGCTTCACAAAATAAATAAATGCAATTGAAGAAACGGCAAAAAGGTGGAAATTAATGGTAGAGATATAAGGGGAAAATGATACTAATAATCATGAAAAAAACGTTTGGACCTCTATATAAAGAACGAATCCTAAAAGCAAAAATCAACACATTTTCCGAATCCTAAAAGCATATTTCTGAATAAATTTTATCTCTTTTGTATTTGTTGTTGTTAGGTCCGGGTAAACTATGGAATAATAAAAACAAACTGGAAATAAGCTAACTCAAATGCCAATTCATTTTTTGAATGTCGGCGACAATGTCGTCCGGCACCAGTGACAACACTTCGATAAAATAGAAACTTTAAAGAGTAAATTGCAAAGGAAATAATAAAGAACACAAATGTTTAATATTTACATAACCTATGACGGTCAGTGACCGAAAGTATTGTATATATTTATTATATACAAAAATACAAATTCCTTTCTTTACAATACAAAATGGAAAGGAATTAAAAGTTGAAGTCGCATATGACTTCTTCCTGAAAAATCTACCTAAATAGACATAGACAACTTCTCATTACAATTGCACCATACAAAGCTAATCTAGAATCTAAACTGCAATTGTAATGTTGGACAAAATGTTATCGACACGCTCAGGCAACACTTGTGATCCAGTTTTCTGAGATGAATTCTCGAGAGCTATCTTGATATTTTTGCAATCTTTTTCTGGATGTCGATTCACTCTTGTAGCCTCTCTATTTATAGTAGAGAGTCTTCCTTGAAAAGCTCATCGATTGGTTGTGGAGGTTGAGGGAAAGGTGGGCAGCTGGTAGGATTTGTTGGAGAAGATAATGGAGCAAAATCCTCTAACTTCTTGGACTTGTTCCTCAAGCATAGAAACGGCTTTGACTTGTTATTCCCACGTTTTTCATCAGCTCCTATTTACTTTGCCAAGTCACTTTTACTTCGTAGTAATATTTCCACGAATATTACTTCATTCCGTGAAGTAAGGCAAAACTATTTTTTTATAAAATGTTGGTCCGAATGTTGTGACATTTGTTCCAACATTTCTTAAATTCAAATTAGTACTTAAAACGATATGTTGGGTACAATGTCACAACACCTAACCCAACATTAACATTCTCTCCCTTTTTGCCTTTATTCACAAAACACATTATAACATGTGCAAATGACTTAAGGCAATATCATATATGTTGTCCCAACATCTATGATTATAGTTATGCTCCCCCTTAACTTGTGATGATATACAAACAAAATATATGTATACCAGTGTATATCAAGACATAAGATTAAACACAATATTAGCACATACATTAGTATACAGATCATCCAATATACAAAAGAAATACTCAAATGTCAATTTTAAACAAATGTCTCAACAATCAATCATCCAGTTAACACTTTAGCCAATTAAAACAGCCAACTAAGATCATTGTTCAGCAAAACAACTCAGTCAGATAGCAAATGATCAAATTTACCGGGGTCTGAGTCGTGTCTTGTCCTTGAGTCCTCTCTATGCCTCTCATGTCCCAGCCTGCTCCCCCCAGCTTATCATGCATTAGTAGTAGCTTCTAGCCGCTTTCTACTTTTGCATAACAAACTCAACTTGCTTCTCTTTCTGCCTGGCAGCTTCAACTTCAGGTTCGACCATTTGCATAGCAGCTTCAGTTTCTGCCTTCAACCTCAGCCTTGTCAGCAAGACTTTCCTTCCAACAACCTCTTCTCTCTGCATGACAGCATCCACAACTTCTTCAGCAACAATAACTTCTCCACTCGTACCTTCACCCTCTTCTCTCTATTCCCTCTGTATACCAGAATCATCTCCCCCCTTTTATGAAGAAAGAAAAAGCAAGAACTTGTCTCTGGCCTGAACCAGTGCATCTCTAGCAGTATCAACTTCTGATATTTGTTGGTTGAGTTTGACTACTTGACCAACTAACCATTCAGTTGTCAGAGGTGATTGTCCAGAACCAGTGTTGCTCTGAATGTGGGCAACATTTCTGACAACATTCTCACTATCAACTTCTTTTTTCCATGGAAGGTCAATGACTCTTTCTTTACTTTTCAAATTTGCCTTGTCAACTGAATATACCTCAGGAGCTTTCCCTAAAATATCCTCTCTTCTAGGCTCAAAGCCTTGGGTAGTTAGAATTTGGTAGATCAGAGAGGAGAGGGGAAAGATTAAAATTGACTCTTTCTCTGTCAAATTGGCTATTTGATAGAAAATCATCTTTCCTAAGTCAACTTTTAATCTTTTTCCAATTTTGAACAACAATGAGGCTTGATCAGTTATTATAATTGACTCATTTAGTGAGGGGAGCCAATTGTGAATGACACTCTTATGAAAGGTGGAGAATAATGCCGTTAACTTTGAAGCAAGGCATCGAGGGATTCATTTCTTTCCGGTGAGGTATTCAATTATCTCATCCCTATTCTCTGTTGCTCTTTCTGTAGTGTTACTTCTTTCTTCAAGCTCAATTCCCAAACATTGATTAATAATTAAGGGTGTAAACTTATAAATTTTGTTATAGAGGTATACCTTCCCAAATTTCTTTGAGGAGACATCTTCTATATCAGAATTCAAGTTTGCATAAAACATCCTAATTACTTCATCAATGAATGGTTCTTTCTCAGTTACATAATTGAGTAGCTTTCTATCATTGAGGAACTCAACCAAACCATATTATGAACACGAGGCTATATCTAGCACCTTTTCAGCCCTGATAACTCTATTCTTAAACCAATCTCATTTATCAAATTTAGCTTTGGAATATAACTTGTCTGAAAAAACATTTACCTCATAATCAGAGTCAGAATCAGTTTTGCTAGAGGAGGATGGTGTTGGTGTCTCTTCTGAAGTCTGCTAAAATGTTGCTTGAGATGTTGTGGCTTCATTGGCAATATTTTGGGCAGCATCTGTTTTAGCACGACTGGGAATTCCCTTGGGACAAAATCTTGTCAGTGAGGTATCATCATGGATTTTCTCGTCTTGAGACACACTTTGAGGAACAAATGCAGTAGGTTCTTATTCAGTTTCTTCAGAGGACAACTAAAAGTCCATATCTTTAGTGTTAATGCTTGAGCAAGCAGGTATAGTAGTTTCAAATATGGACTTCTTGGTGATAGGCTCATGTTGGGCAGTTCTTTCGAACACTCTACTCGATCTACGAGTAGGGAAGGATGAGAAACTGAGTCTTTTACCTAGGTCGAATAATCTGATGTAGCATCTATATCTATGAGATTATTGTCATCCCTGGGGTAATTGATATCGAGAGGTTCCTCATTACCTCGGAGAACTATGGCAGTACACATGTTTTCAGGCAGGTGTGAAGAAAAAGGTATGCCTGGTTGTTGAGAAGGACTGGTGCTCATGGGAGTGTTGTCGGGTGTGTTGGTAGACATAGGTGTTGACATTAGGGATATTTCCATCAGTGAGTTTTGAGAGAGTTTTGAGGGTATTTACAAAATGATGGGGTTTGAAATGATGAAGGTTCCATCGGTTAGGTAAGGGATTTACCGAGGTTGTGATGTGATGTTTTCGAAAAAAAATGAGATGAAAAGAAATAGCAAATAAGAAGATTATTTTTATACATCGCAAAAAATTTCAAAGCAAAACAAAATCCTTAGTTTTAGGAGTTTGAGATTTATCTAAAAACTTACACCTAAAATTTTGGGATAAAAAGATAAGTATCACGGTAGGAATTTAATCTTATCATATTAAGGTTTGAAATTCTTAAAAAAAAACAAGGCATAAAAATAGGGAGAAAAATCTAATTTTTCTGGAATCAGTTACGAACAACATCTCAACAAATATTGTAATCTGAAAATGTCAACAACAATGTTGGCAACATTTTGGACGACACGAGTATTTGTTTCTCAAGATTTTTTCATATTGGCAACAAATCAAGACACGTTTTATATGTGTTTTATGAGTTTAATCACTGGATCAATGTAACATTTTTCCATCGTGTCCTTGATCTAATCATAAACTACATACAAAAGAATTTTTCATGTCCAAAAATAAGAATACTTACTTAGAATTCTCACAATTTCTTTTGAAGCACTCGATACTCCTATAGAATAGGAATGATATCTTTTCAAGGGTTTTGCCCATTTTGCACAGTTGCCAATCATTTGTTAAGGCTTTGCCTTATTTTAATACTCCATTTTTATGATATACATGATTTTATATATATCATCGCAGAGAACAATATTACTTTGGAATCACATTCTTATTGAAGGATCATGCTTGTATGACCAAAAGTAATGCAATATACAGCAACAATAATCAGTTTATGATAATATATAGATAAATGTCATCTGAAATGTTAGACAATGTTTCAGCTGACATTCACAAAAAATAATGCCTTTTAGAGATTACAAGACCAAGAGATTTCTTCAAACTTGAAAATCTCTCATGGTCAAAGCTTTTGTAAAAATGTCAGCTAGTTGATGAAGAGTGTCAACATGTTCAATTTGAATTAGCTGTTTTTCGACTAAATCTCTTAAAAAGTGATGTCTAATATCAATATATTTTGTACGTGAGTGTTGAACTGGATTTTTGAAAATATTTATAGTAATCAAATTATCACAATACAAAATCAAAATGTTGCTAGAAAAATCATAGTCGTCTAACATGTGTCTTAGCCATATTAATTGAGAGCAACAACTTTCAGCTGCTACATATTCAGATTTAGCAATTGAAAGTGAGACACAATTTTGTTTACGACTATACCATGAAACAAGATTATTGTCAAGATAAAAACATCATCCACTTATACTTTTTCTATCATCTACGTCTCCAGCCCAATCCGAGTCACTGAATCCTATTAAGTTAGGATTAGTGTCTTTGGAATACCAAATTCCCAACTCACACGTGTCGGCAACATATCGGATAATACGTTTCATGACATTTAAGTGGGATATTTTGGGACAGGCTTGAAAACAAGCACAAACACTAAACATAATAACTGGGCGACTACCAGTAAGATAAAAAAGGCTACCTATCATAGATCGATACAATGTTTGATCGATATTTTCACCAACATTATCCTTACATGCCTTCTGCGACGAACCATTGGCGTCTTAATTTGTTTAGCGTTCTCCAAACCAAATCTCTTAACTAGATTCTTAGCATATTTACTTTGTGAGATGAAGATTTCATCTTCACTTTGCTTAATCTGCAAACCTAAGAAAAAAGTTAGTTCCCCAATCATGCTCATTTCAAAAGTTGATGACATAGATTCAACAAATGACTTTAGATAAGACTGTGAGGTCGAATCAAGGACTATGTCATTTACGTAGATTTGAGCAATAATAATATCTACACCGTAACGTTTAATGAATAAAGTACGATCAGCTTCACCACGGTTAAAACCAAATTCAAGAAGGAAGTTAGTTAGACGATCATACCATGCACGAGGGGTTTGTTTCAACTCATACAAAGTCTTTTTGAGCTTGTACACATAGTGTGGATGGTGAGGATCTTCAAATCCTTTTGGTTATTCAACATAGACTTCCTTATCTAGATAACCATTTAAGAATGCACATTTTACATCCATTTGGTGTAAAGTAATTTTTAGGCATCAAGCAATAGCAAGTAACAGTTTAATTGACTCAATTCTAGCCACATGTGCGAAGGTTTCGTCATAATCGATTCCTTCAACCCGAGTATAGCCTTGTGCAACTAGGCGAGCTTTGTTTCTCACAACTGTTCCCGATTCATCCGATTTATTTTTAAAAATCTACTTAGTTCCAATTACATTTGTATTATTTGGACGAGGAACTAAGTTCCAGACTTCATTTGAAAAAAAAATTTCAAGTTCTTCTTGCATTGCTTGGATCCAAAAATTATCTCTGAGTCTTTCTAAAACATTTTTTGATTCTAAAGTAGCTATAAAACAAGAAAGACTAACCTCTTGGTATATGGTAGACATACACACATACATTACCATATCTCTGTAATTGAGTGGTTCTTTCCCTCTTATTCTAATTCCTTCAAAAACTCCCCCTATCACCTGGCTTGTTGGATGATTCTTTCTAATCCTTGATAAGGGGTCCCTTCAAACTTGATCTAGCAATTCAGCATTTGAATCCCCATCTACACTCTCTGTGGTGTCTGGTTCAGATGTTGCTTCAGATGTGGCAACATTTGAGGCAACATCTGATTCTTCAGCAGTCTGCACATTTTCCACTGAAACTATAGTGTTATTTTCAGTCGCATTTCATGTAGGAGCAGAAAAATCATCAAAAATAACATTTACAGACTCTTGTACAGTTCTTGTCCTCAAATTGTATATTCGATAAGCATGACTATTTTGTGAATAGCCAACATAAATTCCTTTGTCACTTTTAGAGTCAAACTTTGCCAGATGATCTCTATCATTTAAAATGTAACAAATACACCCAAAAACATGAAAGTACCGCAGATTAGATTTCTTTTCATTATAATCTCATAGGGTGTCATATTTGTTCCATGCCTTAGATAGACTCTATTAGTGATGTGACAAGCAGTATTTAAGGCTTCAGCCCAAAAACATTTTGACAATTTTTTAAAACTAAGCATAACTCTAGCCATTTCTTGTAATGTTCTATTCTTCCTTTCTGCTACTCCATTCTGTTGAGGAGTTTTGGGAGCGGAAAACTCATGGAAAATTCCCTTTTTCTCACAAAATTTTGTGAATGAGTTGTTTTCAAATTCTTTTCCATGGTCGGATCTAATTCGAAAAATAGGAGAATAGAACAAGTTCCTAATTCTATAGTGCAAAATTTTAAACATGTCAAAAGTTTGTGATTTTTCTTTCAAAAAGTATATCCATGAATTTCTAAAAAAATCATCTACTATCACATAGGAATACCTCATACCTCTTAGGCTGTCTACTTCAATTGGACCCATTAGATCTATATGCAGTAATTGAAAACAGTGAGATGTACCTGAATGTTGTCCGTTATAATGAACAACATTATGGGAAACACGGGTTTGCTTACCTTTCAGACAATCTTCACAGACAGTTTTACCTTTATGGCTAAGATTGGGTAACCCTCTAACCGCTTCATATGAGATCAATTTTTCTAAATTACGGTAATTGACATGCCCCAACTTTTGATGTCATAGTGTTGTGTCATCGATCTTGACATTATTGCATGTTTCTTGTCTTGCAACAAGATAACAATTATCACTTGTTCTAGTACCTGTCATGACACATTCATTAGATTTATTCGTAACTTCACAGGAATTCTTATTGAACTTTACCTCAAGATTGTCATCAAACAGTTGACTAATGCTAATCAAATTAGCCATTAAACCCTCAACGTGTAAGACATTTTTTAAAGCTGGAAATCCAGGAACATCCAAGATCCCTTTTCCAATTATCTTGCTTTTACTACCTCCTCCATAGTCACGTTTCCTCCGTTGAATGACTCATAGTTCTTTAGAAAACCTTTTGTACCTGTCATGTGACAAGAACATCCACTATCAAAGTACCAAGAACCTGAAATGTTAGTTCTTAATGCAGTTACAAGTTACATCCTTTTTAGGAACTCAAACTTTCTTAAAACATTTTTTACCTTTCAGCTCAGAAATGTTGCTTCGAATGTTATCCGAAATATTGGACAACCTTTTAGGCAACATTTTACTCACAGAATCTTGAAGTTTGAAACAATATGGTTTTAAGTATCCAGGGGAGTTACAGTGATGACATAAAAACTTCACATTCTTTGACATATATGAGAACCTATTTTTCATTCCTTTTTCTTTCTTTTATAAAGCACATTTTCTCATTTTTGTCAAACAAACTAGAGCATATGGTTTTAAGAGAGTTTTCGTATCCAATACAAGCATGTGAAGGTTTACTAAAGCTGAGTATCTCATTCAACTTTGAAGTCTCTGTGTTGAGCTTGTGGAAGGTTGCTTCGGCTAAATCCAATTTTGTATGAATCTTACCAAATTTAGTATCCTTTTTGGTAAGAGCAACCTCAAGTCGGGTTATCGTGCCAGTTAATTCCAGATTCTTATAAGTTAAAGATTTTACCTTTTTGTGAAGTTGTTTGGACTCTATGATTAAGGTCTTACAAATACTTTGTAATTCATTAATCATGTCATCTTTGCAATCAACTTGATCCATACACTCAGCCTCACTACTGGAAATAAAACCACTAAAGCAATTAACAACAGGATAGTTAAAAAATATGTACCTCTCGGATGTTGTTGCTGATGTTGGAGCAAATGTCATGACATCTGAGGCAACATTACAGACGATATCTTCATTATCAGACAAAGAATGTTCATAAACAGTGGCCAACATAGCTTGTGATTCGACTTCTTGATCTCCTTCCTATTCTCATTCGTCGTCACTAAGCGAGACCCACAGATTCTTACCAAATTTTCTAAGAGTGTTTGTACATTCGTTAGCATAATGACCCCAACCTGAGCATGCATGACATTGCACTGACTCGAGTTGTTTGGGATCAAATTTGGTACGATCTGAATTGGTTCTTCTTAGTGGACTTCCTTTTTGAGTACTTGGAAGAAATTTAGTGGGCTTTTGATTGAAGCCTTGGTTTTGATGATGTTTAGATTTAGATCGATTTCTATCATTATTGAACTTTCTTACCATCGAATTGTATTTTCGAGTGAGTAAGGCAACATTTGCACCTTTACCAATTTCTTCAAGATTCTCATCATCTTCTTCGATTTGATTCTCCAATGATTGAACTTGAAGTGCAACATTCTTGCTTTTATATAGTTTCCTTTGATTCTCAATGTTCATCTCATAGGTTTTGAGGATGCTCATTAAGGTATGAAGGTCCATAGTGGCAAGATTGTGAGCTTCTTCGATGGCACAAATCTTTAAATTGAACTTTTCAGGAAGAGAGCGGAGAGCCTTTTCAACAAGTTGAGTGTTGGTTAATGGTTCTCCAAGCACTTGACATTCGTTAGAGATGTCAATCAACTTTTCAAAATAAGATTTAATATCATCCGCTTCTTCCATCCTTAAACATTCATATTTGCTCATAAGCATGTTAGCTTTGTTCGACGAACACTTGAGCTACCTTCACAATGAATTTGTAAAGTATCACATGCGTCCTTAGCCGTGGGGCTTTTTAAATGAGTTTGAACATGTACAGATCAACTCATCCAAAGATTGCATTTAAGGCCTTTTCGTTAAAGCTAGCATTATTAGTTTCTTCCGCCGTCCATTCAGATTCAGGTTTAACAAGAATGTCACCTTACTCATTCGACGGCAACATTGAAACAATATACCCATTGGTTATAGATCTCCATGCCCTAACATCAATTGATTTAATATGAGAACGTAGGCGAATCTTCCAGTAGGCATAGTTTGAACCATCTAAAATGGGAAGTCTACCAATAATCAAATTTGCTGGATCCATAACTTTAAATAACAGGACCAAACACTTATTGTGTTAAGTGTCGGCTCTGATACCACTGTTAGGTCCGGATAAGCTATGGAATAATAAAAACAAACTGGAAATAAGCTAACTCAAATGCCAATTCAGTTTCCAAATGTCGGCGACGATATGTCGTCCGGCACCAGTGACAACACTTCGATAAAACAGAAACTTTAAAGAGTAAATTGCAGCGGAAATAATAAAGAACACAAAGGTTTAATATTTAATATATATAACCTATGACGGTCAGTGACCGAAAGTATTGTATATATTTATTAAATACAAAAATACAAATTCTTTTCTTTACAATTTTACAATACAAAATGGAAAGTCTTAAAAGTTGAAGTTGCAGATGACTTCTGCCTAAAAAATCTACCTAAATAGACATAGACAACTTCTCATTACAATTGCACCATACAAAGCTAATCTAGAATCTAAACTGCAATTGTAATGTTGGACAAAATATTGTCGACACGCTAGGCAACACTTGTGATCCAGTTTTCTACGATGAATTCTCGAGAGCTCTCTTGATATTTTGCAATCTGTTTCTGGATGTCGATTCACTCTTGTAGCCTCTCTATTTATAGTAGAGAGTCTTCCTTGAAAAGCTCATCGATTGGTTGTGGAGGTTGAGGGAAATGTGGGCAGCTGGTAGGATTTGTTGGAGAAGATCATGGAGCAAAATCCTCTAACTTCTTGGACTTGTTCCTCAAGCATAGCAATGGCTTTGACTTGTTCTTCCCACGTTTTTCATCAGCTCCTATTTACTTTGCCAAGTCACTTTTACTTCGTAGTAATATTTCCATGAATATTGCTTCATTCCGTGAAGTAAGACAAAACTGTTTTTCATAAAATGTTGGTCCGAATGTTGTGACATTTGTTCCAACATTTCTTAAATTCAAATTAGTACTTAAAACGATATGTTGGGTACAATGTCACAACACCTAACCCAACATTAACAGTTGCTACTCTATTATTTCTCAATGTATCAATAGAAGTTTCAGCTATCAGGATTGAGAATGTCTCAACCAAATTGTTAAAAATTAAAGAGATATTTCGATCTTTGATAGAGTTACGAACTTCAAGAAAGTTTAAGATGCCCTTGCATGAAGTTCCTTCGGGACCAAATCTGCTACACAACATTACTCCTCCAAGCATGTCCGAGACAAATTCTGATGCGCGCAAATACAATACAGCAAAGAATTAACCTTTGAGAGGAAAGTTTCATATGATGTAATAAGCTACGTATTTTTCCATTACCACTAATTACTACAATACATTTGGATTTTTTATGATATTTTGTAGTGGTTGATAAGTTATTGTTATTTTAATACTGTTATGACTTATGAATGTTAACAAAATTCAACAATCATTTATAAAACTCTAACAACCTATATTGAAAACAAAATGAAAATAAATTGAGAACAGTAATGTTAGGAAAAAGAAAATGATACAGATATAATAGAAAAACGTAAAAAATCTTGTTAAGATTCACCTTACAATTTGGTTAAATATATTGATAGTTCCTTTGACATGTTTTGTAAGATAGACACTCAAACTTAGTCAACGATCAAATAAACGTTTGAACTTAAAATGGAGGGGATGATGTGGGGTGGAAAATGTCACACATCATATTGGGGTAGGGTGGATGAAATGGAGGCTCACATCTGGAGTTTTATGCGACAAAACAGTGCCACCAAAACTTAAAGGCAAGTTCTATAGGGTGGTGGTTAGACCGACTATGTTGTATGGGGCAAAGTGTTGGCCAGTCAAGACTTCACACATCTAAAAGATGGAAGTTGCGGAGATGAGGATGTTGAGATGGATGTGAGGGCATACAAGGAGGGATAAGATTATAAATGATGATATCTGAGACAGAGTGAGAGTGTCCTCGGTGGAGGATAAGATGCGGGAAGCGAGGTTGAGATAGTTTGGGCATGTGCAGAAGAGAGACACAAATGCCCCTGTGCGGAGGTGTGAGAGGTTGGCTATGGACGGGTACAAGAGGGGTAGAGGTAGGCCAAGAAATATTGAGGAGAGGTGATTAGACGGGATATGGTGCGGGTGCAACTTACTAAGGACATGACCTTAGATAGGGGGTTGTGGAGGACACAGATTAGGGTACAAGGGTAGTAGGTAGTTGAGCGTAGCCCTATTTACGCTTGCGAACTGGTAGGTGCAGTGTTATTATTGTAAGCCCGCTTAGCCTATCATACCAATAGGCGCAATATTGCTTTATAGTCCCTTGTAGTTTGATTTCTGCTGCTATGTGTCTTGTAGTGTACTTTGTTTAGCTTATTTACCTGCGCTAGTTACTGCTTACTTTTTCAGAATATGCTATCATGACTTATTCACTTTTGATACCAACACTTTCATACTGCTTTAAATTTTTTGCCCGATGTGACCATTCTCTTGTGCTTATGCTTTGTCTTGAGCCGAGGGTCTCTCGAAAATAGTCGCTCTACCTACCAAGGTAGAGGTAAGGTCTGCGTACACTCCACCCTCTCCAAACCCTACATTGTGGGATTACACTGAGTATATTGTTGTTGTAGTAGTATTTATTCTATTTAGTTATATTTGTCAGTTTTTTTAAAAGAAATTACATGTGTCGTTCAATAAGTGTTCCATTGAACACATCAAAGACAAGTTTGTTTCACACACTTTATCTATTGCACATATGTGTTTAAAAGACACTTCTATCAACTTTCAAATGTCAAGTTTAAGGAGTACAGGTATTTAGCCTTCCAATTTTTGTATAGTACAAGACATCTGAGGTTTAATATGTAAGCCAATCAATATTTTGCACAAGAGCTTCGTCCGATATATATATATATATTGCATGTGCACTCTATATTACAACGTACATTGAATACAAAAATTGAGAATAGTAATGTTAGGAAAAAGAAAGTGATTCAAATATAATAGAAAAGAAGTAGTAAAAATATTGTTAAGAGTCACCTTTCAATTTAGCTAAATATCTAGATAGTACGTTTTATAAGATAGACATTAAACTTAGTCACTGATTAAATAAACAATTGAACTTGATAAAAATGTATTTTTTAAACACAAGTATCTGATGTGACAAACTACGTGTTTTAAAATCAATTTCAAGTGCGTGAATACCTTATTTTACCCTTATATTTTATTTTCTATTTAAAAATTGCCTCTCTAAAATTTCAATCTTTCTTCTTCACATCTTCAAATTAAAAAAAAGAAATTAATCAAGAACAAAGCTAACTAAAAAGGGAAAGAATGGGACGGTGGTTTCGGATTGAGAAATGGAGGGGATGATGTGGGGGAGGGGGGAGGGGAGGTGTGGGGTGGAAGTGGGTTTGTATTTTTTTTAATTGCATTTATTCTATTTTAGTTATATTTATCATTTTTTAAAAAAAAAAAATTACACATGTCATTCAATAAGTGGTCATTTAACACACTACAGGCAAGTTCGTTTCACCCTTGATCTTTTGCCCATATATGTGTTTAAAAGACACTTCTGTCAAGTTCAAGTGTCTATTTGATCACTTATTAAGTTGAGTGTATATCTTATAAAACGTGTTAAGTTTAAGGAGCTATGGATATTTAACCTTCTAACTAGTACAAGACTTTTGAGGTTTAATAAATACACTAGAAGAAAATACCATTATAGACATTTGAAACTTCAGTTTGAAACTGAAAAAATTGTGTACTTACTTTTTACTTTTAGTTGATGCGGTTGGAATTTGTTGGGAACACAATGATGAAACTATATACAGAAGTTGAGGAAGATTGGAGGTGATTTGCACTAATTTAAAATCAACATTAAGAGCAAAAGTAAAACTGAAAGACGTCACCACCACATGTGTATATCGCTATATCATACACATATATACATGGTGTAACGCCTCGAATCATGGCCTGGGCGAAACACGACATTCGGTGCATGATTGCATGTGATCGAGCGAACCACATGGGCTGCTAAATCAACATGGGCATAAAAAAAATGCAATAATAATGATGATAAAAAAAAACATGTAAAGTTGTATACTAAAAATAGTCTGAAATATCATAGCGGAAAATAGTCTGAAAACATAATAATTCTGAAAGACTGATATGACATGCCAATCAAGTCTAGTCTATGAAACATCTGAAACATGAGTTTGACTGCAAAACTGTTTACAAGGACAATGCCTTGACATACCTCTACCATAAAACATAATCATGAAAAATAACCAACTGACACCGAATGAAATGGAGCTCACCCAATAGCTGATACAGGTGAAATCGTAGTGTGCAAATCCTTCGTCCTGAAACTCAGTACCTGCACTGTGAAGTGCAGGCCCCGGACAAAGGGACGTTAGTACATTTGAATTGTACTAAATGTAAAGCAACCGAAAGAATAAGCAGACACATGAAATAATAGGAACATGAAGTTGAAACTGAATAATGTACATGAACATGATCTGACATGAATATAATAACATGTTTAAAATATGTAAAATTGTATATCTGAATATCTGTGGGAGAGCATTAACAAAACCGATATGTAACCACCACGTGTGAACGTGGCGTCTGATCTCTGCCCGATCAGCTAAGCCATCTCGTACCTTGCCGGGGTACGGGACATGAACATGACATGATGTATCCAATAATTCCACAAAGGATAACATGAAGGTATCATCCTCTAGGCGGAGCGATCCTTATCCTACGCTGGCAAACATAGTTTCAGGCTGTCTTAGCCTTCTCGGTAATCTGTGCAACTCCCAAAACATGAACATAGTTGGCTTGTAAGCCCATGAATTTTCATGAAAACAACTTGTAAAACATAGTTCGTAATTATAATTTAGCATGTGAAAATATATATAATATAACTTGTATAAATCATGAAAAACATGTATAATTTCATGGATTGTATGACAATGATTCATGACTTGATATTTAAGAACTCATGAAATTCAAAACATGGGTTCATGGATTACGGACAGGTTCATGACAATCACATCGACAAATCATGAATACAATAAACATCACCATGATATATATATATATATATATATAGTTGAACATGTGTATAGGGTTATTATGAACTTAAGCAAAATCCTAGGTCTTAGGAATTCATGTTTCATGGATTACATGTGCCGTGAGAAAGAACAATGATGTTTCCACACATGGATAGAAGCTCTACATACCTTAATCGCTCAAATACTTGAATTAAAAATCTGAACTTTGAAGAAGAAACCCAAATCTTGAACTTTAATTCCTTGAATTGGAAACCCTAGGTTAGAAACAATGAATTTCATTTAGGAATTGAGTACACTTGATTAGAATCGCCTGAAAACATGGAAAGGACTTAACTTGAGTTATGAGGATGATGGGAGGAGAGAGCTTCGTTCTAGGGCTTGGGAAAATAAGAAAACTGATTTTTAGAACTACGTTTGCGTATTTATACTATTCCAGTCGTTGGAGGTTTTACGTCCATATTATATGGTCTGTAACTTTTTCTACGGTCCGGGTATGGACCGTATAATTTTGTATGGTCCGTATAAATGGACCGTCACCCAAGTGCAACTAAACAGTGACTGCCAAAAATTGGGGGAACGTTACGGTTGAAAAAGGATGGTCCGTATAATCCTACCATACAACGTCAATTTCGACGGTCCGTAACATGTTATACGATCCATATATTTTGGGCATAAAACTGGATTTGCAGAACTGAAATTGGTTTTTCAACTTTAACTCCCCATCGTGATTTCCTAAACTCCTGAATCATGACCATGACTTAGTTTAAAGGTACGAGGTGTTACACACGGGTTCACAAATATTGTAATACATGGATATACATACGAAGTATACACATATATACAAGAGGATACACAACTATACAGGGGATACAAACAAATATACACCTCCTTCCTCCCCTTAAAATCATCCAATTCGCTGTCTGTCCATTTAAAACCACCGTAGCACAAACATCTAACCACCTTTAGAACGTAAAACCTATCACAAGTCTTTAGATTTTGTTCTTCAAATGTTCTTCACTTTCAACCTTCTAAATTAGTAGTGAATCTTGATTTTCAGCTCCAAACCCGATACTTCATGTTCTAATTCCAAGCTTCGAAGTGATTTTTTAATGAAGCTTTTAGATTTTGTTCTTTTTTATCAATGAAAGGTATGTTATTTTTACCAATTTTTTACTCAACTATATATATATATATATATCACGTGAAAAAGCTATATCAACGACGGATAGCTATATTTTATAAATATAATAACTATATGTTGTAACTTTTTGAAATTATAGCTAAATTTCATTAAATTCAATCTAAATATTTATAACGTAGCGTAACTTTTTTAAAATATGAAGAAAATGAAAAAAAAGGGAGAGAAGTGAAGAAAAAAGCAGAGAATAAAAAGGGACCGGATGTTGACAAATATTTCAATGTCACTGTTCTTTAGAAGAAGGTCGTTTTGTTGGTGTGTGAGAGAAAGAAGAAGAAAGATTTCTTATCTTAGAATCTCTCTCTCTCTCTCTACAAATATAAATGTGGCCCCACCATCAAGATCGAAAATCTCCCAATCTTTTGTTCTTCTGTTTTAATTAATTTCACTGAAAATCTTCAGCTTCTTCAATGGTGTTAAGTGTTACCAAACTAGTAATACCCACTTTGTTCTTTCCCTTTCTATTCATCTCACAATAATAATAGCAACAATTATTATTATTATACTCCATAATAGTTATTTATTATTATGGAAATTCCCAATTTTCCATTCACTTCAAGTGTTGTTATTTGATTCAATTGATGAATGGGTTTTGATAAAGAGATGATTCCACGATGTGGGTCTGAGGTAAAAAATTTGTACTACTTTAGATTTGTTCATATTTGACTTTAATACTAAGTAACATAGGATTTTTTTTTTTTTTTTTTTTTGCTTTAATCAGGTAAATAATTTAAATTACTCCAATTGTTATGGGGTTGTAAAATTTTGTTTGCTTTTTGTCATTCTTGAACTCTTTTACTATATTGTATAGAGTGTGCTTATGAACAACCTCTCTGCCTCTCAAGAAGGAGCAATGTCTGCGTACACTCTGCCCTCCCTAGATCTCATTATGGTATTTCACTGGGTTCTTGTTGTAGTATACAATAGTGTTAATATAGATTTCATTCTTGGAGAGTCTTATCATCCTTACAATCCTGAATCAACCATTTTCCTTTTGAGTCAAGGGTCTATCGGAAAAAACCTCTCTATCACACAAAGGTAAGGTAGAGGTAAGGTGTGCTTACATGCTACCCTTCCCGGACACCACTTTGTGGAATTACACTGGTTATGTTGTTGTTTGTCATTCTTGGAGCTGGGTTGACTCATTTACTAATTTATATACAGTCGTGTTAATATAGGTTTGATTATGTTCTTTTGGATATTATTAGTGATCTTTTAGCTTATGGTTTTTAATGATTTTCACTCATTTAGTGCCTTCAATTTTTAGATAGATTTTGGTTTCATTGTTGTCATGTTGCTTAACTTGATTGGGAATTAAATGTAAAAGTACCTTCCAAATTTTAGTTTTGGATGTATGCTTTAACTTGCATGTATTAATGTTTGACTTCATTTTGGATTATGTGATTGTTGCATCCACACAACTGTTTGATATTCATTGCACTAGCTATAATAAGGATTTGCTAGTTCAATGAAAATTATGAATATCCAATAATTTGAGTTAAAAGGGGAGCCTTGGCGTAACTGGTAAAGTTGCTCCCATATGATCGGGAGGTCACAGGTTCGAGCCGTGGAAACAACCTCTTGCAGAAATGCAGGGTAAGGTTGCTTACAATAGACCCTTGTGGTCCGGCCCTTCCCCGAACCCTGCGCATGGCGGCAGCTTAGTGCACCGGGCTGCCCTAAATCCAATAATTGGAGTGTTTTGATTTCAGTGTTGCTGGTATAGCAATGTGCTTATTTAGTTTTTCACTTCTCATGTGAGAGTTTTAATTTCAGTGTTAATTCACTTCTTTCCCCATTATGATTGAAGGAAGAATGTGCTATCAATGTACTTTTTCGGTTCTTCACTTCCCTTTTTTTTGTTGTGACTGTAGGAGTTAGAGGTAAAAATTATGCCGTTAATTTTAAGCATGGCAGCGGAAGATTTTCGTAGTCACAACCTTAACTTTTTGTTTTAAAGCTTAATACAAAGAAGATATCAAGTGTTCACATTGTTAGGCGCATAAGCTGGCAGTTAAAAGCTATGTGAGTTTTGTATGCCATTGGTGCCACTATTAGCATATATTGGATGTGAAGTAATCCTCACATATAATGTATATTAGGCAAGTTAACACATGCCCTTTTCTTTCTGTCCTCATCAGTTCTGTAAATATTGCAGAATGCTTTAATGAAGTTTTATATGCCATTGGTGTTTTGTTGTAGTGTTTTGGGGTCGTTGTATGTGCATAAATGTAGATATAAGATTTGAATGTCTCAAATCTAATTTCCTTTGAGGTTGTCTTTTCGAACTTACTTGTTAAGTTCCATCATTAGTGAGTTTCTTAGCTAATCTGGACTGATATCTATCCAAGACACATCACGATAATAAAGAAAAGGGAATACCGATATTAAGTTTTGAACTTCACGTTCAGTAAACAACTGGGATTCATTGAAGTCCTTGTTTGTACTATTGGCAGGAATGGGAACACAAGTGCATTACTCCATGAGGGACCTTAGTGAGGATTCTAACAGTAGTAATTGGCCTTTATTTTATGGAGATAAGACCTTCACAAATGGACAATACTGTAATGGTTTCATGTCAAGGACAATAACAGATGCATATCCAGGATATAATAAGGATGTCCTAAAGGAGAAAATGCTTGAACACGAGTCCATATTCAAGAATCAGGTAATTTTGATTCTAGTTGTCAATATTTACTTTTCTAATACTCCATCCAGTCCAAAATAATTGGTGTTTTAGGCTTAGGCACATGTAAGGCTGGGAAAATGGTTAAAAGAACAAGTAACCATCCAATAACCCATTAAATATGGGTTGGATAGCTGACCATTTACAAAAGGATCAAATATGGATATTATCAATATTATCCACTAAAAGATGGATATTATTTTTCATGAGTTTTTGTTTATTGGCAGTCTTAAGCTTATTTTGGCTTTTAACTTGTGTTCTCACATGACTATTCATGAAACCATGAATAATCCATATTATCCGTCCATTAGTTCATTTTTATCCATGTTGAATATGGCCAGGTCGGATATTTTATCCGTTTCTATTTAACCGGCTTTCGGCCCGCCCATATCCGATCCGTACATTTGACACTCCTACCGCACATGGATTAAGAAATTCACTTGCTCCTAAAATTTAAGAGAGGTTTTGACTTAGATACCCTTAATTATGATTTTCTTTTCTTTTTAGGTTGATATAATTATCACGGGAATTAGGAATGTGTCAAGGGGAAATTTGGGAAAAAGATTCAAATACCTTTTTGGTTTCGTCAAACATCAATTATTTTGGACCAACTTTTAGAGGCTAAAACATCGATTATTTTGAACTGGAGGGAGTAATCAGAAGGATACTTGAGTTGTTTCTTGATAAAAAAAAATCTTCAGTTGTATGTTTGGTTCTACATCTGGTGATTTTTGTTGTGAATTAGGTCTACATCTAGAGCTAACTATGTGGCCAGTTGGATTCTCCGTCTCCTTAAGTTGTTTCTATAGTATGTTCCTGCACAAAAGAAGTACTTGATTCTTTTTTTTGGGATCATTGATGTCTCTGGTATTGCCGACGTTTACTTAACCAAAACTTTGCTTGTAGGTGGTGGAACTGCATCGCCTTCACAGAATTCAGAGGGATATGATGGATGAAATTAAAAGGGAAGAACTGCACAAACTTCGGACATCAATGGATCCATCCTCTTCATCAAGTCACCTAGGATCTCAACTACCATCTGAAGATGCTCGGAAATGGCATATCACCAGCTTCCCCTCGGCAACGGGTACAGAAGTTGTTAATTCTCCCTTGAGTTTTTCAAAAGGGAATGGTGGACAGTTTGGTCAATGTCAACTGCAAAACGGTTGTTCATCAAATATCTGTGAAGTTTTGGAGGTTAGACCCTCAAAGGTCCGGAAAAAGTTGTTTGATCTGGAACTTCCAGCTGATGAATACATTGATACAGATAGCAGCGAGCAGTTGCAGGCTAATGGAGGATCTTTCAGTCCAAGTTATCGTGTTAATGGAAACTACACAGTTGCCGAAGAGAGTAGTGTAAAATTGTTTAGTAATTGCGGAAAAAATGCCTCAACTTCCAATACATGTTTAAGAAGTTCAAATCTGTTGGCTGATCTCAATGAACCAGCTCAGCTTGAAGAAGTAAATCCATCACCTGTTGATTTTCTCGGTTATGGTAATAATCACAGAGAGCGTAGAGGTCTAAATGCTTCTATTAAATCAATTCCAACAGTTGTGGCTTCTCCAAGAGAAACCACATGGAACTCCCATCATGCAAACCCTAACGGCTCCTTAAATAGCCTATATGTCGACAGTAAAGGAAAAGAGAGGGATTGGTTCTCTTCTGCATATGGAACTGGTAATAGTACCTCTTATAAGTTTTTGCATACTGGTTGAGTTTGTCATAATTTAGGGTTATCTGTGCGCACACTAGTAGCCTGTTTGGCCAAGCTTCTCCGAGGCTAAAACTGTTTTTTTTTCTTTTCAAAAGAAGTGCTTTTTAAAAAGTTAATGTGTTTGGCCAAGCTCTAAGGAGAAGAAAAAATGTTTTTGAGTAGAAGCAGAAGCTTAAAGAAGTAGCTTCTCCCCAGAAGTGCTTTTCAAAAGTACTTTTTTGAAAAGCACTTTTGAGAAATACACGTGAAGCACTTTTAGAAACCTTGGCCGAACACTAATTATTGCTTGAAAGTGCTTGTCAAATTGATTAGCCAAACACAAACAACTTCTCACCAAAAGTACTTTTTGAAAAGCACTTTTGAAAATAAGTTGATTCTAGAATCTTGACCAAACATGCTTATAGAGTTTTGGTTCCTTCATATGTTACACCTTCCTCTTGTGTTTCATAATGTGTTACATGAGGTGTTTTGTTCCTTCTTAGGTAACATCAAAGGCAGCATGACTTCAGTACCTCAGAGTCTTGAACAAGACAAGTTACCTACTCCTTCCCGTCCAGTACAGTTAATGCTTAACAAAGCTTATCAACCTCCGGGAATCCATCCATTTCACCATACAAGAGATGACCTTTGGAAGCAGAGAGCAGTGCATAGTTTAGAGACATTTCATATGAACCGTGAATCCAACTATACCCAGGTGGAACCGTTTGGTGGTTCTCAGAGGACTAGTCCACATCCATTTGCTAATTCCGAGTGGTCACGCACGGTCTGTTCTTGGGGGAAACCAAGTGGTGACTTTACTCAGAGGCCTTCATCTGTTCATACAAATCCTTCGTTGCTCTCATCTTCAGTAAGCAAGAGTGGACATGCATCTCAGAGCCATGACTTTTTTGGAGACAAATGGCACATCAGTGATAATTCTAGGTTGAATAGGTTTGATCACGGATCTTCTTCGGCTTCCAAAGTATCGCCAGTTTGCTTCCCGTCAGTTGCTAAGGTTGAGACTTTGACATCTGAGCGATTATCTACTAATGGATTTCCAAAAAATCTCAATAGCACCAATGATATGAACTCAGTGTGTGAAAAAGGTTTCGATTTGAATCTGCTATCTCAGAGTTCTCTAAACGAGGGACCATCCGAGTGTGATATTGAGTTGGTTGATGGAAAAAGAGAGCTTCAAGACCCTCTGTCAGTGTTTCCGTGGCTTAAAGCCAAACAAAGTGGTAGAAATGAGGAAACAGATTGCAACACGAGGGCCAAAAAAGAGGTTGGGGAGACCCGAAGTATCGGGAAAATTCTTGGGGTTCCAATTCTTGAAAATTCCTTGGCTTCCAAAACTGAATCATCTTCACTTGTTTCCACTTCTGTTGTTACTCTTCAGTCCTCACCTGAGGGAGAAAATTGTAGACATGAACGGAGGAAGATGTTGATTGACATTAACATGCCTTGTGATGACCTTTCTATGATTGAACCTGAGGAACCCGATGCTATCGAACCACTTGTTCCTAAGAAGGTGATGGAGACAAAAGTTAACAACAATATCAGAAATTGCTTCGATTTGAACTCGTGTATTACTGAAGATGAAGATCCTTTCTCTGTTGAAAGCAATAATAATGTCTGTGTGAAGAAGGCTGTTCTGGAGATAGATCTGGAAGCTCCTTTTGTTTTGGATGATGAAGAATTGAATATGCCTGAAGAAGGTGACAAAAAGCAACATGAGGAAAAATCTTCGCAATCGGTTGAAGACAAACCCGAGCAAAGACAGGATGAAGTTGACAGGCTGGCGGCAGAAGCAATTCTTGCCATCTCATCATCCTGCTGTGATCCCTCTGATGATCCTTTGGAATCCTTACATTGGTTTGTTGATGTAATCTTTTCTTTTGCTGATGAACCTGAAAACGGGCCCGAAGGAGGAAGAATAGGCAAGGATGTTGCAATTGTTGCAGAAAACGGGCCTGAAAGAGGAAGCATAGTCAAGGATGTCGCAATTATTGCTGAAAACGGGCCTGAAAGAGGACGATTAGGCAAGGATGTTGCAATTGTTGCACATTCAACTGCCAAGGAATTAGACTACTTCGAGGTAATGACATTACAACTGACGGAGACGAAGGAAGAAGACTACATGCCAAAGCCTTTTGTTCCTGAATTCCAAAAACTAGAAGATGCGGGCGTCACTTCACTAACAAATCGACCCCGAAGAGGCCCCGCTAGGAGGGGAAGGCAACGTAGGGACTTTCAGAGAGATATCCTTCCCGGTCTAGTTTCCTTATCAAGGCATGAGGTAACTGAAGATCTTCAGATATTCGGAGGGTTAATGAGAGCTACGGGGCATCCTTGGAGCTCGGGATTGACAAGGAGGACAGGTGGCAGGAATGGACGAAGCCGGATAACAGTGATCGAGTCTGTGGCCCCCACCCCAATAAGTCCCCCTCTACTACACCAACTTAATAATATTGAAGCTAGTTTGGAGGATAAAAGCCTAACAGGGTGGGGGAAAACAACTAGACGCCCTCGGAGGCAAAGATGCCCTGCAGGTAATCCACCTGTCCCGTTAACTTAAATGCGGGAATGAGGGTGTGATTTGTCAATTCATCATTTATAGAGTTTGAGATAACAGATTTAGGGACTTAATGAAATTGAGGAGTGAAGTTGTTAGCTATGGGAATTGTCTTTGTACAAAGTCTTTGTAGCCCCCCATTCTTATATATCTTCCATTGGTTTACTGACTTTCATATTCTGGAAGAACGCTGGCATAACTTCTTGTGGATGTATACAGCAGTCCTTTGGATATGTTTATTTCCTACTACTAAGCTGAGGCGAAAATACGATTTTAAGCAAGTAGATGCAGAATATCAACTGCATCGATTCCTCGTCTGTGATGATGCGTGCATGTTTAGCTTAAACAAATATTTTGCATTATATTTAACATAAACATATAGTTTTAGGTGAAGATAGTGGGTGTGTCAGGGTCTATCGGAAACAACCGCTCTACCTCACACAAGATTAGGGTAAGGTCTGTGGACACCCTATCCTCCCTAAAATGTATCACATTGGGTATGTTGTTGTTTAGTGGGTGTGTCTAAAGTCTGAACTAGGGATGACAGTGGGGCAGGTGCGAGGTGGGATTTAACCTCGCCCTGCACTCGCATAATTTTGAAAAACTGGAGATTTGCCCCTGCCCAATGTTCACTGTTCAAGCATCTTGATGAGCAAGTCCGCTTCACCAAGAAATTATTTGTATAGTGTGGACTCGGTTTAATTTTTATTGTTCATTTACCCTTATTCCCATAGAATTCTGGATCATATTCACAGTTAATTATATGTTGAATACATTGATAGCCTCTTAAACATGTAGTAAATTTCATTTAGACACTCGAACTATGGCCTATTCTAATTAAGCACCTGAACACATAATAAAATATTTATATTATACTTTTGGCTCATATTTTGGAAAGGTTTTATGCATGTATTTACAAGCTCCCACTACATAGGTAAGTTAATGTTTAAAATGTGTTTAAAATGTGCATCCTCCTTTAATTATAGCATCAAATGGAGCATACATGGGGTTTTACGGCTTATTAAGGTTAATGTGTATAATTAAAGAAGATATATTTTAAGTGGTTAACTTATCTACGTAATATGCACTTGTGAATACATGCAGAAACCTTTCCAAGATATGAACTTAAAGTCTCGAACACTTTATCATATCTTCATGTGCTTAATTGGAACATATAATAATTTGTGTGGCTAAATAAAATTTAATGGCAAATTTAAGGAGTTTCTATATATTCTACCTTATTATATATTTGCTCCATTATCCATTATTAGGCCTTTAAGTAGTTCAAGTTAACATGTTAGTCTTTTCTTTGTTATGTATGTCTATTTAAATGCACAATTTTTTCGATAAGCTAGCAATCAAGCAAACAACTTGTAAGTAGCTCATGCAGGCATCCTGAAAAGTATTCCATCAATTTTGTCAGATTTGCAATCAAGCACTTCTCAGCACTTCCTGAAAGCTCTATTCAATTCATTTGTACATCAGATTGAAGAACAATAACAAAAAAAAAATCTCTTCACCAGCTTTTTGGCTATTTCTCTTATATTCTTGTACTTTTATTATTATTTCATAATAATTTTTGCATTATTTGGTACTTATTCAAAACAGAATTTTCTTTTCAACTTGTTCAAATCAGAATAATATATATAAAAAAAAAAAGACATCGTTTCTAGTTTGATGATGAGCGTGTCTTCTGGTAATTGTCCGACGATAAAATCTCTTAAATTTCAATTTTGTCGGTAAAAACATAAAGAGAAAATCAATCTCTCTTCATTCATGCATTAATTCTTCCTAATTATATACCATTTTCCATACAAGTAAGTTTCATCAAATTCTCAAACAAATCACACACTTACTTATTTATTTATTGTTAATCTGTAAATTGAGATTGTTCAATTTTTTTTCTATTTAGTCTCCAGATTAACTTTTCAATTAACCTTTTATTGCACCACATTTTATCTCGACATTATTGTTTGCATGCATGTAACATAAATATATTTTTGGAATTTCTGTAAGAATTTTTGTGATTATTGCCGTACAGATTAACTAAGTATGTGGTATTAAAGATTTGTTTTTTTTCGCTTCTTTGTTGAATTGGGGGACATTTTTTGGTTTTTGTTTTATTTATTTGTGTTTATATCTTAGATTTAGTGTGATTCATTATTAAGAGAGGATGTCAATCTACCCTGATTGTCCTACTATACTTAAGCTTGTAGACGGATGTGATCTGCGAGTTTGGATTTGAATAGTGTGGAATGGATAGTGTGTGTTCACGTAGCTGAATCGAACTAGGTTGGGATTGAGGTGTAGTTGATTGATTGATTTTATTGTGTTAGGATCGGGAGTTCGGGTATTGCAGAATTTAGATAAATAAAGTCGATAATAACGATAAGTTTAGAGATAATACAACAACAACAGCATACCAGTATAATCCTATCAGGTGGGGTCTGGGGAGGGAAGAGTGTACGCAGATGTAACAGCTCAGCCCGCTAGTGATATTGTCCACTTTGGGCCTAGGCCCGCACGACTTTAAAACACGTCACTAGAGTGATAGGGTGTTACCGTGGACCTTACCCCGCTACCTTGTGAAGGTAAGAAGGTTGTTTCCAATAGACCCTCAGCTCAAGAAGAGATGAAAGGCAACAATAATAATAGTCAGTAACAACAACAAGTAAGATAAACGATGTGAAAGAAACAATCAGGTAGTACTAGAGATCTAAGTATAAGCAAACGTAAAAAAGATACTAATATTCCTGGTATGGAAAAGAAATCCGCGCGACAACCTACTATCCCTCTACCTGATTCTCGACCTCCATACCCTCTTAACAAGGGTCATATCCTCGTTAAGTTGAAAGAGTAACTAAAGCAAACAAAGGAGGCACACAGTTTACATGGTTCAGTTACGACTAGCTTTGTCTAAATTTTGTACTACCCGTACTTCCGATCCTAGCATATTGAGATTTAGTTTGAAAGAAATAGTGGAAGAAAGCTTTGATCTTAAACTGTTAGTCAGATTGTCTATTGATGTAAAATAACATGCTTCACTTACATTTGCTATTCTTGAGTCATGACTCGTGAATGTATAACTAAATTCTGGAGGAAAAGTTCTTATATTAAAAACTGTTTATTGTGAGAACCCCCCTGTGTGACTTGTGAGTCTCAAAGCATAGACGTCGGAAGTCTAGATAAAGAGGTTGCAGTGAGTTGAGACTATCATGATTCTCTAACTATGTTGAGTCCTCTTAGTACTGACCTGAATATTGCAGAAAGGATAAAACGAATTTCGATAGCCAGCCGCAGCTAAATTAGGGTTGATGTTGAGTTGATTGATCAATTATTTATTTAGATGACAGGTACACCTGAATTACTAGTTCATCACTGATTCTTTTATCATGATTTTTCCTTTTGCATATTTGCAGTTTTGTTAGCCTAATTTGTAGTGTAGTTTTAACTACATGTCTGAGCACATTTTGACGTAGATATCCAAGGTTTCTCCTTATATTACTATGCAAAGTGAAATTTGAATGTGAAAAATGTCATGAGTTTGAACCTTGTCATGGACCAAAGCCTAATATTTAAGTGGAAAAGGGTAGAAGCCCAGACCACTACATCCACCGAGTTTCAAATTGTGCACCATCTAGAGTATTTTTCTCGGTTATCGAAAAAATAAAAAAATGTCAAAACATTTAAGGTTGAAATACTAAATAAATGATGTTTGTCGGTTTCCAAAGCCTTTTGGTTATAATGTAGTAGTATATGTTTGCATCTATGATATATATATATATATATATATAAGCAGATAATGAAGAAAGAGTCAAATTATGGATGTAAGATCGACTGCGTGACACTAGAAATTGGAATTCAGTGGATTATTGTAAATTCCTTTATATAGTATGATCACATCACACCAAGTTAGTTGTTGACCACTCTTCTTGTGGTAACTTGACATATCATTACATGAGGTGTTCTGCTGCTCAGGCATTTGTATGCCAAGCAGCAGTCTTGACAGACAGTTTTATGATGTTAATGAATTTACAGTGGGTTCGCTGGTTTTCCTACATTCAAATCCCTCAATAGCACTAAGCATGTGCCAGCCATTTGGAAAGCCTTGTCCCTTATAGTGTAGAAACAGTTTGTAAAAAACAATTAGTTTGACCCCTTTGTTGCAATTTCCGCCACTTAGCTGCGTAAGTAATGTCTATTTTTCAGTCTCCCGGGGGGGGGGGGGGACTAGATCTATTTTTGTATTTCTTTAGAAAGTCAAGTTTCCTGTATTTTCCTGGTAGTTCATTCAATGTAGTTGGACAATTTGCTATTTATTTGAGAGACCCTGATTAATGAGTATAAACATAATCCAGCTCTTATTTTTATGTATAATTGCTTGTGATTTTAAAATTTTCTATCATATTGAGATGGTAGATTAATGACTAGTTATCCCCAGTGTTATTCAGGTTCAAAGGAGAAGCAAGAGATGTTTAAGATTGAACCAACTGGCTTGTTACTTTGAAGATCAGGTTCATCTTTTAGTACCATATACAAGTACACGCCAAGTTGCAAACTCGAGTAGTTTGTTGGCAATAGCGATTTAAGTTGCTGCCTGATATGTGGAGGTCTATCTCAAGTGCCATCACAAGCTTTGGACAGAAGAAGGAATGTGGTGAGCCCAGTCAAGCCTGCCATGAATGCTCAGATGACGACGATACCTATTCCAATGCCAGCACTGAGGAAGGCCTTGAATGCCCAATATGCTGGGAGTCTTTCAACATTGTCGAAAATGTCCCATATGTCTTGTGGTGTGGTCACACACTTTGCAAGAACTGTCTGTTGGGACTTAATCCAGCTTCTTGGAAGTTCTCCACTCAACAAGTCCAGATTCCATTATTCATTTCCTGCCCATGGTGCAATTTGCTGACATTCCGGTTGGCATTCAACGGGAATCTCAAATTTCCTAGCAAGAATTTCTTCCTCCTCTGGATGGTGGAAAGCAGAAACGGTGACAGGGTGAAGTCTCCATCCGGAATATGTAGGGATCATCAGCAAGATTGGTCCGCTCGGTGCACTTCAGTTACAGGGAACAACACCTCCGTCATGAACTACCAGAGGGTTAATCGTCTCGGATCTCCAGGGTCAAGCACCAGTATTCATAACCATACTAGTGGTACCCCTGCATCGCAGAGAGCCCACTTTTCTCTTCACAAGTCCCTCGATTTCTTTATCCGCGTTACATCCAAGTTTCCATTAGTTATCGTGCTTCTTCTACTTGTTATGTTCGCGATACCTTCCTGTGCAGCCGTCCTAGCACTCTACTTACTGATCACAATTCTCTTTGGACTTCCATCTTTCCTAGTATTATACTTTGCCTATCCTGCTTTAGAGTGGCTGGTCAAAGATATCACAGCTTGAAATGTTTCTCTTTCAATTCGTTTGAGAAATTCTTTCTAAATTTCTTAGTGTGTGATCTTAGTTCTCATATCAAGGATGGTGTAAATTTCTTGTTTCTTGAGGGGCGTAATATAGTTTTTTCTAGTCTCAATATGCACTGACTATTGGACTGATAATATGTCAATTTACATATTCTTTTTTTACCAAAATTGGACTCTCGCCCTAAAGAAGCTTGGAGAAGTCAGCTTGGTGGTAATTCTTAGAATAGTTTGTCTGGATTTTCTTAGTAGAGTTTAGGCTAGTGATGATTTAGAAGAATTTGCCTCAATAAGATAATATGGTTTGTCTTATCATATTCTTTTAGCAATCTTTTATTTCATGAGGTGGTTTGAGATATTCCATAATGCTTTGATATGCTTTTTCTTGAGTCGAGGGTCTTATCGAAAACAATTTTTTTACCTCTCAAACTAGGGATAAGATCTTCGTACACACTATCCTTCATAGATTTCACTTATGAGATTACATTGGGTATATTGTTGTTTGTTGTTGAGGTGGTTTGAGATATTGTAATCATCTCCTAGGAATGAGACATCTTTTTTTTTTTTTGACAAAAATCTATCACGAGAAGATTCGTCAATATAGTATTTGGAAAATTGAAAAAACAAAATTCAAATAAGCATTTGTTTTACAATTTGGTCCTTTACTTCAACATCAACTTGAAGTAGAGAATTTGAAATTTTTGAAAAATCATCCGAATATTTAGTTGACTTCCGATTTTAACACTGAAAAAACAAGAGACGCGACTATAATCTTATTACTCGATACAACAACATACCAGTGAAGTCCCACAACGTGTGGTCTGGGGAGCATAGAGTGTACGCAGATCTTAACTCTATCTTAGTAAATAGAGAGAAAATCTCGATACTCCATACAAAGTAATAATTAAATCAAAAAATATTATCAAAGCGTCTATTTTCATAACTCCACAAGTCACAACTAAAGCTGTGAAAGCCCAACTTTCTGAAAACTTAAGATTCTTAATTGCTAAATAAAAATAGAAAAACATATATTTATTACAACTTATAAGTAATTCATTTAAAAATATATATATTTCAAAGATCTGAATCCAGACCAACAAACCTAATAATTTATAAATTCTTCATTCAAAATCAATTTTTTTTATTTGACCTGATTTTTCAATTTAACTCAAATAACGCACACCCCTAGTAATATATAGGGGCCGTTTAGTCTAGAGGTAAGTTATGCAGCCATTGGTAATGTAGGAAATGTTTATACAGTAATTAATAATAAAGCAATTATTACAAGTTGATTAATAATGAATATATTTATGTGGTGATTATTAACAAAGAGAATGTTACACATGAATTAATTAGTTTAAAGAGATATTTTTGTCTTTAAAAAATTTAATACATGTATCGGTATTCAATATTCTACCTCGCATAAAAAGATACAGAAATTTTCACATTATTTAATTCATGTATTCTTATATCGTCATTCAAACACTATATTATCTTATACAATACTTTATATTTAAATTCATTATTTTTATCGCTATCCAATAGAAACAATATTTGAATCAATAGAAAAAACAATTCCGGTATGAGGTGACATTATTTCATTCTAATCTTTCCAGATAACTCCCAAGGAAGATCTCGAATTTAAATCCCAATTGACAGGTTATTCCGTTATTGTGAGCTTATTCATGTGATTATGCACTATGAGTCTATCAACTTTATGCGGAATTTTAGCATAAAATTAATTTTTCTATACCCAAATCAAACGACCCCATAGGTCACTGGGTCATCTTGGGCTATGTTTCAATATGGTATTTCAAGAACGTATGAAAGAAAGCTCCTGAAGTTTACAGTACAACTCCATTCATCACTTCAAAGGTAAATAACAGAACATAGAAAATCGTAAAAATTTGTGACCAATAACTAATACAAGTATTAGCAAGTCAACAGCTCACATAAAAATGAGTATATATAGAAACAAAAGAAATTGAAAACCCTCTACAAGATCACATGTCCTATCAGCATATTCTCTACCCTTTCATGATAACTCAGTGAAATCTGCTCTGCGTATAATCAAAAACCAAATGAAATAATTTAAGGCAGGTGATTGAGACACATTTTGCAGTAACTTATAACGATTCATTACGTGGTACCATTAACTACAGCAACAGCAACAGTGTTTTGGTTGATTGCTTCTTTGCACAAAAAGATGGAAACTCTCATCTGGCAACTAAAGAATAGATTTGGCTGCTTGTTACATTTGCTTATAGTAATGATGCGAGTTTTTTTTTTCTAAACAAGGAAATCTGCGTCTGAAAGTTCTAGAACTTTGTGCAAGCCGATTGGTTTTACACCAGGCCGGAAGGCGTTCTCTTCAATGAACCTATGACATACGTTAGCATGTAAGTATTTGCACAAAGCCAAAGAAGGCTCGGTACAAAAAAAATGAAAAACTTACATTTCCTTCAAGAAAGGATGCTTGTAGAAGGCATCTGGAATCCTTCCAGAAAATTGATTGTGGTCGAGATACCTGAAATCAGATTCAGTTTCAGACATGTTCTACAAGATCTCCACTCATTCACATAGAGACATCACTTTTAATGCATATCTAATGCATGTAGAACTATGTTTTTTAAATCTTTTTGTACAAGATCTCACTGTATACAATCAAGAAGAGTAAAGGAATGATCCATACCAACAGAATTGTCAAACACAAAGAACGTAAAAACAAAAAAAAGGAAAAAGCACTCGCACATACAAACTGCAAGGACAATAAAGGCTTTAAGGTAAAAAAGCATATTTCAAGTGCTCTTTATAATGAATAGGTGCAAACAAGAACAAATATAAGTATAGACAATGCATGAAAAAGGAACTATACAACACAAACAACAATTTTTTGGTAATGAAAACACAAACAACAATAGTAGGGGTAGAGGAATACTAAAAACAATGTAAAAACCAATGTTAATTGGTTAAAAGCAATCTTAAATTTCAGTTTTTTTTTGTCGGTTAATTTCAGATTCAAAATGCAAACATCCAGCTTTAAGATTCTAATTCAGACTTAGTGACTAGTTTTCTTACATTAAATGTACAGTTTCTTATCTTAATTACTAATATATTCATCAGTAAAGTCTCGCAAACAATTAATATATCAGTTTGCAAGCTATCTATTGAAAATTTATTGTTCACTGCAAAACATATCTAAGAAGACACCCATGGGCCTCACAAATTAACCTAATATTTTCAGAAAAGCTGTTGCTTGGCTGGTTTTGCGACAACGCACCCCTTACCACCTACATTGGAGCAACTTGTGCTGAGCCTCAGGTTCATTGCTCAAGCATCACTTTGACAACACTAACAACCACTTCAATGGACAAGGCCCAAGTTTCAGTTTCTGTGGTTTAGCTCTACTACCAACAGTTTGAAGAAAAATATTGGTGATAAAAGGTTTTCAGTAGGAATTATATGGGTTAAGCTTCAAAAATAAGGTTTCCCATTTCTAACACGACATGTCTTGAACAGGGATACATATCTGACACAAGTAGACTGTCTCTTAACATTCTTTGGTTATTTGACCACCTAAATGCAGGTCCTTCCCATATTCTCCTAGCCTCTCACTTGTACAGAAGAATGACTTGAAATCTTGAGGGGGGGGGGGATGTAAGTGTTGAAAGACCGTGGATTTCGGAAGAAAGAAGAAAATGGCTACGAAATGCAATAGTTATTGACAACCAGGTGCAAGATCGGCTATGCCTATAGATTTGCATGCATGAATGTTCATATTTTTCTGAACACTAATAGAGTTTTTTTGATGAGTTATACCAATATAATTATTATGCTTTAACAGACAATCTTTCTATAATTAAAGTTTAACACGTCACCCGTGCATCTCTGTACCAATGTGCTGTTGCTATATAGCTCAATTGAAATCTTGAGTACATGGCAACTCTTACTATTAAAATGGATTGTGTTTTTTGTGCTAAAATTAGAACCTACTAGGATGAGAACACTTGCATCTTTCTTCAAGCAGTTTCTATACATTACTACTTGTCTGAGGAAATCGTCAAGGATAGGGTCCAATAAGGTCAGCCAACAAGCTCCAAGTGCATCTACTAGCGTTTTTGTCACAGCATCCGTAAATTGCACAATCCTCAAAATTTAACTCTTTAAGAAAGAAAGACCCTTGCAAGACCACATTAGCCAACTAGCCCCAAGTGCATCTACTAATGTTTTTGTCAAAGCATCCTTGAGTTGAACAATCCTCAAAATTCATCTTTTTAAGAAAGAAAGATCCTTGAATGACTGCACTCATTAGACAACCATTGGGACATCAACTCCCAGTATGCTAATTTTTTTTATAGGCAAAGAAGGGAAGCACGGTGCACTAAGCTCCCACTATGCGCGGGGTCCGGGGAAGGGCCGGACCACAAGATTCTATTGTACGCAGCCTAAAGCAATTTATTAATAACAGAAAACAGCACTAAACTAGTGCAAGGTAACACACAGGTCCCTGACCATATCTAACAATGCATCTAAATCATGTACAAAGACCAAGTTGCACCAAAAAACTATCAAAGAAAGAGATTTAAACTTAAGACTAAGAATGTTTCTGTATTTGCCTTGAAAAAATCTGAAATTTCTCTGTCCAAAGTCCAAACTTTCCACATCCAGTATAATAAATGAGTAGATAAGCATAGAGGACTTACAAGTAAGTTAACTTAGGAATATGTGCAATGCTATATGGTACAACTCCTGTCATCCTGTTGTAGGATAGATATCTGTAATGACCAGAGCAATCAAATTAAACATAATGATATTTATTAATTATTACAGGAGAAATTAGCTGTTATTTGTCCAAAAGACGGCCATTAATCACGGAGAAACTTTCTTCTTGAAACTTACAAGATCTCCAAGTTTGTCAAATTTGCAAGTTGCGCTGGAATGCCTCCAGTAAGATAATTATTATTTAAGTATCTGCAAGTTACAGCACGTGTTAAAGTCCTTGAAGTAGCAGCAGGACTTCAAGCCACTTGACATATAAACAAGTATAATCGACTTACAGGTTGCGGAGAACCGGAAAGCATCCTTCAATACGTATGAGTTCTCTTATAGTTCCAACCAAACGATTGTTACCAACATCCCTGAAATTGCATGAGATCACTGTGACATCGATGTACGACACAGGTTCCTTATGCTAAAGTAGAGAAGAAGTTAAGATGGCATCTTACAGGTATCGAAGATGCTGTAAGGTGCCCAGTTCAGGTGGAATTCGTCCAGTAAAATGATTTTCATGCAGATGGAGATAACGAAGTTCAGGAAGATTAGCAAGCTCCTTAGGTATTTCACCTTTGAAATTATTAAAACTTAGGTAGCTGAAAAATATACACATCAATTATTAGTCTATAACAGCAAATAGATCTGTGAATAAAGAGCACAGCTAGAGAAGCTGAAAAAGCACTCACAGATGTGTTAACTGCTTTAGTTCACCTATTTCAGGAGGAATGACATCTTGCAGCTTATTCCACCTTACATTTCTGGTAAAAAGAATCAAAAAGGGAACTAATCAACAATGCAACATGATAGCACACTAGGAAACTAGAGAATACCAACTAATTTCACCATAGTATGTTGGATAAGAAAAGCAATAAAAGTAAATTTCAAAGTTGACAACATTCTGGGACAAAGTGGAGGTTCCTATGGACAAAAGAATAACTTAAAGGTATGATAAAGGGCAACAGAAAGTATGTGTTGAGATATACATCTAATACAATCCTGAAAAGAGGCCTTCTAAGTTAAGTGACATTTGTTGATAATAAACCTACTCTGTTTTTATTTCTAGAAAATAAACCTACGAGTACATGTTCTCTCAGTTGAAAATTTATCTTTCTTCTTCGATGCAGATTATATCAGGCAGACTCCCTCCCACTCCCTTTTTGGGGATTAATCATAAACCAGGTAGACGATTCCTTGCTAAGATCAATACATTTCATCTCAATGCAAATACCATTTACGCAATCACTTTGTACAACACAGTTGAATCGTATTAACACCATAGCTATATTTAACGGATAAACATATGTTAATCCAGAAACTGGAAAATCAGACTATTCTGAGACAGAACATAAGCTCTAAACATAAATATCAGTTCGTAACAGCTACTGAATTCAGATACTTCAATAGGAGTATAGAAAGTAAAGGATGGTACAATATTTTAAGACGCTTCAAACGCCCAATTTGAGAAGGAAGAGGGCCAGTCAGCTTGTTATTATGCAGATCCCTGTCATATGAAATAATATTATGGATTAGTAAGTTTGGAATGAAAATCAAAAGATCCAACAGTACAGACATAATTGTTCACTAACAATTGCTTTGAATAGTACCAAATTGGAAAATAATGTCTACACACACATAATAGTTAACGCCCAAGTCTTTTTTGGATAATAGTTAACACACAAGCAAAACAATTTTTTAAGTAGGTTAATGAACAATCATGACTGGAGGGTATAAAAACATCCAGATTGAAACTTTAGGGCAATTTCTAAGTTTGGATGAGATGAAAAAATCTTAAAGAAGTAGCTAAAGCTTTGTAGAAACTAGATTCTAGTACAAAGCCAAAGAGAAGAATCTTACAGTCTAGTAAGATCCAATAAATTAGTGACAGCAGTTGGAAATGGGCCAACAATTGAAACAGCATAAACTTCCCTGCAAGTTGTAAAACAGAAAAGAATATTGTGAAAAAGTGACGGGAAAAGGATATTTCAATTCTGTGAGTAACTTCATACAGATTAGTTAGAAAAACTACTTAGAACTGGTGCGGCAACACTTACAATTCGGTAACTACTCTATAATCACCTTGGGTGGAACAGGTAACACCGGACCATGGAGGTAAATCACCATCTCCACAAGGATCATCTCCAACCCATGCATACACCACTCTCCATCCAAGAGATGCCTTAATTTCATTCAAAGCTTTCACTGCAGTCATATTTCAGAAGTTCAAATTTGTCCACTGTAAAAATGTATATTCAGGTACTATGACAACTCCTTGGTTTTTCATGAATGCAATCAATGGCCTTGCTCGAACTGTATAAATCCTTCTGATGAAAATCTTAACGGAGAAAAAGTGGTTACAATTGGAACTCCACAACATTTCCAACAAGACTAAGAGTAGAGCGCAAACCTATTAACCTTGTGGTCATGGGCTCCAGCGCCACAGTGGGCGGCTCTTATTTGATGGCAAGCATAAAAATATTCATGATTGACTATACACTTACTTATACTACAACATAAGTAACTATTGCTATGTAATCATGGAGTTGTATTTAATTGACATTTACTGAATGATAAATTGGTTTAATTTTGAAGACAGCTACAGTTACCTGTAATAACTAGAAAATAAAATTCTACAAGCAAAAACAGAAAAAAATTATAGCTAACCCAAGGCGTTCATTTATTGCAGATAATAGATAATACATTGTACAGATCATGATTATACATCCGATGATTGAATTATTAAACCAAGCGAACAGACATTCAGAAAAAAGGAAATTAAAGTAAGAAAAGATGAAAACAAAAAAAAGTTGCACTTAGAAACTGCATAAAATGTTTCACTCAAACTATATAAACTTGAACTTCAAAGCTGCCTAAAATCTATAAAATTCAATTATATTCCCTCAAACTATAAAATTGCACTTAAAAACTGCATAAAATCTATAAAACCCAATGATTTCCACACAAACCATAAACATGCATTTACAAGGCAGATAATGCATAAAATCCAATTGTTTTCGCTCAAAACTATAAACTTGCACTTACAACTTATCTAATCTACACAAACCGATCATTTCCACTAGAACTATACACGTGCACTTCGAAACTGCATAAAATCCGATTATTTCGACTCAACTATAAACTTGCATTTAGAAGATGGATAAAATCTATACAACAACAGCAACAACATACCCAGTGAAATCCCACAATGTGGGATCTGGGGAGGGTAGAGTGTACACAGACCTTACCTCTATCTTGGTAGGTAGAGCGGTTGTTTCCGAGAGACCCTCGGCTCAAGAAAAAGCACAAGCCCAAGAAAAGTAAGACACACAAAGTGCGTAAGTCATGACAACGCATTCTGAAAAAGAAAGAAGCAAAAAGAAGCAATAGCTAATGCATGTAAATAAGACAAACAAAATACACATGGCAGCATAAATAAAACGACAAGGGACTATAAGGCAATATGATAGGCTAAACGAGCCTACAATAATAATACTACAACTACCAACTTGTAAGCATGGGTAGGACTACGCTAGACTACCTACTATCCTTCTACCCTAATATGTATCCTCCATAACCCCCTATCTAAGGTCATGTTCTCAGTGAGTTGCACCTGCGCCATATCCCGTCTAATCACTTCTCCCCAATTTTTCATCGGTCTACCTCTACCCCTCCTGTACCCGTCCATAGCCAACCTTTCACACCTCCACACTGGGCATTTATATCTCTCCTCTGCACGTGTCCGAACCATCTCAATCTAGCTTCTCGCATCTTATCCTCCACCGAGGTCACTCCTACTCTGTCTCTGATATCATCATTTCTAATTCTATCCCTCCTTGTATGCACACACATACATCTTAGCATCATCATCTCCGCAACTTTCATCTTTTGGTGTGCAAAGTCTTGACCGATCAATACTCCGCCCCATACAACATGGTCGGTCTAACCACCACCCTATAGAACTTGCCTTTAAGTTTTTGTGGCATCTTTTTATCGCACAATACTCCATATGCGAGCCTCCATTTCATCCACCGTGACCCAATACGATGTGTGACATCGTTATCAATCTCTCTATTCCCTTGGATAATAGACCTGAAGTACTTAAAGCTCCCTTTCTTTGGAATGACTTGGGTACCAAGCCTCACATCCACGCCTGTCTCAAGGTCACTCCCGTCACTGAACTTGCACTCCAAGTATTCTGTCTTGGTCCTACTCAGCCTGAAGCTTAGCGTTCACTCCGCTGCGGGTCTCATCAATCAGGACTATGTCATCTGCGAATAACATACATCATGGCACCTCCCTTTGGATTTGTCGCGTCAGTCCATCCATCACCAAGGCAAATAGGAATGGGATAAGAGTTGATCCCTGGTGCAGCCCCATCATCACTGGAAAGTGCTCCGAGTCTCCTCCTACTGTCCGTACCCTGGTCTTGGCTTCATCATACATATCTTGATTGCCCTAGTGTATGACACATGTACACCTCTAACCTCCAAACATTTCCATAGAACCTCCCTAAGGACTTTGTCGTATGCCTTCTCGAGGTCGACTCAAACTATAAACTTTCACTTAGAAGCTGGATAAAATCTATAAACTTCAATTAAACTATAAACTTGCACTTAGAAACTGGATAAAATTTATAAAATTCAATTACTTCAAACCAAACTATATAATTCAATTACTTCCACTCAAACTATAAGCTTACAACAACAACAACATACCTAGTGAAATCCCACAACGTAGGGTCTGAGGAGGGTAGAGTGTACGGAGACCTTACCTCTACCTTAGTAGGTAGAGCGGCTATTTACAAAAGACACTCGGCTCAAAACATAGCATAAACACAAACAAAGCAAGAGAAATGGTCAGATCCGGACAAGAAATTTAAAGCAGGATGACAATGATGGTAACAAAAGCGGATAAGCCATGATAAAGCATTCTGAAAAAGAGAAGCAATAACTAACGCAGGTAGATAAGATAAACAAAGTACACGAAAGAACACATAGCAGCAGGAATCAAACCACATGGGACTATAAGCAATATTGCGCCTACTAATACGATAGGCTATGCAGGTCTACAATAATATCACTACAACTACCGGTATGTAAGCGTAAGTAGGACTACGTTCAACTACCTACTACCCTTCTACCCTAATACGTGCCCTCCACAATCCCCTATCTAAGGTCATGTCCTCAGTAAGTTGCACATACGCCATATCCCGTCTAATCACCTCTCCCCAATACATCTTTGGCCTAACCCGTCCATAGCCAACCTCTCATACCTCTACCCCAATACTCAAACTATAAGCTTGCACTTAGAAATTGCATAAGATCTACGAAGTTCAAGTGTTTTCACTGAAACTTTATCACTAGAAGATGCATATAATCTCCAAAATCCAACTATTCTCACTCAAATTAACTGATTTATTTCGACTCAAACTATAAGTTTGTACTAAGGAATTGCATAAAATCTAAAAAGCTGGAACTATAAAGTTTCACTAGAAATTGCATATAATCTCCAAAATTCAACTATTTTCACTCATATTAACTGATTTTCTCACCTAAAATCTAAGAAATCAGGTGTAAAATGAAATGGATCGAAGTGAGGCGAAAAAGGTATTGTACCGTCACGCTTGAGAGTTTTACAGTGAACGACAATGCTTTGGATCAAGGATAACAAGAAGATCAGGAGAAATGCTGAAGGTAGATTCCCAATGCGAGCCATTTGAATAGGTATTGGATATAAACTATAAGCTTGCACTTAGAAGCTGGATAAGATCTATAAAATCCAGTTATTTCAACTCAAACTACAAGCTTGCACTAAGAAATTGCATAAAATGTACAAAGCTCAGTTGTTTCACTGAAACTACAAAATTTCACTAGAAACTGCATATAATCCATAAAATCCAACTATTTTGACTCAAACTATAAACTTGCCTCAGAAGCTGGATAAAATCTATAAAATTCAATTATTTCAACTCAAACTATAAAATCCAATTATTTTGACTCAAACTATAAGCTCGCACTTAGAAATTGCAAAAATCTACAAAGTTCAATTGTTTTCGCTGAAATTATAAAATTTCACTAGAAAATGCATATAATCTCCAACATCCAACTATTTTCACTCAAATTATCTGATTTATTTCAGCTCAAACTATAAGCTTGCACTGAGAAATTGCATAAAAGCTACAAAGCTGGAACTATAAATTTTCACTAGAAATTGCATATAATCTACAAAATCCAACTGTTTTCACTAAAATTAACTGATTTCTCACCTAAATTCTAAGAAATTAGGTGTAAAAGTAAATAGATCGAAATGTAAATCTATAAAATTCAATTACTACAACTCAAACTACAAACTTGATGTCAGAACTACATAAAATCAATAAAATTCACTTACTTTCACTCACTTGACTTAGAAATTGCATAAAATCAACAAAGTTCAATCGTTTTCACTGAAACTACAAAATTTAAGTAGAAACTGCATATAATCTACAAAATCCAACTATTTATCCCTCAAATTAACTGAATTTCTCACCTAAAGGCTGAGAAAGTACATGTAAAAGCAAATGGATCGAAATGTACCGTCACGCTTGAGTGTTTTACAGTGAACAACAACGCTTTGGATCAAGGATAACGAGAAGATCAGGAAAAATACTGAAGGTAGATATCCATGGCGAGCCATTTGAATATGTTAATCAAATCACCTTCAGCGAGTCGAATTTTGAATCAAACGCAGAGCTATACGTACATTATATTATACAAAGGTATATAAGTCAGATTGAGAGAGATGATTTAGTGAGAAAGAAGAAGATCTCTGTGTGTGTGTGTGAAAAATGAATCCTCTCAGTTTGGGATTTTAATTCAACAACGTGCTAAATAGCCTGGGCTGAGCGTCGGTGGATTTCGTGTAAAGAATATTTTACCTGAAAATTATTTGTAATAGAAAATTAGAGCCGTCAAAAAAGGGTGAATTGCACATATAACCACTTTGAAGAGCTTATTTAGGGTTGTTTGATAGCCGGTTAGAATTATGCGGACATTAGTAATATATTTTTGTTTCCTAGTACAAAATAACAAACTGGGTACATTGTTTCTGCCTAAGCTAGCATGGAGTTTATCGGATAAGAAATTAAAGAGAAATAGAAGTAAAGGGTTGAACTAGGAAATTAAAGGGAAATAGAAATATAAAGTAGTAAGCATAGATCCAAAATTATTTTTTTTAAAGCGCAGTACAAAACTTTAAAAAATCATTTTATTATTTCAAGATGTAGAGAAAATGAAAATAGTCTGATGAGAAAGAGATTGTTGAAGTTGCATTTATCAATTAAATTATTTGAAGCATAGTAATTACATTAGAGTGATCATGCAGCGGAATGTAGAAATGGTGATGGTCACGGTGGTGTTAACGGTTGTACTGGTGGTGGAAGGATTGGAGGTTCTATTAATGGTGGAAGAAGAAGTGGAAAGGAGAGGTTAAATGGGTTGGGAGTGGTGAGGTGACGTGACACATGTTTTCGCGTCATCAAAATGTCAGTCCACGTGGTATTAGGCGTCCATCTTGGACACCCTTAATGGAAGAGGGATATATTTGATCCACTTTGAAAATAGCGAAGATATTTTTGAACCCAAAGTATAATGAAGAATAAAATTCATTCTTTTTGAATAGTACAAGGTAAATTTTACCCTTTACTGCTTCCATCTTCGCCGAGTTGTCAGACGGATTTATTAGCAAATACATAAATTATTATAGTACATAATCTACAATGCAATTTCATTAAACAATCTTTGTAAGTATAATTTATTTTACTTCATGGGATACATTGATATCTGTTTGTCGGAGACGAAGATGCGTTCGGGGTAGCCAAGGAAATCTTTAGTCTCATTTTCAAAACCCCAGTGCTTCTTTTTGTGTTCTAAATCTCAGTAGCTATTTTTCTTAATGTCTTCACTATTTACAATTAATTGATTCTTTAAAAATCTAAATATTTTTCTTCTTTTTGGCATGTGTTTGGTTGGTTGTTCATGAGTTCAATAAATTTTGGGGAAATCGGGTTGGGCAGTATTTAATTTGTTTAGTGCGATCGAGTGAGTCAAAATGAGGAGTGAGTTTTAATTAAAATTGGAGATGGGTTATTTTGTTGTGAGACTGCCACATGGATGACCGCTTAAATTAGGAGTAAATCAGAACAATAGTATAACGTTAGTGGCATAATTGAACGAAAAGTATAACGGAGGGTACGAATAAATAATATTTGAAAGTTCAGGGGTATTTTTGACACTTTTCCGTATTTTGTATTAGATGTGTTGAATTTCATACATAGCAAAAGAATATTATCAACATGGTATTACTTATAAATAATTTAGCTCCTAAGTAACTATCAAATATATTTTTATAAATTTAATCACTTTAAAATTATCATTATAGCTGTGAATCTGAAATTGTAAGAAATAATAGATATCATAGATGTTCTTGACCTTAATAAATATACATTGTTTCTTAGAACTTCAGATTCACTTAAATATATAAATTTGGTTGCATTTCATTCTTCAGCTTCAAATTTCGAATTCAATCCCCTTAAATCGACACCAAAAGCTTCCAAACTTTGGATTTAATTTCACCCAACTAATTTCAACAAGTTTAACATTAAGCAAGTTTTAATAACACTAACTTGAGTAAATTCACTAAATTCAAGATCAACACCTTTAAACTTATAATAATGGTGATTTAATGAACATCCTCTCTCATTTGCTCTATGTAAAAAGAAATGAGCATTAACGCTATACATATTAGTAATTTAATACTTAATAAGCAATGTATTATATAGAACCTAATCAAATAATTATTAGGACTCTTATTGTACTTATCCAAGTGGATAACATTTTTATCTTATGTATTTATCTATTTATTTTTTAAAAACTGGAGGTAGGAGAATGAGAAATAGAGTGGGGGACTATAATATAGGGAATCTAATACTCAACAACAAGGTGAAAGTTGATGTAGTCAATCAACTAAACTATTAAGATTCTCATCTAATGTACTTATCTTAACATGTACATTTATTATGATATCATAGCATTATTTGGAAACTTAAAATCAATATATTAATTCATTTTTCACATTAATAATAAAGGTCATTTATTTAAACAACACATCTAAAATTAATAAACATAATGAACTTCGTGTAAAATGAAAAATATGATATTTCACTATTTCAATGATGCGGAGCGAATATAAGAGTTTCGAAAGTTAAGAACTTCGTGTAAAATGAGAAATATGATATTTCACTATTTCAATGATGCGGTGTGAATATAAGAGTTTCGAAAGTTAAGAAGGAGTAAAAGGAGAAAAAAATTAAGGAGAGGAGGAGTATGCATACTTCTATGTTTTATATGAAAGGGTTTGCTCCTCCGCTTTTTTTCCTTATTTATACGTCTCTTAAGAAAGTATTAATAGGGTAAGCATTTTTGACTATTTTACCCTCTGAAAATATGCATCATGTTATTTCTCCTCAATAAATATTTATTATATATATATGTTAACTTCATCAACAATGTACTCCCTCTTAAATATTGCAATTAATACAAAGGGTAAAATGAAAAAAAAGTTGCTTAGTTTTATCTTAATTTTTTAAAATAAGGAATAATTTGAGATAGATATTTTTAGTAAGGACAATAAATATATTAAGACGGAGGGAGTAGTATATTTTGAATCTATAGATGTTGTTGATTGAAAAACTAATTAGGACGACCAGTTGTTTGAGTTGAAAATCAAGTTTTGCTTGTTGATTTGAATAGTTTGTGGTGAAGTACTTCTGAAATATTTAGTATTGGGGTTCTTGAGAAATCGCAATTGACTGCTTAAAATTCAAAGTTGTTGCATATTTCTCGTTGAATTCCATTGGGTCTCATTATGTTGAGCTGAAATCGTTTTTGGAACATTATTTGGGTGAAAAAATCAACGCATCATCTAAAATCCTCATTTTTGCAAGCTTGAAGAAATGAGTCTTGAATTCTGAATATGAAAAGTGAGTTTAAAAATCAAGTGAGTGTTGTTGAAAAAATTTAAAAATATTGATGAGAATGCTGACTGGCTATATAAACTACACTCTTTCTGACTTTAATTTGCACTAGAGAAAAAATGATATTTGAGAGACATGAACTTTTTAAAGTTCAGGCATAAACGTTTAAAATTTGAATTAATGTCAATTTCAAACATGTGTCTGAAGTTAGGTTTTGGCTAAACCAACTTTAGAGTAGTGAGTCTGAAGCTGATCTTGAAGCAACTAAACTAACAAAATTTATAAATTTTGACCGTCTTAAATAAGAGTACTAAAATCACGACAACAAATTTGACCTACGGCCACACTAATTCTAGACCACACTTAAAAAATGTTGTCAAAAGTATCTAAGGGCACACTTTTAAGGCGTGACCTTCTATTAAACCTTTTGGACACAGAAATTTAGGTCACGCTTGAAAAATGATAGTTAGAAAATATGGAATTTTGGCTAACAATTGGGTATAAATCGTTGGATTATCTAAAATGTTGGCTCGAATGCAATTGGTTGTCATGTTGAGTTTATTTTTCTGTAGTAAAGAAATATGTTCCTTGATTGTATTCATCAATAATGTGCAATATATATAGTAGTACAAGAATATTTAAACTAGAAAACTAATTAACCTAATTACAATAGGAAATATAACTCTACCTAAAATCGGAGACTTAATTATAATAGGAATACAATTCTACATAAAATAAGAGATATATAATTAATGAAAGAATATTCGGAAAATATTCTATTACACCCCCACAGTCGAAGCGGGAGGTTCACGAACACTGAGACTGGCTCGAAAATCGTCAAATAGTATGCGCGGAAGTCCTTTGGTGAAGATGTCGGCAATCTGATAACTGGAAGGAACATAAAGGACATGAACTTGACCATGAACCACTTTTCATGAACGAAATGAATGTCAATCTCAATGTGTTTAGTGCACTGACGTTTGACGGGATTGACGGAAATATATCGCACTAATATTATCGCAGTAGACCAGTGTTGCCTTTTGAATCGGGCAGTGAAGCTCTAGTGGAAGGTTACGGATCCAACAAGACTCAGAGACGACGTTGGCGACACTTTCTGTACTCTGCTTCGGCACTGGATCGGGATAGTGTAGGATGTCTTTTGGAAGTCCAAGACAATAGGTTATCTCCGAGGAAAACGTAGTAACCAGACGTGGAGAGTCATGTGTCAGGGCATCCACCCCAGTCAGGATCAGAATAATAAGTGAGACCAGTGAGTGATGACATGTATAGATGTAATCTGAAGTGAAATGTACCTTGGACGTATCATAAAATACGTTTGAGGGCATGCATGTGTGCTTCCGTCGGATTGTGCATGTGTAGGTAGATTTGTTGCACGACATAGGATATGTCAGGTCTCGTGAATGTGAGGTACTGCAAGGCCCCAGCCAGGCTACGATAGTGAGTCGGGTCTGAATATGAGGGGCCGGAATCAGCGCTGAGCTTGGAATTGGTGTCTACTGGCGTGTGAGATAGTTTGCCAGATGTCATGCCTGCACGGTCAAGGATCTTTTCAGCGTACTTCTTCTGACACAGAAATAGGCCGCCAGAATGTCGAGTGACAGAGATGTCCAAGAAATAACTTAGTGGGCCCAGATACTTCATAGCAAACTCAGAGGAAATAAGTCATGTCTGTATCCTTGTTGTAGATGAACATGGAATGATTTTGATGTGTGAAAAATCGATATATGAGACATAATCGGCGAACCGCTTGTACCATGCTCAAGGAGCTTGTTTCAGTCCATAAAGCGATTTTCGCAACAGACGCACATAATTCTGATGAATATGATCCCTGAAATCCATAGGCCGATGCATATATACCATTTCATGAAGAACCTCATGTAAGAAGGCATTATTGACATTAAGCTGATGAATGGGCCAAGACTTGGATAGAGCAACGTTGAGGACGGTCCGGATGGTTGCGGGCTTTACGACCGGGCTGAACATTTCATCACACTCCACTCCCACCTATTGAGATCTGCCATCACCTAAAAGACGAGCCTTGTACCTCTAAAAAAACCATCACATTTATTTTTATGTCTAAAAATCCACATAGAACGAATAATTTTAGCATCAGGTGGACGGGGTACTAGGTCTGACTTCTTATTATCAATAAGAGCATTATATTCCTCAATCATTGTGGCTTTCCAACTAGGGTCGGACAAGGCATCCTACGAATTTTGAGGGACATGGAAATTAAACAACCGTTTAGGTTTATGAATTTCGTGCATGACACGGGTTTCCATGGTCTGAGAGTATGTCTTGGAACGCGGGATGGGAGAGGTATGTGCCGTAGGACTGCCGGGAAGAGGATGAAGGGCAGGGGTGGCGGATCGGCTGGTCGATGCTCGATTTGCCGAGAGGTGGCTGCGGAATCACCATGAGGCGGGCTGTTTCGAGCCACCGTTGGCAGAACCGGTTGGGCAGTGTGTCCCCGTCTGTCCGATGGGGGGGTGCCAAGGTCTGAGACGACGGACTATGTAAATGATGAATTAGAAGAGAGTTCAGGCCATCATCTAGGAAGTCGTAGGAATGCCGAGGTGGCGAGTTTAGGGAGGCGAATGGGAATTGAGACTCATCAAATAGTACATGACGTGAAATAATAATTTTACAGATTGACAAGTCATAGCACGAGTAACCACGATGATTGGCGGGGTAACCCAAAAATACACATGGGGAAGACCGGGGTTGGAGTTTGTGAGTGGTCAGATGGAGAGGATAACAGAGACATCCAAATAAACGCAAGTGTTGGTAGGAGGGGTTCCTACGAAATAGAACTTGAGTTGGCGATCGTTGAGCTAGAGACTTGTTTAGGATTATGTTTAGGATATATGTGGCCATGGAGAGTGTATAATGCCAGAATTGATGGGGAATTGAGGCGTGAACAAGTAGGGCACGAATTAGGTTGTTTATGGTTCAGATTTTTTGTTCGGCCTTACCATTTTGGGATGAGGTGTGAGGGCAGGAAAAATGAAAGGTAAGACCGTTATTTGAGCAAAACAGTTTGAATTGATTATTATTGAATTCCTTGTCATTGTCACATTGAAAACATTTAATGCTCTTTTCAAATTGTGTTTTTACGAGAGCACTAAATGAGGAAAAAATAGGGTAGACCTGAGATTTATTGCCAATTGGAAAAATCCATAAAAAAGTTGGAATAATCGTCCAAAAACAACACATAATATCTGTTACACCTCGTAAGATTAAGGAAATAGGATTAAAATATCAGAAATTAGTATACAAGAGGATACGAGGCTTATGAAATTCTCGGAAATTAAAAAAAGTGGGCTTGAGATTTATTAATTGAAGAACTTGGGGGCCAAAGTGTAAAAAGGAAAATCAGATTTTTATACCTACACTCACCTCTTCATCTTCATTCTAACTTAACCAAAAAAAACTCTTCTCTTCTCTCCTCCAAGCTCAGCCGAAAAACCCTTCACCCATAACCAAATTTAAGGTTTTTATCTCCACTTCTTAGACTACATTTTGACCAAAAATTAGAAGCCAAAACAACACAAAAAACAGTGGCAAAAACAACCACTGCTGGGCGAGAATCTGCCAGAAATTTTGAGATTTTTGGGATGAAATTTTGGAAGAAAAACGTGTAGGGATGATGGTTTAACATTGTAGAACACTTGCATGTCAATTGGAGTTGAAGAAGTGAAGAAAAAAGGGAAAGAAATACAAAAACAGTGGGGATTTTTGAACCCGGGCAGTGAGCAAATCGTGCGGACTGTTTTGGACGATTTTGAGGTATAAAATTCTTCTTTCTATAATTTAATTGGAATGCATGTTGTTAGAATTAAGGATATGAATTTGTGTTAAGAAAATTTGGAATTTAAACAATGCATGTGACAATTTTAGGCTAGTTGCCAATTTGGGACAAATTTTGGTGATTGTTGGATTCGTTGGTTATTGTTGTATTATTATCACTAATTGCATGATGAAATTGAAAGGAAACATTGATATTAAAGTTTAAAATTAGTTATATGGAAGTATTGAATTATGGAATTGGATTTTAGGAGTTAAGAGAAGAGTTATGGAATTATGACATGTTGTGGCCAAGAACTTGCATGAAATCGTTGGACATGTTGAGATGGATATGGACTGTTTTAGGGACTGTTTTGTGGTGTTATAATGCTGAAAATTTAGTTACCATTATGCATGTTTAAGTGTGGTAATTGCTAATGTAAGTCCTAAAGGAATAAGGGTGTAGAAAGGTGTAGAAAGGCTTCACATTCTACCCTCGTTGTTGTTGGAACATGGACTTTTTTTGTGGGCTGTTTTAATGTGGATTAAGAGGCTAAATTTACATGAGAAGTGGGTGTGTAAATCCCCTTTGTTGCTATTTTGGTTGTGCCCTTAATTAGTGTTTGGTTATTGATGTTGTTAGCCTCGTTTGGAAGTTGTGGAAACATGTATAAACAAGGGAAGTGCTGCCCGAATTTTTATAGAATAGGAAGTCATTATTCGATATAAAGTGTGCCAGTGATCATAGAATTGTCGAACGCATTACCATTATTATAGGTTGAAGTTCTAAAACGAGACGTACGCTAATATTGAGTTGATTAGTTCGTCTAAGAGGTATGTGAACTATTCCTTCTTTCTTTGGCATGATTTTTATTTAATGAAGGTACGGCGGACGTACATGATTCTTGTACAGTTTAATTCCTAAAGATGTTAGTTATGAGAAGTGCCTATGATTTTTCAGTAAAGAGTTTATTGTGACATTATTATAATGATTTTATTGGGAGTCAAATGAAAATTTTGATTGCATATGGTTACTCATGAAATCTACTCGTGCTAAGTGTTATTACTTCACTTCACCGAGTCCCGGGCCGGGTTATGTTCGTGCACAGCCTTGCATTTTTCACCGAGTTCCTCACTAGTGGGCCGGGTTACGTAGGATGGATCCATAGATGAGATATGACTTCACCGAGTCCCAATATGGGCCGGGTTATGATATGACTTCACCGAGTCCCAATATGGGCTGGGTTATGATATGACTTCACCGAGTCCCAATATGGGCCGGGTTATGATATGATTCCACCGAGTTCCGCATTAGTGGGCCGGGTTACGTTACAAGTATATATATGTATATGGACAGGCATTCATATTTTCTTGACTTGACTCTCATTTTTATAAGGTACAACTGATTTTTATTGTTTATGGCACAATTGGATTTGGATCCTGATTTTTATACTGACCTCTTGTTATCCATTGGCTACTTATGATCTCATTTGCAGTATTTCATGTTTACATACTCAGTACATTATTTCGTACTGACCCCCTTTCATCGGGGGGCTGCGTTCATGCCCGCAGGTACATGTGCTCAGTTTGGTGACCCTCCGGTTTAGGTTCCTGCGCAGCTATTTGGAAAGCTCCTTTGATCCAGAGCTTTACCATTTTGGTACATAACCTTATCATTTTGATTTATGTATATTTAGGGGCACGACGGGGCCCTGTCTCGTCATATGTCGTTGTCCTTCTTATAGAGGTTTGTAGACAGTTGTGGGTTGTACTTATGTAAGGGTTATAACTCTGTTTTGGTCAGTCATGCTATTGTACTCTGTGTTGGGGTGTCCCCGTGTATATATGATATTATCTAGTGGCAGCCTTGTCGGCTTGCCTGTTGTATTGTGTTGGCTAGTTGTGACTCCTCAGGAGGCAGGTACATTCGGGGGTAAAGGCAGCCTTGTCGGCTTGCCTACCCTGGCATATGTTGTTATTGCAGCGTTATGCTGCCGAATTTTCAGACTCATTAGGTGTTAGTTGGATTATGTGTGACAGATCAGGATAATGACGTCATTAGGGTGGTCAGTCGCGGCCCGTCGGGTCGGGTCGTGACAATATCGATGGTCAGTCGTACTTAAAATAGGAGACGTCCATAAATCACTATGTATGATATCGAAAGGTAGTAAAGTACAATTTGTGGATGCAGAAAATGGTAATTTAACATGTTCCCAAAAATGCAGGATTCACATATAGAAGTTCTAGAAATACAGTTGCAATTAATAAAATTATTTTTTCTAAGGGAGCATAAAATATAATCTCCCGGATGTCCTAATCTAGAGTGCCATAAGGAAGACGAAAGAGCAGCAAATGTTGATGGAACTGAGGCTGGATTGTTGACGGCGTTTGAAATAGGATAGAGATCTCCGGTGCTGTCACATCTCATTATTCGTCTCCCTGACGTAAAATCATTCACTGAAAAACCAAAAGGATCAAAGTCAATGGAAACATTATTATTAGTTGTAAAACATCGAACATATATTAGATTCTTAATGAGTTTAAGGGCATGGAAGACATTTTTTAAGATTAATGGTGGATGTGGTGGGAATAAGGATGAATGACCAAATTCGTGAATGAGAATGTCTTGTCCACCACTAACAATAATATTCTAATTTAAATTACTCAAATTGGAATACAACGAGAAATTACCTTGTGATGTAGTCATGTGAGATGTGGCGCATGTGTCCATATACCAATTTTTATCTAGAGCGTTGAGTGACATTGTGTTCATAGCTGCCTCAATGTCAGTCGGTACATAAGTTGAAGGCGGGGGCTGTGCTGTGTAGGCCTGTTGGGGACGTGGATCGAGTATGCCAGGGTGGGCTTGTCAGTTCTAAGGTGGAGTCCACGAGGATGTCGGATACGAGCTAGGAGGAGATGGCAATGACGGTGGGGCCCACGATGGGTAGACATCCCACAACTAAGGCTGTTGCCACTGCCACGATCACTGCTTGATGATTCCTGCCGGCGTGAACTGCCCATTCCCACCGCCGTTGTTGCTGAAATTTAGTCCGTCGCGGCCCTTGCCGAACTGCCTGCTCCGGCGGTTGTTGCGGGTGGATACATACTGATGTGAGTCCTCGGGCCAGCGATTTTAGTTGTCGTAGTTGGAGTCCCTGCCATCGGCGGAGGGCCCGACGGTAGTGGTAAGGGCGACGTCGGCAATGCTAGCCTGAGTGGTGTTACGCTTGATTTTTCGGGTTTCCTTAAGAATAAGCTTCGAACGGGCCTCATAAAACGGAGGTAACGACGTGCATTGCTGAAGGATGGTGGCAACGCCGTCATAGGATTCGTTCAAGCCTGCAATAAGTTGCATGATCAATCGCTGATTAGTGATTGGTGCGCCGACGTTGGAAAGTTGGTCGGCAAGCATCTTGAGTTCTTGACAATATGGAGACACGTTTGGGAAATCGTCCTGATGAACCTATTTTCAAGGTATAATGCTCGTTGAGTTTTGTTGTCATGGAAAATACTTTCCAAACGTTTCCATGTTTGGCGGGCTGTGGCATCGATCTCAATGATGGTGTGCAACAGATCATTACAGATTGTGTCGTATATCCACTTGAGGATAGCTGCGTCCAAACGAGTCTAGAGTGCATCAATAGAAGTCGAAGCCGAGGGTAGGTATGTGGACTTCGATGTAGGAGGGATGATGTGGTCGATAACTTCGTAAACACGACAATGGATCTTAAAAAGCTCCGCCCACGAGGAGTATTGACCATTTCCATCTCAAGGGTGATAGGGATGAAGTTTTTGATGTTGTTTACTGCAATTGCAAAATGTAATTTTGTTTTGTCAGCCATGAAAGATAAAATTTAGGAGGAGAAGGGTCAATACTTATAATTGCATTTCAGTAGCCGACCTTAGTTTAGTGGAGTCAGGTGGTGGAAGAGGGCTTTGCTTTCGGGATTATAGGATATTATGACCACATGAAACAGTTGAAGTGTGTGATAACAAGTATCATTGATTATTCTTTGTCAAAAATATAACGTAATGTTGAATTTTTAATAAAACAGAATAAATTAACGTAGCTTTTTATCTAAGTGTCTGTTTGTTTGTATTATATTTTGGTTTAAGCAGAACATTGCAATCAGAGTCGTCCCTGGGGCGGAGCTTAGGCCCTCGGCCGGCGGGGCCTCCGCCCCAGAATTTTTATTTTACTTTTATTGGTTTTAAATATTAAAATATGTATTAAAAATGCCTCCAATCTTATTAGTGAGAGTTGTAGCTTAACGGTTGATGGCTCTCTTCAAAAGTTATTCCCTCGTGAGAGGTCACATGTTCGACTCCAATGAGCAGCGAAAGCCTTTTTTCTTTAAACACAAAATCAAATTTGGCCTCAAGTCCGAACCCGTCGGCCCAAGTCCCAAATAGTATTTTTACTATACATTTATTTGATGTTTTGATCAAGAATTTTTTGTCCCAACCCGTCGACCCAAGTCCCAAATAGTGTTTACTACACATTTATTTGATGTTTTGATCATTTTTTTTAAATATTGATTTATTAGTTAATTTTAAATTTTAAATGTGAATAAAAAATGACTTCTTACGAGTAACTGGAGGAAGCGGGGATTTTGAGACATTAGAATTGAGATTAAAATGTATTTTTGGTTTAAAAATGCCCTTTGACTACGAGTAACTGGACCTTGACTCGAGGAGGAAGCGGGTGGATTTTGGGCTAGTGATGGACTAGGGACGGACTGGCCAGCAGGCACACTGCCTGCTGGCCCAACAACAAACTCGGAACAAAGGATCGGCGTGGCTGGACCATTGGAACAGTACCGAGATTGATACTTAGAGATGGCAGTGGATCCTGGAACCGGTGGATCCAGATCCATTTTATAGGATATGGATCTTCAAAAGTTGGACCCGACGGATCCGGATAGGATCTGGATCTGAATCTTGTATTTGAGATCCGTATCCGGTCCAGATCCGACCCGTGGATCCATTTTTTATTAAATATATTCATAACCTAGAATGTAATGTTATAAGTATTTTCTTAAAATTGCTAAGCACATCCTTGTAAGTTTAATTCTCAAAACAAGTTTAATTTATCCCCGCGTTAACTCAAAAACAAAAAAATAAAGAGGTAACTTCGATAATAAAATCAATGTTATATTAGTGAATGACTAACATCTCCATAGACAAGTAGTTAAAATTATATTTACTTCATTTGTGAAGATTCCAAGCACATGCAAGTTCTGCATTATGGAAATACTAGTCAGCATTTTCCACAACTATTGTCATTGTCCAACATTTTCAATTAATAGCTCACAATCAAAACGAGACAACAAACAAAATATCTCATATGAACATTTCAAAATTGAAACACAGTAAACTGTTAGCTAAGTAAAAATCGTTTGTCAGTTCAAAAAAAAAATTCTTAGCAAGGTTACATTCTTAGCAAGACAATTTTTTTACATGCGGATCCAGATCCGATCCGTGGACCCGGTGGATACGATAGATCCGGATTTGGATATGATTTTTATGGACCCGATGGATCTGGATTCATGTATGAAAAACAGATCTGGATCTAGTAGGATCCGGTCCAGATCTGATCTATTGCCATCCCTATCGGTACTGGCAGGGAGTCTGGCTCACTGGATTGGATCGACGGAACAGCAGGGCCAGTGGGCCCGTTGGCCGATCTTGGGTGCGGGACACGTCCGAAAAATGGTGGGTAATATACGGGGAGACCTGGGGGGTACGTTTGTACATTTTTTCTCTTTTTTACTATAAATAGAACACATTTTTGTATATAGACACACACAATCAATCAAACAACTCAAATTTTATCTATATTTATCTTTTATCCCTTACTTTATCATTTACTTTTATTTTTATTCCGTTGTATTCATGTTTCTTACCTCTTAGTTTACTCACACCACCGTCCTAACGCTTTCTGGAGTAGTTGGGGAACCCATTGCTGGAAATTAGAGTTTCGTTTTCAGCCCAAATCGCTTAAGTTAAAGAATCAATTTATCTCCCGATTTCATCAGCCGATAAAACGGCAGAAGGCATAATTCGGGACGAGAACAACAACATAGACTCTAAGTGCAGTGGTGGAGACAGAAACTCTAACAAAGAATGGCGTGATACTTGGGATTTGAAGCTGTATTTCTCTTATGTTAAGGGGATTCAAAAGTTTATAAATATCTAAAAAAAAAAAACTTGTTTTTATTTATATCTTTCTAGCATGAGACTCTAACTTGCCAGAATGACTGGTCAGTATGAGAAAATCTAGTACTATTTGCTTTGACAACATGTACTTTTCTTGAACTACATACTATAAAATAAAGGGTTGTCACTCTAATTGTTTTTTTAAAAGATATTTCCCATCTATTTGCTTCATTTCTTTTAAATCTTACATGACACATTTTTTATATTTAGAGTCTCTTTAAATTTGAACTTCTCGGGTTTTTCTTAACAATATGTTTTTGTAGCCAAAGAAATGTCATGACATGCTTAAGACTATAAATTGATAAAAATCTGCCTTTGTTCTTAAATTTAGTCTCAATCAACTACCGCCATATACAAAAAGAGATGAAACGAGAAAAAATATTCATATGTTTAAAAAAAATCGTCAAAAATGCTGGCTGTGGGGTTCGAACCCACGCGCACTTATGTGCAGAAGATCTTAAGTCTTCCCCCTTAACCACTCGGGCAAACCAGCTTCAATGTTCACACAATCCTTCATTTTATTCAAGTTATAATTACTTAGGTCTTTTGGAATAAAAAAATATGTTCTTTTTTTCTGAAAAAATAGAATTTGAGAAAATTCTACCTATTTGACTAGATGTTTACAAAGAAAACATTTTTTCAAATAGAATTAATTTTTTGTGACAATGTTTCTGAAAAATCTTGGGAACACCTTATAAACTATGAGTATTCATCATCACGACTTAATTTTTGAACAATAAAATCTATCAACTTGTTAATGTTGTTTAACTAATGAAAAGAGTTATAAATTTTATTTACAAGTTGAAGTAAGGTATGTGTAATCCAATAAAACCTTTCTAACAAATGAATAGAAAACTCAATTACTTTATGTTACAACAATTTTGTTTTCTATTAGTTAAAAGGAACAGTACTGTAAGTTTCGACTTAAAATTGTAAGTTTTGTCTTTAACATTGTAGGTAGAAACGGGGTAAAGTGTATTTGAAAGGTTAAATAAAGAGAACGCCAGAATTTCGAGAGATGACTCTATGTCTTTAAATTAAAATTGCCACGTATAAATATTTTTACGGTATTGGACAATAGTCTCCCAAGATAAAACAACAACTAATCAACTGTACAACAAATACAATTGATTCTAGCGAAGAAAATGAATAAGAACAAATTGTTGAAGAAAGAGAACTGAAAAGTATTTTCTGTTTTCTGTATTTTCGTTTTCTGTTTTGTATGTCCTGGACGATGAACAGAACAGAAAAGAAAAGTTTTGAGTAAACATGTTGTGTGTTCTGTCTTCCTATTTCATGTTATGTGCCCCTTACGGATTGAACAGAAATATTAAATTTATAAGAGTGAAAATTAGGAGGCAAACAATCATAAGGAGGCAAACAGTCATGTCTGTTGGTGTTCTGTTCTCTTGAAAAGTCATGACTGTTGGTGTCTTCAAGAACCATTAAACTTCAGGGACCAAAATATAAATAGTTAACATTTTAGGGACCAAAATATAAATAGTTAACATTTCAGGGACCAAAAGAAAAGTTTTGAAAGAGCCCAACAACCCACGACCACGATCCACGACCCGAACCCGAGCCCGACGGACGGGACGGGCGGGTGGCGGATGCGTGCGTGTGAGGCTTAACCCCGAACCCAAGCTCACCTAGGTCCTCTCCATTCTAAACACATGGGTTACCCCTTGGGGTCCCAAACCCTTACTCAAAGTTAGAGTTTATATATTGCATAAACTCTCCATCTTTTACCAATGAGGGAGATTGCCATTTTTTGCCAAAGACCCTCCATCTTTTTATGTCTCAAACACCTTACTTTGTGTACCAATATCTCTGTCATTTCTTAACGAAATTTGACGATACTTGGCACTAACATTATCTACTCACTTAGTAGACTAGGCATGTGCGACAAAACAATATTTTCAACATGCGGGCCCCACATATTTAAGTCATTAAAGATGGGATAAATTCAATCCCACATTTAGTAAATTTCAACAATCCCCTCTTGAAAGAGAATTGGTGCACATAGGGTGCCAAAGTTCAGCAATCTTTCAGCGGAAATATATTGCATCAGGAAAGGTAGCTTTCGGCTTTGAACCTTCCTTAGTCGATTACCATCGGATTTACTTACTGCATGGTGAACGCGAAGTCTTGAACTGTCAGTGTTTAGTGTAAACCAAGACAATGATATCAAAACAATAACTCTCCTTATTCATTTCTTCTTACTGTTTTGTCCGTTGTGACCATTGACAACACTCGGATTCTTAAGTGCGTACATTTGAAGCGGCATGTCTTCACACTTAAATAGGTGATCTCCTATAAGGTATATTGTTCTACCCCACTTGCAAGTGTTATGAATCATTAAAAGTTTCAGAAACTTATCATTTACCCATTATGCAGGTAGCACTTAATGTCTATCGCGGGAACGACTTTAGAGTTATCTTTATTTAAAGAATGATAATCTGAAGTGCTCTTACTCCAAGTAAAGCGCTAAACCGAACCTCTATAGCTTAGTTTTCCATTGAACCAAATTCCTGGGATCTCCAGTCAGTAAGGTTGGGTTACCACCATAAAGATACTTATTGTTTGGGTTTTAAGCCCATTCCCCTAGACATATAGAATATTTGATCTTTGGGTAGGCCTTTAGTTAAAGGATTCACTAAGTTATCATTTGATTTGACGTAATCAATGGAAATGACACCCGTAGTGATCAACTGCCTAATGGTCTTATGCCTCCATCGAATATGTCTAGACTTGCCGTTGTACAAATTACTTCGTGCCTTTCCTAAAGCCGATTGGCTATCATAGTAAATCATCACCGAAGGTACGGGTTTATCCCAACAAGGGATATCCTCTAAGAAGTCGTGAAGCCATTCTATTTTTTCTCATGCTTTGTCCAAAATGATAAACTCTGATTCCATCGTGGATCGGGCGATGCATGTTTGCTTAGAGGACTTCCAAGACACAGCCCCACAACCAATTGTAAAAACATACCCACTGGTGGATTTGGTGTTCTTTATGTCCGATATCCAGTTTGCATCACTGTATCCGCTGGATATCTAGAATAGTATAATTCGTAAGTCAACGAATATTTCAAATATCGTAGTATCCGATTTAACGCTTTCCAGTGGTCATTTCCAGGATTACGAGTGAACCTAGCCAACTTATTGACTGGATAAGCAATGTCGGGTCGGGTGCGGTTTGTAATGTACATTAAACTGCCAATGACCTGTGCATATCGCTCATGGGATACGGGTGCACCACGATTTTTATCAATTCTATGATTCATATCCATTGGTGACTTCATAAGGGGAACTGTCAAATATATCAAATTTCTCAAAACATCTTCGATGTAATGAGATTGAGATATGACCAGCCCGTCAGATGTCTTAAAAATCTTAATTCCTAAGATCACATCTGCAATACCCATATATTTCATCTGGAAACATTGTTTCAACATATTCTTGGTTTCCAGGATCAATTTAAGACTACTTCCAGTGATGAATATGTCATCTACGTAAAGGCATATCATGACAAATGAGTCAGAGTTTTCTTTGATATAGATACATTTATCACATTTATTTATGGAGAAACCTTTTGATAATAAAGTATTATCAAACTTTTCATGCCATTGTTTCGGAGCTTGTTTCACTCCGTACAGAGACTTAACAAGTCGACATACTTTTTTTTCTTGACCTCGAATCACATACCCATCGGGTTGTTCCATGTATATTTCCTCTTCCAACTCTCCATTTAGGAAGGTTGTCTTAACGTCCATTTGATGTATCTCAAGGTCACACAAAGCTGCTATGAACACCCTTATAGACGTTAATGTAGACACATGGGAGTATGTGTCGAAGTAATCAAAGCCTTTCTTTTATTGTAGCCTTTGGCTACTAATCTGACCTTATACTTGTCAATAGTTCCATCTGCTTTGTACTTTCTTTTGAGTATCTATTTACAACTCAAAAGTTTGCTTTCCGGAGGAAGATCAACCATTTTCCAAGTATGGTTTTGCATGATGGAATCTATTTCGCTTTCTATAGCTTCTTTTCAAAGCGGTGCTTCTGGAGTTAACAATGCTTATTTGATTGTCCTCAGTTCATTTTCAACCATATAGGTTAGAAAGTCTGGACCAAAGGTTTTGTCATTTTTGGCCCTTTTGCTCCGTCTTGGTTCCACCTCTGGGACCCCCAAGTTCTTTAGGTCTGGAACATTAAGTTTTGGATAGTCAATAACTTCTGAGTCCTATAGATCTGGAACATCTAGTTCTTGATAATTATAGACTCTCGGGTCTTGCTCGTTTTGAGCATTTTGTTCATAACTTTATTTGCGCAAAATTATTTCTTTTTCCTTTCTAGGAAAGATTTGTTCAAAGAATTCAACATTCATTGATTCCATGATCGTACCCTCGTGGATATCAGGTATTTCCGACTTATACACTAAGAAGCAATAAACACTACTCTTATTTGCATATCCGATGATTATGTAATCTACAATCAGGTCCAATTTCGACATGTTTTGGTTTAGGTACTTCGACATTTGTCAAACAACCCCACACTTTCAAATATTTGTAAGTGAGTTTATTTCCTTTCCATGACTCATATGAAGTTTTATCCTTACCCTCATGCGGAACTCTATTGAGAATTGTGTTAGCGGTAAGAATTGCTTTGCCCCACATGTTTTGGGCTAAACCGAAATTGATAAGTAAAGCATTCATCATTTCCTTTAACGTACGGTTTTTGCGCTCGATAGCACCGTTAGACTGAGGCGAGTAAAGAGCGGTCATTTGATGAACAATGCCGAATTGAGCACAACATTCTTCAAATGGTGCCACGTATTCTCCCACTCTATCACTACGAATTGCCTTAATCTGTAGGTTTAGTTGATTTTCAACTTCTGTTTTATAACGTTTAAATGCTTCGTCTTTACTTTTCAACAAGTAAACATAACAATACCTTGTTCTATTATCAATGAAAGTCATAAAGTACTTGTTCCCCCTCTAGTTTGCACAAACTTTAAATCACATATGTCGGTGTGAATAAGTTCTAGAGGAGCGGTATTTCTTTCGACAGAATGGAAAGATGATTTGGTTAATTTTTCCTCTACGCACACCTCACATTTATGTTGAGGGTTTATGTCGAAGGAAGGCAACAATTCAAACTTTACTAACTTTTGGGCTTCTTATACCTAAACGCAACAGGCCCCGCGAGTAGTCGAACAAATGAGAGGATGTACAAAAGAGAAAAAGAAAGTAACTCCAGAAATAGATATTAGTCGTAATAAAACAAATAATATTAAAAAGTAGAATAGGTCAGATACGAGGGAAAGAGCCCATAAAGGAGAATCAATGAGCAGAGAGAGTAATGACTGAAAGATGCCTATCCGTGTCTGAAAAAAGCAAAAACGAACTCATGTGGACACTCCTCAGCCGAGGACAATCTCTAAAATACACATGTTGGTCTGCTGATAAGAAAATGGAGTTAGATGGATTTATAATTAACGTGTCATAATCTATGATGCCATAGATTAGAAGACTTAAGCAAGTAGGTAGAAGGCTTTGTTTCATTAGATAAACGATTACAGACATGTCATTCATTTTGAAGAGGCCGTCACACGCGAAGCCTTTTTCTACAAATATATCATTCTTAGTTATTACAAATTTGTTGGACTCAAAAACTAGTCTAAAACCAGCCTGGACCAACAGTGGCCCTGAAACCAAGTTCTTGATGATGTCAGAGACATGCATCACTTCCTTTAGAGTGATCTCTTTGCCTGAAGTCATTTTGAGTACAACCTTTCCAACCACTTGCACTTTAGAGGTGGCGCCGTTGCCTATGGACAACTTCTTGCCCGTGACTGGGGAGTATGAGAAGAATGCATTTTTGTCAGAGCAGATGTGACAGGTTGCACCCGTGTCTATCCACCATTGCCTTGGATTCTCCACCAGATTTGCCTTCAACACCACTGTCGAGAAATCCACAATCTTGTCGTCAAGATCCATAGGATTACCCTTGTCTTGTACAACGTTAGACTCTGCCTTACGTTTGTTCTTGGCCTTCAGGTAATTTCTGACCTGGGTACTTTGGTCCACTTCAGTCGTTGTGTTAGACTGGGTGTCCATTGCATCCCCACTAGACGGAGGATCTTCTGTCTGAGATCGTGACAGGCTCAACGCAGTAAGATAGAATAATATTTTCAGTCTCCTTATCTTGTTGTAATTGTTATCCAGAACCTTACATTGACGTTTGCTTTGGAAATTGTCAGGAGCATGAACAACAACATTTCCTTGAGCAGTGCCAGAGACAACAACATTTCCTTGAACAACATCAGTGCCTTGAACAGCAACAACAGAACTAGAAACATAAATGTTGACAGTAATAGAACCAGAACCACCAACGTAATTGTTAACCGGACTGTCAACAGAACAATTGGCAGAAACAAAGCCAAATCCAGAATTAGAACTAGAACTGGAAACACAACTGTTGACATACATCTTTCGAACACGTATAAAATATAGAGTAATTTTGTCTTAAAATTGTAAGGTTTGACTTAAAATTGTAAGTTTTGTCTTTAATATTGTAGGTAAAAATGGGGTAAAGTGTATTCGAAAGGTTAAATAAAGAGAACGCTGAGTCGAGAGATGACTCTCTGTCTTTAAGATAAAATTGGTCTGTATAAATGCTTTTACGGTATTGGACAATAGTCTCTCAAGATAAAATAACAACTAATCAACTGTACAAAGCAAATACAGTTTATTCTAGCGAAGAAAATGAATAAGAACAGATTGCTGAAGAAAGAGAACTGAAAAGTGTTTTTTGCTTTCTGTATTTTCGTTTTGAGTAAACGTGTTTTGTGTTCCGTCTTCCTATTTCATGCTCTGTGCCCATTACGAATTGAACATAAACATTCAATTTATAAGAGTGAAAAATAGGAGGTGCATACCAAGAGTGAAAAATAAGAGGTGCCCCGAGCCTGAGCCGGATGGGCGGCGACGACGCGCGCGTGTGGCTTAGCCCCGAACCCAAGCTCACCTAGGTCCTCTCCCTTCTAAACAAATTAGTTACCCCTTGGGGTCCCAAACCCTCACTCAAAGTTAGAGTTTATATATTGCATAAACTCTCCATTTTTTTTACCAATGAGGGAGTTGTCATTTTTGGCCAAAGACCTTCCATCTTTTCATGTCTCAAACACCTTACTTTGTGTACCAATATCTCTTTCATTTCTTAACGAAATTTGACGATACTTGGTACTAACATTATTTACTCACTTAGTAGATTAGGCATGTGCGAAGAAACGATATTTTTGACATGCGGGACCCACGTGTTTAAGTCATTAAAGATGGGATAAACTCAATCCACATTTAGTAAAATTCCCACAAGTACTTCCACTTTCTACAAATAAATGATAAAAAAAACATAATTCAAGTTAGAGATGTTAATTATCTTCACTACTGTAAAACATTCTAATAGTTTATATATAGTTTATGTTGATGGCATTTGATTCACAAATGATGTGTGTGATTTGTATGATATAATTACGTACAAACCCCTATTAATTTTATGTATTTATCGGTATTCCTATAAAAGTAGAGAAATTATATCTCATATAAAGAAACTTATAAACTCGCCAATTTTATAAAATTACAATAATTTTCAATTTTTAAACAAAGAAGAAAAGCAATTAACTGATAAGTGCATACTAAGCCATAAACATGACTCACACTAACATTAGTCCAGCACAGCAAAACAACACATGCTCTGGGGTTTCTATTTTAGTCACAAACACAGCATTGTATTATCAAGAAAACAAAAGCTCTTGGTTAACTATTTTTAATAACAGGTAGAAAATTTACAATTCATTTACTCAAAGAACACTTAGCATACTTTTTTATTGATCACAAATTCACAATAAGAGTTAGAAAAAAAAGGGACTACTCGCAGAACATACATTTTCAGTTTGATAGAGATTTAGTAGCTCAGTTAGTTGATTATCTGAACTTTCACGTTGTTGGTGAATGTTTAAATCACACGTTGTAATCGTTTCCCTATTTTTCATTCCCCTACCTTCTATGTAACAAATAAATAAAAAAATTCAGTTTGACTTTCTGAAAGAAATATTTGTTTGAGTTATTTTTTTCACAAAAAAAAAAATGTTGAAAAATTGCAAATTCTAGTTTTCAATGAGTTTGTAAAGTCTAAAACCAACACGGTTGATCATTATATCTGACACTCCCTCGCTCCATCAAGAGCGATTTTTTTTTTATTAGTTCGTTTAAAAAGGAGACACATATTTAGATTTGAAAGTAATTTAATATTAACTTCTCATTTTTATTTTAGGCTTGAAGACAAGCCCTTTATAACATTAATTTTATGATACGATTAACTTCAAAGCTTTCAAAAAATTAATAAATATTATGTTAAATATAAAATTATAAATTTAAAAGTTTTCTAAATTCAAAGATTGGAATTAAATGAAAGTTCATTATATGACAAAAATGGTGATTTGATCTTGTCTGTTGGGAGAAAGGAAACTTCCCGATCTTCTCTGCTCGCATGGTGTATGAATAATATTTTTTTATACAAATTTCAATATTTTATTTTAAGGTGAAATTTCAAATTTCAATATTCTGGCAATCCGTATCTAGATGAATATTCATTTTGTTCGTGAAAATGTAGCTCGTGGACAAGTACGCGTCTTACATGTGCTCTCGCGATACTAAATTGCTGACATCTTTACGAAGGACCTTCCATCGGTTTTATTTGAAGATTTTAGGGACAGTCTCAGCGTACGACAAACACCCGCTATGACTGCGGGGGTGTGATAGAATACCGTGTCGTGTATATCCCTATGATATACACGATTTTGACTAGTCTTGTACCATAAATAGAAGTTGTAAATTATGTTGTATAATTACCATAATTGTAGAATTCTTGTACAAGTAGAACTAGGATATTAGAAATTTAGTAGGAATATGATTTTCCATATTTGGAGATTGTAACTTGTATATATACCTATTCATTCAATAAGTGTTGGAAGTTTGCCTTTGGCGGGAGTTGCGTCCAACCATCTTTAATGGCTTAAACACTAGTGTTCCACATGTTGGAAACTTCGGTTCTTCACACGTGCATAATCTACTAAGTAAGTATATGACCGTAGGGCCATGGATCGTCAAAATTCGTTGAGAAATGAAAGAGATTTTGGTCCACAAAGTGAGGTGTTTGAAGCATGAAAAAAGGCGGTAAAGACCAATCCTCCCCCATCGGTGGGGAAGAAAGATTTGTTTAGTTTATAAGTCTCAAAGTTGACTTGAGGTTTGGGACCCCAAGGTGGGTATCCCATGTGTTTTAAGGAGGGAGGATCTAGATGTGCTTCGGTTCAAGGATAAGCCCACACGCGCGCCGCCCGTCCGGTCACGGGTCACGGGCTGTGGGCTTCTTCTAATATTATCTTTTTGGACACGAATTATTTCATATTTATAATTTGGTCCCTGAAGTTTCAGGTAAGTCAAAATTAGGCAAAGAACTTTGCTGTTGAGTTTTTGGAACGTTAACCAGCCTTAATATGCACTTAATTCAGTCATTTATTTTGGCTGAATAACTCTCCCTATAAAAGCCAATCTGTTGCACATCAATTCACCATTTATTTTGGTGAATTACTACCTCCATAATTGCCATTACTTGGCCAGTAACAACAATTATGTGGGCAGTTGGTAAGACATCTCCTTCAACTATATAAAGGAGCCTTTGCACAATTGTTGAGTCACACAGAAACATACAAACGAATCAGATTTTTCGTACTATCTTCTAGCATCATTTCATTACTCAAAATTCTTCAAGGTAACACTTGAGTTTCATTTGCTCAATTGTTGAGTTGCTGTTTTATCTTGAGAGACTATTGTCCAGAACGTAGAAATGATATATACGGGGCAATCTTGTCTTAAAGACAGAGTGCCATCACTCGACTCAACATATCAAAACTGTTCCAGTTTCTTGTTCAAGTTCATTGAAATTTCAGTTTGTTGTAATTTCATTGTGTTGTAATACTTAGCAGTTACTTATTTCCGTTTCCTGCACCATTGTAAACAACAATAAGAATAATTAAGAGATTAATTTTTTAAATAAAATTATAAATTTAAAAGTTTTCTAAATTCTAAAGATTGAAATTAAATGAAAGTTCATTATATGACAAAAATGGTGATTTGATCTTGTTTGTTGGGAAACTTCCGGATCATCTCTGCTAGCATGGTGTATGAACAATATTTTTTTATACAAATTTTAATATTTTATTTTAAAAATTCATTTAATGCAAATTATGTTACTATAGGAGCCGTTTGGTATTCAAGACCGGTTAAACAAGAATATTTCATGAGTTAGGATATCTCATGAGATTATTTTATTTCATTTTTTATATGAGATAGTAATCCACTATTTTAGTATAAATATCGAGATAAAATAATCCAATACTAATTAATACCCTTTATCAAATACGAAATAAAATAATATCACATCGTATTCCGAAATTATCTTTATCCCACCAGCTAAATAAAACCTAAAAAATAAGCTTAAAATACCACGTCATATGTCACCACTACCTGGAATGAAACTTGAACAGTTGCGATCGCCGACAAAAATGATATGTTTGAAACGTCGTCGTTCCTACTAGGAGCACGTGTTACACGCGCGTAGCCCCCACACGCGAATCGAATATAATTTCCATTTTTCCCACGCGGATTACAATAATAAAATATCACCCGAAAAAAAGAAGATAAATATCCGTAGCGAAAACAAAGGAAAAGAAGATGAAGTTCAAACGAAGTTCAACTAAATAAAAATAAAACTTGAAAAGTACGCTAAAATAAGTTAAGAATTTATCGCCGGCGAGTATTTTTTTCTTCGGTCACCGGCGAGATCGAGTAGAAGTTTCTACTTTCTAGAAGTGAAGACGAATGGGAGGAGGATGGAGAGGATCTGGATCAGCAGCAAGTACAAGTAGAGCGCCGATGCTTAATCGTATATCATCATCTCGAAGTATTCGACTTGGTAAAGTACAACCTCAAGCACCAGGTCATCGAACTATTTTTGTTAATGATCGTGATGCTAATGCCCTTGCCAAATTCAAGGTAATTTATTGTATGATTAATTTCTATCACTGGATAAATGAGTAGTAGTGAATAGATGAAGACATAGTGTGTGTGTGAGAGAGATAGTGTGTGTGTGTGTTTGCCGGAGGCGGAGGGAGGATTTGAAGTTTATAGGTTCTGAAAGTTCATTAAAATATAGCTCTGTCTTAGTTACTGAGTTCGCAATTAAGTATTTATACGAATTTAATGTATTTTCTTGTTATTAGCGATGTTATTTAGTAGTACTCGCGTAGTTTTTTACTGAATGGATAATGACTTAGTGAGTGTATGTGTGTGTATACATATATATTTATATTTATATTTGTATTTTGTGTTTATGACTTCAAATGGAGAAAAGTGTATAGTGAGGATTCAATATGAGGAAATTAACTAATTTAATAAGTTAAATTTTAATGCTTTGTCTTGAGCCGAGGGTCTTCCTGAAACAACCCCTCTACCTACCAAGGTGGAGGTAAGGCTTGGTAGAGGTAAGGTCTGCGTACACTTTACCCTTTCCGTATGTTGTTGTTGTTGTTGTAATAAGTTAAATTTTAAATTTATAGTAGATTTCAGTGTCCTAATATATATATGATTATGTAAGTAATCATAAATCTTTGTAAGTTTTAATATTTTAAATAAATATGATTATGGATGGTATTACCTCCTAATCTTTTAAATACTTCATGCTTTAAAATTCTTTAAATTCCTGCATTAAATACTTGGCCGGTTTTACAGCCTATTTGATTTAAATTCCTGCAGAACCTTTGAATTATGGTTTTCTTAACTGGAACCTTAATTTGTAAGTTAATCTTGATTTGCTTTCTGCATATCTCCTAATATATATATATATATATATATATATTACCAAATTGAAGTTAATTAGTTGCCAGGATTTCTTACTTATTGTCAAAAAGGATGATGATGCTTTTTGTATCAGTGGATACTAAGGACTTATTAGCTAGCGTTTGGCAATAGATTTAGTTGAAACTTTGAAAAAAAATAATGAGTTTTTGGAACTTGAAGTTGTGTTTGAACATGCCAAATTCAAGGTCATTTTGTTTCCAATCTTTCTTGCTTATTGTCAAAAACACGGATTATGAAGTTCTTTCAGTGGATATGGAGTAGTAATGAATGGATAATGACTTAATAGCTAGCGTTTGGCCATAGATTTAGTTGAAACTTGAAATTAATGAATTTTAGAAGTTGTGTTGAAAAATAGTTTTTGGAACTTGAAGTTGTGTTTGGACATGCCAAATTCAACGCAATTTTGTTTCCAAGCTTTCTTGCTTATTGTCAAATACACGAATTATGAAGTTCTTTCAGTGGATATGGAGTAGTAATGAGTGGATAATGACTTAATAGCTAGCGTTTGGCCATACATTTAGTTGAAACTTGAAAATAATGAATTTTAGAAGTTGTGTTTGGACATGCCAAAATGAAGGTAATTTTGTTTCCAAGCTTTCTTACTTATTGTCAAAAATACGGATTATGAAGTTCTTTCAGTGGATATGGAGTAGTAATGAATGGATAATCAATAATGTGTATGTGTGTGTGTGTGAGAGAGAGAGTTTGTATATTTACTGGTTTCTATGACTTCAAATGGAGCAATAATGGATAGTGAGGATTCATATAGTCTAACACCAGCTAACTTGAGATTGAGGTATATTAGTTGTTATTCTTGTATGTTCTTATATTTGAAGGTAATTTGTTTCCAAGCTTTCTTACTTGTTGTCAAAAAGGATGATGAATTTTGTATCAGTGGATACGGAGTAGTACTGAATGGATAAAGACTTAGCTAGCGTTTGGCCATAGATTTAGTTGAAACTAGAAAAAAATGAGTTTTTGAAATTGTGTTTGGACATGCATTTTACTTGGATTTTTTTTTGAGGTTTACTGAGTGGAAGTGAAATTTCACCCAAAAATTTTGAACTTGGATAAATTTTCAAAAACTGATAAAATTTCATGAACAAACAATGTATTCAAATTTTTCTTTGAAAATCTATGGCCAAACGGGAGCTTAGCGAGTGTGTGTATATATATATATTTATATTTATATTTATATTGTCTTTATGACTTCAAATGGAGCAAACTGGAGAATGAGGATTCATATAGTCTAACTCGAGCTAACTTGAGATTGAGGCATAGTAGCTGTTATTCTTGTATGTTCTTATAATTGAAGGGGAAAGCAGTGGATGTCTGATTGAAGTGCAGTACATTAATCTGATTTTGTGTGTTATTTCCACTGAGCGAATTTGAATATTTTAAAGATTTTAAGTCGGTGGACACGGAGTAGTACTGAATGGGTAGAGACTTAGTAGTAATGTTTGTTCATATATTTAAAAAAATGTTGTCTTTATGACTTCAAATGGAGAAAAATGGATAGTGAGAGACTAACTTGAGATTGAGGTTTACTAGCTTTTGTTGTTGTATGTTCATATAATTCAAAGGGAAAGCAGTTGGTGTCTGATTAAGATACTGTACATGTCATCTGATTGTTTATGTGTTATTTCTACTGACCGGATTTGGTTATTTTTAAGATTTTAAGTCGGTGTATACGGAGTAATACTGGATGGATAGAGACTTAGTAGTATTAGTGCTTGTATATTTAAAACTGTTGTTTTTATGACTTCAAATGGAGCAAAATGGATAGTGAGGGACTAACTTGAGATTGAGGTTTAGTAGCTCTTGTTGTTGTATGCTCATATAATTCAAGGGGAAAACAGTTGGTGTCTGATTAATATACTGTACATTCATCTGATTGTTGTATGTATTATTTCCACTGAGCGATTTTTTTTGTGTCTAAAAGAGGCTCGGTATGGGAATGGACTTTTCTTGGAGTGGTGAATGTGGGCTTTGGGATTTGACGACATTGGTTAAGGACTTGGAACTGTTAAGTTTATTATACTGGGTTTATTTAAGGTTTTAGTTGGTGAGAGATGCCTAGATTACAGTAATCATTTTGTAGAAAAAGTGAATGTTTATTCTAATTTCTTCCCGTCCTTTACGAAAGTTTATCGGGTTACCTTAAATGAATGACCTGAACCTAGTGTAGAAAAATCTTTATGTTGTCAATGTTTTTAAGTTAAATAATTTTTACATTCTCAGTTTATTTGGATCTAATTTAGATAAACTGAGAATGTAAAAATTATTTATGATATCAATGTAATTTTAATGGTTAGTAGCTATAGGTTTTATCTGATTAAAATGAAGTAAAATAATCCTTGCCTTCCTTGCAAGAGGATCTGTTGCTCTTGTTATTTTGCTGAAGCTTTTTGATGATTTTAAACGTGTTTTGGGTGTGTACTTATTACCCCACACAGAATAAAAAGAAGAAGATATTCTTGAGTTCTCATTTAATTTCTTTAAACCCCTTTCATCTGGAGCTGATACAGCTGATTCTGCGGTTCCTAGCCTCCAATTTTTTCTTAAACCTTTGGTTATATAAGTTAGTTGGTTGGTCAACTAATTAAGGGAGAAGGAAAACAGAAGAGAAAAAATTCAGTTGCTTTTTCTGTCAATCTATTTGGATGGATCAGTAAAGTGTAATAAAATATAAACATGCCTTGTGCTGACACAAAATAAAAACATGCCTCGTGCTGACAAGATGGAGGTAAATTTATTAAGGAAAATGTCAAGTGGTAGCTATAGTCCTTCTATATAGATTGTGTTCCTCACCAAGTTTGTTGTACACATATTTTAGCTTTGATCTTATTACTTGCAATGTTTTTCTTTTCAGGGAAATTCTGTTTCAACTACAAAGTATGATGTCCTAACATTCCTGCCAAAGGGGTTATTTGAACAGGTAAATTGGCTTTGCTCTTACCCTGTGCCCTTTTAAGCTTATTACTTTTGCTAACGAAAGCACCAAGTACATTTGCTTATGAAAGAAGAGCAGCTTATTCTTAACATATTTTCAACCTCCCTTCGGGAAGTAAGAGCAATTTTCCCTCGCCTTGCGCCAGTTCCAGTCATGAGAATTAAACTTTATGCATCTATTTCAACTTAAACAGGAAGTTTTTAGTTTTTATGCTCGAAAGCTACACAGTATTGGCATATAAGAAGTAGTTTAGTTTTTGAATAAGAAAAGACGAAAAGAATAGGGCGTTGGTCCACTAGCCCCGATCCGGATCTTTTGGAAGGAGAGAAATAGTAGATTTTTTTTTCTTTTTCTTTTTGGATAAAAAAAGAACATGAAATTATATATGTGAGCAATACATCTTTATCCTTATTTTTTTTGGTGCCCATGAGGTTCCAATTTGTAAAGAAAATAAGGTGTCTCTTGTAGAGAGTCATCTCAAGATCAAATTCCTCCATCTTCTGTCTTCAATTCTTGAAAATATTTCCAATTTTTCCCATCTCCCCCCCCCTCCTCTCAAATCGACCTCGGTTTCTCCCCTCTCTCTTCTCAACGATCAAATCAACCTGATACTCTTCTAATTCGTTTCATTCTCTATCGATTGATACCTCTTTTGGCTCTAGCCGTGCGGAAATTGAATTCCGAGGTTAGGGTTTTAGATATATCATTTTTTTCACCAGATCTGTTCGATTTTGCTGTTTTTTTTCTTCATGAAATTAGTCCTATTTCTATCTTTATTTTGCTTATAATTCATTGATTTCTCTCGATTTTGTAAAAGAAAAAAAAGATCAATTTTTTCTGTTAATATTTTGTGATTTTGGGGATTTTTTGTTTAATTAGTCTTTCTTCGTGCTCAATTTGTCCATAGATCGCATCAATTTCTGGTCGATTTGATTTTTTGAGAATTTTAATACATCGAATCTAAATTTGGGGATCTAGGTTGGGGTTTTTTCAGAAAAATTAAAATTAATCATATTTGCTCAAGATTTCTAGAATAGATTAATTGTAAATAGCTCAAATCAAAAGATATTTTGCTCAATTTTGACTTTATTAATTTTTGATTTTGCACATGTAAAAGATTTCACTCAATTGCTCAATTTTGCACATTTTTAAAAAAAAGTTTTTTTATTGTCAAATTATAATACTAATATTTTCTCAGCCACTCTATTTTCACGGTACATGTGCCACCTGTCACTTATTAGAAACTTAGACAAATGATTACTGTGTCCTTTACCTCTGAGTGGCAACCTTTTTAACTATCCAAAGCATTAACTGCCGGAACATAACCGTCGAGAACAGATTTGTCACGACACGCATCTGGGCTCTATCTCTCCGGTCTCCCGCCAAACATCCGGATTCTATCTCTCTGGCCTTCATTCTTGTTGCTAATTTATCTTTGCTTGGCTGTCCAATTTGTTCCATAATATATTGATTCCTGCCTCTAGTATATTACGTCATTGCATTTACTCTTCTTGCCTTTAGTTATATCATTCTTGGCGTTCCTGTTTTAGATGTAAATCTTTGATTAGCCTATTGGTTTATATCCCCTTTAGTGGCTTTGGTGACTGATGGTAGACTAGGGTCATGTTTTCGGTCGGGGTCGAAGGCGAGTGTTATAGGGTAAGTGGGGTAAGGGAGATGCTAGGCTAAGAATGGGGTCTTGGAACATTGGGACTTTAACGGGGAAGTCCATAAAGTTAGTTAAGATTCTTAAGAAGAGGAAGATTAATATAGCCTGTGTCCAGTAGACCAAATAGTATAAGTTGTTAGGGTTGATTACAATTGGGAGGATTTAGGTTTCATATACCTAAGTTTGCCCATAGAATCATTACTCTTTGGGTCTTGCTTCTATCCCTCTATTCTCATCCCAATTTTTTTGTTATTTTAGTTTTCGCGTTTTTGTTGTTTGAATCCGTATCTTCCACAAGTTGGATTGTATCACCTAAGGCTAAGGATGTGGGCAAAGGATGTGGACGGGTATAAGTTATGGTTCTCGAGTAGGTTGAGGTATAGGAATGGGGTAGACATTTTGGTAGACAACGAGCTAAGGGATCAGGTGGTAGAGGTTAGGAGGGTCAATGACAAGATGATGTCGATTAAGTTGGTAGTTGGAGGGTCCACTATAAACATTATTAGTGTTTACGCGTTGTAGGTGGGCTTGGACGAGGAGTAGTGTTTCCGCGTCGTAGGTGGGCTTGGACGAGGAGGAGAAGAGACGCTTTTGGGAGGATTTGGAGATCAAGATGGAGAAGAAGAGGAGGATTGTGGATAAAAGGCTAAGAATCAAATGGGGGAGTTTGACCATGGCTAGTGCAAAGGAGATGGGGGAGAGGTTGATAGCTGTGGTAGGCGTCGAGGGGACTGGTGGTGGAATGGTAAAGGTCAAAAGAATGTGGAAGCAAAGAAAGCGGAGTATGCAAAATTGATAGAAAGCATGGATGAGGTGGAGAAGTGAACAAATAGGAAATTGTATAAGATGGCGAGGAAGGAGGCAAAGCTAGCGGTTACGGCGGCGAAAACGACGGCTTTTGAACTCAGTATGTGGAATTAGAGGAAAAATGCGGGGATAAGAAGTTGTACAGACTAGCTAAGATGAGTGAAAGGAGGGTTCGTGACTTAGATCACGTGAGGTGCATCAAAGACGAGGACGACAAAGTACTGATGAAGGACGCGCATATTAGACGGAAGTGACAGTCTTACTTCCATAAACCCTTGAACGAAAAAGGAGATAAAGAATTTGTGCTAGGAGATCTGGAGCAATTCGGAAGGTACCGTGATTTTGGATATTGTAGAAGTATTAAGGTTGAAGAGGTTAAGGGTACTGGTCGCATGATGTGCAGGGGACGAGCGACCGGGCAGATCCAGTTGAATTTTAGAAGAGTGAAGGCAAGGCAGGTTTGGTGTGGCTGACTGAATTGTTTAATGTCATTTTTAAGACGGCGAGAATGCCCGAAGAATGGAGGTGGAGTACAATGATTTCTTTGTACAAGAACAAAGGTAACATCCAGATTTGCAACAACTATAGGGGTATCAAGCTGCTAATCCACATTATGAAAGTTTGGGAAATGGTCGTGGATATGAGGGTGAGAAGAGGCGTGACTATTTCCGAGAACCAGTTTGGAGTCATGTTGGGACATTCGACTACAAAGGCTATTCATCTGATTAGGAGGTTGGTGGAGCAGTATAGAGAGAGGAAAAAAGACTTACATATGGTTTTCATCGACCTCGAGAAGGCATACGACAAAGTCCATAGGGAGGTTCTTGGAGGTTAGAAGTGTACCTGTGGCGTATACTAGGGCGATCAAGGATATGTATGATGGAGCTAAGACTAGGGTACGGACAGTTGGAGGAGACTCGGAGCACTTTTCAGTGATGATGGGGCTGCACGAGGGAACATCTCTTAGCCCATTTTTATTTGCCTAACGTGACAAATCCAAGGGGAGGTGCCATGATGTATGTTATTCGCAGACGACATGGTTCTGATTGATGAGACTTGTAGCGGAGTGAACGCTAAGCTGGAGGTTTGAAGACAGACTCTGGAGTCTAAAGGGTTCAGGCTGAGTAGGACCAAGACAGAATACTTGGAGTGCAAGTTTAGTAATGGGAGCGACCATGAGACAGACGTGGAGGTGAGACTTGCTACTCGAGTCATTTTAAAGAAAGGAAGCTTCAAGTACCTCAGGTCTATTATCCAAGAGAATGGAGAGATTGATGACGATGTCACACATCGTATTGGTGCAGGGTGGATGAACATCTGGAGTCTTATGCTATAAAAAGGTGCCACCAAAACTTAAAGGCAAGTTCTATAGGGTGGTGGTTAGACTGACTATGTTGTATGGGGCGGAGTGTTGACCAGTCAAGACTTCGCACATCTAAAAGATGAAAGTTGCGGAGACGAGGATGCTGAGATGGATGTGAGCATACATGGAGGGATAAGATTAGAAATGATGATATCCGGGACAGAGTGGGAATTACCTCGGTGGAGTATAAGATGCGTGAAGTGAGGTTGAGATGGTTCGGACATGTGCAGAGGAGAGACACAAATGCCCCCGTGCGGAGGTGTGAGAGGTTGGCTATGGACGGATTCAGGAGGGGTAGAGGTAGGCCGAAGAAGTATTGAGGAAAGATGGTTAGACGGGATATGGTGCAGGTGCAACTTACTGAGGACATGACCTTAGATAGGGGTTGTAGAGGACACATATTATGGTAGAATGATAGTAGGTAGTTGAGTGTAGTCTTACTTACGCTTACAAACTGGTAGTTGTAGTATTATTATTGTAGGCTTGCTTAGCCTATCATACTAGTAGACGCAGTATTGCTTTATAGCCCATTGTCGTTTGATTTCTGCTGCTATGTGTTCTTTAGTGTACCTTGTTTATTTTATTTACCTGCGTTAGTTACTGTTTCTTTTTTCAGAATGCGCTATCATGGCTTATTCACTTTTGTTACCATCATTTTCATACTGCTTTAAATTTCTTGTCCGGTCTGGCCGTTTCTATTTCTTTGCTTGTGCTTATGCTTTGTCTTGAGCCGAGGGTCTTTCGAAAACAGCCGTTCTACCTACCAAGGTAGAGGTAAGGTCTGCGGTATGATGATGATGATTGTAGAGAGTCATCTCATTTTGTAGATTTTTGTAACTTTGACATACAACTTGTATATTGGAGATTTTTCCATCATTTATTTATTGAAGAACAAAATAAATTGTAAGTAGTCTATTAGTGTGTTAGGCTGTTAACGACTATTATTCGGCAAATCATTTTACATATAGCAAATGGATTCAGTTTGAATTAGGCTTTAAAAATGAGGCCGTGCAGCTATATTGTTCAATCCTTGTTTTTCCATAACCCTCATCCTATTTCTGTCTCCTTATTCTGACAGTTCAGGCGGGTGGCTAATCTTTACTTCCTTATGATCTCAATTTTGTCATGCACTCCAATCAGGTATATCAATTTCTACTATCGAATGTATTATGTTGTTCACTCTTGCTACCCCTCCGAAATATGCACTGTTGGTACTGAAAATGAGTGAAGAGTCTAGTGTATAGATTGTGGTGTATCTTATTGTGTTAGCTGTTAAGCATCTAGACTAGATTAGAATTCAATGCTGCGTGATGCTATTGGAGGTTAATTGGCCTTTCTCATTAAATAATAACATTTCCTTTTTATTTACGTCTTGCAAACTATTTCAAGAAATTAATTACATTTTGATGTTTTCTCATGATTTGCACCTGAAAAAATAATCTTGTTGATGCAGTCCTGTAAGTCCAATAACAAATGTGCTTCCCTTGAGCATGGTGCTTCTTGTTTCTCTTATTAAGGAGGCTTGGGAGGACTGGGTGAGTACTATTTCCTTTATTGCCTTCTTTCTCTGTTGGTTCTTAAACTGACTGTTATATATATGATATTCTTTAAATAGAGTAATATGCTATTGACACCTTTATCCTTTTCCCTCTTGGTTCGAAACTATATGCTTATGCTTTCCTTTCTTGTTCCTTCTTTCATTATTTGTAACAGAAGCGTTTTCAGAACGACAAGTCTATTAATAATTCCTCCATAGACATGTTGCAAGACCAGAAATGGGTAAATGTACCTTGGAAGAAGCTGCAGGCTGGAGATATCGTGAGAGTAAGTATAAGCGTGTAATGCGGTCTTTGTACTCTTTTTCATCTCTGCATTGTGTTTTGTAAAGTGGACGATCAGGATATAGTTTTACCGCTTCATGTTGTTTTGGTGCGCATCATCAAAATCCATTTTTACATGCTTTGTAATCTTTATTTCTTGTTATGTCAATTGCGATGTCAATTGCTATGTTATATGATTAATGACCCAGGGTGCGAGTATAAGATGAAGTGTATTATCAGCGTGGACATTTTGAATTCTAGGAGGAGTTTTATATATTTTGGGGAACTCATAAGAAGTATGCCGCTGTCCTCCCCTAATAACACAGTTCCACTAGGCAGTATTGGTAACCTAGGTAAATTGAACCATAGATTGTATCAGAGCATAAGTACTTTAGCTGTAAGTTGAAATTGACTATTTTGGATAATTAGCTCATGGTGTTTTAGGAGCTGGATATCCGTTCATGACACCAGTTAGTGTGTCTATATGTCCTTTCAAATGTTGATTTCGAGCCAACAACAGTTGGGATGGGGAAGATGATCTGTGGTAACTTAACAAAATGTACAGTAAGTCATTTAACCTTACATTTCCCACCTTGCTGGAGCTTAAGTGCATTTGCAGAAGACGTGAAACAGCTAATATTCAATTTCAATTATGTAAAAGTACTGATTATTAATTTTAATACAGCTAATATTCAATTGCAAGGTAAGGCTGCGTACAATAGACCCTTGTGGTCCGGCCCTTCCCTAGACCCCGGGAGCTTAGTGTACCGGGCTGCCCTTTTTTTTCCCATTACTTGCACATCTCTAGCATATCACTGCTTGATGCAGTTCTGTGTCGCATACCATCTGTTCATTCATAGTGTGTTAAATGAATAAGAGGATTCTTGTTCACGAAGTCCATCCCAATAATAGGCTCCTCTTCGTATCAAATTGGTAGCGACAACTCAATAAAGCCCTCTTTCTTAGTACCTTATCGAAAAAAAACTGTCTGTCTTATTATAACAAGGGATAAGCCTGGGCTGTTTCATTCATTTGTGAACTATGGGTTAAGCTCTAGAATTTGAGGAGCGTGGACCTCCAGTTATTTAGAATGTTGCAGCTTTTGAATATGGTTGAGCTGAAGAGTTCTAGGAACAATACAGTCTGCTTGTTCAGTTTAGTCATTGTCCTTTCAGCACGGGGATAGACCATCAGTCCATCACTGATATGTGGTTGACATTCAGGATGTACACTTCATAAATGGAAAACGCTTTCCACTCTCTCCTCCCTAAATATTTGGTTTAGGAAGGAATTTCATTCTGTTCCTCAAATGTAGTTTTAGCACTTCGAGCTTTCTTTGAATACAAGTTTCTGAAGGAAAGGCAATTCCTTTAATTGTTTGAAAAATGTAAGGTTGTACAAGCTGGCCTTTTTCTTGCAGGTTAAGCAGGATGACTTCTTTCCAGCAGATGTTATCTTTCTTGCCAGCACAAACCCAGATGGGGTCTGCTACATTGAGGTTGTACTTGATCCACATCTTATTTCTTTTTTACATTATGAGAAAAGATAGGCTGGTCTAAATTCTTTGAAAAGAGGTATTCGGGTAATGTCACTGATAAATGTATTGGTCTCCATCTTTCCCATCATGTTCTTTCCCAACTGGTACATGGATTTCCTCAGACGGCGAATTTGGATGGTGAAACTAATTTAAAGATCAGAAAAGCACTGGAGAAGACCTGGGATTATGTGTCTCCTGAGAAAGTATCTGCATTCAGAGGTTTGGCTTCTCTGCTGCTGTTAACCAATCAAATGTTTCTGCATGATAATGCATGTAACATTGACATTTGGTTGTACTAGTGTAATGAAATTACGTCAAGTCCGGTGAAAGATCTAGTTGCAGCATATAGCTTTGAAATAGACATGCTGAATTCCTTCTTTCAAGATTTTCCAATTCCTGCTGCTTGATATCCTTCACGTGCCAGATTTGTTTTCAGTCCATGAAAAGTTAGATTCAAATATGATTAGCGAGACGAATTTTATAAACGTAGGAAGCCCTAAACTAAAAAAGTTGAAAGACCAAATACCTTTTTAATAATATAAATCTATATTTAATTAAATATAAGCCTCTGACAGAAATGTGAGGTAAGACTGCGTACAATAGGCCCTTGTGGTCCGGCCCTTCCCCGGACCCCACGCATAGCGGGAGCTTAGTGCACCGGGCTGCCCTTTTTTTTATTAAATAAAAAATCTATATCGTCTACACTATTATAAATTTGGGAAGCCCTAAAACTAAAATTTTGGAAGACAAAAATACCCTTTTAATAATATTGTTTTATATTTAATAATAATTAAATAAAACCTAAAAAAATTGACTTATGTCGTGTCTTACCTAAATAATTTTATTCTTTTTGTAACTAATCTTCAAAGAAACTATTTGGTTGTTAGGAAAGAACTTTTCAAAGGTTTAGTTATGTCATTGAAAAGACACAACTCCTTGTCAATATAGTTATTCAATGTGGTTGTCATGGTTGATGTTATGAACTAATAAATTAGCACTGATTTATGAAGAAATAATTTATTTTTGTCTACCAATTGTACTGAATATTAAAAAGAATTAAACATTATGGGAGAATGAAATTAAAATGTCTACTTTTTTCATGTCAAATTATATACAACACGTGGGTAACAAGAAATGATCGAAATAGTTAATAAGCAGTATCAAGTCATGTTTATTTGGAAAATGCAAATATTCAAACTCAAAATGCGAAAGACATATACACAAACTCCTGAAAATCGTGTTTGTGAAAACAATAGTTTTTGTAACACTTAGTTATTTATTAAAAAAGTTATCAAATGGGTTTTAATCGTTCTTTAATCAGTACTTTAGCACTTGAACAATTACTGCATCTTAAGTTAAAATAAACCAAATTGTGAGCAAATGAAGAATATGATTTTGAATTATCATCAATTAGAAAGAGGAGCTAATTTAGGTATATATATATATAATTGATATTAAAAACAAAAGGAGAAAATTGATGCACTGGATGCTCCAGTCAGCATTTTTTTACTCCATGTTTGTGTACATTCTCTCCTTGTTGTTTGTTTATGTATGGTTTCATCTCTTTTTGTGCACTGTAAGAATTAATTAGGCAGGAGACTTGCTTAGATTATTAAAAGTTGTTTAACAATGAGCTCTTTTTCATCTTTTATTAACTTTCTTTTTTGTTTGTTAAATTTGAAAAAAGTATTTGGGTTTGATATTTTGGGTTCTTATCTCCTATCATTATTATAAAGTTTATGCGCAAAATGATGAATTTTAACTATATACATATTTTAAAAAATATTATTAGAGTATCTAGAGTTTATCAGGTTGTAGTGAAAAATGAAAAGCAAATAGATACTAATGTATTACATTAGTATTTTGTTGGTTTTGAAAATGGTCAAAAATATTTACTTTAGCTCAAAGAGAAAATCATATCCATCATATATTATGTAATAAAATAGTACACTTAAATTATTATTATTATTTACCAGACAATTCCAATATTTTCCAGAAAAGTTTGTGGGCATTCATAATAATGTAAATTTAGTCAAAAGTAGGATACCACAGTTAGTTAATTTCAAAGTCCTAAATATTACGTGAAAGGTATTTAGTTATGTTACACAGTATTTGTACAACATTGACATAAAAACACATTTTAACAGTGCAGTGATGGTATCTGATGTCTTTCGGGTCATTAGAAAAATAATTTTGTATAAAAGTTCTATAATTTGGACGGAGAGGAACTCTAGATGTTTTGAATATACAAGTTGCACTTTACAGAAGATTATGTCAAATTGTATTCTTCTTTTTGGTTTATGGTGTAAGTCTGAATACATAGATAATCATGAGTAAATCTTAGATGTGTTAACAATTCATTTTGGTTTCTAATACAATATTTGTTGCTGATGTCTATATATATACACAAAATATGTTACCTTTTCACAAAAGAAGTTTTATAATAACTAACACGAGATACAATGTGCAAGGAACGTTTCAAGATACTAGTCTGTATATGTCAATGAAGGATGTTATTTAAAAACATTTCAGATGTGCAATTATGTGTATCATGATCTCTTGCAGATGCTTCCCAGCAGAAATGTTGTTGCTAATTGTACATCAGAATTATGATGGCGAATATCAATTTTATCTCTTCTCCAGTGACAGCCTGATCAATCTGTTTCCAACTTTAGGAAGACTTTGCCCTGATAGCACAACGTGTTTGATGTGTTCTCTTTTATTTTTTCTTTAACCAGGTGAAGTACAATGTGAGCAACCTAATAACTCATTGTACACATTCACTGGCAATCTGATAATTCAAAAGCAAACCTTGCCTCTTAATCCAAATCAACTTCTTTTACGGGTATGTGTACTCCTTTTCTTATGTTGTTTCCGCATTTGTTTATTTTATGGTTCTGGTTTAAGTATTGTATGTTTTATACTGATAAGAAACAAGTACTGCATGTGTCGTGTCTTAGTTATAGTTCACAGTAAATTCATCTTTGAGAAGATATCCTAGATGACCATGATCTCTTCTTGGTCTTTTATTCACCTGCTATTCTTGTCAGTTCCCTTTTATGACTTCTCTTCGAGTTTTTGTCTGCTAAATTGTGACGTTTCTTCCTTGTCAAAAAAATTGTGATGTTTCTTCTCTAATTTATAGTACATTTGGTGAATTTTAATTTCATGTTTTTTTCTTGATAACGCCGTATTTCTTACAGGGTTGCAGTCTGAGAAACACTCAGTACATTGTTGGGGCTGTCATTTTCACTGGGCATGAAACAAAGGTTTGTACCTTTTATCTTTCCCTCCCTTCATCCTGTTGTTATCTTTTTGAGGGTGTATCATACCTTTTTTTAGCATTCTTGTCAAGAAGTTTGAAAGAAGTAGGTTTAATGTCATCATCTGTTCCCTAATGATATTTTCTCGAACAAATTTTTGCTGCTTGTGTTATAAAGTTACAGTAGTCAGTAGCAACCTTGTTTTATATGATATTTTATATTGTGGTTTCTATATCTCTTTTCTTTGTGGCCTTTGCTGCTTGGCTGTTCACTTTGGTTCTTATTCTCAGTTGTTTCTGCTAAACGAGTTTAACTACAGGTTATGATGAATTCTATGAAAATTCCTTCCAAGAGAAGCACTTTGGAGAAGAAACTTGACAAACTTATTATCGCTCTTTTTAGCGCTCTCTTGTGCATGTGTTTCTTGGGAGCCATAGGCAGGTTTGATCAATTGCTATACCCGTCCTGCGATGTTAGAACTTCTGTTACATTCTCCTACATGCTGAAAATTTTGGATTTGTTTGGAATTTTGCAGCGGTATCTTTATAAATAAGAAGTACTATTATTTGCGGTTTGAAAGTGGTTCAGACCCACAATCCGATCCGGACAATAGATTTGTGGTAATTGTTTAGATCTGACATGTTTATCTTTTCACTTGTCTGTGCAGTATTTCTCCCTATTTCCGTCTCCAATTACTCTTTTGCTGTCTGCTTAGGTTGCAGTTCTGACCATGTTCACCTTAATCACTCTCTATTCACCGATTATTCCAATCTCTCTCTATGTCTCCGTTGAGGTAGATTAATGTCAGTTTCTTTGTTTTTATTTGATGTTTTGCAGAGTTCTGATTTAATAGTCCGTCCTCTTTGTTTTCTTTTTCTGCTCTTCACTTTCAGATGATTAAATTTATACAATCCAATAAGTTTATCAATAACGACTTGCACATGTACCATGCTGAGAGTAATACCCCTGCTCAGGCTAGGACATCTAATTTGAATGAGGAACTTGGGCAGGTAAATGTTTTTGCTGTTACAAAGTGGTTGTTGATATTAATTTGTTAGACAATCTTTATGAGCACTGACATTAACAGTGCTTTTGTTCAAGAAGTAAGCAACCTTGTTTGCTTCAGTTTTTCCCCTCAGCAATAGTGTATGCAACGTGTTCTTAGCAATTGAGTTCTTGAGCCAATGACTATTTCTCTATGGGCAGGTGGAATACATATTCTCTGACAAAACTGGAACTCTTACGAGGAACTTGATGGAGTTTTTCAAGTGTTCAATCGGTGGAGAGATATATGGCACAGGTGTTAGTGAAATTGAGATGGGAACTGCTCAGCGAAGCGGGCTGAAAGTTGAGGTAAATATATTCTTGGGCAAGATACGACAGATTCATGGCTCTGTTTTTTGTTGATCTAGAGAATTGTTACAGGTTAAGAAATCATCAACAGTAGCACGAGAGAAAGGTTTCAATTTTGATGATGCTCGGCTGATGCGAGGTGCCTGGAGGAATGAACCTAATCTAGATTCATGCAGGGTAAATATTTGCTTATTATGTGTCGAATACAAGGGGAACATGTGTTTCTATTGTAGTGATAATTGTTACATCTGAACAATCAAATATCATAGATTTTCTTTTGAAAAGAAAAGAAATTTGCTGCTTTTAAATTTTTTTTTTTCTTAATTGAATCTTAAGAGTTTGTCCTTCTTACTTATGAAGTCTGTGGCATCAAATTTCACCCAAATCTTTATTCTTTAAGCAACACTAGACTAGTAGTGAAAATGTTTTTTTTTTTATCTTTTGCTTTCTTCTCTGTCATTCTTCTTTTTGAGGTTAGTTATCTGTGTAGACTTAAAATGAATAATAAGATATCCTTCTTTAACAACGTAAGCCTTTTGGAAGAGGCAGATCACATAATTCATTGTGATACCAGAGCAAACACAGGTTCCGGGTTTAGTCTTACCACTGTCCATTAACAGAATATTTCCCACATGCTAGGGACAAGAAAAAAGAATTAGGCATCACATGAGGTGGTGTATACAGATCTAAAAGTGTCTCCTTGCTACTTTTGGATAAAGTGGTTACACAATTGCAACCTAAATTCCATTTCTTTCCTAATTCAATGTCCATGTTTATTGTTATGGTTATCAAGAGGAGTTGATATATGTGTTGTCGGGTTTTATTTGGGGGGAGAATGTGGGATCATAGTTTGCTTTTTTGATTGTTTAGTATCAGAATAGATAAAATTACATTACGAGAGTTGAAGTGGGTCTGATGTCACTTCTTCTATCATATAATATATCATAAAGGGAAGGTGAAGATTTTATTTAAGAACGAAGAGTTTAAACTTGCAGGGTATCTTTGTGTGTGAACTCACCTTCATGTTGAGTTTTCCTTGTGCGGAAAACTTTCACATGAGTACAGCAACTTATCTATCACTTATACATCACTAGTTTAATGAGGCCAGGGTTGTTTGTTCAGGAATTTTTCAGATGCCTTGCTATATGCCATACTGTGCTGCCTGAAGGTGAAGAGAACCCAGAAAAAATACGATATCAAGCAGCATCCCCTGATGAGTCTGCTTTGGTTGTAGCAGCAAAGAACTTTGGCTTCTTCTTTTACAAGTGCGCGTCTCTTTAGAATTTCTGTTACATATGTGCCTGCCATAAGGCTCCCTTTGTTGAAATTTCGTCTCGGAAATAAATGTAGAAGGTTACTATCACAAGCCGTTAAGCTGGAAAATCTAGGAATATGGTTATTTGCATATCAAAGTAGTGAAAATAGTCATTATCTGATGCGAGAACATTTGTCATTGGTACGCTGTTGCAGTAATCTGGTTCCTCTTGTTATTTTATTCAGGCATGTGTGAAGAGAATAAGTGCCGATATATGTAGTCATTATCTGATAGGAGAATAGTTGTCATCAGAAAGCTACTGTAGTTTCCAGTTCATCCTGTTATTTACTTACTTTATTCAAGCATGTGAGAAGAGAATAAATCACAGAACATTTTCAGCAGGATGGCGTTCCTGGTGCCAACTCCAGAGGTGAGTTATGGGGGAAGGGGCGGACAGAGTTCCAATTGATGGATAAAATGGATAGTTTTTGTTTTCTCTATGGTGGGCTACTTCTGAGTCGCATGCTTTATTTTTCTCAGCTGCTGTTGAACGTAGATAGTTTTTTTTTGGGTGAGTAATTGATCGACTTAAAACAACAAAAGAAAAATTAGCTGTGCAATGGTTAGCGAGAAAGCATTTTCTATCAAAAGGGACAATTGTGTTAGGACTAGATTTCTTCCACTAAACATCTTCGAGGTATCAGATTCTGGAAAGAGTTACTCGTACTGTTTTGTGGCACTGTTACTGCTATCTTTTCTATTTCTAGCTGGGTCACTTTTAACCATGAATATAAATTCTCTGCAGACGCACGCCTACTATGATCTATGTGCGTGAGTCTCATGTTGAGAAGATGGGGAAGATTCAAGATGTTCCTTATGAGATTCTAAATGTTCTTGAATTCAACAGGTGTCAGCACATCTTAACTTGTATATCAATTTTGATTACCTGCATGATGGTAATGAGGTTGACCATTATTCTTTTGTTTTGTGTTTAGTACGAGAAAGCGCCAGTCTGTTGTATGTCGCTATCCTGAAGGCAGATTGGTTCTTTACTGTAAGGTAGGAATTTTATGTGGAAAGTTGCATTCGAGGAGATTCCTTTAGGAAGAAAATTATCATGAACCTACTTATCTCAGGGTGCAGATAGTGTAATTTATGAGAGGTTGCTTGACGGAGACAATGATTTGAAGAAAAGAACTAGGGAACAGTTGGAGGAATTTGGGGCCGCTGGACTTCGAACACTTTGCTTGGCTTATAGAGATTTAACCCCTGATGTATATGAAAATTGGAATGAGAAATTCATTCAAGCAAAATCTTCTCTACGAGACCGTGAAAAGAAATTGGATGAGGTGAGCATACTGTGAACTATTTGCCCTTTTATATCTTCTTTCCAGATTTGCACCTTTTTAATTGTTCTGGTTTTACTTTCTTTGTAGGATTGACTTTTGTGCTACTGTTGATTTATCTGTTTTGTTGTGATATCATTTTAGTTTGAGTGGCAACGTGCATTTATGTCCTTACGCATTTAAGTTTTAATTTCCATTGGATTTGCTTGTTTTAGCCGTATTATGCTTCATCATTTAACAATTTTTTATTAAAGAGGTGATTTTCTTTTGTCAGTTTGTGATGCCAAACACACTGCTTCTTCTTGCACTGTGTAGTCCTGATTATCAAAAGGTTTCTGTTATTATTATTCTGGGCCCTAGTTCCTGATTTGAATAACACATCTGAAAGTGTGTTGCCAACAGCGGTCATTCTAAACTCTTTATCCCCCCCCCCCCCAAAATGATCATTCTAGAGACTGGTTGATGTAGCTATCACCTGCATAAAACCTGACTACAACAACATACCCAGTGAAATCCCACAACGTGGGTCTGGGGAGGGTAGAGTGTACACAGACCTTAGGGTAGAGTGTACACTAAATGGTTTATTTTAAATTTTAAGCACCTGTGCAACGGTGTCTTGTGTTAAAATATTCTTGAATACACAGAATATATCACAATTATGTGCTTTAACTTGGAATTCTTCTCCTGTTATTGTTGATGTTGAGGTTTTGTTGGTGGTGAAAGGAGTGTAAGCATTTCGATTTTTACAGGTGGCAGAACTGATAGAAAAGGATCTTGTCTTGATTGGATGCACTGCTATAGAAGATAAGCTTCAAGAAGGTGTACCTGAGTGCATAGACACTCTTTCAAGGGCTGGAATTAAGATTTGGGTGCTTACTGGTGACAAACTGGAAACAGCAATAAATATAGCTTATGGTTGGCAAATTGGCATTGATGATAGGCAGTTTGTCCTTTTTTTAATCTCGATTCTACTTGCACCATCTTATCCTAGTCTCGTTTGTATCTATTGCAGCGTGCAAATTGATCAATAACAACATGAAGCAATTTATCATTAGTTCTGAAACTGATGCAATCAGAGAAGTGGAAGATAGAGTGAGCAGTACTTCTCAATGGTCATTCTTGTCAGTTACAAAATACACACTGTTTAACAATTCGTTTTGTGTTCATTCACAGGGTGATCTAGTGGAGCTTGCTAGTTTTATGAAAGAAACAGTGCAGACCGAGCTTAAAAGATGTTTTGATGAAGCGCAAGAGCATCTTCGTTCTGTTTCTGGACCAAAATTAGCACTAATAATTGATGGGAAGTGTTTGATGTATGCATTAGACCCGAGTCTTCGTGTAATGCTGTTGAATTTAAGCTTGAATTGCAGTGCAGTGGTATGCTGCCGTGTTTCTCCTTTGCAGAAAGCACAGGTGAGGTCATGTAGGTGGTCTTTCTTTGAATGGTTACAACAGTAGTAACTTTGAACTTGCCTTTCTTGTCATTCTATATGGTAGAATATGAATAGGAATAGGATTTGTATACAGTATCCTACATGGAAAAGGATTGTGATGATGTTCAGGAAAAAACATACTAAACCTCATTATTCTCACATATTTAACGTTCTGAAGTTTCTCTTTTGGGGTTCCCATCTCATTATGAAAAGTTTAGGTTTCTTGGTATCACTTTCATTTTTTCTAGTTTCAACAGTGTAATTCTTCAAGTTACTCATAAACATTTCAGGTGACAAGCTTGGTTAAGAAGGGGGCAAATAGAATAACTCTCAGCATTGGTGATGGAGCTAATGATGTAAGTATGATTCAAGCTGCTCATGTGGGTGTTGGAATAAGTGGACAGGAGGGAATGCAAGCAGTGATGGCTAGTGATTTCGCAATAGCTCAGTTCCGTTTTCTCGCTGATTTACTGCTTGTCCATGGACGCTGGTCATATCTGAGAATATGCAAGGTTTACCTTTGCTCTTTGTGCACAAAAAAATGTATGATGCCTTTTGGGGTAATTATGTGATCTAGAAGTTTTACATGCAGGTTGTCACATATTTCTATTACAAGAATCTGACATTCACGCTAACTCAATTTTGGTTTACCTTTCGGACTGGATTCTCCGGTCAAAGGTTCTATGATGATTGGTTCCAGTCTCTCTATAATGTGATGTTCACAGCTCTTCCCGTTATTGTCCTTGGGCTTTTTGAGAAGGTATGTAATTGTTATATTTTGTTACTGCTAAACAACATATGATGGCAGTTAAATCAGCTTATTCTCTAATTGTTATGTTTTTTTTTTGGCTATTGCTACATCTCTATTGTGTATTTAGGATGTCAGTGCTTCACTCTCCAAAAAATATCCTGAGCTATACAAGGAAGGAATAAGAAATACTTTCTTCAAATGGAGAGTTGTGGTCATCTGGGCTTTCTTTGCAATATATCAATCATTGGTCTTGTATTATTTTGTAATTGATTCGAGTACAAAGGGCATGAATTCATCAGGCAAGATTTTTGGCCTCTGGGATGTCAGTACAATGGCTTTCACTTGTGTTGTTGTAACTGTCAATTTGCGTCTACTTATGATGTGCAACACAATTACAAGATGGCATCACATCACTGTTGGAGGGAGCATATTATTGTGGTTCATATTTGTCTTTATATATTCGGGAATTTCCTTACCGAAAGAACAGGTGAGTTTAGTCACTTATTTACTGTATTCTTGTGAGTGTTCATATGCTAATATGTCTGATATTCCTCCCCACTGCAGAAGAATATCTATTTGGTCATCTATTCCTTGATGAGCACATTTTATTTCTACCTCGTTCTGCTCCTTGTACCTGTTGCTGCTCTTTTTGGTGACTTCATTTATCAGGGGTAAGTTCTTTTAGTTAAATTTCAAATCCTCGTACTAATATTATGATAGGTATTTTATGTGTTACAAAAATATTATTTTAAGTATTTAAAAATTATTTCAAGTATTTCAGTATTGTGGATTTGGCTAAACTGTTTCTAAATTTTGTCAAATCAATCTAAATTTTCCTTGAAGGAAATATTATTCGGTAATAAAATCTGTTTGTGCATGAGAACTACCAATCCCATTTGTGGAACCGTCCTGCCAGTTTGATTAAGCATGTACCTACATGCAGTTGAACTATCTGCAACTGGCTGGGGCCATGCTCTTCTTTTCATTGATTACGACAAATTTCATTTTTCAGTTGGGTTCATGCTGCTGGATAAACTTTTTGTCGCTAGTTCCTTGGATCCAGTGTTACCAAAAGTGAAAAATTAAAAACAAAGGCGCTGAGGTCTGTTGGGGTTTTGAGCACCAACCGAAAGTGAAGCATGGGTTTAATGAGGAAAAGGCGCAAATAAAAGAGAAAAGATATGATACTATAAATACTAGCAATGTATGAAATATGAATTAAACAATTTTAATTAAGTGAAACAATCATTATCTTGTGCGTCCCTCTTCAAAACAAAGCCTAAGGATGATGAGACCCACACCCTAGCATCTTAGTGCTTGACTGAAGCACTCCCTAAGCGAGAACCAGCGCAGATGCGCGGTTGCTTAAGTAATATAATTGTGAATAAGATATCATTCCCTAGAAGACTTACCAATTAACTACTAGAGTAATGATTTTTTTGAGAAAGGTAACAATCTAATAAATTTAGAGCACAAAGGCTGTGCTACTAGCCATATTTGCATTTCAAAAAGCAAAAACCTGTCCTTGTTCTTCGTACAAGGATTTTACGTCTCTCTCTAGTGTCTAACAGTGAAGCCACATCATCTAAGAATTCTTCTTTACACAAAAAATGAAACAGAAGTAGAAAATTCAACTTAATCTTCTGAATGGGATTGCTAGATCCTTCAAAACGCCTCGTATTCCTCTCCTTCCATATAGTCCACCAGATGAAGCTGGAACCATCTTCCACCAATTTTTTCCAATACAATCAACAACAACAACAACATACCCAGTGAAGTCCCACAACGTAGGGTTTGGGGAGGGTAGACTGTACGCAGACCTTATCTCTACCTTGGTAGGTAGAGCGGCTATTTCCGAGAGACCCTCGGCTCAAGACAAAGCATAAGCACAAGCAAATCAGGAGAAGCGGTCAGACCCAGACAAGAAATTTAAAGCAGTATGAAAATGCTGTTATCAAATGCGAATAAGCCATGCTAGCGCATTCTAAAAAAATAGTAACTAATGTAGGTACATAAGATAAATAAAGTACACTAAAGAACACATAGCAATAGAAATCAAACGCTACTATAAAGCAATACTGCTCCTACTAGTATGATAGGCTAAGCGGGCCTGCAATAATAACACTACAACTACCAGTTTGTAAGCGTAAGTAGGGCTACGCTCGACTAACTACTACCCTTCTACCCTAATTCGTGTCCTCCACAACCCCTATCTAAGGTCATGTCCTCAGTAAGTTACACCTGTGTCATATCCCGTCTAATCACTTCTCCCCAATACTTCTTCGGCCTACCTCTACCCCTCCTGAACCCGTCCATAGCCAACCTCTCACACCTCCGCACTGGGGCATTTGTGTCTCTCCTCTGCACATGCTCGAGCCATCTCAACCTCTTTTCCCGCATCTTATCCTCCACCGAAGCCACTCCCACTCTGTCCCGGATATCATCATTTCTCATCCTATCCCTCCTTGTATGCCCATACATCCATCTCAACATCCTCATCTCAGACTTCCAGAATAGCATCCTCATCCTATCCCTCATGGTTGATTTTTTCAATACAATCAGACTTCCAGAATAGCTCCAGCATGTTATAGTAGATCTGCAGTTGTCATAGGCATTGTCCATATTATACCTTTTGTACTTGGCAAGAGCTGCCAAAGAATATCAGTAACCTCACAATATAAAAAACAGCTGACTGATGGTCTCAGAATCTTCCCCACACAGATAACATTTTGAACAGAGCTGCATTCGCCTTCTTTTCAAGTTTTGTTCTGTCAAACAAGCTTGTCTATCAACCAGCCATACAAAACACGCCACCTTGAGGGGTATATTCACTTACCTGAGTTTCCATGGCACATTCCAGAGTTATTGTCCCAGAAACATTATGTGCTGTATAGGAAGATTTTTCCTTCTTGTGTCTCCTCCATATCAATCTATCATCTGATGTAGTTGGACACCTGAAACTGCTCCAGAACTTTGAAAAAAATCAACAACTCTATTGATCTCTCAATCATTCAAGAGTCTTCTAAAATTTGAGTTCCATCCTTGTTGACTCCAGGTATTCCGTACTGTAGCTTCAGGTTGCAAAATGAGACTGGATGGTGGGAAACAAATCTTGAAGTGGTCCATGTCCAATCCAGGTGTCATTCAAAAAGGATGTTTTCCTTCCATTTCCAACTTTAATTGACACATTATTAACAAAAGAAGGCCACAAGTTTCTAATAGATATCCAAACACTAATTCCATAAGGTGTAGATACCACTTTTGAGCCTTGTGCTCTTTGCTTGATATGTTAATTATTTGGATGATTTGTTTTATACCACCTATTTAAAATTGATAGTCTTTTCTTGTTTAACAGTACTAGTTGTTTTTTCCAGGGTTCAAAGATGGTTTTTCCCTTATGATTATCAGATCGTTCAGGAAATTCACAGGCACGAGATTGATAGTAGGATGAGTTTACTGGAGATAGGAAATGAGCTTACACCAGAAGAAGCAAGGAGTTATGCAATTAGGCAACTGCCCGGACAGAAATCAAAACACACTGGTTTTGCCTTTGATTCACCTGGTTACGAATCATTTTTTGCTTCGCAGGCTGGTGTCTCGATCCCCCAAAAGGCGTGGGATGTAGCTAAGAGAGCAAGTATGAGACCACGGTCAAAGCTGCCTCGAGAAAACTGACTTCCAGATCGTACAATTTTTTCCTCCCTTTAACAGTAATGTACTTATCTCTTGACCTAGACAATTTAGCTAATAGGTAGAATTAGTTGTGTAATATCTTATCATCTAGTCTTATTCTTTCACACACCTTCCTCGGCCTTGTGATTTTTTGGAATATAGTCTCAATTAGGTTTAGTGAGCTTGTAGTAAAATTAGTTTAGAACAAAATATGTACACTATCTGGAAGTGGGAGTAACTGAAATCTATTTATTGATAGCTTGGATATTCCTTGGGAGCATGATTGATTATATTAGTCTTGTTGCAGTAGTTATACTATGGTTGTGTTTGGTTATCTCCCGTCGTCCCCGGCTCTGGCCAAAAACGGATCTAGGATTTGAACTTTATGGATTCGGACTCGAAATTCTACCACATTCCATCTAACTCAGCCTACTAAATCTCCCTTTTTCATACCTTTTCCTTCACTATACTAATCTCAAACATGGTGTTTCTGTTGTAAAATTGAGAAGCTTGTACAAGCAAAAGAACATGGAGAAGGGCGCATTCACTAGGCTTCTTTTGTATGAGCTGGCTAGTAGGAGCGGATCCAAGATTTAAACTTTATGGATTTGAGTTCAGAATTCTACGACAACTCATTTTGAAATCAATTATTTATATTTATTTAATGTACTTTATAATTACAAAAGTTGAATCTAAACTATTAAGTTCGAATGAACCATAAGTAATCCATTACCACCTCCCTTGCCGGAGAGGGTGATTAGACGTAAAAATTCCTACTTTTATTCCTCACTAATAAATAGATGTAAATTGGTTCAAAAGGCATAGAATCGTAGGTCTAAGACCACCTTTTTATCACATGTTCGTTTATTCTTGCCTTTTAATTCCTCGCATTTTATTTAGTTGGAGGGAGTAAAAAGGGACAATGCTAAAAGTTGTCATGTACGAATCAATAAAAGAGGATAATATTTCTTAGTATGTGATGATTTTCCCTCGCAAACAAAACGGGTTCAGAATTTAAATTATTTGTGTTTTTAATTTGAAATTTTATCACAGTAAATCAGGATTTACGTTGTTTGAAATTTTGTTATTTATAGTATTTTTTTTAATGAATTTTTTAACACATAGGATTTGAGCCATATCAACAGAATTTTGATTAACCCATATATGACACATTAGATCCAACCTTGAACATAGGATGACCCTCCTACACTGGAAAAACTTATATATCTGCATTGGTTATTTACATCAAATTAATAGATGCATGATATGTGTTCACACATCATTTCTATTACTTAACTATGATTAACTAAATTCTTAAAATACTGTTATTATATTAATGTAGAGCAAATTAACTTAACTTTAAATGGAGCTATATAATATGCCTTTGATTAAACTTGAAACTGAAGCCATTGCAGTAAAAAGAATTTGATTCTCCGACAAAATTCTTTTTTTTGGGCAAGTATTTTTGTTGGGTTATTCGTGCTGGATAGGCCATGGCATTGGGACTAAATAATTTTTCCAAAATGGAATATATGTTAAGAATGTGTTCAATAACATTCCATAACCCATAGAATCCTATGTTCCAAGGATCCATAAACCTAGGTAAGGTGGATCGGCCCCCAATGCTTTAACTTGATCGAGCGAATCAACTCCAGGTGAATCATACAAATGTTCTAAATCTGGATCAAGTATATATATATATATATGTATTACCATTTACCAAAATAAAGAAGCATTACCAAGCTCTTTTTGCTCAATCTTCTAGTGTCCAGTACAGACTACAGACTAGTAGTGCTATAGTAGTAGCTTTTCTTTTTTTATCATCAAAATCTTCACAAAAACTACCATAAAACCACAAAGGGACAGAAATAAAATAAAAACTGAGAAAGGACGATCCCAATCTTCTCAAAGGTTGCACTTTTATCAATGAGGGAAGGTTTCAACATTTTGGGGCAGTCGAAATTGGAACAAAAATTCATGGTCCCCCTTGAATTTACATTTGGATTAAGATATCCAAAACATCTTAAGGTACGAATCTTAAAAACATCTGAACAAGCCATATATAACTTTGTGAAGGGGAAAGTCCCGAAGGCGAAACCCCCCCACCTGTACCAGAGGCCCCTTGGCCAGGTGGGATGTAAATCGAGGGATATGCGCGAGTGGCAGCCCTGCAAGGGAGAGGACCAACGGAACACGAACCCAGCAACAACCCTTGCAATATTTCAGCAAAGACTGTCACCACACGGATTCGAACCCGCGACATCGGAGTGGTTGTACCCCAATCACCTTTCTACTTACCAACTCGCCTGTGCCCCTAGGGGCTAACAAGCCATATATAACTGATAATGTTATTTTATTAAATTGTCAATTCAATTTAACTGCCAGAGAGGTGTTGGGGTCTCTAGAGGTAACCGTGGTGACCATGGAGAGACTGGGTGGAATGAAGAAGTTCAAGGGAAGATGGAAGCAAAGAAGGTGGCGTATGCGAAGTCGGTAGAGAGCAAGGATGCGGTGGAGAAGTGGACGAATAAGAAATTGTATAAGATGTCAAGGAAGGAGGCAAAGTTAGCGATTACGATGGCAAAAACGATGGCTTTTGAACGCTTGTATGCAGAATTAGAGAACAAAGGCAGGGATAAGAAGTTGTACAGACTAGCCAAGGCGAGGGAGAGGAGGGCATGTGACCTAGATCAAGTGAAATACATCAAGGACGAGGACGACAAAGTACTAGTGGATGAAGCTCTCATTAGACGAAGATGACAATCATGCTTCCAAAATTTTTGAATGAAGAAGTGGACGGAGGTATAGTGTTGGGAGAGCGATAGGGCCTAACGAGATTCCAGGGGAATTTTGGAAGAGCGCAGGCAGGGTAGGTTTGGAGTGGTTGACTGAGTTGTTTAATGTCATTTTTAAGATGGCAAAATTCCCAAGGAATGGAGGAGGAATACGATGATTCCTTTGTATAAGAACAAGGGTGACATTCAGAGTTGCAATAACTATAGGGGTATCAAGCTACTGAGCCACACTATGAAAGTTTGGGTGAGAGTGGTGGAGACGAGGGGGAAGAGAGGCGTGAACATTTTCGAGAATCAGTTCGGATTCATGTCGGGGCGCTCAACTACAGAAGCAATCCATCTTGTAAGGAGACTAGTGGAGCAGTATAGGGAGAGGAATAGGGACTTTTACATGGTGTTCATCGACCTAGAAAAGGCATATGAAAAATTCCAATAGAGGTTATTTGGAGATGTATGAAGGCTAGATGTGTTCCTGTTGCGTACATTTGGGTGATCAAGGACATATATGAGGGAGCCAAGACCAGGGTTAGGATATTGGAAGGAGTCTCAGAGCACTTTCTAATTTTGATAGGGTTGCACCATGGATCAACTTTTAGCTCATTTTTATTTGCCTTGGTGATGGATGTATCGACGCGGAAAATCCAATGTGAGGTGTCATGATGTATGTTATTTGCGGATGATATAGTTCTGATTGACGAGACTCGCAGCGGAGTTAACGCTAGGCTGGAGGTTTGGAGACAAACTCTTGAGTCTAAAAGGTTCAGGTTGAGTCGGACCAAGACATATTACTTGGAGTGTAATTTAGTGGCGTAACGCATGAGCCTGAAGTGAAAGTGTACACATGCCATCCAAAAGAAATAAAGTTTCAAGTATCTTGGTCTATTATACAAAGAAATGGGGAGATTGATAATAATGTCACATACCGTATTGGTGAAGGGTGGGTGAAGTGGAGGCTCGCTTCAGAAGTCTTATGTGACGAGAATGTGCCACCGAAACCTAAATGCAAGTTCTACAAAGTGGTGGTTAGACCGATTATATTATATGGGGCGGAGTGTTGGCCAGTCAAGAACTCTCATGTTCAGAAGATGAAAATAGCAAAAATGAGGATGTTGTGGTGGATGTTTAGTCATACTAGGAGAGATATGATTAGAAATGATGATATTCGAGATAAAGTGGGGGTGGCATCGGTGGAGGGCAAGATGCGGAAACTGCAATTGATGTGGTTTGAACATGTGAAGAGGAGATGCCCTAGTGAGGAGTTGTGAGAGGTTGGCTATGGACGGTTTCAAAAGAGGTAGAGGGACACCAAATAAGTATTGGGGAGAAGTTATTAGACAAGACATGGCGCAGTCCCAACTTATCGAGAACATGATCATAGACAAGAGGTTTTGGAGGACACGAATTATAGTAGAAGGTTAGTAGGTATTTAAGTATCGTCACACTTATCTTTCCATACTAGTAGTCGTAATATTACTCTGGTAGTTTCCTGCCTTTCGATTTCTGTTACTATTTGTTGTTTCTTGTCTTTTGATCTATGTTACTACTTATTTTTTCTTGTCCTTTGACTATTACTTTGTTTTCTTGGTTTATTCATTTTTTTTTCATCCTGCCTTGAATTGCTTGTTCTTATGCCGAAGGTCAATCAGAAACAACATCCCTATCATGGTAGGGGTAAGGTGTGCGTATCTACCCTCCCCAGATTCCACGTGTGGGCCGATATTTCACTGGATCTGTTGTTATTGTTGTAATTTAACTGATTATATATAATATGTTATTAATTACTCTATCTTTCAAATTATCATATCGAGCTTGATATGAAGAAACGTTTTAAGTTTTACGCATTAATAAGATAAAAAAGATACTTGTGTAATTATGTCATTTAAAGGTACAACAACAACAGTAAATCTAGTGTAATCCCACAAGTGGGGTCTGGGAAGGTAGTGCATACGCAAACCTTAACTCTATCTTGAGAAGGTAAATATATTGTTTTCGAGAGGCCCCCAGCTCAAATAAAGAAGAAAAAAGGCATTAATAACAAGCGAAAACATCAACAAGATAATAAGATAATTAAGGCTAGAGAAACAACAAATAGTAATAGAAATCTAAGAATAAGATAATACAAGAATAATGCTAACTCTTGGAATGGAAAATAAATGCGCCTGATTACCCACTAACCTTCTACTCTAATTTTCGACCTCCACACCCTCCTATCAAGGGTCATGTCATCGGTCAGATGAAGTTGTGTCATGTCCTGCCTAATCACATCTCCCCACTATTTCTCTCCCCACTATTTCTTTGGCCTACCTCTAATCCTCTTCAAGCCCACAATGGTCAATCTCTCACACCTCTTTAGCCGGACATCTACTCTCCTCTTCACATGCATGAACCACCTCATTTCCTGCATCTTATCCTCCATGAGAGCCACTCCCACCTTGTCTCGAATATCAACATTCCTAATCTTATCTCTCCAGGTATGCCCACTCATCCATCTCAATATCTTCATCTCTGCTACTCTCATCTTCTGAACATGAGAGTTTATTGCTGGCCAACATCCGCCCCATAAAACATAATCGGTCTAATCACCACTCCGTAGAATTTACCTTTTAAAGTCTTGACCGCACATTCTTATCACACAGAGCACCGGATATGAGTATCCATTTCATCCACCCCGCCCCAATATGGTGTGTGTCATTCTCGTCAATCTCCCATTACCTTGGATTATTGACCCTAGGTACTTGAAACTTCCTCTCTAGGAGATGACGTGTGTGAAGTTTCACGTCCAAGTCCGCTTCAAGAGTCACATTACTGAACTTACACTCCAAATATTCAGTTTTAGTCCTACTCAACTTGAAACCTTTCGACTCCAGAATCTGTCTTCAAACCTTTAGCCTCGCATTAATTCCGTCTCGCGTCTCGTACGTCAATCAATACTATATCATCTACAAATAACATGCATCAAGACAACTCCCTTGAATATGTCGCGTCAGTATGTCCATCGCCAAAGCATGCCATTTAAAGGTAATTAGAAGTAAATTTCAGTGGTTGAGATTTGAGCGTGTAATGGAGGAGGTTGGGTGGTGGGCATCGGCAACGGTGGCGGTGGTCGTAGAAAAGAGAAGGAAAGAAATAGGAGAAAGAATGAAAATTATTTAATATTCCTAAAAGAATTGTTATAAAAGTAAATTTTCTAACTCATTTTTTCAGGGGTAACATATATAGGTCTCATCCTCTCTCCTAAAGGTCAAATGTATTATTGAAAATTCCTCAAGTTTGATTAGAGATTACTTACTTATGCCTTTTTCCTATAAAAGATTTATATATTATCAGTATATATGTAAAATTTAAACTTGAACCCACTTTAATGATATCAATGAGATGAAGAAAAATATAGAAGGAATCAACAATCAAATGAATTTTACATTATCTACTGTAGGTAAGCTTCTTTGCAATAGGCTGTTGATAGCGAGAGTTGCATAGACGTAATTATGAACTTATCATAAGGTGCAGAATGAGCTTCTCAAACAAAGATTATTCTTGTATTCCAACCAACAATATTTATTCCTTTTTTCACGTTTTCATATACTCTAAATTATAACCAAACTCTACTTCCACCGAGTCAAGGCGCAAGGGTTCATCTGAACCATCAATCTTTGTTAGAAAATTATACTACAACAATTATTAACGTGTACATATGTATCCCTAGAATTCCATCACCATAATTAGAATATATCTCATATATTATGTAAATATTAGTGATGTAGAATTATGGTAAGTAGAGGATTCTTATTGTACTAGGGTTCTACACATTGTACACTATATATATTTGTATTAATGAGAAAGCTTCTTCAAATGAGATTAATACAATCTTACATGGTATCAAAAGCCAAAACCCTAATTCTTCTTCTCTTATTTCGCCTCCCACTTTGGTCTAGCAACCACCGGCGGCTTCCCCTCTCCTTGGCCGAGAACCACCACATTGTTCTTCCTTGTCTTCTTTTCTCCTTCTTCAACACCTATAATCCACTATAATGACTCCCCCCACAACCCCTACAACAGCCTCATCCTCTTATGTCCTCACCTCTGCCATTTCAAAATCACCCTATTTTCATCCGGCACTTACCGTCGTTAATATCAAGAACTTCATCCCTATCATTCTTGATCAAGAGAACGGTCAGTATTCTCCATGGGTTGAACTATTCCGCATTCATGCATGTGTCTATAACGTGATTGACCATATCGACGACTCCCTCCCTCGCCCTATTGAGGTTGATGACTCAACATGACGTTGTCTAAATAGTGGATTTATGGTACTATATCTCAGGACTTGCTCATTACTATTCTGAAAACCGGCGCCACGGCTCGTGACCTATGGATTCGGTTAGAGAAAATTTTTCAATATAATAAGCACACTCGTGTTGTGTATTTGGAAGAACACTTTAATAATACACGCCTTAAAAATTTCTCTAACATGTTTGATTATTGCAAGCAGTTGAAACTTGTAGCGGACCAATTGTCCAACGTCGACGCACCTGTTTCTGAAACAAAGATGGTCTTACAATTAGTTCCAGGCCTACCAAAAAGTGAGTATGACACTCTAGCCACCATGATACAGCAGGCTGATCCGTTACCCACTTTCAACAAGGCCCGCTCGCAACTATTGTTAGAAGAAACCCGTCGTACAAAGCAGGACGAGCACAATCAGAAGGTGTTAGCAATGGAAACATCTCCGCAAAATAACATGACCGCCACCTCTCCTTCATCGGAAAATAATTAGCCGCGGAAGAACCGAGGCGGTGGACGTGGTGGAAAAGGGCGTGGGAAAGGGGGCCGTGGCCAACAACAAAACACACAGCCGCAGCAGCCCAGTCTGTTTGCTAATTGGACCAGCCCAGTCTGTTTGCTAATTGGACCAGCCCAGTTGTTCACCATCAACATGGTCCCTAGGCTTCCCAATCTGCCATTCCAGCGGCCCAATTCCCTTATCCACAATAAGGGGTATTGGGCCCCGCTCCAGCAGCTCGTCCAGCCCATTATCCGATACACCAGGCCCATTTCATGCAGGCCCAGTACTCGCAACCTCCATCTGGTCTGGCCTCGAGTGACTTGGGCCAGGCTTTCAGTAATTTGAACTTGCAGCAGCCCGACGAAAATTGGTACATGGACTCAGGCGCCACATCTCACCTCACCCGCTTTGCAGATACTATTCTCAAATGTGTCGTTTAAAGCATTCTCAATATAGTATTGTTGGAAATGGCCATCGCATTCCAATCCAGGGTTATGGTACCACCCACACACCACCGCCTCACCCACCATTTTCCCTCAATAATGTCCTCTATGCCCCAAATATCATTAAAACTTAATTTCTATCCGCAAATTTACTCGTAATAATTCTGTCTCTGTTGACTTTGACCCTTTTGGTTTCACTGTGAAGGATCTTCGCACGGGGACACCTCTTACGAGATGCAATAGTACGGGGAATCTCTACTCATTCCCATCCACCTCCGCTGCCAGCACATGCTCTCCCACATCTCTTGTTGCTATCTCTCCGTCAACTTGGCACAATAGGCTTGGTCACCCAGGAGCCCCAGTTTTAAATTTTCTTCGAGGCAAATAATTTTATTAAATGTAATAATGGGAAACTTGCCCAGCACTGTGTTTCTTGCACATTAGGCAAACATGTTCGTCTACCTTTTAAGTCATCTACCAGTGTTATATTTTCACCTTTTGATATTATTCATGCTAATTTATAGACATCTCATATTTCTAGTTCGCTCGGCCATAAATACTATATGGTGTTGTTAGATGATTTTTCTCATTATATTTGGATTTACCCACTTAAATTTAAATATGAAGTGTTTACAAAATTCCTCGAGTTTCGTACCTTCATCAAAACACAGTTTGAAAAAAATTTAAAATATTTTCAGTGCGATAATGGTCGTGAGTTCAACAACTCCATGTTTCATCATTTTTGTACAAATAATGACATGGTCTTTCGATTCTCGTGTCCCCACACCTCTTCTCAGAATGGCAAAGCAGAACGAACCATCCACACTATCAATAACATGGTTCGTACTCTCCTTGTTCATGTCTCCCTACCCCCTTCCTTCTGGGTCTATGCAGTCAAAATGGTAGAATACGTCCTAAATATTTTACCAACCAGCACTCTTCACAATATGACCCCAACCGAAATACTATACCGACGGGTTCCCACTTATGATCACCTTCGGATTTTCAGTTGCCTATGCTACCCCCAACCTCACCTCTACTGCCCCTCATAAATTAGCACCTCGAACCACTCCGTGTGTCTTCTTAGGATTCCCGTCCAACCATACGGGCTACATGTGCTATGATGTATCCACCGTCAAATTCACATCTCTCGTCACGTTACATTTGACAAACGGTTTTTCCCTTCGTAAATATCCAAAAATTTCGTAACACAGACTACACTTTTCTCGAGACTGACACATCACCCGTCGTCCTCGAAGACCTGCTTCGAGCTACTGCCACTAGTACACCACCGACCCCTATAGGTCCCATCACTGCCACCTTCGGCGGTGTATCGGCAACCCCCATGTGTCTCGTCACTGCTACCTCCGGCGATGACCCGGCTCTGCCTCATTCAACCTCTGTCTCCACCTCCGTCATCGGTCACCACCACACCGTCTCCCCTATATCTCCGGCTATTACACAGTCTTCCCCTCAGCTCAGTCTACCACGGCCCCTTGTACCGCTGTCACACCACCATTCCAGTACCCTTACCCACTATTTTTTCGGTAAACCTCAGCTTCCGTTAAACTGTCAACCTGCAACCTCGAACCTCCCTGTTACCGGAACCCTAACCAACACAATACCACATCTACCACCCATTTCTAACCCACCTTCGACGACGTACCCCACTGCCCCTCACTCGACCCCACCACAAATCGACACACTCAGTTCCCACCCCAATCAACTCCTATCGGACCACTCCCACAGTCAGATCCAAACACCAAATCTCGACACTGCCCCTGTCCCTACCCACCATATGGAAACCCATACCCAACACGGTATTTTCAAACCCAAAGTCCAGTTCAACTTATCAACTCAAACCGTGTCACCAATTCCCAAAAACCCAAAAATTGCCAAACTAGATCCCAATTGAAATGCGATTATGTGTGAGAAATTTAATGCTTTAACAAAATAGCACACGTGGGATTTGGTTCCTCGGCTGGAGGGGGTGAATGTGATCCGATGCATGTGGCTTTTCCGTCACAAATACAGAGACAGTGGTGACCTAGAGAGGTACAAGGCCAGACTTGTGGCTAATGGCACTAATCAACAGACATGTATAGATTGTGGTGAGATATTCAGTTCGGTTGTCAAACCGGTCACTATCCGCACAATTCTGAGTATTGCTATGGGTAAGCATTGGCTCATTCATCAGCTTGATATGAAAAATGCATTTCTACACGGTGATCTGAAAGAAATCGTTTATATGCACCAGCCACCTGGTTTTGTCCATCCCGTCGCTCATCAGTATGTATGTCATCTGCGTAAGTCATAATATGGTTTGAAATCGGCTCCTCGTGCATGGTACGATCGATTTGCACAGGACATTATGCAAATTGGATTCGTCTGCAGCAAGTGTGATAATTCTCTCTTTACTTTTCATCGATGCAGTAGCATTGCTTATTTATTGTTATATGTGGATGACATTGTGCTCACTGCTTCCTCTGATGTATTGAAAAATGAGATTATTACACTCCTTAAAATCGAAATTTGCCATGACTGACTTGGGGAAGTTGAGCTATTTTTTGGGGATATCAGTGACTCGTTCTGCGGATATTATGTTCTTATGTCAGCGCAAGTATGCAGAGGAGATAGTGTATAGGTCTAAAATGGCAAACTGCAAGATCATGTCCACTCTGGTTGACTCTAAATCAAAACTTAGTGTTGTTGATGGTAACCCAGTGTCCGATCCCACTCTTTACAGAAGTCTTGCAGGTGCACTCCGGTAACTTACTTTCACCAGGCCCGACATCGCTGATGTTGTTTAGCAGGTATGCTTATTTATGCATGCCCCCATGGAGCCTCATTTTACTGCCCTTAAACGTATCATTCGATATGTTAAGGGCACATCTGATTATGGATTACACATCTACCCCTCAGCACCCATCAGGTTGTTAGCATATACGGATGTTGATTGGGCAGGCTATCTAGACACGCGCCGCTCCACCTCTGGCTATTATGTGTTCTTAGGAGATAATCTCATCTCCTGGTCTGCCAAGAGGCAAGCCACGTTATCCCGTTTGAGTGCAGAAACAGAGTATAGAGAAGTTGCAAATGTTGTTACTGAGATCTGTTGGCTCCAGAACCTTCTTTTAGAGCTCTAGTGTCCCTTGCGTAAGGCGTTTATGGTTTACTGTGATAACATATCCGCCATATATTTATCTCATAATCCGGTTCAGCATCAGCGAACCAAGCATATTGAGATGGATATACACTTTGTTCGTGAGAAGGTTGCTCTCGATTATGTTAAAGTGCTACATGTACCTTCCTCCTATCGGTACGCGGATATCTTCACGAAAGGTCTTCCTCGACAGCTATTCCTCGACTTCAGATCCAGTCTCAGCATCCGGCCTCCTCCCGCTCCGACTGAGGGGTGTATCAACGTGTACATATATATCCCTAGAATTCTACCACCATAATTAGAATATATCTCATTTATTGTGTAAATATTAGTGATATAGAATTACGGTAAGTAGATGATTCTTATTGTACCAGGGTTCTATACATTGTACACTATATATATTTGTATTAATGAGAAAGCCTCTTCAAGGGATATTAATACAATCTTACAACAACAACGACATACCTAGTGAAATCCCACACCGTGGGATCTGGTACGGTAGAGTGTATACAGACCTTACCTCCACCTTGGTAGGTAGAGCGGCAGTTTCCGGGAGACCATCGGCTCAAGACAAAGTATAAGCATAAGCAAGGCAATCAAAACAAATCAAGAGTAAAACAAGAGTAAATAGTAAAGCAAGAGAGACGGTCAAACTCAGATAAGGGATAAAAGCAGTACAAAGTGCATTCGAACAAAAGGGAGCATTAGCTAACAAAACTAAATAAGCTAAACAAAATACACTAAAGAACACATAGCAGCAGAAATCAAATTACAGTGGATTATAAATCAATAATGTGCTACAACTATCAATTTGTAAGCATTAGGACTACGCTCGAGTACCTACTACTCTTTTACCCTAATTCGTGTCCTCCACAACCCTCTATCTAAGGTCATGTCCTCAGTAAGTTGCACCTGCGTCATATCCCTTCTAATCACCTCTCCCCAATACTTCTTCGGCCGACCTCTAACCTCCTAAACGCATCCAGTACATAAATAATAAACCTTATTTCCCCACTCCTATAAAAAGGAACTAAAGTTACGTATTACAAATTCTGATGTTTGTAATAGTTTGTGCCAGAATCAAGTACTTATCATTTTTATTAGTGAATATTAGTATAATATTCATGATATATTTTGTAATTATTAGTGATATATAATTATGGTAGTTATAGGATCCTTATTGTATTAGGACTCCACATTGTACAGACTATATATATTTGTATTAATGGGAAAGACTCCCCAAGGGAGATTAATACAATCCTACATGGTATCAAGAGCCAAACCCTAAAATACCAAAACCGTTATCTTTTTCTTGCTTGTCGCGACCCCCCCGACCCCCACCTAGGCCGACGGTTGCCACAAATTTTTTTCTTCAGTTTTCTGATTTTCTTTCTTCCCCTTTTGGCTTCCATGTCTCCTTCCACCTCTCCTAAGGCTTCCGCCGCCTCCTCCTCCACAGTCATCATAGAAAACCCCCTAGCATCTTCCACTTCTTCTTTCCATACGTCGTTCGCCGTTACAAATATCAAGAATTTAATTCCCTTAATTCTTGATCAAGAAGATGGTCAATATGCATCGTGGATTGAACTCTTTCATATTCATGCATGCGCGTACAACGTGCTTGACCATGTTGATGACTTTGTCCCTCGCCCCATCAATGTTGCAGACACGACGTGGCATAGTCTTGACGCTATTGTCAAACAATGAATTTATGGCACCATCTCTAAAGATTTGCTTCACACAATCATGAAAACATGTGCCTCGGCTCGTGAGTTATGGGTACGTTTGGAGGAAATATTTCAGGACAACAAACATACTCATGCCGTATATTTGGAGGAGCAGTTCAACAATACACGTCTCAAAATTTTTGCTAACATGTCCGAGTATTGTAAACAATTAAAACTAGTTGCGGACCAATTATCCAAAGTGGGGACACTTGTTTCCGTAACCAAAATGGTCCTACAACTGGTTGCGGGTTTACTAAAGGGTGAATATGATACTCTCGCGACTATGATTCAACAAGCCGACCCACTTCCGAGTTTCAACAGGGCACGTTCACAATTACTTTTGGAGGAAATCTGACGTGCCAAATAGGACAAACACAATCAAAAGGCGTTAGCAGTTGAAAATCTGGCGACAAATGCCGCCCCCACCACCCAGCCGCCACAGTCGGACAACTACCAACCGCGGGACAACCGTAGTGGCAAAGGCCGCTAAAATGGAAAAGGGGGTAAGGGCTGCGACAGAGGGGGGGAAAGGCCTAACAACATGCCGGTAGTGAACCGATATGGGCTGGCCCAGGGCAGAGGCCCAACACTGGACCCTGGGCCTCAGTTCCATTTAATTATCAGCACCCGCTGGCCCAGTTCCAGGGATATCCCAGTGTTCTGGGCCAGTTTCCATGCCCAAGGTGGGTTCCAGGTTTGCCCCAGCAGGAAAATTTCATGATGGCCCAACAACAGCCCGATGAAAATTGATACATGGATACGAGAGCCACTTCTCACCTCATCCGCTCTGCATGTAATCTTCCCAAATTATTTCATTTAAAATATCCTCAATTTATTACTGTTGGTAATGGCCATCGCATTCCAATTCAGGGTTATGGCACAACCCACACCCAACTGTCTCACCCACCCTTCTCCCTAAATAATGTCATGTATGCTCCCAACTTTATCAAAAACTTAATATCTAACCGGAAATTTACTCGTAACAATTATGTCTCTGTTGACTTTGACCCATTTGGTTTTACTATGAAGGATCTTCGTACGAGGACACCTCTTACGAGATGCAATAGCACGTGGGACCTATATCCTTTCCCATCCACCTCCGCTGCCAGCTCATGCTCTCCTACATCTCTCGCTGCTATCTCTCCCTCAACTTGGCATAATAGGCTTGGACACCCAAGAGCTCCTATTTTTAATTTCTTAGAGGCAATAGCTTTATTAAACGTAATAATGGGAAACTTGCCCAACATTGAGTTTCTTGCTTTTTAGGCAAACATGTTCGCCTTCCCTTTAAGTCCTCTCTAAGTGTTACGTTTTCTCCTTTTGACATTGTTCATGTTGATTTATGGACATCTCCCATTACTAGTGTCTCACTGGGTCATAAATATTATCTCATTTTATTAGATGATTTCTCCCATTTTATTTGGATTTACCCACTAAATTTCAAGTCGGAAGTTTTGCCAAGTTTCTTTTCAGTGTGATAATGGTCGTGAATTTCATAATTCCACATTTCACAAAATTTGCAAAAACGACATGGTTTTTCAATTTTCGTGTCCCCACACCTCCCCACAGAATGACAAAGCAGAACGAATCATCCGCACCATAAATAATATGGTTCGTACCCTCCTGTTTCATGCCTCTCTCCCTCTGTCCTTTTGGGTCTATGCAGTCAAAATGATAGAATACATCCTTAATAATTTACCTACTAGTACTCTCCATAACATGACCCCAACTAAAATTTTATACCGTCGGATCCCCTCCTATGATCACCATCGGATCTTCGGTTGCCTTTGCTACCCCAATCTTGCCTCCACTGCCCCCACAAATTAGCACCCTGAATCACTTCGTGTGTTTTTGTAGGTTTCTCATCTAATCATAGGGGATATTTGTGTTATGACTTATCCACTCGTCAAATTCACGTCTCCTGTCACGTCATGTTTGACGAGATAATTTTCCCTTTCTCAAACATCCAAAGGTTCCGTAACACGGATTATTCCTTTCTGGACGAGTCTGACACCTCCCCGTCATACTCACTAAGCTCTGTCGTACCGCCGCCACTGCCCCCGCATCCCCATCACTACCGGCAATATATCCGGTCAGCCTCGGTCAACGCCAATTGCCACTGCTTCAATCGGTAATCGATCGGCTGTCCCCCGAACCACTCCCGTCATTGTTTCTCCGACCTACCGGCATACAAATCTAACTCCCTCTGTGTCAACGCTACCATCCGCCGTCGATCCAATCACCCAGACCAGTCCAGGAATAGTACCAATCCACCGGCCACCTACCGTCGTCGCTCCCGTCACCCAAACTAGCCTATTGTCACAGTCCAATCAACCAGACCCAGCCTCCCCTTCCCCACCCAACCCGTCTCGGTCACCCGACACATCCAGTCCCATTCCTTATCCCGTCGATTTATCACCACAACCACTGCCGACAACCACTGCCCCACCGAACCTGGACCCACTCCACAACCCATACCCGACACCCAACCAAAATACCCAACCTGCCCTTGACTCCACATTGTACACACTATATATATTTGTATTAATGAGAAAGACTCTCCAATGGAGATTAATATAATGTTACAATTTTACGTAAGTAAAAAATTGTAGTGAGGCATGCGGCTGCTGGTCATGTCTTATAGTGCATGAAAATACACAATACTAATTAAAGCAAAGAAAAGAAAAGAAAAATTATATTACCGGTAAATGGATGGATTCAAAATTTAAATTTTATAGTTTGAATTCAAAATTAAATTCTATCACAACTCGCTTGATATATTGAGTTTGAAATCAATTACCTTATTATTACTTAATAATTTCTTAAACACATATACAAAGTACGAGGGAAATTAAAGCTACTGATGTTCGGAATAATCCATAACTTATCCTCTACATCTGTCCCGTTATTAATATAGAAGCCTTATTAGTATAGCAGACAGAAACGAATATATGGTAGGGGTATATTTATTGGGAATCCACTAAATATGTATATATAATTAACCACGAACCCAATAGCATAAATTGGTTGAGTCCGGTGGCAAGTAAAAAATCATCAAAAAATATTCATAAACTTAAAATTCTGAATACGCACCTCTAATATCATACTATAAAGCAATGTGTTCCCTCCACCTCTCTCAGTGCTTGGAGAAACTAAAGTAGCAGAATCACTTCACTCCAACCTATAAAGAAAAACCAACCACCTTTAGCCCATGTTGTAAAACAAAACTTTACACTTTCGCTTCTCTCTTTGCCTAATCCCTTCAATATTTCTCATTTTCATGTCTTCTTTTCTAAGGTAAAAACTCCATAGTAAAATATATAGCTCTACCTGTCTTTTCTTCTTCTTCTTCTACTTACCCATATATGGATAGTAGTAGTAGTAGAATTAGGTTATTTAAGGGCTTATGGGGCTCAATTGTAGTGCTAGGAGTTGTTTGGTTATTGTTGGTAGGATTATTGGAGAATAGAGGAACAAAGAAGCAAAAGCCAAATATTATTCATTCAAAGATGAATCTCAACTTCATGAGTATTAAAAGAAGAGTTCCTAATGGCCCTGACCCTATCCATAACAGGTACTTTACTATACTTAAATATGTCTTTCATATGCTTTGTTGTAATTTTTGCATTTTCCAACAGAACTGGGAGCCTGTAGTTTTTACTACTTGCAGCCCACATGATTATTTTGAACAGGGAGTCTGTAGTTTTTACTACTTGCAGCCCGTGTGTATTACGATGATATCCATGAAATTGTGCTCGTCAAAAATTATTTTCGATGAATTTTGTAGAAAATCCCAAATTATCGATGCGTTCTGATGAGAATATTCGTGGAAATTTTGTAAATTTTTAGTAGTGATCATCTTGTTTTCCTCAAAATTATTCTTCACTACTTATAATATGTCCTCAATCCTCATAATAAAATTTCTATAATATACTGATTCCTTCGATCCTTTTTATCTATTGTTTAAGGCTTTGAAACATTTGTTAAGAAAATTATTTAATTGCATTAATCATAAGGTGTATTAAATTATCCTTGTCACTCCTCCAAAATAAAATATCTATAATATATTTATTCCTCCAATCCTTTTTATCTACCATTTAAGATTTTGGCCTATTCATTAAGAATATATTAATACCACTAATCATAAGGTGTATTTAATTAAGTTATCCTTATCTTTTCCTTAAATTACTAAATGCATTCTTGAAGTAGTACTAAGGACGGAATACAAAAAATTAATACCTTCTTGATTTTTTTAAAAAATATGATGCATATTTTGGACCAAAATATATTTTCAACCGAGGTGATTTGTCTTAAAGAAATCATTAATGAGTATTTTAGTTTATGGACGTGAGCCAATTTAATTAAACATTTTTGAATTTTAATTCTAAGTTTTTTGAACATCAAGGTATAACTTTTCTCTCTCTTATACCTCTATCCTATACTATTTGATTCTTTCTTCTTCTTTTCCTTCTCCTACTTCTATGTATTCATTTAAATTTGCTTTTTGATAATATTAATTATTCTAAATGTTAAAAGAAAAGAAAAAGTTCAGCCAAAGTTGTAGGGGCCTGCATGCTTTACTACTATATCAAATTGTACTTTCAGATTCTTTTATATATCAATTTTTTTATTCATTTTTATGTATGTTTTAAGTTTTATGTTATACAAGTACAAAACTAGAAAAAGAAAAGCATCTGTATCTTTTATTCTCTTCTAAACGAAGCTTAATTATTAGCTAATTAATCTTTCATTTTGTGCTAATTAACCTTGTAAGGCCATATCTCTTTTCTCCTTTATCATTTCTTTCATCAAAATCATATCACCGTATGACATTATCAGTAAATAAAAATTATGTATGTATCATTTCAATTGTGTGACCTATCTCATTTAAAATTTAATCGGCTAGAACGAATATATTTTTATCTACTGAATTTTATTTCTAATACGCACCATCACATATGGGTCTGATTCTTTTTTATGGGTAAAGCATATGACAATTAGATTTTTTTTTATTATTCTATTGGTGGTGGTGAGACTTGTACGTGAAATTTCCATCGAATTGTGTGTACGTTTCATTTAAAAAGAATAAACTTTTGTTTACTCAAATATATCTTCAACACGCCCCATCATTTATGGATCTGATTCTTTTTCATGGGTTAAGCATTGTATTGATGGTGGTTAGACTTATACGCAAAACTTCCGTCGAATTAAATGGTACATTTTTAATTATTTAATTATATCTTCAGCACATCATCTGTTTATTGATAAGATTATATATAATCGATTTTTCTATGTGTTTTCTTTAGAACAAAAGTAATTATTCACTAGTCTAATTAAAATTATTTAATTTGTGTTTTGTCTACAACAGAAGAGCGGGAAATTCTCATCAGCCACATGGTCAAATTTCAAAAGGAGAACTTGGCAAGCCATGAACAAATTAATTTAATTTAATTCCCTATCTTGTATATGTAGTTTATTGAAATTGAAAATGGGAATGTCAATACATATTGTGAGAGATGAAATGTCAGATCAAATTAAACTCCAGTTTAATTTGTTAGAATTTTTTGTTTAACACTGCAAAAATTCTTAAGAATCTTTGGAGGTGTAATGAAAAGATAGTAATTGATTTGTCTTACACAAGGAACTTCTTCAAGATACAAAAGATGAAAAGTCATTATATTGGGCAGAGAATCTCAAATAAACACCCCACCCCACAAGGGATGACGATATTAATTAAAGACGGTATATAAAAATGCAGATTCAGAATTTAAAGTTTATGAGTTCTGATAATTCCTCATTGACCAGAGATGGATTCAGAATTCGAAATTTTAATCTTTTTGAGTTACTAGTTTAAATTAATAATTTTTTACATATTAAATAATTTTTTTAAGACAACTATAATATTTGGGTCAAAATTATTGACTTCTACTGAACTAGCTTCTTACACTTTAGCTTCATCCCTGCCATAGACCCACCAAATCCATGTATATTATATGAGCTCGCAGTTTAATATATACATATTTAGTAAATTTCTCAGAATTTAGATCAAAAATATTGATTTTTATCGAATCTGTAACAGTTATTGTGCATCCTCACTGTTAGTATATGAAAGAAATAATCCCCTTGATTATTTTTATTACTTGAAAGGCTATATATACAAATTACAAAATAGGAGAATCATATTCCTATTCTATTCTAAAAACCTTATTCTATACATTTATGGTAATACACTAATTATGGCAATACACTACTAATTATATTACAATATTACCTAAACTAGGATACTAAATATTTACCATAAATTACTTTACATAAACAACCAAAACCGAGAGCTATTTTTGGGACCAAATCCGAGACTTAATATACACAATATACACATGTATATTGTGTGTATTTAACACACCCCCGCAGTCATAGCGGGCGATCTTCGAACGCTGAGACTGTCCCTAAAATCTTCAAAAAGGACCGAGGGAAGACTCTTTGTAAAGATGTCTGCAATCTGATATCTTGACGGGACATGGCATACGCGAACGTGACCCCGAGCAACCTTTTCACGGACAAAGTGAATGTCCATTTCGATATGTTTAGTGTGTTGGTGCTGAACCGGATTACCTGAAAGAAATAATCTCCTTGATTATTTTCATTACTTGAAAGGCTATATATACAAGTTACAAAATAGGAGAATCATATTCCTATTCTATTCTAAAAACCTTATTCTATACATTTATGGTAATACACTAATTATGGCAATACACTACTAATTATATTACAATATTACCTAAACTAGGATACTAAATATTTACCATAAATTACTTTACATAAACAACCAAAACCGAGAGCTATTTTTGGGACCAAATCCGAGACTTAATATACACAATATACACATATATATTGTGTGTATATTGTGTATATTTAACACACCCCCGCAGTCATAGCGGGCGGTCTTCGAACGCTGAGACTGTCCCTAAAATCTTCAAAAAGGACCGAGGGAAGACTCTTTGTAAAGATGTCTGCAATATGATATCTTGACGGGACATGGCATACGCGAACGTGACTCCGAGCAACCTTTTCACGGACAAAGTGAATGTCCATTTCGATATGTTTAGTGTGTTGGTGCTGAACCGGATTACCTGAAAGAAATAATCTCCTTGATTATTTTCATTACTTGAAAGGCTATATATACAAGTTACAAAATAGGAGAATCATATTCCTATTCTATTCTAAAAACCTTATTCTATACATTTATGGTAATACACTACTAATTATATTACAATATTACCTAAACTAGGATACTAAATATTTACCATAAATTACTTTACATAAACAACCAAAACCGAGAGCTATTTTTGGGACCAAATCCGAGACTTAATATACACAATATACTGTATATTGTGTGTATATATACCGTATATTGTGTATATTTAACAGTATATCTATTTGTTCAGTGGGGAAGATAGACGAACATAAAGTTTGCATGGTGTGTAGGAAAAAAGAACAAACAACAGAAGTTAATGGAGAATATGTAACAGGAATTAATGCATGTCTGAGCAGCCATGAATTTGTATAGTTTTGTAAGAATTTGCTTCCGTTTCATTTTATGTGAAATTATTTAATAGTAAATGAGTTTATAAAAAAAAAAAATTAAATGTGTAGTTTAAATATGTCATAACTCATAATAATTAAATAGTGTATAAGATTTTTAAAATTTATAATTTTAAATATATCATGTTTGTGGCTATAACAATTTGTCATTAAGTGTAAAATAGATAGTTTAGATTAAATGATTAAAAAATTAGAACAAACTAAAGGAGAATAACATCACATAAACTAAAGTAAATCCACCATTTGAAAGTGTCTTGAAAATGCAAAGGGAAAAGGTAGGGATTGCCTCTTTGTGTTAGTCCTTTTCATAAGATTCTTTGTTTTTGTGCCAACTGTTTTGGTCTTTGGTCCATTCAAACTTTGTTGCAAAACCAAGAAGAGAGATTCTCTGATTTTCTAGCATGGCAATCCAAATTTTGAAAGAGTTTTGTTTGGTGCAAATAATACTTATATTGAGGGGTCGAGTGAAGATTTTCACGGATTTAAAGTATGAAAGTAAACATATGAATAAATTAGAGGTATTCAACATTTAAAAAATATATACATAAAAAGTAATTTTTAACATATATATATACAGTGTAATTTCCACCGAAGGGGATTAAGATGAACCTCCTTACTTCTACTTGGCTCCGCCCCTGCTTATACCATCATGTCAATTAAAAGGTAATTGTAAGTAATTGTAATTTAGAATAAACGGTTAATAACTCGCTACGACGGATTAAATGACATCGATAATATAAAAATTGGAATTAGTTAACTCTAATTCATTTGATGTTTGCAATCCTTTCCTCCTCCTTCCTCCGCTAGTTTAGTTGTTACCGCCGCAGACTCACAAAGCAATTCCTTTATGAGAAATTTAAATTATATTTATTGTAGGTATTGAACCGGATTGTAGGTAAAGAAACGGGATTGAAGTGTATTCGAAAGGTTAAACAAAGTAACGTTGAGTCGAGAGATGACTTTCTGTCTTTAAGACAAAATTATCCCGTATAGATGCTTTTACGGTATTGGGCAATAGTCTCCCAAGATAAAACAACAACTAATCAACAGTACAAAGCAAATACAGTTGATCCTAGCGAAGAAGATGAATACGAACAAATTGCTGATGAAAGAGAACGGATGAGTGTATTCTGCTTTATGTATTTCCGTTTTCTGTTTTGTATGTCCTGGACGATGAACAGAATGAAAAGAAAATCTTTGAGTAATTGTGTTTTCTCTGTTTCGATCAGAATTAGAAAAAAAGTGTTGTGTTTGTTCTCTGTTGTGTCTTTCCATTTGAACAGAGATGTTCAATTTATAGGAACTAAAGGGAGGCAACGTCATCAATATTCGTAACTGTTACGTCTTTAGAGCCAAAAAGAAAGTTTTGGAAGAAACCAACAGACCACGACCCAAGCTCGAGCCCGGACAGGTGGTGGCGCGCATGTGGGGCTTAGCCCCAAACCCAAGCTCACATATGTCCTCTCCCTTCTAAACACATGGGTTACCTCTTGGGGCCCCAAACCCTTACTCAAACTGAGAGTTTATACAACTCTTCATCTTCTACCAATAAGGGAGATTTGTCATTTTGGCCAAAGACCGTCCATCTTTTTATGTCTCAAACACCTTACTTTGTGTACCAATATCTCTTTCATTTCTTAACGAAATTTGACGATACTTGGCACTAACATCATCTACTTGTTGGAAATTTGCCTTTGGCGGGGAGATGTGTCCACCCATCTTTGATGAATTAAACACTAGTGTTCCGCATGTTGGAGACCTTGTCTCTTCGCACATGCATGATCTACGAAGTGAGTAGATGACCGTAGGGCCAAGAATCGTCAAATTTCATTGAGAAATGAAAGAGATATTGGTCCACGAAGTAAGGTGTTTGAGGCATGGAAATGTGGTGTGGGACAAATCTACCACATCGGTGGGAATAGGAAGAATTGTTCTCTATATAAGTCTCTAATGTGGTAAAGGGTTTGGATCCCCAAGGGGTATCCCATGTGTTTAAAGGAGGGAAGACCTAGATGTGCTTAGGTTCAAGGCTAAGCCCACACGCGCGCCGCCGCCGCCCGCCCGTCTCGTCCGGTCCGGTCACGGGCTGTGGGCTGTGGGCTGTGGGGACTTTCTGATATTATCTTTTTGGACCAGAGGACTTTGCCAGATGTACAGTTTGATCCCAAAAGTTTCTTATGTATAGTTTGGTCCACGAAGTTTAATATTTTACGCTTTGGTCCCCGAGTTTCGGGAAGGTGACGGAACTTTCTGCCCCTTGGATGCGTTTTGGAGCATTAAACAACCATTACTTGGGCATTAACTCTCCATTAACAGCCATTACTTAGGCAATTGAGCAGCCTCAAGACCTTAAATCCATGCTAATGGCATTTAACATGCCATTTACAGCCTCTTAATGGCCATTAACAGCCATGTTTGGGCAGTTGATCAACCCCTCATCCATGCTATATATTGAGCCTCTTTTGGCTCAATTCGTGGGCAACAAACAGGCAGAAAACAGACGCAAAACAGTGACGAATATGCTCTGCAAAACAGCACTGAAAACACACGAAAATAGCAGCACATTTCGATCACAAAAGAGCACAAAACAGTAGCCGAAATCTGTCCAAAACAGTGGCGAAAATATGTGCAATTCGTGACTGGAAAACAGTGAGCAAACCCTCATATATACACAAGATATACACTACAGAGACACTATATACACAGAGACAAACGAGAAGAGTATTGAGAAACTCTTCCTTCCTATTCCATATCTTGACAAGTCGAGTCATATTTGTTTTATTCGGCAGGCTCAACCTATTGGCTTTGTAGTGTTGAGATTAAAGTGTTGTTTTATCTTGGGAGACTATTGCCCGCTAACGTAAAAGCATATATACGGGGCAATCTTGTCTTAAGGATAGAGGGCTATCCTCGACTCAACACACAACGTTGTAACCATCCAGATTTAGTTGTTTCTTGATTTCAGGATATCAACATTCAAGACACAACAAACTTGCGGCGAGCTCAACATTGGCTTTGCAAGGTGATCAAGATTCAAGACACAACACACATGCGGCAGTTTTGAAGATTGACCATTTATTTATCCTTTCGAACATTTGTAATAGTTATTACTTCCCGTACTGCTCTATAAAGTACAATAGAGGACCAACACTACTCACTTAGTAGATTAGGCATGTGCAAAGAAACGATATTTCCGACATGCGAAATTCACGTGTTTAAGTCATTAAAGATGGAATAAATTCAATCCCACATTAGTAAAATTTCCAACATATACCAACAATATAAAGATTTATTCAAATTTGGTAAATGTTAACGTATGATGACAAGTTAGTTACTTTTGTACTGGATTATCTATTAAGGCTCAAATCGTATTACTAACTTATAAATGTCCTGATGCGTAAATTTCTTTTTACATCTCCGATATACTATAAGTACATAAGAATTAAATTCATTTTAAAAAGGAGAACTAAAGCTGGTAAGTTATAAAATCAGGATGGTACTCTCTTGAAAGAATTTCAAAGTGAAAGACAAAGTAGGCTCTGTATTTTTGCTTTTCCATCCTCCCTTCTTGCTTTATCCTTTAACATTTATTGGATTTAGAAGCAAAGACTTCGTCTAAAGTTCTGGATATTCAAATGGGGACAATTTAATTGCCTAAAAGGGAAAAAGAAAGAATCAGATGAGTTATTAGTGTTAACATTATAAATGCGTATGAGCAGGTTGATCTGAATTTGGACCGTAAAAAAGGATTGAATTAACAAATGGATTGAAATGATTAAGTCAAAACGGACTAAGCAATGAATCGTAATTCATCCCGTCCAATTGTTATTAAGTGTTAATTTCTTTATTTGTTTTACATCTAAATAAATAAAGGGTGGAAGCCGAAAAGAAACCAAGTCTGGCTCTTCAATAAATCTTTGCTTGATAGGCGTGGTCTACTCACTCAGACAAATGTTATGCACACAAAAGTATTCTTGTATTTGAAATCGGAATAATCTCTTCTTTAGCAGCATCAATTTGTTAGCTTTTTCTATAATTTATTTAATTATCAATCTTTTTTAAATTATGGCTAGTAAGACATATCACTTGTATTTGAAATCGGAACAAGCTCTTCTTTAGCAGCATCAATTTGTTAGTTTTTCTTATAATTTATTTAATTATCAATCTTTTTATATTATGACTAATATTACATATCAAATAAAAAGTCTTTTTAAAAATACTTTGACAATTTTTTGAATAAATTAATTTAAGCTACGTATAAACTCAACTTTTGGATAAAGTGACTTAACAAATCAAAATTCCTACTTTGTTACTTGGCACATATAATCTAACCTTTGGGCTGGTTTTGGAGCATTGATTCTCCATTACTTGGCACATGAATTCAGATCTAATGGATCTCGAAGTGGTTGAATATCCGGAATCTAGTGTTCCAGATTCTCAGAACTTGGAGACTCCAGAGATGGAACTAAGGCGAAGTAAAAGGGCCAGGAAGGGAAAATCATTCGGTCCTGACTTTGTAGCTTATATGGTTGATGAAGAACCAAGGACAATTGCTGAAGCATTGTCAACTCCAGAGACACCGCTCTGGAAAGAAGCTATTGAGAGTGAAATAGGCTTCATTCTGCATAATCATACTTGGGAGTTGGTTGATCTTCCTCCGGGAAATAAACTGTTGGGTTGTAAATGGATACTCAAACGGAAGTATAAAGCAGATGGATCTATATATAAGTACAAGGCCAGGTTGGTAGTCAAGGGTTATCGACAAAAGAAAGGCCTTGACTACTTTGACACGTACTCCCCGGTGTCTAGGATGACGTCCATACGAGTATTCATTGCGATCGCAGCGTTGCGTGACCTTGAGATACATCAAATGGATGTCAAGACATCCTTCCTAAATGGTGATTTGGAAGAAGAAATTTATATGGACCAACCCGAGGGCTATGTGGTTCCAAGGCAAGAGAAGAAAGTTTGTCGGCTTGTCAAATCTTTGTACGGGCTGAAACAAGCCCCAAAGCAATGGCACAAAAAAATTGATAGTACTCTACTATCGAAGGGTTTCGCCATTAATGAGTGTGACAAATGTGTCTACATGAAAGGTAACTCTGACTCGTTCGTTATGATATGTCTGTATGTAGATGACATGTTGATCACATGGAGCAGTCCTAGCATAATTCTAGAGACTAAGAACATGTTAAAACAATGCTTCGACATGAAGGATATGGGTATCGTAGATGTCATCTTAGGGATAAAAATCTCTAAGACGTTTGACGAACTGATCTTATCTCAGTGTCACTACATCGAGGATGTTTTGAGAAAGTTCGAGATGTTTGACAGTTCTCCTATAAAGTCACCAATGGATAGAAATCAAAAGCTTGATAAAAATCGTGATGCACCCATATGCCAGGAGAAATATGCACAGGTGATTGGTAGTTTGATGTACATTACAAACTGCAACTAACCTGATATTGCTTATGCAGTCAACAAGTTGGCTAGGTTTACCCGTAATCCGAGTAATGATCACTGGAAGGCGTTGAATCAGGTACTACAATACCTGAAATACACGCTAACCTATGGGTTGCACTATTCGAGATATCCAGTTGTACTAGAGGGGTACAGTGATACAAACTAGATATCTGACATAGAGAACACCAAGTCCACCAGTGGGTATGTATTTACAATTGGTGGTGGAGCTGTGTCTTGGAAATCCTCTAAGCAAACTTGCATCGCCCGATCCACGATAGAATCAAATTTTATCACTTTAGACAAAGCAGGAGAAGAAGTTGAGTGGCTTCACGACTTCTTAGAAGATGTTCCTTGTTGGAACAAACCCGTACCTTCTGTAATGATCCACTGCAACAGCCAGTCGGCTCTAGGAAAGGCGCGAACTGCTAAGTACAACGACAAGTCTCATCATATTCGATGGAGGCATAAGACCGTTAGGCAGCTGATCACCACGGGTATAATATCCATTGATTACATAAAGTCAAAGGATAACATAGCAGACCCGCTGATAAAGGGCTTACCCAAAGATCAGATGTTCTACATGTCTAGGGGAATGGGCTTAAAACCCATGGTATAAGGACCAATACGGTGGTAACCCAACCTTACTGACTGGAGATCTCAGGAATTAGGTTCAATGGAAAAACTAAGCTGTAAAGGTTCAGTTGATCGCTTCGGTAGAAGCATGAGCACTTTGGATAGTGATTTCTATAAAGAAACACCAAATCCAAAGTTGTTCCCGCGAAATACTATAAGTGCTATCTGCAATGTGGGTGAAGGTTAAGTTTCCAAAACCTTTAATGATCTTCACCGATTGAGGTTAGATTTGGAGAAATTTTTAATGGTTCCTAACACTTGTAAAGTGGGGTATAGCAGGATACCTTGTAGGAGATCACATATTTAAGTGCGAGGACAGGCCGCCTCAAATTGAACGCACTTAAGAATCCAAGAAGTGTCCACGGCCACAACGGACAAAACATTACGAAGAACTGAGTAGAGGAAGTTGTTGTGTTGGTACCGTTGACTTGGCTTACACTAAACACTGACGGTTCAAGACATCACGTTCACCGCGCAGTAAGTAAGTCCGATGGTATTCAACTATGGAAGGTTCAAAGCGTATGCTACCTATCCAGATGCAACATCGATCCGCTAAAAGATTGCTGAAAAAGGCACCAAGTGTGCGCGCCAAAATCTCTTTCAAGAGGGGATTGTTGAAAATTTACTAAATGTGAAATTAAGTATATCCCATTAATTTATGACTCAAACAAATTGGGCCCGCACGTCGGAAACATCGTTTCCACACACGTGCACACGTAGTGCCAAGTATCGAAAATTTCATTAGTTAAAGAGATATTGGTACGTATGTAATACGTTAGAGACATGGAATTATGGACGGTTATTGGCCAAATGACAAAGTATTCCATGTTGGTAAAAGAAGGAAGAAGTGTAAGATGAAACGAGTCGGAAATCGCCGCGGAGCCGTGAAGGACCGCGGCGCCACACCGTCGGAGCCGCGGCGCCAGAGCGCCGCGACGCTAATTCACAGAGCTGCGGCGCTTCGGAGGCAAAATGTTGCGACGGGAAGTTGGAAAAATCTAACCTTTGGGTTGGTTTTGGAGCATTGATTCTCCATTACTTGGCACATGAATTCAGCCATTATTTGGCTGAATGTAACCCTTCAATCAAGTGTCATTACATGGCTATTGAAGGTCATTAGTTGGCTAGTTGAGGGTTTTCTACTTGCACTATAAATTGAGGCATTTGGCTCAATTGAACACAACACTCAACACTTAGAAAACACTCCAGATTTTCTGAATTCATCTTCGTCCTCTCTAGTAAAGTTACTATACTCAAAGTTCTTCAAGAGTAACACTTGAGTTTCCTTTGCTCAATTGTTAAGTTATTATCTTGGGAGACTATTGCCTGATAACGTAAAAGGAGATATACTGGGCAATCTTGTCTTAAAGAAAGAGTGTCATCACTCGACTCAACAAATCACACAAACAATCGGTTAAGATCTTGATTTCCAGTTTATTGTAATAATTAGTTTATCCTTTATTGTTAGTGTAATAGTTACTTACTTCCCGTTTTCTACCATAATTGTATCCCAACACACTGATTATAAGATCTCATAGGAAACAACTTGCTCGATGACTGCTCCAATGCATCTCAAATCACTTCCTATGGGAAACAAGATAAATAAATTATCTGGAGGATTATAGAAATCTCGAACTCAAGCAAGTAATATTATTTTTTGTAATACTTTTTTTAATTTAATTTTCATTTTTTTAATAAATTGATTCTACAACATAGATTAAAAAAAAAATCACTCTTTTATGTGTATTATTATGGGTGTAAAATTTCATTTTGACATAACATATATTTGAATTGTAAGATAAAAAATTTTAAATTTGAATTAAAAGATAGATTATTATAATTTTGATAGTTGCCGTGATTAATTTAGAGTTATAGAAGATGTAGCACTGGAATTTAGGCTCTCTTCATAAAAGAAAATAATATGTGAAATTTTTTTTTTTTTTTTTTTTACGAAGGAACCCGCAGCCGCTACTCTCTCGAGTGCGCACAGGGTAAACCCCGGACTAACGCAATAGCATGCAAACCACGTCAGCCGATTAACCACACTTGGCAAGTCATGTGTGACAGACTCAACCAAGAAGGTTTATGCAGGGGATCGAACTCGTGACTTTGCGGTCCCGCGCTCTACTGCTACACCAAATATGTGAAATTTTCTGAAACATATTAATCGAGGATAATTAATGTGAATTTAAATTTAAATTGAAAGAAAATGATATGATCGTAATTAATCGTTTGGAGTTGCATTACTGCTTCAACGAGTTAGTTTGCCAAATTAAGAATAAACTTATTCATCATGCAATTCACCCACTTTACCTCTTATTGCACGTACAAACAAAATTACTAAAATACCAATAGAGTTTAGAAGAAAATAATCAAAAACTATATATTTAGACTAATTCTAAATTTCAATTTAGAATATTATGATATTATTTAAATTATAAGTAAAACAAATGAGAAAAGACTAATTAAAATATCATAGTAGGAAAAAAAATGTATGGTCTGACCATTTCTCCTGCTTTGCTTTGCTTTGCTTGTGATTATGCTTTGTCTTGAGCCGATGGTTTACCAAAAATAGTCGATCTACCTACTAAGCTAGAGGTAAGATCTACGTACACTCTACTCTTTCCAGACCCCATGTTGTGGGATTGCACTGAGTATTTTTGTTGGTGTTGTACTAGGAAAAAAATGTATAAGGAGGATAATAGGTTTAATTGAATATCTCATATAGGAAATTTTAACAATTATAAATAAGACTCAAATATTTATATGAAATAAAGGAGGAGAAAAATATAATTGCTTATTGCACAAAATAAAAAACAATAATTATTGAAAATGTAAATATACTTTATGATAAATTAGTCAAATAATTCTTTGTTTATACTTTGGACAAACTAAAAATAACAAATTGATTAAAATTAAATTAATTAAATAATTCATATAATTGAACAATCGAATAAAAGTATGGGAAAAAATCAAGAGTAATTAAAGTATATACCTATGTTATTGAAATAAGAGTAATAAATAAGGACATTAAGTCAACTGACAAGGTAATAAAAGTCATATTTAATAACGGAATTACAAAATAGATGGATAATGTAATAAAGAAAAATAAGGAAGAAAACGATTATATGATTTGCTTTTTTTAATTTAATAATTTTTTTTGTTATTGAGTATATATCATTGAAAAATAACATGATTGTTCAAATTTTATTAAAATAATATGATCTAATAAGATCAAACAAGTCAAATTAAAATTTTAATATAATTTTTATCTCCAAAAATGTACTTATATTAGTATAAATGAAAAAGGGAATCTGAAGGAAAATTTGGTAAAATATTATTACAGAAGAGGATGATTGTTATAGATCACTTACAAAAAGGTTGATTTTTTTAATTTCTGAAAGAAATATATACAAACTCAAATGTATTGTCATTTGTCAGTTATATTATTATATATACAGCAATTATTATATTTTAAAAAGTTTTTGCTTACATTTTCATAGAGAGAGAGAAAGGGAAAAAGATAGAGAGAGAAAGAGAACAAAATGAAGACGAATATCAGAAATCAGCATACAAATTATTAGATTCAAACCCTAGTTAGCAGATGTTTAATCCTCTTTGTAATTTTTAATTTTTTTTGCTCCGTATATTTCATTTGATTGAATATTCACCATTCGATCTTCGATCGGTTCGATTCCAGGTCGATCTAGAAAGTTCGGTTAAGTTCTAGAGGAATCTGGAAATATGCCGTCACATGCAGATCTAGATCGGCAGATCGAACAATTGATGGAGTGCAAACCGTTATCGGAAGCAGATGTGAAAACGCTATGTGATCAAGCGAGAGCTATACTTGTGGAGGAATGGAATGTTCAACCGGTTAAATGTCCGGTGACTGTTTGCGGTGATATTCATGGACAGTTTTATGACCTAATTGAGCTGTTTCGGATTGGCGGCAATGCTCCTGATACTAATTATCTCTTTATGGGAGATTATGTTGGTGAGTTTTTGTATATTTGTAGTTTATTGAATTTATTAGGGCTTTGGATTCTGTTAGATGTTAATTGAATTGTATATAAGTGATTTTAGTGGTATAATATTTGTTATATTGCAGTATGCCCTAGCTTCGTTATTGTTATGTCCATAGGAAATTAGAGAAGATGATAGAGAACTCATAATCGATATTAAAATATGAAACAAATATTTATGCACAGTTTTATGACCTAGTTGAGCTGTTTTGGGATAGGCTGAAATGCTCCTGATACTAATTATGTCTTTATGGGAGATTATGTTGGTGAGTTTTTTTGGATATTTGTTTCGGTATTCATGTAGTTTGTTGCAGCTTCAGCAGCAGGAGTAGTATTTTTCATATAATTTTTGAATATCTAAATTTTACAAATTTGAACTATTGAATTAATCTAATTAAAACTAGCTATGAAGATTAGTCAAATTGAAGCTCAAAAAGCGAAACGTGACAAGTAAAAGTGAATAGATGGAGTAATTTGTTGCATTTATTAGGGCTTTGATTCTCTAGATGTGAATTAAATTGTATATGTAATGTTTGTGGTATAATACTTGTTAAATTGCAGCATGCCTTAGCTTCCTTTTCCCCTTTATTAGGAACCTTCAGGTGATAGAGAACTCATAATTGATATTAAAATATGATTTTATGGACAGTTCTTGAGCTGTTTAAATGTTCATGGTTTTTTTGAATTTGAATTGGGATTTGGATTCTATGAATTGAATTGTATTTTTTTGTGGTCTTATATTTGTCAGATTGCGGTTGCTAATCATGCCTGAGATTCCCTATTGATTTTCTTCATGTTTGGTATGTCCATTAGAGAACCTTCAGGTGATAGAGAACTCATAATTGATATTAGAATAGGAAACAAGTATATGAATGGAAGTCGAAATAGGGCGGAATGGATATCGTGGATTCATATAACCAATAGTTTGGGGTTGAGGTGTAGTTGTTGTATCATCATTGGATATGGTGACGTAGATGGGATGTGTAGTAACAAAGTACAAATGAGAATGCTCACTAATATGAAGGGAAGTATAGGTCTTGTAACATTATATATTTCGATTGTGAATAGTAACTTTTTTTCTGAAAACCTATGTTTGTTTCCCGCTCCAATTGTCATGTGAGTGGTTTCTCGAAAAGTAAGGGTACTCCAAGAGCAGCCATGTGGGGGCTGTTCATTTATTGTTTCAGGAAGTCGATGACATATGATTGTCCATTCATTAATGGGTGGAGTTTTTAGCCTCGAAGTGATGAATTATTGTTGAGATGCGGAGTTGAAATGTACTGTTGGTTGGATTTTTCCAGAAGTAAGATAATGGTAAGGTAATGGCCTTCATGGCATCAGGTAATATAGAAATCCCATTCATTTGGAAAATTTAGTTGGCCAAAGATATATTTGGACTTGTCAAAATTTGCTTCGGTTAATGTGCACGGCGCTAATTGAGGAACAATAGTAGCCAACCAAAATGATGATGTGACTAAATTCAGTTTGTCGTTATTGTTTACTTTATCTGAAAATAAGATTGTTTGTTGTTCATGTCTCTGTTAAGCTTGCTAAAGTGCAAGAGGACAGGGCAGTTCTTGACAGTGAGAGTTGGGTTGTTGGATTTACTTTCACTCGTTGTCCATGTAGATTGTCCTTTTGTTAAGCTTATTTAAGTGCGAGAAGACAGGGCTTCATGAAAATGAGTGTTGTCGTGTTGAATTTTATTTCCTGACTCATAAATTCGGGAAAAAGGTGCTACGATTTATTACCTGTCACAAAGTGTTCTTTTGTGCCTTTCCTTCTACATAAATCCTTTCTTTAGTAGTTGTATTTCTCGTCACCGCTTTGTACTCTTTATGTAAAAAGATCTACCGCGCAGATGTCAAGTGGGCTTATTAGTAATTTAGCCCAGTGGAATACTACACAGGAAATGTTTTAAATGCTGTCAACTGACACCGATTCATCCCTAATTTCTTGAGAACTTTTTCTCACCCAGAGTTGTCTTTTGTTTTATAAGATAACTTGCACATTTTTCCTTGTGATCATGATTGCAATGTACATTCTTCTGTTGTCCTCTTTCTGATAGTTTTGCATCTGAAAAGTACTCCATCATTAAGGTTTCAGACTAATAAACCACAGTTTCGTGCTGCTCGATTTTCATTCAGTTTCTCCCTCCGTCCCAATTTATGTTATATGTTATGGTGTTTGACTGGGCGTAGAGTTTAAGAAATAAAGAAAGACTTTTGAAACTTGTGGTCTAAAACATTCATAGATACTTCAGTGGCTATAAATCATCTCATTATGGGTAAAATTGGAAGTTTAAAGTTAAATAATTTCTAAATTTAAAAGATGTCATTCTTTTTGGGACAAAGTGTAATATAAATTGGGAAAGAGGGAATATTAACTATTTCTGTGTTCACGATTCCTATCCATAAACTCATCTCATCATACCAATTCCAGCTTTGTCAGTTCTCTTGTTGGTTATGTATTTTCATAGTTGTTCATCATTGTATAATTGTTCAACGAATGCAGACCGTGGATACTATTCGGTGGAGACTGTAACACTTTTGGTTGCTCTGAAGGTCCGGTATAGAGATAGAATCACGATTCTTAGGGGAAATCATGAAAGCCGGCAAATCACTCAAGTGTAAGTCTCTTAACTTTAAGTAATATTGTTATTTTAACTTGAGGGTGCGTAGTAATGGTTTATCTTTCTCACAAGTTTCAGTTCAAAGAACTATTCTTTTCATACTTCAATTATTTGGTTTATATATGGCCATGTGATTCTTTTGTGTGCCTCATATATTTTTTTCCTCATCTCTTTGTATTTAGTTATTAAATGTAGCTCAGCTACTGTATGCTCTGATTTTATTCTTTTACATGCTCTGTTTAGTGGATAAAAACATAGTTAAGAATGTTTAAGGCCTGCCTAATCTACTCTACCTGGAAGCCCATGGAAAATGTTTCATGAACCGACCAGAGGAAATCTAAACTTGCCACTCAGCAAAGAAATTAGTTTCATTCTAGTTTTGCTTCAAAACTGTTCTTTTATCTTTATTGACTTATTGCTACGTAGGTAACCAATATCCCTTTGCTTTCTTGTCCTTCCAGTTTTAGAAAACAATCTAAAAAAGGGCAGCCCAGTGCACTAAGCTCCCGCTATGCGCGAGGTCCGGGCATAAATTAATCTAGAATAAATTAATTACTGGTTCTCTACCTTCTATTTTTGTCTTTACATTAAGGTACCGTTCAGGAGAGACTATGTAACGTGATACACGTGTGTGTGTGCGTATATATATCATGTACTTTATCAGGTTAATGACCAACATTGTGCATGTTTGTCATCACTTTGTTGCCCCAAATACATCCTGATGTACATGGCAGCATACACTTGATGCTGATACATGTATAAAAGAATTTACCTTGTAAAGAAATCCACTAGATAAAGTACAGTTGCCTGTCAGCAAGAATTCTTTGTAATTTATGCGGATGAATTTTTTATGCAATTCATAGTCAACGTCCCTCAGCTTTGGTTTATAGAGGACCATATGACTGCTATTTGAATCATGTATGGAGTAATTGACATATCTCTTTTCCTGCCAGGTATGGTTTTTATGATGAATGCTTGAGGAAATATGGCAATGCGAATGTTTGGAAGTTTTTCACTGATCTTTTTGATTATCTACCACTAACAGCACTCATAGAGAGTCAGGTTTGAGCTCTTACGGTACTGACATTTCATGTTAACAGAACTGTTAGCTAATATATAGTGTGTTTACTGTAGATATTCTGTTTGCATGGAGGACTCTCACCTTCTCTGGATACACTAGATAATATCCGAGCGCTGGACCGTATACAAGAGGTAGATAAACGTTTTTGAGATTTAAGTGTTTGATGAAGTCCGATATCTTCATGTTCTTGTAGCAGCTGTCAACTTTTTGCTGGTCCTTGCACATTTGCATCAGTGGTTTCTGTTGTCTCTGATGTTTCATGATCTAACTTCTATGCACATTAATATGGCTGGCCTCCATTGTCTCTGATGTTTCATGATCTTAATTCTTTGCACATTAATGTTGCTGTCCTAGTTGCTTATGCCTCTTATATGGTGGTTATTAGGTTCCACATGAAGGGCCAATGTGTGATCTCCTGTGGTCTGATCCAGATGATCGCTGTGGTTGGGGAATATCACCTCGAGGGGCTGGTTACACCTTTGGACAGGATATAGCATCTCAGTTCAATCACACCAATGGTCTTACTCTGATTTCTAGAGCTCATCAGCTTGTGATGGAGGGTTTCAATTGGTGTCAGGTTTGTGGACCTAAATTGAAACATCCCCTCCTGTCTCCTTTTTTCCCGTCTCATTGGTATTTGTTATCTTAGTGACCATTTTTTGACTTTAACGTGCCATTTGGTGGTGCAACTTTGGCAGGATAAGAATGTTGTGACAGTATTTAGTGCTCCAAACTATTGTTACCGGTGTGGTAATATGGCTGCCATTCTAGAAATAGGCGAAAACATGGAACAGAATTTCCTTCAGTTTGACCCAGCTCCTCGGCAGATAGAGCCCGACACCACAAGGAAGACTCCAGATTACTTTTTGTGATTCCAATACTTGCGCTTGATCGACTGCAGGTATGTTTCAGAAGTGGAGTTTTGCTGGTTGAGGACTATTCTCGACACCATTCTTTTGTTTGGAGCTCGACTACACCTATGCCAGAGGCTAGCTAGAGTTGACGAAATGCCTTAAGTGGTTTTTCATGTATATTTTTCTCAAATGGAAGCAACATGGTACATTCTGTTCTGTAATTTGAAATCTACCGTAAAAAGCAGTTTTTTTCCTCAAAGTCCAATCACCGACTTGTTGCAGCCAAATTTTGTTTCATTCCTAAGAACGTTTGGATCTCTTGATCTTTAGACGGGAATTCTAGTTTTCAGAAAAGAATTTGGTAGTAATAGGCATTTTTCGTGTCTTTAGTCTTCTCTAGTCTTTTTTACACTAGCTGTCTTTCATTGGTGTTATGGTATCAACAACAGCAACATACCCAGTGTTACGGGTATCATGATTTAAAATCGATGATCAATTTCCGAACAAAGGTATAACTTCTGCAATATCGGGAAGTAAATGATAAACTTCCAAGTGCGATGAGTTAAACATCTTCATAGTTCAGGAAACTGTTTAAAGACCATAATAAAGTTTCCAAATAGACTTCTTCTATATCATCTGACAAGACCTTTTATCTTTTTTTCGATGATCTTTAAGGCAATTGTTTTAATGCGTCATTGAGAGATCTTTGCTTTCTTGTTTCCTTTTCTTCCTATAGCTTCCCAAGTGGATATAAAACGAGTCCTATTAACATCACGATTTCAATCAAGCAATTATGAAGAAATCTGGATGAATTACCATAATTTGTAATTCATGACACAATAGGATTAGTCGAATCTATTCTCTTTGTTTTTCTTTTTCTATGATGTTGCAAGTCCCATTAAGCTTTATACTGAAAATATATTCATAAACGGAAAGGCAAATAAGATTTTTGGAGGATGACAAAGGTAGTGGGTACGTACTATGTTATGTTGTAGAAATTCCATTTAAGAACGTATACATTATGTCATGACTCGAAAAGGAAACATTGACATTAACCAAGAGATGGCAATAAATTATTTTTCATGTACGTCTTAATCATATTTTCAAAACATTGACCGGGTAACTTCTTGGAATGAACACTCCTTCTAAGCGTCTAAAAAATATTATTCTAGAAAAGAAATTTCAACGACGTCCCTAGACTTTGATATGATTCGATGATATCGGTACCAATGGATTTTACTTGGCAAGATTTAAGAATTGCCAATCAAAGGTGGGATTCGTAATGTAACTATAATAAGGGAAATGTTCAACAATCCCAATGTATTAACCTGCTTGTTTTAGTTCATCACTGCACATTAATATGTGCACGTCTTGAATCTTGATTTACCTAATTAATGCATACGTACATATGGTAGAAACTAGATAGGCTAAGGGCTAGACTGGATAAGAAAATGATAATTAGGCTAAAACTAGTTAACTAGATATCCGAATGGTATCTCCACGTAATTAATTCAAAATATTTTCCTTGAAAGTATTCTAGAATTATTTTCTTCTTGCACCAAAATTGAATAATTCACTTATAGTTGCTGATTGATTTGTCTGGAATTGAGCCAGTCCTAAATCAGAAACTTATTCTGAAGATGCTAAAATTTACCAATCATCACCCAAAACAGGCCTATTTTTCTCTTTATTAGAACTATGTTTGGAAAGCAAAAGTTTGTCACATATCATATATGATTCATAACTATCAATTTTTTTCACCAAAGTCACTTAATTATGTTTTCTAACACAAATATCACAAAATTTTGAGCTTACTAACACAAAAATCACACCTACAGAAAAATTCAACTTCCAATAGATAATATTTTTTATTCTTTTTTATTTTTTAATCTAATAAGTACAAATTCAATTAAAAGAAGCGAGTAGACTCTAATTCATATGCAAAAATAAAAATATTAAAGAAACAGAATCAATTCTTCCATCAAATATATTATCCTTCTCTCTAGGGCCGCCAAAAAATGTGAAAATAAAATTTTCATTCTAGGATTAACTTTTTCCAGTTTGATAATTTCATTTTTTTCTTCATAATTTTAATATCATTCAAAATCTTTTTCTGTATGATTCATTTTCATGGGTGAAAATAAAATGTTGTAGCTTGTGATGCTAACGGATGGATGGTGGAATTCTCGTGATTTTGGTATGCAACAAAATGTATTAGAGGAGGACATGGCCGTAGATAAAGCTTGTCTTTGATTATTTAATTATATGCTTAATGATTAAAATTTTTGGAGAGTTTTTCCTGAAAAAAATTTAGTATATTGCTTGATGTAAATATTAGTTACTTCAGTTAATCTACACGAAATAATTTTTAAAAATCTTAGGGAATATTGGTCCATTTTCCAATATATATTGAAAGGGGTTTTGTTGGCTAGTAGGAAATTGAATTTTATGAAGCAATAGTTATAACCATTTGCATAGAAAGTAATAATCTTGTAATAATGTTTTCTCAGATTTATTCACCCTTTTAGTTTTTAATATTTGCATATGAATTTTGATCGGACCAATTTTTTTTTAATTGAGTTTGTATCTATTAGTTAAAAATAAAAAAAATTAATAATAAAAAATATTATCCTTCGAAAGTTGAATTTTCAAGTGTGACTTGTGTTAGTAAGCTCAAAGTTTTTGTGACTTTTATGTTGGAAAACATAATTGACTTTAGTGAAAAAAATGATAGTTATGTGACTTTTGTGTTAGAAAACATAGTAAAGTGACTTTGATGAAAAAAAGTGATAGTTATGTGACCTTCGTGTTAAAAGACATAGTTAAGTGACTTTGGTGGGGGAAATGATAGTTATGTGACTATTTGTGAAATTTACCCCATAAAACTGTACATGAGAGCTCCTACTTTTCTAGAATCCAAATAATGGAAGAACTAAGTCAACTCAATAACACAGGATAGCAGAAAAGCAAAGAAACAACTGACCTCAATTTTTTCTCTTCTTACATCTTGTTTCTACTCATCAAGTACTGCTTATTTACCCTATGAAATATACACCTAGAATGGAACAAACTCAACACAACACAAGAATCCGCAAATGTCAAAGACGTTATAAAAAAGCTAAAAGTTAATCAAGCACCACGGAAAAATGACATTGAAGATCGAATTGTCTATTAAATTTACACATTAAGGCGGAAACAAGAAAATGAACTTGCAAGTGCATTATCAAGATAACAGTTTTTCCCCTGATAAGCATTAACATGAGGCTGTTATTTCCTGGTGCTCGTGTTCAGATGTATTCAGCTTCCAAAAAAATGGGTCCCGATAAAATTTCTTGTTGTAAAACCCAGTCGTATACCCAAGCTGCAAAGACCTGCCAGCTTTTTATGCATTTACAGCAAAAAATATGGTGTACTTACACAAGCTATTAATCAAAATTTAGCACCAAGCGTTCTCCATCAACAGCCTGGCTCTTGTTTCAGCTGGATTCCGCTTGTGGAGCCAAACATCATTGGCTGGAAAAACCAAACAAACCATACGCATTACAACATGTTTGGAAGATATAGCTTCAGCAATAGCAAAGATTAACTATTATTAACTGCTGAGGAAGTCGATGTAGAAATTATGTCATTATAGTTACGGGGACATCATGAAATTTGTAGTGGGGCGTTATGCCTAAAATAGTGAGCAAAAAGCCTGATTACCTGAGTTGTACTAGGCAAAACACTACTAGCAAGTTCCTCATTCAACAAAACTGAAGAGGTGGCATTTGGCTCATTATCCCTGGCATATTTCTCATGCTGCAGCATAAACAACACGATCAGTAAACAAATTGTATGACATTTTAAATTCAGCCTCTCAAGTATAAAGAATAGCAATATTACTCATTTAAAATTGCTGTAATGTTATTCCTCGTTCGGATGAAGAGATCAATGTTGTCCTGCAACTGCCCATTTACATATTAATATCAGATATCAGATGCATAACAGAATATTGTAAAGTAATGAAAACACCCCCACCCACCCCCACCCCCACCCCAAATCCAAGAAGTTGCAATCATAAATAAAAAAAAAAAAAAAAAAGTAACAAGGTACAACACGCAAAATTAATTGATGCCATTTTTTCCCCTTTTCAGGGAAATAGGCAACCTCATTCAATCCCCACTTTCGCTGTGATATTTCACTCTTCTTTTTTCCTTCCCTTTTTCCCCACTTCAGGGAAAATAAGCTAATTTTCATTTATTGCTTCACCTGTTATTTGAAAGGGATGAAAGAACTAAAAAGAAAAGGTAAGAAAGTAGAGATCAAAATGGGGGGTAGATAGATTGAAGAGGCATCACTAGTAAGTTCTATGTAGGGATGGCAACGGGGCAGGGTTTTGCCTTATGCGGGGCGGTTCTGGTTTTATGCGGGTGCGGGTTAAAACTTTTTTTAAAGAATTTAGTGCGGGTGCGGGTTCCCTGTCTTCACAGCTGATTCTCTGATTCAACTGTCTTTCTCCTCACTGGAGATGAGAAATACTCCACTAATGAACAAAGAGGACTGCTGCCATGCCTAGGACAAAACGTGACAAGGTAATAAAAAAATTATGTAATTTAAGACCTTAATTACATTAACCGAACAGAATTTGCCTTATGATACAAATATAACTAAACGTCAGATACCTACCGTCTTGCAGCCTGAGCTGCAAAAGTCTGCATTCACCAAATACTGGCCATACATTCCCTTTAATACTACTTAAATGGAAAAAAATTATGATTTTTACTTTTAGTATCACATTTTCCGGCAGATTCCGGCGGTGAACAGTAGTTTCCGACTTCCTTTGGTGAACAGTAGTCTCCGACGGTGAAGTTCTTCTTCGGGGAATAGGTTCTATTCATCTGGAGTTAGTACCTCCGGTTGCCCTTATTGATTTTTTGTCGTTCATCTTTGTTGTTAAATTTGTCTGTTATGCCTCGCTGAATCTTGACATTACATTCTTATCCTTTGTTTTATCATTCTGGTTTGTAGAAGCCTGACTTACCTCTAGATTCTTGCTAACTTGTGCTTTAGTATTGGTTCCCATGTGTGTTAGCCTTAACCTTTGACTAGTATTTTTTTTTTTTCTAGTGGCTTTGGTGAATGATTGTAGACTAAGGTCATGTTCTCGATCGAGGACGGGGGCGACGATTGGGGGTAAGTGGGGTAAGGGAGATGCTAGGCTGAGAATAGGGTCTTGGAACATTGAGACTTTAACGGGAAAGTCCATAGAGCTAGTTAAGATTCTTACGAAGAGGATGATTAATATAGCTTGTGTCCAGGAAACCAAATGGGTAGGACATAAGGCTAAGGATGTGGACGAAAATAAGTTATGGTTCTCAGGTAGGTCGAGGTATAGGAATGGGGTAGACATTTTAGTAGACAGCGAGCTAAGGGATCAGGTGGTAGAGGTTAGGAGGGTCAATGATAGGATGATGACGATTAAGTTAGTAATTGGAGGGTTCACTATGAACATTATTAGTGCTTACGTGTCGCAAGCGGGCTTGGACAAGGAGGTGAAGATGCGCTTTTGGAAGGATTTGGACGAGGTGGTGGAAGGTATACCACCCATTGAGAAGTTATTTGTAGGAGGGATTTCAATGGACGTATCGGGTCACTTCCGGGGGTTATGAAGACGTGCATGGAGGCCTTGGCCTCGGGGACAAGAACAGGGTAGGCGTCTCACTTTTGGAGTTCGCTAAAGTTTTTGGGATGGTGATAGTCAATTCGAGATTTCTGAGGAAGGAGGATCACTTGGTGACTTTCCGTAGTTCGATGGCTAAGACTCAGATAGACTTTTTGTTCTTTAGGAAGGTTGACAAATGTCTTTGTAAAGACTGCAATGTTATTCCGAGTGAGTATCTTACAACCCGACATAAGCTTTTGGTGATGAATTAGGAGATCAAGATGGAGAAGAAGAGGGTTGTGGATGACATGCTAAGAATCAAATGAAAAAATTTGATCATGGCTAGTGCAAAGGAGATGGAAGAGAGGTTGATGGTCAGGGGGCTTGGGGGTGTAGTGGGGATGCGACCGATATGTGGGACAGGACGGTCAGTTGCATTCGGGAGGTAGCTAGAGAAGTGTTAGGGGTCTCGCGGGGTAGCCGTGGTGGGCATCGAGGGGACTGGTGATGGAATGGTAAAGTTCAAGAGAAGGTGGAAGCAAAGAAAGTGGCTTATGCGAAATTGGTAGAAAGCAAGGATGATGTGAAGAAGTGGACGAATAGGAAATTGTATAAGATGGCGAGGAAAGAGGCAAATCTAGCGGTTACGATGGCGAAAACAACGGCTTTTGAATGTCTGTATGTGGAATTAGAGGAAAAAGACGGGGATAAAAAGTTGTACAGACTAACCAAGGCGATGGAGAGGAGGACCCATGACTTGGATCACGTGAGGTGCATCAAGGACGAGGACGACAAAGTACTGGTGGAGGACGCGCGTATTAGACGGAGGTGTCAGTCTTACTTTCATAAACTCTTGAACGAAGAAAAAGATAAAGACATTGTGCTGGGAGATCTGAAGCAATCTGAAAGGTACCGAAATTTTGAATATTGTAGAAGTATTAAGGTTGAGGAGGTTAAGGGTATTGCTCGTAGAATGCGCAGGGGACGAACCACCGGGCCTGATAAGATTCTAGTTGAATTTTGGAAGAGCACAGGTAAGGCAGGTTTGGAGTGGTTGACTGAGTTGTTTAATGTCATTTTTAAGACGGCAACAATGCCCGGAGAATGGAGGTGGAGTACAATGATTCATTTGTACAAGAACAAAGGTGATATCCAGAGTTGCAACACATGTAGGGGTATCAAACTGTGCTAAGTCACACTATAAAAATTTGAAAAAGGGTCATGGAGATGAGGGTGAGAAGAGGTGTGTCTATTTTCGAGAACCAGTTTGGATTCATGCATCGGAATTCGGAATTCGACTACAGAAGCCATTCATCTTATTAGGAGGTTGGTGGAGCAGTATAGGGAGATGAAGAAAAACTTACATATGATTTTCATCGATCTCGAGAAGGCATATAACAAAGTCCCTAAGGAGGTTCTATGGAGATGTTCGGAGGTTAGAGATGTACCTATGGCATACACTAGGCGATCAAGGATATGTATGATAGAGCCAAGACCTGGGTACGGATAGTAGTAGGAGACTCGAAACAATTTCCAGTGATGATGGGCTGCACCAGAGATCAGCTTTTAGCCCATTCTTATTTGCCTTGGTGATGGATGGACTACCGCGACAAATTCAAGGGGAGGTTGTTCAGTAACGGGAACGACCATGAGACAGGCGTGGAGGTGAGGCATGGTACTCGGGTCATTCCAAAGAAAGGAATCGTCAAGTACCTCGGGTCTATTATCCAAGGAAATTGAGAGATTTATGACGATGTCACATCGTATTTGGTGCAGGATGGATGAAATAGAAGCTCGCATCTGAAGTCTTGTGCGATAAAAAGGTGCCACCAAAACTTAAAGGTAAGTTCTATAGGGTGGTGGTTAGACTGACTATGTTGTACAGGGCGGAGTGTTGGTCAGTCAAGACTTCGCACATCCAAAAGATGAAAGTTGCGGAGACGAGGATGTTGAGATGGATGTGTAGGCATACAAGGGTCGTAGCGCCTGGTAATCGAACATTGGCTCGAGGCATTTTATCTACCCTGTAGGGATAGAATTAGAAATGATGATATCCGGGACAGTGGGAATTACCTCAATAGAGGATAAGATGCGGGAAGCGAGGTTGAGATGGTTCGGGCATATGCAGAGGAGAGACATAAATGCTCCAGTGCGGAGATGTGAGAGGTTGGCTATGGACGGGTTCAGGAGGAGTAGAGGTAGGCCGAAGAAGTATTGAGGAGAGGTGATTAGACGGGATATGGCGCAGGTGCAACTTACTGAGGACATGACCTTAGATAGGGGATTGTGGAGGAAACAGACTAGAATAGAAGGGTAGTAGGTAGTTGAGCGTAGTCCTACTTACGCTTACAAACTGTTAGTTGTAGTGTTATTATTGTAGGCCTGCTTAGCTTATCATACTAGTATGCGCAGTATTACTTTACAGTCTCTCGTCGTTTGATTTCTGCTGCTATGTGTTCTTTAGTGTACCTTGTTTATCTTATTTACCTGCGTTAGTTACTGGGTTTTTTTTTTCATAATGCGCTATCATGGCTTATTCGCTTTTGTTACCATCATTTTCATATTGTTTTAAATTTCTTGTCCGAGTCTGACCGTTTCTCTTGCTTTGCTTGTGCTTATGCTTTGTCTTGAGCCGAGGGTCTTTCGGAAACAACCGATCTACCTATCAAGGTAGAGGTAAGGTCTGCGTACACTCTACCCTTCTCAGATCCCACGTTGTGGGACTTCACTGGTTATGTTGTTTTACTTTTAGTATCAAATTTAGTTAAAAAGAACCTTGAAAAAATTATGCGAGGGCGGATTGAAAACAAAAAAAAATCTAATTGCGGGGCGGGTTGGAGTCTTCGCGGGTTTGCCCCACAACCGCACCATTTTCCATCCCTAGTTCTATTATACCACCCAAATTACGTAGGTAAAGTAACAAAGATCTGTATTCTATTTGAACTTAAGGTCAGAGGCTATCAAAGCTGGTGTAGCAATGACAAAAGGAGGATAAGCAAGGTGCCTTTACAAACTAACCCATCTACACATTCTTGCTTTCCTTACAATTAGCTAGTTTTGCAATTCCTAACTGGTTTATGTTAAAACCTGTTCCTCAGTAATCCTTTCATTTGGAAGGCACATACTAAATTCTTACATCTGATACACAATTTGCAGGATCGCTAAACACAGCAGTGTAGACTTAAACAGACAGGAGATAATTTTTATTGAATTCTTAAATGGGGACTTAAGATCTGCAAGTCGCCAGTTATACTGACTTGGAGCATTTTATACAAATAACTTGTGTGTATCTCCTTTCAGGAGCTCTTATAATCCATGCCTTAAATTTTCCGTTCGAAGTTCCAGTTTCCCTCCCAATTAATCTTATTTGCTTCAACCATTTTCTGTCTAGAAGAGCTTAACTTCAAATAGACTTTATGGAAGCATTGTATAAGAGAAAAAATAGAGCCAGGGGAATGAAATATCATCTTTTACTTGTTTCAGATGCAAGGAACCTTAAGATTACAAATGTTTTTCTCTTCTCCTTGTACGCCGGCCCCCAAGTAGAAGTATCTGAAGTCCTCCACCAACATTTTAGAATCTTACTTTTCCATTTCCCTTCCAATTATATCAGAAGACTCCTTCCACTCACTACAAGAGGTTGAGATTAATACCTTGAGTGTTGAAAGGTTGGCCGAAATTTGATGCAGGGCCTGATTGTTTTCTTCCAGTAGATGCCTCGTTCCAAGTAATGCTGCAAGCAACACAAACCAGGTAAGTTTGTGAATAGGAGCCAATTGACACAGTGAGATGGCCCAGATGAAGAAATTTCACACAGAAAAGAGAAACGATAAAGTGGCAAAAAGAAAAGATCTAAAGGCAATCTCAGCAAGAAATTTACCACGCTAAACTTGGTGACATCGTTTACATGTCAAAAAAAAAAAAACATTTACACACTATACTAATCAAACTTTTGTTCTGACACATAGATTAGTCAGTACATCTGTGTAAGTGTCAATGAATCTTTTTGGCTGAGCTAAAGTTGGGGTTCAATGCATCCAGAACAACCAAATAATACATCCACTCCCTGCTTCTATTAACTATATCTACAATTCGTGTTTGCAGCAATTGGTTAACTGTAAAAGGAAACCACAAATAGGTGCATTTTGACAGTTTTAAGAAAAGCTATGGGGCCAGAGTTGGCTGGTTTATGGCCCACAATAAGTAGTTTGATTGTGAACTTTTGTTTGTTTTTGGATTTTGCTGAAAACAAACTTACTTTTCATAAAAGCCCATGAAGTTTTAACAGGGTATCACTTAGACATGTCTCTTTTCCAGTAATATTTTGAATAATCTCCTCATTGTTATGTTTCAGAAGAAAATTTTGGTTTCTCTTCCATTATATGCTTCTTTTTTTGAAATGTTATGGGACCACAAACCACACGGAACCCACTATGAAAAACCATTCTTGCAAATAAAGTAAGGCTGTAAACACCCAAATTCTTCTGATGTGAACAATCCTTTTCCATCATTGAAACACAAGCAAGAAAACATTTAACCCTCTCCTCGCATGGATCAAGAAGCTAGTGTGATATCCAAACAAAAGGCACAGTGAATCTTGTACGAGCAAATAAGCTCATAATAGCTAGCTTAAGCAGCTAAATAAATAACTGGATTCTAAACACACTTTTTCAAAATTTTGACTAAATAGACGCATTATAAAGTTACTATTACTATATAATGGTATTTTTCTGTACCACGTGAACCATACATAAAATAAGAATAGTGTTTTTCACACCATGATGAACCATTCATATAGTATTGACTCATCATGGATGGAAGTTCATTTCCTCCAAAATCAAATCCAGAAAATAGCTTTTTTCAAATTGCAACGTACTAGAAATTTGTTTGCGACAAAAGATAAAGTGGGAAAAGGTATAGATTCCTGCTGCTAAATAGATGACACTAACCTGCTGAAGGTGTCACGTCACCATGGTCACGATGATTTGAGGAGAGCGAATATGGAATGAAGCTCAGTGGCAAAGCTGAGGATGTACCAGCTTTCGCGGATACTTCTGCTGATTTTTCCTGAAGAAAAATGAAGTCTGTAACGCTATCTTCTCAGTTAATACAACACATACATATGTGTGTGGTAACATATCCACTTACACACACATAAATGAATGTACATGAGCACACACAATGAGTGACAAGTATTGTGAAATATTTAGAAAGGACAGTAAACCAAGAACTTCCAAACCAATTCCAAAGAACTGTTTTCAGTACATCCTGAAGACTTGACAGCATAAAATTCACCCGCAGGGGATGTAAAACTAACAACTCTATTGGTCTCTTTTTCATAAGAAGGAAATGTAATGTCTTACTAAAAAGGAAGGAAAAAAGAAAAAATCCATCCAATGAATCCTTTGTCCTGACACACACCAACACCGAACTTGCTAAAATCGCTGGCATCTGGTTTCCTCCATGGTAAAGTAGCGAGGTATACTTTGGAAGTCCCAAAGAGAATGGCAAGAGAAAAAAGAAGTTACCTTTGATCTCATTAATTTTTAATACAAATGCAGTACTCCATGTTAAGATCGAGGAAAAAGTTATACCCAAAAGAGGGAGTTTCAAGTATATTGGGTCCACTATACAAGGAAATGGAGAGATTGACGATGATGTCGCCTGCTATATTGGAGCAGGGTGGATGAAATGGAGGCTTGCCTCTGGGGTGCTTTGCGATAAGAAGGTGTCGCCTAGGCTGAAAGGTAAGTTCTACAGAGTTGTGGTTAGATCAACGCTATTGTATGGAGCATAGTGTTGGTCAATCAAGAACGTCTACCTTAAGAAGATGAAAGTAGCGGAGATACGGATGCTCAGATGGATGTGTGGTCATATTAGGAGAGATATGATTAGGAATGAAGATATACGAGACAATGTCGGAGTGGCCTCCATGAAGGACAAGATGAGGGAAGCGAGACTGAGATGGTTCGGGCACGTGAAGAGGATGTGTGAGGAGGTGCCTAACGAGGTGTGAGATTGATGGTCGTAGGAGTTAGGAGAGGTAGTGGTAGGCCGAAGAAGAATTATGGGGAGGTGATTAGACAGGATATGACACAACTCCCGTTGACTGAGGACATGACCTTAGATAGGAAGATTTGGCGGTCGAGGATTAGGATAGAAGGGCAGTAGCCATTTGAATTTTGTCGCGCTGTGTGTGAGAAGTGGGGGCTAGCCTTTCCATCTCCTCTTCTCCTTTTCTTAGTTGTATTATTTTGGTATCACGTCGATCCTTATATTTATGTGTGTATTACTATGTTATACCATTTGCTTTGTATCTTGATATTTTGTTGTCATATTTTCTATGCAATCCTGCATTGATTAAGTTTCTTTTGAGCCGAGGGTATATCGGAAACAGCCTCTCTACCCCGCAAAGGTAGAGGTAAGATCTGCATACAGTTTACCCTCCCCAAACCCCACTTGTGGAATTACACTGGGTATGTTGTTGCAGTTCTCCATGTTGATACTTTCCTAAGGTTGATTCACAGGTGACGGGGAGGAGGAGCTTTGCTTTCAATATTCAGCAGGTAATTATTTTTTTTTGGAAACTGGTAAAGTTGAGTATTCAGCAGGTAATGTTACAGGTATTACTAATAGCCACCGGCTTTCAGGGTATACACATGTACCTATCTCGCTCTTCTTAACAAATTTATACACCGATCGAAAAAGAGATGTTTTGAAAGCTTAATAACTGAGTATGATTGTAGTAGTAAGTAGGTAGATTGATGATGAATCAGGTAAAGCCTAAGCAATTGACTTTGAAAGTTGTGTTTTCTTTTTGCCCTTAGAAAAGCTAGTCAAAGTCAACTTCCCAACATTAACCAAAAAAATTAAAAGGTCACTCCATAATACCATACAAAATAAAGGCAAAGGAAGAAAATATTAAAAGAGATGGCACACCTTCTTGTCTTTCACTTTCTTCCCCAAAGTATAGTCTTCCTGTTTCCTGCGCTTTCTCTGACAAACAATCACTCAATAGGTAAGCAACTATTCTTCAAGAAGCATCAGCCATCAACCAAATATATTTGGAAAAATGAAGAATTACATTAACAATAATAATAGTAATAAGAACAATAATAATAGTAATAAGAACAATAATAATAATAAGAACAACAACAATAAGAAGAAAAGATATTGCTAAACAGGTTCGGGAGCTCACCGTCATCCACCTACATCTTAATGCAACATCACGTACGGTTTTGTCTCGGAGCGTGGCTGCAATCTTAATATACTTCATTATACTGGGTTCATTGGCAAATCTATCATCAAAATCACTGTGACTGTCATACATATGCACGGAAAGGGAGAAAAGATGAAATGAAACAGCACTACAGATCAAAACAAATTCTAATTCAACGAAGGTTTTGATCAATAAAAAAACTCTGATGAGCTTGACCAAAACAATGCATCAAGGGACAGTACAAGGTGTATCAGGCTCATGAAGAAAACATTTTCAAATTCATTTTCTTAATAACTTTTACAATTTTTTATTTGTTCTTTTTCAGATATTTATCAACCTAGTCTGTATACATATGAAATTTCCACTTTGGTTCCCAAAACAACCGCAGCAGTGAACACTCCACGTCAGCCCATCATATCAATTTACATCTACTTAAGTACTTATTAAGTCAAACGTAACATAGATACGAACCAACTATCTATGACTGATCTAGATTTGGCAAATTCCAATTAGTTAACAATCAAGTCCCAAACTAGACAAAAATAGGAGTATATTCTGCCTCTTTCACAAAAAGTGAGAACCTATTATAGCTCTTTGCTGGGATCATTTACTATTTCCATTTGACCCTCTTTGGTAGTAAGTATAGATAGTATATGCAACGGAAAGTGATCAATAGAAGATCTCTGAGAGATGAAATAGCTTTAACAGAAATTGGACTTGAAAGATTGATGAAAGAAATGCTCATATAAGGAGTTGCAGGCACAAGTGAAAGAAGAGATACTACTGTTAAAAAAAGTGAAATAAGAGACGCTCATATAGACAGAAAGGAAAAAGTTTTTTAACAATTAAGAGGCATGGGATAATGTTGACAAGAAGATTGGAAGGGCCAAACCACTTTTAAAGGAAGTAGAGGCATTGGTGTTTTTTTTTTGTTTATTTCTGATAAGGTGAGGCATTGGTGTTTTCTTTATATGGTTAAACCTGGAAAACTTCAAATTCAAGTGTTCCCACTTGGCACACTTTTAAAAACTACCTCAGAAAGAAGGGATGCCTTCCGCCACCACAAAAAAGAAGATAAAAAGGACCATATAAATTACTTGTCCATCATCCAGAAATATAAACTTTACTGTTGAATCTCTGGCATAAAGAGGAAAAAATTGAAACCATGCAGAAAACATGTGATTATCTGTTACCTAATCCTAGTCTTTTATTTCTAGTGCACTTAGTTCTAGAACAACTGATAGGCATTATAGCCTGTGTTTGATCATAAAGAAATTTCCTTCTCATGTATGTTTCATTTCCAGGGAAATAAAGATTCTTTAACTTCTATACCAAACTAAAAATAAAATGTCTTTGTGTGAGAGAGAGGGAAAAGACTTTCTACGTGATTGAACTACAAAAAAATTAGCTCAAGAGAAGATCTTTGTCCCCCAAAGCTTCAGAAAATAATTCTATGACCACTTCGAGAGACTTTCTGTTGTTCTAAGCAATCCTCGCCTCATGATCTAACTTTTGGTTTAAGTTAGACTCTAAGATTCATTTCTTAACAGGATATTTGTGCTAGACTCATCTCAGTTTTTGGTTTACCAGATGTGGGGCCCCATGTTATATTGTCCATGTTCTAGATGTCCAGTACTGGGCGTGCAAGGAGTTGTTAGAGTCTCACACTGGTGTGGGATGGGGTTGTTTACCCCTTATATGGCCTTGGGTATCCTCATCTCATGAGCTAGTTTTTTGGGTTCACTTAAGTCAAAGGTCCATTTCTTAACAATAACAACTCAGACAACTTGTTACCAAAAGTTAGGATACATGAAGGAGATGAAGAATCATATAAGCTAGCCGACTAAGACAGGACATGACTTGAACCGAACTAAGGGTATTAATAACAATTCCCCGGAGACAATGAGATCAAAGAGATATAAAGATGTTATTGCAATCAATTACCAAACATAATCGCGAGGAAAACGTTATAAATCTTCACACATCCACAACAAACAAAAAACCTGTACAAATAGGTCTGATGAAGTAAAGAATCCCATGAAAAATATGAAGATTAGAAAAGCATTTGTTCAGATAGTATTCTGTAGAGGTTCTTTTCTTTATTAGTAGTATGCTGTAGATGTTTTGAAGCACCTATGACAGGCTGGAATAGTATGCCAATAAATGTTACATTAAGGAGTGGAAGGATGTCAAACACTAGAGATGGAGTACCTTGGTTCCAATATACAAGAACAAAGAAACATTCAAATTGTGCGAATAATGTGGTATTAAGTTAGAAAGTACGATGGGATACTTGGTATAGGTTAGAATTTACATCTGGTAGATCTACAAAGATGCTACATTTTCACAATGAACCTAAAAGCTAGAATACTGGAGAAGTCATTATAGAGTAAATGTTTTAAAATAAGCACTTAAGCAGAAGTAAGACAGAATGTATGAACTACAAGTTTAGCCTCATAGAAAGAATGTGTGAAGTAAAATTACATAGAACAGTACCTTCTCCAGAAAAAATTGAATAGAATTGTGATGCCTAAATGCAAGAAAATTGCAGATACTTAGGTCATGTCATCAAGAGAATGGCCATAATAGATGAAGACCAGCTAGCTGAAATTAAGACCTAGTTGATAATATTACGCTTAGAGTCCGGTGTTTGACCTGATATTTTAATCTAGTTAGAGACTTGGATGTTTGTTAGTAGAGGAATTTTAAAAACCTCCAACTTTAAGGATATCCCTGATTTGCATTCAACAACAAATTATGCAGTATTGAAATGTAATGGCTCCAATAAAGCAGAATGAATATAAAGGATTCATACAGTCGACATCAACTAGTTTGGATTGAAGCATAATTGGTGCCTGGACCTCATAAAAGGTCTCTTTTATGTTCATTAAGTGAGTCAACCTATAAGTCTATGTCAGTTGTATATTTTCGAGGGACAAGTGGCATCTGAAAAGATAAAAGAGTTCTTTTTATAGCAGAAACACTCTCTCCTTGCCATACTGTATGAGACTTCTTTCATTTTAGGACATTCTAAATGCTTGATACTATGTCAATAATATTATTATACAGCTTCCAACTTCAATAGTTCAAATACCCCCCCCCCCCTTTATTTTTAAATTGATGTAATATTTCACAATCAGACTAACCTTTTTTAGCCTTATTTAAGTATTTTCTTCCACTATCACTAATATGTATACATACAAATCAAATTAACATGTTAAACTCCATCCACAATAAAATGGTGTCAGACAAGATTGGAACGCCTGGATTACCAAATATATATAGAGATGAAAATATTTGCAATGAACTGTGGAGTACTCAACAAATATGGATAGAAAAATATATACATTTAGAGACCTGGAAGAAACTACCTACTTGATAAGTCCTTCGTCCAGTTTGTACTCTTCCTCAAGGGTCCACTCTACCGCCAGCCCAGTATCATGCTTGAGCCCCGGCACTGAATCAATAAGAAAAGAACTAGAACAACTTCCAGACTGGCTCATTCCCGGATTATTATTGCTACTCCTTCCACTGTTGGTAATCACACTTGGATTCCCAGAAAACAACACCCTTCCTCCTCCTCCATTATTATTTACATTGAAATTCATTCCGAGGCTACTATAGTAGTTACCCATCAACATCATCTCAGACGATGAGCCCCCTATCGTCCCAGATTGAAACGATAAAGCTTGGTGATGATGAAACCCTGTATTAGACTCAGCAGCCATTTCCATACATATACCTAATTTATCAAAGCTCCAAAAGAAACCGATTCGATCATAGCTCCAAAACCCCCAAATTAATAAAACCCTGATTCATCAAAGCTGCAACCACTTCTCCAATACACTACAAGTTTTTCCACAGTGCATAAAATTGCACTAATCCAACTATGAAAAGATCCTCCTTAAGCCTGGATAAGGTTAATCAATCCGTCCTGAGATTCGATTATTCATAAAAACTGCAGTAAATTCTCACTTCTCAATAGAGCGAAGGCGAATTGATCATTGAAAAAAGTTACCCTTACTCATTCAAATAGCTCCAAAAACCCCAAATTTGTAAAACCCTAATTCATCAAAGCTGCAACAACTTCTCCAATACACTACAAGTTTTTCCACAGTGCATAAAATTGCACTAATCCAACTAATAAAATCCTCCTTAAGACTGGATTAGGTTAATCAAGCCGTCGCAAGATACGATGGTTCATAAAAACTGCCTTAAAATCTCACTTCTCAGTTAATCATCGAAAAAAGTTACCTTTACTCATTCAAATAGCCCCATAAGAATCGTACAACCAAAACATTTCCACCTCGAATACCCTCAACCAACTGAAAATATCCCTCAAAACTGAAACCCCACTTGGAAAAATTGCACCTTGGTCCTTAAAATTGATGAAAAATATAGCTCACCTCAAACCCTAACCTTAACAGAATCAAGAAAATAGCATGTGTTCAGTGCAGAATCAAGAAAATAGCAAGAAAATCAAGAAAATAGCAAGAACATCAAAAAAAAATAGCAAGAATATCAAGAAAATAACAAGAAAATCAAGAAAATAGCAGGAAAATAGTATGTTTCAGTGCAGAATCAAGAAAATAAAGGGGATTTAGAATTGACATAAAAGAATATACCTTTTTCTCAGTGCAGAATTTTATCTTTTTTTTCCTTTTTGTTTTCACTTCTTTTCCATCCAACCACAAATATTTTAGTAAAAATATTAGTTGTGTGGGTGTCAACTGTACAACTTTATTTTATTTTTAGCTCAAATGGGTTCTTTTCTCTGTGTTGTACTGTTTGTATATATGTATAGGTTTCTTTCTTTTCTCCAATAGGGAAGAAGAAGAAGAAGAAGAAGTAGTGGGGATTAAGGGAAGGACATGCAAAAGATAAATAATTGAAAGTTGAGATACTTTTTTGGAGTTTTTTGTATTTGTTGAGGGCAAATCTTGAAAATATTAGCAGCAACAAAAGTGCGAATCCCAATAAGCAGTTGATGCCATTATTTTTATTTTATTTTTTTTTTTTTTTTTTTTTTTTTTTTTTTTTGATAATCCAGGGTTTTAGCGCTTGCGCTGACTACTTCACTTGGTATTACCCGGACGTCCCGGAGGTAATAGCACTTAGGTCCTTGACAGTTCGTACAACCGACTCTCGAACCCACGCCGTCCACCAATTCTTTGCCCCGATTTGATGCCATTATTGTTGTGACAGTTCACTCTACCAATTCCCCTTGATTATTTTTTTTTTCATTCCCCTGTTTTCTGTTTGTTGTTGGTGGTGGAAGGGATTAGTACAACAATAATAATGGATGATATACACGAAATATACACTGTATATCACGGACTGACTTAACACAAAATGGGTTGTTAAGCCCGTGATATACACGGTGTATATATATCGTGTATATCACGGTTTAGTGGCTATTTTAGGTGATATTTTGTTGTAATTAGAATTGTACACTTACCATAATTGTATAGTTATTGTACAAGTAAAATAAGGTTTTAGGAGTAGAATAGGAATAAAATTTTCCTATTATGGAAAATTGTAAATTGTATATATACTCTTTCATTAATGAAAATAATCAAGAAAATATTTCTTTCATGGTATCAGAAGTCTAGGTCTCACAAAAACCTTGAACTCTTCTGTGTATTTGGCTCGCATTCCGAGACTTCTTCTCGGCTTTTGCTCACCGGAAAATCCTCCTCCCATACCAAATTTTCTCCTTCTTTCCCAAATTTTTCTTCCTAATCTCTACTTCTCCTTTTGTTCTTTCGTCATGTCTACATCGAAGAACATGTTTCACCCTGCCCTTACAGTTTCCAACATCAGGAAACCACATATCTATTGTTCTTGAGATGGAAAACGTCTAATATGCAATGTGGGCGGAATTGTTCAAAATTCACGCACGCTCTCATCAAGTCCTCCATCATATAATTCCCTCGACTACTGGCGCAAAGGAGGTGCCTGACCCCGAGGTGAGTCCTACGTTGTGGACGACACTTGATGTTACAGTTCTCTAGTGGATTTATTTCACTATTTCTACCGACCTTCTACAAACGATCATTGAGCCCGATGCTACGATCATTGAAGCTTGGAATAGGTTGCGTGACATATTCCAAGATAACAAAAATTCTCGGGGTGTTACTCTTGAGTAGGAATTTTCTCATGTTCACATGGCGGATTTTCCGAACGTCTCGGCCTATTACAAAAGGCTGAAAGAGTTGGCGGACAAACTCCGCTTGGTGCTCCCGTTAGCAATAATCGTCTTGTTCTCCAGCTGGTTGCTGGCCTATCCGAGGCTTATAGTGTAGTTGAAACTCTCCTTCGTCAAAGTAATCCTCTCCCGCAGTTCTATCAAGCCCGATCCATTCTTACCTTGGAAGAAGTTGACTTGGCTAAAAAGGCGGCTACTAGTGCAACTCCAGTCGTCATGATGTCCACATCCGACGCTACTCCATCGTTTTTTGAAAATTCAGGCCTAAATCGCAACAAATGTGGCGGCAAAAATAGTAAAAATTGGAAAAATAATGGCGGAATCTGAGGTGCGAATAACAGGGGTGGGCCTCGGGGCAACTGGCCACAGCCCTGGGGTCCGTGGCCCTGGAACTGGGCTGGCAATTCTTGGCCCACTGCCCCCTATTACCCGCCATCACCTTTACCGGGAAACTGGGCCCCATATCCCAATCGGACCAGTTTCTCGGCCCAGCAGTTCAGTCCCCGACGGGTTTCTGGGCTGGGGCAGCAAGCGGGTGTGTTTTTGCCTCGGCCTCCACAGACCCACCATGCAATGGGACCCACTCCTACCGACATTGAAGCCGTACTGCACACACTTGGATTAAATCCCACATACGCAAATTGGTACACGAACATCGGCGCCACTACTCACATGACGTCCGACCAAAGTACTCTCTCATCTTATTCCAATTTGAGCAACAATAGTGGCATAATTATTGGTAATAGCAATTCAATTTCAATTTGTGGTTACAGTCATAAAATTTTGTCTCTCCCCCCATCCACCTCTTATTTTGACAAATGACCTTCATGCCGCTAACTTAATTAAAAATTTGGTGTCTGTCAGTAAATTCACCATTGAAAATTGGATTTTTGTTGATTTTGATCATTTTGGATTTTCTATGAAGGATTTCAAGACGGGGATTCCTCTCATGAGATGTGATAGTAGGGGAGATCTTTATCCTATCACGCCCATATCTGGTCTCTCGAGTCAAGCCTTGCCATCTACTTTTACAGCTCTCGCTCCTTCCTTATGGCATGCACGTTTGGGTCATCCTGGGTCGTATATTGTTTCTTCCTTACGTAAAACAATTTTATTTCTTGTAAGGGTACGCGTAGTACTCCAATTTGTCAATCTTGTCCTTTAGGAAAACTTGTTAGATTACCATTTGTAGACTCTACTTCTCGTACTTTAATGCCATTTGATATTATTCATAGCGATTTATGGACATCTCATGTTCTCAGTTCTTTGGGCCATCGTTATTATGTTCTATTTTTGGATGATCATTCTAATTTTTTATGGAATTTTCCATTAGCGAAAAAATCTAAAGTGCTTTCCACTTTTTTAGAATTTAGAGCATTCATCTGTACCCAGTTCGAACGGAAAATCAAATTTTTTTCAATGTGATAATGGCAAATAATATGATAATGGGTTGTTTCGAGATTTTTTGGTACTAATGGAATAAATTTTCGTTTCTCTTATCCTCATACATCCTCACAAAATGGGAAAGTCAACGCAAAATTCGTACCATTAATAATATTGTCCGAACTTTATTGGTCCATGCTTCCGTTCTCCCTTCCTTTTGGCATCATGCTCTACAAATGGCTACATATCTTCTTAGCATACTTCCTATCAAAGATTTGGCACATTCATCCCCTCTTCAAATCTTATATAATAAACCCTTTCGTATTCACATCTTAGGGTCTTTGGGTGCTTGTGTTATCCACTATTTCCGTCCACCACAATTAACAAACTTCAAGCTCGTTCGACCGCTTGTGTGTTTTTGGATTATCCTTCTGATAATCATGGTTACAAATGTTTTGATTTATCCTCTAATAAAATCATAATTAGTCTCCATGTTGTTTTTAATGAAACTCAATTTATGTTTGCTAAAGTGAGTAGTCCCCTTAGTTCGTATAAGTTTTTAGACGACGTCGTCTCTCCGTATATTATCTACCATTTTTCAGACTTATCCCACACCCATAATCCACCAGCGGGCCCACTGCCCGTTGTACCTCCTACCACTGTTTCGGGTCCTCTGCCTTCTACCGTCTCAGGTCCAGAAATTGGGCCAAATATTCAGCCCAGTTCTGCCCCTGGAACTGTTTTCGATCCACATCCAGTTTCGACTTTCGATTGGGCCGGCGAGGCCCCACCGCCCGGCCGATCCGTCACCTCGCCAATTTTGTCCCAAAATCCACCCAATTCTACCCCAATTCACAAATCGGTCACTCGTAGTCAACGGGATATTTTTAAACCAATGAGATATTTTAATCTAAATTCTAATGTTCTTAAATCCCCCTACCCCGTAACCCAGTGTCCGCATTAAGTGACCCAAATTGGAAATTGGCTATGAATGACGAATATGATACTCTTATTGAAAATAAGACGTGGGACCCCGTCCTTCTAGTGTTAATATTATTCTGTCTATGTGGATTTTTACTCATAATGATAATTACGATGGTTCTTTTGCGAGGCATAAGGTTCGTCTTATAGGTGATGGTAAGACTCAACATGTTGACGTGAATTGTGGTGAGACGTTTAGTCATGTGGTCAAACCGGCTACCATTCGTATTGTTCTCAGTCTGGCTCTTTCGAAAGCTTGGCCCATTTATCAGTTAGTTATGAAGAGTGATTTCTTACATGGTGATCTTAAGGAGAACGTTTACATGCATCAACCCTTGGATTTTCGAGACCCCAAATATCCTCATCATGTCTGTTTATTGAAGAAGTCCTTGTATGGGCTTAAGTATGCCCCCCGGGCTTGGTATAAGAGATTTGGAGAATGTGTTTCGTCTATTGTGTTTTCACACAGCAGGTCGGATAATTCATTGTTCATATATCGTCGTGGTACTTCCTGGCTTATATACTATTATATGTGGATGATATTATCTTGACTGCTTCTTCTGATGTTTTGCGAAAGTCTATCATGACAATACTCAGTTCTGAGTTTACTATGAAAGACTTGGGGCCCTTGAGTTACTGTTTGGGGATTGTTGTCACTCGTCATGCAGGTGAGTTGTTCTTATCACAACGGAAGTATGCAGGTGAGATCATTGAGCGGCCTGGTATGTCCTCGTGCGAGTCTACTTCTACTTCAGTTGATACTAAACCCAAGCTGGGTGCTGCGGCTGGCTCACCGTACGAGGATCCGACCTACTATCGCAGTCTTGCAGGGGCTCTTCAGTATCTTACTTTTACGAGACCAGATATTACGTATGTCGTTCAGCATGTGTGTTTGTTTATGCATTATCCCAGGGTTGAGCACATGAATGCGCTCAAATGCATTATTAGACACATTCAGGGAGCACTTAACTATAGGTTACATTTATATCTGTCGTCGACGTCTACACTTGTCTCGTATACAAATGCTGATTGGGGTGGCTGTCCAGATACCAGACGCTCCACGTCTGGCTATTGTATGTTTCTTGGTAATGACTTGGTCTCATGGTTTGCGAAGCGTTAGTCTACATTATCACGCTCTAGTGCAGAAGCTGAGTATCGAAGGGTAGCCAAAGTGGTTTCTGAATCATATTGGTTACGTAATCTTCTTTTAGAACTTCATTGTCATATTCAGAAAGCTACCTTGGTTTATTGTAATAATATTAGTGTCGTCTACCTTTCTGGTAATCCGGTTCAACACCAGCGCACTAAACACATCGAGATGGATATTCACTTTGTTCTCGAAAATGTAGATCGTGGACAAGTATGTGTCTGCCATGTCCCTTTCAGGTATCAAATTTCAAACATTTTTACTAAGGATCTTCCCTCGGTCCTTTTTGAATATTTTAGAGACAGTCTCAGCGTACGAAGACCGCTCGCTATGACTGTGGGGGTGTGATAGATACCCGTGATATACACGTAATATACACCGTGTATATCACGGGCTGACTTAGTACAATACCGTGTATATCACGGTTTAGTGGCTATTTTAGGTGATGTTTTGTTGTAATTAGAATTGTACACTTACCGTAATTGTATAGTTATTGTACAAGTAGAATAATGTTTTAGAAGTAGAATAGGAATATGATTTTCCTATTATGGAAAATTATAAATTGTATATACTCTTTCATTAATGAAAATAATCAAGGAATTATTTCTTTCAATAATAATATACCCAACATAATCCCACAAATAAGGTCTCAAAAGGATTAAAGGCTATTTTCGGAAGGGGATTAGTACTTGGGGGTCGTTTGGTACGAAGACAAATTATGTAGGGATTGATAATGCGGAGATTAGTAATGCAGGAATTATAATATTGGAATTATTTTTTATCCAGTGTTTGGTTTATTGTATGGCTGTCTAAGGGGCCCGGGTTCTGGGCGAGTCCTGGCGGGGCTGGAGAAAGGATCGGGACCGGTCATCCGGTGGGATCGGCGAGCCGGGACTGGCGAGACAGGCAGATGTCCCATCCCGTCCCACATCCCACCGGAAAAAGGGACCAATGTTGGCGGGGCGAGGTCGGGTCGGGTCCGAAATTCTAGGTTTTTTTAGACACTTAATTTTTAAAAAAACTGTGAATATAAACACTTAAATAATTGAACAAGTAAAAATATCTCAATGTTGTTTTTGTGTCTCTTATATTATTTAATAGAAATATAATTTTTTGTAATACAATTTCAAAATTGCAATTTTGTGTGTTGTTAAAAAGTTGCAAATCACATAGTAAAATTGTAATTAAAAAATTTACATAGTTAAAAACACCTTTTCTAATTTCTTCACAATGTCTTGTAGTTTTTCGGTTGGAATTGGAAGTTGTTGGTCAAATTGGTTGACGTCGCTTCCAATTCCCTCGGACAATATTTCGTTGTAGTTTTCGTCTTCTTCTTCGTTGATCTCTGGTTGACCGCACATTCTACGCTCCGCTCGTATCCAATATCTGAATAGAACTGTAATCTCCAAGTTGTCTTCCGCTAATGAGTGTATGTGCTCTCCTATTTGAAATCTTCCGGCAGAAAAAATGCTTTCAGACACTGTTGATGACGCTTGAATGTTCAACACATCTCAGGCCATCTTTGCTAGTATCGGAAATGTCTTCTCATTTTTCCTCCAGTATTCAAGCAAGTTTTCACGTCCTTCTTCATTGAGAACTGCTTGGTACGGTATAACATCCTGCAAAACAAAAACATCAAAGTTGCTAACTTGATTAGCAGTGAAACCACTAAACATTCTATTTCTAAGGCTTTCAATACTAGCCTCAGAAACATCATATCTTTTATAAGGTTGTATTGAAGAAGAAGATTGTATAGAAGCCGGTTGATTGCTAACACTTTCTTGCTAGTAATGCATATATACTTTTTTGCATTCATCGTGTATGCTAGACAAAACTTTAGCAATAAGTAGTTGTTCATATAGAGAATTTCACATAGTCGCTACTTCTTCATGAATTTTTCTAAAAGGTATTTCACAATCGTGACAAGTTTTTTTATATTCCTTTTTTCTTAGTATTTTATTACTTCTAAAAATAAACTTTATAACAAATTGTACTTTATTAAGAATGTCTTCAAAAAGTGATAGACCATCATTTACAACTAAGTTATAAATATGACACACACATTTTATATGAAAATTATTAGGAAAAGATGGAGTTAATAGATCTTTTAAAAGTCTCACAGCATAATTATTAGAAGAAACATTATCTAACGTAACAATCATAATTTGTTAGTTATACCATAATAATCGCAAACTTCATGAATATTTTATACAATAAAAGTTCCAGTGTGCCTATCATCAATATATCTATATGCTAAAATACGTTTTTACATAGACCAATTATGATTTATCCAATGACATGTTACAGTTAAATAATCATTATCGTTAGTACTACGGCCTATATCGGACGTGATAAATACTTTGCCAGGAAAATGATATAATGCACAACGTAAATATTGTTGATATTCATGTGCAAATTTAAAAACGTCTCTCCTAACAGTTGATCTAGGAAACCCGTTAAAAGCAGGATTATACATTTCTCTAATGTAATGAATAAAACCAGGAGATGAAGAAAATGCAAAAGGCAAACCCTCCACCGCAACTAATTTTGCTATTGATTCCCTATTTCTGTGTTTATCGTATTTAGGACCGCTAATTTTCCCCGTCGTTAGGTTAATTTGACCATGTACTTGGTTCGGAACACTATGTGAACTTTGTCCCGACTTAGAGCGCATTGGCACACCCGACTTTGTAGCTCGGTTTTCATTCCACCTAGCATGATGAAAGTTTTGTACATGTCTTAATAAACCTCCCGTCCCACCCCTGACCTTTTCCGATTTTAAATTGATAAACATTTTTACAAATTTACATCTAACAACTTGATTCTCTTGGTCCCTATAAAAAACCATGCATATGATTTTAATGGCCTTTTTGTGGGGTCTCGTCTCATACTAGGGGGAATATGAGGCATTGCAGTTGCAGTTTCAGGCTGAGACTCAGTCTGAGCCTGAGGTTGAGGTGTTTGTGGGTGTGTTATCTAGATTATCGTCTAAATTAAAGTCTGGTTCAGTTGCAGAATATATCTCATTATCTAATGGTATATCATTAAAAATCAGTTTCATCTTTATGAGCGTAATCAATCAAATCATCCTGACTAGGAATAGGATGACTAGAAGAAGTATTCTTGCCCTAGTTACCCCTACTAGAAGAAGCACCCTTACCCTTACCCTTAATCATACGTCTAATTCCTTCTATTTTAATTAAGCAAATAAATAATTAAAGACAATGAAATTAAGTGAGATAATTAAAATAAAGTAACAATAATAATTTAAAGAAGGAACAAAGGTACCAAACACCAACGTAATGTCGATGTGTAATCGAGGTTGAAAATTGAAACTTTGCTCGATGGATGATCCTCAAGCTAGTTGTCTAATTCAGTCCCATTTTTTGAACTTTGATACAATTATACAAATGAGCAAATAAAATAAAATATTTAGTAGGCAATGTTGACTTGTAGATAGATAAATTGAGAGATTGTAGGAAGATTTGTGAGAAAAATGAAGAGAAAATGAGGTATTTATAGTTGGAAAATTGGGTTAAAGTGTAAATATACTAACTTAGGAGTTAAAAATAAATATTAAGGGGTTAGGGAGGTTTATGGGGTGGGGGGCCAAAAATGGTCGATGGAACCATTGCACAACGACCAAAATCTAAATTTGGTCGTTGTTGCAACGACTAGTTTTGCAAATGGGGAGGGGGGATCAAGATCGGGATCAGGACGGGGTCGGGGCGGGGCGGGGCGGGTCGAAGCGGGACGGGCCTGGGCGGGACGAGCCCAGATCCCGTCCGAGCTTCGAATCCCGACCCCGTATTTTTTTTTTTAGATTAATAATGCAGGAATTATAATGTTGGGATTATTTTTTATCCATTATTTGATTCATTATATTAAAAACTAGATATACAATGTATAACCTAAGCTAGTGATTGGTTTGAAACTGAACAAAATCTTCTTTACATTTATATCCTTAAATATTTGTGGAGTTTTCTGTTTCATTTAATTGTTAAGGGTATGAGCTAGTTTATTGTACAAAAATTGTACTAGTAGTATTTTTTAGGTGGGATCTTCTATTTCATGTAACTAGCTATGAGAAGAATAATTTTATCACCATGTTTGTTAGTTTTTTTTTAAAAAAGAAATGAAGTTGAAGACAAAAGTACTGAACTGTTTTTTTTAAAGCAAAAGTCCACCATTGGTGGGGGTTAAGGTACTACCCCAACCTTTGTATTATCAAAAAATTCAAGTATATGGAGGAGGACATAATAAACCTAAGCCTCCAAAATCAAGTGAAGAATGAGACATCTTATCCTATGATAGATAAGAATACAGTGGCTAGTCTTAGGAAATTTGAAATTATCCCTAAGAACTATTACTGGGATAGATACAGCTGACGGGGAAAGAGATATACAGCCACTATACATAGATCTAATATCATTAACAACAAAATGATCCTTCTTTGGCCTGGTTCTGAAATAAGGAGTGCCCTCTTAATTTGTCAAGTCTGACCATGAATTTCACTCTTTCTGATAAAGAGTTAACCTCAAGGTATATGACTTGATCTTTTGACCTGAAAAGTACTTAGAACTCTGCAAGTATATGATTTTGCATAAAAATAAATCAGAACTGAATTCCAATACCAGTTGGTTGATTCACCAGCTTGATGTAAATAATGTTTTTTTACATGGGACTTCAAAGAAATTGTTTACATGCACCAACCGCCTGGTTTTGTCCATCCGGCAACCCCTCATTTTGTATGCCATCTTCGTAAGTCACTTTATGATTTAAAACAGGCCCCTAGAGCATGGTATGATCGTTTTGCACAGTACATTATGTGGATTGAGTTTGTATGCAACAAGTGTGATAATTCTCTATTCAATTTTCATAGAGGTAGTAGCATTGCTTATTTATTGTTATATGTGGACACTGTGCTTACTGCCTCATCTGATGCGTTGAAAAATGAGATCATTGCATTGCTTAAAATCGAATTTGCTATGAATGACTTGGGGAAGTTGAACTATTTTTTTGGGATATCAGTGACTAGATCTGCAGATTCTATATTTTTGTGTCAGCGCAAGTATGCAGAGGAGATAGTACACATGGCTAAAATGACAAACTGCAAGATAATGTCCACTCCGGTTGACTCAAAATCAAAGCTTAGTGCCGTTGATGGTGACCCAGTGTCTGATCCTACCCTTTACAAGAGTCTTGCAGGTGCACTACATTATCTTACTTTCAGCAGGCGTGACATTGCTTATGATGTTCAACAAGTATGCTTATTCATGCATGCTATGGCTGGACAGTGGGTCGGCCTGGTCCCGCCCCGAAACGTGCAAGAAGAAAGAATACTAACAAAAGTAGCCTCATTTGGCTTCAATAAACCGCACTTCACATCCTCATGTACCATCATTTTCTCGAAAAACTTAACAACAACCTCTGAGCATCCGTTCTTTATGTACCCATGAATCATACTAGTCCATGAATAAACATCTCTATACGGCATGCGAGAAAACATCAAGAACCCCAAACTCATATCCCCGTTTTTCCCACAAGAATCAAGCATCGCGTTATACGATACAACACAAGGTTCAGGAATTTCATTGAACACCTTACGTGCAAGCCCGAGTTCACCCGCGTGAGAATACAACCCGATAAAAGACGTATAGACATACGGGTCACCCGAAACCCCTCTTCTCAAGACTTGAGAGTGAAGGTTTTTGCCTATATATGAAGCCAAACGGGGCGGGAAATACGCGTCTGCTTTACTGAGGGAAGGGAAAGTATGGCTATTGGGTTGAGCTTGATATAAGAGCATGTGGGTGAAAAGGGTAGGGGGTGTTTGAGGCTGAGAAATGTTGAGGTAAGCTATAATGAGAGTGTTGTAAAGAAGTGTGTTGATCCATTGAGAGGTAAGGAGAAGATATCCACTGGTTGTTAGAAGGGAATGTATTTGTTTGATTTGGTTCGAGTGTTTGATGAAATGTTGTAGAAGTTGAAGCATATGTTCTGGTTTTTTCGGCTTTGGCATTCAAACAGATTAAACATTGCCAGCACCTAAGATCATGGGGAAGTAATTAATAAGCAATCAAAGATATTTTTCATAGTCCCACGAAACAAAAGAAAACTTATTGGTATAAAATGTGTGTACATAAATTTTTAGCACTTAATCATGGTTTGACCGGGTATTCAACTTGGAAACACAAGATGAATACAAGAATGCAAAAGCACAAGAAAGAAGTTAGTGTTACTTCCTTTGAAACTCAACCGGATCTGTTTTCATTTATCGATAGTTTGTTGGGACAATAACACTTGTGATCCCTAAGTTATTAGTAAATTCTGCTTTTTAGTCCTTGTGATATATGACTTAGCATATTTAACCTTCAATTAATTATAATGTGTGTTTTTGGTCCCTTAATATAGAAAATATGTTATATTTGACTATTTATAGAACTATATTACCGTCAAATACAAAGTAAAATATACAAATTTAACATATCACCTAAGTAAGTGGTTGAATGGGTAACAATTATGGTAAATTTATGAACATTCACAAGCAAAGGGATTAAAAGTGCACAATTCAATTAATTGAAGGTTTCATATGCTTAGTCAGATATCATAGGGGACTAATATAAGAATATATCAATAACTGAGAGACCAAAAGTGTTATTAGCCCTGGTTTGTTAAATAGAGATTATTAGTTGAGTTCATGGTGTCAACTTATATGATTGCTTTCTATAAAGTATATATGCATGTGTATTCGACTGCTAAGTTCAGTTAATAAATTTCTTATCCTTTTTCTTAATTACATCAAGTCATTTCAATGGCAAGCTAAACGTTAACCTGTTAAGACTATCTTTGATATGCTAAATCACTGACCAACGGATTAGAAGTCAATTACAAATGCTTGAGCACCACACAGTGATCATCTATTCAACTATTCCTCCAAAATTTTCTTCTTACATAACAATGTAAACACACAGTATATGCTTCATCTAAAAATTATCAACTCATAGGTAGGTTTCCAATGATCAAACGGAATAGTAATATATCTTTTCATGCATCTATATCTCTTATCGGAAACAACCTCTCTACCCCATAAAAATACGGATGAGGTCAGCGTACATCCTACCCTCCCCAGACCCCACTTGTTGTTGTTGTATGCATTTATATCTCATAGGCCTATTCGACTGATAAACAGAACGTTTACATAACCTGAAGCCCTAAACCTTTCATTCAATTCCCTAGCTGGTCCAATTACTTCCGATGTTAGTGGACTACAAGTAGACGATACCATCCTGGATATCCTCCCTCCGATCACTAAATTATTTAGACTCAAGGACAAACAACAACAACAACAACATATCCAGGTGGGGTCTGGGGTGGTTAGGATATACGCTGACCTTACCCCTACCCTAAGTTGCAGGTATTCTTCACTTTCGATGCTGCACCCGTGTCGGATTCTCCGAAAATAACTACTTTTGGAGAATCTGATACGCACCGATTGACATTTTTGAAGAGTCCGAGCAAAATAGCCCCTACCTTTGTGGGATAGAGAGGTTTCCGATAGACCCTCGATATTTAGACTCAGAGGAAAAACAATTAAATTCATTGGCCAAGTTGAGGAATGCAAGCCCAAAACATAGTCTTGGATTGATTTAGGGCAAAAATCAGCTGCAATGTCTTGCCATGTGACCAGGAGGGTAAGCCAGCCTACCATGTGACCAGGAGGTCACGGGTTCAAACCGTGGAAACAAACTCTTGCAGAAATGTAGTGTAACGATTCGTACAATAGACCCTTGTGGTCCGGCCCTTCGCAGTACCCCGAGCATAGCGGGAGCTTAGTGCACCAGACTTCCCTTTTATCAGCTGCAATGTCTTATTCTAAAATCATTCCTAAACCATAGAATTTCATCAAAAAATTCCAAACTAACTTTTTTCCTACAAAAATTACCAAGAGAATAAAAAATGAGCTAGTATTTCAGAACCAAGATTCAGCCTTTTCACTTTCAAATTCAATTATTCAAGAAAAATATCATTATACATGGCTCATTTGTAAGTAAAGAATAAAGCAATGAAGAAAAAAAAAGTTACCTTTAAGCTGCAAATTGTTGAATTTTAACCAAATGGGGTTTCTCTAGTATGCATTTGAAACTAAAAAAATCCTCTTTGCTCCATTGATTTCACTGATGAATTGGTTCAATTAGGGCTCCATAATTTTCTCGGTTTAGGGGCAATCTGTTTATGATGTAATTTAAATGCTGAATTGGTTTCATGTGTAGTAACTCTTTTGTAGTTTCTTTTAAATGTAATTTTATGTCACAAAAAGGAAGTAAGAAAAAAATGATATTTGAATTTACTACAGACATCTAACAAATGAGCCTCATATACTTTGGACTAGCACATATCATCAAGCTAAATGTTATTACAGAAAGAGTTACTAACTTAAAATGTTACGTTTAGTCAATATTGAAGTTGAAGTTATATAAAAAAAAGTAGTACTTGAAAGTTGGTGCCATAGCTTAGAATGAACCAACAAGCTCAAACTTCAACAAATTTTACCTTTATTATCCTTTAAAGTGTTTCGAGGAAAATAATTAATCATTTGACCATGAATCAAAAAATTGTATCCGAAAACATCAGATGTGTAATATTCTTATTCTTATCCAAAAACAGTTTCATGGATTAGGGATAAAATACACAAATAGACACTTGTTAGTAAACGTAATTGAAAAATAAGCATTTTCATAGAATTCTAAATTCTGTTACTAAATATTAACTAAAGAAAAGTAAGAAACTTTAGACGATCGAACTAAAGTTGTAGAAGAAACTAAAATATCTATTTTGTATTTCTCCCCCTTCTCAAGCGCTTAAGTTATATTTGAAAATCCTTTAAAACAGAGACAATAGAAAGAGTGGCCACATAAAAAGGTTATTTGAGAAAATGAATCTTTTATTTTTACATTATTTTAAAAAATTAGGGGTAAAGAAGGAAAAATGGAGAAAGGGATTACAAGATGCACCAACAATGTGAAAGTTTATGTAACCAACTAATTGAGCTACTAAAAATTTCCGAGAAAATCAATCACATATTCAAGGGAAATTCGCCGGAATGGCCCATTTGGGGGGGGGGGGGGGGGGGTGATCTTTCATTTCCCCCCTCAAATCGCCGGTCTTTAATTTTTGCGCTTCGGTACTTAAAGTAATAAAAAAATCAAAAATATCCCTGCAATCGGAAAAAAAAAACTGAAATCCTGGATTCGAACCCCAATAGAGTCAAAAAACTTAAAATAATTTTGCAAGACAATATTTCATAGAAACTATGCCTTAATGTATAACTCTGTAGACATTAAGTTATCTTATAGAACTATCCATTAAGTTATCTATCCTATGCAGTTTTGATTGAATAAGCATAATTTTTATGAAATTTTATCTTGCGATTTTTTTCTTTAATTCTGCTTGGATTCGAACCTAATTCTTTGATTTCATAGACTAGCGAATAAAGAATATTTTGGTCCATAAATTTTTATTAAATGAAAAATAATGACAAAAATTAAAGACCAGCAGTTTGAGGGGAAAAAAATTAAAGACCAGTCCGAGCAATCCGCGCCAAAAAAGAGAGCATATTCAGTTCCACTAAGTTTTAGGGCCTTAGTCCAAAAATGGGCCTCTAAGCCCATTATCATGATTTCAAAAATCAATAGAAAAAGAAACACATTTAAAGGCGTGTTTGGCAAAAAGAGCTCTTCCCCTTAGAGAAGAAATTTTTCTCTTCATTTTTTGTTCTTCGCTCTCAGATTTCGAACAATGGATGTAATCAAATCGCAACAAATATCTTCGAAGCCGATCGAGAAGGTGATAGTTCATCCACTCGTACTTCTAAGCATCGTAGACCACTACAATAGAGTTGCGAGAGATACAAGGAAACGTGTTGTTGGTGTTTTGCTTGGAACTTCATTTAAAGGCACTGTTGATGTTACTAATAGCTATGCAGGTATCACAGTCACAAATACTTCTCAGATCTATGAAAATTTTGCTTCGTTTTGAGTTGTTTTTTTTTTTTTTTTTTATGGAATTTGAAGTTTGTTAGGGTTTGTATGACCTAATTTATTATTTGAAAATGTAAGTACGTAACTAATGTGCTATGAAATTGCACAATAGCAATGGATTTCTCATTATTTTGATGGAATTTAAAGTCTGTTAGGTCTCGTATGAGCTAATTTAGGGCAACATCTGAGGTTTTGAGGTTTTTCACGGCCAAACGCGTGAAAAAAAATTCTGAGAAAAGTGAGTAATTCTCATGACCAAACAGCTCCTAAAATTGGAACTAGGAATAGGTATATAATGTGCTGGGAAATTGTAAATTAGCAATCAATTCACGATCAAGCTACAACACGTTTCCTTGTATCTTCAAAGCCGATTGTAAAGGTGATAGTTCATCCGCTCGTACTTCTAAGCATCATACACCATTACAATAGAGTTGCGAGAGATACAAGGAAACATGTTGGAGTTTTGCTTGGAGCTTCATTCAAAGGCACTGTTGATGTTACTAATAGCTATGCGGGTATCATAGTCACAAACACTTCTCAGATCTGTTCAAATTTTGCTTCGTTATGATTTTTTTTTTTATTTATGGAATTTGAAGTTTGTTAGGGTTTGTATGAGCTAATTTATGATTGGAACTGTGAGTACGTTACTAATGTACTATGAAATTGTATAATAGATTAATAGCAATCAATTTGCATTGATTTATTTGTTTCTCTTGCCTTTTGATGGAATTTAAAGTTTGTTAGGTTTCGTATGAGCTGAATTTAGATTACAACTGCGAATATGTATCTAATGTGCTAGGAAATTGTAAAAGGAAATTCTAAAATAGCATTGTAGACGACTACGACATGCGAATAGGTATCTAATGTGCTAAGATTAGAACTGAGAAGGTGATAGTTCATCCGCTTGTACTTCTAAGCATCGTAGACCACTGCAATAGAGTTGCAAGAGATACAAGGAAACATGTTGTTTGAGTTTTGCTTGGAACTTCATTCAAAGGCACTGTTGATGTTACTAATAGCTATGCAGGTATTGCAGTCATAAATCCTTTTCAGATCTGTTCAAATTTTGCTTTATGCGGTTTTGTTTTGTTTTGTTTTGTTATTTTGATTTTTGGTGGAATTTAAAGTTTGTTAGGTTTCATATGAGCTAAATTTAGGGTTTGAACTGGGAATAGGTACCTAATGTCTGCGAAATTGTGAAATGGCAAATCAATTTGACGGAATTTAAAGGTTTTTTAGGTCTGTGTATGAGCTAATGTATGATTGGAATTGGGAATTGGTATCTAATGTGCTGAGAAATTGTAAAATAGCGATCAATTTGCCTTTATTAAGGAATTAGTTAATTGGGTGCTTTTGTTCTTTTGGTTCTTGCCGTTGTATTTGGATGAAATTGTCCTGAATAGAGTGGAATGGACACGAAAATGATATTCCTGGCCTGGAATAGTTTGAGATTTGGAGTAGTTGGGTCTCATCTGAGCTAAGTTACTGAAAGAAAATGGGTAAAAATCTTTGCTTGAAAAAAGAAAAAAGAGATAATGGGTGGACTTCTTGCCTTGAAGTAGGTATAAATAGCTGGGAAATTGTAAAATAACACTCAAATCGGCCTAGTTTTTCGGGTGAATATATCTAGGAAAGAAATTGGAGGGGAGCCAAATATTGTTGTTGAATTGGCACTAGGGCCAGAGGCTTTGTTTGGTGGTCAATGTTGACTTGAAGTTTATATGTATGGTTACAAACTTAGAGAAAAATATGGTTTTTGAGGAGTGGATGTGCTGCTTTTTCTTTCTCACGGGGGAGGTCTTGCCTGGAGCCGAAAAAAGCAATATGTTTTTTGGGTCCAGAATGGGGAAGGAGAAGCTAGAAGTAGGTATAAAGCTATGCTGCTCGGACTCTCCAAGAATATTGTAGCACCCGTGTCGGATCCTCCACAAACCCGTCAACATTTTAAAGAGTCCGAGCAACATACCTATTAGTGGTTACTTTTTAGTTTTAATATTTCACATGAATTGTCCTACATTTCTGGAGGGAGGAATTGGTGGATTCTGTCTTCTGATAAAATTCCTTAGATTTGTCACTTTATTGTAAGATGTTCTTACTATTTCTTAAGCTTGTCTAGGAAAGAAAGAATACTCATGAAAGGTTTATAAATGAGTGGTCAATTGACTTTACATTGTGAATCTTATTCCAGAAAATTGAGGAAATCTATGCTGGTTTGAGGAAAGATAATATATGGCCAATCCTGTCAGCTCCTCAAAATTATTGTTACTGAAGTGAATGGAACTAAGAAATTTGGAACATACTTTGGTCACCAACACAGTTAAGTGTTGATTGCTGAATTTTGAGGAAAGGACTGAATTCTAGATGTATTGCAGTATTAATTAGACGGCCATTTACTCATACTTAGTTGAATGACATTGTAACTGTGAAACCTGTGCAATTTCCTGAGATGGTTCAGCTGGCTGTAACACTTTACTCTTACATGTTTTCATTCTAACTAAATGAAGAGTTTGTTTAGCCCATAGAGATGGATCTATTAGACCCTTGTGATTTTACCTAACAACTTCCGCTGTTGCGTGCAGTGCCCTTTGAGGAGGATGACAGGGATCCAAGTATCTGGTTTCTTGACCATAATTATCACGAATCAATGTTTTCGATGTTCCGTAGGATAAACGGTATCATTACTCTTTACTTGCGATACTTGCGCTATTTGCTGCACATGATTTTTAGAAGTATCATCACCTGTTTGAATGTTCGTACTTTGACTCAATTGTATCAGCCAAGGAGCATGTTGTTGGTTGGTACAGCACTGGTCCCAAACTTCGGGAAAATGACCTCAACATTCATGGGCTTTTTAATGAGTAAGGACATTATTTTTATTTTTTTTCATTCGGAGATCTTAATTGGCTTCTTAAGTTTGGCAACATGAGAATCCTTGGTGATTAATTATGTCGGGATGGTTTTCTGAAGCTACAAGCTTTACTTATGAAATGAATGTGTTAGAGATCGGGAAATGACAAAAACAGAAACTGGGGAAAGAATTGTTTACGGTACTAATGAGGGGTATACCTAAAAAGGAAACAAATTAATGGACTTACAGGCAAAAGTGAAGGGAATGTCATAGGAAAATGGACAAATGGTTGAAATGTACAAGTCAAACTAGTTTACTTCTCTCTTGATCTTGTACTCCTCACTTAACAGGACAAATTTCCAGGTTGACCACCCAAGCCCTTGAGGTAATTTAATAATTTTTTCGTGGATATACAAAAATTTCAACTCAAAACAACTTTTCTTTTAAAGTAAAATTTCATGGTAAAAATCACCTTCTGGTAACAAGCTCAAAACGACTTTATACATGACTATCTTCTAATAAAATTCATTAAGTTAACTTAGTATAGATTTTGATAATAGTATGACATTAGCAAAAAAAGATGTTTAATTGAGAAGAGATTGTGGAAGTTGTGGCACGTCCTTTTCCTATTTGCTAATTCATATTAAACAAGCAACTTATATACAAAAGTTGGGTAGATGTCTCCAATTGGAGATTTCTACCTAATACTAAGAAAAGGCTCTTAATATTTGCATATGCAAAATTTTTTTGATGTCCTCCTGAACAATATCGGGTGACGCACGTCGTTTTTTTTTTTTTTTGCCTTGCGCAAGTCCTTAAAGAGTCTTTGAAGACTTGCCATGTTGTGATATTTCAATTTTCAGAAAAGCTCCATTTAACTCTAAGCTAAAGGGACGAGTAGTAAGAACTGGAAAGTTTTTTGGGTTACCGATTATAGTAGTAACATAGGCTTCTCTAGTAAAGAAAAGGGCAGCTCCGTGGACGAAGTATCCATTCACGCAGGGGCCCGTGAAGGTAACATAGACTTTCTAGTATTATAGTAAAATAAATTTTGTATATTTAATGAAGAACTACCTTTCCACTCTCTTGAAGTTCTTTTCGTTGTGTGTGTTCTATAAGGCAATGTTATAGCTATATGAATTTTCACAAAAGTTCTCATCCTCGTTTGGTCACTTCTTCTCCTGCTACAAGCCCTGCTCTATGCTGATGCACCTTATGGGCTGGAGGCAAACATTAGAGATATAACTTCTCATCAGAGTTGTCCACTCTATATAGGCTACCAAGTTTTGTGCTGGTCATCCCAAGGAAAAGTTGCAGGTCTCCTGGATTGATCTTCTCCAAACATGCTAGTCTTAGGGTGAGCAAGAACATTGCAAAATCCAAATTTTCAGCTATGCTGGCAGTTACACCTTTGAAAACCAGTCTAAACTGAACTAACCACTTAAATTCCGCTCTTTCAAGAGTAAATTTCCTTCACTTGTGGCTAAAATGTTTCAAGTTTTGTATCTTTTGCGCTATAAGGTTTCATACCCAAATGTGCTGCTTCTTATTGCTGGTGTTATTGCAGCTATGTCCCTACTCCAGTCTTGGTTATAATTGACGTCCAGCCTAAGGAGCTAGGAATACCAACTAAGGCATACTATGCAGTTGAGGAAGTAAAAGAGGTAACAACTTAGATTAGTAGTTGTTTGTCTAAAAGAGGGTTTGGTGTTTGTTGATATTCATAAGTTGTTTTTGCAATGTATTTGATGTTCTGGATGGGTATACTTGCAGAATGCTACTCAGAAAAGCCAGAATGTGTTTGTGCATGTACCTTCAGATATTGCTGCTCACGAAGTTGAAGAAATTGGTACTACTCCAAGATTATTTTTTCACTCTAGTTTACCACTGTTTTACTTAAATTATTTCAACTTATTCCTTTGCTTGAAATGTAGCAGTTTTCGATCTTCACCATTGCAAGCGACATTTTTACTGTGTATACGCATTGAAAATTTACGTACCATGTATTCTAATTGACAGGTGTTGAGCATTTGCTAAGGGATGTGAAAGATACTACAATCAGTACCCTTGCAACTGAGGTTTATTTCAGAACCTTCTTATGACCTTTCAGTTATAGATTGATAATGATAAATTGGCTTCTTAACAACTAGAGGGCAATAAGAATCTTTGAACACTTCCAATCCAGGTAACTGGGAAACTGGCAGCTTTGAAGGGATTGGATGCTCGACTTCAAGAGATACGGAGTTATCTAGATCTTGTCATTGATGGGAAACTTCCCTTGAACCATGAGATTCTGTATCATTTGCAGGTTAGCGTTATTATCAACTTTCCTTCCCTTTTCTGGCTTCATTTCATAATCAGTCTTTCAATTGCTGACTTCTATATTCTAAAGGCGACCGGGCCTGATGAGATCCCAGTTGAATTTTGGAAGAGCGCATGCAAGACAGGTTTGGAGTGACTGACTGAGTTGTTTTACGTCATTTTTAAGACTACAAGAATGCATGAAGAATGGAGGTGGAGTACAATGATTCCCTCGTACAAAAAAAAGGCGATATCCAGAGTTGCAACAACTATAGGGGTATCAAGCTGATGAGTCACACTATGAAAGTTTGGGAAAGGGTCGCGGAGATGAAGGTGAGGAGAGACGTGTCTATTTTCGAAAACCAGTTTGGATTCATGCCGGGGCGTTCGACTACGGAAGACATTCATATTATTAGGAGGTTGGTGGAGCAATATAGGGAGAGGAAGAAAGATTTACATATGATTTTCATCGACCTCGAGAAAACGTACGACAAAGTACATAGGGAGGTTCTATGGAGATGTTTGGAGGTTAGAGGTGTACGACAAAGTATATAGGGAGGTTCTATGGAGATGTTTGGAGGTTAGAGGTGTACTTGTGGCGTACACTAGGGCGATCAAGGATATGCATGCGGGAGCCAAGACTAAGGTACGGTCAGTAGGAGGAGACTCGGAGCACTTTCCAGTGACGATGGAGCTGCACGAGGGATCAACACTTAGCCCATTCCTATTTTCGTTGGTGATGGACGGACTGACGTGACAAATCTAAGGGGAGGTACCGTGGTGTATGTTATTTGCAGACGACATAGTCCTGATTGATGAAACTCACAGCGGAGTGAATGACAATATGGAGGTTTGGAGACATTCTCTAAAGTCTAATGAGTTCAGGTTGAGTTGGACCAAGACAAAATATTTGGAGTGCAAGTTCAGCAACGGGATAGATCTTGAGACAGACGTGGAGGTGAGGCTTGGGACTCGGGTCATTCCAAAGAAAGGAAGCTTCAAGTACCTAGGGTCTATTATCCAAGGGAATGGAGAGATTGATGAAATGGAGGCTCGCATCTGGAGTCTTGTGCGACAAACGTGCGACCAAAACTTAAGGGCAAGTGCTATAGGGGGGTGGTTCGACCGACTATGTTGTATTGGGTGGAGTGTTGACCAGTCAAGACTTCGCACATACAAAAAATGAGAGTTGCGGAGATGATGATGTTGAGATAGATGTGTGGGCATACAAGGAGAGATAGAATTAGAAACGATGATATCCGAGATAAAGTGGGAGTGAGATGGTTCGGGCATGTGCAGATGAAAGACATAGATGTCCCAGTGCGGAGGTGTGATAGGTTGGCTATGGACGGGTTCAGGAGGGGTAGAGGTAGGTCGAAGATGTATTGGGAGAGGTGATTAGACGGGATATGACGCAGGTGCAACTTACCGAGGACATGACCTTAGATAGGGGGTTGTGGAGGACACAAATTAGGGTAGAAGGGTAATAGGTAGTCGAGCGTAGTCATACTTATGCTTACAAAATGATAGTGTAGTGTTATTACTGTAGACTCGATTAGCCTATCACACTTATAGGCGCAGTAATGCTTTATAGTCCCTTGTAGTTTGATTCATACTACTATGTGTTTTTTAGTGTAATTTGTTTATATTGTTTAGCTGTGTTAACTACTTCTTCCTGTTGTTAGAATGCACTACCATGACGTATTCGATTTATTATTTGTATGTTCATAATGCCTTAATTTCTCGTCTGAGTCGTTTCTCTTGCTTTGCTTTGCCTTGCCTGTGATTATGCTTTATCTTGAGCCGAGGGTCTCGGGGAAATAGTCGCTCTACCTATCAAGGTGGAAGTAAGGTCTGTGTACACTCTACCCTTCCCAGACTCCATGTTGTGGGATTTCACTGGGTATGTTGTTTTTTCATTCGTAGGAAGTTTTTAAAAGTAAAAAACTAAATGAATTTGTAGGTGTAGTTCTTGCTGGTTTTTCCACTTGGGGACCTTATTTTGAACAAATTAAGCTGCTATATTTTAATATCTTGTCCTTCGCATCTACTGGCAACATGTTTTCTTTAAGAGAGTTTTCTGCATACCAGTTTGTTGCACAAGTCGGTGAATGCTTGTTGTGATCTTGCAGAATCATTTTATGGTGGTTGTTGTTTTAGTAAGATGTTGGAAATAACTTTAATAGCTTAGGCACCAACTGTACTTTTAGATCAATCTTTTACTAACACAAATTTCTTAACATGAACTGCTCCTGTTCTTGCATCTAAACTAAGTGTTGCCATTTGTTGATCCACCAACTGCTGCCAGTGTTTGTTTCATCATTTTATTGTGGTACGGATAGGCTGATCTTAACTTACTCAAAGATGCTAACATCTTGAACTTCAAAATAAAAAAATTCTTGCAGGATGTCTTTAACCTATTGCCAAATCTAAATGTTGCTGAATTAGTTAAAGCATTTTCAGGTAAATTAGCTAGAATTCCTTCTCTGTTTCAATTAGATCTATCCCATTATATTGTCTTTTAACCTTTTGAATGGCCATTTGATTTCTTGTTGCAGTGAAAACAAATGATATGATGTTGGTCATATATCTATCTTCACTTATCCGAAGTGTAATTGCTCTCCATAACTTGATCAACAACAAGGTATATTTTACTCTGTAGTTTCACTTGTTTGCTTTTAATTAGTTGTGCAGAGGTAACACTGATCTAAATGTGTGTCCAATGACTTGTCAAAAAACAAAAGAGAGTTCAATGATGAATACTCCTGCGACTTAGTTCTGTTGGTTAGTACTAACATGGTTAGGAACCTGTTGTTGACCTTTCACTCTAGTAGATGCTACAGCTGTCCTTTAACCAAGCCCTGGCTTCTGCAATTGTATCTATTATCTAGAGTGACTCTGAATCTTGATATCCATTTCAGATGCTTAACAAGGAACACGAGAAGGCGGAGGACTCGAAGCCACTTACAGTGCCAACTGCAGCTGGAAGCTAAGCGCCCGGCTCCCCCCTCTCCCCCACCCCACCTCTCTCTTTGGTCATTCACAGCCCAGCACTTGCAGCTAGTTGCAATTGGAACATGAATCTGCCTTATGTGACAACTCATGCGTGGAGGATTGTTCCTCGAGATTTTAGAAGTTCTTGTCTGGTGGGATTTAGATCGATTCATAGACAACAGATCTTTTTCCTTTGTATTATTAACAGATCAAACTTCTTACCTTCATATTTTTCCCTGAATTCTGTTAAATCATAGGCTCAACAAGAAGGTACATGTTCGTGTGTTGTGTATGAATCCATCACTAAGAACCCAAAGCTCAATGCACTGGAGTGGTATTTAGGCACTACGGCCAGCTTTTGGCCATGTTTATGAATTAAAATACGTTTACTTGATTAAAGAAAATGAATATGATGATCTAGTGATGGCCTGTTCCGTTCAACTTGGCAAGATAATTAGCATCTCCTATGTTGTATGGTCCCAAATAGAGTAAGAAAAAGATCCACCAACTGCACCAACCTCCCTTTTGCTAGGTCATGCAATACAAGGTACTTATATCATCCGTCGACCATTAAGGGCCATTCTTCACAAAATTAAGAGCATACTTTGTCGAATAAAAGGGTAAAGTTCAAGATTGCGTTTGATCGGCCATGGACAAGACTTAAACAAGTGTAGATTATTATTACTAGTAATTTTCCCCCCGAAAGTACACTATATATCTTACTTAATCATCCATATGTGGAGAAAGAAAGAAGCCACCCTAATATCATATTTTGAAACATTATATATATCCCTTACATAAAAGCCTTTTGGACTCTTAGACGTAAGGGGAAACAATTTACAAAGAAGTGTCACTCTCAATATGGAGTTGCAACAAATAAGATTTTCTAGCATAGACACAATACACGAGGGAGCAAAGATAAAGGGTTTGAGTTGATTGTATTTTTGGATTCATTGTATATTAAATGTCACGATAAATGAGGTAGGTGCACTTTCCAAAAACACATGAAAAGTTTTGGTTCACTGACCCTGTTTAATCGAGAAACTGACTTTCTTACCCATCCACTAAGCCAATTACTCTGGCTTTAAATTACCAAATACAGCCTCTTACCTCTTGACTTTGTAGCTTTTGATCAATAATGCTCATCTTGCACCCATCAATGAAACACCTCAAACTAGTTATGGGGTTGACGTATAAATCCTCTGTATCCATGCTGCTCTTTCTAAACCTACCTTAATCTCAAAGATAAGACATTGTCCTATTTTATTTGAATCGTCTAACAATCCTCTCACATCAGCTATTAACAGAGCAAGATATCTAGATATGTATGTATATCTCTACAGTCTTCACACTATCGGAAATAGAAGATCAGGATATCAGCAAAATGCTTAAAAAGTTACTGGTATTAAACTTGTAGCGCAAAGGCCCTCATTCCCAAGAAGCCATTTGCTTCATCTTAAAAGCAACCCCCTTTTAACAACGGATGTGTAGAAGAGAGCATGAATCACATACAGAAAGAAACCACACAGTAAATGCATTCATCAAACAATGATAAGGTAACTACAACAGCGAGGAAAAGAGAAAGAACATAAACTTCCGAAAAGATACAGCACTACAAGCTACTCTTTCTGATATTTCGGGGGCCAGGGCGCCCTGGTCAGTGACCAAAATAGGTGATCCGTTCCTTGCTAAGACCGACTCAATTTACAGAATGAAGGAAAGAAAACAGTAACAGAAGTTCCCGTCACTTATCTTTGGTGGAAACACCATACTTCTCCTGAAGCTTCGTTATCTCCTCCTCCTTCTTCTTCTGGTCAAATTTCTTACTCATCTTCGCTTGCTGGTAATACAGAACTATCAAGTATCTGCCCAATAACAAAAACACCAAATATAGATCAGGATAAGTATGTCGGTAGAAAATATAGAGAACCTCTAGTGTTAAAGAGCCCCTAATTTTTCTTGAAAAATAAGTCCAGATATAGCAGAATGAATACTGACATCCATATAACTGATCCTAACAAGGTTAGAATTGACACCATATATACATCAAAATAAGTAGGTCAGTACCTCTAGTTTCAGAAAACTCCTGATTTATATTAAAAGACAATCTACTGACTATTGGAATCAAACTAGTTCAAGTTGAGCAGAATATGATCAAGGATTCATAAAACAGAATCCAACTAGTTCTGAGTTGAAAACACTTTCTCCGCCTATGAATTCTATTCTTTAGATATTTTTTAATTATTTTCTTTTTATAAACGTAGTGTCCAGACCAGTTTTAGCACACCTCGACAAATTTCACGCCGGTATATGTATCGAGTAACTCTATCCAACAACAGTGGCGGATCAAAGATTCACTCAGGGTGTTTGAAAAAAAAAAGCTAAACATAAAAAATAATATTGTGCAATTTCAAACAACATGGACCACTTGAGCTAACTTTTTGCATTGGTTCAAGGTGTTCAAAAGTTAATATATGTGTATAAACACAGAAAATATACCCTAAATATACCGTGTAAACTTTTGCCACCCTCACCTAAATCCGCTCGTCCACCGAGGCTTACGTATATGGAAAAAAATAACCTAGTGTTTTCAACCCAGCTCATTGACCACACTAATTTTTTAATCATAAAAATTATTAGTGCAGATTTTGTGTTAAAAATAAACTAGTAATGTCATGAATCGAGACATATTTAAATAATTTAACCATTGTCATAAACCCAATTCAAGCAAATAAACCCTAGTGAGTTGGACAAAAAAGAGGTAAAAACATTTTTTTACCGATTAGCAACATTGAAGCCAGAAAGGTGATCGACGACCGTTTTTGCATCGTATATATATCCTCGTAGACGATAAAAGCAGTACCGCGTGTATCTTTATTTGTGCCGATACGAATTTGCCTTATATCACCGTATTTTCCAAAGATATCGTACATCTCCTTACTCTGATAATTTTCATTTTTAAAATTATTACTGTAGCTTTTATTTTCAACAATAAACCGTACTTTAATCTTAAATTTAAACCTAAAATTGAATAATTTAACGCATCCCATCCAATTCAATCAAATAAACCACATAAAAACCCTATCTAGATAGAAAAAAAGAGGTAAAAGAGTTTTTTTACCGATTAGCGACGTTGAAGCCGGATAGATGATCGACGGCGGTTTTCGCATCGTATATATCTTCGTATACGACGAAAGCAGTACCACGGGTATCCTTATTTGTGCCGATTCGAACCTGCCTAATAGCGCCGTATTTTCCGAAGATATCGTACATCTCTTCGCTCGTGATGTTGAACGGAAGGTTACGAACGTATAGTACCCTGTTCACCTCCGGTGGTAGCCGGGTATTGCCCTTTCGGAGGCTTAACGCCGCCATGTTCTCGCCGGAAGAGAGATATTATAGCTTTATACCTAAGAGTTTTGTGGAGTACAGAAATAAATCAAATAATAATCACGCTGTTTCAATTTATAGGGGAATTTCAACGGAGTTTTAATTAAAAGTTTATTAGCAAGTGTAAAATAACCTAGACACATACTTTTCTTCTGAGCTGACTTCCTTGTGGAATCACACTGGGGTTGTTGTAGTCGGCTTTAGGTCACATATCACATAAATCAAAATTAAAATTTATCAATAATTGAGAAACTAAAAGTGCTATTATCCCAATAAAATATTTAAATTAAACTATTATTACACTTTAAAAATTGTTCTACTTTTCGCAATGAATTGAAAATAAAATGTTGCCAAGTAAACTAAAAGTTAAGGCTCCAACTCGTTAGAATGGAGATGTTGGATTTTGGAAGAAAGAAGAACGGTGAGGGGGGGGGGGAAGACAGGGGAACTTCAAGCTTCTATGATGTGTTTATGACAAAAATGAAAACTCACCAAAGATATCGAGCGGGCAATGCGTGAAGAGTGCGAAGAAAAGGGCATACTAAAGATGGCCAGTGGGCCGGGACGGCCCGACCCCACCCGACCCCGACCCCGTCCCGACACCTCCCGACTCCGATTAGTATTAAAAAAAAAATCGGTAGCGGGATTCGAACCGGGACGGGACAATATCTCGTCCCGAGCCCACGGGCCCGCCAGACCCGAGCCCACCCGTAGTCCCCCTTTGCAAATATAACCGTTGTACCAACGACCATTTTAGAATTTGGTCGTTGGGCAATGGCCATTTTTAGCCTCCCACAACCCCCTATCCCATAATATTTATTTTAACCCATAAGTTATTATATTTATACTTTAACCCAATTTTTCAATTATAAATAACTCATTTTCTCTTCATCTTTCTCACAAATCTTCCTACAATCTCTCTAGTCTCTCAATATATCTCTCTACAAGTCTACATTGTTTACTAAATATTCAATTTTATTTATTCATTTGGGAATTGGGAGTGAAGTTGGCAACTAGCTTGAGGATCTTCCATCGAGCAAAGTTTCAATTTTCAACCTCTCGATTACACGTCGACGTTACGTCGGCGTTTGATACATTTGTTCCTTAATTAAATTATTATTATCTATTTATTTTATTTAGCGCACTTAATTTTATTATCTTTAATTATTTATTATCATAATTAAAATGGAAGGATTAAGAGGTATGTTTAAGGGTAAGGGTAAGGGTGCTTCTTCTAGTAGGGGCAATCAGGACAATGGTACTTCTTCTAGTCATCCTATTCCTACACAGGATGATTTTGTTGATACTCAACATTTTCCTACAATACCATTAGATTTAGACGAGGAGCTATTTTCTGGAACTCAAGAAGATTTTAATTTAGACGATGATCTAGATGATACACCCACTAATGTTGATGACAACACACCAACTACTGCACCTTCAACTGAAATGCCTCTTATTCCCCCTAGTATGAGACGAGGTCCAACAAAACGACCATTAAAATCAGATGCATGAATATTTTTTGATAGAGACGTAGAAAATCAAGTAGCTAGATGTAAAATTTGTAAAAATGTTTTAAAATTTAAAACTGGAAAAGGTCACGGTGGAACGGGGGTTTAATTAGACACATAGTAAATGCTCATCCAGCTAGATATGCCCAATACCAGACTTCAAAACCGGGTGCGCAAACGTCCGCTCCATCGGAACAAGGTTCACATATTATCCCGGACCAAGTACAGGGTCAAATTAACCCCACGACGGGGGGAATTGTAGGCCCTAAATACAATAAACACAGAGATAGGGAAGCAATATCAAAATTAGTTGTTGTGGAGTGTTTGCCTTTTTCATTTCCTTCATCTCCCGGTTTTATTCATTACATTAGAGATATATATAATCATACTTTTAACGATTTTTCTAGATCAACTGTTAAGAGAGATGTATTTAAATTCGCACATGAATATCAATAATATTTACGTTATTCATTATATCATTTTAATGGCAAGGTATCTATCACGTCTGATATAGGTTGTAGTACTAACGGCCATGATTATTTAACGGTAACTTGTCATTGCATAGATTATAAATGGTCTATGCAAAAACGTATCTTAGCGTATAGATATATAGATGATAGGCACACTAGTACTTTTATTGCAGATAATATTTATCAAGTGTGCCATTATTATGGAATAACCGATAAAATTATGACTATTACATTAGATAACGCTTCTTCTAACAATTACGCTATTACAATTTAAAAAAATAGTTTAACTCCATCTTTTCCAAATCATTTTCATATAAAATGCGTGTGCCATATATATAACTTAATTGTAAAGGATGGTCTATCACTTTTTCAAGACATTCTTAGTAAAATACAATTTGCTATAAATAAAAGTAATAGAGTACAACGAAGAAAAAAATATAAAAAAACTTGTCACGATTGTGGACTACCTTATAGAAAAATTCCAGAAGAAGTATCCACTAGGTGGAATTCTATTAAAATAGACGGTACTAAATCACTAATTGAAACTATTTACGATTGTATAGAAGTACTACCACCTCCAAGTCCCAAAAATCTTAATCAACCACCACATATTGAACAAACTAAAGAAGAAGTGTTGTCTAGCGTAGAAGACCAATGCAAAAAAATATAGGTTTTACCAACAAGAAAATGCTAGTAACTTACCGGCTTCCATACCATCTTCTTCATCTTCAACACAACCTCACAAAAGACATGATGTTTCTTCGGCTAGTATTGAAAGCCTCAGAAATAGAATGTGCGGTCGTACCGCTACTAACCAAATTAGCGAGTTGAATATTTTTGTTTTGCAGGGTTCTATACCGTACCAAGAAGTTATCAATGAAGATGGACGTGAAGACTTGCTGAAATACTGGAGGGGGAATGAGAAGACCTTTCCGACACTTTCAATGATGACCCGAGATGTTTTGAACATTCAAGCGTCATCAACTGCGTCTGAAAGCGCTTTTTCTGCCGGCATATATCAAATAGGAGACCACAGACACTCATTAGCCGGAGACAACTTGGAAATTGCAATATTATTCAGAGATTGGATACGAGCGGAGCGGAGAAGGTGCGGTCAACCGGAGATCAACGAAGAAGAAGATGAAAACTACAACGGAATCTTATCCGAAGATAGTGGAAGCGACATGGATCAATTTGACCAACAAATACCAATTCCAACCGAAGAACCACAGGAAATTATCAAGCAATTAGAACATATTTTTTTTAGAATGTAATTTTTTTAATTGCGATTTTATTATGTAATTTGCAACTTTTGGACAACACGTCAACACCACAATGTTGCAATTTAGACAATTGTATTTGTATTACAAAAAAAATCATATGTCTATTAAATAATATAAAAGGCACAAAAACAACATTTGGATGTTTTTATTACGCTATCCTGTCTTGTTTATTGAGTTTTCTTATACATATGTTATTAAAAAAAAAAAGGAAAACCCGCCAAACCCGCCCCGACCCCGACCCGATACCGACGGGATCGGGACGGCACTGGAGCAAGTCCCGCCAAACCGGACCCGACCCCGCCAACCAGGCCCGCCAGACCCGAGCCCGGCCCACTGACCATTTATAGGGCAGACTAATCAACAATAATGCGCACACGTGAAAATGACCCCGCAGTTGACTCTTCCAATCCAACTCTATCGAATCGAAGAGAAGCAAATGAAAGGCTTTCATAAAAATTCTCATAGAATCGAGAATGAAGTTTTCATTCTGTACATGTCAGATCATGAATTAGTTGCTTCCAATTTCAAAAAAAAAAATCCCAATTGTGTCGCACGACAAAGACTAGCCCCTTTGTTTCGGGGTACCACCGTTGGCACGGAGCATGGGAAGGACGCGCGGCGATTACCCCGAAAACCTTCGCTTGCTTGGAGGCATCCAATGAGAAAGCAGTTGCAGGTCAGTGTAGGCTTGCTCCGCACAGGTTACATCTGGGCCTTATATTGATATTCTTTTCAATTCATTTTGAAATTTCTTCGATCCGGGGTACCGCGCAATCCGTTTAGATCTATTTCAGTTGCCAATGAAATAGAATACGGGGAACTCTCCATCTAAGTGGTTAATCCGACGAGTCAATTCTCAATGCGATGCATCTACTTTTTATAGATTATTTTGTAACCATAGGATTATAATGCTTGTTTCGATTGAAAGAAGCACAACTTTCCTGCGTTGCATGAATGTAGCTTCCTTGCACTAACGCAATTTTGACCAAGAGGAGAAGTGCACAGATATCCAATTTTGGTCTTATTGTTTAAGTTATGCCCTAAGTTTATCGATTTTTGTTGGTTTATAGACTTCGAAACAACTTCAAACATCCTGAAATAGCCTAATGTCAAACAAAATTTCTGAAATTTCGTATGACACCGGAAGTTCATGCACATATATGACTGAAGTTCAACCTTCTTCAGTTATATGAAACTTTAAACACCACATATATGACGTTTGTCAAAGTTGGATACAAGTTAAATAGTGATGTCCAAATAGAATAACCTGCAAAAGTTTTACTTGAGCAAGCTATTCAAACAAGGAAAAATCTTTTTGACCAAATCCAATCACAAAATTTACAAGCCTGTTGATGACTACGCAACCATAACTCACCAAGCTACTCAACCACAAAATAAACAGAAATACTCACACTTCACTTTGTACTACTAAGCAACCAAGGAAATATGCTTTATTTTGAATCTCTTCAGATAGGTCAGAGAGACCAGAAGTGTACAGCTCATCAGAAATTGCAAAAAGTTAGTACAGAAATTTGTATTGCTCGTGATTAAGTTCAGTTGCAGTCAACACAATATCTTTTTTAAAACTACTCCCTGTTTATGAGCACTGTAGAATCTAATCAACAAAGATGGCAAAACCTGTGACTCAGAATTGGAAGTTAAACAATAAGATTGTTTTCCTGCTGCAATCTTTTACATTGGCGAAACAGCTTTGGGATGGTAGGCTCAACAACCCTGATAGATGAACAGCATTTTCTTAGGCACAGCATAAGAATTTGACAGATCTCTTTAGGCAATAAGATCGAGCACATATTTCTATGTACCTTCCACATGAGCTAGCCTGTTAGTGTTTTTTAAGGGCATTCATTTTATCCCTGAGATAGTATAGCTTGGCCCTCCTCACTTTTTTCTTGTCCAGCACCTTTATCTCCTTTAGGTTGGGAGAGTACCTGCAAATAACCAAATCACTTCAGCATTAGGAGTACAATCTTGTGAAAGCTCTAAAAACAAATTATGGAGCACCTCTGCAATCATTAATTACATCTGCGCTAGACACCCACATATTTGCAGTAATCCGGTGTCAGCATGTGAATTATACATAGCTAACAAGATTTTAGATGGAAATTGCACAAGTTAAATAGTACCTTCTAAATAAAAACAGAATAAGAGGTGCAATATGAGTTCAATGAAAAGAAAAGTGCTTAATAGGCTCAAGAAAGGGGCGCACCACCAGTTCAAGCATTTTCCTGAAGCAGAAGAGTCAAGGTCACCCACTTTGACAGACACATTGGATGAAAAAACAAGTCGATGAGATTGAGATATTGAGATATATCTAGGGAGTCAAGAAAGAATAGTAACTGCAGGCCATGCATGCTAACTTCTGGCAAAGAACATACTAGCTCTGATCACCTTATAGGCTTATACTACCCACATCTTTTTAAAGTAGTTATGAACGTAATACTTAGTGATATAACAGAAAGCACCATTGCAGTTAAAAATATTTTTAGGCAACTTCAAATATCAAATTTTAAAAGCCCCACCTCAAAACCTTCTTTCCTGTTTCCTCTTGGGTTACCATCTCACTACAAACCAAATTAAATCTCCAGATTCAACTATTTTCGGGTGAAATCTGACCTGGTTTTCCTAGAGAATATTTTTTGGCACCTAAATTATCAAATGCTAAAACACCCCACTTGCAAAGAACCTTTGCTCTTGGGTCTCACCATCTCCCTGCAAGCCAAAAGAAATCTCCAAATTCAGCTCTCTCTGGGTGAAAATTGACCCATCAGGTTATCAACACTCTCCACCCCCTAGTTACCGTGACAAAGATAACGGAAAGGAAATTGTGTCAAATAAATGTCATTTGTATTGAAACGTGCAAAATAAATATTACTGATATTATCAGCTGAGGGTCATTCCATAATGTCATGCCAATGACAATCATTATTAGAAAACATCACACTTACAGTAATGACTTCAATCAGGCTGAAGCAGATGATCACTTTCCAAACTTAGATTTGCTCAACATTGCAGTAATATAAGAAAAAAGCAACATAAGCTAAATCCAGCAACTGCAAGCATTAAGTGACAACCAAAGAGCATTCATTTAAGAATGTAACAAAACATAAACCAGCCGGTTATGACTTACAGATGAAATAGGTTTTCAACCCCAACTCCAGCCACAAGTCTTCGTAATCTGAATGTAGTATTTAAACCCGCATTGCGCCTTGCTATCACTATGCCTTTGACAATTGAAACACGTCTCTTGTTCTCCGGCACTTCCTGCAATATAACCATCACCATACCACCAGTAAAACAACAGTTTTCCTTTTTTTTTCCTTTTTTCATAAGTAGTACTTTTTGTAAAGATGGGGGAAGCATACATGAAAGATATATGCAGGAATTTATTTCTGCAGAATCAGTCCAACCATACTATACATGTTGGAGGATCATATGTGCACCAAACATAAATTATGTTGTTGTTAAATAGGAACTAATAAATGAGACATAATCCTTTAAACAGAAGCTTCTATACCACTTTGAGCTGGATAATATAACCAGGCTTTATATCAGGAATCTCACTCTTCGCCCTTACTTCTTCAACAGCTTCCTTATCAAGAATCTACATCATAATAGATATAGGATTTCCATTAGACATTGATGATATCATAAGTCTCTTAAATTGTAACAAAAGAAAAGAGGCAACAGAATAAACCACCAGAGAATGAAGGAAGCTATATTTGGCAAAAAGGTCCTATCTTGTATACCTGCATTATATGTGCTGCTGTTTTATCAAGCCTCTTAAATTTGATACGTGGAGTTGCCAAAGCAGCAGAAGTATCTTCAGAAACCATGTTAACTGAAGTAGCACCTGTTGTAATGAACCTTCTAGGGGAACTTGGGACCACAGTAGTGTCTTGTGATAAACATGATCCATAAACCTTGTAAGGCGATGTCAGTGAAGCATGTCTGTTAGCAGAGACATTCAATCTTTCTTTGAAGAAGTTCTGAAAGAAGTTGCAGATACAATAAATCAATCATCAGAACTTAAGAAGAAGACAATATTAATATAATTTAATGATAAACACTACTGATTAACATTATTCCACGGAGAAGAACCACCATAACATTATAACATCCAATATAGTTCTTTTATTCAAATTATTTGACACTGCAAAAGGCATACAGATCCATACTTCATTAGCCACAGAATATTAGTTCCATTGTGACACAACACATATACAGCTTGAAATCACTCCATCAAGAACATACAGAGATTAAAGCATGTTTGCATGTGGACCACTCTAATATAACTCATACAGACGTATACAGCTTCTAACCAATCCATATTGTCAGTAAATCCTATCTAATTAACAGACTCCAAAAGTTCCAACAAAGTGCACACACATAAGTTGTTGATGGTTTATCTTAAGCCCCTTTTTGAATTCCTGGATCCGCCACAGACACTTATTACTTATTAGTCAATAATATCAGAAAGGAATTGTCAAAATGATCTTTTTATTATATAACAAGAGTATTAAAATTATTTTTTTAAAGAACTCTTGACATTGTAGGACACTTATAGTCTATAATATCAAAGAGGAATTATCAAAACAATCTCTTTATTATAAAATCGACCTTATAAAAAAAAACTTATAAAATCGACTATCAAAATGATAAAAAGAAACACTGACATTGTAAGTCGATCATTCAACATTGACAATCAAATACAAGTAACAGGCAAACATCATTCGGGATTTTCTTCAACAACACCATAAGACAAACACATTCTTCAGTATAATCTAACAATCAATATAGAAAATATTAAGGAGATAAGAGTGATGAGAACTTACTCCAAGCTCGACTTCCTTCTCCTTAGCAGCATTGCCTGATTTACAAAATACAAACCAAAGATGTTCAACTCATTACCATCCAATAAATAACAAATACATACAACATCACGAAACAAAAAGAAATTCAGACACAATCCAGATCATATGTCTCCACACACATATGTATATATTAGGGATCGTTTGGTAGCTGGTTAAGAGCTAAGTTATTCATCTATTAGATCCTTCATAAGTAATACCATGTTTGGTAGCATTCTTTTGTTATGTATAAAATTAACACACCTAATACAATGTTTGGTTTGCAATTAAGAAACCCACATAAGTAATACGTGTATAAGTTATGAGGGAATCTATATATTATCTTATGCATGTATAAGTTATGAGAAAATTTATATATTATCTTATGCAGGATAAAAGATTGAATAACTAAACCCTGCATAACTAATTCTTACATAAATTAATACATAGATCCCCTTGTAAGTTGTAACTAGTCCCTATATTACTAATACCTGCATAACTCTAACCAGCTACCAAATGAACCCTAATCGTTCAAGCCAATGACAGTGAGGTAACTAAATAGTAGGAAAAAAATGTTTAATACTCTTTCCCAATTTATGTGGCACAATTTCCTTTTTGGTCCGTCCCAAAAAGAATATCAATGTTCTATATTTAGAAACAATTTAACTTTATGAAATGATTTACAACCACACATTTATAAAAGACTTGTTTGGACCACACATTTCAAAAGTCTTCCATCATTTCTTAAACTTCGTGCCAAGTCAAATGGTGCCACATAAATTGGGACGGAGGGAGTAATACAAATGTACCAAATTCAGAGCTAAAATGTCGAAAATACACACACATGTATATATCAACCGTTCAACTCTATACTTCAAGCCAATGACAGCGAGGTAAATAGTAGGAGAAAGATGTTGAATAATACAAAAGCACCAAATTCAGGGCTAAAATGTCGAAGATACACACACACACGTATATATTAATCGTTCAACTTTATTGTTCAAGCCAGTGACAGTGAGGTCAATAGTAGGAGAAAGATGTTTAATAACACAAACGTACCAAATTCAGAGCTAAAATGTCGAAGATACACACAACATATGCATATATTAATCGTTCAAATCTATAGATCAAGACAATGACAGTGAGGTAAATTGTAGGAGAAAAGATGTGAATAATACTAGCGTACCAAATTCAGAGCTAAAATATAGAAGATACAGAGCAATGGAGGGACGACAAATCTCCTTAGGAGCATTACCTAATTTACAAAATTCAAACCAAAGATTTTCAACTCATTACCATCCAATAAACAATAAACACATACAACATCACAAACGAAGAAAATCAGAGATAATCCAGATCTTATGTCTCCACACACACACGTGTATATAATAATCGTTCAACTCTATAGTTCAAGCCAACGACAGTGAGGTAACTAAATAGTACGAGAAAGGATGTGAATAATACAAACGGACCAAATTCAGAGCTAAAATGTGAAAGATACAGAGAGAGAGAGAGAGAGACACACACAAACACTCACACACACATATGCATATATTAATAGTAGTTAAAGCCAATAACAGTTAGGTAAAAAGTACGAGAGATGTGGATACTAGTAGCGTACCGAATTCAGAGCTAAAATGCCGATGATACAGAGCAACGGAAGGACGAAAAATCTCCGACGAAGACGAAACAGAATCCGTGATGAAAGCGTTGCATTTCGGAGGCGACAGAGATGGTGTTAGGGCTCGGAGCTGCGAAGAGAGTCTTCTCCACATTTCTTCTAGAAGAATATATCTACGCTGAGAAGCTTCTAGAGTTTCGGAAAGTGACGGACGTCGTTTACAGAATCGCCTGCGATTGTCGCCGGTGAACGGCGGAAGATGGCGGCGCTTGCTGAAACTCAAGTGTGTGTGTGTGTGGGTTTAGAAGCATTAGGTTTCACACGAATATTTTCTTAAAAGAATTTTCACAAAAATAAATTAAAAACTTCTCTTTGAAATTATTTTTCAAAAATTAAATCCTGATGCAAAAGCAATGAAAAGTATTCACAAAAATAAAAAATAAACTTCTCTTTGAAATTATTTTTTCAAAAACTAAATCCTGATGCAAAATCAGTGAGAAGTATAAATTACTGAATTTTAAGTCATATGAATTGAAAATATAAAAAGTACACATAAGTCTACGTCACGTGGATGTAAGCCCAGGAATTCCAAATGATTATGCATCACATGAATTTGGAAGGAATGAAACAAAATGAACAGTTTTTGGTTGCATCGCTGATTGAAAAGTTACCTCCTTCGTGGAATGAGTTACTTAAAACTCAAGACAAAGGAGATGATGACCTTTTGAAGAGCTTATTATCAAACTCCAAATTTAGGAAGATAATAAGAAGGCCTTACCTAGGGGTAAACAACCTGCTGAGGCAAAGACAAATCGGCCTGAGGCTAAAGGGAATCCAAGCAAGAAGCGGAAGTCCAGAAAGACGGCAAGGCCCACGCAGCGGAGATGTTCAGAGGTAACTGTCACCACTGTGGGAAACCTGGTCACAAGATCAAGGAATGCCGCAAGCTCAAGACTGAGCAACAATAGGAAGCCAAGGCGCATGCTAACGTCGTCAAAGACACGCTCTTGGATGATATGATTGAGGAGTTCTCGGCAGTGGTGCTTGAAGCAAACTTGGTCGAGAATCTGAGGCAGTGGTGGGTGGACACAAGTGCTACCAGACACATCTGTTCCAACAGAGATACCTTCTCCACGTACACACCGATCACCGACAAGAAGATGTTCATGGGCAACAACGCTTCCTCTGACGTGCTGGGGTTATGAAAGGTGGTCCTGAATATGACTTCTGGAAAGGAGCTCACTCTGAAGGAAGTGATGCATGTCCCTAAGATTAGAAGAAATTTAATTTCAGGACCTTTATTGATTAATGCTGGTTTTAGGCTAGTGTTTGAATCCAATAACTTTGTACTCACTAAGAATGACACTTTTGTGGGGAGAGGCTTCGTCTGTGAAGGCCTCTTCAAAGTGAATGTCATGTCTGTAATGCGTCCAAGTAATAAAGTTGAACCTTCTTCTTATTTGCTTGAGTCTTCTAATTTATGGCATCATAGAGTAGGACACGTTAACTACAAGTTTATCCAAAGGCTGGTAAAGTTGGAGTTGTTGCCGTCTATCGACGTAAACCCTCAACATAAGTGTGAGGTGTGCGTAGAGGCAAAACTCACCAAGCTTCCTTTTCGATCCGTCGAAAGGAATACCGCTCCACTAGAACTTATTCACACAGATATATGTGATTTGAAGTTCGCACAAACTAGAGGGGGAACAAGTATTTTGTGACATTCATTGATGATAGCACAAGGTATTGTTACCTTTACTTGTTGAAAAGTAAGGATGAAGCCTTTGAAGCATTCCGACGTTACAAAGCAGAAGTTGAGAACCAACTAAGCCTGCAGATTAAATCCATTCGTAGCGATAGAGGGGGAGAATACGTAGCGCCATTTGAGGAATATTGTGCCCAAGAAGGCATTGTTCATCAAACGATGGCTCCATACTCACCTCAATTGAACGGTGTGGCGGAACATAAAAACCGCACATTGAAGGAAATGATGAATGCATTGCTCATCAATTTCGGTCTTCCCCAAAACATGTGGGGAGAAGTCGTCCTTACCGCTAATACGATTCTTAACAGAGTCCCACATAAGGGTAAGGACAAAACTCCATATGAATCATGGAAGGGAAAGAAACCCACCTACAAATATTTTAAGGTGTGGGGTTGTTTGGCAAAGGTTGAAGTACCCAAGCCAAAGCAGGTCAAGATTGAGCCTAAGACTGTAGATTGCATATTCATCGGATATACAAATAACAGTAGTGATTATCGCTTCTTAGTGCATAAGTCAGATGTTTCAGATATCCACGGGGGTACAATCATGGAATCAAGGACTGCTCAATTATTTGAAGGTACTTTCCTAGAAAGGAAAAAGACATAACCTCTCACAAATGAAGTTATGAACAAAGCTCTCAGGAACCGGGAGTCGTTGACGGCCCGGGTCTAGATGGTTCAGATCTAGTGGATCTCGAGGTGGCTGAATATCCGGAATCTAGTGTTCCAGATTCTCAAAACTCGGAGACTCCAGAGATGGAACTAAGGCGAAGTAAAAAGGCCAGGAAGGATAAATCCTTCGGTCCATGACTTTGTAGCTTATATGGTTAATGATGAACCAAGGACAATTGCTAAAGCGTTGTCAACTCCAGAAGCACCGCTCTGAAAAGAAGCTATTGAGAGTGAAATAGGCTCCATTCTGCATAACCATACTTAGGAGTTGGTTGATCTTCCTTCAGAAAATAAACCGTTGGGTTGTAAGTGGATACTCAAACGGAAATATAAAGTAGATGGGTCTATAGAAAAGTACAAGACCAGGCTGGTAGTCAAGGGCTATCGGCAGAAAGAAGGTTTTGACTATTTTGACACGTACTCCCCGGTATCTCGGATGACATCCATACGGGTATTCATTGTGATCGCAGCTTTGCGTGACCTTGAGATACATCAAATGGATGTCAAAACAGCCTTCCTAAATGGTGATTTGGAAGAAGAAATTTATATGGACCAACCCGAGGGGTATGTGGTTCAAGGGCAAGAGAATAAAGTATGTCGGCTTGTCTAATCTCTGTACGGGCTGAAACAAGCCCCGAAGCAATGACACGAAAAATTTGATAGTACTCTACTATCGAAGGGTTTCGCCATTAATGAGTGTGAAAAATGTGTCTACACGAAAGGTAACTCTGACTCATTCGTCATGATATGCCTATACGTAGATGACATGTTGATCACATGAAGCAGTCCTAGGATAATCCTAGAGACTAAGAACATGTTGAAACAATGCTTCGACATGAAGGATATGAGTATCGCAGATGTCATCTTAGGGATAAAATCTCTAAAATGTCTGACGGACTGGTCTTATCTCAGTCTCACTACATCGAGGATGTTTTGAGAAAGTTCGAGAAGTTTGACAGTTCACCGATAAAGTCACCAATGGATACAAATCAAAAGCTTGATAAAAATCATGGTGCACCCGTATACCAGGAGCGATATGCACAGTGTGATCGGTAGTTTGATGTATATAACAAACTGCACCCGACCTGATATTGCTTATGCAGTCAATAAGTTGGCTAGGTTTACCCGTAATCCGAGTGATGATCACTGAAGACGTTGAATCGGGTATTACAATACCTGAAATACACGTTAACTTTCGGGTTACATTATTCGAGATATCCAATTTGTACTAGAGGGGTACAGTGATGCAAACCGGATATCTGATATAGAGAACACCAAGTCCACCAATGGGTATGTATTTACAATTGGTAGTGGGGCTGTGTCTTGGAAATCCTCAAGCAAACTTGCATCGCCCGATCCACGATGGAATCAGAGTTTATCGCTTTAGACAAAGCATGAGAAGAAGCTGAATGGCTTCATGACTTCTTAGAGGATGTTCCGTGTTGGAACAAACCCGTACCTTCTGTAATGATCCACTGAGACAGGTCAGTCGGCTCTAGGAAGGGCACGAAATGCTATGTACAACGGCAAGTCTCGTCATATTCGACGGAGGCATAAGACCGTTAGGCAGATGATCACCACGGGTATAATATCCATTGATTACATAAAGTCAAAGGATAATATAGCAGACCCGCTGACAAAGGGCTTACCCAAGGATCAGATGTTCTGCATGTCTAAGGGAATGGGCTTAAAACCCAAAGTATAAGGACCAATACGGTGGTAACCCAACCTTAGTGACCGGAGATCCCAGTAATTTGGTTCAATGAGAAAACTAAGCCGTAAAGGTTCAGTTGATCGCTTCAGTGGAAGCATGAGCACTTCGGATAGTGATTTCTGTAAAGAAATACCAAATCCAAAGTCGTTCCCGCGATAGACGTTAAGTGCTATCTGCAGTGTGGGTAAAGGTTAAGTTTTCAAAACCTTTAATGATCCTCAACAGTTGAGGTTAGGATTGGGGCAATTTTTAATGGTTCCTAACACTTGTGAAGTGGGGTATAGCAGGATACCTTGTTGGAGACCACCTATTTAAGTGCGAGGACAGGCCGCCTCAAATGAATGCACTTAAAAATCCAAGAAGTTGTCCACGGCCACAACGGACAAAACATTACGAAGAAGAGAGTAAGGGAATTTGTTGTGTTGGTACTATTGACTTGCCTTACACTAAAAACTGACGGTTCAAGACATCACGTTCACCGCGCAATAAGTAAGTCCGATGGTATTTAACTATGGAAGGTTCAAAGCTGAAGCTACCTCTCCTTATGCAACATCAGTCCGCTGAAATATTGCTGGAAAGGAAAAGGCACCATGTGAGTGCGCCAAAATCTCTTTCAAGGGGGATTGTTGGAAATTTGCCTTTGGCGGGAGCTGCGTCCTACCAACTTTAATGGCTTAAACACTAGTGTTCCGCATGTTAGAGAATCTGGGTCTTCACATGTGCATAATCTACTAAGTAGATAACCGTAGGGCCAAGGATCGTCAAATTTTGTTGAGAAATGAAAGAGATATTGGTCCACGAAGTGAGGTGTTTGAAGCGTGGAAAAGTGTGGTATTTAGACTAATTCTCCCTCATCGGTGGGGGAAGAAAGATTTGTTTAGTTTATAAGTCTCAAAGTTGGCTTGGAGTTTGGGACCCCAAGGGGTATCCCATGTGTTTAAAGAAGAGGGAGGACCTAGATGTGCTTCGGTTCGAGGATAAGCCCACGCGCGCCGCCGCCGCCCGCCCGTCCGGTCCGGGTTGTGGGATGTGGGATGTGGGATGTGGGTTGTGCTTCTTCTGATATTATCTTTTTGGACCAGAATTGTTTCATATTTACAGTTTGGTCCCTGAAGTTTCAAGTAAGTCAAAATTAGGCAGAGAACTTTGCTGTTGTTTTCTGGAACGTCAACCAGCCTTAATTTGCACTTAATTCAGTCATTTATTTTGGCTGAATTACTCTCCCTAAATGCCAATCCGTTGCACATCAATTCACCATTTATTTTGGTGAATTATTACCTCCATAATTGTCATTACTTGGCCAGTAACAACAATTATGTGGGCAGTTGGTAAGTCCTCTCCTTCAACTATATAAAGGAGCCTTTGCACAATTGTTGAGATACACACAAACATACAAACGAATCAGATTCTTCCCATTATCTTCTAACATCATTTCATTACTCAAAATTCTTCAAGGTAGCACTTGAGTTTCCTTTGCTCAATTCTTCATTTGTTGTTTTATCTTGGGAGACAATTGTTCAAGACGTAAAAAGGATACATACGGAGCAATCTTGTCTTAAAGACAGAGTGCCATCACTCGACTCAGTATACCAAAAACCGTTCTAGTTTCTTGTTCAAGTTTATTGTAATTTCAGTTTGTTGTAATACTTAGCAGTTACTTATTTCCGTTTTCTGCACAATTGTAACCAACAATATTTACATATTACAGATTACAGTTACATCCCTCACTAGTGGGAAGGTAAAACTAGCATACAATTACTGTTTTCCCTCAAGAAGGGACCTATAGTTATATTTGACTCCTTTTACGACGTCCACATTGATATTGATCACATGATCCTTTCTTGGAAATCTCCCAAACATAAGATTGGATATGACAGTGTTTACAAAGTTTATTATTGAATAGTTAATTGATTTATGCTTAAATGAAAAATAGAAAAGATTGAATATTGTTATTGTTTTCAAAAGGGCATTTATTTCATGATAATTTCTGATTATTATATAAGCATGTTTTCTGACTTGTCCCCACTAAAAACGATTGTTGTTAAGTGTTATTACTCATTGAGCTAGCATCTCACTCCTCACTATTTTTTTTTACAGAGACCGCATGTGACATTGGAGAGGATTTCGTTAACTAGAGAGCACAAGTTGAAAATTTCGTTAACTAGCATCTCATGAGTATTCTTTTATTTCTATTGACTTGTGACTAGTATTAGATTAGATATTTTTTCCATATTTTGGAGATGATTTCAGTATTATTATGTGGAATGGTTTATTGTGGAAGATTATGGTTTATTGGTTGATATTGGTGGGCTGTGTGATTGATTTATGAGACATGAAATTTTTGGATAGTCCCAAAAACAGGAAAAACTCTGCCCGATTTTCTGAAAATTTCTGTGAAGGCTTGCTTGAAATCCTACTCCTTAACGCCGGTCATGGCCCTAAATTAGGTCGTGACAGACATGGAGAAATCATATGATATACTAATAATGTTTATTTGATGGTATTGGAAAAGAAAGAAATTCAGAATAAATATATACACGTCACAAGGGACATTTAAGCATGAGAACAATAATAGGAGACACAACGAAATTGTCCATAAACTACAAATTTACATTTACACTAGAGATAAACATTGAAACCATACTTGCTTACCCTATATATGGATGATCTAATGAAAACAATACAAGATAAAGTCCCATAGTCTAATGATATTGTGCTAATTGACAAAATCGATAAGAGTATCAACCAAAAGTTTGAACTATAAAGAAGCAATATAAACAACAATCCATGAGCTTCGAGTTCGGACCCATAAAAAATATATATATATGTGATACGAATTAATTGACTATAAATTTTAGTCATGTTAGTACATTTTATTTGGATCCTGTACTGTATAGGAGCGTTCTTAGCCATATCTAAGATTTTTATACTATGAGAACTTGTATAGCCAACCTTAACTTGTTCAGATGCCTAATAGTTGTTTGATCATCTGGTATTTGAAATACACTAGCAAGGCTAATTCGAACTTGTGCTTGATAGATCGTCTGAGGGGTAAAACCTCCATTACCACCTAACAAGAACTAGAACATTTAAGCACAGATTGTATCCATTGAAATCATATGACAAGGCAATTGTGAAAAAGAGAACAACTTTATTCAGTCTTGTGTATCTTAAAATACAATCAAGCTAAGACCATGAGATAAATGTTATATTCAAAACTGCAGTCACTTCAAGATCCACTAGGACTAGGAGTAATCTTCTTTCACTATATTCACTAATGAAGGGAAATATCAAACAAGAAAAATAAAAGAATAATTAAGAACTAGCATTGATCAGCTCCTTGGTTGCTGCTGGAACCATATGTTGAGGCTGCAATCACAAAGTTGAAATATCAACTTAATACCAGTGAATAATGAAATCTATAATGTAAGTGCACGAAAATGTAGCTTTCAAGAACAATTTGACATATAGTTACATGTATCGACAAGGATAGCAAGAGACAAACTTCAGAGACCGATCCCAAATTTGAACTTTATGGTTTCAAGATTGAAATTTGACCACATCTCATTTGATTTACTATGTTGAACATTTATTATTTATACTTGTTTAGTGGATGTTTTAACACATATGCAGGATCTAAGCCAAAGTACAATACACCTGCCCCTTGACAAAATACTGGAAAACAAATACTTGAATGAACAACACAGCACAATAGAAGTTATGTATCCAAATCTTGAACTTGTTCCAAAATCTCAGTTATTGCAGTGGATAAAGTTTGACTGGGAATTCTTCCAAAATTCTTTTACAGCTATAAGAATTTCAAAAGGGATTTTTCTTCTCACTTTGTAAAAAAACAAACGAGAATTTCTCTTCTTTAGCTTAAATCTTGTTTTTAATGTAACTATTTGAATGCATAAACAAGAGATATTAACATTAGGATTTTATGGTTAGTACAGCCTACAGAGTTTCTAAGTGTTGTTTTATCTAATCTTTCAACAACAACCACAAAGTGGGGTCTGGGGAGGGTATACCTTACCCCTACCTTGAGAGGTAGAGAGGTTGTTTCCGGTAGACCCTCGGCACGCATTTTATCTAATCTTTTGCATTTCGATATTACAAGTTGCAAGTAAGCTGTAGCAATCAAAATGGATGATGAAGATGGTTATGTTGTAGGTTAAAGGCTTGAAGATGTCAATTCCATTACTTACCGGAGCTAATTCTTCCTCATGCTTTGGAATAAAAGCAGTATCAACATTCCCGTTCTTAAAGTCCTGTCAAACAACGGACACAAAGCAAAATTAGGTTCGTCAAAATCTTCTAAGTCGGTATACACGTTAAGAACATGGCAGTCCACCTACCTCGATATCAAGGATGAGTTTATGATATTCTATTGTGGTAGGAACTCCTGTTGAAAGAAAATGTAATTTTAGACAGAGCGGATACATAAATCGAGAGGTAAACGAGACTTAAGAGAATACCACGGCATGCACAGACAAGTATTAACATCCTATACAAATGCCAAAGTCCTTGCCTGTGGCAGCTATTGCTAGACTTTTGAGAAAAATGAATGACAAAAGAAGATTGGCCACAAAGAAAAAGGACCAAATGAAAGACAGACGATGAGGATCTCAATAGATAAGGTTCGACAGAGGACAGACGCAAATGGGCAAATCCCAATTTGAGTGCTGCATGGATTTTTAAAACTCTCATGGCAACTTAAAGGACCAACTCTACTTTCCAGTGCAAATAAGCACTCATAAATTCAGGAAACTTGTTGAAGGTTGGTCTTACCAGTAATAATGGTGTCATTCAGTGCTCTTTTCATGCGCTCAATAGCCTTCTCACGGGTCGGAGCCCATACGATGAGCTGCAACAGTTTTTTTAAATTTTTTGGAAGATATGTTAATAGAAGGAACAAGGAAAACAAGCTGCAACAAAGATCATCAAAACAACAAAATCTGTAGTCTCAAAACTTCATCTATTTTCTGTTTTGTTTGGGAAATTTTTTGCCTTTACTTTGAATATGCATACATCTCTAAGCGAAACTTAGTTGGTGATAAATAAAACACGAAAAACACACATCTTGCATAAAATTTACAACCGCACAAATCTACTTCTGGTTTTAAACACTCATTTGGTGGTTCAAGCAGACACGTGTACCAACTTCCATGGTTTCTGCTGGACTTTGTAGCAATTTTACTTGGATAATTCGAAATGGGAAAAGCATTAAGCAGCAACTTAAGAAGAGATAAGTGACCTCCCAAGTGCTCTCACAATACATGTCCCTAAAACAATGTAAGAGAGGGTCGGGGTCCATGGAGAATGGGACAGGTAAAGATTAAGAAATCCACCTTTCCAAGCAGGGAATCGTAGCTAGGTGGAACCACATAGTCAGGATAAACGTGGCTATCCATACGCGTAAATGGACCTCCAGCTGGCAAATATGAAGTGATTCTCCCTATTCATGAAGAAAACAAGCTTCAGTTTCCAGATATATCAGGTTAAACGCAAACCAGCAAAAGTAATGTCTATTCTGATTTTGAATCTGGCATCCATCAAGTAAAACAAAACGAGCATATCCAACAAAGTGCAATTCAATCATATAAATTGTAAATGTTCTGACTCCAAATCAGAAGGTTGCATGTTCGATTCACGAGGTTCAGTTCCCATTCTTTCCCCACTTGTGGGATTACAATGGGTATGTATTTTTCTTCTAACAAGTTTCACTTTAATGCAGATGCTTTTCAATGTAATTTTAAGAACTCGTTGAACAGAAATTTCTTCTTGAAATGTTTAAATCGGGGTAAAATACACCATCATAGGCAAGAACAGTGGTAAGAGAAATTAGGAAGTCATCAGCTACCTATCGTCTCTATATTAACTGAAATTTAATACTAAAGACGTTAATTATGTCTATATTGCTATGGCATTTGCATATTTATCTCTGGCAGCATTCACCTGCAGGGATCAATTTTACCTTAATTAAAACATCTAAGGATTCTTTTAATGTCATGTACGCCAGTCTGAAAATGTAGAGTGATTCGCTTACCCAGGCCGATTGGTATCACAGTGAAGTACGATTCGACCTTAACTTGCAAATAAATAATTGGCTTAAGTCACCTGCCGCCACATAAACTTGTCCACATATTCCACTTAGACCTGTACCAATTGAACACTTCTACCACTCCAAATTTGAACCGACTAGACACTTTTTTGATAATCAATCAAAAGTATAAAATATGTGTAGTACACTCGCGGATGACATGGCAAAGTGACGAATTCAATAATGACGTGTGGCATTTGGGTCAAAAAAATTATCAAGAAATTAATTATAAGAAAAGAAAAAGAAAAACTATTTAAAATCTATTTAACTAATTAAAGAAAATATTTTAACAATAAAAGAAAATAAAAACCTATTTTCTAAAAAAAACTACATATGTGTAGTACACTCGCGGATGACATGGCAAAGTGACGAATTCAATAATGACGTGTGGCATTTGGGTCAAGAAATTAATTATAAGAAAAGAAAAAGAAAAACTATTTAAAATCTATTTAACTAATTAAAGAAAATATTTTAACAATAAAAGAAAATAAAAACCTATTTTCTAAAAAAAAAAAACTACCCACCCCCACCCACCAAATCCTTTCCCTGCTACTGAACTGCCGTCCCCCGCCGTCCCCATTTCTTCTTTTCTTCTTCGTTCAACCAATATGTTCTCTCTTCTTTTATCCATCTAAAAAAAATCCACAGATACAAGAAATTTCTTCCTCTACCAATTTTTCATTGATACAAGTAGTAAGAAAAAGAGGATGTGATACAAATTAATGGATTCAATCTTTCGGCTTTTTGGTAATTAAAGATGGGTTTTTATTGATTTCTATTAGGTTCTTTTCCTTCTTGTGTTGTGGATTTTTTAGAGTTTTGAATTTTTGATAATCTCTGAGATTATTTTCGGTTCGTTTCTACTTGCCGGAAAAATGGAGATTAGCCAGAAAAGTTTTAAGACCCAAATCTGATATCATTTTTCTTGATGGCCAACTCAGATATGAAAAAGAAATGAGAATTGTAATGGTGGTGAAGGAGGCGAAGAGGTTGGAGAAAAAGAGGAAGGAGAAGGGTGGATAATGGCAGCAACAGCGACAGCAGCGGAGTTGGTGGTGGATGGTGGCAAAGTGAGATGAAGAAGAGATAAATTTTTTTTTTAAAAAAAAAGCCTAATTAGATGCCTCTCATGCGGAGAAGGTGATGGCTGGAGATTGAAAAAGAAGGGGAAGCAACTGTGGATGGTGGTGGCGGAGTGGCGGTAAGGAGACAACACAATGAAGAAAAAGAGATTTTTTTTGGGCTAAATAATGCCCTTTCACGCGCCTGACTTGTGTGCATTATACACATTTTGCCATGTTAGCAAAAAGTGTTTGAGTGGTTCAAATCCGAAATAGTAGTGATGTTCAATAGGTACATATTTGAGTTGAGGTGTCTAAATGGAAATTGTGGACAAGTTTAGGTGGCTGCGGATGACTTAAGCCTAAATAATATGACAGTTTGCCTTGAAGGTCATTAATCATGATATAAACGGAAAAAGTTATTGTACCGACAGAAAATTCAATAATACCTGGGCCAGGTCTGAAATTTTTGAAAGCATCTTCTGCGTTTATACGACATTCAATTGAATGTCCTCTAAGAACAATATCCTCCTGTAAGCAAGAAAAGAGAAATAAACAAAAGGAACGAATTAATCTTAGTTCTGTTTTTGGCAATCTTAAAGATATAATTACTCCTCTAAAAGAAAAATTGTCATTTCTTCTCCCTTTCTCTGTCAACAGTATATAATTCAAAGCAATAAACATTAAACAGGACCCTTTTATATACATTACAAAGTTACTTTTATACACCCAAATTACTAAGAATTTAACCTTCAAATGGTGGAATGTTTATTCATGCAACTTACTTTATGCAATACAGAAATTTTTGAACTCTCATTATGATTAGTAACTCATTTCCTTGTCCATCTTTTTCCAGAAACAGGAGTCCAATTAAAAGAAAAGTTGACTTTTCTCTGTTACCTGTTTGTATCGGAGCTTTTCTCCCATAGCCACACGGATCTGTTCCTCTATCAGATCGACAGAGGATATCATTTCTGTCACTGGATGCTCTACCTACATATTCAGCAAATTGACATATATTACATTATTTGCTGAATAATATTAAAAGAAAACGACAGATTACATCTTTATCATTGAACTTCCAACTATCTGCAAAGCCTAATAGCATGTTTGGCCAAGCTTCTAAAATCAACTTATTTTGAAAAGTGTTTTTTTCAGAAGTGCTTTACAGAAAAGTACTTTTGGTGAGAAGCGATTTGTGTCCGGCTAATCAACTTGAAGAGCAATTTTGAGCAGCAATTAGTATTTGGCCAAGCTTTTAAAAAGTGTTTCTATGTGTATTTTCTCAAAAGTGCTTTTCAAAAAAGCACTTCTCAAAAACAACTTTTGCTTCTACTCAAAAGCACTTTCCCTTCTCCTAAAAGATTGGCCAAACACCTCAACTTTGGAGAAAAATGCCTTTTTTCTGAAAAACAATCACTTTCGGCCTTGGAGCTTGGCCAAACAGCCTATAAATCTTGAACAGAGCTTCTTTCACCTGAATACGAGTGTTCATTTCCATGAAGTAAAAGGACCCTCTCTCATCCAATAGGAACTCGACGGTACCGACACCAATGTAACCTATGGATGCTGCTGCTGCAACAGCTGCATCACCCATGGCTTTCCTCAGTTCTGGTGTCAAGGCAGGGGAGGGTGCTTCCTCCAGCAACTTCTGATTTCTTCTCTGCAAAAACAAGCCATTTCAAAGGTGCCGTTTGTTAGTCTATGCCACTTGACCTGACTAGAATACTTACTGACATAGCTAAAAATGTACTCCCACTGTCCCAATTTATGTGAATGTGTTTGACTGGGCACTGAGTTTAAGAAAGAAACACTTTTGAAAATTGTGGTCCAAAATAAGCCATAGATATTTGTGTGGCTATAAATCATCTAACTAAGGGTAACATGGGCATTTTAAAGTTAAATTGTTAATAAAGACAAGAGTGTCTGAACATTCAACAACCATGTTTGACAAGAAAATGAAGCATCCCCAAATGACTAACAGAATTTATAATACGGAAGATCTTTCCGGTCATGCAAATAAAAAAAAATACAGAAGATCGGATATACATATTTGCATAATGTTGTACCTACCTGAATACTGCAATCACGCTCTCCAAAGTGCACAACATTACCATACTTGTCCGCCAGAACCTGCATATAGCATGAAGCTGTGAATCAGATATTTAAATCAGAAACTTAAAGAATATTAACTGTATAATACAATGTCCATGGAAACCAAAAAGGATTACCACCTATAAGCAGATAAACTGTGTACAATGCATTGAAGTAATAAACCAGGATTATATAATTTTCTGCATGGGATTGATTAAAGATAATACTTTAGAAAGAGAAGTGCACTTTTGAATGGTCATCTACTTAACGTTTATTGCACGTGGATGCTAAGGGCAAAAGATGCAACTGAGCTCCACACCAGATTCAATAAATAAATAGCAAACTCAAATAAGGATAGGTTGAATTGCAGATAAAACAGAACAAAGAAGGATCTCAGCTAGCCGAAAGTAAAGGATGAGGAGTAGAAAGGGATCAAGAACCAGAACTAGTTTGTTGCCTCCATTCCCTCTTTTACAAACCAATTTTCTCCTGGAGCTTTAATCAACACATAAAACCATGATATGTCCCAACACATTGTTGATGACATAGTCCTTTTCCTTCTCTTCCCAAGGAACCGTGAGAAAGTTTTAAAACAAGAATCATTTTCATGTGCCACTATTGTATATTGAGCAAAAAACAAAGATTAATTAACTTAACATGTGTCAAATGTCATCATATGTCTAGCACCTACTACTAAATCAGATAAAAAAGACACAGGTACTGTCCTGATTCTGCCTCTCATTGCACGGAAATTCACCACTGGATGAGAACTTTTATATGTTATGTTTAACATATGTACTGTGTGTGTGTGTGTATTATAGAAGTTGTTCGTGATTGTTAGAACAATAGCAAAGAATTTTTCTTTTCTAAGATTTTTTGTCAAATATATGTAGGAACTTCAAGTCCAATATAAAGAAGTAAATGTGTCAATACAAAAGAAGCACAGATACAAACTTAAGACATTTTATGTGTGTACAAAGCCTGAGACAACAGCTCATGAGCCGTTGTAAGATGTAATGTCCAACGTCTACGAGTTATCAGTTACTTGAGACATGTTCCAAACAGCGTGTTTTTCTTTTTTGTATACCAGTTCTTTCCCTCGTAAGAATTCAATCGCTATGGTGTTATGTTCTTTTTCTCCTCAGTCAGAAAATTCTTTTGGTTAATGAAGTAAGGCGCAACAATACCTGAAATTCAATGTGCCTAGGATTTTGGACGTACTTCTCCAGATAAACGCCATCATTTCCAAATGCAGCTCCTGCTTCACTCTTAGCTTGCTGAAAGTGGAAATAGACCAAGCTTAGAGATAAATTCACAACTCTGGCTTAAAGCCATTATACTTCATGATAGGTTTTGTGGTTCTGCTAGATTATGTATGGTATAACAATCATGGAAAAAATGTTGTGCAAATCCCAGCTTATATAAGAAGAGTTTCCATTCACATGCATGGGCATAATATGGAAGTACAGAATGCACAGCTGATATGAGATATTATCAAAAGCTCATGGAATGATAATATCTGAACATAGCAAGCGCAGGAAGAGAGAAAAGAGAATGTGCGACAGCCACATCAGTTTCGTCTTTCTTTTGTCGGCACACATCAGTTTCGTCGGTAACAAAGTACAGCAGATATAACTTTCATCTATATAAAAATCCCAAAAATCTCATTGGGTGAATCTTCAGAAATTAAAGAAGTCTTGGTACAGTTTGAAGTCAAAAGCAAGAGAACTAATCTTCACCTACCATGTTTTTTAGAGACTTAAAGATTGACATATAATGCAAAGAGAAGTACCTGTAATAATTTTACAAACTCATCAGGTTCTTTAGCAAGACGCATTCCACGCCCACCACCACCAGCTGTTGCCTTCAAAACAATAAAAGCTTCACAAGTTAGGTGACAACTTTTCAGAAGGGAAGAAAAAGAAAAAAGGATGTCTTGTAAGAAAACTTTTAACAGCAACGAAGAGAAAAGAGAGCATAAAGGGAGAAAAACAATGCATTTGCAGCTTGTGCTGCTATAGAATTAAAGAGGGGAAAGAAAGAAAACAGGTGTAACGAAAGAAAAGGAGGGAGCTAAATGAGGAAACATGAAATGGTTTCTATTCTTCAATACATTATTTTCTTTTTTGAACATCATAACTTATTTTATATGCATTTAACCTTAAAATTTCACTTTCATCAAACTTAATGCTTAATATTGCTCCATTTCATAGCTTAACTGCTCAAGAGGTAAAGTTCCATGAAATAAAATTGGTGATTTAGCATGAATATGATTAACTTTAAGCTATTCCCCATACTAGACCTCTTACTATTAAAAAATCATGCAATGCTTAGCTGGGAAGCATAGTAAAAATGCTCAACTAATTTTCCCATACTTGACAAGTTGATGACTTGATCCTTTTTTAAAATTATAATTTAAGAAAAGTTTACTCATCAAGTCCAAATAACAAATTGTAGAATGAACAGTTCTCATTGTTACAAGAGAACATTCACTAGAAGAAGTTCCATGTCATACACTACTTCAGTGGCTAAAAGCAGCAAAACTATGTACGAGACAAGCATGACAAGTGTAGAACAAACAAGATAATCAGTATCTTAATGCAGAAAAGTAATGAAGATTGGTAAATGTTTTTGCACAAGTCCATAACGCTATAGCCGCACTAGTATTATAGAGACAAGTCTAACAAAAGCATACCCAACAAGCCGATCAGTCTCCAAAAGCATAAAATACTTGAAGACAGCTGTTTCAGTATACTGATTTAGTCACTAGAGTAAAAGGGATATATGTAAGATACCTCACAGCACAGAGCATTTGATAGTTCAAGCTACTTCAGTTTTGAGAAAAGTTACCTTAATCATCACTGGGTAACCAATCTCCTCGGCGAGCCTTACACCTTCTTCAGTGCTCTACGATGGGGATTGTCTAGTTAATGATAAGTAGCCATGAAATAGTAACACTTAGACAAACAAATACAAAAGTGCATATGTGCATGCGGATGTCCAATTGACAGGAAATGACTCGAAAGATGATAGCATGACACACAATGATACCTGCAATAGTCCGACACTTCCAGGCACAGTTGGAACACCAGCATTCTTCATTGTATCTCTAGCAGTGGATTTGTCACCCATGACTCTTATACTGTCTGGCTGCAATTTTAAGATAAATCTTTTAACATGATGTGTCTACATTTCCTAATGTTTTGAGTAACCATATGTGTGTTTTATGTTTGTGGTGTCGAGACCAGCTTGCGCACATCGACTATTCCACAGGCAGCCTGTTCAGCCCACAATAGATTACCAAGTAAATCCTGCCTACTGGGGCAGGAGCAGCTGGGCTCACACCAAGTGGGCCCACTCCCATGCCTCAACCACTAGGTCATCCCCTTGGGACGAATAACCATGTTTATTATGGCTCTCTAGGTTAAGTAGAAGGTACGATATTGTCTTTTAAAACTTTTCTTTTTCTTTGGTGGACGGGGTTGGAAGTAGATTTTACAAAAATAAGATTTTACTTAAAAGTCAGAGAAAGCAATTGCTAAAAGACAAAGGATGTAGCTACTAGTTTATGTGGCCATAAATGAAAATCTAGAATACATTCGGAGGCAAATGATGCATATGCTTCCCATGATCAAAGGGAAGGAAAAGACATAGTTATGTATATATACGTTTGCTGTTTGGGGAAAGAAACAAGAATAAAGACTTCCATCTGTAAGTCACTAATCTCAATAGAAAAATTAATGCTTCTTTCTTATCATTCCTGGGAGTGTCAGATTATTGTATTAAAAGATTCAGATTATACTGAAATAAATATCTTCTGATCGAAAAACTACCCGAATAAATATCTTTCGCCTTATAAAAAAAGAATAAATATATCTCTGTTCCCATTTTGTTAGTACCTACTGAATACAAGTATACAACGCGGATACCATGGAAAGATTAAAATAGGTAATAAAACAATAACATGTATGTAAAGAACTTACGTTTGGCCCAATAAAGTTGATTCCATGTTCTCTGCACATCTCAACAAAAACTGCATTCTCAGCAAGAAAACCATATCCAGGATGCAACATTGTACATCCGCGACTGATAGCAGCAGACAAGACATTTGGGATCACTAAATACCTGTACATGGTAAATGGGGATGTAAATTTCATAATTCTTGGAGATGAAAACTATGAAATGAAGATCAAATAAAGATAAGTAAATGCAAAGAATTTTAGCATAGTTTTGTCCATAAGAACAGCAAGTTCGTAATAACTTACGATTGATTACTTGGTGCTTCCCCAATGCAAACGGATTCATCAGCTAGCTTCACATGTAAGGCATCTTTGTCTATTGTGGAATAAACCGCAACACAAGGAATTCCCATCTCATGGGCAGTTCGAATCACGCGAACAGCAATCTCTCCTCTATTTGCCACCAGAATCTTCTCGGCGCGACATGTCACAGCAAGAGCACCACCACATTTGCTAGATTTAGTACTAACTTTGTATGCTTGAGCTCTCTGCCTTGGAAAGTTTATCCTATTTCCTTCCATAAAGCTACATTGCGAGCTCCTAATACCACTCGTTCTCCCAAAAAATAAACCCTATTGAGAACACGAAACCATAGTTTAAGGTTATCTGTAGCATCAATATATTCACTTGGGGGCCAGAAAATAGCAAAAAAGCACCATATATTTCAACTCATATAGAAAACACCTACTCGCATCAACAAAATGCACCATAACATTCCCTCTTTGTGACTCTCACCTTGAATGTTTGTGCAAGAACATGTACATATAGAGAGAAAAAGACAAATATGATCACATAGAAGACTCCAAAACAAGGTGAAAAGCAAATACTCCCTGCCTCTTTTTTTTTATATGATGATGTTTCAAGTAGTTTTAAGAAAAAAGAAACACATGTTAACACATAACCTAATTTTTTGTTAGTAATTAGTATTAAGGGATGGTTTGGTTGCTGGTTATGAAGAGAGATATTCATGTATTAAAACAAACATATGTAATTCCATATCTGGTGAACTTTTAGTTGCTTTGTACAAAATTCAGCACATCAATATGGTGTTTGGTTATCATTTTACAATCCCACATAAACAAAACATGTATAAGTTATGAGCCAATTTGCGTATTATTTTATGCCGGGTAGAAAACGGAATAACTAATCCATACATTACTAATCATTCATCATTCTAACCAGTAACCAAACGACCCCTATACCAAAGGTGTTTTCAGTATTTAGTGGTATTCAACCCGTCATGTCAGTTCCCATAAGAGCATATCATTTAATGGCAAAGCAGGATGTTAAGACTAAAGAGATTCCAAACATAGAAAAAAAACTGTCGATCTTTCCAGAATGGACCAAAAAGGTTTGTTTTATAAAACGGAAATGGACCAAAGGAGTAACACACATTACTTATAGACATGGTCTTACGGGAGTAGAGCAAAGAGCAGATTTGCCACAAACGCTAGTCATGGCTGCAGAGTCCATTTCCTAATCGATGTAATCCAATTCCTGTTTTCCTGCCAAGAACTGAAAAACAAAAACAAATCTTTTGAACATTGATCCAGGACCCACAAAGAATAAAACAATGCAAAACAAGAAAATGAAAAAAACAAGCAATTAGAACTGTAATTAGCTTAGTCTATACCTATTACTTTGACAGATAGAAAGAGAAAGGGATAAAGACTAGGTGGGAATGGAAAAAAACAAATCTTGTTAACATTGATTCAATACCCACAAAGAATAACACAATACAAAACAAGAAACTGAAGAAAACAAGTAATTAGAACTGTAATTGGCTTAGCATCAGGGGCGAATCTAAGTACAAAAATTGGGTCACGTGAACTCATGGTCATCCAACTAAACTCGGTATATTATGTGTATAATCCTTAAAATATGTCTAATATTATCTGAAGTACCCATGGTCAAAAGAGTCTGAGTGCTGCACTGGTTAAGGTATTGGGTTTAATTCTTCAAGTTTGAGGGATCAAACCCAACTAGATGCACTATAATTTTTTGAATCTCATCTTAAAAGCAATGGTGCACCATCCTCTTGAAATCATGGATTTGCCTCTGCTTAGCATGAACCTATTACTTTGACAGAGAGATGGAAGAAGCGGAGATGGGTATGGGAAAAAATAAATCTTTTGAACATTGATTGAAAACCCACAAACAATAACACAATGCAAAACAAGAAAGTGAAGAAAAACAAACAATCAGAACTATAATTAGCTTAATCTGTACCTATTAGGCATGCAAAAACAAATCTTTTGAACATTTAATCAAGACCCACAAAGAATAACACAATGCAAAACAAGAAAAATGAAGGAAACAAGCAATTAGAACTGTAATTAGCTTAGTCTATACCTATTAGCAGAGATGGGGATACAAGACTAGGTGGGTATGGGGAAAACAATTTTTTGAGCATTTAATCAAGACCCACAAAGAATAACACAATGCAACATAAGAAAATGAAGAAAACAAGCAATTAGAACTGTAATTGGCCTAGTCTGTACCTACTACTTTGACAGAGAGAAAGAAATGGGGATAAAGACTAGGTGGACATGAAAAAAAACAAATCTTTCGAACATTTAATCAAGACCCACAAAGAATAACACAATGCAAAACAAGAAAAATGAAGAAAACAAGCAATTAGAACTGTAATTAGCTTAGCATGTACCTGTTACTTTGACAGAGAGAAAGAGAAATGGGAATGAAAGAGGAGGTGGGTGGGTGTTAGATTTGAAGGGGGGGAAGTTTGGTGTCGATGAAAACAAGAAAGCAGAGACTTTGAATGGTCCGCCAAAAGTGGATTTGGGGCTCTCAATGTTGAAGTGAGCTCAACTGAGGGTTACACGTTTTAGCTGCATATGGGCTATTGTATATTTGTATGCTCCTAGTTATTTTGATTGAACATAGAGTTTAAAAAAAAAAAAAATATATATATATATATATATATATATATATATAATTTAAAATAAATTAAAAATATTTATGTTATTTAAAATAAATTAAAAATATTTATGTTATTTAAAATTAAATTATTATTAAATAAAAAATATGTAATTCTTCTTGTGACCGATTAAAAAGATTATTTGGGTGATATCCTGGGAAAAGGGCAAACATGACCTTTAATTATGTAAATGTGATTATATGCATAAATTTAGCTCAACAGAAATAAAATTGATTTTGATTCTTCTTTTTTTTATATGAAGACAATTGCAGTGTCTTCAAAAATTAAAAGGATTTTTATATATAGTTTTTGAAAATTATTTATTTTTTATTAAAAATTATTTGAGTTTTCAGAATTTGTGTCCTATTTAATTGTTATTAAACTTCAATGGGCAATAATATTTTTAATCGGAAAGATAAGAATATTATGAGCAATTACGTATAACTCAACTCTTTTAACCATCTTAGGTCGTGTAATTTCTTTGATTAATTTATTTACAAGAAAGTTTTAGAATTATTATTATTATTTTGTCATGTGACGCTCCATTTCAGTAATAAAATATATTTAAATGAATAAAAATCTGACGTTAGAGGTCTGTTAGTAGTTAAGATCAAATCTTAGCTAATTCATTAATGATAAAAAAAATATTTGGGATCAAATTCTGAGGATAAATTTATTAAATTTTTCATAATTAAGGAGCAAATTTGAGTCGGTCCATTGACGATAAAAGCTATTTTAGACCAAATTCAAACAAATGATAAATTTGTTCAATTTTTTTACCGTTAAAGACATTTATAGCATGTTCCCTTAATTTTTACAGAAATTAATATTCAATACGTTATTTGATGTTTATAAAAAAAAAATAGAAATATCAAAATGTACCAAAATAAATATACTAACTTACATATTATATATACTTTATACTTTATATCAAAAACATACATATTTGAAATTGGCATCAGAAGAACTGGCTCATATGCATACAATTGAAATTGATGATACAATCAAACTCTCTTGTTATTTGTTATAACAATATTTTACTATATCAGTTTAATTGTTTCTTAGAAATCGATTTTTCATGTTATATTTTATTTCTCTATAACAACATTTTACCTATAACAACAATGACATTCATTATAACGGTACACTCTTTGTAAATTACATCTATATAACAATTGTACTAAAAAATTGTGAAATAATATTTTGTAAATTTATATTATGTATAAAAATAAAATATTTTAATTCTCAATTCATTTAATGCATATATTCCTTAGATTTTAATTCTTTATCAGTATGGTACAACTAGTTACATATTGATTAGTAATTTATTAGGTTTTAAATTTTAAATTAATGAGTTATGAAAATCAATTAAAATTTTAAAATTAACAAGTGTATTATTTTCGTTTATAACACAAAAATTACAGAAAAATAATTGTTTGCGTACTTTTGTTTATAACAGATAAATGACATCTAAACATCAAATGTCAGTATATATATATTATATAACAACACCTCACTATAGCAGCCATAAAACTTTTGAACAAACTCTGTCATGATAGAGAAGTTTGTGTAAAGAATGGATATTGGGCCTAACTCAACCTCAAAAGTTAGCTTGTAAGGTGAGAATTGTCCAAGTCTATATAAGTAGTCCATGTTCCCATTCAATATCCGATGTGAGACTCTTAACACTCCCCGCATGCCCAAACCTCGTTAACTGGAGCGTGTACAATATAATTTGGGGCCCAACATCGGTGAACAAAGTATTGGAATGTGTCTGGCTCTGATACCATTTAAAGAATGGATATTAGTCTAACTCAACTCAAAAGCTAGCTTGTAAGGTGAAGATTGTTCAAATCCATATAAGGAGTTCATGTTCTCATTCCATATCCGATGTGTGACTCTTAAGTTTAACGGCTAATAATTGAACCAAATAGGATGAAGTCTAATTCCATAGAGGATAATAAATGGTAAAGGTGACTGGTAAAAGAAGAGAGGAAAATATCAAAAATAAATAGAGTCACTCCCATCATTGTTGGATGAATCCAAATGAAAAAGAGTTAAATTAGAACTTTAAATTATCTTATTTTTTTCCTCAATGTAAAGATTTGATGCAATTCAAATAATTACTGCAGTTCAACTGTAAATGATAGTTCAATTTAAAAGTTCATACATGATCACTCTTTGGAAAATTGAATATTACTTAATTTAATTAAGTATGATATTTATATAACATCTTAAGAAAACAAAAATAAAATTGAAATAACCAAAAATTGTATCAAACCAACGACGAACACCTTATTTGGTCCCCAAGAGTTTAGACTTTTTTTGCGACCAAGTAAAGTATTGATTGTTGTTATTGCATTGATAACTAATTAGATTCTTGTTATTTCCTTTTGTCACGATTTATATTGTACACTTTCATTTTTAATTTGACACAAAATAGATGGCAGCTTTGTACATTTAATAATAACTTACCTTTTATCTTAATGAGACAATTTACTACGCTTTCAAACTTCTATAAGAACTTCGTGATAGCACCCTGCACAATTACTTGTGAAAGTTCAAATTTTAAGGCAATGGCTATTTTTTCAATTATAAGGGTTGAAAAGTGCCCACTTGTGAAATTTTAAATAAATGTATGTTGCAATCTTATCCTGAATCGCACAAGATTATAGCAGGTTAATTACCATTCTTATCCGACTTAAACTCATAAATAGCCTTCGTGAGACAGATTCACTCAGGTATTCCCTTGCAAAGTTCAGTCGAATAAATATGTGGACAATCGACAGTAAAGTGCAAAGATCGTTAAACAGGTTATAACTAAAACGACTGCAAATACCTTTCCCCTCAACTTGATTTGCATATCTTCCATTATTAACTTGGAAAACCAAATTCCAGATGTGAATACATAAAAACATGCAAGATTTGTTAGCAAGCCCTTGTTGACATATCAGGTGACATTGAACACAGTCCAGAAAGAGCAACTAGCTATAGTAATAGTGATTCATCACCTCGACTTGAGTCTCCACTACATCTATTTCATGTCCGCTTGTAGCGGTTGGTTAGGGATCAGCGGCGACGAGAAGAATTTAGGGTATAAAACTAGGGAAATGTCCAACGAGGGAAATGACAATGAAATACATATATTAAGTTGCATATTGATACATTCTAACAGCTACATATATTTACATGTTAGTGCCAGAAATCCACATTTAAAAACAAGTATTCACAAACGACTCAAGACACGTAGGCTTATCCTTTTTCACTGTATACACTGGAGGATCGATCTTATGTTTCTCATTTCCCTTTCAGACGGAGATCAATCTAACGAGAGATGGTTAAACATCACGGATGCGGAGAAATGCCTTCGTGAACATAAAATTCTGAAATCAGTAGAAGGTATCTCCTGACCGCGCTTCAGAAATGAGCCCACCAATCAAATGGAGAACACTTTGAGCACTTGGCAAATATACCTTCAACACTCTCCTTGTTTGAGCTCTGGTATGAAAAGAACTTGTGCCTTCTGGTTAGTGTTGAAGTAACATTAACTCCAGAATTGGTAAGTTTTCTGCACCTCTAATCAAAAGAGATCAGCATGATTCACCACTTCAGAGTTTTTCGGGCTTTCTGAGAAAAACTTTTCACAGTTACTTTGTCCGCAAATGTTAATGGGAATTCTTCGTCAGCTTCCTCTCGTTGATCAGACCAGCCTGCTGTATTTCTATCATCCTTTGAACTTCCCTCCACAGGTTCACAGGACGAGTAGGAATCCTCTGGTATATCCCGGTACAAGTGTTTCAGCATAAAAAGAGCTGTATCATTATCTCTCCAGTAGTTCCTGCAAAAAGTTGATCATTTAAAAGATTTGAACATACCATAGAACAAACGGAACATCTTGATCAAAAGCTGCCTTGGAGATGAGATGAAGCAATATACTACAATGGGTTGGCAAGGCATTTTTGACCTGACATTTAACACTAACAAAACTATCTGCAACGGAATACAAAATGAACCATAGGCAATCAGGATTCGGATGCCAGCAGAGACGAAAAAACCCTAGATGATTTCTTTCTATTCTTCTAAGCCTTGGTAGATAGGCTACCCCATACCCATGCTGGTAGTAAGTAGCAAGTACCCGGTAGATTAGTCGAGATGTGCATAAATTGGCCAGGACACCACAGTTATCCAAAAAAATTAGATTGGTACATCTTCACAATCCCTTTGGCCTTGGAAGACTATTTGGAAAAGTAAGGCACCTCACAAAGTCAAATGTTTTGCTTGGTTGGTAGATCATGGAAAATGCCTTACTCTTGACAACTTGCAAAAGATAGGCAGAATACTTTGTAATTGTTGCTCTCTGTGAAGAAGGGATTGGGAAGATGCGAACCACTTATTTCTTCATTTCAGCTTCACCAGTCAGATTTGGCATTTTATTCTGTGTCATGTGGGCATTAAATGGTGCATGCCTAGGAGCACGGTTGATTTCCTCCTCACATGGCACAAACAGGATATGCATAAAGCGTCGGGTTACATCTGGAAGTCTATCCCAGCAGTAGTTTGGTGGGTCGTATGGACAGAGAGAAATGCTAGAGTTTTTTTATAACAAAAAGGACAATTAGTTAATCTAAAACACAAATGTGTATTTTTGCTTAATTTTTGGTGCAACATAACCTCGCAAATGTTTTAGAGCCGGAGGCGTTGGCTGAGTTTCTTAGTTCTTTACACTCAATGTAAAGTATCTTTTGGATGTATTTCTGTCCAGCTTTTTCTTAAAGTTGGCCCCCTCTTTACATCAATAATATTCTTTTAGTTACCTAAAAAAAACTATACCATACCGCTTAAAGCAGCAAAACCTAAAATAAAAGAGCTAATTGTAAGGTTAAGTTTGGATTCAGCTTTCTTAAAAGCCCTTCGCATATATGCAGGAGAATGCAACAAATTGACATTTAAATATATGAGACTATTGACCACTCTAAATTCGATAGTGTTGTCTAAGGATGTTGAAAGGCTGGGAAAGATGCAAATATACCAGGCTTATTCAAAAGAAATGTTGGTTATGACTCAAGAAGCTTCAACAATCTCCTAAAGGACTCAAAAGCCAGAGAATCATACAAGATAGGAACCATGAGACAACATTCTCCTCGGTAACGAACAAGGGAGAACAAGAAACAAAAAGTCACATGTATGTTTTCTGATTAGCTAACTACTCTACTTGTAGGTGTTTGGACATAATTATGCAAATATCATTTATAAATAAGCCTTTCAATTAGTATAAAGGGGAAACATGTAATTGACTTAATAAACCCTCTTAGGTTGATAAGGATACTTACGTGTGCGCTCCAAGGGTTGAAATGTATGCATGCCGAAATGTTTTATCCTGCAATAAAAAAAGAAATAAGAACAAAAGGCAATTGTGAGTGGTGAGTATAAAATATAGAAACTCATTCACGGACACTGCTAACTGTTCGAAGGCTATGTTGCTCGGAATCTTCAAAAATATAAATAGGTGCATGTCGTATCCTCCAAAGTAGTGTATTTTTGGAAGATCCAACATGGGTACGGAAACATAGTTAAAAGGAACACATAGGAAGCACCTAATGATTTGTACAACATATATATATATATATATATATATATATATATATACGGTCATTTGTCACAATCATGTGGATTTCAAAAAGGAGAAAAATATGTTGATCCAGTTTGCTGGAACTAGAACATAAGTTCACAACATCAACAGACAGTAAAGCACAAAATCTGATTAGTAGACGGTGGAATGCCTCATGTGCGTAAGCTTTTAAAACTGTTGATTCCTTCCAGTAATCCTAATTCTTTTAAGCTTTTAAAATTATTGAAAAGTTTCTTTTGTGGATATTTCTCTAATGATTAGTTTGAGAACAGGTCGTACTTTCGCTTTTGTGCATAACATAAAAGTTAAGAATTCAGTTTTCCTAACACATGTTCTTCTGTCATCGATTTTATGCGCGATCTCAAGGCAACCACGAGTGCTATTAATCTTGAACTGAATCTTTCTCCGCCAAAGAAAATGTGAAATTCTCTGTTTTGGGTGAAAAGTAATTTTAGAGGAAACCCTCCTTACACTCCAATCTTGCCCATACCCATCGGGATTTTATCGATTGAAATGATCGGCGTTAATGATCAGAGATTTTACATGCTTCTTTATAGCTGGCAAATTCATATTTCCTCCTTGTTTTGTCATCAATGGTGAAAATGTATAAACCCATTCGAACTGGTTTCCTGAATCCTTTTTGAATATGTATAGACCCATGAAAAAGTCTATGGAGGAGAAAGGTGACTTTTTAAAAAAAAAAAGAATGAGAAAAAACATAATTTAAGCTTTTCACACGCTCAGATGTTAGTGGAAAACAAACAATATGCCATGTCAGCGCAAGGTGTACTCAAGAGTCGAGACACACCTCTGTAAAGTGAGGCGTCTAAATGGTCACTGAGAAAGTTGAGGTGTCTAACTGGCAGTTCGTGCCAAGTTTAAGGGGCTATCTATTCATTGAATAACACCAATTTGAATATTGAACAAGCACCCACATAAATATGAACATCAAATGACTAGAACAGCTACAGGAAAACAATGAAAGGGTAGAAAGAGCAAGGAGAATAGCCATGTAACATAGAAGATTAAGCCTTCAATTGCAGAAGAAGCTGGGAAGATATAACGTAAATAGCACAATTGTTTCAAGGTACTGGCGAATGAACGTACTTGTAAAACATGATCTACTCGACCATCTTCACTTCCAGTTAACCTCTCCATTATAATTGAACCATATGACCTCTCTTCTATCTCCTGAGATTCTTGGGAACCGTCTGCAAGAAAGTAACATAATTACCCAGAAATATAGGAAGGTAAATGGCGTTTGGTGGGGGTGGGGGGAGAGGCTCCAGCTTGATTTAGAGCTGATAGCTTCTGTAACAGAGGAAAATGATGAGGAACTTTTATAATCTAAACTGGAAGAAAGCAAAAGAATAAGAAATACTTGTTTTTATTACCATCTTCACCATCCGCATATCTTGATTGACACAGAGTAATCACCTTTACCTAATCAAAAAGCGTCGTTAAGATCCATAACTCATTGGCATCATGAGACCTAATTAAAACCCATAAAATAATAATAGAAAAGAAGGCTAAACACTAAAATAAGAAAATCTACCCATCTTCTGTAAATGACCCTTGAATGACATATGAAGTTCACGCCACACCAACCAACTAAGAAGGAAAAAGAAAATGCGGAACATTATTTCCCGCAAAGATATGATGATAATCCAGGATTCTAAGGTTTCGAACTTGTGGAAAGATGCATGTCATAAAAAGCATTAGATGAAGAAGACACATTTCTAGCATGATAATTGAAAGGAATATCAGCTTATAGAAGCATAACCCAAGTCGTTCAATTCATGATTTCAACAATAAGCTGATATAAAATGAAACAAATAATTGTTTTCCATTTCACGCGATCTCTTCAGCAGGGATCTCTACTTTAACCAGCTGTTCTTTATAATGTTAAGACCATGCACAGATCTATACTTTAAACAGATGTTCTCTGATTTTGTTATGGTCATTCAGATTCCAACCAGCAAGTTCCATTAATAGTAAGCCTAATAATTTCTTTTTTTTTTTTATAAGGGTAGTAAGCCGAAAAATTAATTCTTCATTTGTCTATCTTTGCAAGATTACAGGAAATCTAGCTTCCTAATGAGTGATATCAAATCTTATCATCTCAATTACAAACATACCACCCTTTTGTGTATGTAATGTCACATAAGCAAATAGGGAAAAAACACACCTTTACAGTATTTATATTGTTCACAAAAGCCTGTGAATGCAAAGCTGCTACTTCTTTAAATTCCTGCACCAAGTAGTATCAGGATGCACATTAATACAGATGGTAGAAGGAACCTAACACATTAATTACGTAATTATGGAGGCCTTACCTGAAAACCAACATGCAATCGTTTCCCACCTCTGTGGTAGGGTATAATGACGGGGCGTTTGTTGAGATATTCTTTACAGACGAGTGGTTCTATTCTGAAATAGGAGAGAAGCATGCATGAGTTGTATAACAAAAAAGTTGACAAAACTTAGCAAAAATGACGACAATGAAACCTGTATGCCACTGGATCAAAAGGGTGGAATATGTTGAACATTTGTCGACAAGCTGGCATCTCTTCAACTATATTATCCTCTTCCCAGTATTCTTTCCCCCTGCCTGTCATACCAGGATAAAACAGAAAATAAGATATGATAAGTGCAACAGATGTGTGAGAAATTATGAGAGAAAATATATTATTGAATTGTTTTATCTACATGATTACACTAAGCTTAGACACTCCATTACAATCCTTTTCCTAGTAGGATACTATATATGAAATCCTATTTCTATTCTACATTACAATTATTTTCCTAGTAGGATACTATATATGAAATACTATTCCTATTCTAACACTCCCCCTCAAGCTGGTGCATACAAGTCATATGTACCGAGCTTGTTACAGATGTATTAATACGAGGATCAGTGAGGGACTTGGTGAAAATATCTGGCAGTTGATCACTTGACTTCACAAATTTTGTAATAATATCACCGGAGAGTATGCATGATCTGGATTGAGCAACCTCAATACCTAGAAAATACTTTAGTCTGCTGAGATCTTTAGTACGAGTCATGTCAAACTCCTGAATTACTGTGCTGAATTTCCCAAACTAGGCTCTGGGAGACTGTTTCAGATCATAAAGTGACTGACGCAATCGACACACCATGTTAGACTCTCCCTGAGCAACAAAACCAGGTGGTTGCCCCATATGAACTTCCTCCTCAAGGTCATAATGAAGAGAATAGCATACTTCACGAATGTGTTCAAGCCTATTACAATAACTACACCTAGGTCGAGATCTTTCAATGAGACATCCTAGTCGCTTTTTCATGGACTGTGATGTGCGATTTTTTGATCTCCTCCTTAAATATTTTGAAGTAATCATAGGACTTGAACTTTCAATTCCGTGTTTTTTGGAGTTAAACATATCAAAACCGAGAGACGTGGCGAAATCTGACTTGAAAGATGAATGGAATCTGACGAACATAACCCAAGAAGAAAATCACCGAGATCTGACCGGAAAAAGGTGCATACACGGCGCGTGGATCTAGCCGAAAAAAGGTGCATGCACGGCACGTGGATCTGACCCGCTAGCCGGAGCTGGCACTTCGAGCGACACGTAGTGGTGCGTGAGTGGGTATTTGTCGGAGCCGTTGACTGGGTTTTGGTCGGAAGAGATTGATCTACCTCGTGGTGGTGTTGGAATTTGCGCAACACTACCCAAAAGTAATTTTATAGCAGACAATTATGTTGTCACCGAAAATATTGCATGTGACTGATTTGCTTTCCTGAAAATTGTTGGAAATTTGCACAACAATTAGTCTCTCACTAGCTTGAACCTGATCTATGTTGTGGTGGTGTTGGATTCTGCACAACACCACTGGATAGAGATGTGACGCTAGCAATCAACGGAAAAATTATGTGCGGTGGTGATATTTTTTTTTTTTTTAATCTTCGTTGGAATATTGTACAACGGAAACAGTCGTTGAAATTGAGGCATGAGACTGTGATGGTATTTTGTGGGTAGGATCGAAATGATGGCACGACCCTAGGGGACGCAAAACAGTCGCTTGAATTGAGGTACGGGACTGTGATGGTATTTTGTGGGTAGGATCAAAATGATGGCACGACCCTACGGGACGAGAAATTATGCCGGAAAAGTTATCGAACCTCGAAGAAAGTGGTATGGGTCAGTTCAGAATCTCTGTGTGATGCTGACATCAAAAACAATTCTTAAAAGAATGGCCGGAAATAGCCTGAAATCACCGGAACCCTAATTCCGACGATTGAAATCTGGTAACTTTTCACGCCGAAAAAACATTGTTCATGCGGCACTGTGTTCACATCGATTTTTTTTTGTTCCGGTGATAATATTATATTATATGAAGGAGAATATTTTATTTATAAATATTTGAAAGTTCTCTACAATATTCACTCTACCATTATCTTTGGCCAGACGGGCGACATATTTTCTAGTGCCGTCCGCCGACAGCGGAATCTCTTTGATTCTCTACCAAGATCGTAGAAGCTCTGATACCATGTGAGAAATTATGGGAGAAAATATATTATTGAATTGTTGTATCTACATGATTACACTAAGCTCTATTTATACACTCCATTACAATCATTTTTCTAATAGGATACTATATATGAAATCCTATTTCTATTCTACATTACAATCCTTTTCCTAATAGGATACTATATATGAAATCATATTCCTATTCTAACAAGATGCACCATCTTTAATATATAGAAGAAAAAAACTGGCATATTTCAAACTCCTATGAGTTGCCAGGAACCAACAAAAAATATGAATTAACCCCTTATAAAGTAAACATCAAAAGGCACCAGTCACCACCAGCATACAGAGTTTATAGTATCCATAGGATTTTTGGAACTTGCAGAACTAAAAGCAACATAATGCACCAGGAGGATTTGACATACATTTATTTACTGCTACTTCAGTAAAAAATAAAATCTTTCCGCTGAGTGATATATAATATTAGGTTTATACTGCACAAGAGTCAGCAGATTCTGATAGTAGTTAAAGTAAACTTATTTGATCTATGGAAACAAACACTAGATGTCAATTCCAGCAAACAGACAACAATCTTACAGGCTTATTAGTTATTCAAGAGAATTGTCACAAAAGTACAAAGTATACACCCCACTGCCTCCACAAAATTCAGAGGAAAAATAAGCAATGAAATCGACTGCGCTTAAATATAGACAGTAGAAGAATTACCAATCCCAATACGGACATTGCGGAGGGAAAGAAAAACACCAAGAGGGGATCCAACAGCGAAAAATGTATCGACCTTTTCATGAAAGAACCAAAAATGAAACAGCCAAAGTTAGAAGATGTCTTGGAGTATCCAACAACAGATGGAGAATAATCGCGAAAACTAAAAGATCAAATTATCAAAAGCAAGTTAATGCATTCAAAGAAAATTGATAATCACACTATACTTAGAAGGATAGTGAATATTGCTAGTCCTCTACTACAGAAATGATGAGAGCATAATACAAGCATTTAGAGTGATAAAGATTTCTATAAGGTCAATGACTTTCTTCTAGGAGTTTTTAAAGAACATTGAAAGTCCTGCTCCAACATCCAACCAAGACTTGCCCAATCACACCCAGAAAATAGTAGCATCTTACAATGGAGAAGTATTACCTTAAATTTCAACTTTGTGTATCTTATTTGCGGGGTATAACTCTTTGCGGTATCACTTTCCTCAGGAGAAAGCCTTTCAGGAGTAGATTGAATTCTCATAGCTGCGTTTGTTCCTCCATTTTCTGCTTCCATTACACATCCCACCCCAAAAGAAATTTATAAGGACCATTTAATTCAATACAAGAAAAAATGCTTTTTAAGTTAGGGAAAGTTAAAAGTAAGCTCCATAAATGGTTATTTATTCTGTCTAGCTGTACCTTTCTTTGCACTCTCGGATTCTAATTCTTGGATTTTTGCTCTCAGCATATCAATCTGGACCAGCCTCATTGATGGAGAAAAATAAGTAGATAGAAAATATTACAAAAAGAGAGAAATACATGCAGAAAATGAAACTACCTCTTCCCTCAGGGAAATGACTGTTCCATCTTTTTGACTTTCAGATGCTCCCTCGTCAATCTTTTGATCAAACTCAGTTATTCCATCTTCCATATTCTCGGCATCATTTATGGTGTCCCTCTCATCAATAGGAGGTTCACGGGAATTTTCATTTGCTGACGAATCATTAAGTTGCTTGAAATCATCGGTTGCAGCTGGTTCGTCTGAGTCTAATGAAGGAGGGCCCACTGGATGACAAAAACCTTCAGTACGATCTTGCACAGAGTCTGATGAACTTGGTTCTACATTCGTTTTGTCTTTATCTGACAGATTACTCTTATTTTCCCCCCTCATATAGGTTTCATCATCTGAACTGAAAGCAGAGTTTTGGTCTAAAGATAGGTTGCTTTGATCCTGCTGAGACAATTTATTCTCATTTTGTTCTTTGTACAACCACTCCATGGGAAAAGGGGAGGACAGTTTTGTTTGGTGGCATAGGATATCATATGACAAGACACTCCCAAGGGAATGACCATACAAGGAAACCTGAAAATTTTACAAAATTTTAATATCTTTAACCTGAACTGTATACATCAAGTTCTTAAATAAATAAGAAAGGAAACTTTGCATGCTCAATCATCTTTATACCTTTCCACTATAACCGGGATTCCTCTTAAGAAACTTCAAGTATAACATATTCAACTGGTTGGAGACCTGACAACAGAATAAACAATTAGCTCCAAACACTAATGAAAATTATTTCTATTGATTTGTGCCGCAGACACTTAAAGGTAGGCAACTGATAGACCATAATGACGTGCCAATGCATATCATATAAAGCAAAGACAAATTAATCGGTGAATATGCTAAAATGGCACATACAGAATGACCTGGCAGAAAAGAAGAAGAGGACAACAACAACTATGCCTCAAAGTAGGAGGTCGTGGTCAAGTTACATGAATTCTCAACTTCATTTCCAATATTCAATAGTTTGGATTTCTTTAGAACTAGAGGTTTTCTATAATTTTTACTGACATACAAATCTCTACACTAAATAAAACTCCTAGCAAATGTTGAACCTAAGATAAGCATATTATCGTGACTAAGCTTTAATTCCAACTAGTAGGTATCGCCCATATGGATCTTTTGCTTCCATTGTGTTCTAGATTCTGCCAAATATGTATGGATTGCAAGAGATTGTAGGTCTTCATAGACCACTGTCTATGTAAGTTTACGTCTACGTCGTCCCAGTTTAACACCTTTGTTGAATTCTCCCACATTGGCTAGGGATGGGGGACTTGGACTCTTTATATGGACTTGGGCAATCCTCCCCTCATAAGCTAGATTTTGGGGTTGAGTTAGACCCAAGATCCATTCTTTACATAGTCCTAATTATTTGTGCTTCTCCTCCTCCTTCCCTTCCTTGCTTCGAGGAGGTTATCAGAGCCGGACCCATCCCAATTCTTTGTGTCACCGATGTTGGACCCCCATTTATATTGTCCACGCTCCAGTTGCAGGCCTGGGCGTGCGGGGGGATTTAATTCTCCCACATCGGCTAGGGATGGGGGACTTGGACTTCTTATATGGACTTGGGCAATCCTCCCCTCATAAGCTAGCTTTTGGGGTTGAGTTAAGCCCAAGATCCATTCTTTACAACCTTCAACCATCATGGTTACAAACCCATAAACCGGTGCCTTTGGAGGTATTCATATGTATTAAAACCAATTAAAAACGAAATAATTCAAAAAACTTAATAAAATGCTCTTCAAGTCAAGATGAGCAAATCTTTTGCAGAAAGTCATGCCGTTTACCTGAACATACCTTAAGTCACACAGGAAGTTAGGTCAAAAGAGTCATTTTCTAACTGTCACTATCCTTACGCTTAGGAAGCCTTGTACTTGGTCATTTGTTTGGTAAAATTGGTTGAATCGTTGTGGTGCTTTTAGTTTGGTTCCACTAGAGGTCATTGTTGCTTTGATAAGCAGAATCTTTGATCGCTGAAGTTAGAATAGACTACCTTCATTTTTTCCCCCACATGTTTCTATTCCAGCATTACACTCTATCCTGCATGCCTAGTGCCCATTCAGTTCTCTTAGAAAGAACATTGTTTGTGTAACTCTGGGTTACTTTATGATTTGTAATTGTATTAAATACTTCAGAATAGGTTAACTTAAAGTTTTTTGAGTGATTTACATGTGTATGATTTCACTCTAAAAAGGAACTATTTCTTTGCAACATTATAATAGATTCAGCACTAGTTATGCAGTATATGAGGAATTCATCATGAAAAAAAATACAAATGCTACTGGGCAAATCCTCTCCATCAAAGCAGAAGTTTAAGAAAACTACACATACATTAAACATTCAAAGACAACAGGAATTCCTATGATCACATATTCATTACAATTATCCATTAAATGAATTTACCCGTCTTCTGAAAATTTAACAAATACAAGCTGACAAGAATACACAGTTATTTTCTAACAATAGGTTATGTGAACCACTTGGTTCACTGATCAACAGCCAGGAAGTGAATTCACTTCCTAGTGTAAACAGTGTTATAAGGGTAGAATTTGACCCTTTCCTTTTTTTGAATAAGTTGTTGTTAGGGAAGGATTTAAGGAAGATAAGGCCAGTTTGACGTAAGGAAATTACTAATAGTGCATTGTATCAACAACCAAAACTTTAATTAGTAAGGTAAGCGCATAGGGTGCTTGGCCTTGGAGCCATACACCACATTTCAGAGAAGTATCAATTTCCACTTATACCTATTTGTGTTCCATAGTAACTATAGAAACAGTTATGTGAATTAAGACCCCCCCCCCCCTATTCTCCAGAGCCAAAAGAGTTTGGGGCAATGGAAGTAAAAGGTTTGTAAATTGAACATTTTTTTATCAGTAGAAGTAAACTTTATTAAATAACAGACAGTACCAAGCTGGTTCTGCAGCAATACAGAAATTAACTGGACATAGAGTCCTCAAAGCTGAAGGGAATCCAAGAAATCCAGCAAAACATCAATTCCAAAATCAAAAGAAGTATAACTTGAACATTTGAATAGAAGAAAGCAGTGCAGCAAATCAAACACAACAGCTGTGCAACATCAGAAAGAAGAAAGGATAGTGGGGAAAACTTGAACTGGAGAAAGAACATTAGAAGTACCGAGTCAATAATAGCCTGACAGTAAATGGGGCTCATGTAATACAGCACATCATGCACTGTTGCACTCAACACCTCGCGCAATCCCCGCACACCTTCTAAAGTACATCTTTCAACTACAGCCTCACCACCAAGCTTTAAGCCCTTCCTCCACTGGTGGTACCCACAATTGAAACATAAGAAAAATTGGCGTTAGTTCACAATCATAAATCAACAGTAAACAGATCAAGGGACAGACCTATGAAGAAGAAACCTCAAAATATCACATGACAGGAATGCAGAAGATAAAACACTTAAACATGCTAAGGGACAAAGGGGAAAAAGGTGTGGCTTTAATTAACAAGATAATGGTTTAATCGAAAGAATATAACAGAAAATTTTAGAGTTGCAGTAAGTTAATAATTGGAAATAGTTTCATCCAGCACCACTAAGCATAAACAATGTAAATTCAAATACAGACGGCAGTGACTATACCTACTTGGTACCCTCGATTTGGCCTCTCCTCTATCTTTTGCCTTTTACGCTCTCGAGTAGGACTCATATGCAGAGGGTGGATCCACTTGTGGTCTCAGATTGCTAGGCCCTAATTACATGTCCAATAGATGATTTTATTTACTAATTAGATGCTTCTAGTGTTCATCGTTATAATCAACATTTGCTACTAACCCTTCTGTTGCAATTGCAGTAATAAATGACACTTTGATCAAGTAAGCCTACATTTGCTACAAAAAGGACAGAATTCTACACTAAGGAAAGCAATATATTGAACTTGAATGACAATGTACTAACTTTTTTTTCCTTCTGAAATGAATTTCCTACATTTACCACCCAAATTTCTGGCTTGGAAGTTGGAGGCTGTCCACCTTGTGCTTAACACAGTTAAGTGGTCACTCCCTTGCACCCCAAAGATGACACCATGTTCCAAGTATAGGAAATCCAAGAGGTTCCTTTCCGGACGCCTTGTTTCTTGACCTTAAAGTTGTGTGGGATAACCTAGACAGACATCTCCTTTCACCAGCTAAGTGGCTCTCTCTCTCTCTCCCCCCCCCCCCCCCCCCCTTTCTCCCCTTCTCGCCCTCTCTCCCTCCCTCTCTCTCTCTCTCTCTCTCTCTCTCTCTCTCTCTCTCTCTCTCTCTCTCTCTCTCCTCCCTCCCTCCTTTCTTCCCTCTTTATTTTTGTCTTCCGTACTTACTTCCACTTGTCTTCTCTTTCATGGGTTGCTCACCATCTGCCATCCATCCAATTGCAACCATGCTGAAGTTTCTTAATTCCCAAATCCCAATGTTGCTCCTGCACCTAATTTAGGGGGATGGGTCTCCCTAGCTTGTCAAATAGAGAAAAGGAATGGTCCAAAAGATCATTTACCTTGGAATAAGTTGAAAAGTTATTACTGATTGCGGAAGAAATAGAGACCCAAGCCTTGATGGATTTTCTTGGTGTTCTTCAGAATGTTGCATTGTGGTTAAGGAAGACTTGACAAACACTGAATTAACCCATCAACATGAATGGTTCAAGAATCCTTCAATGCTTCTCTTGTTCCACTAATTCCAAAAAAGAGCAAGGCCGAAGAATTGGAGTTCTCGACCAAAATGAGGTCTTTTATTTAGAGAGGAACCAAACTAATGTGGAAAACAAAATACCTAGAGCGCATGAAATTCATGTGCAGTAACCCAATGTTGAGTTTTATGTGGAGATTATATCTCCTAAACCCCCAAATGCACTGATAACAATGTCTACCAAATTAAGAAATGTAACAGACCAACTATGAAAGCATTACCTGGCATGGGATGAAGAGGACTCTCTGAGTGCCACGTTGGTATGAGGTTAAGTGTCGTTCAGCAAGGATTGACGTGATATGACGGAAGTCACTAACATCATCCACAAGATTTGATTTTTCCAACCTTTGACCAATACCGTGAACCATGAACACCAGATGTCGAACAGGGACCTGTGCGCAGCAGTATCAAGTGCACAGGTTACACAACAAAGCTATCATAAAAGTTAAAAAGAGACCATTCCACATATGGATATCAAAAGTGGAAAAGATGAGTCTTGTATACAAAATTACACATCATGAACAAGTTTATGGATATTTTCTTTTTAGGAAATGTTAGTAATCTCAACTAACTTTATCAGCAAAGGTAAAAGAAAAAGAAAAACAAAGTTAGGGCAGAATTGATTAAGCAAGTAATTACTGAAATCTAAAGAACATGGATGGAGACATATCATGCAGATAGAACCACCTCAACGAGTTGGACAAGATTTCCCAACTCAATCATTTCACTGCCACATCAGCTTGGTCAACTGGTCAGAAGTGTTTAAAACACATGTTTTAACCGAGTTGAGGTTTTAGATTGGAACTTAATAGAGTTAGAGGGGCGGAATGTCAAAACTAGAGGTGTCAACCAGGCTATTCGGCCTTTAATATAATAGAAAAGAGTATTTTCAGTTCACTGAGTGAGACAAACAATTAAAATTAGACATTAGCTTGATCTTGCAAAGAAAGTGACAGGACATATTTTATTTTTGAGGGAATAAAACTGTCAAACTATAAAAATCTTACCAATTCCAAAAATACCAAGTACCATTAACTTGGTACTTCTGATGCCTTTCATAACTACTTTCTCAACAACTAATACAAGCCTACATGATGGTTTCATATTTTAAGGTCAAGACAAGTACTCTCTTGTTTATATATCATTTACTTGATGAGTTATAGAAGTAGACCACATACACTCACGTAGTAAACAAGAAGCAGTTGGCCTACCTGTGAGCAGTAATCATCCATTTCTTCCTCCTTTAGTTGACGTAATTCGTCCTAAAAGAAACAGGTGAATGAGTACAATTTCAGCAACGAGGAACAAGAAAAAACAGATTAAATCCATCAAGCCCCTTGTGCACCACAAACCAGTCTTCTCTCTTAATTATCTTATAGATATAGAAGAAGGCATATAAACAACTTCCTTATTGCGAAGAAATGGACCTTGGACCTAACTCAACCACAAAAGCTAGCTCATGAGGGGAGGATACAAGTAGACCATATGAGGTTATGGTCTCCCCCTCTATGCCCACTTAAAGAAAGAATATGTAATGAGACTGAACGCCGAGAGATCATCAGTAACAAAAGAAACCAACACTACTAAACTTGCAGAACAAAGAGAACTGACACTAGTAAATTTGATAGTGAGCAAATGAGTGCCTGTGTTGGTTTCGGTGACTGAGGAAGAGCATATCCACGCCTTAGCTTCACACCGTTTCCCCCAAATCCTATAGCACCAGAGAAACCAGAGGCATCAGCATTTAGCCAGGCTTCCCAAGTATCATCTTCTCCACTGAAAATAGCATGCAGTCCCTGCATTGTAGAAAGCAAGGACATCATTACCAGTACAACTCAAAAAACATATAAACAAAAGCCCCTAAACTCAGCAATCTCATACCGGAGTGAACCCCTGCATATCAACTCGCGCTGCATAGAGCCCTGATGGCTGAAAGGTTCTTCTATGCCAAACCTGTGGCAGCCAGCCAAGACTCATCAACTAGTATTGAGGGAAAATTTTGAATTATCCACAAAAAATGAGGAGCATAAAACATTAAATAGAAAAAAGAATTGCACAATTGGATTAGTGAACAAACCGATAACAAGGTAAAATTTTCAAATGCATTTTATTTTTGACAGTAAGTAGTAGGAGTCCAGCATCTGCCACATGCTGCCAGATATTCTTTAACAGAACATGTAGAAACCAGATGATAAAACCATTACATCTAAATCTTTGCAGTCAACATCAGATAATATATATCAAAAGTGCCACTCTTGCTGCCAAATACCTTGCTGCGATATGCAAACTCCAACTGCTCACCAACATCTTCACGCAGCGGAAACCAATCCAGACCCCCTTTACGAGCAAACCAGTGACCTCTTAAGACACGCTGATTTTCTCCATTCCAGTAAACAGGAAAACAGTGTCTCTTCACCAAATCTACCTGCAGAGATGATGACAGTCATTATTCAGGAATTTACTTTTCCTTTTCAGCAGGACGCAGAGTTAGGAGACGGGGAACCTGCAAGATATTTTAGAGACCCATAACAGGGATATCTTTTTTTTTGATAAAGTAATAGGTCCATTGATGACGCGGAGAAGTCACACTATACAAGTGGGACAAAAAAGAGCAGTGAATGGTGTTCCATGCAATGAATATATCAATCAATGACGTGTTTGTTGCCAAGGTAGATCTTTTTCATTGCCTTTCAAGATATTGAGAAAGATAGCCGATCTTCTTGGGCGGCCGAGAGTGTTATGTAAAAAGGACTGCTTCCAATTTCTAAAAGAAATCTCAATTGTGTCGAACTTTTCATTTTTGGATCATTTTTGGAATAGTTACGGAATCCTCTTTGTAGGTCTATATAGTATTATGTCAGGTTCTCTTTTTGTATCACAAGTCGTTATACAGTACAAAAGGAAGTATTCTTACTTGATGGACTAATACGCAGTACCAAATATTCATCCAAAAAGAGAGTGAAATGGATAAAGGATACCTCATAGAGGCCACCCTTAACCCCAACTCTTTCTTCTTCAACTGAATACTCTTCACCTGCTTGAGAGCTCTCTGGAGAAGATCTTTCTGATGCAGGATTGAGTCTATTTGGTGGCCCCTTTGGGCCCTCACTGCACTCTGCGTACTCTTTCCACCAACAAGAAAGCAACTCATCCTCTCTCTGTAGAGGGAAAACCAATTGATACCTTAGATGTCAACATACAATATTCAGACTCTAATATCCACACGAGTACCATGATGTCCTTTTTGCTTCCTCTTTTCAGAGGGTAGATGACGACCATTTTTATACAAAGGGCAGCCCAGTACACTAAGTTCTCGCTATGTGCGGGGTCTGGGGAAGGACCGGACCACGAGGGCCTATTATACGCAGCCTTACCCTGCATTTCTGCAAGAGGTTGTTTCCACGGCTTGAACATGTGACCTCCTGGTCACATGGCAACAACTTTACCCGTTAATCCAAGGCTCTCCTTCTACCATTTTTATACAAAACTTAAATTTTGCATAATCAAGCAGAGGTGAAGTAAATATGGAGCAATAACTCTTTATCTCATACCAACTATTGCAGCACTAACTGGGTCATAGATTAATTATTCACGGATGAGAAGTAATCTAAATAAACAAGAAACATCACCTGCAAGAAAGAAGCCTCAATGGCAAGAGAATCCCTCATGCCAAATCTAAAGTAATCACCCTTTCCCACTATCTCTGTTCGGGGGACTGCTGCAGCAGGCTCTGTGCAAAAGTGAAATCCACAAAGGACAACCTAGATTTATACATGAATACGACAGCTCATGCTCACAGTAATTGACAATATTTGGACTCACATCTTTAAAGAAGATCTGCATCTTATTGGAGAATTTATGACTCATGACTACACTTTAAACCAGAAACTACAAGCTGATTCATAGGACTAAAGTTTCTGATGAACCCTTTGAAGAACACTAATTCTACGCTTGAAATTGGACTTACTCTTACAGCTGAATTTTAGAATCTACAGTGTTGTTACTGAGAAAGCTTATGTATATTTTTTAGTTCTGACATCTTTTATTGTTAAGCTGCAGGAATCGGGGTCAAAGGAGTGCAACATTTGGAGGACAAAAAATCTTCCAAAGGATATAATCAACAGCAAAAGCATAAACAGCAGAAAAAACTAGCAAATTGCTTTTCCAATTGATTGTTCCCAAGGTAGAATCTCAAAGAGGAAAGATATCCATGTGTCAAATATGTGGGCATACTCCTCAGTTTCAAAAAATATGTGGCGTACTCCTTTGAGCGAATACATTAACGACCTTTTATTTCAATTCAATTATTCTTACTTAACTTTGCCTCAATCCAAAACTTGGGGTCGGCGTCTTGGCGATATGAATCCTCTACACCCATTCAGCATTATTCAAGCTTATTTCATTGTAATAATCTGTCTTTTAAGGTAAATTAGGCCTATGGAGTCGCTAAAACTAGGGATTTTTTAAATCTCACATGATACACTGACATACAAGTCTCTCACCAACCTAAATAGTCTCCTAACAAACATCAGAAAGTATGTAAGTGCAACAACACAACTAAGCCGTAATTCCAACTAGTTGGTATTCCAATGTGTTCTGTTCTCACTCTTTTTTTTATAAGGTAAGTATATTTATTAATAAGGTACCAAGAAGGTGCTGAAGAAGTCCATCATGAGATTACAAAGCTGTAGCCAAAAGTGACAACCCCAGAAATTCCAAAAGCTCCAAATTTTGAGATATATTCTCAATCATCCTATTCCTACACTAAAAGTATAAATTCTGTAAATGTCTACTTTTAACAAGATAAATATGAAGTCTTTGGTCTTCAAAACCATATAATCCACATGATGCATAAAGGAATTGTTTTCAAATCTGTTTCAGGCTTCTGCTCACTCTCTGATTCTGCCTTTAACCATAAAAAGGAGAATGTGTCCACATCCTACATAGGGGCAGAGCCAAGTGGGTGCAAGGGGGTTCGGATCCTTCGCAAAAAATTACAGTGTATAAGGTTAAACTTAAAACTATCTTTTATGTATATATAGTATGTATATTTAGTAAATGTTGAATCTTGCATTAGGTTAGGCTGTCTACATCACACCCTTTGGGGTGCAGCCCTTTCCCAGACCCTGCTAACGCGGAATGCTTTGTACACCGGCCTGCCCTTTATATAGTAGATGTTGAATCCCCTTAGCTTTTTCGTGTGTTTAATTCTTTATATTTTGAACCTCCTTAGTGAAAATCCTGGCTCTGACCTACATATGTTACAATACAGAGAACCGAAAAGCAACATGTAGTAACACATGACATGTGGAGCTCATAGTTCAAATTCAATGATATCAAAGCAAAAAACTCAAACAACTATTAGAGCAGTTTGCAAATATGAAAAGCCAACATAGGACCTAAAAGATTTACAGTTAAGAGTAGAACATACGGTTTACTGCCAAATTCATCTTGCAGAAATACCAACGAACATCACCACCATCTGACGGACTTCTAGTCTGAGCAAGGTACTTTTGTCTACCTTCTAAGTGCTCAATCTCATCCGCTAACCTCCTAATATTTAACGGTGTGTTCTTCAACAAGTCAGGAGAGGTTTCATCAACCCCACCTTTAGACCCAGAAACAGATGCCATACCTTTCTACCAGTCAACTATACCTTCAAAAGAAAAACAGGAATGCAGAATTGGTATTAGCAAATACAATTTCAGAATCTCAGTCAAATGGTATGAACTCGAAAAATTATAGATATTGCCCAGCTGAAATCTCGAGTTTTTCTTTGTTTATTGAAATCTTCTATGCAAATTCATCAAATAAATGCTGAACTAACTTGAGGGCATTAACTAAATCATGTCCATCAACAGAAAAATGTTTTGGACATTGAAATTTTTGAAATTGGAAATCCTACTTCTGTGGGTTATAGATGAGTATTAAGATCATATAATTTTGCTAATTACAAGGAGAGGAGAGGTAGAGAGATTGTTTATAATAATTTTTTATTTCATATATTTTATTTTATTTTTATAAAAAATGGAAATTTTTTCTTACCCTCACCCCAACCCGCCCTCACCACCCGCTCATTTCGTCAACATAAACAAGGTGGTCTATCATAAGTCGTTTCCGTCAAAATATTTCTATTTCATATATTCAAAAAAAGAAAAAAAAATCTTACCCCCACCCAATCACGCACCACGACCCTCGGCTCGAGTGAGCAAAGCAAGGTAATTATGAAAGAGAAATGACTGTTACAGAGTATTCAAAAAAATATATATAGTAACAATAATGAAATAGTGTTATAACCAAAACACAGTATAAACTCAAAAATTAGGATGGAGCATTGGTATTAGCAAAATACAATTTCACAAATCTCAGTCAAGTGGTATAAATAAACTCGAAAATTATAGATATCGTCCAGCTGAAACTTAAAAACACTTTACTTTTTATAAGAATGACAAATTTTCTTATTTAGAAATAATTTAACTAATGATGAAAAAGGAAATAACGAGAGAAGGGAATTTATAATTAGGAAGGAATATTCTGTTAAACCCATGCGAAAATTGAAAAGGGGAAGTTAACGGTTTAATAACGGTGTGCAATTTTGATCCAATCTGTTAATTGAAGCTTAACGGAATTAAATTGCCCTCGAATAGCCGCCAACCAACGATTTGCCTTCTCACCACGACGGATACTTGGAAATTTAATAAAGCAATCTAAGGGTACTTTGTAGTTGAAAAATTCTATTACACCTAATAGTTAAGAAAAAAATTGCACTAATAGAAAAAAAAATCTATTACTCCTAATATATATATATATATATATTTTATGTTTATAATTATTTACTTGTAAATATTTCGCCATTTCTATCAAACAACAAAGATCAACCAATAAGTATTTTTTTCACAAAGATTATATGTTCTTCAACTTTGTTAGTCCAAATTAAAAATCAATTTAAACAAATTAATGTGTAATTTAATGTTTGTATCTAAAAAGATCATGCAAATTACACTGTTAGTCTTCTTTATCTACACTATTAATGTAAAAAGTTTTGTATGATAGCATGTGATCATCTAAACGATATCTACGAGTAAATATTTTAAATGTGGCTTTATAATTTTGAAAATAAGATAAGTTACATACTATAATAGGTGATAATGTAAAATTTTCTTATACTAATGATGTATATAACTTAAATTTTTTCGAAAATACTTATATAGCCCATAAATTTCTTACATTACAACACGGGATGAAAAATCTTACACAACTACGACTAAATTAAGAAGCGCCACAACTTCAAAATGTGGATTTATAGTTTCGAGCAAATTACATTGTTTGTCTTCCTGAGTTTGCATTATGTATGCCACCAATATAAAGAGTCCCAGGTCACATAAAAGATATATATGAGTAAGTATTTTAAATGTGAATTTATAATTTCGAAAATAAGATAAGTTACATGCTATAGCAAATAAAAATAACTTGATAATGTAAAACTTTTTTACGACAATGATGTATATAACTTAAATTTTTCCTTGAATACTTATATAGCCCATAGATTATTTACATTGTAATACGAGACAAACAATCTTATATGACTACAACTAGATTAGGAAGTGGCACAACTCTAAAGTACGAGACAAACACTAAAAACAGAGGCTTAACACTAACAAGGAGCAAAATAATACTGTAAATACTTATCCTCAAGTAAAGTCTGTGCCATCTTAAAAAGTTTGTTGGTACTCTCAAGAAGAAAAAAACTTAGATCTTGCCATCAATCTGTCTAGTTTTTGAAGGGCATAGTTTGATTTTTGTACTAATGGAAGCTAACATATATTTATTAAATAAGTAATTAAGTTACGCGTAAATCAATATTTTTAACCAGCGCACATGAAAAATAATGAAGTGACAATCACAATAATTCACATAGTTAGATAAGTTATTTGATATATGATATAATTCATAACTTTGATAGCAGCTTTGCGTAGCTTAATTATTTTATAAATATCTAATACCTTCAATCAGTGCATATATCGAATAATTCCTTCCCCAAAAGCTAGCAAGATAGATAATTAAGCTATAAATACATATACTTCTATTATGATTTATATAGGTATATAGTTTGGAAATTAATAGGACAAAGAAGCACTTTTAAATTAAAATTCAAAGTAAATTGGATTTATTAAAAATAATTCTATACATATTGGTTTATTTCAACACACCACCTCATACTGGGTTATTTCGTGCAAATTTCCATATTTCGAGGTGATCTTTAATCTTACCCCTCAAATTTGTGGTATTTAACTTTTACCCTTTAGTATTTTTGAGCCGGCATAATTTAAATTTTACAAGACATATTTTACGATTAACTTCGTCATATGTATCATAACATCAACACAAATTATGTTAGACAATGCAAAACTTTCAACACTCAACACAATATGGAAAATGACATAACTTTATATTTCATTCGTATAATTTACATTTAACTTAGACATATGTATCATAACATCTACATAAATTATGTCGGACAATGCAAAATCTTAACACAAACATAATCTGAAAAAATACTATAAAATTTATACCGCATAACTTAATTTCCACAGAATTTATACGAGACACAAGTCTAGTTTCCGTAGATAAAATTATTACATAAATTATATCTTGTGAAACATGCATTAATATTTTCATTAAATAAATAACAAGGACAAAAATTAAAGACAACACATATAAAAGGCAAAATTAAAGACCAATGCCTTTGAAGGAAATCTGTGCAAAATAATTATTTTATCCGTTTCAATTTATGTGATACTATTTGAAGCGACGCGACTCTCGGACCCAGAAGCCCAATAACAATTCAAACGACCCTGGGCCAAAACCAAACACGACCCCTCCTTCGTCTCTCCCATTGAGGTACCACCACCATGCCAACCGTTAGCGTTGGAAGAGATCGTCTTTTCGAAGCCCTAGGCTCTACTTACAGTGAGTTTTTAATCCTTCCCTCTATTTATCTTGCTCACTCGCAAAGCAAACTATCGAAATTACCGCATCTAACTACTTTTTTCACCGTTAGATTGAAACTTTTTTTTATATGAATTTGCAGACGATGATGAATTCGACGAATTGTGCTTTAAGTTTGGTATTGAGCTCGATGATATAGTAAGCATTACTGAACTCATGAGATGTTATTCTCTTTGTTTTCTATCTATCTGGTCTTAGGTCCCGTTTGACCATGAAAATTGGTAGTATTTGAATTGAAGTTGTGTTTGGCCATGAATACAAATTGGAGTTGTTTTTAAATTTTTGTGAGTGTTTTGGAGTGTAAAAAGTGAAAACAACTTTTTGGTGTTTTTCAAATAAACTGAATTCTGTAATTTTCCGAAATTTTATGGCCAAACATGTTATTTTCTTGTTATCTATCTATCTGGCCTCAGGGCCCGTTTGGCCATGAAAAATGTGAGTATTTGAAAAAAGTAATTTCTGTTTTCAAAGTGAAAAATGGTATTTGGAAAATTGAAGTTGTGTTTGGCTATGAATACATATTGTTGTTTTTAAATTTTTTGTGAGTGAAAAAGTGAAAACAACTTTTTGGTGTTTTCAGATAAGTTGAATTCTGGAATTTTCCAAAATTTTATGACCAAACATGATTTCCGGAATTCAACTCCGGAAAAAAGTAAAAAAATATTCATGGTCAAACGGCCACTTAGAATATGCATGTGTATTTGAAAAACTCCCTCGGTCTCATTTGATAGATACACTACTATTTTCGAATTGAACTGTTCTTCCTTTGAATGTGATTTTTTCCAATATATTTATACAAATATGTCATATAGTAAAACTTTTTGTAGTTTTCAAACATGTAAACTTTATATCCAAAAAGTTTTAAATTGAGCAAATTTGAAAAACTCCCTTGGTCTCAGTTGATAACTACATTACTATTTTGGAATCGAACTGTTTATTCTTTGAATTTGTTTTTCTCAAAATATTGTATAAAAAATGTTAATTTGGTAAAATTATTTGTGGTTTCCAAGAATGTAAATTTTATAACCAAAAAGTTGTGAACTAAGCAAATTTGATGCTGCTGTTATACTTCAGACCAGTAACATTCTGGGATGTAAGGAGTAATTTGTATAGTCGTACACCTCATATGTGGTTTTATCTCTTCAGCAAGTTTATTTGATCCAAGCATTGGGTTGTTGGTTCTCTATTGAGTTTTATGCATGTGTGAGAAAATGTAGACAACAGAAAAGGCAATCCAGAGAAAAGAGAAGCATTTGGAGGAAGAGGGGATGGAAGACGACGGAGAGACTATATACAAAATTGAAGTTCCGGCAAACAGGTGGTCTTGTCTGCTTTTCATAATTACATTGCTGAATCAATTTTCCTGAATTTGTAGAAACTTTAGGAGATTTTGATTATGTTTGAATATTTGGAATTGAAGTATAACTGAGTTTCTTTGGTGGCTTACTAGCATTTTGCACTTAGTTTAGTTTAGTGGGGTGGGGTTGCTTAGAATGTTAAATTCTTTTGTTATCTGGAGGATAACAGCATTGCTTTTAATTTTGGAACCGGCAGTGTAACATGTCTTCATTCAAAGTGGTATTGCAGATATGATTTACTCTGTCTTGAAGGACTAGCGCGAGCTCTCCGAATATTTAGCGGGCTTGACCCAATCCCAACGTATAAGGTGGTGAATATTGGTACAGATTCTATGCTTGAAATGCGTGTTAGAACAGAGGTACTACTTGCTAAAGTTATGTTTTAAGTATTTTGCAACCATTAGATGTGGTAAAGAAACTAATTGTTATAAAATTTTCTTTTGCATTAACGATTGTCTTTCCCTGTTTAGACATCCAAGATTCGCCCATATATTGTATGTGCTGTCTTAAGAGGTGTAACATTTGACGAGGCTAAGTACAATAGCTTCATTGATCTACAAGATAGGCTGCATCAAAACATTTGCAGGTATTACTAGACTATAAAGGGAAGTTTGAATTCCTATTTACCTTTTCTTTTTCAACTGAAATTTCTATTGTTGAGACATAATATAATTAAATAATTGCCAAGCTTTCGATGTAATGGTAAGAGGGCAACCTGTGAGTGTGGGTTAGGCGCACATTACTGGTTTGGACCATGCTATGGACAAAAGCTTGGTATTTAAGGGTAGAAAGGTAGAGGGATGAGCTTATTATTCCGAGTTCCAAATGCGCCATTGGCCCTTAGGATTTCTCGATTGTAAAAGAAAAATTAGATAATTAAAAGTGTGCTCTTTCTAATAAAATGAGATAGCACACGCTTCAATATGATATTAGAGCTGACAGAAATTTTGGGTTCAAATCTCACCACCATAAAAAAAGATCTCTAGTGTTTGGCTCATGAATAAGAATCAGACCACAAGTTACGGGGCGTGTTGAGACATAATGATGAGACGGTTGCACACTTCAACACCTATTTAACTCTTTTAGTTTCCTTGTTTTTTTAGTCCTACTTGATGTTAAATTTTGCTTAATGACATCTTGAAGCATGGCGGATCACAACGAGGGTGGAATTAATTCTTATATTTTCTTATTATCTTTTAGTTTCTCGGCTGTAAAAATACTGTAAAACTTTGTACTTGTGCAGTCTATTTTTGTCTCTCATGAGGAATCAGTGAGTAGATAGCTTTTGCTGGTTTTCCTGAACTTACGTGAGCATACGATGCTTCTGTACATGGTTGGATACCCTTCAGTTATTCTTTTAAAGGGAATTTGATTTGTAAAGAAATTATATAGAAACCTTAGCTTGTTCAGTAAATGACACTAGATGATGATTACCTTAGTCATGCGTATTAACTTGTTGTCGCAGAAAAAAGGGGTTATCTTTTCATGGTCTTTTAGAGCTCATGGGGGATAAGAAATGCAATTTGTTTCACCTAACTGAGAGCATACATCATTATTTTGGGATAGACATAAATCATGTTACTAACAGTGCACCATTTATTTTCTAACATTTTAGAGATGGGAAAATGCATAAATTACCCCTAAACTTGTCCTGAAAATCATTTACACACTTTAACTTTACGGACGACCTTTTACCCCCTATTCTTATTTTTAGTGGAACTATACCCCCGAAAAGACAAAACCAAGCTTATGGAGGATTGTGTGTTACACGTTCTGCCACGTGTCAAATACCACTTTCTTTATTTGTTTAACTTCTTTTCAAAAATTTAATTCTTTTATCACCGCACCATACCCTTCTACTCCCCCACCTTACTTTCTTCCTTCCACCCTTCACATTTTTTCCTTCCCCAAAACGGCAAAATAAACATGACTAAGAGCTCTATGTTTTCTTTGAATGTTGAAAATGAAGTGAATGAGTTGGCCAATATCATGGGCTGCAAAGTTGAAAAGTTTCCTACAAGCTACTTGGGTTTACCTTTGGGTGCAAAATTCAATGAGATATCTGTATGGAATGGAGTGTTAGAGAAGTGAAAAGAAGTTGTCCCTGAAAGCAGCAATATTTATCTTTTATCTTTTGGGGACATATTGACATTGATAAATAGTGTCCTTGATGGCATCCCAACATATCTAATGTCCTTGATTCCTATTCCAGCCTGTGTTGAGAAGACAATTGATAAAATCAGAAGGCAATTTTTATGGCAAGGCAATGCAGAAAGGAGGAAAATTCACTTAGTTAAGTGGAACATTGTGACAAAACATAAGAAGAAAGGGGGTTTGGGAATTAGAAATCTTAGAGCTCATAATCAAAGCTTGTTGTGTAAATGGCTATGGAGGTTAAATGATGGGATAAAAGCCCCCTGGAAAGAAGTGGTAGAGGTGATTTATGGAAGAGAAGGCTTTTGGGCTCCTAAAGCAGTAAAGACTCCATACGGAGTAGCTGTTCAGAGACAAATTTGCAATCTCTGGGAGGAATTTAACAAGTATGTTTTAAGGATAGGCAATGGAAGAAAGATTAGACTTTGGGAAGATAACTGGGATGGTTATGGTTTGCTAAAAAATCAATTTCTCAATTTGTATAGATTGACCTGTAATCTAGAAGCCCTCTTGGCAGATATATTTACGGATTCAGGATGGAACTTCCAGTTCAGAAGGAATCTAATAGATAAATGCAAGAAGTTGACTTATTTATCCAGAAGATGCAATCAGTGGTGTTAGTTCCAAATAGAGAAGATATCATAACTTGGGAAGCGAGTAAAAAAGGTTTTTTACTGTCAGCTCTTATTATAAAATTCTAAATTTTATTCAGCCGATGCAAGCACAAAAGTGGCCTTGGAGGATGATCTGGAAGACCATAGTCCCAACGAAAGTTGCCTTCTTTGGTTGTCTAGTGACTCATGAAGCATGTCTAACGTTAGAAAATTTGAAGAGAAGGGGTTGGAAGATGTGCAACAGATGCTACTTTTTTGAGAAAGCTTGTGAATAAGTGAACCACATATTTGTGCATTGTGAATTTACTTGGCAGGTGTGGGCCATGTTCATAGCTAATTTTGGCATTCATTGGACAAGTCTTATAACATTCAGAAGTGTGTTAAGAGTGTTGGGAAGCTGCGTGTCCAAATGAATCCCTGAAGAAGATTTGGAGTGCCATTCCTCTTAGCATTGCTTGGACTATATGGAAAGAAAGAAATAAGAGGTGTTTTGAAGGCAAAAAGGAGCCGTTGCAGTCTGTGAAATATAGTTGTTTGCACAACGTATAATATTGGAAGGATGGAAATGTTATGAATTTAGATGACATGCTAGACTGCCTAGGCTTCTAATGTAATCTAGCCTGCATTTTCTTTGTACTTTCACAGTACCATCTTGATACTGTTTTTTAATAAAATTTTACCTTATAAAAAAAAAACACCCTGGTTTTTTCCCCTCTCAAAAGTTACTCTTGAGACATTATTTTTCTAAATAGTTGGAATTTCCCAATAAACTTTCCTCCACCTTTTTCTTATTGGTTCTGATCAAGAAAAATAGAAATAAGAAATTGGAGTAGTCAGTGCTCCTATGATGTTCACCATTTACAAGAATCTAAAGAAGAGACAACTAAGACTTGACAAGAAAATTGATTATCAGAAAGCATTAATGGAACAAGACAAGTCATTTAGCAATATCTGAATTTGCCGTATAAAAGATTCAAACTTGTTGAATAATGCTTGTCGTAGATATAGATTCAAGTGGGTTTAATGGAAATGAAAAAGAGAAGGTAAACAAGGAAAAAAAACTTGATAAAAACTGATGGAAATGAAAGTGGCAAGAATGGAGGAGAATAAAGAGGTCACTGATGGCAGAGGTGTAGTAATGGCGGCAATGGTGATTTGGTGGGCTTAGTAATAATAAAGAGGAGAAAAAAAAATGTAACAATACAAGTGAAAAGGGTAAAATTTTAAGTTAAGTATAATTAGAATAAGTGTATAACAACTAATTCACCTGGACAGATTAATCCGTCTTTAGCATTTTTCACGCCTTTCACGCGCTGAAGAGAAGGTGTTCACACTTTCACTGCCACATCATCACTCAAGGGGGTATTAGTTCCACTTCAAGCACGAATAAGGGGGTAAGGGTTCGCCTGCAAAGTTAAAAGTGTGAATGATTTTTCTGGATAAATTTAGGGGTAACTTATGTAATTTCCCTTTTAGAGATCAATTTTACCGGATGTACCCCGAGAAGCTTTATTTTAAAATTCCTATTGATGAATACTTCTAGGTGGTAAATAGGGTCTTCTTTTTGGTACTGCCCTCTTTATGCTTTATGAGTGCAAAACAATTGGAAGCTTTTGTTGTTGGTTAAAGTGAGGAAGAACTCACAGTTATACTAGGATAACAACAATTATAATAGCACAAGATGCATAAAAGAGATAACCCTGTCGCAAGCAAAAGTCTGGTATTTATTTTAGAAATTATTGTATCACAGAGTTCTAAGCATCTGTTAGAGGTTTGTGTTGATTAAGTGGTTATATCACACATATCCAACATGAAGGTGACATGTGAAATCATTGCAAGTTTTTGTAAATCTTGTCTTAAGATCTCTCTAGAATATGTAATGATGGAAAGCAATGTGTATCTTTTAATATTTGATTTCTGGGAGAACTTGTCTATCAATGGATGCAATGGCTTACACGTTGACAAGAAAGTATAAAGGTGCAAATACTGTAAAAAGTAGCTTTGTATATAATTGCTAAGGCACCCTGATAAGAGAAATTCTTCTGTATTTATTTATTTTTTATTTTTATTTCTATTTTGTGGTGGGGGAAACGTTTTCTGTTTCACATCCGTTAGATGTTGTTATCATCCTTTATTGTTCTTTTGTTTCTTGTAGAGGATCATTGATTTTGAAAATCTCTTCGTTTGTCTATCTTAATTAGTATGCTGTATATCTTTCTTACTAACCTCCAACTTCTCATCTTGGCGTCTTCGGCAAAAGTGCCATTCTAAGGTTCTGAATTTGGTATCATCACTTCACATTTGATTCTTCTCTATCTCCATATGAATAAAAAATAGAATCTAGAAGAATCCTCTATCACATAATGAAACCCTCACAAGGTTTTTCTTCCTCCGCCCCCTCATTATTATTTTATTTTATTTTATTTTATTTATTTATTTAATAATAGTGGTGCTCGAGTCAGGTTGCCTGCACTTCGATTATTACACTAGGTGCATGCTACCTCCCACCCGCACACACTCCATTAAAGCAAAATGGGAAGGAATCACTTAGTAATTTTTGCCACTATCGGGATTTGATCTCCTATAGTTTTTATCCTCTTACTGACCACTACTCCACTATGCCACATCCTTGGATGGTGGTGGTGGTGGTGACAGTGCTGCTGCTTCTTCTTCTTATTGTTGTTTTTGAATTGTTTTTCCAGTATCCATACAGACCTACTTTGAATCTTTCCTGTTAGTTTTTTGGGGAATCACATCTTTATTATCTAAAAGGGTTCTAAAGATGTGATTTTTTTATTTTTTTCAGTTTTTTTAAAAAGGGTCCTGCATATGTTTTTTCCGGCTTACGCTTAGGTACTCATTGTTTGTTCTCCTTTTTGTTTTTTCTAGGCGAAGAACCTTGGTGGCAATTGGTACCCATGACCTAGATACAATTGAAGGACCTTTCACATATGAGGTATATGCAAATTGGTAAACCTAACTTGCTTCAAAGTTTTTCTTGTATTACTAGCTCTAAATTAGAGTGACAGTCTGATGTTTCCTTGTAAAGTCTGATTCTTTTGTACTGCATTCTTCCCCAAGTGGTTCCTGATGGTGGATGTTTAAAATTTTCTCCCTCTAATTTCAGGCTTTGCCTCCTGCACAAATAAATTTTGTACCATTAAAGCAGGTAATTGGTTTATTTTAGCAGTTGGCTTAGGTTATGATGGTGTTAGAGCTGATATTTTTTGGTTGTTTTTCAGACCAAAAACTTCAGAGCTGATGAGCTGATGGAATTTTACAAAGTGAGTTGCAACTTATCCTTTTCTTCTTTGTCTGTATTATTGTTCTTGTTATTATCTTGAAGATTCACTTAAGTTAATTTGTACTTTAAAGACATCTCTAACACATCACTGCACTGATTTACAGTCGGATTTGAAGCTGAAGAAGTTTCTGCACATAATCGAGAATTCACCAGTGTACCCTGTTATATACGACTGTAAAAGGTATCCATTACAAATGAGTCTTCCCGTCTGGAGCTATCTTACTTCATTTATTTACTTTGATGCATGTCCAATGACCTATATGCTTTTTAGATAAAAGTAATAATTGTATTGATAATGTTTGGAAACAAAAGACTAGTTGGAGACAAAGTCGAGGTGTTGTGGTTAGAAGGAGATTCAAACATAATTCTTTTGTAGAGTAGTAGTTGCAAACAGAAAGAGAGATTTTTCAGATTAAATAGAAGTGGGAAGGGAAGTGCACGAGGGCGGAGGGGATAGAAGAGGCGGCTGTAGCTTTCTATGATCGTTTATTTGAAGAGGAATTGTTGTGGAGACCAAAATTGGGGTTGCAGGTTTTTAATCAGGTAGGAGAGGACAAGATGGGGTGGTTGGAGAGGGAGATCGACGAAGAGGAGGTGAGGGAGGTGCTGGTTTATTGTGTGGGGGATAAAGCTTCTCTAGGACTTGTAGCTTTGGAAACTGAATTAGTCCTGCAACTCCCCTAGCTGCACATGAATGCACCTACATGACCTGATCAATTGGATGAGATCAGGCAGTCGCCATCTATTTTCATTGTTCAAATCTTTGGGGCCAAACGGGTTCGCATACGCATTCTTCCAGCAGGGTTCGGATACATTTAAAGGTGAGGCGATGGTGACTATTAGGGAGTTTCAGGCGAGCGGAGTTTGAAAAAAGTCATAATGCATCTTTATTATCATCATTCCTAAAAGGGAAGGAGCAACGAGCACCAAGAGTTATAGACCTATTATTCTAGTGGTAAACATCTATAAGATAATCTCTAAGGTGCTTTCCATAGACTAAAGGTCTTGGACGAGACTATGTCTACTTCAGAAAATGCTTTTGTTGAGGGTAGACAGATTTTCTAAATGAAGTTTAGTCACTATCTTTCTACAACTCATTTGTCACTCTCTGTTCTGCAGGACTGTTTTGTCTTTACCACCCATTATTAATGGTGCACATTCGGCCATTTCACTGAAAACAAAAAACGTGTTTATAGAATGTACAGCCACAGATTTGACGAAGGCCAACATTGTTCTGAACACAATGGTAGGAGCTAGAAGCTCTTTTTCTTCTCCTCCTTCAGTTTGTTGGGACTCTTTGACTAATTGCATATTATATGTAGGTAACTATGTTTTCAGTGTACTGTGAGCGGAAGTTTGAAATCGAACCTGTTAAAGTAACATATTCTGATGGAAAATCGTTTGTTTATCCCGATTTCTCAATCTACAAAATGAATGTGCCTTTGTCCTACATTACTGGCATCATTGGAGTTCAATTGCCAGAAGATAAGGTATTATAGAGTTTTGCCATTCATTCTCTTTCTTATCTCTTCTTCATGTACACAGAAGTATCTGTCATTTTATCATAATATTGTCTTCATGACAATTATGATATTGGTCACAAATGTTCTGTAACTTCCAATATTTAAGACTTCAGCATTTAGCCGACTGAAACCGATGCCTATGGCAACTATACCAAGTCCACATGGTGTCATTATGCTTGAAACAGTATCTGGGGATTTTTCTTGATCTATAATATAGCTCATGCCTTATAAGAAATAGGACATCCAAGAAATGCATCATATACAATCATAATTGATTTTCGGTGACAAGATAGATACATCTCTTCTTGTTTCTTTTTTCTATAAAAAAACAATGATAATTGATTTTTTGGCTACTTCCATGTTTGTTTTGAAGAACCGAGCACAAATTCTCTTCTATCATATTGTTGGAAACAAAGATACCGCTCACTGTACTAGAACATCTCTATATTAGCTGCCACTAGATGGGGGTTTTCGAAAATATTCTGTATCTTGGCTTATTTGGAAGGAGAATTGAATCACTATATGTCCATTTGGATGAAATTGCTCTGAAATGTATTCATTCACACACAAATTTTGCTTAAGAGTAAGTGTGTGATTTAGAGAAATATATAGTTTTGGAGAACCACTAATTTGCTTTAACAGTCAAAGTGTTCAGTATTGAGGTGAAATAGGTCCAAATAGGATGGATGGATATAGGGGATTCATATATCCGGCCCTTCCCCGGACTCCGCGCATAGCGGGAGCTTAGTGCACCGGGCTGCCCCTTTTTTATATATATATCCGGCTCAAATTTTTTGGTTGGGGCTTAGATGATGATGATGATGTATAAGTTGACACGAGTTGTAGCTCTTGTTGCTAACATTTAAGCCTATTCTTGGTCGCTCTGACATGCTTTCAACGGATTTGAGATTTCCACAATTTTACTGTCTTTAAAAATTTAGTCATATAACAAGAATATATGGTGTTAATTTTCTTAATAGGCAATGTACATATGACAATGGAGTAATCAAATTATGATCTTATCCTCCCCAACATTGAAATTGAAGATCCAAATGATGTCTGAAGTACTTTGATAGTTGCTTAGGTTAAAGGGGGATTAGGGTGGTGAATAATGATTGGATCCATGTTTTGGAATATTGGGTTAATGAATGATGGCACCAAGGCGGAGCACTCCAAAAGTTTATATGGGTTCCAAAGCCTTATGATATCCGAAGAGGATGACACAACCGACTTGGAAACTATCTTTTTGCTCGAAGTCCTACTTATAAGCTAAGTTGCTCGGACTCGGGTGCAGGTGTCCGATACGAGTGCGGATCTAGAGGTCCTTCATGATCTAAATTTTAAGATTCGGGGGTATGGATCCAGTTATGGATACAGGTGGGGGGATTCAGCTAAAAATAATACAAACATAAAAAAGATAGAGTTATATGTCTAATTATGAGACATTATGTGGAAAACTTACAAGGTATTCCAAAGGAGAAAATATTGATAAAGAGGAGAATCCCAGAAGGAGATATAAGGAAAATGACTGACATATAAATTTCTATATACAAGGTATTCAATTTTCTTCAATTTGTCCTTAGCTATTGTCTTGATTACAGAAATCAGTGTATCTATCCCGAATTTTCCCGTCGATTCTGGTCAAAATACCCAAAATCGGTTGATCATATCCAGTACAAATCCCACACCCACACCCACGTCGTGTCGACACGGGTGCGGCACCAAAAGTGAAGAGTCCGAGAAACTTAGCTTATAAGTAATACCTACAAAAACTTCACTGTTTTTTTGGAAGGCATAAGAATGCCTTAAAGCTGGACTCGGGAGAAATTCATCAACCCGAGAAGACGCAAGAAATAGCATTTAAGTTTCAAAAAGAAGAAAAGAAGTGAAAAACAAATTTGAGTACCTGTGTTGCCAATCCTAATCAAGAAAGTTTTCTAAGTAAGTTGTTTCTTTGAATTGCTTTTCCATGTCTTAAATGTGCTTCAGAAAGTCTCATCAAACGTGAGGCTGCGGTGTGATTTTGATCCACTGGCTTAGTGCTTAGACATCCTATACGCACGTGGAACTTTTATTGACTTTAATAGCATGTCCTTTCTGGTTCCGCTGCTATATTTCGTATGAGAAGGCCATTTCAGAATTTTCAGTACATTGTTTAAATGCTCCTCACAAATTTGTTGCAGTAGTTGCTTGTCCCTTTTTTGCTTTTATGTGAAGGATCTGTGTTGCTTTTACTGCTGTATTATCCTGTGAGTAGAAAAGAAGATGGAGATTTTTCGCTGGACTCTAAACAGCTAAACAACATTTCAGGTGGCTAGTTTGTTGCATAAAATGCAATTGCGTGCAGAGAAATCTGTATCAGAAGATAAAGAAGTTAAGTTTGTTGTATCTGTTCCTCCCACAAGAAGTGACGTTCTTCATCCATGTGATGTGGCGGAGGTATTTGCTTTGGCACATTACTGCTTATAGTTACTATCCCACCATAGCTTTTATGTCTTTGTTCTTATATGGATTCAACCTCTGTATCAATCTCTGAAGGATGTTGCAATTGCTTATGGCTACAATGATATCCCGAAGAGAAAACCTGCATCTTTGAAGCCTTTACCTCTCAGTCAATTCAGTGATCTAATGCGTACAGAGGTAATGTGCTTATACACTTCTGTGATGTTCATATTGCTAACACAGACTTCCGGCTGTCATTGCCATTTATGTCTTTGCGGAAGGCAGCATCATTTTCTACTGTGTTTCTGTATAGTCTCTGCTACATGTGATCTTTAATGAAATTATTTCTTCTCTTGATATTGCCTCATACTCGGAAGTGGTAGTATAGTTTGGGACCTCTAGAGTTCTTTAAACAAATTTTAGCCTTTTATTCAGTTCTAGCCAGGAAGAGGGTGGGTAGGGGAGGGAGTTTCAATGTCTCAATTTTAGTTCCAATGATTTTTATATTCTAGTTGGATTATAATCACTTTTGGGATTGTACTGGGTATGTTGCCGTGATGTTGTCCTGTGTGTGTATACTCTATTGCGTTTTATTCACAGATTATTTTTGATATCTTGCTTCCCATTTAACTTAATATTTTTCCCATTTTAGATTGCAATGGCTGGTTTTACCGAGGTGTTAACATGGATCTTGTGTTCCAAGAAAGAAATTTCCTCCATGTTGAACCGCGAAGAGGATAACTCTGCTGCGATCATTGCTGATTCTCGTACATCTGAATTTGAGGTGAGTCTGCTATGTCCCCCAAAAAATGAAGTTGTAAAACGACTCTATAGTCCCCGCTGCCAGAAACCCCTTACTGCATGGTTTAGTCCATTAACCAGCAAGAAGATTTAGCCTTTCAATTTGAATATTCTTCTTGATTAAAAACTCACCATTCAAGTTAAATTCTGGGATGTGCAATGAGATAAATAGAAGGCTGATTGAAACACATCAGTTTATATCAGTTGTTCTATGCAGTGTCTTGGTGGGCTAAGATACCTCCCCCCAAATGACCATCTTACCCTCAAAGATGCAAAAAATAGCCAGATAAGAATGTTTAAATGTCTTTTGGGCATGGGGCCCGTTTTGACATGATTTGGACGGGCCTCCTACGAAGGAATTCGATACCTCGTACTGGACCCTGCTAGGCTTTAACAGTATGATGCAAATAGAAATGCCCTAGACGCTGACTTAGGGTGGAGTTCACATGACATTCTTGGAAGCTCTAGATATCATAAGGGTATCCATTGAATAGAGATTTCTTGCCAGATTTATGTGCAACACTCACACTGCAATACCTAGTAGGACCACTCTTAGACTCTTGAGTGTTTCGTCTCCTGCCCTACAAAAAAATGATGGTATCCATTGAATGCATGTGTATTATAGGATGGCCACATTAGTCCGCGCCAGAAAACCTCCTAGCCAGTAATTTCCCACTACGGGTATGTTTGGCATGAAGGAAAATGTTTTCCTGGAAAATAATAAGTAATTTTTTACTTGTTTTGTGGTGTTTGGTAAGTAAACAAAAAATATTGTCTCAATAGCATTTATATATAATTTAGGCAAACACCATAGGGGTGGAGGTAAAATGGGAGGGTGGGAGGTAGGGAGGTGGGTGGAGTGTTGGGGGTCGGGGAGACAATTAGCATGTAACACTACTTATGGAACTTGTTTTCCCTACTCTCACAAAGGAAGTCATTTTCCTGACTTTTCAGGAACTTGTTTTTCAAGAGAAATTGTTTTCTAAAACATTTGACCAACCAAACATAGGAAAATTGGAAAACAATGTTTTCCTCCATGCCAAACACACCCTACTTCCATCAACTTTTTTCTTAGCACCCATAACTAGGATGAATCAATTGGCTCTCCTCTCTGATGTCTAGTTTACAGAACAGTCCTTTACTACTACAACAACAACAACAAACCCAATGTAATTCCACAAGTGGATTGTTCTGCCTTCCACAAACAAATGATCCAACATAATATGCCTATAATTTCTTTCAATCTCAAAGTACAACTTATATATTCCGATAATTAAGCTGATATATTTCCCCCAAAATGGCCCTTAAAGCTTTTCTAGGTTAATCCTGATTTGCCCGACCCTAGATATTCTAATTACAGCCCAAAGAACACCAAGTAGAGTGTCCATCTATTGGATATCCTACTGTCCACAAAATATTGTTGCCTCAAATGGCTTTAAGCCCGGTTGGACCTTTCATCACCTACTGCCACATGAAACACTACACATGCACATATGTGCAATCATATTTCTAAGTGGCATGTAAAAGAAAGAATTGTGATATGGTTTTCTTTTGGAGATTGAAACGCAAAATAATAAGATAGTATTTGAAATCTTTCATCTGTACTCTTTGCTTCATATAGGAAAATTGCTGTGTCAAAATAAATATGTTGGATTCAAATTTAAACATGTCTCTTCCCTAGTAAAGGGAGAAAGTACTCTACGGAGGCAGTTAAGGTAGATGATGAAAAAGTCCTTTTTGTTGTATCCCCTTGGTCCAGTCTAGTTAATTTTTTTGATTACCTACTCAATAGAGATGCTGCTTTGCGTAATTATTCTGTTGTCCTTGATTTAGATTTTTTTAAATGCAAACTGCAGGCCTTTTGATTTGTATAAATTTGCAGGTTTCTTCTGTTTGGGTATTTCTGTTCATAGTTATGTACCCAAGGCTGGTAATTTGAAACAGCTCTACTTTACAGGTTGTTCGGACCAGTCTCATGCCTGGACTATTGAGAACTGTGGGGCATAATAAGGACCATCCAAAGCCCATAAAGGTAATTGAAGATAGCTAACTTCTGCATGGTTTCACCTGCCATTTACTCTGCCAGTGACCTTATTGCTTTAACGTGTGAAGTAAGCTGAAGATTGCAATTAGTGACAGTTTTAAGTAAATAGCATTTCTCACCAAGTCGTCTAATAGATTATATTTTCTGGCTAACCTTGTGAGCTATTTAGATCGTTTTGGTAGGAAATAGGCTGTAAAAGTTTAATTATGTGGGAGATGTTTGTTAACAATCAGTGAAAGGATCTTCTTAATTATAAGTGAGACTTGTTAGTTAGTATTACTTTGCTATCTCCAAGTATTAAGTTATGTGATCATCTTGCTACTATCATGCATATTTCTATCATTGCTACTGTTTTGGTGTAGTTCCTGCCTTGATTTTTTTTATCTCCTTTGCGAATCCTTTTATGAGTGACTTCTGCATGTTAAATTTAATATCTTTATTTCATTTTTGGTTTCAGATTTTTGAAGTTGGTGATGTAGTCCTCTTAGATGGCACAAATGATGTTGGTGCAGTAAATCGTCGCCACCTTGCTGCTCTGTATTGTGGCGCAAACTCAGGATTTGAGGTACAGATTTACCACATTTGTAGCTCGTACAGTGTTAATTTAGTAATTCGTGGTAGTTTAGTTCTGCACTGTAAAATCTCCTTGGCCATCGCCTTGGATGTGAACTATTTGAAATACATATAGACTCTCTGTAGCATCTGCTGCACATCAAAAGCTCCAGTTGTTGGAATATGTATGTAATCTGTACGGCTATTTTACTTGTAAAGGAAGCTCAGTTCTAGGTCTGTATGTTTTTTCTTCAGGGAGAGTTGATTGCCAATGAAAGTTTAAAATGGAAAGGCTGTTGGGCATATGAAAATAGTTCTATTGCTTCAGTCATGAAAGTTATTTCATAATGGAGAGCTGGACCTAATTATGAAATCACCTCTGCCATCCTGTCCCTGCAGATCCTCTTTTGGTCTTCCTCTCAGAGTGACTCATTTCCTGTTGTGCCCTCTGTTGCTATAAGATTGCCCGACTTCCCCTTATGATCTGCCCAAAATAGCTTGACATCTCTTTAAGGGGAATTTTCCTCCCTCCATGTTATTTCAAATTGGATGTGACATTTTTCAGTTGAGTTCTCCACTTGTACACAAGTGATTGTGAAAACACTTATTTACCAAATTCAATATAATAATCTATTCAAACATCTTGTTCTTAAGTGTTGTGCTAGTTAGAATAGGTTTCTATATTGGGATGAAGGGAGTATCTTCTTAAGACCATGAATCATTGCAAGTACCTCTCTCCTTTAGCAAGAACTCTTGTATGCACAGAGAGAGTTCTGGAGAAGTCCATCGTTAGCTTAGGTGGCAGAATAATTTTGTATCCTTCTTCGACATCAGTTGTGCTGTGGTGATTTGCCGAAACTCTGAACTTCTGCATCCACAAATACTTTTTGCCTCTGGAGAACAAGGACCAAACTTGGAAGGTTCTTGAATAAAATATATTTTGCTTACGATGTTCCACTGTAGGAATATCTGGAGTGGGACTTCATTCCTTAAATATAAGTTGTTTTGAGTCTGACTTCCAAGCAATGATTTGATTACTGTATTCTGTTATCATATGTATAATTATAATAGTCCTGTAGGTTGTGCACTAGCTTCTAGGCACTCAAACGCCTGACTCTGTTGACATTTTTTCCAGCTAATACACGGTCTAGTCGACAAAATCATGGAAGCAACTGGTACTAATTTTGTGTCACCTGGAAACAGTACAGGCTACTACATAGAAAAATCAGAGGTAACTGTTTGCATTTTTCCAATTTTCTTCCTTTCATTTCATTATGAGTATTGCTGTGTGCCGCTTATTTCTGTCTTAATGTGTCACAGGAGCCTGCATTTCTTCAGGGAAGACAAGCTAGCGTTATTTACAGAGGAAATCATATTGGAACATTCGGCATTGTGCACCCTCAGGTAGTTCAATTATTATGCATTTATTTTGTATACATAACTTGTCAATTGATTGGGCACATATTCTAATTATTTTCTTTATCATTATAGCATCAGATCTTTTACCCTTGTTGGGTTATAGGCAATTCGTTTCTGCATATTTTCATATGGATGCATTGTTCGTCACTTCTCACTCCTGAAATTTCAAATTAAGATGTACCCTTGCATTGGTATTACACATCATTGCAGTGACCACCCCAAATATCTTTTGGTCTGCCAGTCTGCTCGGAGAGAACGACACTTTTCTATATTTAAAAATAATTTAACTTTAAATTCCTATTTTATCGTAATAAATTGATTTATAGCCATAAAACTGTATATGAAATGTGTAAAACCACAAGTTTCAAAAGTGTTTCTTTCTTAAACTTCATGCCCAATCAACTCCCTCTCAAATTGGGACAGAGGATCTATAGCAATTTATAGATACGAAATAGACATTTTCCATTTAAAAATCACCCCTTGTTAATAGAAAAAAGTTAATTTCTCAACAATCTTAACTAACTCGTTGTCATATATATTATTCTTATATATTTATTTGCTGTATCCTAGCATCGTATCTGCACTGGGATCCATATCCCCAAAACTCAAAATTCATGTGGTGATACTAAATCCAACCACATCCATATGGGATATCCAGACCCATTTCCGAGCAATATAACTTATAGATGTTCGAAAAATAATTGTGGTACTGATTCATAATAGTGCATGTCTTTGAAACAATTGAAAGTTATTGTTCTCAAGCAAGACCAACAGGCGAAGGTTCCCGATTGTGCATTGTATTTATACCTTGTGGTATGTGTGGTTGCTCAATTGCAAACTATCATTCCGATTAAGGAGTTTTATGTTTTTCTATTTGGCTTCAGGTCCTCAAGGAGTTTGACATTCCAGATCCCTGCTCCTTTCTGGAGCTTGACATGCAGAGTTTGCTATAGTTAGGTTTCATCAGTGGTGTACGCAAGATTTTGGTAAGCGGCGTCGACACTTAATTGTTTGAGGAAAATTGTAATTTCGAGGTTGGAAAGGACCATTTGGAAGATAAGCTCTTCTTATTGTATTACAACCATTTGGATGATATTTTTGAATTGCTAATCTTTCCCCGGGATCAAATTATAAGGAATTTAGATCAACTCCTTTACTTTGTCGACCTCGTTTCAACTCGTTGGCGCTTTTTTCCAAGTTTGAAGAATTTTGAGATGTTGAACGTGATTTTGAATAAGCATGGGTTTGTTTAGAGGTAAAACATATGCCACAATTTGAACAAAACTGAGATTAATTTAACTTTTAAGTTTTGGAGTTCATGTTTTTAATATAATATAGAAGATTAATCAAAGATCAAGTCAATTTCGTTTTATATTGTAACATCTTGTGTATATTGAAAATAAAATTTGCATTGTCAGTGTACATAAGTTAACTAATTGTCATAAAATGGCATCTAACAACAATTAAGTGACTGACATCTTATCGAGCGTACCAATTACTTAACTAACTTAAACATGCAAAATAAACAGAAATAAACTCTTAAGCATCGAAAAATAATATCTCTAATAACTTCATAATTTAAGAAAGTCTAACAAGCCAAAGGTACTAAGTTTAGACTAATACAACCCAAAGTCATGCTACAAGAAAGGATGAAAGGCCCTGCATGATAAAAATGTCGAAAGATGGCCTCGTGGACTAGTAAATGGATCTGCATTTGCACTATTCAACTGCACTCTATTATGTTTTTTGCAATTTCAAGCTTTTGTAAATCTTGTCACTAATAGTTCAATTAATTTTGACTCACATCATAACATGCAAATTGGGACAGGTAAGAGTAACTCATGAAGAAAGAAAATTCAGAATATCTTTATCATTATGAATGACGAAAGAATAGTACATCATTTAAACTTGTGCTATCTCAGTCGAGCTTTTCTTCTGATAATTCTGTGCCTACAATCTAAACCAAATAGGGTATATTAATGATTTAGTAGGGTATTGGACATAATATTAGATATATGGACTTAAGTCTAATTAGTAGGGGTACAACAATAACAACATATCCATTGAAATCCAACAACGTGAGGTCTGAGGAGCGTAGAGTGTACGCATACCTTACCCCTACCTTGCGGTAGAGAGACAATCATTAGGGATAAATCATATCTATATCTATATGTTCTAAAAGTGGAAAGCCCCTTATTGAAAGTTGGATTACGATAATATCCTTCAAATATTGATCCACTAACTTACCCCTCATCCTAAGAACAAAATCTACACATAACCTTGAAAATACATCTACTCTTGAATTACGTGATGAGTAACATTAATTCTGCAACGGAAGGATTTGTAGTTTATTGTGTTATTAATGCTAATTAAGTCATTTTAAACGTCTGATATTGAGGAATATATGGCTGATAGTAATCCCTTCAAAGATTAATGCATTACCAATTCGTTATGTTCAAATCAAAATAGGAAGAATATATCCAAAGTCATAGGAAAAATCAAATCTACCACACTGATTTTGGCCACAATGGCCTAAATAGGGGTAGGACAGTAAATTCACACGGGTTTCTAGGTCATATGCTAAGTCAATGACATTCCTATCCTTCCTCTCAAAGTTTGTCTTAATTCAAAATTTGCATGAAATAACTTTCATCAATTCAATTATTGCATCATATTTTTCTTAAATGGGAAGGATTGTTCACTCTTATAGTTTTTAATAATGAAGGTTCAATGCCTGCAGATTTTTTTATAATGTAGACTTTTCATATATTTTGGTGCACTCTTCTTTCAGTCAGAAATTACATTTTCCCCACAATAATTATTATCTTATTTTTTGCTCAGCATCGTACTCTACTTGCTGGAGTTGAAATTATTCATATGAACTCCATAGTTACTATTAATAATTTCATTGTTAACCGGTAGAAAAATGTAATTTATAAAAACAAAGCTATGAAATTTCACAAAGAGAATAGCATTAGGCAGTAAATGCATCATAAAACATATAGATACCGAACATAGACTCTATTATCAGTTTGATAAAATGGTATAGTAATATATACTCATGTGCAATAGGAGTACTATGGTTGTTTTTGTATGTAGAATTCAAAAGCATGTAATTGTTGGGATGTCGGATGCACTAATTTTCAACGACATATATATTCTTTTGATTAGATATAACTAGTATATTTATTCGCACTTCGTGTGGTTAAATTACTGATAAGATTTTACGAGCTACTTATGCAGCCACATTGTTTTAAAAATCATTTTTATCTAGTAATTAATGGTTAGATGTATAAAATATATTTAGCCTACTTCCTTGCTTTAAAATTCTATTCATTACTGGTTAAGAAGAATAGTTTTAAACACTAATTTGATTCTTCCATCTCAATTATTTTCTTTAATATTTCTACAGTAGAAGATGTTTTCCATTTTGATAATTTTCTCCCATATAATCCTACCTTATATTTATTTTGACATTATTTTACGGTTCCCATATTTTTCTCTTTCTTTTCAATTTCTTTACCTTTTCTTGTATTTTTAAATCTTATTCTTTACTTTTTTTCTCATACTACTCTTCAGTTCCTCCAAAAATTAGAAATATTATGATTATACTTATTTTTAAATAACCAAGTCACCTCCCCTCATCCCTCTATTAATTTATGGGAATTTCAAAAAAAGTCCGTTTCTCTCTAGATTGACTTTTTGTTATATTTTTCATGGTTTATGTAAAACAACATACCTAATGTAGTCCCATAAACTGAATATGTGGAGGGTAGGATGTAAAGCTTCTTATCGGGCATATCAGACATATAATTACGCTTAACGGTTCAATGAAAAAACCAATTTCTCTCTCGATTGACTTTTCGTTGTATTTTTCATGATTTATGTAAAATAACACACCTAGTGTAGTCCCATAAATTGAGTTTGTGGAAGGTAGGATGTAAAGCTTCGTATCAGGCAGATCAGACATATAATTACGCTTAACGGTTCAATGAAAAAACCAAATTCTCTCTCGATTGACTTTTCGTTATATTTTTCATGGTTTATGTAAAACAACTTATCCAGTGTAGTCTCATAAGTGGAGTCTATGGAGGGTAGGATGTAGAGCGTCTTATCAGGCGGATCAGATAGATATTAAGCTCATCGGTTATCAACTGTTTAATGTACTAATCTATTGATCAACTGATAAGATATCAGTTGGTGTGGTATCGAGTTAACAATTGATGTATCAAATAAAGTTAAAAATTTGCAATAAACTTATACAATCATTTAGGGCTGGCCAACGAGGCGTGTTCGAGGCGGGGCGGGACCCGACGGGACTGGGGGAAGAGCGGGACCGGTCTTTCGGTGGGACTGGCGGGATACGACGTTGTCCCGTCCCGTTCCGTCGAAAAATGGGGATCGATTTTATGGGGGCGGTGTCGGGTCGGGATCAGTTTTTTTGATTTTTTTTGCACTTAATTTTAAAAAATAACATATATAAACACCTCAATAATTGAACAAGATAGTGTAATAAAAACATCACAATTCTGTTTTTGTGCCTCTTATATTATTTAATAGAAATATGATTTTTTTTGTAATACAATTTCAAAATTGCAACTTTGTGGTGTTAAAGTTGCAAATAACATAGTAAAATTGCAATTAAAAAACCCACATATTTATAAACACATTTTCTAGTTTTTTTCACATTTCTTCACAATGTCTTGTGGTTCTTAGGTTGGAATTGGAATTTGTTGGTCAAATTGCTCGACATCGCTTCCACCTCCATCGGATAAGATTTCGTTGTAGTTTTCGTCGTCTTCTTCGTTGATCTCCAGTTGGCCACGCCTTCTACGCTCCGCTCGTATCCAATCTCTGAATAAAACTACAATCTCCAAGCTGTCTTCCGCTAATGAGTGTTTGTGCTCTCCTATTTGAAATCTTCCGACAGAAAAAGCGCTTTTAGACGTTGTTGATGACGCTTGAATGTTCAACACATCTCGGGTCATATTTGATAGTGTCAGAAATGTATTCACATTCTCCCTCTAGTATTTCTGCAAGTCTTCACGTCCTTCTTCATTGAGAACTGCTTGGTACGGTAATGATTATGGTAGTTGTTTGCTTCAATGGTGACAATTCTGACAAAGTGCCACTTTGAATAATTGGTAAGTATGCTAATTCTAGATGTTTTAAAAATGTGAATTTGAATAACCTTAATTGTCACTATCGATCTAACAAGAAAGCATGGATGACTGGATTACTTTTTCAAGAATTTGTTTGATGGTTTGATAAACGAATGAATGACAGAAAAGTTCTTTTGATAATGGACAAATGCCCTTCCCATCCTAAGGTTATTGAAGGCTTGAAAAATATTGAACTATTTTTCTTGCCTCCAAATACAACCTTAAAGACTCAACCATGTGATGCTGGAATTATATCAATTTTATTAGTGCGGCTTGGAATATTGATGTGAAAACAACAACTATTGCAAATTATTTTCGACATTGCAAAATTCGGTCAGACGAAGATATGAATATTGAACAACCACTTGATGAAGATGAAGGCATCCAGGAATTACATGAAGTTATCAATGATTTAGGTTATAGAAATGCAATGGATGTGGAAGACCTTTTAAACTATCCTAGTGAAAATGATGCAATGATGGAGTCTCCTACTGATGAAGAAATTATTCAAGGAGTAATGTAAACATTTGTTGATAATGATCAAGATCTAGATGATAGTCAGAATTTGCCAATGATATCAACAAAAGAAACAATGGAAGCCTTAAATAACTATTTTTTATAACAAGAAAAAGATGCATCAAATGCAGTGCATGCTTTGCAGAAAATTAAGGATGAGATTGAGTTAAACATAGGACCAAAGAAAAAAAAAACTTTAGATGAATATTTTCAAAAGAGTTGAATTTGAGAAGTTGTTGTAGAATAGTGTAAATCTCCTTGATGAAGTTCTCTTATTAATGTCATTAATATAGAGTATACAATTGTATTTCTAATAGAATTAGGATCTCTATTTTATTTTAATTACACTAAATATTTATTACAGGATATATTGTGAATATATATGGAATATATTCACTATCAATGACATGGTTTTTCGTTTCTCCTGCCTCCATACTTCCCCTCAAAATGGTAAAGTCGAAAGAATTCTCTGCACCATTAATAATATGATTTGTACCCTTCTTTTTCATGTCTCTCCCCCTACCTTTTGGGTATATGCATTAAAAATGGTAAAACACGTTCTCAGTATCTTACCTACCCGTACGATTCAAAATAGGACACCCACCGAAATTCTCTTCCGTCGGATCTCTTCCTATGATCACCTTCGAATTATTACAGAATATATTGTGAATATATTCACTATCATTTTTCATAGTAATATCAATAAAAATAAGAATACTATGTGTTATTTTTAATTAACATTATTTTACATTTTATCAATTATTCATTTATATTATTGTTGGGCCTTTAAGAATTTTCAAAAAAAATATTATCTTATGCATTTAGCGAAATTATTCATTTAGTACACTGGCCCAAGTCGGGACTGGAAGAATTTATTCATTTATTGAGGTTTTCATTTATTGAGGTTTTACTGTACTAGTTATAGTAAAAGTGGGAAGCTTTTATTTTTAAAGTTAGATTACAATTTTACTCATGTTATAAATAAAAATGTAAAAAAACATCTAATCTAATATATTAAATATTAAATAGTAATATTTTAATTAAGCTTATTTTCATGTACTTGACTTCTTACGTTTTATATGGAGTCGGAAAGTCATTTGATTAATTTCTTTTACTTTTTCTCTTTTATTATTTCCGTCCATTTACTATATTTGAAGGCCACAACTCTCCATATTAAATGAAAATAGAAGCTGCCGGTTTGCTTTTCCTTAGGAAATCCGAAATAAGCCATTAATAACTTATTATTGTTTAAGGCATGTAATTTAATTTTTTAAGTAATGGATGAATATGGTAGATGAAGGGCCATTACAATAAATAATAACATTTAATTGAGGATACTCAAAGTTTTTCCCTGTAACCATCCAATACAAAACTGCTACAACTATTTGTTCCCTCTATATCTGCAGAAAAATCCCAAGAATGCAGTGTTTCTTTTATTCTGATTTTTGTTTTAGTGGAGTGACTTTCTTGCCATGTACTATGCTTCAGATTATATTTCATTTGGTGCTTATACATATATATATATATATATATATTTATGGTCTACAGTTTAGAATATCTATTAGTTTCGACACAATTTTCATTTTTATTCCTTTTTATTGTACATGAGCATGAGTGTTGTAAGGGTGACATGGTATCACAAGCATGAGCATTGAATTTTTTTATTTATTTATCAGATTTCATATTGGCTTATTGAGCTCTATTATCAAGTTGCTAACAAAGTATCACATTCATGAAATTTTTACTATATTAATTTCTCTTTTGTTACTCAATAACATGTGTTCAGTAATTTTATGTGATAATGCAAAATCTTGTACTAAACCACTTGAAATACACGTACAACGCACATGTCAGAGAACTGGTATATGATATAAAAATATAAGTAGTGCCAGTGTTATTTAACCACTTATACCATGTTATTATTTTGTTTTTCAACTTACCATATCTAGGGGTGGACGTATAACGGTTCGGTTTTGTATCAAGAAAGTATGAACCGAATAAAATTCGGTTTTTATTTTAAAAAAACGAATCAAACTTTTTCTTAAAAAAAAAACTTTTTCTTAAAAAAAACAGAACATATCAGTTTATATCACCGAACGTATCGGTTTATATCGGTTTTTTCAATTCAAGTGTATCATAATCAGCAAATATAAAGTCCAAAAACATAAAGTCTGCATCACATATATTCTTAAAACATGTAAAAAAAAACTCCAAATTAAAAGTTTACATTCCTCACAAAATAAAAGTCCCAACACTGAAATCAAATAAACGGGTCGGGTAAAAAAAAATTGGATTTCCAACAGTGAAATTGACCTTCACACCTACATTACCACGAAATTTCGACGTTGAAATCTATTGTATATCGTGAGATCCTTACTAAAGATAAGGGAAAATTAGAAATCGATTTGGGGGAAAACACAAATTGATTGGGAAAACGGTTGTTCTCCTAAAAATTGGCAGCGCCACATCTCAAAAAAATACGCAAAATAAAAAAAATCGGGTAAAACGGACATCCGAGCGTAGAGTTATGACCATTTAAAGTTGCACCAATTTATAACTACTTTCGCTCCCTACATTTTATGTTAATGCTTCCGTGATATGTTAATTAAGTTCATGCCGCATTTGACTTTCATAAAAGCTTCATAGATTGGCTTCAATAGCTATGATTCAACAGCTAGCGGTAGCCTAAAATCAAATTTAATGGTTATGATTAGTTACAAATTTTACCCCGATTTTTTGATTCGGTTCATCACCAATACTAAAGAACCGAACCGAACCGAATCATTTAAGCCAGATAGATTCAATTTTTTAAAGAACCGGTTTTTTTAATTTTTTTAAACCGAATTTAAATCGAACCACATCGGTTCGATTTTTTTGGTTCACCAATTTTTATGCCAAGTCAACCATTATCAAGGAAATCATGACGACTACACACGGCTAGCCTCAATGGAAAACTCAATGACACGGACCTTAAGGACTTACGAGTTCATCCAAACTCAACAACTTTGGTTCACACCTGTATATACATTAAAAATATAAATAAATACGAAGAATGAACCTAGTAAATGAAATAACTTATGGTGAGATTCAAATTCGAACCCATAATATTCAAATCCTGAATCTGCCTCTCTTTGGTCCGTATGGTTGAATTTACACAAGTTCAACTGGGAACTTTAAGACATTGGTCTAGAGTTGTAGACATTAGTTCCATATCAAGACAAATCTCAACCAAAGATACAAAATTTTGTTCATAAGTTGCATTTAAAAAATGAGTCACCTACCACAAGTAATTCATAAACATCTAAAATTTTGGGAAGAAATCACAAATTACGTAGCAAATGACATTGAGGCAAAATGGGAAGGGACAAAAATTTCATTTATTAGAAGAGGCAAAAATGTGGTCAGTCCCTCGAAGCTCAAATGATTGGTTGAGTACATCAACAACTATCTGCAGTCGGCTCCAACAGCCTCATGGATCGACTTATAACCATCCTTTTCTAAGCAACGGGCGAGTTCAGCCTGTAGAAAGAGTGTAGCAATACGTCAGCAGAGTGTTCGTTAATCTACAGATAAGAGTATAAATAAGACGAGAGCAGAATATGTTTTCATTTGCGGATGCGAGTAGGAAAAATGTAACTAGGTTTAAGGAAGATTAAGCAGCACGTATATATAGCAGTAGTCTATCTCAAAAAGGATTAAAATTGGAGTTGAATGTGCGATTTCCTTGCAATCACTAAACTTCATGAAGTAAACTCAAAGACAAAGCAAAATTTACAGCCAAACCCGGTGACTCCAAGTCTAAGATCTATGGACATAAAAGAGATTACGTGTTATACCAGTTTCCAGGTTAAAACGCAAAACCCTATGCAATGTAATGAGGGTGAAGTGTCCACCAGAGATACTCCAGCACGCGCGCACACACCTGGGGAAAAGAGGGTGTGTGCCACAAAGTGAGCACGGGTACAGGGTACCCAGATACCCGACCGGAACCGACACTAACGGGTAGGTTCCGGGTGGATATATTATAATAACGGGTAGGATCCGAGTAGTAAAATTAGGAACCGATCAATGTCGGGTCCGGTTCTGGTTCCGGCAAATATAGACAGGATACCCGGACCCGGAACCGATACCCGGAACCTATAAAATATTAAATATTTTTACTTTTTTTAGAAACATTTGGACCACTTTTAACTTTCTCCAAAATTGTTTGTTGCACGTCTGCACATTGATTTTCCCCACCCCAAGCTTTTCACCCCTTTATTCTAAAAATGCTCTTTGTGCCCTAAGAGAAAACACCCAAAACTCTCTCAATAACAATAGCGTTTTAGCTACACCACCGAGCTTCATCGTCGTCGTTGTTGAAGCTTTCTCTCAGGTACTTTCATCGATGTCGTTGTTGAAGCTTCACCTTTGCCTCTTTCTCTCCCTTGATTGTGTTAACGCCGTTCCTAAAATGCATATGGGTTCATATCTAACTCTTCAATTTCTTTTTAATATCCTATGCTTCTGTTCTATTTCAGGCGATACTCATCTTCAATTTGTATTACTTTTTGATTTGAAATGTAAATCTATTTTTAAAATTTGTGTATATTTTTGTAGTTGTGAAGATGAAATTTAGGGATTTACTAGTATAATAAAGTTTTTCTTTTATATCGAAGAGCTTATGAACACGAAAATAAGTTTAATTCAGATATTTTCAAATTTATTTTGAAATCAACACGTTCAATTAATTGTGTCAACTTTGGCTTGCAATTTTAGGTTTTGGTTACAGAATTAGCTTTTCTACAATGAATAAATTTTCTAAAACTTCTTATAAGGGTACTAAAAACTCCGATTGCAGGCTAAAAAACTATTGGATGAAATTATTTTAGAACTCTTTTTGATTCTCATAGGCTAAAAAACTGTTGCTTAATCTGTGTTTTTTTATTTACCGGGTACCCGGGAACCTACCCGTAATGATTGCTACGGGTAGGTTCCGGGTAGTAAATTTAGGAACCGATCTTTTACCGGATAGGGTCCGGGTAGTTAAAAAATGTTAAGATACCCGGACCCCGCTCACCCCTACATAAAACTACTTTACACTCCAGCTTGAGCTAATGAGATCTCAGTACGGGGAGTTAAAGACTTTAGATTGATTTATCTAATGCTTGACGCCATTCTAGTCTAATGAAATAAGGGATTGATTATCAGTCCTCCATGTGGTTGTATTTCAGTTCCATCAAATTGCACACCCATGGTATATACTAATATCTCGTGCATGGTATAAAGAAAAACGGACTCTCAAAAAAAAATCTTATCCATATTAAACTATATTTTTACCCATCCCAAGGGTATTACCAGTTTCGAAAAAAAAGTTACCCTTTCTTCCCTTATCATAAAGAATAATATAAAGGATCTGTCCTTTTTTACACCGTGTACCTAGTCATTATTCTATGAATAAACTTTTTATTGTTACTAGCCAAAAGAACTCCCCCTCCCAAAAAAAAAAGAAATAAACTAAAAGCAAAAAGAGAAAGGTTCCAACTCAAAATTCAGCCTTAATCCCATGAACGAGATGCAAGAGAACTTATAAAATGCATGTCGGAATACCTTTATATCGGGGATAAGTGCAGGTCCTCCATATCCAAATGCTGTATAAAGCTGAACAAGAGTGGCACCAGCTCGAATTTTCTTGTAAGCATCCTCGCCACTGCAAGATATGCATATTTCAAGTAATTAAGTAGATACCAGAATATTTAATCAAAGATGCTATTACTTGTTACAATAATGGACGAGGGAGTGAAAGTACCTGCTAATACCTCCACAGCCAATTAAAGGAATCCTTCCCTGTTAGAACAAACATATTGAGGTTATCTGTTGCATCAAATAAAGAACTACGAAAGATATCCTTTCCCACTTGCAAAATGAATATATTAGGCAGTCATGTTGAGGATAGGAGTACAGTCAGAGACAGACGTGGACAGAACTATATGCAGAATGTTTCATCTCACTTTATCAACAAAAGCATTATTTGAGGTAAAAAAATTGAGCAGCGGAAAATTTAACAAAAATATAAGAATATGATATATCCTGCTCAATAGAACAATAAGTACTTGAAGCTATACTCCATAGATAACAACTTTATGTGGTCAGTTAAAGGAATCCGTGTTAAGAAATGACAGGAAAGATTACAAAAGGAATATTTATTTTTATACCAATCCGCTTGTTCCACTCTAATTTGATATCTAGCAGTGTGCACATATTCCTGATACAATGGGATAACATACATACCTTAGTCAGAAGGTACATCTCCTTCAGTATATTTGTTGACATATTAAAGAGTGGCTTCCCACTCAAGCCACCAGTCTCTTGAGCCACAGGGTTTTGATTTACGGAATCTGGTCTTTGGATTGTAGTATTTGATATAATCTACAAGCATCAAGCATACAATGTTGGTTATGTTAAAAAATAAAACGTTTGGCGGAATGCAGGGGCCAAACATGAAAATAAGGAAGCATAAAGCTAGCTATCCGTATGTGTCTCTGCGTTTTATAAACAAAGCTATGTTTCTTTCTTTCTTTTTTTGTGGCTAATACATCAATATTTCTTATTATTGGGGATTGGCACCACTTTGGTGTAAATTTCATGAAAATCCTGATACATTATCTATAGAAAAGTCAAAAAATGTAATAAATAGTTTTGCTCCTTCACCTATAAAAAGACAAAAATGTATCTCCCTTTATCTGCCATATTTTCCCAGCAATCATGTTATATGCCGGAATCCTATTATTTCACTTATGTTAACATATAGTTTTTGCACAAACTGAAGTCATATTTATGTAATTAAGATCTTAAAGAAGTGCAATCTGTCAGACATGACACAAACAAAAGGTGCTTGCACCATCCAAGTTGGCAACAATGAAGAAAAAGGAGTTAAGATATGTCTAAGCTTCATAGTATACAATATTTACGTATTTTCTTAATGTAGTATAAGTTACATATTTATAGTCGGACAATTACTTAACTAACGTTAACCCAAATTTGGCTACTATCTTATGATATATTGTACCATCAGGGCAGTGGCGAATCCAGGATTTTTATTGAGGGTGTTCGAAAAATAAAAATGTAGTGATTGGAATTTGAACTTGGAACCACAAGGTGAATTTTGAACCCCTAAACCACTGAACCAACCTCTTCACTTGTGTTCAGGGTATTCAATCTATATATCTATATAATAAATAACAGAAAAATATCTCATATATAAGGTGTAATTTTTTGCCGAGGGATCCGCCCCTGCATCAGGGGAATAGGAATAATTGTAGATGAGGCAGCAGATCTGAACTATAAGCTATTCTTCAGATCAATCCAATATCTTAACCTCAACAGTAAAGAAGTTAACTTTTAACCAAAAAATAAATAAATTAGTACACTAGCATTATATCTAACCTTCCCTTTTGCTTAATAACGCCCCTTCCTGCTAGCCATGGCAGTAGTTGCTAAACTACTGGACCAGGAGAGGACAACTTTCCCTAGTCTTGGCAGTTTCTTTAAGTTATTTAAGATATTATTCTATTATTCTAGTTGTTACTGAAGTGACTGCCATTTTGATGTCCGACTGTGTAACTGGCATGTATGTAAGTATATAAGTTGTTTGCAGACACACTCAAACTTTCGATTCTCTCTGTACCTTTTTCATAACAGACGAAATTCTACTTCTGTCACTAGATAGAGAATAAAGTGTAAAATACACGTCCAGGACTGAAGCTGATCAGTAAGTTGCTTTAACAAACAGGATGCAACAATCAGCGGATTTCAAGAGTGTGGAACGAAAGATGAAAACCCAAAGTTAACTTAGATGCCCCAATTTCCTAAATTTAACAGAGCAATTTACTAGAGACAATAAAAGCTGGGTGAAGTTGAGTAAAGTTACACATAAAGGCACGGAATCATGTATTTCTTTTAAAGCCACAAGAGTAGGTGCTGCCAATTTGGAATTTATGATACACGCGTCCATATAACAAGCAAGTCCTTGGTTTTCAAATTTGACCTGCTCAGCTTTTAATAATTATTTGAGGATAAATTAAACAGTTGGTCACTATAGGCTCAGTGTCACAAACCAAATAGTTCTTTATATCCCTTTCTGGATAGGTAGTCAGAAACCAATTAGATATTGTCAGCAAGAATCTCTCTACACCGAAGTGCTCAAAATCCAACACTAAAGGGACTTGCTTAACTTATTTAATAAACGCAAAAAAGAATACTAAAAGTTTTCGTTCAAACTGTACCAGTCCGTCCACACGAAGAGCAAGAGCCACCTACAATAGTTTAAAGAAAACAAGCCATAAGAACAAATCAACAACTACTACACCTCAATCGCAAGCTAGTCTACGTATGAGTAGAAATGCTTCCATACCGCTGCAATATCTTCAAGATCTTGTTTGGACAAATCTGGAGCAATTTTCACAAGTAAAGGCGGAGGTCCTTCCTCACCCCACTGCATTTCATCACGAGCCGCCTGAACCTAAATAAAAGTACTGAAAGGACTTAATCTAGTACTTGGCAATATGGTCTCAAATATTACCAGAGGTAAATTAGAACAATGAGACAGAAGGGCATCAGGGAAAAACCTTCTTCACAAGATCCTTCAACTGCTTTCTTCCCTGAAGCTGGCGTAATCCTGGAGTATTTGGGGATGAGATATTAATCACCTAAAGCAGTAAAGGAGACCATGAATCAGTATTATAAGCAAAAGTACGAAGGCGTCTCCGGAAGCTGGTAAAAAATGTCCAACTCCTTTCATCAAGAGAACTTCACTTAGAGAAAACTTACCCCATTGTTCTCAGACATAAAAAACAATTACTATGTTTTATTTCTGCTTTAGCAAATGATGAAATGGAATGTGAACATTGCCAAATAATACCACATGTAAAATATCAGAAATAAAAAAAACAGAAGAGCTTACAAAGATTTTCTCCATAATTCTTTCTTTTGAGTGTTTTTTTTTGGAGGGGGGGGTTCTCCTTACATCTTCCTTTTGATGAGTTAGTATGAAGGGTGTTTACCAAGAGAACAAGTGTCAATGGCAGTAAAATACATATTTTTTTCATTCTAGAAGATAATTAGATAAAAAACAAATTTATACACATTTGTAGAGGTTAGATCACAAAAGCAAACAAGTTTACACCCACACATGAAACACAAAGGAATACCAAATAGGTGTAACCCAAGCGCATGCAAATATCTAGGAAAAAGCAACATTTAGTTTCAGACATCTACCAAGTAGTCAGCATACTGAGATAATGTATGAACTCCTTGCACATAATCGGCTGCAGCATCTTCACTTGTCTTGTTCTTTCCAAGGTTAACACCAAGAATACCAGGACCAGCTTTCCCTCCATGCTTGACTTCATCTCCTGCCGGAGATGAAGTACTAGATGTTTCCATTTTTCTCTTACCATGCTGAGCACCCAACCGTTTGGCAACTGCAACGATTCCTTCACTATTGAAGCCACACCTATTGATTATAGCACTGCCACCAATAAAAGGATTCTTACTTTTTCAACTTTCACAATCAAGCATTTTGATCTGCTTTTTTTATTTTGGATAAGAATCAAGCTTTTTAAATATTAAAGATTTCGAAATAAACTTCACTGGGAAAACCAAAAGAAAGAAAAATAAAAACAATTCAAGATCAGAAAACATAATAGATGTTGATGGTAACATAATCTGATTACATATATGTTCTTACCCTTCATTCGGCAACCTAAATATACGTGGTTTTGGGTTGCCTTCCTGTGGAATGGGAGTTACTGAGCCAACCTCGACAAAACCAAAACCTAATCCAAGCAAGCCTTCAACGGCCTCGGCATTCTTGTCAAAACCAGCAGCAAGACCAATAGGATTTGAGAACCTTCTTCCCCATACATCAAGGCCCAATATAGGAAAATCAGGCCTCTTCTCCCTTGGAACCCATCCTCGGGCTGCAGCAGAGACTGCCAGTCTGTGAGCAACCTCTGGATCCAGATATGCGAAGAATGGATTTACAAGCTTTGTTGCTGAGAATAGCCAGCCACTGCATATATTTCAAAACATAAATGTTATTTCACCCAAACCTTATATTCCCTCTGTCCCAATTTATATGACACTTTCCTCTTTAGTCAGTCCCAAAAAGAATGATACCTTTCCTTATTTGGCAACAATATAACTTTAAACTTTACCTTTTACGCTTAACGTGATGATCTATAACCACACAAATATCTTTGGCTTATTTTAGACCACAAGATTCAAAAGTCTTCTTTTATTTCTTAAACTCCGTGCCAAGTCAACAACAGGGAGTAATAAACAACAGTTTATGACAGCTCAGCCAAAGGGAAAGAGGGAGAACAGGAAGTGGCTCGATATAATTAACTAAGCCAACAAGATGAAGAAGATTGTCAACAGAATCTCATAAATCAAACTGCAAATACAAAGATGCCTATATATGGATGATGATCGAAAATCTTTTGTACCTATAACATCCAAGTAACTCAAACCAACCAGCTCATTGAAGCACACCGAAATTCTTTTCTGTTCTTTCTCCCGGAAGGAAATCGAGCTAATTGAAGAAGCCATCAGAAAACATAGGCAATCAACACACTCTAATTTAAGGAAACATCATTCTCAAACCACAATGAAATAAATACACTGTTGATTATTTGGAAATGTGACACATTGCTGAGCCTTCAAAAGAAGAACGAAGACCAGAGCGTGGAATGCAGCTCCTTTGGCACTTTGTGGGTACTTTGAAGGAAGAACAACAAAAAGCTTTTGAAAGAGCAGAGAGCACCCAGGAAGTTCATGTTAGTACAGATGATTGGTGACACGTAACAATTGTAGAGAACCATATGATGCAGGTTCTCTATTTTTTGTCCACCACTTGTATACAGGACGTTTACCCACATCAATAAATTCGTTACTTATCTAGTAAATAAGTAAATACTCACAATTGAGACCACTTCTAAGGCAGCACCCCCACGAAACAACACCATACATATACTCTCATAAATTCTGTTTTAAGCCAACACATGTATGAAGCACCAACTAGCATCATTTTCTCTGTCCATCTCACAAGCAACTAAGGGAAGCATTTGTATGTATTTTATAGGTTCTTCCAATTTGCTTGGGATTGAAGCGTAGTTGTTGTGTTGTTTATAGGTTGCTCCAACTCTTATAATGAACAGACTGGGGGATGGCTTCTCCGTATGGGGATTGGAAGACGAGACCAAGACCAGATCCCTCAATGTTTGCTGAACCATCCACATCTAAAGTCTACTACGAGTGTTACTTCCAGTGAAACAACGTACAACTAATCTCAAACCCCAGCCACACCCCTCTAAAATAGCAAAAAGCTTAGAAGTCTAACCAAAAAAAAGAAAAAGATGCTGGCAGCTTTACTATCTCTCTCCTCCTTGCCTGAGGACACATTATTGAGTTGATAAGCCAAAAATTATCTCTGAATGGAATCCTACTATTTATTGGCCTTGGTTAAGTCTCCTATCTAGATACGCTGAAGTCCACAGAAGAACAGTAAGCTTCATCATCCTCTCAAACAGCATAATCCATATTGAAAGAACGTCAAAGTTGCAGCTCCATTAAGATGTAGACATGCCATTTTTTTCCTCTTCTTGTGTGTGCCTGTGTGTGTATATGCAACCACTGTGCCCAAGAAAATCACGCCACATTATTTTCCTTTGTTTGGTTCACTACAGGATTCATGAAAAAAAGCCTATACAGAACACATGCATTTATTCGTCTCTCAACTACTCTACAGCCAATGGTGTATAAAGTAAATATCTCAAGAATTAAATTCAGTACCAGAAGGTGGCCTCATCAACTGTACTTGCATAAGCTCCCCCAGCTATTAGTAGACCAATAGTGGCTCCTGTAAGCAACCTTCCCTACAATTTTAGCAAAGATACTGAATTGAAATACAACAATCATGCAGAAGAAATTACTAACCCTTGCAAAAGCCCAAGTACGTTAGAATACAGCTCCTAACCTCATAGACGATTATCATGTGCCACCTTCTAAAACTCGGGCTATCAGTATTTATTAAAATTGGGAAATTTCCGGATGGAACTTCTAATATTCTTGAGAAAAAGGGTAAAAGATGAGTTACTTCATTTACTTGACATGGTTAAGCTAATCAAATCCATTGATAAATTCATAAGAATGTTCTGGAAACGAAAAGGAAATTAGAAGATATGTTCAAAAGGATTCGATATCCCAACTTGGATTGATAAAAAATAGAAGATCAAAAATACTTCTTCACATCCCATTTCTATGCCATGTGAAGTTACCTCTTTTTCTTAACTGAATGATTTATGCTAGTGAGTCCAAAATCATGTTTCAAAATCCAACCTTTTTATGATAAGTTACTCAAAACCCAAACTTATTCCATCAAAATACAATCTTTGGTCATTTATCTCTTTATTTCAACCATATAGATTATCTACAGAAAATTTCCTATACTTCCCAGCAAGAAAATTCCTATATTATCAAAATAGTACTCTAAGTTGACAAAATTAAAAATAAAAATTATACAACCAAATGATTTATGCTAGTGAGTCCAAAATCTTGATCATTTGTATCTCTCTATTTCAATCATACAGATTATCCACAGAACTTTTCCTATACTTCCCACCAAGAAGATTCCTCTATTATCAAAATACTACACTAAGTTGACAAAATTAAAGATACAAAACTATATAACCAAATGATTTATGCTAGTGAGTCCAAAATCTTGTGTCAAAATCCAACTTTTTTTATCATGAGTTACTCAAAACCCAACATTATTCCATTTAAATACAAACTTTGGCCATTTGTGTCACTATATTTCAACCATGAAGATCTTCTACAGAACTTTCCCTATACATCTCAGCAAGAAAATTACTCAAGTATCAAAATAGCACTCTAAGTTGACAAAATAAAAAATAAAAAATAAAAAATAAAAATTTATACAACCAAATGATTTATGCTAGTGAGTCCAAAATCTTGTGTCAAAATCCAACTTTTTTATGGTATGCTAAACAAAATTTCTAAATATAAACTTTGGTCATTTGTGTCACTCTATTTCAACTATATAGATTATCTACAGAACTTTTCTTATACTGCCTCCATTTTAATTTATTTGCCTTACTTTCCCTTTTAGTCAGTTTCAAAAAAATGTCACTTTCTATATTTAGTAACTTTTACACCCAACATTCTACATGGCATATTTAAGACTACAAGATTCAAAGAGCATTTGATACATTACACACATCTTTTGTTTAAGACCACAAGATTCAAAAGTATTCCTTATTTTCTTAAACGCCGCCGAGTCAAACTAAGACAAACAAACTAAGTGAGAACTTCCCAGCAAGAAAATTCCTCTATTATCAAAATAGTACTCCAAGCTGATAACATTAACTATACAAAGTTCCTTATCAAAAAGAATACCCCCTCCGTCTCAATTTAAGTGTCTTATTTTCCTTTTTGGTATGTCCCAAAAAAAGTCTATATATATTTAGCAACCTACATGACACATTTATAACCACAAGATTCAAAGGATATTTTAGTACATTATACACATCTTCAATTTAGAACCACAAAATTCAAAAGTCACTTTATTTCTTAAACTTCGCGGCTAGTCAAACTGTCAAATTAATACACTTAAATTGGGAATGTCTCTTATTTTCCTTTTTGGTATGTCCCAAAAAGAGTGTAGACAATCTATATTAAGTAACCTACATGGCACATTTATAACCACAAGATTCAAATGACATTTTAGTACATTATTCTCATCTCCAATTAGGACCAAAGTAGAGTTTACGCAGAACTTACCCCTACCTTGTGAAGGTCGGGAGGCTGTTTCCGATAGACCCTCGGCTCAACTCAAAGGGAGTATTAAAAATACAATATAATAAAACCAAATAGAAGAAAGTACCTTTTTTGAAACATGATGAACCTTAGGTGTAGGAGGAGTTGGAGGAACATTAGTACAATAATGTCTAGTAACAGAGCTTGGTTTAATTAGCTTGCGATACAAGCTTTCTCTAATCAATGCAAATCCAACCCTTTGTTTCATTTTTTCTCTTCAAACTAAATAAACTAATTCTTCGCTAACCAAACAAACAAACTTCAAAATTTACAACTAAAAATGCTCAAAATTCGCCCAAAAATTGCTCAGAAAATTAGTAGAGATACAGCAACTATTGATGCTATTATTCAAATGAGCGAAAAGGGTATTTGGGGCACAAAAAAAGAGTGAAAAATGGGAGTGTACGACGTGGGGTTATTTCTTGAAGGAAGGCTGAGGTTTTAGCAGAGATGAAGGGTGCGAGAAAAACCCTTTTCTGCTTTTATTCGGCTTTAGGTATATGCTTTTTTGAAAAGTTATCTCATTTCTTATGCTTATTAATTTATATTAGTTTCTCAAAGTGCATGTATCTCGAGTTATATTGTACACATTTATCTAATGTAATATGTGTATAATTAAAATATAATTATTTATTAAAAATAAGGAAATCTTTTTGTGAATGATTAACATAAATCGTCGTACTATGACTTGTTTGAGAAGGTCTAATAATTGAATATTATCTTTTCTTACGAAAATAAACAATCAAAATCTAATTAAATACATGTGTGTTTCAATCAAACATCATTGTTTGAAAGTTCATTCCAAACAAATGTCAAACTTTGCAAAGATATGATTAACTTAAGTCAAACAACGTAATATATATGTGAATGTGGTGCAATAGTTGAACAAGTGAACCATAAGTTAATTACTAATGTCTTAATTAAAGAAAATGTATGAACAAAACCAATTATATTAATAATTTAAAATTGAAAATAAAATTGTAAGGTTAATTAACAAATTAAATAGCTAATTTGAAGTATCTAATTTAGTAATTAGTATAAATATTTTATTTTGAGATTGTTTTTAACACAAAAGTTGGACACATAAAGGACAAATTTATCCATTTTAGATTATAAATAATTTTGTTACACCTAAAATATCAAAGATGAGATGTTAATGTTGAGATTATATTTATGTCCTAGAGACAATCTGTATTAGGACAAATGTACTTTATACACATTCATGTTATTATTAATGGAGATTAATATTTTGACATTTGCAAATTATTGAATTATTAATTGATTGTTTGTAATATTCTATAATATTCATCCCTGTAGGTTACAATGTTATTAATAGTGTGAGATATTAATATTATAACGTAACTCTTAAAGTAGCATCGACTAATGATCATCGAGAATGGGATACCGATGATATGTGATAAGTCGACATGTGGTCTGCATCACATCCTTAGAGGATGTAGTATGTCTCACTTGCTACGAGTAATGGCTACTCGTGATGGACACATGGATACTTTGGAAGTATTGGTATACCCTGCTAATATATTGTTTGTTATACTTGTCTAAAGTATGATCAGCGTGTGGGAAATAGAAGTCCTTAGACTTGAGGTCAATACGCGCCTTGTCTACAAAGTAATGTACTTTAATCCCGTCCTAAGCTCAAATGCCTTATAGGTTGAGATACGGCTTGTATTGGATACATTACGATGTGGATTAAAGGTAGTAGTTGAGCCAAGATTAGGATTCATTCCTCGAATGTATATTCGAGAGAACACTCGGATTCTCAGTGATATTAGGTTGACTAAGTCGTTGGCCAACGCAATAGACATATTTAGAATATGGTCTAGTTGTCAACTAATATAGATGAGATACAGTGATTAAGCCATTTGGATAGACACTTGACAAATTCTAAGCTTGATCGGGTGTGTCGTGAATGAAAGGATTCCATCTTACCACATAGAGGTTAAGTTTACTGGATTCGCGTAAACGTACTTCACATATCGAGTTCGTCTTGCGGCGCCGTTTAGGAGTTCCACGTAGACCTTAATTTGATTAATGTTGATATGTGAAAGCATGTAGGGTCACACTATGTCGATTGTCTTTTCGATATAAGGATGTATTGAGAGAGTAATTAAATGTTCGATTTAGAATCGAGATATTTAAATGAATAATGATTATTTTAATTAAGTCAAAATTGGATTTTGGATTTAATTAAGAATGCGCAGAAAATAAATCGAGACAGTGCAGGAACACGTTGAGCGCCGCGACGCCCACACCCTAGGGTCACGGCGCCTCTGCCTCGATTTTTGGGCCAGGCCCAAGGTCAAACCCTAATTCGGTTTGACCTAATTTTCACTTATAAATAGTGGCATTCTCTTCATTATTCAACACTTAATTTCAGATTATTCTAAGCCTTAGAGACTTAGAATCAAAACTCTCTCGAACCTCTGTCGAATTTCTTAGCTTTCTGAAAGAGAAGTACATTGAAGCTTGGAGCTTGCAATCGAAAGGGCAACCGCGTGTCAACCTTATAGTAGATAAAGATTCCAGATACTATAACCTGTAAGTATTATGTTTTATGTTACAGGTTTGATTGTTGTATAACCATACCAGAAAAGTTGTTGGGTTAAGTAAGAAACAAAATTTTAAACTTCCGCTATGCCTTACTTATGTGTTTTGAACCCAACTAAACCATACACATGTAATATTTAAAACCACAAGAAACACATGTGTTACACGCCAAAATCACAAGAAAAATCCTTAAAATTATCTATGTTATTTAATCTCATAATTAAATAAAGTGTAGGTATATAAAATCTTTCCAATAAAATATGTTATATCATTCTCCTAACTCAAAAGTAGATTTTCACATACTCTTATACATGCAACCATAATACATGTCAAATAACGAATTTTAATTTAGCAATGGAATAATAAAGTTATTTGTTACTGCAATGCATTCTTAAACACAACAAATAAACATACATTTAAGGTCAAATGATAAATATCATTATAAATTGTAAATAAATGAAATTCAAAAAAGTAAAAGTCAATTTTATCACTAATTTCTTCTTAGTTAATCGTTTTAATGTTATCAAACCGTAAAAGCCCATCAAAGCAAAAGAATGTAACTTCTGACAAGTGATGCATTTTTAAATCATTTTATGAACTGTTTTGAATTCTTCTTCTTCGCATCAAAATTCAAGAAATATTTCTCTAATATCTGTAGATATGTTGGCCACCTTTTCATGCCAAGAAATAACAATTATTTCCGCTTGGTTGTGATTGAAATGAATGGTTGCCATGCTTGTATGTGCACCTTATCTTTGTAGATTTTATTTTTCTTCTTCTTCTGCCTTTTTTAACAATCAAATTTTGTATTCTCTATTTTTTGTTTACTTACTAGCAATTTGAGGCAAAGAAGAATCAAAGTAGAGTCCTTGCAAATATTGTATTTATCCTTTTCTAACTCTCTTTATCGTTGCTGCTCTATTTTGAGAATGTTAAGAGGACTCCATCATATATGGAATGAGAACATTGACTCTTTATATAGACACTTGAACAATATTCACCCTATAAACTAGCTTTTGGGGTTGAGTTAGGCACAACATCAATTCTTTATATGGTATCAGAGTTAGATTCATTACAATTCTTTGTTCACCGATGTTGGGCCCCCAAATTATATTATCCACGCTCCAGTTAACAAGGTCTGGGCGTGCGGGGAGTGTTAAGAGTCCCACATCGGATATTGAATCCACACTCCAGTTAATAAGGTCTGGGCGTGCGGGGGAGTGTTAAGAGTCCTACATTGGATATGGAATGGGAACATGGATAATCCTCACTCTATAAGCTAATTTTTGGGGTTGAGTTAGACCAAAAATTCATTCTTTACCGAGAAAGTCCGGAAAGAGAAACTGTTAATATTTACTCTTCTAATTAACTAATTTTATGAATAATTTTTTTTAAAATTCCTTTTCTATAATTTACCCTTCACTTTTCTTCTACTTAAGGAAATTTTCAAACATATGAAGATGGATGGACTTACCATCTTCTCAAGAGTCATATCCAAATGGAAACTTTTAGTAAAATATTAATGCCTATAAGCAATATTGTATGGAACTCATGATTTTGCTGATGTTCTCTCACATACTCTCTATGTAATAAATCAGTATAAACATATTTTTTCAAAAGCTTAACAATATATTCCCAGGCACAAAAAATGTACCCCATTCCCATAACAAATCATTTCATGTTTTAAATTCTATCCACACTATCTCTGATACGATTTATGAAATTCTAATTCCTAATTGAACACCCTCCTCGTAAAGTGTCACTTATAAACTTGAGTGGTGGAATAGAAATATAATAAATATTACTTCCTTGATTCTTTATAGTCTTGTCTGTCATTTTATCTTGTTCTCACCATGGCTATGTATTTCTTTAATGTTTCATTGAAACCAGTATAGAGCTAGTGCCAAAAATAATGCTTAGTATTTCCCTAAGTTTTATTAAGGCAGGTTCTCTGAACAGTGTTTGGCTTGTTTCCTTTGCTAAAGCAAAAGTAATGAATTAATAGTATTTTTATTATTTAATTTTTACCCTTAGGTGATTAATATGAAATGAGGTTCTAAGAAAAATAAATTTCATAAAATTCATTAATCAAAAGAGTGTAACTTAAGAAAGGGCTACCTGGTATTAAAATTATTTTGCATTATAAAAATCATTCATTTGCGGTCGACGTTCCGACTTTGTCCGTCGACAGCTGAATGTTTTGATCTGGTTCGATTCTTTTCTACTAGGTAATCTAGGATCCTTATGCATGAAGATAATCAATTTGATCGTTGTGAAAATAATAATTATAAATAAATCAAAACAAAAGAGGTAAGCATATATTTTAAATAAAGAGAGATGAATTATAAAACCAAGCCTGAAGGTAGATTTTTAAAATTATTAATTTTCACTCTCACGTTATTCATTTGAAAGAAGTTTCTAAGAAAAATTAGAATTTCATAAAATTCATCAATAAAAAAAGTGTAACTTAAGCAAAGGGAAAACTTGTAAGTTTATGGTGTAATTATTTTGCATTATAATAAAGAAGTAAAAATAGTTATTATAATTAAATCAAAATAAGAGAGATAAACATATATTTCAAATAAAGAGATGAGTGTTACGAAATCAAACCTAAAGATAGATCTATGAAATTATATCCCTACCTAAAGTTAAATCTTTTAATTTATATATATATATATATAAAAGATGACCCCTCCTCTGATTTGTTGCCATGCAGTATAGGGGGTAACCTTATGATACAATAAAGTTCCTATTTACACCATTCTAATTGGAACCAAACAATAAGATGAATATGTATCTTTGTTACCGTCTGAAGTATTTGCCATTTTATCGGCTGACGAAATCGGATGGCAAATTGATTCCTTAACTAAGCGATTTGGGCCGGAAGCGGAACTCTAACTTCAAGTAATGGGTTCCCCAACTACTCCAGAAAGCGTTAGGATGGTGAGTGAGTAAACTAAGAGGTAAGAAACATGAATGCGGCTGAGTACAATAAAGTAAAGGATAAAGATAGATAAAAATTGAGTTGTTTGATTGATTGTGTTGTGTTGTGTTGTATATACAAAGAATGATCATATTTATAGTACAAAAAGGGGGGAAATTGTATAACGTGATCCCCCCTATATCAACCATCAAGTAACCACTAAGTTCAATGGCCGACTATGGGGGAGGTGGTGCCGATTTTCTCGCTCTCTACTCCTCTTGCTCGGATATTGGCCCTTTCTTTTTAGCTGTTGTTGGTCGTTACCGCTTCTAGGGGTCCGGAAACCCTTTTGACTTGGTCGTTGAGGCGTCTGCATCTGAGTGGGTCTCAGTCGTACCTTTAACTAACAACTCGGCTAAGATGCCTTAGTAGTCAATGCAGTTCTTGTAGTCGAGGGCTAGGAATAAATTCGGCTCTGGAACAGCTCGACTGTCACTGAATTCAGCTAAACACTTAAATTACTTTTAAGTGTTAACAATTGCCCCCTATATTAACTCGAGTGTGAATGTTGAGTTGATATATCCGAAAGTAGCCATCGTTTCAGTCTGACAACCACGCATGTCACTTCAATCATCTCGTCTCCAGCGCATGCAATGATGATCACTTTTTGAAATGTGTTTCCCCTTTAACCGAGGCGTCTCCATTACCACGAATTGGCTCTGATGATTTTCGACCGTGCTTTTGAAAATAATAAATTAATCTCAGTCGCGCCTCTGAAGGTTATTTAAGGAAAGGTATCAACTGAGGGTGATATCTTCTGGGCGGTTGTTTATGAGGCCTGAAACCCTCTTTAATTGGCAATATGTGCTCTACCAAAGTTCCCTCTTGATAATACCACGGCAATCCTTATACCGTATGTGTCTTATGTTTCGTTTATCCTCCTTCTTCACAGTTCGTGCCAGAGGATTTCCCGCACATCTTCGTGATAATACCACGATTCGAAACTCAATGTCAATCCTTATGTAGTCCTTTACTATGTTCACTATCTTTGCTTCGAAAGCAAAGTCGTTCATGTATGATTTGGGTCTCCTAAATCATTTCGTGAACATATGATTATGGGTCTCAGCAAATCATTTAACTCTATCCGATATTTTATTTCAAAACCTCGTATCGTAAAATTGCGGTATTCCCAATATCCTTCTTCATACTGCTCCGCAACATCTATGGGAGCTATATAGGGTGAATAGAAGACAACCTCTATGTTCTGAACCCCTGGTCGGAACAGATTATCATCCGTTGGGACGATTTCTATCTTGTCTCCTTTCCAAAAGATGAGCTTTTGATGCATGGTAGAATGAAGGCATCGATTGGTGTGTATCCAGTCTCTGCCTAGCAGAATGGTGTAGGACGGCTTGCCACCTATTACGAAGAAGGCAGACCTGACCGTCTTAGGACATATAGTGATTTCTGCTACTAGAATCCCTAATGCTTCAAAGGCTTCTCCCATAAAGCTAGCCATTTTCATGTTAGTTGGGATGAGATCCTCCTTTGTTTTGTTAAGATCCTTCAAGGTAAGCAGCGACATCACATTCAGCACAACCCCATTATCGACAAACACCTGACTAATAATTTTACCGTTAATGTAAGCTTTGACGTAAATGGGTTTGATGTGTTTAACCATATCTTCTGTAGGTGCACCAAATACGGTGCTCAAAGTGTCCCTAGCTGGGGTATCGGCTATTGTTGTCCATTCTGCGTCTTTTACGCAAACATCACCTTCTAGGTTATCCAGCGCGGAGCGACTGGCCCAGAACTCACATGGGATTAGGCTGACCATTTCAATGTCTGCCCAACTCTCATCAACCATATCATGGCTAAATAAATCGAGGATGGAGTCCCCACATTTATCCAATTCGGCTGACTAGACACTCATATCTTCCATTTCCTGGAGACAAATGGGGATCCTCTAACTGAATCCTCTGCACGATCTGCGGGATTGCCTTGGTTAGAGGTCCATCCGGGACCACGTTCTCTTACTAGGGTTTCTCCATCGGTAGGCTATTCATCCAGCTCTGGTTGACCCGACGTCTCTCCTTCAGGCGACATTGCCCCTAAAGCAACTGAGCCAAATGCCCGCTCGATAACCTCAGCTACGACAGACTCAGGAATCTCATGTTTTTCGACTGCTATGGTGTTGGAAATTAGATGCAATGTCTGTTGCATCATACGCAAGGCCTTGGCCTGTTGCATTCTTCTTTTCTGAGTCCTGGATGCGACTCTCTGTGGTGCCTCTCTCTTTCCAAAAGCCTGATTGACGAACCACTTCCCTTCTTCTATGTTGGCGACTGGTTTAATCATTCTCTGGGGTCTCGTCTGGTCCTTATTTCTCATCGTGATACGTAAGGACGAAACACCATCGTTTACGTTAAACTCGACCACCCTTCATTTGGTTTTAGAGAGTAGTTCTTTATCTATTCGAGGCATGCTCGACTATCGGTTGGTTGGCATCCGTACTTGCCCCTCAGGCCTATGCCTGGCCCGATAGGGACCCTTCTGAACCTCATGGTTTGTTCGTGAAGTTCTCATTCAACGTCCTTCGAGTATTTATGGTGGCCATGAAAACTGCTTCTAGCTGGCTGTCAGTCATCGCGAATGTCATGCAGGTTGCCTAATCAGTTGAACACAGAGGTCCTTGTGGCCTTTTCCCTTTCGGTAGGTTTCTTTGGGACACACACCCTTTTCATCATTTGTCTCCCTTTGGTGTCCCTTGACTCATCGGGATTAGCAAAAAATATCTTAGATATTGGTGTCGCGGGAAATGGGTCGGTATCAATGGATATTTCAGCCATACTCTTATCGGCTAGTTTGAACCTCCCCTCTTTGATGCCCTTTTGGACCGCCTTTCTGAAGACCACACAATTAGAAGTAGAGTGGCTCTATGAATTATGCCACCTGTAATACTTCTTATCTTTGAGTTCCTCGACATGCGGAATCATATGACCATCAAGAAGCCAAATCTGCTTATCCTTGAGCAGATAATCAAAGATCCGATCTGCCTTTGTGATATCAAATAAGTAACCGACCCTGTCATTGGATAAACTTGTCTCCTTGCCTTTTACGGCTTTTAAGGCTGGGCAAGAGTAAACCTTACCCCTAACAATCTCGGCCGCCATTGTGTTTGCCATGCAGTCGGCCGACTCTGAGTCAGACTCATCCGCTTCAATGATGGATACCAAGTGGGAGCCTCGATTTCGGCTGGCTCTTCTCCTGGACGTACTGCTCTATTTGGCTAGCCTTTTCGGCTAACTGGCTTAGGTCAGAGCAAGATTGTCCCACCAACTTCTCCTTTAACTGAGGGTGCATGTTATTGATTATCATGTGGGCACACTCAGACTCGGGGAAGTGTACGGTGCATTTCCCAACCTCTCGATAAAATCTGTAGCCGATTCATCGGCATGCTGCTTGAGATTCGTTAGATCGGTCACGGTAACCTAAGGTTGGGGCCAATAGAACCTATTATGAAAGCAATCCTCCATGTCAGCCCATCTCTGTACGGAATCAGGAGCCAAATATGAGTATCATGCGAATAATGTTCCCGTTAGAGAGAGAAGGGAATAGCTGTAACTTGTGATACTCATTCTGGCTAGCCTCGCCGCATTGGGCAGTAAATCTACCGAGGTGCTCGATAGTGGATTTTTCATCGTCGCCAGAGAAGATGGCAAACTCCGGTGTTTTGAAGCCCCTCGGCAAAAGTGCTATCCGATCTACCCAATCGGGGTAAGGCTTCTTATAAACAGGCATGTCCAAAGGTTTCAGTTGGATGTCAAGTACCTTCGCATGGTATTAGCAATAATTTATGGGTTTATCAGTTGTGACGTCCCCTGCCGATTCTCGACTGGATTCAGCTGGTAGGCGTTCTGCACTGGCGGCCTCCATTCTGCACTTTGTTGGATAGGGTTTTGAAGGTTGTAGGTGGTCTGCTGGCCATTACTAATAGGTAGGGTAATGCCTCAATGCTGTTGTTGGGTATGGCCACCAAAGCCTGCAAACTGAGCTCATGGAATGGCTAACGAAGCCTGAGGATAAGGTGGAATAGTATTCCATGGTTGCTCTCCTCGGACGTCGGTCGTTCTTAGAAAATTTACGCTTCCTGAAAGGTATGGAATGGGTACTGGCAATAACTGTTGGAATGGTATTCCACTGTAAACAGCGTCACCAGATAGCCGAGCTAAGTCATAGCCATGGGTCATCAGCTGCTAATTTGGTTGGCCAATATTGTTCGCCTGCATCGTAGGGCCGTTCGTAGAAACATACGGCATAACAGGCGACAATCCAAAGTGTCCTGGAGCCTGAACTGGTCTCCGAGCCATGTTGATCTGCCCATACTGCAGACTCGCTTGGTCAAGTGGCATATTTTGCCCCCCAAGGTTCGGCGGCGACCATGCAGTGTGCTGGTTGCCAGGCGAATGGGCTTGTGTTCCTAGGTGCACTATCGTCTGCACCTGAGTAGGCACTAGCTGATGCACATGCGATTGAGGAACAACACCGGAAGTCACGGTCTCATGCTGAACAACATCGCTCGTCAGAGGGATGGCAGAACTAGCCGAACATTCTCCTGGGTGCATTCGATTAGTTTCCATCTCCCTCGCTTGCTGAACCTCATTATGTACCATCGGTTTCACAATGTCAGCCAACTATTTAGAAACTTAGTACATAATATCGTAGATGCCCAAGTCGATCTATTGTCTAATAAAAGACGTGGTCATTATGGTTGGACCTTCAGATTGGCTAGATTCTTCCACAACTTGGGTTAATGGAGGAAGTGGAGGGGTATCAACCAATGTAGGCATACCCGAGGAGGATGCTGGTTCGTTGTTCCTTCTGGGAGGATTTTGTTTAGGATGTAGACTGGACTAGGGGTTCATTTTCTTACCGGACCTTAGGCGCATACGCCAAGAATGATCTTGACCTAGAGAATCAAACTTTGCTATTAATTCTCCTATGGTCCCACTGGGCGTGCCAAATTTGTTACCGTCCGAAGTGTTTGCCGTTTTATCGGCTGACGAAATCGGATGACAAATTGATTCCTTAACTAAGCGATTTGGGCCGGAAGCAGAACTCTAACTTCCAGCAATGGGTTTTCCAACTACTCCAGAAAGCGTTAGGATGGTGAGTGGGTAAACTAAGAGGTAAGAAACATGAATGCGGCTGAGTACAGTAAAGTAAATGATAAATAAAGTAAAGGATAAAGATAGATAAAAATTGAGTTGTTTGATTGATTGTGTTGTGTTGTATATACAAAGAATGATCCTATTTATAGTACAAAAAAGGAAAAACAATTGTACAATGTGATCCTCCCATGTCAGTCATCAAGTAACCCACTAAGTTCAATGGTCGACTATGGGGGAGGTGGTGACGATTTTCTCACCCTCTACTCCTCTTGCTTAGATAATGACCCTTTCTTTTAGCTGTTGTTGGCCGTTACAGCTTCTAGGGATCCGGAAACCCTTTTGACTTGGTCGTTGAGGCGTCTGCGTCTGAGTGGGTCCCAGTCGTACTCTAACTAACAACTCGGCTAAGATGCCTTAGTAGCCGATGAAGTTCTTGTAGTCGAGGGCTTGGAGTAAATTCGGCTCTGGAACCGTTCAGCTGTTATTGAATTCGGCTAAACACTTAAATTATTTTTGAGTGTTAACAATCTTCTATACAAAAACTACTGCTCGTTTAAAGAAACTCTATTCAAGAGTTCTATTGTCACAATAATATGCTTCTTCTTTTTCTTCTCCGCTTTCGTCTGTTATTAGAGTTCTTTCGTTAATTTTTTGGTGTTGGAAGTTTTGTGAATCACAATTTCATACATTTGGCTTTAAATTTATTTTCAACTAGGAGGTCATGGGTTCAAACAATGGAAACAACCTTTTGCAGAAATGTAAGGAAAGACTGCGTACAATAGACCTTTGTGGTCCGACCCTTCCCCGAATCCCACAAATAGCGAAAGCTTAGTGCATCGGGATGCCTTTTTTTGTATTAGGTTCCTTAATAAATTAAAGGGCACAACCCTTTATTAAAAGACCTTCAAAAATATTTGTTTTTTCTTTTGTTTATTTATTTTTTAATTAGAACACTTAGAAAGGTATTTTAGTAATTTAACTTTTAAGTTTTGGAGTTCATGCTTTTAATATAATATAGATATATATTACACTTTTTTTTAACAAAAAATGTACTCTTCCGTCCCAATTTATGTGACACCATTTGACTATACACGTAGTTTAAGAAAGAAATGATGACTTTTCAAATTTGTGGTAAAAACTAAACATTAGATATTTATGTGGTGTAAATAATCTCATAAAATTAAATTGTCTCTAAATATAGAAGGGTGATTTGAAACAAAATAAAAATAAAATAGTGTCATATAAATTGAGATGGAGGGAGTAACATTGCAGTAAATGACTTCTCAAATTAAAAGTTAAATATGATATTGCTTGTTTGAGCATTTTAAATCTAATAGTTTTAATAAAGTAACAATTATTATTCGCAATATACCTAAGAATATAAATTTTATGAAATAATAATATCATTCAGCAACTATTGCAAAAACTCAATTATCAAATTCAATTTCCAAAACCTGTATCTCTATATTTTTTATTATTTTATCCTTTATTTTTTTATAATTGTTTTGGTGCTATTACATTGCCCATTAATATTGTTAAAAAATTGTAGCTTTCAACTGATTTATATTTTTGCTCACTACTCTCCTTTTATTATATAAATTTTCCCCTTGCTATTGCCTTGTAATATCTTTTGTGAAATTACTTATGTTACTTTTAATTCTTTTGAAAAGTAACTTGATGAATGCATTTTTGTGCACGTGCTATCAACGAAAAATAAATGTGATACAATTCATAGGAAAAATATGACAATGAAGGAATATTATGTTATAACAATCTAGTTTTTCAAGTTGCTTATTGTTATTGAACTTGTTCATTCTGTACTTTCCTTCTATTCTTCTTCGTCGTTTGTTTGATTTCCTTACATTTTCTTGCTTTACTTACCATCGTTTTTACAAAGGTACCTTCTGAACCATCTACTGAGTTCTCCATAACATTAATTCTTATGTAAAAAAAAAAAATAGATCTTTAAAAAATCTATTGGAAAATAAGCATTCAGAACTGTAATAATAAGACAATAGAAATTTCACATCCTATTAATAAGATGAAAATCATAATTATAATTTTCTAGCAATCAAAACAAACAATGGAGTTGATAATAAATTTCTTGTGAAGTTTTTTTCTTTACCACAAAATGGCTCCAAAATATTACAATGCTAATAAACCAAGGACAAGAGGGTAATAACTATTATACTTCCTCCAGGAAAAGAGAATTCCATGGTATTTGTCACAACTCACAAAGATTGCAGAGACATAGTTGACAGTGTTAGCAATACAGGAGGTAATTGTCAAAGTTTAAAAAACCACTCTGCAACTGGAGTATTTTTACATATTGCCATGAAAGTATCTTCCAGATCATTTCTAACAACAATATTCAAAATCCTAGGAGGTAACCGATGGAATAGTCGAGGTGGGCAAGCTGGCCCGGACATCACTGTCATAGAAAAAATAAAAGAAAGTCGCTGAATAGCAGGTTGGTACATTAGAAGCATCAACTGTTGTAGATATTTGCTGCCAAAATATTAGAATGTATGTTTCCTCCATCACTATATAGCTGCTGGTAAATAGGAAGCTATATATGACTGAAAATGTATGTTTCCTCCATCACTATATAGCTGCTGGTAAATAGGAAGCTATTTATGACTGACCCATGGTTCAGGAAAAAGACCTACAAGGACATCATTGTCTGTATGAAGGAAGAAAGAAAGAAAATTAGGGAAGATTAGGATTTGCAGAGATGCCAGAGAATCAAAATAAATCCGAATTTACCTACAAAAAACAAATAGTACAATGACTAGTGAAAATGCAAGAGATACAGACGAGAAAGTAAAAGATACTCATCCTTTATTAAAAGATGCCAATGATCGATCCACAGAACACAGAAAGGAACTAAAGTGTATCAGAACATCACTAGCATATAAACTTTTCTACTCTTGGAATACAGATTTAATAGCAACTATTAATTCCATTTCTTAGATACATCAGCATGAAAAGATAAAGGAGTGAGATCCCTTGATATGGGCCTATTTACTCGTTCAGGTTCTAGAAGAAACAAAAAATACTAGGTGATTTATTCTCATCTTTTTAAGCCTTGGTAGACAAAGTTATTGGGTACCTATATTGGTGGGAGGTAGCACGTAAATTAGTGGAATAATTGAGGTCACACAAGCTACTCGAACACCGTCGTTATCAAAATGGGACTATTTACTTTGTTAATAACATGGGATTTGTTAAGTACAGTAGTATACTCAATCGGGGATATTCAGGAAGTAGAACCATGTTCTGCTGTCCAATTATCCTCATAGTACTTACAATTAGGGGTGTACATGGACCGGGTTGGTTCGGGTTTCTCAAATACCAAAACCAAACCAATTATGTTGGATTTTTAAATCTATAAACCAAACCAAACCAACAAAAGTTGGGTTTTTCAACTTCAGGTTTTCTCGGGGGTTTATTCCGGTAAAGTCTTCACACAAAAAATATAACTTGTGCTTCAAATACTTCTTTAGTCCTAGTAAGATACAACTATCTAATTAAGGTGTTCTTAAGAAAATGACACAAAATGTAAGATGAGTGATGACATTGTACTAAATATTTAACAAAAAAGATAATGAAATCGCTAAGCCATAATGATAATGATCATAATCTAAAAGCACTAAAAGAAAAAAGTGTGACTAATAATTAAATTACATGACTATATATTAAAGAAAAACAAAATTAAGTTATGTCTTTTCACTGTCTAAACCAATGCAAATCTAATAGTACGTAGTAATAGATATCCAACATTTTTGCTATTCCTAGTGTTAGAATTGATTTTCTTTTGTTAGCATTAGTATTGATTTGGGCTTTATTTAAGTTACTAACATCAATGAGCTATAAAACTTATTGGACCATTAAAATTTCTAAGTTCAAGCTTGAAATTATATGTTAAAAGACAAAAACTATGAAAAAACTTGAGAAATGTTTATAAATTACATTATAAATATATGTTTTTATGCATAAAATATTTTTAAAATTGTATACATGTAATTTCGGGTTGGTTTGGTTTGGTTTGGTTCGACTTATTTTGGTTAAAACCAAACCAAACCAGTTATGGTCGGTTTTTGTTTCCAATACCAAACCAAGTCAAACCAAACCACTTGTCGGGTTTTTTTCTCGGTTTGACTCGGATTATCGGTTTGGCGCGGTTTGTCGGTTTTTTTTGTACACAGTTATGATGGGCTTCTAAACTTTCAAACACTTAAAACTAAAATTCTTAAAGCTTGCATAATTTAGCATATGCCCCAAACAATAAGCCTTTCATACCTCATTAGAAATTTATTTTGAAGGGAAAAGGTCCAAATTTGCCCCTATACTATCTAAAATTGCTCAATTTTGCACTCCATTATAATATTGGTCCACTTGCCGTTAGCAAATCTCGTTTTTTACCTTAACATTAATGAAGCTCCAGTGCGAAATGGGTGGACTCCTCGTGCCCAAATTCTTTGAGGAAGAAAGCCCAAATTTACGCTTCAACTTTTGAATATGGTTTAAAATTATGCTTGGAATGGATCTCCCTTAGGGATCAAGGGAAAAACCGAGACGTTTCTTATGGCAGGGAAATGTTAGACCAAAAGTCTACTGCTCCAAACTATCTCTAGTACATTCAGTGTAGGGGTATCTTTTTCAATTGGAGGATTCTTGTATATTGCATAAAATTCTAGTACCTTGAAAAATTAGCACTACACTTTGGTAAGAGATGTTTTTTGTGCTAGTTAATTTTAGAACCCCAGTTGGATCAAGTATGCAAAATGTCAAATGGATTTGGAAGAGCTCCTTAGCTTTTTATTTTCTAGTTCCAAACTTCATCTTTTCTAGTTCCAAACTTCATCAACTCATCAGCTCACCAAGAAGGCAAGAACCTTTCAATATTTTTCCAAACCGCTTCATTCAATTCCAAACCTCTATCACCATTATCCTTCTTTTTCCTTTTTTTGGGGGATAAAATCACTTCAGCATTATCCATCTACAACTCCAACCAGATTTCCGTCCATAATTTCAGCCACAAGAACCAGCACAAAGATCCGTTTTCTACCAAAAACACCTGATTATCTATGCCCACAGGTACTTCGTGGATGCTCCACAATTGAGCAAATTTAAAAGACAAGCCCCATCTATACGAAGTCATACTCCTCCACTTCAAAAGCTCTTATGTTTCTTTAACTGCAAAGAATCCACATGAGTGATAGTGGCACAACGTCCCATGCTTTGCCTCTTCTCCTCTTATATGCCCAATTGTGCATCACCAGTTTCACTATTTCGAGCATTCCGTTGTACCCCAACCAAAAGAAATATAGATTTAGTCCATAAAGGGAGACAACAGAATGTCTAAGTTTATCGGGTTCCAACCTTCTACTGTTTTCTTTCTCAAGTACTAGATACTCCAAATACTAACAAGTATTAGTAGGTCAGGACAAGATGGTAAAGGGTAATTACTTATTTCTAGTTGGTTAAAGTTTCATAATGAACAACTAAAATTCTAATGGAGTAATAACTAATCCAAGAAAAAAAGGAGAGTTTCAAGACTAGCAAAGCCATGCGGAAAAGAAATACTTCTTCTATGAGCAATATATTTATAAAAGTTTTTAAAAAATGGTGAAAATAAGATGCATACCATTGGATAATGGAGCCAAAAAGGAAATGCTGCATGATAGGAACCTTCTGCAGAACTTCAATCTTGTACATCTTAAGTAAGCCACTGTTTACCTTGTTCCAATTGGGTACACCACTAATGTCATCTAACATGGGAGAGTGCTCTGCAAACAATCCCTTCTTCACCTTCTTTATGAATACAATACATGAGAGATACAAATATTCATTTGCAAAATTCTCCAAGATATCTTCATTATGAATAGATTTCGGTTTCATGTACTTGTGATCAATCAACTGAGATGCCCCAAATATAAAAGGTAAAAAGTGGTAGTCATCTAGTCCCCAAACCCCATGGGACCCAGCAGGCTCCAGGGAATAGGTTACTTGCAACTTCCTCATCAATTCCAAGTACTTGACAAAAACCCTTGATACCAGAGCATGATAGCCCTCTTCTTTCACAACTCCTAATCTTGCTAAACAATACAACCATGCTGCGAAGTTTGTCTCATGTCCAGTACCTGTATAACACTAGTGATTAGTTCTACGAATAAAAATATTATGCTAGGAAGGCCATTTATCAAACGCCAGCAAGCCTGTGCACCTCAAGGTTCTAAAGGGATAGTAAAAACGTATAAAATAATTCAACACCATAATCCAGAAAAGTAAGAACTCAAATCAAAGGGTAGCAAATTTCTTTAAGTAGATTAATACGGACAGTAATTTTCACGTATCTTTTTATGTCATTAGTATATTAAGAAAAGGAACCGGAGATGCTAAGATAGGTCACTATGTTCTTAAATCAGCAAGACAGAAAAACAAAATTGATGAGCTCAATCACTAAACATAAACACAAAATGCAAATGTGCCTATGAACAGGGGCAGATCCACTATTGTATGCCAGAGGGGGAAAGGTTTAGAAATGGTTCATTTTATACCCGCTAAAATGATTAAGACTTGTTTACGTTAAAGTATTGTTGATTGTATTTTTACATCCACTATCTCACAGGACGATGAGGTGAACACTGCGAAATGATTGCTAAGGGCAGATACATCAACGATTCAACCAAGATAATTAACGCAATATTAATATTCAACACTTGATTATGATTCTTTTAATAATTACTTTATGTATTACGATTGTTATGTAACATATCTTTTGTTTCTTATAAAGTAAATTTTATTAATCTGGTTGAACAAGAAAAAAGGCATGGCAGAGCATCCGTCTGAGATGAATGTATCATATATTACTAACATTAACACTTGATCAATAGTCTAACACCAAAGCACATCTAACTTAGTAAGTTAGTATAATTACATTTCACTAATTAGCACACTACTGAACTCATTCTCAAACTCTGGTGCAATAATAGTAGAACTAAACCATAAACAAGTATTCATTCTCCAATTATTTAACAAGAAAAGTTTCCGCAACTCTGATTACTCTAAGAAAAACAACAAAACTCCAAAAGTTCAATGTCAGCTAAATAGCACATATTTTCCCCCGGTTAAGGAGTAGCCTTCGTTCCCTTATTTGCTTTTGGTGTACTCAGAAAGTTCCCTGTTGTATAGACGATTGAGTGGAGTTTGTAGAGAATCATATGTTTTTATAGATGTTTGACCTTTTAGTATACCACTTGTATACGGCTGTTTTATGGCCTTGTTTATGAAATGAAACACATTTACTTGATAACAAAAAACACATGGTTGCCGTAAGTTGACAGCTAGTATAAAAATATTCAGAGGATTTACATAGCTTAGCCCGACTAATTCGGGATTGAGGTTGATTGATAACAGCACATACTGAAACAAAATTCAAAAGGCATACCATAATCAATTCTGCTGGAGTTCCCAAAGCTATCAATAAATTATGGAACAAGCTCAACACCTTTTGTTTTTCATGAAGTAAATTTTGTTACTGTGGGAGAACTCCCGTATGCAGGACTTTTATATTACACATCATCATACAATCCCACAAGAAAAAAGGTGTGGCACAGCATCAGTCTGAGATGAATATATCATATATTACTAACATTAACACTTTATCAAAAATCTAACACCAAAACACATCTAACTTGGTATTAATTACATTTCACCAATTATTGTACACTACTGAACTCATTCCCAACTCTAGAGCTATAGTAAGAACTAAGAACTAAACCATAAACAAGTATTCATCTCCAATTGTTAACAAGAAAAGTTTCCGCAACTCTGATTACATTAAGAAAAACAACATTATGCCTCAATCGCAATTTGGGATCGGCTATATGAATCCTCATTTCTACATTTAAGCTCAATGTCATATCATCATAATAATAAATAAAACAAAAGTGAAAAATACGTTAAAATAGATATAAATAATACTAATAATAATAAAAGTTCCATACGAGTCTAAAACCTATACTCAACTAGTAGTTAACCCTTTATGGATCTTTTACTTCCATTGTGCCATATCTTTAGCTAAGTCTATATTAATATCAAGCATATGTAGGTCTTTTGAAACAACTTCCTTTCATATACTTTTAGGTCTACCCGTCCCCTTGTAACACCTTCATCTACCATAGTTTCAACCTACAGACCGGTGCATCTATAGTTCGAATTCTAAGAAAAACAACAATACTCCAAAAAATCAGTTAATAGCACATAGTTAACTCATGCCGATCTGACAGCTATAAATATATACAGCGGATTACATAGCTGAGCCCGACTAATTTGGTATTAAGGTTAATTGACTGATAACAGCACATAATCGAAACAAAATTCAAAAAGCATACCATAATCAATCCTGCTAGAGTTCCCAAAACTATCAGTAAAGTAAGGAACAAGCTCAACACTAGCCTCCTTTAGCTCCAAAGGCAAAAGCCTAAGCAAAAACGACTCCGCATCACAACTCATCCTTTCATGCCACGTACGATACGCCAAATTCCCATACCTCGACGATTGCGGAGCTAAAGGAATCTCATCGATGTAAACAATTAGGGTTTGAAGAATTTCAACAATCTCTAACACAGCAGGCGACACGTGGCAGTGATCGGAGAGTTTGTGTGAACGAATGGATTCCGATAGCGAAACGATAAACCCTAGGAAGTGAAGGCAAGTTGATGAAGAGCTGAACTGAACGATGTCGTTTTGAGTTTGGATTATTTTAATTGGGGTTTGGAAATGGTAAGGAGGAGTTAAAGGAATGATTTGGTGTGATTGAGGTACAGGTGTTCGCATTATGATTTCGCGATTATTAGCTGGTGGAAGGTTAACGGCCGGAGCACGGATTGGGATGTAGTTAGGGTTTGGATCGGGAGGCGGCGGTGGGAACGCGGTGGGTCCGCCGCAGTTGACGCAGGTTGTGGTGGTGGATCCGCCGTCGTGGTGGTGGTGGGTGGCGTTGGACGGTGGTGGTGGGTTGTTATTGGGTTCCATTTTCACTACAGTTACACTGGAAGAGCACGATGATGCTGAAGAAAGGCAAATGTAGAGTGAGAGAAAATGACAAAAATTTCCCTTATTTTTAGTTGTAGGTTCAAAATAGTCGCTTTAGTATCATTTTGAGCAGTTTTGGTCCTTTTAAATTTTCGCCCAGATATTTGTCAAATTCTTAGTGTTACATTTGATCGGAGCAGTGAAAATAGGAAATATTTAATGGAAACTCATATTTGTAAGTACAAATTTTATAGTTTATGTTATTTCTGATTTATTTCAAGAGTCTGATTTAATTTTTAATTAATTTTTGGTCTATTTTTTGTGTGTGGTGTATTTTTTTTGTCGTGGTATCTAAATTTTGACGAAACTTTTTGGTATTTATAATTAATTTTTTTTACAGTTCTAATTAAATTTAACAATCAAAGTTTGGTAAAATTTGAGATAGACTACAACAACAACAATAACATACCCAGTAAAATCCCACAACGTGGGGTCTAGTGAGGGTAGAGTGTATGCAGACCTTATCTCTACCTTGGTAAGTAGAGATGATGTTTCTGAAAGACCATCGGCTAAAAAAAAAGCATAAGCACAAGCAAAAGCAAAAGCAAAAGCCAGAGAAAACAGTCAGATCCGGACAAGAAATTTAAAGCAGTATGAAAATGAACGTAACAAAAGCGAAACGGCCATGATAAAGCATTCTTGAAAAAAAACAGTAACTAACGCAGATAAATAAGATAAACAAAGTACACGAAAGAACATACATCGACAGAAATCAAATGATAGGGAACTATAAAATAATATTGCGTCTACTAGTATGATAGGCGAATCATGGCTACAATAATAACACTACAACTACCAGTATGTAAGCGTAAGTAGGACTACGCTCCACTACCTACTACTTTTCTACCCTAATCTGTGTCCTCCACAACCCCCTATCTAAGGTCATGTCCTTAGTAAGTTGCACCTGCGCCATATCTCGTCTAATCACCTCTCCCCAGTACTTCTTCAACCTACCTCAACCCCTCATGAACCTGTCCATAGCCAAAATCTCACACCTCCGCACTGGGGCATTTGTGCCTCTCCTCTACACATGTCTGAACCATTTCAACCTCGCTTCCCGCATCTTATCATCCACCGAGGCCACTTACACTCTATCCTGGATATCATCATTTCTAATCATAACCCTCCTTGTATGCATGCACATCCATCTCAGCATTCTCATATCCGCAACTTTCATATTTTGGATGTGCGAAGTCTTGACTGGCCAACACTCCGCCTCATATAACATAGTCGATCTAACCACCACCTTATAGAACTTGCCTTTAAGTTTTGGTGGCACATTTTTATCGCGTAAGACTCCATATGCGAGCCTCTATTTCATCCACCCTGCCCCAATACGATGTATGCCATCGTCATCAATTTCTCTATTCTCTTGGCTAATAGACCCGAGATACTTGAAACTTCCTTTCTTTGGAATGACTTGAGTACCAAGCCTCACCTCCACGTATGTCTCATGATCGCTTCCGTTCCTGAACTTGCACTCCAAGTATTTTGTATTGGTCCTACTCAGCCTGAAACCTTTAGACTTAGAGTTTGTCTCCAAACCTTCAGCTTAGCGTTCACTCAGCTGCGAGTCTCCTCAATCAGGACTATGTCATCTGCAAATAACATACACCATGTCATCTCCCCTTGAATTTATCGCGTCGGTCCATCCATCACCAAGGCAAATAGAAATGGGCTAAGAGTTGATCCCTAGTGCAACCCCATAATTACAAGAAAGTGCTCCGAGTCTCCTCCTCCTATCTGTACCCTGGTCTTGGCTTCATCATACATATCATTGATCGCCCTAGTGTGCGTCATAGGTACACTTCTAACCTCCAAACATCTCTATAGAACCTCCATAGGGACTTTATCGTATGCCTTCTCGAGGTCGATGTAAACCATATGTAAGTATAACTCGCTCGCCTATTATACCCTACTATACAATACATTAGTAGGGTAGGGTAACTCAGCCACTTATCTCTTCATCTCCTTATACTGCTCCACAAACCTCCTAATAAGATGAATGACTTCTGTAATCGAATGCCCCGACATGAATCCAAATTGGTTCTCAAAAGTAGACACGCATCTTCTCACCATCATCTCCATGACCCTTGCCCAAACTTTCATAGTGTAGCTTAGCAGCTTGTTACCCATAGTTATTGCAACTCTGAATGTCACATTTGTTCTTGTACAAAGAAATCATTGTACTCCACCTCCATTCTTCGGGCATTCTTGCAGTCTTAAAAATGACATTAAACAACTAAATCAGCCACTCCAAACATACCCTGCATGCGCTCTTTCAAAATTTAACTGGATCTCATTAGTCTCGATCGTTCGTCTCTGCGCATCTTGCGAACAACACCATTAACCTCCTCAACCTTAATACTTCCACAATATCAAAAAATCGGATACCTTTCGGATTGCTCCAGATCTCTCAGCATAATGTCTTTATCTCCTTCTCCGTTCAAGAGTTTATGGAAGTAAGATTGCCACCTCCGTCTAATAAGCGCGTCCTCCACCAGTATTTTGTCGTCCTCGTCCTTGATGCACCTCATGTGATCTAAGTCACGGGTCCCCCTCTCCGCCGCCTTAGCTAGTCTGTATAACTTCTTAACCCTATTTTCCCTTTAATTCCACATACATGCGTTCAAAAGCCGCCGTTTTCGCCGCCGTAACCTCTAGCTTTGACTAATTCTTCGCCATCTTATATAATTGCTTATTCATACACTTCTCCACCTCATCCTTCCTTTTTACCAATTTTGCATTCGTCACTTTCTTTGCTTCCACATTCTCTTAAATTTACCATTCCACCACTAGTCTCCTCGATACCCACCAGCTACCCCGCGAGACCCCTAGCACTTCTCTAACTACCTCCCGAATACAACTGGTCGTCATATCCCATAAACCGGTCGCATCCCCACTACTCTCCCAAGCCTCTCTGGCCATCAACCTCTCCCCCATCTCATGTGCACTAGCCATGGTCAAACTCCCTCATTTGATTCTTAGCCTGTCATCCACAACCCTCATATTCTTCTCCATCTTGATCTCCAAATCCATCACCAAAAGCTTATGTCGGGTTGTAAGATACTCACTCGGAATAATCTTGAAGTCTTTACAAAGATCGTTATCAACCTTTCTAAGGAGCAAAAAATATATCTGAGTCTTAGCCATCGAACTACGAAAAGTCACCAAGTGCTCCTCCTTCGTCAGGAACCTCGAATTGGCTATCACCATCCCAAAACCTTTAGCAAACTCCAAAAGTGAGACACATCCCCCATTCCTGTCCCCGAGGCCAAAGCCTTTATGCACGTCGTCATAGCCCTTAGAAGTGACCCAATATGTCCATTGAAATCCCCTCCTACAAATAATTTCTTAGTGGGTGGTATACCTCCCACCACCTCATCCAAATCCTCCCAAAAGTGACTCTTGGCCTATATTATGTTATATGTGGATGATATTATTTTGACTGCCTCTTCCGATGCCTTACACCAGTCTATCATGACAATGCTCAGCTCTGAGTTTGCTATGAAATACTTGGGGTCCTTAAGCTATTTTTTGGGGATTGTTGTCACTCGTCATGCATGTGGGTTGTTCTTATCTCAAAGGAAGTATGCAGCTGAGATCATTGAGAGGGCTGGGATGTCATCCTGTAAGTCCACTTCCACTCCAGTTGATACTAAGCCCAAGCTTAGTGCCGCGGCCGGCGTACCATACGAGGATCCGACCTGCTATCGCAGTCTTGTAGGGGCCTTTCAGTATCTTACATTCACGAAGCCACATATTACGTATGTTGTCCAGCAGGTGTGTTTGTTTATGCATGATCCCAGAGTTGAGCACATGAATGCACTCAAACGCATCATTCAATAAATTCAGGGTACGCTGGACTTTGGTTTGCATTTATATCCCTCCTCGACATCCACACTTGTCTCGTATACGGATGCTGATTGTGGTGGTTGTCCAGACACCAGACGATCTACGTTTGGCTATTATATGTTTCTTGGTAATAACCTGGTCTCATGGTCGGCAAAACGTCAGTCAACATTGTCCCGATCCAGTCCGAGGCCGAGTATCGAGGGGTGGCTAATGTGGTCTCGGAATCATGTTGGTTACGTAATTTGTTTTTGGAACTTTATTGTCTCATTCAGAAAACAACCTTGGTTTATTGCGATAATGTTAATGCCATCTACCTTTTTGATAATCCGCTTCAGCACCAGCGCACTAAGCATCTCGAGATGGACATTCACTTTGTCCGCGAAAAGGTTGCTCGTGGTCAGGTACGCGTCTGCCATGTCCCGTCAAGATATCAAATTGCCAACATCTTTACAAAAGGTCTTTCCTCGGTCCTTTTTGAAGATTTTAGGGACAGTCTCAGCGTTCGAAGACCGCTCGCTATGACTGCGGGGTGTGTTAAATATACACAATATACATGTGTATATTGTGAATATTTGGCTCTCGATTTTCCCCTTGTACCGTGTAGAAGTAGGTAGTGTTTTAGTATCCTAGTTTAGGTAATGTTATAATGTAATTAGTATTGTACATTTACCATAATATTTGTATTACCATAAATGTATAGTTAGTATCCAAGTAGAATAAGGTTTTAGGAGTAGAATATGAATATGATTCTTCTATTATGGAAATATGTAACTTGTATATATAGTCTTTCAATCAATGAAAATAATCAAGGGATTATTTCTTTCAGGAATGTCAGGGGGCTTAATGAAATAAATAAGAGGGGGTGATAAAAAATTTGATTCAACATTGGGGGGTAGATATCTATGTATTGGTTGAAACTAAATTAGAAGGGGAGGTTAACTCTATTTTACAGCAGATATAGGGAAACCGATGGGTTGGTTGGACATGCTATTGGGAGAAGTGGTGGAATTCTTAGGAGCCGTTTGGACATGATTTGAAGTTGAAGTTTTGTTTGGACATGCAATTTGGGTTTTTAAGTTGTATTTTTTTCTCATTGACATAAAACCCCACAAGTTGTGAAAACCATCAAAACTTTCCAAATTCTTATAAAATCTTATCAAATGACCAAGTCATAGTTCATAACAGAATTAATACACGGCTAGAAGGCCTTTCTAAAAAATACAACATCAATTGATCCAACTTTAGTTCAATAAAAAGTAAAACTGAACATGAATAGTAGTGTAACTACTCTTTAATATAATATTCCCACATGGTATGGACAATCTCTTTACGTCGAGCATGCATTTCCCGATCAGATAACCAAGAAGGAAAAGCTACATTGTTACTTTGACCCGGTTGTTGGTCAATATCATTAGCAACCGTATCATCATGTTCATATTCTGTGAATATTTGAACCGTTGTATCCAAATGTCATTTTAAATGCATTATAACTGTAGTCATACATTTGTATATATAATATAAATTATGTATTGAACCATTATATCCAATACAATATAAAGTCGGTCAATTGATATATATCTACTAATTTATGAATCTTTTTTTACAAAATATAAAATTATGGGTCAAGTTTTATATTTAACAAAATTTGAAATCATGATTTGGAATCCCAAATCACACCTTTTTGGATGATTTGGGATTTCAAATCATGACATGAAGTTGAAGTTATGTTTAAATTGCATAAACAAACGTGATTTGAAATCAAATTATGAAACCATGATTTGAAAACGCATGGCCAAACACCCACTTATACTATGAGATAAGAGGGACTAGAGTGTTGAAGTGGTGGATGTGGGTAGTCAGGTCCTAACTTGTAGATTCTCTGGCATTAATCAGAATCTTTCATAGACACTTGGTGCAGTTTATGCAAGTCGCAACAAAATTGAAAGGAGGGAGTTATGGTGGGAGTTGGCACCATTCAGAGGTTTGTGTGATGGGCCTTGGGTTGTATGTGGTGACTTTAATGTCACTAGATACCCTGGAGAAAGATCAGATTGCACTAGAATCTCAGGTGCAATGACTGAGTTTTCTTCTTGTATCAATGACCTGGAACTGATAGACCCTCCTTTATTTGGAGGGTGTTTTTTACATGGAGAAGGGGGGACAATCACAGAAGTTCATCTAGAATTGACAGATTTCTTTTTTGTACAGAATGGGAGGAGAATTTTCTTCAAATCAAGCAATCTTTACTACCAAGAATGGGATCTGACCACAACCCAAATTTGCTGACTTGTGGCAACTGGCAGTTCAAAAAAACTTACTCCCTCCATCCCAATTTATGTGAAGTATTTTATTTGGCATGCACTTTAAGAAATAAAGGAAGATTTGAATATTATGGTCTAAAATAAGCCAAAGATATTTGTGTGGTTATATATCATCTCGTTTTGCGTAAAAGATAAAGCTTAAAGTTAAATTGTTGCGGAGTAAAGAAATATGTCATTCTTTTTGGGACGGACTAAAAAGAAAAGTGAGTCATTCTTTTTGCGACAGCGGGAGTATTACAAGTTCGAAATTGGTGGTTGGAGGTGGAAGGGTTCAAAGACAAAGTGAAAAGCTGGTAAAGATCTTTTGCAACCACTGGCAGACCTTGCTTTGCTTTAGCTACTAAGCTAAGACTTCTCAAAGGAAAACTGAAAGAGTGGAGTAAGGTGAATGCAGGAAATTGGAAACTCAGAAAGGGGGATATTCTAAATCAGCTGAGCAACTTTGATTCCATTCAAGAGCAGAGACCCTTGACAGATGATAAACACATTCAAAGAATCACTTGGCAATGGAATTTGAAGAAGTTGCAAAGAGGGAAGAGATAGCATGGAGGCAGAAATCTAGAATCCAGTGGCTGAAAAATGGAGATAAAAACACAAAATTCTTCTATAGAACTGCTACTGCACACAAGAGGCATAACACAATAGACTCTCTGGAAGTCAATGGCAACACCATAACTTATTCTGCAGAGATTAAGGAAGCAATTATTAATTTTTATCAGTAACTATACAAGGAGACAAAGGAGTGGAGGCCTGATTTTCAGATACAAGGTGCTCCAAGTATTAGTAATGAGGATCAGGAATGGTTGGAGAGACAATTTGAAGAAGAAGAGATACTAGAGTGCATCAGGCTTTGTGCTTCCGACAAGGCACCTGACCCGGATGGCTTTCTTATGAGTTTCTTCCAAGTGTTCTGGGAGGTGATGAAGAAAGACATTGTAAATACCTTACAATATTTTCATTCTCAACAGGTTTTTGAAAGGAGTTTCATTTCCACATTTGTGGCACTTATTCCAAAGAAGGTGGGGGGCTTAGAGCTGAGGGATTTCAGACCCATAAGCTTGATAACAGGAGTGTACAAGATCATAGCAAAGATTTTGGCAAAAAGATTGAAAAGAGTGGTGAGCAGCTTGGCCAATAAACATCAAATGGTTTTTATCAAATGAAGACATATCATGGATGCTACACTTATTGCTAGTGAATGTGTGGATTCTAGATTGAGGGGAGAAACAACTGGCATCATGTGTAAACTGGATGTGGAAAAAGCTTATGATCATGTGAACTGGAATTTTCTGTTGAATATACTCAGACAGATGGTTTTTGGGGAAAAGTGGGTGAAATAGATCAATTTTTGTATCACGACTGTTAGATTTTCAGTTCTTGTAAATGGAGAACATGTGGACTTTTTTCACTCTGAAACGGGGCTTAGACAGGGGACCCTTTATCCCCCTTTCTGTTCATTCTAGTCATGGAGGGTTTCAACAGTATGATGAGAGTTGCACTTCAGAACAGATGGGTGATAGGTTTCAAATTGAGCAATAGGGGTGGAGGAGAATCTAGCAATTCGTCACTTACTCTATGCTGATGACACAATCATCTTTTGTGAGCATGAGGTTGACCAGATCAAGTATATCATATTGATGTTAATAGTCTTTGAAGCTTCCTCTGGCTTAAGTGTTAACTGAAGAAAGAGCAGCTTATTCTCTATAAAGGAAGTCTCTCCTATACAAACATTGGCTGATATTTTGGGGTGTAAGGCGGAGACCCTTCCAACTGTGTATCTTGGAATGCCTTTAGGCTACAAGCATAAAGCAATGTGGATATGGGACGGTATCATAGAGAAGACAGAGAAGAAATTAACAAAATGGAAAAGAGATAAAACTTTCACATCTTAGAGTTTTCGGTTGTGTAGTATATGTGCATATCAGTGATGCACAAAGAAATAAACTTGATCCAAAATAAAAAATAAATGCACTTTCATTGGTTATGGTGAAGATGAGTTTGGCTACCGCTTATGGAATGATGAAAATAAAAAGATGATCCGCAACAGAGATGTAATCTTCAACGAACGAGTGATGTATAAGGGCAGGCATAGCACAGTTGCCAGTGACTCAGAACATAGTGAGCCAGTGTATGCAGAGGTGGACGATGTCCCAGAAAGTCCTACGGAGTAGATAATTGACATTCCTCAGTTTGGGGAATCGATTAATCAGAACACCGAGCAACAGTCTGATACAACACATTCTTCTGCTCCAGTTCCAGAACTGAGAAGGAGTTCTCGGCCTCATGTACCTAACAGAATGTATATGAACTATATGTTGTTAACTGATGTAGGTGAACCTGAATGCTATGAGGAAGCATGTCAGACCAGAGATGCCAGCAAGTGGGAGCTTGCTATAAAAAATGAGATGAAGTCTTTGATGACCAATCAGATATGAGAACTTATTGATTTACCCATGGGCAAGAAGGTGATTCACAATAAATGGGTATATCGGGTGAAAGAGGAGCATGATGGTTCCAAGAGGTACAAAGCCCGACTTGTAGTCAAATGATTCCAGCAAAAGGAAGGAATTGACTATACTGAGATATTCTCTCCAGTTGTGAAACTTAATACTATCAGGTCTGTATTAAGTATTGTTGCCAGTGAAGATCTCCATCTTGAGCAATTGGATGTGAAGATAATATTTCTTCACGGAGACTTGAACGAGAAGATATACATGTCCAACGTGAAGATTTTGTGGTGAAAGGGATGAAAAATAAGGTATGCAAATTGAAAAAGAGCTTGTACGGCCTGAAACAAGCTTCAAGACAGTGGTACAAAAAGTTCGATGGTTCTATGCACATGAAGGTTTCCAGAAGTGCAACGCCGACCACTATTGCTAATTCAAGAGATATAAGTCCAGTTATATCATTCTGCTACTTTATGTCGATGATATGTTAATAGCTGGTTATGATATGGGCGAGATTTGAAACGTGAAGCGGCAATTATTAAAAGAATTTGATATGAAGGATTTGGGTCCAACAAAAAGGATACTTGGAATGCAAATCACAAGAGATAAGCAGAAGGGAGTTTTGCAGTTATCTCAGGCAGAGTATATCAATCGTGTTTTGCAGAGATTCAACATGGACAATGCCAAGCCGGTTAGCACACCCTTAACTAGTCATTTTTGCCTATCCAAGGACCAATGCCCTCAGACGGAGGAAGAAAAAGAGTCAATGGCTAAAGTTCCTTATGCTTCAGCCATTGGAAGTTTAATGTACGCTATGGTCTGTACGAGGCCAGACATCGGCCATGCAGTGGGAGTTGTAAGCAGATTTATGTCAAATCCTGGAAAAGCTCATTGAGAATCAGTTAAGTGGATTTTGAGGTATCTACGAGGCACAACAAAGAAGTGTTTGTACTTTGGAAAATGAGAACTAAAAGTACAAGGTTACGTAGATGAAGACTATGGAGGTGATGTCGATCACCGCAGAAGCACCACCGGCTATATATTCATTGTTGGTATGACATCTGTTAGTTGGATGTCGCAAATTCAGAAGTTTGTTGCTTTATCTACTACAGAAGATGAGTATGTTGCAGTGACAAAAGCTAGTAAAGAGTTTATATGGCTTCAAGGTTTGATGACAGAGCTGGGATTCAACCAGAAGAAGAGTGTTTTGCATAGTGATAGTCAGAGTGCAATATATCTGGCAAAGAATTCAACATTTCATTCTAGAACAAAACACATTGGTCTCCGTTATCACTTCATCAGGTCACTTCTTGAGGATGATGTGCTAATGTTGGAGAAAATCCAAGGAAGTAAGAATCCAGCAGATATGTTAACAAAGGTAGTGACGATTGATAAACTGAAGTTGTGCTCAACTTCAGTTGGCCTGCTAGACTGACAGACCGAAGGAGGGCTGCTGTATTGATTGAAGTGTGAAGACAGATTGAAATCGATCTTCAAGTGGGAGATTGTTAGTCAAAAAGGGAGGGCACCGAAAGTGGTGCCTAACAAGACAAAAAAAAATGGATGCCTTCTTGTGTTTGACAAAATCAACACATCATTTTCTTGTCAAATGCGTGTGAAGAAAATTGGCTAAAGAATTGCACACCAACTTTGAAAAGTTTGCCAAGGAATACGCGTGAAGAGGCCTATAAAAGGCCCTCTCCCCATCTGCATTAAACACACACTTCAGAAGAGAATAATAGAGAGAGACTAAGAGAAAAAATATTTCAGGAGAGAAATATTGAGAGAGAATCCTAGCGAGAAAATTGTGAGGAATTTTCTGAGTGTTTTTCTAGATTGAGTGTTGTGAGTATTTGCAAACACTGTATATTTTTCTTTCATTAAAAGATCTACCGCAGCCCCGTGGACGTAGACTTATTTTGCCGAACCACGTAAATTTTGTGTGTTATTTATTCCGTATTTATTTTTGCTCCCACATACCTGATAAAAGAAAATATGAAGTTATTTTCCAACAACATAGAGCCCCATAAAGGTAACGAAAGCGTGAAAAGATTTCCTAGGGCCGAAGATATTATTTGAGGTAATTTCTGTATAACCAAGAATAAGGATATGAGAAGACAAAGAAAAATGTCATACCTCCAAAAGGCTGCAATATTGGTATCTCCAAACAAGTTAGTACTACCAAATAATTTCTATATAAAGAACAAAATAGTTGACTTTGCTGGAATGCGTGACAACATTAATTATAAAAATATAATATTAATATCATACAACATGGATTTTATTTTATGATAGATCATGTTGGTTATATGGTAAAAATACCTCAGCGTGGTTGAAATGGTGTCTGCAATCATGTTACCACCAACTAAAATTTATATTAAGAAAGACTTTTTTTTTACGAAGGAACCGCAGCCGCTACTCTCTCGTGTGCGCACAGGGTAAACCCCGGACTGACGCAATAGCCTGCAAATCACGTCAGCCGATTAACCACACTTGGCAAGCAATGTGTGACAGGCTCAACTAAGAAGGTTTATGCAGGGGATCGAATTCGTGACCTTGCGGTCCCGCGCTCTACTGCTACACCAACTTGGCTACCCTTGCGGGTTTAAGAAAGACTTGATTTTATTAAAATGGGATGGCAACTTCAATTCATGATAGAAAATTTTATACCACAAGGGGGTTAACATATTATAAACCTTATTGGTTACAGTGAAGTGCGCGCGGATTTTGCGCAACCGGTCTAGTGTTAGACGTGAAAGCAAAACTTTATAGGGTCACTTATGTAACTGGATAGCTAGTACTGAAAATCGTCTTTACTTTGGATGGTTTGGTATTCTAACCTCTGTGTTAGGATCTATAGATCAGAGGGACAGTCTCAGCTCTCAGGTAGATAGTTTCTAAGGGGCATAGGCTCCCAAAAAGGTAATGGAGACGTGCAAAAGTTTCCTCAGGCCGAAGATATTATTTGAGGTAATTTCAGCCAACATGGTATTTTGGTATGCTTATGTAGTTTTCTAGTGAGATTTAGTTGGTTTTTTAGTAGTAGTTATTTTATGAGAGACGGTCTCTATAAATTCAGTAATTTACTGTAAATTCGATGATCATTTGAGAAATTAACTCAGAGGATGTGAATTTCAAGTATTAGAGACAAAGATTATTACTTGTTTGTTGCGAGTGAGAGGGCGATTCACCTCCTTCTCCTCTATGTTTTTCGTCTTTATTGTTGTTCATCTCTCTCTTTGTGTCGAGAGGCCGAGGTGTTGTGCCGGTAACTGTGAGTGGTTGTAGTACAAACGTGAATGTTAATTTAGTGGGAAATTTTAACTACAATGGTCCATTAAGTTTGAGATTTTGATCTCTTTATGTATCACCGAACAATAGTAACAGAGGTGGGATCTTTGATGCGCAGATTAAAGTTATTCGGGTATTTTATTTTTGAGGTATTATTTTTAGATTAATTTATTCCATTTTGGATATGGGATTAAATAATATTTTCTCCATCCCAATTTATATGAAGTAGTTTGACTGGACATAGAGTTTAAAAAATGAAGGAAGACTTTTGAATCTTGTGGTCTAAAACAAGTCAAAGATATTTGTGTCGTTATAGATCATCTCGTTAAGTCTAAAAGATAAAGTTCAAAGTTAAATTATTGTCAAATAAGAAAATGTGTAATTTTTTTGTGACGGACTAAAAAGAAAAGTGTGTCATATAAATTGGGACAGAGGGAATATCAAGTTTGATGGGATAATGCGGGATATTCCATAATTAAGTTTGGGCTTCATTGTATCTCATTTTTTGCCCGGATTTCCTTTCATATGGATTGGTCTTCAACCCCCCCCCCCCCCCTCAAATCGGTGGTCTTTAATTCCCTCCCTACTTCTCATTTAATGAAAATTTATGGGCCAAAATGTTCTTATTCGCGCGTCTACAAAATCAAAAATCGGGTTTGAACCCTAGCTTAGTAAAAAAAAAAAAAATCGCAAAGCAAAGGTTTCGCAAGGCATAACTTTTGTAGTTCTAAGTTATGACTCCTATAGTTCTGGGTTCGAACCCCATCTCAATAAAACAAAAACAATTTCGCAAGGCAAATGTATCGCAAAGTTATGTCTTACGGCATAACTTCAGTAGTTCTACCTTAAGACATAACTATTTCCGAATTATGCTTTAAGGTATAACTTTTGCCTTACAGCATAAACTTTGTCCGAATAAGCATAGCTTGCTATGAAATCTTGTCTTGCGGTTTTTTTTTTGCTCTTCTGGGGTTCGAATCCAAAACCTTGGAAAAAAATTCGATTATTTTTCAGGCGAAGGACAAAAATTAAAGACTACCAATTTGAGGGGCAAAAATTAAAGACCACCCCAAAATATGGGCAATCGTGCGAATTGCCCCTTCTACTAAACATAGTATAAAATTAATCCCAAACTTAATCCTGAAATATCTCACATTATCCCGGTACCAAACGACCCAACAATTTATTAAAGAAGTTGGAGTAATAAAATTAGGATCCCTTAAGCCATGAGATTATTTTTTTGAGAATAATTATTTATTTTATTTCAAACTAAGTGTTTGGTTATATAATTTTTAAATCTAAATTGGAGTTTGAATTTCAAATTTGAAAAATGTGCTTCAGACCTGTTTTTCAACTCCATTTTCATAATTCTTTTAAATAAAGTGTTTTACTCGCTCCTTTGCAAAAAAATATAAACAAACATAATTCTATTTTTAACTCCAAATTCATAATTTTTTTTAAAAATAAAAAATATTTAGAATCTATGGTCAAATGCCTACTTAAGTCACTTATGGTTCTTCATTCTCGAGTTGGCCTCGGTAGCTCTAACTCTATCCTTTAAATTGTTCAAAAATATTAGAGATGGCAACATTGAAAAACATTTAATCAAGAAATAAAATATAATGATTAAAAGAAAACGAATAAATAGAGTATTTGATAGAAAAGATCGATTTGAGGCACGTTATGAAAGACGTTGCCTTCATGGTAAATAATAGAAGTTCACAAAGGGTAAAGATTAGTACATGTTTCTAAAGCCAATAGATTAGCTATACTCAAATGATTTGTTAATAAGTATACTAAAACCTTAAGAGACATTTAAAATGGATAGAACGAAGTATACATTATGCATGTTGCACCAAAAAATTGAAGAAAAAAATGATTTGAAATATCCAATCCTTTGCATTTTCTTTTTTATTTTATTTCTGTATTTTTATAATATATCAATTTACTTTTTTTATCCTAAAAGCAATTATAATGTTCAAAATACAGATAAGATAAATTGTAGTTTATTTTTTTTTTATAGACATTAATGTTCAAGTAAAAAACGAATGCTGCCTGTCACGTACTGTGTCTAGCCATAGTGTTGGGAGATTTGCTCTATGGTACTTTATAAAGCAGTACGAGAAGTATTTAACTATTACAAGTATTCGAAAGGATAAACAAAGATTTCAATAATATTTTCGACTAGAAATCTGAAAATTACAATATAACTACAAAACTGAAATTACGATTTTGTTGAAGACTGAAAAATGGAAACTGGTTTATGCTGAGTCGAGTGTGGCACTCTGTCCTTAAGACAATATTGCCCCGTATGTATCCTTTATACGTCCCGGACAATTTGTCTCCCAAGATAAAACAAAGAATGGAACCCTTGAGCAAAGGAAACTCAAGAGCTACCGTGAAGAATATTGAGTAACGAAATGATGCTTGGAAGTTGTAGGAAGAAAACTATTTCGGTTGTGTATTTTCGTGCACCTTTTTTTTCCGCATCTCGTTTATGTATTTTCGTGCATATGTCTTAGTGCTCAACAATGGTGTAAGGGGGTGTTTATATAGGTGAGGGAGGGGCTGAAAAAGCGCCTCCATAATAGCCAAATAATGGCCATTATGGAGGTAGTAAAGCCACCAACATAAATGGTGAAAGACCAACGGATTTGGCCATTATAGAGGAGTAATTCAGCCAAAATAAATGGCTGAATTGAGTGCTTGGCATTTCGTTTTTGACCGTCGAAATTCGATTTTCTCGGAAACTTCGGGGACCAAACTGTACATCTTGAAACTTCAGGGACCAAACGCACATCCGAAAGAATTCGGTCCAAATCGTATATCTGAAACTTCGGGATCAAACTGTACTTCGGCAAAGTTTTCTCGGCCCAAAAAGATAATATCGAAGACCCACCCACAAACCCACGCCCAATGACCCGCACCCCACGGCCCCACGACCCGTGAACCCGAGAACCCGAGAACCCGAACTCGAACCGGACCGGACCGGACGGGACGGGCGGGCGGCGGCGGCGCGCGCGTGGTCTTTCCTCGAACCGAAGCACATCTAGGTCCTCCCTCCTTTAAACACATGGGATACCCCTTGGGGTCCCAAACCCCAAACCAATTTCGAATCTTATATACACAACAATTCTTTCTTCCTCTACCGATGAGGGAGAATTACACACAATACCACACTTTCCATGCTTCAAACACCTTACTTCGTGAACCAATATCTCTTTCATTTCTCAATGAAATTTGACGATTCTTGGCCCTACGGTTATCTACGTACTTAGTAGATCATGCGTACGTGTGAAGAACCGGATTCTCCAACATACGTTACACTAGTGTTTAAGCCGTTAAAGTTGGTCGGTCGCAACTCCCGCCAAAGGCAAATTTCCAACAATCCCCTCTTGAAAGAGATTTTGGCGCACTCACATGGTGTCTTTTCATTTCCAAATATTTCAAATGGACCGATGTTGCATAAGGAGAGGTAGCCTCACTTTGAACCTTCCATAGTTGAATACCATCGGACTTACTTACCGCGCGGTGAACGTGATGTCTTGAACCGTCGGTGTTTAGTGTAAGCCAAGACAACGGTACCAACACAACAAATTCCCTTACTCTCTTCTTCGTAATGTTTTGTCCGTTTTGGCCATGGACAACGTCTTGGATTCTTAAGTGCGTTCAATTTGAGGCGGCCCGTCCTCGCACTTAAATAGGTGGTCTCCTACAAGGTATCCCGCTATACCCCACTTCACAAGTGTTAGGAACCATTAAAAGTTTCCCAAAGACCTAACCTCAACCGTTGAGGATCATTACAGTTTTGAAAACTTAACCTTTACCCATACTGCAGATAGCACTTAACGTCTATCGCGGGAACGGCTTTGGATTTGGTGTTTCTTTGTATATCTGAAACTTCTGGGATCAAACTGTACTTCTGGCAAAGTTTTCTGGCCCAAAAAGATAATATCGAGAAGACCCACAAATTTCACGACCCGTGACCCCGGAACCGGACGGGACGGGCGGGCGGCGGCGGCGCGCGTGTGGTCTTTCTCGAACCGAAGCACATCTAGGTCCTCCCTCCTTTAAACACATGGGATACCCCTTGGGGTCCCAAACCCCAAACCAATTTCGAATCTTATATACACAACAATTCTTTCTTCCTCTATCGATGAGGGAGAATTACACACAATACCACACTTTCCATGCTTCAAACACCTTACTTCGTGAACCAATATCTCTTTCATTTCTCAATGAAATTCGACGATTCTTGGCCCTACGGTTATCTACGTACTTAGTAGATCATGCATGTGTGAAGAACCGGATTCTCCAACATACGTTACACTAGTGTTTAAGCCGTTAAAGTTGGTCGGTCGCAACTCCAGCCAAAGGCAAATTTCCAACACATAGAACATCTCATACTTTTTCTTTATTAAAAAAATATTGTTTGTATTAAGTTGTTTAATCTTGTTTATCTATAACTATTTTAATTTTGTTTAACTTCAACCTTACAAAGTTGTCAACAATTTATCATGAATTTGATACATAAACGAGGTGTCAATATTACCAAATTATTAGCAAATATATCCCTTTAATTCGAATTGATTTGATGATTAACTTTTCATGCTTTCAAGTTACAACCTAACCTTTCAATGCTATTATATGGTAATATCATTATTTAAAAAGTTGTAAATAATTCCATATGTAATTCCATATCTTTTTCATTACTATTGATTTTTTATGTCAAGAAGGAGACAAACACTATACAATCTGAATTAGTTTGGACAATAATTTGTTACTGTATATATGTCACAAAATCTAACACAACATTAATATATATTACGTCGCAGGGCCTCATTGGAGACTATGTTACACATTTTTGGAGTTTCAACCTCCCTAGTGAAAGGTGTGGACCGAACCTTTCTTCTTTAACGATAAACTGAAAAGTTTCCATTGGAGGTAAATTTCTCCAAGCATTCAACAATGGCAATAATGGCTTCCGCAACATCAACTTCAAAGATTCCTTATCCTTTGCCATTATCTATGACACATTCCGTCAGTACAACTTGTTCCTTCACTTCTTCTTTTCGTTCTTCGTCTTCTTTTTTGACGTGCAACAAACTTAGTTTTTCTACTGGAAATCAAGGAGGAAAGATAGTCTTTCGAAATAATTGTTCGAAGTTGAGGATAAGGTGTGGTGGAATAACGGAGATTAAGGAGGATCAGTTCTGTGACGTTGTTTTGAAATCTGATTGTCCTGTACTTGTGGAGTTTGTTGCTACTTGGTGTGGACCTTGCCGTTTGATTGGTCCTGCTAAGGAATCCCTTGCTGAAGTATATTCTCATTTTTCTGAAATTGACTTGGCCGGTTGTTGCTCGTGTGCAAGTCGGCTAGGAAAACACAAGCTTAACACATCTTGTTTGCAACATCGATAATGAAACTTTGATCGGCTGAAATATGCTGGCTTAGCATATTTTTTCATAGTAGCATGATTACTATAACTGACACCGTTGAGTTCACCACCGTAGAACTCAACATATTGTTTTTTTCTTGCTAAAAAATTCATTCGTTATGTTTTCTTAACTTGAATTTTGAATTATAAGAACATCTTTTTGGACCATAATATGGAAAACTCTCTCCCAAGGTAGGAGGATATGGAGGTCGCAGATTAGGATAGAAAATTAGAGGGTAGTTGGGTATTGTCTCACTCATTTGTGGGATAGGCTTGGTGGGTAGTTTGTATTGACATTTTTTCTAGTAGTTTCTTTTCTTTAAATCTTTGCTACTACATGTTGTTTCTTCTACTTCGGTTATCGCATTATTTGGCTCGGCATGCTATGTTACGCTTTCTCTATTATTTGCTATGTCTAATTTGCTTTTTTTTTTCTTTTCTGTATTGTTATTTTTCATACTGCCTTGTTAGGTGTTACTCAAGCCGAGGGTTTTTCCGGAAATCGCCTCTCTATCTCCACAAGGTATGGATAAGGTCTACGTATATTCTACCCTAGACCCCGCTTGTGGGAATACAACCGAGGGTTTTCCGGAATTCGCCTCTCTATCTCCACAAGATAGGGATAAGGTCTACATATACTCTATCCTAGATCCCGCTTGTGAGAATACACCGGATATGTTATTGTTTGTATCTCTCAAGATAAAACATCTTTCACAGAGAACCCTCCACCAAATGTGATACAAGGCCACATATGTAAATGTGATAGTTACACATGTTTTTTGTCAAATGTTGAGATGAATTGGGTTAAATGCTATTGGTAAATATTACTCCGTCCTACCTCTAGTCAAGTTTGTTTGTCATAGTTTAACTCAGCATAAAGTTTAGAAAGAAATGAAGACTTTCAAAATTTTTAGGCATGACATAACATTTTTGTTGCTATAAGACTTTTGAAACTTGTGAACATGCCATAATATTATGTAGCTATAAAAGCTTAAATGAGAAGTTTAAAGTTATTTGTTTCTACATATGTAAATGTGACATTTCTTTTGTAACAAACTAGTAAAGAAATAGTGCTAAACAAATTGGAATAAAGGGAGTAAGCAGGTTCAACATTCTGCTGCAGCAACCGAAACCTAGAGCTTAATTGTTGCCTCAATTCTGAACTACTTTGTCCATTCGAGATTTGAAAGATTTTTTCAATTTTCAATTTTTCATCCCAAGCATTGAGTACAAGTTATCTGAATCATTTTCTTTGATGCCCCATATAGTATAATGCAATAAAATGCAAGAATTACACAGAAATAACTACTATGATCAAGTCTTTTTTCCTGTATCCATAAAGAAGAAACTTGGTTTTATATGATTTACTCCCTTCACATAATTACTGGCATCATTTTAAATCATTACTGGTAAGAAAAGAAAAGGTTAAGACAATCGTTGACGACTCCTCGTCAATTTGCTAAAGGAAACAAAAAGGGCAGTCCACAGCTATTATGTTTCTGATCTATAATTCGACAGTGGAAAGATTAAGAAATTTTCATGCAGGAGCCAGTGACTGAGAGCTCTTCTCATTCTAATATAGCTCTTTTTCATACATGATACATCAGCATAATGATATAGTTATGTCTTCTTCTGTTGAATCTAGAATCATTAAGCGATTTCAGTGTTTGGTCTTTCATGTTCTTGATTTTGAAGTAAATGCCTTTTACTAAAACAGTATTTCGTTTACTTCTAATGTTCAGGAGTATAAAGAAAAGATCATTGTTGTTAAGATAGACCATGACTCGAGTCCCAAGCTCATAGAAGAGTACAAAGTCTATGGATTGCCAACTTTGATTCTGGAAGTTCTAGACAGCAAAAGGGAAGGTGCAATAACAAAAGCTAAACTCAAGGACTATCTTGATGGACTTCTAAAGACAGTTGAAATCGCGTAATATTTAGTAAAAAAGTTTATGAAGGGAGGCATTTTTTGTCTTGTCAATATTGGTTATCCTGATGTTACCTATAATTTGATTTGCTTCCTTGATTAGCCGAGAATAGTGGGGATGCAAATTGTATATTTTAGCTGTCTGCGGGAAAGAACTTGTTTGGATTTGTATATTTGAGTTGTCAATAAGATAAAAATAATTGCATATTTTCAGATCTATGTAATTTGGTTTCGTTCAAAGAGCATCATCGTCTTTATGCATTTCCTTTTTTCTGCTAAATAACCTGTACATGCTAGAAGCCTAGAGCACTAGGACTGTACCTAGTTAGATGTTAATTGTCACGACTCAAGTCCATGACACGTATTGTCCGCTTTGGGCCTAGGCCGGTACAGATTTGTCTTTCGGGCTACGCCGAGCCCTAAAAGCGTGCGTACCATGTGAACTTGAGCTATGCCTTATAAAGCTCTTGACTTTTCTCTCCCATTCTTATGTGAGATTCACCTAGGTGTCATGTGCTCTTTATCTGCAGAAGGTTTCCAGGTTAGAAGCCTATCAGTCCTGCTTGACCTGCCCTCGGTAAGGCTCGTCACAATAATGATCTGTTGCTCCTTGTTGGACAATCTCTGCAGCCACCACCAAGCTAGATTTATACATTAGAATTGGAGTATTACTTTGTATCTGATTACTCTTCTGCAAGCTCAATGACTTTCCAATCACACTATTATAAGGTAATGTATGCTCAACCGCATTTTCATGAGTAAAACTCACAGTTTAACTTGATATTTGAAGATTATATTCTGTGTTGAGAGACATGGATGATAGTTATACGCACACATGATTTGAGAAAATTGTATTTCCTCAGTACCAAACACACCCTTAAAGCTTGAATCTCCTATTTATTGGATGATTTTGAAAGAAACTTTGTTTTTTGAAGCTTTAAAGCCTTGATACTTTGTGATTCTTCTTGAGGTTAATTATTTTGACATACCATTTATCTTTATCATCATTGTCACATCTCATTGGAAATAACAAGAAAAAGACTCTGTCCTAAGAGAACAATACATGGAAAAGGAAATTGATCTTATTAATAATGTTGGAAAAAACACAAAATACATTAATAGCATAGGCAAGCAAAAAAGAGAGTAGTTTATTAATATTGGAAATTAACTTAAAATTACAATAGTAGCAGCATCTGCGAGGGTCGAAACATAATATTTACAATCTTCCGTTTAATATTTCCTCGCTCAATATGATATGATATGATTGTACAGGACCGCCCGATGTGTCATTTAAACATGAATATCATCAACTGGCATGTACTTTTTCCAGAACCAATGATTCTTCCGGATTCTGTTCACTTCTTCAATAGGGATGCCTTTGGTTTCGGGGAGGAAGAATAAGATGAATTGTGTCATGATCACGACGAATCCAACAAAGAAGAAGAACAGACCGAACTTCATGTTGCAGAGCATTGTAAGGAAGAGCTGGCCTATCACAAAGGTGAAGAACATATTGACAGAAACTGTAATTGATTGCCCCGCTGATCGGATTTCCATCGGGAAAACCTCACTAGGAACGAGCCAACCCAATGGGCCCCATGACCACGCGAATGCCGCTACGTAGATGCAGATTAAGCCCACTGTACCATTTCCTAGTCCTTTGCTGAATGTTCCCTGGCCATTCATCCCAAACACACTGGCTATGATGGCACCAACAACAACCTAGTAAAACAAAAATGCAGAGTTCAATTTCAGTTAGTGTCTGCTTTCAATAAAGTAGTAACAAGATTCATGCAAGAGACACATTCAAGATTTGAAGTTTATAGTCTCATAAATCGACATCAAATTATCTACAATAATAACATTGGGCAAAAGTTGTTGGATTTACGTGAACTCATAAGTAGTACGGTTGTCCGCCTCTTTATTCAAGCAGGGTGGTGGGACATAATCTATAATTGCCACTGAACCATTACTCTTTTGACATTATGGGTTCAGAATTGAAATTTTCAAAAAAATTGTGATTTATTTCCTGTTAAAAATGTTGGTTTCAGTTGAACACATTGGTTGTATGCTCCATCTGCCACTGCAATTGAATTCCCTTCGTAAAAAAATTATATTGTGGAAATAGGATAAAACGCAGTTCTTTTTGTATATATATAATGGGGGAAAAGTGATTTAAAATTTGCTTTGGATCATGAATCACCTTTGTTAAAGTTCCTGGTTTTGTATATATGTGAGTAGTAACTTTTATAGTAGTATTCTATTAACAAGAATTTCTTATTTCCGAGGGTGAATCATCAATTTTAATCAACCATTAGCGAGTAATTCTAATGCATGCGAATTTAGTCAATTAAATGATGTTTTTTTACCTGCCAGACGATCATAATGAGACCACCTATGATGAACAAGACTCTCCTGCCAAATCTATCAACAGTGAATATGGAGATAAGGGTGGCAAAGACATTGACTAGTCCAGTGATAACCGCGGTCATCAAGGCAGCCCCGTCACCAAATCCGAGTGTCTTGAACAGGACGGGTGCGTAGAACATGATGACATTGATACCGGTGAGCTGCTGGAAGAACGGAACTAGGACAGCAATTGTAAATTGTGGTCAGTACCTAGGTTTCAATATGTTGGCCCATGGATTTTTAACCTGCTTAGACATGTCGCTCGCTATGATAAGGTCCTCGAATTCGTTGTCCACGTTGTTAGTACCGCGAATTTTCTGCAACATGGTTTTAGCTTTCTCCTTCTGGCCTCTGTCGATTAAGGAATTAGGCGTGTCGGGTAGGAAAACCGCTCCTACGGTCATGATAATAGCGGGGACCACCGCGAGCACAAGCGACACTCTCCACCCATTTTTCTTCATGTGAGAAGTACCATAATTGACCAAATTCGCGATGAATATGCCAATTGTGACCGCCATTTGGAAGCACACATTGAGCGCTCCTCTGAGCTTAGGTGGGGCCATTTCCGAAAGGTAAACGGGGACTGACTGATTGGCATAGCCAATGCCAACACCAAGCGGTAGGCGCCCTATGATGAGCATGACCAGGTTCATGGCCGCACCATTCAGGACGCCGCCCACTAGGAAAATTAGACCACCGATAAGCATGGAGATCTTGCGACCAAAGGCTTTGGTGGTTATTGAAGCTGCAAATGAAGCAACCAATGCTGCTAAATAGAGTGATGAAGTGAATAGTTGCAACATATGGTCATCAAATTTGCAGTATTGGTTTCCCCCTTCTTTCAAGGCCTTCTCCTTGTGGTAGACATTTGGGAAAAACTTGAGCAAGAATTCATCCATAGATGTCACTCCACCTGTAATTTTGGATCAAAATCATCAAGAAACATATACAGGCGAAGGCACGGAAAGAGAGGGATTCGAAGAACGTCCATCATAATAAAGGCAATTACTATCTGTTCTTGATCCAACATACTTTCCATGTAGTGTCCGAGTAGATAGAGGGTGTGTTTGGTACGACTGAAAATGCTTTTCAGAAAATAAGTCATTTTTTCTGGTGTATGATTGCTAGGAAAAACATTTTCCATTGGAAGGAGAGAAACGACTTCCCTCATTTTTATGCAGAAGTCAATCTGCTTCGGAATTATCTTAACCTTTCATATTACTATTTTACTCAACATACTTAGACATTATTATCAATCTTTAATACTCAAGAATTTTATTAACAAAAATAATATTTAGTTTGTTGATATTATTATCAATATTTAATAGAGTAAATATATTTTTTTTTGGAAAAATATGTTTCACTTCCTAACAAAAATCCAAAAACACTTTTCATGAGTTGCATGCATGCATATTTGGAATAAAATAGAAACAAGGATAAAAGAAGGTTAATTGGGATTGATAACATACATTAATGTTTATTTTTCAAGAATTTCATAAAACAAAATACTGTTTAGTTTGCTGATATTATTATCAATATTTAAAAAGTATTTTTTGTTCAAAAGATATTTTCACTCAAACACCGTAAAAAGATTTGATAGAAAAATAATTTCTGTCGTATCGAACATGAGAAAACACATGCATATTGGAAAGAAAAATAAGGATAAGAGAAGGGTGTCAAATTAGCCAATCAAGTCCGAGAGTAGATATCAGACATCGGATTAAAAAATAAAAAATGGATAAAAAATATATTACCTGAGATACCAATGTCATAACCAAAGAGTAGGCCACCGGTGGCAGCAACCAAACATGTCATAATGACAAAAGTAGTGACTTTTCCTTCATATTCAGCACCTCCATTTCCGCCTCCCGCAAATCCTCCTGCCATCTTTTATGATTGAATTTATCAAATTAAAATCTTAACTTTTTTTTGAGAAAATTTAAAATAGTAATAATAATAATGTGTGTGTAAATTCTTTTGTGAGTTTTCCTATTTGATAGTGTTGGATACACAAGATTTCAATGGATATTAGAAACAAAGGCCTTTTTTCTCTCAATAATCTTTTCTTTTTTTTGTTTCTTAATTGAGACTTGAGAGTGACCTTTGATCTTTTTCTGAATTTTTTTCTTTGTTTTTATAATATTTTTTCCCTTGTTCTACATGAGCGCGGCAAGCTTGTTGCCTGCCCTCTCTTTTTTTGCTTTGCTTGTCTTTTCTAGAAACAAAATAATTTAAGGTATTTATAAGAGGTGAAAATCAAGAATTATCCTAAAAATAGGGCATAGTCTTAGGAAATGTGACGATGGAGAGAATTAAATAAAAAGTCAAAAGTGAAATTTAATCCATGTGAAAATGTTTGTGGGTGATATCGATTACTACTATGATAATAAATTAATTAATTTAAATTAAAAATTCAACTGAAACCAGAAATACTAGTTGAAGAAGTGAAGATCCTTCGTTTCAACCATGAAAAATAGGAGTAACATTAGCCCTTGTTTGACGGATAAAATATTAACCACGTCAAAATTGTGATCTTGCTTATTTGCGCACTTAATTATATTGCTTTAACAAAATTTCAACGATGATCTTGTTTATTAACGTGATATACACAATAACAAAATTTCTATTTAATTAAAGAAAAAAATAATTTTTTTCTTAATTTTTAATGTCTTATCCTATTGCTTGGATTTATTTCACTGTTTAAATTTATCAATATACTGTTTAAGTATCATTTTATTCACTTTATTTTTATATTCAATTTAATTAAGGTATAAGTACTCCATATTGTCTCTATTTTATCTAGTCAATTTCTTACAAATACTCCAAAATATCTCTATTTTATCATTATTCAATTTCTTTTGGCTTTGCTATTAAACATCATATTTTCTCTTTTACTTTTTTTTTAATATTGCGAACTATTATCAATTACATTAATGTATGTTGATTCGTTAAGCTAATAATAACCTTTAATCCCCAATATATGATGCGAAAAGATGGATAGTGAGTATTTACCTCCATTATAATTTACGTAAAACACTTACATCTTTGATGAAGCGAAGCGAATCCAGAATCTAATATTATTATTTGATCATTAAAATTCTTAGTAATAAATTAATTGTTTTTTAAAATTCTTAGCAATAAATTAATTATACTTCTAAAATTATCGGTTCTTTTTTAGTAATTGATACTAGCTTAATGAAATTTTACATATATATCTATGTCTTACGTGGAAAATACTGAATTTGAATGAACCAATTACTTAAAAGTTGCATCAACAATTGTTGGCGAACTCGAATTGATTTCTACTTTAAACATATGTGAAATAATTTTTAACTATTATAGAAGAGTGAGTTAGCATCCAAGGATCAACACATGTATTTTTTTTTATCATTCCAATAGCGTTTGATCACATTTTAGTCAATTTACCTATTAGCTAACCTATATCTAAAGTATGTCATTATACAGTATAAACTCGATAAATGAATATCCTTAGGATCAGGAAAAAAAATTCTAGCGAGATTATTTATTTATTGATAAATTCATTTATCGATAAATGAATATTTATTCATTTAGATAGTATTTTTACATTTTTTTCATTTTTTCTTATGATTAGTATTTTTACATTTAATGTACAAATGTACCTAGAGGGTAATGGTCAAAATTCTTATGAAAAAATTAATTACATTCATTTTCTTTAGACTCTAGATTAGAAATACATGCACTATACGTGTGGACTAAGTACAATGTACTAACATTCATGTACTAATAAGATTGTATATATAGAATACTTAGAGTCTAATTTACGCTATAGAAATGTGATGGATGTCGAACATCTTTTGAACTATCCTAACGAGAATGATGCAGTTATGGAATTGCCTACAGACGAAGAAATTATTGAGTCCGTACTAAATAAAGAGAATGATCTTGAACCAGATGATAGTAGCGTCATACAAAATGTGTCATCAAAAGAGGCCTTTCAAGCAATAGTCACCATACAAAATTACTTGCTACAACACGAGAAAAATATTCCATAAGTTGTGCATGCATTACAAAAAATTAAGGATGGGATGCATTTTGGTGGAAGGAAAAAATAAATAACTTTAGATACATTTTTTGAGAAGAAATGACTTCTTATATGAACATTGTTGATTGGATGGAATATTTTCGTTTATTATATAAATATATTTTTTATGAAATTTAGTGATTATTCATTTATGTTTAAATGGGGTCTTTAAGGACTCAAAAAATTTTATTCGTTAATGCATTTAGCGAGGTTATTCATTTAGCTCATTTGTCAAGTCGGGACCGAAAAAAATTATTCATTTGGCAAGGTTATTCATTTATCGAACATTCATTTGTCGAGGTTATATTGTAGGTGGCTTTAACACCTACAGCCAGCACAGCACGTAGGTCTCCTTAAACTTTTCCACTTCCATTTCCTTTCCTGTTCATTTTTGTCTTTCAATTGCTCTTCCAATCTTCACAATATTGAAAATATTTTATATCTATTAATAAATAATAAATTACCTGTTTAAAGTGTAGAAAATTATTACCATATTGGTATATTTTATTAAGTACGTTGTGCTCATTTCTTATTAGTAAATTTTGAAATATGCATATTTCAAAAATATGTATCCTCTATTTTAATCAAATGCGTGAATAAAGATATTCAAAAAAAATATTATCTTATTTATTAAATTTCATAAAAATAACTATATAAAAGCATTTTAGAAAATAAAGGACTACAACAAATGCTATTAAATTGTGATTGTATTTATATAATACTACTATCATAATTTGTTACTCCTTTCATCCCATATTACTTGTCTACTTTCCCATTTACATGCCCCTTAGGAAATAATAAATGAAAGGTGTATTGTTATTACCTTATCTTATCTCTCTCCAATTAATTGCACTCTAATAAATACTCTATTGATTATTTTCAAGAACACTTGATATTAAAGATAAAATGAGAAAGATTTAATTAATTATGTCTTGGTGTTATAAACTGACAAGTAATTTGAGACAAATATTTTAAATAATGTGGGCAAGTAATATGGGACAGAGTAAATACTAAACTGACTCATTTCTCGTGTCGGGCCTATGTAAGCACGGGTTTGCCATAATTTAGTTTACTAGTTTTAGCGTACGTGTATTGCACGTGTTAACAAATTAAAATTTTACACAAAAAAATAAATTATGTAAAATAACAATGGACGTTAAAATAGATACAATACTCATTTAAATAATAAATTAATATTATTACATTAATTTAGTTATTTAATTACGTGTAATAAGTATTTAGATTTTTCCAGTTCCATACGGGTTCTTCGAAGAATGTTATGGTAAAACTTCGTTTGAAACGATGTGGTAGAAAGTAACGTGCGACTTGAAGGACATGATCTGTTGTGGATTTATACATCCACCATTTTATATAGGAATGAGGGTGCTCTTGGCTCGACATCATTGGTAATGTAAATAGTCCATGATGAAGCTCGAGTAGAAAGTATTAATTTATTTCTCGGGGCGGGTCTAGGTTAATGTCAATCAATAAAAAAAATTAGAATAACTTCGTAAATATATCTTCGGTATGGAAATCGAAAGAATCCAATTCGAGCAAGTTTCTAATTCAAAAATTTCTTGGAATTGATCAAACTTTTTCGATCCAAAGTGTTTCACGCGGGAATTCATCGTCTGTAGGATTCTTTCATTGAAATTGCAAAAAGGGTATGTTGCTGCCATTTTGAAAGGATTAAAAAGCACCGAAGTAATGTATAAACCCAATGATTTAAAATAAAATAAAGATAAATGATCTCAATTCTCTTTATTTTAAACTTGTAGTTTTGAGTTATAGTTTTATTAATGATATTACCTACTTGATAAATTTATAATTATTCTTAAACATTCAAGAAATGAACTTTCATTTTATATTTAAACCTTTATTTTTTTGTAAAAATTCTTTGATTGTTTAAATTAATTATAATACTTTTAAGCACTGAATTTACTTAGTTTTTAAAAATTATCTCACTTTTAATGAAATGCAAATTTCAATCTAACTTATGAAAATTGTAGTGAAATTTTTTTACCAAAAAAACAATTCACAGAAAAAAAGAAGAAGCTTACGAAGTAAAAAAGATGGTTACCATACCCTTAGCCAACAAATAATTGTACTGTGATTCATTACCACTCAAGTTCTTCTTGTTCATAAATCTATCTCTGCTTCAATAAGTGATATAAATAAAATAATAATTTGAGGTATAGAGTATAGACTCAAGAGAGAAAAATTATTCTTAAAAAAAAAAAGTAGGCAAAACAATTATGTTAACTAAATTGCCATATATTTGACGAAGTCTTCCTTAGGTTAAAATTTGGCAAGAAAACCTGTTAACGAAGAACGTCACACAGGTTGACAATAAAGAACCCTCTCAAGCACCCAATCTAGTTTTAGTATAGGTGTATGCAGACATCTATTAATATAAGATTGTATAATTTCGTAAAATTTTATTTAGCCAAAATTATGGCTACAAAGTGTCTAATTTCTTAAATTGAAACACGAAAAAATAGATGCATTAGTGACGAAATTGACCATGCAATCAACGGATGTAGAATAATCAATTATGTTAGTCACCAATTATGACGTCAGGAATTAGTCGCAGCTTTCAATAAATCATCACTTGTCATAAAAAAAATTACATGTAGACATCTATTAATAAAAGATTGTATAATTTCGTAAAACTTTATGTAGCCAAAATTATGGCTACGAAGTGTCTAATTTTTTGAATTTAAACATGAATATGCAATTAACGAATGTAGAATAAAAAATTATGTTACTCATCAGTTGTGATGTCATGGATTAATTGCAACTTTCAATGAATCATCACTTGTCATAGAAAAAAATCAAAACTTTATGTAGCCAAAATTATGGCTACAAAGTGTCCAATTTTTTAAATTGAAACATGAAAACATAGATGCATTAGTGACGAAATTGATCATGCAATCAAAAGATGTAGAACAATCAATTATGTTACTCACCAATTGTAACGTCAGGAATTAGTGGCAACTTTCAATAAATCATCACTTGTCATAGATAAAAAGTAATTGTCACGGAGTTGATGAATTATACCGAGAAATGCACTATGGCATAAACAAAAACCATGTTATTAGAGGACCAATAACTTTAGATAAATATGCATCCATATCAATATTGGAAGAAAAATGAATTATTTAAGATGTAAAAAGGGAAGTAAAAACTCGTTAGCATTAGCGTATACAATCAAGAGAAAATACAACAAATCTCAAGTAAAACCACAAACATTCAAGCACACCAATATATAATATAGAACTTAGAAACCAAAGAATACATAATCAAATTTATAAAACTATAAGTGTCTAATATCAAGCGGAATCAAATCAGTTTAAAATTAGAGAAATTAAGCAACGTAGTTGATAACTTGATAAGCAATAGCGTTGTCGGTGTTGTGGCTAAATTCATTTTTACGTTCATTGTTAACATTCTTTTATAGATACGATTGTCTAACCTACGAATTTATTTCAATCTATTAGCAGTTCTTATTTCAAATAAGGAAAAGTTTGTAGAATAGCAACTATAGTTGTGTCTTACACAACAAACCAATTGCTAACTTGGAATCGTTAATTTCAAATAAGGAAAAGTTACTTGGAGTATATTATGGTTATTTTATATGTTTGTCAAAAAAAAAAAAAAGAAAAGCTCTCATGACAGTTAGTTTTTTAACGTTGAGTTTTTTTACTTTTCCAAAAATATTTGTCAAAGTCAAAAGGACCAAAAATAACGTTTTTTTTTTACTTTTCCAAAAAATAAAATATATATAATATTATAAAAATAATTAAATAATAATTTAAGGATAATAGTAAATGACAATTTTGTCTATTGTAGAGTCTTTTAATGAAGGGAAAAGTTTAATCAACATTTTAAAGATATTTCGTGCTTTTAATATAAATATAGATTAATATAATCAAGACATAAGTTGATACAGATAGGAAGAAGGAAGAAAAGAGGAGAATCATTATTGGTGTAATAAGCTGGAAGTCCAGAATGATTCCTTCCACAAAGTTAACAAACTCTTTTTTGTTCTTACTCGATATTAGGTATTCATAGTACAGCCCAATTATATTAAAATTTTCGCCATGTATAACTCATTCGAGGAAGTACTCCCTACTAAAAAAATATTTCAGGGCTTTAACCTAAAACTTTAACCTACTCCACACTAAAAAAATATTTCAGGGCTTTAACCTAAAATTTTGGTTAAAGGAGAAACAAACTCACTGACCCATCATATTAAATTAATAAACTCAATCCACTTTGACAACTCAACACAAACCAATCTCTTTCAAGCTCCCCTTGGCTTGGAAATTTTTAGTTTGCATGTGGCAACATATAGAACTTCAATGATTAGTTAAGTTTTAGTTTGCAAGTAGAAGCATGTGTAAATCGTTTGAGATCGATCGCTTCCCAAGGTCCTAAAACACTCCCAAGTTCCAAGCACGTACACTAATGATTGAAAGCGTAGAGTTTATAGTAATATAATTCTCCAAAAACATAATTGAAAAGAACAACTTTGAGATTATAAGAATTTTTTTCATTGCTGGAGTTGTTGTTACATACAAATTTTTTAATTGGGAGCGGTAATAGAAATTAAACTTGATTGTTACATAATTTAATCAAAAAGTTACTTAAAGCAATTACACATTGCTGAAAACAACCAAGAAAAAGAGTTGTCATCGTGCATGCGAGCTGTGATTACCAAGTTTCAACTAAACAAGTATGAATAAAACTCAAATAATCCCATAAGGAAGAAGTTTGAGTATAAAATGTTTAAAATGACTTCAATTTCTTTATGCGAGTCTTTTATCTTTTGACCCAAAAAAATTTTGGAAAATTTTACATTACCAACAAAAAATTAATAATACTAACAATGAAGGGTAATTCTTTCGGAGAATCTTAGTAGCTTAGTTTATTGGTTACCTGAAATTTCACTTTGTTGGTGAGGTTTGATTCCTCATTTTGTAATATCCTCCCTATTTTCCCTTTCCGTACCCCTATATAATAAAAAAATTTGGTAATTCTTTCATCCGTTTGAATATTCAACAAGTAAGGTAAAACCTGGAAAAACTGTGAAACACATGCAACCTTTTTATTGTCCAGTTTAGTTAAAAGAGAAAATAATAAATTAAACTTTGTATTAAAGTTCATTCAAAGCCCCAAAAAGGGATAAAAGCTGTCTACAGTAACAACAACAAATAGGTCATTTAATACAAAAACAGAATGGACCAAATAATTCATCAAGAGAAGAAACAAAATGTGGTTGACAACCTCTACTTATAACTTTTGTGGGACCAACATATATAGTAAGTAAATGAAATAAGGGACCAGTTTCAAGTTTAAATTAAAATATTTATACACTCTGGATTGAGTTTTGTGGGTCCCACAAATGGACCCCACCTCCGACAACCATAACTTGAATTCCCCTTATCTTTACTACTTCCGTCCCATTTTCATAAAAAAAAAAAAAAAAAAAAAAAAAAGAAGAAACAAAATGTGGTTGACAACCTCTACTTATAACTTTTGTGGGAAATTTAAAAAATAAAAAACCAGTTTCAAGTTTAAATTAAAATTTTAAATCTTTGAGTTTTGTGGGTCCCAAAATGGAAACTCTAAAACAAATTGAATTCCCCTTATCTTTACTACTTGTGATTATAAATCATCTCGTTAAATGTAAAAGGTAAAGTTTAAAGTTAAATTATTATTAAATAAGAAAATATGTCATTATTTTTTAAACTGACTAAAAATAAAAATATGTCATATAAATTGAGACAAATGGATATTTCTTTTCTTAATTTTTTGCGTCAAGTTCCTTTTTGGAGTCAAATTAATGCAAATTTGCACCAGGAAACTAGGTCTCTAGCTTCTAGTTTTTCTTTCCTTATTAACCATAGGTTTCTTGGGTTAAGGTAGTCTCTAATTTTTGCACTCGCGTCTACTTGTCTTGTATTTTTTGAGGATTTCAATAATCTATATTCATATAAAAAATCTCACTTAAAAAAATAATATATACACTCTTTCTAAGACAATTTTTATTCACAGAATTCGAATCTGAAACTTCTAAATAAGAACAAAAGATACTTAGGATCCATTCGAATCTTTGATGATATATCTCCCATCTAATCTCATGCTCCTTTCATAAAAGCAAAAAGTTGAGAGGATCAAAAGTGCGACTCTTTTGTTTTGATTGCAGTGATAGTGTAATATCCTGTTTGGCCATATATATTATTCATTTTTTTGGATTTTTTTTCACTTTTTCAAAAGTTAGTGTTTGGCCACTAAAATTTCAAATACAATTTAAAGTTGTATTTGGAATTTGAAAAATAACCAAAACCCTACATTTTTTATTTTTATAAATTAACCTCATTTATTCAGCTGATCGGGAAATGCATGCTCGATGGGAACATATTGTTCACACAATGTTTGTGGGTTATATTAAGAATATCTATTACTATCTGCGGTGTTGATGTTTAGTACTAATGCATAATAATATTTAAAATTGAGGAAGTGTAATACTATGTAGTAGCTCATAGGCAAAAAGAAACGCACTGGATCATATTAGTTTTGTAGCTCATATCCATCAGTGAACAAGCCCATGCCCGATACATGTTGAAGATGCGAATAATTGTAAACTTGATTATATCATCGTATTAAAGAAAATCTATATAAATCATGTTTAATATATTAGGAAGTGATTGATGGACAATGTTTACGCACTAGTTATGTTTATTAATTTTTTAAGTGATTTTGCTAGTTTTTAAAATTTGGGGGTAAAAATTATATTTCATACTTTTAAAAACAAGTATATTTCAACAAGCAAATATTATTTGCAAAAACTATAATCAAACACAACTCCAACTTCAAAAACTTCAAAAAAAATGAAGTTGTTTTTTTATTTCTATGGCCAAATGCCTACTAAAAACCCCTACTCAAAATGATTAAAGATATTTTAAAAAAATATAAATAATTAATAAAATTCAATATCTACTATATATAAATATATACCACTTTTTTTTTTTTGGCAATTAACAAACTTTATTATTAGTCACCAGTGCAATCAGTACAAAACCAGGGGAAACCAATTAGATTATCATTATCCCCATCTCAAAGCAAAAACCAGCCAACCTACCTATCCTCTTATAGGTTTAACAAAAAAACAAATAACTCCTACAAACTACATAGTACTATGGACTACTACAAAGAACAAAGATACTCAAACAGTATACTATTATGACTCATTCTAATGCATAAATTAGTCTTCAACCTGTGTAGCAGTATCTCCATGCTGCTAGTTCTTTGTTGAAATACCCTAGCATTCCTCTATATCCATAGAACATACACCACAACTACAAGTCCAGCTTACAACAGGTTCTTTTGTGCTCCCTTTCCCTTGGACATTTTTGCAGCCCAGTTCCATTCCTCCCTCCATGTTTGCACAACTCTATGCCACTTGAGCCATTGTGGTACCTTCTGTCAGAACTCTCTTGTGATATTGCAATAAAAAAACAGGTGTTCAGCTGTCTCAAGTGCCAAATTACAGAAAACACATTTAGCATCCATACTCAAGCCCCACTTAATTAGTGTTGGAAATTTGCCTTTGGTGGGAGTTGCGTTCAACCATCTTTAATGACTTAAACACTAGGATTCCACATGTCGGAGACTTTGATTCTTCACACGTGCATAATCTACTAAGTAAGTAGATGACCGTAGGGCCAAGGATCGTTAAATTTCGTTGAGAAATGAAAGAGATATTGATCCACGAAGTGAGGTGTTTGAAGCATGAAAATGTGGTATAGACCAATTCTCCCTCATCAGTGGGGGAAGGAAGATTTGTTTAGTTTATAAGTCTCAAAATTGGCTTGGGGTCTCGGGCCTCGGGCCTCTTATGATATTATCTTTTTGGACCCAAATTGCTTCATATTTACAGTTTGGTCCCTGAAGTTTCAGATAAGATGAAATTGGGCAGAGAACGAACTTGTGCTTTTGCTATTGGTTTTGGAATGTTAACCTCCATTAATATGCACATCTATTCAGCCATTACTTGGCTGAATAACTCTCACTAAAAGCTTTAATCCGTTGCACATCAATTCGTTATTTATGTGGTTGAATTACTACCTCTCTAAATTGTCATTACTTGGACAGTAACAACAATTATGTGGGCAGTTGATAAGTCCCCTCCTTGCACTGTATAATGAAGCCTTTGCTCAATTGTTGAGACTACAGAACACACAAACGAATCAGATTCTTCCTACTACTTTCCAGCATCATTTCATTACACTAAGTTCTTCAAAGTAACTTGAGTTTCCTTTGCTCATTTGTTGAGTTGTTGTTTTATCTTGGGAGACTATTGTCCAGAACGTAGAAAGGATATATACGGGGCAATCTTATCTTAAAGACAGAGTACCATCACTCGACCCAGCAATCAGTTTTTTCTTCCAGTTTCTTGTTCCAGTTTATTGAAATTTCATATTGTTGTAATTTCATTTTGTTGTAATACTTAGCAGTTACTTATTTCTGTTTCCTGCACCATTGTAATCAACAATTTTAAGACAAGATTAGCTTGTTGTACCCGCTTAGTAACATGACTGGAAACATTGTTGATGCCGCTGCTGCCACTCAAGGCAACAATTATGCAATCCCTGCTGCTGCTGCTATTGTTCAAGGCAACTCCTCTGCCCTCCCCACTGCTGCCCAAGACACGTCCAATGCCTTTACTGCTCCACGCTCCGCATTCCACCATGAACGCCCTGAAAAGTTCATGGGCTCAAACTTTAATAGATGGCAACAGAAGATATTGTTCTACTTGACGGTTATGGGAATGGCTAGGTTCCTATCAGAAGATCCTCCACAATCTGGAGATAAAATGGACCCTTCGCCTACTGAAACGGTTGAAGGGGGCCTAGGTATCCATATCATTAATGGCATGAAGATGGTTCTTGATGCATGGAATCATAGTGATTTAATATGTAAGAATTCATATTGAACTGCTTGGCAGACCCTCTCTACATGGTGTATTGCACCGTTGGCACCGCCAAAGAGTTGTGGGAGAAGATGCAAAAGAAGTACAACGCACAAGATGCAGGTACTAAGAAATTCATCATTGGAAAATTTCTGAAATTTCAAATGGTGGATAGTAAGATAGTGATGTCCCAAGTCCAGCAATTCCAAATGATTCTACATTACCTTGATTTGAAAGGAATGAAACCAAATGAACAGTTTTTGGTTGCATCGCTAATTGAAAAGTTACCTCCTTCGTGGAATGAGTTTATGAGCTACTTAAAGCTCAAGACAAAGGAGATGACCTTTGAAGAACTTATTATCAAACTCCAAATTCAGGAAGATAATAAGAAGGCCTTGCCTAGGGGTAAACAACCTGCAAATGCAAATCTGGCTGAGGCCAAAGGGAACCCAAGCAAGAAGCGAAAGTTCCAAAAAGATGGAAAAACCCAAGCAGCGGAGAAGTTCAGAGGTAACTGTCACCACTGTGGGAAATCTGGTCATATGATCAAGGAATGCCGCAAGCTCAAGACTGAGCAACAAGAGAAAGCCAAGGCTAAAAGCAAGGCGCATGCTAACGTCGTCAAAGACACGCTTCTGGACGACATGATTGAGGAGTTCTCGGCGGTGGTGCTTGAAGCAAACCTGGTTGAGAATCCATGCAGTGGTGGATGGACACAGGTGCTACCAGACACATCTGTTCCAACAGAGATGCCTTCTCTATGTATACACCGGTCACCAACAAGAAGCTGTTCATAGGCAACAACGCTTCCTCTGACGTGCTGGGGGTAGGAAAGGTGGTCCTGAAGATGACTTCTGGAAAGTAGCTCACTCTGAAGGAAGTGATGCATGTCCTTGAGATTAGGAGAAATTTAATTTCAGAACATTTATTGGTTAATGCTGGTTTTAGGCTAGTATTTGAATCCAATAAATTTGTACTCACTAAGAATGACACTTTTGTGGGGAGAGGCTTCGTCTGTGAAGGCCTCTTCAAAGTTAACGCCATGTCTGTAATGCGTCCAAGTAATAAAGTTAAAGCTTCGGTTGATGGGTTGGTCGGTAACCAAGAGCAGGGCCCAGTACCCCATGTTGAGGGTAGAGGGACTGGGCCGAAACAGTAGCCAGGTAAGGAGCCCAGTTTGCATGCTTAAATGTACCAGCTGGGCCTTTCCAATTGGGAATGTTGGTGGGCTGGCCCATCTGCTGCTGGAATTGTTGAGCCTGCCCGCGGTGGCCTTTCCCCCTTCCTTTTCCGCCACGGCCACTACCGCGGCCCCTGCCACCTCTGCCGCCGCGGTTGTTACGGATTTGAGTATTTTTCGGTGGAGGTGGTTGGGTGGCGGTGATGTTATTTTGGACAGGCATTTCAACTGCAAGTACTTTTTGGGTGTGCTCATCTTGCTTTGCATGCCGGGTTTCTTTCAACAAAAGTTGCGAACGAGCTTTGTTAAAACTGGGTAAGGGATCGGCATGCTGTATCATAGTGGCGAGGGTGTCATATTCACCCTTCGGGAGGCTTGCAACCAACTATACACCATCTTTGTTTCAGAGACGGGCGTTTCAACGTTGGATAATTGGTCTGCGACCAATTTCAACTGTTTGCAATATTCAGACATGTTCAAAAAAATTTCAAGACGAGTGTTGTTGAATTGTTCTTCCAAATACATTGCGCGAATGTGCTTGTTGTCTTGAAAAATTTCTTCCAAACGTGTCCATAACTCATGAGCGGAGCCACCGGTTTTCCTAATACTCTATCTATCTTACTCCACACATATCTATTGGTCCCAAGTTAAAAATCTATCAGTTGATTTCATATCTGTAAGATTTAGGGCAGTAAAAAATATACCACTTTTTGATATGTACATAATACTTTTTGACGAAGGAATTCGGATATGAACCCCTTATATCCGTATAAATGTTTGGCATATTTAAAATAAAATATCCACATAAATGTAACTTTTTTCTACTCTATTGCCACTGTTGAAGCTGATACCTTTGTGAGTAAACCCCTTTAGAAAAAGCACCTCAACCTCAAACACATCTTTCTAAATTTGAACAAAAAGAATTTCGAACCTGTATTTTTAAATGTACCTTAAAAATAATACTGTCTTCTATTCATATAATATTGTATTTTTAGCTTGAAATTTAATCCCTTAAGAAATTCACTCATCTTAGAAAATAAGAGGTATTTTCACTAAATTACCTTTACTTAAATAGTACCTATTCAATATGATTATTTAATTACGAAAAATCCTCTTATCTAAATAAAGGTAAATTTAAAAGAAAAAATTAATACTTTCTTAATTATATAAAAAATCATTTATTTTAGATGAAAATAAAAGTAAAAAATACCATATAATATGTGCGAGAAAATAAAGTATACTAGATGTATTAGGAGAAATGGAATGTTTAGCACAAAAGAAGCCTCAATCCATGTAATTTGGACTTAATATAATCTCAAGGTTCATTAATCTATGATCTTGATTTGGGCCGACATGTGTTAATCTAAGGATTTAACTCAATTTTGGACGAACCTCATTACCCTATTAGGAAGGAAAGCAAAAAGAACATATGTGTCCGCGATCATATTTCGATTCGATTAATTTGAATTTACATCAACTAAGCTTATTAAGGGATATAATTATCTTTTAACCTAATGTTCTTAGTTTCTTGAGTCAAAGTTTGAATTTTTTTTAGTATCCAAAATATAATAGTTCGACTAAATTTTTTTTTTTAACATAAGGGTAGGGGCACGAGGAAATGGGAAGGAGATTACAACGTGAAATTCGAACTCTCACCAACAACTGAGATACTAAATTTCTACATAGTTCGACTAATTTGAATTTGTTCAAGTAAATTTATAAAAGGAATGAAACACACTTTCGTTTTATAAGTTCTTCATCTCTGGAGTTGAAGCCGAGATTTCTTGGTATCCGAAATTTACTTATTTAATTAGTTTTGATTTGCGTCTAGTAAGACCACTATAAGTTGAAATATTTATTTATTACAACTTTTTTTATTATAACATGGTATCTAAATCAACTTGCTTGCACCTGTTAATTTCATCAAGTAGTTATTATCTCTCATTCACAAGTATCGAATAATTATGTTCGTCAAAAGTGAAATAATAAAATAATTCATGTACTTTCTTTGTTTTAATTTATTTGTCTTATTTTTCTTTTAGGATTACAACATTCGGAAAGCATGACAAATAAAAAAGAAAACATGACAAAGCATCACAGAGAAGGGACAATAATAACAACAAAAGAATACAATAATCTCACTACAAGAAACACCAATAATAACATAAATAGAAGAATAAGAGAATACTACTACTTACTGGTACTGAAAACTAAGCCAACAATAAACTAAAGAACAACGCCCCTATAAAAAATCATGTTCCAAGTGAATCATTCATAGCCAATTTCTCACACCTTCGCATCGGGCACATCTATGCATCTCTTTTTCACATGCTCGAACCATATAAATCTCGCTTGACGCATCTTGTCATCCACCGAGGCAATTCTCATCTTGACATTTCTAATCTTATCTCTCATAGTGTGGTACATATCCATCTCACCTTTCTTTTTAAATTGTTCCAATAAAATATCACTTGCTATATTTAATAACTCTTTGCATTCAACGTCTTACAAGACGTATTAAGCCCACAAGATTCAAAAAGATATTTTAGCATATTAAACACATTTTTAGTTTAAGACGAAAAGATTCAAATTTTTTATTTATTTTCTTAAATTTTTGTATAAAATCAAACTAAAATAATAAACTTAAAGGGATGGAGTAATATTTTTGCTTTCGTTGGTTGAGAAGTTTAACCTATAAAATCAAAGTTGAACCTCTTATTAATAGCCCATTTGTACATGCAATTTGAATTTCAAATTTGAAGTGATGATTTGAAAAGATATGTTTGGTTATGACATTTTGAACAAAATTTTAACTTTAAATGATTTTTTTTATTTCAAATCCCAATAAACTTAAAAGGTAGAATTTTAATTTCAAATTTGTGATTTAAATTTTTAAATTTAAAACTGATCCATAGCTTTAAATTTTACCTAAATAGACAACTTTTTCTATTGAATTCTTAATTAACTGACTAGAAATCGAATTATCTCACCGATCAAATGGAACTACTTCTTATTCCCGTCTGATCCGATGTTATCTTCCCGCTTTACTAAGAAAGAGTAATTTTAAATTTTGCAAATTAAAACGATGTTTAACGTTAAAAAATTATCCATACCATATGAATATTTAACATGTTTTTCAAATATATAGATTTCAAAAATCTTATCACACACAAAATAAAATCAAAGAATATTACCCCTTTTTTTGGTGGTACTTTGTAGTATAGTAAGTAAGTAACATGGTCCAACCCAACCATGTGCCCTCCTCCTGTCTCCACCAGCTCCTGCCGCTCAATCATTTGACCCCCCTACCCAACCCCTCTACCCCAACCCCAACCCCAACCCCACGCCTGTTCCCCCTCCTCCCTCAATTTCTTCTGTATAATTGCTGCTTTTTTTTTTCCCTAAGGTTTATCTTACTAGAAAAAATAATCTATATGTCGACGTCAGTAGAACCTAACGGCGGCGCTATAATCGATGATTCTAGTGCTGGTGCTTTGACGGTGAAGAAACAACCGGCAAAGGACCGTCACAGCAAAGTTGACGGCCGAGGACGGCGTATTAGGATGCCGATTGTTTGTGCGGCTAGGGTTTTTCAACTAACTCGTGAACTAGGTCATAAATCTGACGGTCAAACAATTGAATGGCTGTTGCGTCAAGCTGAGCCGTCGATTATCGCCGCTACTGGTACTGGTACTATACCTGCTAGCTTCTCAACCGTTTCAGTTTCGTTACAACGGAATAATAATTCTTCGGTTTCCACGCCACTCAATCACAAAATGTCGTCCTCGCCGTTGATGATTTCTCCTTCTCCGTCTCCGGCGCCGTTTTTGCTCGGGAAGCGTTTGCGGTCCGATGATGACGTCAGCAATGGCGGTGGAGGCACGGTTGTGGGACCTACTGCTGGATTTTGGGCTGTTCCGGCTAGGTCTGATTTCGGACAAGTTTGGAGCTTCGCGGCGCTGCCGGAGATGGTAGTGCCGACACATTCGGCGGCGGCGGCGATGAATTCGCAGCCGTCGATGTTTCTTCAGCAGCAGATGGAAGAAGCATCGGCTGCTAAGGTTGGGAATTACTTTCCTATAGCTCAAGGGCATTTGAATTTGCTAGCTTCTCTGTCGGGTTCCGGACCGCCTTCTTCGGGGAGAAGAGACGACAATGGACACTGAAGATATGAAGTATTTGATGTCTATATAAGGGCAGTCCAGTGCACTAAGCTCCCGCTATGCGCGGGTCCGGGGAGGGAAGATATGAAGTATTTGATGTCTATGATATGTATAAATGAGTATTGTTGTTCTTTGTTTGTTTGTATTTGTTCTGTAGATGTGACATTGTTAATTTTTAGGGGTTTAGGGAGTTTAGTGAGTGATAAATGGAACTAGGTGTTGTGCAATTTGTTGAATTATTGCTAGAGTTAGAGTGTTTGTTTGTTCCATTGCATTTGTTAGGGTTTCAGTTCTTAAGTTATGAGTGCTGTAGCCATGAAGAGATAAGAAGAAGAGAACACAAGAATCTAAGGAAGTTTCTTGTGTTGAATTTGGTTGGAAATTGGAACTCTCAATAAGTGCTTGACCATTTCGATAATGGTGAGTGGAGAAGATAAGTATCGGTGTGTGGTCACGAAAACTTGTAGTTCCGCATGAATGTTTTTTGTTATGAAACCGTGGAGGTTTCTGATGAATTGAATTATGTAATTTGTGAAACTGTGAACTGTCTGCGTGAGAAGATAATCTTTCAGATCGAAAGAGTGCTGTCGACTTTGTTCCTTAGATACGTTGTGTCTCTTTATTGAATAATGTTTGTGTGTGTTCATGAAAAAGTTTACTTGCCACTGTCGAAGTCATGCCTGAAAAGGTGTAAAGTGAATCATTGAGTGTGTTGATTGAACTCAATAGTGTACGGACGTTGTAAATGTGACACTGTCAAGTGTCTTGATTGAACATGGTAAATGCTTTTGAAGTGTATTAGCTGATTTTGAACCTCAGATACCACAATATATAGGAATGGGAAAGAAAGATACCTTGGATACCTACAACTTATGCTTTCTATAATTAGTCCTTAGAGTTTCTACTTTAAAACTATTTTATGATAATAAGCCTCTGTTGTTATCTTCATGCTATACATTGCTTAGTAGTACTCAGAAGACTAGACTTCTGAAGCTAGTCATTGAACTGATGTAACATTCCACATGTTTACCCACATGCACTTCTATTATATTGTGCTATTTTCAACTTGGAGAAGGATAAGAGTACACTGCAGTCTACAGCATGCTGTAATTTTTCTTAATGCAGCTGGAGAATTCTGCTCTCCAGCACATCTGAGAGTAACGATGCATTTCAGCTTTTTGCCTTAGATTTTGGTAGCATATACACTATATTTATTTAGTGATTGTAAAAGATTACTTTGCTTGCTGATGGGCTGATATTTAGAGGACCCACATGGGTTTGCAAGTCCTTCTCCTTACTAAAGGTTACAAGTTTGATGTTTTTGCAGTCTATTTGTAATGAATAAATTTTAAATGAATGTGTACTAATGATTTCTGATTGAATTCTTAGACTTTCAGTGAATATTTGCTTATGTTCTGAAATGAATTGGTGAAAGAAGATCAGGTTGAACTCTCTAGCCTGGCAACTGCTGGATTTATGGAATTCTTTTCAACTACCATGAAGACCTCAGCAGTAATATCTAAGTGGGTAACCGGTGTAGGATTTAAGATCAGGTCCGGGATTCGAGTAAAATCAACATTCTCTCTCATCTTAGGGTGAGGCAAGTAATTGTTTCAAATGTTCGTTGTTCAATATCTCGATGCTCAAGAGGTTTGACTAGTTGCTCCTCCGACTTGGAGAGTAACCGTAAATCTTTTTGAAAAAGTTAAGCAGATGCTAAGATGTTAAATGCTTTGAGCTTTGGTAATTTCCTTTTGGAATCTTAGAATTTTAAGAGGATACCTAACATCTATTTAATAATTGGACCTTGAAATTATAGAGAAAAGAATGATTTGCTTACACCTGGTTTGCTGAAAAAGGATTTCTATGCTTGTTAACAATGCAGGCAGATAAAAAAGTAAGATTTTATTTTCGTCTTTGAGATGTGTAGGATGATTCTGTTTTCTGGTACATTGGTTCACTTGAGTAAGGTGTTGTAGAGTGTTGTATGATCCTTCTTTATAAATATAAACCATGACACTTTTTGCAGAATTTGTACTCTTTGTTGTGAAGATTGCTAATAACTGGGAGATTTATTAGATTTAACTTTCTTGATTGATAATATGTTCAGAAGAAGGCTTGCAAATATACCGCCCAATAGGAGTCTCCTGACTCCACATGCGCTAACTTCTTCCTACATTAGTCCAGTGGAAAGGCGCCCACTCAGTGCCGGAATCTGAAATATGTTGGTAATGGAAGCTTCAGTATGTCAAGAGTTTGTTGAATGTGCACTCCTTTTGAATGTCTCTGCTAAGCTGTGATATCTTTTGCATCATTCTTTATGGTAGAGTCTGTATATAGTGGGAACTCCTTGGGGCACGACGAGCATGAGTAAGAATTGGCAATTTTAAGGATGGAAATCTCCTTTCTCAACCTTATGTGGAAACTCTGCATTCTGCCTCCTGCCTCCTGCCTCCTGCCTAAGCCAAAGCTATTCAGTACCCTATGTTGGGGGGAAAGGGGTAGTAGGTATCTGATGGAGTAGTCGAGGTGCAGCAAGTGCATTTTGCCTCCGATCATCATTGAGCAATGCTCTCTTTGATGGTTCAGTGGGAATCTGGCCGATATTCATGTGTTCCACTGCTTCAAAATTGAGTCGCTAACATATGGGTTTTAACAACGTAATTGTGCAGAATATAACAACAAACAACACAGTGCAATCCCACAAGTGGGGTCTGTGAAGGGTAGTGTGTACGTAGATCTTACCACTATCTTTGTGGAGGTAGAGAGGTAATTGTGCAGAATATGACTTTATTGTAAAAGACGATAATATCGATAATTGCCTTCACTCTTAATTTATAGGAACAATTCTACAATGGAAATTTGGTAATCGATAAAAAGCTTTAGAAGATAATAGCTATAGGTCAAGAGAATTGCCTAGAGGTTGAAGTATGGGAGAAAAAACTGGAGATTCAAGTTATATTTGGTGTCAGGCTGTCAGCTCATGTCAGCAGAAGCGGATTCAGGATTTTATCTCTATGATTTCACCTTTTAAGTTTTTCAACCTTAAATTTATTGTATTTCTAAAGTTATGGGTTCATATTTACTACAATTATTATAATTTTAATAAATATTTGCACATAATTTATGCTCTATCTGAACCCGGTACCTCAAAGTTGCATCCTCCACTTGTTCATGTGCATAAGATATTTAAGTTTTCCCATTAGCCACTAATGCCTATGGTCCAGAAGTTAGTGAATAATATTTTCCTTGACAAAAGATGAGAAGAATATAAAGAAACAATAAGTAGACAAGATCCAGGGAAAAGTAACTGGATTAGTTTAGAAAGCTAACACAATTCAACGTCAACTTAATTGAGAAAAAAAATAGTGTGAGGTTATAGGTTAGACTATCATAATTATAAATCAATATAAATCTACATCATAAGTCGTGGTTTAATTTAATGTCGACATTGCAAAACGGTAAACCAAATTACTGTCGACATTCCAAGAATATAGTATTTAAATCATATTGTAATTGTTTTGGGTAAAGGGTATTAAGCTGTATATACGTGATAAACACGTAAGAGTAGTCCATAAATACACAGGATTTGAAAAAATCAAATATTTCCAAACAAACAAAGTCCATTTCTCATCAATATTCAGTTTCTTGTTAAAGTTGAAGACAATCGAAAATGGCAGTGAACCCAAAAGTATTTCCTCATGGAATGCCAGTTCCATTTCTCAATGAATTGTTCGTCTTAGCTAGCGACGGAGTTGACTTTGAGATCGATAACATTCCTCGGTATCCATAATCTCTCTTCTTTATGTTCTTTCATTGTTTCGGGATTCTAGTCCTTTTAAGTTATTGAGTTTTGATTAATAATATGTGTATATTCAATGGATTTCTTAAAACCAATGCCGAGTTTGAACCACTCAAAGTGATGATAAATTTTGAAATTAGGATCTTGGGCAGATTTTTTTTATTAACCGTAGGAAATGAAGTACTAGTACCCTCCAATATCTCAATTTATGTTACACTTTTCACTTTTCGAGAGTCAATTTGACTAAATTTTGAAGTTAAATTGAATTAGATTAACTTAATATTTTTATATTAAAATTTATATATTTGAAAAGTACTATAAGTTGCAATTTTTCTCATATTAATTTGGTGAAAAAATACATCTTAAAATATTGGTCAGAATTCATTAAGTTTGACTCTCGGGAAGCGAAAAGTGACACATAAATTGTAGCGGGGGAGTATATATTTGTATAGTTGGGCTTAAGTTTCAAAAGATTACTCTTTTCAATAGATGCATTAAGTTTATTGAGTGAATAACACAAGGATGCGGCCTAGTAGTTAGTAAAGTCGGTTGAGAATCGTGAGTCAAGCCGAGTCAAAAACATTAGGTGATTTCTTTTTTATCTGTTCAAGCCTTGTTGAACAAAGTTAACTGTAGCTGTGCTAGTAGGAGGTACTCCGTAGAATTAGCTGAGAGTGCATGAAGTGGGTACACATTGATTCTTCTTTGTATTCTTCCATTGTGCTGTCTTTATTTTAATTCGTTTCATCTGGTTAATTGGTTTTTGTATCGACCCAAAATGCTGATATAGTTCTGAAATTAGGATCCTGGGCAGAAATGTTATGATTAACGGTAGGAATTGAAGTATATGTATTTGTATAGTTGTGCTTAATTTTCACAAGATTACTTTTTCAGTTGAAAAATAGATGCATTTAAGTTTATTGAGTGAGTGTGGATGGAGTGTCTGGCCGTTTGCTGTTCTATATGAGTTGATTTCGCCCTGTAATGAACTTAGGGAACTTCAAACGTTACTTGTGTATCGCCTTCTCTAGCTATTTTTTTATGACCGTAGTGTCCTGATCAGCTTTTGCATAACTCTACTAATTCCGTGGGTACCTACTACCTCTCACTAGCGTAGATAGCAAGTATTAGTTATTTCACCTAGCGTTTTTGCCTCCGTTGGAATTTGAACTTGAGACAACATGGTTCTCCACCTACTTCATTGACCACTACACCACTCCCTCGGGCGCTTCCTTGGCTATGATGTCTTTCTTCTCTTTTTTTTTTTTTCCTTTTGGGCTTTTTGGCCAGTTAATGATATCTGGGTCGACATGAATTATGAATATTTTTGCTTTTGCAGTTTAGGAGAAGTACAAGCAAAAGGAACCATCTACTTGTCGAATATCCGGATGGTCTTTGTTGCAAAGAACCCTAGGAACAACTTCATTGCTTTTGACATTCCCTTGGTATGTATAATGCTCATCCTTCTAGCTTCTGAAATGTATGCTTTTCGATTCGAGTGGAAATGATTGGTTTCTGCCCCAAATTGATACCATTGTTCATTTGATTACTTGTTTATATTTATTTGATAAAATTGCAATATATAAGGCTGATGTCTTTAGGTTCCAGGATAATAATATGCCCTCTTTTGTTTAAATATGTCAGAAATCTATGGTGGCTAGTCTTCTTATGTTATAGATAGGGGCAGAGCTAGAGCTTCGCCCCAGTGGCTTTGGTTCAAATCATGTATTTGTATTCATATTTATAAATAATTTATCTAGAACTCAGTAAGATTCATTTTCTAGAATAAAAAACGTATAAACTCAAAATCCTAGCTCTGCCTTGCGTTATAGGATTTTTCATGTCTTTTGAAACTACTCCATACTTCAAGTTGTTGTCCAGAATCTTGAATGAAGGTTCCAGAGGTACTAAACATTTGAATTTTCCATACTTGTGCATGTGCCTATATCTGGTAGATTGTTGTCCGGTTAGTTCTAGCTAGCTTCACTTAAGCTTTACCGCTTGTTTTCTAATATTATTTATTTGTGTGGGTAACTGTCTTAGAACATGAACACTGTTTCTGAAGGCCGTTAAGCCCTGAGGCTAGGTGCAAAATAGGTTGTGCAATTTTTCTTGTTAAGCGGCGCTTCAGTGTAGGCACAAGGAATTAAGGTGTGCATCTGATCGCCATAGGCTCAATCTTGAAGAGAGAAACACTGGATAGTTGTTGTTTGGTTTTTGCTACATATATATCTCTCATAATTTCCTTCAATTGCGCTATTTGTCATTAAAGCTCACACTTTATTTCATCTTTGTGCTTAATTAAAGCACTAATAAACTTCGGTATTTTTTTCCACTATTCACATTTGATAACGCTGGACTTGGATGACTAGGAGTTTCTCCCATGCCTTGATGAATTCCTTCTCACTTGAAGATTCTGTAGCTGTGAATTAAATCGATACCAATTCATGGTTCTTTTGTGACATGTGGATTAGGAAATGATATTTAGAACCGATAATTGCTTCTGCTGACTTGAGTTTACTTCACTCTGCAGCTTTTTGTTCATGGTGAAAAATTAAATCAACCAATATTCTCCTGCAAAAACATTTCTGGATATGTTAATCCGGTAAGTAGAATGATACATTTATTTATTCATGGACAATTTTCCCTACTTTGGATGACTGATTCTTGCCTATTTCAGGTTGTACCAGCTAATGATAATGAAAACAATGTCATTACTCATTCGTTTAAAATTTTGTTCAAAGAAGGTGATAGTGAGGCTTTCATCCCATTAGTTTTCAATTTAGTTGGAAAAGTGAGACGACGCTACCGGCGGTCAAGGGCAAAGCATCGCGTAGATCCTCTTCACGAAGCAGCAAAAACACCGGTTGATGAGATGATGAGATATGCGTATGTCACATTGCTTCCCTTGCTTTTTGTACAATGAAGTTGCTTTCTCTATCTCAATTTATGAAACACTCTTTCCTTTTTAGTCTCTTCCAAGAAGAACGATACATTTCTATATTTAGAAACAATCTATCTTTAAACTTTTCATTTTGCCCTTGATGAGATGATTTATAGCTCACATAACTTTCTAAGAATTGTTTTAGATCACAAGTTTCAAAAGTCTTTCTTTCTTAAATTCCGTGTCCAGTCAAACACCGTCATATAAATTGGAACCGAGTATGTGATATCTTTCTTTTTCAATATCTTCACTGAAGCATGGAATGGAATCGAGATATATCATACAATTCTTATTTTGGTAAATTTTGCAGTTATGTCGACCCGAATGATCCTACAAGTATCTTCTTGCAGCAGCGTACTGCAGAGTCTCTACTCAAGTGTCGTGCATGCCAGTCACGGCCGGCTGAAAGGTCTATATAGCTCTTGCTTCAGATTAACTGGATAATGCATCTTTTTGCTTGATTGATGCCTTCAGATCTCTCCATATTGAGAGTTTATTTTTGCTTCATTGATGTTTATCGACTCAACAGCTCTATACTAACAGTAAGATTCGTGTCTGCTCAAATAAAATTGTACTGGATTCTATTGTGTTGTATTATTATTATATATTTTGATGAATTTATATGGATAATTATATTATTTTCCATCATTTTATAATATTGAAAATTTTATAATAGTACAAAAAAAGTAAGATACATGTAAAGTTATCATAAAAGTCTCCCTTCCAATAGTCAATTTGATTAATCTTTAAAGTTAAATTGGATTAGATTAACTTTATATTTTAAAATTTAGATATTCAATAACTACACGAAAAGTACTATAAATTTTAATTTTTTCATGTTAATACGATAAAAAAAATACATTTTAAAATATTAGCCAAAGTTCACACTTTGTCCGTGACTGATTAGTACAGAATCCTTTGTTGTTTCTACACAATGTATGAAAGAAGAAAATCGTGACCAGAATTTGAAATGTAATTATTATGTTATTTCTCTGGCACAAAATCATGTGAAAAAGTTTGTGACCAGAAATAGTTCACCTTAATACTTTGCAATTTGAATAGAAGAAAATAACTATGCAAGACGGAATCAGGGAAAGCTTCTTCTCCGTATCCATAAAGGCATAAATAATAAAACATTCCCGTGAGCAGATAACACATTGCAACAAGAACTACAGCAACCATTAGCAGATGTCAGTTCAAAGATGAACTTTATTTAACCAAAATATCAGTTAAAATACAACTGAATTGCTGTGTCTTTCCTTGTATAATAATGTTCAACATTGAATGGATCACAAGAACACCAACATAAGCAGAACATAATTGAACTAATTAAGCTCAATATGGATGAAATCCAGTTACATTGTAATGCCCTTTATACGTACAAGCTCTCTTTCAAGTCGTAAGTCATGTCTTCCAACGAAATCTATTTAACCAAATATACTTGTTATAGCTGCATCACCAACTTGCCAAGAAAATATACAGGCTTCTGTTTTACGTGATGATGCCGGACCTTAAGAGCTGTTCTCTTTTATCTCAGCAATCTCTAAATTTGCTTTTTGTGCAGCTCTTCTTCTGTTTTGGATCTGGCTAATGTATTCCGCAACTATAACATGAAATTTGGGGGCTAGTTTACTTGTGTTAGAGACATTAAGGCCTGCCTTCTTTAAAGCCCGTGTCACGTGCTTCTCGGCCTTCTGAAAATGAAGAGAGCAGTAGGAAGGAACTGTAGACCTCAATATTGGCTTACCACAAAGTATTGGCCCTGTTGGTGAACTGCAAAATGAAGCGGCGATGAATAAGTAATATTACCTCTCTAACTAGTAATAAGATATCTCCCAATGCTTTATGATTAGGATTCACACAATCTGAAATTCTGAAAATCTCAGCATCAGCTATTACTTTTAAGAAATGAGAGAAACAAGAACAGAATCCAGATGCAGTCAGCCACGACTCTCCATGAAAGGCTCAGATTTACAGGGGAAAATTTGCAAGGTAGCTGCTAGCAGCAAACCGAACAAACTTTAGAGTGAAAAGGTTGCTCATGGTACTGGATGACAAAACTAAACCATGTGAAAGTAAGCATATATATTACACGTAAAGACTATATACACGAAAAGTCTGGTTAGGCTGTCCATACTTTTGTATTTCTCCTTCCAGAACTTAAAGCAAAGTGAGGCTAGTATGTAACTATCCTTAAAATTGATTACTGTCACAGATTGTTGTCCTGCTATACTCCATGACTCATAACACAAGATGTGATGCCTCCATGTGCAAGCAACTGCAACACCAGTGTGTGCATGTTCCTAATGTACCTGTGCTCCCATTGCCACCAGTCCCGCCGACGGACCAATTTATCAGCCAGCAGACACCACAACTAAGAGCCAGCTGAGCAAATGGATTATGCCGGTCACCCATAGCAACAAGACAAGCACACTGAAGCACGCCGCCTCAATGCAAGCAAAGCAACTCAACAACAGGCTGCTCACCCACAGTGCTCTACTTATTGAAGGAGAGTGAGAGCACTGTTACAGGCCTAGATCCAGCTTTCTAGTAGATACCATTGCTTGTACATTGTAAAGTCTAGTATAATTTTCCAGGGTAAATATGTCTACACCTGTGGCTTGGATTTGTTTTTAAAAGGAGAATCTAATAGTCTTCAACTACATAAGCTAGCAAGTGAAACGAGTATTTTACACCTAATCGTGACTCTAAAGCAACACATTACATACATTTTTACTAATTGCATGTTTAGTAGGAAGAGAGCAACCTCTAGCTAAAGTTGTTTTCTCATCCAACGATGACTAACTGTCATACTACATTCCTGCTGCATATATCTATAAAAGGGAACTATTTAGCTTCAAAGTGGCTGTCTGGATTCTCATCCTGCATCCCACTGAAGGATGGACGGGAAAACAGAGAAGAGAAGGTCTCCTGTGGGATTATCGTATTCCAAGTACAACAAGAACTGTTTAGATGAACAAGATGACGAAGGCATAATGAGTGGCATACTACATATTGAGGAAATCTGAAGTCCAAAAAGTTGAATAATTGGTTTCGGGAGTTGTCTGGTAACTTCAGCAAGAGGTGATGACGGCCAGGTAATTCAAATTTTTTTTGCGAGAAGAACGAGGTAACTGGGAGGGGCTCACTTCAACCTAAAAAAAACTTGAAATGACAACTGAAGGCGCTGGAGAATATTCAGAAGGCTTGGGTTGAAAGACTTGAGAATATTCAAAAAGGCACTACAAGGAAATTATAGAGATTTAAGACAAAGAACAGGCTTTATGGAGGGTTGTGATCACGTAAAAGTATGGGACTTGAATGGGTGATGGCGGCCTTGAAACATCAGCAACTCTTCGGTTGAGGACTATGGAGAAACACCAATCCTCAGAGTCATACACTATGAAGAAACATCCTGGAGTGCAAAGACTTCAGCGGCAGTGCTATACAAACGGGATGGCGGCAGAATAGGGTCATAAGTGGTTGGAGAAAAAACCTCGAGGATCATTTTCTACAACATATATAAAGCATCGAGTGAGAGAGATGGGAGTGCAGTTCATTATTTAAAAAAATAGAAAAAGCATTATCAAAAAGAGATGGGAGTGCAGTACAGTAGATATGTAGGACACAAGATGGACGAGTACATTGAGATCTGATGCTGAGAAGAACCTCAAGGTGAGAGGTAGACAAATTTCAATTGAAATGCTCTACAAGCACAAGACAACATATGCTAGCTAGCACTCATCAAGATGGGGTTGAGGAGAGGTGGATTGTACTCAATTAATTCATACTATCACATAATTTTTCTAAGACAGAACTCGGACTTCCCTCACTTATTGATCTGGATTCTTAGCAATGCGTTTTTTTTGGCTGGTAGCAAGGTGAACGATACTGACAGCTGAGAACTTGAGTAAGAGGAGGCTCACATATGTTAGCCAGTGCTTTGTGTGCAAATGCTTGGGCGACGATGTGGACTAACTTCTGTTGCATTGTCGTGTGGCAACCCCACTGTGGTACGTGGCACTACCTACACTGATTTGGAGTACAGTGGACAATGTTGGGCAAAGTGAAATTGTACTACACAGCGCGGTCTTTAGAAGAAGTAAGAGAAGACGTAGAGCATGAAAAGTTGCTCATCTAGCTCTCATGTGGTCCTATGAAGAGAGAAATAGGAGAACTTTTCAAAAAGAATAGAGAATAACTTTATACACTTTTTTATATATCGGAGAAATCTCTAGACTTCTAACCAACTCCAGTTGGCCCACGGTTTCGAAACCGTGGGAGTATGACTTCGCCTCTACACACTCCTTCCAACTTAAATAACAGGATTTTTCTATGGCAGGGTTCAGATCTATGATGTGTGTCTGACCCACACTTTGTGTTGTCTGGGGGCTAGATCGAGATCACCAATATCGATCACCTCAAATGGGCCAGAAATAATTCAAAGTACTGGCCAAAACTCGGAATTCAAGACGGACTACATGATTTCCAAGTAGGAAATAACCTGGGCCAAATTCCATTTTTTTAAGAATGAAATTTCAGCCTGGGCCAGATATTTTACTATGATCAAAAGAACTAGTGAGGAAGGACATAGAGAGTAGACAAGAGTGAAAGAAAGGAGATGTCAAACGATAGAAAACCATGCACCAGAAAGAGGAGTTAATTTCAAACTTACCAAATGTCCGATTACTAAGTTAAAACCAAAAGGAGGATCAGAAGCTTAGAAGAAATACCAGAAAGAGCAATTTACAGAATGAGGAAAGCAAACCCGAACCAACGCAATCACTGAGAAGGGATTGGCAAAGTTTCCCCCACTTGTGGGATCACACTGGGTGGGTATGTTGTTTTTGTTGTTGTTGTTGTTGTTTCTGATTATTCCAAGGAACAGAAGCCAAGGAAATTAACCATACTAGCGAAAGGGACTTACGGAATATCTGGAGTTCATTCTTTTCTTCCACTACTTCTAAAGATAAGAGTGACGTGGGAAGTGCATGGCAGTCTAATATTAACACTGCAACATAGGGATATGAATGGGATGGAAGAGAATGCAGTGCCTCTTTTGAGTCATAGATGTGAATCTGGATGAGAACGAAGAGGATCAAAGTATCTGACTGCAAACGGAGGAAAGACAAAGCCTTTGGAAAGTTTTAGGATTTTATGGAAACTTTAACGCATGAACATGCAGGCAGAAAAGAAACCAATCAAGCTGGAATCTAATTGACAAGAATAAAATGCAGGCATAAATTATTACAAGCACAAGAAGAAAGAGAATTAGAAATTATAACTACTGAGTGGTCTGTTCATGATTGTGAGGGCCTTACCAATTTGCTAAAATCTATGACTTTTTGCCTCTTTTCTGTTTTTTAATCATCTGTATATGGGTGTACCAACTTGGTGCATTTTGTAATAAAATCACATTGACCAATAGAAGTATATACCAAGTCAGATGAGTTTCTGCTAGCTTTTTTGAAGCATGGACGAGACGTCATCAAAACTGAGATACTTAAGGTCAGCACATAATATAAGGAGAAAGGCTTGCACCAATAATCACTTGCTTCACTCCAAGAAAGGCAGTGGTCAATCTCAAAGACTTCAAATGGATAAGATGTATTAGGTACATATGTACAACTTTTATTTTGAGAAAAAGGTGCATCCATAAAGTAAAAATATGGTGATGATTAACAGATATAAAATGGTAATTAGACCTCTCAATTGGAAAGTCAAAATGCCTTCTCATTAGGAGAAAGTTTTTTTTTCTTTGATAAATGGTAGTACACGAAACAAAGAAGGTTCTAGTGGGCTTTTGGTTCAACAGCAGAGGTAGCACAGCTCAGAATGCTCCTTAGACGTACATCACGAATTCAAATGTTGGCTAGTGAACAAAGCTTTGTAGTTAAGGGGAGGAGGAAAGAGGAAGAGCCATTATCCACCAAGTTTCGGAACTCAGTTTCTTTTTTATCCGCTAAGTTTCGGAACTGGAACACTGGATTTCTCAATTAACAAAAAATAACGATCACCACAGTTGGAAGTTTCTCCTTTGCTACAAAGCATGGGGGTTTACAGCACCTTTTAGGATTCAATAAAGTGCAGATTTGGTGTTGAATTTGGCGGAAATTTATGGGTTTAAATGTTTAATCAATAATGATGGTTGCTATCTTTTGAGAAGGAAATGATGGTTAATATCTTAGGGAAGGTTTAAGCATAAATGAGCTGGAACAAAATGAATAACAAGGAAGTAGTTAAGTAAATCTGAAGAAAAGGAAAAGATAAACCCTAGGAATCAGAACTAGCCCACAGGCATTATACCATGAGGTTAGAAAGTTGCTGGGGAAGTGAAGTCCAGTGATCATAAAGCATTAAAATGGTATAAACGCACCATACGACCTAATCTTACCCGTAAAGGCTATCAGAACAAAAGTGAATCCAACTACCTATCATACTTTTACTCTAGCTTCCAACCTTCCAGAACCATACTCTCACACACACAAATGTTTTGCTTGCTAGGTCCTACAGCAATCATTGCACAAGGGTAAAACGTATCAGGAAATCCACACAAAAGATTCCAGAAGAATAAAGAAACTTAATAAAATAGGAAGAAGAAAAAAGAACAATAACTTTAAAATAATCAGGTAAGCTGCAAACATCCCATCTTCAATAATAATAGTCCTGACATTGTGCTTGAACCTCGGGCTACCCACGTTTTCAAGCCTAATCTGTTCATTTTTCATTCATTTTCTCGTACAAGGTATGGAAGATTCAAAGATTCAAAAATTCAAATGTAAATAACAGGAGACTGTTCCTAATTGTAATTATTATTATTTTTGGTCCAGTTGGAAAGAGAGCAACAACAGACACTTCTTTGAAGACGTTAAAGTGCATATAGTGCAATTTAGGTACATTAGGCTTTTATATTGTAATGTAAAGCTCATACCGTGGAAGAAGTCGAACATATTTAGAGCTTCCCAAACTTTCTTCAATTGCAGTGACTAAACTTGTATTTGGCAAATATCCCTCCCCCCCCCCACCCACCCACCCACCCACCCACCCACACACACATATTGTCGCCATAGCACGTAAATTGATTATTTATCTCATTCCCAATGTCGCCTGTACTTTATGCAACACCTTGGTGCCAACCATTTAGTTTTAGCTTTTTATATCTTCACTTCACCAATCACCCAAGAATAGCAAAGGAATACTCTTCCACCGCCTTTTACAAACTTTGAAAGACTTGTCATCAAATCCAATCACGATAGGTTAAAGAAACTAACAGCAGATTTCTGTTTGAATGCAACAGCAAAGAGCACATGATTTATCAAAGTTAATGGGCAAATTCCCTGATCCTATTTTCTTTCAACAGGTCAGGTACTCTAGTTGACTTTGAGATATACTTCTGGGTAAATTGGTTTGGGGATATAAAATGCATGAAGGCAGACAGTAACACTAAGTAATCACCTGCTAATATGAAGCATATAATGGAAGATGGATCAGTGGTGCTGGCACTTAAAAAAGGGATGGACTAATGGTGCCTAAGCTAGTACTTCTGAAAGGGCATTATGAAAGGATGGGATCTTCATAAAGCAGCCAGTTTTAAGGTATGGAAGAGAAGCAAGTGAAAATTATGGGATGATCATTGGACAAAAGGCTCCCATTAGAAAAACTTGGCATTGCTACACTACGGTAACAAAAGAAGTTAACAGAACTACATCCAGGGTAAATTCAAGAATGGAGTGGTGAACGGACACCCATCTTCATAGAATCCTCCCAAAACATTGAGACAACTTGAAATTCAGCGGATAGAGCACTGACAAGTTTTTTTTTCAACGAAAAATTTTATGCTGCTAAACTATGCATTTTAGGACTAAAGAAAGAGATCTCTTTAAGACTAAGCTAAAAAAGAGTAGACTTTGATGGTAGCCCGGCTTGATTTGGGGGAGATTACTCGAGTGTTTGCAAGGTTAGTTCACGCTAGAACAGACACCTTCTAATTGTAGAATATGAAGTTGAGAACATCCTAGGGTTTCAGTACTTGAAGTTTGAGCAAATATAAGTAGAAGAACTCCCAATAACATTGGTTATACATTACCAAAGTTCCTTTTGAGCAGAAAGATGAGACTTTTTTTGTATGTAAGCAAAAAGAAATGACCAAATTTACGTCAAATAATAAAGCATTAAAATAGGCGCACGCGTTCTGCTTCAGAACCAATTTCAGAAAGGATGCATCTTTAAGACGCAAATTACTCCCCAAGACAATGCAAACAAGCCATTTCACCTGGAATAACAATTACTCCACAAAAGAAAGACACTATCTTTTTCCACCTTCTGCAGATTTCGCATAGCAATTATTCTCAAGATAACTAAATAGCAAGTGTACTATAATTTGATAAGGTAATTACAAGTAGTGCTGCATATTCTAGGGCACGATAAACGTATCCAATCAAGAGACATATATATGAAAAGACATTTTTACTCATATGTTTCTAGTAAATGTGCAAAATACTAATAAGATATAAATGTATGAAACACAAAGAAAAGAACAGCAAGCAAACCTTTTGATAGCATAATTGCAAGCCTTGTAGAGCTTCTGCTTGGAGTCGGACAATATATGCATATGACAGAACCTCGTAAGCGCCATCGCCTTCGACTTACATCCATGAACTCCACACGTATTACTATTAACCACATTGCTATTGTTCTCTCCAGTTCCTAAAGTACCATCCTTATTATTCTTATCCTCGTCTTCCTGAAATGCACTCATTCCAAATTTCCAGCAATACTCTCTGTGCTTAAGCTTAACTTCCTCCATTAACGACCTGATAGGAAAATAACATTTTTTATTTCTAAGTTATTGATAAATTACATTTTTTGCCTTGATAATACATGATTCAACATGTTTAGCTTTCAATAAATTAAAATGTATGTTACATTTTTATATGTATATAACTATATTACCGTCAATCAAAGAGTAATAATACAAATACAAATTAACATAACACATGAGTCATTAAATGGTACTCGCTCTCTCTCAATTTTTGTGGCACCCTTTTCTTTTTAGTCTATCCAAGAAAGAATGTCAGCTTTCAATAATTAGAATCCTTATAATTTAGAACCCGCATAAAAAAAAATGATAGTTAAGGTGGTTTTTGACCATTAACTCTATAAAAATTGCACAACTCAATTATTAAAGGTTTACCAGTAACAATCTCTATATATACGCTGTAGTTGCTTTGTCCTTCGAAGCCTTCGTTTAAGAACTTCCATTCGGGTCAAAAACTTGGATCGGGCTAAAATAGCGTCTTCCTCATATCCGTCAATTTTGATCGTCGGCGTTAAGTAATTCGAAGAAGAAGGACGACCGGCGGTCGAGGAATTCGGGTCGGGCATGTCGGCTTGTATTGAAGAGATACGGGAGTTGGTTGTTGCTCTATTGAAATTGTTTGGGGGTTTTAGGTCAATTTTGTTAGGGTTAAGGTTTGGATTGAGATTTCCTTGACGGTGATTGGCGGCGGAGGAGGAGAGGGCGGTGGTGGTGGATTGAGGGGTCGCCGGGACCATTTTTTGTGGGGTTGTGATTTTGACAGATTTTAATGGTTGATTTTTTCAATCAATTTAAGAATCCAATTGCATAAGGACACAATACAACGCCGCAAAATATTTAAAAATGAAAAGTGTCAATAGCACTTTGGTCCCTTGATTATAGGTGATAACTAATTTTAATCCTTATAATATCTAACTCTAAGCACAAATAATCTTCGATTAATTGAATAATGTATTTTTTATCTCTTTATTTGGGAATATTTATAAATATATCATAATTACTAACTGTTCTATGTTATGCTACATATATTTTATGTTAGAATGTGTCGTAAGTGAATCAATATGGGCGGGAGAAGTTAAGGACATTTACAAAAATAATGATGCATTAAAACAAGTGTTAGGGAAGTATCGTGAGTGTTAGAGGTTGAACGAATCTAAGATGTTATAATCCGTACTTTGGGGGTAAAACTATGAGTGCTTAATATGCTGAGGAGGTCGTGTTTTAAGGTGTTTAATAGTCGTATGTTAAGTTTTGAAGTCAAGCGAGTTGTAAAACAAAAGTCGGCAAAAATTATTGCAAGTTAAGTTCATAAGTTTACTAAAATTTTGGTCAGATATCACTAAGCTTTCTCCCAGTATATTTGGAGTTACAAGGTGATCCCCCACCATATCGAAGGTTTATGAGTTTAGTTTTCAAGCAGTAAACTATTCGTCGATACGACGTCGAAGTAGAGAAATATTCTCATTTTTGCGAGACTGCACATGTAACCCCTTCGGGAGCCAATTGAGGCGGTGGAAAATTACAAATCATATTTAAGGCGGATCCACATTTTTTTAAGTCATTTTCTTGCCCAAACAAGTTCCCAAGTGCTCTCTAAGAGATCACCAACCATCCAATAGTGAAATTAAAAAAAAATAAAAAAAATCAAACACCTGCAAATTCCGCGGTACTAGTGAATTTCTTGTTCTTCTTATGGTTGTTGATTTTAGAGTGGTTCCAGCTCGTGTGGAGAGTTTTTCTAAGGGGTCGTTTGATAGTTGGTTAGAGTTATGCAGGTATTAGTAATACATGAATTAGTATGAGAAAATATGTATATTATTTTATGTATGTATTAGTTATGTAGTGTTTAGTTATTCATGTATTAGCTATTCCACATTTTTTCATGCATAAAATAATACATAGATTCACTCATAACTTGTATATGTATTAGTTATGCGATATTCTAAATTGCAAACCAAACAATGTACTAATTTTATACATAAATAACTAGCCTCCAAACACAGTATTACTTATGCGGATTTTGTGTTGTTACTCTTTGATGGCAATGCAGTGATATAACTATTAAAAAATATAACATATTTTTTTTTATATAAATGAATTAAAAATTATACGTTTTAATTAATTGAGGGCTAAACATATAGTCATATATTATCATATCAAAAGCAGAATTTACTAATAACTGTTGGAAATTTGCCTTTGGTGGGGAGGTGCGTCCACCCATATTTAATGAATTAAACACTAGTGTTCCGCATGTTGGAGGCTTTGTCTCTTCACACGTGCATAATCTACTAAGTGAGTAGATGACCGTAGGGCCAAAAATCGTCAAATTTCGTTGAGAAATGAAAGAGATATTGGTCCACGAAGTAAGGTGTTTGAGACATGGAAATATGATGTGGGACAAATATACCACATCGGTGGAAAAAGGAAGAATTGCTCTCTTTATAAGTCTCATAATTGGCTAAGGGTTTGGGACCCCAAGGGGTAACACATGTATTTAAAGGAGGGAGGACCTAGATGTGCTTGGGTTCAAGGCTAAGCTCACACGCGCGCCGCCATCGCGCGCCTGTCCCGTCCGGTCCGGACTTGTGACTTTCTGATATTATCTCTTTGGACCTCCAAATTGTTTAATATTTACAGTTTGGTCCCTAGAATTTCTGAAAAGTTGAATTTGGAACGACGGAAGGCAGAAAGTTTCTGCCTACCGTTGGAGTTATTTTTTGGGGCGTTAGTGTGCATTAACCAGCCATTACTTGGCTGATTACTTCTTCAATGACCATAAACAACCTCCCTAATGGCCATAAACCTGCCATTAACAACCCTCACTAATGGCCATTAACAACCATATTTTGGCAGTTGAGGAGTCCCTCCCTCATGCTATATGTTGATGTATTTTGGCTCAATTGTGTAACACGAAAAACACACAAAGACAGCAAAAAATGAGACAACATTTATATACACAGAGACAAACAGAAGAGACGCTTAAATTCACTCCAACGTTGGGACTAAAACAGAAACTCTTCCTTCCTTTTTCTATTCTTCAGCAAGTCGTTTCGTGTTTGTTTTCTTCGTCAGACTCAACCTATTTGCTTTGTAGTGTTGATTAAGTGTTGTTTTATCTTGGGAGACTATTGCCCGTTAACGTAAAAGCATATATACGGGGCAATCTTGTCTTAAAGACAAAGTGCCATCACTCGACTCAGCACACAGTTGTAACAATCTAGATTTAGTGTTTCTTGATTTCAGGTTATCAAGATTCAACAACTTTGCGGCAGTTCTGAATATTGGCTATTTGTTTATCCTTTCGGACACTTGTAATATTTGTTTACTTCCCGTACTGCTTTACAATATCCAACAATAACTTATAGATCAAGATTGATATTTTCCTTTACCATTTTTTGTTATTTTTCTACCAAAAAGGCTTTACAATTAAGAATAATATACAAAATTAATTATTTCAACAAATTGATTTTTGTATAATTCAATAATATACCCATTATATCTTATAAGTGAGGTCTGGGAATGATGGTGCATACGTCGACTTATCCCTATCTTATGAAGGTAGAAAAGTTGTTTTCGATAGACCATCGACTCAAATAAAGCATAACAAAATCAAGTTTGGAAAGAAAAATAGAGTAGACATAACGGGTAAGAGACCAGAAGCAACAATCTTGGGGGTAATTCAAAGTTTTGAAAAATATTCAACTTGTAAAAATGAATATCATTTAGCGAGATTTTGATGGATAACGTGTAAAAACCGAACTTTTTTTAACTTTGGCATAACAAATGTCTATTTAACGGTGAAGATGAAGGAATTAAAATAGAAGAAAATGTTGTCGATGTAAATAATCCCACAATTTCAAAGTTAATCATTCCACCAGATTTTCTGAAACTGGATAGAAAAATATGGGAGAATACTTTGGTCGTTAATTTGGCAATTTTATCAATTATGATACTTGGGCTTAAAAGTTACACAAGACTTTGGGAACTTTAATGAGATTTTGAAGCGTTAGCTCTTGCTTATGGTTATTTTCTCTTTATTTTTGACAAGTCAAATGATTATAGGAAAGTCACTATGTGTAGTGACTGATTAAATAAAAAAATGAAAGATTGAAAAAACTGTTCATTCACGCAGTTATAACTTTTAGAGTTAAATATGCAAAAGCGTCTTCAGAATATATTGCAAAAAGTGACTAATTTGGTCCTAAACCACATAAAGATAATCGAGATTATCGCCATCTTCCTCCATACACATTGCAAGGCTCGGCTAAATCAAAAACGTTCTAGGCTTCTTTTCATACTCCATGAAATATATTTGAAAGACTGAATACCGTGTATATCATGGTCCGAATGTGTCCATAAATTATAGAATTATTGTACAATTGTTATTATGATATTAGTTTTGTATTAGAAAAAATTATTAGAACTAGAGTAGGAAAAGGTAGAGTTATTTTTCATATTTAGGAATTGTGTATTTGTATATAAACATCTCTTTATTAATGAAAATAATCAATGGATTGTATTCTTTCATGATATCAGAAGTCTAGCGCACATAATTTCCTTCTCCACATAACTTCCGCAACCCCTCTTCTCGGAACTCATCAGGCCGTCGGCCACTATTCCAAATTTCCTTCTCGGAATTCTTCTTGTTTTTTTCCTTCCAAATTTCTTTTCCAAATCTCTCATTCACTTGTTGTTATTTCATTATGTCCACATCAAAGAACATGTTTCATCATGTCCTTATAGTCTCCAACATCAAGAACCACATTCCTATTGTTCTTGATATGGAAAACGTCCAATACGCGACATGGGCGGAATTGTTTAAGGTTCACGCACGCTCGCATCAAGTGTTTCATCACATCATCCCCTCGGTCACAGGCAAGGAGAAGGTGCCTACCCCAGAGGATGACCCGGTGTCATGGACAACCCTTGATGTCACCGTTCTCTGGTGGATTTATTCCACTATCTCTACAGACCTCTTGCAGACGATTATTGAGCCCGACGCTACGACAATGAAAACTTGGAATAGGATGCGTGATATTTTCCAAGATAACAAATTTTTCCGTGCTATCACTCTTGAGCAGGAATTTTCCCATGTTACCATGGAAGATTTTCCGAATGTCTCAGCCTATTGTAAAAGACTGAAGGAATTGGCAGATCAACTCAAGAACGTTGGTGAGCCAGTCACCAATGATCGTCTTGTCCTTCAAATGGTTGCAGGCCTATCCGAGGCCTATAATGGTGTTGGGACCCTCATTCGTCAAAGCAACCCACTTCATCCGTTTTATCAAGCCCGATTTATGCACACCCTTGAAGAGGCAAAGTTGGCAAAAAAAGCCGCAACTGGAGCAAATTCTGCCATGCTCTCAATCATATTCAACTAATTCCACTCCCAATTAGAACAACGGGGTGGAAAACGGGGTCAAAATCAGAAAAAATGACGGCCGCGATGGCTAAAAAGGCGGCATCTGCGGCGGTAACGGTGGTGGTAGCAGGAGTCCGGGTAGCCGCCGGCAGGGGCAACCGCGGGCTGCTGGGCCAGGGTAGTGGCATGGGCAGTGGGCCAATAATGTTACTGGCCAGTGGGCCTGGCAATGGCCCAACTGGCCCAACTACTCTTTTCACATTCCAACAGCATATCCAGTGAATTGGGCCAGCCAGCAGAGGCCCAATTCGCAGCAGTTTCGGACTGGACATCCTGTTGTTGGGCCTCGGCCTCAGTAGACTTTTGCGGCTGCGGGCCCAATAGCATTTCCGACACCTACGGATATCGAAGCCGCAATGCATACACTTGGATTAACACAAATTGGTACATGGACACCAGAGCCACTTCTCATATGACATCGGTACAAGGTAATCTCTCATGTTATTTCAATATGAGCAAAAATCGAGGCATAATTGTTGGTAATGGCAATTCAATTCCAATTTGTGGTTATAGTCACACAAATTTGTTTCCTCCGCATCCACCTCTTCTCCTAAAAAATGTCCTTCATTGCCCCTCACTTAATTAAAAATTTGGTGTCAGTACGAAAATTCACAACTGATAATTGAGTTTCTGTTAACTTTAACCCTTTTGGATTTTATGTGAAGGATTTCAAGACGGGGATACCTCTAATGAGGCGTAATAGTTGGGGCGAGCTGTATCCAATCACCACCACCACCATGTCCACGAGTCCATCCACACCTTCAACATTTGCCGATCTTGCTCCGTCCTTGTGGCATGCCCGTTTAGGTCATCCGAGATCGTCTATAGTTTCGTCTCTTCATAGTAATAAATTTAATGATTGTAAGAGTACGAGTAGTGCTCCTATTTTTTCTTCGTGTCCATTAGGGAAACATGTTAGATTACATTTTATAGCCTCTATTTCTAGTACGTTGATGCCTTTTGACATTATTCATAGTGATTTATGGACATCTCCCGTTTTAAGTTATGTGGGCCATTGTTATTATGTTTTATTCTTGGATAATTATTCTAATTTTTTGTGGACCTTTCCTTTGTCTAAAAAGTATCAAGTGTTTTCAATATTCTTAAAATTTAGAGCATTCATTTGTACCCAATTTGAACGAAAAATTAAATTCAATGTGATAATGGAAGAGAATTTGATAATAGGCCGTTTCACAACTTTTGTGACGCTAATGGCATATTTTTTCAATTTTCTTGTCATCATACGTCCTCACAAAATGGGAAGGCCGAAAGAAAAAATTGTACCATTAATAATATTGCTTGAACTTTGCTCGCCCATGCCTCATTACCTCCTTCTTTTTGACATCATGCTTTACAAATGGCTACATATCTCCGTAACATACTCCCTAACAAATGATTAACATATAAATCTTCCCTACAAATTCTTTATTATAAAGACCCGTCGTATTCTCATATTCGGGTGTTTGAGTGTTTGTGCTATCCACTTATTCCGTCCACTACAATTAACAAACTTCAAGTCCGGTCTACCGCTTGTATATTTTTGGGTTATTCATCTAATCATTGTGGTTATAAATATTTTGATTTATCTTCTAATAAAATCATAATTAGTCGTCATGTTATTTTTGATGAATCACAATTTCCGTTTGCTAAATTGTATAATCTCGTGTATAGTTCATATATTTTTTTGGATGATGGACCCTCACCATATATCGTCCATCAGTGGACCCAACATTCCCGTGACCCATCTCCGCCAGCAGGCCCACTGTCGACTGACTCAAACACTCTCGGTACTGGCCCAACATCGTGTCTAGTTCCAGTTCCATCGACCCAGCTAGCAGGGCAACTGCCTGCTGGCCCAACATTTCCTAATGGCCCAATACATATATCTTTCGATCCACTATTACGGCCAACAGGCCTACTGCCTGCTGGCCCGTCCAACAATATTCCGATATCTGGATGCTTGTTGGCCCGTCCAACAACATTCTGATATCGTCACCTGTCCAGTCCACTTCTATTCCTAGTCAAGGGCATGTTACTCGTAGTCAACGTGATATTTTTAAACTTAAACGATATTTCAATCTAAATTCTAATGTCATTAAATCGCCCCTACCACGTAACCCAGTGTCTGCCCTTCATGACCCGAATTGGAAAATGGCCATGGATGATGGATATAATGCTCTTATGGAGAATAAGACATGGGAGTTGGTGCCCCGTCCGCTTGGTGTCAATATTATTCGGTCTATGTGGATTTTTACTCATATAAAAATTATGACTGTACTTTTGAGAGGCATAAGGCCCGTCTTGTAAGCGATAGTAAGACTCAACAGGTTGACGTAGATTGTGGGGAGACGTTTAGTCCGGTGGTCAAACCGGCTACCATTCACACTGTTCTCAGCCTAGCTCTCTAAAAAATGTGTCCCATACATTAATTGGATGTGAAAAATGTTTTCTTACATGGTGATCTCAATGAGACAGTATACATGCATCAGCACTTGGGTTTCAGAAACCCCGATTATCTTAATCATGTCTATTTACTCAAAAAGTCCTTATATGGGCTTAAGCAGGCCCCGCAGGCTTGGTATAAGAGGTTTGCAGATTATGTGTCTACTATTGGGTTTTCTCACAACAGGTCTGATCATTCTCTGTTCATCTATCGACATGGTACTTCTATGACATACATTTTGTTATATGTTGATGATATTATATTGACTGACTCTTCTGATAATCTGCGCAAGTCTATCATGACCCTTCTCAGTTCAGAATTTGTTATGAAAGACTTGGGGTCCCTGAGTTATTTTTTAGGTATCGCGGTCACTCGTCATGCAGGTGGTCTATTTTTATCACAGAAAAAGTATACCACTGAGATCATTAAGAAAGTTGACATGCCATCTTGTAAGTCATCTTATACTCCGGTGGATACCAAACTAAAGCTGAGTACTAGTCCTATCCATGTAACAAAAGTTTATCCATAGCTTTTGCTGGATATGTTAGGAATATTGTATCGGTTCATAAATCAGATTCAAGGATACAAGAAGATACTTTTATTTTATAGTTTAATAGCTCATTTGCAGCACACATAACAAAGGCCTCCACTTACTTTGACAACAAAAATAACTACTCCCTTTGTTTTAATTTATAAGATATTTTCGTTTTTAATCAATCTAAAAAAGAATGACACATTTCTTTATTTGTCAACAACTTAACTTTTTACATTCAACGAGATGATTTATAACCACACAAATATCTTTGGCTTGTTTTAGACCATAATATTCAAAAGTCTTCCTCTATTTCTTAGACCATGTGCCCAGTCAAACTACAGTATATAAATTGGAACAGAAAGAGTATTATCTTTATTTATATATTTTAGGACCAAATCAATCACTTTTAAGAATGCATAAAGAATAATTTTCATTATGTTTATAAATTAAGGATCAAATAGAATAAAATACCATACATTAAGGACCATTTGGATAATTTTATCTGGAAGTTTATATCAATCAAGGGGGTTGATCCGAGCACATGACCCGATTCGAAATGGTGTGACAAGCATGACCCATCACTTTCGCCCCGACGAATATTCCTCGCTCACCCTCTGATCTTTTCCGATTCAGAAGACCTTTACTTGTACTACTTTTGCCGCTCTGCCATGGACAACAAACAAAAAGCCACCAAAAAATCTTCCGTAAATCACACAAACAATTGTTCGCATCTTCAACATATATCGTCATTAATTACGGGTATAAACTTTTTCAGTGATGCATACGAGCTACATAACTAAAATGATCCTGTGCGTTTCTTTTCACCTACGAACTACTATATAATATTACACTTCATCAATTCTAAATATTATTACAAAGATTCATTAGTACTAAAAATCAACAACACTAGCAATAGCTCTTTGTTAATATAATCATCCCACATGTGTGAATAATTTGTTCTCGTCGAACATGCATTTTTCGATCAACAAAATTAAATGAGGTGAAATTTATAAAAATAAAAAATGTAGATTAAAATTTCAAAAGTGACTAGTTTGATCCTAAGCCATATAAATAAAGACAATCGATCCTTTTGTTCAAAATAAACCGATACTCTCGCTATCTTCTTACTTCATTATCTAATCGATTTAACTCAATCAAACATATTATAAGCTTCCTTCCATACTTCATTAAATATATTCACAATAAAATTATTTATATATTTTCATGGCTCTATGGAGTTAGGCTTAGAGATTTTGATGTGATCCTGGAATTATATTGCACAATACAAAAATGTACCTTTATTTTGTAATTTAGTAGCTCACATATAATACACATATCGAAAGTTTGTTTGTTTTGATTATGAAAATAGCTATTATTCTTATATGATTTATTATCAAATTGATCATATTTTAAAATACATTAAATACGATTTTCATCGTGTTTATACTTTAGGACCAAATGAAATAAAGGCCCGGATAATTTTGATAATTTCCTCAGAAAATTTATGTCTATTAAGAGTCTGTTTGGATTGACTTATTTTAGGTATTTTTAAACCAAAATAATTTTAAGTACTTTAAGATAGTGCTTTTCAGTACTTATTTTCAAATCAAATAACAAAAATAAATCAAACAATTATAAGTTAATAGGATTCGAATGACTTTTAGCTTATAAGTGGGTTGATCCGATTCGAGTGGTGGGACCCATCACTTTCGCCCCGACGAACATTCCTCGCTCAGAAGACCTTTATTATTGAAACGTGCCGCTCTTGCTTAAACGCCACCAAAAGAACCTCTGTAAATCGAGGGTTTATAGGAAGATCATCGATCAATAATGGCTCGCCAAGCCACTAAACTGATTTCAAATCTGTCAACAAAGCTAAGCTCTTCATCTTCGTGTCAGCAGTACAGATTTTTTGGATCGCCACCGCCTCCGCCGGCTGTGTTCGTTGATAAGAACACACGTGTCATCTGTCAAGGCATTACGGGAAAGAACGGCACGTTTCATACCGAGCAGGCCATTGAATATGGCACCAAAATGGTACTAATCTCATTCATTTATGTGTCTACTGCGCCTTTTAGTTAGTGATGCTTTTTATGGTTAATAGTATAGCTGCCCAGTGGGCCGGGACCGGGTCTGGCGGGGTCGGGTCTGGGCGGGATGGGTGAAGGGGGCGGGATCGGGGCTGGCGGGGTCAGGCGGGAACAGGTTTGGCGGTATTTGCCGAAGTCCCGTCCCGATCCTGATCCCGTCGGAATCGGGTCGGGGTCGTGATCCGTATCGGGTTCCGGCGGTTTTCCTTTCCCTTTTTTTAATAATATATGTATAAAAAAAATTCAATAATTAAGCAAAACAAAATAGTGTAATAAAAACATCCAAGGCTGTTTTTGTGTCTCTTATATTATTTAATAGACATATTATTTTTTTGTAATACAAATACAATTGTCGAAATTGTAATTTTGTAATGTTGTCCAAAAGTTGCAAATTACATAATAAAATTGCAATTAAAAAAATTATATTCTGAAAAAAACTTATTCTAATTTTTTGATAATTTCTTGTGGTTCTTCGGTTGGAATTGGTATTTGTTGGTCAAATTGATCCACGTCGCTCTCACCACCTTCGGATAAGATTTCGTTGTAGTTTTCGTCTTCTTCTTTGTTGATCTCCGGTTGACCGCACCTTCTTCGCTCCGCTCGTATCCAATCTCTGAATAATACTGCAATTTCCAAGCTGTCTCCGGCTAATGAGTGTATGTGGTCTCCTATTTGATATCTTCCGACAGAAAAAGCGCTTTCAGACACAGTTGATGACGCTTGAATGTTCAAAACATCTCGGGCCATCATTGAAAGTGTCGGAAAAGTCTTCTCATTTCCCCTCCAGTATTTCAGCAAGTCTTCACGTCCATCTTCATTGAGAACTTGTTGGTACGGTACAGAATCCTGCAAAACAAAAATATCAAACTCGCTAATTTGGTTAACCGCTGTACGACCGCACATTCTATTTCTGAGGCTTTCAATACTAGCCGCAGAAACATCATGTCTTTTGTGAGGTTGTGTTGAAGATGATATGGAAGATGGTAGGTTACTAGCACTTTCTTGTTGGTAAAACTTATATATTTTTTTGCATTGATCTTCTACGCTAGACAACACTTCTTCTTTAGTTTGTTCAATAGGTGGTGGGTGATCTGAATTTTTTGGATTTGGAGGTGGTAGTACTTCTATACAATCGTAAATAGTTTCAATAAGTGATTTAGTACCGTCTATTTTAATAGTCGGATTTAATACAACACCAATAATATAAATAGTGGGAATAGGAATAAAATATTTTTTTATTTTGATAAACATTTTTTAATAGCTGCAATATAAGCTGGTTTTTTCATATATTCACTAAGTAATAAAAATATTAGAGTTATATAAAACAACATAGTTGAAATAACAGGATAATATATACCGGAAAATTCTTTTGTTGCTTGAAAAAATTTCTCTAAAAATACAATAAGTTCGAATTTTTTTACCCAATCACTATCTACAACCATATCAGCTGGATTTTGATTATGAGAGTTGAAAAATAAAGTTATAGGTTTTCTATAGTCACAAGCAACAAGTAGTTGCTCGTATAAAGAATTCCACCTAGTGGATACTTTTTCTGAAATTTTTCTATAAGGTAGTCCACATTCGTGACAAGTTTTTTTATATTCTTTTCTTCGTTGTACTCTATTAGTTTTAAAAATAAAGTTTATAGCAAATTATATTTTACTAAGAATGTCTTCAAAAGGTGATAGACCATCCTTTACAATTAAGTTATATATATGACACACACATTTTATATGAAAATGATCTGGAAAAGATGGAGTTAAACTATTTTTTAAAATTGTAATAGCGTAATTGTTAGAAGAAGCGTTATCTAATGTAATAGTCATAATTTTATCAGTTATTCCATAATAATGACACACTTGATAAATATTTTCTGCAATAAAAGTACCAGTGTGCCTACCATCTATATATCTATACGCTAAGATACGTTTTTGCATATACCATTTATAATCTATCCAATGACAAGTTACCGTTAAATAATCATGGCCGTTAGTACTACGACCTATATCAGACGTGATAGATACTTTGCCATTAAAATGCTATAATGAATAACGTAAATATTGTTGATATTCATGTGCGAATTTAAATACATCTCTCTTAACAGTTGATCTAGAAAAATCATTAAAAACAGGATTATATATATCTCTAATGTAATGAATAAAATCGGGAGATGAAAGAAATGAAAAAGGCAAACCCTCCACAGCAACTAATTTTGATATTGCTTTCCTATCTCTATGTTTATTGTATTTAGGGCCTACAATTCCCCTCGTCATAGGGTTAATTTGACCCTGTACTTGGTCCGGGACAGTATCGGTACGTGAACCTTGTCCCGATGGAGCGGGTGTTTGCGCACCCGGTTTTGGAGCATGGTATTGGGCATACCTAGCTGGATGACCCCTTACTACGTGTCTCATTAAACCCCCGTCCCACCGTGACCTTTTCCAGTTTTAAATTTTAAAACATCTTTACAAATTTTACATCTAGCTACTTGATTCTCTACGTCCCTATCAAAAAATATCCATGCATCTGATTTTAATGGTCGTTTTGCTGGACCTCATCTCATACTAGGGGGAATATGAAACATTTCAGTTGAAGGTGCATTAGTGGGTGTGTTGTCATCAACATTAGTGGGTGTGTTGTCATCAACATTAGTGGGTGTATCATCTAGATCATCGTCTAAATTAAAATCTTCTTGAGTTTCAGAAAATAGCTCCTCGTCTAAATCTAATGGTATTGTAGAAAAATGTTCAGTATCAACAAAATCATCCTGTGTAGGAATAGGATGACTAGAAGAAGTACCCTTGCCCTTGTTGCCCCTACTAGAAGAATTACCTTACCCTTAAACATACCTCTTAATCCTTTCATTTTAATTATGATAATAAATAATTAAAGATAATAAAATTAAGCGCGCTAAATAAAATAAACAGACAATAATAGTTTAATGAAGGAACGAATGTACCAAACATCGACGTAACGTCGACGTGTAATCGAAAGGTTGAAAATTGAAACTTTACTCGATGGAAGATCCTCAAGCTAGTTGCCAACTTCACTCCCAATTCCCAAATTAATAAATAAAATTGAATATTTAGTAAACAATGTAGACTTGTAGAGAGATAGATTGAGAGATTAGAGAGATTGTAGGAAGATTTGTGAGAAAGATGAAGAGAAAATGAGTTATTTATAGTTGAAAAATTGGGTTAAAGCGTAAATATAATAACTTATGGGTTAAAAATAAATATTAAGGGGTAGGGGGAGGGGGGGAGGCCAAAAATGGCCGTTGCACAACGGCCAAAATGTAAAATGACCGTTGGTGCAACGGTTATTTTTGCAAATGGGGGGTTACGGGCGGGATCGGGGCGGGCTCGGGCTTGGGTTGGGATTGGCGGGACTGGGGCGGGCCGGGACGGGTTGGGACGAGACATAGTCCCGTCCCGGTTCAAGTCCCGATACCAAATTTTTTTTATTTTACTACTCGTGTTCGGGGCGGTGTCGGGCCGGGACCAGGCCGTCCCGACCCACTGGCTAGCTCTAGTTAATAGTGGTGGATTCGAAATTTTAGACCTGCAGATGCATAGTATGACATCATAATTTATTATATATTTTTTAATAATTATTACACTGTGTTGTGTTGTTGTTGTTGTAGTAGTAGTATATATGTTTATAGCTTGGTCTTTTAGACCAGTGGATGCATAGTATAATACATCACTATTTAGTACTCCTATAATTAATATACATGTTTTCTAAAAAATCACTTACTATATATTGATAGTTTGAGTTGAAGGGGAGCCTTGCAGCAAAATGGTACCAATCTCATTCATATATGTGTTTTCGCCTTTTAGTTGGTGATGCTTTTTCTGGTAAATAGAGGTGGATCCGAGATTTTAGATTAGTGGATGCATAGTATAATACATCACAATTTATAATTATTACACTGGGTTGTTGTTGTATTATATATGTTTATAACTTGAGCTTTTAGACCAGTGGATGCATAGTATAATGCATCACAATTTAGTAACAACAACAACATACCAGTGTAATCTCACAAGTGTGGTCTGGGCAGAGTAGGATAGCATGTACGCATACCTTATGCCTACCTTTGTGAGGTAGAGAGACTATTTTTGATAGACCTTCGGCTAAATGAAGTGTAATAACAGGATAAAATGAAAAATAACGAGAACAAAATAGCAAGATTAACAAAGCAAATGAAGCAACAAGTAGTAGAAAAAATAGAAGAATAAGATACAATGTGATACTACTAAATAAGGAGAAGACGAGAAGAGGAGACTAGCCCCATGCCTCTCACAATTTTTTTTTAGTATAACTATTATATATGTTTATAGCATGAACGGAAGAGGAGCCTTGGAGCCCGGGGTAGACCTACATGGTGGGGTGGGGGGCACGTGCCCCCGTTAACTTTGGGAATGTGTAAATACCTTGAAGAACTACAATATATTTTAAGAGGACCCCTCAAATATATCTGCTTAAATAGGTCAGTTGGTAATCGTGCCCATTAGCTCCTTGAGCGTAAGTGTGCGAGCCAAGTTCGAGCCGGACTACAACATTTTTTTTAAGCTGACAGTTAAAAAAAGGAACAAAATGTGTTGTTGGTAGGTTTCAAACAAGGAACCTAATGTGTATAACTTGAGACAAAACACCAGGCCCGGGAGCGAGCTCTAAACAATTATGCCATCTCATTTATATTTATTTTACATCGGTTCTATGGTTGTTTAACAAAATTTTCAAATAATGCAGTGTTGCACGATATTTTGATTAGAGACGGACCTAGTATTTGAAGTTGATGATTCGACTAACGTGCATCTTCCTTTGATGGTGCCCCCATCATCTTAAAATCCTGGGTCCGCCTCTGTTGGAGCTATGTCAAAGTTGTCTTTGTGTGATCTATAAGTAACGTGTTTGAGCCGTTAGATAACAACTGATGTTTGTATTGGCTGTATCCCCCCCCCCCCCCCCCCCCCCCCCAAACACCTCCTCACTACTAGTTGATGCATAGTATAATACATCACGATTTTAGTATAATTATTATATATGGCTTGAGCTAAAGGGGAGCCTTGGAGCACGTCAAAGTTGTTAACCATGTGATCTATAAGTAACGGGTTCGAGCCGTGAAATAACCATTGATGCTTGGGTAGGCTGTATCCTTCCTCGTACACTACACCAAGGCGGAATCAGGATTTGAACTGGTTCTAAATTCTAGGATAGCGAAATCATGTGGTAGTAAATTGGTTCTTAATTTGTGAATTTCTTAATACGAATATAGGGTTTGAATTAAAGCTAGTGGGTTTGGTCGAAGCTTACGTCATCTTCTAGCTCCGCCATTGACCCTACATGAACGCGGGATGCTTTCAACTGCCCGTTTTTGTATTTGGCCGAAAGTAGTGGGGCGTACCCGCACCTGCCTCAATGCTACACCCACCCATCCTGGATAACATGGTGTTTTTCTTATTCCATCTTTGATCAATGAAAGAGGACATCAAGGATGAATGGAGAGATATGATTCTACTGCTTGGAATTTCCTTGAAGTGCAATTTTATCTACTTCAAGCACTCGCTGTTCTATAAAACTAAGGCAGAATGCGGGTCCCAACGAAGGGAAGAAAACACTACTATACACATTTGGATATGTTCCTAGCCAGAATACTTTTAGCTCTTTGTTTTGGTTTAATCGTTAGATGTCCTCTAAGATGTGTATAATATTGCTTTCTTCCTTTTGAAATGATTTTTCACGTGCTCTGCTTCTTTTATAGTTACTGCGTATGTTAGCATAATAGTTCGTTTGCTCATACTCATGTCAGAAGTCCTTGTATGATGTGGGTGAAAATCACGAGAAACTAGGCTTCAGTTCCAGGTAGAGGTAGAAAATGCTGGTGATTTTTTCCCATTTGCCTATGTCTTGTGGGCAAAGTTATCCTGTACCTGTGATGGGATAACCGGTGGTATAGTCGAGGTGGGCAAGCTGACCTACATGACACCGTTACCCAGAAAAGTTCTTGTATGATGGTTTGAACTCCTTGTGTCTCCAAGGTCTTCTCTTGATATTTTGTTTTCTGATGTTTCCTTGGGATTGTCACTGCTAGTAATGCTGCTAGCTTTCTTAGAGTTTGTTGGCACTATTTGCAGCCGTCTAGGTTGATTTCATTTGAGCAAGTATTTGAATTCATTTCTATTGTTGTGTTCCTTCTCTATTTGTATCTTATGAAGAAGATTATATTTTGTGTATGATCTGCGCCTATTCCGGAGAAGAAAAGGTATACCCTTTACTGAAACTGATTTGGGAAGTTTTCTTCTTGTTTACACTATGGGTTTGCTCCTTTTGTTTTTGGGTGGAGAACGAGAGGCTCTGAAAAGAGAGTTTTATGTTCCTCATTTTGACTTTCATGTGGTTAAATAGGTTGGTGGAGTGACACCCAAGAAGGGTGGAACAGAACACTTGGGTCTTCCTGTTTTCAACACTGTTGAAGAGGCAAAAGCAGAGACGAAAGCTAATGCTTCGGTGATCTATGTACCTCCTCCTTTTGCTGCAGCTGCTATTATGGAGGGATTGGAAGCTGAATTGGACTTAATTGTCTGCATCACAGAGGGAATTCCTCAGCATGATATGGTAAGCTAAGTTGCGCGGACTCTTCACTTTTGATGCCGCACCTGTGTCGGATTCTCCAAAAATACACTACTTTTGGAGAATCCGACACGCACCCGTTTAACATTTTTAAACCCGAGCAACATAGATGGTAAGAAACAAATCCTTTCTATTGGAATTCTCTCGTTTTTACCTCATTATAGGTAAGAGAATTGTATACTGCTGGTTATTTTTTTTTTAACTCTACCCTGCACAAGAATTTAGAGATATATATTTCAGTGATCTAGAGAGACATAATTTTTTTCGATAAATATAAAGTGATGCAGTAACACAGTTTTTCTTTATACACTTTGTCCTATGGGACAATACTGATTTATTTTAGTGCTCAATTATGAAAGTGATGAGAAAATTTTCACCAACACAAGTATTATGATTATGATCTACTGATTGCTTATGTTTTGGCTTCTGTGTGGTTCTGTGGACCTGGGGTTATACTCAAGCTGTCTCACTTATTAAGGGCAGGAGAGAGAAGGAGATATTGTAGATATGTTTGAATTGTGCCACTAGCACTATTAAATGGGTTGAAACACTAGTTTCCAGCTGCTCAACCCTACTTGAAGATACAGAATAAAGGGAAAACTATGATAAGCTTATACTGATTGCAAGTCATCATCTCTTAGATGATTTTATTTTGGGGGCTATTATAAATTGTTTCTGGTTCATTTTGGGGGATTATTTCTTTTGTTTTTGGGTTGATTCAGTAAATGTTACAATTGGGATTAGCTTGTTAGGTGAGCTTACACCTTTTTCTTTTCACTCTGCTATTCTCTCACTAGCTTGTTTTCTTTGTCTGGTTTTTCTCCATGCAATTATAGGTTCGTGTAAAAGCTGCTCTTAAGAAGCAATCGAGAACTCGGCTGATTGGTCCAAATTGTCCTGGTATTATAAAACCAGGAGAGTGCAAAATTGGTATTATGCCTGGATACATTCACAAACCAGGACGTATCGGAATTGTTTCTCGATCTGGCACACTGACATATGAAGCAGTAAGATTTATTCTCTGGAAAAATGTAGTCTATAAAACTGTTTAAATTGTACATATTATGCGCACCCCTCTTATTCATGACGAGTCACTAAAGATTTGGATGTTTAGAAGATTCTCTTGCATGCTTCCCAGGAAGAAAAGAATTCCATTACATATTTCGTTTTCCCAAAACCCTACCTGTTCTCCATCGTACCACGTTGTAGACCTTTTCTAATTCTTATTTGAGTTTTGTGATCCCTTTGTTAGTTCACAAGAAGGGTGGGTTCCTTTATCCCTTATGTGGGTCCTTTGGAACACGAGAAATAGGAGAAAATCTGAAGGTATAGAGACTGCCTTTGTACAAGTGAGGAATTTTATAGTGATATTTTAATGCAGCCATGAGGTCTTTGATAGTTAGAATATCGATGTCTTTCAGAGATGATTTTTGTGTGGACTTACTGCGTATACATGAGCTTTTTCCACATCAAGAAATTTATATGTTTTCGATTTTTCTAGTTAGAATGGATTGGTCGTACCTATCCAATCAATAATTGTTTATGACTGACTCGCTATTGACTCGGTTTTTGGGTCATAATCATTATGTAGGAGAGATGACTGAGTGGTTTGAGGCGTATCATTGGAATTGCTATGTAGGATTTTGTTTACCGAGGGTTCGAATCTCTCTTGTTCCACACTTTCACCTAATTTACTAATGTTAATGACTGAAATGTATCAAATAGCAACAGAAAAAATGATTCCAACAGTTAGACCTTTCTTTGATATATATTCTCTATTCATATTTGTTGTTTTCCGGGAAATACTGGAAAGAGTGGATAAGGAATTAAAATATCCCTTGACGATGTATTTTGACATCCCATAGCTTCGGCAGATCGCTTAGCTCCGTTCATCTTTGGCGCAAGAGTGCTCGATCAGTTAGCCATACACATGCCAATTTGTTAGGTTTCTATGTTTTTTTGACTTATGAGTTTTAAAGTTCTCACCATTGAATTATGGATGTGTATATGTGCCCTGACATTGTGAATGTTGGGAAGATAAAGAAGTCAAAAAGTTTTTTTTTTTTTTTGAATCTGGTCCGTGTGTGATATAATTTAGATTTTTTCTCTTAGAAAATGGCACTGGAACCATCAGATGTGAATCCTGGGGAATAGTATCTATTTTCTTTGATGTTAATATTTGCTCCGTATTTTCCTTTTCCATAACTGCCTTGAATTAGTTTCCTTGAGCCGAGGGTCTATTGGAAACAACCTCTCCACCTTCACGGCAGGGGTAAGTTATGCGTACACTCTACCCTCCCAGACCCCACTTGTGGGATAACACTGGGTATGTTGTTGATGTTAATATTTGCTATACACTAAAGTTCTTCTGTGAATTTTTTCTTTTTTAAGTTATTTTTTCTGATTATTCGTTTTTCTTATTTGATTTTTAGGTTTTCCAAACAACTGCTGTTGCCCTTGGGCAATCAACCTGTGTAGGGATTGGTGGTGATCCTTTCAATGGTACAAACTTTGTTGATTGCTTAGAGAAATTTATTGCTGATCCACAGACGGAAGGTAAATCTTACTGAAGGATTAATTTAGCTAAACTTAGTGTAGAACATGGTTACAATGACATGCTTTTCTTCTGTGTGGTAAACTGGTAATGCTATATGCACATCTTAGCAAGATGATTAGAGGACAATAAGATAATAATTTTTTCCAGAATCATCAGATTGCTAGTTGCTTAAAACTTGTTAGTGTCGGAGTGCTATAGTGTACGGTAAACAACAAGACTTTGTAGGTGAAAATTTGCTGATGGGCTTCTATCAATGGTGGGCCTGCCAAGCCCAGAAAATGGGAATAACACAAATTCCTTACCATTTACCTTGGTGACCATCCACCAAGTGTCCTACCCAGGGAAAGAACTGTTTGTAGTTTCTTATCAGATTCACCGTTTCCGGAAAATGGAAATGGATACTTCCTTTTCTCCATATCGTTGTTGGACCTTTAGACTTTTCGTTTACTTTACTCTCTTTCTTTATTGAAATTTGTTGGTTTGCAAATGTTTCTGCTTTTCCCAGACTTCTATGTTGCCTTTTACCTATATGTTCCATTTATGCACTATCTTGAAGGAAGATTAAAGAACATCCAATCTAATTACACATGCTTGTTGTATGCCAGGTATTGTTCTTATTGGTGAGATCGGTGGCACAGCAGAAGAAGATGCTGCAGCCCTCATAAAGGTTCGTGATGGTTTAAATACGTATGTCATAGAGTAAAGTATTTCAATGTCTGGATTCCAATGTGAATTTCTCTCGGTTTGAGAAATTGTTTATGATAGAGTCCAAGCCATATTTTTGAGTGCCATACTGTCAAGAGAGATTCTGTTTAGGCAGTATATTTATTATTGTTTTTTTTAAAAAACATCTCTAGACCACTTGAGTCTCGTAGAAGAGTACATTATTTTTTTTGATAAGTTTATTCAACCTTTGTTTTATTTCGAAAGAGAAGATGTCTTTTGAACAAACATGATATATTATTATCCATGTTGAGTGTGTACCTCATCTGGTAAAATTCAGTGTTGTAAGAAACTGGGTGAGATGGTAGTTGTTCCAGTAGGTACGAAATTCCTTCTGGCAGGTATGTTATGGCCATACCAGCTGTCACGGTAAAAGTAGTGAAGAACTATATCTCTATCATTCTGCTTAATCTTTTGCCTTAGTCCCACAACTGAATCAGAGATTTGACACCTTGCCACATACCAAATATTCACACTTCTATTAATTATCTTTTCAGCTGTTTAAAACAAAATACCCTGTTTTAGGTTTCCCTTCACAGCTTGGTAAACCTTACCAGCGAGCTCATTTTTTTTTTTGATAAAGGTAGGTTAAACCAGTGAGCTCATTTCTCTTATGACTAAAGATATGACTAAAGATTTGTTGTTCCACTTGCATTTGGAATGTCAGTTTCTCTATCTTTTCTTATTGTACTTTTTATATACTCCACTTGGATCTTGAAACTTCCCCTTGGAAGGGCTAAAGTACCCCTTGAGGCGGAACTCTAATTTCTACGCCTTTATGTGTTTGACTTCAACCTGTGAAAAAGAGCATTCTTAAGACCGGATGTATTTGGGCCTTCTGTGACTGGCTCGTTTGTTCAATCTCCTTTGGTGGTTCATCACTTTTACCTTCATTCCACGTACAAACAGGTGTTTCAGATATCCTCCACATCCTTAATTTACCCTAGATTGACTTACAGAAATCAAACCAATAATTTTAAGCTTTTTATCCTGCATCTGCTTGCACTGCTCTATGATTCCTATATTAGAATCTCAAGAAAGTTAATGTTGTGGCCCCTGGAACAGTAGGACAATATACTCTTTTAGCTTATTGTATTTTTGAGAGGATATCCAGAATCTTTGGCAGATTATCATGTCAGAATTTTCCAAAACATTCAGTTCCTTGCCATGTCTCTGAGGTTGATAGCATTTTAAAGTTGTGCTGAAGAGTTTTTTGCTTACACCTTTGTTTATATATTTTGCTCGTGAAACAGGAAAGTGGAACTCAAAAGCCTGTAGTTGCTTTTATTGCTGGATTGACTGCTCCCCCTGGACGGCGAATGGGTCATGCAGGAGGTACTTTGTTGTTCATTAACTGTGCCTTCCATTTCCATGGTCCCTCAAACCAAAAATAATGGAAGAAAATAAAAGAATCCATCAGAATTGCTTGTTATTGATACTCGTGAAAACAATCTGCTAATTATTGATATCCTTAAGTATTAAGGATACTTTTGCAATACCTGGTTTCATTCTCTTTTTCTCATCCCATTCCCATTAATCTTTGTCCTATACTTTTGTATGGTCGCTCTTCTACTGTGTTGCTTTGCTGCATTATCACGGGCTAACATAAGATGCTTCAGGTTACCTGCTGTCATGCCTAGTGCAATAGTTTAATCCTGAATTTTTGGAATTGCAGCTATTGTATCAGGGGGAAAGGGAACAGCCCAAGACAAAATCAAGGCACTAAAAGAAGCTGGGGTTACAGTGTGTGAATCTCCTGCGAAAATTGGAGTCTCAATGCTCGAAGTGTTCAAACAGCGGGGTCTCGTGTAACGGTGTAAGCCTGTGGCGCAACATCCTCATTTGGAAATTGTTTTCGCTTGTTTGTTCGCGGGCGTTTGCTAAATTATGTCCGGTTATCCACCATAACCCATTTTTGGCTGATAATAACAAAGAGAATATTGATGGATATACATTTTTATCCAAGAACTGTCAACAAACTGTGACAGGGTTTATTGTTGATATTTCAGAATTCATTGATATTTTATGTCCGATTTTTCATGTTATGACAGGATGTTGCAATAATGCAATATGTTTATGTTGACGGCATGTTTTTAGACTAAAGAGCAAACTAATCCACTACCGTTGTTATCCCTTGCCTGTGTATGTATCTCTATTGGTATGGGTTATTTTAGGTGCTTTTAAGCCAAAAATAAGGCTGTGCCAATAAGGCTTTACCGGTATGATATCTAGGAGCCTGTTTGGGTCGTCTTATTTTAGGTGCTTTTAAGCCAAAATAGCTTTTAAACACTTTTGTAGTGTTTGAATAAGATAAAAGTGTTTTTAAGTCAAAATAACAAAAATAAGTCCAAAGTCGGAAGTTAGGATTCTTAATTTATGTCTTTCGGCTTATACGCCAAAAGTGATAAGCCCATCCAAACATGCTCTGGTAGCTATTTTCTACCCTTGCTCTTTTGCAATTGTTGTTATAACAATTATTTTTGTGTAAACCAAATGGCTAAATACAGTCGTACATCCTTTTTCAAGGAATGATATAAGATTATAAATGAGACGTGCAAAAATTTGCTGGGTTTGAAATCCTCTTTTAGGTGTGTTATTACAAGGTATAAATAATTGTAAGCTGACACTAAAGCCTCGTTTTTCTTTTTTCAAGATGCTAACAGTTGGTCCTTAGTACATATGACTTCTAAGATATTATCGCTAAATTTGAACACGGAATAAATGAAGGGTTATTGTTTTTTTTTAACATCTGTATTTTAAAAATATGGAGTAATAAATACAAAATTTAAATAAAATAACAAATTAAATATTAGAGAAAATCCTAATCTGTATGTTGTTGTAAAATTACTTGTTTGATTAAGCACAATTTTAGATCCAAGAGTGGTGACAACTATTACGTGGTAGTTGGCGGTGATAATTGTGATTGGTTGAAGTGGTTAGCAATGTTGGCTAGTGATGGTTATGTGGTGGTGGACAAAGGTAATTGTTGATGGTAATGACTAGCGATGGAGGTACCGTCATATGGTAGAGGCCAATAGTGGTGATGGTTGGTGTTGCTGGCGGTGAAGGTGAGGGTGGGTGGTGGAGGTGGTTATTGCCTTGTTGGTGGCGAATAGTACGTGGTAATTGACGATATAGGTGGTTTTTCGGAGTGATAGTGCAATCATAAAGTTATAGCAGGTCGTGAAGATTGTTGTGTGATGATAGTAGATAAAGTAGTTATTAAAAATTAAATTGAAACTCATTAACTGAATGATATTGTCATAATTTTAAGGCTTTGCACAAGATGTTAATAAACAAAATTTTACGTAGATAAAATATTTTTAAGTCCTAATTATAACTATTTAGGATGATTATACTTAATTGCTAAAGATAACAACACTTTACCAGTTATAGCAAAATAATAGCAAAAGTAAAGAATTATGCTCCAATGACCAATCTTTCATATTTTAGGCTCTAATCTTCTCTATTTTCTTTCCCTTTCTCTCTCTATTTCTCACTAAACAGGTCTATAGCTGTAAATTCTATGAAAAGCTATATTTACAGTAATTAAAAAGCTACAAAGTTTTAAATTCAAAAATATCACGAATGTGAAATTGTTTTATATGTCAATTTTGAGGTAGTTTTGTGAAGATTAGAGTTGGTTTTGGTTAAACTTAAACTCGAAGATAAAAAAGAAAAATAAGTGATATATTTTATATATCAAATGTAAGTTATTTGTATATTCAATGTATTACTAGTAGATATATGATGACAAATACATACTACAACATAATTATATATTTTTTGTATATATTTTTTTGGAAAAAAACTAACTACAATTGGATGCGACCTACTACGAAAAAGATGATACACGTGGCAGACAAGTAGAAGGTGATACTTCCCTGTTTATAGGCTCATCACTAACACCTTGTTCGGATGGTTATTACATATTGTATTGGATTGTTGGTTTAAATATAATAGTATTTAATTTAATTGTTATTTAAATTTGTTATATTATATCATTAAATTTATCATTATCTAATAACTAAAAGTCTCATTTTACAAAATGACTAATATAGTGTAATTGTATAATTATCTTTTTTTTTTCGTCTCATTTTATCTTTATTTATTACATACCACAATACTATTATTTTTTAGATTACCTTTTTGTAATTATAAATTGCTAAAGATGATGTTATGGAACAACGAAAAATAATATAATGTATCTAAATGTTATATTCATAAAACAATATAATATAATTATAATATACTCCCTCAATCTCAATTTACGAGAAATATTACATATTTTGAGATTCAAATGTAATTTTTTATATAACAATTTAAATATTTTGAATTATCAATTATTATGATTTATAATACTTTTTAAATATATAAATTAACAACCGTCCGAAGTCCAAACAAAGTACTATAAAACACCAAATTTCAACACAATTTTGCTCACTCTTCTCATCTCTCTATCCATGGCTTCCTCATCATACACTAAATATGAGACCCGAAATCGAAAACCCGACCCGAAATCTGCTGTTCTGTTGGTGATAGACATGCAGAACTACTTCTACTCCATGGGTAAACCTATTCTGCCGGCGATCAAAACCACAATTGATCTCTGCCGGCGGAATTCCGTGCCGGTGATATTCACGCGCCACCGTCACAAGTCGCCGGATGATTACGGCATGCTGTACGAGTGGTGGAACGGAGATATTATTGAAGATGGCACCGTTGAAGCTGAACTCATACCGGAGTTGGACCGGCGAGATAGTGACTTGGTGGTGGAAAAGCACACTTACAGTGCCTTCAGAGGTAATTGTCTAGTAATTTATTTTTGCTTAATACTTATTTAGTCGCTTAAACTTTTCATTAAATTTCATTTAAACACGCGAACCACGATTTGTTCCAATTGAGTACCTCGATGCATGATAAAGTGTTTCTATTAGATAAATCTTTTGTACATATTGTTCTCGAACATTTATTAGGTAATTAAGTTAACCACATAAAATATGTTTTTTCCTTTAATTATATAAATTGAGACATGGCGGAAGTTTTACCCCGCTTACTGAGGTTAATGCATAAAACCAAATGAGTTGACATATTTTAAGTGGTTAATGTATCTACATAATGAGCACTTAAAAACATGCATAAAAGTTATTTCAAAATTTAAACTGAAACTGTCTAATAAGAACACTTTATCACGTGTTTAGGTGTTCAATAGTAATAAGTCATTAACACCCGATCGGCCTGACTTTCCCAAATGCCCCCACCGGCCCTTCTCCTTTACGGGTCTGGATTTTGCGCGTCGTTTCAGTCGTCGTGGTCGATGGGGAAGAAAGAAATGAATTTCAGAGTGCCTAAATGAAATTTACTAGCAAATGAAAGGGGGCTATCAATGTATTGAAACATTTATTTTTATACCATCAATTTTTATATTTATTTCAATTTCATTTTCTATGGATTTTTTGCTTGATAAGGTTTTTCTATGGATTTTTCTTTTTATTGATTGCTCTGGAATTGCAGTCTGTTCAACTTTTAACTTTGTTAATGGAAGAGTCTGGAATGGTGGAAGTCTGGAACCAAAATCTACTTTTACTTGATGAATCATTTTAGTCTTTAGAAAATAAAACTTATTGCCTAATACTAACATGTATGCTTAATGTGGAAGTAAAATTAAGGACTCTGTGGTTTATGCTTATATATTATAATAACTATGGAAACCCGCTGGAACATCCTATCAAATTTGTAACTGTAGTTAATTGTGTAGCATGGACAAAATTTAATCTAAATATATATGGACAAAAATCAATGAACATGAGTTGAGCTTAAATGAAGCAATGTGGATTCATATAGCCGACAACAACTTGTTTGAGACTGAGGCGTAGTTATTGTTATTTATTTTGAGCTAATTAATATTCAGTTATGCTTTAATTTTCTAGTTACTAAAAAGCAAGTGGAATGATTTCTATGATTAGCACAAACGGGAGGCAAATGGATGTACACATAAGAAAGGGAAAGGGGAATAGGTTCAAGCAATTGTAATTTAAAGAAAAACATGAAACATGCATATAAGTGATGACTGATGGGGCCTCTTTCATGCTGCCATAGTGGATTCATAATTTAAGTTTTATGGTTCAACCTTTAAGTTCTTAGCATTGTACCGATTCTATTTAAAAATTATGGGTTCAGACTTACGGTTTGTTACAATTTTAGTAGATTTTTGCACTTGCAGTGAAAAAAATAGTGGGTTCAAATGAACTTGTTACCACAATGCTGCATTTGCCTCTGCACCCCGCTCCCTAGTTAGTTCATAGAAAGTTAATATCAAGAACGCATAAGCCTGATATTTAAGTGGAGAATGATAGAAAGGATGAACACATTATCTACTGAGCTTCGAATCGTGTGCCACTTCGAAAAGGAAAAGGGTAGTTCCAAATGAAGGACCCAGTCTCAAGGGGAAAGCTTCCCGGTGTCCAAGTGTCAAGTCTCGAGGGCTTTTCTTTTGTTGTGCTTCCCGGAAAAAAGCTGGTTAGCCTTTTTTTTTTACTTACAACTCAAGTAATATTAGCTATTTGTGTAAAGCAACGATTCGTCAATAAGTAGTTCAATTGCTTCCCTTCGAACCGTACTTGAGAATTTCTTACCTCATACGGCTCAACAGTCAATTCTTTTTATTTCTTGTTCTTGGTTGAAACTGTTAGTTGAATTATTTCTTGTTCTTGGTTCGAACGGTTAGTTGAATTATTTCTTGGTTTCATCCGTTTATTCATTCAATTCACAGTCACAAGGGGCTGGAAGAACTTCTAGTTTAAGGACTTCTCGGTTATAAAAAAGAAGTTAATATCAAGAACGGACCATTAGAAATCTCTTAGTTTGTGTTTCTGAAACTATAGTAATGCTACTAATAACAATTTACAAACATTTTCAGATACAAACCTAGAGGAGAAACTGTTGGATATGGGTATAAAGGAGGTAATAGTGACTGGAGTAATGACCAATCTGTGTTGTGAGACAACAGCCAGAGAGGCATTTATAAGAGGGTTCAGAGTCTTCTTTTCCACAGATGCTACTGCAACTTCCTCAGCAGAATTGCATGATGCTACACTCAAGAACTTAGCTTATGGTTTCACTTATTTGGTTGACTGCAGAAGGATTCAAGCTGCCTTCTCAATTTCCTGAGCACCACTCAGGAGTCAGCTACAACAACCTAGGTTGATCGGACTCTTCAAATAATGTCGACGAGTGCATGTTGGATCCTCTTAAGGTAGTGCATTGTTATCTAACACACGGGTGCAACCTATGTTGTTCGAACTCTTAAAAAAATGTCGACGCGTGTATGCTAGATCTTATTAAAGTAGTGCATTTTTTAGAGGATGCAACAACATTTTGGGAGAGTCCGAGCAGTATGACAACAACTATGACTAAATGTTAGTCATTCGTTTCCAATTTATGTGATGCACTTTGATTGCCCGGGCATGGAGTTTTTTTAGAAAAAGGAAAGGCTTTTGGAAACTTGTGGCGTAAGCTCGTTTGGACATTAGTTTTTTTTTCCCTTCCTTTCTTTTTTCAAAAAGTATGGGCTTTAGTTTTTCTTTTCCTTCCTTTTTTTCAAAAGATATTGGCAGAACGTTGTTTGGTTAATACATTAGGATGCTTTTCTGGTTAGTTTCTGTAGACGAGATTTTCAAATTTGAATCAGTTTTTTCAAGTGAGATTTTTTCTCACAATACTTCAACCTTTATTCAAGTGAAATGCAAGTCGAAATACAACTATAACTTACATTTTTCAACATCAACTTCAAATACTATCTTTTTCTAAGTATCACTCAATTCATTACCAAACGTTTTCCTATTAAAACAAGCCATATAGATTTGTATCGTTATAAATCATTTCATTAAGAGTAAATCGAAAAGTTTAAAGTTAATTCTTTTTGTAAGTATATAAACGTATTTTTTTTTGGGAATAGAAAAGTGAATTACGTAAATTAGAATAAGGGAGTATGAGTTAGCACAACCGTAACACATCGTTCTGTATATTATGTGAAGTTGCCAAAAAAACAAGAAGATGTTGTGAATAACCTTAAGTGGTTGGTTCACTATTGCATTGAGCCTTTGCTTTTTACCATAGTAATGGTTTAGTAGTTGACTAGTAATACTCATGATGCGATTTCATGGCTATTTGCAGGTGATATTGTAGCTGACGAAATTAGCGAGAGAGGAACCGTGGAGAAGTACTTTAGCGAGTAAATATTTTAGAATAAGTAGATTAGCGAGTAAAGGTTTTAGAATAAGCAGATGTAAGATAGAATAAGTACATGACAAGTTTTATTCCTGCATAAGAGAGATGAAGGTGAAGTTAGATTGCACAAGATGGTTGAAATAAAGAAGTACTACGTAATGCTATGTGAAAAAGTTATACCTCATAAAGTGAAATGTAAGTAGAGTTCAATAAATATATTACTGTATATGGAAGTATTATGCCTTTTGAGTCCCAACATAGGTTGGACAATACAAGAAATGACAACACCAAATAAAGGAGTAATCTCTAGTTAAAGGGCTATTTATAGGAGTGATAGAATTAGAAATGATGATATCAGGGATAGAATGGGAGTGGCATCGGTGGAGGATAAGATGCGAGAAGCTAGATTGAGATGGTTCGGACACGTGGAGAGGAGAGACATAAATGCTCCAGTGTGGAGGTGTGAAATGTTGGCTATGGACGGGTACAAGAGGCGTAGAGGTAGACCGAGGAAGTATTGGGGAGAGATGATTAGACGGGATATGGCGCAGGTGCAACTCACCGAGGACATGACCTTAGATAGGGGGTTATGGAGGACATGTATTAGGGTAGAAGGATAGTAGGTAGTCCAACGTAGTCCTACCTACACTTATAAATTGGTAGTTGTAGTATTATTATTGTAGGCTCGCTTAGCCTATCATATTGCCTTATAGTTTCTTGTCGTTTGATTTAAGTTGCTATGTGTATTTTGTTTGTCTTATTTACTTGCATTAGCTATTGCTTCTTTTTGTTTCTTTCTTTTTCAGAATGCGATGTCATGACTTACGTACTTTGTGTGTCTTGCTTTGTTTGGGCTTGTACTTTGTCTTGAGCCAAGGATCACTCGGAAACAACCGCTCTACCTACCAAGATAGAGGTAAGGTTTGTGTACACTCTACCCTTCCAGACCCACATTGTCGGGTTTCACTGGGTATGTTGTTGTTTATTCAGCCTCGACACACAGTTTCTTCAGCCCTTTTTTCTAATTTTGAACTAAGGTACAACGTTTGTTTGAAAATTCCATGACTGTTATAGTGATATGTTGTTATATATGTACATACATTTTACATTTAGATTTCATATAACTGTTGTAAATAACAGTACGCAAAAAAAAAATTCTTTACTTTTTATGTTATAAATGAAAACAAAACTTGTTAAATTTAAAATCTCAACTGATTTTCATATTTCATTAATTAAAAATTGAAAAGACTAATACATTACTAATAAATTCATAAGTTGTATCGTACCGACAAAGAATTAAAATCTAAGGAGTATATGTATTTAAAATTAATTGAAAATTTTAAAATTTTAAGTTTGACGTAAGAATTTTACATTGTAGGTTGTTTAGTAAATTCCAGTCTCTTAGTGACGATATAACGCTTGAATTGACGAAGATTTTTGTCTAAACTTTCACCAAAAGGGTATCCAATTTCTTTTCCCCTTTAAATATTCGTACTTGAAATTTACTATGTTCATGACATTAAAGATAATTGTTAAAAATATTTAATATTTTATTTTTATACATAATGTTTTTCTTATTAAATATTATTACACAATATTTGAATATGGCTGTTATAGAGAGTTAATTTTACAAAGAGTGTTCGTTATAAAGAATGCCACTACTGATATAGGTAAAATGTTACTACAGAGAAATAAAATATAATATGAAAAGTCGGGTTTGGAGTGAATTAGACAGTTATAATGAAATACTGTTATAACAAAGAGCGGGAGGTTTGACTGTATGTTATTTTATTTTGTTACTTTAGCTAATCCAATCAATTTGGAAAGCTATTAAATGAGTAAATAACAGACTCATGCTAATTATTTTTGTTTCCTAATTTCTTTAATTAAGACAATTCCCTCACCTTGAAAAGTTGTCGCTTATGGTAGGTAAGAACTCATGCATATTTGATATTTATTTAAAGAATAATTTATATTAATTATTTACCATGATATTCTTTGGAAACGGAATTATCTCCGCTATTACTATAATCTAATATGAAATCAATTTCAGAAAAGGTGCTCAAGTTAAGAAAATTATTTAGCAAAGTTACTTTTTGCAATTTATGATAATAAAATCACTCAACTAATTCTTTATTCCGTAAAATATAATACTAACCAGTGCATCCATTTTCAGGGACTTAAAATGTGACTTGGCATCTCATATTTTATTTAATAATTTGTTTGTTTTATTTATTGGACCAAGACCTATTTAATTAAGGATATTCAACAAATAAACTATTCACTAGCTTATTTCCCGGATGTTTTTAATTAAAGTGGTCTTGGTCAAACAAGGAAAATAACAAAAACATTTAATAAAATATGGGATGAATTAGACAATCATATAATGCCAAGAGTAAATACTTATCTGCATAGAGTATTTACACTAAATAACTTACCTTGAAAGGATTTGGCTTATAGTAGGTAGATCTCATACATGATCTATAGAAATTGTTTTTTATCAATTACTTTCCATATAATATGCTTTGGAAACTGAATTATTTTTGCCATATTATAACCTAAGATTAAGTATTCCCTATATAAAGGGACTGTATATCCCTGAGTTTCACAACTCATAATTTATGACTAATAGGAGACATAATGAGAGGATCGGCTAATACACCAAAAAAAAAAAAATGGTCCTTAATTCCTTATGGAGCCTTGTTCTATCAAAGGATCTTGTTGATAAAGCATTTGATCCTCAAATCTCGAGTTAAAATCTTGATAACCTGAAGGCTTTTAACAAAGAGACGGATAATGATTTTAACTCGAGTCATCTCTTTGTTAAGGCCTTCAAGTTAACTCGACATGACCGCATTCTAATTTGGATTTAGTTTGGGTTTTTGGGAATTGGTAAAATGATTTGGGTTGACAAGTTAAACTAGACTTTGGGTTTGAAAATCCCGTGTTGAGCACGAATTTCCATATGGTGAGTGGTGGCAGAGGGTGTCGGGAGTAGGATTTCAGGGCATGACAGTGGTTGTGGTGGGGACGCCGATTTGTGGGATGTGAGGTCGGTGGTTGGTTAGGGACGACAGACAAGTGTGGTGGTAGTGGTGGTGTGGGGGTGTCTGTCGGGGTTCCAGGTGGGTATGTTGCTGGGGCGTGGGTTAGGGAATGTCGGATATGGCGACGGTGGTGGGTTGGGGCCAAACTGGGGTGTTGGTGGGTACGGTGTGCCGGTGACTGGAGGTATGGCGGGGGACGGGTGGTGCAGTGGAGGGTCGGCTATGGTGTTTCCTGGTGGTGGGGACACATCGATTTGGTGATGGGGGTTCCGGTGACTGGAGGTGTGAACAGTGACGGGGTGCTTGCTACCAGAGGTGGCGGCAGTCGACGACGAGGGAGACTGAGGCAGAGATGGTGAGGCACTGACGCTGTCGGAGGTGACAGCGGTAGGTGGCAGTGGCGGACTTGCGGTGGTTGGCTAATGCTGGACTGGTCGACTGTTGGTAATGGCAGTGGCTGCCGGAATCTGTGAGGCGACGGTGGGTTGGATTGACGCCTGGAATGGAAGACTCGACGGGGCAGGGACGGCGGCTGCGGAAACTGGCAGTGCCGGAGTAGTGCGTTCCGACCGTGATGAAACAGTGGTGTCACGGCGGAGGAGGGAGCTGACGATGAGGGAGAGGTCTGATTCATCGAGAAACGTGTAATATGTGTTTTGGAATTTTTGAATATTCGAAAACGGGAAGATCGTCTCGTCGAAAGCGACGTGACGAGACAAGTGGATTTTATGACTACAAGTCATAGCACATATATCCCCTATGATTTGGCGAAAAACCGACGAAGACATAGGGAGCAGTGCGAGGTGCTAATTTATGGGGAGCAGTGGAGGCAAGATTTGGGTAGCACAGGCAACCGAAAATTCTAAGGTGGACATAGGACGGGATCCGACGGTAGAGAATTTCGGTGGGTATTTTGTTGTGAAGAGTACTGGTAGGTAAAATATTAAGGATATATGCTACCATTTTGACTGCATAGACCCAGAATGACGGGGGAGAGAGGCATGAAAAAGAAGGGTACGAACCATGTTGTTGATAGTATGGATGATTAGTTCGGCTTTTCCATTTTGGGGTGAGGTATGGGGACACGAGAAACGGAAGACCATGCCATTCTTGGTGCAAAAATTATGAAACGCGGAATTATTAAACTCACGACCGTTGTCACATTGGAATGATTTAATGGATTTTTCAAATTGTGTTTTGATAAAGTTACGAAACTCGATAAACTTAGTAAACTTGAGACTTGAATTTTAGAGGGTAAATCCAGAGAAAGTGAGAAAAGTCATATAATAACACAAGATAGAATTTATGACCCAGAGAACTAATAACAGGAGATGTCCATAAATCTGCATGAATAATATCAAACGGAGAAAACGTAACACTTAAGGAAGACTGAAAAGAGAGGTGAACGTGTTTGCCTAAAGGGAAAGAAAAACACGGTTGGACAGATTTTCCACTAGGACAACGGATTAAATTATTGTTCTGAAGAAAATTAAAAACATGAGCCCCTGTATATCCAAGTCTATTGTGCCAGGTTGGCGGAGAGATAGTTACTAAAACGGTGGAAGGAGAGACTTGCTAAATATGATTAAATATATATACATGTACACGTGCTAATAATATTTTAACTCGAGAATTGAGGATCAAATGCTTTATCAAGAAGATCCTTTAATAGAACAAGGCTCCATAAGCAATTGAGGTAACTGAGGTGAATATCACGAAGAGAACAGAAGCCAGATAACCAACAATTAATAAAAAAACGTAAAATATTTACAAAGGGAATTGAGGACCAGTCTATTCTTGGTTTGATTTTCTTGTTCCGTCATTCATGTTCTTCATGTAGCTGATCATTCTCGATATAGTTTTGAATATCAATTTTTTCGTTATTTAAATTGTGTGCCTCTGTCATTTATAGTTATTTATCATTCAATGAGTGACTGATAAAGGATCCGTTGATATAATCTAATTTAAATATTCTTTCTATCGTACCATTTATTAGTTAGTTATAAATTATAATTATAAAATTGTCCATGAAATAGAATAAAGATAAAGGTTGCATTTGATATTGAAAGAAATAATCCCCTTGATTATTTTCATTAATGAATGAGTATATATATAATTTACAATTTTCATAATAGGGAAAATCCTATTCTTATTCTACTCTCAAAATCCTATTCTATTTGTACAAGAATTCTATAATTATAGTAAGTGTACAATGTTAATTATATACAAAAACTATTACCAAAAACCATGATATACACGGTGGGTATACCGTGTATATCACCGTCTCCCAATTTCCTTAGATTTTCGTGATATATACAGTGTACTCACAATATTATACACAGTGTATATCATGTATGTACAATATGATATACTTTCACACCCCTACAGTCATAGCGGGCGGTCTTCGTACGCTGAGACTGTCCCTAAAATCTTCAAATAGGACTGAGGGAAGACCCTTAGTGAAGATGTCTGCAATTTGATACTTGGAAGGAACATGTAAGACGCGTACTGGTCCACGAGCTACTTTTTCGCGGACAAAATGGATATCCATCTCAATATGCTTAGTGCGCTGGTGTTGAACTGGATTCCCAGAAAGATATATGACACTAATATTATCACAATATACCAAGGTAGCTTTTTGAATGGGAAAGTGAAGCTCCAAAAGAAGATTACGTAACCAACATGATTCAGAAACCACATTGGCTACCCCTCGATACTCGGCCTCTGCACTAGAGCGTGATAAGGTAGCCTGTCGTTTGGCAGACCATGAGACCAAGTTATCACCAAGAAACATGCAATAACCAGACGTGGAGCGTCTGGTATCTGGACAACCACCCCAATCATCATCGGTATATGAGACAAGTGTAGAGGCCGGTGTTGGATATAGATGCAAGCCATAGTCAAGTGTCCCCTGGATGTATCAGATAATGCGTTTGAGCGCATTAATGTGCTCCACCGTTAGGATCATGCATAAACAAACACACCTGCTGGACAACATACGTAATATCCGGTCTCGTGAAAGTAAGTTACTAAAGAGCTCCAGCAAGACTGTGATAGTGAGTGGGATCCTCGTAAGGTGAGCCAGCCGCAGCACCCAACTTGGGCTTAGTATCAACTGGAGTGGAAGTAGACTTACATGAGGACATACCAGCCTTGTCAATTATCTCAGCGGCATACTTCCGTTGTGATAAGAATAACCCACCTCTATGACGAGAGACAACAATCCCCAAAAAGTAACTCAAGGGCCCCAAGTCTTTCATAGCAAACTCAGAACTGAGCATTGTCATGATAGACTTGTGCAAAGCATCAAAAAAGGCAGCCAAGATAATATCATCCACATATAATAGAATATAAGCCAGGGAAGAACCATAACAATATATGAACAACGAATTATCAGACATGTTGTGAGAAAACCCAATAGATGAAACATAGTCTGCAAATCTCTTATACCAAGACCGTGGGGCCTGCTTAAGCCCATACAAGGACTTCTTCAATAAACAGAAATGATGAGGATATTTGGGGTCTCGAAAACCCAAGGGCTGATGCATGTAAATGGTCTCCTTAAGATCACTGTGTAAGAAAGCATTCTTCACATCCACCTGATGAATGAGCCATGCTTTCGAAAGAGCCAAGCTGAGAACAATGCGAATGGTAGCCGGTTTGACCACCGGACTAAATGTCTCACCACAATCCACACAAACCTGCTGAGTTTTACCATCACCTACAAGACGAGCCTTATGTCGCGCAAAAGAACAATCAGAATTATCTTTATGAGTAAAAATCCATATAGACCGAATAATATTAACACCAGAAGGACGGGGGACCAACTCCCACGTCTTATTGTCAATAAGAGCATTATATTCGTCGTTCATAGCTAATTTCCAATTCGGGTCATTTAAGGCAGACACTGGGTTGCGTTCGGGAAATTTTCCATGTTGACGTGGGGAAATTCCTGCTCAAGGGTAACAACTCTGGAATTTTGACTAAATTGGAATATGTCACGCAACCTATCCTAAGAAGCCATCGCCGTAGCATCAGGCTCAATAATCTTCTGCAACAGGTCGGTAGAAATAGTGGAGTAAATCAACTGAAGGACGATGGTATCAAGAGTCGTCCACACCTTAGGATCATCCTCGCGTTGAGGCACCTCCATATCCTCAGGAGCCGCGGGGATTATATGATGGATGACTTGATGCGAACGTGCGTGAATTTTGAACAGTTCGGGCCACGTCGCATATTGGACATTTTCTATTTCAAGAATAAGAGGGATGTGATTCTTGATGTTAGAAACTATAAGGGCAGGATGAAACATGTTCTTTGATGTAGACATACTGATAGAACAATATGTGATTGAGGGATTTGGATGATAGAGGAGGTACCATCGGAATAAACCAATCCGAGAACAAGTTACGGAAAAACTTGGTCTTGGTTTTGTTCACTGTTTGGTCGACGACAATAGGAAGAAAATTGGGAGAGGATTTTAAGACCTAGACTTATGATACCATAAAAGAATAATCCCTTGATTAATCTCATTAATGAAAGAGTATATATACAATTTACAAATTGCCATAATAGAAAACCTATTCCTATTCTACTTCCGAAACACTATTCTAGTAGTACAAGACTCCTACAACTATGGTAAGTATACAATGCTAATAAAGGTAACATTTACACTACAATATTACAACAATATACACATAATAATCTGCCAATCCCGTGATGGGCTGTTGATTCACAATCCGAGATGGCGGTCCAATATACATAAGTATACACGTGTATATCGTGTGTATACTTATGTATATTTAACAACCTTCATTAACAAGTCTAATCAAAGTACTTATATCTATATATAAGTTTTTAGGGAAAAAAGGCACAATAGAACAACAGATGTAGTAATAAGCCAATACACGAATGGAACATGAAAATATATATATCCTAGCTACTAAACATCTATGAAAATTTGAAATTTAGGTTGCCAACCCAAATAAAAATGGTGGCTGCATTGGAGTTTGGCAGTTGACCTGCCTTTGTTATCTATATCAACCTCCTGGCAAAGAGAGCATTCTGGAGCAGTTATATCATTTGGAAAAAGATTATCAGAGACAAGCATTAGAGGTGAAGAAGAATCGGCCATTAGAGGTCAAGACCGAACAAACTAAACCTTCTAGATTAAGCAAATGACTTGTCATGATGGAGGTGAGATATATAGGGGAAAATCACAACCCTTTTTATAGGAAAAAAATAACAACCACCTTTTGTGGATTAATTATAAATTTGAAAGCTGGTGGAATAAATGGAAAAACTATGAATTTGAAGGGTTATAGTAAATAAATAATGCACATACAGAACCCCTTATAGAAAAAAAATATATTAGATTGTGGTAATTTATTGATGAGTCGTGATTTTGTTCTTATCTTGGTTCTAGGCTAGACTCATAAGACAAGTTACAGGTAATTTAGTATTAATTGACCTTAACTTCTTAATCTGGTGGGGTTAGATTCTCTATTTCAAGATTTTTCTCAAGTATCTTTATCGGTTTGGTTCAGTTGTTTTTTCTCTATATGTTTGTTTTTCCGTATTATATCTCATGAATTATTTTACTTTTGTTTTACTTGGTATTTGTTGGAATATTAATATTGATAACTTTGCTCATAATTAGTCCGTTTACTAATTCTTCACCTAAACTTTATTAATTATCTATAGATATACCATTCTAGGTGTAAGAAAATACGCATTTTCAACATTTCTAGTTGGAAGCTAACAGCGACTAGGATTTGAGTAATAAGAAACAGTTTTTGCCCTCTAAACAGTTTTTAGACTAATTGTAAAAAATTAACGAAACCAAAGATAAGTAAGAAGTCGATCCCTATAGGACATCTAATAAAATTGAAACGATATAGGGAACCTAGTATAAGTAAGAAGTCGGTCCCTATAGGACATCTAATAAAATTGAAACGATAAAGGGAACCTAGTATAAGTAAGAAGTCGGTCCCTATAGGACATCTAATAAAATTGAAATGATATAGGAAACCTAGTATAAGTAAGAAGTCGGTCTCTATAGGACTTTCATATCCCATTGTTACAAAAGGCTAGCAACTTGTTATCAGCTTCAAATTTAGCCATGTCTTCGGCTTTGAGATTCACCCAAGCTTCTATCCCGTCACCTGATTTTGTGTCCATAAATCCAATAATATCCTTCGTAGCGAGCTGACCTGACCCGACCCAAATCGGCTTGCCCCAACCAAAATCAGCTTCATACAGGGGAAAATTACACAAACTTGAAAAACAAAGTAATGCCATGTGTCCTTTTCTTTTATCATTTGCTCTTTCCTGGAACAAATTCAAGTGTTGTTGATCATTTTTCTGGAGTTGTGATACAAAATCACTGTTAATTTCCAACATAGATTCTCTTACTTGGTCCATAAACTGAAAAAAATTCGTCTTTGCTACCTTTATCGAAGAACGGTACAACAAGTGCGGACCGCATTATGTTCCTGAACAAAGATTCGGGCAGGGCCGAGTCAGCCCGCCCATTGACCGAATGCGGTGACAGTAAATCTTGTTCGGGTCCCTTACGGAATGAACGGTCGCCATGAAACGGTTCCATAAAAATGCTGATAAAGCTAAAATCCTCGAAGGGCGTCGTCCTGATCCACGTACTCGTTTATGAGAGATGAAATATCGGAGTTAGAAAATACGAACCTTTTGGTGACAATGTTTTCCCTTTGAATTTTCAAGCACGCGTCCCGAACCAGGAGCACGTCCTTGGGTGGAAAAAGCATAGCAGAGTCAAATTTCGGAGAAAAAAAGGGGGAATGACACGTGTCATCACAATCGCGATGTGCAATGGCTGCCCACGTGTTGACAAACATGAAACACGAGGCCGCTTCAGCTAGCTTGTGAGAGACGCCTATGCCAATAGCCATTCCTCCGCATTCAAAAAAATTTACTTGGTACTACTAGACCAAGATCTTTGTTGAGTTTATTAGGAATCGGATCGGAAATTATATCCGCGAGCTTACACTTGACTACAACTTCGACGTAAGGGACACCTTCGTGAAAGACAAATGAGTTTAGCTTGAAGAGGAAAGGAGTTTTCGTTCTGATTGGGTTGCTTCGGTTAGTTAGAGGAGTGGTCAGTCAATCGAAACGCTCTGGAGAAGCGATAAAGGTTGTTCACGACACGCCCTACTATAGGATAGAATTTGGTTAACGCCATAGATAACGATAACTTTATTTTGTCTGAACGCTCTGTGTTGGAAAATCGATCACTCGCAGGGTAAAAATAAATAAACGAGGGGCATAAAGATGGGAGGAACTACTTGATCAAGATATGAAAGGCTATAATGACGAAGTTTTCTCTGAGTTGGAGTACATGGCTTGAGTAGTATTTCCTTGGAAATTACTTCTATTTCAACCTTCATTCCTTGTCCTTTTCTTTTTTCCAAGCAAAATATAAGCCTATTTAATTGAATAGTAGAAAGAATGCTAAAAGATATTGGTGAAGTAATGGAGGATCTGATATAGATTGAAAAAAGGGAAACCAATGCTAGCTAACGAAAGGGTTTAGGATTCGCCTCCCCAGTACACCAATCAGGAAGAAAGATTTTGTGCTTTTCACCTTTTCGTCAAATCAGAATGAGAGTCAATCGGGTTGATCGGAATATTCTTATTTCATATCTCTATAACATTCAGGTTTCTGTATAAGTGACTCATCTATTGTTGGTGGTATTGAACATTATAATAGACAAGGCAATTAAGAAACATATAAAAGAAGAGACGCATGAGCCGTTTCTCTCTAATGTGAAAATGTATTTTTTTTCTTGTTTTTGTTTTTGTTGAACTTTCTTTTTTGTCTATACAACTAAAGAACAATCTGATCCCAAGATATACAAATAAATAAACAATATTTTTGGTCCAAAATAAATAAATAGAAGGGTAAACGAAATGATAATGCAAGCAGCAAGCGTAGAGATGGCGGTAGGTCCTGGACTCGGTCCGGATCCGGTGGATCAAGATCCATTTTATAGGATATGGATCTTCAAAATTTGGACCCGACGGATCCGGATCGGTCCCGGATCCATTTATGACAGATCGGATATGGATCTGGATCTTGTATTTGAGATCCGTATCCGACACGTGGATCCGTTTTTTATTAAATATATTCATAACCTAGAATGTAATTTTATAAGTATTTTCTTAAAATTGCTAAGCACATCCTTGCAAGTTTAATTCTCAAAACAAGTTTAATTTATCCCCGCGTTAACTCAAAAACTAAAAAATAAAGAGGTAACTTCGATAATAAAATCAATGTTATATTAGTGAATGACTAACATCTTCATAGACAAGTAGTTAAAATTATATTCACTTCATTTGTGAAGATTCCAAGCACATGCAAGTTCTGCATTGTGGAAATACTAGTTATCATTTTCCACAACTATTGTCATTGTCCAACATTTTCAATTAATAGCTCACAATCAAAACGAGACAGCGAACAAAATATCTCATATGAACATTTCAAAATTGAAACACAGTAAACTGTTAGCTAATTAAAAATCGTTTGTCAGTTCAAAAAAAAATTCTTAGCAAGGTTACATTTTTAGCAAGGCAATTTTTTTTACATGTGGATCCAGATCCGATCCGTGGACCCGGTGAATCCGATGGATCCGGATTTGAATATGATTTTTATAGACCCGACAGATCTGGATTTAGGTATGAAAAACGGATCTGAATCTGGATCTAGTAGGATCCGGTCCAGATCCAATCCGTTGCCATCCCTAAGCAAGCGATAAGAAACAACATTGTTAATTAAAATTGTGTAAACTCGAATTTTGATCCTTGTGATGTTTCACTAAGCATATCTAGGTTGAATTAATTAAAAAACCTCATGTTTTTGGTCCATATACATAGTAAAGATGTTTTATTTAGATCATTCTAGATCCATATTACCTTCAAATATGGCATAACAACACAAATTTAACATAATGCACGATCAATTAAATGGAATAATAGTCAATAATTCATCAAATTTGTGAAGATTCACAAGCAAAAGGATCAATAATATACATTTCGACTAATTGAAGGTTAAATGTACACCACCCACCATGGATGCGTTAGCACTACAAATAAAAAGAGAAGAAAGAAAAAAATGGTTGAATGTGTGCAACCAAATAACACAAGGACCAATATCAGTATCTAATGATAATTCGGGGACTAAAAGCACAAAATTTGCAATATTAAATGACAACCTTAATTACTTTTCCAAGATAAAGAAAAAATCATTTTTCCTGGTCAATTCTTGGTCCCTCTCAATGGTTCAGATTTTTCTATTTGCTTATTTTTTCATGAAATAATGCCGCCACTGAAAGTATATCTATGTCCTAGAGACAATCTATATTAGGACAAATGTACTTTATACACGTTCGTATTATTATTAATAGAGATTAATATTTTGACATTTGCAATTATTGAATTATTAGTTGATTGGTTGTAATATTCTATAATATGCATCCCTAGAGGTTACATTGTTATTAATAGTGTGAGATATTAATATTATAACGTAACTCTTAAAATAGCCTCGACTAATGATCATCGAGAATGGGATATCGATGATATGTGATAAGTCGACATGTGGTCTGCATCACATCCTTAGAGGATGTAGTATGTCTCACCTGCTACGAGTAATGGCTACTCGTGATGGACACATGGATACTTTGAAAGTATTGGTATACCCCTATTTGATATACTTGTTTGTTATACATGTCTAAAGTATGATCAGCGTGTGGGAGATAGAAGTCCTTAGACTTGAGGTCAATACACACCTTGTCTACAGAGTAATATACTTTGATCCTGTCCTAAGCTCAAATGCCTTATAGGTTGAGATACGGCTTGTATTGGGTACATTACGATGTGGATTAAAGGTGGTAGTTGAGCCAAGATTAGGATTCATTCCTCGAGTGTATATTCGAGAGAACACTCAGCTTCTCAGTGATATTGGGTTGACTAAGTCGTTGGCCAACACAATAGACATATCTAGAATATGGTTTTGTTATCAACCAATATAGATGAGATATAATGATCAAGCCATTTGGTAAATCCCAAGCTTGATCGAGTGCGTCGAGAATGAAAGGATTTTATCTTCCCACATAAAGGTTCAGTTTACTAGATTCGTGTAAATATACTTCACATATTGAGTTCGTCTTACGACGCCGTCTAGGAGTTCCGTGTAGACCCTGATATGATTAGTGTCGATATGTGAAGACCTGTAGGGTAACACTATGTGAATTGTTTCTTCGATCTAAGGGTGTATTGAAAAAGTGTTAAATATTCAATTTGGAATCGAGATATTTAAATTAATAATAACTATGAGATAATTTCTATTTGATGGAAATTATTTAATTAAGTCAAGATTGAATTTTGGATTTAATTAAAATGTGCTGAAAATATTTTGTGAAAAGGGCGAGGCGCCGCGGCGCTAATTGGGCAGCAGGCCAAATCAGATTGGCGTGCTACAATTCGTTTTGGGCCAGACTTTGAGCCCAACCCAAAATCTGAATTTTGCCCTAATTTCACACATATATAGAGCACCTTCTCATTCATTATTAAATACATTATTCATATATTATTCTAAGTCTTAGAGACCTAGAATAAAACTCTCTCTTAAACCTCTGCCGAATTTCCTAGCTGTTTGAAGGAGAGTTCTTGGAACTTGCTGTCGAGGATCAATTGCGTGCGCACCCTTGGAAATTACTAAAAGACTCCAAAGTTTCCTAACCGTAAGTATTCTATCAAAGTATTACGGTTATATACATATTATGTATTGACGTGTTTTATATTACTACACAATCATCCTACAGTTCGTCGCTTGTTGGATTTGAAACACAAAATTTTCAAATTTCGCTGCGTACATAAACCCAACGAAAACTTTCAGCCACACACAACATCACAAATTTTTTTCTTCAATATTCCATTTCCGGCTGCAGGCTGAGGACGGCAGTATACCACAACACAAAATGTACCATCATCAAATGGGATGAAGAAAGTGCAAAGATTCTTAATAATTTTTCACGAAATTTGAAAATTATGGGAGTGATGTGACATGCACCAAAAAATTGACTACAAAAAAATCACTAGTCACTGAATTCTGCACTGAAAAATATTCAGAAACTATTTCCATTTAATTTTGATAGAAAAAACTTAAATAATATTATTTTCATACAGAAAATTAAAAAATTTGAATTGTTTGAAAGTTATCCAACTTGAGTTATGAGAGTACGGATGATTTCTTTTTCATTTTCAGAAAGAAAGAAGTTCCCTACGTTTCAATGGAATCTGTTTCCTACCTTGTGTTTTCCCAATGGGCTGATTCGGTGAAAATAAAGTGAAAAAATCACGTTTTATAGCACAAATTCCCACCGAATGTCGGTAGAAAAAACCTATATTATATCTATTATATTTCTGTTAAGAGTCCCACATCGGTAATGGAATGAGAACAAGGACTCCTTATATAGACTTAGACAATCCTCACCCTACAAGCTAGCTTTTGGGGTTGAGTTAGGCCCAAGATCCATTCTTACACGGTATCAGAGCTAAACTCATTCCAATTTTTTGTTCATCGATGTTGGGCCCCCAAATTACTGTTGGAAATTTACTAATGTGGAATTAAATTTATCCCATTATTTATGACTCGAACAATTGGGGCCCCGCATGTAGGAAATGTCGTTTCTACACACGTGCAATTTTAGTGCCAAGTATCATAAATTTCGTAAATGAAAGAGATATTGGTACGTAAGTGAAATGTTTGAGACATAGAATGATGTACAATTATTTGCTAAATGACAAGTGTTCCACGTTGGTAAACGAAGGAAGGATTGTGCAAGGTGTAAGATGGAACGGGTCGGAAAAGGGTTGCGGCGCCTCCCGGACTGGCGCCGCGGCGCCTGACTGGCAGTAAGCTTCGTCGGCTTTCTGGTTGAATTAGCGCCGCGGCGCTAATGTGGCAGAGCCGCAACGCTTCATTGGCAGTGAGTGCTCGACGGAAGTCCAAAAGTTTGGCTGATTATGGAGAGGTTTTGGAGCATTAACTTGGCAATTTTTCCTCCATAACTTAGCCATTATTTGGCTGCATTAGTTGGTGGTTTAAAGGGCCATTACATGACATTTAAATGACCATTACATGGACACTTGAAGGGACCATCTTGCACACCTATAAATTGAGGCCTTTGACTCAATTCTATAGATGAAGAGATGAACATATGAACAGAAAAACAAGTTCACAACACCACAAAGAGATCAGATTTTCATGATAGCAATCCTTCTCTTAACAATCTTCATTATTCGTGTTATTCGCTGAGATCATTTGTGTAGGCTTTGCACGCTTGATAGTTTGTTGTTTCATCTTGGGAGACTATTGTCCACACTTCCGTAAAACCTATATACGGGAGCAATCTTGTCTTAAAGACAGAGAGTCATCTCTCGACTCAGCCGGTGGTGTTGTGGTTTATCTAATTTGTTGCTAAATGTTTCAGGTGTTAACTTAACAGACGAAGGACTCTTAACCGTTCGTATTCTCAGCGGATCTACAAGCCACAAGAGTAGCCGTTCATGTTCTTGTATTTCCGAATACAAGTTCTATATTTGAAATTTCATTCAAGATCAAGATATTGACAACTCGTTGTTGTCCTCATTGTTCTTTATCTTTTTGATCACTGTAATAGTTATTTACTATTCCCGTTGTTACTTTACATATTCCAACAATTATATTATCCACGCTTCAGTTAACAGGGTCTGGGCGTGCGGGGAGTGTTAAGAGTCCCACATCGATAATGGAATGGGAACATAGACTCCTTATATGGACTTAGACAATTCTCACTATACAAGCTATCTTTTGGGGTTGAGTTAGGCCCAAGATCTATTCTTTACAATTTCTAATAGTGGATATTGTTCAAAACATTCAAAAGTGAATTTACTATGTTATTTCTATAACTTGAATGATCATTAAAGCAATTAATCCATCGCCTAAGCAATGAGCGCATATAATAAAAAAGATTCAATGTTTTTGAATTTTCTTGCAATGATTTGATTAAAAACATTTAAAACAACCTGAAAAGTACCCTTAAAAATTGAAAGGCATCAACTAGATTGACAAAATTTAAAGGTCTGCAGGTCTTTAGTAACTTGAATTCATCAGACATATAGAAATTAAACATATAACATAAGGACTCAAATCAAATCATCTTTTACATATGTAATGGAGTAGCCTATACCTGTGCTATTCTATTCATATTGCTGCATGAATTCGTCGTTGAACTTTTTGAAACTAACCATTATTGCAGGCATATCTTCTTCTGCTGGCAAGATAGTTGTCCTTAGGTGGAACACCCTACATAGAGAAGCATCACCAGTAATACAATAAATTCCACAAAAAGCTAGTTTAATAAATTAGCTTTTATTAAACTAATTGGACGGCTCGTAGCGCAACAGGAAATGGTCTCCTATAATCAGTTGCAATTGTAGAAATAGCACTCATTAACCACTTTTTGGCCATGTCTTCGAAGCATAGCCACTGCCATGGAGTTTCAAATTCAAATAGTGAACTTTCAAAACATAAAAAAATTCCATAATAATGCCCTGGAATAGAACTTGATACGTCACGACAGTAGCTATTTCTTAATTACACAGGACTAAAAAGTGGCAACTTGTGAATTTTACCCGTTACTACTTGAAGTAAACAAAATGGCCCTACAAAGGTATCTTGTGTTTTATTTTCCAATCTCCCTACATTATATTTCGCCCGACTCATAAGGAAAGGGACATGCAACTAAAAGAACATTTGTGATCTCCCCCAATTTAACATAGCTTCGCAATTTGGGCACAGAATTACAGAATGTGGATTTTTGCAAATGGATTGAGAATCTGATAAGAGAATGAACTCACCCTTCCTTCTGACCGAAACCCGAACCCGGGACAGTAGAGATGCCCGTCGCTTCCAACAGCTTGAGACAATAGAAAACATCAGGAGCTTTCCCGAGCTTCTTTGCAGCGTCTATCGCTCCCGGAGGTAATTTTATTTGCGGGAAGGAATACATAGCACCTGTATAAATATCTCTTCGCAAAATGTAAATGATACATGGTCATTTCAACTTTTAATAGAATATGAAAAGACGGGAAATAGATGACTTGCCTTCTGTGAAATTACAAACAACATTTCTGCAGCTATTGAACCCGTCGGTCATTATATGTGCCCTCCTCCTTAGTGACTCTAGGATCCCTTTGCTGCAACAAGTATCAACTATTATTTGTCATTCAAGAGAAGATTGTTTTGGTTAATTGCATGTGTAAGAAGAAAATAGCAATCATCGCCATGAAGAAGAAAGAGAAAATCCGATTAACCAAAAAGCTCTAAACCATTGGTCTCCCGCATTTTAATTTGAAGAGACCGAACAACATAGCTCAAATTCCAGTGAAAAGAAGAATGGGACTTTCACTAATTTCAACAATCCCACAGATAAAGTTCAAAATTTTCATTTTAGGACATATGTCAGCAGTAATACCTTTCTCGTACAAATTGTTCATACGATATATCTCCAGGCTTAGGGGGGTTTGCCAGTAGCCCCAACTGTCGGAAAGAAAACGGATACAAGTGTCAGAAGAAGGTTTACAATTAAGCAGCGTAAACGGGCTGCAATCTTTAAATAACATGGGGAGAAGGTAAATTCTTGATGTCGAAAAAAGTTAATTGCTAAATTTATAGTATCACAACAAGATTCCTTGCCAGAGGGATAAATCTTGGAGGAAATGAATAGAAATTACTCACAAATATCTGTGCAGGTACATTTGGACTGAGCGATATCGAAGAAACCTTGTATATCTCTTCAACCGACTGAAACATCAAATGAGAGAAAGGCCACATCTCAGGAGTACATAGATTATGCTTGGGAAATAACATGACCCTCGAACGTTTTATAACAGAGAGCATTAGGGAATAGCTCAAATTGATGTCTAGTCGAAATAGAAAATTATTTGATCCAATATTTTCCACTTCAAAATCAACTGACTCACTTCGATATACCAGAATTAACATAAAACACCCATGGCAGGCCCGCAAAAGGAAACTAGTATTGAAATCAATATTATCTTTAACTCCGACGAGAGTTGCATTGCCAATATAAACCATAAAATAAACACCTTTGACTGGAGAATTTAGCACTTTAAATATAGAAGCAAAGTTGCTCCTAATAAACTTCAATCAATTGGAGTTCGAATTGGGAATGGCGAAACGAACCTTGGGAGGGATGTTGTTCATCTCAAAGTATCCTCCACGCTGTCCACATTCGCCCCAATAACCTTTGGAGACTGTATGAAATGAAACGAGCTGAAGCTCCTTGCTTATGGGCTGTCCCATATCAAGTAAAACCTAAGAATTTCGGTATACAACATGAATGTAATCAGATCTAATAATAATTGTGGGTTAACAAATTCTTCAAGTAAAGTATTATACATGTATATACCTTCCTTGCACTTATGAAAGGATGCTCATCTTGGTAAATATTTTGCTGATAAACTTCATCTCCCAGTAATACCAAATTTTCTTCGTAACAGAATTGTATTATTTGTCTTAGATTTTGTTCACTAAGACACTGTCCGGTAGGATTTCCGGGGTTTATAATCACCATTGCTCGCACCTAGGCAATAATATGAACATAAGTTGTTTGCACGTTACAATCGGATATGCTAATTATAATGAAGAATAACACAGGATGCAGTAAAACATACACAAGTTAAAAAGTGATCCGGCTTTCCTTTGCTTTCATACAAAGAGTTTTAAGTCCTATGCACGGATGGTATAAAAAATATTTACACAATTAGGTAACATTAACCTAGAATAATTAGTAAGTAACCTACCGCAACAGGTTAAATTACATTGATAGAGTAAAAAATTGACTACACTGACGGTGTAAATAACTTAAAATCCTCATAAAAATGTGTCAACGTGAGGGGAACCAGCCCTATAAAAAAGCTTGTTAAGTATGCCTGTCCGGAAGAATATCTGTCAATTCCCGAATATGCTGTAACGGTCCCTTTTATAAAGGTAAAAACACGCCCAAAACCGACCCAAAATAACGACAGTTTTGGACCGATCGAAAGACCGTCACTTGTACAGGATATGGACTCTTTCAGCCTAAAACTCGCTCAAAATCGGAAATGTACAAAACCACACAGGTGCGGAGTGTCTGCACATATACAGAAAGCAAAATTTAGGCATACTCACAGTTGTCCCGTTTTGTCGGGCTTGTCCAATAGATTGCCGAAGTTCATTGATATCAAGGCCCCAGTCCGCAGTCTCTTCAAGATAGTACGGAACAAGAGAACCCCCATACAATGATATCGTAGCAGAGTATAGCGGATACTGCGGAACAGGGACCAATACCTAACAACACGTATGTAACCATAAGAAATATTACCATTCGCGTAAAACCTAGAACCCGAAATAATTTTCGGAAAAGATTGGTTATCCTTTTTTTTTCTTTTTGGTTATATTAGTTACCCCGTCATTGGCCCCCCGAATGATAGTATGTAAGATCTGCATTATTCCTTTGCTGGCACCGTCAGTGAGAAATATGAGTTCTGGATCACTGCAAAAGAGCAACCAGAAATGTAATCTCAGTAACTAAAATTGAAGTCCCCAAAAAGAGACCAGTTAAAATGATAAAACGGAATATAACCTTGGATATCCATCGCGTCTCTCGATGAAATCTGCAATTTCTTTCCTTACACCAGGAATGCCTCGGGAGTCGCTATAAGCACCTAATTGACCAGCAGTATAAAGTTACTCACATTTCTCGATACAAAAGATCATAGGACTGTCAGAAGATTGGGGCAAAAGCAACAAACTGTAACGCTCGGAAACTCATAATAACAATATAGACAAGTAGTCACTAATGGATTGAGCTCAAGAAGCCGGGACAATAAATATAAGCGAGATAGTATATCAGAATTTTAAGAACATAAGGAGGAGCTATCAAACTATCGGAAATGACTTTTTTGTGCCACTCATTAATAGTTTGACACATTTATGCCATTGCCGTTATCAAAATGGATCATTTATTCCATTGTTGTTACCAAAATGACTCATTCATGCCATAAAACCGGTGTTAATGAAAATAGCATGGATGAGCCATTTTGATAACGGTGATGGCATAAATGAGTCAAAATATTAACGAGTGGCATAAATGAGCCATTTCCGATAATTCAAGGGCATATTTGAGCTTTTTCCCTACATTAAATGCACAAAAGGAGTAATGAGGACAACAATATTCCAGCGTGCACTTAATCACAAAAGAAACAGGGAAAGTAATCCCTGAAGAAAATTAAAAAAACTCGGTTTGTGTTTCTATATGAGATAACCGTTAATTTTATGTTGCTCTGACTCCTCAAAAACACTTGCGGTGTGTGTCGGATCCTCCAAAACCTATGGATTTTTTGGAGGCTCCAACACGGGTGTGGCAGCATTTCGGAGGGTCCGAGCTACATAGCTGATAAAATTATTAAATTACTACAATAATATAGTTTTAAGTGAGAAAGGATACCTAGACCTCCAGAATTCAATGAAAGATAATGTTTAGCCCTTTCAATCGCATCAGCAGGGAATAAGAGTCCAACATTAGGATCATCCAGTAAAAATGGAGCTTGGCAGAGAGCAATGACCTGAGATTAAAGATCATCGATGCTTTACATGTACCAAATATATAACCATCTCATTGATCAGATGTTTAGCGACTACACAAACCTGACGTGGAAACGTCAGCGGCTTCTGTCCGAGGGCGTGCGGGTTGCCTACATTTGTGAATACAATCTGCAGAGCAAGAGGAATCATGAGATAAGTTACACAAGCTTTCTCAATCTATGTTCCTCAGACTAATAAAAAATGCGACTGAGTGGCTTTTTCGTTACTAAACAATGAAAAATAGTTTAGTGATTAGTGCAATTAATTGAAAACCGAGTGTGACCATTCATGAAACTAACCGTCTTTATATCAAGAGGATTCAAACACACACTTATATACAAAAACATTTCTTTACCGTATTTGTAAGGTATAATTTTGGAACGAAGGGAATTCAATTGAACACCCTTCATTTGCCTATTGGAACATCAAATCATGAGAGACTTGGGGAATTAAACAACATTAATACCTATTTGACAAGTCCATAGACCAAACTAATGAATTATAATAAAAGCTACAAAATGCATAAATATAAATAAAGCAAATGTTTCCTTACCTTGTTGCCTTCCTTCTGAAGTTGAGAAGCTCGAAGATAGAGCTCACCTCTTACAGCATATTGACACTTCTTCACATTTTCATTCAAATTTTCATAGTCTAACGGCTTAGATGACATTTTAAACAGTAGCACCTCCTTAATTAACCTAAAATTATTATAGGAATAAATTATGAACAGTAAAAACAAACAACTAATGGTAGAATATTATTACAAACCACAATTTAGCGACAGCCAAATTCTATAGTTAAGTAACAAAATTCGTTGCTAATCCAATTTTAACTATGGACTGGCACGGGTTATCAAAAGATTATGTTAGATACAAGCTATTCAATGAGTCACGAAGTTCATACCTAATTTCACTTTTTTTTAAGTGGAACAACAGAAAAGAAATATAATAAGAAGATTATGTAAACATCATTTAACCACAAATCCGGTGACCACCAAGACAACAATAATGTTGAGTGGCTATTTCTCACCTAATGTCGATGAGAAAAACCTAAATAGTAGCTGAAGATTAACTACGATGAGGGTAATCCTTTTTAATAATAAATTAGCACGGATTATCAAAAAATTCTGTTAGTTTAATATAATATTAACTACGAAGTTCGTAGCTGATCCCACTTTTTTTTTAGTGGAACAAAAGCCAAGAACTATAGAAGTATGAAATAAGAAGATTGTATAAACATCATTTAACCACTAATCAAAGAAAATAATTACCTCAACAACTTTGGTTCTTGATTAAAGCAATTCAACAATGGAAGAACTATGGAGCTCAAGAAGATTATTTTTTACATGACTTTCTTGTTTATTTTCCGTGGGTATTTTTTTTGTCATATTTTCTCCACGTGGCAGGCATGCAGTATACACACTTTTGAACAGTGTGCCCGTTCAAAATGGCTTCCCTATCTATTTACTGAACCGTTACTTGATTTTGGTTTTATCTTTATGTATTTGATAAATTACTTTCACTATATTCTCCCGGTTTAGATTTTAGATCTTTATGTATTATTTGAAAGTTAAAGCTATAGATGATTTTCATCTTATAATAATTTTAACACTATTATATTGTTTAAATAATTTGTTGTCTATAAGTTCTGATTCTTGAACCCCTTTCACGTTCATGTCACGTCGAGGTACTGCAGAAAAAAAAAAAGAAAAATCCGTTTAACATTTGATGTACTTTTTCTATTTTTATATCACTAAATTATTTTATTAATTTATATATTAAAATTTTATTGATTCACGGGTTTACGTTCTATGTCTCGGGGATTAATCTCGCCCTATGTTAATGATGCCCCCACCTCTTTCACTTGGTAATTTAAATATACATGAAGAGACGTTTATTTTAATCTGAGTACTTTACTATTCTTATGAAATACTTTTTCTGTATGGTTTGTGATTTAAAAGAAAAGGTTTCATGATTTAATTTGAAGATGTATATGATTTACAAATGTCTTTGGCGATTAATATGAATTTCATGCATATGATAGGGGTATATTATACAGAGTTGGTTCACTCGGTTCGGATAGTGTGTCGCGTGCTGCTTACGTTGATTTAGGTCGTGACAGTTTCAAACTAGCCTAGACCTATTACTCCTATCAAGATCCATAGTTTCTTAGACCTAGCAGGCTATTACATACAGTTTGTGGAAGGATTTTCAGTTTTGACAGTACTATTGACTAGATTGATCCAAAAGGAAGTTCATTTTTAGCGGTCCAATAATTGTGACGCAAACTTTCAAAAGTTTTAAGGTTATCTTGACCGTCATTTAAGTTTTAACATTTCTTATCGAGCTAGGAGGTTATGTAGTATACTGTGACGCATTGGCGCTTCACATATTGACCTTGATTGTGAATTGATGCAAAACGACAAAGTTATAGCTTATGCCTTGCGACAGTTGAAAACTTGTTTAATTTGTATATTAAAAATGCTTTATTAAAGGAAATATTAGCAGAAAATACAAAATGGATGGTCAAGTGCAGATTCTGGAACACTAAAGGAAGTACTTCCTCCGTTCCAATATATGTGGCGAAGTTTAACTCGTCACAAGGTTTTAAAAGATATTTTTTAAAAAACTTGTAGTGTTAATCCTACCATGACATTTCGTGACTATAATGCCATTGATTGTACGTAAACTGAGAAATTTAATATTATAGCATTCCCAAAAAAACATAAAATTAGATAAGCACATGAGAAAAAGTTGGGCTAACTGTAAAAAGAGAAAATCATTGCCGAAACCAATAGCGACACTGAGCGGCTGGAGATTGATTGAAAAGGCAGGCTCAACCGACCCTCTCCCTATCTTTGATAGGCGTAGAGAATAAATTATGTCAAGAATTCAATATTAGGCTATTGTGAGCTCAAATTACAATACATAAGTGGTTTATAATAGATAAAAAATAAAGTATACTTGAACAAAGGAAAACAAAAACAAGTGTGAAACCTTGATATGCATAATAGAAACTTCATCATTTCCAACTATCACATAACACAAAATAAATACTCCTATTACAGTACATCAAAAGTTATGGTTCACAATATACTAAATCGCAAATTGGCAAGACATGCATTAAACATGCTTATTCCTAAAACAAAAATTTAACAAAGGTTAAGAACATAAAAGAAAGATGTTACTTTTCGAAATCTAAACGTTAGATGGTCCCTCAAAATAAGCTTCAATTCCCTGCATATATGCAAGATAAAAAGTAGAAGTCATCATCTTAATTCTGAGGGAAAATGTAGCAAAGATGGAGTAGTTACTAATGTGAATAATGGATTTTTTAAAGAGAAATCTAAAACTTACATTGAGTGCTATATATTGATGCAGACCTTAAGGCGATTGTTTCCCATCTCCTCTTGTTCTTGTGCAATCTTTTTTGCAGAATCCACCGCATCAATGCCGCACTGATATAACTCAATTGACTCCAAAGTACAAATTTCTCCAAAATCTATTGGAATTTCGTGAAGGTAGTTACAGTTCTTCAGCACAAGGCGTTTTAAATTTGGGAAGTTATCGACGATAGCTTCCCAATGCTCAAGATCTAGGCTGCAAAGTAACAACAACTTTAGGCTTTGGAATTTGTCTTCATCACTCAATCTCCATACATGACCAATTGTTGCATGATCTTTAAGTTTGAGCTCTTCAATATTTGGCAACATGACAAGAGTTGACATATCTTCCCAAGAAAAATAAAACCTGCCGGCTAAAGTCAGACTCTTAAGTGATGTTGGGAAAGACCGCTTGATGGAGATCTGTGGCCTCCAAGACCAAGAATCATAGGTGACACACTTCAATACTTCGAGTTTTGACAAGCTGGACATATCAATGAGGCGATTATCCTTACCCTTTGTTCTTGATGAAGGTATCTGATGGACGATCAATCTCTTTAGATTGGGAACGCTAGAAAGGATTTCATTTGTACAACTGGTGAAACATAGATTAGAAAGTTCCTCTAAATTTGGCATCCCTATCACAAGATGCTTATTTAAGATACTTTTTCTTCTAGGACTGGGAAAATAGCACGCTTTCCTCGTATGTATATGCCTCAAGTTCTTCATCATCCATATCGTCACTGGTAAAGTTGTATGATTATATTGTCTCTCATAAATTAGAGTTTGCAAATTCTGAAGCTCTGAGATTGATACTGGAAGATTGCCATAACATCGAATTTGGAGATATCTTAGATGAAATAACTTTGTAATTACAAGTGGAAATGAACATAAACTTTCATATCCATGGAATATAGCCAATACCCTGAGAAGGCTGAAACGGGAAAAAACTTCAAGTTTTACTAAATGTTGAGTTTTAGAAAATAAGTAGATAGATCTGGCAACTGAGGGTAATAGCTTGCAATAATAAACAACTGAATAACTGTGATTTTGAAAACTGAAGCGACGACCATTATGTTTTTGTGTTGAAAGCGTAGGGACTATGTCCTTTATCTCGACATGCATAAAATTTGTCATTTCAACTTCAATCAAACAGAATTCACGCAGTAGATCATGCATTCCACATGCTTTTATTTCACCATTGAATCTCCTTTTTCTGACCATTATCAAGTTCCTGCTGATAAGATCCTCCAAATAATCTTCTGCCACTTCCTCCGAGCTTTTATCACTTTCAGGCTTCCTAATAAAACCTTCTGCGATCCATAATTGAATCAATCTCCAAATCTCAACCTGATAATCCTCTGGAAAACCACCCATAGAAAGAAAGCAAGGTTTGAGGTGGTTAGGCAAGTGGTGGTAACTCAAACCGAGCACTCCTAAGCATTTATCTGAATGACTAGCAATGATTTCACCTAAGGTTCGGGCAACATCCTTCCAACTTCCTAACGTCCTGGCCACTTTAGAGAGATGTCCTGCAATCACTGAAATTGTTAAGGGTAGTCCTTGGCATTTTTTTGCTATTTTCTTTCCAATTTCTTCCAACTCAGGCGGATGATGATGTTTTGGTCCAAACACCTTATCACGAAGTAACTTCCAACTGTTTTCTAAATTCAAGAGGTTCATCTCATGAGGGCTAATAGGATTTGCATACATTGCTACCTTTGTTTCCCTAGTAGTCAATAAGATTCGACTCTTATTATTGCAATCAGGAAATATTCCTCTTATGCTATCCCAGACATCCGTACTCCAAATATCATCAACAACAACAAGGTATCTTGGACCCTTTAGTTTTTTCTGCACCAAGTCTGCTAACTCATTGTCATTCTTCTTATCATAATCTTTTTCAATGTCGATATTTGGTTGCTTTGAAATGCAATGTAAAACTTCTAACAACACATTTCTACTTCCATATTCTTGAGATATTGTAGCCCAAACACGAATGTCAAAATGATACCTGATTTTTAGATGATCATGAGCTTTTCTAGCGAGTGTTGTTTTGCCAATGCCACCCATGCCTGATATTGTGACAATGTCTAGATCCGACAGCGGTTCTGTCAATTTTCTAACTATTATCTCCAAGTCATCGTCAAGTCCGTGCACGATATCATCTTCCAAATGTTGCAGCATCGAGTTACTTATAGAAGAAGCGCCAATCAAGGAATCCCTAGCAGATTCAAGATTTTGTTCATCATCAGTATCATGAGTCCTTGTGCTAAAATCAGAAAGAATCTCCATCACTTCGTTCTTTATTGTATGGATTCTTTCAACAACCGGTAGAAAGTTCTTGTGTAGTGAACTTTCAGGTGCATTTCCACATGTCCAGCTTATGATTTGACAAATCTTCATCTCAACAACATCTTCTGCATAACTAGCAGCAGCTCTTATTTTTTCCTCCAAAGATTTGATTCTTTCCGGATCAAATCTACTCTTTCTAGCTTCTTCAACAACATTTAGAAAATACTCAGCAGTATCATGAAGGGACTTGAGTGTTTTAGCAGTAACACCTTGAACGAGTTCGGGGTGTCTCTGCTGAAATTGCTCAAGTGTTTGAAGAAGAGAAATTATAGCTGTATAAGCTGCCATCAAATTAATACTCAAAATAAGGAAGTAATACAAAGATTTTCACTTGAAATACAAAGATCAAAAGGTTATCAATATTACAATATAGAACTGGTCAGCTCTTTTAACTGTTTTTCTCTCAATCTGTAATCCCACCAATTAATTGTATAACACCTTTCAATTAATTTCCAACACCACCTTAGCTTAGTGTTTATCACTAAATTATTTGACTTAGTTAAAAAAAAATACAAAGTCAGAGTAGTAGGTGTAATATAATAATTCTCCCATCCAATTTCATTTGATTAATGTTTTCTTTAATCTAGTTTATTTCTTCTGATGGACAGCTTTTAGTTAATTTAAAAGGTACCAATTTGTTGATCTACTCTGATTGGAGTAATTAGTAAACACCACTAGTATATCGAAAATATTGAATTGAAATTATAGCGACCCACCCACAACTCTAACTCAGAAGCACCCTGCACCTACTTTCATTTTCTTGTGTGTCCAAAACTCCGCCCGCCCGATTTTTGAGACCCTTTCCAATTCCCTTGCCCCAAAATGTACCAAACTGACCAATGAACATTCCAGCTTGACAAATACCAAACTGATCGATGAACGTTCCAGCTTGACAAATACCAAACTGATCCATGAACGTTCCAACTTGACAAATACCAAATGCCTAGCACTAGGACAAGATATGATAAGGCAAACTTTTTTTGTTAGTTAATGAAAGAAATAATCCCTTGATTATTTTCATTAATTGAATGAGTATATATACAATTTACATATTTTCATAATAGGAGAATCATATTCCTAAAACCTTATTCTACTTGGACACTAACGATACAATTATGGTAATACACATATTATGGTAAGTGTACAAGACTAATTATTACACTAAAATACTATACATAAACTAAGGTATTACATGGACTGATTGTGGACCAAAACCGTGATATACCATAAGTGTATATCACGGATTATGACATATATTTAACACACCCCCGCAGTCATAGCGGACGATCTTCGAACGTTGAGACTGTCCCTAAAATCTTCAAAAAGGACTAAGGGAAGACCCTTCGTAAAAGATGTCGGCTATTTGATACCTGGACGGGACATGACAGACGCGAACCTGACCGCAAGCAACCTTTTCGCGAACAAAATGAATGTCCATCTCGATATGTTTAGTGCGCTGGTGCTGAACCGGATTACCCGACAAATAGATGGCACTAATATTATCACAATACACCAAGGTCGCTTTCTGGATAGGACAATGAAGCTCTAACAACAAATTACGTAACCAACATAATTCCGAGACCACATTAGCTACCCCTCGATACTCGGCCTCGCCACTGGATCAGGACAAAGTCGACTGACGTTTCGCAGACCAGGAGACCAAGTTATTGCCAAGAAATATACAATAGCCAGACGTAGACTGTCTGGTGTCCGGACAGACGCCCCAATCAGCATCTGTATACGAGACAAGTGTGGACGTCAAGGAAGGATATAAATGCAAGCCATAGTCAAGCGTACCCTGAATATACCTAATGATGCGTTTGAGCGCATTCATGTGCTCAACCCTGAGATCATGCATAAACAAGCACACATGTTGTACGTCATACGTAATATCCGGTCTCATGAATGTAAGTTACTGAAGGGCCCTTGCAAAACTGCGATAGCGGGTCGGATCCTCGTATGGTGCGTCGGCCGCAGTATCCAATTTGGGATTAGTATCAACTGGAGTGGAAGTGGACTTACAGGATGACATCCCAACCCTCTCAATGATTTCGGCCGCATACTTCCTCTGTGATAAGAACAATCCACCTATATGACGGGTGACATCAATCTCCAAAAAATAACTCAAGGGCCCCAAGTCTTTCATTGCAAACTCAGAACTGAGCATTGTCATGATAGACTGGCGTAGGGCATCGGAAGAGGCAATCAAGATAATATCATCCACATATAGTAGTATATAAGCCAAGGACGAACCATAACGATATATGAACAAGGAATTATCCGACCTACTGTGAGTGAACCCAATAGTCGAAACATAGTCAGCAAACCTCTTATACCAGGCCCGTGGTGACTGCTTAAGCCTATATAAGGACTTCTTTAACAAACATACATGATGAGGATACTTGGGGTCCCTAAACCCCAAAGGCTGATGCATATACACTGTTTCCTTGAGATCACCATGTAAGAAAGCATTCTTCACATCTAACTGATGGATGGGCCATGCTTTCGAAAGAGCCAAGCTGAGTACAGTGCGAATGGTAGCCGATTTGACCACTGGACTAAACGTCTCCCACAATCCATAGTCTTACCATCACCCATAAGCCGAGCCTTATGCCGTGCAAATGAACCGTTTGAATGTCCTTATGAGAAAATATCCACATAGACCTAATAATATTAATACTAGATGGACGGGGCACCAACTCCCACGTCTTATTATCAATAAGAGCATTATATTCATCGGTCATAGCAATTTTCCAATTAGGGTCATTTAATGCAGACACATGATTACGGGGTAAAGGTGATTTAAGAGCAATAGAATGTAAATTAAAATGTCTTTTAGGTTTAAAAATCCCCCGTTGACTACGAGTGACTGGTCTATGACTCGGGGAAGAATTGGACGGAATGTGGAAATTTTTTGGACTCGGTATGGGCTGGCCAGCAGGCAGTGGGCCTGCTGGCCCATTTCGGGAAGCAAAAATAGTGGGGGATGCAGGAACTGGACCAGTTCCAGTATTGGGCTGGACTGACCCAATTGCTGAAACTGGGCTGAGAGGGTTGTGACAGACCAGTGGGACCAGCGGGCAGTGGGCCCACTGGAGAATTTTGGGTGCGGGACATGTCCAAAAAATGGTGAATAATATATGGGGATATACTATCATCCAAAAAATTATACGAACTAGGCATGAGATTACTAACCTTAGCAAACGGAAATTGGGATTCATCAAAAATTACATGGCGACTAATGATGATTTTATTAGAAGATAAATCAAAACATTTGTAACCACGATGATAGGACGGATAACCCAAGAACACACACGGGGTAGAACGGGCCTGAAGTTTGTTAATTGTGGTGGACAGAAAGAGTGGATAACACAAACACCCAAAGACCCTAAGATGTGAATACGAAGGAGTCTTATTATATAAAATTTGAAGGGGGGACGAATATGTCAAACCTTTGGAAGGAATAATGTTAAGATATGTAGCCATTTGTAGAGCATGATGACAAAAAGACGGGGGGGGGGGGTATGGAAGCATGAATTAGTAAAGTGCGGACAATATTATTAATGGTACGAATTTTGCGTTCGGCTTTCCCATTTTGTGAAGACGTATGAGGGCAAGAAAAATGAAAATTGATCCCATTATTTGCACAAAATTCCCGAAACACCCCATTGTCATTATCACATTGGATATTTTTTATTTCACGTTCGAATTGGGTTCTACTGAATGCTCTAAATTTTAAGAAGATGGAAAAAGTTTGAGATTTTTTCTCTATTGGAAAAGTCCACAAAATTTAGAATAATCATCCAAAAAGAGAACATAATACCGATGACCCAAAGAACTAAGAACAGTAGACGTCTGAATAATATCAAATGACATTAAAGTATGAGAATTAGAGTCTACAAATGACAACTTAACTATTTTCCCTAAAGAACAAGATTGACAATTCGGAGTGCTACGCTCACCCTTACAAGAAATAAAATTGTTTTTATCTAAGGAAGACAAAATAGACGATCCCGGATGACCTAGACGAGCATGCCACAAGGAAGGAGCAAGGGCTACAAACGCTGACGGCAAGGCTTAACTCGATGGACCGGAATATGGCGTGATAGGATAAAGATCTCCCCTACTATCACAGCTCATGAGAGGACTCCCCGATTTGAAATCCTTCACAGAGAACCCAAATGGATCAAATTCTATGGACATAGAATTATCAGTGGTGAATTTTCGGACAGACACCAATTTTTTAATCAATTTTGGAGCGTGAAGGATATTTTTCAAAATAAGGGGTGGATGAGGGGGAGACAATGTTTTCTGACCATAACCACGAATTGGAATTGAATTATCATTACCAATAATTATAGCACAATTGTTGCTCAAATTGGAATAAGACGAGAGAGTATCTGAGTCGAACGTCATGTGAGTAGTGGCGCCGGTGTCCATGTACCAATTTGGGTCGGAAGGATTTATTCCAAGTGTGTACATTGCGGCTTCAATGTCAAAAGTAGTGGGGCCCGCTGCATGATGGGCCTGGTGGGACCAGGCTTGCCTCTCTACTGACCCGGTACCCCACTGGATCGTTGGACCGAGACTGGGCTGGAGTAGCTGGGCCAAAAAGAAGGCTGAAATTGGGCCAAATTTTGGAGGCGCTGAAAAGCTGAGATTGTTGGGCCACTGCACACGACCAGGGGGCCCAAGGCTGGGACCAGTGGGGCTGAGGCCCACTGTTGATGGGCGGGGCCCACTGTCACCGGTACTGCTGACGTTACCACCGTGTTTGCCATCGCGGTTTCTTCCATTATTTTTCCTAGTATTCTTGCCGCCACTGTGAGCACGGTTTTGGCCCGAATTATCAACACACCCTGGAGAATTTGTGGAGAACGTCATCATGACCACGGTACTTGCCCAGGTAGCCGCCTTCTTAGCCAATCCGGCTTCTTCTAAAGTAAGCATGGAGCAGACTTGATAGAACTTTGAGAGAGGGTTACTTTGACGAAGTAGGGTCCCAATGCCACTAAATGCCTCGGAGAGGCCAGCAACCATCTGTAGAACCAGACGATCTTCACTAACGGGCGCACCAACGTTGCGGAGTTGGTCCGCCAATTACTTCAACCTTTTGCAATACACTGAAACATTCGGGAAATTTTCCATGTCGACGTGGAAAAGTCCTGCTCAAGAGTAACAACTCTGGAATTCTGATTATTTTGGAATATGTCATGCAGCCTATCCCAAGCAGCCATTGCCGTAGCGTCTGACTCAATAATCGTCTGCAACATGTCAGTAAAGATAGTGGAATAAATCCACTGAAGGACGGTGGCATCAAGCGTTGTCCATAACTTAGGATCATCCTCACGTTGAGGCACCTCCGTATCCTCAGGAGCCGCGGGGATTATGTGATGGATGACTTGATGCGAGCGAGAGTGAATTTTAAACAAATCAACCCACGTTGCGAATTGGACATTTTCTATTTCAAGAGTGAGAAGTATGTGATTCTTGATGTTAGAAAGAACACGGGCAGGATAAAACGTGCTCTTTGTCGTCGACATAACGAAAGAACAATAGGTGATTTGAGGAGAAAATAAAAGAACACCACTGACGGTCACGGAATCCGGGAAGGGGGGTGGAACCGAGCACAAGGTCGACGAAAAAGAGGTTGGAAAAATAACCTAGACTTCTGATACCATGAAAGAAATAATCCCTTAATTATTTTCATTAATTGAATGAGTATATATACAATTTACATATTTCCATAATAGGAGAATCCTATTCCTAAAACCTTATTCTACTTGGATACTAACTATACAATTATGGTAATACACATATTATGGTAAGTGTACAAGACTAATTATTACACTAAAACACTATACATAAACTAAGGTATTACATGGACTGGTTGTGGACCAAAACCGTGATATACCATAAGTGTATATCACGGAATATGACATATATTTAACAATTAATCTGTCGTTTGTATTATTGGGATGAGAGTTATGTACAACTCTTATTATTTAATTTTGAACGATATTTTCTCTTTTTTTTAATTATTTAAACAGTCTCCATTGATCATTGATGTGCAAAAAGTTACAATTTGAGTTTGGCATCCCAAACTTTGTACCTGATCATTGAGATGAGACTTCTAGGACATTTCCACTTGCTATAACAAAGTTATTTCATTTGAGATAAGAAATTTCCTTCAAAAGGTACGGGTTTGGTCGAACCCAATTACTTTGGTTCAAACTCTGTATTTGTCTTAAAAGATTCATTTAATATGTATTAGTTATTAAGTTAGAACCCACTAATATAAAAAAAAAAAAAGGCTAAAAATTCTGAATTCATAAAATTCAAATCTTGCTTCCGGTGACAGTATCCATTTTGGATTCAACATATAACTCCAAATCTAGTTACATGAGCCTCAAAAAAAATATTAGCGTTGCAGTGGATTGGAAATGAGAAAGCCATGATAAGGTCACCCTTCCCATCCCAATAATCAAACGACAGATTAACTAACAAAAAAGTTTGCCTAATCATATCTTGTCCTAATAATAAGCATTTGGTATTTGTCAAGCCGGAATGTTCATTGGTCAGTTTGGTACATTTTCGGTTGACGGAATCAGAGTACCAAAACATGGGATTGAAGCTTATTTCGAGGGACCATGTAACGCTTTAGATTCCGAAAAGTAAAATCTTTCTTTATGTTATTAACCTTTGTTAAATATTGTAGTTTAATGCATAATTTAGTATTTTGTAAACCATAACTATCGATGTACTGTAATAAGGAGTATCTATTTTGTGTTATGTGATAGTTAGAAATCATTAACGTTTCTATTATGCATTGCCTATGACTATAAGATGATCACTCTTTTTCTTGAATTACCAATGAGGGTGGAACATCGAAAATACAAATAAAAAGAGAAAATTCTCAAGTGAAATGGGAAAGTATTTTTTTTTTATGTCTAGGATGATGTTTTAAATGAACAAATACACCTTCTTTCGATTGCTTAATTTATAAGCGCTTCTAAGAGAATGGAGAAAAAAAAAATGAGAAACTAATCATCCAAATTGTGATACATATTAGAGCAATGTCGCTAGTATATATAAGTTAAACTCTTATAAGTTAACAGCTCGACATTGTCTCCTGATTTGGCCTTGGTTTCCGGTGAGCACTTCAATCGATCCAAGGTTGTTCATGGCGTTGCCGAATTTATTAAACCAGCCCATTTCATCATCACCAAATTTTTGGACAAAGCCCCTTGTTCTTATATCTTGGGTCAATATTTGATCAGATTCAAGTAGGCCTCTCTTCATCAACAATTGCTTGTAAAAAACAGAATCCATCTTGTATTGTGTTGTGGCATCAAAGGCTAATGAACTCATTTGGTTGGTACATGTAAATCTCATTACATTACCAAGCCTTGGGTCAATATTTTGGGCCTTTTGAGGTTCATCCAATCTGTAAAGGAAGTTGAAACAATGAGCCACTCCAATAGAATGTGCACCAATTAGGACCACTAAATCTTCCACATTTAGGCCCTTTTTCATAAAAAGATCAATCATTTGGTCCACTGTGTCACCAGGCAATGGGAGGTTGGCAGCTACGTTAGCTTCCAACGATACCGTACCATCACGTCGGCCACCGGGCACCTCGTAATGCGGGAGGCCTGATGCAACGAAGGCGTCGCGCGATAAATAGGCTAAAGTATCGGAACACGAGACAATGCCTGGGCAAGTTTCCTCGAGTTCGGCTTTGATTTCGTCAATGAGTTCGAATCCCTTGACTGTAACGCCATTTGTGCCCGATAACTTCTCTACTCTCTCACCACTGGGTGTTGTGTCTAGCAAAATTGACCCATCGCAACCCTGCGTATCATATGCACAAGTTATATATACGGACAATATAAAAGAATTGTAACTTATAGGTTATCAATGAATTCTTATTAAGTGAACTGAAACTATATGCGAATTCAGAATTTGAAGTTTATGAATTCCTATATCGACTTCAAGTTAATACTATAATAATAACGGTTCACGATCAAATATTTTTAGACATTTAACAGATTTCTTAAATTATATACAAGAGACTAGACAAAAGCTTATTAGGTTCACTGAACCCGTAATTAAGCCTCTAGATCAACCCTGAGTTAATTCTATTTTCATTAGACTCATTTGGCCGCAACTACCAAAATTAAAGATTGTCTTAGGTGTGTTTGGTCAAAAAAAAAATATTTTTCTGGTGTTTGGCTGTAAGAAAACTTCATTCTCTAATAGTATCACTCATCACTTCTCTTCATAATTATCTCGATTCTTATCTTTATATCACCACATTAATTGATGTTTCAGCATTATTATCAATGATTAACAACTAAAAGTTATATCAAAACAATATCTTGTTTGCTAATATTGTCAATCTTTAATAAAAAAAAAATGTTTTCACTCTCTAAATAAACACCTAAAAATATTTTTTGAGATTTTTTTTTTTTTAAAAAAAAAGGTCAGTGTCCACAAAATGGCTTCTGTCGTGCCAAATTATTTTTCATATATGGTGGAATGTAGATAAAATATGGAAGGTGAAGGTGCACAAGGACTTACATTGACAAAACAATCATGCAAGAAAAGTCTGGGAATGGCAGCAGCAATAGTATAGTCATTCTGAACAGCCCTAATTAGGCCATCTTTGATAATTTGCTCTGCTTGAGGACATGTTTTTTGATAAAATCCCTCTCGTAATCCACCATTAATCTCTGGTTGTTCACGTTCTCCTGTAATCGGAGGTACATTATATCCTGGGAAAAGACGCGAAAATCCGCCTGTTCCTTGTTGGCCACCTCCTATTGTGGGGTCAAATGTCTTGTCCTCATCCTCATGCTCGTTCTTGTGCTCATGCTCATGCTCATGCTCATGCTCATGCTCGTGCTCGTGCTCGTGCTCGTGCTCGTGCTCGTGTTCGTGTTCGTGTTCGTGTTCGTGTTCGTGAGACTTTTTTCCCTTCTTGTTCTTCTTATTCTTCTTCTTCTTTTTCTTTTCTTTTAAGGATCGTTCGTTCCTTTTCTCATCATCTGAGCGAGGAATTGTTAAGTCATAGTTATTGGCACGAACAATGTTATTGTCACCACTGATAGTTACGTTTGTCTTACTAGAATCATGTTCTAGAAATTCAGGACGATTATCAAATGCTGAGGCTAGCAAAGGTAATAGGATCGCGCAAACTAGTAAAATAGTTGCAACAATCCTAGCCTTAGCTGCCATAATTTTTTCTTTAAGGCTCAATGGTGATTTGATGAAAAATATATGTTCATTTGAGCTTTTTTGGGTGAGCTTATAAATAAATAAATTGTAGAGAACAAAAGAAAGGCTAAAGGCCATTGGTTGTTAGATCTCTCTTGGCAGTTATTTCAGTTAGGGAAATAATGGTTAAAATTTTGTGAACCAATGCTTTCAATTTGACTAATTAAAGCGAAATTACACCCTCAAAATATGGAGGTCCTTATAAACTTCCTGAAAACTTTTTTATTAGAATTGTATCTTAAAATTTTTATTTTTTCCCTTTCTCATGTTGTGTGGGAAATAGGTCATATATGTAACGTTGGTTAAATATCCTAAGAGTTGGAAACATTTTTATACTTCCATGCCATAGACACCCTCTTGTCATTTTATGTGAAGACTGGCGTAGAATTTAAAAAAGAAATGAAGACTTTTGAAACTTATGATTTTAAACATAACGTCATAAAAAAAATTATATTATTCTATCACGTCCCCTAAAGTTCTCCCTATCTTTCCCTTTTATCCACATACGAATTCTGGATTTTAACTTTATGAGTCCAATTTTTTTAAAATTTAGCACTGAACTCGCTATACCTCGCAATGAGATTGGAATATAATCCAGTATTTGTTGAGCTTTTGTTTTTTCACACACAAATACTGGGGTTGATGGAACCCGTAGCATTAAGGCTACATCCGCCACCGCATGTGGATACGGAGGCTCTGCTGCTGCTTCTTCTTCTTTTTTACTTTACAATTAATGGATACTATTATTAGTAGTTTAGTACTGTGCATCACACATATTTGAAAACTTTGCAAGACATATACATGATTGAGATGAACAAAATCATCATGGAAAATCATTGAGCTCATAGTGAAAGCAGAAAATTTTCTGTATTCTTCTGGTATTCTATATTCATCTTTTTACAACAAACCAAATATCCACTTACATCTACTCAATTCACATTTACAATTACATACAGAAGAAGAATGAGACATTGACCTTAAACTCCATTTCAATTGCGAAATAGATTTCTGCCAGTGTGTAAAGAATAACAAGAATGTGATAATGCAGTATTCTATAAACAAATGAGAGAAATATCTTGCCAACTATTCAGGTACTTGGTTTGGCAGTGTTGGAGTCTTTCTCAAGACATGCTTCCTGCAGCGCTCGAATATGCCGTCATAGATCAAATCAAATTGAACTCCGGCTCTTGCCCGATTCACAACGAAAAGAACGTGGTCGCCTTCCACAATCTTATAGTACCTGCACATGAGAGGAGTTATCAGTGTTGCTGCCTATGGACACCATCGTATCAACACGAGTGATAACTTGATGGCGTAATCTATATTGCTCGGACTTCCCGAAAATGTTGCTACACCCGTTTCAGATCCTTCAAAAATGCACTACTTTTGGAATATCCGACACGATTCCTCAGCATTTTTGAAGAGTATGAGCAACATAGGATGTAATAGCTAAAATCTCTATAGGGAATTACACCAAAATCAGTAAGTTCACCAAACTAATGACACCTCACATGATATTACTGGGTTTCTGCTCCGGAATTCTACAGAAGAATGATCAATACTACAGCCTGTTTGCCAAGCTTTCAAGTTTTGCTTATTTTTTAAAAGTGTATTTTCCTGTCAGAAGTGCTTTTAGAAAAAGTACTTTAGGAGATAACAGTTGGTGTTTGGCTAATCAACTTGAAAAGTACTCTTGCCGATATTAGAGCAATACTTTGTGCTTGGCTAATGTTCCAAAAGTGCTTCCGGGGAAAAGCTACCAATTTTTAAGCTTCTGAAAAAATGTTTCTGCTACTACTCAAAAGCACCATTTTTTTCCCCGAAAGCTTTGGCCAAACACCTCAACTTCCTAAAATATGCACTTTTAGCTTCCAAGAAGCTTGGCCAAACAGGTACATCAAATCCTGTTGAGAGAACAGGATAACATTTGAATTAAGATACTTCTCACAATGAAAAGATGGCTATAGCAATGGCTTATCATAAAGCAAAATTCTAATTCTCCGAAACCTCAATTCTTGATACCTAGAAAAAACTAAGACATGAATGAAGATGAAAAACAATGAGGACTGTCTAGTTATTAAATGGTATCGACACAGAATTATAAGAGGTACTTTATAATATTAACTTGGCAAAAGAAATACGTGAGCTGAATTGGTCACCTACCATATGCCAGGTTGCAAGGGCTGGCAATCAGAATCTTTAACAACAAGGTGACTCGGGTGTTCAACTGGCAAACGAGGGTGTGTCATAGATATGGTATTGAGAGCACCGTCATTGTTCCACCAATCTTCATCCCTGCACGTATTACATGAAATAAAAGCAATGAGATGATGAAATGAGTTATTGCTTGTATTCAACCAGTTATTTATAGTTCCATAGTGCTTCCATATATAATAATTACTTTGAGAAGGATGTAATTTTCAATAATAGAAAACTCAATGGGGCATTTGAATTACTGGTTTTGAAAATTTTGTGAGTTATTAAATTTATGACTCTAGACTGATCATAAACGGATTGTTAGTGTCGCTTATTAAAGATTACACTTATTGGAAAGGAAAAGTATTCTTTAGAGCCTTGATGACAACACTGAAGCACCCACTAAGCTAGGCAAAGCGCTCAACAAGTTTTGTGCTTCGCTTTAGGTGCTTAAACATGCCTTTGACAACACTAATTTGGCCCGTGCATATCAGTAATCTCGACCTATAATCAGGTCAGGTCAGGAGTGGGATCTAAGTGCAGATCAGCAAGGCTTAACACAACATACTCACTCAATTACAGTACTCAATGTTTGAGAAAATTTTCATTATGGAGTTTCGCTGATGATTAATTAGAAATAAAACTCAAGTGAATAGAGCATGTAGTATAAAGAATCTTCATCAATCTAAGTAGATTGCAACAGAGGAGTATAATAGAACAAACCTATAGCCCTTATACGGAGGAGAAACATCTTGAGGATGCCGCCATTGGCTCATTTGTAGGACTCTAATGAATAGCAAAGGATGTATCCCTAGAATTCCAGAAGGAATGGTAGCTCCCATAACTTCTGTGGTACGCTTGGTAGCATAGCTGAAGTAGTATGTTTGCGGAAATGTACGTAAATGGCTGTTCAACTTGATCGATCCCTGGATGGTAAGATCCAGAAGTATCCAATCCCCTGAAGAAAATGGACCGGTATTCCCTAAAAGGCAATCGAGAAGACCCCAGATACCACTTTTCCTCCAGGTCATACTGAAGTGATCAAACCCAAAGTTGTAATAGTCCTTCAGCCAGGGAATGTCAAGCCACTCATAAACTATTACTCCAATGCGGCAGAGTTGGAGCAAACATACGGGCATTAAGGACTTCCCGTCTTCAGGTCTGTAGAAAAATTCAGTCAAGTTCAGGAAAATGCAGTTTTACAAGTCTAAGTAAATTGGTTAAAACATAAAATTAAAGAAAGTTACAAACAGAGAGAAAATGACAACAATGGTCCCTTATATTTGAGAGTAGGTTAAAAATAGTCCTTTAGGTATGCACTTAACAATTTGATCCTTTAAGTTTGCCAAACATTAGCACTTCTAGACTTGGTAAAAGATTTACTGAACTCTATCTATTAGATTTGATGGAGAAAGTGGAAAAAAAGGAAATTAATGGGAACTCACATTTAGAAGTACAATCATTGTAGTTTTTGCTATTTCTAATTAATTTCTAGAGTCTGGTGCAGTTTTTTGACATGTAATTTCTGCTAATTTTTATATCTTTTTAATGTCTAGAGTAGTTTTTTATGTTGCATATTTTATGATTTGATGAGACTTTCTTAGTGTTTATAGTTAACTTTTGGCAAACTTAAAGGACCAACACTGTTAAGTGCATACTTACGGACTATTTTGAATCTTTCCTCAAACATAAGGGACCCGACGTCAAAGCTATAAAATTGATATATTAACTCATAGCTCGATCAAAATTTATAGCTTTAGGTATCACATTCGGGGTGTTGTTCATATGGCAATAATTGATCAAATAAGATCGATTAAACTGCAATAAGTAAAAACAATAGAAACTTACTGCATTCCATCTAAGTATGTTCGAGTTGTCCCGTTAATTGCTCCAGATAATGATGTTATGCTTAAGACCCAATTCTCCGAAGAGTTCTCATAACCCTTGAATGCCTAATCACATTAAGCGTAAGGTTAACATCGAACAGGTTTTTTTAGGTGTCACAAGTTTTCAATTGAATGTGCACTAATTTACCTTATCAGCCAGCATTTGTTGTAAAACTCGAACAACCTGTGCTCCAGCTGAATGTCCCACAAAATGAATAGGGTGATGTTCATCCCACTCAGGGTAGTGCCCTGCTTCATTTTTTGCCAAATAAGCAAAATGGCTAGGTTAAGTGAGGTACTGACTTAGTTTGACTAGGCACGAAGTTTAAGAAAGAAAGAAAAACTTTTGAAACATATGATCTTAAGCATGTCATAACATTTGTGAAAGTAATATAGAAGAGGAGAAAAGATTTTGACCTTGTTCATAAACTCGTCCAAATTGAGAATGCCCACACGTCTTACTGTGTTCCTCCCCGTAATCAACCTGTCCTCCTTTCAAATAATAGAATAATTCACGAGCCCTGAAACCAAAAATCCATCAGTTGTTGCAAAAAAAATGATAATTTAGAAAGTAAAAAAAGGGCAGCCCGGTGCACTAAGCTCCCGCTATGCGCGGGGTACGGGGAAGGGCCAGACCACAAGAGTCTATTGTACGCAGCCTTAACTCACATTTCTGCAAGAGGTTGTTTCCACGGCTTGCCCCCATGACCTCCTGGTCACATATAATATGTGGCAATTTCATCTAAAAGTTTAAGTTTTTACGGAAATTACACTTCTATTTATTTGTTTATATCTTCAACATGCCCTTCAAGTGGGGCCTGATTTTTTTTTTCATGCGTCAAGCATGAGAAAATTCGTTTTGATAATAGGTGACAATGAGATTTGAACACAAGATTTGTGTGTGTACTCGATACGATGTGAATAAATGGACCTCGGCCCAACGTAAACCTAGCTAATGAGGTAAGGATGTTTAAGAAAATATAAGGAGACGAATAGCGTGTCCTTCAACCAATGTGTGACACTTAACAATAACAACAAAATAGCATAGAGAATAAGCATTTGATTCTTCAAAAGAATTCACCTGTCATATATGCTAGTAAGCGAACCCAAATCTGGAACAAGAACTCTGTCATCCTTTTTCTCTGCACCAGCGAAATACGAAAGTCCTCCCAATCTCTACAAATGAAAAAAAAAATACATTACATTTCCAAGGCCACATGGAAAATAGAACAAACAAGTGTAACATTAGTATAGGGAAGGAAAAAAGGGTCGAAGCTGCTAATATAACTATTCGAAAAGTAGCAACTTTATACTCTGCAGTTAGAAAAAAGTCTTAATTTTCACGGTTGACCCCTAATGGAACTCCAATTTGAGAACATAATTTTAAACCATAATCAAAAGTTGAAGCATAAATTTTGACCCTTTTCCTCGTAGAATTCGAACATGTAAAATCCACTCATTTCATGTTTTTTCATGTTGGAGCTCCGTTAGTGACAATGGCAAATACAAAACTGATTTGTTAATGGCAAAAGTATGAACGGAACAAAAAGTGTAAAGGAAGTCAAAATTGATCAATGTCCTATAGTATAGGTTTTAGTCAAAAAATATCTTTTATATATGAAAGTAGGTCTATTTTGATCTTTCAAGTGTAACTTGAGTATCTTTTAGTTCCTTAAGTTTGCTAAAGTGGAACATTTTTTATCCAACTCACAGAATGAACTAAAAAACTAAGGGTACTACCAAAAAACACGATAAAAATCGACAGAAAGAAAACCGACAAATTAGGGAGAAAACTAGATTGTCAACTTGGCTTGGTGGTCTAGCTTGCTTCATTTAACTACTTTTTCTGTAGGCATCCATGGGATCCGAGATTATATATTGTTGTAGAAACTGAATCGGAGGGGTTGGTTGAAAGGTAAGGATAGCGTGATTGGCCTATTGGATCGTTCCTACGCATCTCCTTACTTTATAGCAGTTATTGCTCCGGTTCCAGAAGATATAGTCTCAGCTTTTTCTTTTCAATCGGAGACTGTTCAATGATAGACGGACCAAGCTGCACGAGGATTTGATTCCCACCTTATAATTGTCTCCCTTTTCCCCCTCCCCCTACCCCTAGGTAATAAAATAATTTAAATTAAAAAAAAAGACAAATTAGGGAGAAACTTCAAAACCCAAAAGAAAGATAATTGTGAAAATGTATTGAAGGGGCATTACCCCTTTGCCAAATCCAAATATTCCATGAACTAACACAATAGGAGGCAAATCATTTGAACTTTTCGTTTCTTTTTTCTCCTCCTCTGCTTCCAAATTTTGCTTGAAAATCCATTCACTCGGATTCTTTAAAACATCACCAGCGATGGCAGTGCTGAATAAGTAAAGCCCATAACTCAAATGAACCAAACAACTCACAAACAACTCTGTCCATTGAAGTGCTGTTACCCACCATTTCACTATCATTTTACAAATTCTTAGTAAAAAAAAGTTTCAAGTATAAGTTCTAAATTTTCAATCTTTGTGAGAAAACAAGACGACCCTTCAACTTTTAAAGCCTCTTGATGAATTAAACAGGAAAATAATGTTTTTTTCAAAAATGGGTTCTGTTTATGGTGATTCTTGGAAGGTGGAGATTTGGGTCTTATTTTGTTTTGGCTTTATACAGTTTGTTGAGGTAAGAAAATTTCTCTTTCCTTATTACTTATTTCTTTATGTCAAATACTAAACATCGTTTTATTATTCTTTTCTTCTTAAGAATTAGCCGTGAATCCATGTAGCTGTAAACTTAAATGATAGTAAAGCTTAATAGTTATTTATTTTTACTCGGTAGCTATTTTTAGTGAATAATATCTCTTGTTTGGAGTTCTTCTTCGTCTTTCGACCTTTTCGAGTATAGCCTTTCTAGAATATTATATTCTCCAGGAAAGCTAACTCAATAGGAATTCTCTTTTATCGTGTCATGTTGTGATTTTAAATGCATTAAAAAAAAATAGTATCGAACTTCATCGTCAATCTGCACTTAAATTGTTCGTAGCTAAGGGAGTTCTTCGATAATCCATTGCTAAATAGAATTTACATGATTTGGATGTTTAGCTACAGATTATCTGTCGCTAAGTTCTTTTTTTAGTAGTGAATATAATATTTATTTTAGTTGTTCAAATTAAAATTTATTGTTATATATAACAGATCAATTTGGTGTGATCGCGTTATTTTTTTTTTTTCATTTTGCCTTATTTATTAGAGTATTTAATAAGTTTATTTTACCTTTTTCATATCTTTTTATTTTTAATTATAATAACTTATTTGGGTCATTTTTTTATTGTAAGTTTATTCTTCAAATTATTAGTGTGTAGTATTATCAAATTATGAAGAATGACATAGTATATTAAATTGTATATTGATCAATATAATACAACAAGATACGTAAACAAGTTGTAACTTGCCCCCCTCTGGTGCTTCTATTTCCGTGTTTTATGGGTTTGATTTTTAAAGTTCATAATATAAAATTTATTATATTCTTAAAATCATTAATACAGATCTATCAATTATTTCAATTTTTGAATTTAGGCATAAATTTTTGAATTGCGTCAAAAATTCTGGGTTCATATTAATATGATACCATACTCCGCATTTGCCTGCTGCTTGGTGTTGGTGCCACACGTTATACAGTAGGTCGCTGCCAAAGAATAATGTGGGTCCTCTATCTAAAGCACACAAGTTTTCGAAGAGCTTAGGGAGAGAAACACAATAACAAGAGAACCAAATTATTATAATCGGTACATTAAGTAAGAATTCCTTGTAATTAATTTTACCTTAGTTACAGATTCGCAGGATACTAGAAATTGATTAGCAAGATATTAGTAATCAATTTTTTATAATTAGGATTATTAAATCAACAGATTTCTAGTGATTAGATTAGCAGATTTTTAGTGATTAGAATTAGCATAAATTCAGCCATAATCCTGGCTCATCCTCTTGTATATAAAGAGATTTACAAGCAAATGAAAGGCAGGTAAAACATTTCTATCAATTCTATCAAATGAAAATAAGAGCCCAACACGGAATTTCATAACAAATTCAGAACCTAGTTTAGACATAATTGATTGTCGAAGGGCATCTGAAGAGGTGGCGAGGATGATATCATCCACATAAAGTAGGATATATGCCATATCTTTGCCCCGACGATAAATGAATAATGAATGGTCCGAAATGCTGTGAGAGAAACCCAATGTAGCTACACAGTCAGCAAAACGTTGGTACCAAGCACGAGGAGTTTGCTTAAGTCCATATAGAGATTTCTTGAGCAAACACACATAATTTAGGTGCAATTAATGGTTGTCCCTCAGGTGAACATAAGGGAGGATCCACAGATGTAGTAATATGATCCCCTACCCTTTTCTTGAGTTGAGAAATATGAAAAACTGGGTGTATCTTTGTTGTGGTTGGTAGGGCCAACTTATAGGCCATAGGTCCAATTTTCTGGACAATCTGGTAAGGCCCATAGTTCTTGGAAGCTAGTTTGAGGCTTCTTCTTAGAGATATAGAGGTTTGTGTATAAGGTTGCAGTTTTAGGAAAACCCAATCTCCAACATTGAATTCTCTTTCAGTCCTCTTTCTGTCAGCACTGACCTTCATTCTATTTTGTGCCTTCATCAAGTTTTCTTTCAAAACCTTAGCCATTAATTGTCTTTCCTTGAGCACCTGGTCCACGATTTCTATTTTTGATTGAGATATGAGTTCAAAGGTCAACTGTAAGGGATCATATCCATACAATACTTTGAAAGGGCTCATTTTCATAAAAGTGTGGTAATTGTTGTTATACAAGAACTCAGCTTGTGAAAGCCATTTGTGCCAGTGTTGAGGTTTATGGCTGGTCATGCACCTCAAGTAATTTTCCAGGCATCTATTAAGCCTCTCAGTTTGACCATCCGTTTGAGGATGGTAAGCTGAACTGTGACATAACTGAACTTGTAGTAGCTTGAACAATTCCTTCCAAAAGTTGCTAACAAACACTTTGTCCATGTCGGATACTATGCTCTTAGGCATGCCATGTAGCTTGTAAATGTTGTCAAGAAAGATCATGGATACTTGTACCGCAGTAAAAGGGTGAGCAAGGCTGATGAAGTGTGCATATTTGATGTACCTGTCTACAACCACTAGTATAGTATCATTTCCCTCGGACTTAGGCAACCCATTTATGAAATCCATAGAGATGTGTTCCCAGGCCTTTTCTGGAATAGGCAAGGGTTGTAGCAATCTAAGGCATACTACTTGTTCCCCTTTACACCTTTGACAGACTTCACAAGCCTGCACTAAGTTTTTGACTTGCTCCATCATTCCAGGCCAATAGAAAACTGCTTCCAGCCTCTGATAGGTAACCTATGCTCCTGAATGCCCCCCTAGACCAGAATTATGTATGTTTCGAATGAGTTGTTGTATCAATGGTCCATGTTGTCCTACCCAAGCTATGTCTTTGTATCTTAGCACCCCTTGCTTTAGGGATATAAACTGCTCACCATCTGGATTGGTACACAAAGTAGTCATGGCTTGTAATACCTCTGCATCTCCTGTGTAGCTGTCTACAATTTCTTCAATCCATTTGGGTTGTATGTGAGTGACTATTGCATATAATCTAGACTATGTTTCTTTTTTTCCCTCTCCAGAATCACATGGTCTCCTAGATAATGCATCAGCAACCACATTCTCCACTCCCTTCCTGTAATGAATCTCAAAACCTAGCCCCATTAATTTAGCTAATCCCTTGTGCTGTAGTGCAGTGCTAATTTTCTGGTCTTGTAAGAATTTCAAACTGAAGTGGTCAGTTTTGATAATGAAGTGATTTGGGTGTAAATAATGTCTCCACTTGTCCATAGCTTGCAACAATGCTATCAACGTTTTTTCATAGGTTGATAATCATTGGTGTTTCTTACTCAAGGTCTGACTCAAATAGGCTAAGGGTCTTTTTTCTTGCATCAACACAGCCCCAATGCCGGTATTGCAAGCATCTACTTCTACTACAAAAGTTTTAGTGAAATCAGGTAGGGCTAATACAGGGGTACTGGACATAGCACTTTTAAGTTGATTGAATGTTATTTCAGCTCCTTGATCCCACACATATGCCCCTTTCTTTAATAAGTTTGTCAGTGACTTGCTTATGTGTGCATAGTTCATAACAAACTTCCTATAGTACCCTATCAGCCCCAAGAATCCTCTTAACTTCTTGATATTCTTAGGAGACTGCCACTCTATCATGGCAATCACTTTCCCTGGATCAGTACTCATCCCTTTGTCATTTATAACAAGTCCCAGGTACTCCACTTAGGATGTTCCAAAATCACATTTACTCAACTTTACAAACAGTTGGTTCTTCTGTAGTAACTTCAAGACACCTTCTAAGTGTGTCAGATGGTCCTTCATATTTTTACTGTAAATCGGTATGTCATCAAATAACACTAAGATAAATCTTCTTAGTTGTTCTTTGAACACCTGATTCATCAGGGATTGGAAGGTTGCAAGAGCATTTGTTAGGCCAAAGGGCATCACCTTGAATTCCCAGAGGCCATGATGAGTCCTGAAGGCAGTTTTGTGCTTATCACCTTCCTTCATTCTTACCTGGTGGTAGCCTGCCCTTAAGTCAATTTTAGAAAATACCTTGGCCCCAAACAGTTCATCTAGTAAATCATCTATCATGCGTATTGGGTATTTATTTTTAGCAGTTATGTTGTTTAATTTCCTGTAGTCAACACATAACCTCAAAGTGGAGTCCTTTTTTTATTAACATGGCATGAGAGGCATATAATGATTGACGTGGTACTACAGTGGCAGCTTTGAGCACATCAGCTACAATAGATTCTATGGTGTTCTTTTGATCATAGGAGTATCTGTAGAATCTTAGGTTAAAGGGTTGGGAGCCTGGAATTAAGCTTATTTGGTGTCACAGTCTTTTTAGGTGGTAATTTAGTGGGTTCTTGAAAGATTAGATGGTATTGTTGTAGAAGTTGGTCAATGTCTGGGTGTAATTTAGGTGTGTTTTTACTCTCTTTTCTGTCTGTACCAAGGATAATCCAGCCACTATTTCACAGGTACCACATTTTAACATCCTCCTCATCTTCTCAGAGTTCAAGGTTTTGAGTCTCGAGCTATCTTTCTTCCTCCGGACCTGAAGCTGGTATTGGGAGGTCTAGTGTGTAAAATTACTGGGGCAAATTGATCTATCCAATTCATTCCTAATATCATGTCAAAACCCCCCACTTTTAATAGTCTCAGTCTAAAATTGAACTGTTCTTCTTGCATCTTCCATTCAAATCCTGGACTCTCCCAATGGCAAATCATTTCTTGATCACTGGCTATTTTGACTCTCATTGGCTTTGTCAAGGGATGGATAGGTTTCTTTACACTTTTGACAATGAATGGGTCAATAAAGGAATTGGTAGATCCGCTATCTATTAGGATAGTCATAGGGATTTTACTCACATATCCAATTATATTAATAGTTGAGCCTGACCCTGGGATAAGCTTAATCCCAGCAAGGCATTTAGGGATACTTCAGCTTGCTCTTAAACCTCATCCTCTAAAGTTTTAGCCACATCCACAAACTCTTCATTCGGGCATTCTTCACCCTCAATTTATATCCCTTCCATAACATGTAAGCCCCTTGCTCTGTATTGGTGACCTGGGGTATATCTTTCTTTACACTTGTAACACAACCCATGTTCCCTTAGAGATTCTAAGTGGGGAGGAAGACTGTTTGGTTTATTGGAGGGTTTAATTTGTGGTTTCTGTTGAGGATAAGTGAGTTTAGGAAAATTGTGATTCTGGCTGGTTTATGGGCATATGGGGGTTTGATTTTTTGAGTAGGTACTAGTTATAGGGTTGTGAGTGATAGGTTTCTAGTAGGTTGTGAAGGGTATCTAGTATGTATAAAAGGTGTGAGTGCCTTGAAGGACTCTTCATACAGTTTGGCTACTTCATAGGCATCCAATACAGTAGAAGGATTTGCCAGCTTAACTAGTGGCTTGATTTAAGGCTTAGGACCACTAATGAAGCTAGCAACATAGTGTGCTTCATTAAGTAAAGGGTTCAGGATGGCTATATGGCTGATTAATTCATCGAATCTATTCTGATAGTGATCGACGGTACCAGTTTGTGTAAGCTTGTTGAACTCCTCTACCACATCTTGAGGTCTCAAGTTCCTGAATCGTCGACACACTTCCACACAGAACCTGCTCCAAGTTATGGTTTCCTTGAGATTCATAGTGTAACCATCCAACCATAAATCTACCTTATCCACAACATGCACAACTGCATAGTTTAATTTCTCAGGGTCTGGAATGTTGTATAGTTCAAAAAACTTTTCACATTTTCTCAACTAGCTTCTCGGGTTCACTCCGTCAAACTCAGAAAAATTGATTTTGGGTTTTAGGGTTCTTGGGTTATTTGGGGCTTCCGGAGTGTGAACAATGGTTCCAGTTAAAATTGGGGGTGATGATGAATAATTAAGGTTTCTAAAAATTAAGGGACTTGTCAATAGCGGTGTCGGGGGAAACGTAAACCCTCTACTGAAGGCCGAAGCTACCACTCGAGGGTGTGTAAGAATAAGACATAGGGTTAAGAGTTTTACTACCTGACGCTTGTTCGATGTCATACCCTGGTGTCACCGACTGCATGTTGGTCGGAATGGAGCCGATAATGAGGTTTGCCTGTGTAGTTGCTGGTGTTGCCGGTGTCGACCCTCCGGAGTTGTTTTGATGCATGCCAACTAAGAGGAGTTCTAGCTTCCGATTCAACTTGCGATTCTCCTCAAGCTGTCTCTACTCAAGAATCTCGAGTTTCTTTGAATTTCCTGCCATTTTCATCGAATCCTTTGTTCGTTTCTTCAGCTATGACAGTTAGCTGAATCTTCAGCAATCGAATGTCGTCGTACATATTTTGTAAGCCCGGTGAAACGTCGATTCCCGGTGTCGGAACCTGGCTCTGATACCACTTGTAACAAAACTAGGGTTCTGCTACTGATTTTCGTAAGAAAGGGAAAGGAGAAGGAGAGAGAAGAGAAAAAAGAGAATGTTTGTTATATTTCTGATAATTTTGAAGAAGACGATGGGGTATTCATACCCATCCTCTGAATTGCAATTTTTAGACTCAGGAGACCAAAAAGAAATAACTCAAACTTAGGGATAAAACATAACAACTGAAAGTTAAATAGACTACTAAAAAACTTAAGGGACTAAATTGACACTTTTCTAGTTTTAGGTCACAATGTACAATTGTGACACGGGAATGACAAGTTTTTGGTAGGTGGTAGTTTGTACTTGGTGAACCTATCTTATGCTACCGTAAATTAGTTAGACCAACAAATTTTAAATGCTGAATAATTTTTGGAAAAGAGCTAGAGATTTTCGTTCCTTATTAAACCAACCAACGTGCAACATAGGCAAAATGATCTTCTCTCTTTTTCCCCCCCAACTTTTCTGCCTTCGTATGAAAAATGTTCTGTCATTAATATATATTATATTGAGAATTTTTCTAAATTTTCTTGCACTTGTGGTCTTGTTCTTTTTCTTGTTGAGACTTGTTCAATTAGGTAGTGTGGCATATCTGAGCACGATTCTCAATTTTCGATCAAAATAAAGATGATTGGATGTGTATGAAGAGATGCATTCACTATGATTAGGGATGACAACGGATCGGATCTGGACCAGATTCTACTAGATCCAGATCCAAATCCATTTTTCATACCTGAATCCAGATCCGGATCCAGATCCATCGGGTTCATAAAAATCAGATCTAAATTCGGATCCATCGGATCCACGGATCGGATCTGGATCCACATGTAAAAAAATTTGTCTTGCTAAGAATGTAACCTTGCTAAAAAAAATTTTATTTGAACTGACAAACAATTTTTACTTAGCTAACAGTTTACTGTGTTTCAATTTTGAAATGTTCATATGAGATATTTTGTTCGTTGTCTCGTTTTGATTGTGAGCTATTAATTGAAAATGCTGGACAATGACAATAGTTGTGGAAAATGCTGACTAGTATTTCACAATGTAGAACTTGCATGTGCTTGGAATCTTCACAAATGAAGTGAATATAATTTTAACTACTTGTCTATGGAGATGTTAGTCATTCACTAATATAACATTGATTTTATTATCGAAGTTACCTCTTTATTTTTTGGTTTTTGAGTTAACGCGGGGATAAATTAAACTTGTTTTGAGAATTAAACTTGCAATGATGTGCTTAGCAATTTTAAGAAAATACTTATAAAATTACATTCTAGGTTATGAATATACTTAATAAAAAACGGATCCACGGGTCGGATCTGGACCGGATACGGATCTCAAATACAAGATCTAGATCCAGATCCGTCATAAACGGATCCGGGTCCGATCCGAATCCGTCGGGTCCAAATTTTGAAGATCCATATCCTATAAAACGGATCTGGATCCACCGGATCCGGATCGGATCCAAGATCCACTGCCATCTCTAACTATGATTATAATTGAGTTTATAATTTTATATATGATATCCAAAGATTATAAATTTTAGATTGATGCGTTAAGATTAAAACATATGGAGTACCGAGTACGTATATATATCTTGGAAGTGGACATGATGAAAATATTATGTTAGTTGTATTTGCCGGCTATTTTTTTAGGTGAACGGTTATTTTTATTAATTTCTCAAAGAACAATTTAAATATTCGTATAAACCAAAATATAAAATTAGTTAAGACCAGAATTGCCGAATACCATTATTTTGCTTGTACTCTGAATAAATGAATACTTATCTTTTTGTGAACATGAAGGAGAACTCAACTTTAAGGATTTTTGAGTACCAAACTCAATTTATCTAGTTCAAGTTATCAGCTTGGCAAAATCAAGATTGAAAATGGAATGATCCCAAAATTGGTTGACCTTAAGAAATAGGTGGGAAAAAAAAAGGTAAGAAGGTTTATGCGTGTGGTGAAGAGCTGCCCGAAATCGTTGACGTGTCTTCTATCTCATTTTATGTGACATATTTTTTTAAGTCTATTAAAAAATAATATATTTTTCTTTTTGAAAATTATATAATTTTAGCAACCCCTTTATTTATTGAGATATTTTTTTAAGTCTATTAGAAAAATATTTTTCTTTCTTTTTGAAAATTATATAATATTAGCAACCCCTTTCATCTTTATTGAGACATGATTTGTTGGGGACTTCACCAGTAGCCGACACTCATTTAAAACCAAAAAAAAAAACATGAGGTACTTTTTATGTGGTATATTTGGCTTACATGTCAAAAGTCTTACTCCATTAATCCCTTTTTATGTAGTCTTACATTTCCTTTTTAGCATGTTTCAACTTTCAAGATGACTAACACTTTTTTTTTGTTTAAAAGTAATTTAACTTTAAACTTCTCATCTATCCCTTAATGAGATAATTTATAGTCACGTCTTATTTTAAATCACACGTTTCAAAAAAAAAAATTATAATCTTTGTTGTTAGTCAAATACCGTAACATAAAATGACTCTGAGAGAGTGTTAATACCCTTAGTGGGTCGTTTGGTAAAATAAAATTATCCCAATACTATAACTAGGAGATAACCCCGCCTTTAATATGAGGATAGATAATTTTATGATTTTGATATAAGTGCTCCTAGCTTTAGCATAATACAAGTCGAACCCTAAACATAAATAATATTCATATTTAAATACTGGACAAATTTAATCTCAAATTTTGTTACAGAGTCAAACAACTTACCGAAAATGGACGAATTCAAGTCTAATTGGCTGTCATTGTTGAAGTCATACTCCTTTAAGCATATGTAACATGTGGTTTTGAAAAAGAAGATTATAAAATGATAACCGTACGCTGTTTTTTCTTGGTGGCCTACAGAAAATTATTTTTATTTGTAGTATTATTATTTAAGTCAGTAATCTGGATTAATTAGCACTGAACATCATACTAATCACTAGATTCTCCGAGTGTTATATATTTAGATGATTAATTAAATTGTTCAACAGTTTTGTGATTTGTCAACCTTACCTTTGAGTTTTGACTTGTAGCATATGTAATTCAAAGTTTTCACAGGTTTATAATAATGTAAAATACTTTATGTAAGTGAACTTATGAAAATGTTAGAGGGTAGAAGTTTGGCATCTTATCTTAATTAAACTACCAAAAAAAATATTAAAAAACTAATATAAAAACATAAACATATTGAGAAAATAATCTCCTCTAAACAAGACTTTCTAAATGACTACGTTGTGGATGCTAGAGTCTAATAGATAATATCACATTAATTCTTCTTATTAGTTTAACATAATAAAGTGTTAAAATAGATATTGAGAGAATAGGAAGATTAATTTCCTATTGTATGTTTGTCACATGGGAAATTAAGTTCGCATTGACTATGTCAAAATCTTAATTTTATGTAAATAAAAGTGGTACCTTCTTAAAGTTAAAATTTTAAATGAATGATATACACATTTAATATGGTGTTAGAGCAGATATTAGTCTTAAGGTTGTATTAAAAAAAGAGATTTACCTACTCTTGAACCACGGGAAATTTTTTTACTCACACGTGAAAAGGTGTGTTAGAGACGTAATTAATATAAAAATATTCATACTAATATACTGAACGTTTAGATAAGACGATTCACAATTTTAACAAATTATTTTGGAAAAATATATAAGTATCACCTGAAATTCTCTCAAAATTCTAATTACATACATTTACTTTCCCTAGGTCTTATTACCCTATATTTGCAAGAAAGCATCTGCGTTTTCTGTCATATCATCATTCAGAGTGGTAATAGGTTCACTTTTAAAAAAAGTTTGGCAAATTATAAGACTCCGCATGATACATTGTGTAACTGAGATTCGAGACAAATTCAGGGATACATATACTTTTTCACAGTTATATTTCTAGATCAGTGAACAATTATAACATCAACAAGGGTGCTTCTATAATATTAAAGTATAGAGGTTCTCAAATGAAATAGTTTTTTCTTTCGGTATATCTGACACTATTTTCTTATAAATTTTAGAAAAAATGTATTTTTATATTTAAAAATAATTGATATTAAACTTTTCATCTTACTCTTAATGAAAATATTTATAGCCACATAAATATTATAAGTTAGGCCTGTCTTTTCAATCAATATCTAGCCGCTCAGTCTTTCAGTAAAGGAGTGTATCCACATAAGATGGTAGCGGGTCATGTTTAAAGACGACAACAACATACTTAGAATGGTCTCACAAGTGAGATCTGGGGGATAGAGTATAAGCATACTTTATCCCTATTTTGTGGAGGTAGAGCATTGTTCCCATTTACCTCGGCTCAAAATAGCATATTCAAAACACGTATGAAAGTCATGTTTAAATACCCAAGTAATTTTTTTTTACAGCCACACAAAATATTACTGTTGGAAATTTGCCTTTGGCGGGAGTTGCGACCGACCAATTTTAACGGCTTAAACACTAGTGTTACGTATGTTGGAGAATCCGGTTCTTCACACATGCATGATCTACTAAGTACGTAGATAACCGTAGGGCCAAGAATCGTCAAATTTCGTTGAGAAATGAAAGAGATATTGGTCCACGAAGTGAGGTGTTTGAAGCATGAAAAGTGTGGTATTGTGTTCAATTCTCCCTCATCGGTAGAGGAAGAAAGAATTGTTGTATATATAAGACTCGAAATTGGTTTGGGACCCCAAGGGGTATCCCATGTGTTTAAAGGAGGGAGGACCTAGATGTACTTCGGTTCGAGGAAAGACCACACGCGCGCCGCCGCCACCCGCCCGTCCGGTCCGGTTCCGGGTTCTAGGGTTCATGGGCTGTGGGCCTTCTGATATTATCTTTTTGGGCCAGAAAACTTTGCCAAAAGTACAGTTTGATCCCAGAAGTACAGTTTGGACCAGAATTCTTTCGGATGTACGGTTTGGTCCCCGAAGTTTCAAGATGTACGCTTTGATCCCGGTTTCGAAGTACGCTTTGGACCGAGAATCCTTTCGGATGTACAGTTTGGTCCCTGAAGTTTCCAGAAAGTCAAAATTTTGGCAGAAGAGAACAGAAACGTCAAGCACTCAATTCAGCCATTTATTTTGGCTGAATTACACCTCCTATAATGGCCAATCTGTTGGTATTTCTCTCCATTTATTTGGTGGCTTTACTACCTCCATAATGGTTATTATTTGGCCAATAATGGCTGTTATGGAGGCAGTCAAACAGTCCCTTTCTCACCTATATAAACACCCCTTACACCATTGTTGAGACACACTTGATATACACGAAAATATACAACCGAAATCGCTTCTTCCTATAACTTCCAAGCATCATTTCATTGCTCAATATTCTTCACGGTAGCATTTGAGTTTCCTTTGCTCAAGTGTTCCATTGCTGTTTTATCTTGGGAGACGAATTGTCCAGGACGTATAAAGGATACATACGGGGCAATATTGTCTTAAGGACAGAGTGCCACACTCGACTCAGCAAGCAAACAAAAATAGTTTTCCAGTTTTTCAGTTTTCTTGTTCATCTTTGTAATTTTCAGATTTCTAGTTGAATTATAATTTCAATTCTTACATTAGCAGTTACTTGTAATTCCCGTTTTCTGCAACCTTTGTAAACACCAACAATTACTCCCGACGTCCTATATTACTTGTCCGTTTTTTTTTTAAAAAGTCAAACGATATAACTTTGATGAGTCCAGAACTTAAATGACCCAAAACTAAGCAAGTGAACCAAAATACCCAAAAAAAAAGAATGATAAAAGTACCTTTTGCGTATAAATTTCCTACACAAAAGGGGTATTATAAACCCTAGGTAGACTTCTCATTTCATCTTCACTCTTAACCTTCTTCATTTTTACTCTTTTACCATACTTTAGCCCCCGAAAATTATGTCTCAAAGCTCCAAAACGTCAAACTTTGATATAGAACCTGATGTTTGTAGTTGCGGTTATTATTGTAAACTCAGAACATCAAGGACCCAAGAAAATACGGGTCATCGTTTCTAGCGTTGTAAAGTGCCCAATGTAAGTATTTTTACAATTTTTAGGGTTTAGAGTTTTTCACATTATCTACATATTTTACTTTTAAAAACTGATTTTCTTGTAATATTTATAGGATATGGATTGTTGCAAATATTTTCGATGGAAAGATGAAATTCTCGTGGATAAAATGGTGGCGGTGAAGTTTCAAAAGCCTCTTGTTGATAGAGATATCGCGACTTCACGTATCACTAGAAATGCCGTGAAGTTTAACTTACAGTTTAAACTTATGGAAGCTCAAGAAAAAATTGACCTTTTGGGGGTCTTGCTAAAAGAATCCGAAGAAAAATAAAGTTTTTTTCAAGGATAACCTTAGAGACACTCAACACGAGAAAATGCTTTGAAAGATAAATTGAAATTTTGAAAGATGATTTGTGCTATCTTGTTGTTGTTTATTATTTCTATGTATTTTATGTTTACTAGTTACACGTTTTCATGTATTATGTATTTTCTATGTTTTTTTTAAATGTATGTAATCAGCACCTTTTATGTTCTAATTTATTTGTGTTTTCATTAAAAATTGTGAATTGTTAAACTTTTTATTTATTATTAACTCTAAGACGCTTATATAAATTAATAATAGACTATAACAATCAAAGTAAAATTAAACATGCTAATTTTCTTCAAATTGATGATTTCATCATAAATTAAAAATACAAATAAAATCACGAGTCCGGAACTTAAATGACATAAAAACTAAGCAAGTGAACCAAAATAACCCCTAATCATCCTCAGAATAGAAATCCTCAATATCGTCCTCAGAACAACATTTTGGGTTTCTTAAGACATATCTTCTTTCTATAGATGTTAGTTCTCTACATGTTGATGATGCTTGTTCTTCGGCTAACTTTAGCATGTAAAATCTACAACGTGTTGTTAGCATTATGTTGTTTTCTTTTCTAATCCTCCGTACGACAACCTCACAAGAATGTTGATCAGTTCGAGGCATGGTCATTGAGAACCTTGTTGGGACTTGAGCGTTGAGATTTTTCAAGTCACGAATAAGATGTTCTTATTCGGCATTTCGATATGTCCATTCTCGGCGTAACCCGCAATAATATTCTCATGGATCTGAATATTTCACATCGCAAAAATTATCATTACGCTATATAAGAAGGTGAGATTTCAAATCGTCTATCTTGAATTCATTGTTATCGTTTGACGCATTACTGGAATAGCTACTATGATTTGAGTTATCATCACTACTGCTATTCGGATCCTTTGGGAGGAATACCGACCAATCTACATTTCTACTACTCGACATTGAATATATTGTAGTTTAATAACAAATGAAAGGCTACTTATATAGTTGCAAACTTCAAGTACCCTTGGGGTCGTCATTATGACCCTACCTACCTATCTACTTTATTTAAAACAAATATTAATAGGATCATAGGGAATCGTCTTCATCTTCATCGGACATCTCATAGTCCAAATCCCACTTAGATATGAATCTGATGTAATCACCTTGACTATATTCTGCCCTGAGGCAACATATTTTCATCCGATTGTTCTCTTCGCGAAAATGATTAAGAGCACAATTGAACTCTTGTGGTGTACCACGAGGCATTGACGTAGCACGACTTTTTGGGCCCTCAAGTTTTGTTCTAGCATTTCAACCTCCCTAACACGTCAATTTCACTCAGTTGTCATTGTATTATTGTATTGTTGATTGTATATGTGATACAAGTTATTTGAGTATTTAAAATCATCATCCAGTTCTCATGTCCTACCCATTGCTTTGTATATGTCTGCTGGGGTAAAATATGTAATAGAATCAATATCAGAAAATTGGTTCCAAAATGACATAATAACTCATTTTAATGTGAATGTTAGTTGTTCGTCATTCATGTTATATACTACTCCTTGATATGGCAACAATATGCTCATTTTTTACCACTTTATATGACACTTATATTGCACAACTTTTACATGCGCAAAATATGATGTTTCTGAATGACATCCTTGATTTAACAACACTATGCTCGCTTTTGACCATTTTACATGACATACTTATATTGTGCAACTTTTACATACACAAAATATGATGTTTCTGAATGACATCCTTGATTTGACAATACTATTCTTGCTTTTGACCGCTTTATATGACACACTTATATTACACAATTTTTACATGCGTAAAATATAATGTTTCTGAATGAGATTCTTGATTTGACAATACTATGCTCTCTTTTGACCGCTTTATATATTACACACTTATATAATGAAACTTTTATATAACTCATTCGGTTAAAAAACTCACATTTGAAAAATGCCTAGAAATATTACATTCAACAGTTGGTTCAGAAATAGATAAAAAAGCGAGGGTAGCTCAAGAAAGTCTCATGGTAGGATAGAAACAAACACAAACACAATTGAATCATATTTAAAAAAAGAGATATTAGGATGTTACACAGATTTATTTGATAAAAATGGTATGGTGTTCTTCGTCCCTTTGAAAATCAACCAATTTATATCAATGTTAATTTAAAAGTTGATGGACACATAATTGCGGGTGACGTACACTCTTCTAAACCCGAAGAAGCTATAATTTGGGGTGAAAAGCTTCAATGTATACAATTATATTCGAAAAGGTGTGATTATGAGGTATTATGTCGATGGCATAGTTTAGTTGTGCCACAAGCTTTGTCTGCTATATTTCAGACCTCCAAATTCAAGGATGAACTACTGGTTATCCCACACTCGATGAAAGAAATTTTAGAAATGCAGAAAGCACTAGACATGTATCATGCTTTGGACGATCTTAATTTTCAAGGAGCGGATGAAGAAGATCATTGGAAACTGTTAGAAAATAAAAATCTTAATCGAGACTCTTCTTATCCAGTTTATCCAATAATTCAAAAACGGATAGATCTTTCAAAATATTTACCACAAACATTAGATTGTGGAGTGCCATATTATTGTGTCAACCAAGCAAGTGCTCCTAATGATGATAGTTAGGATCTATACTACAACGAGGATGATGGAGAAAGAAATGAAAGGGAAGAAGATGAAGAAGAGAATGCAAGTAATGAGGATGATGAAATGATGACGACGACGAGGTGGTTCCGGAAAGTGATGAATATTAAATTACTTTTCTAATTTTTGTATGTTATGAAAATTTTCAATTGAATTTTCTTGATGATAAAATGCTTAATTCAAGATGTTTCATTAAAAAAATACATCATTCAGGACAAGAAGAAAAATACTTAAGATTCATAATTTAATACAATTCAAATACATCAAGAAGAGTTAAAATACATTCATAAAATCATGAGGTTCTTCAATCATGAGAGGTTCTTCCACTACCATGGTCCCGTAGGTGACACAAATGCTTATCATGGCCAAACTCCTTACACATCGAGCACTTTCGAGAGTATGTCCTATCAAGAATATTCATTTAATTGGGAATTCGAGTTTGTGCATTAACACACAATTTACGGATATACTTCTTGTTAGCAATCATATAAAATGGCTCGTTTGGCCAATAAGCCTGATCACCAAGTGGGTAGAAATGACCGGCATACACTTTAAGATAACTTTGCATGATGTATTCCGATGCCACATAATTTGATACCCTCTTTCCAATTGCCTCAAAGCACTTGAAGGCATGAGAACACGACATGTGGTATGATTGCCACTTACCACAAGTGCACGTTTTCATCATCTCATAAATGCTATGAATATTTCCTCTTCGGCCTTGGTAAGCACCTGTCTTGATTTCAAATACACGTTCAAAATGGTTATACTCTACCATCATGTGTTGCTCACATTTTTTCTATGATGCTCGAACATTTTTGTAGGATTTGGCATCTATTTCCCACCATCTCTTAATATGGCTTTGGCTTGTTTTGCTCTAGAGACAAACCGCTCCACAACTTGCTTGTAAGTCATTCTCACCATTGCAGTAACGGGTAGCCCCCGTGCAGATTTTAGCAAACCATTGAATGACTCTGAGCTGATTGTTGTTAGAATCCCCTATCTATTGCCTTCATCTGCATGTAATGTCCATTTGTCAATATCTATTGCCTTCAACCAATCATATGTTTCCAGCTTCGCTGCCTTGATCATCTACATCCACAAAAGAAACTTATTTTCTTAATGCTCTGTTACAACCGCCCATATCAATTTGTTTAGTGTGTTGTTTCTAAAGGCCATTTGAAAATTTGTCTTTATATGCCTTAAACAATAGCGATGGTTAGCAAATGGAGACTGCCACCCCTCCAAACGAAACTTATTATTCAGTATGCCATAATTTCGGTCAGATAGCACGCATATGCCCATCCGATCCTTAATAATGTATTGCATCAAATATGTTAAAAGCATCTCACATGTCTCATTGCTCTCGTTAGCACCAATGGCGAAAGCAAGAGAGAATATCGACCAGTTGACATCCATACCTACTACAATCAGTAGCTTGATGTCGTATATCCCATACACATGCGTGCTATTTATGGATATTACTGGCCAACAATGAGCAAAACCATCAATGCATGATTTGTATGTCCAAAACACAAAATTGAAAATATTACCGGCCACATCAGATTGGGTGTTGAGCTTCCACTCTACAACAATACCATGATTGAAGTGTTGTAGAGCTGCCACATACATTGGCAACTGCTGAAAAGAGCCCTCTAGTTACCATAAATCATCTCAAAAATGCGCCTACACCCGAGATATCCTTTTCTCCTGCTTTTCATTTTACGATATACTCTCAAAACGGTTCTAATGCATTCTTTGATGGGAAACCTGGAAAAGTTTAAACAAATAACATTTATTAATAAAAATTTAATTGATTTCAAAATTAAAATGAACTTGGTCGAATAGGGTACCTTGAGATTTCGGCAATGTGAGCAGCTAACACTTGAGAAATCATATTTGTATATCAATTAAAATAATCTACTCGACAATCATCCATATCACAAGTGTGACATTAGCGGAATTTTGAAATAGTCCACATACTATCATGAGTCTCCTTACCCCGAAGCCTCCATTGACAACCTTGATACTCACGTCTACAGACTAATCTCCACAGCTTTCGGGTTAAATCATCAACTCTACACTCCCTCATTTATTTGATGCTATAAATTTTAACGGCCCTTTGCATTGCCATTTTGGAAGAGAAAATCATGCTTTTTGCAAGTTGAACAGTACCGTGTACAAGATCGTCCAGTTCTTTCTACATTGCTTGGCGAATATGATCATCATCTCTAGTAAATACAAAGGCATGAAGACAATCTTGAAGATTATCAAGATATCGAATCACGTCAGAATGTCACTGGATTGGGGATGCTTGGGAACCGATTCCTGTCGGTGAATTGGGCTTTCTGCCAACGGTTTTTGCTGATGAATCGAGTTTTCTGCCAGCAGTTCTTGCTGGTGTGGCCGACTTTGCATCATTTCTAGTAACTGTTGTTCCTGCCTATGAGGATGAATATCAACCTCACTATCTGATATATTTATTTCATCATCACCGGATACCTCTGCATTCGGTATATCATTGCTATCACTCGATAATGTTTCTATATGATTTGGATAATAATCATCATCTAGTAAATGTCTCTTCCTACACGAAAAATAGGTAATATATTTTAAATACCAACATCATAATATATATATATAGAATATTTAAAATCAAGATGATGAACCTACCGATAATAATCACTATTTCCTAGGTTTGTAAAAGAAGTATCAATTGCACCGAAATCAACATTTGATACCACTGGCACGTTTTGTGAGTAATTTTCACTATAGATGCAATTTAAGTATTGTAAATACTAAATATCAAATCACTTATATTATTTAATTATTAAAAAGTATACCCACCGATAATAATCAATTGCACCGTAATTTGACAGTGGGGATGTTCCAGCATGATTTCTCCATTCGAACTGACAGGATTTCCCAATATTACTCATATCATGTGTATAACTCCTAAAAAGATATAAAAAAAATATTACTATTACCATACGTATGGTAAAAAAAATGGATATTTACCAATTTTCCCCGTAATTTTGATTAAATTACTGGCTTAAAGTTTCCAGTGACATTTGACCATTCAAAATGTCTCCGTAAGAACTCATTTCCGAATAAGTGTTACCATGAGTAGGCTGAACTTGGGGATTTGAGGGCGAGACGCAATCGACATTTCTGAGACTTCCTGATGAGCCTGGCCAAGACTTTACTACGGTTGATAGGTATCTTGTCAACATATATTTCAAGAACATTCATGGTGATTAAGCCCTTATATTCTTTTGGCGCCCTCAAATATTCACACAAAGACTCATCATCAATGATATTTCACTCACCATAAAGCACTAAACCTTGCGGTGCAATGAATATTGGGTATCTGCTTATTACAGATAATGCAAACTCATGACTACTAACTTTCATTCTTTTGTGTATGGCAGCGTGTAATATTGAGTAATCTAAGTTAATTGGAAACTTAACATGGTATTTTGGTGGAATACTATAACGAACAATATTATTATCATTAATAATCTCTCCTTCCCAAAATAAAGAAATCTTAACAGTTGAAGGAGGAGACGACATTTTTTTTATGAACTTTGGAGTTGGATAGTTTTTTCAAGAACTTGAAATTTTGATGACTTAAACTTTGGAAACTGATGAGTCTTTACCTCATCCAAAATTCATGTTAAATAGAAAAATGGATGGATTCTTGCAATAATTATCATGGTGTCATGTCAAATCAAGTACAAATTGGTAGATGAATAATTGATTGTAAAATGCAACAATGTATTGCGTAATTAGACTAAAAGTGACCATTTAAAAAATGTGTCTGCTAGGGTTTATAATACCCCTGCGCAAAAGGTATTTTTGTCATTTGTTTGGGTATTTTGGTTCACTTGCTTAGTTTTTAGGTCATTTAAGTTCCGGACTCTAACTTTGACCAACATTTTTTGAGATATATTTTTTACTATATTGATATGAGAAGAATTGAAACTTGTACTGCCTTTCATTTAGTCAACTTGACTCTCAAAAGGTGAAACATGACAATTAATATGGAACGGAGGGAGTATAAGATGTCTAAGGCGGCCCCACCATATCAATATGATAAGGGAGGAAAAGAGGCGCGTACTTTAAAAGTCTTCACATCTGTTATACTACTGTTCTAAGTCTTTCTTTTGAAAAATCAACACAAATAATCCTTCCAACAAATGCTTCACAATGTTTTCCTCTTCCGTATAATGGAGGGAGAATTTATCTTGATGGCTGTTTTATACGTGCGGAGAATAACACGTTCTATGATGAGTATTTAGGTCCAGAGGATAGGCGTGTATGCGGAAACAGGACAACAAAGGGTTCGTTGTTGCAACAGACGGCTAGGCAAGCAGTTGCAAATGTCAGTGCCCGGTCCTTACGATGAGACAGCTTACGTTCTCGCTGATTGCTGGAAGACACTGAGCGTGAATTCCTGCGCAGCGTGTTTACGAAATGCATCAGCCTCCATGTTGGGATGCTTACCTTTGTTGACGAAGGAACCCGCAGCCGCTACTCTCTCGAGTGCGCACAAGGTAAACTCTGGACTGACGCAATAGCCTGCAGACCACGTCAGCCGATTAACCACACTTGGCAAGCCATGTGTGACAGGCTCAACCAAGAAAGTTTATGCAGTGGATGGAACTCGTGACCTTGCGGTCCCGCGCTCTACTGCTACACCAACTTGGCTATCCTTGCGGGTAAAACTGTGGTAGGGTAAACTTTTTAAAGTGACTGGTCCCACCGCATTACGGCCCCATACCCCAGAAAACCCCACCTCCGGCCTGGCCCTACGGATTAGTATACACCGCTTGACCCTACGCGTATGGAGTGATTTTTTTGGGGGAACACAGTTCCACTCTCGCTGATCAGAGGACTCGAACACGGAACCTCAGACAGCAATACCCTAATGTATTGGCCACTGGGCCAAACACTTTGGGAGTAGGTTCTGTCATTGGTATTTATGTCTGGAACAACAAACAAATCCAGAAGAAGAGGAAAGGTAAATCCTTGAGTTAATTTCTCATACGGTCACTCAACTAATAATAATTATCTCAGAAAGTCACTTTTATGTAACATGCAAGTCCAAGAAATTGCATTTAGGTAGTAATGACTTGTATGTTGCAGAAAAGTGATTTTCTGATATAATTACCATTATAAGTGACCTTCCGAGAAATCAACTCGTAAATCCTTTTGTGCCAAAATTAGTGATAAAATTCATTACGATATAAATGTTGAACATATATTTGGCTCTTTATGCTAAAATTGGTTTAGTAAAACCGAAAAAATCAAATTTCTTTAGCTGAGCATATATAGCGCGATCCTCTGCACACAACTGTACTGAAAATAATTCTAAAGAATTAACTCGAGGCATTATGGTCGTTCACTCGTGATTTTCTTGAAAATTTTGACCCTATCAGGTGCAAATGACGCGGAGAAATTAGCTAAGATCCTTCATGACAACATCTTGAACTTCAAGTATTCAACACTTGACAAAGCCACAAGGTCATTTGATGAGGCCAACAAGCTGGGGCAAGGTGGATTTGGCACGATTTACATATGTATTACATGTCTCAACATTACGGCCATCCATGTCTCAGGTATTACATATGTTCATCAAGAAAGAAGAAGAGTTACCGCCACCTACTAAACCGTCATATGTCGATGAGAAAACCATGGAACTAAATGACCCTTGGGAGATGTACTCGCTTAGAGAAGGCGATTCTGCTTCTATTGCCAACTTATCTCACAGTCTTTTTACCCAAGATGATGATATATCCCAATGCCCTGAAACTGATGCAAAAATTATAAGCATCATTTCGCCTCCTGTTCTTGAAGTAGACTTGATCATCATGATCGGGGCCGGGCAGTTAGTTACAACAACAATTGTGCCTCAGTTTTAAACAAGTTGAGGTCGGCTATATGAATCATAAATATTCCATTTAAGCTCAACTTATGATGGTAAAATTAGTTTCTTTTCATGACCAAAATGAGAAATAAAAAATACTAGAAAACACAAATGTTGATCCAAGGCAAGGAGAAAATATAGGATGCTAGTTCAAACATTGGTTTTGATTTTAAAGTCTAAAGCTACAATCTCATGTGTGTAAATACTTGTATTCTGGTGATTCTGAGGAACTTTTATATGGTGATACATAAACTACTGTATTATAATTTGACGAAGTACAAATTTAAATTTTTATATAAGCAGCGACTCGTCAATTATATATACATTTTTGTTTTAACCTTATTTTTTCCAATCCATGCAATGATATCCATACTCTAATTGAAACCTTGATTACTAGATTTGGAATTTGTTTAGCTAAATTTTCAAAATCTGCTTATTTTGAAAAATATTTTTTGTCAAAAGTGTTGTCCTACAAAGCAGAGACGAATCCAGAATTTTAAGAGCACGGTGCACCATTACTTTTAATATAAGATTAAAAAATTATAGTGCAGCAAATTAGGTTCAGTCCCTCAACCTTCAGGAATTAAGCCCATCATCTTAACCAGTGCATCGCCCAATCTCATTTGACTATAGGTTCCTTAAGATATTATCTATTTTAAGAATTATACACATAATATATCGAGTTTAATCGAATATTCATGAATTTACGTGACCCAATTTTTACACTTCGCCCCTGCTACAAACTACTTATTTGTTTACCCTATGATAGGGATACCTAAATACTTAGTACTTGGTTGTTTCAGCCCTCAAAGTTTTTAGGTTTTATGTCCCTCCTTTTTTGTATTTGCTTTTTGAATGTTAATATACAAGTTAGGGGTCTAAGTCACACCCCTCCTCTCCACCACCTCAAGGCGACTTATACTAAAAAAAAATGACAATATATAGATAGGCACTTTAATTTGGGCTCGACTTGATAGTAAACACCCAGTTTTGAGAATGCAAATCTAAACAGCTCAACTTGATTTAAGTTGACCCGTTAAACACACCAATCATACATGACATTTTGTGTGAGTTAGATGGCCTCCTACATGGCACTTCACGAGTGTTTACGGGCCATCTTAAATCAAGTTGAAGTGTCTAGATGTACATTTTCAATGTTAGTGTTTATTTGCTAGTTAAGGTCAAACTAAAGTATTTATTTATGTATTCTTCCAAAAAAATATTATCAAAAATTGTAGTGGGCGACAAGTATTCTTTGGGTTGTCTTTAGTAAGAATAACTTTATTTTCAAAAAAGTAAAGATTTTCCGCGCGGATCGAACTAATCGGGCCCCAAAAGCAAATATATGGAATACCGAAGGAAAAAACAAAAAAAGAAAGAAATATGCAACCAACATCAGAATCGTGGGGGCATTTCCGTCATTCCAACCGAACTAAATGGTACTTCGTCCCAATTTACATGACGTAGTTTAATTGGATAGAAGCTTAATAAATAAATGAAGATTTTTGAATTTTGTGATCTAAAAAAATTTAAAAATATTTGTGTGATTATAAATTCTTTTATAAAGCTTAAAATATAAAGTTTAAAGTTGAAATAATGACAAATAAGGAAATGTATTTTTTTGGGGATTGAATAAAAAGAGAAGTACTTCGCATCAATTGAGACCGAGAGAGGTTTAGTTTGGTTCCATTAGAAACATCGGCTTTTTTCCCTTTATTTATCGCCTCTAATTTCCGAAATTTTACCATATATTTCGCGTTATTCTTAGGCTTCATTCTCTCGTGCTTTCTCTCACTAGATCCCTCTTTCCAAAGCTCTCTTCAGGTAAATCTTAATCTTAATCTCAATTTATCGATCTCTGATTTAGGTTTCTTATTTTTTTATTCAATTTTATGATATTAAATTTTGCTGTGAATTTCTGTTGTTATGATTTGGTATGAAGATTGATACATGATACCTGATTCGTACTCCGCAAAATTGTACAATTTTAATGTTTTGATTCGTGAAATTTTGATCTAGATCTTATGCTTTGGTGGGAAGAATTACCGATTTGTTTTTGAATTAATGGTCAAAATCACACCTGAATCACCTTTTTGCCAGTTTAATACCTCAACTATTCATTATTCCATTTATCTAACTAAACTATTACACGTCGATGCTGAGTTGGCCAAATATTTAAAATCAATCAACAACAGGGTGTGAAGGCCAACTCAACATCAAGGTGTATTTTAATATACAAGTAGTAATAGTTTAGGTAGATAAATGAAATAATGGATAGTTGAGGAATGAAACTCGCAAAAATGTGATAGTTTTGGTGTGTTTTTGACCATTAACTCATTTTCTTTTCTCTTTATTTTATGTCCATCTTCTAAGAGATGTCGGGTTCTTTATTTAATATACAAGGAGTAATAGTTTAGGTAGATAAATGAAATAATGGATAGTTGAGAAATGAAACTCGCGAAAATGTGATAGTTTTGGTGTGTTTTTGACCATTAACTCATTTTCTTTTGTCTTCGTTTATTTTATGTCCATCTTCTAAGAGATGTCGGGTTCTTTATTCATTTTGCTTGCATACTTTGTACTGTTGTATCACTTGATCTTAGATAGAAACAGTGATTTTTGATTTGCGTAATTCAATTGGTGTAATGTATACAGGGATCATTAAGAAGAAAGAAAAATGGGGCTGACATTCACCAAGCTTTTCAGCCGGCTATTTGCCAAGAAGGAAATGCGTATCCTTATGGTTGGACTCGATGCAGCTGGTAAGACCACCATATTGTACAAGCTAAAGCTGGGCGAGATCGTCACCACCATTCCAACTATTGGTATGTACTTTACTAGCATGCGGATGATGTATATTGCACTATATTTTTTACAGCGTTAAATTGTAATGAGTGTGACAAATTCTGCTGCAATCGTGACTTCAAAGACTGACCGATCATTTTGATAAGGAGAGGAAAATGTCGAGGAAATGGTGAATATAGCCCTTTTCAATTTGAATAGAAGAAAATGGCTCTACAAGAATATATCGTGTTATTTTTAGATCTATTGTGTAAAAATAAGGATGTTTTGTGGAAAAATACATAAAACTAAATTAAAATTTGTAACAGGCTACAAAATCAATTTACACTAAAAATGTGCATAGAAATGGTAATATATTGGTCCCTCTACTTGTACTGTTTGCTGCAAAGCTTTAGTTTGTTATAAGTTAGTCATCCTTCATCTGTCTCAGTTGTTCTTAATGTTGATCTAGGGAAAGCAATGTCTAATCAGGGGCATGCAAATAATTATATTTGACTTCTTAATATGTGGTCTTGATGATTGCTTGTGTGCTGATCTCTTTATGACTGTAAACTATGAAAATGTAAAAGTTCCTATATTGAAGCTTAGATTATCCTTATCATAGAACTATCTGCATATCATACAATTATTTCTTTATGGGTTACCTGTGAATATCCTTTTAAATAAGATCGATCAAGAGTACAATTTCTGGTGCATGGACGCATATCGCCCCCCCCCCCCCCCCCGCGCCCCCTTTTGCATCCCTCTTTTTTTCTTGGACAAGTAGGAATGAAATTAATATCTATTTGTCTGATGCAATTGTTTTTGGTTTTTTGTGGTGTATGCTGTTGTTAAGTTTCAGAACTTCCCTCTAAAATGCAGTAAACAGGGAAGTATTAATTCTGATTATGATACCTAATAAAAAAAACTGATTAATTATTCTTATTCTCTGATTTTATGTCTTGTGTTGTCTGCCTTTTGTTCACCTAATCAGCTTTATATAAACTCTAATGAAGATGTCGATACGATAGCTGCTAAGATGAGCCATCAACAATAATTGATCATTTTCAGGTTTCAATGTGGAAACTGTTGAATACAAGAACATCAGCTTCACTGTTTGGGATGTGGGGGGTCAGGACAAGGTATACTTTTTGTTTTAATCCAAAGACTCATACTCTGCATAAAGTCTGGTCTCTAAAAAAAGGGCAGCCCAGTGCACTAAGCTCCAGCTGTACGCGGGGGCCGGGGAAGGGCCGGATCACAAGGGTCTATTGGACGCAACCTTACCAAAATAGTCTTGCCTCTTCTTCCCTCTTTTCCACTTTCACTTATGTTTACTAGTAGCTCTATTTCTGTTGCATGTGGTATTATGTAAAGGATCTAGCTTATTTATGTTTGCTTTGACAGATCCGTCCATTGTGGAGGCACTATTTCCAGAACACCCAGGGTCTCATTTTTGTGGTTGATAGCAATGACAGAGACCGTGTTGTGGAGGCAAGAGATGAATTGCACAGGATGTTGAATGAGGTAATAGTTCTCGCCCTATTTGTAATTTGTGTTATTCTTGCTGGTGTCAAATTTGGCTTCTACAACTTTAGAGCTAAATGGCATGAAGTTATGTGAATGAGTCTGCAAACTTTACTTAAGTTACAAGTGTAGTAGTTATACTGGATGATATAGCCTCTCTAGTCTAGTAAGGACTATTAATTTTATGCATTTATTTTCTAAGCTATTACCGATCTGATACTTTTGTCAAGCTTCCATAGGTGTAGGTGGCTGATATTCTGCGTCATTATGTACTACTTAGTTCCTTAAAGGCTGATATTTTCAACAACCTTGAAACGAAACCACTTCATAACTGCTGCTCAAGCATTTGCAAGTCATCTTCTTTGGAAGGGAATTGGTTATGACTCTCATTGTCACATATCCTCTTGAACACTAAAACTGACTGAGTTGATGATGAGACGTTTATAGCATTAAGATCATTAAGGAAAAAGATCTTTAAAAGTTTCCTGGTAAAATTTAGATTAGAATTTTGAACTTTGATGTGAGCTTCAGTCTAGGTGCAGATATTTGAGTCTGCTTTGAATTTTTGGTTAGATTTTGTCATATTAGACTGAATCATAAACTTTTGGTTATTAAGGTCGAAAATTATGCACAGGCCTTTTTGAGAAGCAAAAAAATTATGCACAAGCCTAGAAAGATAGAATACTTGAATTGGAAAAGGAAGATTAATCAAGTTCAGTCTGAGTTAAAAGAAAACTAGATCACCTGTGAAAGTGTTGGCTTACACCTACCGCCTAGGGCTTTTTGGTCTAGTCACTAGTGGTAAGAGCACATCACGTGATGTATGGGGAGGCACATGTCATGGGTTCGAACACTAGCGCAAACAAATTACAAAGTCGTGTATTTAAGTCGAGAAGGGTAGACGGACAGGCCATTATCCACCAAGTTCGAACAGTGGCACACTGATTTTCTGGAATTTCTCGGTTATTGAAAGAAGAAGAGTATTGGCTTACACCTAATACGATTTAACTCTTTTAAGTTCCAAATAGAGCCATATCTGCTGTCTTCGTTGTTTTGCATTTTGTTGCTTGACCCTTTTGCCCTAATCTTAGACACATTGCTTTGTAAAAGTTATCATTGGTGGAATGTACAGGAGACATTTGAAAACTCCAGATTGACAATTAATTAGTTAGTGATGTATCTAGAGAATATGGGAACAAATGGGTGTGAAAAAGAAACTTGTTCCTTCTACAAACAGGCAGAAGAAGCTTTATAATAATTTGCACTACTTACTGCACAATGTGTACGTACGAGTCCATTGTTGCTTGAAAAGAACACAGGAAAAATAGTATGGGGAGGTAGGATAGAGGAGAAATCTCCGCTGAAATCACAGTACAAGTTCTCTTGCTGCTTACACCTTTTTATTTCTTCTATTGTCGGATATAATTTTCTGTTATTCATTAGACCAGAAAGTGCAAAAAGAACTTGATGATCCTTTGAATTGAGTTTAACCTTTGTTGTTCCTATATGTCCCAGGATGAGCTTCGGGACGCTGTGCTGCTTGTTTTTGCTAACAAACAAGATCTTCCTAATGCAATGAATGCTGCTGAAATAACTGATAAGCTTGGACTCCACTCCCTCAGGCAGCGTCACTGGTAAGCGCACTCCGCCAGAACATGTGTCAACATCCCTTGCTGTTAAAGACATGCTAAAGATTTTCCCCTTGGCTATATTCAGGTACATCCAGAGCACTTGTGCAACATCTGGAGAGGGACTTTATGAGGGGCTTGATTGGCTTTCTAACAACATTGCCAATAAGGTACTTGATAAGTTTGCAAATTTTCTGTGTACGATTGAATTTCCTCTTTTTCACTTTTTGTCTAACGTTCTCCATTTACAGGCGTAAGCTGAAGTAGAGTCGTTGCGGGTTGATCCTGGATGCAGGCGGGTTTTTATCTAGTTTTTTTTTTTTTTTTTTCATTCTCTGAATCTGTGTGGTTATGAACATCCCTTGACAGTCATTTGCTTCTTAGGAGGACTTCCGAAACAAATACAATAGTTGGATGTATGTAATTGCTGATTGTTTAGGTTCGAGTATAATGTTATAACTTGTAACAAAGACTAGCTCTTTTCTAGTTTAGGTTCGGGTATAATGTTATAACTTGTAACAAAGACTAGCTCTTTTCTAGAGTTCTTTATATTTTACCCCCTTGGTGTATGCACCATTTTTTTTATTTGCACACTATGTTCTTGTCCTTAATGAAATATCTCAATCTCCTTAAAATTTACGAAGACCAATGATCCTATTTTGCACAATGATTTGTTGGGGTCCTAATAATACCTGTCATGGTTATCAAAACCTGCTGGGTTCCTTCTTCCTTATGAAGAGGCTTCTAATTCTCAACTCCTTGTTCCCAAGCTACCTAGTCAACTCCAAAACACTTATAAAACATATTTATGTATTATCATAACCCAAACAATTCACCACCTTCAAGTAAGCTTTTTTACACCTCCAGGGCATCTTGATCAAGCTCTTAGGGTCGTGATTAGTTGTTATTTGATGTTTAAAACTTATGGGGTTTTACAAAAGATAAAATACACAATGCCTCCTAAACTTATCCACCTAACTTGGTTTAGCACTGCAGCTTTTCGGGCGTTTATGTAACCCCCTATTCTAATATGAAGAGAAATTAATACAAAACATTTGTGATCTTCATGTCTCCAAGACTTCCAGACTGTTAATTAGTTTCATCTTTCAACTGATTTCGACATATTTCTTAGTCAAGAGAGCCTTGTGGATCTCAAGATCCTATTTACAGCTACCAAATGAATTTGAGTAGGCTGTTACATAAATCTATCAACTAAACTTGCAGCAAATGTTATGTTTAGTCTGATAGTAAATTAATAGTAATATATTTAGTGAGCTTAAGTTATATATATTGTTAGTGTATCTCTTTATTTTTGTAAGCTTCTAGGAAGGGAAGCCTGCATCGATCAACCCTACCCTGTTCAAGTCATCACCCCAGTCAAACGAGATTGGAGACTGCCTTAATTATTGTTTATAATGAGCCTACCATTTAACGTACATATATGTTCAAGTCATCACCCCCAGCCAAACGAGATTGGAGACCACCTTAATTATTATTTATAATGAGCCTACCATTTAACCTACATATGTCACATATTTTTGTTTTATACCTTTGTCGTCCCTCAACCCATCTCCCACCTTTTCTATATCCATCACTAAAAATAGGTCATCTGGCATACTTACTGGGCTATTAATCGTGAGACTATCATTTATTTCAACCAACCATTATATTCATTCTAGTGCCTTTACTATACTGATTTGATTGGTTTTTCATTGTTAATCCGGGTTCACCTTAGGCCTCACCCCAAAGTTCTTATGAAAATTCTCATGGTGCATGTATATAACATTATCCCTTTTTAAGCATAAAAAATCGGTGATATTTACACGATAAGTGTGGAAAATCAATAGTAGTATACTTGATAATTAAAGGATCTATCGATTTGCATTAACTTTACTTAGTAAAAAATATATTGATGATGGTAATAAACTTCCAACCAAAGAACCATCTATTTGTTTTTTAATATTGACTTCACTGATAAAAGAGGGGGGGGAGGGGGGGGAATCTAAAAAGGGAAATTAATTAAGAAAAAAGGCAAATATATTCAACGCGTGGCTCACGTGCTCCAAGAAAAAGAAACGTAGAATGAACTCAAAATTCATTTGAAAAAAAAAAAAGTAAACAAAAACAAAAGCCAAATGCACAGATTTTGAGCCAATTATCAACTTGATAAGCTTAAAATTGAAGTATTGAGCTGCTCAAATCAGAATATCTGGTTGTAATAGGTGATTGAATCTTTTTTTTATATCCCTTTTTTTAGAATTTTGAGCTATTAAGTACTCCTAATTACCCATTTTTGCTTGTAATTTATGCTTAAAATTTGCGATCTAAATTCATTAGACAGTTGATTTGTTGCTGGGTCTTGATTTCCTCTCTAAATTCAGCTCGAACTATTTGTGGGTACATTTTTTATTTGATAATCCCTCCATTCCAATTTATGATCTATAGTTTGACCAGACACGAAGTAGGGGTGGCAAATTTGACCCATAAGTGTGTAACCCGCCCAACCCGTTCAATATTTAACGGGTTGGGTCAGTGTCATTTTCTTGTCGGGTCAATTTGGGTTGTAACCCATCTCTCTAACGGGTCAATTTGGGTCGCTAATGGGTCCATTTATCAACCCGTGAGCTATCTGATTTTCATCCCCTTGAGATCTTCTAAAGTGAAACCAGAGCTTCTCTAAATGCCTTCAAGCTTCAGTGAATGACGTTTTCCTTCTGTGCAGCTTTTATAGGTAAAAATGACCTACACTATCTTGGTAAATAATAATTGGAAACATTTATTAAAGTCATTAAACTTCGAATCTCATATTCTGTGATTTTGTGAACCTTCATTTACAGCAATAGTGTTTGATAAATTATTATATTGGAATCTTTATAAATTAGTGATTGGAAGATGTGAAAAAACATATACACTGTAAGAATATCCAATATATATTTGTGTAGAGTGGAATTTAACGATGATAACATCTGTTTTACTTAATTATTACTATACATTAAAATACCTTTTTATTTAAGTTGTAGAAGATAAAATTGTTACATCTTAAAATTAACATTTGACTAGAATTGATGTTGAGTAATTGTAATTTGCTACGACTTGCTTTGACTGGAGTAATAATTGGGCGGGTTGGGTTACAACCCATTATTTGACCCATCTTAGCCCAACCCGTTTTGACCCAAGCAAACTTTGGGTGGGTTGGGTCATGACCCGTCTAGTGATGCAACCTGTTTTGACCCGCCCAAATTTGACCCAACCCGCCCATTCGCCACCCCTAGCACGAAGTTTAAGGAAAAAAGGAAGTCTTTTAAAACGTGTAAAAAAGGAAGTTTTGAGTTAATTATTTTTAAATATAGAAATGTATCATTTTTTATTGGGACAGATGAAAAAGGAAAGTGTATCACATAAATCGGACACGAAGGAGTAATATGTGTGGTTACTTCAGCTCATTTTTATAGGATTAGATGAAAATTTATTTCTTAATTGGAGTTTAGATAGGCTTAACAGTGTTTAATTCAGATAGATTTAACAGTGCTATCTGACGGAGACCATAAATTTGGTTTCTTTACTTTAGGAGCATATTGATTCCAAAAGTTTCAATTTATTAAACTCCAAAATGGAAACAAGAAGTTTGTGAAAGAATGTATCTCGTGACTCGTATCGATGTTGTAAGTAGGCGTTTGGAAATGAATTGAGTGATATCTGAAAAAAGTAGTATTTGTGATTGAAATTAAAAAAATATATATTGTAAGTTGAAGTTGTGTTTGGCCTTGCATTTCACTTAAAAAAAAAGTTGAAGTTTTGTAAGTGGGCAGAAAAAGTTCACTTGTTTGAGATTTGAAAATTCTTTTTGTAAAAAAAGAATCATGTTCCAACAGACCCTAAAATCTGTCGAGATTGAGTAGAGTATAACCTACTTTCTTCTTTTAGGAATTGTGGTTGTATTTTTTGTTCAAATATGGAATACTGTTTGATGGAGAAACATGGTCGGTGAGGATTTATATAGTCGACCCCACCTTGTTTGGGACTAAAGGCATAGTTGTTGTATGGAATACATTTTTTTATCCGCTTCCTCTGTTTTAGAGAGAGTTGATTCCAAAAGTTTCAGTTTTTCCCAACTCCAAAATGGAAATAAGAAATTTGCGAAAGAATGTATCTCATGTCGATCCGGCAAATCACTAAATCAGTCCAGATTGAGTACAGTTTAAGCAGCTTTCTTCTTTTAGGAATTGTGTGGTTTGATATTTATTTCAATATGAAATAAAATTTTGATGGAAAAACATGGTCAGTGAGGAACCGAGGATTCATATAGCAGACCCCAACTTATTTGGGAATTAAGCGTAGTTGTATGGCAGGGGCGGATCTAGAAGCCCGGTTATGAGTTCACGTGAACCTAGTGGCTTTTGCCCAGACCCTGTAGATATATTAAGAAATTTACTAAATAGCGATAAATATTTGATCGTGAACCTAGTTATAATTGTAGTAGTATTAACTTGAGCGCATTGTAGGAACCCATAAACTTCAAATCCTGGATCCGCCTCTGATTATGAAATACAATTTTGATCAACTTCCTCTGTTTTAGAAAGTGTGATTCCAAGAGTTGGTTGCACTTGCAATAACTGTCTGTTTTTTTAAATGAAACAACTCCACTAAATGGAGAAGTTAATTTTCTCAGTTTGTAAGCAATGATACAAATTAAGGCACATTTAGCATTCTGTTGTATATGAGATGATATTAAAATGTTGCATAAACTTAATACTTGCAATTATGCAGGCTCCAATTAGCTCAATGAAGACGGAGGGTCAGAACATAGATATACTGGAGAATAAGAGTGATGTACATAACAGATTGTCTCATCCAATGATCCAGTCTATTTTCTCGGGATTCCAGGAAATGGTCCAAGAATGTGTTAAGGTTTCTTCCTTTTTCTTCAATATGCTTTTTACCTGTCGACTTATAATTTTATCTAATATGTATTCACAAATTTTTTTTCTTCGTTGCTGTAGTCTAATTTCAAAAGATTGAAAATCGTTCATGATAAATCAATCTCATCAGTCATGAGAAGTAATAACAGAGGAGCAACTGTAGTCATAGATGTGGATAAAGAGAAGCAATTACAATCTTGGAAAGAGAATCCGAGTTGGGTTGATCCATCGCCAGATGTAAAGGTAAAAACGTAGTGAAATTATTCGTAGGGTGTAAAATTATTATGTGGATTTGACCTACCAGTTTCTTATGAATGATTTCAACATTTCAAATCTGAAAATTCTAATCAACTAGATATTTTCTTTATATCTTAAGGTTACTCTTAGATCCATTAACGTATTTCTCTATCATTTATTTTCTTTCTATTAACTTGTTCAACTCTATGTTGCTCGGACTCTCCAAAAAATGTTGCCACACTTGTGTCGGATTCCTAAAAAATGCACTACTTTTGGAGGATCTGACACGCACCCATCGACATTTATGAAGAGTTCGAGCAACGTAGGTTCAATTTTCTTTTGTAAATAAAAGACTTGGACTATTTCTTGATTTGTGCATGTTGCTCTTGTGAAGTGGCCATGTTAATCTTCTACATAGTTCAAGTTTATCAGATATTCCGGAGGGTACTTATTCAGTTTCACCAAGCAAGGAACTGAGGAAGTAAAGGACGATGACAAAGAATTGAATTTTTCGTAGTTTATAGACGTGGCCACCACATGTGTTGTACTTAGTAGAGCTTAGTTGTGATGTCTGATCCTCTTATGAGGCCTTATGATTTGTGAACTTAAATCCTTGCAGGTAAGTGTTCCCAAAGGTTCTCTCTGCAACCTGAATGTGAAAGTTAATATTGGACTGCCCCCAGAGACTGTGTATGACATCGTAACTGACCCTGAAAATAAAAGTGTCTTCAAGAATATCAAGGTAATATATCTCATTAATATGTTAGAAAACATAATCTCATCACAATTTGTTCAACGTTAGTAGGGTTGTTTGGTTAAAGTTATGCAGGTATTAGTAATACAGGGATTAGTTATGTATTATTTAGTTATTTATGTATTAGTTATTTCATCTTCTCATACGTATACATGTATTAGTTATGCGGGATTGTAAACTGGTAACCAAACACCGTACTTGTGCTGAATTTTATACATAGCAACTAAAATGCTACCAAACACGGTACTAGTTATGTTGGTTTTACATCCTAACGATATTTCTTTCCTTTTATATCTCTTATGTTACTCTCTTCTTCTCTTAAGCTTTATTGCCATATCCTTTTCACTTCTAATTCTGATCTAAAGTTTCTACATATATCAGGAAGTATTATCAAGGAAGGTGTTGGTTGATGAAGGTTCAAGGCAAGTGGTGGAATTAGAGCAAGCCGCAATATGGAGATTTCTTTGGTGGTCAGGAACAATATCTGTTCATGTATTAGTGGACCAGAACAGAGAAGACTACACGGTAATGACTAACCTGATCACTGATTAATTGCTAGTTTTTTATATGTTAGAGCACACTGCCTATTTTTTATGTTGTGTCACAAATTAAGGGAAAAGGTGAGAAGTCAAAGAGTCGACATATAGTGAAACACAACCTATCATGCAAGTATAAGTTCGGCGAGTAGTATTTGAACTTTCCGTAATCCGGTAAATATCTGCATTACGTTTTGATGCTGGAAAAACTATTAGGTCTGTGATCTTGATATACCAATCTGTTGGACCAACTTGCAGCTTGCATGAGTGAGTACACGACTTGGAATCATTGCTCATTTGCTCACCTTGATATATAGCGAAACAATATCCTTGTGCAGCACGAAATTGCAAACTCTTGGTTTCCACTCCGAGTAATTTGAAAGTTGATTTGAACCTGACTTTAAAAAATTTCTATTATATCGCGTATAATCTAATGAAATATCAGATGTAGCTTCTTTTTTTTTCTCTACTCGACTTTTAATTTTTTTATGTCTGTTTAGATGAAGTTCAAGCAAGTAAAAACTGGGTTCATGGAAAGATTTGAAGGTAGCTGGAAAGTGGAACCCCTGCTTGTTGATCAACATCTTTGCCATCCCTTCAGACCTAAGACGTTAGCGGATTATATTTCATACACTAAAGGAAAAGGAAGGATTGGATCAACGGTTAGCTTGGAGCAACTCATTCAACCAGCTATTGTACCTCCTCCACCCATTTCATGGTATCTTAGAGGAATAACTACCAAGACAACCGAGATGATTATAACAGATTTGGTTGCTGAAGCAGCTAGAATAAGAGGATCTTCCAGTAATGATGGTTCCCAGGGTCCGAAGGTAACAGAAGAATCGGCCGTTGAATCCCAAGTAGGCGATATCCGTGATATAAAAGAAAGGTGGGCCTTGAGAAGGAGAACAGCAAGGCGTCGTCGGAGATCCTCTTCGATTGTCAACTCATCATAATCTCTATTTTGACAGTGTAATTGTGCAAAGTACATTCTTTGTTGTAGCATAGCTGATAGAATCTACTGTATTAAAGTGCGATTGGTCTAGCAAATTACTCCATATGTCCCAATTTATGTAATATAATTTCCTTTTCAATTTGTTCAAGAAAGAATGTCGTACTTCCTTGTTTAGAAAAATTTAACTTATAACTTTCCATTTTACACTTAATGAGTTGATTTATAGTCATAGAAATATCTATGGCTTGTTTTAGACCACACGTTTCAATAGTCTGCCTTTTTTTTTGGTTAAATTTTGTGCCTAGTCAAACACTATCACTTAAATTCTGATGGAGGGAGTACATGACAATCTAGAGTTCATTGTCTATTCTGCTGAAGTATCATCAGCAATTGGCCATCTGCTGCATAGCTCATGTATGTATCATATCTGGCTCACTAATCTCTGTGAACTCCTAAATTTCTTAACCTGTCTTATGTACTTAAGTTTCACCACATCTATATAATTTTAGGACACAGAAAGTAGAAGCTAATCCACCTATAGTTGGTATTCCACATCGTGCGGTCTGGGGAGAGTAGAGTGTACACATACCTTACCTCCACCTTGATAGGTAGAGCGGTTATTTCCGGGTCATACTTACTTAGAAATAATTTAAATTTAACTTTCTTAGGTTTACCTTAATGAGATGATTAGCCACATATTGTTTTAGACCACAAGTTTCGAAATGTTATCTTTCTTTCTTAAACTTCCTGCTCAATCAATAGGTTGAGTTTGGGATAAATAGATTCTCAAGTAACAACATTCTGGACACAAAAAATGGAAGCTCTGTTATCCTCCACAAGTCTCCAACTCAGATTCCAGCAGCTTGAGCAATATTTTTACCAACACTTTTTTAAGTTTAAGCAGTGTGTGACTGTTCTCTCCAAAACTAAAAACCATAGTTACGATGTTGCCTCCTTACTGTCTGCCTTTTTTTTTTTGTTGGTAATTAAACAATTTTATGACCAAGTAAGCATCAAGTATCAAAATCGCCAACACTGGACAGGCCCCAGTGTTAATACCAACTACCAACTGCCTCTTCCTACCATTCTACTCCTACTTCTATCAAAAACAACCTGAAAACTGCAACAAACAGACAATACTACATGTCAAGAAGGATAAAAGATCAACTATAGCAGCCTGTTTCTCTGTCTTGGCTTCCCTCACTAATACTGTCGGTTCCTTCATCTTGCCTTGGGGATACCTTTTAGTTTCTTGCCAGCCATAGATGATAGATAGAACAGGCCAGAGCTATTCTGTATACATCAGCTGAGGCTGTTTTGCCCCTCATATGAGTTCCTGCCCAAGCCATCTCCTGATTCCAGTCCCTGTCTGCCTATTTGAAAATGAATCTAAATTTGTGTGATGCAATGAATGAATGCATTTGGTTTGAGCCCTGGGTAAGGTATCATCTTTATTAGAGAACATTTTACCCCAATGTGAAACTTCCCAGCACGAATCCGAATTTCATCATACCCCCATGTGGGTACAGGACACCATATGAATAAATAAAAAAAGAATGAATGAATGCACTTTGGGCGCCAAGAAGAAACAGCTATTCAAGCTAAAGAAAGAACTCCTGAAAAGATTGGTTGCTGATTTATCTTACTAGGCCAAGGAGAATTTTGGAAAATTTGAAAAACCTTTTAACTTTAAAATTTCTATTTTAACCCTTAGCCACATGTTCTTATAGCCATGGAAATATTATGGTATATTTACAACTTATTGTACTTTTGGTGTGTGCTGAATGTCCTTATTTCTTTCTTAGATTTCATGTTTAGTCAAATTAAGCCATAAGCAATACAAATTCAACACTTTCTACGTTACAACATATCAGGATACACAGAAATTTGTAAAAGTCACAAAGATGTACATTTACCATTCAATTCAACGGTCTATAAGTTACAACATGTCAGGATACACATCTGAAATGGCATGAATAAGAAGTTTGGCGATAATTCGTTGAGGGGAACCGATATCTTACAAGCTGCTAAGAAACTATATAATCCAGAACCATGATACAACAGAACCAATTGCCAGACCCATCACCAAGAACAAAACAAGTACGGTCCCAGCTATCTCTGCATGTTGCAGTTGGACAGTTTTTGGACCCAACATCAGTAACAAACTAGTCAGGTAGCCGTTAGTTAATCCCAGTAGACAGGTTAGTATCGTGACAGGAATCTCCGTCCTAAAGAATTTAGGCCCGTGTAAGCAACCATAGAATATAGGCAAAAACAACAGCCTCGCGAAGCAGGCACCAATAGCAACCTTGGCGTTTTCAAGATATAATAGAGGAGTCAGACACTTTCCAACCATATCAAACACATTGTAGCCAGTAATCAACAAGATAGGATACCAGTCCTTCAGAAGTTGAGAATGCACGTCTTCTGTGATATATCCTGGAAATATACACAAGGTGACCACATAAATGCTGAGGATTCCAAGCCCATACCATTTTACTGTCCCAACAATGTCCAGAGTTGATCTCCATAATTCCGGAGTTAAGTCACCCTTATCCTCTTTCTCCTCATTCACAGCCTGAGTTTTAAGATCATTGTAGTATTTAATTACTGGAAGCCTATGTGCCACATTGTAAAAGACTATGCACAAAATCATCATAGCAATGCTGAAAATGAAATAAAGGTTTGCACTCCTTCTCAGCCCATGAGCATCTTGTGGATAGACAGCTTTGGTTAAAATTCTTAGCACCGAAACAAGGACACCTGTAACATAGAAGAAGAGTCTTAAGATTGTTACATCCCACCTTTCTGATCTTAATGTGCTGATTGGACAAAAAAGTGAGAACAAATGGTAAAAGCCAATAGAATTGGAGCAGTTATAATTAGAATGTTCTGTTCTAGATTCATGCTAATTTGTTTAGGTTGCTACAACAACAACCCAGTGTAACAGCACAGAAAATGCCAATATGTCACAACTAGAAAATTTTCTGGGCGTCAAGTGAAAGATCAATGCCCAGTGACATGTCAAGGGCAAGGCCAATACCCAGCTACACTAGGCCAAATGCAATGCCATGCTCTTCACGATTCTACTGTTATAATTAGGAATCTCGGTACTTAGATATCTCTCCTTGTTTAATTGTTTTCATTAATTCCTGCAGTTTATACTTGCCTTTTTTCTCTAATAGTCTAAACTTTTATACAAGGAGCTTCCTGTATATCGTTTAAAACCAAATCGCAGTAGAATGTTTTCACTTACTTTATCTCATTTTGCATGGTATCAGTTTCTCTTGTTAAAAACCTAGTAGTTCAGCGGAGCGAAGCTTTATGCCGCATGAATTCTAAGGATTTCCTTTTTTGTTCCCTAATAATTTTACTAGGCTGGCCTCTTTCTTATGACCGTTCTACATGTTAACCAATCAAGCTAATGATTTATATTTGTCTAGTCAGTGTTATATTGCCGCCTACCAACACCTCTATCCATTCAGCGTCATATCACCGTCCAATGATCTGCCACTATCTAGTTGGCTCTTCATCACTATCCAACAACACATCACTATCAACTCAGTGCCACATCACTATCTAGTCGGTAGTCACACATCAGCCCAATCAGCTGCCATATCATTGTTCAATCATCACCGCCATGTCATCAAACGGCAACTCTTTTCAGCTTACTTGATTTGACTATCACATTTTGTTTTGTAAAATCATATTGCTTCAGTAGCTTGAGTGTGAGAAGGAGCATGTTGAAAGTCAAAAGAACTAATGCAGTTATATGTTAGAATGTTCTAGATTCATTTTATGTGTTTATATTGGGGTAGAAGGTTAGTAGGTAGTAGAGCGGTGCCTCACTTATCCTTCCTTACTAATAGTCGTAGTATCTCCCCTATCGCTTCTTATCTATCGTTTTCTATTACTATCTATTGTCATTTGTTATTCTCTTAGCATACTGTTTTGCTTTAGTTACTGTTTCTCTTTTTTTCTCTTCTACCTGCTTTGTGTTTGCTTTATCCTGAGCCGAGGGTCTATCGAAAACAACCTCTCTACCTCCCAAGATAGGGGTAAGGTCTGCGTACACTCTACCCTTCCCAAACCCACTTGCGGGATTACACTGGGTATGTTGTTGTTGTTGATTATTATTTCCTAATTCTTTAATCATTAAGAAACTCGAATTTAAGTAACCTTTCTTATTTAATAACTTTTCTTATTTCTAGTAGTCCAAACTTCCTTAATCTAGTACCTAAGCTCCTATATAAGGAAACTCTTGCATGTCTTCATAGGCAATTGTAAAAAGCTCTCTTTTTATGACAAATGCTACTAAATTTTGATAATGTAACTCACGAGAGTGCATGCAATGGCATTGCTACAAGGAGGAGACCAGAGATGCCCAACGAGAAATAATATTTGAGAAACAATAGTTAGCATCCTGTTTTTGTTTCATTGCATACAATCTTCCATCATGAAGAAAAGCAAAATATATTCAACAACTAAATGGTTAAAGCAAATTTTCCTTACAAAGTCGTGAGAAGATTTTGACCCTATCTACCACCTTGTCAAACAAATGGTATCAGATCACTGAGACAGATTCCATAGTGCCTGACAGAACACTTCATCAGCTAAAGAGTGAAATATCAACTGCATCTGCCTTATATTTAACTAGCTACACTAAAGCACATGCTACAACTTTAACTATATCTAAATCTAGGGTGAAGAATGTGGGACTGCGAGTTTTTTTTTTTTGAAACTGGTAACTTTGGGACTACGAGATTTAGTTAGATTGAATTATCCTAATCCAGTCACAAATGAGTGAATAGAGATCATTCCTAAGACAAGATAACAGGTTGGATGATCAGAAACACAAGTTGCGGCAGCTAAAGCAGATAGCAAAATTCAGGGAGAAGAAAATCTTAAGGTTCCCCAAATTCTGAACAGCTGAGAAGTGAGAAATCAAAGTTCATCTGCAAATCTAGTGAAGACATCACGTTGACTCATGGGCAGATGCATTCCCTGAACATCTGTTTGAATATCTAGTATAGCTTTAACATAAATAACACTTGGGTAAGAACAAGGCGCCTGTTGTAGATTTAATTGTCGTGGATCATCTAGAACTTTAGTATCAACTAAGCCTCAATCCCAAAATAAACTTTAGATCACTATATCTATCCTCTCCTCAGTCAATTCAGGTCAATTTCATTCCAATACAACTACATCAACTAATACAAGTACTAATTATCCTGGTTGAAGCACTGATGCAACCAGCCAGCATTAATTCACATAAACAGAATTCAATCAGGAAGAAATAAAAAACCAAACTTTATCCCCTACGTCGTAAAGTCTTTGTTGAAAAATTAAATAAATCATCAAAAAATCAGATGCTATCCCCATTAACATCAGACTCAAAGTAACCACAGAAAGAGTCAATCAAAGTCATATACTGAAAGTCAAAGAGCAAAACGAGGAATTTTTAATCCAAAGCTAGACAAAATATCAGATGCTATCACACCTGTAACCATAAATTAACATCAGACTCAAAACTACCCATAGAATGAGTCAATCTGGGTCAGATACTTAAAGTCAAAGAGCAAATCAAGGAATTCTCAATCGAAAGCTAGACAATAGAAAGGAAATGAGTAAACTAAGCCTCAATCCCAAAATAAACTGAGATTGCTATATGTATCATCTGTCAATTCAGGTCAATCTCATTCCAATACATCTAAATCAATTAATACAAGCAACATGATAAATATCCGGGTTGAAGCACTGATTCAACCAGCCAGCTTTAATTCACATAAACAGAATTCAATCAGGAAAAAGAAAAAAGAAAAAAAGCAACCAAACTTATGCCCGTACATAGTAAGTTGAGAAATTAAATAAATTATCAAACAAAATATCAGATGCTATCACCAAAAGATGTACCCCTCTGTCCCATTTTATGTGATACAACTCAGATTTCGAAAGTCAAATTTCTTTATTTTGATTGTGAATTTGGACCTACAATCTTTTAAGTTTTTTGAAAAATAATTTACATATTTAGAAACTACATAAAAAAAATACTATAAGTCGCAATAATTACTCCCTCTGCCCCAATTTATATGACACACTTTCTTTTTTTCAGTTCCAAAAAAAATGACACATTTCCTTATTTGACAATCATTTAACTTTAAACTTCACCTTTTACACTTAATGAGATGATTTATAACCTATCTTTATCATGTTGTAGACCACAAGATTCAAAAATATTTCCTTTATTTCTTAAACTCCGTGCACAATTATACTACATCACATAAATTGGGACGGAAGGAGTAACGATTTAAAATATTTAAAGCACATACGAATTTTTTTTTTGACTCTCAAAATCCGAATTGTATCACATAAATTTGACACGGAGGGAGTAACCATTAACATCATACTCAGATTAACCACAGAAAAAGTCAATCTAGGTCAAAATACTGAAAGTCAAAGGGCAAAAGAGTAATTACGGCAACAGCAGCCTGCACATACCGTTCCGGCAACTCACCAGAACAGTATACACAAACATAATTAAATTTAATTGGAAAAAAAATAGAAAATCAAGCAACTGATCAGATGTAAGTGTTAAACATCACAGTCAAATTAACCACAGAAATAGCCAATCTAGGTCAAATACTAAAAATCAAAGGGCAAAAGAGTAATTTCAATCAAAATACCATACCGGAAGCAGCAGTTCCGGCAACGGTAGCTTGCATATACCGTTCCGGCAACTCACCAGCAGCACCAATAACTCCACCTTGAACTAACGCATCAGCAATACCACAAAGTCCAACCAACACAACCGTAACAACAAATCCACTATACACACCAACTCTCCCATCCACATAATACACATCCATTAACGGCACCGTAACAAGCGCCATTACAAATAAAATCAATCCAACATTAATCCGCACAAACGCACTTGTTTTATTAGCGAAAGCGACTATGAAGAGTAAGCATATTAACCCGATGATCATGTAAACAATAGCGAATATGCGATCTACCATTACGTCTGGGTAAAGGTAAGTGAAATAATCGACGGCGGTGATGAATGCGTTCCATGGGAGAAGGTAGCCGGCGCCGAGAGTGAAGTAGATTATGTATGCCACGTGGAAAGTGTCTTTTGGGATTTTAGGGTTTAGCAGTGACGTGGATTCTGTATCTCCGGCGGCGATCACAGTGGTTACACCCATCGGCGGTGTTTGTCTTTTTTTGCTTCTTTCCTTTTTGTTTCTGTGCGATGGATAAGACTTCTTTTTTGGTGTGTTACTGGGATCACCTACGTGATAAAGAAAATACTTTTTTTCTTTACGTCTACAGAAATTACTCTCATCGCAAATCTATGCAAGGGGAGTAAAGTGTGGGTAGGTATGGCAAGGGAACGGATCGGATATCGGATCCTATTAGATTCAGATTCGTTTTTCATACCTGAATTCATATTCGGATTCAAATCCGTCGGGTTCATAAAAATCAGATCTAAATCCGGATTCACCGGGTCCACGGATCGGATCTGGATCCACATGTAAAAAAAATTGTCTTACTAAGAATGTAACCTTGCTAAGAATTTTTTTTTAGATTGACAAATGATTTTTACTTAGCTAAGAGTTTACTGTGTTTTAATTTTGAATTGTTCATATGAGATATTTTGTTCGTTGTCTCGTTTTGATTGTGAGCTATTAATTGAAAATGTTGGACAATGACAATAGTTATGAAAAATGCTGACTAGTATGTCCACAAGCAGAACTTGCATGTGCTTGGAATCTTCACAAATGAAGTGAATATAATTTTAACTACTTGTCTATGGACATGTTAGTCATTCACTAATATAACATTGATTTTATTATCGAAGTTACCTCTTTATTTTTTGATTTTTGAGTTAACGCGGGGATAAATTAAACTTGTTTTGAAAATTAAACTTGCAAGGATGTGCTTAGCAATTTTAAGAAAATACTTATAAAATTACATTCTAGGTTATGAATATATTTAATAAAAAATGGATCCACGGGTCGGATATAGACCGGACACGGATCTCAAATACAAGATCCAGATCCAGATCCGATCCGTCAGAAATGGATCCGGGTCCGATCCGGATCCGTCGGGTCCAAATTTTGAAGATCCATATCCTACAAAACGGATCTGGATCCACCGAATCCGGATCGGGTCCAGGATCCATTGTCATCTCTAAGTGTGGGTATTCACTATTTTTTTCACTTTACTTATGAAATTATGTTGAATTTGTTATTATTATTGTATTTTTTAAGAAAAATAAGTTAAAACTCAAAAAAGGTGACTTCGGGAGTATTCGAGTTATTTCACGGAATAACACTCATATATATTGAGCTCGTAATGGTACCTCGCAATTCAAAAGTCTCTCTACGGGTGAAGAATAAGCGTGTTCTTGGCCATCATAGAAACATAGATAAGGTCGACGATGGAACGAAGAACGAAACTTTACGAACATTCTATGTCAATTATCTCATGCACCCACTCGACCCACATCTCCAACCAGCTATCCAAACGGCTAAATATATAATATTTGACTAAATTATATATAAACGTTTTGTGATAGTAGTTTCTGCTCATTGTAGAGGTCGTAGGTTTTCTTGTTAATGGAAAAGTATTTTCTGCTCACTTAATAAATCTCAAAAAATATATAGTACAAAAAATCACTTATTTTTTATGAAATGGTTTTCCTTCATACTAGAAAACGTCTCAATATTTATAATAAATCAAGAAATGCAAGACATTTACGTTACATTCATACATTTACCCTTTTAGCTTTTAATTATAACAACAATATATCCAGTGAAATTTTATAATGTTGGGGATTCTTTAGCTTTTAATTATTATTAAAATTAAATTATTTAATGGCCTCATGTGAGGAATGAGTGAGGAAAAAGACGCTCCAATAAAATAGGATTAGATATTTAGAATAGTGGTGGGGATGACGACAATATAACGAGAAGCAAAAGCAACGACGCCGTAGTGAGTCAAGTATTTGTGTATTATTATAACTAAAGGAATATTAATTGAGAATTGTAGTTGGTGTTTGGAGATAAGAAAGTGAGAATTCAAAGGAAAGAAGGTAAAACAATTTTTTTTTAAGTGTGATACAATTATAAACCAATAGAAAAATATGATAGATGTTTTTGCTTTGATTTTAGCTGCGAGATTATGTTGCTCGAATCTTTCAAGAAGCAAAAAAGGTAAAATAATTTTTTTTCAATTGTGATACAATTATAAACCAGTAGGAAAATACGATAGATGTTTTTGCTTTGATTTTAGCTGCGAGATTATGTTGCTCGAATCTTTCAAGAATATTGTTGAGTGAGACACAACTATTACTAGGACTATTTCATTGGATTTTTTAGCCAACAATATTTTGGGGGAAAATGGTAAAAAGTTACTTTCAATATTTAATATCAAATATTAGCTACTACTTTAAAAGTTATTAATATCTACTAATAGCTTTTTTGGCAGGGAAAAATTTAGAATAAAAATATCTCAATTAAAACACAAAATAACTTTAGCAGACGGTGTTAGAATTCGAAGATTTATCAAGTGAAACTCAAGGAACGATTCATGAATAAAATTTTGCTGAGAGTTTCAAACCTCATAAACGATTCATGAGGTCAACACTTTATAAGTTCAAACTGAAGGAGTTCAAAAATCTGTTGGAGTTTCAAGCCCCTGAAACATTTCATGGAATTTAAATATTTATAAGTTCATATTCGAGGAACGATTCATTGATTTAAATCTTTACAAGTTCTTCTGCGTTTAAGTAGAAGTATTTTACTCAAATTTTATTTCCACATTAAAATATGTCTGTTTTCTTAATTAGTTTTCAAATAGTGGCCAAGAACTCTTCATAATTAGCCCAAAATTGGCCATCCATCAATTATTTTTGGAAACTTTTGTTAATATGGGGAAGCCAAGTCCTAACTAGTAAGTCAAAGGGTCTGATGCTGAAGCCAACTAACCAATGTGTGATTAAAGTTACCATCAAACAAGAAGCTAAAAAGAAAATACTAGCTTGTAGGACAAGTCAAGACATATAAAGCGGGGATCCAAGCATGTCTTAGAAAAGAATTTAAAGATGGAGCTGAGTTGCATTCAAGGGTATGATCTCGTAATCAATTAATGTGATCGAGAATTATCAGATTTTAAGTTCAAATTCTAGTGAAAACAAAAATATTAAGTATTTTTTTTTCATTTGTCCAAATTTATCCAATAGACAACTTGAACAGCCATTGAAAGTGAGAAATTCCTCATTATTCAATACTCAATAGTTCTTAAATTTTTCCAATCGCCAAATAAATTAATCACAAAGCATAAAATTACGCAACCTAACTATGCAATTGTAAGTATATGACTGGATAAGTATTCAAGTATTAGTCCCTGGAAAACAAAAAATATGATACTTTGAATTTGAATTAGTCTTCCAACACGGGTAGTTTCAAATAAAATTATCACGTTATTATTTAAAATCAAATTGCTGAGAATATAATTAAACGAATAAAAAGGTGCATTTCTCTAATAGCTGCTTAAATTTTTAAATGAAATGATCGCACATTTTAATATAAATAAAAATAAATAATGAATGAATTACATAAAAGAAGCAACAAGAAAATGAAATATTTATGAATGGAAAGGAATCCAGATCATGATTTCTCTTATTGCTATATTGATCAACTTCATTGTTTCTACTAAATTTAACTTGGGTGTCTATTCTCATTGTGTGTACCTTATGCGATTGATAAAATTTCTCTGTCATTACTAGTAATTCTTTTCAAATTCACTATCACGAGAATAATAAACAAAAAATTAAACACCGATGATTACATGAACGATTGGTTTATTAAACTCAATAAATAATCTAATTTGGTCTTCTAATATTATCTTAGATAATTTTAACCTCGTGAATTAGCTTTTAAAATTAAGTTAGTCTCAAAATCTATTTTTTTATCGCATGGCGTAGTCATTAGTTAGTTAGCTATATATGCTAATCCTCAAATATTCAGTGGGTTTGGTCACACGGTCCATTTTTTATTACTAATAACAACCAGCATGAATGTTTAAAAATGGACAATAGAAGACCTTCCAATTTTGACTAACATATCTTTAATTCCTGTGCAAAGAATGATAAAATCTCAAATAAACTTACGTAACAAATAGTGTAAGATACTTGTCTTTTGCTTTTGACATTTTCATTTTATAAAGAATAAAATATTACCTTAACCATATAATAGGAATGATGTGCTCCACGTTGCATGTGGCAATTTAAAAAGCTAATTAACAGTTGTAAAGTATATATTTGATCTAAACTTTCAGTTTTCTCATTACCTTTATTTTGTTTATTTTCTTGGAATAATCATATTCAAAGGGAAGATAAATAAATAAAAAGAATAGTACTAATAATTTCCACTTGCAAAGTTAGGACATTTGAATAATAATGCAAATAATGCAAAAGAGGTGTTCAACATCATACATCTTCTTTGATCTTTCTGCTCAGTAATTATTTCTTGTATTATCCCTTTTATTCCTTCACTATTTATTCTTCCTCAATCTCTAACTCTCTTTTATTTTAGTTTATGTGATAATATTTATTTGGTGAGCTCAAATGGGTTTTTTTGGCCACGTTTTTTGATAATATTTAAATTATTAACTATTATAATTTATGTAGTTTTTAAATATATATATTTTATTTTTAAGAATTTAAAGAATCTGTATCCAAAATCACATACACAAAATATGCCCTTCATCATGCTCGTACCCTGCTACATATAGAGACAAATCTAGCTTGTAATATATAGGTTAACGTAAACTCAATGATTTATATATATATATATATATATATATATATATATAATATAATTATTATTATATATTAATTTAAAATCGTTATAATAATTTATGAACTTCAAACCTGAATTGTGTCTGGCCACGTAAAGGGAACGTGTGAGGTATTATTTTATTGTACGAGTATATGTTATTTTACTAAGGAATCTTTCCTAGTTGTAATATAAATATTATTAATCTTAATTTCCTTTTCTTTGCCCCGATTTCCTTGTCGAAAAAGCACCACACTTTCTTCCACCCACTTTCTCTTCCCATTAATTTTTTCTTGCTAGCTGAGTAGAACTCTGAACGTAAAGAATGAATCTTGAGTCTAACTTAACCTGAAAAATTAGTTTGTAGGGTGAGGATTGTTCAAGTCCATATAAGGAATTCATGTTCTCATTCCATATCCGATGTGGGACTCTTAACACTAAAGATGACTGATTTTGGGAACAATCTCATCAAAAATATAATACCAACCGTAAGTTTCACTATTCCCCCAATGTTATTGATCTGAATTCTAATCTTAGTCCCGTAAGTTTATTGACTTATGTATTTATTTTTTATATTTTGAATCTCTTAATGGAAATTTAATTTCGGGATTGGATGCTATCACAGTTATTATGGCTCCAGTGTATACTGGTTATATTGCGTACAGAACTGGTCGCTGTTACACTTCCTCTTTTCTCTCATTTACTCTGCTTTGTCTTCTTTTTTTTGTCATTAATTGTTGACAAATTTGGTTTCATCTTTTATTTGTTTGTTTACTTCGTTTTAATTTATTTGTCTTAGTTTAACTCAGTATGGAGTTTAAGAAAATATAGGAGACTTTTGAATTTTGTGGTCTTAAATTAAAGATGTGTGTAATAAAATATCCGTTAAATCTTGTGATTTTAAATATGTCATATAAGATGTTGTGTATAAAGAATTACTAAATATAAAAAGTGACATTCTTTTTAAAACGAACTAAAAAAAGAAAGTAAGACAAATTGAAACACGGGCAATATATATGATATTCCGCTGAAGTACATTAACTTGATCTTTTGTAATTATAATCTGCTCGTTGAATTCGCTCTCTAGTGATAATGTCTCTCTCTAGCACTTTTCTCTCTCCCCGCCCACCACAACCCCGCCACCGGTGATCACCTCCCCCACCGGTAAAAGGTAGGTTTTCCCGTCCCTTTTCTTCCCCTCTCCCTCCCTTCTACAGACACCCATTATCCCCCCCCCCCCCGCGTTGTTCCTGTTTTCTTTGTTTTCTTGCAGTGAACCAGCAGGGGAACCACCCATCAGTATAGAGTCCCCGAGGCCGAATAAATCCCAGCGGCAAGACTCAGGCGTATTTCCCGGAATCCACCATCACAATCGGACACCCACTCAATCCCCAGTGATTTCTACTCACTCTCTTCTCTTCTCCCTTGGCGTGACTGTTTGTTGCGATTACATCTGTTTCTTTTCAATTTTGTTGGCTGGTGGGTACATTAAATTAGTCCATTTCAATTTCGTTGGTTGGTGGGTCTATTGGGTCTTCTGCTTGATTAATTGTGGTGTGTTATATTAGGTATTTTGTTGGTCTATTTGTTTCACTGTTTCATCATTTTTTTGTTCCTATATCATTCTTGCTTTGTTTCATTGTTTCATTTAATTTCCCCTACATCCCCTAAATTAGTTGTATCCTTCTTCTTGATCCCCTTTAGGTCTAGACTTCTATTTTCAATTTTGGTGTACTTCTGATTGGCTTGTTAAGCTTGGTATATCTTTCTCGTGAATTAATTAATTACCTTAGTCTAAGTACTGCATTTTGCTTGCTTTGGGTAGCTGATTTAGTTGTGGTATTCTCTGCTTGCTTTATTGATTATAAGATTCATACTTTTCTTATTTCTTGCAATTAGATATATTATAGTGTCTGTATCTAGTATTTGTGACTCTAGTGGCTTTAGTGAATGATGGTAGACTAGGGTCATGTTCTCGGTCGGGGACGGGGGCAAGGGGGTATGGAGGTAAATGAGGTATGGGGGTAAGTTGGTAGGCTGAGAATAAGATCTTGGAATATTGGGACTTTAACGGGGAAGGCCATAGAACTAATTAAGATTCTTAAGAAGAGGAAGATTAATATAGCATGTGTCCAGGAGACCAAATGGGTAGGACCTAAGGCTAAAGATGTAGACGGGTATAAGTTATGGTTCTCCGGTAGGTCGAAGTATAGGAATGGGGTAGGCATTTTGGTAGACAACGAACTAAGGGATCATGTGGTAGAGGTGAAGAGGGTCAATGACAGGATGATGGCGATTAAGTTGGTAATTGGAGGGTTTACTATGAACATTATTAGTGTTTATGCTCCACAAACGGGCTTGGACGAGGGGAGAAAAGACACTTTTGGAAGGATTTAGACGAAGTGGTATGAGGTATACCACCCACCGAGAAGTTATTTGTATGAGGGGATTTCAATGGATATATCGGGTCACTTCTAGGGGGTTATGACGACGTGCATTGAGGATTTGGACTCGGGGTCAAGAATGGGAGAGGCGTCTCACTTTTGGAGTTCGCTAGAGCTTGTGGGATGGTGATAGTCAATTCTAGATTCCTGAAGAAGGAGGAACACTTGGTGACTTTCCGTAGTTCGGTGGCTAAGACTCAGATAGACTTTTTGCTCCTTAGAAAGGTTGACAAAAGTCTTTGTAAAGATTGTAATGTTATTCTGAAGGAGGATCTTACAACCCGACATAAGCTTTTGGTGATGGATTTGGAGATCAAGTTGGAGAAGAAGAAGAGGTTTGTGGATGACAGGTTAAGAATTAAATGGGAGAGTTTGGCCATGGCTATTGCAAATGAGATGGGAGAGAGGTTGATGGCCAAGAGGGCTTGGGGGAGTAGTGGGGATACGACCGGTATGTGGGACAGGACGGCCAGTTGCATTCGTGAGGTAGCCAGAGAAGTGCTAAGAGTCTCGCGGTGCTATCGTGGTGGACATCGAGGGGACTGGTGGTGGAAGCGAGAAAGCGGCATATGTGAAGTTGGTAGAAAGCAGAGATGAGGTGGAGAAGTGAACGAATAAGGAATTGTATAAGATGGCAAGGAAAGCTAGCGGTTACGGTGGTGAAAACGACGCCTTTCGAACGTCTGTATGTGGAATTAGAGGAGAAAGACGGGGATAAGAAGTTGTACATACTAGCCAAGACAAGGGATATGAGGGCCCGTGACTTGGATCAAGTGAGGTTAATCAAGGACGAGGATGACAAAGTACTAGTGGAGGAAGCGCACATTAGGCAGAAGTGACAGTCTTACTTCCACAAACTCTTGAACGAAAAAGGAGATGGAAACATTGTACTGGGAGATCAGGAGCATTCTGGTAGGAACGGGAATTTTGGGTATTGTAGAAACATCAAGGTTGAGGAGGTTACGGGTGTTATTCGCAGGATGCGCAGGGGACGAGCGAACCGGGCCTGATGAGATCCAGTTGAATTTTGGAAGAGCGCATGCAGGGCTGGTTTGGAGTGGTTGACTGAATTGTTTAACGTCATTTTTAAGACGGCAAGAATGCCCGAATAATGGAGGTAGAGTACAAGGATTCCCTTGTACAAAAACAAAGGTGATATCTAGAGTTGCAATAACTATAGAGGTATCAAGCTGCTGAGCCATTCTATGAAAGTTTGGGAAAGAGTCGTGAAGACGAGAGTGAGGAAAGGCTTGTCTATTTCCGAGAACCAGTTTGGATTCATGTCTAGGCGTTCGACTACCGAAGCCATTCATTTTATTAGGAGGTTGGTGCAGCAGTATAGAGAGAGGAAGAAAGACTTACATATGATTTTCATCGATCTCGAGAAGGCATACGACAAAGTCTCTAGGGAGGTTCTATAGAGATGTTTGGAGGTTAGAGGCGTACTTGTGGCGTACACTAGGGCGATCAAGGATATGTATGATGAAGCCAAGACTATAGTACGGACAGTAGGAGGAGACTCGGAGCACTTCCCAGTGATAATGGGGTTGCACCAGAGATCAACTCTTAGCACATTCTTATTTGCCTTAGTGATGGATGAACTAATGCGATAAATCCTATGGAGGTACCATGGTGTATGTTATTCGCAGACGACATAGTCCTGATTGATGAGACTCGCAGCGGAGTGAATGCCAAGCTGGAGGTCTGGAGACAAACTCTAGAGTCTAAATGGTTCAAGTTAAGTAGGACCAAGACAGAATATTTGGAGTGCAAGTTCAGCAACGGGAGCGACCATAAGACATACGTGGAGGTAAGGCTTGGTACTCAGATCATTCCAAAGAAAGGAAGCTTCAAGTACCTAGGATCTATTATCCAAGAGAAACGAGAGATTGATGACGATGTCACACATCGTATTGGGGTAGGGTGAATGAAATAGAGGCTCGCATATGGAGTCTTGTGCGACAAAAAAATGCCACCAAAACTTAAAGGCAAGTTCTATAGGGTGGTGGTTAGATCGACTATGTTGTATGGGGCGGAATGTTGGCCAGTCAAGACTTCACACATACAAAAGATGAAAGTTGCGGAGATGAGGATGCTGAGATGGATGTGTGGGCATACAATGAGAGATATGATTAGAAATGATGAGATCCGGGAGAAAGTGGGAGTGGCCTCGGTGGATGATAAGATGCGAAAAGCAAGGTTGAGATGGTTCGGACATGTGCAGAGGAGAGACACAGATGCCCCAGTGCGGAGGTGTGAGAGGTTGGCTATGGACGGGTTCAGGAGGGGTAGAAGTAGGCCGAAGAAGTATTGGGGAGAGGAGATTAGACGGAGATTAGACGGGATATGACGCAGATGCAACTTATTGAGGACATGACCTTAGATAGGGGGTTGTGGAGGACACTGATCAGGGTAGAAGAGTAGTAGGTACTCGAGCGTAGTCCTACTTATGCTTACAAATTGAGAGTTGTAGTGTATTTACTGTAGGCCCGATTAGCCTATCACACCTATAGGTACATTATTTCTTTATAATCCACTGTAGTTTGATTTCTGTTGCTATGTGTTCTTTAGTGTATTTTGTTTAGCTTATTTAGTTGTGTTAGCTACTGCTCTCTTTTGTTCTAATGCACTTTACATTGTTTTAATTTCTTATCTGAGTATGACCGTTTCTCTTGCTTTACTCTTTACTCTTGATTTACTCTTTCTTTATTTTGATTGTCTTGCTTGTGATTATGCTTTGTCCTGAGCCGAGGGTCTCCCGAAAACAGCCGCTCTACCTACCAAGGTGGAGGTAGGGTCTGTGTACACTCTACCCTCCCAAACAACCGCTCTACCTACTTTGAAGAAGATTTGGTCATCTAGATTTGTCATCGTCAAATATTAACAAATTCTAATAGTTAGATTTTATGAAAATTGTGAAGAAAAAAAAAGATTTAACAAGAAACATCATGAAAGTCCCATTAAATCTTAAAAATTGTACATCAAAAATTGCATTAGATACCAAAACCTGATAAAAATGACGTAGCAGATATAGAGGATAAGTCTTTCATTACAATAAAATTTGGGTCATTACTTTGTGAGGACTTGCTCTTTGTAAACCGTTATGTTCTTTCTGGAATATAGCATCGTTGAACCTACATTTGACATAGACAATTTGTGCTAAATCCAGTGGCAATATACAGATTTAACAAAGAATAAGGTTTAAGTGCAATAGTCATATTGTTTATTGTTTGTCTAGAATGCTTTATTTGAGAACATTTAGAATGCCTTGTACTTTCATATTCTTTCTAACATTATATGCATTACTTATTATCTTATATCTCCAGTGTCAATAATGAATTGGCCACATATTAGCTACATCAAATTTGATTTATGAAAATTTTCTGATTTTCTTACATTCCTCTAATGAATTCCTGGGAACTTCTATAGTCAATGGAATATATAGAATTGTGATCAATTAAATATTGCAAAGTCCCGGTAAATAGTGAAATCCTGCAAATAAAGCAAAAACGGGGATCTAGATCTAGCCTTGTTATTGGGGCCGTCAATCTTGAAATATATTGAAGAAAAAGAGACAAAGTTTATTGATAACGGGTATCTCCTACCAAAATATATTTCTCGTGTACATGTCTTGGAGATGAAAACACGGCTCGAAGAGGGATCGAAACAGCAAGACCCTTTCTTTTTATGGTTGGGGCTATAACCCAAAAATACACATTGTTTTTGTTTGTTGTTATGATAGTTCTAAAGAAAATGTGGGGAAGACCAAAGAGCAATGATTGACCATCCACATCGCGCCCCTTCTGGTTCTGGTGATGGCTTATTTTTTTGCAATGTAATGTAAACCGTATTTTCATTTTAAATGGAGGTGAATTCAGAATATGAATTTTATAGATTCGAGTTCGAAATTCTTTCACATTTCATTTGATTTTACTGTATCTTATAACCATGTGTGTAAGGGGATAATGGATGATTTGACAGCAAAAGCAATACAAAAATCCAGTGTGAAATATTATTTCTAACTAAATCCCTTTGGTATTTACGTCAACCGATACGTTTATTCTTACACGAACTCATTTTCTATGTATTAATATTTATTATTTGTATTTATTTAGTAATCTTTTTAATAAATATACAATGTTTAAGTCAAAGATATTGATTTTAAATGAACCAATTATTTCCTGATAAAATCCTACTCTTTTTTATTATTTCTATTTTTTTTGTATTTTGTATTTTCTTATTTACAAATTTCTGGAAGCACTTCTTCATCCACATAAGGGGAAAGTCCAAAAACCCAATAAAGAAATGCGAGAATCACTTAAATGGAGGAATGATTGTATTTTTCATTGAGCTTTACAATGACATTAATCCCAAAAATACAAATAAAGATAAAGAATAAAATGCCCATGATGAGGAAATTCTCATTGGATGAAATGACTAAAATGTCAAAGATAAATGCCAAAGAAATTTCGTAAAAATATATCCAGTGGGGTAATAGGATCCCCATAAAAATAAGGTGCGTTACAGTAAATTGGGGAAAGGTTGGGGTGGATTTTAGACATTTTCCCTTATTTTTTATTTTCATAGTTCTAATGAGGAGCAACAACGGGAAGGACCAAAGACCAATGATCAACCATCCAAATCGCGCCCCTTCTACACGGGTGAATATAATGCAACATATTTCAACAATTCAACCTTAAATAGAGACGGATTCAGTAATTGAAATTAATACGTTTGAATTTGAGATTTTATCACAATCCATTTAATTTATCGGGTTTAAATTTTTTATTTAAACTTCTTTACTAAATTTTTTGATCCATATATGATATTTGAGCTAAAATTATTGAATTCGAATAAACTCATATCATGTACACCATTGCACACTTTGTTCATCCAAGCTGGGCAGAGCTAGGTTCAAGATAGAGAGGGAGAGCCCTTCCATTTCTTTGCTTTGATGCACACGAGCGCGGCTCGCTTCGCTCTTCAAGCTCCGCCCCCCTTACTCAACCTCAACATCTATAAAAAAAAAGCCCTTTCTCCTTTTCTAAATAAGGTAAGCTTTGAAGCCGTAGCTTGCTGGTTTTTCCGTCATCCAATCCACAACAAATCAAATGAAACCTGGTGAAAAAGAAGTGAACATGAAATTGAGGAACGAAGTAGCTCGCCTAAAAGGAGAGGAACGAAGCTTCGTCTTTGTTTTTCAAACCCCCAATCCGCTCTCGCTCGCCGCTACTAACGGGGTCTCGGTTGATTTCCCTTCCTTTAGCTACTAAGATGTTTTTATAGACCCACTTGTAGCCAATGACTTCTTTCCCTAGAGGAAGAGAGATGCTTATCTTGAAAAGCTCACTGAGCAATGCAAGAAAATCAGTTTCTCTCCACTACCCAGAGAAAAAAGAAGTTCGCGGATGCATTGGCAACACTGGCCTCCATGATAAACATTCCTGAGGAAAAGTCCGCCCAATCATGATAGAACAAAGAAGCAGCCCGCTACATTCATTCCTGACACTAAAAAACATCCTTTGGTTACATACTGTATTCAAGTTTTCATTACTCAATCATATACCTTACCATGTTTATTTTTCTCCTAATTAATGTGTCAATTACATATAATATTGTTGCTGGATGAAATTATAGTCAATAACAATATGCATTTTCACCTCAGTTATTGCTTAACCACGTAAAATATATTAATTTGATTGTAAATGTCGGATACAAATAAGTTTTTACCAAAAAAATATTAGTTTACTCGGGGAAAAAACTTTTTCATCCACATAGGAAATGGGAAGTCCAAAAACCCCAAAAGGAGAAGTGAGAACACTTAAATGGAGGAATCGATTGAATTACTATGCAATTACAATCACATTAATCCTAAAATTACAATAGTAATTAAGAAAAGGTTCCCCAAGACAACATAATGAGGAATTTGTCTCATAGGATTACACAGTCTTCCTTAGTTTGCTTTTTAATACTTGTATTCTCTAGCTTTGCATTTGCCTCAATTTCCATATTTTCAATTGTAAATATAACTTCTTGTTCAATTCGAGGAGTTTCAACTATAATTGGTTCAACCCAAACCAAACTCTCCATAAAAAAAGTCACATAAGGAACTCCAATTCCATTTGCCCAAATCCCAAAATCCTCAAATTCTTCATTTTCATAATCATACAAAAATACATTCTTATTTATATACACAATTGCCTCTGCAAAATGATCCAACACTCTCAATGGAATTATTGGTCCGGACAACTCTTCATCCAACCTAGTCACGTACAATTTCGTCCACGTCTCCTCCTTCGCGTATTCTTTCATCAACCAAACCTCAATATCGAGAATTGTATCGGTCGGTGAAGTTGATTTTGCACAAACGCATAGTGTTCCATGCAATGGGCTTATACAATTGGCTTCCCGTTCCGTAGGATTCGGAAGCCAAAATTCTTGAAAAACCTCTTTCGCCACATCGAAAGACACTATAGGCAACCTCCTCGGGCGATTTTTTCCGAATTCGCGTTGTGTAAGCCAATGGATGCACCCGTTGAAGAAAATTGTGTCCCCACGGACGTAATAATATTGTGAAGGAAAACAGTCTCCAATGGTCCTCCAGGAATCCTGTTTTAAACTATACACCTCGACAATAGCGTTTTTTAATATTCTATCGTCAATGTAAGTAACTTTTACCATTTTGTGATCATTTTTACCATCGAAACCGAACCCGTAACTTGGCGCGTGCCTCTGACGTTCTGGGGAGAAGCGGGAAGAGGGAACCGTCCTGTATTTCCTCAATGACGGGTTCCATAAATTGATTTCTTTTTTACCGTGTAAAAAATTCGTGAGGAAACAAATTAATCCGTTACACGAACCTACTAACTCGTAGGTACATGGCTTCGTGTTCATTACGGGGAAGCCCGGGTGAATTAGCTCGTTGCTCGGGCTGCCCGCGTAACACCACGATCGAAGCCCTTCATTAGGATATAATTGGTACACAATTTGGAATAGACGCAAGTTGCTACTAACAATTTCCATGTTCTTTCGATGCACGTCGATGAAAATTGGATCGTCGATTAGAGAACGCCACGATTTACAAACGGATCGAAATCTAACGAGAGGTTTCACAGGTAAGTGCAATAAAATCTTGTTTATGATTTGATCTGTGAATAATGATTTCCCCATCTAAATTTGGCACCTTCATAAAATACTATCTATGGCTAATCCGTGAAGGTTTTGGAATATGCAATCAAATGCTTCTTCCAGATTTAATGTCTCTATCAATTAAATTCTCTTTTCTTCACCGAATCAATACTAACATATATGGTAGAAGATTCTGGGGAAGGAAGAAGCTTAGTTGGATTAATGTGAAATTCAAAAATCTAAGAAAGATGTGGGGAGAATACTGGTTTTGCTGAATTTTAGCTTTCTTTTGTTGAGTTTTAAGATAAGTTTTGAGCAAACTGTTTCTTGATAATAACAATTACGTGGGGCTATCATATTAATTTCTGTTGTATGACAAATGTAAGGGAGACAATAATTTCAACATTAAATTGGCTAATTCATTATTTTTTCCCACAAAAAAAAAGAAAAAACTTTGGAGAAAGTGGTCATTATTATTTGAAAAAACTGCAAAAATATTAAAAGGGCATCTATTTTCAAATGAGTTGTTACCCTTAAAAATTGTGTTTGAGCAAGTATATAAGTTGGTCAAATCAGAATAAAATATAATATAGTTAATTTATAGGGGTTGATTGATATATATATATATATATATATATATCAAAGTTTTTATAAACTAATTAAGACAAATCAACTTATAACACTTTGTTTTCGCTTAACATTTTACGATTTTATCTTTAATATTTTCTAATTTTCAAAATACTCTTCTAAAACAAACTTTTAGAATAAAAAATTTATTCTTCAGATTGTTTATGTGTAATATTATATAGCAACGATATATATCTAAATATTAAATTCATTAACTAAAACAATACAATACCATACAATACAATGCATTATGAAATTATTTGTAACAACCATTCAAACAAGCTGGTCTCAAAGAAAAAAATTAGTTTGCCAACCAAATAAAATGGGATCCTCTACATTACTTTGACTAAATCCTCTCACAAAATTCTCTCTCTTTTAACCTCCACCATCATCCCTTCCAAAAAAATAAAACAAAGAACTACTAAAACCACAATCTTTCTTTCTCCTGTTCTTGCCACCCTATTTACAAATTAAAATGCACTAATATTGATCCACTTTTATGCAAAAAAGGGTTTGGAAATGAGAAATGGATACAACAAATCCATTCAAAGACCAACCTCATCATTCAAATCCCTTGAGGAAGATATTGTCTTGGGCTTTTTATGCTCTTCTTCCTATATTATCTATTTTCACTTAATTGCCCGTCCTTTTACTCTTTCTCCTTCTAAATCTAAACATTCACTACCTCTTCTTCAACTCCATCAAAAGGTACAATGCAAAAATTAAGGGCATTTCTTGTTGTTATATGTGTTTCCAAGATTTATATAGGCGATATCTATTAGTTGAAAACATGTCTTAGTTGTGTGTCAACACTTTTATCATAAGTTCTATGATTTTCAGGAATTGTTTAGCCTTTCAAAGATTTATACATATAGAAAATATAGAGATTTTTTTGTAATTTTTATTGTGTTTATAGCTTTTCAAAAATTTATACATGTAGAAAATACAGAGAATTTCTAGTACTGTTTATTGTATTTGTATAATATTTACCTCAAATGAGTGTAAATAGATCCTATGTTTTCTAGAAGTTGTTAGCCTTTCAAAAACTTATACGTGTAGCAAATATAGAGAATTTCTAGAATTTTTTATTTGTGTTGGCCTGAAATAAGTTTAAATGGAGTCACATGGCCTATAAGAATTCATATAGTCAATCCAATTTGTTTGAAACTGAGACGTAGTTATTGTATTTACAGTCCATGGAGCTAAAGGGAGCTAAGGGGTTCAACTGAATCCCCTTCTCTAAAAAATTATACTATCAAAATAGGATAAAAATATATATTTTAGTTATATATGAAATATTGAATCATGTTAACATAAAAATAAGATTTTAGTGTAGCAGTAAAAAGAATTCAAAAATTATCTTAGGTCACAAGTTTAAATCCTAGGTCTAACACTCTACTACTATTTTTAAAATCCTTTTGTATGAGTTTCTGACTCCACCACTATATACATATTTCCCATATTTGCATGCACACTTGTTGATAATGCTTCATCAAAAGTTTTTTTTTTTTTTTCAGAAATAGGAAATGATAATGTTGAAATTTCATGTGACTATAGCAATGGCAATTGGATTCAAGACAAATTAGGCCCTTTATACACAAAATGTGGCAGAGTCAAATATAGACAAAATTGCATAACCCATGGAAGGCCTGATAATGACTATCTTTATTGGAGATGGAAACCAAATAATTGTCAACTTCTGAGATTTGACCCAAAAAAAATTCTCCAAATCCTCAAAAACAAGAATTTAGCCTTTGTTGGTGACTCACTTGCTAGGAATCAATTGGAATCATTACTTTGTATGTTAGCCACTTTTAGTCCTCATGAATTAGTTTTCAGTCATGGTGAGGACAACAAGTTTAGGAAATGGCAATGTATCAATATATTGGTCACTTTTTCTTGTTAAAGGGGTTGAATAATCAGACAAGAAAAACTATAATATTTTGTTCTTGGACTCTGTTGATGAGAAATGGGCTTCTGATTTGGGCCAAATGGATTTGGTTGTTGTTTCAGTGGGCCATTGGTTCTTGCATTCAGTTGTGTATTTTTATGGGGACAAAGTACTAGGTTGTCACTATTGTTCTGGTCTGAAATACACTGAGGTTGGATTTTATGATGTTTATGTGATTTGATTGTGACAACATTTTCACCAGCACATTTTGAAGGAGAGTGGGACAAGTATGGGGCATGTCCTAAAGCAAAGCCTCATGATGCTGAGGAGGAAAAGAAGCTCGAATGGATGGACGCGGAAATGAGGGAAACAGCAATAAAACAAGTGAACACCGCGAAAAAGGAAGCTCACGAGAAGAATGTGTCAAATAATGTGAGATTTGAGGCAGTGGATGTGACTAAGTTGGCGTATGTATCTAAGGCAGGATGGTCATCCCGGACCTTATATGCATCCTTTTCCATTTGCTAACGGGAATGAGGAACACGTTCAGAATGACTGTGTTCATTGGTGTTTGCCAGGGCATATCGATACGTGGAATGAGATTTTGTTGCAAGTGATCAAGAAAATGGACATGAGGTTAATTTAGTGAAGAAAGTTATTATATATGGTGATTTTTCAAGATTTCTGTCCATTGGGTATTTTTCTTTTATTCCCTTAGAGAGCCCAAGAAAGAGGCTATCAATGACTGCTAGAGTTGGTTTCAGTATCTGGAATTCATTGGTCCAACTAATTCAGATTTGTGCCGTATAGGGTTCATAAAGGGGGAAATACTCCCTACTCCATTCCCGAGGCCCGAACTCAAGACATTTGGTTAAGGATGAAGGAACATCACCGCCACACCCCTTAGTGGTCAGTGTAATCCTTTCTATTGCTGGACAGAATAATGTGAATGAATAGAGGATTTTGATTTTGAAGAAATGTAGAATCTAGATATTTGCTCTATCTATTATGACTTGATAGCGATGAAGCCTCAGATTTGTAATTGATTCAATTCAGTCTAACTATTAATTAGTTGGTCACACTTATGTTAAGTTACACATTGTTGTTTTCTTTAAAATTCTGAATGTCATGTTGTCAAACAAGTGAGTTACAAAATAAACTGCAGCTCGACCTTTAGGCTAACTTGTGGCCCATGGCCAAGGTCACAGATAAAAGATTTTTTTTATAACTGTGGTGTCCGGATCAGCTTGCGCACACCTCAAGTAATTTCATGTGAATTAGATTCTACTTATTTTACCACACAAATCCAGTCGAATAATTACTTCATCGTGAATTGGAGATGTCACGACCCAAACCGGAGGGCCGCGACGGGCACCCGGACCATACCTGTTGGGTACCACTAATCATACAATCAATGTCTAATCACAATCAAACACGGCCACAAGGGCCGTCACCCATTGTGCCGGGTACCAAGGCTGACAAGGCCATACATGACTACCATACACAGGACATCTGTCTACAAGCCTCTAAAGGGTACACAACATCAAAAGGTCGGGACAAGGCCCCGCCATACCTGTATGCACATGCAAAAATACCGTACCGAGATTAGACCGACACATCGAAACAAGGAGAGTGCTCCAATATCTGCTGAGTCATCAACCTACTAATGCGGATCGTCGCCTTGCCTACGTGAACCTGCGGGCATGAAACGCAGCATCCCCGACAAAAGGGACGTCAGTACGACTGATGTACCGAGTATGTCAGACATGAAAACAGTATAACAGAGATGCAAAAATAAACTGAAACAAAACAGTCGACAGAAACAGTCGATAGAAACAACTAACAGCAACAGTCGATAGCAATAGTTGATAGTAACAGCTGATAGTAACAACTGACAGTAGTAAATGCCTCTGAGAGCCATAATATGCCTAAATGTCATGCACAATGCAAATGCAGTATACATATATATATATTGGCCTCATCGGGCATTTTCCTTCCCATAACAGCCTCTGTGGGCATCATTTCATATCGGCCTCTGTGGGCATCATATCATATTGGCCTCTGTGAGCATCTTCTTTTTTCGTGATATCTGCACTAGCTACAGGTGGTGTTGCGTATATAACGACATTCCTTTTTACCACCCCTACATATATATAATGCATACCATATAGTAGTGTATATAACACATGTGGGTCCAGAGTATTACATGAATATAATGCAAATACATGAATATAATGCAAATACATGAATGACAATAAAACATTCTGAACTTATCGGATGACATAATATCCTTATACCTTCTGCTAACATTGGGAATATTAACATCTTTCTCATATACCTCAATAAGGATTTAGGAACATATTTAGACATGCTTTTAACATAAGAATCAATAACATGAACATCCTTGACTACTAAGAGTAGAATAATTTATGGAGCAATATTACGTTTACGTTTCGTTCTTAGAACATGCCAAAAGAAAGAAATGATTTGTATTAACATACCTTCGTCGATTCGTTGATAATATAACCCAAGTAGTCCGTAGAGCACCTAACCTTAAGCATGAATGAACCACTCTGCTCTACACCGAGCATTCGAGAAACAAAAGGTTCATGTTTCTGCCAACACCTTTTTATCCGCAAACAACTTATTCCCAAAGTGAGAGTATGTATTTCCAAATGAAGGAATGAATTCCTAACACTAAGTGTGCTAGACAACACAACACGTGAAAAACATAACTACTTTATTATTGTAAAAGTAATTACACCAAGACTTGAACACTATAACTTGACCACAATATACACCAAGTTCTTACTTGCTCTCACTTCGTGAGAACTTCTTACTCACTTAATTACAACTCAAATAGACCACCTCTATTTATAGGTGGTGATGGAAGAATCTAGTTAGGATACGTAATTACTACTCCATTCTAGAATATTCCTCACTTTTCTAGAATCACTCTTCTATTTATTTCTAGAGTTATTCTTTCTAGACTCCACTCTAGAACTTTCATCCTAAAGTTCTTATTTCAACTCTCTAGAACTATTTGAACATTCTAGATTGATTATCCATTGTCTTGGATATTAAGTTGATGATGACTTTTAACACTCCCCCTCAGCACCAACTTAATTTGTTTTTGCATCCCTAACTCTTCTTCAGCTACAGCAGCATTGGCGTACTTGGGATTTGGCTTTCAACTCTTGTCGATCTTCGAGGATGTGGACTTACTCCTTCTGGATGACAGTCTTCTACTCTTTAATGCATGCCTGTTTGCCATGGATTCTGTGTTGCTTCGTCTTCGATATTTTCTTCCTCACTTTGATATTCATGTTCCTTTTTTGGACTTGGATGTACTTCAACAATTTGCTCCCCCATCTTATTTTGCAAATTGTCTTCTATTTCTTTGGAATCTGGTAACTCTTCCTTTTGAGGTGACTATCATGATGTTGCCTCATCGAATACCATATTTTTTTATGTATAACATTTTCCAGTTGTTGGGTCGCAGGATTTCCACCCTTTCCTTTGGCTGTCATATCCTACAAAGTTACACCGTATAGCCTTTTTATCAAAATTGCTACGTAGATGACTTGGCACAAACATGTAGCACACATAACCAAATACTCGAAAGTGACTTACTGCAGGTTTATTACCCCACATTTTTTCAAAGGGTAAAACGAACCCTAACTTCGCTTGAGGAAGTCTATTGATGACATAAGCTGATGTTTTCATACCTTCTGCCTAAAATCTTCCTGGAATATTCTTCGAATGTAGCATGCTTTGACATATCTCTGCAAGGTGCCGATTCTTCCTCTCAGCTACTCCATTCTGCTGTGGCGTATTTGCACATGTGAATTGATGGCGTATGCGGCATTCTCATAGGTACTGGAGAACTCATGTGATGTATATTCACCATCGTTGTCTGTTCGGAGGCATTGGATTTTGTTGCCGAATTCTCCTTCCGCTATTTCCTTGAACTCTTTAAATTTTGAAAAAGTTTCAGATTTCTATTTTAGAAAGAAAACCCATACGTACCGTGAGAAGTCGTCCATGAATGTAACTATATATTGCATGCCACTGATTGATGATTGCTTGACTCGCCCGAATATGTCAAAATGGACCAGCACCAATGGTGCTTTGGCTTTGAACTTTGAGTCTTCATATGGTAACTGATGCGCCTTATCGTATTGGCAGTCTGCACAAACGGTCTCTGTTCTGACCTCGAGTTGAGGAAGACCCTTCAACATAGATTTATTCATCATCATCTTGAGTTTGTGATAGCTTACATGTCCAAGTCTTGCATGCCACAAATCAGTTATTTCATTTTTCGAGTCTTGTTTACATAAGCTGACTCTGCTGACATTACATAGACAGACTCTAAGCGTCATCCTCTCATCATCGGTGTTCTGGTGATTTCAAGATCTTGATAGATCTTGATAGATCTTGACATCTTGAGGTTTGAATACGCCATTGTGGCCTGATGCCGTAAGTTGCACTATTGATAGTAAGTTATTCTTCATCCCAGGTACATGGTAGACATCCTCGAGTGAAACCTCTTTCGAGCTGAATCTCGGCATGATTGTTATTTTTCTGACGTGAGTGATTGGTAGTCTTGAGTTGTTGGCTATCACCACCACACGATCATATTTGTACTCGGTCATGTTCTGTAGCTTCTTTTTATCTCCTGTCATATGATTTGAGCAGCTAGAGTCGACTATCCAATCATTATTGTAGTCGATCGTTCCAGGAACGGTAACTGCCAGAGCTAATTCTTCTTCCTCCACGACGAAAGATGTTTCAGCGTCCCACTCTTCATCGCTTGTCTTTCCTGCATTTGACGTGGCTGCATTGCTTTCTGTAGTGTTCTTATTGAGCCAACAACTTTTAGCCATGTGGCCCTTCTTCCCACAGTTATAGCATTTTCCATCAAACTTATTGTTATTCTTTGACTGGCCACCCCGGTTGTCTATCTTTTGAGCTCCCCCTGTTTGGGAGCTTCTATGATGATTATCCTTGCCATCATATTTTCTAGAATTTCTACTAGCATTTGGTCGGGATCGACCTTTCTTATCACCGCTATAGAGTTCTTCTCCGTCACTCTTTAATGAGACTCTAGATATTTGCTTAGCCAACGCTTCTTGGTCAGCGAGCAAGTTTTCTAATTCAACAAGAGAAGGTTGGCTTGGCTAACCTTGTATTGCGGCAATAAAGTTTCTATATTCTGGCCTTAATCCATGAATAATAATTCTTCTAATTCTAGCGTCTGATATGCCAGCAGCAGAGTCTAATGCAGAAATTTTGAGACAAAGAGATTTTACCTTGGTAAAGTATTGGTTGATCGTCATCTCGCATTGTCTGATAGAGAGAAGCTCGTTCTCCATAAGTTGCAGTCTCGCATCATTCTTCTTGGTGAACAATGTTGCAAAAGTATCCCACACTTCTTTCGGTGTCTTAGCCGGTCTGATATGCTCCAACATTTCATCTTCAACTGTGGTCCGAATCGCAAACATGGCTTTGCCAGCTGTAATCTTCCATTTCCTCAGAGCGGCTGCGTCTTCTGGTTGTGTGACCTCATTGCCACCAACGATCTCTCACAAGTCTTTGCCTTGGAGATATGCCTTCATATGCATCGACCACGTACTGTAATTCTGATTGTTAAGTTTCTTGATTCCACTGACCACTTGAAGGTCACCCATCGTGTCTTAGATAAAATTCTATTTTTACCAAGAATGTTTGATTTCGACAACAAGCTTTGTAGTACTAAACCACACACGAACGCTTTGAGAAACTCAACAAACGACTCTTTGGTATGAACCTACCTGACTCTGATACCACTTGTTAGACAACACAACACGTGAAAAGCGTAACTACTTTATTATTGTAAAAGTAATTACACCAAGACTTGAACACTATAACTTGACCACAATATGCGCCTAGTTCTTACTTGCTCTCACCTCTTGAGAACTTCTTACTCACTTAATTACAACTCAAATAGACCACCTCTATTTATAGGTGGTGATGAAAGAATCTAGTTAGGATACTTAATTACTACTCTATTCTAGAATATTCCTCACTACTTTTTTCTAGAATCACTCTTCTATTTATTTCTAGAGTTATTCTTTCTAAACTCCACTCTAGAACTTTCATCCTAAAATTCTTCTTTCATCTCTCTAGAACTATTTGAACATTCTAGATTGATTATCCATTGTCTTGGATATTAAGTTGATGATGACTTTTAACAAAGTGTTGTTGAATGCTTTGTTACGTTTTCATAGGGGAATAGACTTTTAACATTTAGAAATGCAAATGAAATGAAGAAAGCCTACATTAACCAACGAAGGGTAATGTATAAAATGAATGATATTGACACAGGCAAGGGTCTTAAATGAATCTATATAATGGGCAATGATTTTCCCCTTTCGATATTAATTACCCCAAGCTACTTGTCAATTCCAAATGATGCCACCATTTGTACCTTACCTTAGTCACTTAGGTGGCTCATTTAAGGCTACACGTAATTATTCCCACTAATCTTGTCCCCCACTAACAATGTATTAATTAGCCGGTCGTTGTTGTCCCACTTAGCCGATAAGTCCTAAATTAGTTCGTAACCGCATCCTTTTATATGCTAAGCTCTTTATCGGCATACGTCTAGATGCTCAACCCATCACCCGAAAGTACGGGGTGTTATGAGGGAGTAAAAAACGCTAGCTACACAATACTATAAAACTGAATGATCAAGTCAAGTGCAACAATATTAGTCGGAAGCGTAGCACATCATACCACCTAGCCTTGATTGTGTCCAAATGACAATATTGGCCGAGTGTAAACTAGTTTGTTCAGGCAATCAGATGCTTGTTAAAGCTAAAGACAGAACTCAACTTCCCACCGATTACATCAAAAGATAAATGAGCTTACATTCATACATGTTTATGGACTTATTACCTAATCTTGATAATTAAAATAATAAATAAATCACACTTAATTAATTTTAATGTAGAAGATCAGAAAACTTGATAAAGCATCGTGAATATGTCTATACAACATTTTTATGGCTAGAAATTATATGCTAACATATTGAAAATGATTCGATAAAGTTTGTATGAAATCCATTCGCCCGGGCTTTCACCTCTTGCGGTGATGGGGGGTTTGGCAGGCCCTTACCATGTGTAAAAATAAAAAGCAAAGTACAGTAGAGGGGGCATGAACCTAATTATGAATGCGGTCAGGTTGGACGAGCCAATCAACGCAGTCCCTAAGCGTTCGATCTGTTTTACCTTATTTTCAACGTGATAGAGACTTTAAATTCTTATGGCATAGCATGAGGAAATTTATCATCAATATGATAATTGGAATGGAAACCAGACGAGTGAAGTCCTTGTTATCCAAGGTAATCAAATCAAAAAGTTATCATTTAAATAAGTTTCGTACAGAAAAAAAATTAAAATAATGAACGTGAGTTTAATTTTTAATCCACGAGGAAAATTAGGTGTTTCAAAGACGACAAGGTTTTTGAAATTTCTGCATAATTCAATTTTAGGAAACTTTTGACAGAAAAAAATTAGGAAACTCTCCCTCTTCCTAATCCTAGTTGAACAAGTAAAAAACCAAACTACGGTTCTACTATTCCATTTAGGAGACTGTGGAGAATACTGTGTCCTTGGTAGGGACTGTGGAGAATACTATGTCCTCTGTAGGGACTGTGGGGAATACTTTGTCCAATACGTATTCTATATTTCTTGCCTTAGAACAATTCTCAGATTACTTAGCCAGTCTAGATAGTTGGGTCCAGTAAGTTTGTTCATTTCCATCAACATTTTCAATGATAGGCTCGACATTTTGATAATCTGAAGAGTTAGATAGACAGGAAATTAAACTCAAATTTATTTCCTATTATAAACATCCGTTTAGGCTAATCAACATAGACTTTTGTTTAATTAGCTCTCACTATTTTAACATACTTCTACGACCCCATGATAGAATACAGACACATATTAATTAAGGTCATAATGAGCCAAGATCCAAGCCTATGCTATCTTCGCGTTTGATTTGACTGATAACTTTAATAACACATCTTAGTAGGTTCTAAACCAATTGCAAAACTTATTTGCAACTCTTAGTTGATCAAATATTATATTTAATCTTGCGTCCTTATATTAGTCCGACATTTTGGCGCCAAGATTTGTCTAAGCAACTCAACTCCATTATACGACTGTGTTTAAGTAAATTTGGCATTTGTGAGCAAACACTTTGGTGTAAATATCCACAAAAGTTTATCGTTTACCTTTACATTTAAAACACATCTATGAAAGAGTCTGGATCCTCGTAGACTTAGAGCAAATGCTTTGGCATAAATACTCGTATCGCCGAAAAGGATTTTGCACTCCAACAATTATAATGGACGACGCGTTTTAATTTATACTTGTATTTGCAATTTTGGTGAACATTTTAATTCAGAGTTTTAACCAAAATCAACTCTTTTACGCCATATCCAATATGACATCTTCATAACATACAAAACTAATGACACATATAGTTGGGAACCGTCAACCAATAGGCATGATATAAGATGGTTTAATCAAATACTGGGCGCCACCCACCCAGACAGTTATAGCGGACACTATGCTAATTATTAAATGAAAGCATTTAAACACTTAGTATATAGTTCGTATATTATTCAATAATATATAATTAATAATAATCATGGGTTAACTTGTCTAAACTCTAAAATTTAAGTCTAATCCAAACAGTCCCTTAAACATTTTCTGATTTTAAAAACTGATTTTCAGGATATTTCTGAATGTTCCAGATTTTTAGAATTTATAGTTTAGTCCCTCAAGAATTTAAAATTTCAATTTTGAACCCCTTTAAATTCATAAAATCCAATTTTAATTTTCAAAAAATATTTTCAAATTTCAGGGACCTGTCTGTAATTTCCAAAATTTTAAATTAGATACAGATTTGGCTCAAGGAACCAAATCTGCTTTTATGAAATTTACAGATTTTCCCCAAGGACCAAATATGATGATTTTAAAAACTTTTACAGGGACCAAATTGCAATTCCAGAAACTTCTAAAATTTTCAGATTTGCCTCAAGGGCTAAATTGCAATTTTGGAAACCGCCACTGCCCCGCCGGAACAGTGTTCAATTACTGTTCACTATTCTGATTTTTAAAAAAAATATAAATTGGAGCCTCGGTGCCGCGGCAAACCCTAGGTGGTGTCGCGACGCTCCATCGTGGAGTTGTGGCGCCTCCATCTCAGAAGCACAAAATTCGCATTTTCGAAACCCTAAACCTGGTTTAGGGTTAGATTTGCAGATTCATCTTCGTTACCCTTCACTATCAAACAACACGTTCATCGACCATCATCCAATCCCTTCTCGTTTTTCGCTTCAATGATCCATGTTCGCAATGAACCGGTTACGCACATTGACTTAGAAGAGTTAGATCGGAATGGCTTCCTCGATTACATCATTGTTTAATAGTTTTGGAGACAAGGATGATGTGCTTTTAAGATATTAGGTTTTCAAGCTTTAAACAACATAAATTTCAGATTTAAATAAATTCTAACTCATATTATTATTAACTAATTACCTTATAATCATGCAAAACAGGCCTGACTCTTGATACTATTGAAGGCTTTTGTTGGGTTGTTGTACGCAGCGGATATTGAAAACTTGTTTCAAACCCAACAAACATAGAACTGTTTGACTATAAGATAATTTTAAATTGTAAACATAAGACTTGAATGGTACTTACATGTTTACAATATCTGGAATCTTTATCTACTGTGAGTGAGCACGCGAATGCCCTTTCGATTGCAAGCTCCAAGCTTCAATGTATTCCTCATTTGGAAAGCTAGGAAATCTGGCAGAGGTTTGAGAGAGTGTTTTGATTTTGAGTCTCTAAGACTTAGAATAATGATATGAAAATCAAGTGTGTTGATTAATGAAGTGTATGTCTGAATTTATAGGTGAAAAATTAGGTCAAATCGGATTAGGGTTTGACCTTGGGCCTGGCCCAAAATTCGAGACAGATTAGGTCATGGCATCGCGGCCCTATGGTGTGGGCGCCGCGGTGCTGACGTGTCCCTACACTGTCTCATTTTATTTTCCGCACATTCTTAATTAAATCCAAAATTTAATTATGACTTAATTAAAATAATTATTATTCATTTAAATATTTCGATTCTAAATCGAATATTTAATACTCTCGCAATACATCCTTAGATCGAAAAGACAATAGACATAGTGTGACCCTACAAACCTTCACATATCGACATTAATCAAATTAAGGTCTACGCGGAACTCCTAGACGGCGCCGCAAGACGAACTCAATATGTGAAGTACGTTTACACGAATCCAATAAACTTAAGCTCTATGTGGTAAGATAAAATATTTTCATTCACGACACACCCGATCAAGATTAGGATTTGTCAAGTGTTTATCCAAATGGCTTAATCATTGTATCTCATATATATTAGTTGACAACTAGACCATATTCTAAATATGTCTATTGCGTTGGCCAACGACTTAGTCAACCTAATATCACTGAGAAGTTGAGTGTTCTCTCGAATATACATTCGAGGAATGAATCCTAATCTTGGTTGAACTACTACCTTTAATCCACATCGTAATGTACCCAATACAAGTTGTATCTCAACCTATAAAGCATTTGAGTTTAGGACATGATCAAAGTATATTACTTTGTAGACAAGGTGCGCATTGACCTCAAGTCTAAGGACTTCTATCTCCCACACGTTGATCGTAATTTAGACAAGTATAACAAACAGTATATCAACAGGGTATACCAATACTTCCAAAGTATCCATGTGTCCATCCCGAGTAGCCATTACTCGTAGCAGGTGAGACATACTACATCCTCTAAGGATGTGATGCAGACCACATGTCGACTTATCACATATCATCAATATCCCATTCTCGATGATCATTAGTCGAGACTATTTTAAGAGTTACGTTATAATATTAATATCTCATATTATTAATAACAACGTAAACTCTAGGATGCATATTATTGAATATTATAAACAATCAACTAATAATTCAATAATTGCAAATGCCAAAATATTAATCTCCATTAATAATAATATGAATGTGTATAAATTAGATTTGTTCTAATACAGATTGTCTCTAGGACATACATATACTTTCAATTTATCATCAATATGATAATTGAAATGGAAACAAGACGAGTGAAGTCCTTGTTATCCAAGGTAATCAAATCAAAAAGTTATCATTTAAATAAGTTTCGTACAGAAAAAAAATCAAAATAATAAACGTGAGTTTAGTTTTTAATCCACGAGGAAAATTAGGTGTTACAAAGACGACAAGGTTTTTGAAATTTCTGCATAATTCAATTTTAGGAAACTTTTGACAGAAAAAAATTAGGAAACTCTCCCTCTTCCTAATCCTAGTTGAACAAGTAAAAAAACAAAGTACGGTTCTACTATTCCATTTAGGAGATCTCCTTATATTTCCTACTCCTAATCAATTTAGTACTAATAGTTACTCTTTATATATAGGAACACCCCTTATGTTGAATCCACCAACACATCTTCTCATTATAATTTCTTGTGTACCTCAATTATTAACACCTGAAGTATGTGCATGTTCATCGTTGATTCCGACGAGTCCAACCCCTCAAACACCACCACCACCACCACCATCGTCGGAGTCACTTACGACGATGGTGTCATTCTTGGTTCCACTAACACAATCACACAGTTGACTGCTAATGTCGTGTCGTGTAATTGTGCATTAGAAACAGAAATCGTTTTAGAAGATGCTCGCGATTTTAGTCTTGATCAAGAAAGTACTATGGTCGTTGCAGAGACTATAGGTACAATGTTGTCAGCATATAATTACGACAAGAAAAATATGCTACAAACCGGGCTTATTATTGGTGGAGGAAGTAAACTATATGAGATATGTTATGGTGGAATGGTAATGGAGAAGTGTGATTTCTCTGTTGGTGGATATGGGGCTACTTATTTGCGCGATTTTTTGGAGAAAGAATGGAAGAACGGGATGAATGAAGAAGAAGCTGAAGAATTGGTATTGAAGGCATTGTCAACAAATTTTTCTTTAACTGGTGTTAGTAGTTGTGGTGTTCAAACTATGAGTGTAAACTCGAAGGGGATGATGACAGCTTTTCACTCCTATGATACTATACTTCCTGTTAGCGCAGAAGAGTTGGAATTGGAGCATGCGAAGAATGAGAATGCACGGCTCAAAAGCATACGAGCATATTTAATTTCGTTGCTTAACATCAATGTAGGTCTTTAGATTCATATTTTTTGTAACAGTTAACAATGGCACTATAGTAGTTGTCACTGCAAGATTATGTATGAATATTAATATCAGAAATTCATAATCATGATTGTATTATGTTAAATACTTGTTATCTTCTTCTCTGCTTATAAACAATATACTTGAGCCTGACTTCATTAAGTGGCAATTCTTGTACTACAACTCATTAATGAGAATATTAATTACCGTTTTTTTTCATAATATTTTATTGGAACCAGAGGAAGGATTGAAGCTTTATATATCAATTCTTTTCCAGATATTTTGGCTAATACTATTACCATCTATTCAGTTAGAAGAATCACAATAATATTTCGTCTTTATTAACCGCAATAAAGAATTTGAACACATTGAGTCGTATTGTTATACTGACAGTGTCAAGATTGTTTACATAGTTAGTGCAATTTAACTAATTATAGCAGATTGTAACTTGATTTTCTGTATAACAATATCATGATGGTCAAGAAGATTGACGAATATATATTATTGTAGACTAAGGTAATGTGATGGTGTAAAAAAATTATACTTGTCGGAACCTAAACTTTGTTAAATCAGAGTTCCAAAGTAGTCATCATCTAAAATGACAAAGAAGAAAGTATGAAGTTGATGTGATTGTGACTACATTTTCACCAGCACATTTTGAAGGAGAATGGGACAAATATGAGGCATGTCCTAAGACAAAGCCTTGGATGCAGAGGAGAAAAAGAAGCTCGAATGTATAGACGCCGGAGATGAAGTAAACGGCGATAAAACAAGAGAACGTCGCGAAAAAGAAAGCTCACGAGAAGAATGTGTTGGTAGGCAGTGGACATGACGAAAGTAAAAGTTTTCAACTGAATGATCAAGCGACGTGCAACGCGTAGCACATCGCACCACCTAGGCTAGATTGTATCCCAATGTTTGGTTTAGCGTAGACTAGTTTGTTCATGCAGTCACAAGCTTGTTAAAGTTAACAACGGAACTCAACTTTTCACTCACTATATAAAAGTGAAATCCTTAACTTTAAATACCATGCAAGCTGAAACGGATAGGATTTGTAGTACGATTATACAGTGTATTAGGCTTATTAGGAACAAATTTCTCCTTATAGTATATCTAGTCTAGTATAGAGATGGATATAAACTATAATCCAATCATTCAATCAATTAGTTTTCAACCATTTCCGATTACTTTCAGCCCTTAATCCTCTTCTTCACACTATATAAATTGTCTAACCACAATTAGAAGTCGGGCATAGTCTAGTCAAAATTTTGAGCCTCTACAATAGAACAAATAGTCAAATTTATGATCTATTGAAATATTCTTATGTGATAAATTTTCTCCTTAGTACATGATAATTATTCCCTTTCATTAATCTAACAACAAACTTATGTCCATATATACTTTCAAATTTAACAAAATTTGAATAATTAAAAAAATGAGTCTTAAAAGTTTTTCTAACTATATAGAAGCGTGGATAAGGTTTTCAGAATCGACATGCTAGCTTAATTCGTATCAAGGGCATTTCTACGAAAATTTTCTTGACTTTCCAATTGTTTTGGCCATATGTATTCATACCAGCATATCTAAATCTCTCACTCATGTAAGATTGTGATATATATTTGCACGTTACTCTTTTCAGGAGAAAAAATTCAAGCCTTTCCATCCTCAAAGGTGTTCCCACTTGAATATTTGTTGTTATTATAGACTGTTTTTTCCCTAGGAGATAGATTTAGCATTACACCATGCTACATTAGGCAAAGAGAAAGTTAGATCAAGTGTCTGCTATCTACATAAAGAGTTTGAAGATGCATTTTCAACTACTGTGTAAATCTCCACGTCTAATAGTACATACTATATGAAATTAGGAAGACATATCTATATCATTCACCTGTCTTAGAGTAGTTTTTTTTTTCAAAACTGATACAACAACAACATATCCAGTGAAATCCCACAACGTGGGGTCTGAGGAGGGTAGAGTGTACGCAGACCTTAAGGTAGGTAGAGGGGCTGTTTCTGAAAGACCCTCGGCTCAAGACAGAGTATAAGCCCAAGAAAAGCAAGAGAAACGGTCAGACCCGGACAAGAAATTTAAAGCAGTAAGAAAATGCTGGTATCAAATGCGAATAAGTCATGCTAGCGCATTCTGAAAAAGAGGCGGCAACTAATGTAGGTACATAAGATAAATAAAGTACACTAAAGAACACATAACAGTAAAAATCAAACGCTACTATAAAGCAATACTGCACCTACTAGTATGATAGGCTAAGCGGGCCAACAATAATAACACTATAACTACCAGTTTGTAAGCATAAGTAGGGCTACGCTCGATTACCTACTACCCTTCTACCATAATATATGTCCTTGACAACCCCCTATCTAAGGTCATGTACTGGGTAAGTTGCACATGTGCCATATCCCGTCTAATCATCTCTCTCCAGTACTTCTTCGGCCTACCTCTACCCCTTCTAAACCCGTCCATAGCCAACCTCTCACACCTCCGCCCTGGGTCATTTGTGTCTCTCCTCTGCACATGCCCGAACCATCTCAACCTTGCTTCCCGCATCTTATCCTCCACCGAGGCCACTCCCACTATGTTCCAGATATCATCATTTTTAATCCTATCCCTCCATGTATGCCCACACATCCATATCCGCATCCTCATCTCCACAACTTTCATATTTTAGGTGTGCGAAGTCTTGACTGGCCAACACTCAGACCCATACAACATAGTCGGTCTAACCACTACCCTATAGAACTTGCCTCTAAGTTTTGGTAGCACCTTTTTATCGCACAAGACTCCAAATGCGAGCCTCCATTTCATCCACCCTGCCCCAATACGATGTGTGACATCGTCATCAATCTCTCCACTCTCTTGAATAATAGACCCGAGGTACTTGAAGCTTTCTTTCTTCGGAATGACCTGAGTATCAAGCCTCACCTCCATATGTAGATCTTAGTGTTCGCTTTTGATACCAGCATTTCCATACTGCTTTAAATTTCTTGATCGGGTCTGATTATTTTCTCTTGTTTTTGCTTATGCATATGCTTGTCTTGAGCAGAGGATCTCTCGAAAACAGTCGTTCTATCACCAATTGGTAAGGTCTGCGTACACTTTACCCTCCTCAGACCCCACGATATGAGATTTCACTGGGCATGTTGTTGTTGTAGTGTTCACGGGCATTGCCATCTAGTATGGTAAAGAAAGGATAAAGACTTGGGCCCTTCTTTCTTACAGAGAATTTCCGAAAAATACTAATTTATTTTTACGATGGGTTCTGTATTTATATATTTTGTATATAATTGTATATAAGTATTTTCTATATAATCTATAAGAGAAGTTTTTTCCCTTAATAAGAATCTCAACTAACTTTTAACACATGAAAAGGTCCACTAAGCCTACGTATAGTTTAGATGAACCTTGAATGAGAAAAGTGAAAATTGTATATACTTCAATTCTAAGTTTCTAACGAACAAATTCCATCGCCATATTAGAAACATATATATGATATCAAAGGAGAAAATTAGTAATTATATGGATCAATTCAAGAAAAAAAAAAAGCAGACCACGCTTTTAAGAAATATATCTTTATTTAGTTAAACTTCTTTTCTATTGTTGAAACGTGAATGATATAATACTTTTCTCAAAAAAGTTATTTAATCTTTTTTGTTCATATAATTATGTTATTTATTGGATGCACTGTGCTTATAAGTACATATGAACATTAATTTGTGATCATTTTTTTTTATCAAAATTCTAACCATTAAGATATCTAGATTGTAGAACAATGCTAAATTGATAAGAAAAAAAAAATGATAATCTCAAATAAAGCAATACACACATTTTTGTGATTGACGTGATGCATACGTGCAACGTACGTGCGATTAAACTAGTTTCAATATAATACGCAAAGCTCAATATGAAATCTAAACAATTATATATCGAAGCAAGCGTCTCAAGTGCTGACCTTTCTTCCCACCTTTAAGCGAAGCAAGCCTATCAAGTGCTGACCTTTCTTCCCCCTTTGATGACCTAACCTTCTTGTGTTACGAGTGATGTCAAACCTCCTTCTTGTCTTCTATTTCGGAAAGTGGTGTAATAGGTCCCTTAAGGGAAGTCCTTTGGCAGTTGTCCGAGCCTTCCCTTTGATTGTTCCTTTAGGCTTTCTTCTTGCTGCTTTGTTTGCGCTTTCAAATAAGCTTCTGTAAAAAAAGGAGAAGAGAGAGGTGTCGGCTAACTAAGGAAGATGATGGAAACTCTCCCTGAAAGGTGAGCAAAAAGAGCTTCAGGACTAGCTAGTATTGAAAGAAAAAAAGGCTTACCTTCGCTTTGTGCGCAAAGAGATTTCTTTCATGTATGATAGGAAGAATGGAATAGGAAGATAAAAGGACATTTGAAGGAGTGAAACTAAACCAGAAAAAGTTATAACCCGCCGAATGATTCCCCAATAGAAGCAGAGAAAGCAAACCGTTTATACCTGTTTGATTCTAAACATCTGGTCTGGGGATTCTTGGCTAGAGAAAGGTTCTGTGACATGGACGCCCAGCCCAACTCGGTCGGTCGATTGACCCACCTAACAGATGATGAGATTCTCAATTGATTTGATCGAATTTCATTCTTTCTCACTATTCAGAAAAGTGGAGCTTTCGATCAAGATCTTCTCGTGTCACCCGTTTTGACTATCACTTATTCCGATCATGGAATAGATGAAATAAATCAAAAATAGATTTTTATTTAAGATCAGAATTGTTGATAAAGCAATATAACAAAATCAGAAAAGATTTGTGAGCTTACATCCATATATTTTTAGAAATTTATCTAATCATAATGTTTAAAGAATAAATAAATCACTCATAGTTAACTTCAGTATAGAAGAATAGAAAAGCTCCAACAAGTACCATAAATATCTGTACAACAATGGTATGAATGAAATTACATACTACTAACATATTTTAAAGATCATAGAGGGCACATATAGGGTGTGTTTGGCAGGGCGAGCACGGATACAGGGTATCCAGATACCCGATCGGAACCGACACTAACGGGTAGATTCCGAGTAGATATATTATAATAATGGGTAGGTTCTGGATAGTAAAATTAGGAACCGATCAATGTCGGGTCCGATTCCGGTTCTGATAAATAGAGACCGGGTACTCGGACCCGGAACCAATACCCGGACCCTATGAACTCACCTCCATTTAAATTATTTAGTTTTGGGCTTTGGAGCGTTTAATTTTTTGGCCTAGTCCGGCTGATAGGGTCCGACCAACCCCTAAGTCCACTTCTCTTTCTAAACTAAAACACAAATACAAAATCGAGTACCGAAAGGAAATTTCATTGTGGATTCTACTTGGCACCTTCTGAAGAAGAAAAAATCAAGTTTTAGATAAATATCATGACTTGGCATAAAAATATGCCTTTCAGTATGAATTTCATTCTATGAAGGACGGTGAGAGACGTAATTCCTACTGATGTTAGAAATGATAAAATGGAAATTGATATACCTTCAAAGTGTCGTTGTTGAAGAATTTCGAAAAAAGAGAATTTGAACATCTACTTTGCACAGAAAAATTATTCCTAAGAAATATGGAAGATCATGTGTGGGCCTATTAGCATCCCCGTACCAACATACCATTGAAGCAACTATGATTAACTGGTGGTAATGAAAAATTAAAATTCCCAGTGTTGTTGTTCATGGTGAAGTGCATCCCTACAATGATTGTTTGAGAATTGTGGAGGGTAAAGTTTGGAGCCAAATATGGCAAAGAGAGACATAATATTCAGAGGTTAATTAGTTTTATCTCTACCCATTTACAGGGTATTTGGGAACCTATCCGGAACCGCAGGGTCCGGGTAGATTCCGAATAGTAAATTTAGGAATCGATCTTTTACTGGATAGGATTCGGGTAGTTCAAAAAAGTTAGAATATCCAGATCCGCTCACCCTAGTGTTTGATACGGCTATAAAATAAATATTTTTCGAATCTATAAAACTTACCAACGCAATCCTCAATACAATTCCACCCACCTCCACCCACCCTCACCTACCCCACTCCCCAACCGCACAAAAAATTGCACTTATAATTCAAAAATCTCATAGTAATATTTTGAATTTGAAAATATGTAAATGCTATACCAACTATTCTACCAACCTACCCCACCCAAACACCCCCTAACTCCCGCCTACCCCACCTAAACCCTCCACCCCACACACAACCCAAACCTACCCCCTTACTCCCTACCTCTATCTTGTCCACCTCTGCGATAAGAAGATGCACTCCAAAATTAAAAACCTCATGGTAATATGTTACTTTGAATATAATAAAATACTCTTGACATTTTCCTATATCAACACAAGAAATAAATGAAAAAATGACTTTCTTTCCGACAAAATATTTTCTATTTTCCTACCCATAATTTTTTTTTCTACACAACTTGTTGTGTGTATACATTCCTCCCCCCTTTCTCTTACGCACCTTCACCCCCCGCCCCCCTCTTCTCCCTCCGCACTTGTTGATCATGCTGTCCAAGATTTGCGCAATTTCATCAATTAATTGAAGGTATGTATTCTCATTTCTGCATAAACACAACGATTTTAACTACCCATCTTGTTTTAAATTTCCTAAATTAGGGTTCTAATTTCGTGTATCATTTTGATTTTCTTCTCCATTTTAATGTTATTGAATCTTTGAACTGTTCATCTGTTTATGCAGCAGAGTTGTTGATTTGTCTGGGAACAGGACAGGCGAAAATAATTGAAATTATAGTTGAAATTATTTTCCTTATAACTTCATGTTACTTGCTCCAACTAATACTCATTATTAATCTTTATAACTCAAAAATTTAATCAAACACGTTTTGCTTTGCTAATATTATTACTCCCTCTTTCCCAATTTATGCAACAATGTTTGCTTTTCGAGATTCAAACTATATGAACTTTGACCAATATTTAAAATATATTTTGTTTTTATCATATTGACAGGTGAATAATTGCAACTTATAGTACTTTTCGTATAGCCTTTGAACATCTAAATTATAATTTAAAACTATTGACTTGATCTAATCCAATTTAGCTCTGAAGACTAGTCAAATTGACTCTCAGTAAGCGAAAAATGTCTCATAAATTGAGACGGGGAGTATTAAACCTCAAAATACATTTTTTTTCGAAAATATTCTCCACTCACCATCAAAATGTTAGGAATCATTTTCCTCGAGATTTTACTTTGAAAATGACTTTCGCATACCAAACACACTCATAATCTATAAGGTTTTGAACTTGGTGGAGTTAATCCAATAATTTTAACTGACAACTGATTTAGCGCGCTCTTTCAGTTGGTCATGTTGTGATTCTAGTAGTGAAACAAAGAGAATAGCGGATAAGATAATATTTTCCTTTCCTGTGATCTCTCCCCTACGATATTTAGGGACGTTATATCTTATACATGCATGGTTCAGTTAAAAAAAAAAGGCAGCCCGTGCACTAAGCTCTTGCTATTCGCGGGGTTCGGGGAAGGCTGCACCACAAGGGTCTATTGTACACAGCCTTACCTTGCATTTCTGCAAGAGGCTGTTTCCACGGCTTGAATCCATGACCTCCTGGTCACATGATAGCAACTTTACCAGTTTACTCCAAGGCTCCCCTTCATGCATCTTCATGCATGGTTCAGTTAGTAAAGAAATAAAATATTTTTTTGTGTTTTCTTATTTTTTGGTTTTGCAGGTATGCTTAAGAGTCTGAGGGAAGTCCCGTGTAATGAATAGCTTGTTTCATGCATGTTCTGTTGCAATAGTAACAAGAACTACACGTCTTGCCTGGAAGAAATCAATTTGTGGAATTCCGGTGATTTCTTCGAAGATGAGCTTTTGCACATGCTTGAATTAAAAGTTGATTTTCACTTGTTTCTGAATAGAATTAGCATCTAACAAGTGTACTGGAGATAGTTCTCTTTCGCGGAAGTTTGATCCTACTCCAATAATGAAGGAAGAGAGAGATGGTTTTTTTGTTGTTAAGAAAGGAGATATTGTTGGAGTCTACAGAAACTTGGGTGACTGTCAGACCCAAGTTGGATCCTCGGTAACTATCAGAGAAATTCTAATCCGCAGTTTATATGTATATATGTGTGTGTGTGTGTATCTGTGTGTCTATGTATATGTATGCACACTTATACTTTTCCTACTTTTTTCCGTTGGTGACTTGCTCTTGCCACTGGATCAACTTCACTTGTCAATTTGTAGTTAAAATGTAAGAATGCTACATCGAATTTATCTTATCTGTTCTTGTCCTCGTGAAAATGTGCAAAAGGTAGTTGCACAGCGAGAACTTCATAAAAAAGATTGACCATATTTATTTGCTACTACTTCATTTACATAGGTTGATGGAAAGCTGGTGCATAATTTCTCCGCATTTTTCAGCATTACCTTTATGCTTTCCTTCCATGAATAAAATTATCTGTCACAAAAGTAAAAAATTTGTTACTTCAGCTTGGTTTTTCTGAATCAATGATAAAGTTATAGTAGTGTAGGAATTTCTTCTTACAGAATAGGGGTGGTAAAGGCAGTTATGCTTTCTATATGTCAATCAATGGTTATAAGCCAAAGTACATGAAATGGTATATATATATCAAATTTGCAGTGCGTTAATCAGTTGCCTCCCTCCCCCTCCCCCTCCCCCTCCCCCCTTGCTTTGGCAGATATGTGATCCTCCGGTTAGTGTGTACAAAGGCTACTCCATGCCAAAGGACACAGAGGAATATCTTCTCTCTTGTGGGCTTAAAAATGCACTTTATTCTATCAGAGCTGCAGATCTGAACGAAGGTCTCTTTGGTGCTCTAGTACCATGCCCTTTTCAGGTCAGACATTGTACTAAATTGTGTGCAAAAATTGTCTATTTATCTTTTATGAGTAAGGTATTTCATCTCAGAACTTTTGGACAAAGGCAGTCCTTATTCACAATACCTTTCTCTTTCCAGGATGACACACAAAACTTCCAAAAAAAAAAAAGGAACAAAGAAGAAAAGAGTTTAATTTGTCTGTCTGATCCAATTTTTGACTTATGGATCATGTTGTGAGTTTGATGCAAGACAAATCTGAACATGCATGATCCTTGCTAAAACTACTTGATTACTAAATACTCTTCGTTCCACTTATGATATAGTTTATACCACCCAAGAAAGAATCCCAGAGTAGAGGCAAACCCAAAAGAGAAAAGTTGGAATTCTGTTGTATTAATTGCAATTCATCTTTGGAAGTAAATTCATGATATTTCCTGCTGATTTTGCCACATAAAGAAAAAAGTTTAGCGCTGGATGTTAAAACATGACTTCTGCCTTTATGATATGGAAGGGATGAAAACTTATTACCTCAGTCCTCACAGATCCCTTATTAAGGAAAAGATTACTCCCTCCGTCCTATTTTATATGGAGGTCTTTGACTTGGCACAGAGTTTTAGAAATAAAGGAAGACTTTTGAATCTTGTGGTCTAAAATAAGCCAAAGATATTTGTGTGGTTATAGATCATCTCGTTAAGCGTAAAAGGTAAAGTTTAAAGTTAAATTGTTGCCAAATAAGGAAAGGTGTCATCCTTTTTGGGACTGACTAAAAAGGAAAGTGTGTCATATAAATTGGGACAGAGGGATTACTAATTTTGTTTGATCCCTTATCATATGAACGAATGGTACAGGGAGAAAGTGTACTTCTGTAAATTACATTATACATGGGACAAATACCACATTGCTGTCCTTCTACGCAGTCAATATTATCAAAGATGATCACTAAATACAGCTGATTCAGTAATTTATTTTGTACTCGATATAAGTGAAATTTCCTACTTGTTTGTTGATGTGAATACTGAAAGATGCTTACATCACAATAGTTGTGCTATTTGATTTTTATCTATCCTCTCGCTGTATCTATTCTTCCTTTTCTTCTTCCCAGCACTGTTCTGTGATAACAAGTCCATCACGAACAAGCTGATTATAGTAGAAAGTGTGATGACCATTGACCAGAAATAACACATCTTTGCTCTTTCCTCTTTTTTCTTTTTAACCGGTCAAGTTTATCAGCACTAAATCTTTTGCAGCCGCAATCTTCTTCCAAAGGTGGAGCATCTGAGCTTATGCCAAAGAAGAGGTCACAGGAAGCAACATGGTCAGAATATGCGGTAAGTTGGGGCTATATAGGTTATTGTATAAGTCTCCCAGCGTTTGCAGCAGTTGGCTTTGAGGCATATCTCATTTTTGTTCTACAGTGAGAGCTAACTTAATGTGTCAATAGTTTTTGGTTATCCAACGAAGTGAGTACATTCTTCTATTTGCATCTCTCTGGATTTAGAAGCATGATTATAACACTAGGGGCTTGTTTGCTGAACTTTCTTTAAGATGCCATAATCAATGGTCTTTACAACTTACATGAGAAAGTTACTTGTTCCGCTGCAAGGCATTTGATTTGCTTTCAATTTTAAGATTGGATAATAATCCATTCTGAGCGAACTATCAGTGTTTTTCTGTTATGTCTCGGTAGCCCTTTTTTGAAGAAAATAATTATGTAATGAGGTCGAAAGTCTCCAATATGGCACTTGTTAATGAGCTAAATCTGTCTAAAGGGAATACTAGTAACTTGTTAATAGGTTTCCACAGTTATAGTAATATCTCGATATAGCAGTAGCTGTAGCTGTTGTTAACAAGTTTCAGCAGCTGTTGTAGTTGTGTGTAAATAAGAATAAAAATAAAGATAGGTCATACTGCGCCGATTTATAAGAACAGTAGATTGCCAACTCGTGTCCTGAGTTGTTCTGCTTTTCTTTAGCTCTAAATGATATCTTATGGGGCTTTGGGCCTTGGGCTGTTAATAGATCATGCTCGCTGCTTATAAAAAAATAAAAAACGAAGTAGTAGTATTTCAGTGAAAATAAAAATAGGTCATACTGGGTGGCTTATAAGAAAAGTAGCTTGCCAACAAGTTTTTGCAGCTGTTGTTATCTTTGTTTTTTTTTCTATTTCTTAATGAAATGTAAGGTATTGGACCTTGTAAGATTGAACTTCATTACCTGTTACCATTCTCAAAAAAAAGTTTGAACTTCATTACAAATGACTATATAGTTCTGAGAATCTATTCAAGGAGCCACATCCTAGTGAAGGTAGCTAGAGATCTGAAAATACTATTTCTAGTAAAAGGTATTTTCCCATGTGCCCTCACTGTTGGTGAGAGATTGAAATGAAAAAGTTTAGACCACAGACCGAATCGTATACGCACGATAAGGAATGAAAGAATGGATGTTTCCTAAATGTCCTACAGCCTCTCGAAGATAGATACGGAGCTCTTCGTACCGATCTGCAAGACTCTACTAGACACCGCTCTTGTACTCATAAGACCAATAAACCTAGTGCTCTAATACCAATTTGTCACGACCCAAAATTCCATTATGCCGTGAGGGCACCTACCCTAACCCGTAGGCGAATCACTAACATCAAAACATCAATAATATAAAGAAAATGTGGAAAAATTAAGGAAACAACATAAGTATTATTAAGTCTTAGAACTTAATAGATAAACCTTAAAAGAAAACCCCAAAATCTGGTTGTCATGAGTATTGAACTACTAGCTGTAATACAAGTCTGAAATGATAGACAAATCACTATCTAAAATATAAAGGACATAAAGGTAAAAATAACACGAGGGAGAGTTCCAGTGCCGAGATAGTGTATGTGGCTCACCCTGGACTCCCAAGAAAGATCTCCAAGTGTCGCGTCTAAGCTTCTCCACTGGCATCCGGATCAGTACCTGCAAATAGAGTGCAACAAGTGTAGAGTGAGTACAGGAAGCACGTGTACCTAGCAACATCGTCGACCCACTCTAACTATAGCGATGATGAGGGTTGGTACTCTCAATATTTCTCATCTTGCTTGGTTTGTCAAATTATACATTCTATAAGCATCACAACCATCTAACTAAGGATTCCACAACCAACCGAATGATAAAGTACATTACTTTTCAAATATCATACTAAAGTCTAATAATTTTACCTCAATTAGGATAAGTTTAGCGATAAGGTTCCAACCTAAACACAATCGGGCAGCTAAATCCTCAAGATTACATCTTTTATCCAAATAAAAAAGTTTACCATTAAAGGTTCAATCTTTTAGTTCTTATACTAAGAAACACATAAAGATCTCATCTCTATATCGTTCCTAACAATCCAAGTCATAAAGATCTCATCTTTATTTGCATTTCTAGTAATCAAGGTCATAAAGATCCCATCTTTATATGATTACCATACCGTCTCATATTTTTTTCTTACATCAAGAATAAGCTACAAGGTGCCAACAATAAACAAGAGATATCAGTATCCTTCCTGTTCAGAATTTTTTTTTCTCACATAAATTGACAAACATGTTATTAGCATTGTGGTGGCCTATCTCTAGATCTGGAATTACATGTGACCTGTGTATCAAGTATTTTCATTAGATAGCTGGATGAGTAATTAGTGTACTTGCATTACCTCAAGCGAAAGACTTAGTCTTTTCTGCAAAGTTTGCATTGAGCATTAAAGGGGAACTATTACCACCTATTGGTTGATAGAAACATATTTAGGTTTTTAAATGTTATAATTTGATGAATTCTGACATCTTTTAGTGTGCGAAGTACTTAAAGTTGCGATTGTCAAACCATATTCTTTGCAATATTTTTTGTACTGCATTATACTATCTGGCTCTTGGAGGGGTATATTATGTAAATTTTGGCTCAAAGTAGTACTGAAACTGAATACTTACACTTTTGAAAGAAGTACTAGTTGCTTGCTTTACTTACAAAAATGAAATACTAGTTTCTTGTGTTCAACCTGTACGATCTGTTCTGGAATTTATCTTGTTTATTGGCATGTTTATTTGCAGGATGCTGTTGGATCAGCAATTATTCCATATGATTCCGTAAGAAAGCATATCAAGTTAGAACCTCCTAAGGGTGACCAAGCTCTATCATCTGGTGTGAGTGGCTGTTAAGACAATGGCTTCTTATAAAAAAACATAAATGCTTTCAGTTTATCTATTTAACAAAATAAAATTGTCTTTATACTTGAGGGGAAGTTGGAGAAGCTAATAAATCTTAATTTAGTGAATCTATGGTGAATTTGCGGCGACTATGTGGTTGAGTTCTTATAAATTCTTTTGTAGGTTTATGGTGTTGGATCGAAAGAAGCTGATCGTGGTTATCCTCAGCAGCGATCTTGTACTCTTGAATTTGATGGTACTTCAAAAGGAAACCCAGGACAAGCTGGTGCAGGAGCTGTGGTACGAGCTGATGACGGAAGTCTGGTAATAATTACTATTCTTGTGTTTGTATTTCCTTTTCCTTATTGTTCGTCGCACTTGTATTACAACTTTGCAATTAATAGATCTGTAGGCTACGTGAAGGTTTAGGAATAGCAACAACCAGTGTTGCTGAATATCGAGGCTTTATCTTGGGTTTAAAATATGCACATAGCAAAGGGTTTACAAGTATTCGTGCTCAGGGTGACTCCAAACTTGTTTGTATGCAGGTTTGTTTCCCATATTATTTGTTTATTCTTGTATTTCTTCTTTTTATTTGTTGATATCACACTTCTCCTTTGTGTGTCTGCAAAATCAAAGTTGTATCTGGAATTGTACTTCCAGCAAAGTTTTTGTTTGGTCTTTTCAACTTCAGCTGGATGAATGGGGTCGTTATTTGCTTATTTTTAAGGTCAAGGAGGTCTGACAATTTTTTCGAGTGGTGGACCCATTTCTCAAGTCACTTCAACTAACTTTTGTTGTTTCTATAGGATAAAGCTTTTATAAAGTACATGACCTTAAGGATAAGGTAGTAACTATTACGAGTAACTTTTTTTTTAAAAGGTAACGATCTTATTATCTTTAGCGCAACAGATGTGCTAGTAGTAGCCATATTTACATGTCAAAAGAGCAAAAGTATATCCTTGTTCTTCTTACAAGGACTCTATTTTGTCAAACAGTGGATCCAAATCATGTAGAAATTCTTCTTTACACCAAAGACGAAACAAAAGTCAACAATTTTTTTGGTGACTGAGAAATCGATCTAGAACCATCCCTTTGGGCCATCCGCAACCTTCGAAACTCAGGGATGATTGGTCTGCCCCTCTACTCTTCTCCACTTAAATACTGGACTTAGTTTGCTTTGGTGTAGGGCTCGAACTTGTGACCTAAGACACAAGTCCCTAAACCTTTGCCAATTGAGCTAACCCCTGGGGCGAAACAAAAGTAAACAATTTATCTTGATCTTCTGAATAGGGCTGCTAAGTAGTAACAATTACTAATTTGCAGTCCAACTAAAGCTTCTCGGTTGAAAAAGAATATAAGTTTGGTATGTTTGATTATGGGTATATCAGGTCCCCCTGTCATCAGTTTTCAGTTTTACCTAGTGCAAGACGACCCGGTTTGAGTAGTTCATGGTAATGGGAATCTTAACAAATACCCCTAGACAAGTAATGTCTGCATGCTTTAGTGACAATGCATTTGGTGTAGAGTCTTACAGTAAGTTGGCTAAATTGGAACTACACGAAAAAGAGTGATTCCTTCTGCTGCTGGGTAAAGATGGAGAGGAAAAGGGTAGAAGCCGGCAAATAGTTCTTGTCCATGCAAGAAGATTCTCTTAGTGGGAAATATAATCAACATACGTTTGGTCTCTCTATGAACTCTGTAAAGTCTTTGACGAGCTTACTTATAATTCCGAAATGCTTTATTATAGCTTCTAAAGTTAGTCTTATGACAAGTTGTTTTGCATTAGTGTTGTTAGAACTTATTTATAGTTTGGTTTCTTATTTTCTTCTTTTCTTTTATCTGCTTGATTTTGATTGATTGAAGTGTATATCCTTCTGAACAGATCCAGGGTCTGTGGAAGGTTAAGAATCAAAATATCTCTACACTATTTCAGCAGGCAAAACAACTGAAGGATAGGTTTCTTTCTTTCCGCATCATTCATGTTCTTCGGGTAATTTAATAAATCTTCTCTACCCCTTTATTCTTGGTTTATATGCTTGTCTCACTTTATCAATCACAAACTTAGTCTATAATAGCACCAAAACTGAATTAGAGCCCTCATTATTGCTTGGTCAATTACCTAGCTTACCTTGCTGGTTCTTGGAGATGTAAAAGTTTTCCAACTCTTGGTTTTGATAGGAATCGAACTGTGATGCGGATCGGCAGGCGAACTTGGCTGTTGAACTCCCTGGTTAGAGTTTAGATTTTGCTCCACGCTCAGAGTTGGTCATATTTGAGTTGTCATCAATGTTTTATCCAACTTCATCTCTTAATGCAGATGGTCATGTCCAGGAGGAGATAGAGAAATGACAATGGGGCAGTAGACAATGACTCTAAGGTGGTGCTGACGAGGATCTCGACATGCTAACCACTGAGGTCTAGTGCCTGGCAGCATCTGGTTTTGCCTGTAAGTCAGTGGATAGCACATACAGTTTGCTTAATGACATTGCAGTTAGGAATTATGTAAAATTTTGCTGGATATTGGCTCAAAACTGGCACCAGCAACAAATGTTACTGTTTTCTTTGGGTTCACTGATGAGCACAAGATGTTTACGTGAAACTCGAAGACCACTGAGGGAACTGATTGATGTGAATCATATTGAGTCTCTAGTCTTTTTCTGTAGTAAAACAATGAGCATCTTACCCGTCATTCGAGTCACTTGTTTATGACATGACATGATAGTTAATTTAACTTGTATTAGTATCAGAATATCCGTGTAACAACAAATTTCATGCAAATAGTGTATCTTCAATCCTTAACTGAAGGGCTCGACAGTTTGATCTTGAATTTGACCTGGGATGTGAAGTTTATTTATTTGTCACAAAAGCTTTGATAACCGCCTCGAATAGTAATTACAGATCAAATGTCACTAAAAAGTAATTTTGATATGAAATGCCGTGATGTTTGATTTGCTTTTTTGATTTGGCCTTTAGTACTTGAAATTTGTATATAAATGCTTCTATTTTTGTAGCTTGCAGAGAAATTTGTGAAGCTCTTCCTCTTCACTGCTCTCTCTTACTTGTGAATTTTAATGATTTTAGACTTGCGGATAAACTGTACCTTATGAAAGAGAAGATTTATGTGGGCTAATCATTTGAAATTTTGGAGTTTAAAGTTTAAACAAGCCTGGCTATTGAAAAAATCGGCCTTAACAAAGTGAACTTCTAGTGTCATTTAAAAAAACACTATATCTTAGAAAAGTGAAACTTTGGTTAAATCATAAAAGTTTACTCGTATTGGGTATTTAAATCAAATCATATCAAATTACTTTGGTTAAAGTGATTAAATAAAGTGAAAATATACATTAATCAATCATAGTAAGTGAGAAAAGTGTATTTATCTGGTGTGGCTAAGTTTTAACCCCTCCATTGTCCTAAAAAAAAAAAAGCAATCCTATAAAAGTGAATCCCCAGTATTCTGAAGTTTGAAGTTATATACATATTTTGTCAAGATGTATCATGAGTAACATTAATTCACTTATGGTGTCTATTTCACTCTTTAACAAAGTAATTTTGTAACATTATATCACTTGTATTACCTGGAAAAATATAGTATTGCATTCTAATACTACAAACTTAACAAACAAATATGATTACAGCTCGAAACTTAAATTTTTGTGTGTAAATCTCAAGATACTACCATAGATTTTTAAGTTAGCAAAAGCTAAACTCTGACAACATCCTTGAGTTTTACTTATAAAAGGTCAAATTTCAGGACAATATCCTTGAGTTCAATCTTCTACAAGTGAAACTCTAGAACAATGTCCCGAAATTTGAAAAAACGGAGAAATTATAGAAATAGGTCTCTCCCACTTAAGTTGTAAGTATTCAATTATTTAAATAGTGGAGTAATTACTTTTCAACTATATTTCAAATGGCAACTTGATTAAAAAAAAAAGGACTATATGTCAAACGGCAACCATGCTTTAATTACCCGAGAAAATGTAGAAGCAGATCTTTACTGCTTACATTATGGATATAATACATAGGTAGCCTCAGGGTATTTTATTTAAACACTCGAACTAAGTCTTATTTCAACTGAATATCTTAACTTCTAATAAAGTGTTTCAAATTACACACTTTCGATTCAAATTTTGAAAAAACTTTTGTGTGTATTTTCATTCGTTTATCAAGTAGTTAAGTTAACCACATAAAATATGTCATGTCCTTTAATTATAAGCATTTCCCCAGTAAACCGTAAAATCCCATACTTTTTCTACTTGAGGTTGATGTGTATAACTAAAGGAGATGACATATCTGACGTGAATAACTAAACTACCTAATAGACAATAAAAAACACAAGCAAAAAGTTTTCAAATTTTGAATCAAAAGTGTATAATTGAAACATTTTATTAGAAATTGAGGTGTTCAATCAGGAACAAAATTTAATTTGAATGCTTAAATGAAATATCTCGACAAGTTTAAGGGCCGTCAAATGGCTACATTTCAAATAGCAAGTCCAAGAAGTGATCTAAGTGAGTTGACTTTAAACCCATTCTAATAGAATCCATACCCGACCCGCCAATATATCTGACAAACAGTTACTGGTTGTTACCCCACATGTTTAAGCAAATGGAAGAACAGCACGGCAAGCATACAGTGGCGTACTCATTTCTCTCTACCTGAAAGTCGCAATGAATTGCGTCACAGCTCTTAAGGCCAATTTTCGCTGTTCGCCGATTTCCCTCTCCGACGATTTGTGGTCAATTGATTAAGTTTACCGTCTTAATTATTTTTAAATTTTTGTTTTATAAGTAGAATTAATTTATATCCACAACTTATGTCAGCTTGACAAAAAATTTGGTATAGTGAATTTTCTGAAATAAAGACTATTTTTCAAAAAATTGTTAAACGGGCCAAAAAATCAAGATTTGTCATTTGTAAACTTAGGCACGAATGGCCCTATTTTTATTCTGGGGTCGGTCTTTAAATTTTGGCTCTCAGATCGCCAGTTTTAAATTTTTTCCCTTCGCCATTTTAAGTAATTAAAAATGATCGAAAATATCATTAAACAAAAAAAAATCGGCCGATCCTTATCAATGACCTAAATTCACAAGGTAAAAATTCATAAAAAATGTATTTTCGGACAAAGTTAAATAGAAATTTTGACTTGTCCGACATAAGTTATGTAGGAAAGAAGTTATGCCGGATAACTTTATTCCTATAGAACTTACTTCTGACAAGGTAAAGTTTGTTGACACCCAATTTTGTTCCCTCTTTTCCGATTATTTGTTTGTGATTTAAAATATTTTGATACCTCAAAACAATTTTAATATATATATTGAAATATATATATAAATAAAACATTTAATATCGTCGTCTATTCTCAATATCATTATTTTCATTATTCACATTTTCTACTATCATTTGCATTTTAATATCATAATCATAGTTTTACCCTAATATTCTATGTTATTTTATTTTCACAAAATAGCGTCGCGTTTTTATTTAAATTAAGCAATTACCATTTCGTAAATATTATGTTTTTATTATAATCACATCGTTATATTTTATTTTAATAATTTACGTATCTTCAAATCATTTTTAAAAAATAATAATAAACCTCTTTTATATTTTTAAGTCCATAACCCATTTTCCCTCCTCACCCAAAATATTCTATCAACCCACAAAAAAAAAAAGAGGCAGCCCAACCAAACCAGCCCAATAGGCACCGAAACCCGACCCAAACCCCATTTTCGCCCACACCCATTTATCCCTAAAATCTAATCCCAAAACAAACCTTACACCTCTTTTCTTTTACCCTAAACCTAACCCAAAACCCACAGCCCCCATACCCTATCCCCAAAAACTGGCCACCAAACCCGTCACGTCGCCCCCTTTCGCCCCTGACACCACCACACCCCCACCCGTCACTTCACCCATACCCTATCCCCAAAATCCGCGACTTGCACCCCTAAAATCCGCCTCCAAAATCGTCACATTTGCCCCTTTAATTTGAAATTCGAACTCGAAGCTGAAAAAGGGGTATGGGGTGAACGGTTTTGGGGAGAAATCCATCTATAAATACCCCCTTGTTCTTCATTTTTAGGGGGTCCAAAAAAAGAAATCAAAAAGGGTCCGAAAAAGACATCGAAAAGGGTCTGAGTCCGAAAAGAAATCGAAATCAAAAGTCGGTCCGCGGTCAAAAACGAAAAACAACATCTAAAAGGAGGAGAAAAATCAGAAAAGAAAATAGGTTGATTGTTCCTAAATTTTTGCTTAGAAAATACTCCTCTTTGTTTCATAAACTTTAATCCGAAAATCCCCTTCGAATACTAGTTTCAATCCTCAGAAAATCCCCTTTTGTTCTTCACGTTTCCGGTTGTTTCGGGTCGGGTCAAAAATCGAAACCGGGTCCAAAATCAGAAAAATCAGAATCTCAAAATAACTTTCCCGAGCGGATTCGATGATTCGAGATGACGCCTCGGTTCGCTGCTCGGAGAAGGTCAGTAACCTCAACTTCCTTTCTTTTATTCACTTATTTATTTATGTTTACCTGTTTGTTTGAGTGCTCAATCTGTCTCGACATCGTGTGAATTTGTTGGAGTGTAAAAATTATGTTAATAAGAATTCTGGGCTGATTTGAGTATTTTACATGTCATCGCGATTTGTTTTCTTAAGAAGTCATATTTTGCTATTCGTTTCTCGCTTTCGAATACTAGAAAGCATGCATGTAGAGTTTCGAATATATGCTCATCTGAATGTTTAAATCTTGTGAAATAGAACCTTAGTATAGAACTTGTTTTGCTAAAGAAGCACATTCACAAATCAATAGATACAATAGCTTAACATAAGTTGAATAAGTTATGTATTTTTTGGTCTCGTACTGGTGCGGTGTGAATGGATGTGAGTCGCTTCCTGACTTGGAATATTTTATGTGTGCTTAAAAGAATCGATTTTGGAAGCTTATGTTTATGTATTTGATAAATACAGAGCATGACTTCTTATATATGGTACTAAAAAATGTTAGTATATGTTTCTTCTTCATGTTTATTTTTGTGTTATAGCAACCATGACCTGAATTTGTCAAAGATATAACCTTGTTTGAAACGATTTTAAAAAAAAAATTGGTGTTTGCTAATGCTTGTTTTAAAACCAAATCCATCTCATTGTAAGAGGGATACTTCCAGCCAATTTCAAACGCGTGTTAGTTGAAAATGCCTTAAAGGTCGAAGAGAATTTTGTTTCAAAAAATGAAAAAATGAGATTTTATAGCTTCATTTTACTCTCATTTAGAAGCCATGGACTAAGGAATATGGAAGTGTTTTTCTCTGTTGAGTCTTTGTTTAGTTTATCATGTCTATTGAGTTGCTAAATGATACATGTGCTAGCATCTTATATCATGTAAACCTTAAGTCCTTGTTTGCATACCTTTGGTTTATAATCCTATTTTCATGTAAGTATGTATAGGTGTTGTTGGGATATCGAAATCACCTAAGGTTTTCAAAATAAATGAGCTAAATATGACTATTCCTAGCCTATTTTTGTGTCATCTAGACCCAAATATGCAAGCCTTTCCTTTTCGTGGTTCTCTTTAACCTAAGGCCCAACAACATATTATCTTTCATAAATTATTTATTTATATTTTTTTATGTATATATTTTCATGTTCTGTCGACTAATCCTTTTCTTTTCTTTCGTTTTACATGAAATGCGCCGGGAGCAACGAAGAGTATCGTTATTACACTCATCATGACTATTGTCAAACGAAGACCCGCATCCCCGTTCATTGCATTCTCCTGGACTCGGGACTTCTAAACAAATAGGGCGGATGACACCTAGTCGCTGCTTTTAATTCTTTAATATCGCCATTTTTATTTTTTGTTGTAATTTAATTACTCAACCTTTTGCGATCATGAGAATACTTAGAATAATTAGGCCTTGAATTGATAATTTAATAGGGTAGTTTAAAATTGGAAATCTGCCGCTAGTTTATTTATTTTAGGCTCGCCATGCATGTTTAAAACGTTCAAAACAATTTGGTCATCCTTTATTTGCATTATTAATCATACAAATAAGGTTTTGTTTTTATCCAACTTGCGGTTTAAAATGACTTCCTTATAAATCACTTCTTTGCATTACAAACAATTTTCTTTTCTCCTTACTATCAATTGCCAAAAAAATGGTATTTTATTGACAATGCCATACAAATATATGTTTTTATCCAAAAATTAATTTTACATGCATTTTATAAACAATGCCATACAAATGCATGTTTTTATCCAAAAAATTAATTTTACATGTATTTTTATAAACAATGCCATGTATACTTTTTTGGATTTTATGACGGGAATTTACGTCTCCGAACCGCAATCACTTTTGCAAGACTCCTCAAAAAGAAAAACATAAGTGGTAAAAAAAATTTATGTTGTCAAAATGCATCTTTTAATTAACTACTTGCAACATCCTTTCAATTAACCTTATATTTTTAAACATGCATTTTTTCTTAACATAATAATCAACCTAAGTTTGATCGGATAACCGTAGTTAGCGGATTTTAAAGGGTGTTTAATCCCTTCCCTTTAGGATAATAAAGAACTATTACCTAGAATCTCATAGATTAGTAGACTATTAATCAGAGTTCATTTTGCAGCATTTATATTGACATTTAGATGTCCTAATTCATCGTAGAATAATTAGTTGACGACTCTTTAAGCTTTAATTAATTTAGGAATCACCAGTACGTCGCGACTATGTTGGATCCCTCTTCTTCGCGGTGGGGGGAGGGGGTTAAAAATGGGTGCGATAAAGTTTTCATGCAACTTTATCCGAATAGGCATAGTTTCTATGAAATTTCACACCTTGCGATTTTTTTTCTAACTTTGTTAGGTATCGGATCCAGAATTTCTTAATTCATAGACCAGCGAATAAGGTATTTTAACCCACAAATTTTCATTAAATAAGTAGGGCAAAAAATAAATATTAGTGCACAAAATGAACTTAACACACTTTAAATCCCATTCCATCATAATCCAAACCCGACCTGGCAATACACAGTTACGGTTGTTACACGAGAAAGCGATCAAAATGGTCCTTAATATATAGGTGTTGCTTTGTTTTAGTCATTAATATATCCCACTTGATTAAAATGATCCTTAATGTATATGTGTTGCTTTATTTAGTCCTTAATGTATCCCACTTGATTGAAATGGTCCTTAATGTATATATGTTGCTTTGTTTTAGTCCTTAATGTATCCCACTTGATTGAAATGGTCCTTAAATGTATAGGTGTTGCTTTGTTTTAGTCCTTAATGTATCCCACTTGATTGAAATGGTCCTTAATGTATAATTGTTGCTTTGTTTTAGTCCTTAATGTATCCCACTTGATTGAAATGGTCCTTAAATGTATAGGTGTTGCTTTGTTTTAGTCCTTAATGTACCCCACTTGATTGAAATGGTCCTTAATGTATAGTTGTTGCTTTGTTTTAGTTAGAGATGGCAGTGGATCCTGGACCCGGTCCGGATTCGGTGGATCCAGATTCGTTTTATAGGATATGAATTTTTAAAATTTGGACCCGACGGATCCGGATCGGACTCGGATCTGGATCTGGATCTTGTATTTGAGATCCGTATCCGGTCCAGATCCGACCCGTGGATCCATTTTTTATTAAATATATTCATAACCTAGAATGTAATTTTATAAGTATTTTCTTAAAATTGCTAAGCACATCCTTGCAAGTTTAATTCTCAAAACAAGTTTAATTTATCCCCGCGTTAACTCAAAAACAAAAAATTAAGAGGTAACTTCGATAATAAAATCAATGTTATATTAGTGAATGACTAACATCTCCATAGACAAGTAGTTAAAATTATATTCACTTCATTTGTGAAGATTCCAAGCAAATGAAAGTTCTGCATTGTGGAAATACTAGTCAGCATTTTCCACAACTATTGTCATTGTCCAACATTTTCAATTAATAGCTCACAATCAAAACAAGATAATGAACAAAATATCTCATATGAACATTTCAAAATTGAAACACAGTAAACTGTTAGCTAAGTAAAAATCGTTTGTCAGTTCAAAAAGAAATTCTTAGCAAAACAATTTTTTTACATGTGGATCCAGATCCGATCCGTGGACCTGGTGGATCCGATGGATCCGAATTTGCATATGATTTTTATGAACCCGATGGATCTGGATTCGGATCTGGATTCATGTATGAAAAATGGATCTGGATCTGAATCTAGTAGGATCCGGTCCAGATCTGATCCGTTGTCATCCCTAGTTTTAGTCCTTAATGTATCCCACGTGTTTCCCTCCGAAATGTTTATCATTTTATCGGTTGACAAAATCGAATGACAAATTGATTCCTTAACTAAGCGATTTGGGCCGGAAGCGGAACTCTAACTTCGAGCAATGGGTTCCCCAACTACTCCAGAAAGCGTTAGGATGGTGATTGAGTACACTAAGTGGTAAGAAACATAAATACAGCTAGAGTGCAATAAAGGTGATAAAGATAGAATGAAAATAAGTAAAAATCAATTTTTTGATTGATTGTGTTGTTCTTTTCTGTACAAATGATTCCTACATTTATAGTACAAGAAAAATAAACGTGACCCCATATGAGGAGGTGGTGCCAATTTTTTCGCCTAGACTTCTAGCACAATCGACGGCACTCCCTTCTGGCTGCTGTTTGTTGCTACCTTTTTTAGAAGGTCCTTTGACTTGGTCTTCGAGGCATCCGAGTATGTGTAGGTCTCAGTCGTTCCTCGGAATTATGACTCCGCCAGACTACTGTAATAGCCGATAATGCTTTTCTATGCTCCCGTGCATTCGCAGGACCCATCATCGACTGCCCTCAAAGCCACAGTTTCTCCTGCCAAGGCAGCCGAGGCTTCCTATGCTGGGCAGCCGTAGAGGGATACCCTTTTTCTTATGCTTGCTCTTTCACTGGCTCTTGCCTCTATACTGAACCTATCCTTTCTGTATATGAGACCGCTGGAGATAATTCTTCGGCTGAAGCCCACCCAACTTACGATTCAGAGGTACCAGCCGAAATCATCCCAGAAGATGTGCTTTTGCGCTACTTTGGCTCAGTCGACATTGTATCTCCACCAACTTCGCCTATTGGTATCTATCGAGAGCGAGTCGATGAGTCTCTCACCAGGGGAGTTCCAACTAACAAAGAAGAGTTCCATGCTCTGAGGGCCTCTTTGTTCCAATTGTCAAAAGAAACAACGGATTCCCTGGTTCTGGCAACTACTTATATTGACATGGCTTTGGCTCTGAATGATTTATTTGCTTTACATAGAATGGCCAAAGATAGCCATGATAAGGTTGCCGCTGCTCTGCAACACTTGGGGTCTCTTCGGCAATTATAGAATCGCATTCAGTCTTCTTTCAATGAGGTGAATGCAGAAAGGCAACAAAATGTCAGCCGAAGAAATGACTTGCAGGAGCAGCTGTCCAAACTGCGAGTTGAGTTTGAGCGGATCCAGACGGAGATAGGGGCTATTACTCCGGCTATATACGTCTTAGACTCGGCTATTAGTGCCCACGACTCCTCACATTCTTCTTTGTTTCGACAGAGCCTTCAATTGGATAACAAAATCCAGAAACTCGGTAACTAGCAGGTGGTTTGGGAACTGGATAAGAAAGCAGGTAGCGAACGACTGGCCAAACTGGAGAATAAATGGACTGCGTGGAAAAGTCGTCTAGTTCAAGCAATACCGATAATCACTACTCTATTGCCAACTGATCATGTTGCTGAGTTGTCAGCCGATACCTTTATGGACTTGCAATCCGAAGCCATTGTTGCTTCAGTTGTTCAAGAGGTATTGGTCGATACTAAGGCTTTTACCGAGGCCCTATCGACTGTAGTGGTTGAGCCTTTTCTGGGTGCTGAAAGGGAGGTCCAAGCATGAGCGGGAGCGGCTGAGGTAGTAGCCGTTGTTGCATCTGAGAGAAAGGGAGATTGCGGTACCCAAGATGCCCAAGCAGCCGTAGACTCGGCTAATCTTGAGACTTCTAGTACTGGTGATATATTGCAACCTCTAACTGGTGGAATGCCGACCAACTCGGCTCCCTAGCTTTATCGACCCCAAATCGAAGGGTCTGTTTCTGTGATTAATCAGCCGGTCTGTGGCAGTTATTTACTCTTGTCTTCCCCAAATTGAAGGAAAGTTTTTTTCATGTGACTGTGACCAGGTCATTTCTTGACCCCAAATCGAAGGGCTATTTTTTGTGACTAGACAGTCGGTCTATGGTTGTTGTTTACTCTTGCATACCCCAAATCGAGGGGTAGTATCTCTTTAAGTATTTATCATTTACATTTCTGTCAAGCTCTTCATCATGCATGTCTATCAGTCGATACGCGTTGCCAGCAATCCGTTGTCTTACTACGAAGGGTCCTTCCCAGTTTGGCGACCATTTGCCGAATTTACGATCTTTCATTCCAAGTGGCAACATGGTTTTCCAAACCAGGTCTCCTTCAGTGAACCTCTTAGGCTTAAATTGTATGTTGTATGCTTTGGCTATTTTTTGTTTGCCGGCTTCGATTCTTTCCATTGCCATCAGTCGATTTTCATCTAGTTGATCTAACTCCATTATCATGGCCTGCGATATTCTTCTAAGCTTAAAGAATTCTGCTTGGCCACCCGTAATGACTTAACATTAATCTCCAAGGGCAACATTGCATCTTGGCTATAGGTGAGCCGATAAGGTGTTGTCCCAGTAGCTGTAGACTTAGAGTTCCTGATTGCCTAAATAGCTTCATCCAGAGTGAGATGCCATACTGCCGGTTTATCCTCCACGTTTTTACTGATTATGTCCACAATAAGCTTGTTAGCTGCCTCGGCTTACCCATTCGCATGTGCGTAATAAGGCGAGGATGTGATCATTTTGATCCCAAATTTATCAGAAAAGGCTACCACCTTAAAACTAGTGAACACCGTCCCTTGATCAGTTGTAATCGTCTCAGGGATACCATATCTATATAATTGGATAAACTGAATGACATCTGTCAGATGAAATCTTTTCATCGGTTGTGCCTCTACCCATTTAGTGAATTAATCGGTAGCCACAATAATGAAATTATATCCCTTAGCCGATTGTGCGTGAATCTTGCCGATGAGGTCTATAGCCCATCCTCTGAAAAGCTAGGGCTTCACGATCGGGTGCAATAACTCGGCTGGTACCCGCTGGATTGATCCATGTCTCTGACACTCTTCACAACCTTTTGCATATTGAAAGCAATCGGCCGTGATGGTAGGCCAATAATAGCCATGACGATAAATCAACCACTTCATCGTTGGCTTGGCTCTGTGCGATCCACAGATTCATTCGTGAACTTCTCCCATGACTCTTTAAGGCTTATGCCTTATCAATGCACTTGAGTAGCACCCCATTTACGCTCATTTTGTAAATATCATTATCAATGAGCACATACTTCAAGGCTCTCCTCTTGACCTTAAGATCCTTACACGTGGAAGGATCTTTTTAAGTAACCGATTAACACCTGCTTCTACGAGTCGGACTGGTCTATGGCTAACACTTCGGCTGGCGGTTCATCATACTCTAAAGTGAGTAGAGACTTTCTAAAGCTAGAAGCTTCTTGCGCTTAGTTGTTAGCCTCAACATTCATGCCCCTAGGAACATGACTTAATGTAGATGATGCGAACCTACTAAGTAACCTGCTAGCCGTTTCGTAGCGAGCCAACAAATTTGGATCCTTGCAGTCATATTCCCCGGCCAGTTGCTTAATAACCAACTGAGAGTCTCCGCGAATCTTGATGTACTTTGCTTTCATAGAGAGTAGGATTTTGAGTCCTATGATGAAAGCATCGTATTCAGCTTGGTTATTTGTCAAGTCAGAATCTAATCGATAAGAGAACCTCCAAGTTTCATCTCTAGGATCGGTTATCATTATCCCGGCTCATACTACCTTCTGGATTCTTAACCCATCCAAAGTCAGCGTCCAAATGACGACATTCATACATGCAGTAGAGGGGTCGCGTGGGTCGTCCACATCTACACCAGGGTGGTCTGCCAAGAAATCGACTACTGCCTGACCTTTGACAGCCTTGAGTGGCCTATACTCGAGAGAAAACGCAGTGAGCTTGATTGCCCATTTCATTAGTCATCCTTGCAAAACAGGTCTATTCAATAAGTACCGGACGATGTCAATCTTGCACAAAATGTGAACCACGTGTGGCATTAAATAATGTTCAAGTTTTGTACAAGCATAGAATAAGGACAAATAAAGCTTCTCTATAGGAGTATATATAGTTTCAGCTTCATTGAGCATTCAACTAAGATAGTAAACTGCCCTTTCGATTCCATCATCGGCATCCTATGCTAACAGGAAGCCGATAGACATATCTGCAACCGAGATGTACAATTTTAACGGCTTCCCTGGCATGGGAGGTACCGGCATGGGGGGAGTTGCTAGGGCCTTTTTAATTTGGTCAAATGTCTCTTATTGTTCCGGGCCCCATACTAGCTCTTCTGACCCTTTAAGCCTAAGCAAGGTGAGAAAGCCTTCATTTTGCCAGTTGAATTAGATATGAACCGCCTTAGGAAGTTGATATTACCTAGCAGGCTTTATAACTCCTTCTTTGTTCTGGGTGGTGCCGACTCCATTATTGCCCGAGATTTGTTATGATCTATCTCAATACCTTTCTTATGTACCAAGAAGCCAAGAAAGTTGCCAGCTGATACTCCGAACATGCACTTGGTTGGATTCATGTTAAGGTTATGAATCCTCATTCTTTTTAGTGCTTGTTCTAGATCGGCTAAATGATCTTTGAAGTCCTTAGACCTCACCACCACATCATCAGTGTAGACCTCCACAGTCTTGCCGATCAGATCATGGAAGATGATGTTCATTGCCCTTTGATAAGTAGCACCAGTATTTTTTAGACCGAACGGCATGACTATCCACTCGTAAATGCCCAAGGCTCCTGGACACCTAAAGACGGTCTTGTGAATATCATCATCGGCTACTGCTATTTGATTATAGCCGGAATATCCATCCATAAATGTCAGCACCCCGTTAGCTGTCGCCGAATCGACTAGCATATCAACTATAGGCATGACGTATTCATCTTTGAGAGTGGCTAGATTTAGGTTCATGTTACCAATACATACCCGAACCTTGCCATTCTTTTTCTTGACTGGCACAATGTTTGCCAACCATTCCACATACCTACCAGTTCTGATGAACCTGACCTTCAATAGTCGTTCAATCTCGGCTTTAATTTAAGGTATCAATTGAGGGTGATATCTTCTGGGTAGCTATTTATGAGGTGTGAAACCCTCATTAATTAGAAATTTATGATATACCAAAGTACGTGCCAGCCCAAGCATCTCATGATAATCCCATGCGAAGCAGTCCTTATACTGCAGTAGAAGAGCCGTTATGCTTTGTTTATCCTCCTCCTTCAGCAAACCACTAATATGTGTTAGCCAAGGGACTTCTTCAGTACCTAGGTTGATATCTTCCAAGAGATCCTGTGACTCAAAACTAGGCATAGCCCTTCTTATGGGCGATTCAAGTTCCATTGGCAACTCAATGTCATCGGTCGCCAGTGTTGGTTATCTATTGTAGTCCTCTACCTGTGATGCCTCGGCTATCCTTGCTTCAGAATTTAAAGCAGTCAGTCGATGCCACAGATCACATATGATTTGGGTCTCCTCAATCATTTAACTCTTCCAAGGTAAGTCGTGGTTCATCTAATTATTTTATCTCAAAACCTTGTGAAGTAAGATTGTAGTATTCCCACGATCCTTCTTCGTACTGCTCCGCAACAGCTATGGGAGCCACATAGGGTGAATATAAGACAACCTCCAAGTTTTTCACCCCTTCTTGAAAATGGGTTATCATCGGTTGGGACAATTTCTATCTTGTCTCCTTCCCATAAAATGAGTTTTTGATGCATGATGGAAGGAAGGCATTGGCTGGTGTGAATCCATTCTCTGCCCAACAGGATGGCGTAGGATGGCTTGTTGTCTATCACAAAGAAGGCAGATCAGACCGTCTTAGGACCTACGGTGATTTCTGCTACTAAGATCCCCAAAGCTTCATAGGCTTCTCCCATAAAGCTAGCCATTTTCATGTTAGTTGGGATGAGATCCTTCCTAGTTTTGTTGAGGCTTTTCAAAGTAAGCAGCGGTATCACATTCAGCACAACCCCATTATCGACAAATACTCGGCTAAAAGATTTGTCGTTAATGTAAGCCTTAACATAGAGGGGTTTGAGGTGTTTAACCATCTCCTCCATAGGTGCATCAAATACAGTGCTCAAAGCGTCCCTAGCCGTGGTATCGGCTAATGTCGATCATTCAGTGCCTTCCACACACACATCGCCTTCTAGGCTGTCTAGCTTAGAGTTGCCGGCCCAAAACTCGCATGGAATCAGGCTGACCATTTTAATGGTTGCCCAAATCTCATCGACTGAATCTTGCTTAAATATCTACATCATAAGCTGCTATAGCTCTTGCCAACTACCCTGGAAATGAAAAAGAAATTCTATCCTCAAATCAAGGATGGATTCTCCTACCTCGTCCAATTCGGCTGACGAGAAGTTAATATCTTCCATCTCCTAGAGACATATAGGAACCGGCTAGGGCTCTAATGTCTGGATGCTTTGTGCGACCTGTGGAACCGTCTCAGTTAGGGATTCATTCAAAATATTAGTCTCCCATCGAGATTCCTCTGTCGGGTTGTCATCAGGTTGTACATTCAATTCTGGTTGGTCCAAAACTTTGCCTTCATGCAGCACTGTCTCTGAAGAGGTTGAGCCGAATACCCGCTCGATAGCCTCAGCTACGGTACACTCAGGAATTTCATGCTTATCAGCTGCCTCAGCGCTGGATATCATGTGCAACGTTAGCTTCATCTTACGCAAGGCTTTGGCACGATACATCTTTCTTTTCTACGTCCTGGACATGACGCCCGGCGGTGCCTCTTTATTCCCAAAAACCTTATTGACGAACCACTTTCCTTCCTCTATATTGACGGTTGGCTTAATCATCCTTCGGGATCTCAGCTGACCTTCATCCCTCCATGTGATACGCAATGAAGAAATGCCTTCCTTCACGTTGAACTCAACCACACTCTATTTAGCCATGGGTAGTGGTTCCTCGCCTATTTGGGACACGCTCAACTTTTCATCGATTGGCGGTCATGCTTGCCCCCCAAGCCTGCTCTTGAGGTCTATTGGGTCCCTTTTGAATATCGGGTACTGTTTGTGAGGTTCCCGAGCCATGTGCTCTGGTTGATAAGAGCGGCCACAAAAACTGTTTCTAGCTGGCTGCATGTCCATGTCCTCATAGATATCACGCGAGCTACCTAGCCGATCAAACACAGAGGTCTTGGTGACCCCCTCCTTACCGGTGGGCTTCTTTGGGACCCATATAGTTTTCATTGGTTGTTTCCCCTTGACGTCCTTTGGTTGATTTGTCTTGTCAAAGGATACCATAGATATCGGTCATGAGGGGAAGGGGTCAGTATCAACAGACATTTCAGCTACGCTTTTATCGGCTATCTTGAAATTGTCCTCCTTGATGCCCTTTTGAATTGTCTTCCTGAAGACCACCCAATTAGAAGTAGCGTGGCTATATGAATTGTGCCACTTACAATACTTCTTATCCTTGAGTTCCTCGGCAGACGGAATTTATGGCCATCAAGCAGCCGAATCTGTTTATCTTTAAGCAGATGATCAAAGATATGATCTGCCTTTGCAATGTCAAACGAGTAACCGACCCTGTCATCAGTCGAACTCGTCTTATTTCCCTTAGTAGCTTTCAGGGCTGGGCAAGAGTTAACCTTGCCCCTGACGATCTCGGCTACCATTGCGTCTGCCGTGCAATGGGTTGACTCTGAGTCAGACTCATCTGCCTCAATAATGGATACCAAATGGGAACCTCAGTTTCAGCTAGCTCTTCTTTTCTCCTTCTCCTGGATATACTGCTCTATTTGGCTAGCCTTCTCGGCTAACTAGCTTAAGTCAGAGCAGGATTGTCCCACTAGTTTCTCATTTAGCTGATGATGCATGTTGTTGATTATCATGTGGGCACATTCTGATTCAGGGAAGTGTACAATGCATTTCCAAACCTTCCTTCTGAATCTCTCGATATAATCGGTAGCCGACTCATCGACCTGTTGCTTGAGATTCGTCAAGTCAGTTACAATGACTTGAGATTGGGGTCAATAAAATCTATCATAGAACAACGCTCCATGTCAGCCCAACTCTGCACGGAGTCGGGGGCCAAGGATGAGTACCGGGCAAATATCGTTCTGGTTAGAGAAACGGGGAATAACTGCAGCTTATGATACTCGTTTTGGCCAACTTTGCCACATTGGGCGGTAAATCTGTTGATGTGCTCAATGGTAGATTTGTCGTCATCTCCTGAGAAGGTGGCGAAATCAGGCATTTTGAAGCCTCTTGGCAATGGTGCTACCTGATTTATCCAATCGGGGTAGAGCTTCTTATAGACAGGCCTGTCCAAGGGTTTCAGTTGGATGCCAAAGTAACTCCTCATGGTGTTCGCAATAGTTTCAGGGTTCATCAGTTGTGACGTGCCCTGCTATTCTCAACTGGAATCGGCTGGTAGGCGTTCTGAATCGGAGGCCTCCATTATGCCCCTTGTTGAACAGGGTTTTGAAAGTTGTAGGTATTCTGCTGGGTATTACCAACATGTAGGGTATATCCCTATTGCTGCTGTTGGGCATAGCCACCAAAGCCTCCAACCTGAGTTCATAGAACAACCGACGGAACTTGAGGATGAAGTGGAACAGTGTTTCATGTTTGCTCTTCTCGGACATCAACCGTTCTTAGAAAGTTTACGTTTCCTGGATGGTATGGATTGGGTACCAGCTGTGACTGCTGGAATGGTATCCCGCTGTAGACAGCGTCACCAGATAGCCTAGCAAGGTCATAGCCATGGGCCATCGACTGCCAATTGGGCTGACCAACATTGGTCGCCTGTACCGTAGGGTCATTTTCATAAGCGTACGGCATAACGGGCAACAAACCAAGGTGTCCGGATGCCTGAACCGGTCTTCGAGTCATGTTGATCTGTCCATACTGCAGATTCGCTTGGTCGAGTGGCACAGTTTGCCCCCAGCGTTTGGTGGCAACCATACAGTAGACTGGTTACCAAGTGACTGGCTTGTGCTCTTAGGTATGCTATCGGCTGTACCTGAGTAGGTACTGACTGATACACATTCGGCTGAGGAATAACACCTGGAGTCACATTTGCATATTGCACAACGCCACTCGTCAAAGGGATGGCAGAACTAGCCGAACCTTCTCATGGATGCAGTCGATTGGCTTTCAATTCTTTCGCATGTTGAACCTCATTATGCACCATTGGATTGACAATGTTAGCCAATTGTTTGGAAACCTGGTACATAATGTCATGGATGCCTAAGTCAATCTGTTGTCTAATGAAAGACGTGGTCATAACAGTTGGACCTTCAGATTGACTAAGTTCACCCATAACTTGGGTTGACAAAGGAAGTAGAGGGGTATCAACCGATGTAGGCATACCCGAAAAAGATGGTGGCTCGTTGTTCCTTCTGGGAGGATTCTGTTTAGGATGTGGATTGGACTCTGGGTTTATTTTCTTACCAGACCTTAGGCGCATACGCCAAGTGTGATCTTGACTTGGAGAATCAAACTTCACTATGAGATCACCTATAGTCCCACTGGGCGTGCCAAATTTGTTTCCCTTCAAAGTGTTTGTCGTTTTATCGGATGGCAAATTGATTCCTTAACTAAGCGATTTGGGCCGGAAGCGGAACTCTAACTTCCAGCAATGGGTTCCTCAACTACTCCAAAAAGCGTTAGGATGGTGATTGAGTAAACTAAGTGGTAAGAAACATAAATACAACTAAAGTGTAATAAAGGCGATAAAGAAAGAATGAAGATAAGTAAAAATCAGTTTTTTGATTGATTGCGTTGTTCTTTTCTGTACAAATGATTCCTATATTTATAGTACAAGAAAACTAAATGTGACCCCCTATGTTAGCCACCGAACTACCTACTAAATCCACTAGTCAACTATGAAGAGGTGGTGCCGATTTTTTCGCATGGACCTCTAGCACGATCGACGACACTCCCTTCTGGTTGTTTCTAGTTGCTACCTTTTCTATAAGGTCCTTTGACATGGTCTTCGAGGTGTCCGAGTATGTGTGGGTCTCAGTCGTTCCTCGGAATTATGACTCGGCCAGACTATTGTAATAGCCGATGATGCTTTTCTAGTCGAGGATAAGGATTAACAGATCCAGCTATGATTTCTCTCAGTTACCGACTTAGAGTCATTTTCCACCTTCGGCTAGACACTTTTGAGTGTTAACACCACTTGATTGAAATGGTCCTTAATGTATAGTAAAAGGGGTTCATTTTCTCTACTTTCTCTTACAAAATTCACTTTCAGACAACAATGGTTGATTTTGTTAGCCACGTGGGGCTCGCAGTTAAACTTAACATTTTTTTATTGACAAATTTGTTAGGTTTAGGTTAAAGGACCAAAATGAACCCCTTTTACTATACATTAAGGACCATTTCAATCAAGTGGGATACATTAAGGACTAAAACAAAGCAACACCTATACATTAAGGACCATTTTGATCGTTTAAGCAAATTGCAGAACAAACATACATACAGTTGCGTATTCATCATTTCTACTACTTGCAAGTTGCAAAATGAACTGCGTCACTACTCCTAAGGCGAATTTTCGCTTTTCGCCGATTTCCGATTCCACTTTGTTCCACAATCGCAGCATCCGTTTCTATAAATTCCGTCACAATATTCATGCTGTTAGAAATCGGAGCTCCGGCAGAATCAGATGTAACCTGAAAGATTCCGGCAGCGACTACAACAATCAACCGGAAACAAGTACCGGAATACAGATTTATAGAGATATTGAGAGGTATTTCGCCTGAATAATTCGATTAATTCATGTGAATATTGATGATAATTTCCTGTTAGAACCTCCGATTTTGTGGAAGTTACTAGTTTGATTAACCTTCTGGAATCCAGATTTATAGAGATATGGAGAGGTCTATCTCCCTGAACATTCGATTAATTCTGGGAATAGTTATGGATATTTCCTGTTGGAACCTCCGATTTTTTGGAAGTTGAGTAATTTGCTTAATCCTTCTGTGTATTTTTTTCTTACTTGGATTCGATTCGAGTATTGAAAAGTGTTTTAAAAGGTGTAATTTGCCTTTGTTTAGTTATAGCCTTATAGGTGTAACATCGGGGTTAGTACTATCGAGAAAAAACAGTGATCAAAATTAACATGCAAAGTATTATTAGTTTAGGGTGTGATCTAGTACTATCACTGGAATCCAGCTTTGTAAAGATATTGAGAGGTATGCCGCCTTAATCATTCGATTGATTCCTGTCAATATTTGTCGTAATTTCCTGTTAGAACCTCCGATTTTGTGGAAGTTATGTAGTTTGATTAACCTTCTTTTTTTTTTTTTGCCTTCTTGGATTGGGTTCGAGTACTGAGTAAGTGTTTTAAAAGGTGTGATTTGTCTTTGTTTAGTTAGGTATAACATCGGGTTAGTACTATAGGAAAAACAGTGATCGAAATTTAACATGCAAAGTAGTTAACACTCCCTCCTTCCCAAAATACTTGTCTCAAGATACTTGTCATCCTTACTAAAAATACTTGTCTGAAGATACTTGTCATTTTATTTAACCAAGATAAAATTAAGTAGCTTTTTTTCAGTTTACCCTTGCATTAATTAGCAAAATTTAATAGGTTCTATCATTGATGGAGTAAATACTTATTGAGGAGAGATTACATGATGAAATGTGTTACAACATACCCAGTGAAATCCCACAAAGTGGGGTCTGGAAAGGGTAGAGTGTACGCAGAACTTAACTCTACCTCGGGGGTAGAGAGGTTGTTTCCGGTAGAACCTCGGATGATGAAATATGTTAAGAGGGTAAAATTGTCAAAATGCTATTCTTATAAATGTTTTCTTAAGGGGCGTGTAAATGAAAAATAGGACAAGTATTTTGGGACGGAGGGAGTAGGAAACAATCTTTAGTTAAATGGAACGAACTTTCATACTGCTGCTCTTTTTTCTTTTTTTGTTTAACAAATGAATCATATAAGGATGATAAACTTCTTAATTGGATAAATAGAAGGTCCCTCGATTTGGTAAAACGTATTCTTCCTATTCCAGTCTTTATTTCATCTCTCTGTTCCTAATAAGCAGCATAAATACTTATAAGCACATTACGGTTGAGCTGTACAAAGCAAGCATGACAGCTTAAAGATTCGCCGTAGTTTCACCGTGTGACTAAGCCCGATCAGAGGCTTATCCAGGATTTTAAGAAGATAGGTGCACTATTACACATCGATAGATCCAAGATTTACATTTGACAGGTTTTACATTTAGGCTCTTACCATAAACACATTACACTTACAAAATTACAGGTTCAAACTTAATTTTTTTTATTTTTTACATTTTAATAATATTTTACATATGTATCTATACTCCATATTGAAAATATTGGAATTATTTGAACCCAATGACTATATGCTATGTCGTCCACTGCTGCTAATTTTAATGTAGACATTCCGTTTAATTGTACAGAATTTAATGACGATGACAGAAGAGAATAGAGAATTCAGTTAAAGAATAAATCAAATAATAAAGAAAGGAAAAAGAAAGAAGTACTTAATTAAAACGCAAGAATAAATACAAGACATGCTTATCCCCCGTGAGTGGACTCAATTCTAGTAAAAGAAAGGAAAAAACAACAAGACGAACGTTAGATCTGAACCTCTTGGCTCAATTCTAGGAAAAAAAGATGGAAAAAATGACAAGATAGACATGAAATTTGAAACTCCAACTTCATCTGTAAAGATGTACCCAGTAATCATTGTACCATGATTTTGAAAAAGTATTACATGGTCTAGGGACAGAGGCATGGGTTCATGTGAACCCATACCCTTCCCTGTAGATACGCCTTTGTGCCCGATAGGACTAAAAGTTTTGGCAGAAACCCCGGGCAAACCCCAAAAATTGCCTTTCTGAAACAAGCATAACTGCTAGAGGAAAGAAAAAGGGCAGCCCGGTGCATTATGCTCCAGCTATGCGAGGGTCCGGGGAATGGCTGAATCACAAGGGTCTATTGTACGCAGCCTTGCACTACATTTCTGTGAGAGGCTATTTCCACCGACTTGAACCCGTGACCTCCTGGTCACATGGCATCAACTTTACCAGTTACTCCAAGGCTCCCCTTTAACTGCTAGAGGAAAGAAATGCAGTAAAAGAAAGAGGACAAAAAAGAAGTCATCGTCGTAGGCATTTCAAGGAAAGACTATATTTTGAGTTTAATCGCATTCTTAATAGAACTGCATGTCTTATACACGCTGACTTACTGGTAAGTCTCTTAACCCACTTTCTGGATCACTTGTGTGTATCATCATCTGTTTGTTCCTTAAAACAAAAAAAACATAATACTTGTAACATTTCCAGTGATGGCATTACAGCAAGGAAAAGAATTGAAAGCAGAGGTACAATTATGGTAGCTGTTGTTAGCAACTATTATGTTTGAATGTATATGCACAAACTGATGGATGCATGCACTTGATATGTATAGTTTTATAATCTTGGTGGTGGAATGTGGGAGACTATTTGTCTAATTTAGTCTATCCATAATTGTAAATTATACACGACCATATATGGTTGTGAATTTGGAGTTCTAATCAGATGATATGTGATTTTTATTTGTTGTCAGTTACAGTCTTTTTTGCTTATTAAACGTAAAAAGTAACTGCTGCTGATGTTTCATTCACAGATTACTTACAGAGACAGTGAAGCAATCTCAAGATTGGGGAAGTTCACAGGACTGGGATGAAATCGAGGTTACTAAAGGAATTCCCTAAAACTATGCTTTAGTTTCAGAAGAATTAAATCAAGAAAATTTCTTTCCTTTTTGTGTAAAGTTACAAGTGCATATTGATATGCATCTTACTTCCTTTATCTCTTTACATAATTTTTCCAATCTGAGTTTCTTAAACCATTTTTTGGATTGTAACTTTTAAACAACTTTTTATGTTCCTTCCAAATGAGCTAAAAGACAAAAAACAACCTTCTAGTTGAAGGACAGAAAATGACTGTTAGATCTGAAGAAAAAGGTCTTGATGCAACATGCATCGTAAACATAATGTTCGATCAATATATGTTTGCCATTATAATGGGTGTCAGGAATTGACGTGGATAATATGCAATCTCAATTATGACTTAACAAGACAGTAGGTTGCTTAAGAAGGAAAATGAGGGTAGCCCACATATCCACATTCTATATACTTGTGGCATGCTTTGATGAATTATCAATGAAATCGACTCACTGTGCTATTCCAGGGAGCATGGGTACTGAAACCAAAAACGTCAAAGCCGAAGTTAGTCGTACATTTTGTTGGAGGTGTTTTTGTTGGGGCTGCTCCACAGCTTTCTTATCGCCTGTTCCTGGAGCGACTCAGTCAAAAGTGAGTGGTTTGATCTTGATGCTAGAGTCCGTCTTATTCTATCTGTATTAATTATGTGCTTATTATTTGAAAGCAGCAGCGCTTCTTTGTTATATTTGTGACGTATATTCACCTTGGGATCATTTTTTATCTATAGTTGGTTTTTCTCTCTTTTGCATTACGGTTAAGTAGGATAGGAGAAGTAAAAGACTTTTAACTAATCACTGCACCAATGTGGTGATGGTACTATATATATCTTTCGATGTATTTAAGGCTTGAAGGTTGATCTCTCAGATTTTCAGTAAGCAAGAGTGGTCCACTTTTTAAATAGTATCTTGCTAGATCTCTTCAGTAATGACTATTCACTTTCTCGTAAAAGTGTACACCAAACGAACTTTATTTCTGCTAGTTAAGGTGGTACCAACTGAAGGCATGTTTTACTTCAGTAGTTTGGTAAAGGGATTTCCAACTGTTTGACCAGACTTAAGAAACAATGCTGTTTGTGCAACTAGTTATATTAGACTACCTGATGCTCATTCCAGCATTATAGCCCATGCCGGTGCCTGTTGTGGTTAAGTGGTCATGTTTTACTTTAGTAGTTTGGTAAAGGGATTTCCAACTGTTTAATCAGACTGAAGAAGCAAAGCATTTTGTGCTGTTAGTTGTATTAGACGACCTGACGCAGTATCATTTATAAAACTAGTATGCTAATATCTGATGATGGTAGCTTTATAATTCTTGTTCTTTTTTGTCTCATATGCTCAGTAGGGTAAATATAGTGCTTTGTCTTATTTACATTGTGAGATAGGGAAATGTCGGTGGTTGCTACAACTTACTTTCATTACATTGTGAGACAGGGATATCTTGGTGATTGCTACACCTTATGCTAGTGGATTTGACCATTTCTACATTGCAGATGAAGTACAGTTTAAGTTTGATAGGTGCCTTAGATTTCTCCAAGAAAGAGTGAGTTTGAGCTTTTGCCTAAGATGAGACTGTTTTATCATGCTTTGTTTCTTATGAATGTCCATTAGTGACATAGGTACAAGACCTTCCTGTATTTGGCATTGGTCACTCTTTGGGATCTGTAATTCACCTTTTGATTGGTAAGTTTAAGTATTCTCTGTAATATCTTTTACATAGAGGTAAATTTGGTCAACTTGGTCCACAGCATTTGACGCGTTGATGCTTGATGATCAGGATCAAGGTATGCTGTGAAAAGTAGTGGGAATGTATTGATGGCTTTCAATAATAAGGTACTTGGTGGATTTATTTTCAGCTTCATCCCAAACTCGTACAACTTTAAAATTGGTTTTAGGGATTCAAAGCCAAATGCAAATGCAATTTGACACAACAGGCTTTATTTCCCATTTTTTTGGTTTCATTTGTTTATCTTTTTCTTTGTTAATTTTTTTTTTGGTTGGTGGGATAGGAAGGGGGGTTACAAGAAACTATATCAAATTAGATTCAGCTTCATAAGCTCAGGGTGGTCAAGTTGCTGCATGTTCATGAGTGATATGAGATTATTGTACGTCTTCTCAGAATTGCAGGAATAATCTGTACCAGTCCAAAATATTTTTTTCCTCTGACACCCTTTATATTAATTGTTTGCTTTAGGACTAAACCGAGGTATAACATCCTGAAATGTGTAACTTATCCTCAACCCCGTTACATGATTCTAATTTCATCCAGCCTGAGCGATATGAGGCTTCTTCAGAGTTCGTTGTGCTTTAGTTACATTGAGTGGCAGAGTTGGAAGCTTATGTTTAGTCTGCTTTTAGTCAGCTTATCATAGAAATGGGAAATATTTTACATTTTGAATGGTTGGAACCTTGTCCGTAGTCTGAACTTCTAAATTCGAAATCTTATACAACTACGCCTCAGTCCCAAACAAATTGGGGTTGACTATATGAATCCTCACTGATCAAGTTCCCCATTTAAATTCCAAAATTTGTAGGAAAAGGGAAATAAAAAACTTTGATGGACCTAGCTATGAAGAATCATTGAATTGGTTGAATCGAACTTTTCCCTTCATATTTTTATGAGCTCTATTCAGGGGATAGCTATGTATGACAAATGCAGGAAGCTTAGGAGTGGGATCTGTAGAGCATAGATGAGGCAAAAATTTTATGGGGAGGTGTCCCAAAGATATAGTCTGTGAGGGAAATTTTGGATATAGTTGTTTTGGTGTTCTTTCCACTTCAGAGATCAGCACAAGATTTCCAAGATAGTTTTTCGACTCATATAAGCGAAGGGTTGACTTGCAAGAATTTATGTTCTTTTGGCTATAGTGTGGATATCATAATGTAATTGTAACTAACACTGGACTACCACTGAAGAGTAGCTGCTAAATGTATGCTTGTAGTATGATCACTGTAGTCCATGTTATGAATGTGAGGATCACAGTATAAAATAAATATATATACATGCATACATGTCTATGTTGTTAAATGTTTATCCTGCACATTTCTTACTTTGTCATGGTTTTTGTGCCAATCCTATCTGCCCTCTTTGTTAGTCCATGTCAGTGTTGTCAAAGGCACGCTTAAAGCCCACCTAAGCCCGGAAGAGAGGCTCAAACCGCGTTGATCGCTTCGCCTCACTTAATGTGCGCTTGTGTCGTCATCAAGGCTCTAAGACATACTTTTCCTTGCCAATGAGCGTTTCATGAAGAGAGAACACTAAACAATTGATATTTCACTTTATCGTAAATTGTTTTTTCAATTTTTTTGTTCATATATTTGTTATTCATGCTAATTATTAGTCTTGAACTAAAGCTCCAACGGACCTTAGAGCTTTTTTGCGCTTTTCGCTTTTGATAACACTGGTCCGTGGTGCTTACAATAATGCAAGGGCAAGTAGACTTGCAAATTGTAGTTATGAACACTTGACAAGTTTGACATGGTTTTCTGAAATATTGTTCGTTGAGGACTTCCTGCCAAGGTCTTCATCTAAGAACCAAGATTTGATATCCAAGTTACTTCTTTTATTCGGTTTCATTTGTGGAGAACCAATTTACGTGCAGGTTCTCTTTTTTCTTGGTATACGGGGGTCTCCTCATCATTAACAAAATTGTTTACCTTATAAAATAAATCCAAGTTACTGCTTTTATAGTTCTCCTGTAGCTGTTCATGCAAGTGAAAACAGCAATACATGTACATGTTTTAGGTCTTCTCCTGTTATACCACTAGGAGTTTCAGTTTCTGAACATTTTAATGTGCACAATAATATATTTGTGTCCAGAAGCCAGGCGGCCTGGGTAATCCATCACCATCTTAAGCATATAATAATTGGAATTGTTAAAATGTTTCATATTGCTTTGTTTTCCCAGGATGCCAGCCTTGCAATGCCGTTGTTCTCATCTGTTCTTGTTCCAGTGATGCAAAATTTTGGACCAGTTTTATCGCAGATCGCATCATCACCAACCATTCGTCTTGGGGTAAGTAGCTTAATTCACCAACTACCAAGCTTCTATTGAATGTTCTTGTTAGATGACTTTCACATGTGACATTACAGTTGTTTTTTCCTGGATAAATGGGTTGGATCAAGACCAATTTTGAGTCATCAGACGGATGGATGCCAAGAGTAGTAAAATTGCCTATACGTAATTGTGTGATTGCTCAAACACAAACGATAATAGACTTGTTACTAGAATTTTTAATCCAACTTGTATCCATGTCTACTCAACTGTCTCTTGGAAAAATGATAATCGATGGTACTCGCACCAGCACCCATTTGCTGAAATGCATAATCCTGGTCTGCCATGTTGAGAACTTGGCAAATGTTGACATCAAGATTTATGGAACAACCCAAATCATAAAATGAAATGACTCAAAAATTGATTGAGCAGTCCAACAAACTGGATCCTCATCAAGAAACTGATTTCTGAAAATTGTGAGCTTTCCCGCGCCGACAACTGGAAGGTTTTCTTCTATGCCTCCCCTGCTGAGCGCACAAGAGGATGATGAGAGAGATAGGCAGGTTGTTTCCGAAGGGGAGAGTGATGGGGGTGAAGAGAGAGTACAGGCCTGAGAGAATTGAACTCTGCTAACTTTCATGACCCAGAAAGTATAAAGAAGCTTTTACTCGGATTAGTAATTAGTAATGAAAATGGAAACATTATAACCCAATCCGTCTCAACGCATCTTAATCCGTACAAACCCATATTTTGAACAGGTGAGTTAACTATGGTTTTATTACCGGTGGATTGGGCAGGTTAGACATTTTGAGCTGAAATTGCTACCACTAATAAAATACTTGGAGAGTACAAAAGTTGTGCCAAATCTTTTTCCTAGTTATTTCCGTACTGATTTTAGGAATTCAAAGAGTGTGTCTACTACATATACACTCGAGATTATACTACATAAGGACAGATACAACTTTTCATTCAAAGTATCTTCAATTACTCTCCCTCTCATAGGTGATAGGACCACAAAACAGTAGAAGAGGTGAAAGAAATTGTCGTCTTGATTTTTAATCTCTAGTATTTTGTTTTGCTGTACTGAGTTCACTTAAAAATTTTGCTCACCCTTTTGTGCCTTTGGTTGGCTTTCATTTTTTTGTTGTTTGCTGTGGTGGTAGGGCCCGGGGTCTTTCGGAAACAGCCTCTCTACCTTCCAAGGTAGAGGTAAGGTTTGCGTACACTCTACCCTCCCCATACCCCACCATGTGGGATTACACTGGGTATGATGTTGTGGTGGTGGTGGTAGGCATAGGTATTAAATGTTGGTTATGTAGATTCAAACATTTGTCACTCTTGTTAGTCACTTTTTCCTTAAATTTTTCACATGGAATTAAATAAGTGGATACCTTCTTTTACTCCGTTCGTGTTCTATATCTGCAGGCAGAGATGACTATGAAGCAAATACAGAACCTTAGCCCCTCAATTGCGAAGCAAGTTTTTCCACTGGTTGAGCAACTGACTCCTTTGTACATGGACTTGATTAATGGTAAAGAAAATTTCACTCCAAGACCAGAAGAAACTCAAAGACTGGTATGGAAAATTTTGGGATCTTAGTGCTCATTAACTACGTACATATCGTGATACATAGACAGACCCTCAAACTTGACCTCAGCTAGCAAGTATGCCGTCCAACTTTGGGTGTGCACAAGTAGGCACCTCAACGTGTGTAAAGTTGAACACGTAAACACAAATGTTGACGTGGCACATAAATTTTGGAGGTGTCTAGATGTGTCACGTCAGCATTTGTGTTTATGTGTTCAACTTTATACAAGTTGAGGTGCCTACTTGTGCACACCCAAAGTTGGAGGGCATACTTACCAGCAGAGACCAAGTTTGAGGGCATGTTTATGTATTATGCCTATCATGAACATCTTTAGTTTACTTTGTTGCTATTTTCTGGTAGAACTTGTGTGCTCCCTCCGTCTCAGATTATTTATCGTTTTTTTTGTTTTACACGCCCCTTAAGAAATATTAATTAGGAGGGGTATTTGACCTACTTTACCCTTATTTATAAGTTATGATCCTCTCCATTAAATGTTTACTCTATTTATGTGTTATCTCCATTAATGACAAAATTCTACTAAGGATAAAATGGAGAAAAAATAATTAATTATACCTTGAACTTCTAAAACGACAAATAATTTGAGACAACTATTTGTAGTAACCACGACAAATACAGAGGGAGTAGCGTTTATTTGTATTACCAATTCAATGACTACTATGCAAATGCGGAACAGATACATACATTGTCCACTGGTATGAGTTAATCTTTTTATGATGCTGCCTGGCTCCCAAGTATAAATTACTTCTTCACGCTGAATCAGTTGTTGCAAAAGTTATACGGTGGTAATAATGTAATCACTATGCATGAGACAAAATAATTTCAAGAGCTTGATTTGGATATTTAGATTCAGTAGCATTTCATGTGATATTGGATTTTGGATGCTTTCTTAAATTTATTATGATCTTGGGCGACTTGAAAGTAGATTATGATGGTGAACTTCATAAAACTAATGAATGTGTTTTTTTGCAGTTTTAGACATAATTTATTATGTTTATTGAAATTTTATTTGTTAATTTAGGGTATATAAAATATTGTAGGGATAGAATATAATAAGATATCAAATCCGTGTAGTCTTAATTTTTGGAAATTTCATGTTTTGGTATTCTATCCCTGTCAGATATGTGCTATACAGATGTTAGTAGTTCTCTGCTCACTTTAAATGTTGAAAGGAATGACAGATCTGCTTTCGGCGTGATTCGGAATCGATTTCGCAATTTCTTAAAACAGAATTTGCATATTTAGAAACTTCATGAAAAGATTACTTTCCCGAGTAGCAATAATGCAATAGCAAATGTGACAGAGTAGCTTACACGATATATATATTTTCATTGTCCAAAATTATGTTCGTTTTTTTACCTAATTTTATTACAGATAAGGTCCTATTATGGGATTTCGAGGAATCTCTTAGTAAAGTTCAAAGATGATACAATCGATGAAACTTCAACGCTAGCTCAGGTGCTCAGCTCAGGTTCTGCCATCAGCTCAATGCTGGATATGGCTATCCGCACTCTTCCTGGAGACCATGCGCTTCCTCTACAGCAGGTTCACCCTAAACTACGTAACTCTGTAATGGAAGTCCATCTCATCTAGTTTCTGATTGCAATACTCTCTCTATCCCAATTTATGTGATGCACTTTCCTTTTTAGAGTGTCCCAGAAAGAATAATACCTTTCTATATTTAAAAATAATTTATAGCTATATTTAAATTGTATAGCTACATAAATTGCTATGACTTATTTTAGACCACAAGTTTCAAAAGTGTTTCGTTCTTTCTTAAACTCCATGGGAGTCAAAGTGCACCACATAAATTGGGACGGGAGACTCTGCTGACAGATTCATGCCTGGCCACTTTATTTTGCAAATAGTGCATTTTTCAGTACCTTTCTTTCAACTTTCAGGCTCTGCCAGATGTTCCTCCAGGAGTGACAGACGCTGTTAATAGGAGCAGCGAGCTATTGGCGAATTTGACTGCAGGAACACCATGGGAAAATGTTACGAAGGAAGTAGGCAATACACTTGGTAATGTAGACTCTATAATTCTGAACTCTGGTAATTCAAAGGACTTGGATATGCTTGTGGAGACAATAACATCATGGATGTGCTCTAACTCAGGCCCGAGACTTTTACAGTGATTTTCTAAAATATATGTATATGATCAGCCTACTAAATGGTTCTGTAATTTGTAATGTTATGTTAGAGAAACTAGGTCCTTCTCTTTGGTCAATGTATAATGAATGTGTGCTTCCTGGATTTCGGGTATAAAAGAAAGGTCAATTATTTGTACCGGGTGGTGACGAGTTGTAATTTGGATAGTGGGGATTGATCATGAACATTGTCTAATGTCTACGATCGATCAAACTGTAGTAATTGTCATCCTGAATTTAAACTCTGAAAAAAGGGGGAATAAATGCCCGTCAGGTTGCAGTGTGCACGTTCACGAGTCTCATTTTCTTATTTTTTTACGCCTTCTAAAGAAAAACCTATGCTAAATTCTCCAGAATTAACGGGCGAGGAAGAAGGTGAATCTTGATAGTTGGGACCCTAAGTTGTATATTGTACATCTCTTTTGTATTTGTTATGCTTAAAATAGATAATGAGGATATTAACCTGTGGTATTTTTGGTCGAGAACAAATCTAACATCAAAGCCAGCGAATCACAACTTCAGCAACTCAAGTAAATAGAATAATAACATTTCCTCCTACTTACGCCTGGTTGATTGTTACGTATCGTTTCATAATATAGTAAAACTTTTATAAATTAATAACCATGGGACCATGAAATTTTATTAATTTAGAGAGATATTAACATATTGATAAATTAATATTTTATTAATTAAAAGAGAGACTTTTTAAATTCAGCAAATTTAGTACATACATATGTATTGAAAATAAATGAATTCATATATGTTTCATTGATTATATTCATGCATCAACCAATTTTTTGTAACTAATTAAATATACTCATGTATAATATCAATTCATTGTATACAATTAACTATTATATTCATGGACGCATGTATCAATTCATTGGAATTACTTAAATAATGTATACATGTTTACATTAATTCGTTGCACTTAAATAACTATTATAGCCAATTAAATATATTCATGCATGATGAATGAAACATATACTATATAAATCTCAATATGGAAATAAAATAATTCATAACACTCAACCATGTCTTCTCATCTAAAAGGCATCGCAAAATCATCCATGAATGATCAAATGCGTAAAGCATTATGTGAGTATAAGAGAGACCATCCCACATGCACTCAAAAAGATTTACAAGAGTGGGTTGATGAAAAATATCGTTTGAAAGTTAGTCAAGGTACAATATCAAACACTCTCAAGAGATCATCGGAGTACCTTTCAGCCAACTTTGAGAAGGGTGGGGATATTAAGCAACACAAATCGGCGAAATATCCAGATATGGAGAAGGTTCTTTATGAATGGTTTCTTCAGTACCAAGATCGAGTCAACATGACCGGAAAGCTTATTTTGGAGAAAGCAAAGGATATAATGAAGCTTTTGCATCCTCAACACCCTCATGAACATCAATTTTCTCAAGGTTGGCTTGAAAAATTCAACGTAAGACATGGTATTAAATCATTCCGTCGCTTTGGAGAAAGTGGTTCGATTGACATGCAGGACATGGAAATGAAACTGGAGGCTATAAGGGAGAAAATAAACCAATTTCTCATTAAAGATGTTCTTAATTTGGATGAAACAGGTCTATTTTACAGGTTACAAGCTGATCACTCTCTTGCAACCAAGCAACTTGAGGGAAGAAAGCAAGACAAAGAGAGGCTTACAATTGTTATTTGTTGCAACGAGGATGGTTCGGAAAAAATTCCTTTATGGATTATTGGAAAATATGCAAAGCCACGTTGCTTCAAAAATATCAACATGAGCAACATCAATTGTCATTATCGTGCCAACAAGAAGGCATGGATGACTAGTGTGCTTTTTGATGAATATGTTCGCTGGTTTGATCACAAAATGAATGGCAGAAGAATCTTGTTGATGGTTGACAATTGTCCAGCCCATCCAAAAAATATTGAAGGGTTACGGAATGTTGAGTTATTTTTTTTACCACCTAACATGACATCAAAGATTCAACCATGTGATGCAGGAATAATTAGAGCTTTCAAGATGCACTATCGTAGGAGATTCTACAAAAATCTACTGGAAGGTCATGAGTTGGGGCTACCTAATCCCGAAAAGATTAATGTTTTAGATGCCATCAATTTTGCGCTCTCCGCTTGGACAACCAATGTTTCTCAAGTGTCAATAGCAAATTGCTTTCGCACTCGCAAAATCCGTTCAAATGAAGAAATCTCAAGTGAGACAAACTTTGAAGAAAGCCTACATGAGCTTGAGAATATGGTCAAGGATGTTGGTTATCGCAATGAAATGGACGTCAACAAATTGGTGGACTATCCGGTGAAAATGATGAATGTTCAATGGTTCAAAGTTTAAAGGAAATTGTTGCTGATATTATTGAAGGTCCTACTAATGATGAAGCTGAAGATGATTCAATACCGTTGGAACCAGTCACGAGAAAGGAGACTTTGAGCGCGACAACAACTCTTCAAAAAATTTTGTTGCAGCTAGAGAACTCGACACCTGAACTCTTGGCTGCAATTAAAATAGTTAGGGATGAAATCCAATTAGATTTAAATTTTAAAAAAATCAAGTAACAATAGATTCATATTTTAGCAAATTACCATAATATTTATAATTGTAATATTTATGAATTATTAATTTAGAGTTTTAATGGGACCTAATATTTATAAAGTGATTTTCCGAAAAATTATTATCTTATTATCTTATCGAATTTGATGATTTTTTTACAAAGGCCCAAATCGGGACCGGAAGATTTTATTATTTTAGAGAGTTTATTAATTTATAGAGTATTAATTTATAGAGGTTTTACTGTATATCATATTAAACTTTATTGTACGGTATTGTTTGATGAATATAACGTTTGTATAGATTGTATCATTTTTCATCATTACTTAATGTCACACATCACTTTGAAGGATATGCCGGCAAGAAAAGCGGGGTACGGGTTAGAGCTATTATAAAAAGATAGGATAAGATAAAATAGGATTATTAGATAATAAACAAAGACAAAATGCGAAGAAAAAAAGATAACGCAATAACACTATCAGTCATTACATAAAATTGGACATGTAATAATGGATTTAACGATAAGATAGAATAAAATTTAAGTAACAATCAAAATAAATATTGTGTTCAAACTAACACAATACTTAACAACCATCCAAACAAGCTGTTAGAACAACTGGTAAAAGAATGTCTAAGGGCAAAATCAGTTACTGATCCATGACAAAAACTTGATATTTCCAGCGTCCATTATATCTTAAAACATATATTCACGTCATCTGCATAATAGATATATCGGGTTCATTGATTTGTTTTAATTTGTCATAATCTTATGAAAACTGATCTATAATTTCCGTCACTTATGGTACAATTTATTATAGACTAATAGTGAATGGTGGATGACAATTTCCACGAATCACAAAACCTCATCTTGAAAACGTCATTACTATCAAATAAACGATATAATAAAAGGTCCTATACCTACATCTTCTTAGGCCTAAGGAAAGCACAATACCATAGGCATTCCTTTCATTTATTTCCATTGCAAACATAGTGTAAGAGTAAAGAACTTACAGAGTTTGTTCAAATTGAAACGGAACCAACGGAAGCCTATACTATTACTCACACACGACCCTTCAATTCATGGTGCTAGATGATACATTACAAGAAATCCAGTTGCTTCCCAACTAAGGATTATGAACCCGTTTCTTTACCCTTCACTTAAATATTGAAAATATTTAACTTAATTCACTTGTCTATCGAAAACAGTCTCTCCCTTTCAAGATAAGGGTAAGGTCTATGTACACTCTACCTTCCCCAGACCCCACCTGAATATATTGTTGCATTGAACTTAATTCACTTAGCAAAAGGCTCGAGCTTGTGACCTAAGACAAGTCCTGGACCTTTCAATTGAGCTAACTACAAGCTTGCTAAAGGCTCAAGTTTGTGACCTAAGACAAGTCCTGGACCTTTCAATTGAGCTAACTCCAACCTTGCTAAAGGCTCAAGTTTGTGGCCTAAGACAAGTCCTGGACCTTTCAATTGAGCTAACTCCAAGCTTGTAGATGATGCATAACCTTCTACGCCTAGTTAGAGTAATAGATTACTATAACAAATCTTTAAAAATCCAATCGCAGATGCAACTACACAAATGTGCAAAAACCTCTCCAAACACAAACAAAAAAATAGTACCGAAATGATTGGCAGACTCACAGTGGGATGAAAATCTCAAACAGAAATTCTATTTCATTCTCAAATGACTAATCTTTCCTAACAAGCAGTAACAGCAAACAAAAAGATAAAGAATTTGATGGGAAATTTAAGGAAGCACCATATAGATTCAAAATCCAAGCAAAAAACATAATCAGTCATTGTAGACTCAAAATCCTTGTTCTTAAAAGATTATAAAAAAAAAACAGGATACACCAAAACTGACTTTGTTTCCCATATAAACTTCACTTTCACTTCCACTCTAAAAGTAAACCATCTCTCCTCTTCTTAGTCTCCCTTTCTCCTGAAAGAACATCCCTCAGTGAGTCTGGCACGCCCACCAGTCGGCTGGCACAACACTGTCTGGCAGTTCCCACACACCACCACCGTCTGTGAGTGGCTGAACACTGTCGTTCTGCCAAACATCAAACATCTTGTTCATCAAACACTAAGGACCCGTTTGGACATGAACTCTTTTTTACCTTCCATTCAAAAAGATATTTTCAAAACTTTGATTATACATTAGAATGATTTTTCTTAATTTTTTAACTTTCTGAATACCATTGTTCTGCACATATATATTCACTTCAAACATCAAATATCTGGTTCAGCACACACTAAGGGCTTGTTTGGACATGAATTTTTTTAATTTCATTCAAAAAATAATCTCAAAACTTTGATTATACATTAGAATGAAATTTTGGTTAATTTTGAGGATGAGTTCTCAATATTTGAAAAAATAGTTTCGACCAGTTTTTCAAGCACAAAACTTCAACTTTTTAACAACTACGTAATATGTATGCCAAATACAACTTCAAACTTCCAAATACAGTTTTTCAACTTCAATTAATTACTACTTTTTTCTCAAACATCACTCAATTCATGTCCAAACAACTACTAAAAGAAATGAACTCACTGAAACGAAAAAGAGAAACTTACATGTTAAAGCAACCCTGGCACTTCACATCCTACCGAACAAAAAAATCAAACAAATCGCACATCAATTTCAATAATGCAAAACACAAATTCATGATTTCAAAGTACATAAATACATTGAAGATTCGTTTTTACCATGAAGAAAGAGTTAGGAGATTGAACCAAACGCTTGAGTTTGTGCTTTCTCTTCTCATGCTCAACTGAAGGGTTCAACAAGTCGACATCATTTGGAAGAACCTTCAAATTCCAATCATAACAGATAATGTTAAAGCAAAACTGATATTAATTTTAATAGCAAAGAATGAAAATTCGACTTAAATATACATTAGAATGAAAATTTTGGTTAATTTTTTAGGATGAATTCTACAAATTTGAAAAACTAGGTTTGACAAGTTTTCAATCACAAAACTTCCAACTTTTTAACAAGCGAATTTATGTCCGAACACAATTTTAACTTCACATTAAATATACTTTTTCAAATATATAATTCAAAACTAGGTGTTATTCGTGTAATCATGCTTAGCATATCATTCGAATAGGCGTAGTATTGCTTTATCGTCTTTTCTAGTTTTATTTCTTTTATGCGCTCTTTAATGTACTTGGTTTATCTCATTTATCTGTGTTAGTTAATGATTATCTTTCAAGATGTGACCAGTGCTATGGGCTTTGGCTTATGTAGATCAAAAATGATGAATGGGATTGTGGCACTCCACTCGCTACCAATGCGAAAGGATGCCACCGAAAAGAATGGAACACTATTTAGCTCTGTTGGATGCATCTGATGCGATATTTTGTTACTGCTTAATGCTTTAATTTTTTGAACGGGTTTGACTATTTTTTGCTTTGGTGGTCATGAGCCGAGGGACTCTCGAAAACAGTCGCTCTAACTACCAAGGTAGAGATAAGTTATGGGTACATTCTACACTACCCAGACACCACGTTGTGGGATTTCAATGGGTATGTTGTTGTATAATTCAATTCATATCCAAACGGCTACTAAGAGAAATTACTTTAACAAATGACAAAGATTTCAAATCATTAAATATACATTAGAATAATCCAAACATAACACATAATGTTACAGCAAAATCTGAAATTAATTTGAATAACATAGGACGAAAATTCAACTTGCATATACATTCGAATGAAATTTTCGTCAAATTTTGAGGATGAATTCCACTAATTTGAAAAGACTAGGTTTAATCAAGTTTTCAGTCACAAAACTTCAACATTTTAACATGTGAATTCATGTCCGAGCACAACTTTAACTCAAATACTCACTCCAATTTATGTGATACTTTTCGTGTTTCGAGAGTCAATTTTGACTAAACTTTGCAGCTAAATTGGATTAGCTTGAATCTCGTAAAGCAAAAACTATCACATAGAGTACAATTTGTAACTTCAACTTTAAATATAATTTTTTCTAATATCATTCAGTTCATATCCAAACAGCTACTAAGATAAATGACTTCACCAAACGAAAAAAAATCAAAACTTTGAATATGCTTTAGAATAATCCAGTTATGACAGATAATGTTAAAGCAAGACCTGAAAATAATAACAGAACGGAGAAGGAAAATCCGAATCGATATAGCTAAAACTCAACATTTTCGCGAGATTAACATAGAAATTCTTAAAAATACAATTATAACAGATTATATTAAAGCAAAATCTGAAAATAATTTACATAACATAGAAGGAGATTCGAACCGATATAGCTAAAACTCACCATTTTCGCGAAATTAACAGAGAAATTCTGCAAAAAAAAAAAAATGAAGCCGATGGAAAGCGGAATGGTTTATTTAGGGTTTTTTCGCGAAGTTTATATAAAGGAATTGTGGAATATGTGGGCCGTCTTGGGCTTACGTTTAAGGTCTGTTATAGTGGGCTTCGAGGGTAGGATAGTCCATTATGAACATATACATATTGCTCACATGGACTCAATGTAACTAGAATCTTGATGTTGGCTCTAAGCCACTAAACAATGCCAAAACATGGGCCTTAGGCACGTTGCTAGACGTATATAAAATAAAAGGCTTGGGGCATCCAGTACTCAACAAAATAATACTCACTCCGTCTCAATTTATGTGATATAGTTTAACTTGGCATAAAGTTTAAGAAATAAATTAAGGCTTTTAAATTTTGTCATCTAAAATAAATTAAAATATTTGTGTATTTATATAATTTTATTATGTATAAAAGAGAAAGTTTAAATGTTAAATTATTATTAAATAAGAAAATCTATCATTCTTTTTTAGACGGATTAAAAAGAAAAGTGTATCACATTACGAAGGAGGAAGTAGATAGCACCCGTTGGTAGTAAAAGTGGAATTCAACAATAATAGAAAAGTTGTAGTAGTAACGACCTAGATCGTCTTGCTACCATTATGAGCCATTGTATCTGAGTACAAATATTATTTTATAAATAATGATTTCTTCCTACAAGGTTGGAGTGAAATAACTTGCATTATTATAACCAGAATAGCATAAATAATCCAATATGACATTTATGAAAATCAACAAACATTCCAAACATTTCGTAATCTTTCAAATGTGGCCCAGATCTTTGTCAAAATATAGTAAGTAGTAAACTACGTTATTATTTTATCACGTGTTTGATTGAGCTTTTGAATTCAAGATTAACAATTGTGGTATATATAATCCCAACATATGTTTTATATTATACGAAAAGGGTTATATTTATCATCTTCACCGGTTGTGCTACATGAGCCTCGGGATGATATTTACTTTTCTAGTTAGATATCTACATTTTGGGACTAACATGGGATCAGCTCAAGGACCTACTTGGTTTAGATAAATATCTCATGCGTCACCCGGAGAGGTCATTTGGAGGAGAAACTTCTCAAAAAAGTTGCATTTATCCTCCGTTTCACTTTAGGAAACCTCACCATTATCTTTTTTAATATCAATTTAATCCAAAATTTCTAACATTTTCTTAACACTCCATGTTAATTTCACTCAAACTTCATATCATCTCCTTAACACAAAATCATTATGTAGAAAAAATGAAAAATCAATGAGATGCTTTTGGAGACTCCATAGCCAACTGAGCTCCATCACCACCGGCAAAGAACCACCGGAATATCATCGGAAAACAATTCCATTCACCAAAAAAACAGAGGCAACATCGACCCTCACACAAAATACTCCATCTTTACTTCTATTCAAAATCCTCCGTCATCCACCACAAATTTTCCAATGATACACTCAAATTTTTAAGAATAAAATTAACTCACAATCTCAACAAAAGTCCAATAGAAAACTCAACAAACCCATTTCTAAATTATTACTCCAGTAAATATTCAAAGAAATTACAGAATTTAGAAAGAAGTAGAAGTAGAAGAAAAAGTTGGAAAATTACAGGTGAAGGAAAAAAAATAACACCACATACAATGACCCTCTATTTGCTCTTTTATTGGCTATGTTAAAGTTATAAAAAATTTATGGGCAAATCTTGTTGGAGATACAGTGGTACGAAAATAGTAAATAACTATTACAAGTGTTTCGAAATGATAAACAATAAAGATTACAATAGCAACAAGCTTTTAGTAAATAAGAATTGTGACAACAACAAGTTTATTGAACTATTGAATCAGTCTTGAATCTTTATACCAATTGGATAAAGCTCTTTAAATCTTCATAACCTAAAATTAAGAGATACTAAATCTAGAAGTGTTACAACTGTGCTGAGTTGAGTGATGACACTATGTCTTTAAGACAAGATTGGCCCGTATATATGCTTTTACGTTAGCGGGCAATAGTCTCCCATAAAACAGCAAACTGTCATTTGTGCAAAGCAAGCACAAGTGATTCTAGCGAAGAAAACAAATAACAAAAGATTGCTAAGATGAGAGGATTTGCAACAAGGATTTCAAAATTGTCGTTCTTGAAAAGTGTGTAGAATTGAGCCAAATGCCTCAATTTATAGTAGTGTAAGAATGGCCTCTTCAAGTGCTCATGTAATGACCATTTAAATGTCATGTAATGGCCCTTTAATTCACCAATTAATGCAGCCAAATAATGGCTGATTTATGGAGGAAAAACTGTCCTTTTAATGCTCCAAAACCTCTCCATAATCAGTCAAACTTTTGAAATTCCGTCCGGGTGGTGCCGCGGCCCTTCCCGACCCGCACCATCCTACACTTTGCACAATCCTTCATTCGTTTACCGACGTGGAACACTTGTTATTTAGCAAATAACCGTCCATTATTCTATATCTCAAACATTTACTTACGTACCAATATCTCTTTCACTAGCGAATTTTACGATACTTGGCACTACGAGTGCACGTGTGTGGAAATAATATTTTCGACGTGCGGGCCCCCAATTGTTTGAGTCATAAATAATGGGATAAATTTAATTCCACATTGGTAAATTTCCAACAATCCCCTCTTGAAAGAGATTTTGGCGAACACACAAGGTGCCTACTTTCAGTAATCTTTCAGCGAAAAGATATTGCATCAGGAGAGGTAGCTTCCGCTTTGAACCTTCCCTAATTGAATACCATTGGACTTACTTACTGTGCGGTGAACGTGATGTCTTGAACCGTCAGTGTTTAATGTAAGCCAAGACAACGGTACCAACACAATACTTCTCATTTATTCGTTTCTTCTTATTATTCTGTCAGTTGTGGCCGTGGACACACTTGAATTCTTAAGTGCGTTCATTTGAGGCGGTCTGTCCTCGCACTTAAATAGGTGATCTCCTACAAGATATCCTGCTATACGCCGTTTCACAAGCGTTAGAAATCATTAAAAGTTTCTCAAACCTTAACCTCAACTGTTGAGGGTCATCAAAGGTTTTGAGACTTAACATTTACCCACCATGCAGGTAGCACTTAATGTCTATCGAAGGAACGACTTTGAATTTACGTTTCTTTACAGAAATCATAATATGAAGTGCTCTTACTTCCATCGAAGCGCTCAACTGAACCTTTTACAACTTAGTTTTCCTATTAAACCAAATTCTTAGGATCTCCAGTCAATATGGTTGGGTTACCATCGCAAAGGTTCATATTGTTTGGGTTTTAAGCCCATTCCCCTAGACATGCAGAATTCTTGATCTTCGGGTAGTCCTTTAGTTAAATGGCCTGTTATATTATCATTTGCTGTAATCAATGGGAATGACACCCGTAGTGATCAACTGTCATACGGTCTTATGTCTCTGACGGATATGTCCAGACGCCGTTATCCGTGCCCTTCATGAAGCCGACCGACTAGCTACAGCGATAACTGCCGAAAGCACGAGTTTCTCCCAAAAAAGGACGTCGTCTAAGGAGTCGTGAAGTTTATTCAACTTCTTTTCATGCTTTGTTTAAAATGATAAACTCTGATTCCATCATGAATCGGTCGATGCAAGTTTGCTTAGAGGATTTTCCAAGACACACCATACACATTCACTTGTGGCTTTGATGTTATTCATGTCCGATGTCCAGTTTGCATCACTGTGTTCTCCCAGAACCGCTGGACATCAAGAATACCATAATCCGTAGATAAGCAAATATTTCAGATATCGTCATATCCGATTTAACGAGTTCTATCGATCATTTCCAGAATCACGAGTGAACCTTAGTTCAACTGATCTACTTTGTAAGCAGATACCAGGTCGATTGTAGTGTGTAAAATACATTAAACTACATGTGACAATATTGGGTATTAAAATTAAACAAAAACCAAAAAAGGTTGGGGCCGTTGAGATCATGCCACATGTCTCTATTAAAGGAGCCGTAAAATGTAGGGGTATATATATTTAAAAATATAACAGTAGGAGTATAGATCATCAAAAAGTGGAACGGAGGATGGATGTAACTTTTTTTAGATAGTAAAGAGGTAAATATGACCCTTTTCTGTATATTATTAATGTATTCCATTTTTAGCCTAATGAATTAAATACCTATCAATAAAAATATATTTTACTAAATAATTTCATTGTTATATAACTCGTATTATACTCCCGGCTATATAACTTATACACCAACAAAACGATCTCTTACACTCTTTTTTGGATGGTTGTTACATATTATATTGTATTATGTTGTATTGTATTGTTTTGATTAATATAATGTTCGGATAGATTATATCATTTTCATCGTTAAATAATGTCACACATCAATAATTTGAAGCATAAACATACAAGAAAAGTAGTATGCGAGATCGAGCTACTACAAAATGCAGGGTAAAAAATAAAATAGGATTATTAGATAATAAGTAAAGATAAATGAAGAAAAAAATAAAATAACGATGTGATCACACCAAATCAATCGTTATACAAAATATGACTTTTCATCATTACATAACGTTGATTTAACGATACGGTACAATAAAGATTAAGTAACAACCAAAATAAATATTGTATTTAAACTAGCAATATAATACAATACAATGTCAATAGGTAGCAACCATTCAAACAAGCTACTTATTAGGATTGGGGGGGGGGGGGGGGGAGGGGGAGGAGGGTGGGATTTGTATACTTCTAGCTCTCGTTTGATCATAGATTTTGAAGTTGAAACTTAAAATTTGAAAATTTGAGTTTTTGAAGTTGTAATTTTTGGAACTTGAAGTTATTTTTGGACATGCATTTTACTTTAAAAAATTTGAAATTTTGAGGGTGAAAATTCCAAAAACCCAAAAACTGGTCCAGACCAGTTTATAACTTCAAAATTGTTGAAAGATAGATTTTCAAAATCTGATCCAAAATATATGGAGCAATATTACATAATACTTCAAAACTACATAGAGCTAACTGTAATTTACCTAGAGTTGGGGGGGGGGGGGGGGGGGTGTGTTATATCAATTAGGGGTGGGCAAAAAAATTGGAGAACCGAAAAAACCGAACTGAATCGGTTGTTCGGTTCGTTTTTTATTCATTTTTTTAAAATTTTAAAATATCGATTTTTTGAAAAATTGATTCGGTTCAGTTTTTTAATTTTGGATACGAACCGAACCGAAAAAATCGAATTAAATATATAATTATTCTTATTTTTTATTTTAGGCTACTACTATATCTTAAATCATAGCCATTGAAGCCAATATATGAAACTTTTGTTGAAGTAGAATGCGACATGAACTTGATTAACATATTACGGAAGCATTGACATAAAATGTAGGGAGAGAAAGTAGTTGTAAATTGGTGAAACTTTAAATGGTCATAACTCTGCTCTCGATTGTCCGTTTTACCTAATTTTTTTAATTTTGCGTATTTTTTCGAGACGGGACCGGTGCACAACCAATTTTTAGAAAAACGTCTGTTTTTTCAATCAATTTGTGTTTTCCCCAAATCGGTTTTTAATTTTCTTTTTCTTTAGTCAAGATCTCACGATATACAATACATTTTAACGTCGAAATTTCGTGGTAATGTATGGGTGAATGCCAATTTCAGTTTTGAAAATTCAATTTTTTTAAAAAAATAAAAAATTTCTCAACCCGACCCGATCCACTAGAAAAAATCGCTATAATCCGATATATTCGGCGATATAAACCGAACATATCAATTTTTTTTTTTAAAAAGTTCGATTCAATTTTTTTTTAAAAATAAATTTTATTCTATTCATATTTTTGAGATACAAATCCGTTACAAATCATATACAACCGCCCCAATATCAATATTGAGCCTTATCCATCTTTCCATTCACATATCACGTACGATCACCATTGACATTGCAATCTCATTTCAGCTCGAGCATGAAGAATGTACCGAGCGCTGTACTACCTGTACTTGCCGCAATACTGATTTCTCATTTTTCCGACGGGTCATCGGCGGCAAAATCCGACCCGAATCCAGCCCCTTGGCCACACCAATTCCACTCGTTACTGTTCGTTAACTACACTGGATCGCTAAGCTTAATCGACCTTTGGTACGATTGGACCAATGGACGCAACTTCAACATCATACAGGACCAGCTAGGTAAGCCGGAGCGAAGTTGACTTCGACAAAACTCAAAAAAATTGGCTCAAATTCTGTATTTATGTTTAAAAATCTATTTATAGCCTGTTTGGCCGTGCTTTTTGGATGTTAAAAAGTGCTTGTTTTTAAAAAAATGAGGTGTTTGGTAAAGCTTTTAGGGAAGAATAAGTGGGCGTTTGGACATAAAAAATGTGGTTCATCTTTTCCAAACAGAATGGTTCACTTTCATTTTTAATCCAAAATGATATATTTTCTTATTTAACAATAATTTAATTTTATTTACCTTTTATGCAAAACGGTATATCTATAACCACACAAATATCTTTGGTTTATTTTAGACCATAATAATCAAAAGTCTTCCATTATTTGTTAAAGTGTGTGCCAAATGAAAGCACATCACATAAATTGGGATGGAGGGAGTAGTATTTGCCGAAAAGTTGAAAAATAGTATTTGAAAATTAATGTTGTGTTTGGACATCAATACAATTTGGATAAAATGTGAATTTTTTGTGAGTGATTTGGAGTGAAAAATGCGTAAACAAGGTATATATGGAGTTTTTTTTGAATTCCGAATTCGGAAAATTGTAACAGTTGTATGTCCAAACATGATTCAAAAAGGTGAAAATTACTCATGGCCAAACGTGGCCTAGGTGCTTTTGAGTAGTAGTAGATATTAGCGAATATTCACAGTATATTTTGTAATTATGATTGTTGTATATTTAAGGTAAATTAGGATTCTTACTGTATTAGGAATCAACCTTTGTACAACTATATATATTGTGAATTAATGAAAGCAATCGCTAAGAGAGATTATTCCAATCTTACATGGTATCGGTAACCAAACCCTAATCCCTATTTTTTCTATCTCTCCCAAAAGCCGCTGACCATCATTCCTTTCCTTTCTTCCAGTCGACGACAACTACACCATATTATATTCAATCTTTGTGACTACCATGTCTCTTCCCACTTCTCCAAATAATTCCGGTAGGTGTTTTTGACAACCCCCTCCACCTTCATCGTCTTCTTTTCATCCGGCATTCGCCGTTACCAACATCAAGAATCTTATCCCCATAATTCTTGACCAAGAAGACTGTCAATATTTCATGTGGGTAGAATTGTTCTATATCCATGCGTGTGCCTACAATGTGTTAGACCATATTGATGATTCTGTTCCCGCCCCACCGATGTTACAGACTCGACATGGCGTTGCCTTGACGCCATTGTCAAACAGTGTATATACGGCACCATCTCAAAAGACTTGTTGTGTACTATCATGAAAACATGTGCTTCGGCACGTGAACTATGGGTACGGGTAGAAGAAATTTTTCAGGATAATAAAAATACTCGGGCCGTGTGTTTGGAAGAGCAATTCAACAATACGTGTCTCGAGAATTTTAACATGTCCGAATATTGTAAACAACTGAAACTCATAGCCGACCAACTTTCCAATGTAGGGACATCTGTTTCTGAAACAAAGATGGTACTTCAACTGGTTGTTGGCTTACCCAAAGGCGAATATGATACACTTGCAACGATGATTCAACAGGCCGACCCACTGCCGAGCTTCAACAAGGCACACTTACAATTACTGTTAAAAGAGACAAGACGTGCACAATCAAAAAGCTTTAGCAGTTGAAAGCATGGCACCATCGGCGACCCCCCCCCCACCCCCACCCACCCAACAACCACCACCAGAACACTAGCAGCAACGGGATAATCGTGGTGGCGGAAGAGGCCGCGGTAATGGCAAACAGGGAAAAGGCCGCGACAGAGGACAAAAGGGCCAACAGGCAGGCCCATCGGCTGCCTCCCCATTCCAGTGGCCTGGAATTCCAGATTGGCCCAACTCAGTCAACTGGGCCTGGCCTGCATGTCCATACCCAACTGCAGGGGTCCAACTCCCGCAGGCTTGGCTGCGCCAGGAATTTTGGGTTCTGCCCCAACGACCGGACAGGCCCACCCGCCTGCACATCAGGCCCATGTCGTCTCAGCCCAGCAACCGTTGCAAACCAACAGTATGGCCCCAACTAATTTGGGCCAGGCTTTCAGTGCCTTGAACCTTAAACAACCCGACGAAAATTGGTACATGGACACCAGAGCTACATCTCATCTCACCCGCTCTTTAGGTAATTTATCTCAACTGCTTCGGTTAAAGCATCCTCAATTTATTACTGTCGGTAATGGTCACCGCATTCCAATTGAAGGTTACGGTAATACCCACACAAAACATCCACACCCGCCGTTCTCCCTAAACCATGCTCTCTATGCCCCCAACATCATTAAAAATTTAATCTCCGTAAGACAATTCACTCGTAATAATTGTCTCTGTTGAGGTTGATTCGTTTGATTTTTCTGTGAAGGATCTCAATACGGGGAGAATTCTTACGCGCTGCAATAGTGTGGGAGACCTCTACCCCTTCACTCAATCTTCCGTTGTCAGACAACAATCACCTACCTCCCTTGCTGCAATCTCTTCGTCAATTTGGCATAATAAGCTTGGACACCCAGGAGCACCTGTTTTTAATTTTCTTAGGAATAATTAGCGTATACAATGTAATAATGAGAAACTTGCCCAAAATTGTGTTTCTTGCCCACTGGGCAAACATACTCGTCTTCCATTTATATCATCTTTAAGTGTTACGTTTTCTCTATTTGATATTGTTCATGCTGATTTGTGGACTTCTCCTATTGCTAGCTCACTGGGTCACAAATTTTATCTAGTTTATTAGATGACTTCTATCATTTTATCTGGATTTATCTCCTAAAGTTCAAGTCTGAAGTGTTTGCCAAGTTTCTTGAGTTTCAAAGATTCATTAAGACTCAATTTGAGAAATCCATAAAATCTTTTCAATGTGATAATAGACGTGAATTTAATAATTCGACCTTCCATAATTTTTGCTCAAATCATGGCATGATTTTTCGTTTTTCATGTCCCCACACTTCGCCTCAAAACGGAAAGGCTGAACAGATTATAAGCACCATCAATAACGTGGTTCGTACTCTCCTATTTCATGCCTCCCTTCCGCCTTCATTTTGGGTCTATGTTGTTAAAATGGTAGAATACCTTCTTAATATTTTACCAACTTGCACTCTCCAAAACAAGACCCCAACCAAAATTTTATACCGTAAGATCCCGTCCTATGACCAACTCAGAATTTTCGGTTGTCTGTGCTATCCCAATCTCGCCTCTCCTGCACCTCACAAACTAGCCCCGCGAACCACGCCCTGTGTCTTCGTTGGCTTTTCACCTAATCATAGGGGTTGTGTTATGACATGTCCACTCATAAAATTATTGTCTCCCGTCACGTCACATTTGACGAGACGTTTTTTCCATTTTCGAATCTTCAAAAATTTTAAACCGCGGACTACACGTTTCTCGATGAGACAGATCTGTCCCCTACAGTCAAATCACTGTTCCAGTTCCCGCCTACTGTTACAGTCCCGGTCTCCCATCCCCATGGTCGAATCACTGGCCCCATTACCATCGGTATCCGCCACTGTCGACACCCTTGCACCACAACAGTCCCGGTCTCCCATCCCCATGGTCGAACCACCTCCCTCACCCACAAGGCGCCACCACTCAGCCGAGCTACTGTCCAGAAACCCATTCCCAACTGTTGGAAATTTGCCTTTGGCGGGAGTTGCGATCGACCAACTTTAACGGCTTAAACACTAGTGTATCGTATGTTGGAGAATCCGGTTCTTCACACATGCATGATCTACTAAGTACGTAGATAACCGTAGGGCCAAGAATCGTCAAATTTCATTGAGAAATGAAAGAGATATTGGTTCACGAAGTAAGGTGTTTGAAGCATGGAAAGTGTGGTATTGTGTGTAATTCTCCCTCATCGGTAGAGGAAGAAAGAATTGTTGTGTATATAAGATTCGAAATTGGTTTGGGGTTTGGGACCCCGGGGTATCCCATGTGTTTAAAGGAGGGAGGACCTAGATGTGCTTCGGTTCGAGGAAAGACCACACGCGCGCGCGCCGCCGCCGTCCGGTCCGGTCCGGTCCGGCTTCGGCCCGAGTTCCGGTTCTCGGTTCTCGGGTTCTCGGGTTCACGGGTCACGGGTCACGGGTCACGGGTCACGGTCACGGTCACGGTCACGGGTCACGGTCACGGTCACGGTCACGGGTCGTGGGGCCGTGGGTCTTCGATATTATCTTTTTGGGCCGAGAAAAACTTTGCCGAAGTACGCTTGATCCCGAAGTTTCGTATATACGATTTGGACCGAAATTCTTTCGGATGTGCGCTTTGGTCCCCGAAGTTTCAAGATGTACGCTTTGGTCCCCGAAGTTTCAAGATGTACGCTTTGGTCCCCGAAGTTCGAATTTCGACGGTCAAGACAGAAAAGCCAAGCACTCAATTCAGCCATTTATTTTGGCTGAATTACTCCTCCTATAATGGCCAAATCCGTTGGTCTTTCACCATTTATGTTGGTGACTTTACTACCTCCGTAATGGCCATTATTTGGCTATTATGGAGGCAGTTTTCAGGCAGTTTTTCAGCCCCTCCTTCACCTATATAAACACCCCCTTACACCATTGTTGAGAACACTTGATATGCACGAAAATACACAACCAGAAAAAATCTTCTTCCTACAACTTCCAAGCATCATTTCGTTACTCAATATTCTTCACGGTAGCTCTTGAGTTTCCTTTGCTCAAGGGTTCCATTGCTGTTTTATCTTCGGAGACAAATTGTCCAGGACGTATAAAGGATACATACGGGGCAATATTGTCTTAAGGACAGAGTGCTACACTCGACTCAGCAAAAACATTTTACATTTTTCCGTCTTCTACAAAACTGGAATTTCCAGTTTTACTTGTGTAACGATTGTAATTTCAGATTCCATGTTGAATTATTGAAATCTTTATTTATCCTTTCGAATACTTGTAATAGTTAAATACTTCCCGTACTGCTTTATAAAGTACCATAGAGCAAATCTCCCAACACCAACTACTTCACCGATCTACCACCAGATCGGCAACCAGCAACCCTGCCCACGGCCTGAACTGCCTAGCTCCACTGCATCGTCACAGAACCCACAAATCCCGACACCAAACCCAGAATCCTCCCGGTCTCCACAACCTCCAATCACCGGCGACCACCAACTGCCGACACCCAATCCCGAATCCACAAACCAGCAGCCACAAAACACACCTAATAAAAACCATACCCCACTGCTTACCCACCATATGGAAACTCGTGCCCAACACGGGATTTTCAAACCCAAGGTTCACTTTAATCTTTCCACACAAACCATATCACCCATTCCTAAAAACCCAAAACTAACCAAACTGGACCCTAATTGGAATGCGGCCATGTGTGAGTAATTTAATGCTTTAACAAAGCAACATACTTGGGATTTGGTACCTAGATCGGATGGGGTGAATGTAATCCGATGCATGTGGCTCTTTCATCACAAGTTCAGAGACAATGGTGACTTGGAGCGGTTTAAGACGAGAGTTGTTGCCAATGACACTAATCAGCAGGAGGGGATTGATTGTGGTGAGACATTTAGTCCGATTGTTAAACCGGCTACTCTTTGTACTATTCTTAGTATTGCTATGGGCAAGCATTGGCCGATTCATCAGCTTGATGTCAAAAATGCATTTCTTCACGGGGATTTGAAAGAAACCATGTACATGCATCAGCCACCTGGTTTTGTCCATCCTGCAGCCCCTCAGTATGTATGTCGCCTCAGGAAGTCACTCTATGGCTTGAAACAGGTGCCCCGAGCTTGGTATGAATGCTTTGCCAGGTATATTTTGCAGATTGGGTTTATCTGTAGCAGGTGTGATAACTCTCTTTTCATTTTTCATCGCGGTAGCAACACTGCTTATTTGTTATTGTATGTGGATGACATTGTTCTCACTGTCTCATTTGACGGATTGAAAAATGAAATCATTGCTCTACTCAAAATTGAATTTGCTATGACTGGTTTGGGCAAGCTTAGTTATTTCTTGGGTATATCAGTAACCAGATCTGCAGATACTATGTTCCCGAGTCAGCGTAAATATGCAGAAGAGATAGGGTATAAGGCTAAGATGGCAAATTGCAAGGTTATGCCAACTCTAGTCGATTCGAAATCCAAGCTTAGTGCTCCTGATGGTGATCCAATTTCTGATCCTATTCTGTATCGGAGTGTTGCAGGTGCCCTTCGGTATCTTACATTCACTAGGCCTGACATTGCATATGTTGTTCAGCATGTGTGTCTGTTTATGCATGATACGAGATAGCCCCACTTTGCTTCCCTTAAGCGTATTATCAGACACGTTAAGGGCACCTTTGACTATGGATTGCATCTCTACCCCTCTGCGCCGAACATGTTGCTATCTTATACGGATGCAAATTGGGCAGGGTGCCCGGACACGCGTCGCTCCACTTCAGGATATTGTGTATTTCTAAGGGATAATCTCATTTCCTGGTCCGCCAAGAGGCAAGCCACATTATCTCGTTCGAGTGCTGAAGTAGAGTATCGCGGAGTTGCTGAGATCTGTTGGCTCCGAAATCTTCTTTTGGAGCTCCAGTGTCCACTGCGCAGGGCGTTTATAGTCTACTGTGATAACATATCTGCCATATACCTGTCTCACAATCTGGTCCAACATCAGCGGACTAAACATATTGAGATGGATACCCACTTTGTGCGTGAGAAGGTAGCTCTTGGTCAGGTCAAAGTATTACATGTGCCTTCCTGCTATCAGTATGCAGACATTTTCACAAAGGGGCTACCCAGACAGTTATTCATCGACTTCAGATCCAGCCTTAGCGTCCGGCCTCCTCCCGCTCCAACTGAGGGGAAGTATTAGCGAATATTCTCCGAATATTCACAGTATATTTTGTAATTATGATTGTTGTATATTTAAGGTAAATTAAGATTCTTACTGTATTAAGAATCAACCTCTGTACAACTATATATATTGTGAATTAATGAAAGCAATCGCTAAGGGAGATTATTCCAATCTTACAGTAGAAACTGTTTTTCAGAAGTTAAAAAGGTAGTTTTTTTTCAAGCTCTTGGCGAAAGTGCATTTGAAATTAATAAAAATGCTTTTCAAAATGAGCAGATTTTGAATTTTTTGTCAAGCAGGCTATATGTATATAAAATTAACCTGTGATTTTTCAGAATTCACAAGGCATAAACTCAAAATTCTAGCTCTGTTGTCTTTGTAGGTAAGCTTCTCTATGATCTAGAATGGAACAACGGCACTGTATTCCGCTACACTTTAGATGATGATAAGGAGGAGTGCAGTTCCTCGCTGATTGATGTCGGGATTCTTCGACCTAATTGGCTTGACGGAGCTACCTACCTTGGTCAGCAATTTGTGGACGGATTTCAGTGTAATGTATGGCAGAAGGTCGATTTCATTTGGTATTATGAAGACGCCGTCACAAAGAGACCCGTCCATTGGGTTTTCTATACCGGTACATCCCTTCAATCACGATGACATCATTTGTTGGGATATTTATCGAGATGTTGTTATAGATAACATATAATATACTAACATAATATGACAAATACTGCATCATTTGTTTGGATATTTTTTGGTTGCTCTAGCGAGATGCTATTACAAATGACATATATATAGCATAATATGAAAGTCGTTTTCAAAGAAAACTTGGCCGATATAGTGAAATATTGTTATAGAAGATGATTGTTATAGACAGGTCTGACTTTATATTATCTAGTACTAGTACTGGGCTTTCCTTTTACTAGTAATTACTTCCTCCATTTAAATTTATGTGACATAATTTGAATCGTTTTGGAGTTTAAGATAATTCATTTTTAAACTTATAGTCTAAAATATGTCATACCATTTGCGTAGCTGTAATTTTTTTTAAGCTTGTGGCATTAAACGTGACATATAATTTGTGTGGTTATACAAATTTCTTATTAAAGGTAAAATGAGAAATGTAAGTATATTATTTTCAAATTTAGAAGTATGTATTCCTTTGTCTGAACGGATTAAAAAAGAAAGTATGTTAGTAACATTTATTGTACACTATGCAATCTATTTTAGGTGTTGGTTTTCCGAGTGACTCTAAAAGTAGGATTCATGGATTTTGTTCAAAAGACTATGTGATTATGCCTCTCTGAACTTCAATAGTAGAAAATGTGGTTGAAAACATTGCAACAAAGAATATAAGGGATGTGGAGGGAGTATTAAGTTCTCAATTCATCATTGCACTGGAGAAAGTAAGAAAGAACTGATTTTTAAAGCAGCTGCCCTACTCCACCCATTATCGTATTCATTATATTATTCGTTATTTTTTCCAAACTACTTTATCCTGCTTTTTATAGTATTTTTGTCATGATTTTTTATACTGCTTTGGATTGTGTGTGCCGAGGGTATATCAGAAACTGACTCTCTACCTCCCAAGGTAGGTAAGGTCTGCGTACACTCTACCCTCCTCAGACTCACTTTGTGGAATTTCACTGGGTATGTTGTTGTTGTTGTCTGCCCTACTCCACCCTTTGTAGGATAACAATATGAATATAACAATACGAATGAAATTTCATTTTTATTCAATTGATGAAGTTTAACTCTTTCGCCAGCAATATACTAAGGATGAATTTATTGAAACAACTGTCCTACTCCTACTCCAAGTCTCCAACTTATTTAAAAGTTGCCCATATGTAGAGAGGAACCATCAACAAAAGGCAAAAACTAAGTTCCAAAGCTAAACAGAACAGCCACTCCATGACTTTGAATCCAAACCTTCTGGTTCTTTATATGATATTTGGGTTTCTTGGCCATTGTTACCTCATTTCTGCTAGAATGTTAATTTGGATTAGGGGTCTCAATGGTATATCACATCTCTAGATGATCCTGCGTGGTTTTGGGAAGAGGCTTGGTGGTGTATGCGTTTTGGCATCGACTAAAAAGTAAAGCAAGAGATATAATTTAAAACAGGAGTATTACTTTGTAAGAAGTCTATGGGTGGTGAAGTATTTTTGAAGTTTTCCTATTGAGTTATCATGAAGTTCAGCATGTTCAGGAGCTTGGGTAGGTGTTAAGACTCATCAAGCTGTTTGAGGTCATCGGGAAGTTCGATCACAAGATTGAAATTTTGATCATCTATATGCAGTTATTGTTCTAGAAGGGAAGCCTTGGAGTAACTGGTAAAGTTGTTGCCATATGACCAGGAGGTCAGTGGTTCAAGCCGTGGAAACAGCCTCTTGCAGAAATGCAAGGTAAGGCTGCGTACCATAGACCCTTGTGGTCCGGCCCTTCCCCGGACCGCAGCTTAGTGCACCGGGCTGCCCTTTTTTATATGTAGTTATTGTTCTATTAGGCTAGATGTATTCGACTTCTGTAACTTCTTTTCCTGAAGTAGGCGGCTAGACGCTTCCCTAAAAGTGGTCCCTTAAATGAAACTTACCCTGTTATGATAGGTTTACATTCTTCTCATCCTAGTAAGGACTGAGGAGAGACAATTTCTTGGAATCCTGCACTTCCTTGTTCACATATATATTACAGTAAAAAAACCTCTATAATGACGTGGTTTGACTGGATATATTTTGGCTATTATAGCAAAATGTTGTTATAGAGAACTTATAATATAACATAAGATGAAAATTGGTTCCAAAAAATACTTGGTCGTTTAATGAAATGTTGTTATAGGGGATAGACTGTTATAGAGAGGTCTGAATGTATGATCACACTCTAGGCTTCTGGTGCATTAACATAAAGACATTAGAGTATCCCTTACATATTATTTTGCAGCGTATGAATTAGTTAGTTTCTTCTGGTTCCACTTTAGTTGTTCCCAAGACTATGCTAAAGTTTAGCTGGTGCATTTGCTATAACTTGTAGTTGGGATTTAACTGAAAAGATACTGGGGGTCATTGGTCACAGCTATTGTATAGTTGACATTTACTGAATAAGTATATTTAATTTCTTCAAGACTCTTCAAAATGTTAATGGGTGCGTGTCGAATTCTCTAAAAGTGCATTTTTGGAGGATCCGACACGGGTGAGGCAACATATTTGAAGAGTCCGAGCAACATAGCTCCCAAGTGAAATTGTCAAATCTTTGACCTCTGTAAAGAATCCAGTTCTAGCACCCCCATTTAGTTTCAAAGTCCTTTCTTATTGAAAAGGCACCAGGGTGTTTCCACCAAGTAGCAGAAGTCACGTCTTTGCAACCCAGTTAGCCCAGACTAATTCTGTGAACAGGCTTTCGCTGAAGTAAGTGGTCGACTATGTGACTGCTAGATTGGAGTTTGTCTCTGGAAAATGAGATAAATGGAGGAAACCAGAGCTAAAAAAGGATAGATACAGATGATTACAAAGAGAAATTAGAACATTCTAGTTCATGAAATGTTTCTTATTTCTTAACTCAATCAGCTCTATATAGTATCATAATCAAATTCCATAAAGTCAGAGCTTCATTTAGCTAAAAATGACTTGACAACAACAATAAACCCAGTGTAATTCCACAAGTGGGGTCTGGGAAGGATAGGATATACGCAGTGTCACAGACCTTACCTCTACCTTTGTGGGGTAGAGGTTGTTTCCTATAGACCCTCGGCTCAAAAGAAGTGTAATCAAAGCAAAGTAGGAACGAAATAGCGACAGTAAAATGGCAAGGTAAACAAAGCAAATGAATTACTTGACAGACCAAATATTCATGGATTAGTCACAAGAAGAAGTTGACCAGATAAAATTACGTCTACATTTGATTAAGTTACATAAGGACTAACGAGAGTTGAAGAAAACTGATTTTGGCTCTAAACTTCAAATGAGGTCAGATCTAATCTGTTCTTTTGGCAGTGTTGTATTAACGACCTGACATAGCTCAACTGGATTTCTGAACTCAGTTCTGTATATACAACTACCGAAGGAATCCTGGAAAAATTTGTGTTTTGGTCTAAACCGTGTATTTGTCTTAAGAAATTCATTGAATGCGTATAAATTATTAGTTTAGAACCAAGTAACTTAAGAAGACTAGAATCCCGAACCCATAACTTCAAATCCTGGCTCTGCCTCTGTCTTCAGCAAGCTTTGTTCACAAACTTATGCAAAAAAATTCTTGTTGTAAGATTGAATCTCATTGTTGACATATTCTTCATAAAGGAGATGCTCGTGTTATAGGAGTAACAAGTTTAATGTTGCAGGAAGGTCTATTCATGTAATGACTTTCGAAGTTGGAGCAGTACTCGAGGACGCTAAATGGCAAGCCCCCGTATATTGTTTCGAGAATAAAAAGGTTAAAGATCACCCTGCATCAGACAACAATATTCTGGATATTGGCTCAAATGGTATTTTGAGAGAGTTCATATAGCTGAGAATATGTAAATAGCTAGTACGTGTTTTTAGTAATGTAAATGTATTTGCCTTAGTTTGCTGCCTGTATCAGAAGTTGACAGGATAGCAATAACCAGTTCCACCCCCAACTGTATTGGCAATAAGAAGCTTGCTGAAAAGCAGTTAATTCCATCAGCGTTGTATATAACAATAACCTATGTTGCGTGAACTTTTCCTTCAAAATGGTGAAGGGTGCGTGTCAGATCCTCTAAGAGTAGCGCATTGTTATTTGGGGAATTCAAAACAAAGCAATTTAGGCAATTTTCGGGCTCAATAGTACTCACTTAGGAAAGAAAGATATCTCACTCAATTCAACTACATATTTTAGGGTATCTTTTTCTAATAATATAATGTTTGCATTTGACTGTATTTCTTGGACGTTCCATGATTAAATCGATCGGCAACACTTTCGAGATGTCACCTTGTTTATAGATATATATATATATATAAAATCAATTCCATTTGATACCTAACAAATAATGCACTCAAATTACCATTTATTTATGTTCTCCCTTATTATATTACTGGAGTCATGAAATCAAAGTTTGTAATTATAAATAGTAAATATGATGAATCAAATTGGACTGGTTGAATCATAATCATTGTCTATCCTATCATGACCCAATCTAGTTTGACTTAGTACATCTTTGAGCAAGATTGGATAATAACACACATTGATTAAGTTTATTTATTATAACCACTCAAATTTAATTTAATCCGTTCATTTGTCACCCTTACTTGTATAGCTCCTTCCCTATGTGTCAATTATCAAACTTGAGGTCCTTGTTGCCAAACAAAGAAAGAAAAAAGAGAGATTTCACATCTGAGGCTCTAATTCTTGAAGGCAAAACTATCTTCTCCATGTCATTATATTTCCTACCTAATTTCAAACGAGGTAGCCCAAGATTTTTTTCTGTTTCCTTCCTTATTTAATTCAGGATCTAAATTTAAATCAGATGATGTGACATCTCACATTCTCAATGATTTATGATTTTTAATTTTCTTTTTGAAAAATTAATTTAAATAGTCACTCGCTCAACAGTTTAAATTAAAAATAATCAACGAATATATAATATATGTATAATACGTATATAAATATATAATTAATGTATAATCTATATATGAGCTAAACTAACATGTGTTAAATAATTAAACTGGTTATTTGTGTAAAGATCTCTTTATTTTTTGCGGATCATTCGCACAAATGACCCTATTTTGGGGTGGTCTTTAATTTTTTTCCTTTATTATTTTTGGCGCAACATAATTAGAATTTCGCTCGGTATAATTAGTGTTTATTTTCGGCATATGTATCATACACAACTCACATATTATGCCGGATCTGGCATAACTGTCAACACTCAACATAATATGAAAAAGATATAGTTTCAGATTTCGGCGGGCATATTAGCGTTTAATTTCAACATATGTATCATAACATCCACATAAACTATGCCGGATAAGGCATAATTTCCAACACTTAACATAATTTTAAAAATACTATAAAACTATGCCGCATAACCCAATTCCTATATAATTTATGCCACGTGAGGCAAAAATTCAGTTTTCGAAGAAAAAATATTATGAAAATTATGCCTTACGAAGTAGATCTAAATATTTTCATAAAATAAATAGCAAAGACAAAAATTTAAAACCACAAATATGAAGGGCAAAAATTAAAGAAAAGTGATTTGAGGGGCAATCTCACAAGAAAGTGTTTTTTTGCATGTAGTCTCAAGTTTATGATACTTGGGAAGGTCTGCCACGTACTGAAGAATTAAACAATGTAGCATGCATAGGTCTTCTTACATTAAATGTCAAAGTTACAGGACAACATTAAATGTTATAGTCCTTACAACTTAAAAATTTGTAAAACTCGTGTAACTTAAAGATCGACTACCAAAAATAAAATAAAAATAGAGATCTTGAAATCCTTTTTTTTTTTTTTGACGAAGGAACCCGCAGTCCCTACTCTCTCGAGTGCGCACAGGGTAAACCCCGGACTGACGCAATAGCCTGCAAATCACGTCAGCCGATTAACCACACTTGGCAAGCCATGTGTGACAGGCTCAACCAAGAAGGTTTATGCAAGGGATCGAACTAGTGACCTTGCGGTCCTGCTCTCTACTGCTACACCAACTTGGCTACCCTAGCGGGTGAGATCTTGAAATCCTGAGTCATATATTGTAGTATTGGAAATTAACGGATTGTTTGTCCGTGAACAAGTTATACTATAATTATAATGTGGGATTATAGTGCAAGATTAAATTATAATGAGATTATTTAATGAATATAATTATATTGGTAAAATTTTAATTTATTGGACTAAAATAAAATTGGCCAAATACATAAGTGTGACTCCTTAAACTTTTCATAATTTTTCGAATTTCAACTAATGCTAGTTCCTATTAGACACTTCAACATCAAACAAAGTGTGCCATTTAAACCCTTTAGAACTAACCAGCAAAAATGATATAATGCGTGAACTACACGCACCGTGACTTGGCAAAACTGACAAATGAAAAAGAGCCATGTGGCTTTTTAGTCCAACTAATTCAAAAAAAATAAAAATATACCCAAGACTGCCCCTCCCGCCCCAGCCAACCTTGCCATTAAACTAATAACCTAGATTTCTTCTACTATCAAAGTGACCTGCACTTTATTTCATTTCCCATCTCATGAAAACCTTTTCGCTTCGCTTAGCCTTATCCTGTATAAGCAATTAGTCCATTAAGAATTTAGAGAAAACCCAAATCTTAATTGTGATTTTGATACTATTTAAGTTCTGTGAAATTTTCAGGGGCGGATTTAGGGGGTTGGACAGGGTGTTCACTCTCGGTGAAATATTACATATTATATAGGGTAATTTTTTTGTGTTTATGGACATATATTAACGTTCGAATACTCTGAAAAAAATATAAAAAAATTAGTTCAAGTGGTCCAGAATGTTCAAAATTATCTCCAGAATAGCTTTTGTTATTTTTTTCGAAACTCATGAATGAAAATTTTGGATCTGTCACTGACCATACCAGTCCCTTTTCCTCATTATCACCTTCACCATCCACAAAAATATCACCATCGGCCTCGCCACCATTCTCCACCACTTCAGCCAATTTTTTTACAGCTCCAACCGTCTTCCTCACACCATTTTCTTTCAACAAAGAACATACACAGTACACGTTTCCCTCTTTCAAAGAAAAATCATGACAACTTTAAGTAACTGCTCATGCATTTGGCCAATAAAATTGAAATTGCTCCTTGAGTGATTTTATTTCAATAGTAAAATATATATACAAAGGTATAATGCTAGTCTTAAGGAAGACTTATCTAATTAGCCTAAAATATAAGATACTAATTTATAATCATCATAACTAATATGATTACAATCCTAAAATAAAGATATTACAATATTCATCATATTCATGATTAATGGTGATTAGAGATAACTATGGGATTGCCCCATAATTATTCTAATAGTCCCTCGCATTCTTAGTGGGAGGTTCTCGTATGATGAGACTGTCCCTGAAATCATCAAAAAGTACGTGTGGAAGACCTTTTGTGAAGATGTCTGCAATCTGATAGCAGGACAATACATGGAGAACACAGACTTGTCCACGTGCAACCTTTTCTCAGACAAATAATATATCCATTTCGATGTGTTTTGTGCGCTGATGCTGAACATGATTATCAGGTAAGTATATCGCACTCACATTATCACAATAGACCACAATTGTCTTTTCAATCGGACAATGTAGCTCTAACAGAATATTACGAAGCCAACATAATTCAGCAACCACATTGGCTACACCTCGGTATTCTGCCCCTCAACACTCGACTGAGACAACGTGGATTATCATTTTAACGACCATGAAATAAGATCGTCCCCCAAGAACACGCAATAACCAGAGGTGGAATGTCGTGTGTGTGGACATCCACCACAATCCGCATATGTATAGGAGGAGAGACTCGAAACGGAGGACTTATACAGATGCAAACCAAAATGAAGAGTACCATGAACATACCGCAGAATTCTCTTGAGGGCCCATATATGCTCTTCCTTCGGATTATGCATGTGTAAAAAAACTTGATGGACCGCATAGGAAATATCGGGTCTCGTGAAAGTCAGATACTGCAAGGCCCCTGCTTGGTTGCAGTAATATGTTGGATCACAGTATGGAGTACATGTAGAGTTACTCAATTTTGTCTTTGTATCGACCGACGTATGTGATGGTTTGCATGAGGACATTCTGGCTTTTTCAATTATTTCCTCGGCATACTTCCTCTGACTGAGAATAGACCACATGCACATTGAGTCACAGCAATGCCTAGGAAATAATTTAAAGGACCCAAGTCCTTCATTACAAATTCTGTTACAAGAAGAGACATAATAGACTGACAAAGTGATGTAGATGACGATGTGAGAATAATGTCATCTACATATAAAAGGATATATGACATGTCATTTCCCTTCCTATAAATGAACAATGACTGATCGGACTTGCTGTGTGAGAAGTCCAGTTTGGATACAAACCATGCAAATCTGTTATACCATGCCCGGGGAGCATGTTTCAAACCATATAAAGATTTTTTCAACATGCAAACATAATTCGGATGTGTAGAGTCGCGGAAACCCAATGGCTGGTGCATGTAAATTGTCTCTTGCAGATCGCCATGTAAGAATGAATTTTTGACATCGAATTGATGAATGGTCCATCATTTTGACAGTGCCAGGCTAAGAACAGTCCAGATAGTTGTTGGCTTAACCACCGGACTGAAAGTTTCACCACAATCTACTCCAACTTGCTGAGACCTGCCATCACCAACAAGATGAGCTTTGTATCTCGCAAATGAGCCATCAAAATTTTTTTATGACAGAAAACCCACATAGACCTAATTATGTTCACATTAAATGGACGGGGCACTAATTCCCACGTCTTATTTGTAATAAGAGCATTAAATTTGTCTAACATGACAACTTTCCAATTCAGGATTCTTTGGTAGAGGTGATGGTTGGACCAAAGATAGTAAGCTAAAATGACGTTTGAGTTGAAAAATCCCATGCATGGCACGGGTTTCAATGGTCCGAGGTTGTGCTATCATCAGTTGGGTATTAGGGGTCTCGGGTATGGCATTGGGCTAAGAGGTGGTGTTTTGGCCCAAATTAGAATGTGGTTGAAATTGGGTTGTCGTTGGGTTATTGGGCTGGGATGATGCACGGGTTATTGGGCTGGATTGGTGTGCGGGTGAGGGAGCAGTGGCCTCCCTCACTTGGGCCTGGCTTCCACTGAAAATGGACTGGGCCGAGACCATCGGTAAAGAGGCAGTGGCCTCCGAACGTGGACTCGTCCAGTCCCGTTTTGTGGTTGGGCCGGGATATTTTGGGAGGTTTGTTGGGTAGTTCCCATCTGATTTTGGGTATTGAGATGGTGGTGTAAAATTGGATGTATTCTGTTGTCCAAAAAATCATATGAAGGTGATGATGCCACATGAGAGTTAGCAAACGGGAAATTGGACTCATCAAAAACTACATGACGAGAAATAATAATTTTTTCGTTCGTCGTATCATAACTTTTATATCCCCTATGATTTTGTGGGTATCTCAAAAACACGCAAGGAATGGAATGAGCCTGCAATTTGTTAATGGTTGTGGACGGAAACAAAGGATAACACAAACACCCTCAAATGTGTAAAAGATGGGAGACGATGATACAACATTTGTGTAGGTGACACGTTGGATAATATTTTGCTAGGAAGAATATTTAGAAGATAGGTAGCCATTTGAAATGCATGATGCCAAAACTTTTGTGGTGTGGAAGAATGCACAAGAAGTGTGCGAAACATATTGTTAATCGTTCGAATTTTTCTTTCGGCTTTCCCATTTCGAGGTGATGTATGTGGACATGAAAGACGCAAAGACATCCCATTTTGATGACAAAAATCATTAAACTGAGCATTTATGAATTCCCTCCCATTGTCACATTGAAAACATTTAATGGATTCGTCAAATTGAGTTTTGATAAAAATACTAAATTGTTTAAAAATGGTGAAAGCTTGTGATTTTGCCCTAAGAGAAATGTCCACAAAAAATTTGAATAATGATCCAAAATAAGCATATAATATTTATGACCTGCAGAACTCAAAATTAGTGATGTCCACAAATCACAATGAATAAGAGCAAATGGCATAAGCGTATGAGAAGTAGAGGATGCAAAAGGAAGCTTAACATGTTTTCCAAACACAATTTTGGCAAACAGAATAGTCCAAAAGTTTGTTACAAGAAAACAATTTATTCTTCCTAATATTATTAAAAATTGGTGCTCTTGGGTGTTCCAACCTATTGTGCCATATAATAAGAGAAATAGTTGCAAAGGTTGATGGTTTGGTCATGCGATTGTTGGAAACAGTGGTGATGGGATACAAGTCCCCCGTGCTATTACATCTCATTAGTGGCATACCCGTCTGAAAATCCTTCACAGAAAAGCCAAACATATAAAAATTCACAGAAACATTGTTGTCAATTGTAAAACGTCGAAGATATATCAAGTTTTTAATAAGTTTTGGTGCATATAAGACGTTTTTCAAATATAATGGTGGGTGGAGGGGGTAGTTGTACATGACCAATACAACGAATTGGAATTTCCTATCCACTGCCGACAATAATATTTTTATTACTTCTCATATTAAAATAAGACGAGAGATTATATTGAGACGCCGTCATGTGAGATGTTGCCCCTGTGTCCATATACCACGACTCATCTGTAACATTCAGATTCATGTGGTTCATGGATTGTTCAATATCAGTGGGAGAATAGCCTACATAAGATGGTGCCTGGGCTGCAAATGCATGTTATGGACGAGAACCTAGAATTTTAGGCTGTCGGTTTGAAGATGAGGGCCTGTCCCAAGAGGAAGTTGGGTATGGGCATGACGGGGCAGTCCATTATGGGGTCCAGGCCCACGGTGGGTACTGCCCCTACTGGTTGATGTCGCCGGTTGGTTGGCCGCATTCCCTACCTCGTCCATTTCCACTATTATTTTTCCTTTGTTATTGTTACCGTTTAAACCCCATTTTTTACCATTATTGTTGCGATTTCCATTTCCACCCGAACCAGAATTTTGTGGCTGAAAATCTGCGAAAAATGAGTAGGTGGAGACGAGAGCAGTTCCGGCGGTGGCCGCTCCAGAGGATGCCTGTTTTGCTTTCCGTGTTTCTTCGACAATTAACCTCGAACGGGCCTCATAGAAAGGAGGCAACGGATTACTCGGCTGAATGAATGTAGCAACTCCATCATACTGTTCATTCAGCCATGCAATCAACTGAAGAACCAACCGTTGATTTGTTACCGGCGAAACAATGTTTGATAGTTGGTCTGCGAGCACCTTCAATTCTTGACAATAGGCGGAAACATTGGAGAAATCATCCAATTTAACATTAGTAAATTGGTGTTCAAGATATACAGCCCTATAAATTTTGTTATCTTGAAATATATTTTGTAAGCGTTCCCACGCATGTTGAGCCGTAGAGTTCGGCTCTAATATGGTATGTAAAAGATCGTTTGATATAGTGCCATAAATCCATTGAAGGACTATATCATCTAAACGGGACCATAGTTTTTTGTCCACCGCAGGGGTATCCGATGATGATTCGGAAGGGATGATATGGTCTATTACCTCATAAGCGCGGCAATGAATTTTGAACAATTCCGCCCAAGAGGTGTATTGCCCTTTTTCCATTTCAAGTGTTATGGAAATAAAGTTCTTGACGGCAAGAGTAGGATGTAAGTTTTGTTTTTCGGTCATAGTTTCTCCACGCTACAAACAAAATAAGACCAAAAAGAAGAGGATAGTGTTTTGTGAAATTAATTTGGAGAACCCTAAGTGTCGGCTAGGGTTTGTGAAAAAGGGAAAAAAAGAGAAGAAAAAATGAGGGCCGATGGGTGGGGGGGGGGGTAGTTTAGGGTTTGGGTTGAAGTGGTTTAGTATTAGGTTTTGTAGAAAACCCTAGGGTTTTGAAGATGAGGGCCGAAAAAACAAGAAAAAAATCGGCTAAGGGAGGAGAGGAAAAAATATTTAGGGCAAAATATTTTTGGCTCTTGATACCACGAGGGAAATTGATTCCTTGAGTGATTTCATTCCAATGGTAAAATATATATACAAAGGTATAATGCTAGTCTTAAGGAAGACTTATATAATTAGCCTAAAATATAAGATACTAATTTACAATCATCCTAACTAATGTAATTACAATTCTAAAATAAATATATTACAATATTCATCATATTCATGATTAATGGTGATTACAGATAATTATGAGATTGCCCCATATTTATTCTAATAAAAATATATGTGGTACATTATACGATATGTATTTAATTTTACACTACATAAATTTGAACAAATTTTTATTTTTAACTTTAATCTTGTCTTTCTTAAAAACTTTTAAAGAAGAGCTCGGGAATAGGAAAAATGTGTCCATTGATTATTTTATCTCGGAATTAGCAATCTCCTAATTGTTATCCCACATGAAATGTAGTATAAAAATAATTCTAAAATAAAAAATATTCAACCTAATACGGAATAAGAAAAACTCACATTTTATTTTTAGGATATTATATACTTATCCTTGTAATGAAATACCAATAAGAGTGTTTAGTGAGATTGTTCTATTAATGTATTTTAGAGATAACAAGAGCATTTATTATAATTCTGTACTCTATTCATTTTATGATATTAGTACAGATTTCCATTCTGATCATGTATTAAATTATTGATTGAACGAAGCAAATTATTATGTCTATTATATTTTCTGAATTACTATTGAATTGCACTCGATCCGGATAAAATTCCTACAACAGTAAATTACAACTCATCAACCACTCACAATATATGTTAATAATAAGCAAAATGTGTCATTTATTTTATTTATTTCTCTAGTAAGCTACACTAATTCGTATTGACTTCTAAATCGTTTATCAAATTAATCTACTTTAGAAATAGTATATAAATAATTTAGCCAAACCCCACTTAACTATTCCCTCTGTCCCAAAAAGATTAGTCTACTTTCATTATTAGTTTGTCCCAAAAAATTGACATCTTTATATATTTAGAAATAATTTAACTTTATGAGATCATTTACAACCACATAAATATCTAAGATTTGTTTTGGACCACACATTTCAAGAGTCTTCCTTTATTTCTTAAATTTTGTGTCACTCAAACTAGACCAATCTTTCTGGGATGGAGAAAGTATCTTTTTAGAATTCAGAATTTATAACTCAAAATTTATTTTCATCACTGCTTCTGGGTTAAAAATATGTGACTTATTTATGAAAACAAAAATCTATATTATATTAAAAGCATGAAATCCTAAACTTAAAAGTTAAATTACTAAAACACCGTTCTAAAAAATTAAATGACTTATTTAAATAAAAGATGAACCTATTGTTTATGAAAAGGTATTTTCAATACTAAAGGGTACATCTATTCATAAAAAGGTACATTTATTGTTTGTTGAATCTCTATAAATATCTTTCTTCACATAAAATTTACACTAAAGAATTTAATTTTGTCATTCCACATAATGCAAATCATAAATATTTGGGATAGCCCGTGCAAAGTCACCAATATATATATATATATATAATTAGTGAAGCTAATTGCAATGCCATTACCGATTTTGAAAGGTTGCATCTACTCTTTTCTCTATCTCTTTCCCTGACACCATTTGAAGAAATCTTTTCATCACTACCATTTTATATTAATTCCAACTTTATTTACTTTTTTTGAATTGTAATATTCACTTGACCAATTCATTCGACAATGGCTCCTTGTATAATATTTTCTACACATAGACTTGGATGTTGACAAATATGACTATTATGATTCTAAAATATCATAATTATTTATTCCAAAAGCCCTTAAAATTATTGAAATACGAGTCCGTCCACAATCTCATATATGTAATTGGTTAATTTTAGGAATTTCAAAAAATAATTTATGCAAATTGGATTCTGACGTGTAGCGCATGTGTCGAGAGACTAGTAAAAATAAAAGAGGCCATTGGGGTTACATGAATGCAGATGCAAATTAGCACCAAAAAAAGGGGTGAGGCAGATGAGGTTGTTATTCCCTTAATCAGAGGTCGCGGGTTCGAGCCATGAATATAAAAATTCTTGGTAGGGAGCGCTTCTCTCAGAAATGGGCTCTATCCGACGCGAATCCGGATATAATCAGGCTCCAATGTAGATACCGGACACCGAATGAAAAACAAGAAAAAAATGCATATGCAAATATAAGATTTTAATTTGTTAGGTTCATCCTTTAGCTTCTTACGATCGAATTCATTATACTTTTGAAATTAATAATTAAAACTTTAATACTTATTAAAATTTTAATAATTTTATATATACTAAAAATATTATATATATTCAATGTTAAAAATATTGAATTTAGATAAACCGGATACTTAAATTCTACATCCGCGGCACTGCATTACCTGTCCTCTTTGTCGTGATTTTGTTGTTGTAGGGTGAAAGTACGTTAAGTATAGTTAACATTTGAAGAGAATAAAAACCAGAATATAAGCCAACTGATTATTAATGGAAAGAATATTTGACTATGTTCCATAGAACTCGATCGGCTGATGATAATAGTTTGATGGAATCACGAGTCGCAATAGTATGATTGAAATAATAAATGAAAAGCATTTATATACACATACATACATATATACAAAATAATCTCTTAAATATACCTTCGAACAATTTTAGTCCTTTAAGCTTTTTAAAAGTGAGTACTTTAAGTTCCTGCCAAATATCTAATAAAGTTCGATTGTTAGATTAAAAAGAAATTAAAAGATTTAACGGGAACTCATAAATGAATATTAATAGAATTAGATTGCATTTAAAATTGTACATCTCCTATATTAGGTAGAACTAGATTTCTCTTGTAATTTGAATTGATTAGTTACTTAGTTTGTAGAAAGATAAATATTTTTGTACAATTATATATAGTGTAAATCATTAATGAAATAAGGGGAAAAATATTTCTTACATGGTATCAGTAGTCTAGGAAAAGTTCCTGAAACCCTAACTCTGCTTCCTTGTGTCCGACGCCCCCCTCCCCCTCTTCTTTTTGTCGCCGACCACCCTTCTCCCCGTCAACCATGTCTGACTCAAAATCTTCTTTTCATCCAGCCCTCACAGTTTCCAACATCAAATCCCATGTTTCCATTACTCTTGAGATGAGAAACGTCCATTATGCAACGTGGGTGGAGCTCTTCAAGATTCACTGCCGCTCCCACCGGGTCATTCATCACATAATTCTGCCGAAAAAAGGCAAGGAGAAGGTGCCGAAAACCGACGACGAAAGAGAACTATGGTTAACCCTTGATGCGACAATTCTTCAGTGGATTTAGGCCACTATTTCTAGCGATTTGTTGCATACAATTATTGAGCCTGACTCCACGATAATGGAGGCTTGGGATCGCTTACGCGACATATTCCAAGACAACAAAAATTCTCGGGCCATTACTCTTGAATAGGAATTCTCCACCACCGACATGGCGGACTTTTCCAATGCTTCCGCATATTGTCAATGGCTCAAGGTGTTATCGGACCAACACAAGAATGACGGCGCGTCGGTCACTAACAATCGACTTATTTGACAACTAGTGGTCGGCCTAACCGATGCATTTAGTAGAGTGGGTACGCTCATCCGCCAAAGCAATCATCTACCACTGTTTTACGAAATCCGCTCTATGCTCATTCTCGAAGAAGCGGGTTTTACCAAGAAGACATCCACAGTGCCAAATTATGCCTTAGTTGCCGCTCCGTCCGATGAGAGTTCGTCACAATTTGAAAATTTGCCGCCAAATCATTGCCAGAAGGGCCGAAACGGCGGTAATGGGAGCAAAAACCACGACAGCGGCCACAACGGTGGTAAAGGCGCCGGCAACCGCCACGGAGTAGGTGGCAGCAGTGGCGGCGGCTAGCAGCACCCACCAGCCCAGTGGCAGCCGAGGGCACCCTGGGCAATGGGTCGGCACCATGGGCATGACAGTGGCCTTGGGACGTACCGCCCCGCCCCTATCTAGCCGGCAGTAACTGGGCTAGGCCCATGTCACATCCAGCAACCCAGCAGGCCCGTCCGGTATGTAGCAACCCATGCATTCTTGGGCCATTGCCGAGCCAGTGACAGCAGGCCCACTCAGCAGTGGCGACCCGACATATATCAAGGCCGCGATGCACATTTTTAGGCTTACTCGACGCAAATTGGTACATGGACACCGGTGTAACGTCTCATATGACGTCCTCACAAGGTAATCTCTCATCCTATTTTAATTTGAGCAATAATTATGGTATAATTATCGTAAATGGTCATTCAATTCCAATTCGTGGTTATGGTACTACAAACTTGTCTCCCCCGAACCCACCGTAAATTTTAAAAAATGTCCTTCACGCACCTAAATTAATTAAAAACTTGATTTAAGTTAGAAATTTTACTACTGATAATTGGGTTTCTGTTGAATTTGATCCTTTTGGGTTTTCCGTGAAGGATTTTCAGACGGGGATGCGTCTAATGAGATGTGATAGTCAAGGCGAGATTTATTCAATCACCACAACCACACATCAAGCCAAATTACCATCCACTTTTGCAGCTTTAGCTCATTCTTTATGACATGACCGTTTGAGTCATCCGGGAGCACATGTTTTTGCTTTCCTTAAATAAAATAAATTTATTGAGTGTACTAGACCTCCTAGATCTCATGTTTGTCGCTTTTGTTCTCTTGGAAAACATGTTAAGTTGCCTTTTGTTCCTTCAAATTCTCGTACTATTATGCCATTTGATATTATTCATAGTGATATTTGGACATCTCCCATTTTGAGCTCTTCGGGCCATCGATATTATCTTCTGTTGTTGGATGATTACTTTAATTTTTGTGGACGTTTTCTTTGTCTAAAAAGTCACAAGTTTTTTCTATATTTCTATCCGGTAGAGCATACATCCGCACTCAATTTGAACGGGAAATTAAAAATATTCAGTGTGATAATGATAGAAAATTTGATAATAGGCCTTTTTGAGATTTTTGCAAAACTAATGGTTTATCGTTTCGTCTCTCGTGTCCACATACATCATCTCAAAATGGAAAAGCATAAAGAAAATTTTGAACCATTAACAATAATGTTAGAACCTTACTTGCCCATGCCCCTTTACCACCATCTTTTTGGCATCATGCGTTACAAATGTCAACCTATCTGTTAAACATACTTTCGAACAAACAAGTAGCCTACCAATCCCCATTCAAAATTTTATACCTAAGGGACCCTTCATATTCTCATTTACGGGTTTTCGGGTCTTTATGATATCCTCTCTTTCCTTCTACTACGATTAATAAACTTCAACTCCGTGCGTTCTTTTGGAATATCCGTCAAATCATCGTGGTTACAAATATTTCGACTTATCCTTTAATAAAATCATCGTAAGTCGTCACGTAATTTTTGATGAAACATATTTTCCTTTTGCCAAATTACATTATTTCGGGCCTCCTACCTATGATTTTTTTGACGATAGCATACCCTCATATTTGATTCATAAATTAGCCTTTCAAACATGCCCAATGTTTTCCGGTGTCTCGGCCCAATCACTAAGCCCAGCAGTTGTTGGCCCAACTGAGTCTCTCGCCGGCAGCCCATTGCCGCGAGGCCCAGTGGCTGGCAGTCCGCTGGGTCTCAGCCCATCATCCAGCTCGAGTAGCCCACTGCCCAACAATCAAGTCACTGCCAGCCCACTGTCGGGCAGTCCATCCTTCCCACCTGTCCTAACTCCAATTTCGATCCAACGGCCTGTCACTCGTAGCCAACATGGGATTTTTAAGCCAAACAAAAAATACGATCTTCACACCCATGTTTCCAAGTCATCGTTGCCTCGTAATCCCGTGTCTGCCATTAATGACCCGAATTGGAAAATGGCTATGGATGATGAATTTAATGCTCTTATTAATAATGAGACGTGGGATTTGGTACCCCGTCCCCCTGATGTTAATGTGATTCGGTCTATGTGATTTTTTAGTCATAAAGAAAAATTTGATGGTACATTTGAGAGGCACAAAACCCGTCTTGTAGGTGATGGAAAGACTCAACATGTTGGTGCAGATTGTGGTGAGACTTTCAGTCTGCTGGTCAAACCGACAACTATCAGGACGGTCCTCAGTCTGGCTCTTTCGAAGGCATGACCGCTTCATCAGCTTGATGTAAAAAATGCCTTCCTGCATGGATACCTCAATGAAATAATGTACATGTATCAGACCCATAGGGTACAAAGACCCTACTTATCCTAATCTTGTGTGCCTACTGAAGAAATCATTTTATGGGCTCAAACAAGATACAAGAGGTTTGTGGATTACGTTTCACATATTGGGTTTTCTAACATCATGTCTGATCATTCTCTATTCATCTACCGTCAGGGTAATGGTATTGCTTACATTCTTTTGTATGTGGATGATATTATCTTAACTGCCTCACCTAATGCTCTTCGCAAGTTTATCATGTCACAACTTGGCTCTGAGTTTGCAATGAAAGATCTAAGGCCACTGAGTTACTTCTTGGGGATAGCTGTGACACGTCATGCAGGTGGTTACAGAGATTGTTGAACGAGCTGGCATGTCATCGTGTAGGCCATCTGCCACTTCGGTTGACACTAAACCGAAGTTGAGTGCTTCTTCCAGCAATCCATATGTTGATCCCTCACATTACCACAGCCTTGCAGGGGCCCTGCGATATCTCAGCTTCACGAGGCCCGACATCTCTTATGTTGTACTATATGTTTGTCTATTCATGCATAGCCCAATAGAGGATTACATGCATGCTCTCAAACGCATTGTGCGTTATATTTAGGGTACTCTCGATCATGGCTTGCACTTATATCCATCTTCGACAACCACTCTTATTTCATATACAGATGCCGATTGGGGTGGTTGTCCGGATATCAGACGCTCTACGTCTGGTTATTTCTTAGTGATAATTTGGTCTCTTGGTCCTCAAAATGGCAAGCAACCTTGTTGAGATCCAGTGACGAAGTAGAATACCGAGGAGTTGCCAATGTGGTGTCTGAATCTTGTTGGCTACGGAACCTTCTTTTAGAGCTCCACTGTCCGGTTCCGAAGGCGACATTGGTTTATTGTGATAATGTTAGTGCTATTTATCTCTCACGGAATCCGGTTCACCACCAACGCACTAAACATATTGAGCTGGATATATTCACTTTGTTCGCGAAAAGGTTGCTCGTGGACAAGTACGTGTCTTACATGTCCCGTCACGTTATCAGATTGCCGACATCTTTACAAAAGGTCTTCCGCTGGTTTTTTATTTGAAGACTTTCGGGACAGTCTCAGCATACTCCGACCTCCCGCTTCGACTGAAGGGTGTAATAAAATTAGATTGCATTTAAAATTGTACATCTCCTTTATTAGGTAGAATTCGATTTCTCTTGTAATTAAGATTGATTAGTTACATAGTTTGTAGCAATGTAAATATTTTTGTACAATTATATATAGTGTAAATCATTAATAAAATAAGAAGAATATTTCTTACGGATATGAATTTTTTGTAGTTCTACTATTTTTAATCTATTTCTGGTCAGATGCAGTTTTTGAGATATAGCTTCTGCTATTTTTTTGTTGTCTATTGTCAAATTACATGTAGTTTTTTTTAGTGCTGCAATCTTTAAACTTTAACGAAACATATTTTATTTTTCTAGTTAAATGTATATTTTTCATAATTTCTCTTAAATTTATTAATTAAAATTTGTTAAAAATTTAATAGATAGTAAAATACTCATTTTTAACAAACTAAGACAAATCAAAATTACTAAAGAAAAGTTTATTTTGAAACACCCACAAACATAAGATATCATTTTTATTATATTTTTTTATGTTTATACAAGGACCGAGTAAATATTTACTCATGTAATTAAAAAAAAAACATAGTAGGCTGTACTCTCGAAGGTATCGATCACAAAGAGTTTTGTGTACAAAAAAGCAAAATAACAGTTAATTAAATTCGTTTGAAGCAATGAGATTTAAATTGCTAAAACAAATAAGATAACATCTATGATTAGTTTTATTTAATATATTAATCGCGCATTTATGCAAATTACTAATACTAATATTGGCAATAAATAAAAAACATAGTAGGCTGTTCCTCGAATATATCGATCACAAAGAGTTTTGTCATTTAGTAGCAAATATGCCACATTTATGGCGTTCCAGGGGAGAAGGCCCATTGTTTTCTCACGTGATCATCATTTCTTAATTCTATTTTTATACCATTTTATTAGAAATAAATACTGCTCACTTGTGGTAGGTACACTAGAAAAGATCCAGTACATAAAATATTTTAATAGAATTTCGGAAAGGGCCGCATTTCAAAAAGTGTGATTTGGACAAAAAATCTTAATTTAAGTATTAGTGATTATTTCTATCCTTCAAACCCGTGACATATAAATCAGAAAGAGATAATTTAGTCAGTCCGGGGTTTATCCTGTGCGCACTCAAGAGAGTAGCGGCAGCGGATTCCTTCGTCAACGAAAAAAAATAATAATTTACGTTTGCACCTAAGCGAGAGATCCATCAGTAGAATGGACCCTTCTTGAGTTTCGATCCGTATTTTTGGGTAATTTTTTATTCCTATTTAGAGTCTATGTACGCATAATATGTTGTTCGTATATAAAAAGTTTTAATTATAATTAATTAACATATACTATTACCTCATTAATCACTATATCATGATAAAATAATAGAGTTTGATGTAATATTGGGTGCAAGTAAGTTTTTATCATTGAGGGAGATTCATGTATAATGAAGGGTTAATGGAGACGGATTTAAGATTTTATAACATGGATGCACCATTAAAAAGGAGAAAAAATTAAGTGAGAATTATCCCTATTTCTCTGATAAATAACTTAATATTTTACCAAGTACACCATTTAACATTTTTAAAATATGAGTGTCAGTAGATAATATTAAATCAATTTTTAAAAATAACAATATATCCAGTGAAATCCAACAGATAGACCATCGGCTCAGAATAAAAAATAAAAAAGCATGTCAAATAGAAATCGCTTATATATATATATATATATATATATATATATATATATATATAATACCTAATTTGACATAGAGACGGTTCACGTGCACTATAAGTTGGGCTATAAATTCTCCCTTGGGTGCGACTCTAAGAGATGGACTCGATCGAATGGCCAATCACTTGCGACTTTTGTAGGAGATATAATTTGAAATTATTGTGAATGTGTAGTATATTGGCTCAAGTCTCAATTTATGAGATATTTTTTTAATTTATTCTCAAAAGAATGATATTTTTCCAATATTTAAAAATAACTTAACTTAATTTTTATTTTATCTTTAATAAAATAATGTATAATCACGTAAATATTTATGATTTTTCTTTAGACAACAATTTCAAGAAAAAAATAGTATCATGCCCGATGAAATGACATTTCATAAATTAGAATGAAGAGTACATAATGCCAAAGGGTGTTTTAGTGGTCAAATGAAGTGGGTTGAAAATTATGAAATTTCAAGTTCAAATGCAATATTAACTGATTTTTTTCATCTGTACAAGTGTTGACGGACAAAATTACCTAATCTTGTACTGGTGGGAGGTAGCAAATACCTCAAGAAATTAATAGAGATTCACATAAATTGATCCGGACTTCATAATTATTAAAAATAAACTGGTAGGGAAGAAGTACTCAGTGGTCCTTTTTGTTATCTTATCACTAGAAATCGAAATATTTGTCATTTGAAAAAATTGATTTTTTTTTATTTTCACCTTCGTATTTACTCTTAACAAATGTGGAAAACAATTAGTACGGTGAAAAGAAATAATAGTATTAAATTAAAAATAAAAACAGAAATAATATTTATTTACTTAATTTTCTTAATAATACCATTTATTAAGGGATATGCAAAAATGTAAATATAAAAAAATAATACTAGATATTAAGGTTAATAGCAAAAAAAAGGACAATAATCCAGACCCAATGCAAACTCTCATATCCTCCATTTTTTAAGTTTCGAATTCGAATCTTGAGCATGAATTTTTTTTATTAGAAGCGCTTTCACCTAATAATAGATCTTACGCGCTGTCGATCTAATTAATCGAGCTCAATAAAAATAATGAACATCAAATAAAAAGCAAAAAAAAGAAAAACTCAAAATCTTGTGTGTTCCAAAATATATTTAAAAAAAAAAACAAAAACAGCTGTGCACAGTCAGCACTGGACTAGTAGACTGAATCTACAGCTATAATAATAGATGCAAAAAGGAGTGAAAAATTAACAACCTAAAGTAACTGCGCCACCATTATGTACTGAAATATTCTTCATTTATCCTACCTTCATTTACTCAGGTACCCTATTACTCTCCTTTTCTTGATAATGCTCTAAAAATCTCAGATCTTTATGTTAAAAATTCAATGTTAAATGTTAAAAAATTCAATCTTTATGTTAAAGTTTCAATCTCAATGCTAAAAATTCAATCTCAATGCTAAAAATTCAATCTTTATGTTAAAGTTTCAATCTTTATGTTAAAAATTCAATCTTTATGTTAAAAATTCAATCTTTTTTTTGAATTTCAGGTTTTATTCAACCATGGAGTTAGGTGACAACAAGATTTTGAATGTGGGGTTGCTATTAGCAGCTACCCTTTTGATAGCAAAACTTGTATCAGCACTAATTATGCCCAGATCTAACAAACGTTTACCACCAGTAATCAAATCTTGGCCATTAATTGGTGGGTTAATTAGATTTCTAAAAGGTCCAGTAGTTATGCTTAGAGAGGAGTACCCTAAGCTTGGAAGTGTGTTCACTTTGAATTTACTGAACAAGAACATTACTTTCTTTATTGGTCCTGAAGTTTCTGCACATTTTTTTAAAGCCCCAGAAACGGATTTGAGTCAACAAGAAGTTTATCAGTTCAATGTCCCTACTTTTGGACCTGGTGTGGTGTTTGATGTTGATTATACTATTAGGCAAGAACAGTTTAGGTTCTTTACTGAGTCTTTAAGGGTTACTAAGTTGAAAGGATATGTGGATCAGATGGTTATGGAAGCTGAGGTATACTAATCTCTTTATCTTATATTTTCTTGAATTGGTTGATGGCTTTTGTTGTTGGTTTATTATTAATGTTAAGCTTCAGATTTAAATCTTGCATGAATGGTTTTAGTGGACATGGTACTTTGCTATATTATAACGTTGTCATTTTCTAGATATATTTTGGCTGCTATAGCGAAATGTTGTTATAGACATATAATATACTCCCTCCGACCCAATTTATGTGACGGTGTTTGATGTTGATTAGACAATTAGGCAAGAACAGTTTAGGTTCTTTACTGAGTCTCTAAGGGTTACTAAGTTGAAGGGATATGTGGATCAGATGGTCATGGAAGCTGAGGTATACTAAAAAGAATCTCTGTCTTATCTTATCTATTCTTGAATTGATTGATGGATTTTGTTGTTTGTTTATTATTGATGTTTGCTTCAGATTTAAGTCTTGCATGAATGGTTTTAGTGGACATGGTACTTTTGCTATATATTATAACGGTGCCGTTTGTCCAGATATCTTTTGGTTGCTATAGCGAAACGCTGTTGTTGCAGTAGATATAATATACTCCCTCCGTCCCAATTTTATGTGATGGTATTTGACTCGGCACGAAAGTTAAGAAAGAATGGAAGATTTTTGAAACTTGTGGTCTAAGTGGTTATAAATCAAGGGTAAAATAGACATTTTAAAGTTAAATTGTTATTAAATATAGAAGAGTGTCGTTCTTTTTGGGACAAACTGATAAGGAAAGAGTGTTACGTAAATTGGGACGGAGGGAGTAACATAATATGAAAAATCAGTTCTAGGGGAACTTGGCAGCTATAGTGATATATTATAATGGTGGCTTGATTCGGTTTCTCAAAGGACCAGTAGTTATGCTTCGGGAAGATTACCCTAAGCTTGGCAGTGTGTTCACTCTGAATTTACTGACAAGAACATTACATTCTTTATTGGTCCTGAAGTTTCTGCACATTTTTTAAAGTCCCAGAAACTGATCTTAGTCAACAAGAAGTTTATCAGTTCAATGTGCCTACTTTAGGACCTGGTGTTGTGTTTGATGTTGATTATACAATTAGGCAAGAACAGTTTAGGTTCTTTACTGAGTCTTTAAGGGTTACTAAGTTGAAAGGATATGTGGATCAGATGGTCATGGAAGCTTTTGTTGTTTGTTTATTTTTGCTTCAGATTTAAGTCTTGCATGAATTGTTTTAGTGGACATGGTACTTTGCCATATTATTACGGTGTCGTTTGTCTAGATATTTTTTATAGAGAGGTCTGACTGAATATGCTTATGTTATCTGAAAATAGTCACAGTATTTGAAAATGGCACATGTCTATATGCTCTAATTGTGCTTCTCAAGATAATTAGACATGTTATTAAACAAGAAAATGTTTCTATTGGTTGCCTTATTTAAGATAATGTTCTTGGATCTCATGAATCTATGTTACTCCGACTCTCCAAAAATGTTGTTTCACTTGTGTCATATCCTCTAATAATGTACTAACTTTGGAGGATCCGACACGCACCCGTTAGTCAGAAATTGTCTTCTGCTAACTTTGGAGGATCCGATACGCACCCGTTAGTCAGAAATTGTCTTCTGCTCTTGGCTCTTTCATTCTTTCCCCCCTTTCTCCTTTCATTGTTTTTCTTGTGATTGGTTTAGTTTGGTCATCACTTGTTTTACTCTTTTGAGACTTCAGTAGGAAAGAAAAAAGAATCTCCTGCCAGATCCTTGGCCTAGTAGGAAATGCATGCTGCCATTTGTTACTGTAACCAAGACTTTGATCAAATTTCCCCCTCTTTCAGCAGACTGTACTTCAAGATCTAAAGGCTCACTGTTTTCATGCAATTAGTATGTTTCTTCCATTTGTGTGACCACAACTTTTATCCTTTAGTTTGGGAAGAGGTGGAGATATTTGCTTAAATGAAGTAGCATTTGCTACACTTCTAGTGTGAATTAGCCCTTTTTAACCGGGGGGGGGGGGGGGGGGGGGGGGGGGCTCCAGTTAACTATACATGCACTCTAAGATGGTGGAAAAATATGGCAGAATGATTTTATACTGTTTGCATAATGTAATTTGATTGATTGGCTTGTCGCTCTTTCTTTTGACAAAATGCAGGAGTACTTCTCAAAATGGGGTGACAGTGGTGAAGTGGACTTAAAGTATGAACTGGAGCATCTTATCATACTGACAGCTAGTAGATGTCTGTTGGGAGAAGAGGTTCGCAATAAACTCTTCGACGATGTGTCTGCTCTCTTCCATGACCTGGACAATGGAATGCTCCCAATCAGTGTAATCTTTCCTTACCTTCCAATTCCAGCCCATCGCCGACGTGACAATGCCCGCAAGAAGCTCGCAGAGATATTTGCAACCATCATAAATTCTCGAAAACGTACAGGTAAGGGTGTCAAATGGACAGGTTGGGCTGAATTTTGGCCGGCCACAAAAGTTACTTCGGGTGAAATGGGCTAAAAAGCGGGTCATAACCCAACCCGCCCAATTCTTACTAAGTTTTAATTGCTTTGTTTTTTTATAATGTTGTAGTACCTAATACAACTATTTTTTTCTTTATTATGACTAATATATAACATATCAAATAAAAAAATATCTTTTTGACAAGATTTCTCATGGGTCAATTTGGGCTGCATGTCAACCCAATTTTTATGGGCTGAGATGGGTTGGGTTGAGCTAATAAATGGGCGGATCAATGATCAGCCCAAACTTGGGCGGGTTGACCTGGTTATGTTTTCATGGGCTAATTTTGTCACCCCTACGTACAGGCAAGGCAGAGAATGATATGTTACAATGCTTCATCGACTCGAAGTACAAAGATGGACGGTTGACGACAGAGTCTGAGATCACAGGTCTTCTAATTGCCGCTCTTTTCGCCGGGCAGCACACCAGTTCGATCACCTCCACTTGGACAGGGGCGTACCTCCTTTGCAACAACAATTACATGTCTGCTGTTGTAGACGAACAGAAGAATCTGATGAAAAAGCACGGGAATAAGGTCGATCACGATATCCTTTCCGAGATGGAAGTCCTCTACAGATGCATAAAGGAAGCCCTAAGACTCCATCCTCCACTGATAATGCTTCTACGTAGTTCACATAGTGATTTCAGTGTTACAACCCGAGAAGGAAAAGAGTATGACATTCCTAAGGGCCATATCGTTGCAACATCGCCTGCATTTGCAAACAGGCTTCCACATATTTACAAGAATCCAGCGAGTTACGACCCTGATCGGTTTGCTCCCGGTAGAGAGGAAGATAAGGCTGCAGGAGCATTCTCATATATTTCTTTTGGTGGAGGCAGGCATGGTTGTCTTGGGGAACCATTTGCTTATTTGCAGATAAAAGCAATATGGAGTCACTTGCTGAGAAATTTCGAGTTCGAACTGATCTCGCCTTTCCCTGAAATTGACTGGAACGCAATGGTCGTCGGTGTCAAAGGCGAAGTTATGGTGAAGTACAAGCGCCGAAAGCTCTACACTGAATTAGCGGATAGCGTCTCTGCATGAATGTAGTAATTTAAGATCATTTATGTTGGTTGGTTAGCCTTTATTTCTGTTTGATGTTGACTTCTATGTTGATGTTGGTCTTCTTTCTAGCCCTATTTTGAAGAAGTTTTAACCTGTTCCTCTTGGAGATTGCAATGACTAAGATTATGTTATTAGAGTATGCTGTTTTTAGACCTTGTGAGTAAGTTAGCTTGTGTTTTCTTCCATTGGCTTTTGTTGAAGATTTGGAATTTATCATATTCTCAACAAGTTGATTCAGCTTTGCAGGATGTGACATTCAGAAATATGAAGTTTTTTTCCAGTTACACTATAATGGTCAACAATATGCAGCATGCATTCCACCACATGTTTTCCAATACAGAGTTTGTTCTTTTAGTCAAATTGACATGATTTCCGGTATGTAGAGTTTGCCTTTTAGTCAGATTGAATACCAACTCTTTTATGATAAACCACAAAAGAAACATACCACTTGTTAGGTGCAAACATTTACCATCATGACAAAATTTGCAGAGGCACAACCTTATTTCTTAATCAAACCCATCAGACAAGCGTCATTTTCAATCATGACTCCGACTCGAGCTATCCCTAGTCCAGGATAGCAAGGACGCAACCTTATTTCTTAATCAAACTCATCAAGCAAGTGTGATGTTCGATCCAACCATCTCTGACCCATTACCTAGGCCTTGCCATAGACAGGATATTGATATTATCCAATAATTTCTCCCCAACACTTGCTAGACACATTATGTTTTTCCTGAGAATCGAACCATGACCTTGACTTTGATACTAACAGTCATGAGGCGCCTTCCTGAGATGTTTCAAAAGTCTGGCATGAGGCAAAGCTACTGCCCCATTTGATTACTCCGTGCGAACTGAAGGTCCCCTCCATATGTTAGACCGGACTGTCAGTATCGTATGGGAAAGTCAATATCAAGATTACAGTATGCAAAGAGAAAATTGAAAATAAACTTGCTTGCATTAAAGAGAGCAACGATTAAAAGAAATGGTTTCGGGGAGGAGACACCAAATCAGAGATTTCTTTCTCAAGACAAGTAAAAACAATGAAAAGAACATCGTTCCTGAGTTGTCATTTGGTGTATCCTATGTATGTTTTTAGTATGAAGTGTTATCTTATGAGAAGGTAGCTAAAGGTGTAATAAAAAAGTGATTGGTATAAAATAAGAATAACAGCCTTCCAAAACTCTACAACCTTCATGGTATTTTCCTCGAAAAAGACATGGTTTACATAGGCAAAACTCTCCAACCTGCATGGCAATTGAAAGTGCATAGGTATTTCTTGAACAAAGGGTTTCCTATATATTTGCCCCAGGACTTGGTTTGCTTATTTTAAAAATTATTGTCATAAGTGCTTCTTTGAAGAGTAGTAGTTTGTGTTTAATTAATTAATTTGAAAAATACCCTTGCTAATAATAGAGTAACAATTTGTGCTTCGCAAAATAAAACAATCATTCTCTTTTAAATGGATAAAAAAAGAAAATAGGTTTACATAAATTAAAATGGAGCGAGTAATTTATGCTCAATGAATAAATCAATCAACAGGACTAAAGAAGTACAAGTATCACATCAACAGCTGCTTAAATTAAAAGCTAGTTAGAGCCAACTATAATGTGAGAAAGTATCTGTATTTCATAGTATCAATTACAGCTTTAAGCTCAACTCAAATCATCATTGTACCAAATAAAAAATATCTGAGCACTATTGCAAAATTGTCAATCACACCAGTTTTTATAAGGAATAGTAACTTGCTACTTGTAAAAGTACTTCTTTGCATGTTTAAATAAGAAAATCATCTACAAGATTAATTCCAATTTGAGAACATGGAATGGAATGAGACAACTAACTATTCACACGAAAAGGAAAACAGCGCATGTTTAATGCATGATAAAAATAAATCAGGAAAACAGGCACATTTGCCCTCAAAACAGTTACTTTTGCTGGATTACAACAGAATAAAATTAAAAAATCACTTATGAGCTACAGGCGGGGGATGCTCGGCATCCTACACTTCCGGCGATGAATTGTTGACGGTAGCAACTCGGATAGTATAAGCAACAAAATGGAGATAACACAAAGACGACCAAGTGAAAGAATAAGTCCACGCAGCAATTCCTTCTAAAGTAGCCTAATAGCAATGAACAAGCTTGTATCTTCGTTAGCAGTTTCCTGTACACGACGGGATCTTTTCTTCCAACAATAGTCCTACCTGGGTCCCAGCAAACTGGTAACACCTTGTATGTCCATTACAACTTGTACCATATGGTCACCCAGCACTGTTGGCAACCTCTGCAGCACGCTGTCTCATCATCTCCATAACAGCAGCCCGCCGCCTAGAATCAGACTGCTGTTGCAGCCTCCGAAGATGTTCTTTCAAATCTCTGCATAGTTGCAATTTTTATGTTGTGAATAAGATTTAGCTGATATCAACACAGAGATTAATGGAATCAATGCAGGGAGGAAGAGGGGGGGGGGGGGGGATTGCAACAAATTATAAATTACTACTCCCTCCGTCCCAATTTATGTGATGTACTTTAATTTACCTCTTGAGCTTGTGCCTTGTCTTGAGCCGAGGGTCTCTCGGAAACAACCGCTCTACCTACCAAGGTAGAGGTAAGGTCTGTGTACACTCTACCCTCCCCAGACCCCACATTGTGGGATTTCACTGGATTTGTTGTTATACTTTCATTTGGCACGCACTTCAAGAAATAAAGGAAGACTTTTGAATCTTAAGGTCTAAATTCTAAAATAAGCCAAAGATGTTTGATGGTTATAAATTATCTCGTTTTGCGTAAAAGGTAAAGTTTAAAGTTAAATTGTTGCCAAATAAGAAAATATGTCATTCTTTTTGGGACATACTAAAAAGGAAAGTAAGTCATTCTTTTTGGGACAGGGAGTATTTATTTACTTCTATAATGACACTTTACTGCTATTACTAATTGCTACTGCCATCGTCAGCCTCAAGCTAGTTTGGTTCAGCTGTATGAATTCTAACTATGCATTTGACTCCATAAGGAAACACTTGATTCAAACACTTAATAACTTGTTTATTATACTATTATCAGTTGTTACTTTTAATAAGTGATTACAAATGCCCACTTGTATGCGGGAGCTTCTCCGAATATTAATAAATTGTTTGAAGTGACTACAAACACCTATACCGGGAAGTAATAGCCAACTGACCTACCACCAAGGCTCATAGCATAGTGGTATTAGTGGGAGTCTCCCACACAATAGGTGTGACCATGTGAGTGCGATTTCCACTCCATTCCCACTTCCCCTTCCCCAATCCCTAATGAAAATTTTTAAAAAGCCAACTAACCTGCATCGTGGCACATGACACTCGGATACTTTGCATGCACGAGCATGGAGTTGAAGAAGATACCACATTTTCTTACAGAGAACACAACCTCCTGAAGCACGTACTTTGCACTGTATACCATGGCGGAAAAGCCCCTTAACTTTCCGACAGTTTGGATATTGACAATGAGAAGAGCGGCATTGAGATGCATGCACCAAAAGGTCAAGCATCTTCCTAAGCTGCAGAGACAAATCGCAAGATCATTTCAGACTTCACATGTCAAGCATAACAAAGAGATTAGCATAGTAACAAGAATGTTTTATCATACACAACCACAACCAGGGATAAACAAGGATAATGCCTAACCCTGTGATGCACTGCATATGCTCATGACATGGAGTCAATATAGGAAAAGTTGATACTTGAAATTCAGCACCTTTGAACTGAACCAAATACAAGTCTCCAGGGAGAGTTCATAACAGTTTTTAAACTGAAGTCCAGATTCCAAGAGCTTGTAGTTGTGGCGCAAAAAGAATAGGCCAGTATAAGGAGATGACATGTTCATATAAGCTAATGACCTTTATAATTTTTGTAGCTTTCAGTAGTATCAGTTAGGTGGCCCTTCTTAGGTTTGTTTCTGTGACATTTTACCTTGCAACTTCAGTAACTTCTAGGCATGTTTAGCATGTCAGTTATATCTTACTAAAAGGGGGGAAAGAATATCATCACATGTTCTAGAAAAGTATCAACAGTCCTCATGTAATGATTTTGGGAGATATTAAACATCTCAAATGATATCATATCATTCCGACAGGGAGACCCCTTTTGCTTCTCCACAGCAAGTTATGTCGACTCACAAGTCATTTGGATCAAGATAAATTGACAGACAACTTTAGCCCAAAGGTCGTGAATAGACTAGAATATCATCAATGTAACACTATCAAGACCTTGTCAAGAAACAGTTTGAAAACCACGTTCATTAAATCTACAGGAGCTTCATTAACCGGAAGGACATAACAAAAACTTATAAAGTTCATGCAAGTCGGAAAAGCTGTTTTGGAATAGTCTCCTCTTATTTTCAACTGATGGCTTGGGGAAAAAAAAAAAAAAAAAAAAAAAGGGGGGGGGGGGGTTGAAGTTGAGTAACAGACAGCAGCAAAAAACCACAACCAATATTAATGGCCAAGGGGAATGCACCTGCAGAACTCGTTGTTCCCTAGCTTCTGTATTCTGAGCATCACGCTCAGCAATCGATAAGTGAGGAGTTAACTTGTGAGGATGATCAACTCCACCATCCTTCTGATAGCAAGCATTACACACATCATAATCAGGGCAAGTTTCACACCGCCAACCTTGACCCGTTTCTATGTCAAGATGACAAATATTGCAAGTTGTCACAAATGCTGGTGCAGTGGGATTATGAAGGTGGTAAAGGACCATCATTGAGGAATGTTTAGCACGCCGCAGCGTATCATATTGGTAATGGTTTCCTTGACAAAGGCTCAAAAATGCCTGCCTTGTATCAAAAAACTCACTCTCAAGAATGTCATCTTCATCCTTGGTATCAGCAGGTACATCATCAATTTCAGTCTGCAAAAGTTATTCTTCAATCATCAAATTCTACAATATAGCAACACTTAACAGAACTAAAACATAAGAACTACTTACTGGATACAGCATATGAATGTCCTTGTGATAGATAGGATGTCTTTCTCTTGCTTCGAGTTTTTGCTCAACTTCATAGCACCTAAAGAATAGCAGTACAGCTAATTGTTACAAAGAAAAGAATAGCATGCTAGAAAAATAAGAGCTGTCATCCTCAAACGGATTGTCTTTCAAATTTATATAGAATCTAGCAAAAAGAACTGCAAGTGCAGATCTTTTCTTCTTTTCTTTTTTCCCTTTCATGCGGAGTAATTACTAAAGTAAACCTATTAATCAAATATGTCCCTCTTTCTTAGGAAGACCATAAAATCCACATAACTCATTAAGGGCTACAGCCTAAGCAAGGATAGGAACAGCAGGGGAAGTGAGCTTCTTCACATGATACCCCTCCCTTATAGGTTTCTCCTTTTTGGGTATCTCTTGTATACGGCCATCTTGACCTTGTTTTTATTAATGAAATACTTTACTTCATAAAAAAAAATGATACCCCTTGGATGGGAAAGTTAAGGTTATGGGTCTTTGTACATGCTTTGGTTGAGCAGACCTGCATTCTGGAATCTCAACCTTACCCTTCTTCACCTTTCTTCTTCAGCACTCACAGAGTACCTTTAACAAAACTGAGAAAAATACGAACCCAAGATTTTGGCGATTTTGGCGATTTTGGTTCATGAAGATATATAGCTTAGTGGTCACCTATAAATCAAAATTCCCTTTGGATAATCAATCAGAAGAAAAACAATTGACTTTTCTTTACACATGAAAAAAGACTTTTTGACTAGCTTGTTTTTTCTCTATTCCATTTTCAGATGAGAAGAAGATCAGGTGTTGTTAATTCACTTTCAACTGTGTAATAAGTATGACTCTCTATAAAATAGAAAAGTTTTACTACTCTGATAAATGACATGAGAGAGGCAAGACTCATACTTGTCACAAAGCTGAAAGTTCTTGCATTGTTTGCATGCCCAACGATTTCCGGATACCATTAGAATACAACAATGAGTACACGCATGCTGTAAATGGACCATAATAAAATCTTCCTTCATTGGAGAAATAGTTTCGCCAAGCTGTGACAGGTAGAAATTTGTGAGGACACAAAAGAATGTATAGATAAAAGGAGATATGACAGTCCATCAGCTTCCAAGACAGGGAACAAATCTTTTTACAAATAGTCAGTGCTTGATAAGAGAGTAGCAATATATTCAAGAGTAGTATCTACAGAGGAAAAATGTTAAATAGTTTAAACCGTTCAAAAAGCTGCAAGCCACAAACCGTGATGTTTCTTTTGATGAATACACAACATATTTAACAGCAAATCAGTGAACAAACATTCATAGAGGAAGTAGAGAGAAAATTAGGAGTAAATGAAGTGTTTAACGGCTAAAAAAAAAATTGATAAGTTGTTTAACGGCTAATTTTTTTTTTTTTGATAAGTTGTTTAACGGCTAAAATTACTTTGTGCATTTGAAGTAGATCCTTAGATGCATTTCCAGAAAGATCAGATTAATAAAGATGTTTAGAGGCTGAAATTACTTTGTGCATTAGAAGTATATCCTTGGTTGCATTTCCAGAAAGATCAGATTGACCAGATGCTTTGAGAGCTCTTTTTGATATGGTCTTCTTCATAGCTCCCTTCTTATGATGTTTCCTCCCATCTTCTTCTTGTTGAAGTTGATAAATCATATCCTCTGCTGCACCAGGCCAATAGTCCCCATCAAAATATGGCAGGCGAGCTGCAGTCACTTTAGCTTTACATTCGCCAGTGGAGATGAAGAAATGATCATATAAATTTGTGAGATCTACAACAATTTCTTCCTTCAAAGCTTTTCTTAACATTGATAAATACCTGAAATATAAGAAAGTGAACCTAGTCAAGAACATATACCCAAAAGAGTAACATTATGTCACCACATTGGAAGTTCATCAAAACAGATACCAAAGGATTTGAGACTGAAGGACACATTCTAAGAAATTGATAACACGTCAAAAATTTATTGAGCTCACCACTCTCTGAGCTTGTCAGATTTTGGGGTTTTCTGGATTTCTGGGTGGCAATATAATATATAATCTTCACCCTTTAGTGGAGGACAAGCCCATATATAGCAACTTGTGAAACCACGCTTTTTGCAATATTCTAAATATCCAATCTGGAATATGATAAAAAATAACAAGAATACTATAATAAGAACCAATAATACATATACGGAAATCAACAAACAAAAATGATGGAAGAAAAAGATCACCAATATTTCATGGTACACAAATGTACGAAGAGCCTCGCCAGAACATGCTTTGATCTCTGGCCTGAAATATTTGACAGAATCTAGATACGAGAGATAAACACGACGATGATTTGGTTGTGCGCATTCAGATCCAAATTCCTGAACATACATGCCAAAGAGGCACACTTCTACACCCTCAATTTTCTGAAATAACAATAACACCTGAAGGATGCAACTTATTAGTCAGCACTTGAACTCTGATCACCTAATAGCAAGAGAAATGAGCTAAGAAACGACAGACAGAGATCTTAAGACTAAATGCTTGACCTAAAATCCTAAGACAATACCATAGAGTGTAATAGTTACACAGAATATGAGTAGCCAATCTCAACTAGTTGATTGTGGCGTAGTTGATCAGTTGATTTATTATATTTATCAAAGAATAATGAATAGAATTAGTCCGCCACTTTATTCCCAAAAAAAACTTACAAAATTAACCTCCCAATCCAACCATTGACTTAGACTTTACTGAAGTATAGGCTCCCCCATATAATCTCTCCGCCACAGAGCCGGAACTAGTACAAAGTTCAAGGGTATTGAGTCACAATTCAGGTTACGGAAACATGAAATGGATGAATATGGAGTGAACAAAAACAATTTTTACCTATATAAGGCTCTCATCAAATTGCACACCAGAAACACATAATGAGGCGCATGTTATAGAGATGTCTCTCACACCAATAATTTATCAAAAACAATGTCCTACAAACCAATAATCCATTCTCTACCAACAGATTAGATCTAATTTAGACGTATGAATATCTGGTATTACATGTCAATTTCCTTCCAATCATTGAACCCAAAATACCAACACCAATTATGTGACGATTGGATAAATTTTCAGAGTAACTTGTTACAAAAGTTTCTTAAAAACATTTTGTGCAAAACAATGATAAACTGTTACTGGAAAACAATTGTGTCAAGGTGAGATGTTTCCTGAACTCATTAAACTAGAAGTATAACCAATTATTATATAACTTTCAATCAAACCCCTTACTGTACCTGAATGTTATATACATTATCCTTGAGACCATGCATTAATTTAATACAAAATTATTTATTATATAAATATAAGAAAATATATTTATATAAACAGAGTTTATAATAATTACATTTTGAAGAAAATAGCATAAAATTTAATTAATTCAAAAATATCATAATATAGTCATATGAAAGAAAAATCTAAAAAAAAAAAAGGGAAGCCCGGTGCACTAAGCTCCCACTATGCGCGGGGTCCGGGGAAGGGCCGGACCACAAGGATCTATTGTACGCAGCCTTACCTTGCATTTCTGCAAGAGGGTGGTTCCACGGCTTGAACCCGTGACCTCCAGGTCACATGGAGGCAACTTATATGATAGAAAAATCTGAAATTGGAAAAAAGTAACTCACTAAAAAGGAGGCTCAAAGTAATATATATATATATATATATATATATTATAAAGCTAGGAAATAGAAGAGTGATGTGGCACCTCTCTTTGGCCAAGGATCCTATTTATCTTTTTTCTCAATTTTTTTACAATTTCTCCTACTTCTCTATTTTTTATTTTATAAGAAATATATCAATTACTCCTCCACTCGTTCATATTCTTTAATGTAAAAATTTAATGGTCTTTATTTACATTACTCCCATGACTTTTTATTATCATATCCTCTAAATAATTAGTCTTTATTTCTATTATTACCATAACCTCTAAATAATTAATAGTCATGTTCATGACATTTTTTGGTATTCCATATTATAGTCCTATAAATAGAGGCATTGTAAGACTATGTTGCAAAAAGAAATTATCACATTAGTCAAGAATGTCAGCCTTCTAGAGCATTAGATATTGTAAATTCATATTTTTTGTTTCTTGAGATCCTACCCAAGATTTACGTAGTAATGTTATTATATTTACTGTAGTATTATATTCATGCTTTAGTTTGGCTTGAATGGTTAGGAAGGAGGAGGAGGAGGAGACTCTTGAATGGTGATGGGGCTTGGGGGAGTGGATAATATCAACACGAGCTCGAAAAATTATGCATTGATTCCGTATTCTTCTATATTTTTATGATTAAGGTCGTAAGAATGATGTGTATTGTATTATTTTCTTTTTTATTTACTTTTTCGTATGTTCTCACTATAATTCCTCTTTAGTTTGATTTTTCTAAAAAATTCTGATTGTCGTAAGTCTATAATTGTTTTTGGTTCAAAATAGTAACTTATGACTTTGTAGGAAGTCTACAACTAATAACCAAACATTTTCATCCGTGAAATCAACTGTACATAGAAATGGTCAAGTGACTATTTTTTTTCTATTTTACATTCCTTTTTATGTAAGGAGAAGCTCTCAATATATATATATATATGACTTTGTAGAGAATCTACTACTAATAACCAAACATTTTCATCTATGAAATCAACTGTACATAGAAATGGTCAAGTGACTGTATTTTTTTTCTATTTTACATTCCTTTTTATGCAAGGAGAAGCTCTCAATATATATATATATATATATATATATATATATATATGACTTTGTAGGAAGTCTACTACTAATAACCAAACATTTTCATCCGTGAAATCAACTGTACATAGAAATGGGCAAGTGACTATTTTTTTTCTATTTTACTTACATTCCTTTTTATGCAAGGAGAAGCTCTCAATATATATATATATATATATATATATATATATATATAAAAGGCGATGTGGCACATCTCTATGATCAAGATTTGCATTTTTCTTTTCTCCTTTTTTGGCAGTTTTTCCTTCATTTGTCTACATAATTTACTAATTAATTGGATTAAAAAAGACTCACATTTTAAATATTCATTTACAAGAGTCAAGAGTTACCACGAACATGCAACAAAATTCAATTAAATCATTGATTCACCCCACGTAGCATCAATATTTACTGATACATTAAGCCTAAAGCAATTTCTCCTAATATTTTTTATGCTTAATCACTAATAATTACAGTGGCCGATTCATTCCTCTGCTTATTCGTACTCTATTTCTGGCTCTACATATTATTTATATAAAAAAGGCATATCCTTATCTTCAAACTTCATATATATAAATACCTCTTCTATTTATATTATATTTAATAAATTATTGGTATTTTTTATGACTGCGCGAAGTGCGGGCAAATTCACTAGTAGTCAAAAGAATGCGACTATCATAGAAACAAGCTTGGCTTGCTTTGGTTTGTTTCAAACAACAAACTCATACCGACTTATTTTTGTTTAATTATGTGAATATGTCCTTTTCACAACCAACCAACTTTCTTTTGTAGTAATCAAAAGAAGGGCCGAAGTGTACCTTTGACTTATATGGGAACTCCAACGGATAGTTCTCTTCTTGAAAGACCTCGAGAAACCTTGATTTCACTTCTAACTTTTTGTCTACTGATGACACAACTCTTACCACAAGCCCTTCAGCACCAAGAACCTGGAAATAAGAAACATACACAGAAGGTTAACTAAACATACATAAACAACTGCCGACGAACATATCAATAAACAGAACTTAGAAGAAACAACAACATATCCAATGTAATCCCACAAGTGGGACCTGGGGAGGATAGAGTGTACGCAGACCTTACCCCTACCTTGGGAGGTAGAGAGACTGTTTCCCATATACCCTCGGCTCAGAATAAAGCAATAACAACGCAGGTCAAATAGGAAGAACTTAGAAGAAACACCAGAACAAAAGATTTTTTCCCAGAGGAAACCAGTTTCTATATTTTATTATGAAAAAGTTTAAGCAATTGAGCAGTTCAATCCACAAGCTAAGTTATCTCCATACAGGGGATATGAATGGAAGCTATCATCTGTCTCAGTACTTAATATTCTCTAAGATGAATGCCATTTATGAGGTTATCCATATCTCTAAAGAAACACATAAAACTGCAAAATCCGAAGACAAGATATTTTACTCTTTTATCTTTTGAAAAAGGAAAACGACATATTTTACTTCTATGTCACTTTTCGTTAGAAGGCTGAAGGTTTTCCATAATCTGGACTTAAGCATAAACAACTATTCTGGATAAAGTAGTGAATGCAGCATCCACCATAAAAAACCAGTGTGAGTTTTACGATGTTTAGAGTACCAAATTTTTTTCTAGCATGACTTCTATTCCCGGAGCTGTTTTGGACTACTATACTGGGAGGGCAGCCCCCTTGATGATGACTATCAATCAAGCCTATATGCCCAATTACTTATCACAACAATGAATTCGGTGTCCACCAGTATCAATAGATCATGCTCTCATCTTAAAACAATGAAACTTTAACATGTTGGCTGCGGTGTTCAAAACACAAGCCAATTGACTTACCTCATCATAACTTTTTCCTTCACGTATTGCTCTTTTCTCTCTTTCTTTCTTCAAAACGCGATCTAATCGATTCTCAATATGATCACTGAGATATGTCCGAGGCAGATCTTTTGCTCCAAGAACAGCACTTTGTGGTAAGGGCTTACGCTCACCTCTTTCAACCTCTATAATATAGCAATTGGGACAGGTATACTCAGCTTGCCCGCCATCATTCCTCCTACCATTGAACAATGCACAAATCTGATGTTGCCAAGCTTCACACTTATCACATTGAACCCACTGCACAAAACAGCAACTTTTATTTAACAAAAATAACAAATATTCAAAATTCAGAACAATGAAGAGAACATTGTGAGCTGCTGGAAAAAAAGTGTCTAGCATGATTTTTTAAATTAATTTCTTAAAAATGAAATCTTCTGAAGTAAATTCCAAAAAGAGAGACAAATACCCATTCTTCAGTTTCCTCATCATTTTTCTTTTTCTCCATCCTCGCCTTTGGAATAGTGGTTCCATCAACAACAATGGTGTCTCCACGAGCCTCATTATAGCATGGAATGCAGAAGTAGTGTCTAGTATCACCAGTTCCAAAGGTATAATACATTGCGTTTCGTTTAATACGAGCACCACAAGGAGTACAATATATAGGCGGAGGTTCGAAATTTAGCTTCTCAACTGCACATAATTGACATGAATTTTCACTCATGGAATGTTCCATTGCTTGATTTTTCTCTGCTTTTGCTTTGCTCTGTCAAGTAAAACAGAAATCAAAATTTTAATCCTTGAAACGATAATGTATACCGACCAGAAAATCAAACAAAAAATGCCGGTAGAATATATGGTACAGGAGGTCACAGGTTCAAGCCGTGAAAACATCCTCTTGCAGAAATGCAGGGTAAGGCTGCGCGTACAATAGACCCTTTTGGCCAGCCCTTCCCCGGACCCCGCACATAGCGGGAGCTTAGTGCACCGGGCTGCCCTTTATACTGATAAATGATAATGCAGCAATGTTTCCTACCACGTACTAATGAAAAGTAAAATTAACATTGAGGTTTTGATTGACTTTTGAAGTTTCTAAGAGGGAAAGTATCCTTTTGATAGAGTAGGTGTTTCACTTCTCATCAACCCCATAGTCCTTAGGTCCAAAACTTACCTCCTGAAGAAATATAATTCACTACTAAGATACACATACTAGATCGTAAACTAATGCTATACTACTTTGAGGATGTATCTTCTTGATAGAAGTTCAGCTAGCGGGCGATACATTTAGGCAAATATTTTAAGACTCAACAAGCAGAACGGCAAATACATTTTAAGTCATTTCTTCTCAATGCAATAACTAGGTACATGCAAAACTCAGTTCAACAATGAACCATGAACGCATAACTCTAACTTAGCCAAGTTTAGAATCATTTACAAGTTTCTCAAAACATGTATGCATTTAGTCTTTTAAGCAACCATCACCCCTTTTCTAAGGCAGCTCCCCAACACCATGATTTTGACTAATAATGATTAAAAAGCTGTTACTACAAAAAGATTTAAAACATCAATCACCAACTCATTTTAAAACACATGATATTTGGTAGTAAATGTGTATGTCAGACAACTAACAATAGCATGGAAGACAGACCTGGCCAACCCATCGCCTCAGACCAATAATGTGTTCTCGGACTTGCTCTGGGGTGAATAATTCAGTCATTGATACACCCTTTATTGTAGGCTTCCCAGACTTGGATCCACTGGTGCTTTCAGAGGGTGCTGACGTATTTTCCTGTTTAGGCTGAACAATGTCCTTTTCAGTCTTAACATTTTCCTGTTTTACAAGACAAGCTGCATTACTTGATACAACAGGATCACCATCAGGCTTTTGAGTGCAGGTACCATCCAAAGTGTCATTCCGTATGTCAATACTCCCGGAACTGACTTGCACAGCCTTAGCGGGAATTTCCATCATTACATCAGTAACTTCAGATTTCATTGTCACAACATTGCCGTGCTGTTCAACGAGCAGGGCATTTTGGGTAACATGAGACTGGCCGGCGGAAACTGACATAAAACAATTTTCAGTTTCCAAGATGAGAGATTGAGAAGGTTGCTCAATCTTCGTGCGCTTAAGAGAATGCTGCAAATCTTCTGTTTGAACTGGCACCGAACTCTGCTTGGCAGTCAACCTGGAAGCAATTTCACCAGCACCATAGGATCTACAAGTACCATTAGCAGAATTTGGCATATCCAAATTGCAGCCAGGACGAGCAACTTTCTGCTGTGCCCGTACAAATTTCCTAACAGGAATGCAAACAGGACAATTTAGATCTCTGCACCGTCTATAGTGATTAATTAAGACCCTTGTTACAGGGCAACGAGGATATTGACACTCAAAAGTGCTGCATCGTTCCATATGCTTCACAAGTTTTTGAGCTTTTATGCAATTCTGCTCAGCACATTTCCCTTCAGGAGCAGAACATCCACGTGCATGAGTCAAAAATAATAGCCACTTCTGCTGATTGAAATACTGTTGTTCACGAGGAAGGTTATTAAATCTGCAGATGGAGCTGCTTGAGTTATTGGTAGCAACTGTTCTATTACCAAAAGGTTGACCGACCGGTGATCTCTCTGTGGACAAATTATTTGGATAAGCTTCCTCCTTCCTGGAAGTTCTCTGACACAACTCCTCTTGCACATTTTGCTTATCTGAGAAGCTACCTGGTATTTGACTCCCATCTTGCGACTTGGAATCCCATTGACCCTGAAATACTGCAGCTGAATGAACTCCATTAGAGAAAAAGCTGAAATGACTTAGAATCAATAACAAACTGTTGTGAATTCAATAACTGATGCTTTTGTTTTGAAGGCTGAGACACTGACAAAAGGATATCCTGATGACTAGACGGAGGAGGGAGCAACTGAGTACCTTTAGAATGGTCTTCAACAGAAATTGGCTGAAACTGATTTATGTCAAAAAACTGAAATTGCTCAGCATTGACCCGAGAGTGTTGAGCTTCATCATGATTTCCAGGCTCAGACTTTACCTGAACACCAAGATCAGAAGGTAACTGAGATTGAGCAAAAGCATTGTTCTGCTGCTGATTTTGCAGCTTCTGTTGGGTTTGAGGTTGAACAAGTTGGTGTTGCTCCTGGTACTGCTGAGGCGACTGTTGACAATGTTGATGCTGATAGGAAGATAAATGGTTATCTCCCACTGAATGCTGGGACTGAAAGTTCATCTTCGCTGACTGATCAACTGGTTGAACCTTTATATTTGGCATCTGCCCAGAGGCAATCAAGTTTGACTGATTGGTAATTAAATGAGAGTTTGTTTTGGACATGGACTGCAAGGCTACAGCACTCGGTTTTTTATCATTCATGACCATTCCCACAGAAGAAACAGGAAGACACAAGTTTCCAGATCCCGAAGTATCTGCATGGCTGATACCATATCTATCACCTGTCACTAAAAAAAGAAAAAAAATAGCTCTCATATATTATTTGAAGCTTGCAACAATCAGACTGCAGGAGTTATTTTATCTGTAATTGTTGAGAGTGGGGGGCACCTTGCATTAATGGTTGATGTTGTTGATCAAAATGCTGCGGCAATGACTTTGGAGAGTTTCCATATGTGGTTGTTTGTATAAAGCCATCAGATGCTGAACCATTCACTGACTGCAAATTGTTTCCAATCATTCCAAGCCCCCCACCATTCAGAGGCCCAGTTGACTGTCCATAGGATCTATTCTGAAATCCTGACCTGATTCCACCACCCACATGGCTGCCAACTGTATGCAGTAGACGGCTGTTTTGAGCAGCATGTTGCTGCTTTTGTTGCAGAGGCTGTGAAACAATTGTGGAATCAACACTAGAAAATGCAGCAATACTACTGGGTGAGTCCAAACCCATGGAAGACTGTGCACTAGTGTTGCAATTCAAATTAGCACCACAACTGGCATTAAACCCAGGAGTGGGGATCATTTGGCTTGTCATTCTTTGCCCACTCATTGACGGTACCAAATTATTCCCACCCGAACTGACCAAGAAATTGGAAGTTGGCTGTTGATATCCATTTGTCAAACACCCTGGCAAGGACAAGTACAAAGTGAAATAAATCCTTAAATAACCTAAAAAATAATTATACCATCAGCAGAACTAAAAGAAAAGCAAATGTACCACTGGAAGACACATTAGCCATTGGCAAGAAGCCTCCAGCGTTGACAGCAGAGGATGCAATGTTACTCCCAGCAACCATGGAACTGTCAACAGATGATGTTCCGATAAGGGCTGAATTCACACTTTGTGCCATACCCGGAGTTGGTATCATTGTACCAGTGGAGCCAGAAGAATTAACTCGAGAGAATCGTTGGTTTTGATTGTTCATGCGAAGGCCTTTAATCAGGCCATGTAAGCGGTTCTCCAAAGTTGTTAGATTCAAATACTCCTCCTAACAACATGACAAAGTGCTAAGTCAACAAGCAATATAAATAGAATGTATTTTCATCACAACACTTTCTAGGGGTCTTTTATCTTTATTAGAGATTCTTATGCCAGTAGGAAATATAGAGAACTTCTAGTACTTTCATTTTTATTTTTGTTTTGTACTAGGTTGGCCTGAGATGAATTTAAGTGGGGAACATGGTCAGTAGGATTCATATGGCCGACCCCAACTTGTTTGGGACTGAGGCGTTGTTATCGTTGTCATCGTCTTTTCATCATAGCAGAAACACATAAACAACAACATAAAGAGCAGAACTGAAATAGCAAACCTTTGTTGAGGCACTTTTAAACAAGCCCTCCTCCAAGCGTTTAACTATATCCATAACCTTCTTTGGAGGTTTCTCATGGGCTTGCTGCCGCTGCATGAGATGCTCGTAGCTGAAAACAAGGTTTCAAAACTCTCATCAGTTCTCACCATCATAAAATTTATAAGAATTGCAGTAGAATCAATTTCATAAATAGTGGTTAAAGGATTCCAAGTGGGTTTAGAAGAAAGATAATGAACAACACAAACAAGCATCCGTTGGGATAAGCTTAGCAGAGGAAACATGAAATAATGAACCAATAGGCAGAAAATAGAACTCTTCACTTGGCACACAGAAAATATCCAGCCATTAAATGAATTGTAGAGTCATCAAAAGCACCCAAATAATGTAAGAAAATAAAAGCTCTTTACTTCGGCACACAGAATAAATCTGCCTGCCAAATTATATACTCCATGTTATCAGCCAATAATTGTGAAAAAGGATAAAATAAACTGATCAATAGTAGCTGTGCCCAAGAACTGAATAAAATAAATATTCACCAAAAAGGGCTGACCAAACCATCAGCACAGTAAACGTCAATTTACTTGCATTCTAAAAGCGCTAGAACCTCCCAAAATCCATGAATCAACATATATCAACATGCAAGCAGATAGCAAATCTGTACCGACGACCCTCAGCAAACTTAAGTAGTTCATGAACAGTGCCTTAAAGTTCTCTCCTTGTCCTTCTCTCATTGTTGTATTTAAATAGGAAACACCATACCCTACCATTCTGAAGTTAAAGATTCACCCCAGAAGGATCTCACAAACAACAATCAACTTATAACAGAATTTTACACTAACCTGAGAGAACACTTGCATTGAGGCACCTCTCAAAACGTGAGTCAGAAGAGATCATAGGAGGATCCAAACAAATGAATAAGTATCATATTAGTCAAAGAATCAATGATGCCTCCTCTGTCTTCCGCTCTACTCAGTCACATTTCATTCAAATACTAAATAAATTGTCTTAAGGGTTTTCTAAAACTAGAAGGTTCTCTAAGTATCATCAAAAAAGCAAGGTTCTCTAAGTATCATAGTCTGACTAAATGTCAAATGCCAAAGAATCAACATGATTTGCCACTATTGAGAGACGATACATAGAAAAGACTGGGCAGTCAAATGAACAAGGACTAGAAATGATGTTGAGAAAAAAAATGCATGCAATGCAGAAACAACACAGTTTATAAAACATACCTTATTCTCATATGACCTCCTGATATATTCCAACAGTAAAACACTATTTTGTTCCAAAGATGAAGGAAAAATAGTTATAAGATACGACTCATCAACTTTGATAAATTAGTCTTCACAGTATTGATAAGTTAGCCATTAACGGCATGTTACTTTAGTTTATCAACACCATCCAACTCCCACAACCCTCCCTGCCAAAAGCAACAGAATAATGGAAGGAAGAAAGCACCTTGGAGACATTTTAATGGATGCAAAGAACACACTTTCTTACATCTTATTTGATATAAAAAAACGAGCTTTCGAGAACTCAGGCTCCATATTTGGCATATTACTATGGACCGGATTTTGTATCTGCATAGAGAAAGGATTTCCGCTCTGCTGGGGTAGCCCAGATAGAGAATTGCCACTTTGATTTGGAACCTGCCCTGAGATCTGCCCTGACATATGCTGCATATTCATTTTTATCTTGTATCCTTCTAAAAAACATGCACTTCATAGCACAGACCATAAGCATTCCATCAAATAGATGAGAATCCCACACTTTGTAAGCTGGGTTCCAACCAATTTGTCGTGAAATAAGTTTACGATATCTGTAATACTGCAGTCAAAACAATACCAGAAAATAAGTTAGAGTGATCTACCTGATTGGTCATTGTACTAAAAGTACATGAGGTAACAAGACAATCAAATAACCATAATACACTTGTACACATTGAAACTATATCAGTAGTGCACTCCAAAAGGAGCTTGCTAATTAAACACAATCAATATTAGAAATCCGTAAGAAGAAAAGACTGTTGAAATAAAGAGATAACGGAAAAGAATGACACTAGCGACAAAGTACTGAATCCTCAACTCTACATTAAAAACTGAGTGATTATGCTCCTCAATTTAGTTCGGAAAAATAAACATAAAGGTCATAATTCATAAGAACAAAGTACATTCTTTTCTGATTACACTTGCATTTTCAGACCCATTGCTCAACAAAATACACTCATCAATTCGTGAAGCTAATATTACAATCCCCAGAATCTACTTGACTGAGTTCCTAACATTTCGAACTCGACCTCAGCCAGACACCACAAAGAAAATAACAGGGGAGTAAGCCCCACCAACTAAAGACATGTTAAACCATTTTATTCTTATATGTGAACCAATTTTTAAGAAAAACAATACCTGAACAGACAAAAAGAAATAGTTTCTCAGTGAGGGTAGAAAAGCCCCAATTTTTTCCAGCTAGAATCAGCTTCTAAATATAGAAACAGCCTACTCCAATATGAGCATAAATCCAAACACAAAACACATATTGGTAGCATTTTTTATAACATTAGAACAATCAAGGTATTGAATCTTCGAAATTGAGAAAACATTACCAAACATTTGCTTGAATTCACCTACATTGGAAAAGAAATATAGGTCATAAGAACAAAGTACATTCTTTTCGGATTACACTTGCATTTTCAGACTCATTGATCAACAAAATAGAATCATCTACTCATGAAGCTGATATTACCATCCCCGGAATCTACTTGACCGAGGTTCCTAACATTTCCAGCTTGACCTCAGCCAGACTCCAAAAAGAAAAGAACAAGAGAGCAAGCTCCACTTACTAAAGATATAGGTCATAAGAATAAAGTACACTCTTTTCTGATTACACTTGCATATTCAGACTCATTGATCAACAAAATACACTCCTCTATTCACGAAGCCAATATTACAGTCCCCGGAATCTACTTGACCGTTACTAACATTTCCAGCTCGACCTCAGCCAGACCCCAAAAAGAAAAGAACAAGGGAGCAAGCTCCACTTACTAAAGATATAGGTCATAAGAATACAGTACATTCTTTTCTGATTACGCTTGCATTTTCAGACTCGTCAATCAACAAAATACATTCATTTATTCGTGAAGCTAATATTACAATCCCTGGAACCTACTTGACCGGTTCTTAACATTTCCAGCTTGACCTCAGCCAGACACCAAAAAGAAAAGAACAAGGGAGCAAGCTCCACTTACTAAAGATATACGTCATGAGAATAAAGTACATGGTTGAGCACCATGAGGTCTCATATTCAAATCCCAGCAGAGACCAAAACACTAGGTGATTTCTTCCCATCTATCCTAGCCTTGGTGGACAGAGTTACCTGGTACATGTTGTTGGTGGGAGGTATCTCGTGGATTAAGTCGAGGTGCGCGCAAGATGGCCCAGACACCACGGCTATCAAAAAAAAAAGAATAAAGTACATTCTTTTCTGATTACACTTGCATTTTTAGACTCGTTGATCAACAAAATACACTCATATATTCGTGAAGCTAATATTACAATCCCCGGAATATACATGACCGAGTTCCTAACATTTCCAGCTCGACCTCAGCCAAACCTCCAAAGAGAAAAGAACAAGGGAGCTAGCTCCAACAACTAAAAATTTGTTAAACCATTGTATTTTTATACGTTAACCAATTTTAAGAAAGACAGTACCTGAATAGAAAGATAACGAGTTTCTCAATGAAGGTACATAAAGCCCCAATTTTTTCAGCTAAAATCAGCTTTTGTTTGAATATAGAAACAGCCAACTCCATTATGAGAATAAAGTACAGTCTTTTCTAATTCACTTGCATTTTCAGACTCATTGATCAACAAAATACACTCATCTATTCGCGAAGCTAATATTACAATCCCTGGAATCTACTTCACTGAGTTCCTTAAGATTTCCAGATTGACCTCAGCAAGGGAGCAAGCTCCACCAACAAAAAACTATGTTAAACCATTTTATTTTATATGTTTAACATGTTTTTAAGAAAAACAATACCTAAACAGACAAAAAGAGCTAGTTTCTCAGAGAGGATACAAAAAAAGGCCCAATTTTTTCATTTTATTTGCATATAAGAAAAACCAGCTTCAATATGAGCATAAATCCAAACACAAACACCTATTCTTAGCATTTTGATTACATTTGAACAATGAGTACGAAAAGCCCCAATTTTTTTCAGCTAAAATCAGTTTTTGTTTGAATATAGAAACATTCAGCTACAACATGAGCATATGTCCAAACACAAACACCTATTGTTAGCATTTCGATTACATTTGAACAATGAGAATATAAAAGGCCCCAATTTTTCCAGCTAAAAGCAGTTTTTATTTGCATATAAGAAACAACCAGCTCCAATATGAGCATAAATAACACAAACACCTATTGTTAGCATTTCGATTACATTTGAACAATGAGAGTACAAAAAGACCCAATTTTTTCCAGCTACAATCAGCTTTTTGTTTGATTATTGAAACAACCAGCTACAATATGAGCGGAAATCCAAACTCAAACACCTATTGTTAGCATGTTGATTACATTTGAACAATGAGAGCACGAAAAGGCCCAATTTTTTCAGCTAAAATCAGTTTTTGTTTGAACACAGAAACATTCAGCTACAATATGAGCATAAATACAAATACAAACACCTATTGTTAGCATTTTGTTTATATTAGAACAATGAGAGTACAAAGGCCCCAATTTTTTCAGCTAAAATCAGTTTTTGTTTGAACATAGAAACATTCAGCTACAATATGAGCATAAATCCAAACACAAACACCTATTGTTGGCATTTTGATTACATTAGAACAATGAGAGTACAAAAAGCACCAATGTTTTCAGCTAAAATCAGTTTTTGTTTGAATATAGAAACATCCAGCTACAATATGGGCATAAATCTAAACACAAACACCTATCGTTAGCCTTTTGATTAAATTTGAACAATGATAGTACAAAAAAAAACCCAAATTTTTTAAGCTAAAATAGTTTTTGTTCGAATATAGAAACATCCAGCTACAATATGAGCATAAATCCAAACACAAACACCTATTGTTAGCATTTCGATTACATTTGAACAATGGGAGTACAAAAGGCCCCAATTCTTTTCAGCTAAAATCAGTTTTTGCTTGAATATAGAAACATCCAGCTACAATATGAGCATAAATCCAAACACAAACACCTATTGTTAGCATTTCGATTACATTTGAACAATGAGAATACAAAAGGCCCCAAATTTTTTAGCTAAAAGCAGCTGTTATTTGCATAAAAGAAACAACCAGCTCCAATATGAGCATAAATCCACAAACACCGATTGTTAGCATTTCGATTACATTTGAACAAGGAGAGTACAAAAAGACCCAATTTTTTTCAGCTACAATCAGCTTTTTGTTTGAATATTGAAACAACAAGCTACAATATGAGCGGAAATCCAAACTCAAACACCTATTGTTAGCATGTTGATTACATTTGAACAATGAGAGTACAAAAAGGCCCAATTCTTTTCAGCTAAAATCAGTTTTTGTTTGAACATAGAAACATTCAGCTACAATATGAGCATAAATCCAAACACAAACACCTATTGTTAGCATTTTGATTACATTAGAACAATGAGAGTACAAAAAGGCCCAATCCTTTCTTCTTTCAACTTTACAATCTTCCCATTCATTCCCTTTGTGCCCTTCTTCCCCCAATTCTTCCTATTCTACCAACTTTTCAGCTAAAATCAGTTTTTATTTGAACATAGAAACATTCAGCTACAATATGAGCATAAATCCAAACACAAACACGTATTGTCAGCATTTTGATTACATTTGAACAATGAGAGTACAAAAAGGCCCAATTGTTTCAGCTAAAATCAGTTTTTGTTTGATTATAGAAACATCCAGCTACAATATGAGCATAAATCCAAACACAAACACCTATTGTTAGCATTTTGATTACATTTGAACAATGAGAGTACAAAAAACCCAATTTTTTCAGCTAAATCAGTTTTTGTTTGAATATAGAAACATCCAGCTACAATATGAGCATAAATCCAAACACAAACACCTATTGTTAGCATTTTGATTACATTAGAACAATGAGAGTACAAAAAGGCCCAATCCTTTCTTCTTTCAACTTTTCAATCTCCCATTCATTCCCTTTGTGCCCTTCTTCCCCCAATTCTTCCTATTCTACCAACTTTTCAGCTAAAATCAGTTTTTGTTTGAACATAGAAACATTCAGCTACAATATGAGCATAAATCCAAACACAAACACGTATTGTCAGCATTTTGATTACATTTGAACAATGAGAGTACAAAAAGGCCCAATTGTTTCAGCTAAAATCAGTTTTTGTTTGATTATAGAAACATCCAGCTACAATATGAGCATAAATCCAAACACAAACACCTATTGTTAGCATTTTGATTACATTTGAACAATGAGAGTACAAAAACCCCAATTTTTTCAGCTAAATCCGTTTTTGTTTGAATATAGAAACATCCAGCTACAATATGAGCATAAATCCAAACACAAAACACCTATTGTTAGCATTTTGATTACATTTGAACAATGAGAGTACAAAAAGCCCCAATTCTTTTAGCTAAAATCAGTTTTTTTTAATATAGAAACAACCAGCTACAATATGAGCATAAATCCAAACACAAACACCTATTGTTAGCATTTTGAGTACATTTGAACAATGAGAGTACAAAAAAAACCAATTGTTTCAGCTAAAATCAGTTTCTGTTTGAATATAGAAACATCCAGCTACAATATGAGCATAAATCCAAACACAAAACACCTATTGTTAGCATTTTGATTACATTTAAACAATGAGAGTACAAAAAGCCCCAATTCTTTCAGCTAAAATCAGTTTTTGTTTGAATATAGAAACATCCAGCTACAATATGAGCATAAATCCAAACACAAAACACCTATTGTTAGCATTTTAATTACATTTGAAGAATGAGAGTACAAAAAGGCCCAATTCTTTCAGCTAAATCAGTTTTTGTTTGAATATAGAAACAACCAGCTACAATATGAGTATAAATCCAAACACAAAACACCTATTGTTAGCATTTTGAGTACATTTGAACAATGAGAGTACAAAAAAACCCAAATTTTTCAGCTAAAATCAGTTTTTGTTTGAATATAGAAACATCCAGCTACAATATGAGCATAAATCCAAACACAAAACACCTATTGTTAGCATTTTGATTACATTTGAACAATGAGAGTACAAAAAGCCCCAATTCTTTCAGCTAAAATCAGTTTTTGTTTGAATATAGAAACATCCAGCTACAATATGAGCATAAATCCAAACACAAAACACCTATTGTTAGCATTTTGATTACATTTGAACAATGTACAAAAAGCCCCAATTGTTTCAGCTAAAATCAGTTTCTGTTTGAATATAGAAACAACCAGCTACAATATGAGCATAAATCCAAACACAAACACCTATTATTAGCATTTTGATTACATTTGGACAATGAGAGTACAAAAAGCCCCAATGTTTTCAGCTAAAATCAGTTTTTGTTTGAATATAGAAACAACCAGCTACAATATGAGCATAAATCCAAACACAAAACACCTATTATTAGCATTTTGATTACATTTGAACAATGAGAGTACAAAAAGCCCCAATTGTTTCAGCTAAAATCAGTTTCTGTTTGAATATAGAAACAACCAGCTACAATATGAGCATAAATCCAAACACAAACACCTATTATTAGCATTTTGATTACATTTGAACAATGAGAGTACAAAAAGCCCCAATATTTTTCAGCTAAAATCAGTTTTTGTTTGAATACAGAAACAACCAGCTACAATATGAGCTTAAATCCAAACACAAACACCAATAGTTAGCATGTTGATTACATTAAAACAATGAGAGTAGAAAAAGGCCCAAATTTTTCCAGCTAAAATCAGCTTTTTGGTTCAATATTGAAACAACCAGCTACACTCTGAGCATGAATCCAAACACAAACACCTATTGTTAGCATTTTAATTACATTAGAACAATGAGAGTAAAAAAAACTATAACTTTTTTCAGCTAAAATCAGCTTTTGTTTAAATATTGAAACATTCAGCTACAATATGAGCATAAATCCAAACAAAAACACATAGTGTTAACATTTTGATTATATTAGAACAATCAAGGTATGAAATCCTCGAAATCGAGACAACATTACGAAACATTCGAATAGAATTCACCTTAGATTTCTAACGTTCGATAGCAGCCGATGCTAGCGGAGAAGAATAAGGTTAGACAAAATTGACGAGCTTCGGAGATCGACGGTGACATGCGGCGGCGGCGGAGGCGGTGGCGGTGGAGGTAGGTGTCGGTGGTTACGATGCAGGAGCGATGGCGAGAACGAAAGGAGACTTTAGATATCGGGAGACGATAGAGTCAAAGGGTGGAATTGGAAAGCTGGGGTACGAATTTGCTCGTTTATATCAAGGGTAGAAGAGTAATTTAACTATGTCATTTTTCCGTTTTTTTCATTTCTTTTATATTCTCTTAAGAAAAAGAAGATACATAATTTACTATTTAGTATTTAGTATTTACTCCTATCTTAGATGGGATTTGATTTTTAAAGAATATATTATTGGCAGAATACATAATTTACCCTTGATCTTGTGGTTAAATTCCTGGGATACACATTTCTAATATACCGATTTTTTAAAAACTATGTCTAATACAAATCATTGGTATTACTGTTTTTTCTTAAAAGTTGAATTACGTGCGTTAATTAGTGTGCGACACGTGTCATAACTCAACAGACAAAAAAGAATCGTAAGCTCCCTGGGTCTCATCTTCTCCAACCCCACCTTTGTTCATCTTCTCTGCAGCTACTTGGCCTCCACCGTAACCATCTTCCTCAAAAATTTAGATTCAATTCTGAAAGACACGGTAGTCCGTGTATATCGGTTTCCTCCGTTGTATATAATTAGTAGAATTTTTTTTATATGTATAATTATGATAGTAGTCTTGCATTAGAAAAAAATAGATTTAATTTCGTTAATTAGATATTGTATATCATGTATATATATCTTTTTATTAATGAAAATAATTAAGGGATTATTTTCGTTTATGGTATCAGAAGTTTATAGCAAACTTTTCCTTCTCAAAACTACATCTCTTCCGCCGCCCTCTCGACTACCGAACCTTGACCACCGGCTTATCAAGTCCTCCCTTCACAATTTTCTTCTAAATCCCTAATTCTCCTCTTGTTCTTTCAATATGTCTACCTCAAAGATAATCTTTCATCTTGCCATTGCAGTCTCCAACACCAAGAACAACATACCTATCGTTTTTGAGATGGAAAACGTTCAATACGCGACGTGGGCAGAACTATTTAAAGTTCACGCACATTCTCATCGAGTCCTTCATCACCTCATCCCCTCGGTAACAGGCAAGAAGAAGGTGCCTACCACCGATGATAAAATAGAGTTGTGGGCAACTCTTGATCCTACGGTACTCCAATAGATTTATTCCACTATCTCTACGAACATCTTACAGACTATTATTGAACCCGATGCCACGACAATGGATACTTTGAATAGGTTGCGTGATATATTCCAGGATAATAAAAATTCTCGTGTCGTGACCCTTGAGCAGGAATTCTCCCACATTAACATGGGGGATTTTTCGAATGTCTCATCCTATTGTAAAAGGCTCAAGGAGTTGTCGGATCAACTCAAGAACGTTGGTGAGCCCATCACGAATGATCGTCTTGTTCTTCAGATGGTTGCAGGCCTATCTGAGGCTTATAATGGCGTTGGAACTCTTCTTTGTCAAAGCAATCCTCTCCCATCGTTCTACCAAACACGTTACATGCTTACCTTATAAGAAGTCGAGTTGGCTAAAAATGCGGCAACTGGAGCCAATTCTGCCATGATGGTAGCCACGCCCGATGACGCTCACTTATTCTCATACAATTCTAGCCAAAATCGTAAATACGGTGGCGACAAAAAGGACTAAAATCAGAAAAATAGTGGCAAAAAACGCGGCGGTGGCGACAACAATGGTGGCAGATCGGCACCGGGCCACTAAACCCTTGGCAGCAGGCCTGGGCCGCTAGTCAGTAGCCCTGGCCATGCTGTGTGTCAATAGGCAGTGGCCCATGCCACCCTGCCCAGTTCCAGCGAATTGGTTCATGCCTAACTACACTCAGCCGAAGTAGACTAGGTTAGGTCTTCGCTGCTGTCGACCCAGCATCAGTTCCGACCCCATGGATATCGAAGCAGCGATGCATACACTTGGATTAAATCCTCCGGATGCAAATTAGTACATAGATACCAGGGCCACCTCTCATATGACGTCAGCGCTAGGTAATCTCTCGTCTTATTTCAATTTGAGCAAAAATCATGGCATAATTATTGGTAATCGTAATTCAAATCTAATTCGTGGTTATGGTCACACAAATTTATCTCCCCCGAACTCACCTTTAGCCTTGAAAAATGTCCTTCATGCTCCTCACTTAATTAAAAATTTGGTATCTGTTCGAAAATTTACAACTGATAATTGAGTTTCTATTGACTTTGACCCTTTTGGATTTTCTGTGAAGGATTTCACGACAGGGATACCTCTAATGAGATGTAATAGTCGGGGAGAGCTTTATCCAATCACCACTTCCACTACTCAAGCCACACCGTCAACGTTTCTCGTCCTAGCACCTTCCTTGTGGCATGCACATTTGGGTCATACGGGGGCGTATGTGATTTCCTCTCTTAAAAATAATAATTTTATTGCATGTAATAATACGCGTAGTATTAATATTTGTCCTTCTTGTCCGCTTGGGAAAATGTTAAATTACCGTTTGTAGCCTCAAATTCTAATATGTTGTTGCCATTTGATATTATTCATAGTGATTTGTGGACATCTCCCGTTATGAGCTCTTTGGGCCACTGTTATTATGTGTAATTTTTGGATGATTATTCTAATTTTTTGTAGACCTTTACTTTATCTAAAAAGTCTCAAGTTTTTTTTCCACATTTCTAAAGTTTAGAGCATTCATCCGTACCTAATTTGAACGAGAAATTAAAAATATTCAATGTGATAATGGAAGGGGATTTGATAATAGGCCATTTCGGGAATTTTGTAACACTACTGGCATATCTTTTCATTTTTCTTGTCCTCATACGTCCTCACAAAATGGGAAAGCCGAAAGCAAAAAGTCATACCATTAACAATATTATTCGAACTTTACTAGCCCATGCTTCATTACCACCTTTTTTGGCATCATTCATTACAAATGACTTACCTTTTTAACATACTCCCTAGCAAAGGATTAGCATGTCAATTTCCACTGAAAAATCTTTATCATAAAGCTCCCGCGTATTCTCATCTTAGGGTGTTGGGTGTTTGTGCTATACGATTTTCTCATCCACTACAATTAACAAACTTCAGGCCCGTTCTACCGCTTGTGTGTTTTTGGATTATCCGTCTAATCATCGTGGTTATAAATATTTTTATTTATCCTCTAATAAAATCATAATTAGTTGTCATGTCATTTTTTATGAAATTCAATTTTCGTTTGCTAAATTATATAATTTTGTATCTAATTCTTATGTTTTTTTGGATGATGGACTCTCACCGTACATCGTCCATCATTTAGCCCAGTAGTCCCGTCACCCAAATCTGCCAGCAGGTCCACTGCATGCTGTCCCAATTATCCCGTGTCCAGCTTCAGTTTTGTGGCCAACAAGTCCACTGCCTGCTGGCCCAAATACGCAGTCTCCCGATCTAGTTTCTCGGCTAGAAGGCCCACTGCCTGCTGGCCCAAGTCCTTTTCTTTCGGGTCTAGTGTCTCGCCAGCAGGCCCAATGCATGTTGGCCTAACGTCTACGTCCAGTCCATGGGCCAGAAGGCCCACTGTCTGCTGGCCAGTCCCGAGCCGATCCGACATCTACCCCAAGTCCCGTCCACTTCTATTTTGAGTCAAGGGCCCGTTACTCATAGCCAACGGGGTATTTTTAAACCTAAAAGACATTTTAATCTCAATTTTAATGTCACTAAATCGCCCAAACCACGTAACGCAGTGTCTGCCCTTCATAACCCGAATTGGAAAATGATAATGTATGATGAATATAATGCTCTTATTGAAAATAAGACGTGGGAGTTGGTGCCCCGTCCGCCTGGTGTCAATGTTATTCGTTCTATGTGGATTTTTACTCGTAAGGAAAAATCTTACTGTTGTTTTGAGAGTCATAAGGCCCGTCTTCTATGTGATGGCCAAATTGACAACCATTCGCACTGTTCTTAGTATGGCTCTCTCGAAAACATGGCTCATTCATCAACTAGATATGAAAAATATTTTCTTACACGGTGATCTTAAGGAGACAGTATACATGCATCAACCATTGGGTTTCAGGGACCCCGATCATCCTAACCATGTATGTTTGTTAAAGAAGTTCTTGTATGGGCTTAAACAGGCCCCTCGGGCTTGGTATAAAAGTTTTTCAAATTATGTGTCTACTATTGGGTTTTCTCACAACATGTCTGACCATTCTTTATTCATACATCGTTATGACACTTCTATGTCATACATTTTGTTATATGTGGATGATATTATATTGAATGCCTCTTCTGATAACCTGCGCAAGTCTATCATGTCTATTTTCAATTCAGAATTTGTTATGAAAGACTTGGGGACCTTGAGTTATTTTTTTAGTATAGCTATTACTCGTCATGCACGTGGTCTTTTTCTATCCCAGAGGAAGTATGCAGTTGAGATTATTGACCGGGCTGGCATGTCATCCTGTAAGTCCTCTCCTAATCCGATTGACACCAAACCGAAGCCAAGTGCTAATTCTAGCACATATTACGAGGATCCCATCCACTATCGCAGTATTGCAGAAGCTCTTCAGTACCTTACTTTCACGAGGGCCGATATTACATATGCAGTGCAGCAAGTGTGTTTATTTATGCATGATCCGAGGGACGAGCACATGCATGCTCTCAAACGCAATGTGCGTTACATTCAGGGCACTCTTGATTGTGGTTTGCACTTATATCCATCCTCCGTATCTACTCCCGTGTCCTATACTAATGCAGTTTGAGGTGGATGTACATACACCAGACGTTTGACATATGGTATTGTATGTTTATTGGTGATAGCTTGGTCTCTTTGTCGGCTAAACGACATGCTACTCTATCACGAACTAGTGCGGAGGCCGAGTATCGAGGGGTAGCCAATGTGGTATCCGAGTCATGTTGGCTGCGTAATCTCCTATTAGAGCTTCACTTTCCTATTCAGAAAGCTATATTGGTCTACTGCGATAATGTTAGTGCAGTCTATCTTTCTGGGAATCCGATCCAACATTAGCACACTAAACATATTGATATGAATATTCACTTTGTTCGCGAAAAGGTAGCTCGTGGACAAATACGTGTCTTGCATGTCCCTTCACTGTACCAAATTACTGACATATTTACTAAGGGTCTTCCCTTAGTTCTGTTTGAAGATTTTAGGGACAATCTCATCGTACGACAACCACCCGCTATGACTGCGGTGGTGTGAAAGACTACCGTGTATATCTATTTCGTCCATTGTATATATTTTACCATAATTAGTAGAATTCTTTCTTAGTTTGACATTATTCTTCTTATTATAGTGCGTTAAATTCTTTCTTTTGAAATCCTAAAAATTTTGGTAAATTTGTATTTTATTTATCTGATTTAATATTGTTCTTCTTCTAGACCTTCGCGCGGATGACAATGGCACTCATCAGCTTAAGTCTCGCTAAGTAAGTCAGAAAAATACTCAAATTGTGTTAAATGAGAAAATGTAGTGGGCAGTCGAAGGAGAATGAGATCAGTGACATAGGTTTCTAGGGTAAAATTTTGTTGAAAAAGTTTCTTTATTAAAAGAAAATACACATCACATACTGATTATTTTTTGGGTCGAGCGTTTGATACTTGCATACTTTATTATTGTGAAAGTTGTCAATTAGGTGTTTAATAGGTACTACCCTTGATTTAGATATCTAAATGAAAAGAATTATGTGTCTATATATAGACCATCTAAAATTAACAAGAGAGAGACTGATAGCAACAAAAGTTGTAAAAACTAAGTGAGAGGAAAAGGGAATAAAATGAACTAGGTTTAATTGTTGTTTTGAAAGATAAAATTATCCCTCGTAGTGTCATAAAGACCATTTAAAAAAAAACAAAATATTGCCAACATTAGCAACACTCGCGATGATTTAGGTGTGGGTTATTTCCTCTGGCTATATAATCACACGATTTCTAAATTTAAAATTTGATTTCCACCGTAAATTCTTCAATCCAAATGACAAAGATATTTTCAATTCATTTTTTCTTAAATATTTATTATATACCATTTTATCGCCAACTTAATCGACGGAAAATATTTTTAGTCGACTTTTAATTACCTAGACAATGAAAAAGCTCTACTGCGGCATTACGCTAAATATCTTTGACAACTTTCAAAAAAATTTGTCAACATATTTAATTTTAATTAAATTTTTTAAATTTCCTTTATCAGTAACTTTTCGATAGAAGAGCGATCAAATTATCATAGATTTCTTTGTCGTTGGTAAGGTTGGTCGATTTTTCAAAAAAATTAGTAGTATAATCAGTTACACTATATGGTGCCACATGAATTTTCATCAATATGCAATTGTTGTCATGCAAGAGAGCAAAAATACATGAAAAATCAAGGAAACAAGACAAGTGCATAAAATTATCGTCGCGTACAAATCTAACTTGAAAACTCACCAACATGTTTCAACCATTTAGAGCAGATACATCTCAACCTCTTGTCCGGAGTAAAATATGCATTTTACAAAGCGAAATTGATTTTACGAAATTATTTCGGTAACATTTTGCCATGTTATTTGGCAAAACATTATCGAATATATTATTGTATATCATTTACCCATTTTTACATATTTTTATGAAAATTTCTATAAATTAAATAGGGCGATTATCCAATTAATTATCTAATTAATTATTATAAATTGATAAATATTTTACTTCATGGAATTAAGGGGAACTTGATTAATTAAATAATGCATCAAAAAGCATCTTATTTTTATCACTCAATTGTTTTAATTATGAAAGATTTTGTTTGTATTTTAATATTTAGCCTCAAAATTGATTTTAATTTTACCGTTTTGACCACAAATTGAAATTAAAGTGGTTATTTGTTATTTGATTTCGTTGTTAAATTTGCAAAATATAAGCCTAAACACCCAGCCCTTTTATTTTAATTGTTTTGGGCAATCTCTCATTTAAATCGGCCGAGTCCAGTCCAATTTGGACATGGCCCGGCCCATACGCATCTTTTATCCACAAAGAGCAGAGGCAAAGCCTCATTCGTTCATAACCCTAGCCGTCGTCAGCTCCCACAATCTCTCTTCGCCTTTCTCGCCCAAAAATGGAAAACAGAAACATTTTGAGAAAATAATGTAATCGCGTATATATGCTAGTCTCATATTTTGAGAAAATAGAAATTTCTATGAGATTTTCCCTAAGGTTTCAAATAGGTTTTAAAAAATTCCTTCTGATTTTTGTGTGGTCTGAACATCGTTAAATTTGGAAGTGTGCTTCCCACTCCGGAATCTCGAACACGACTGCGCATCAAAAAAGTAATTACGAAACCCTCTCAGAGTAAATTTTGCATTCTTTTGATTGCTTTTTGTTAATTATGTGTTTAGTTTAGTTATTTATGTCATAACGAGTTATATTAAGCATGATAGCCTACCTAGTTCATAATAATGCGGTTCAGATGTGTCCTAGGTTCCTGATTAAAGTGTTGTATTAGCATCTGATTAATAATTGATTAGTACTTGAATGTGATGTATGATCAAGCCTATTTTAGCTTAATCAATCCAATTATGTGTTATGTTTGTTAGTTCAAAGTCTCGAATTAATAAGGTGTCTTCCATTTGTAGTATGACAGTTCTTACCTAAATTAAGGATATTTAGGGATCACTTTGATCCAAACATATATGATTTGACATGAATTAAGGCATCGTATGTTTAGTTTACAATAAGAAAAATAATGGAGAACTAACACCAAATATTTTAGGTAAAATATTTATCCGCTTCATATCCCTCCTAAACTAATTTCTTTTCTTACCAATTGGCCGAAAATATTTATTCAAGTACCCGGTCACCCTAAACTCATCATCCTTGATACCATCGCAGTATATTTATATATGATGATGGTATCATGGAGAACTAAGAGAAGAACTGAAGCATCCCTCCGTGATACCATCGCAACATATGTATATAAGATGATGGTATCATAGAGGTTTTCTTTAGAAAAGTGTGTATTCTTGAATATATGAACATGAGTCTCCGTGATACCTCACAGTATATTTGTATATCATGATGGTATCACGGAGGATTAAGAAAAAGACTGAACCAGTCTTCCATATTATCATCTCATTATATTTATATACCATGTTAATATCATAATTTTGAGGATATTTCAGATAATTAGATTTGATATTTTTTGGAGGTACAAAAGTAATAGAGACATGACATGAACAAGTAATTATTTTGATTCGAGGCATGCATCTTCTTGCCCCAAAAATAATCACATTGATGAAAGTGATGTCGGTCCAGGTTATTTTTCTTATGACATATGTTTAGAACGTTGTAAAGTTGGCATTATTTTGGTGTCCATCAACAAAATCTTGAGCGCTTCCCCTTTTACTTGACGCGAATTCAAATTAAATGAGGCTCCGAATATCGGACATCTGATTAAAAAAAGGTAACATACAAGATTTTGAAGAGAAGTAGAAATTGGTGATGCAAACTAAAATATCTCCAAACTAAAAAAATTAAAAATAAAAGAAATAGAAAATCAATCATCGAAGTGGCTCCTGATCATAATTGTAATAATTCTTTCTCTGTATCGTTTCAATTTTATCGAATATCTCCGAAAGGACCTCATGAATTAATTCAATTATCACGATTGTTGCATCGTTATCTTAATTAGAAAAAAAAAACATAAATAGCCGCCCAATCCATAAATAAATATATTTTATAATATATATAAAATATACATTTTTAATGTAAAATAGTGTATATTTAGTTTGGGAATATAATATTTTGATCGACCGGCTGAACATGTAACTTGCCTAATTAGAAATAATGCCTTTGTGCGTCATAATCACACCACAAGAGAGAGAATTTGGTAAAATTCGCCTCCCACTAATTATATTCATACAAAACCCACTAAATTAAGATTTAGGAAGAAAGTGCCGCCATTTTGCGTGGACGGCCTTAGTCTTGTCTGACCTTTACCTTAATCTGACGAATTTCTATCTAAGAATCACTAATGTAGACCAAGTCCAAGCAAGCAACAATTAATTAATAAATTTTATAGACGGTATACGTTATATACACTGATAATGTAATAAAATTTTACATTTGATATAATTAATTTGTTATCAGTCAGACTTTTTTTATAACAACATTTCACAATAATAATAATGTTTTATGCGGAACTGATCTTTCATGTTATGTTATGTTATATTATATGTCTTCTATAGCAGCATTTCACTATAATAGTCAAAAGGTATCGAAACAAACGACACTATTATAAAGAGGTTTGACCGTATTATACTATTTATTACTTCCTTTATCTCAATTTATATGACATTACTTTCCTTTTTAGTGAGTCTCAAAAAGAGTCTTAACACATTTCTCTATTTGACAATAAATTAACTTAAAATTTTACCTTTTATGCTTAACGAAATGATTTATAACCACACAAATATCTTTGAGTTGTTTTAAATCACAAGATTCAAAAGTCTTCCTTTATTTCTTAAACTTCGTGCTCAGTCAAATTACATCATATAAATTGGGACGGATGGGGTATCTTTTACGCTTAACGATATGATTTATAACCACACAAATATCTTTGGCTTGTTTTAGATAACAAAATTCAAAAGTCTTCTTTTATTTTTAAAACTTTGTGCTCAGTTAAACTATATCATGCAAATTGTGACAGAGGGAGTATTTATCGGGTCAAATGATTTTGCTATCTATTACAATTTTTTCATTCTAATTTTATAGTGAGGAGTTTTCATTTTTATATGTAAGAGATAGTTATAGAATTAATTTTTTAATTCAAATTGTCAAGGATTGTATGAAATCATTTCCTCCCATTTTATTTCTAGGTTATTAATTAATGTTATAAAATAATATTACTTACAATTACCTATTTATTGTATAAATATTATTTATAATTGATAGAATAGGAAAATATTCTGTCATAATTATGTATATGATAGGTGTATAGTTAGTCATTACTTACCGTAATTGTAGCCTAGGATTATGCTTGTATTTTAGTACATTTACTACAACTTCGGAATGAAATAATCAACGAATAATATTTCTACATGGTATCAGATTCTAGGGAAAGATCCTAAATCCTAAGTCTCTTCACTCTTGTCGTCTGCCCCCTTCCTTGTGAGTCGTCGGCCATCTCATTCTCTTCCGACAACCATGTCTGACTCGAAATCCAATTTTCATCCAGCCCTAGTTGTCTCAAACATCAAATCTGATATCTCAATCACCCCCGAGATGGGAAAACGTCCATTATGCGACATATGCAAAGCTTTTTAAAATTTATTGTCGCTCACACCGTGCTATCCATCACATAATTCTGCCGAAAAAAGACAAGGAGCAGGTGCCAAAATCCGAGGATGAGAAATAATTATGGGTGACCCTGATGTGACTGTCCTCCAGTGAATCTAAAGGGAAATCTATCACGAGGGGTTTGAAACGTCGCGCCCCAATTTTGAGTGATTTGCTGCATACTATTCTTGAGCCCGATTTCACAGCCATGGAGGATTGGGAACGCTTACGTGACATATTCTAAGACAATAAGAATTTTCGGATTGTCACACTTGAGCAAAAATTTCTCCACCATTGACATGACGAATTTTCCCAATGCCAGCCTAGCAACCTGCCAGCAGCCAACAACCAGGCATACTTGGAATATCTTTAGTACTACATTACTTAATGTGTGTTTTTGGTCCCTTTATGTATGAAATATATTACATTTGGAATATCTTTAGTATTACATTACAATTAAATATGGATTAATAATACAAACTTAAAATAAAATATAATTAATTAAGTAGTGAAATATTTAATAATTATGATAAACTTGTGAGTAAAAGGGATCAAAAGTGAATATTTTAATTAATTAAAAGTTAAATACACTTAGTCAAACATCAAAAGAATTAAAATCGAAATTCAGTAATAATGAAGGCTATTATTTCAAATTTAAATGTCTTAAAATGAAAACTTTTAAAAGAAAATATAGTCACCCCAACGGCAAAGTCAAATGCTCACATCATATATATGATGACCCAAATAATAATGATGATAATGTTACGCATTAGGCAACCAACTTAGGATAATATGATTAAATTAACTAGTTCCCTTATGGCATTAATTATCACATACCTTGCTAGACCTAGTAAAATTAAACAAAGGAGTATAATAAAAGAAATATTACCAATGCTCACTATAATTGTTTAAGCTATATAGCTTATAGTTAATATATTTTTTTAATAATCATAGCTAATTCATTATTAAAGAGAGTTAGCAACATTTTATTATTTAGTGACAAAAGTTATTGTCACTATTTTTTTAAATAGTGAATCCTAATGTTAATTTTTTTTAAGAGGAGCATTGAAGTAACTGTTAAAGTTGCTGTCATGTGACCTTTAAGCCGTGTAAACAAACTCTTATAGAAATACATAATAAGACTACGTACAATAGACTATTTTCCGAATTTCACACATAACAGGAGGTTAGTGTACCGGACTACCATTTTTTGAGTGAATCTTAATATTAAAGGCCAAAGAATTCTCTTACGCAAATTTATTTCATGCAAGATGCAAATAGCAAGATTAAAGATATATATTGGAAAAAAGGTGTGACTGATTCTTTTTGATATAGTTAATAAAGAAGTAGAAACAATCTAATTAACTGTGATTATGATGTTGTTTCCAAAATTGAACCGGTGATTTTGCGCTTCCAATTGTCATCAATTCGAGACCGATTCAAAATTATATATTAATTTATCCCTTTTTATATATGTCAGAAGACAATATTCCCCTTTGCAATACCTTTTCCTCTTTCTCCTTTTTACTTCATGCGTGTCATTTATGTGACATCACATCAGTGAGGAGTCACCTTTATTTAAGTGTCAATAGTAAATTTTATTTAAGCATATACATAAATCTCTTTGACTATGTATTCACTTTCTTATATTTTTACTTCCCTTAATAAAATTTTAAAACATTCATTGTGTGAAACTATTTCCTTTTACCTTAGTTTCTATTTTATATGACATCATTCCAAGTTATTTGTGAAATAATTTTATAATCACATAAATATCATGATATGTTTAAAAAAAAATTAAGGAAACCCACAATTACTATTCTTCAAGTGCATACAAGGTAAATTTCGTTTCAATGTAATAGCTTGCAAATCAACACAGAAGTGGTAAATCACACTGGATAAGTCTCGTGCGACGAGCTCAACCGAGAAAGCATGTAAAAGAGTTTAATGTAATCACTAATAGAGATCAAATGCTCAACCAACTCGGTCACCCTTATGGCTGACATATTCAAAATTATAAATTCTGAAACTCTTTATTTTTTTCTTAAACTCTCTCTCGTTCAACTAATTTCACATAAATAAAATAGAAAAATATACATATTTTAAAATGTTAAACCCGAAAATCTAATTAAGAGCCGAATTTTTTGTCTTGACTTCTTCCAAGTAAACCCCCACTATTAAGTCATGGAGTAGTACATCTTTTTTTTTGTTGGTATAAACAGAAATTTTATTTAATACTAAGGAGGATTGTACATGGTAGCCACCATATTGGTAAGGCCTACACTATCACTATTAGTGATTACGTTAAAGTTTCCCAAGCTACTTTACATATTACACATAGAAACTGAGATAGACTTAGGATATACTACTGCCGCATTATCTGCGTGTAGTTTTATTTTTTTATTCATGGCTTACGCCAGACTATTCTTGGAGATAGTAGTATCGGACCCTCAACACTACTACCAGTAAATCGCGGGATGTGCCTGAATGACTATGTTTTGGGAACAGATCAACCGATATCATCTACAAGGTCCTATTCCGGAAAAGAGCAAAGTGCTCCCACCAGGATTCGAACTTACACTGCAGGCCTCCAGCTGGATTTTAAATTCACCTCCTTTGTCATCCATCTATGTCCGGGACATGACTGTAGTTTTTCTATAGCTACTTCTGGAGGAGCAGGTAAGAATAGTTAGTTGATCATACGCTGGTTCTTCAGAGCCTTTCTTTCCCAAAACGTGAGCTACTTTATTTGCTTGTCGAAAGTTATGACGCACCACTGAATTTCCCAATTTCCTCAATAGAGACCTGTAGGATAAAACAAGATCATCTTTTCCATTTCGTTTAGTGCCATTTGTAATCTTCACTTTGTCTATATACAGTCTCTTAGACCTCTTCACGTTTTTTTCGCCTTCTCTTTCTCTCTCTTCAACGAGAAAATGGATTCCTTGTAAAAAATCCTAAAATTAAAAAACGTTTGTAAAGATCTACAAAATCATTTCTCCGTAATGAGGAAATGAGTCCCAACAAGGAGGTGTGAGAGGTTGGCTATAGGAGGAGTTAGAAGAGGTAGAGGTAGACCGAAGAAGAACGGAGGGATGTGATTAGACAGGACATGTCACAACTCCAGCTTCCTGAGGGCATAACCCTAGATAGGAAGATATGACGGTCGAGAATTAAAATAAACGTTAGTAGGTAGCTGAGTGTTGCCACATTTAATGTGGGAAAAGCAGAGGGTTAGCCCCTCTTCTCCTCTTTTCCTATTAGTAGTAGTAGTAGTTAGTGATTGCATAATTTCTTATTCTCCAATGTGTGGTATCATTCGCTATTTCATTTTCTTTGTATCTTGATATTTTTCATGCTTCAAAAACTTCTCTTTTTGAATCGAGGGTTTATCGAAAACATTCTTTCCATACCCCACAAAAGGTAAGAGTAATGTCTGCATACATCCTCACCTCCCCATAACTCACTTGTGGGACTACACTAGATATGTTATTGTGGTTGTAAATAAAATTTACTTTAAATTATCTTTTAAGTAATATACCTAATTATGTGATATTAATATAACTTAAACCCTCTTATAACTTAAGGTGTAAGCTTATTAGAATTCGGACCAAGTTATGTCAATCTATAATGTATAATATTTATTCAGAAAAGAAAATTAGTAATAAGGAAATTAAACTCTCTAGCTCAAAAGAATATCGTCTCTACTTAAATATAATAAACAAGGAATCCATCCAAAGAGGCCAGCGTGTTGGCAGAGAGTCAAATTTGTGACCTTCGGGTCGCAGGTTCGATTCTCAACTCGGCGGATATCGTCCTCCGGGGCATATACCTGTGGTAAAGTCTGGGCGCTAAAAGCCGCGCGGGCATGTTGCAGTGTGGGTTCATTCCCCGCCAAGCCTTTGAGGGGGTCAACCTTGTAGCGTTGATCCGTTTGACGCAAGCAGACACTGACCATGGGTGCACATCCCGCGATTTACTTGGTGGTGGGGTGCTGAAGGACCGGTCCCATCATCCCCAGGAGCCTAGTACTAGTACTTGTGCAGGTACTAGCGATATGGAGGCACAAGTCGCCTCGAGACCTGGGTTATAAAAAAAAATAAAAAAATAAATAAACAAGGAATCCAATTTATTACTCTATCCTTGTCTGGCCTATCTATCCTATTAACGCTCGTTTGGTATGTGGGATAAGATAGACATGGATATTCATGAGATAGCTAGTTCCACCATTTTAGTATATCCTATAAATTTATTATTTTTTATTCCATCAATTAAATATGGGATAAAATAATCTTACATTTTGTCCTATGAATTTGATATTTTTGAGATCGAAATAACAAGACGTCATGCGGAAGCTAATAATTGCAAATCATGAACATGGATAAATCAGACAATAAAAAATATTATTAAAAAAGACTGATGATATGATATGAGTTTGGTCAATTGACCTATATATGATAAAACTAATATAAAAATATTCTAAAGCTATTGAGAGAAAAATCTCCTCCTAAACAAAACTTTGTAAATGACTACATTGTGGATGCTACCATGTTGTAGTTGTGAGAAGAAGGTCTTTAATTTATGAATGTCTAAAACTTTTCCTCCAAAAAAATGTTACTCAAATATGAAAGATTTGTATTTTTCTTTTGGAAAAAAGTAAAATCTATTATGTTAAACTCTTTGTCCTTCCTTTTTTCGAAGGTAAAATCCGATAAGAAAGTCAAGGTAAAACCCTAACAAATATTCCATCCCGCATATCAGACGAGACCTTAGCTCCAAAACTTATCCGTGTTTACACCCAATGTAGTTAAGTTAACTATAAAAGACAAGCTAAAAATTATTAGTAGTCTTACTTTAAATAAAGAAATTTAAAAAGGCATTAATTAATAATTAATGTAATTTAGACTAGCTAACTAACGTAGAAAGATTTAGGGTTACTGTCAATTTCTTCTTTCTTTTTCCTGCACGTCTTCTTTTAGGTTGCAGCTTAGTTCTCAATTTCTACGTCTTTTATCCTCCATTTATTTTGCGTAAATCCGAAACAACATGCACGTAAATGTGATTTGGAGTCAAGTTTTGCAAGGTAAGCATTTAATATTACTTGTAGCTAAGTATTAAGAAAATTACAAATATACTACGGATAAATCTGTTAAAACATAAGTAAAATTCTCTTTCCCATATGAAATTTATAATATTTTCATAACGTGTAACAATATAACTCTATAAGGAAAGTGTATTTTGTTAAGTTTTCATATGTTAATCATTAGATTTGTTATATTAAGGGTATATAAAGTTAAGTGCTTTTTTTTTGTCAAAGTTAGCAAATTTGAATAACAGAAGATAGTTACGGATGATAGCAAATCACGTTAATGTTAAGAGACTGTTAAGTTATTTTAATATTATTTTATATATTAAGATATGTGCAAATACATTGTAGTTAATTATAGTTAAGTATGAATAATTACAGTTAAAGAAAATAACACATATCATTTATTTATTAATGGGGTATAAACACCCGATACATGTAAGTTTTTACCCTCGGTGACTTGAATATTCTTTTTATTGATGGCACAAGTGATGTGCTTTGTAGTGATCGTATCCGAAGGCTGACTTCATTCCCACTAATTTTTTGTCTTTAAAATGAAATGGAGCTTTCTCAAAGGAAGTAACTTTAGAGTTTAAAGGGATACTAACATTACTTTTGGTCTCCTAATTATGAATAAATTTTTATTTTAATCCTCATAATATCTTGCAAAACGCATTTAACATTTAATTGCTTGAAATGTGTTTTTCTTTTTATTTATTACATAAGAAGTGCGTTAGATTTAAATTATTTGCTAGAATTATATTATCGTAAGCTTAACATAAAATACAAGTAATTAAATGGTGAAATAATTAATAATTATAATAAATTTATAAATATTCACGAGCAAATGGGTCAAAAGTGAATAGTTCAGTTAATTGAAGGTTAAATATATTTACTCAGATATTATAAGGATTAAAATCGAATTAGGAATAATTGAGGGACAAAAAATACTATTAGCTCAAATTTAAATGTCTAAAAATGATTTTCTTTTTAACAAAATTAGTGACCCGGACGGCCAAGTCAAATGCTCACATTATATATATGATGACCCAAATAATAATAATAATGATAATATTGCGCATTAGGCAACCAACTTAAGATAATATGATTAAAATATCTAGTTCCCTTATGGTCTTAATTATCACACACCTAGCTAGAACTAGTAAAACAAACAATGAAATATATTACTAAAAGAAACATTAACCAATTTTTACTATAAAAGAATTAGCTATAAAATTCATCACTAATCTATCACTATAGTTTGTACTTAATAAGTATTTTTTTCTATAATCATTACTAATGCGTTATTAAAGAGAGGCAGCATTTAAATTTTTCTATTTAACGACATAAGTTATTTGCCGCTAATTTTACTTTTTAGTGAGTTTTTAATGTTAGAAGCCAAAAAATTCTCTTAACGTAAATTTATTTCAAGATGCAAATAACTAAGTTTAAATACTTTGAACGCGTAGGTGATATATGTTGAAAAATGTGACCGATTCTTTTTGAGATACTAGTTAATATAGAAGTAAAAACAATCTAATTAACTGTGATCATGATGATGTTATCAAAATTGAACAGGTGATTTTGCTCTTCAAATTGTAATCAATTCGAGACTGATTCAAAATTGTAACTCTTATGCTAATTGATTTTTTCAGCTCTACATTATTAATTTATCCTTTTTTTATATGTAAGAAGACAATTTCCCCCTTTGCATACCTTTTTCCTCTTTCTTTTTTATCTTTAGCCGTGTCATATTATGTGACATCAGTGCGGAGCCACCCTTATTTAAGTGTCAATTGATATTAATTTGCTATAGAATTTTATTGTGTAGATAAGTACATTTTATTTAGGTATATATATCAATATGTTAAATCTCTTTGACCTTTTTATATACACTTTTTTAATATTTTTTACTTCCCTTGATAAAAATTTAACACCGTCATTATGTGAAACTATTTCCTTTTACCTTATGTTCTATTTTAGATTATCATCGTTCCATGTTATCATTTTTGACATAATTTTATTATTACATAAATATCATGATATGTTTAGAATTTTTTTTTACAACGGAACACGTAACTGCTACTCTTTTAGGGTGCATAGAAAGTAAATCCGCTCCAATGTAATAGCTTCTAAATCGCACAGGAGAGGTAAATTGCACTAAATAAGCTCTGTGTGACGAGCTTAAACGAGAAAACATCCGGAGAATATCGAATCTGAGACCCCCATTTAGGAGATCACCTACTCAAATAAGGTAAATTCACCTCCATTATAATACAATCCCACAAATGTACGCATGAGAGGTAAATCACATTGGGTAAGTCCCATGACGAGCTCAATCGAGGAAACATGTCGAGAATTTCAAATTTGAGACATCTCATTTGAAAAATCAAATGCTCAACCAACTCAATCATCATTGTAGGTGATATATTTAGAATTATAAATTCTTAAATTCTTTATAATCTCTCATTCAAATAATTTTACTAATTTTTAAATATTAAATCCGAGACTCTAATTAAGAGTCGAAAGAAATCTTCTTTGACTTCTTCCTAGTAAACTCCACTATTAACATTAAGTCATACATTTTCTCCACCTTCTTTTAGTGCCATTTGTAATCTTCACTTTGTCTATGTATAGTACTCTGCGCTCTTTCAACCTTTCACGTTTTTTCTCCCACTAAGAATTTCCATCCCAACATCTCTTCCCTCTGTCTTCAATGGATTCTATCAATTTATCCAAAACAGAAGAATCAAAATTAGAAGATATTATTTCCGAAAAAAAAGATAACAAAAAAGGAAATTGTATTGAAAATGGAAATTCAAATTCCATTGATACTAAAAATATTTTGAATTCCGTTATTCACGGAGAGCACGGCGGAGAAGGAGCGGGAGCTATAAATGCACCTGGCTCTAACGGCGAAATAATTGATTCATCAGTTATACAAAACGGCAGCGTATTAGGTGTAATCAAGCCACATAAGTTGTTACCACAACCAGAGGTACCTGCCGGAGTACTAGCGGTTGGTGAACTGAACAGGTCTAAATCCATGCCGGAGAGTTTTGACATGCCGGCGATCGGGAAATTCTTTCGGGAGAAGAGTAACAGCTTATCGTCGGCGATAACGAAGAGGCTATCGTCGATGAGAGATCAGTTTGATGACGATGAGAAAGTGATGATGATGAAATCGGAATCGAACGTGACGGAGTTTAATCTCTCCGGACTGAAAGTGATCGTGAACTTAAAAAAAGGTCCGATGGATGAACAGGGGTATAGGAAGTTGTTAGGAAGAGTGAGTTTCTTCTCGAGATCCAATTGCAGGTACAACTTTTTTTTTGTTATTAATTCATTTGAATTATTACTAAACAAAGTAGCTTTTTTAATCTCAAACATTGCTTATTTATAGGCTATTATGAATTAAAGACAGATTGTTAGGGTGACATTAGTCTTGTGGCTAGAGTGATCATTTCTCTACCTAAAGAATAATTGATTTGAACAAGTGAAGAACTGAAATGTCATAATATTTTTGATACATGTAAAAAGGTGTTTATGGTACTATTTGAGCAGTTATTGGTTAAAATTAAAATCAAATTAATTTAATTAATTTTTTAATTAATAGAATCGAATCAAATCAAATATAATATACATACATTGGTTTGTTATTGTCCGTTTGATTCAGTTTTTTCAATATTTTTTAATTTACTATTTAATCGATTTGGTTCGATTTTTGATTTAAATCAAATTTTAACGTGAACACCACTAATTGCAGGGATTGTACCGCCGTGAGATCGTTTCTACGCAAGGAAAACCTCAACTACGTGGAAATTAACGTCGACGTGTATCCTCAGAGAGAGAAGGAATTGATTGAGAGAACCGGAAGTGCAAATGTGCCGCAGATATTTCTGAACGAGAAGTTGTTAGGTGGATTGGTGGCGTTGAATTCGCTACGAAATAGCGGGATGTTGGAGCAGAAATTGGAGGAAATGTTGACCGGAAAATGCCCGGAGGATGCACCGGCGCCACCGGTTTACGGTTTCGACGATGATTATGAGGAGCGGACTGATGAGATGGTAGAGATTGTGAGAGTATTGAGGCAAAAGCTTCCGATACAGGATAGAATCATGAGGATGAAAATAGTAAAAAACTGCTTCGCCGGCGGCGAGCTTGTGGAGGTTTTGATCCATCACTTGGACTGCGGTAGAAAAAAGGTACGATCCTTTGATTAATTCAATATTTTGAAAATCAAATATGGATATTTGAAACCACTGTCCAAAATTATTACTCAACAACAGCAACAAACAACAGTTAAATCATACAAAAAGTGTGCTCTGAATATGATGACGTTACTGGATTACCCATACTTTGTAGGTAAAAAGTCTGAATAGGGTAGAATTATGCCGATATTATTCGATTACTCATTTTGAGATGTAAAAAGACTATTTTTGCCATACCCTAGATATAAGGTCCAAATTTATTACTCCCTCCGTTTAATTTATGTGTTATCTTTAAAATTTTGAGATTTAAACAAGTTTTTTTTACTATAATTATTTCATATATTTTTAAAATATTTTAAATTATCAATTATTGTGAGTTATAGAGCCTGTTCGAATTGACTTATTGTAGATTCTATTAAGCTAAAATAACTCTTAAGCACTTTTATGTTGTTTGGATAAGATAAAAAAAGTGCTTTAAAATTAGTCAAAATTCATAAATTATAAGCGCTTTTAAACATGCTCATAGTACTTTTTACGTAGTTTCTAAATATGTAAATTTTATTTTAAAAAAAAACTTAAAGATTTCATGCCAAATGCCATAATTTATGATCACTCTCAAAATTCGAAATGTATCAAATAAATTGAGATAGATGGAGTATATATGACTATAGTTCTTCCCATCGCAATATAATAGTACCTCTTAAAATATCGATCAAGGTTTACTTAATTTGAATTTCAAAAAATGAAAACTGAAGGTTATTTTAGGATGAAAGGTACTGTTCGTTTATTCAAAATGAAAACTATAGGCACCTAACATCCACAATTGATTGTATTATTCTTCTAATAATTTTAGCCAAGAGAGTGCAAGCCATGAAAATGAGCACTAATTTTTTGCAGTTTAAATTTTCGTAAAGTCTACTCTCTATTCCAGTAAAGATTCATATGTTCATAGAGTTGACGTTTTAGATTCCATAATGTTTTTAGGATTTTGAGTATTTCGGGAACCATTCTGTGCAGGTATTAATTTAAATTTATATCCACCTTATTATTTAGATTATGTATGCATTTTAGAAGTATTGTTCACTTAGCCCAAAAAGAATAAGATGGTCCGCGGTACAAAGGTCAACTCTGCTAATTTCTATGTAAATTGAATATTACTAATATATTTTGTTTCTTAGATAAAATTTAAATGGTTGGTGAAACGTACACAAAATACAAATTTCATAATCAGAAATTATAGGCAAGGAAAAATAGTTTGACTGTTTAAATTGAACCATGTTTAACAGGCAATATTTCATACTGTAAAGCCTCGATAAATTTGAGGCAGATGAATAATTTACTACATAGAATGAAGTCTAAGTAGTAATTTCATTTTGAACACTTAGTATTTTTTTTTGGTAAATAAAGCTTTATATTACACTTATTATTATTTAAAATTACTATTTTCTTCTTAGAAAACCGGTATCCTCCATCAATTTATAAAACAACTATGCTTTTAAAAATATTTTGATTATAGGTGTTTGAAAAGGATGCAATCATACCAGTACTAATGCACCAGATCCATCAGAACTTCGAAGTTAGGCGTGTTTGGACTAGAGTAGTACTAGGATAAGTGATCTCCTGAGAAGTCCTCGTATTGCATCCACCTTTGTATTGACTACAATTCTTTTTGAGCCGAGAGTCTTTCGGAAACAACCTCTCTATCCCAAAAAGTTAGAGGTAAGGTCTGCATACATTCTACCATCCCTAAACACCACTTATGTGATTACACTGTGTTTGTTGTTGTATAGTTTGAAAAAATTTCCATGCAGTTTCCAATTTATAAATTTTACTTCTATGAAATAAATTAACACATGTTTTATAAATTTTTTAAATCAAGCTTTTTTAGTTTTCCTTTTGGTATTCGTCACATATTTTGGCCCAACTAATTCGGATTCCCCCTAGTAGTAAAGCGCTCCCAATCAAAAATCACTTAGTTATAGAACCTGAAAAATCAGCTACAAATGAAGGTTTTGCCCCACCATAATCTTTAGTGGTTATTTTAAATAGTACTCCACTATAATAAAGTCATACTATGTACTACTCGTAGTAAATATGAAATGAGTTTAAAGTAGATATGCCATAGTAATCAGTTGTACTAAGGATTTAACTCCAGAGGTTTAAAGTAGCCTCTGTCAATAGCTACAGGTTTTGGTCACGGTCAAATGAATAGTCGAGCAAAGTTTCTGCCGAAATACACGTTTGCCTTGGGCTCACTTTTAGAACTCGGAAAAGGTCCGTTATCCCATGGTCCGTCAATCTCGTGCTGAAAATGAGTATATTACTGACACGCTTTTGAAATTAGTGCAATCAATTGACTTGGAAATTATGATGTTTAATTAATTAATGAAGTCATTATGTTTCTTGGGTCAATTGATAAGTTATTTGGAAATTGGATACTTCAAGGATTGGCCTTTGCCTCGTCATCAGGGGGAGGGAGAATATTAGCGGCGGTTTGGACAAACCCATTAGCTTTGGTAATACTCTATATTTGTGTTAGAAAATCTATTAAATATATATAAATATTTATGTGCAAACCCATTAACAAAGATAAAATATTGAGTTTGGTGATGAGTTCAAAACTCATAAATTCAATTCTGACTTTCTCCTGCTCGTCATGATTCTAGATGCGTGAATTTGTCTTTCTGCCACGTGCTGAAAATTATTTACTGTTTCATTTCTCCGGAAAAAATAAAATATCCCCTACTCAAGAAGTTTTACTTTTCGAATTGTTTAATTGTAATATTGGATGTTGTATTCAATAATGTGTTATAACTGGAACGGAGAGGAAAAGATCGAGAAGGGTTAAAAAAAATCTACGTGAAACAAAGGAAAGAGTTTTTTTTCCTTAATATACTTTCTTTTTGCTAGGTAAATAAGGGAAATGAGAACGAAGTAAATACTACTGATATTGTTATTATGTTCTTTTATTCAAATTCAATCTATTCAGTGGGGTCCGGGGGAATAGCTTTTTCGTCCTTTCCTTTTCTTTCCTCCTCTCCCATGAAAAGTGACAACCTTTTACGTACCAAAAAGAAAAAAGTGATAAACTTTCCCTTTGAATTTTCTTCACCTGTTTCCAAATACAGGTCGAGCTTTCATAAACAAAAGAGTTTTTAAGTTTTTGAAAACGTGTTAGTTTCAAGCTTGTTAGTTCTTCTTGTTAGTTCTTAACAGCTTACATGAATGTACATTTTTCCGGCAACCAATAAGTGTGGCCTAACGTTAACAATGAAGATGTAATAAATCATAGTAAACGAGAGTTAAAAGTCTAATAGATGCAAAAATCACAGGAAACTATAGTTCAAATTCTAATAGATGCAACAAAAGCTAGGTTATTCTAACTTTATTCTACGAGGAGGTAGCAGGAACCATCTTTTGACACCAAGAGCGTGGCCTAAAAGTTAATGAAGATGGAACAAATTATAGAAGGATGGAGTTCAAGTTCTAATAGTGGTAAAAAGAATCTTTTAGGTTATCTCTTCCCTTTTGACTAACCGAGGAGGTAGCTCCGTGGTTTAGTTTAGGTGCGCACAAGTTAGTCTAAATACTATATTTATTGAAAAATGAATTGGCATTTTCCTTATGGCATTTCTTTGTACTCATTTTCCGCTTTTATGTTCAATCATCCCTCCATGATCTTCAATAGATTAACTTTCTGGTAGCTTGATAGTTTTGTTAGGTGCCGCAAGAGTTGGTTCAAATACTATCATTATTAATGAATGGACATTTTTCTCATGACATTTCTTGTACTTATTTTCTGCGTCAAGTGCCATCGTCCTTTCAAGATTTTCAGTAGATTAACTTTCTGGTGGATAAATTGGAGTGGTCTGGATTTCTGATTGTTAGCGCCACGCGAAACTGATTCTGGAGTTTTCGCATCTTTGTGTAGCATGGCCCTGAATCCAGTCCACATTAGTTATTCATTACCTGTAATTTGTTGAAAAAGGAAAAGAAAAAGGTAGCACAATCTTTGTGTAGCATGGCCCTGAATCCAGTCTACATTGGTATTTCAAACTTAATTTTTTTTACAAAACATTAACGTTATTTCAGGTTCGTTCATAGCATAGTGCTTAAACAAGTATAGGAAAACTAGGAAGAATAATGCAAAATGAATTCTAAAAGTTTTTAACATTAGAGATTGAGAAGTGCACATACAACACCACCATTGTTTTGCAATGACTTCATCAATTAGCAGAAAACCATTGATTTTTAAGAATCATTAACATATTTTTTTTAATGTGGGCATACGAGGAGAGACAGAATTAGAAATGAAGTTATTCGGGACAAGGTGGGGGTGGCCTCGGTGGAGAACAAGATGAGGAAAGCGAGATTGAGATGGTTCGGGCATGTGAAGAGGAGATGCATGGATGCCCCTGTGCGGAGGTGTGAGAAGCTAGCTATGGATGGTTTCAGGAGAGGTAGAGGTAGGCCGAAGAAGTATTGGGGAGAGGTGATTAGACAGGACATGACACAGTTACAGCTCACCGAGGACATGATCGTAGATAGGGGATCATGGAGGGCACGGATCGGGATAGAAGGGTAGTAGGTAGTTCAGCGTTGTCGCGCGTCATCGTACTCTTGTAGTCTCTTGTCTTTTGATTTAGTTTAGTATTGGTTGTGTCCTGCACTTCATGGTCGTACGATTTGGTGGTAGCGACGTTATTGTTATTTTCTCTTTTTTCAGATTGTTTTGCCATGCTTTATTTAGTATTTTGGCATGTCGTTACTTCTATTACTTCCTTTTGCGGATTGCTTTTTGGTTTGATACATGTTTCTTTCAATTCGTTATCTTATTTTCTTGCTTGCTTATTATTACTATTGCCTTTTCATTTCTACTTGAGCCGGAGGTCTATCGGAAACAACCTCCCTATCCATCAAATGGTAGGGGTAAGGTCTGCGTACACTCTACCCTCCCCAAACCCCACCTGGTGGGATTATACTGGGTATGTTGTTGTTGTATTAACATATTTTTTGAAGGGGAGCCTTGGAGTAACTGGTAAAGTTGCCTCCATGTGACCTGGAGGTCACGGGTTCAAGCTGTGGAAACAGCCTCTTGCAGAAATACAAGATAAGGCTGCGTACAATAGACCCTTGTGGTCCGGCCCTTCCCCGAACACCGCGCATAGCGGGAGCTTAGTGCACCGGGCTACCCTTTTTTTATTTGAGTTGGTGAATTTTCGAAGTAATAACTATTTGATATCTAACACAGGGTGTGGATATTGGGAAGAACCTGGCGAGAAGGCATTTTATTCACCACGTCTTTGGGTAAGAACTTGAGAAGGATTTTAGGACTGCTGTCCATCAGTGTAGATTTGATTCTATTGACAACATTTTTTACACTACTGCATATGTGCAGAGAAAATGAATTTGAAGATGGAAAACACTTCTATAGATTCCTTGAACATGAGCCTTTCATTTCCAAATGCTATAATTTTCGAGGATCCACAAATGACAATGAACCCAAGGATGCTGCTGTGTTAGGCCAAAGGCTTGGCAAAATAATGTCTGCCTTACTTGAGTCTTGCGCCTCTGATGATCGGCATCATCTTGATTATATAGGCATCAGCAACAGCGAAGAATTTCGGAGGTACCTACTTTTTATCATTTTTTTGTCAGAAACTGTTAATTGACTTAGACCCTTGTGGTCCGGCCCTTCCCCGGACTCCGCGCATAGCGGGAGCTTAGTGCACCATGCTGCCCTTTTTAATCTGTTAATTGGCTTGTGGGTTCTGTGATAATCTCCATCTTAGATTTCCTTCATAAAAGTTTCTGTAGTAACTTCAGCTGCAGCACATTTTGCTACTTTGGTTTTACTCTCTTCTGTCAGCAAACATGTAGCAGATGATGCATCTTTGTTGCTATGCTTTGATTGAGTATGACATATGTTACTCCTGTTGTCCACAATTTTGACAAAAGGATTGACATATGTCACTCCTGTTGTCCACAATTTTGACAAAAGGACTTTTGACCTTCCCATAGAAATTTTCTAGTGCCTGGTTTTCTTCAAGTCCTTTACTTTGCTTCTCTATATAGTAATTGTTATATAGTTCCCAGAGAAAGATCTTCAGAAACTATTTTAAAGGAGGAAGTGGTTTCTGTGATGAGTAAATGCTACTTCGACCAAGAGCTGAATTCATTGTAACTTCATTCGGTATAGGAAATTAGATATTTCTTTAGAAGTGCATTTTTCTGATCTAAATGTTCGAAGTGAGCAAAATTCCCTTTGATGTTCATTTTCTTAAGATTGAGCTTTCAATACCGCACCAAAGCAGCCTTCCTTATTTCCTATTCAAGATTGCGGATTCATAGCATTCTAGAATGAATCTCTTAGTTTTGTGCCAAGCACGGTATAATGAGGATAAATATTTTCAGATGAATCAATAATTATAAAGTAAATTATACAGTAGGAATGAAAGCTCTCTATGGCTTAGTCCGATATGTTTAGTTTCAAAAAATTCGGAGAAGAAGTTTGGGTGGTAATGAAGCATGATTAGAGCATTCTGGTTACTAAAGTTAATGAAGGATATGGGGCTTTTGCTACAGAATAACGTTTGAAAAAGTGGACAATCTCTCCAAGCCTTATATGTGGAAAGTGATTTGCTTTGGTTGCTAGAGGTATAGACGACTTATTAATGAAAAACAAAACACTATCTACAATGACTTATTAATGAAGAACAGAACACCACATACAATCCACTATTACAACATAGGATAATGTGCCTAAAATTTGTCATATTTTTATCTAACCAGATTTTATGAATATAAGAGAAAGGGCTGATCCAAGAAGCCATATTTCAAGTTTCAACTTTAGCATATGGAGAAAACAAGTTTACGTCAGTGCTCCATATGAAGATCTTTATACAAAATAGAATTGCACAACTTCTTGCATACTTGGCTTGAGAAAGAGCAGACAGAAACCTAGCCAGTCTCTTATAGGGAATATCTTAGTACTGAGTGTAGTGTAAATGACATTAGCTGCAGCATATAACTAAAGAGATCTGAGTACAGCATCAGTAAAATCAAGCAAATGTGAGAAATTATGGGAGAAAATATTATTATTAAATTGTTGTATCTACATGATTACACTGAGCCCTATTTATCGACGCTACATTACAATCCTTTTCCTAGTAGGATACTATATATGAAATCTTATTCCTATTCTAACACCCCTCAAACTGGTGCATACAAGTCATATGTACCGAGCTTGTTACAAATGTAATTAATACGAGGACCAGTGAGAGACTTGGTGAAAATATCTGCAAGCTGATCGCTTGACTTCACAAATTTTGTAACAATATCTCCGGAGATAATCTTTTCTTTGACAAAGTGACAGTCAATCTCAATGTGCTTAGTCCTCTCATGAAATACCATATTTGATGCGATAAGAAGGGCCGCTTTGTTATCACACACAAGTTCCATTGTCTGATTTCTCCAAATTTTAGTTCTCTGAACAACTGCTTAGTCCAAACTAGCTCACAAGTTGCTACATCCACTGCTCGATATTCTAATTTAGCACTAGATCGAGCAACGACACTCTGTTTCTTACTCTTTCAGGACACTAAATTACCTCTTATTAACACACAATATCCGGATGTAGAACGTTTATCCGAGGGTGATCCTGCATAATCAACGTCTGTATATCCAACGATCTGCTCATGGCCTCGATCTTCGAAAAGCAGTTATTTACCTGGAGCTGACTTAATATATCGCAGAATGCGGACAACTGCATCCTAATGACTATCATAGGGAGAATCCATAAACTGACTTACAACACTCACAAGAAACAAAATGTCAAGTCTAGTCACTGTGAAATAATTCAACTTACCAACCAGCCGCCTATATCTTCCAGGATCACTGAGTGGCTCTCCCCGACCTGACAGGAGTTTAGCATTCGGATCCATAGGAGTGTCAATGGGTCTATATTCCATCATTCCTGTCTCCTCAATAATGTCTAAGGCATACTTGCGTTGTGAAATAACAATATTTGACATGGATTGGGCAACCTCAATACCTAAAAAATACTTCAGTTTGTCGAGATCTTTACTCTGAAAATGTTGAAAGAGATGTTGCTTTAAATTAGTGATACCCTCTTAATCATTGCCTGTTATAACGATATCGTCAACATAAACCATCAAATAAACACTCAAATCTGGAGCAGAATATCGATAAAACACAGAATGATCTGCTTCACTGCAAGTCATGCCAAACTCTTGAATTACTGTGCTGAATTTACCAAATCAGGCTCGAGGAGACTGTTTTAAACCATAAAGTGACTGATGCAATCGACACACTATTACTCTCCCTGAGCAACAAAATCAGGTGGTTGCTCCATATAAACTTCCTCCTTAATATCACCTTGGAGAAAAGCATTCTTAATATCCAACTAATAAAGAGGCCAATGGCGGACAACATCTATGGATAGAAAGATATGAACAAATGCTATTTTAGCCACGGGAGAGAAAGTATCACTGTAATCAAGACCAAATATCTACATATACCCTTTCGCAACAAGGTGAGCCTTAAGCCGGTCAACTTGACCATCCAGACCAACTTTTACTGCATAAACCTAATGATAACCAACAATAGATTTACTTGAAGGAAGAGTAACAAGCTCCTAAGTATCACTCATATGTAAAGCAGACATCTCGTCAATCATAGCCTGTCGCCATCCGATATGAGAAAATGGCTTCACTTGTAGACTTAGGAATGGGGACCGAGGACAATGATGATATAAAGACATAATGGGATGATGATAGACGATGATTACTTAAAGGGGTATAATGTGGATTAGTATTACGAGTGGACCGTTTACCTTTCTGAAGTGCAATCGGCTGATTAGAAGGAGACAATCCATAATAGGTGCAGGGTTCGACGCAGGACATGAATCATTTGGATCTGATGTTGGGTCTAATGCTGGACGCAGTAGACGATGATAAGTCAGAAGTTGTGGCACTGTGACTGGAGATGTAGAAGTAACTGTAGATTCCTCAAAGGTCTGTGTAGATAAGACCCGAGGTATATGTAAGACCTCAGAGATATCAGGATGATCAGAAGAAGACCTAACGTAAGGTTGAGACTCAAAAAATGTGACATTGGCAGACATAAGATATCGACGGAGATAAGGTGAGAAGCAACGATACCCCTTTTGAACTCAAGAATAACCAAGAAAGACATATTTAAGAGAGCGAGGTGCTAATTTATGTATTTCCGGAGCTAGGTTATGCACAAAACATTTGCTCCCAAAAACACGATGAGGAAGAGAGTATAGAGATGATTGAGGATATACTATGGAATTTGGAATCTGATTCTGAATAGAAGCTGAGGACATTCGATTAATTAAATGACAAGCTGTGAGGACTGCATCGCCCTAAAAATGTAGCGGAACATGAGATTCAATGAGAAGAGTGCGAGCAATCTCAATGAGATGCCTATTTTTCCTTTCTGCTACCCCATTCTACTGAGGGGTGTACGGACAAGATGTTTGATGAATAATTCCTTTGTGAGTCATAAACTGCTGAAACTCAGAGGATTTGTATGCTAAGGCATTATCACTACGAAAAGTACGAATAGAAACACCAAATTGATTTTGTATTTCGGCATAAAAACTCTTGAATACAGATAATAACTCAGAACGATATTTCATTAAAAATAACCAAGTGCATCTGAAAAAATCATCAATGAAACTAACAAAATAACGAAATTCTAAAGGTGAACTGACTCTACTAGGACCCCAAATATCAGAACAAACTATTGAAAAAATGACTCTGCACGATTTTCAGCACTTCGTGGAAAGGTAGTGTGAGTGTGTTTCCCAAGTTGACACGACTCACAATCTAATTTGGATAGACTAGACAAACTAGGCACCATCTTTTATAGCTTGAACAAATTCGAATGTCCCAATCATTTATGGATTAAGTCTGGAGGATCTGTAACTAGACTTGCTATGGAGGATTTAAGTGTAAAGGTAAGGTAGTAGAGGCCTCGTGATTCATATCCTACGCCAATCGTCTGTCCCGTCATCGCGGTCCCGCATAATAAAAGAATCATCAAGAAATAGTATGACACAATTTAAGACACGAGTCAAACGACTGACCGATGCAAGATTAAAAGGACAACCATGGACATAGAGAACAAAATTTAGAGTGACCGAAGATATGGGTTCAACTTGTCCAATTCTTTTTGCTTTTATTTGGATCCCATTGGCTAAAGTAATAGCGGGAAGAGTCGGTGAATTATTAATATTTGACAAAAGTGATTTATCACCAGAAATATGATAAGAAGTGTCAGAGTCTACAACCCACGATCCAGTGGTATTAGATTTTGCGATTGAGGCTGCTTGTGGAGATGTTTGTTTACTTGCTCGATTCTGAAGGTACTCATTATATTCTTCTTCGGATAAATAAACCCGTTGGTTACCTGTAGTTGCATTCTCAGCAATATGAGTATTCTTGGGTGGTCGACCATGCAGAGAGTAACATACTTCACGAGCATGTCCAAATATATTATAATAACTACACTTAGGTCGAGATCGACATACTTCACGAGTGTGTCCAAGCCTTTTACAATAACTACACTTAGGTCGAGATCTTCGGACAAGATGTTTGATGAATAATTCCTTTGTGAGTCATAAACTGCTGAAACTCAGAGGATTTGTATGCTAAGGCATTATCACTACGAAAAGTACGAATAGAAACACCAAATTGATTTTGTATTTCGGCATAAAAACTCTTGAATACAGATAATAACTCAGAACGATATTTCATTAAAAATAACCAAGTGCATCTGAAAAAATCATCAATGAAACTAACAAAATAACGAAATTCTAAAGGTGAACTGACTCTACTAGGACCCCAAATATCAGAACAAACTATTGAAAAAATGACTCTGCACGATTTTCAGCACTTCGTGGAAAGGTAGTGTGAGTGTGTTTCCCAAGTTGACACGACTCACAATCTAATTTGGATAGACTAGACAAACTAGGCACCATCTTTTATAGCTTGAACAAATTCGAATGTCCCAATCATTTATGGATTAAGTCTGGAGGATCTGTAACTAGACTTGCTATGGAGGATTTAAGTGTAAAGGTAAGGTAGTAGAGGCCTCGTGATTCATATCCTACGCCAATCGTCTGTCCCGTACTGCGGTCCTGCATAATAAAAGAATCATCAAGAAATAGTATGACACAATTTAAGACACGAGTCAAACGACTGACCGATGCAAGATTAAAAGGACAACCATGGACATAGAGAACAAAATTTAGAGTGACCGAAGATATGGGTTCAACTTGTCCAATTCTTTTTGCTTTTATTTGGATCCCATTGGCTAAAGTAATAGCGGGAAGAGTCGGTGAATTATTAATATTTGACAAAAGTGATTTATCACCAGAAATATGATAAGAAGTGTCAGAGTCTACAACCCACGATCCAGTGGTATTAGATTTTGCGATTGAGGCTGCTTGTGGAGATGTTTGTTTACTTGCTCGATTCTGAAGGTACTCATTATATTCTTCTTCGGATAAATAAACCCGTTGGTTACCTGTAGTTGCATTCTCAGCAATATGAGTATTCTTGGGTGGTCGACCATGCAGAGAGTAACATACTTCACGAGCATGTCCAAATATATTATAATAACTACACTTAGGTCGAGATCGACATACTTCACGAGTGTGTCCAAGCCTTTTACAATAACTACACTTAGGTCGAGATCTTCCAAACCGACCTCCTCTTCGTCGATTCTTTATTGACTAGGATGGTCGCTTTTCTGATTTTCTCATTAAGAGTTCCGAAGTAATTATAGGACTTGAACTTTCAATTCTCGTGTTTTTAGAGTTCAACATATCATAACCAAAATCTGATCTAAAAAGTAGCCTAGAATCTGAAAGGACAGATCTGAAATCTCAAGAATTTAAGTCTCGTCGAAAAAAAAATAGATCTGATCGCCGAAAAAACTTGCCAAAAAAATTAAAAGAGATCGGAATCCCAAAAAAATGCCGGGGTTTGGTCGGAATCTTCAGGCGAGTCGACCAGGGAAAAATTCTGCCGGAAAAGTGGTCGGAGAACGTTGCACGCGCCGGCGCGTGTCGCAGATCTGCTCACCGGAGCAGTAGCTTTTTCCGCACATGAGGAGATATTTTTCCGGTGACGTTGACTGGAATCTGGTCGCCGGAGCCTTCCGAGTTCGATGGCAGTGTTTGCAAATGTTTTTGCAAACACGGAAGGAAAAGAAAGAGACGCCGGAATTATGCGCGGGACTGTTTGACTGTATTTTCGGAATGTTTCTCATCAATGCTCTGATACCATGTGATAAATTATGGGAGAAAATATTATTATTAAATTATTTTATCTATATGATTACACTGAGCCCTATTTATAGACACTACATTACAATCCTTTTCTAGTAGAATACTATATATGAAATCCTATTCCTAGTCTAACAGAGGCTTTAATGGATGCCAAAGGATCATACTGAAAGAGGTTAAAGAACAATTTCTAATTGTACCCACTCAACCAGAGATATACCTAGGCGCCTTAGCTTCAAATTACTCCTCCCGCACCATGGGCAATGAGATGGAATCTCAACCTCCCAGAAATCTTTTCTCCTGGTAGTATAGTGTGGATTCATTTCATCCACAGTATGTATCTCTTGATATGATTGACTGAAAGATGTCCCAAATTGCAGCATACCATATCTCGAAACTCTGACCAAGCCTTCCATCAGCTAATAGCTTCCCATTTAAACCTTATAACCATTGTGCTTCATCTATAGTTCACCATATAAAGCATTTAAGTATTCTCTCAACCTGGTGCACCACCTTCTTTAAAAGGATCAGGAAGCTTGCCCTAGGAGTTTGTACAAAATGCATTGAAATTCCCATGTCTCTAGCTGGTGATTGCACCTGCCAGCACAGATGAGCTGCTTCTTTTCCCACCTTGCTTCTACTATAGAATCGTTCTGCCAAAGGACCTGTCAGCATAATGGAGAACTTGACAGTCACGAAAGATGCTTTATCTACTTAACAGATAAAGATGAAATCTCAAAGCAGCTTATGGCCCGTGCTGGAAAAAGGAACTTCGAACTTAAAGTATAAAAGGTCCTTCTTACTACTTATTTCAGTGCACATCCACAACTCCTCCATCCATAAGATAATTCCTTAGTGAGTCTTGTATTAGAAGAATGTACCAGAAAGATCTAGTTCCTTAGGAAATCTTATATTAGAAGAATGTTACCAGCAAGACCCGTAATTTTTAAAAAGCATACTGGTTCATAGTCAAATGAGGTGAAATCATCTACTAGAATATTGTAGTCATTACTTCTCAAACATTGTTATACGTGAGTTTGTACCTTCAATATAACCTTATTAATCAGGTTTGCATCATGCTGACAATCAAACTATTAATTCGTTCATAGTCAACTTCCTTTGGATAGTAGTTTGCTGAAAATCTTTTGAGAACTCATCCCTTGACAGCCAGAAAGCTTGTGCATCTCTATATATTTATCCGACCAGGAAAAAAAAGCTATTTCCAACCTCTTTTCATTAGTAGGTTTTAAAGTCTGTTTCTTTATTATTAAACACAAACCAAGACCTTTATATAAGACGGTGGGTTTGCATGATATCTAATCTTTCTGTTGTTTTATAAGTGCAGATATACAAATTTGGTTCAGGATCTACACAGGGTGAACATCCTAATGCTTTCAGCAGATGAGAAGCTAGCTTTCTTTCTGAATTTGCATAATGCTATGGCAATTCATGCTGTGATCAGGATTGGTCATCCTGGGGGCATGATTGATAGGAGAGCGTTTTTCTCTGAGTTCCAGTACATAGTGGGTGGTTATTCCTATTCCTTATCAGGGCTAAAAGATGGCATACTTAGAAGCAACCGAAGAGCTCCTTTTTCACTCATGAGACCCTTCCCTAGCGGAGACAGGCGTCTGGAGGTAAACCTCCCCTGTTTCCCCTTTTTGCTATAACAACTGTTGCGACTGTTTAATTGAATACTTTTTAAATCAAACATGTATGCTGTTTCAGTAGCCCGAGGTTTTGATGGACACCATGGAGTCTTTTGAGCTTTTTAGCTCAATATTTCTCGCTATATATATTCATTCCCCCCCCTCAGTTTGCTGACTAGGAAAAAGATTAGTTTATATTAGACAAATACAGTCAATGTTTTCAATGCTTAAAATTTAGCAGCTCAAGGATGATATTTAGTTAAAATGGAAAAAAGAGTAGTTGAAGACTTGAAGTTGAACTAAACTTTGAGAGTTCGTTATGTTTGGACATGAAGTTCAGTTGAAAAAAATAGTAGGAGAAGGGTGAAGCTTTGTGAGTGAAAACCAGTGTATCATTTGAAATACCCTTTTAAGCCAATACTGCAATATTTCACTTGAAGCTTAAATACGGAAGTTTAGGGACTTCATACTATTTTAACTCTCTCGGAACGTCACTGGAAAATATTAAAAGTCTAATTATATAAACCAGAATCCTTGTAAAATCAACATTATCTTCTCTAATTTTGTATTAACATACTTCCCATATGCAGATGGCTTTTCCGAAAGTTAATCCGTTAATTCATTTTGGACTGTGCAATGCAACAAGATCAAGTCCAGCAGTAAGATTTTTCACACCTCAAAGCATCGAGTCTGAACTAAGACATGCTGCAAGAGAATATTTCCAGAGGGATGATGCAATGCAAGTGGATTTGGCCAAGAGAACTGTCTACCTTAATCGAATAATCAAGTGGTAAAGTTTTGATAATTTAATACTAAAGTGGGATTTTCTGGCCCAAATTCGAATTAGTCGACTCCCAAAGTAGATACCGAAACCAGATGAAAAGCCCAAAAAAATAATGAAAAGCCCCAAAAATTACCTGAATTTTTTAAATTTTGGTATTTTGACCGCATATGTTTGTCTTGCATCTAATCACCTTTTAAATTTGATTTTATGCTTACGTATCCCCACATATTCCTTTTGCAGGTACAGTGCTGATTTTGGACAGGAAAAGGAAATACTTAAGTGGATTACAGGTTACTTAGATGCAACTAAAGCAGGTCTTTTGACACATCTTATGGGTGATGATGGTCCTGTTAATGTTGTTTATTCGAGTTTTGATTGGTCCCTAAATGCTTGGCCCAAACTGTTTGCAGCTACTATAGGGAACTCTTAAGGGGAGCACTTCATTTCATTTTTTTCTTATACCCCTCCTTTTTTTTTTTAGTATTAATCTCTCAATCTCTCACAAAAACAGGGCATTAGTTGAAAATTTGTGTATAGCAAGAGCTTGTTAATGGATTGTTGGTTTGGAATTTTTTTTACCACTAAAATAGACAGTGCATCACTCTGTTTACTCGATTCACAAGCAATAATAGGCAAGAGGGGGGGACGAAGAATTTGCGAGTAACAAAAGAACTTATAAGAATAAGAGGTGGTAACATGATAATCGATAAAACCAAATCGCATCTGATCATACATAAGCAAATATTAAGTAAATAATTTTGGAGAGATCAAGCTTCCAGTATAAACTAATCCTTCGCGAAAGGTATCACGTAAAGGCCATGATCCAAATAATCCTTCGGCTGTGTAAAATACAGGACAAACATCGCCCCTAAATTTGAATTGGAGTAGCAAATCCAATTGACGATCCACAAATTTATATTTTGGTATAGCTGAATAAAGATCGGTGCTCTTTATAAGAGTAAAGATTCCAAGATTCCTTGACACTATAATCTTGCATTACTCATAACCTAAAAGTGCCCTCCCAAATAATATTAGTAGAATAACAACAAAACATTCCTCTTAATTATTTTTAATAAAATATCATCATATAAATTGAAACCGAGAGAGTAATTCACTTTCCAACACACTTTCACTTTTGAATATCAACGTGTAGTATTTCTAAACGTTTGAATTGAATCATACAAGTTATACGACCTCGTTAAATAATTCTCCCTTCTTTCTTTAGTTCTGTTTGTGATGGATCTATAACTAAATATTGCTACTTACTAATAAATAAGTTGTTCATCTAATAGTACCATTTAAAGGAAGAAAAACTGTCGTATACCAAATTGGGCTTACTTTTGGTACATATAACAGAATTTTAATAAACTTTTTCTTCAGTTAAATGACAAAATTTCTTCGCTAAATTCATTAAGAAAAAAGATGTCAATTCTTTTCTTTTTTTTTTGGTTTCCCATCCAATGGCCGGTACTTGCATTGGAGCCCGACTATATCTGAATTCGCGTTTCGTAGAGCCCATTTATGAGAGAAGCGTTCCCTACCAAATATTTTTTCACACTCAAGACTCGAACCCAAGACCTTTGGTTAAGAGATGAGCTGTCTCATCCACTGCACCACAGTCTTTGATGGTAAACGGTCAACTTTTTGCTCTATTGCATCATGATTCATGTGACATTAAAGAAGAAAATTCTATTTGGGAGGTAATTAGAATAGTATAACTACAGTCAAATTCAATTCGAGATGGAGAATAAAATGTAAAATCTCTTATATTCGATAAAGGACGAGTAAAATATAATGATCCAAAAACCATAAATGCGGTTCTGGTCTATACCACTAATTTTGACTAAGATTTCTTGCATTTATTTGGGCAATAAAAACTTAACTAGGCTTATTACCAAACTAGGGGCGCAAGGATATTAATCCGAATCTTTTCTGTCGGAAAATTTAACTGTATATATAAAGTTAAAATAAATTTTTATTTATGTATAGTAAATGTTAAATTCCGACGTTAGCTTCTTCATGGGTACTTCTTTATATTTTAAACCGCTAAGTAAATTTCTGGCTCCACCACTATATGGTTGCAAATGAAATTTTATCTTTTAACTATGATTAATTAATGTATACATTTATCTCATTAAATTATTTAACTATAGTAACTGATAAATTAATATAATTTTGTGTAAATACTGAGTTCGAATAAATATTTATCATTTATTTGTGTAGAGTAGTTCAATGGCTCCTGTGATATTTTCTTGTTCTTATCTTGTTTTTCCAATTGCTCAGTTGAATTTTGTAGTTCAGCCATGTTATGGCTTTCACATCATCCCTTTGAAAAAGTACAAGAAGATTTTTAGCCACCAACACATTTCTAGTTTCTTATTTTAGTAATTATTTATTTAAGGAAAGTCTATGGTTTGTTATTAACTCAACGTATTCCTTGGTCTAGAAATGATTTAAAGAAAATCTGTTTGAAGAACATTCATTTTCTAAATAATTAGTTAAATGGTTTTGGTTGAAGTCTTTGGTTGTTGAATTTTATTTTATTTTTGTATTTTCAAATGTTTGATGTTGAAACCTTTGTTTGATGAAAAACATTTTAATCACCAAAGGATGCGGTGCAGCAGATGGTACTGCTCCTCCTTTAATCAGATGTCCCGGGTTCGAGCCCTATAATGGAAAAATAAATCCCTTTGTAGGAAGCGCTTCCCCCGAATGAGCCTTACGCGTACGACTCCGTATATAGTGGGTACCGGATCTCGGGTGGGAAACAAAAAAAATTATATTTTCAAACTGTATCTTTTTATTTAACTTGTTCTTACCTATAGTTGTCACTTGTAAACTAGGTTCAACTAATGAGCAACATAATTCAACTAAATTCACCTAAAATCCCCTTTTAAACCAAAACTAATAAGTCCTCTTCTACCAATATATTGTGGTATCATAAACATTGAGATTTTCAATAGAAATAGTGTAAATCAAACCTAAAAACTGGAAAAATCTACTTAATTTTGTACAATACTATTTTTTTATATCAGAGTTGTTGATTTGTTCAACCACTAGTTTGAAGTTTGAACCATTGGTAGAACAAGTGGAAAATTATTAGACTTTTGACTAAATTGTAGGACCCGACCAACATGTTTTTCTTCCTTCTGCTCATTATTCTTTTTTCCATTAGAAATTTCTGACTATAATGGGAAGAAAATCAAACTATTACTTCGTTTAAAATTATCTATTGCTTTCTTATTTTACACGCCCGTTAAAAAATATAAGAGGGGTATTTGATTATTTTTATCCTTATTTATATCTAAGTTATAATTACTTTTCAATAAATATTTACTCTAACTATACCATCTCCATTAATGACAAATTCTACTAAGGGTAAAATGATAAAAAATAATTACTCGTTCCTGAACTTTTAAAATGATAAATAATCTGAAATAACTATTTTTAATTAACACGACAAATAATTTAAGACGTAGAAGGAGTAATACTTAGCTCCTACGAAAGCCTGAAAATTAGTTTATGCCTATTTGGTCACATGACACACCCCTTGACCCCCAAAAAGAGGCACAGAGGATTGGCTATCTTTCAAATGGATTTTTCTTTCAATAGTCAGTCAAATTAGCAAAGGGCAAAGTCAAAAAATTTGTTAAGGGTATTTAATATTTTTGACCTATATATTGTATAATTAATTTTAAGATTAATGTCAACTTATTAAATTCTTTTTTTTTATCCGACTTGAAGTTGATAAAGTGAGCAAGCTCACACAAGAGAACTCCATACTATATCTTACAAAATTGGGCAAAGGGTCAACATTGCCTTGAACCATATGAAATGACATAACTTTGCCTGAATATGCCTTTATCAACTAGTGGGGGCATTACTAAAAAGCATTTTTCAAATGACTTAGCTAAACGCAAACCATTACTCTCTCAAAACACTTTTGATAAGCAACACTTTTTTAAAATAAGTTGATTTCAATAGCTTGACCAAACATTCTCTTGAGCGTATTCGAGCCAATTTAACAACGTCCGGGACACGTTTGACCCCAACTTATAACAGAAGCAAAATTATATCGTTTCGTATAGTTCAAGGGAAATTTAGACCCTTTGCCCTACAGAATTGGTGTAGCAATCAAGATCCTACTACTATCTTATTTAAACAAGAGGAATAAATCAAGAATACTTGTATGTTAGATGCTATTTAATCTTTGGTTATGCAGAAACAACATACAAAAATTGAAGAGAAGAAACCACCATAGAATTGAAAAGTGCAGGAGAGAATAAAACTGATGTTGTCCATCTATTATTAAGATAAGTCGCATCCAAAATTCACAATGTTATTTGTACATGTTTAAGAAGAGACATATTTTCTTCCATTCCAGAAAGATAAAATATTTACGCCAGAATCCACTGCTGAAAATATAAGTTATCGACTCCTTGAAAAATGAGTTACAAGGTATATATCGGTGTACAGGACAAATAAATTCCCTCTAAAACACATGAACGTCAGGTGGCGTGTTTATGTTATCGAGCCAAGAAACTAACTGCTGCGAGGAAGGCCTTATTTTCGGATATTCATGCAAACAACGGAGCGCGATTTCAAGAACCAATAACATTTCTACCTCGTGCTGCTTGTCATATATCAAAGGATCAAAGACTTCGGTTCCCCTCTTTTGTTTCTTCATTTGAATCACCCAAGAGATTAAATCTCTGCTTGCTCTAGGTTTGCACGGATCCATTGGTCTTTTGCATGTTAGAAGCTCCAAAAGAACGACACCAAAACTATACACGTCCCCTTTATAGGTAGCTACGGAAGCTTGACCGTATTCAGGAGGTATATAGCCTAATGTTCCAACAACATCAGTAGTCACATGAGTATCATAAGGCAGTATAAGCCTTGCTAGACCGAAATCAGCTAAGTGAGCTTCAAAATTTTCATCAAGAAGAATGTTACTCGACTTTATATCTCGGTGCAGAATGTGAGGTTCACATGCTTGGTGCAAGTAGGCAAGTCCTCTCGCTGCCCCTTGAGCAATATGAAGCCTCAGATCCCAGTCCAGCAAAGCGGGCCCGTCAACTTTCTCGTGCAGCCAATAATCCAAGCTTCCATTCTCCATGTAGGAATAAATTAGAAGCCGGTCAGTTCTGTACTTGCAATATCCTTGAAGATGAACAAGATTCGCATGCTGAGCTCTCGAAAGCGATTCAACTTCAGCTTGGAATTCTCTTTCCATCTGCCCATAGTCACCTATAGAGTTGACAAAATTAGTCCATGAAAACATGACTCGCCAACCCGTTATTAACCCGCTCATTTATTAGCTTAGCTCATTTCAGCCCATCTAGAAATTGTGTTGATATATAGCACAAATTGACCCGTAGAAACATTGTCAAAATATTTTCAAAAAGACTTTTTTTTAATTTAATATGTTATATATAGCCATAAAGAATAAAAGTAGTTTTATTAGGTACTTGAAAATTTAAAAGAACAAACAAAGAAATTAAAACTTAGTCCCGCCCATTTGGCACCCCTAGACTCACCTGAAAGCCGTTTGATGGCAACTTTCCTACCATCACGAAGGATGGCCTTGTAGACTAAACCGAAACCTCCGCAACCAACAATGTTTGATTGATCAAAATTGTTAGTACACTTCAAAAGGTCATCAAGACACATCTCTTTATTGTTGTTCTCCTTGTTGTTATGAAAAAATATCACCAGACTTGAGCCTAAGTCTTCCAGTTCCTTATTAGCACGATCCATCTCCTTTTCCTGATCAACTACTTTTCGACTGCTCGCCCGCACAACAATCAAGTACATAAGAGCAAGAAGAAAAATCGTCCCAAGACCAATACCAATACCCATGCCAATGACCGTTCCTTTGCGTCTCTTTCCTTTGGTAACCGAATGACGAGGAACTTGGCTGGCATTTTGACAGGGAGTACCATGTTCACCGCAGAGTCCCGGGTTGCCCTCGAAGCTCGAAGTTGAAAATGTCGGGAACTGGCCCCTACTGGGAACTTCCCCTGAGAGCTTATTATAAGCAACACTGAACTTCGACAAAAAGCTCAATTGGACTAAAGAGGAAGGTATGTTTCCGATCAGATTGTTGTGAGATAGATCCAAAATCTCTACGCTCGCCATACCAGATAGGGTATCTGGTATTGTCCCAGATAAATTGTTGCTTTTTAAATCCAAAACATGTAACCTTTTCAGATTTCCAAATTCAGGCAAAATTCCTCCAGTGAGAAAGTTGTTACCGAGTTCCAGTGTTGGAGGAAAGCTAAAAATCTGATTATACTGCAACCCTCTAACGCTTACATTTCTTTTCAAGAAAAAGGGAAAATCCGGCGATGGCCCATCCATTGAGTTAGGACCAGAAATCAGGCTCTTTAACCCAGTAATTTCTTTCGGAATCTCCCCCGTAAACGAATTATTGGACAAATCCATATAGAACAAAAACTTGAAATCTCCGATCCAAGGTGCAAGTTTTCCCGTCAAACGGTTCCACGACAAGTCCAAAAGTTGCAATTTTGAGCTACTTCTCAACCACTTGGGAACCGATCCAGTAAGCCTACAATTGGCAATAATGAGAGCTTTCAGCTCACTAAACTGAAGGCTCGAATCGGTAGGCAAAACTTCGTCACGAAAATTCAGAGTAAGGACCAAAGTAGTCAAGTTCTTGCAATGCTGTAAAATTCTCAAAGCAGCATCAATGTTATGCATACTGTTATTCGATACTGAAAGGGACGAAAGGCTATGAAAATTCTTGAAACTTTCCGGGATTTGTCCGATGAAATTGTTTCTAGCAAGATTGATAGTTTGCAACTTTGGACAGTTAGGAAGATTATCGGGAACCAAACCACGGAACCTGTTTGTAGCAAGATCAAGAGAAACAAGACTAATCATTGCTGAACAATTAAGCTCAATGCTACCCTCTAAAGAATTATTTCTCAAACTAAGAGAACTAATAGTCCCGGAATTCGCCAATGAAGGTGGTATTTGACCAATGAACCTATTTGAATGAGCTGACAAATATGTTAAATTCCTTAACTTGTCAAACTCATCTGGAATTTCCCCTGAAAATCCATTTGAACAAATATCCAAATGAACCAAGTTAGAAAGATTACCAATCTTTGTACTAACCCGACCCGAGAATTGATTTTCTTGAAGAGACAATACAGACAATCTTGGTAGGTTAAAAAGTTCATCAGGCAAACTACCAGAAAGAAGATTTGAGCCAAGACAAAGATGGTCCAATGAACCACAATTTCCAATTCCTACTGGAAGGCTACCATTGAAATAATTGACCCCCATTTTAATAACCGAAACTCTAGTTGAATTTGCACAACTACCCATAGGAACTGGCCCTTCAAAGGAATTATCAGATATGTTAAAAACTTGAAGTGAAGGCAAGTTTATATTATCACTAAACAAGCCAGAAAAACCATTGTTGCTCAAGTCTAATACTTCCAACTTAGGCAAATGGAGTAGTTTAAAAGGGAGGGGGCCTTTGAGGAAATTGTGAGACAAATTAAGGGTTCTGAGTTGGTCTAAATTGCCTAAAGATTCAGAAAGTTTCCCATTTAGCCTTTTTTTTCCAAGTTCCAATTTCACCACCCTACCAGAATTGCAAGTGATACCCACAAAATTACAGCAATTTGTTGAATTCTTGATATCCCAGAAATCAAGAACTGCTTCCAAACTGTTCACAAAATCCTCTAAAGCTTTGAAATCTTTTAAATTACATGTAAAGTTTTGGAGATTTTGGGATTGAGCTTGTAAGCAAAATACCAAAAACAAAAAGATCACACCAAGTTGCAACATACCCATCTTCTTAAAGGGAGCCCGGTGCACTAAGCCCTCGCTATGAGCAGGGTCCGGAAGGGCCCGACCACACTTCTTAAAACTAAAAAAAGGAATGACTTTTTACACAATTTTTGCATCAAGATTATTCATTTCTCTCAGCATCAAGCTTCAAAATTAAAGAAAATACCACAAAAGTACCAATGGACAAGAAAGAAGAAAAGGGTGCTTCACAAAAGTGATAAATGAAAGGAAAAATCAAAACTTTGAGGCAAAAGTAAGAGAAAAAAATGGAATCTTGAGGTACAAAAATGATAAATAGGTAGAGTAACAAAAAGGGTATTTCTTGTTTTTGTTTGTTTTTGAGTTTCTATACAATTTTTTGCATCAAGATTGTATCTTTCTCTCAGTATCAAGCTTCAAAATTAAAGAAAATACCATAAAAGTACAAATGGACAACAAAGAAGGAAAGGGTACTTTACAAAACTGATAAATGTAAGGAAAAATCAAACATTTGAGGCAAAAATAAGAGAAAAATAGAATCTTGAGCTGCAGAAATGATAAATAGGTAGAGAAACAAAAAGGGTATTTCTTCTTTTTGTTTGTTTTTGCTTAATTTTCAGTTTCTACACAATTTTTTGCATCAAGGTTGTATCTTTCTCTTAGTATCGAGCTTCAAAATTAAAGAAAATACCATAAAAGTACTAATGAACAAGAAATAAGAAAAGGGTACTTGACAAAATTGATGAATGAAACGTAAAAAAATGAAAAAAAAATCAAACCTTTGAGCTACAAGGAAGAGAAAAAATGGAAGCTTGAGGTAGAGAAACAAAAAGAGTATTTCTTGTTTTTGTTTGATTTTGGTTTATTTGAGTTAAAAAAAACTCAGTTTTCTGTTTGCTGGTCCAAATAGGGCTGCTGTTCTTGCTACTATTCCATTATATCCTCAGTTGGGTACTTTTACATATTCACACACACACACACACACACACAGTGAAAGAGATATATAAGCTGTTGAGAGCTAAAAAAAAATTCAGCATACAACTTAGAATATTGTAATTCTACTTCCTCTTGAGTTTCTCATTAATACAAAATATATATATATATATATATATATATATATATATATATATATATATATATATATATATATATATATATATATATATATTTATTGAAAGAGATATATAAGCTGTTGAGAGCTAAACAAAAATTCAGCATACAACTTAGAATATTGTAATTCTATTTCCTCTTGAGTTTCTCATTAATGCAATATATATATATATATATAATTAATAAACTTAATTGAAGAATGATTTATACTTTACATAATTATACTAAAATAATAATTATAGAATATATGGAGAATATTAATATATTCTCTATCACACTCTCTCAGTCGGAGCGGGAGGAAGCCGGACGCTGAGATTGGATCCGAAGTCAAGGAACATGTGCCGAGGAAGTCTCTTAGTGAATATATCTGCGTCCTGATAGGAAGAGGGAACATGTAACACTCGAACATGGCCAATGACAACATTCTCACGAACAAAATGCATATCCATCTCAATATGTTTGGTTCGCTGATGCTGAACCGGGTTATGAGACAAGTAAACTATATATGTTATCACAGTGGATAAGAGATGTCTTACGTAAGGGACAATGAAGCTCTAGAAGGAGGGTTCTGAGCCAACAAATTTCGATAACAACGTTCGCAACGCCTCTATATTTTACTTCTGCACTCGAACAGGAAATAAATCGATGTGTGTCTGGACAACAGCCCCGATCTGCGTCCGTATACGATATCAGTCTGGTCGGTGCAAATGGATAAAGATGTAACACATAGTCAAACGTACCCTTAACATACCGAGTGATACGTTTAAGGGCTGTGAAGTGAGGCTCCCTGGATTATGCATGAACAAACACACCTGCTGAACTGCATAGGCAATATCGAGCCTAGTAAAAGTAAGATACTGAAGTGCACAGACTCCTATAAAGAGAAGGATCAAACACCGGATCTCCGTCATCCACGCTAAGCTTCGACTTTGAGTCGACTGGAGTGGGCATGATTTTGCAGTTTGTCATTTTAGCCTTCTAAACAATATTTTCGGCATAGTTACGCTGACATAAGAACATTGTATTCTCGGATTTGGTCACAGAAATCCCCAAGAAATAACTCAACTTACCTAAGGACAATATCGTCGACGTAAAGCAAAAAGGTATGCAGTGTCATTACCTCGATGAAAAATAAAAAGTGAGTTATCACCTTTGCTGCACACGAACTCAATCTGCAAGATGTAAGTGGCAAAACGGTCATACCAAGTCCTCAGGGCTTGTTTCAAGCCATAAAGTGATTTTCGAAGCCGGCAGACATAATGAGGAGCCAAAGGATGCACAAAGCCAGGTGGTTGATGCATGTATACGGTTTCTTTCAAATCCCCATGTAAGAATGCGTTTTTCACATCAAGCTGATGAATCAGCCAATTATTTGCCATAGTTATGCTCAAAACAGTGCGAATAGTGGCTGGTTTAACTCCTGGATTGAATGTCTCACACTAGGGCTGTTCAAAAATTGGTCCGGACCGGCAAAATGGACCGAACCGGACCAGAAAAGACCGGACCCAAGACAACCGGTCCGGTCTTCGGGTCGGGAATTTATTTTTCCGGGTTCCGGTACGGTCTGGTCTAAACCTGAAATAACCCGGGACCGAACCCGATTATAAAAATAAATAAATCCTTTGCGTTAGGCTATAGTCGATTTTTACTAAGTTTAAGTTTTCAGTTTAGTTAAATTATGAATTTATTATTATATTCTCAAGGAAATTATATCATTTATATGAGATATGACGGCTAATGATGACTACGAAGCAATAGCAATTAAAAAACCCTTGAATACCAGCACTAACAGCCTGCCACTCCATGTCTCTCCCAACCTCTAATTCTTTACTTTAAATTTTTCCTTCCAATTTTCCAACTCTAATCCCTTAATCACTTTACAACGTGTTGCCGACATTGCCGCATTGTAGGCAGTTTCTCCATCAACAACAATAAGTCAAGATTATAATTTATTTGCTTCTCATGTCTTTTCATTTGGTTAATGCTTGTTTAATTATTTAGTTTCATATTTTTTATATTTCTCTGCTATGAATTGAAACTATTTTTTTTATGTCCCTGCTATATTCGATATTGGCATACTTAGCTCGTGATGTACTAGCAATGCCAATATCCATTGTTGCATCTGAATCGGTATTTAGTGCAGGGGGTCGTCATCTAGATCCATTTAGGAGCTCCTTAACTACTAAGGTAATGTTTTCATCATTTTTCTATTTTTCTTCATTTATTTTTTATTTTTACTTATTAATTTTTCTATAATAATTTTTATTATTTACACTTTGTATACCAATAAAAGATGGTGCAAGCTCTTATTTGTGCACAAGATTGGCTTCGCCCTCGAAAAGATAAAGAGAAAGGGATTGATGTAGAGGAAAAGTTGGAGGAATTGGAGCTACTTGAGAAAGGTATTTTCTAAAATTATATTATACTTAATAATTTCAAAATAATATATTATACCTTCACTTTTATTATTTTGTTTGTTTATTATTATTATTATTATTATTATTATTATTATTATTATTATTATACAAAATTGGAAAACTCTACTTTGAATGATGGTGATCGGTGAATTAGAAGTTGTATTTGCTTCATGCAAAGTAATGAAAAAAGTAAACGGCCAATCATCTAATACTATATAATGTAAATATGAACTCCTCATGATTTTTATTTGATATTAAATTTGAACTAATTAGTTTTTTATTGAAACTTTTTGTTGCAGATTGATGTTGATGGTGTAAGGATTAGGGTTGTTCAAAAATCGGTCCGGACCGGCATAATGATGGTGTTAGTAAATTTAGTATTGTTCAAGATTTGAGGATTTTTTTTAATTTTTAATAGCCTTGGATTCAATATTTCTAGTAATTTAGTTTTGGGATTATTTTTGGACATGAAGTTGTAATATGTGACTTAGTTCTTCTTATTTTCTTATACTTTAATTGCATTTTTTTTAGATCTCTACTGCCCATGAACCGTATCCGTATGGTCCGTAGTGATAAATATTCAAGTACTTTAAGCTTCAATACATAAATTTTGATCAAATTTAAAAGAGATTAAATTAGTCAAATTACCTCAACGTACTAGATTTATAACAAAGCTAATGCAAAACAAATTGAACTTTCTTTAGAACCGGTCCGGTCCAGTCTTCAGTCTTCTATTTTATAATTTTCGGTCTTAGGTTCGGTCCGGGTTTGAACCGGTGAACAGCCCTACTCATCACAATCAACTCCCTTTTGTTGCCCTGTGCTACTAGCCACAAGTCTCACCTTATGGGTTCAAACTCACCACTATCTCTGAATTTGTAACGATATAGCCACATGCAACGAATCACATTCACCCCATCTGGTCTCGGGACAAGATCCCAAGTGCGCTATGTAGTGAGCGCATTCAATTCCTCACAGATGACCGCATTCCAATTCGAGTCAAGCTTGACTAAAGAATGGATCTTGGGCCTAACTCAACTCCAAAAGCTAGCTTGTAGGGTGATGATTGTCCAAGTCCATATAAGGAGTCCATGTTCCCATTCTATTTTCGATGTTCTTAATACTCCCAGCACGCCCAGACCTCGTTAACTGGAGCGTGAATAATATAATTTGGGGGCCCAACATCGGTGAACAAAAAATTGGAATGGACCTGACTCTGATACTATATAGAATATTGTAATTCTCCTTGGTTGGATGCTTCTCATTAATGCAATATATATATAGGTATTTACAATTACCAAACCTAATTGGAGAAGGATCTCTAAACCTAATCGGAGAAGTATCTCTACTTTACATAATTACACTAGAATAATAATTATAAAATATATGAAGAATATTAATATATTCTCTATCAAATTATTTTTGACAACAAGAGTATATTTATTAGTATGTGCATTAGAGTGGGTATGTCATGTGTGATTATATTGGGTAGCCAAAACAACAGTAGTATTTATATCATTCTGACTCTATATTTGTTCGAATAAAATGCTTAGTTGTTGTTAGTATATTTATTATAGTAGTACTCCATTTTTTTCAATTTATGTTATCTACTTTTCATCTTTATTTTTAATCTGTTAAAAAAAGAATGAAATATTTTTATATTTAAAAATAATTTAACTTAAAACTTCCTTTTTTTACTCTTAATGAAATGATTTACTGTCACACAAATATTTATGATTTGTTTTAGATCATAAATTTCAGAAGTCTTCCTTTATTTCTTAAACTTCATGTCAAGTCAAACTATATCATATAAATTTAGACTGAGAAATTACTAATATTTTGTTTCAGCCATTGATAGTGAGAATTGGGTTGGAGTTCCAATAATTAATAAACTAATACCAATTTGTTTTAAACATAATTTAAATGAAATGTATGACAAGGGGAAAATGTTTAAGAGGGGTCAAGTCTTTCTAAATAAAAATGTCAACATAATTTAAGGAAAAGAGTTCAATTTGCTTTTCTATTTCTCATCGTTAGACTTTTGGTTTAGTATAATTCATGTGTTAGGAAAAGTCGTTGACTCCCAATGGTGCTTTAACAGAAAGGTACTTTTAAATTATAATAAATAATTATAAATATAAATATTAGATTTTTTTCTTCAAAAACTTTCTTTCAGCGAGCTAGGTGTACAAGTTTTTTACAACAAAATGACTTCTAGTCCGGAAAGAAGTGGTTTGCCAATTTAACTTGTCGTCACGTGAAGTTCATTCATTTCATGTATGAGCTTAGTTAATGGTACTGACAAATACGAGATGATTCACTAACAATAAAAGTATAATTATCTGAAAGGTGTAACAATTTCAAATAATATATACACAATTTGAATTTTTTCCCAAAGATAAATGAGAAAACAATTCTATTAATTATTTGACTCTCCATAACGTATTAATGTCATTCTCTTGAAATGATAAATCATGGAGTACTATATTTTAAATTTTTCTAGTTGCCGCTTAAAAATTAAACAAAAAATATTAATATAAAAATTGAAAATGCTAGTTGAGCACAAAGGTATACCTTTTTTTTTTATCTGTACCAACAAAAATACTTTTTTAATCATAAAAGCTTTTTCATAAAGTTTTTTTTATCTGTTTTACACATAGCATTAATTACTTATTTTAAATTATTTTTCAAGCCTATTAAAATTATGCATCAATTAATATGGGTATCATGATAAATTATATATTTTACTTATTATTTTTCTTAAGAGGTGTGCAAAATCTATAACGGACAAGTAAAAATGAACGGAGGGAGAGTATATTTTAAACGTTTTTTGGTTGCCACTTAATAATTTAAAAAATATTATAATATAAAAATTGAAAATGCTAGTTGAGCAGTACTTTTTTATCGGAAAACTTTTTTCACATAAAAGAGCCAGCACTTATTCTTGTTTCCGAAGTCAGCCATTTATTTTTATTTTCTTTTTGGCGTATTGCTATAATGAAAAAACGAAATATAAAGAGAGAAGAGTACAGTAGTATTAAAGTGAAAAACAAGAAAATGAAAAATAATAATTAGTATAAGTCAAAAGGTTGGGTAGAAGCACGTTAACAAAGTCCAATTTGACGCTAGCTAGGCAGTCTTCCTTCTTTGGCCTACTAATTCCACGTATGGAGTTGGTGAGGTAGTTAATTTGCATCCCATTTTCAACCTCCGAATTTATTGGTTCGGATTAATTTAGATTTGCATTTCAAAAAAAAAATGAAATGAAACACTCTCTATCAAGTGTTTATCCGTCTATTCTACCATATTCTTTGGGTTATTGATCCGACTAATTCATATTCACATCGTCTATTAAGGAGAAACGTTTCCTATCCCTTGGAAGTAGTCTCTATTTATATTTTTTTTCATAATTCGAAACTTACTAATATGATTAATCGAGATTCGCAAAGCGTAGAGTCTATTAAAGAGGAAAGTTTTCTATCATGAGTTTTTTCAACCACAACTATTGATAGTAACCTTTGTTTATACTTTTTTTTAACTATCTGATATTCAAAAATTATTGATCCGACTAATTCAAATTCATACCGTATAGAATCTACTAAATGAGAAGCACTCCATACAGGAATTTTCCCCTTGATGGTAACCCTACGTGTCGGGATTTACATTTGGAAGAATTGACTTGGAAAACAATTATGCTTGAATTAGGTTGATTTCCTAGACTCGTATATATTTTTATTTTAACTTTTCAAATGATGTCAATAAAATACCTAAAACATTCTAGATTCTTTATTAAATTTTTAACAAAGATTGACTAAACGACGAGAAGAAAAAAGAGAAAACATCGTAGAAATAGTATCAACTGCTCATTTTTTAATTTTATTCTTAAAAAAAATTATTGTCATAAAATTTCAAATTCAACATATATAATTCTATGACAATATCCTTAAGTTTCACGTATGAAATACAAACCTCCACAATAATGACACTTTTTAACTTACAGAGATTGAAAAATAACTATATATTTTGCCCCAAAATATCGGTTAGCACTTACATATCCAGAAAGAAAAAGAATTTTAAAATGAGATTTTTAAAATAAAATTCCAATAGTGTCGATAGTATGTTGGAAATCAGACTTTTAGGTGATTTCTAGTTCCCAGTCAATATAATTATTAATTATGTTTATATAGATATAAGAAAAATTAAGTTTATAAGTGTCTATGCTCGAAGAAAGGTAATACCTTGAGTATAATTTCTCATTTCATATATGTTTATTATATAGTAGTAAAGCTTTCCTTTCGAAATCAAGAGATATATAAAAGAATATTTATCAAAAATGTACATATGGATTTACAGAAATGCATGTTCACAGCTAGGAAAGACTGTAAATTTTAAGAACAAAAAGCTACTAGATACACATTATTAATCAATAATCACGCCTAATATCCAAACTAGAAGCTAGAATAACTAGACATCAAATATCTTTTTTTTCCATCCGGAGTCTGGCATCCGCATTAGAGTTTGACTAATTCGAATTCGCGCTGGATAGGGCCCCATTCGGAAGGTAACGCTCCCTACTTTTCATATCCAGGACTTGAACCCGAGACATTTGGTTAAGGGAGGAGCAACCCCATCCATTGCACCACATCCTTTGATGGTGACATCAAATGTCAAAATAGATTCACAAATTAAATATGTAATAACTATTTGTTTGAAATTCTTGAATTGAATTGTGACAAATATACTAATTTGAAAATAATTTTTTCAATAACCAAACTTTCACCAAAACTAAATCAAAGTCAAACTTCTTGGTTACTACTTTTCTGCAATAATTCTTGCATGGCTTATAGATAAATTATTTCTTCATTCGTTGCAAAGAGTTGACTTCCCATGTATTCACATGGGACATTTTATCAATTATATTTTTGAAGTTTTCATCAAAACATTACACAAATTTCAATTTATGTGGCATAAAGAAATACATTTCTTTAATTTCTTACTTTAAGCAGCCCAAAGTTAGACAACCCAATTTGCCCTTTGAAATTGTCGCCAATAAGAGAGCTTACTTGTATTATAATTAATGACATGATCAAATTAAAAGAAAATTCACAATGTTTTGATATTTTTAGAAATGAAAATGTGGAAATACATAGAATTGTATAAACGCGAAAAGCGAAAAAAGAGGTAGAAAAATCAACTTAAATATTTGAATATATTAACATGGCCCTTGATAGCATACTAATCACCAGTTTCTAAATTATAAAATACATATTATATATGTTGCAATCATACAGATTAAAGTAAATTTAAGCCGATATGTGTTGCATCATATAAGTGATGAGACACCATAATTAAGGCATAATGTGCACAGAGACATCAATCTTTGTACATGATCAGACCAAGACTAAGTAATCGTTGCGAATACAATATCGAATTCGAATGTAACTACAAGGTAGATATCATAAGGCATAACAATTCTTGGTACTTGCAAATGAATGTCATTTATATGCTTTAACAAATTGTGGACGTTAGATAGATTGCCACAATAATTTGATGCAATTTACTAAAGTCACCACTAATCTCTGCAATAACATCGCCTCAAATTAACTATATTTTACATAGTGGTCAGGTCAACCATAACCATTCCCATTCCCATTTAATCATCTTCACTGACCCTCAAAATTATAATAAAAATTTTCACTTGGAACTTTGAAATTTGACTCTCAAAATTATGACTACAATTTTTTCTTTCTAGCTTGCATGATCCACTTGATTCAATAGTAAAACTTTGACTTTGAAAACTATGACCAAAATTTTCTTTCGTGTAGAAGGAGATGAATTGGGTCATTGCTTATTAATCTATTAGAATGACACTCAATGTTTGAAGAGATTTTAGGTGATGGGTTGGATTTGCTGTAGTGCTAGTGAGAAAAAAGTGGGAGAGACAAAATACTTTAGTTTTCTTAGATGACTAGATTATAAGTTTATAACAATCACAAAGTTTAAGCAAGTAAAATAAAGATAAATTAAGGTTTGACATTAAATTTTATATTCGATTATTTGTTCCTCTCTCTCTCTATCTTGCCTTTTATTTTGATGATCCTAAGTTATTCTTTCTATTTTAATGGTTAGTGATGGGACAAAATTTTAATTAAATAATAGAATAATTACATTCTATATTAATTAGGGTACTAATGCTATCAACATTAACCCACCTTTTTAAATCTTACAAAAAATGACCACCCTCTCCTCCTTCCCTCTCTCTCTTCTTCGCCGGAACCTAATCGTCGGCATCCCAACGCCGACGCCGGCGATCGGCACCACCGGAAGCATCCTCACGTCGGAGCTCCGACCACCATCAACACAACCCACAACCGCTACCCCTACTGCTTCGCACTCCCTTCTCCCTCCCGTACTCGTCTCCTTCGATGCTCCGGCGAGGAGCTTCTAGCTTCGGTGAACCGGAGCAGCCAACAACCAAACTGCCATGACGACGTCCCTCTCCCTCTCCTCCCCTCATCACTGCCAGTCCTTGTCGGAGCCGCTATCTCCGGCGAACCCCCACCAGTGCTCCAATGACAACACCCACGACCCCTTGCTCTCTTTCGCACTTTCTCTCTCTTTCTCTGATGACTACGACTTTTTCGGTGGTTCAGATCTGGACGTCTTCTCTGCTGCGTGGCTCAAATCTGATAAGAAATTACCTTGATCTAGATCTATCTCTGAGAGATCTATCAAAAAATTCATGGAGGTGGTGATGGAGTAGCCGGTGGTGGAGCGCAGGTGACGACGGTGGGGTCGCCGAAGATGGTTGAGGTTGGCGATGGAGAAATCGGGAGGGGCAGGGGTAGTGGGTGTATAATAAGTATAATATTGTATAATAGTGTATATGAGTGTATATGGATGTATATAGGTGTATATGGGTGAATATGGGTGCTTGTGTATATAGGTGTATAAATATGTATAAAAGTGTTTTTGGGCCAAAGCTTTGCAATATAAATTTTGAGCTTTTTTTACAATGTAAGTGAGCAAATTGTATATCTTTAAAATTTTCTCTTAAATAATTTAATAATTATTATATATACAAAAAGTTTAATTTCATATGTATAAGTATAGTTTTTTATCGGAAAAGGCTTAGATGAACCCTTCCGCCCCTCTAGCTCCACCTCTACTAATTAATGAGACAAGTTAAAATGCTAACAAATGTTAGTGCACCAACCTCGTCAGAGTGGTGACAATTTTCTTGATTGATCAACGAGTGGTCAATCTGCACTTGGAGCTTTGCAAAATTTATGGTGGGGTGGGGCAAGGTAAGGGTAAATTACTCTCACTCGATATTTAAACAAAATAGTCAATTTAATTTTAACAGTTAAAAATTAAAATGAAAATACATATCATTGCACTATATTTAAGTGACAAATAATGAGCGTGTGAAAGTCATGTATCTTGAATTCATTGGTTTGGCATGTAAACATCTAACATGAGCCAACATTTTTACTAAGGGGAGTTTAAATATAAAGAAGTAAACACCTAAAGAAGCCACAAAAATTCAATGTATAGTACAATCAAACCTCTCTATAATGACATCGTTTGTCCGAAAATCTCATGGCTGCTATAGTGAGGTGATGTTATATATGTTTACTGACATATAATATTTATATCTCATTTAGTTGTTATAAACAAAAGTACAACAAAAACAACAACAACATACCAAGTGAAATCCCACAATGTGGGATCTGGGGAGGGTAGAGTGTACGCAGACCTTACCCCTACCAAGGTAGGGAGACTGTTTTCGAAAGACTCTCGGCTCAAAAGAAAGCATAAAAAAAGGGTAGAAATTTAAAGAAGTATGGAAATGAAATAACGAAAGCGACTAAGCCATGATAAAACAGTTTGAAAAAGGGACAGTAGCTACCACGGATAAAATAGGATAAACGAAGTACAAGAAATACCATATAGTAGCAGAAATCAAAGAACAAGAAACTATAGAGCAATACTGCGACTACTAATATGAAAAGATAAGCGAGACTACCTACTATCTTTCTACCATAATCTGAGTCCTCCATAACCTCTTATGTAAGGTCATGTCCTCGGTAAGCTGTAACTGCATCATGTCCTGTCTAATTACCTCTCCCCAGTACTTCTTCGGTCTACCCCTACCTCTTCTGAAACCGTCCATAGCCAACCTCTCACATTTCCGCACTATGGAATTTGTGTCTCTCCTCTTCATATGCCTAAACTATCTCAGTCTCGCTTCCCGCATCTTGTCGTCCATCAAGGAAACTCCCACCTTGTCTCGGATAGCCTCATTCCTAATTCTATCTCTCCTAGTGTGCCCACACATGCGTCACAACATCCTCATTTCTTCCACATTTATCTTCTGAACGAGAGAGTTCTTGACTGACAAACACTCCACCCCATACAACATAGTTGGTCTAACCATCGTTCTATAGAACTTGCCTTTAAGTTTAGGTAGCACCTTCTTATCACACAGGGCTCCAGATGCTAACCTCCACTTCATCCACCCTGCACCAATACGATGCATGACATCTTCGTCAATCTCCCCATTACCTTGGATAATAGACCAAGAAACTTGAAACACCCTCTCTTCTGGATGACATGGTATCAAGCCTCACTTCCGCGTCTTCCTTCTGTACTACCTCACTGAACTTGCACTCCAAGTATTTCGTCTTGATCCTGCTCAATCTGAACCCTTTATATTCCAGAGTTCGTCTCCAAACCTCCAGCTTAGTATTAAATCCACCGCGAGTCTCATCAATCGGAACTATGTCATCTGCAAATAACATAAATCACGTCACCTCACCTTGAATTTTTTGCGTTAACACATCCATTACTAGCGTAAATAAAAATGGGCTAAGGTATAAGCCCTGGTACAACCCCATCCAACTTGAAAATGCTCCAAGTCTCCTCCCGGCGTCCTTACCCTGGTCTTCGCTCAATCATACATATCATTGATCGCCCTAGTGTACGTCATAGGTACCCCTCTAGCCTCCAAGTATCTCCTTAAAACCTACCTCGGGATTTTATCATATGCATTTTCTAAATCGATGAACACCATATGTAAGTCCTTCTTCCTATCCCTATACAACTCCCCAGTCTCCTTATAATGTTAATGACTTTTGTAGTTAAGCTCCTCGGCATGAATCCAAATTGGTTCTCCGATATAGACACATTCGTCCTCATCTCTACCACTGATGACGTCCAAATCCACTCCTCAAATAGAAAGTGTAAACAATTGTTGAAATATAATTTACTAAATAGGAGTCGTGGTCGATCCCACAAAGAATAATATATCTGGGCAATTAAGCTAGTTATGGAATTGTCACCAATTAAGCTAAGCCAATTTAAATATTTGGTTTTATTTAAAAACTAATAAAGATAAAACTAACTAATGGGGAACACAAGCTATGAAAATTCAGGGATTTGGAACATAGTAATTTAACTTAAACTCAATAATGATCCATTGCAAGTAATTATCTACCACTAATTAATCACGGGTCTAGCAAATTAGCCTAGGAATCTCTATTACCCACTAATGTCTCTCGACTATTTAGCGGGTCTATCTTAGCTTATTTTCTCGAATCTAACTTAGGAGCTTTAATCACATTTCAATTTTAGGCTACACTAGGATTTTTCCTATCTCTAGGTTAAACATATTAGATGAGGTTTAAAGGCCCAAATCGTGATAATCAATCTATCCCAAATCCTAATTTTGTCTCACAAGTTTAATTAAGGATAGATGGGAAAGTCCTAGGGTTAGCTAACCCCTTTGAAAATATTCAAGAACAAGATTAATTAAATAAGCAAGAGACACATTTGATAAATAGCAAAAAATAATCAATACAAAAGCAACAAGAGTTTAACACAAATACTACTCAATAGGTCTTTACAATTTTGTAGTCCAAAGTCATAACCCACACCAAAAATAACAATACAATGCAAGGAAGTAAAGAGATAAAGTAAGAATTGCTCATTAATAGCTTCAAGTCTTCACTTCCAAGGTGATGTGTGATGAAACCCTAGCCTCCAAAGCTTGTTCTCCCTCTTCTAAGCTCTCAAAATAGGTTGGAGAACGATTCTTGAGATTTGGTGTGTTGTGTAATGAATTCGTTGTCTTCTCAAAACCCTAGACAAGACTTATATAGGCACTCAAAATTTCGGACTCACTTAATTACAAAAATGTCATTGTCGTTCACTCTGCGACCACAAAATAGGTCTAAGGTTCGCAAAGTGGGTTTAGGTTTCGCAGAGTGGTCTTCATGCTTGACTGTATCGAACTGTGGTAGGAAGTGCGGTCCACAGAACTAAACTGAGGTCTGCAAAAAGGCTCTGAAGCATCGCAATCTAAGTTGGGACTGTTGTGGAGCAGTGGTATGTAGACGGGACTGCAGTCCGCAGAACAGAAGTACGGACCACAGAATGTGTCACACTTTGGGGCTCCAAAATCCTCTATATCACTGTCTGAAACTGCGATGTAGCTTCCCCATCCGCGGTCCGCAGTCCCTGTCTGAAACTGCGGTGTAGCTTCGCCATCTGCGGTCCTCAAATCTGATCTTTTCTGCATATTATCCTTTTTACGTCACTTTTGTTCATATTTATGCTATTTTCCTCATTTCTGGTGTCCCGAGGCAAAAATCCTATAAAAACCAAAATAACATAAAAGTGACATTAAAACTTACTTAAAGGGCTAGAAAAGTTTAAGAAAAAGTATAAAAACGCGTAATTTCAACGCACATCAACAATCCCAACTTATACTCTTGCTTGTCCTCAAGAAACTAAAACAAAACTAGAAATTACGACTAACAACAAAGCAAGAATGACTATAGTTAGTTCTACCTATGAGTTCACAAGCATGTGATTTAAAATGTTAACAACCCCTCAATTTTTCTCAAAAACAACCAGAGAGTGCATAGCTACGAACAATCATTTCATGAAAATCAAGCCTCAGTTGATGACTAAATGCTACTAGTGACTAGAGGTGCACAAGTACAATAATTTGAGAAGCTCACATCACAAAGTTCATGCAATTCATGTGCTCTCACAAGAAAGAAAGTCTCAATACTCCATATTTCAAAATCACAACATGGGAAATAGACGAAATAATTCACATCACAAAGAATGTCAAGTGTCACAAGTATCATGCCATAGACTTGCCCTTATTTTAAGTCACCAACTACTCAAAAAATTCTCAATTTCGAATCTCTAAGGACTTTTTCATGCTTGTAATGTAGGCTTAGGGATAGGTAGGATATTCATTTAGGTATGAGTAACTTTTCCTTCTTTTGAACTACATATTTATCATTCATTTTGATCAATTCCTTCTTTTATCTTCCAACTTCCTTTCCTCACCCATTTTATTCAAGTATCCCCGATTAAAATTGATGACGTCTAAATCCATTCCTCAAAGAGAAAGTGTAAACGATCGTTGCCATATAATTTACCCAACTAGGAGTCGGGGTTGATCCCACAGGGAATAATATATTGGGGAATTAAGCTAGTTATTAAATTGTCACCAATCAAGCTAAGCCAAATAATTTTCAATGATTGATTTTTTTTAAAAAGGAATAAAGATAAAACTAACTAATGGGGAGCACAATCTATGGAAATTCGGGGCTTTGGACCATAGTAATTTAACTTAAACTCATTAATGATCCATTGCAAATAATTATCTATCACTAATTAATTATGGGTCTAGCAAATTAGCCTAGGAATCTCAATTACCCACTAATACCTCTTGACTATTTAGCGGGTCTATCTTAGCTTATTCTCTCGAATCAAACTAAGGAGCATTAATCACATTCCAATTTAAGGCTACACTAGGGGTTTTCCTTTCTTTAGGTTAAACCAGTTAGATGATGTTTAAAATTTCAAATCATGATAATCAATCTATCCCAAATCCTAATTTTCTCTCTCAAGTTTAATTAAGGATAGATGAGAAAGTCTAAGGGTTAGCTAATCCCTTTGGAAACATTAAGAACACGATTAATTAAATAAGCAAGAGACCCATTTCATAAATATCAAGAAATAATCAATACAAAAATAACAAGAGTTAAATACAAATACTACTCAACAAGTCTTTACAATTTTATTGTCCAAAGTCATCACCCACATCAAATATAACAATACAATGCAGAGAAGTAAAGAGATGAAGTAAGAATTGTTCATTAATATCTTCAAGTCTTCACTTCCAAGGCAGTGGATGATGAAACCCTAGCCTACAAAGCTTGTTCTCCCTCTTCTAAGCTCTAAAAAACTAATGGAGAAGGAGTTGTGAGAGTTGTGTATTGTGAAAATGAATTGTTTTTTTTTCAAAATTCTGGACAAGGCTTATACAGGGACCCAAAATTTCGGACTCACTTAATTACAAAAATGTCACCACTATCCACTATGTGACTGCATAACGGGATCGCAGAATAGGTCTGCGATGCGCAAAACAAGACTAGGGTTCGCAGAATGGATCTTGATTTGGACTTTCCGGAGTTGCAGTTGGAAGTGCAGTCCGCATAACAGAATTGCGACCCACATAAGTGCCCTGACACTTCACAATCTGAGATGTACTTGAATTGGAGCAGTGGTTCGCAGACCGGACTGTGGCCCGCATAATGAAAATGTGGACCACAGATTGGGTCATACTTCAAAACTTTGGTCTGCAGATCTAGTCTTTGTTGTGAGTGACCTTACCATTCTGCGGGTGGCCTTACCATTATGCCATCCGCAGTTTGGTTATGCGGTCCGCAGATTTGATATTTACTGCATATCTTTTTTACGACACTTTTGTTCATATTTATGCTATTTTTCTCATTTCTGATGTCCCGAGGCAAAAATTATACAAAAAACTAAAATAACATAAGAAATGACATTAAAACTTACTTAAAGGGCTAGAAAAGTTTAAGAAAAGTTATCAAAAATACATAATTTCATCGCACATCAACACCCCCAACTTATACTCGTGCTTGTCCTCAAGCAACTAAAACAAAACTAAAAGTTATGACTAACAACAAAGAGAGAGATGACTATGGTTGGTTCTACATATGAGTTCACAAACATGCGATTCAAAATGTTAACAACCCCTCATTTTTTTCTCAAAAATAACTCGAGAGTGCATAACTACGAACAATCATTTCATGAAAATCAAGCCTCAATCGATGACTAAATAATATTAGTGACTAGATGTGCACAAGTACAACAATTTGAGAAGCTCACATCACAAAGTTCATGCAATTCATGTGCCTCACAACAAAGAAAGTCCCAATACTCCATATATCAAAATTACAACATGGGATATAGACAAAATCACTCACACTCATAAAGAATCTCAAGTGTCACACGTATCATGGCATAGGCTTGCCCTTATTTTAAGTCACAACTATTTAAACAATGCCCGATTTCGAATCTCAAATGACTTTTTCAAGCTTGTAATATAGACTTAGGGACGGATAGGATGTTCATTTGGGTATAAGTGACTTTTCCCTCCTCTAGCACTACACATTTTCAATTCCTTTCTTTTTTTCTCAATTCCTTTCTTTTTTCTTTCCACCCCTTTATTCAAGTTTCCCACTTTATTTCACTCTTTTTATGTTACATTTCCTTCTCTTTTCTATTTTTTTTTTCATTTTTTAGCACTACTCACATCACAACCTTTTCCCTTATTTCATCTCATGTTTCACCCCCAACTTAGCATTTTAGCCTCAATCTTCACTTTTCAAACACATCAAGGAGGGATTTGGTTCAAAAGATGGTTTATTTCAAAAAGGATTTTGGTTTGTAATGTGGTAGCCAAGAAAAAAAGTTAAAAGGTTCAAAAGGGGACAACTAGGTACTCTCATCTCATGGTAGACTAAAGAAGTTTCAAGAAGAGGTTTACTCTCATATGAAAGCCTAAGATCGTTTCCTCAATCAAACAAGTCCTATTTTCGCGGTGACAAATCAATTATGCAAGTTCTAGATGATACAAGCAAACACAAGAGAACAATCAAATCCTCACCACACAATACACATGAACTACAAGAACCGCTATATTTTTAGCTCTCTATTGAATACGAGACTATGATCTCATGAAGATTCAAACACAAGTAGACATAGAGGCACAAAATGAGACATGCTTTCACAAAATGATCATTCAAGTGCATAGCTACTCTTTTTTTTTTTTTCAAAATGCAACTTTTTGAGGGGTGTTATCAAAATAAAAATAAAAGCTACACATGCTAGAAACTACATAAAAGTATCAACAAAGTCAAAATACTATATCAGTAGGCCATAGTTACTGAACATACACCCTTGGAAAGAAGCAGACAAAGAAAACCCAAGGGGGATCAAAGGAAATACTACAAAGCAAAGACTAAACATGTTACCCCACCCCTAATTTTAAAAGCATGCAGTGTCCACAATGCATAAAATCAAAATATAAGGATAAAAGTTTGAGGGGCTCTCTATGGCGCATTAAGCGCTCTCCTGAGTTTGGCTCTGTCTGGGCATCAATGCTCTCGGATTGTGAAATGAGAGTGGGTAACTCTGAACTACCCTTCTCAGGATCTGGTGGTGTAGGACTAGTAGCACAAGCAGGTGAAGTGATTTCCAAAGGTAATGTAGGCGTGAGATACACCTATTTTTTTATCGACTGCATAACACCCAAAATGCGATTGCAGAATAGGTCACAAAATTGTTCTGTAGTCCGCTGAATGGGTCCTTTTCTCTGCAATTTTGTGCTCAACTTCCTAGTGGTCTGTCTGATTTTGCGATCGAAAGTGTGGACCGCATACCAGGAATGTAGACTGCAAAATGGTCCGCATTTTTGAACTTTTTAAAGTTTCATTTTTCAAATCATCTGGGAGAATTTGCGGACTAAAATGCGATCCACATATCGTATTTGTGGTCTGCAGAAGAGGCCGCATAATGGTCCTTCTTCTTTTCAGCTTTTTTTCTTCAAAACTTCCATCTCCACTTTCATGTACCAATTTTTCCAGTTCCTACACACTTAGACAAATGATCAAAGCACACAATGGAATAAAAACAATAAAAACCAAACAACAAAAAGTAAAAAATTTGGGTTGTCTCCCAATAACGTTTAATTTAAAGTCGCGGCACGATGTATGTCAACCTTATAACTTTTATCTCCACTTGGAGGATATAAATTGTCGCCCCAACTTTGAATCGAAGTTTCGATGATGCTCATGAGGTGGTGGTAGGAAAGCAAAGAGGCCAACTCTTGGATATCACATCTTATACTTTTTGGCCTTCAATTGAGGGACGTCATGTTGTCATTTCGGCATGGCAAACTTCAAAATGAATGCACCTTGTTCTTCATCTTCAAAATTCTCCATAGACTCGGTTGTTTCAACTTCCATATAATCAGCCAAACCCAAGGTTAAAAAATAGTTGGAATGTGGTCTAAGGCGCTCTATTTTCAAATTCACTTCATATTTGACATCCTCACACCCAAATGAACTAGAGTCTTCAAAAATGATTTGATGAACTTTTCTTTGAACCTCTAGTGTCATTTCTTCAACATCGACATCATTCTGGTTGGTTGACATTCCACCATTAGTTCTCCTAAATTGATATCGACCTCATCTTTCATGAAACCCAACTCAAGAACACTATCCTTGTCCATTTGTTATTGAACATTGTATGTCTCAACCGTTTCATTAAATTCGGCCTCCATGTCCCGGATAGCAATTCCAAGTAGCTCAAATTATTGACTTTGCTCAACTTTCATCTTTTGAAATTCTTTCATCATCCGCAAAATGCCTTCACGGTGATCCCCATAGACTCCAAGTTGTTGAGTTTGATTTGTTAGCCAATCTCCATTTCGTCAAGATTTTTTATGGTGAAATTTGTTCAAGGCTTGTAAAAATTCATACATGGTGAAATCCATTTTTTTGGACGATTTCATCATTTTCATGTTGAAAATTTTCCCACAATTTGGTCAAAAAATTCCCAAAAACTTTATTTCTCCCTATTACTACTCAATATCTCCTTCATTTCTTCATTTTGAGAATTAGAGACTTCTTTAAAATTTTGCTCCACTTCTTCACTTTCACAACTCTCGTTATGGTCACAAAATATTTTGAGCTCATCCGCTAGACTTGAAGTCTCTTCTTCAACCAATCCATATTGAGGAGCAAATAAATCCATGGCACTTGAGGAGTTGGCTTCCTCAAGGAGTTCATTTGCTTTTTTCAATGCCTTTTCATTTGCCAAGATAGATTGTACGAAGATTTTTCTCCTCCTCCAATCTAGATTTTTGCTCCATGTACGTTTGGAGCATTGCTTGGATACCTTCAAATTCGGCACTCTGTCCTTCATTTTTATGTCATTGTTCCTATCAAACTCAAAAGCACAACTAGCATTCTCGTTAGAACAACTTGGGGGAGGGAAAGCAAAATAATTGAGACAATCACCCCAATGTCCATCTATACCACCACACATATTGTAAATATTTCCATCATAGGAGTGAGACGGTGTACACATCTCTCTCCCGAAAATATTTTTACAATCTTGCCAAAAGTAAGGTCCCCCACAATATGGACATGGGTCATCAAAGTAATGGTTGCAACCATAAAACTTATTTTAAATCCACGATGCCATGATTACACAAGTAACAAATAAAAAACTACTGACACAAAGAAACACAAAAAATCACAAACACATATTCACAAAATTTGGACAAAGCCTTTTCGGTTTACTTTCTAAACTAACTCAATACACCAATTGTTCTCCGGCAGTGGCGCCAAAATTAATGATGTCCAAATCCACTCCTCAAAGAGAAAGTATAAACGGTCGTCGCAATATAATTTACCCAACTAGGAGTCTGGATCGATCCCACATAGAATAATATATTTGGGCAACTAAGCTAGTTATGGAATTGTCACCAATTAAGCTAAGCCAACTGATTTTTAAATATTTGATTTTGTTTAAAAAATAATAAAGATAAAACTAACTAATGGGGAACACAAGCTATGGAAATTTGAGGCTTTGGAACATAGTAATTTAATTTAAACTCAATAATAATCCATTGCAAGTAATTATCTACCATTAATTAATCATGGATCTAGCAAATTAGCCTAAAATCTAAATTACGCACTAATACATTTTGACTATTTAGCGGGTCTATCATAGCTTATTCTCTCGAATCAAACTAAGAAGCATTAATCACATTTCAATTTTAGTCTACACTAGGATTTTTCCTATCTCTAGGTTAAATCCATTAGATGAAGCTTAAAGCCTCAAATCGTGATAATCAATCTATCCCAAATTCTAATTTCCTTTCTCAAGTTTAATTAAGGATAGATGGGCAAGTTTTAGGGTATCTAATCCCTTTGGAAACATTCAAGAACAAGATTAATTAAATAAGCAAGAGACTCATTTCATAAATAGCAAGAAATAATCAATATAAAAGCAACAAGAGTTAAATACAAATACTACTCAACAAGTCTTTACAACTTTATTATTCAAAGTCATCACACACACCAAATATAAAAATATAATGCAAGGAAGTAAAGATATAAAGTAAGAATTGCTCATTAATAGCGTCAAGTCTTCACTTTCAAGGTGATGGGTGATGAAATCCTAGCCTCAAAAGCTTGTTCTCCCTCTTCTAAGCTCTCAAAATAGGTTGGAGAATGATTCTTAGATTTAATGTGTTGTGTAATGAATTGGTTGTCTTCTCAAAATCCTAGACAAGGCTTATATGGGAATCCAAAATTTCGGCCTTACTTAATTATAAGAATGCCACCGCCGTCCACTCTGCGATTGCAGAACAGGTCTGCGGTCCACAAAGTGGGTGTAAGGTTCGCAGAGTGGTCTTCATGCTTGACTGTTTCGAACTGCGGCAGGAAGTGCAGTCGGCAGAACTAAATTGCGGTCTGCAGAAATACTCTGAAGCATCGCAATCTGAGTTAGGACTGTTGTGGAGTAGTGGTTCGCAGATCGGACTGCGGTCCGCAGAACGAAAGTGCGAACCGCAGAATGGTCGCACTTTGGGGCTCCAAAATCCTCTAATCATTGTTTGAACAGTGGTGTAGCTTCCCCATATGTGGTCCGCAGTCTGGTTCTACGATTCGCAAATCTGGTCTTTGCTATATTTCTTTCTTTTTATGGCACTTTTATTCATATTTGTGTTCTTTTTCTCATTTCTGTTGTCCCGAGGTAAAAATCATACAAAAACCAAAATAACATAAGAAATGACATTAAAACTTACTTAGAGGGCTAGAAAAGCTTAAGAAAAGGTATCAAAAACTTGTAATTTCACCGCACATCAACCACTCTCTCTCAAACTTTCATAGTGTGGCTTAGCAACTTAATACCCCTATAATTACTGCAATTTTGAATGTCACCATTGTTCTTATACAAGAAAATTATTGTACTCCACCTCCATTCTTCAGGCATTTTCACTGTCCAAAAAATGACATTAAACAACCCAGTTAGCCACTCCATACATGTCCTGCCCGCATACTTCCAAAATTCTACCAGGATCTTGTCAAGCCCAGTCGCTCTGCCGATTCTCATCCTACGAATAGAATCCTTAACCTCCTCAACCTTAATACGTCTACAATACCCAAAATCACGACGCCTCTAGGATTGCTTCAACACTCCTAACACAATGTCTTTGTCCCCCTCCTCGTTCAGGAGTTTATGAAAGTATGACTGTCATCTCCGACTAATGAGTGCCTCCTCCACCAGTATTTTACCGTCCTCATCTTTGATGCACTTCACATGGTCCAAATCACGTGCCCTCCTCTCCCTTGCTTTGGCTAGCCTGAACAACTTATTATCCCCCACCTTTATCCTTTAATTCTATATATAAGCGTTCAAAAGTTGTTGTTTTCGCCACTGTAACCGCAAGTTTTGCCTCTTTCCTCTCCATCTTATATTTTTTATGTTATAAACAAAAGCAGTATACTAGTTAATTTTAAAATCTCAATTGATTTTCATATCTCATTAATTAAAAATTGAAAAGGCTACTAAATTACTAATAAATTCATAACTAGTTGTACCAATAAAGAGTTAAATCTAAGGAACATATGCATTTAAAATTAATTGAGAATTTAAATATTTTATTTTATACATAATATAATTCTTACAAAATATTATTACACAATATTTCAGTATGAATGTTATAGAGAGGTAATTTTACAAAGAGTGTACTGTTATAATGAATGTCATTGTTGTTATAGATAAAATGTTGTTATAGAGAAGTAAAATATAATATGAAAAATCGGTACCGGAGAAAATCAGACCGTTATAGTGAAATGTTGTTATAATGAATGATAATTATAAGGAGGTTTGATTGTATATTGACATATAGTGCAATTTTTCAGTCCTTAGACGGGTGGCTCCGCCACTATACGCCACATGCAGATAAGTTTTATGGTAAAGTAAAGGGGTTGAGTTAGCTCGTTGGGTTTATGCTATTTATGGAAGTGAAAATGCTATTTATGGTAATGAAACAATTTTTTCTTTCCTTAGAAGGAGAAATTTATGGTGATGGCAATGTGGATCAGGACACATAAAGTGCAAGATATAATAGCACAAGCATGCACAATCAACATGATGGCCATTGGCTTAATCCCTTGTGTCTCCCCACTTGTTCCACTATACAACTTTATATGTTATCAATAGTAAAAGTCACGATGGAATGAATATGATTACTCTACCCTAAATCAGAAAAATATCGAGTCCGAATTTTGAATAATTGAAAAAATCTTATTAAGGAGTGCTTTCTTCTTAAATGCGTAGTGAATCTGGATTAATTGAGCCCCCAATACGGATATCGACTACTGAGTGGGAAAAAAACCTTATATGTAATCTAACCAGGTTAAGTGGACAAAGATTTACCCACTATTTATAAAATATATCCTATATGAGTTTTTAGTTTATGTAGTTTATGTTGTTTGTGATTCATCTGGCAGATCCACTTATGGCTATTAAGCAAATTGGGATAGCAACATAGTGGTTGTATCCACTTGGGTTTTTGTGTGGTGGATTTTCAGTAGATTTCAATGAAGCAATAATTTCTCTTGCTTTATTTACAAAAGTCCTTTTCCATTTATGAATGAGGGCGGATCAATTGCAGTGATAATGAGCACTGACAATGTCCGGGGCTTTTTTTTACATTGTGTAAGACTTATTTAAGGGAAGTACTCCCCACAAAAAAAAATCGTAATTATAACTCAAATCCGATTAAAGATGGAAGGATCATATCCATTCCATCACAAACTCTTAGCAAGTGTGTTTTGTTTCGAGTGGCTAATTAAAATGTCAAGGGTCTTACATATATATTTAACTCTTTGTTATAACAAGTTACTCCATTCGTCTCAATTTATGTGGTCATGTTTGATTGAGCGCGAAGTTTAAAAAAATATAAATATTTATGTGACTATAAATCATTTCATAAGAATTAAAAATGAGAAATCTAAAGTTAAATTTTTTTCTGAATAGGAAAGTATGGCATTCCTTTTAGACCAGACTATAAAAAGAAGAAAGTATAGCAAACAAATTGAGACACATTGAGTATTATATTTTCTATTTTGGAAATTATACTACTCTATCCGTTCCAATTTATATGGTGCTCTGTTCGTTTGGAATGTTTAAAAATATTTGATAACATTCTATTAATATCTATTCTTTACAACTAATAAACTTTTAGGAAATTAAATTATATTAATTAATCAGATTTAAAATTTGTTGTTAAGATTTTGTTAAAAATCAAACTTACATAAGTCAAATCAACATATATCATATTTGTCATATAAAATGAAACGGATATGATGACATTGTTTTGCAGTTTGAATTTTAATTAACTGTCTAATCTTGTAGAAAATAATATTTACTTAAGTTGGCATCAATCATGACTAATTAAATTGGAAGTCCATTGAGAGTGAAGCAAAAATGATAAGGTTGATTTTGTAGGCCATTAGAGTGGTGTCATCACTTTCGGTGTATTAACTTTTACTTTTACAGAAAATATAAGTTGATTTGTAGAGTTGATAATTTATTTATTTTAAGTTTTTTCATCCGATATTCGATATTTATATTGGAACTTTGACTAATTTAGATTCTCACGTTATAAGGCCCATTTTAAAGGGAAAGAGCTCTCTAATAGGATTTTTTTCGTGAGACTTCTACTTAAAAGGTGAATCATAACCCTTGTTGGTGAACGACTGCATTTTGGCTTCTCCTTTTTTTAGTAATCTACAACACATCAGTTTTTTTTTAGAACCCTGGTTATTCAACTAAATTTATGTTTATCTCAACAATTTTTGATAGCTTAAACTTGTCCTAATTTGGTACTTTGGAGTAAGTAAATCAAATGTAATACCTTGACACCAATATTGTTGTTCCATTTTTTTTAAAAGGGGATGAGGTAGACCTAAAATGACATGAAATTTTTTTTATCTCAATAGATCTATATACAATTTCTTAAAATCACTGCAAACTTAGCTAAAGATAGGACATAATGGAGAAAAAAGACTCATAAGGGTGATATTTACTAGTAGAAAATATGTGTTAGCCGTGTCTAAGGACTTCTACTTCCATTACTACTAGATGTCAAATGGGCTGATTGCGCTGAATTTGGGCGGGTCAAAATGAGTTGAGTTAATAAATGGGCGGGTTCCTGATCCGTCCAAAAGTTACTTCGACTGGAATGAGTTGGGCTAAAATTGGCTAAAATGCGGGTCATAACCCAACCCTCCCAAATCATACTAAGTGTATAATTTTTCACTACCTTATAAAATTGTTATTTTTATTTAAAGATAAGGGTTAAAAACACACCCCAACTATCACATTTTTTGTGTTTCATACCTAAACTATCAAAAATGAGTATTTCCTACCTAAACTATCATTAACAAGTTAGTAAAACACACCTAGACGAATAGAATATATGATAGTGTGTGCAATGCACTTCTTTTTTATTTAAAAATCATGCGAAGTGGTGCTCCATATGGATAAATAATTCCACTGCGGCAGAACAAAAGGTTAAAATTTAATTCCAAATTGGCAAAAGACACTCTTCGTCATTTTGAGAAGAAATTGACCAATGAAGAAGAAGGGAACAAAATGAAGAAGTAAATCTGATTTTCCATAAAGAAGAAGGCTGATAAACGAAGAAGAAATAAATGAAAAAATCTGCACCAGAGAAGAAGAAATGAAGAAAAATGGTTGAGAAATGGTGAAGAGGAAAGGGAGAGCTTAGTGTTTTAAAGAATTAATTGGAAAATTTAAAAATAATGAGTCATCTCATATAGCTATTGCATATGCCAAATGGATGATTTTTTTTTGGGAAAAATAAGCTTCACTCGCATTTTGGAGATTGAGCTCAAACATTTAGTTCAGTCAGCGTCTAGGTGTGTTTTACTAATTTGTTAATGATAGTTTTGATAGAAACGCTCACTTCTGATAGTTCAGGTATGGACCACAAAAAAAGTGATAGTTGGGGTGTGTTTTTAACCCTTATCTCTTTTATTTATTATGGTTATATATAACAAATCGAATAAAAACATCTTTTGAAAATATTTTGATAACATTTCTCATGAGTCAATTTGGGCTACATATCAGCCCAACTTTTGATGAATTGAAATAGGTTGGGCAGAGTTAATAAATGGGCGGGTCAATAACCCGCTCAAACTTAGACGGGTTGAGCGGATTATATTTTTATGGGCTTATTTTGCCATCTCTAACTATTACTACTACTATTACAATTATTTGGTATTGAGATGTAATTGTTATTTTCAACTTAACGTTATCTGTACATAATATACAGCTCATTGCATATGGTTCATTAAGGGCAAAACCCTTTCCATATATTAGAGTTTTCTCCAATTTAAAGGCATCTAAAAAATTTAATTAAAGATTAAGATGTCGCATCCATTCCATAGCAACAATTAGTGAGGTTTTCATGTTATTTTAATTGAGAACACACTATGCCACCAAAATCATCTAATTAACAATTGACCCAGTGATGCCCAGCACTGTATCCACTGGGACATGACATTATTTCTCCTTAAACTTTAATTTCTAGCTAATAGTGGGTGATCAATTACCCTCCATAATCCATATGGATCAATATAAAGGGAAAAAATTAAGTGCTTTCTGTTGTACGAGATTTATTAAACTCCAAAAGGTGCACTAAACTCTAAAAGCTAAGGACAAAATAAAGGGATATGCTTATTGTACTGTAGTATATACTATATAGTACGTGGTTATTTGACTTAGATTACATTTATTAATATGAGTTTTAAGATCTCACATGGATTATGCACCAACTTTTGATAACCATGGTTGAAGGGTGTCAAATACTACGAAAAGTAAAAACAAGAGATAGAAATAAATCGATTATCAATTCTATTTCCGAATGTCGGCAATTATGTCGTCGGACACCAGTAACAACACTTTAGCAAAACAGAAAATCTTGAAGAGTAAATGCAGCGGAAATTTAAAGAACACAAAGGTTTTAAATTTTCATTAGTTATATAATATATATAACTTATGATGGTCAATGACCAAAGGTATTGTATATATATTATATACAAATAGACAAAATCATTTCTTTACAGATTTACAAGATAAAATGAAAAGAATTAAAAGTTGAAGTCGCAGATGACTTCTGCCTGAAAAATCTAACTAAGTAGACATAGACAACTTCTCATTACAATCGCTCCATACAAAACTAATCTAGAATCTAAAACAACAATTGTAATGTTGGACAGAATGTTGTCAACACACTCAGGCAACACTGGTGATCCATATTTCTGAGATGAAATACCGAGAGCTCTCTTGGTATTTTTACTTTCTCGTTCTGGATATCGATTCTCTGTAGTAGCCTCTCTATTTATAGTAGAGAGTCTTCTTTGAAAAGCTCACCGATCAGGTGTGGAGGTTGAGGGAAAGGTGGACTGATGGTGGGATTGGTTGGAGAAGATCATGGAGTAATAATCTCAACAACTTTGACTTTATTCTTACGACAAGCAACAACTTTTGACTTAGTCCTCACTCATTTTTTTACCAGCTCTTTTTTACCTTGCCAAGTCGTTTTTACCTCATAGTAATATTTACACAAATATTACTGCATCGCGTGAAGTAAGCCAAAATTTGTTCAGAAAATGTTGGTCCGAATGTTGTGCAACATTTGTCCCAACATATATCAATACTTTAGGAGATATGTTGGGTCGAATGTTACAACACCAAATCTAACATTAACAATCTCCATTTTTGTCTTTCTTCACAAAACTCATTAAAATGTGAAGTTGACTTAGGATGTTATCACAAATGTTGTCTGACATCTGTGATCAACAATTTCAAGGTCATGCTCCCTCTTAACCTGTGATGGCATACAAGCAAACATGTGTATACTGATTCATAGGATTAGAAAAGAAAAAAAATATGAGCGCACATATCAATTATCATCCAATATATACAAACCACAAATAGAAATATTCATTATCAACAAATATCAATATCAATTCACTAAAAATCCTCATACAACACCGACAATAGCAACAGCTCCCTCCTTGCTCATCATACAGCAGTAGCAGCTTCCAGTAGCTTTCTACTTCTGCATAACAGCTTCAACTTCCTCTGCACAAAAGCTTTTAGCTTCCTCCCCATGCATCAACATCATTTCCCCTTTTTGTGAAGAAAGTAACATCATGAAATGGTCTCTAGCTTGTATTAGGGCATTTCTTGCAACATCAACCTCGAAAATCTGTTGGTTGATTTTTGCCAATTTGATCCACATGTCATTTGTAGACAGTGTAGACTATCCTGGACCAGTGTTGTCCAGAATGTTGGTGCATTTCTGACAACATTTTCACTTTCAGTTTCCTTCATCCAGGGCAAGTCGATGACCCTGTCTTTGCTCTTTGTTACTTGGTCCTTCTTGGACTGTTTTCTGAAAAACTCTACTCTATCGACGAGTAGGGAAGGTAGAGGACCTTGGCCTTTTACCCAAAGATGAAAAATCATCAGTTTCATCAACATCTATAGGGTTATTATCATCTTCAGGATAGCTAATACCTAAAGGTTCATCAAAACCTTTAAACACTATTGTTGTACATGGGTTTTCTAAGAGATTGGAGGAAGAGGATGGTTGTTCTGTTTGTTGGGGATCATTGTGCTCGGAAGCCTCTGTATTCATTGGAGGGCTTGTGCTCATTGGAGTGTTGGAATGGATGTTGGATGACATTTGTTCTGACATTGGTGCTGTTTTCATTGGTGAAAATTTGGGAGAGGGTTTTGAGAAGTTAGGGTTTCTGATAAAGATTGGAGTTTGGTTTGGTGATTCCATCAGTTAGGTAGGTAGATGTATACCCGATGTGATTTTTCCTCCATTTTTTAATTTTTATGGAAAAATCAAAAATGATAAAATAATAGCAAATGAGAGGAATATTTATATACATGGCAAACATTTTCTTAGCAACAAAAATCTCTTATTTTTAGGTGTTTCCATTTTATAAAATAACTTACACCTAAATTATTGAGATAAAAAAATAAACATCACGGTAGGAATAAAATTTAATCTTATCATTTTAAATTTTGAAATTCCATTAAACAAGGCATATAATAGGGAGTAAAATATGATATTTCAAAAATTAGATGAGAACAACATCCCAATACATATCACATTCTGAAAATGTCAACAGTAATGTTGGCAACATTTTGGACGATACAAGTATTTTGATCCCACAAGAACTTTTCATTTTGGCAACAAATCAAGACACGTTTTATACGTATTTTATGAGTTTGACCACTGGACCAATGTAACATTTTTCCATCGTGTCCTTGGTCTAATCATATAACACATATAAAAGATTTTTTCGTGTCAAAAATAAGAATACTTTTATGGTATTCTCAAATCTCTTTTGAAGTACTCGATACTCATATAGAATAGGAACGGTATATTTTCACGGGCTTTGCCCATTTTTTACAGTTCCCAAATATTTGTAAAGGCTTTGCCTTATTTTGATACTCAATTTTAATGATATATATATATATATATATATTATTGTAGAGAACAATATTACTTTGATAACATATTCTTATTGAAGGATCATGCTTGTGTGACCAAAAGTTATGCACCATACAACAACAATAATCAGTTAGTGATATAACATATGTAAATGTCACCCGAAATGTTAGACAACATTTCAGCCAACATTCACCAAAAATATCTTTTTAGAGATTACAAAGACCAAGAGATTTCTTTAAACTAGAAAATCTCTCATGGTCCAAAGCTTTTGTAAAAATATCATCTAGTTGATGAAGAGTGTCAATATGTTCAATTTGAACTAGCTATTTTTCGACTAAATCTCTTAAAAAGTGATGTCTAATATCAATATATTTTGTATGTGACTGTTGAACTGGATTTTTGGAAATATTTATAGCACTCAAATTATCACAGTACAAAATCAAAATGTTGCTAGTAAATCCATAGTCGTCTAACACGTGTCGTAGTCATATTAATTGAGAGAAACAACTTTCAACTGCTACATATTCAGATTCAGCAGTTGAAAGTGAGACACAGTTTTGTTTACGACTATACCATGGAACAAGGTTATTGCCAAGATAAAAACATCATCCACTTGTACTTTTTCTATCATCCACAACTCAAGCCCAATCCGAGTCACTAAATTCTATTAAGTTAGGATTAGTGTCTTTGGAATACCAGATTCCCAACTCACATGTGCTAGAAACATATCGAATAATACGTTTCACGGCATTTAAGTGAGCTATTTTGGGACAGGCTTGAAAACATGCACAAACACAAACACTAAACATAATATTCGGGCGACTAGCAGTAAGATAAAGAAGGCTACCTATAATAGATTGATATAATGTTGGATCGACATTTTCCCCAACATTATCCTTACATACCTTCTGCGATGAACCCATTTGCGTTTTCATCTGTTTAGCGTTCTCCAAACGAAATCTATTAACTAGATTCTTGGCATATTTACTCTGTGAGATGAAAATTTCATCTTCACTTTGCTTTAACTGCAAGCCTAAGAAAAAAGTTAATTCCACAATCATGCTCATTTCAAATGTCGATGACATAGCTTCAACAAATAAATTTAGGTACGACTGTGAAGTCAATCCAAAGACTATGTTGTCATCCACGTAGATTTGAGCAATTATAATATCTACACCATTTAATAAACAAAGTATGGTCAGCTTCGCCACGGTTAAAACCAAATTCAAGAAGAAAGTTAGTTAAACGACCATACCATGCATGAGGGGCTTGTTTCAATCCATGCAAATCCTTTTTAAGCTTGTACAGATAGTGTGGATGGTAAGGATCTTCAAATCTGTTTGGTTGTTCAACATATACATCATTGTCTAGATAACCATTTAAGAAGGCACATTTTACATCCATTTGGTGTAAAGTAATTTTCAGACAACAATCAATAGCAAGTAAAAGTCTAATCGACTCGATTCTAGCTATAGGTGCAAAGGTTTCATCAAAATCAATTCATTCAACATGAGTATAACCTTGTGCAACTAGACGTGCTTTGTTTCTAACAACAGTTCCCGATTCGTCTGATTTATTTTTAAAAATCCACTTAGTTTCAATTACATTTGTATTATTTGGATGTGGAACTAAGTCCCAGACTTCATTTCGAGAAAATTGTTCAAGCTCTTCTTGCATTGCTTGTATCCAGAAATTATCTTTAAGTGCCTCTACAACATTCTTTGATTATAATGTAGATATAAAACAAGAAAGACTAACCTCTTGGTATATAGTTGACATACACACATACCTTACCATTTCTTTATAGTTGAGTGGTTTTTTGCCTCTTGTTTTAATTCCTTCAAAAACTCCCCTATCACTTGACCCGTTGGATGATTCTTCCTAAACCTTGAAACACTTGACTCCTCATCTGTGGCCTATGTGGTCTCTATTGATGTTTCAGATGTTGCTTCAGGTGTGACAACATTTGTGGCAACATCCGATTCTTCTACAATCTGTGGAGTTTCCACTGTATCTATAATGTTACTTTCAATAGTTTTTTCCTGAAACATCAGAAAGATCATCAAAGATAATATTTACATACTCTTGTATAGTTCTGGATCTCAAATTGTATACTCGATAAGCATGACTGTTTTGTGAATAGCCATCAAAAATTCCTTTATCACTCTTAGAGTCAAATTTTGCCAAATGATCCATGTTATTTAAAATATAACAAATACACCCAAAAACATGAAAGTAATGTAAGTTTGGTTTCTTTCCATTTATAATCTCATAGGGTGTCATCTTTGTTCCTGGCCTTAAATAGACTCTATTAGCGATGTGATTAGCAGTATTCAAGGCTTCTGCCCATAAACATTTTGACAAATGTTTAGAACTAAGCATCACTCTAGCCATTTCTTGCAATCTCCTATTCTTCCGTTCTGCAACCCCATTCTGTTGAGGAGTTTTGGGGGCAGAAAACTCATGAAAAAATCCCTTTTCCTCACAAAAAATTGTGAATGAACTATTTTTAAATTTTTTTCCATGGTTGGATCTAATCCGAAAAATAGGAGAATAAAATAAATTTCTAATTCTAGAGTGCAAGATTTTAAACATGTCAAACGTTTGTGATTTTTCTTTCAAAAAATATATCCAAGAATATCTAGAAAAATTATCTACTATCACAAAAGAATACTTCATGCTTCCTAGATTGTCTACTTCAATTGGACCCATTAAATCCATATGTAGCAATTGAAAACAGAGAGACGTACCTGAATGTTGCCAATCGTGTTGGACAACATTATGAGAGACATGGGTTTGCTTACCTTTCAAACAATCTTCACAAACAATCTCTTTCCTCTTCTCCTTCATCATCACTAAGACAAACTCATATGTTCTTACCAAATTTTCTAAGAGTGTTTGCACATTCGTTAGCATAGTGACCCCAACCCGAGCATGCATGACATTGCACGGACTCAAGTTGTTTGGGATCAAATTTGGTACGATCTGAGTTGGTTCTTCTTAGTTGATTTCCTTTTTGTACATTTGGAAGGAATCTAGTGGGCTTTTGATTGAAGACTTGGTTTTGGTGCTCTTTATCTTTAGATTGATTTATCTCATTGTTGAACTTCCTCACCATCGAATTGTATTTTCGAGTGAGTAAGGCAACATTTGCACCATCACCAATTTTTTCATGATTCTCATCCTCTTCTTCGATTTGACTCTCCGATGATTGAACTTGAAGTGTCACATTGTTGCTTTTATACAATTTCTTTTGATTCTCAATGTTCATCTCATAAGTTTTGAGAATGCTCATCAAGGTATGAAGGTCCATTGTGGCAAGATTGTGAGCTTCTTTAATAGCACAAATCTTTAAATTGAACTTTTCAAGAAGAGAACGGAGAGCCTTTTCAACAAGTTGAGTGTTGGTTAATGGTTCACCAAGCACTTGACATTCATTTGAGATGTCAATCAACTTTTCAAAATAAGATTTAATATCATCCATTTTTTCCATCCTTAAACGTTCATATTTACTCATGAGCATGCGTAGCTTTGTTCGACGAATACTTGAACTACCTTCACAATGAATTTGTAAAGTATCTCAAGCATCCTTAGCCGTGGGGCAGTTTTGAATGAGTTTTAACATATACATATCAACTCATCCAAAAATTGCACTTAGAATGGATTCAGGTTTAACAAGAATGTCACATTCTTCATCCAGTGGCAACATTGGAACAACATACCCATTGGTTATAGATCTCCATGCCCTAACATCAATTGATTTGATATGAGAACGTAGGCGAATCTTCCAATAGGCATAATTTGATCCATCTAAAATGGAAAGCCTACTAATAGTTGGATTTACCGGATCCATAGCTTATGACAATAGGACCAAACACTTATTGTGTTAAGTGTCGGCTCTGATACCACTTGAAGGGTGTCAACTGCTACGAAAAGTAAAAACAAGAGATGAAATAAATCGAATGTCAATTCTTTTTCCAAATGTCGGCAATTATGTCGTCCGACACCAGTAACAACACTTTAGCAAAACAGAAAACCTTGAAGAGTAAACGCAACGAAAATTTAAAGAACACAAAGGTTTTAAATTTTCATAAGTTATATAAATTATATAACTTATAATGGTCAATGACCAAATGTATTGTATATATATTATATACAAATAGACAAATTCCTTTCTTTACAGATTTACAAGATAAAACGGAAAGAAATTAAAAGTTGAAGTCGTAGATGACTTCTGCCCGAAAAATCTAACTAAGTAGATATAGACAACCTCTCATTACAATCGCTCCATACAAAACTAATCTAGAATCTAGAAAAGTAATGTGTAATGTTGGACAAAATGTTGTCAACACACTCAGGCAACACTGGTGATCCAGATTTCTGAGATGAAATCTCGAGAGCTCTCTTGGTATTTTTACTTTCTGATTCTGGATATCGATTATCTGTAGTAGCCTCTCTATTTATAGTAGAGAGTCTTCCTTGAAAAGCTCATCGATCAGTTGTGGAGGTTGAGGGAAAGGTGGATTGCTGGTGGGATTGGTTGGAGAAGATCATGGAGTAATAATCTCAACAGCTTTGGCTTGATCCTCACGACAAGCAATAACTTTGACTTAGTCCTCACTCATTTTTTTACTAGCTCTTTTTTACCTTGCCAAGTCGTTTTTACCTCATAGTAATATTTACACAAATATTACTGCATCGCGTGAAGTAGGGCAAAATTTGTTCAGAAAATGTTGGTCCGAATGTTGTGCAACATTTGTCCCAACATACTTACACATTCATATCAATACTTTAGGAGATATGTTGGGTCAAATGTCACAACATCAAATTCAACATTAAGAATGATTACTTAAATCTATATCATGGACAGGCTATACAAAATTATACTTATATGCAATGGCTTGCATATGCAAAGCTTAATTATATATATTTACTTCTTAAATATAATATAATTTCTGTGAAGGTGTTCAACCGTCATCATTCTAATGTTACAAGGAGTATATGTTTTCTCTTTCCCCCTTGGTTTCAAATTATTTTATTTTACATTTTACTATAGAACAATTTAATTACTTTAAAACGAAGATCAAATTTAAAAGTTAAATCATTTGAAGCAATATTTTGAGATTAACAAATTTTGTATAAAATTATTACAAATGAATTACCTTTCTCTTTTAAAGTTCGTCTGATTTAGTTTGTTCGCATGAAATCTTTCAAACAATATAAACGAAAATTAAAAAGTTAAAGTTACATTTAATTTCCTAAAGAACTTACAATCAATTGTGATTTGTGAAGAATATATAAAGGCTCATATATCGTGGTGTATACTTTAATCGGGGTCTAATTATTTTTAATCTGAGTTTGGAATTGATATTACACAAAATTTGATGAGGTTAAATAGTCAAAGCAATTAATAAAGAGTGAAAGAACAATTAAAATGTAAACAAGAAAGACCCATAGAAAATAGATAAAGTGGCTTGACTGCCTTCCTTAATTAATTTATTTTTAAAAAAGATGAAGGTTACTTCGAAAAACAATTTCGATTCCCCCTTCTTTTTTTTTTGTAGAAAAAGGATGAAACATATGTTAAAAATTAGAAGAAATTTGAAAAGTTACGTTACTTTATTTACTGAAAAAACTTAAAATCAATTAATGCGAATAAATAAAGACGCCTTGTCCTGATTAAATGATCTAGCTTAACAATTTCTTAGTCGAATTTGGAGTTCACGTTACGAAAATAATGGAGAAAAGGTGAGTCTTCCCTGCCAGTTAGAACTCCACATATGTCTCTAAGTCTTTGTACTTTGAAAGTATACCATGATGTACACGGTATACACATCACAGAAACCCAAGATAAATTGGAGACCGTTATACACACGGTATACACAGCCGCGTATATCTATTTTTGGTAATATGTTATTTGTATTTAATTAACATTGTACACTTACCATAATTGTAGAATTCACAAATAAAATAGGGTTTTGGGAGTAGAATAGGAATAGGATTTTCCATATTATGGATATTGTAAATTGTATATATACTCATTTATTAATAAAAATAATGGAGGGGATTATTTCTTTTATGGTATCAAAAGCCTAGGTATAACTTGCTTCTACCGATTTCCTCTCTTCCGCTGCCTCAGTTTACGTGTCCATTCTCGGAATCCGTGCAACATTACCTCCTCTCTTCCCAAATTTTCTTCCATATCCCTCGGTTCTATTTGAATATTTTAGGGATAGTCTCAGCATACGACGACCGTCCGCTATGACTGCGGGGGGTGTGAAAGTATACCATGATATACACGGTATACACGGCATAAACAATGCCTTGTGTATACCGTATTTATCACGGAAATCCAAGACAAATTGGAGACCGTGATATACACGGTATACACAGCCGTGTATATCTATTTTTGGTAATATGTTATTTATATTTAATTAGCATTGTACACTTACCATAATTGTAGAATTCTTGTACAAATAGAATAGGGTTTTGGAAGTAGAATAGAAATAGAATTTTCCATATTATGGATATTGTAAATTGTATATATACTCATTCATTAATGAAAATAATGGAGGGGGTTATTTCTTTTAGTACTATTCCTCCAATTTCTAAAAAGAACTTCTCAATAATAAGCAATGGCCATTTGAACAAATATAATTAAGAAGTACTTTAATCAACTGTTAAATATACACAATATACCGTGTATATTGTGTATATTAGGTCTCGGCTATGCTCACGGATTGGCCCTCGGATGGGCTGATTATTATGTGTAATTTATGGTAAATATTTAAGTATCCTAGTTTAGGTAAGGTTGTAATATAATTAGTATTGTATTACCATAATTAGTGTATTACCATAAATGTATAGAATAAGGTTTTAGGAATAGGATTCTCCTATTATGTAACTTGTATATATAGTCTTTCAATTAATGAAAATAATCAATGGATTATTTCTTTCATCAACAATCGCATTATTTCATGTGGTAAGTTCGCATTCTAAGGTTGTGGTCTATTACAAAGGCCGATTCAGAATTTAAAGCTTATGAGTTGCTAAGAGCGATTTCAAGTTAATATATAAGCATGATTGGATTCACAATCAAATATTTATAGATATGTAGTGAATTCTTATTATATATGTAGGATCTAGGCAAAAGCTATTGAATTCCAATGAACTCGTACATTGCACTTTGAATTCACCGTTGACTAATGGTCAATATAATAGTTTGAGAACCATGAGATTTCACATTCAAATTTCAGCAAAAACAAACACACTAGGTGATTTCTTCATCTGTCCAAATTTTAATGGACAAAGTAACTCAATACCTAACTGGCTGATAGGATAGTTGAAGTACACTTAAATCAACCTAAAGTCCTAAACACCGCAATTATACAAAAAGAGTTCTTTGAAAAAGAAAAAACTTGGTTATGTTTGAATCGGACCAGCACTATGAAAAAGTAGGTTACACGCTTGGGCTGGTCTGAATGAAATTCTTGCGACGTAAATATTCATTTAATTGTACCGTTTTCCCTTCAAATGGGCTGGTCTTTAATTTTTACTCTTCAAATGAAATTTATGCTTAATGCGGCATTTAAGAATCCGACACAACTTGTGCCGTATTCTTTAAAGAACTTATGACTCAATAGACATAAATTTCATTTGAGGGATAAAAATTAAAGATCAGCACAAAATAGGGGACAGAAGTGCAAATGATCCGTAAATATTCAAACAACGCGTCTCTCCTCAGGCCAAAGTCTTGATACTAAGTATGTATTTGGATAATATATAATATTTGAGATGAAGTTGAAATAAAATTTGTGAAAATTAAAATTATGTTTGGACACAGAACGTTTTGTAGCAAATTGAGAATTGTGTGAGTAGCAGTTGAGGATTTGAAAAGCTTCATTCAGAAGACACCTTCAAAATTCATCTTTCCAAATGGCAATCCTTTGTGTAATTTACTTTTATAATGTCAATCTCTACGAGGAAAATCAAGCATGCAAGTTTTTACGTAAAGAAATAGGTTAAGGAATAAATTTGCTCATATACTATTCAAAATTAAGTAGTAACTTTTTCCCTTGTTATAATTTGGGTCTAATATATCCTCGCTGTTAGCAAAAAGCCTCGTATACGCCCTGATGAACTCTAATATGAAAGTAATTTTGAACCTAGTCAAAAGTAGAAGGATGGATTTGAGCATTTTTCTTTGAAATATTTTTGACACGCAAAGTCCATTCATTCCACACTGCAACTGCATCAATGGTAAGGGAAAATACGAGGCGATTTGCCAATAGCAATAGTATAAATGGACCCAAAATATAACGAAGGGTAAAATAGAACAATTTTGAATAGTACTTGAGCAACCCCCTAGAAAAAGAAGAAACAACAGTCATGTATGGTACTTGGCTCAAATCAGTTGGCACTTGGCAGAACATCGTTTCAGTCCATTAACCCAATATTGCTGTCTGTTTTGAAGATCAGCTCTATTAATAAGATCTAGAAAGAGGGCTGGGGCTAGACAACTCTGCATATTTTTGGCCTTTTGGGAATGGAGATATAGATGGAGGTGCACGTGGTGCCTATACATTTAGTAGCATTATTTTGGGTGATAAAATGAAACCAAACCAAAGTTATATTACATTACCTGCATATGAACTGGCAAACACACAAATTGTAGGAATACCTGTAATTTATTTTTCACTTGTTTAGGTTCATTTGCCCACTCTTACGTTGTTCTTCGGAACTCTCTTCTCATGCTTAACTACTTTTATTTTTTAAGGAAAAGGGCTAAAACTATCTTTGAACTGTTTAAAATAGAACAATTTTGTTCACCGTTTCGCTTTTGAACCAAAACAGTTCTCATCATTTACCAAGTGGAGCACTTATGCCCCCTACTACTAACAATGATCTAGCTCAGCTACCATGTCTTTTTTTTTGTTTGGCCGAGATGGAGTTCCAGCTCAGTTGAAAGCCCTCCCCACTAATTTCTTATATCGGCGTCGTTGTTTTCTCCTTCCTTGACAAAAGCCTTCTGGCCATTTTCCGTTGCCACCAAAAAAGACCACCAAGAACATTCCTCACAACAAAAACAACTTTTTGACAATGTCCTTCCATTCTAATTTCTTTTTCATATTTTAACTCGAATATTTCTTCTTACTCTTTCTCAAATTCAATAAATATTGATTGATCATTTATCTCTTTTCACTTCTTCCCAAATTTCCTCTTGAACTGTGTAGGGGATGTATGGGCTGTGGTTACGAACAGAAAGGAGATTGAGCAGTGAACTTGCTTTGTCATGCAAGGAGAGAAAAGATCAACGGCGAGGACTTACGTCCGAGCTGGAGATCCATCCCTACAAAAAAAAAGGTAGTCTAATATGAGCCAAAGCTCCGTTAGTAGTAAGGGCATAAGTGCTCCACTTGGCTAACGCCAAGGACCATTTTAGTCCAAAAACGTAACGGATGACAAAGTCTCTCTATTTCGAACAGTTAATGAGCAAACTTGGCCCTTTACCCCTTTTCCTTGTCTTGTTCTAAGCATTTAATCCTTGTATTAAAAATATTCAAATTATCGATGCAGAAAAAGTGTGCATGAATACAAGTACAACACAGATAGCTAGATCATTTGTGTCTTATCAATCATGTTATGTAGGTCACAGGACTTGGACAGATCCAATGATCCATGTCTATAAAATTGATCTTACTAATCAGAATATAGAACTGCTGCATCCACATCAGTCTTCTCTACTATACTGAAAATTTACGTAGAAACATGTTTCCTTAATAATCACTTGTCATACAAAATATTTCATACAACTTGCAGCTTGAATCACAGTTGACATTTAATCAAGCTGATGATATGCTATCAAACAGGTAAATACATATAAGGTGGAATGAGTGCTCGAACTGCCAATATGTGTACCATCGTGCTGCAATTTAACGTGAGATACACATAAAAACAAGTATGTACCTTGAATTGTCGTACCACCAAGCTCTCATGAAATCACAAGATTCCTTTCGAAGAGTTCACACTTCTCAGATTTCACGAACCTATAAGTCAGTGTAAGCCTTTCTATACACACCCCTTTTGGGTGCAACCCCTCCCTGGAAGCTGCTGAATGTGGGATACATCGTGCACCGGCTGTCCTTTTTAAAGAGGAGATATTTCATCACCAATACAACAGCATCACACAACTATTCAATACCACTAGAATGTTCTTCTTCGAATCGAAAGCTTGGCTTGCATCTGATTCTGATGAAACTAAACACTACCAATTAACCAAGTAGGTGCAAGGAGTAAATTAGAAGCTCACAACTTCGTTATAACAGCTTTGTGAATTCCTCCATAACCAGAAATTGATGAACCAGAACAACATAGCTAGAAAGTATGTGGGGAGAATGAAGCTGTGTAGTATTTGAAAGTTAAACTAGCAAGAATCAGCAGAGCAACTAAAATAGTGATAGTAGGGAATTTTGACTTTTCTGCAACACAACTTATTCGTTTTGCAAGAACATGCACTATAGACTGTAATTCAAGCAACCGACATTTAGTGAATAGACAGTTCTTTTACCAATAAGTAACTTAGGAGTAACCATATCCAAAATGTTTTCTAGAGATTTAAATTTGAGTTCCTGACTCTTGAGATGTACCGGTCAAACATAAAAATAACATACATAACTGCATATGAAATAGAAATAATAGTAACCTCTCAAACACAAACTGACACCTAAACTTTGGAATTACTGATAAAAATAGGACATTTTGGAAATTTAGCTGTTTTTTGGTAAACCTGAAGGATGGAAAATATGGAGCAAATGCAATATTTCGTGAAACTTGTATAATGGTAACATACCTAAACAAATAAAGAAAAGCAATGGACTTCAGTTGTAGACCTAATCTTTTCTCTTCTTTTCACCAACGGCAACCAGACACTCCACAAGTAGAGCACATAAAGATAGTTTATAACTTAATTTATCCTCCAAAACAAATATGTAAGTTGGGATATACTTGGGAAGTACCCAAACCAAATAAGAGAGCAACTGGCTTCAGTTATAGGCTCCACCTTTTCTTTTTCTCTTATTCTCCTATTCAACATCACAGAAGATAACTTCCGCTAAACAAAGCACACATCCTTCAGAAAGATTCTTTTCTACATCGACTATTCTAGGATATCTTCATCCGTTCACTACTACAGGTACCAGTAATTCTGTCCGGAAGGAAATAAATGGCATAACTTTTTTCACGTCTACTGGGATTCAAACTCTGGTTCATTAAAAAAAATTCATCACACCCTTGATATAAAAGTTTGATTTCATATACATCAGCATATAAGAAATAAAGTCGTCATCTTTGGAAAAACAAAATAAAGCATAAACTTTTCCTGTTGAACTTGCTCTTCCATAAGGATAGAAAGAAACCTCGGGCCACGATACATGAATAAACTTCAGCTAGCTGATTAAAAGATCATGACATGAAAGGGCACTGTAAGTCAAGAACCTAAGCAGAAATCACCTGCTGATTCGAGATTCATACACGAATCTGTCTAGATTGTAACTAGACTCTAGCAATTATTCTTTTATTTCATTGTCTAATAATCTATCTTCATCTTATATTTGACATAATTCAAGAATAAGGAAATGTATACCAATGTTATAGCTTCCACCTTCCTCGAAAAATTGATTTGCTGCTTAAGACTCGGAATCTAAACCACCATAACCATTTCATCAAATTCAACTCTCTTTCTCGTCAGTTCCAAAGAGCTTCATCCGGGACAAAGCCGTCCTCAAATAACCTTCTACCTCAAATTTCTTAGGTGAAAGCTCGCGATACTTCGCAAATTGCTCTCTAGCCTCTTTATTCCTATCAAGCAAACTGTAAATCATCCCTTTACAAAAGTATGGCCTGAAATCTTTAGGGTCCTCTTTCTCAAGCTCGTCATAGCTCCTCAATGCTTCCTCGACATTCTTCTGCAAGAACTGTACCTGCAGCCACGGAGCCAGGTTTTATCTGGATTTTAGAATGACGACTTCAAGTGGTATTAACTGGGTTTTAAATTTATCATTTGTACATATTTAATGAATTTCTTAACACAAATGCACTGTTTGAGCAAATAGCATGATATAATGTTTTAGCCCACTAATTATCCGTTTTAGCAATACTTTATATTATAGCAATAATGGCTAGATTTTCATTTTACAGCAGATTTTTTGTATGTATGACGGTCAATGTATGCATAAATGATTGTATGTATGTACAACAGCTAGTGTATATGCATGTATGTATGATTGTATGTTATGTTGCTCGAACAATGTTATCGTACCCGTGACAGATCCTCCAAAAATGCACTACTTTGGGAGGATCCGACACACACGCATTGGCATTTTTGAAGAGTCCGAGCAACATAGATTGTATGTATGTACGACGGCTAGTGTATATGTATGTATATATACATGACTATATATATGTATGTATAATATGTATTCAGAAAGAAAAAAAACGGTTGCTATGTTTTGAAAACCCAATAATATCGCCATAATTTGTCATTAGAGACATAAATAGTGCCATTAATGATAATAGTTACTTGAGTTAGACCGAACCTGTGCCATTATAAACCTAACATCTCTTCCCTCCTTCACTTTATTCTCTTCCTCAGCTATCCTCAATGCCTCCTCTAATCTCTGAGTCACTTTCACTCCTTCTCCACACCGGTCCATCAACAATGCATTTTCGAACAACGCCTCGAACGAAAGGGGAGTTTTCGATAATATCTCTTCAAAAACTTCCCTTGCCTCTAGAACCTTCCCCATTTCGTTCAACAGCCTCGCCGTTAAGAATTTCCATTCCGTATTCTCCGGCTGAGCGGACGACAACTTCGTCAGTATTTTTAAGCTCTCTTCGTCTTCCCCTGCTTCCAGTTTTTCCTATAGAAGGTTTTTTAGGTATTAGTAGTGTCATTTGTTGTTAGGAACATAAATAGTGCTATTACAAATGAAGGAAAACTTGAATGATATAACGACTTAAACCCACTAATTACCCGTTTTAGCAATACTTTAAAACTATTACAAAAAATATCTAAATATTTCATTTTATAGCAGATGGTATTAGTGGATTTAAGTAGTTATATCACGTAAGTTTTCCTTCATTAATAACACTAAATTATGTCCTACTTTAAAATTATTACAAAAAATAGCAAAATATTTCATTTTATAGCAGATTTTTACCTGAAGGATGTTTTTTAGGGTTTCGATTGCTTCGGAATTGGATTCTAAAAACTGTGTTAGTGGAGAATCTTCTTCTTCTACTTGTTGTTGCTCTATTACAGCTCTTGCAAGTGGAGTGGATATTGGGAATTTACAGGTTACGGCGGCGAAAACAACGGCGATACCGGCGGATTTGAGAGTGGAAATTAATGGATTTGAATTAGCATTGGTATTATTGGAGGAGGCATTGAGGATGAATTTTTTGTTGTTTTTAGAAGCAATTTTTAGGATTGGGAAAATGGAGGGACGGGAGTTGTTAACGGAGTGGAAGAGTGGTGGTGAACTGATAGTTAAGGTGGAATTCATGGTGGTTAGTGTTGAGCGGCGGTTAACGGTGGAGATGGGAGGTTTCCGGTGGAGTTTTTTTTAAGGTTTTAGTGGTGTGTATGGTAGGGTTTAGAGTTTTGAAAATTTACACAGGAGGAGGAAAAGAGAGGGTTAGGTGAGATTTGTTGGACTATTGTCGTGAAGATAATAGTTTGTCTTGTCAGGCTGTTTAACAAATAAAACGAAGACAAAAGGGTCAAATTTGTCCTCCAAATATGTTTTATGAAATAATTTTACCTTCTGTCAAATTTTTTGGAATCAAATATATCTTCGTCATTTGTAAACTTGTTAAATTTATTCTCGGACTGATAGAAATGTGAGTTGGACGTCACGTCGGATCCACATCAACAGACCCAACTCTTTTAACTGGACTCATAACTCGTAACCCGTTACCCTATCCTTTATCCATCACGACGCGGCGTTCCTCCCGAGGACCAAAATAGTCGCTTCGGTCATGTCCGGCTCGGATCTGTGCATCGTAACGGCCGGTGCCCGGCAAAACCCGGGCGAAAATAGGTTGAATTTACTCCAGAGGAATTTGGCAATGTATAAAGGGATTGTACCGGAGCTTGTGAAGTATTCGCCGGAGGGTATATTGTTGATTGTATCAAATCCGGTGGATGTTTTGACGTATGTTGCGTGGAAGTTGTCCGGGTTTCCGGCGAATTGGGTTATCAAAAATTATAAGACCCAATTAGATTTAATATTAGTTGTTCGTCACCTGTTGTCCGGTGATTAATTATGACGGTGGCACAAATAATAAAAACAGAGAGAGTGAGATGAGAGGGAGGCATTAGCGTGGTGGAGCATTAGTATTGTGGTGGTGTCGTGGTGACGGTGACTGGTGTTTAGGGGGTTGCTTTGATTTGGAGTAGAAATGGTGACTGTCGGTGCGTGTATTGGCAAGTGGTGGTGACGGATGTTTATGGGGGTTGTTAGTTGGGTTCGTTGGTTTGGTAGGCAGTTGGTGAAGCAATGGTGATTTTGGTGGCATTTTAGGGTCGTTGTTGTTGGTGTTGTGGTGGTGGTAAGGTCGACTGGTGGAGTTCTGCCGGCGGCGAGCTGGCAGTTAATGGAGATGGCAGTGGCGTTAGTTTGTGGTGGTGATCTGCCGACGTGAATCCGTCGTGGCATCTAACTCACATTTTCGTCAATCCGAGAGCAAATTTAACAAGTTTGCAAACGGTGAGGGTATATTTGATCTCAAAGTTTGACGGAGGGCAAAGTTGTTCCATAAAACATAGTTGAAGGGCAAATTTAACCTTTTTCCCTAAAAAGTTTTTTTAAAATTTTTTGTGATTTAAAATAAGGCAAAATATTTGTGTGGTTATAAATCATCTCGTTAAGCTAACAAGTAAAATTTAAAATTAAATTGTTACTGATAATGAATAAGAAAGGAAATTGTGTAATTGGGACATAGGGAGTATCTTGATGTGGGAGTCTGGTTTTGTCCTCATTTTGAAATAAGAGTGTTCCTCGTTTTTCTTCCAAGGGAGTGACTGTGTTGGGCCGGATCAACCTAGTCTAAGCCTCAACAGGCTGAAGAATTTAGTAGCTCGGCCCAACTCTTCATCTTACAACAACAACAGACCCGTAATTCTGGGCAATTCGCTGGAATATCCTTATTTCGGGGTGTTTTTTAAATTTTACTCCTCAATTTTTTGGGTCTTTAATTTTTTCCCTTCATTACTTTAAATAATAAAAAGGTGGTTGAAAATATTTCTGACATTCAAATTTTGGGTTCGAAACCCAGAGTAAAAAAATGCAAGGCAAATGTTTCATAAGAACTATGCCTATTCGTTGTGTAGTTACATAGAAATTAAGACTATTCCTTGTCCGATATAATTCTTTAAAAATTAAGTTATCCAACAGAACTATGTCTTAACGCATAGTTTCAATGTAACTACATAGCAAAAAGGCATAGGTTCATAGAAATCTATGTCTTGCAAAATTATTATTATTCTTGACTCTGCTAGGAATCGAACCCTGAATTTTCCGTATCTTGGCCCACAAATTTTCATTATATATATAGTAGGGTAAAAATTAAAGACCAGCCGGTATGAAGGGAATCCGGGCACAAAAAAAATGTATATTTTCAAAATATTTCTAGTCATACTTTAGCTAGTTTTTTCTGTTTCTCTTGTAGAATATCTCTCACGAGCCAATATGTTCCCCGTTTGGCCCCTAAATGAGTCTCGTCACTCATTCGGCCGTTGTTTCGTTAAATTGATTAATAACAATTGCATAATACCAAAGAAATTGCATATTTTTGGGAAAGGGATAAAAGAAGGGAAGAAACAGAAATAAAAATAGGTTAAACTAACTCTTTTTTTTAAAGGGGAAATTACGATGCATCAATTCTCGTGAGTCGTGACTTTTCTGTTGTAGAATATTTGTATTTTTATCTCTTGGAAACTTTTTGAAGACTTCTCCTAAAATTTTCTTGGACGTTTTTCCTGCTTTTCGTTCGTCTATATTTATTTTGACGATCGATTAATTCAAACTTGCGTCAAAAGTAATTTACTTATGGCTAAAATGCTTCATTCCTTAAATTCTAAGATGAAACTTTTTATTAATTATGAAGAGATACTGACTATTCCATCATAATTTTTTACTCGTAATTCCATATTTTTGAAAAAAAGGGTAAAGGAGGGAACAAAAGGAAGTAAAAATGGGAGAAACTAGTAATATATTATCCAAAAGAGAAAATTATGATACATGAATTCTAGTGACTTTTCGGTTGCACTATATATACATGTTTTTTCCTCCTCATATGAATGTTTTGAAAGTATTTTTAATTTTTTTAGTTGGTGTCGTTGTTCATATTTATTTCAACGTTCAACTAATTTAAATTCGCGTAGAAAAAATACACTTGAAGTAAAACACTTCATTCTCAAAACTGAGACTTGAATAAGAGACCTCTTATTAAGTATTAAAGAGTATTTATTAATTATTAGGTCTAATAAGGCTTTTTGTATTTCGGCTTGTAATTATGGTACTCATCCCGATCAATTTAGTGCTAGCTTTAATGCTGGACCCCTGCAATGTGATGATGCATAATATTAACGAATAAAATCTTTGTTTTACAAAAAAAAAAAAAAGTATTTATTATTCTACCATTATTTTTTATCGCAGTTGTAGAACCACACTTCTTCAAATTGTGTGATAGTCTCAATGTCCAACTAATTAACATCTTTTTACTCATAAATTATATTTTGCTGATAGTTGGAGTATACAAGTTGCTTTAATAGAAACAAGTTAAGAAAGATTGTTGAAAGTATTAGCATGTTGGAGCTACCTTATTATTATTAGATAAAAGAGAAGGTTTTTAGATTGCTGATAAGGGTTAGCGGCTAAATTCAATCTTTGAGATTTCATAATATAAAAAAGTCGTGAAATGTATAAGCCCCTTTATTATATAATGTTTTTGGGTATGTTGTCGTTGTTGTCTCTTAACTTCTTTGTATGTCTATTTTCAGCACTATTACATGTACATTAATTCATGTGGAAAAGTAAAATTTGTAAACAATTGTTTGTGATTGTGTGTTGAGTTACAAACGTAAACATATGTAAAGTTACTCGATTGCATGCATGAAAGGGACCATATATACCTATAAATACAAGTTAATTTTTACACTCAAGTTGCAAATATATTTTGACCGCACTTAATGAAAATTCTAACTCCCGCGCTATTGAGTCGTTTTTGGAAAGTTCAAATTACTATATTCACAAGAACCCAAAAAATAGAAATAAAAAAGGAAATACAATAGTAGAGGCTGAGAAAGGGGGAAAAAAGAAATTAAGAAAGTTGTTATAAAATGATAGCTATAGCAACATAAGATAAGAAGCAATTTTTTTTCTTATTTCAAGTGTATGTTGGTCTCACTTCAAAGGTGAATAACATCTCAATTTATAGGATGAAACCACCCGACGGGGGTTACAAATATTAAGTGCCCAAATTAATAGGTGGAGGTTACAAATATTTGTTGGTACTCTATTGTACTTTATAAAGCAGTACGGGAAGTAAGTAACTATTACAAATGTTCGAAAGGATAGATAAATGGTCAATCTTCGAAACTGCCGCAAGCTTGTTGTGTCTTGAATCTTGATAACCTTGCAAGGACAATGTTGAGAACTGCCGCAAGCTTGTTGTGTCTTGAATCTTGATATCCTGAAATCAAGAAACAACTAAATCTGGATGGTTACAACGTTGTGTGTTGAGTCGAGGAATTGCCCTCTGTCCTTAAGACAAGATTCCCCGTATATATGCTTTTACGTTAGCGGGCAATAGTCTCCCAAGATAAAACAACACTTTAATCTCAACGCTACAAAGACAATAGGTTGAGCCTGGCGAAGAAAACAAATATGACTCGACTTGCTGAAGATATGGAATAGAAAGGAAGAGTTTCTCTTTACTCTTCTCTTTTGTCTCTGTGTATATAGTGTGTCTCTGTAGTGTATATCTTGTATATATGTGAGTGTTTGCTCATTGTTTTTCAACACAGTTTTGGTCACTATTTTGTGGTCTGTTTGGGCTATTTTCGTGACTGTTTTTTACTGCCTTTCGTGCTGTTTTTCTAGTATGTTTTCAGTCTGTTATGCAGTGTTTTTCCGTCACTAAATTGAGCCAAAGAAGGCTCAATATATAGCAAGGAGAAGGGGCTGTACAACTGCCTAAAACATGGTTGTTAATGGCCATGAGGAGGGCATTAAAACAGCCAAGTAAAAGCAGTAAATGGCCATCAAGGAGGATGAATTATGGACAAGAATGAGGGTGATAATGGAGGAGTTAATCAGCCAAGTAATGGCTGATTAATGCCTCAAAAAACAGTCCCAACGGTAGGCATTCTGCCTTCCGTCACCTTCCCAGAAACTCTGGGACCAAACTGTAAATATTGAAACTTCAGGGACCAAATTGTACATATGGAAGAATTCAGGTCCAAACTGTACATATGAAACTTCAGGGATCAAACTATACATTTGGTAGAGTTCTCTGGTCCAAAAAGATAATATCATAAAGTCCCCACAGCCCGTGACCCGTGACCCGAGCCCGAGCCCGAGCCCGGACCGGACGGGCGGGCGGCGGCGGCGGCGGCGCGCGTGGGCTTAGCCATGAACCCATGCACATCTAGGTCTTCCCTCCTTTAAACACATGGGATACCCCTTGGGGTCCCAAACCCTTTACCAATTTGAGATATATATAGAGAGCAATTCTTCCTATTCCCACCGATGTAGTAGATTTGTCCCACACCACATTTCCATGCCTTAAACACCTTACTTCGTGGACCAATATCTCTTTCATTTCTCAACGAAATTTGACGATTCTTGGCCCTACGGTCATCTACTCACTTCGTAGATCATGCATGTGTAAAGAGACAAGGTCTCCAACATGCGGAACACTAGTGTTTAATTCATCAAAGATGGGTGGACGCATCTCCCAGCCAAAGGCAAATTTCCAACAATATTAAGTGCCCAAATTAATAGGTACATGTAACATACAAAAGGTTAGTGAATGTGTATGGATATCCATACAAAGGATATATATTTCATAGCACTCCTCCTTGGATGTCCATAGATAATGTGTCTCGTTAAAACCTTACTAGAAAAAAATCCAATGGGAAAAATTCTAGTGAAGGAAAAAGAGTACACATTTCTAATAATACATATTTTGGTTGCCTCATTAAAAACCTTACAAGGAAAACTCAGTGGGACAAAACCTTATACGGAAAAAAGAGTACAACATGTATTAACTCCCCCTGATGAGAACTTCAGGCCAAGTGCTTGAGTCTTCGCATTCCAATCTTATGTATCATCTTCTCGAAAGTTGCAGTTGGTAGAGACTTAGTGAACTAATCACTCATATTATCACTTGAATGAATCTGTTGCACGTTGATATCACCAGTCTTTTGGAGCTCGCGTGTGAAGAACAACTTTGATGAAATGTGCTTTTGTCCTATCTCCTTATCTTAATCCTCCCTTCAATTGGATTTATTAATATTTCTTCATTTTCTTGAGTTTGCGGCTCATTGATTTCTTCAGGAATATTAGGATTGATCAAATCTTGCATTTCTGTATGAGATTCTTTCTTAATGTCTTGGTATGTTGTTGTTGTTATATTCTTTCTTAGTGTCATCTTGACCATTTATTTTTCTTTTTCTAAGATTCCGATCCTTAGAAACCCAATGGTCTACCACGCTTCAGATGTGCTTTCGACTCATTTTCCATGACTAGTAGATGGTCCAGCATGGACATCAATTCGAATTGGAACATTCTCTGCAGGGATATGTGATTTGTTAATCCTTTTCAAATATATAAATGCGTTTGGTATTTGATTTGCTATTTTCTGCAAGTGAATATCTTTTGGACCTCTTGCTCACAAATAGAAGCACGTGGATCAAGATGATACGATGATGAATTTTTCACAAAATTTCCCTTTTTATTTCATTATTCTCTCCCCCTAATTTTGGAAAAATTCTCTCATCAAATCGACAATATGCAACTGATCTTATTTCAGTATCTCCGTGTAAGGAATGAATTATATCATGCTCATAGTTATGACAAGATAAATAAATGCATCAATTGAACAACTATATTGTACTTCAGGACCAATATATTTTATCAGTTCAACTTCTTTTAGCATGTAGTCTATTGCTTTTCGAGAACTCTTCAAAATCTCCAACCACATTCAAGTCAGCAACTTGCACAACCTTATGAAATATTTTGAATATCGTAAAGGGATAAGGGTAAACAAAGTCATCTTTGTACCCCTAATCAATAAATATTTATTAAGGTGATTTTAGTACATCAACCTTCATTCATTTAATCCATTTATGGATTACAAACAAGTTTTTCAATAACTTGTATATGCTTCAAGCATTTTGAATCATTCAAAAAAAATCATCTAAAATTATCACGTGAGCTATATAGACTGAGAAAATTTTCATTTAGTATTTAATTTACATGACATCTTCTCATGTCAGGACTACATGTCCAGTAAATTTACCAAGATGTATCTACTTGGTAATTATTCCTACATCAATGCTTTAAGAGACGTAGAATTCATATCCTCATAATATTATACAATATTACGCACTATATTGTATCAAATATATCGTCGGCGAGATATCATTTTGTATCGGTTTGCAATTAGACACAACTTACTGATATCTTATCACTTTATTATTTTTCAGGTACCTGAACCTCGTACGAGTTTTTATGAAGTGTTATGTCGTAGGCTCTTCAAGAGCACATTACCTCCTTATTATGATCATTTGCTCCTCTCATTTTTCAAGGATTATTGTGTTTGAAACCGATTTGTCTACCATGCTTCACGCGTGTTGTAAACTCTGTCCTTCAGGAACATTTAAGAGCATCTTGCAGCTGAAATATGAAATAGTTGGGTCAGCAAATGCTTATAGCATTTGACTTGAATTATCGTTTAAATGAGGATCATACTGGTGATAATTCACAATATATTTCTTAGCAGTTTATTCTCTCTACCCTTATGTTAGAAAAACTAACATACATTTTCACCTTCTTTGGGAAATCCGTCAGTGTTCATCGTGGTAGATTCATTAATCATATACTGCACAATAAAACTATTAGATGAAAATATTTAGTTCTTGACCTTGAACCAATTGTGAGGGGAGAATTTATCAAAATTTATTAGTCTGAAGCATACAAACGTCGTTGTATGCAATATATAATGTTTCAGATCAACACATGAAGCTTTGTTCTCATTCACAATGATTTAGCTATTTATCGGAGGCATTCAACGCTAAACCAGTTTGAATATAAATCAGTATTAACAAGATGAATTATCTTGATTACATAATCTGAAAATTGTGCTCTCAACTCAATTATTTTGAGCAAACAATTTTGCATATGTCAAACAACGGGTTGATAATATATGTACGTGTGACCGTCTTATCGATGCATCTATTTAAGACATCACATAACAAGTGAACGAGCCCTTATTCACCTTTTATGTTTTTCAGAATTTAGGAAATTCAATCCCAACATTAGTCAGTATAATTAACTTATCATGAGAACAAGCAAATTAATTATTGAAGAATCTTCTAGTTCTTTAATATATTATGAATACAAACTTAGCACATCAGATTTAAATCAGGACAACCAAAATTGTCACGTCAATTGATAAAATTATTTGTACTAGTAAACTTTAGGTTTACCATGTCATGTGCTATTTGTTTTAGTAAACTTTTGGTTTACTATGACATGAATTCTATTTTGCACAATAAACTTATGGTTTATCGTGACATGTGATTTCATCATGCTTATATTGTGTTATAAAATTTGGACAATAAAGAGGGTAACATTTTCAGATACATATTTCTTACCCACTATGATTTTGTAAATATTTAGTTATCCAATCATTTATAGCTTCAATATGATAGTCATTTACTTTAGTAAACTTCGGATTTACTATAACTTGTGCTTCTATCATAACAACTTTGTATATTACAATCTGGAACGAATGACATACACAAAGTAAAACTAATACACATTAACTACTAGCATTGTCATAAAATATAAAGTGGAAACTAAGTAATATAACGAAGCAATCGTTACTGAATGGGCTACATGACATATTAATGAATGAACATAGTAAGAAAATCCAAAATTTATTCTTATTCTTTTTGAGATATTAGTAATATTTTATTAAAGGCCATAAAGGCATTGGCCATAAAAAGCATTCAGAAGAAATATAACCACAAATATGGATACACACCAATGCAAAAACTCTCGGCAAGCCATGATCTGTATAATTATTATCATTCTTTAAAAGTTTTTGTGTCTTTGCCTTTAATTGTTACCTTAATATTTTGCAGAAAATTAAATCCATTTAATTCTTATTAGTCACCCTCTCAAATGTAACGCCCATACAATTAAACCCATTTATCAACTACTACAAATTATATTAATTAATTTACATGAAATCATTTTCACCACATACCAAATATATACTTTGTACATAATATTTTCATACGCCCTACAAACTAGCGTTAAAAAAATAGTAATACAAAATTATAAACATAGAACTATATATAAGCCAACGTTTCATTTTGAAATAAAATATAAGCCAATGATGTTTAAGAGGTCAAATCAGTTATCAATTGAATTGCAACAAATTCAAATGATATGTTAGAAACTGACAATATGCTGTTCATTAAAAATAATATATGATTTTCAATTGTTTGAAGAAAATCATTTGGCAAACAGATCAAATATTCTCATAATAAATGTCATTAAGATAATTCAATATTTATATCAATTCAATTAAATACAAGGACTTCATGGAGGAATATTAACTCATAATTGTATGATATTAGAATAAAGAACATGTTTAACTTATTTTGAGATATAATAATTATTTTATTAATAATTTTCCATTCAGTTTAAATCAAAGCAGTAAGTAACGTATGACTTCAATCCATAATAACACGAAATGGAGCATCATCAGTACATATTTCAATAGGAGATTAAACGCACAATTTTAAGTAATCACATAAACAACTATTGTTATATGATCTTTTATTCATTAACTACTGTGACTAGCAAAAATAATGCATAAAAAAAAACTTAATCATCTCTAACCACAGAACCATCACCAATCAAGTGATCTATCTTTCCGAAAATCTACTAATTCGGGAGTAAATTTCAGAGACTTATTGCTTCGGGAATAAATTTTGAATTTAGCACTTCAAGATTAAATTTCAGATTTACTATTTCAAGAGTAAAATTTAAAGTTTTACTACTTTCAAAGTTCTACTACTTCTGGAGTAGAGTTTAAAATTTGGTACTTCGGGAGCAGAATTTTGAGTTTACTACTTCGGGAGTAAAAATAAAGTATTTCGAATATTTTTCTCAACTATTCTACCTTTTCTGAAGGTGCGACGTGATATTTTCACAACCAATAGCACATCAATATTTATAATCTTTATTAAATATCACTCATATTCACTTTAGGGAATGAATATGTATTTGTAACATTTATCAAGTTCTCATTCTTCAGGAATGAAACACAATCATCTGAACGTGCTTTAAGCATATCAATCGTGATGGCTTAGAACATCTTTTAAGATATTCCTACTTAAGAGCAAATCTAAATATATATAACATAGAGAATTTTCTCTAATATATTTTTCAGAGTATACATGAATTCAAAGCAATTGTTACTTCAACAAGAGAAATTATAAGTAAATTTAAAAGAAAGATGCTATCTGAAATTGTTAATCAACACATCTCTTGCTTTCTCCTTGCCTTTATAATATTATATCATTCGAACATGAAAACAAAAATATATCTCTTACCAGCTTCAACCGATATATCCAACAAAAAAGATATTGTGGCTTTGAATTGCTTCCTTTGATTGAAATTGGAAATCAAAGCAATATGGTAGAGTTTCGTACTAATAACTTGTTATAAAATGATAACAATAGCAATATAAGACAAGAGGTGTAGACAAAGAAGTAGAGGGGAGTAAGAGATTTTCTTCTTATTTCAAGTGTATGTTGGTCTCACTCCAAAAATGAATAACATCTCAATTTATAAGATAAAATCACTCAATGAAGATTAGAAATATTAAATAATTAAATTAATAGGTGAAAGTTATAAATATTAAATGCCCAAATTAACGTGTATTAATATGTATTTCATAACAAAAATGATATATATTTAAGGCCTCTCTTCTCACACAGCAAGAAGCATTACCTCATTTTCTTCTTTCTCCTCACACAAACCCTGCAAAAATTCATTCACAACACAGATTTATCAATTAATTATATACATACACACATATACACATATTCACACATTATTGGGTATATATATACATACCCGACCCACCGACCGGAAACCCTAGATCCACCGTCAACTATGGTTGGCCCTACGCCGCCGCAATTGCAAGCTCCGGCGCCGGCACCGGCACCGGCAACGGTTCCTTTATCAGCTGAAGATGAAGCTCTTAAGAGAAACACCGATTGCGTTTATTTTCTCGCTTCTCCTCTCACATGCAAAAAGGTCCAATTTTTTTACTTTTTTTTAGTTCTTGTATTTATCTTTTAATTATCAATCAACTGTAATTCTATAGTCAAGTATATAAATTTGGTGCCCCTTTATTATTCTTGATTTATATGCGGTTGTGCTTGGTTGACGATCTGTGTTATAAGAGATAAAAGATTGTGTTATTTAATCCTATTTTATTAAATTTCAAGATAATTTTTGCCCGATAAACCCTATGTTTTGGTGGCTGTGGTTTTTCTTTTGGCAGTTGGAATTAGAACTATTTCATGATTTTGTCAGTTTAACGTTTAAAAGAATCTTGATGTAAAAAAATCTTGAATCTTTTTTTAGTGAATTTGATGTAGCAACTTCTTTTTTATTGAGAAAAGGGTAAGTATATCTCAAGCTTTTTCTTTACATAAACAGCCTCCCGACCCTCACAAGGTAGGGGTAATGTTTGCATACACTCTACCCTCTCCAGACAGTGGGATTATACTGGGTATGTTGTTGTTGTTGTTGTAATAAAAGTTATTAGGTATATACCTATAATTTTCCCAGTAAGATCTGTTTGAAGCTTGTCGATAATTTTGTGCAAAATGTTGATTCTTTTCAAGTCGATGATATCTATTACATGGCATGATTGACCTTCTTGTGGAATATTTAAGTTCCTTCTAGGTACTAAGAGCTTGATTGTTTCTTTTAATAGGAATTTGTTTTGTTTCTGTCGCTTTTATGATGGTTTTATGAAATTGGATTTAGTCAATCTTGGAACAAGTTTAAAGTTGGTGACGTTGATTCCGACGATAAGTGTATTTGTTTATGCCCGACGAATACATATAAGGCTATACGGGCAATCACATTTGTTGTTATCTTCTTTGTCGGGATGTTGGTTTTGCATTTGAATCTATCAGCTGCATTTAGGTGTAATCCCTCTTATCATGTTAGATAAAGTTAATCGATGCAACACGTGAATTACTGAAATTAGTTCTCATTTATTTCTCTTTTCGTATCTGTTTGGGAAAACAGCTTGTTGTACAAATGCCTTTAGCATCTTTCTTTATGACAGGATCTCTGTTCCTTTGTGTGTGCATACATATATGGTGGATTTCTCCACACTATGTAATATTCTAAGGGGCAGTAGGTTACAAGGATTAGAAAAATAATCCTGGTAATAAAAGTTGGGATTATTTTATCCCGCTTTCGGTTGGGTTTTTGTTTCCAATATAAGCAATACCTGGATAATTTCATACCTGATTCAACATGGATTCTAATACCGGGGATTAACAAACCCTGGATATAACACCTAAACGACCAAGGTAGCCTTGGTTACCTCTTTACTTTTTTCTTCTGTACTTAAAAATAAGGGTAAAAACGTAAACTAAACTTTATCCAACTCAAAACCAGACACTTGTTTTGCGTTATACACCTTATATCTCATTTTAATAATCCAGGGATTAGTGATCCCAATATTACATCTATGCTTTATAGTCCTTAATGAACTAATTTACATTTATGGATCTAGGTGTACTTCTATTGATGCTCTATTTTTTTTGTTAACAGGGAAGCGAGTGCGAGTACCGCCATAGTGACATGGCTCGGCTTAATCCAAGGGATTGCTGGTACTGGTTGAACGGAAACTGCTTAAACCCAAAGTGCGCATTCCGGCATCCTGTGAGTTATTTCTTTCTCAAACTGCTCTAGATTCTTATTATCTCCGTGCTATAAATATGCAGAGATCCTTGTCATCATGTGTACATATGGAGTTTCTACTTTTACTAGCAGATGTATATTGCTCTATATTTACAAGTTAGTCATTCAATTGATCACTATTAACCTTTTTCCCTACAGCCTCTTGATGGATTTTTGGAAGCTCAAGTACCAACTGCTATGGGATCTTCTGTAGCTCCTATGGTGTCTGTTGCACCTATGCCACAGGTTCCATATGCTTCTAGTAAACAAAGTGTGCCATGCATATTCTTCCAGCAAGGGATTTGTCGAAAAGGTGATAAGTGTGCATTCATGCATGCACCAACCTTTGTTTCTAACAAACCTACACAGCCGCCTCCAGTGTCTACTGCCTCTAGTGAAACTCCAACTGTTAAGAAGGCGTTTGGTGGGGTCGAAAAAACTGTGCAAGGCAAGAAACTTTCACATACAAATAATCTGAAGCCTGTTGAACTACCTAAACCTGTGGGAAAACTGGAAAATCATCTGACTAAGAAAGATAATAATACCTTTGATGAGAAGGTACTGCCACCAAATTCTCTCGTAAACAGGGAGCATCTCAGGTACAAGCCAACAAGTACACCTCCGACCAATGGCAATCCTCTCGGTGGCCCCCACAGAGTGCAGCAGCCCATTGGGATCGATGATGATGAAGTTTCAAGGGAGCCTTCTCCCGGTTTTGATGTTCTTGTGGACGATGAACTCCGAGGTTCAGATTATTATGATGATGATCATTATGGTGGAACGAGGGGCAATGGGGGGAGAAATGAATATGACATGGGCGATTCTGCTGATTATGATTCAGTGGCGGATATTGACCGAGATATGTACCATGATGTGCGTGGATATGATGACTCGTATGACAGGCTTCAGGGTCGGTATGCTTGGGAGCAGCGTATGACTTCTTCTGAGAGAATACCAGGGGGATCAGCTCATCTTGAAAGGAGAAGCTATGGTACAGTTGATAGCCCTGAACATGTTGAAATGTCAGATTTGAGACATAGGTTATCAAAGCATAGGAGGGCTAGTAATGGTTTGAAATCTGTTATTGGTCATGACTTTTCAAGCGAAAAGCATGTTGAAGATCGAGCCAACAAGAGTTCTAGAGGGGATGCACACTATTTACCTTCACATGATACTTCTCTTAGTGGTCGTCTTCGAGGAAGAATAAAGATTCCAGTTAGGTCATCTTCTCCAACTGATAGGGCTAGAGATCGTGGCAGGTTGTCTTCAGAAAGGCCACAGCCGTACTCTTACCAAGGAAGGCCACAAGACAAAATAAAGGGAAGAGTGCAAGATGATTTCAATAATGATGGCAGAAATAACAGAGGTCCTCGTCTAAGAAGAGATATAATAAACGACAATAAGTCTGACTTCCTTCGTCCTAAAAGTCTTGCAGAACTTAAAGGTAGGAAAACGGCTGAGAGCAATGAGCAAAGTCTCAACGAGCAACAACCCCTGGGAAAGAGGAAGTTCCAAAAGCTTGATAGCGGGGAGGATCTCTCATTTGAAGGACCAATGCCCCTTAAAGAGATTCTGAAGAGGAAAAAAGGGAATGTGGATTTTCCTTCCGCTATCACCAAGAATGAGTCTGACCTTCCTATTCAGAAGGAAGAATCTAAGGTTGTATCAGGTGATAGTAACGGTCCACAAGAAACAAAATCAGCAGATCACCAATCTCCTTTGCACCGCAATACAAATGAACTTGAAGTTGAAGAAGAGATAATTGTGGAAGGAGCAGACGCCCAAGACCACGAAGGCTACTATGAACCGGTTGAAGGTGAAGATTACAACTGCGACGAAGGTGACCCTGATGACGAATTCTTGGATGATGACGACGATTTTGCAAAGAAGCTGGGTGTTGTTTCCTCATAAATGACGGGAAATTCATTTGCTCTAGCTGATGTATTTGTTTTACATACATCTGTGAGTTCTTTTTAGGTTTTAAGAGCAGATTTTACCCTACTGGTTTGATTTAGGAAGTTGGGAAACTGCATTTTTTGCTCTTGGTCTTTGTACTATTAGAACTTTTTCTCATTTATTTAAACTCTGACTGGATGGATAATTTTCCACCAGTTAGTTGCTGGGGGCAGGTTTGCCCAGAAGGATCATGACTGTATGCAACATTTTAGAGTGCTAAACAAAAAGTACCTTTGCAGCTTTGCTATATCCTTTCCTAAAGTTGCTGGATCAGTTTAGCTTAACTGGAGTTTCCCTTGCATAATGAATAGTGTACCCTTTTCTTTTACTTGTCCAATTTAAATTTTGCACTCCCCTAAGAAGACACTAATTAAGTGTTTATTTATTAAGTTATCATTGTTAATGGTATTTTAAAAAATTGAATTTGACTATTAGTACTTCAATTAGTTTGGGAAAAGATTACCTAATGACAAGGGTAAAATTAGAAATAAGAAAGTTAGTTTTCTTTTGACTTGCTAAAACTAGTTTTGTTTTAAGTTCTAGGTAACGTTATAGATCACTTTTAAATGTTGAAACTGATTTTATATATAAATAATTACTTATTGGGACAGAAATATTGAAATTAAAAATAAGCATTTGCGTGTTCGATAAATACTTTATAATGTTTAAATGTCTTTAAAGTTGTTGCAAATTAATTAATTGTTTTAAACCCTTAAAAGCTTTCAATATATGCTAAGAATTTGTATATCAAATCACAATTGGCCATAGTAGAATGCCTGAACTTCAACTTCCATTAAGCAACAATAACATGTAATGTGGCCAACAAGTTGAGTTTGTACAAAGAGCTCAAGCATGCACAATGCCAGAGTAACTTCACAATACTAGCTAGTCAAAAAGAAAAAAATATACAGAAACATTTTATAGTGATTTGTAGCTCTCAGAAGCACCAGCGACAGCAGGAGAATGAGCGAGGTAAACGGCCACTTTTACGAATATATTCTGCTTGCTTCTCTATTTTTACAGCATGTTTGTTTCTCCTGGCTTCTGCTGCTGCTAGTTTCTTTTCGGCTTTGTGTCTCACGGCAGCTAGCTTGTTCATTAGCTTGTCTTGTGCTCGTGCCTTCATCTTTTCCACCTCCATCTGAAAGCCAAAAATGTTTACTTTGCAAAAAGTTCATATCATGTTGATCAATGCGTTCAACAAAAGGATTTACAGCAAAATGACGTTTATTCTAGTTCATGCATATTCAGGTATAGGAAATTATCCAATATCCTATTAAAAAAACCGGATTGTCAAGTAGACAGATACATGTAATGCAGCCAAATGCGCAACAGGCACCAGAGACGACAAATATAACTCGTGTATATCATGAACCTCGATTACATCTTGATCCACAAATTTAAGAAGTCGTATAAACTAGTATTAACTTTTCCAGTATAGTTCATCCACCAAATGGAGAAAAAACAAGTTAGACCACTCACCAGAAGATCTAAGGGTACATGCTTATAAGGATAGGAAATTGTAAGACCACTCATCATAAGATTTAAGACCGGGTAGATTGTCAATTCTTGCAAACCTTATTATGCCATGTTGGTTTCTGGAATCTTAGATACTTCTCATTAGTGATCTGCTAACTAGTGATCCAATTCTGAGGAACACCAGTGGAATTTAAAAAGAAGTAAGTGGGAACAAAGTTTCCTGAATGCTGAAAAGAACAAAGCTTAACTAGTATAAACTGTTCACGTGTTCCGAGATTACACAAGTAAGACAAATGAATATATCATTTCCCAAAGTATGTAGAATCTGACATTCAAGGACATCATGTATAATCTAAAAGAATGCACAAAGGCTGCACCACGGTGCAAGGCGATACTTGGTGCATTATCAACAATTTGTACTGACACATATAGGTCATCTTATAGTTTTTAATTAGATATTTGGTTTTTCTTTTTTAATCAGTTTGCACATATCTATCAAAATATCATATCTTTTATTTGAAATCGCACCACCAGATAAAATTAAGAGATAATATTAGGTGTTATATAGACAATAGAAGAGCACTTTGTCCGGTCGAAAATGGTCAAAAAACAACGAGAAAGATGAGAGTACATCTAGGTTCTGTCAAACAAAATGGTACCACTTAGAAATTTTGCATAGGGTCATAGGAAAGAAAATGCAAGAAAGTTAAAGATCCTGAAGTTAGGCATAACAGAGTTGGGTGCCTTTCATGAAAACCACATTGTTGTTTGGATGTTCTACTTTTTGTAAACTACTTGTTTACGGGGAGCTTTTTCCCACATCAATGAATGATTACTTTATCAAAAGCTGTTCTTTTCATCAATATAAATATCATTTATCCAAAAAATTTACTAGAGTGTGCGAAGAGCAGTTCTAGTTTTACCGTTCTCAACATTTTGCACTTTGGCTTGTGGTTTTAGGGTACTAAATCACAAAAACAAATAAAAAATGTGTAAGGTCAGAAGAAAAAACCTAGAAGTCATGTACTACTGGTTAGACCTTGCAGAGCTTTAGAAATGAAGTTTGTATTGTGTAGATGGCTGAACTAGAAGCATGATACTTGATCGCACAAAAGATAATTACCTCAATTTTCCTCATCTCGGCTTCTGTCTTTGCTTGTTGATGATTTTCCCATGCCTGTATCTTGATTTCTTCTCGTTTAAACCTGGAGAAAGACAACCAGCAAGTCATACACTATTTAGCAAATTAAAAGAAGCAATTACTTGAAAAACCCACATATGTTTCCGTTGAATACCAGCCTTTATCAACTACAGTAAGTAGTTTATTTAATAACCATGGTGTCCATGCCAGCTTATGTGTACCTCGACTAATTCCACACGACACCTGCTACCTCCCACCAGCATAGATACCGGATAACTCTATCTACTAAGGCTTCGACATGCGAAGAAATCACCTACTGTTTTTGCTTCCGCTGGGATTTGAACCTGACCCACTAGGCCACACCCTGGGTGCTTATCAACTAAGCTTTCTAGTTCTTTTTTTTGGGTTTGGGGGGGGGGGGGGGGATAACTAAGCTTTCATTAGATTATGCTCCAGATCATACATAAAGAGTACCAGTCTCCATGAAGAATAAAAGCGTGGCAGAGGATGAAGAGCATCTTAGGGATAACTATAGAGTTGAATAAGCTATCAAAATCTCTTCTTTTTTTTTTTTATTTCAGTAGATAACAGGATCAATGTCATTAATGGGGCACCAAAGGGGTTCCCAAGAATAAACAATGCACTTGTAGCTACATTCTAAACTATGATCAAAAGGCTTAAGTAACTCAAAAACAAGTTTTCTAGTTTCCTTGAAATTACCTGGCCATGTACTTCGCTTTCTCTGCTTCCTCCCAAGCAGCTGCACGTGCCTCGGTGACACTTGTAGTTGGTTGGTCTTGCCTATCAGTTTTCAGCAAACTGGATGCATTTCTATCCTCGCCATCTTTGCTAGCCCAGGCAGCTATATTCATCTTACCAAGTTTAGTTCCTAGTTGCATGATTTCTCTTCGAGTTTTCATCTGTAACTCCTGGTCAGACAACTCATTTGTACGAGCATCCAAATTATCATTTGAAGGACGAAAAGGAGAGGAAGCTGGTGCAGCTCCTGGAGTTGATGGCCGAGAAGAAGTTGGGCTGCGAGTTGGTGTTGTTGCTCTCACAGGTGTCCCTGTTCTAGAAGGTTCCTGGCTCGCAACTGGAGTCATTTCTGTGCCCATATCTCTCATTGAGACTGACCTAGCAGTCGATGGTGGGGTAATGACAGTTGCACTATGTATAGAAACAGACGAATCATGACGGCTCAGATTTACTGCAAAAGTATACAATCATTTATCATCTTGCTTCCAAAAGTTCACCATATTTCAACATTTTACTGTGGAAGATCATGAATCAAGTAAGACGTAAAGGCACCATAAAGCTTAAGTTACATGCTAATTTGATTTATCTGTAAATCCACTATCACGTTAAAAATGTCAAAGCTACCAACAGCAAATATAAACACAACCATCATATGATATTTTTGGATTATCTCATTAATTAATAACTACATGCACCTTCGGACTTTTTAGCAACATTAAGGATCTAGTGCAAAGACTTGTACTAAATGATAACATCCTTTGCCTCCCTAATAGACTTTGTCTTGCTCTTTTTTTGGTCATCCCGATATATTATCTACTTTCCTTAATGAGACTTTTGCCTTTACAATTCATTATTCCTTGAATACATTGGTAGATATGCTTAATCATGCAACACAGAGTTGAGAAGAGAAGTAAACTCTGAGAAAAGGGAGATAGAGTTTAATTAAGATATATATCAGCCTAATATAAAGAACTTTAAAAATGAATATGTGTGTGTGTGTGTCAGCCTAATGTGAAAACTACAATAATAAAAAGCTAACATTTGCAGCTATAAAGGGTTCACTTTCACTTCTAGAAATACTCAGCCGTGTGGCCAGCTAAATCTTCTATTTGTACCACAATCTATATTACATGCTTTTACATTTTCAATATGATTTCAGTTATTCTAGAATATTTGATTGCTTCAACTATCAATATTTTTTATCAGTACATCAAGTAACTACATTCTTTGATACTCTCAGCAATTATTAGTCTGAACAATATTCTGCCCCCCATTCCAATTAAAGAGAAAAGATATGTTGTATGCCAAATGAGACAATTATTGAGTATAACTGTGCAGTCTCTAAATAGGATTTGGTTCATACAATAGGACGCAAATTAGAAATGATAAGTATATCTGAAATTAGCAATACTAATATTTCTCATTCTAGTGCACAATTAATATCAAGAGGAGGTAGACTTCCATACATAGAATAATAGAATTTTTTCCCAAGAAACATGTAAGGGACTAAAGCTACACGCAAGGTGTTGTGTGATAGCCTATGGCACATCAAAATTAGTCTTACTTGCTGATTGTCCGATAGAATTTTCAATCATGAGCACCGGCTTCATGTATGATTCAGCAATTGGGTGCGGCTCAGCCTCCCAACTCACAAACTTCTGAGCTCCATTGTCTTTTGGTTGGCCTGAGTCTATCTGTTTTGTGTCGACAGGCTCCTCATAAGGGACCATTCTTTGATCAGGAACCTCAACCACAACTTTTGTAGATTGTCTAGTCTTGCGTGATCCAACAACTTGACTGTTCTGCCCAGTCCCCGGTCTGTTAGATATCGGGCTTGCTATCCATTTCTGTGCATCATCCCATTTGGAAGGGGCAGGCTTCAAGAAAGGAGCTAGGGGCACTCTCTGTGGGGCCCCCTCAGCCTTTTGAAATTCAAAGAGCGGAGATATAGTACTAAGACTATCGATTCCACTATCACAGTCCAAAATACTGTCATTTTGAGACCTAATTCTTGTACTGACCAACGATTGATCTTTGATTCTCATGTCACTAGTCATCTCCAACGACATTGACGAATCAATTTCTAAGGAAGTCAAGCTCTCAGGAACAACACTTACAACATTTACATCTTTGCAATTCTCCAAATTACTACCTGGTAAGCAAAAAACAAGTACTTGAATTCAAACTAACAAAATGTCAAAACAAGCCAATAGCAGGCCATGCCTATCTTTAAACTTAGTATTACAGGACATTGGAAAATCTTGAACCACCCCCAACTTTTTATGCTCTTTCAAGTTAGAAACTATTCCCTCCGTCCCAATTTATGTGAAAGCGTTTGACTTGACACGGAGTTTAAGAAAGAAATGAAGACTTTTGAAACTTGTGGTATAAAATAAGTCATAGATATTTTTGTGGCTATAAATCATCTCATTAAGGGGTAAAATGAAAAGTTTGAAGTTAAATTGTTACTTACTAAATATAGAAATGTGTCATTCTTTTTGGGACGGACTAAAAAGGAAAGAATATCACACAAATTCGGACAGAGGTAGTAGATACAAACAGAACAGAAAGAAGTCGATATTCACGAAAAATACAACAACAACAACAAGAAGTACACCTCAGTCCCAAACAAGATGAGATCGACTATATCAATCCCCATTTCTTCATTTAAGCACATTCAATATCATCATAATCATCATCATACTAGATAAAATAAATGAAAAGTAAGTTAAATATGATATTCAGGAAAAAATACAGCGTATAAATCATTACTGAACAGGAAAGGGTGTTTTTAAAAAAGTAAGCAGTTAAGCAAGAAATAAAGGTACTCTGCTAAGTACAAATCTCATTGCATAATGTACAAAACATCAGTGCATTACTACACCAGAGTCACGGATCTCAGGCAAATGGGATCTCAAGGACACAGTAGCAGATTCAAACTCTTGATCTTCTACTACATCCTCCCTTCCTTCTTGTTTTCTCTTCTTTTCTACTCCCAGTAGCATAGACCTCAGCTTCCTAGGAGACAACTACAAAATGGGAAGGACAAAAAATAAGCTCACAACAATAACATACCCAGTGAAATCACACAACGTGGGATCTGGAGAATGTAGAGTGTACGCAAAACTTACCCCTACCTTAAGAGCTATTTCCGGTATACACTCGGCACAAGGAAAAGCAATTAAGACAAAAAACTTAATTACCTTAAAATGAGAAATTTGGGTTTACACAAGAAAGTGATAGCTCATATTATTATGTGCAGATTCGATGGATCAAAAGTTGATGAAAAATTACAAGCAAAACCCAACAATAACTAAAGTGGGAAAAACCCAAATGTGATGAAAACGAAATGTCAATGTGTCGTTCTTTTTTTTTTTTGCCTTGAAAACTAAAACCCACATTGGGGAAATAGAAAAGGAAAAAAATGCGTTCAACCCAGATCACAAAATGAGTAAAGAAGCAAATAAACAAGTAAGCAGTACATAAAGCATCAGTGTTTGTACCCTACTCCATTGTCACTGTTCTCAAGCTGATAATATCAATTTTTCCTTGAAAATTAAAACCCACATTGGGGAAACAAAAAGAGCGAACAAATTTTCTTTAAACCCAGATCACAAAGCAAGTAAACAAGCAAAAACAAGTACCCAGTACATAGCGCATCAGTGTTTGTACCCCACTCCATTGTTTTTACCTGAAGATTTTTCTTGTCGATTCTTTCATACTCCATTTACGTTCATCCAATTAAAGGGTCGTGAGTTCGAAGGTGGGAGCATTTGCTTTTTTCTGTGATAATCCTTGTAGGTTATGTCTCAGACACGCTAATCATTCATGCACATTCGTAATTTAATGAGAATTATATTACTATCTCTAGAAATAATCTATAGTAAAAATAAAAAAAATTAAAGGGTCTCTTCTTCTTCTCTACAGGCCTGTATGGGTGACAGTATAGTGTGATGAATCTTGTCGACATCCGAATGGACAAAAAGAGAAAAAGAAAGTGTGTAGACTGTAGATCAGACAAATTAGAGTTAGTCCCCACCTACACTTTCTGCTCTATCTTTTTGACTGAAAAATTGTTATTATGATGATTAAGAAAGTTCAAAGATCCTATTAAGTTCATGTGGAATTATTAAATAGTCTCAAAATATTTGTGATATTTTTCTTTTCAAAAGTCAATTTGATTAAATTTTAAAATTAAATTAGATTAGATTAATTTAATATTTTAAAATTAAAATTAAAATATTCAGAAATTTTATAAAAAATATTATAAATTGTAATTCTTTTCATATTAATATGATGAAAAAATATAGCTTACATTGTTGGTCAAAGTTCATACAGTTTGACTCTTAAAAAGCGTAATGTAACAACTATTTTGGGACAGAGGAAGTAAAAGATAGTAGGTCTTTTGTCTTGTGTTAGTAATTATAAATATTCCCTCCGTAAGTGTCACTTTAATAAAAAAAAATTATCTCATAATAAGTGTCGTCCTAGAAAATCAAGACATAAATTGGCTAGTTTTTTTTTCTTCAATTCGACCCTTAGACAAAAGATGACAAATTAAAGTAACATCTAGAAGATGATTAGAAAAACTACATGTTAACTTGGTATTGTTGGATTCTCAAGATCAAAAGGTTTACTACTTGTACGTGCTCTAATCAAGAAAAACATAATTTATTTTTATTATATAGTTTGATAAATTTCACATTGCATTATTAATTTATTAATTTATTAATAAATGTGTGTTTGGCTAAGATGACACTTATTATGGGACGAAAGGAGTAATCTTTATGAATACTCATTTTGAAATTGAATTGGTGTTTGGATTAGTTTTTGAATTTTATATTTTATATTAGAGATAACTGAGTTGATGATCTATCGGAAACAAATCTTTCTACCCTATAAAAATGACGGTAAAGTCTGCTTACATACTATCCTCGTCAGACCATTTATAGAATTACATTGCGTAGACAACTATTAATATGCCTTTATTTCAAGTAAATTAGGCCGATTATGTAATCATCATTGTTCATGTCACTTTATTTAAATGTGTGTTCATAATATTATAAGTTAATACGTATTAGTATTAATAGTTCACTGGTCCACTGGGTAAGGACCTACAACATTCTCCTATGAACCTAAGACCGATATGAGTGAATAGGGTCGTTTGAGAGTGGATGTAATTCAGCTCGAACAAAGTGGGAGGGAAAAAAAGCTCGCTACCACTAAAATATCTATATATTTCTACTCACATAAACGTGTCTAATAAAACTAAAGATTCTTAATAAACTTGGATCTAAAGTAAATATACTAACCTGATAAAAGTTATTTATGATTAATTGATGTTATCTATATAGATCTTTTTCTAGATTATTCTCTATCCATTTCGCAAGAGAGATGGAGAGGGGGAAGTTCATATATCATGCCAAATAACCAGTACAAAGCTGGAATAAATATAAATGCAGAGAATAATGACATACTAGCTAGGTCCCTCTCATTAGGACACGTGTCCTCTTAGAGCAACAAACTTGATTACAAACACTGAAATGAACTAAACTAAACTTTAAGGATCCAACTGTAAATAAAATAACATAATTAAACTAAATTCAGAATTAATTTTCCCTCTTTCCTAACAAATTTATCGAAGAAACTCCTACATTGTTATTATAATTATAGAACCCAATAGAAGAATTGAAGTAACAATGTGTGGAAAGACAAGAATAAAGGGTCACCATTTTCTTGATTTCTTCACTAATCTTTGAAAAATCTGTATCTACAAATATCTGTTATGTATCTAGAGATAGAATTGAAAAATGGTTTTATTAGCAAAAAAAAAAAAAGGGGGTTATGGTGGTGCAGGGTTAGGATTTTTGCGTTTTATGGTGTTCTCCGGTAATAAAGAGGAATTTTATGGCGGAGGAAAGGGTGGAGGTGGCGGCGGTAAGGACAAGTTACAATGGAGAAGAAAGAAAAAGGCACAAAAATAAAGAAAAATTAAAAAGGATTATTTTTTATTTTTAATAAAAATAAAATGACGTGGCATATTTTTTTTATAAATATTAAAAGTGATGTGGATATTTTTTTTCTAACGTGGACTTTGTTGGAAATTTGCCTTTGGCGGGAGTTGCGACCGATCAACTTTAACGGCTTAAACACTAGTGTTACGTATGTTGGAGAATTCGGTTCTTCACACATGCATGATTTACTAAGTACGTAGATAACCGTAGGGCCAAGAATCGTCAAATTTCATTGAGAAATGAAAGAGATATTGGTCCACGAAGTGAGGTGTTTGAAGCATGGAAAGTGTGGTATTGTGTTCAATTCTCCCTCATCGGTAGAGGAAGAAAGAATTGTTGTGTATATAAGACTCGAAATTGGTTTGGGGTTTGGGACCCCAAGGGGTATCCCATGTGTTTAAAGGAGGGAGGACCTAGATGTGCTTCGGTTCAAGGGAAGACCACACGCGCGCCGTCGCCGCCCGTCCGGTCTCGGGCTCTCGGGCTGTGGGCTGAACTTTGCAAGAAGTACAATTTGATCCCGTGTTTCGGATGTACGCTTTGGACCGGAATTCTTTCAGATGTACAGTTTGGTCCCTGAAGTTTCCAGAAAGTCAGAAACAGAAACGTCAACCACTCAATTCAGCCATTTTGGCTGAATTACTCCTCCTATAATGGCCCGTTGGTCTTTCACCATTTATTTTGGTGGCTTTACTACCTCCATAATGGCTGTTATGGGGGCAGTTAAACAGCCCTCCCTCACCTATATAAACACCCCTTACACCATTGTTGAGACACACTTAACATACACTTACAATACACGAAAAATACACAAGCAAAACAGTTTCTTCCTACAACTTCCAAACATCATTTCTTGCTCAATATTCTTCACGGTAGCTCTTGAGTTTCCTTTGCTCAAGTGTTCCATTGTTGTTTTATCTTGGGAGACGAATTGTCCAGGACGTATAAAGGATACATACGGGGGCAATATTGTCTTAAGGACAGAGTGCCACACTCGACTCAGCAAGCAAACAAAAACAGTTTTCCAGTTTTTCTTCTTCAACAAAATTGTAATTTCAGTTTTGTTGTTCTATTGTAATTTTCAGTTCTTCAATTACTTTGCAGTTACTTGTAATTCCAGTTTCCTGCAACCTTTGTATAACCAACAGACTTATCAGCGCATTTGAGAGACACACATCGTTAGAGGGGTTTAAAATTTAAAATACTTTTTTTGAATTAGTTGACAAAATTCGTAAGTACAAACACCGAGATGATAAAAATGATCAAATAGAGAAGCCTACCAAGCTATTTTGCCTAAAAAATAATTAAACTTTGAAACAGCGACGGAGCATGAAGTAGCTGTCTGAGAAATGGCAAATATCCATTTTAGCTCATAAACAGTGCAAGCAAAAGGGCCAATTAGTTGTAGGCTTACTCTAACAACATATTTAAGCACCGATCATAATTTTAGGCCCAAGAGGACATTATTTATTGCAATGGTTCTGTTAACTTTTAGAGTGATTCCGGGATCTTTGACTTATAGTCAAACACAAGGAAAATATCATTTTTTTAGGGAAAAAAGTATAGCATTACATTTTAACAACTCAATTATAAGGAAAAGAACCTCAAACTATGAATAGATTCGGAATATCTAAGTCAAAATGTTAAAGTAATAAGTGAAATGACTCAAGTTATTATGAATCCTACTGAAAAATCTTACATAACCGATGTTGAACAAGTGGATATATTAGCCAACACTTTTTGCCATACGTGTTACTAGGTTGCAGAGTGTGCACAAAAGTTTGGGTTTATACCTTTTTTTATGGGTATCCCGAGTATAACAACAATAATAACATATTTACTGCAATTTCATAAATGAGGTTTGTGGAGAATAGTGTGTACGCAAATTTTATTTCTATCTTGAGCAGGTAAAGAGGTTGTATTCGATAAACTTTCGGTTCAAAAAACGCATAAACACAACATTTATGAAAACATAAGCAGTAACAACAACAAGATAGTAAGAAAATCAAAACAGAAGAAACAACACGTAGCAATAGAAACGATGAATAAGAAGTACAAAAATAATAAAATAATGCTAATATTACTAGTAAGCCAAAACAAAACACGCAACCACCTACTAGCCTTCTATCCTAGTTTTCGACCTCCATGTAAGTTTGAAATAATCTCTCTTGGGGATTCCTTTCATTAATCACAATATATATAGTTGTACAGAGGTTGATTCCTAATACAAAGAACCTTAAGTTACCTTAAATATACACCTATCATAATTATAAATTATACTGTGAATATTCGGAGAATATTCGCTAATACTCCCCCTCAGTCGGAGCGGGAGGAGGCCGGACGCTAAGGCTGGATTTGAAGTTGATGAATAGTTGTCTTGGTAGTCCATTTGTGAAAATATCTGCATACTGATAGGAGGAAAGCACATGCAATACTTTGACTTGACCAAGAGCGACATTCTCACGCACAAAGTGAATATCCATCTCGATATGTTTGGTCCGCTGATGTTGGACCGGATTGTGAGACATATATATGACAGATATGTTGTCACAGTAGACTATAGACGCCTTTCGCAGTGGACACTAGAGCTCCAAAAGAAGATTTCGGAGCCAACAAATCTCAGCAACTACATTAGCAACTTCTCGATACTCTGCTTCAACACTCGAACGGGATAGTGTGGCTTGCCGCTTGGCGGACCATGAAATAAGATTATCCCATAGAAATATACAATAGCCTGAGGTGGAGCGACGTGTGTCCGGGCACCCTGCCCAATCTGCATCCGTGTAAGAGAGCAACTTGATCGGTGCAGAGGGATAGAGATGCAGTCCATAGTCAAGTGTGCCCTTAATGTATCTGATAATACGCTTGAGGGCAGCAAAGTTGGATTCTTGCGGGGCGTGCATAAACAGACACACCTGCTGAATGACATATGCAATATCAAGCCTAGTGAATGTAAGATACTGAAGGGCACCTGCAAGACTCCGATATAGGGTGGGATCACAAACTGGATCACCATCAGCAACACTAAGCTTGGATTTCGAGTTAACCGGAGTTGGCATAACCTTACAATTTGTCATCTTAGCCCTGTACACTATCTCTTCCGCATATTTACGCTGACTCAGGACATAGTAGCTGCAGATCTGGTCACTGATATACCCAAGAAATAACTCAGCTTGCCCAAATCAATCATAGCAAATTCAGTTTTGAGTAGATCAATCATAATTACAAATTATTCACTAATAATTCACACCGTCCTCCTATCGTAAGTCGACTCATCAAATTGAAAATTATGAGAGAAGGCTTAACAAGTTAAGTGTGAGATTGGAACAGAAATAAAGAGTTAAGAGTCAAAAACGGGGAAAGCTTAAGAGGCATCATTACACCAAAAATGGCTAGTGTCCATACCTAAAAATAGGTGTACAACAAATATTTGGACTTGTTAGAAGGTGTTCATATATTGCTTGGTAAATACCATACTCCATCCGTCCCAATTTTCGAAACACATTTTTTTAAGTCATTCCAAAAAAAAAGAATGATATATTTTTATCATATTTAATACTACTTCCTTTGATTTATATTATATAATATTTTTAATTTGGATGCATCCCTTAAAAAAATCATTCACCCGTAGAAAGTGAGATGTTTTTACTAAATTAACTTTAATCAAAGTTTCCATCTTTCTAAGTTGACATAATGGATATTGGAATTTGAAATATTAGATGATTAAAGTTAACAGTTAACGAAACATTAGAAGCATATGTGTCTTGAAAAAATAGCACAATACCTATTTAGATGATTTCTTGATTAAAAACTCACTTATCTAAAGTAAAGCAATTGTGAAGGAGTAACAAGTTAACTTTAAAATGTAAATTTTATTCTTCAGTAATTCCAATATTTAATTAATGCAATTTCATATCCTCAGGAAAAGAAATTAAATTGTTTTTTCCTTTCATTCTTAAATTTTATGATCAATCAAACACAATTATTTAAATTAGGATGGAGAAAATAATTATCATCATTTCCGTTGCATGAAATCATCACAAGTGTACAAAAAGTATTGGCACAATGACATGAGCACTCCTTGTTAAAATTTTCCCTTTGAGCTAAGCAAGGGGATAGCCAAACAGCCCTTGTCGTCGCGCTAGTGTCACTTGCGCAGACAATTATATATATATATATATATATATATATATAGTATTGGCGTAAAGTTTTTTTTATATTATCAGGTCATATTTATTTATTTGTAGAAGTATTATATTTTACTTTCAAGATTATAAATTTCATATCTTAAGGAAACTTATGTGTTGATAGCATTTGAGTAATAAAAAATTGAAATAATCTGTCGCTAAATTGCTCAGGTCTACAATCTTTTTAATAATATATCACTAATCAATCACTAAATAGGATTAGTACTGAATTATGTTGTTTACCTATAAAATTTATATGTTACTAATTTTGTTTTTCAAATAACAGTAATGTAAAAAGTTCTTTACACTGATTAATTTAGGACATGAGGTAAATCCTCTAAACCATCATTTGTAAATTGAGTTAAGAGTCAAAAACTCATCTTAAGTATCACTTCTTTTTGAGTTTTCTATACGAATCATCATGTGTAAGAGTTTCCTACCTAAACTATCACTAACTAATTAACAAAACAAATCTAAACTATCATTTGTTCACTTTTCTTACCTCAACTATCATGTAGGAAAAGTGAACAACTGATAGTTGAGGTGTGTTTCGTTAACTAGTTGATGATATTTTAGGTAGGAGACTCCCACACTTGATAGTTCAGGTAGAAAACTAAAAAAAATGTGATAATTGAAGTGTGTTTTTGACACTTATCTCTTTTAAATTCACTATTATTAGATTATATAAATAGAATTTTTGATAATAAAGCGATACTGCTTTTACAAATCCTTGCATATGCTAGTGCCTACTACCTATGGAAAATCAATATTATCGACTTATCGTGAAAGCCATTGTATCACACTCTAGACCCACACATACATTTATTTCAATATTTCCATTTCTCATATTTGTCGTCATATGTTTCTCAGCGTTAAGAGATTTTCTTGTGCTCCCACTAAAGTTCACGTTAGTCCATGACCATAGTCAAAAGTCCAAAAGAAAGGGTTCATCGTAATTCTTTTATTGAAAAAGTACATTATATATAAAAGATATCATATATATGAAATTTGTTTCCCCGTCATTGATTAAATATATGAAATTTGTTTCCCCGTCACTGATTGTACCCGTGTGTAGCTAACACTTCCGTTATGAGTTTAGCCGAACCTAATATATATCTTTGATTCAAATTTTGTATTCATATTAAAAAATTCAATTAGTACATTTATATTGTTCCCTTAGAATGACTAAATTAAATTACGAATTCATAACTTCAAATGATGATGTATCTAAATGTCTCCTTTCATGGTGGGAATAAGACTTGATGTCAATGTCAAGTCTTAGGATTTTTGTCAGCACGGGCTCTGTACGTCGAATGAAAGTGTAAAAGACGAAAGCATTGATGGACGTACTTTGTGTTCCCACTTATAATGTTGTTGTAATTATCATGGCAATTATTAGTTCGATTAAGCTTGTTATCATATTGTTGTCGTCATTATTAACCACTGTGGACATTATTTATTGTTTTATATGAGTAATTGTTTTAAATTTGTGTGAAACTTTTATCACGATTGAAACTTGATCACGACCAGCACATATTAATGAATAAAATTTTAGACATTATTTTTCCTATAAAGGATATATAACTCCAAATTCACATTCACAATGACAATTAATCCATACCAATTATGACGTCAGATTTTATCATCTCTGAAAGAAACAATTCATTGATTATTTTTATTAATGAATGAGTATATATACAATTTTCAATTTTCATAATATGGAAAATCTTATTCATATTCTACTCCCAAAACACTATTATATTTGTACAAGAATTCTATAATTATGGTAAGTATATAATGCTAATTAAATACAACAATATATTACCTAAATATACAAGCATACACGGAATAGATTTTCCTTGTGTTTCCGTGATATACACGGTGTCTTGTGTATACCGTGTATATCACGGTATATTTATCATACCCCCGCAGTCATAGCGGGCGGTTTTCGTACGTTGAGATTGTCCCTAAAATCTTCAAATAGAACCGAGGAAAGACCCTTCGTAAAGATGTCTGCAATTTGATACCTGAAAGAGACATGGCAGACACGTACTTGTCCACGAGCTACCTTTTCGCGAACAAAGTGGATATCCATCTCGATGTGTTTAGTGCGCTGATGTTGAACCGGATTACCAGAAAGATAGACGGCACTAACATTATCACAATAAATCAAGGTAGCTTTCCGAATGGGACAACGAAGTTCTAAGAGAAGATTTCGTAACCAACACGATTCAGAGACCACATTGGCTACCCCCTCGATACTCGGCCTCCGTACTAGAGCGTGATAACGTAGAGTGTCGCTTCGCAGACCATGAGACCAAGTTATTACCAATAAACATACAATAGCCAGACGTGGATCGTCTGGTATCTGAACAACCACCCCAATCAACATTTGTATACGAGACAAGTGTAGAAGTGGACGACGGATAAAGATGCAAGCCATAATCAAGTGTTCCCTGGATGTATCGTATAATACATTTGAGTGCATTCATGTGCTCAACCGTAGGATCATGCATAAACAAACACACCTGATGTACTGCATATGTAATATCCGGCCTCGTGAAAGTAAGATACTGAAGAGCTCTGGCAAGACTGCGATAGTGGATGTGATCCTCGTAAGGTGAGCCAGCCGCAACACCCAGCTTAGGTTTAGTATCAACAGGAGTGGAAGTAGACTAACACGAGGACATACCATCCCTTTCAATTATCTCAACGGCATACTTACATTGTGATAAGAATAACCCATAAGCATGACGAGTGACAACAATCCCCAAGAAGTAACTCAAGGGCCCCAAGTCTTTCATAACAAACTCAGAACTGAGCAGTGTCATGATAGACTTGCGCAAAACATCAGACGAGGCAGTCAAGATAATATCATCCACATATAATATAATATAAGCCAGAGAATTACCGCGACGATATATGAATAATGAATTATCAGACCTGTTGTGAGAAAACCCAATAGAAGAAACATAGTCTGCAAATCTCTTATACCAAGCCTGTAGGGCATGCTTAAGCCCATACAAAGACTTCTTCAATAAATAGACATGATGAAGATATTTGGGGTCTCGAAAATCCAAGGGCTGATCAATCTACACGGTCTCCTTAAGATCACCATGTAAGAAAGCATTCTTCACATCTAACTGATGAATGAGCCATGCCTTTGAAAGAGCTAGACTGAGAATAGTGCAAATGGTAGCCGGTTTGACCACCAGACTAAATGTCTCACCACAATCCACGCCAACCTGCCGAGTTTTACCATCACCTACAAGATGAGCCTTATGTCTCGCAAAAGAACCATCAGAATTATCTTTATGAGTAAAAATCTACATGGACCGAATAATATTAACATCAGATGGACGGGGCACCAACTCCCACGTCTTATTTTCAATAAGAGCATTATATTATCGTTCATAGCCAACTTTCAATTCGGGTCATTTAATGCAGACATTGGGTTACGGGGTAGGGGGATTTAAGAACATTAGAATTTAAATTAAAATGTCTTTTTAGTTTAAAAATACCCCGTTGACTACGAGTGATAGGTCTGTGACTCGGGGGAGAATTGAGTGGATTTTGAGAAAAATTCGGATGAGTGACGGACAGGCTAGCAGGCAGCGGGCCTGCTAACCCAATACTAGAAACTGGATGTGGAACAGTGGCAGGGGCATAACCTATTTCGGGACTGGGCTGGGCAATATGCCCACTAGCCGAAACTGGGGCAGTGGCAATATGTGGTGGCGGGCCAACAAGTAGTGGGCCTGCCTGCGGTTCGGGGGCACCAGATTGGCCCATGAGGTGGTGCTTAATGTACGGTGAGGCGTCGTCATCTAAAAAATTATACGAACTAGGCACGAGACTACTCACTTTAGCAAAAGGAAATTGGGTTTCATAAAAAATAACATGGCGACTAATTATGATTTTATTAGACGATAAATCAAAATATTTGTAACCACGATGATTAGATGGATAACCCAAAACACACAAGCGGTAGAACGAGTTTGAAATTTGTTAATTGTAGTTGATGGAAATAATGGATAAAATAAACACAAAAAAACCCTAAGATGTGAATACGAATGATCCTTATTATAGATGATTTTAAGAGGGGATGAATATGACAATCCTTTGGTAGGAAGTATGTTAAGGAGATAAGTACCCAGTTGTAGAGCATGATGCCAAAAGGAAGGGGTACAGAAGCATGGACTAATAAAGTACGGACAATGTTATTAATGATATGAATTTTCGTTCGGCTTTCCCATTTTGGGAGGACGTATGAGGACAATAGAAATGAAAAATTATGCCATAAGCATCACAAAAATCCCGAAACAACCCATAATCATATTTTTTGTCATTATCACATTGAATATTTTTTTATTTCCCGTTCGAATTGGGTACGGATGAATGCTTTAAATTTTAAGAAGGTGGAAAACACTTGAGATTTTTTCGCTAACGGAAAGGTCCATAAAAAATTAGAATAATCATCCAAAAATAGAACATAATAACGATAGCCTACAGAACTAAGAACAGGAGAAATCCATAAATCGCTATGAATAATATCAAAAGGCATCAAAGTGCGAGAAGTAGAGACTATAAATGGTAATCTAACATGTTTTCCTAAAGGACAGGAATGACAAATGGAGTACTACGCGTACCCTTACAAGAAATAAAATTATTTTTATGCAAAGAAGAAATAATGGGTGACCCATGGTGACCCAAACGTGCATGCCACAAGGAAGGAGCAAGAGCTGCAAATGTTGATGGCATGACTTGACTCGAGAAACTGGTGGCGGGCGTGAGTGGATAAAGATTTCTCTGACTATTGCATCTCATGAGAGGTATCCCCATTTTGAAATCCTTCACAGAAAACTCAAAAGGATCAAAATTAACAGAAACCCAATTATCAATGGTGAATTTTCGGACACACACCAAATTCTTAATTAAGTTAGGGGCATGAAGGGTATTTTTCAAAACAAGTGGTGAATGGGGGAGGGGGGAGAAAAAGTTGTATGATCGTAATCACGAATTGGAATTGTGTTGCCGTTACCAACAATAATACAATAATTTTTGTTTAAATTGAAATAATACGGGAGAGTACCTTGGTCGGACGCCATGTGAGAAGTGGTGCCAGTGTCGATATACCAATTCGGGTCAGGAGGATTCAATCCAAGTGTATGCATGATGGCCTCAATATCTGTAGGTGTCGGGATCGGATTAGGGCATGTAGCATGGAAAGCCTGCGAGGGCCGAGGCCCAAACAAGCCTCATTACTGTCCCGATCCAATACTATTTTGGAACTCACTGGATGGGTGTGAAAGATTGGGCCTGAATTGCTGCTGGGTGACCCACTGGCCAAGATACGGTCAGGTTGGAAAATATGGGTTGTTGGGCCAATAGCCACTGGCCCAGCCCCACTGCCAGGGGCCTATGGCTGGGACTAGTTGACATGCGGCCCATGGGGGACCAGTTGGCCTGCGGCCCACTGCCACCGTGCCTAGGCCTACCGCCACTGTTTTGGCCTCCCCCACCACCGCCGGTACCACCACGATTGCCACCGCAATTTTTGCCATTATTTTTTCGATTCTTTTTGCCGCCACCGGGAGGATGATTTTGGCATGAATTGTCAACAAAATCGTGAGACTGATCGGATGAAGTCATCATCACCACGGGACTTGCGCCAGTAGCCGCCTTTTTGGCCAAGCCGGCTTCTTCTAACGTGAGCATCGAACATGTTTGATAAAAAGGTGGAAGTGGGTTACTTTGACGGAGGAGAGTCTCAATGCCATTATAGGCCTCAGACAGGCCTGCAACCATTTGTAGAACAATACGATTATTGGTAAGCGGTGCCCCAACGTTACGGAGTTGGTCACTCAATTCCTTGAGCCATTTATAATAAGCTGAAACATTAGGGAAATCTTCCATGCTGACTTGTGAAAATTCTTGCTCAAGGGTGACAACTCGGGAATGTTACGCAATCTATTCGAGGTAACCATAACCGTAGTGTCCGGCTCAATGATTGTCTGTAAAAGGTCGATAGAAATAGTGGAATAAATCCATTGAAGAACGGTAGCATCAAGAGTAATTCATAACTGAGGATCCTTCGCATGAGTAGGGGTAGCGGGAGGAATTATGTGATGGAGGACTTGATGTGAGATTGAGTGAATTTTGAACAACTCTGCCCACATCGCATATTGGGCGTTTTCCATCTCAAGAACAATAGGGATGTGGTTCTTGATGTTGGAAACAGTAAGGGCAGGATGAAATATGTTCTTAGACATAACGAAAGAACAAGAGAGAAAGTAGGGATTTGGAGAAATTTTGGAAGAGAAGATAGACGAATGGCATAGAACCCGAGATAGCAGCTTAGAAACCGAGAGCAGAGGAAGAAAAAGAGGTATGAAAAACCTAGACTGCTGATATCATGAAAAAATTAATCCCTTGAGTGCCTTTTCCAGCAAGCCATTTGCAGATCCATCACATTACCGCAGCCTTGCTAGGGCTCTGCAATATCTCACTTTCACGAGGCCCGCATATCTTATGTTGTGCAACATGTTTGTCTATTCATGCATAACCCAATGAAGGATCACATGAATGCGCTCAAACGCATTGTGCGCCATATTCAGGGCACTCTTGATCGTGACTTGCATCTATATCCATCTTCGACATCCACTCTCATTTCTTACACATATGCAGATTGAGGTGGATGTCCGGATACCAGACGCTCCACGTCTGGATATTGTGTATTTTTTTTGTGAGAATTTGATATTTTGGTCCTCCAAACGGCAAGTTACCTTGTCCAGGTCCAGTGTCGAAGCAGAATACCGAGGAGTTGCCAATGTAGTGTCTGAATCTTGTTGACTAAGGAACCTTCTTTTGGAGCTCCACTGTACGATTCTGAAGGCGATATTGGTTTATTGTGATAATATTAGTGCGATTTATCTTGCAGAGAATACGGTTCAACATCAACGCACTAAGCATATTGAGTTGGATATTCAGTTTGTTCGCGAAAAGGTAGCTCGTGGACAAGTCCGTGTATTACATGTCCCGTCACGCTATCAGATCGCCGATATTTTTACCAATGGTCTTCCGTTGATTCTATTTGAAGATTTTCGGTACAGTCTTAGCATACACCGACCTCCCCCTTCGATTGCAGGGTATGATAGACTAGAAAAATATATTCGGTCATAATTTAGTCATTACTTACCGTAATTGTATCCTAGGATTTAATCATTACTTACCGTAATTGTAGCCTAGAATTATGTTTTTATTATAATATATTTACTACCATTTTGGAATAAAATAATCAAGGAAGAATATTTCTTACACAACTTTATTTATTAAACACAATCATGCATACAACATGGTTTTGGACTATATATAGGTGGCTGCTTAATTTATGTACATTCTAGCTACCCGGAAGAATCAAGAAACCAAATTTGACCCTTTGGTTGACAATCACTACACATAAAAAATGTTGCCTGGAGCACGAAGTATTTTGTGTTAATGCCGGATTCTAAAAGGATCGCACCTTAAGAGGGTGATGTAAGCAACCTATCCTGATGTATTGTGAGCATTAGTGGATGATTTCACGTCTTAAACCCGTAATCTATAGGTCACACGAAATAACTTTATCATTACTAGAAGAATTAAGAAACCAAATTTGAACATTTGCTTGACAATCAATACTCTAAAAACCGCGCACAATGTATCTTGTGTTCTCGCAAATTCCGAAAAGGCCCGCACCTCAAAAGAGTGTGATATATATAATCTACCATGGCGCAATTGAAGCATTAGTGGTAAATTTCATGACTCAAATTTATAACCTAAAGATCACACGGACATAAGTTTACCGTTGTTCCAAGGTTCTTCCGACACCAAAACAAAATTTTAAGGAAATTGAAGGACATGAATAAGATGGTGGATTAAAAAAAAATTACTAGTTCCATTTTACTATTAAAACTAACAATTTTCTTTTTATAAATTCTTAAAGATTATAATAATTTTTTTCCTATTGCAGGGTGTAACTGTAATATGTTCAAAAAGAGGTGGAGATTTAACAGCAAATACACACAGTGAATGGCTTCTAACAGTGCCTTCAATGCCAGATGCTGTTGCCTTCAACTTCATCCCTATTACTTCACTACTCAAAGGTGTTCCTGGCAAGGGCTTTTTATCACATGCTATCAACCTTTATCTTCGATGTAAGTGAAAAAATATTTTCTCTTTATGTAGTCTCATATTTATAGCAACAGTACAGTTTTATTCCATGTGATCTATAAATTACGGATTAAGCCGTGGAATCGGTCACTGATACTTGCGTCAGGGTAGACTTCCTACAAAACATCCTCTTAGGATGCGATTCTTCTCTAGACAATGCACAAGCACATGATACTTCATGCATCAGACTTCCTTTTCTTAAAATAAAAAAATGTAGTCAAACTTGTACCAATCGTACGGTAATCCCCATGTGACCTATATATCAGAGTTCGAGCTGTGAAGTCAGCCGGTGCTTACGTCAGAATAGACTGTCTATATCACACTTCCTTGGGGTGTGACCCTTTTCCAAACTTTACGTGAACGGGAGACGCTATGTCTTTTTTTGTTTTTCTCTGTAGTGTTAAATTTATACGGATTCCATTAAATATTATAATTACATGAAAATGGACGTTCTTTTTTCAGAAATATTTTAATTTTGATGATACGTTTTCCCGTTTTGGGGGGGTTTTTCAACCAAACGATATTAGAGAGGATTTTTCAAGTTTTGTAAAAGATGGAATTAAATAACTTCATTTCAATTTTTTTTTTAAAACTTTCTTGAATAAATGCCAAGTTGACTTAAAGGTCTTTATCTGTATAACAATGAAAAATTGACTTTAACCAAACATTAAATAGTGGAGAAATGTGTAATGTGTTAGTTGAACTGTATATGTCAGACAGATAGTCGATTTTTTTTTATTTTTGAATAATGTAATGGTTCTATTAAATTAAATTAATGTATTAATGTGCAGATAAGCCACCAATAGCAGATTTGCAGTATTTTCTGGATTTCCAGGCTCATAAGATTTGAGCCCCCGTTCATAATGATCTTCCGTTAGGCCCAACTACAAATAGGTCCATTCAACCTCCAGCTCTTCATTAATTTGATGGGCCCCAAGCTATACGTAAACCCAACATAGGTAAATTCCACCTTTTAACAAAGGGTGAATGACATATAAATACACAATAAGAAAAGTATTTACGAAATATGATGGAATTTTTTAATTTACAAACCATAGCAATAGATTTTTTACAAAATATATACGAAATGTTAGCTCAAATTTTTTTTAAAATATATTTTTTATTCAACAAAAAAAAAAACCGTTCAAGGCTTGAAAATATCGCTAAAAAATTTGTGTATGAAAGCTGCATGAAATGTGTATATATCGCTCAAAGATTAAAAAGTACGCTCATAATTTTGTGTATGAAAAATATGTGAAATGTGTATATATGGTTCAAGGCTTAACACTTTCGTTCAAAAATTTGTGTAGAAAAATGGTATGAAATATGTATATCTCGATCAAGGCTTAGCATTCCGCTCACATTTTTTGTGCATAAAGTTCATGTTAGATTTCTGAAAAATTAATAAAACTATAACAACATTGTATACAACTTTCATACAATATTTAACGCTTAAAAAATCGCTCAAAATTGTGTATGAAAAATGTATGAAATGTGTATATCTCGTTCAAGGATTAAAAAATTCGCTTAAAATTTGTGTATGAAAACTGTATTCAAAATTTCACTCACATATACACATTTTCATACATTTCTCTATAATTTTTATACACAAAAAAATGACTGAATTTTTCAAGCCTTGAGAAAAAACTAAAAAAGATTATTTTTTTAAAAGAAAAAGTATCGTTATGTTTTGAAATAAAAAGTCTTAAGTAAGCGTCATTTTCCCTTTAACAAATTGTGCAAAATGCAAGATACCAAAAACAAAACAAAAAAAAGAATGCACCTCTGATTAATATTTCATTAGTCTCATTTTATGTGACCGTATTTCATTGGTTACGGAGTTTAAAGAACTAAAGAAGATCTATTATGATGTGTATGCCAAATGTATGCAAAGTTATGTTGCACGAACTCTTGAAACATGTCATCAGGTGTTGTCAGTAATTTAGTTTTGGAAGATCCTGTTGGAAATTTGCCTTTGGCGGGAGTTGCGACCGACCAACTTTAACGGCTTAAACACTTGTGTTACGTATGTTGGAGAATCCGGTTTCTTCACACATGCATGATCTACTAAGTACGTAGATAACCGTAGGGCCAAGAATCGTCAAATTTCATTGAAAAATGAAAGAGTTATTGGTTCACGAAGTGAGGTGTTTGAAGCATGAAAAGTGTGGTGTTGTGTTCAATTCTCCCTCATCGGTAGAGGAAGAAAGAATTGTTGTGTATATAAGACTCGAAATTGGTATGGGGTTTGGGACCCCAAGGGGTATCCCATGTGTTTAAAGGAGGGAGGACCTAGATGTGCTTCGGTTCAAGGAAAGACCACACGCGCGCCGCCGCCGCCCGTCCGGTCGGGTTCACGGGCTGTGGGCCTTCTGATATTATCTTTTTGGGCCAGAAAACTTTGCCAGAAGTACAGTTTGATCCCAGAAGTTTCAGAAGTACAATTTGGACCAGAATTCTTTTAGATGTACAGTTTGGTCCCTGAAGTTTCAAGATGTACAGTTTGGTCCCTGAAGTTTTTCAAAAGTCAGAATTTCGACGGTCAGAACAGAAACGCCAAGCACTCAATTCAGCCATTTATTTTGGCTGAATTACTCCTCCTATAATGGCGAAATCCGTTGGTCTTTTCACCATTTATTTTGGTGACTTTACTACCTCCATAATGGCCATTATTTGGCCAATAATGGCTGTTATGGAGGTAGTTAAACAGCCCTCCCTCACCTATATAAACACCCCTTACACCATTGTTGAGGTAGACAGAAAAATATAGTTGCAATATACACAAAAATACACAAGCAAAACAGTTTTCTTCCTACACCTTCCTTGCATCATTTCTTGCTCAATATTCTTCAAGGTAGCATTTGAGTTTCCTTTGCTCAAGTGTTCCATTGCTGTTTTATCTTGGGAGACAAATTGTCCAGGACGTATAAAGGATACATACGGGGCAATATTGTCTTAAGGACAGAGTGCCACACTCGACTCAGCGAAAAACAGTTTTTCAGTTTTCTTGTTCATCTTTGTAATTTTCAGATTTCTAGTTGAATGGTAATTTCAATTCTTACATTAGCAGTTACTTGTAATTCCCGTTTCCTGCAACCTTTGTAATATCCAACAACTTAAGACAATACTTGTTTACTACAACTGCTATAACTTGGCTGGAAATATGACCGATGTTGCTACTACTCTGCGCCGCCTCGAGGGCAACGTTGCTGCGCTTCCCCGCCACCGCCGCTCGCTCAAGCGTGAACACCACCGCATTCGCTGCTGCTACCGCTGCTACTTGTTCAAGGCAGGTAACACCGCTGCCTTCCCGGCTGTTGGAGCTCCACCCTCTTCTTCACACCACCATGATCGCCCTGAAAAATTCATGGGATCGAATTCAAAAAATGGCAGCAAAAGATGTTGTTTTACTTAACAGTTATGGGCATGGCCCGGTTCCTTACGGAAGATCCTCCACAAGCTGGAGATGAAATGGACTCTTCGCCTAATGAAACTGGTGAAGGGGGCCTTGGTATCCATGTCATTAATGGCATGAAGATGGTTCGTGACGCATGGAATCATAGCGATTTCATGTGCAAGAACTATATACTGAATTGCTTGGCAGACCCTCTCTACACGGTCTATTGCACCGTTGGCACTGCCAAAGAGTTGTGGGAAAAGCTGCAAAAGAAGTACAACGCACAAGATGCGGGTACTAAGAAGTTCATCGTTGGGAAATTTCTAAAATTCCAAATGGTGGACAGTAAGACAGTGATGTCCCAAGTCCAGGAATTCCAGATGATTATACATCACCTGGATTTGGAAGTATTGAAACCAAACGAGCAGTTTTTGGTTGCATCGCTAATTGAAAAATTACCTCATTCATGGAATGAGTTTATGAGTTACTTGAAACTCAAGACAAAGGAGATGACCTTTGAAGAGCTTGTTATCAAACTGCAAATCCAGGAAGATAATAAGAAGACCTTGCCAAAGGGTAGACAACCTGCTGAGGCGAAGGCGAATCTGGATGAGGCCAAAGGGAACTCAAGCAAGAAGCGGAAGTTCCAGAAAGACGGCAAAGCCCCTGCAGTAGAGATGTTCAGAGGTAATTGTCATCACTGTGGTAAACCTGGTCATAGGATCAAGGAATGCCGCAAGCTCAAGACTGAGCAACAGCAGAAAGCCAAATCAAAAGGCAAGGCTCAAGCAAACGTCGTCAAGGACACGCTCCTGGATGACATGATCGTGGAATTCTCTGCAGTGGTGCTAGAAGCCAACTTGGTAGAGAATCCGATGCAATGGTGGGTGGACACAGGTGCTACTAGGCACATATGTTCCAACAAAGATGCCTTCTCCATGTACACACCAGTCGCTGACAAGAAGCTGTTCATGGGCAACAACGCTTCTTCCGACGTGATAGGGGTTGGAAAGGTGGTCCTGAAGATGACTTCCGCAAGGAACTTACTCTGAAGGAAGTGATGCACGTCCCAGAGATTAGAAGAAATTTAATTTCTGAACCTTTATTGGTTAATGCTGGTTTTAGGCTAGTATTTGAATCCAATAAGTTTGTACTCACTAAAAATGGCACATTTGTAGGAAGGGGCTTCGTCTGTGAAGGCCCCTTCAAAGTGAATGCCATGTCTGTATTGCGTCAAGGAAATAAAGTTGAACCTTCTTCTTATTTGCTTGAGTCTTCTAATTTATGGCATCATAGATTAGGACACGTAAACTACAAGTCTATTCAAAGGCTGGTAAAGATGGAATTGTTGCCTTCTATCGACGTAAACCCTCAACATAAGTGTGAGGTGTGCGTAGAGGCAAAACTCACTAAGCTTCCTTTTCGATCCGTCGAAAGGAATACCGCTCCTCTAGAACTTATTCACACAGATATATGTGATTTGAAGTTTGCACAAACTAGAGGGGGAAAAAAGTACTTTGTGACATTTATAGATGATAGCACAAGGTATTGTTACCTTTACTTGTTGAAAAGTAAGGATGAAGCCTTTGAAGCGTTTCGACGTTACAAAGCAGAAGTTGAGAATCAACTTAGCCTGCGGATTAAATCCATTCGTAGCGATAGAGGGGGAGAATATGTAGCGCCATTTGAGGAATACTGTGCCCAAGAAGGCATTATTCATCAAACGACGGCTCCATACTCACCTCAATCAAACGGTGTGGCGGAACGTAAGAACCGCACATTAAAGGAAATGATGAATGCCTTGCTTATCAATTCCTGTATTCCCCAAAACATGTGGGGAGAAGCCGTCCTTACCGCTAATACGATTCTTAACAGAGTCCCACATAAGGGTAAGGACAAAACTCCATATGAATCATGGAAGGGAAAGAAACCCACCTACAAATACTTTAAGGTGTGGGATTGTTTGGCAAATGTTGAAGTACCCAAGCCAAAGCAGGTCAAGATTGGGCCTAAGACTGTAGATTGCATATTCATCGGATATGCAAATAACAGTAGTGCTTATCGCTTCTTAGTGCATAAGTTAGATATTCCAGATATCCATCAGGGTACAATAATGGAATCAAGGAATGCTCTATTCTTTGAAAGTACCTTTCCTAGAAAGGAAAAAGACATAACCTCTCTCAAACGAAGTTATGCACAAAGCTCTCAAGAACCGGGAGTCCTTGATCGCCGGGATCCGAATGGTTCGATCTAGCGAATCTCGAGGTGGTGAACATCCGGAATCTAGTGTTCCGCATTCTCGAACTTGGAGACTCCAGATATGGGATCTAAGGCGAAGTAAAAGGGCCAGGAAGGATAAATCCTTTGGTCCTGACTTTGTAGCTTATATGGTTAATGATGAACCTAGGACAATTGCTCAGGCGTTGTCAACTCCAGAAGCACCGCTCTGGAAAGAAGCTATTGAGAGTGAAATAGGCTCCATTCTGCATAACCATACGTGGGAGTTGGTTGATCTTCCTCCGGGAAATAAACCGTTGGGGTGTAAGTGGATACTCAAACGAAAATACAAAGCAGATGGGTCTATAGACAAGTATAAAGCCAGGTTGGTAGTCAAGGGCTATCGGCAAACAGAAGGCTTTGACAACTTTGATACCTACTCCCCGGTATCCCGGATGACATCCATACGGGTATTCATTGCGATCGTAGCTTTGCGTGACCTTGAGATACACCAAATGGATGTCAAGACTGCCTTCCTAAACGGTGAGTTGGAAGAAGAAATTTATATGGACCAACCCGAGTGGTACGTGGTTCAAGGACAAGAGAATAAAGTCTTTCGACTTGTCAAGTCTCTGTACGGGCTGAAACAAGCCCCGAAGCAATGGCATGAAAACTTTGATAGTACTCTACTATCGAAGGGTTTCGCCATTAATGAGTGTGATAAGTGTGTCTACACGAAAGGTAACTCTGACTCGTTTGTTATGATATGCATGTATGTAGACGACATATTAATCATAGGAAGCAGTCCTAGGGTAATCCTAGAGACTAAGAACATGTTGAAACAATGCTTCGACATGAAGGATATGGGTATCGCAGATGTCATCTTAGGGATTAAAATCTCTAAGACGTCTGACGGACTGGTCTTATCTCAGTCTCACTACATCGAGGTTGTTTTGAGAAAGTTCGAGATGTTAGACAGTTCACCGATAAAGTCACCAATGGATACAAATCAAAAGCTTGATAAAAATCTTGGTGCACCTGTATACCAGGAGCGATATGCACAGGTGATCGGTAGTTTGATGTATATAACAAACCGCACCCGACCCGATATTGCTTACGCAACAATAAGTTGGCTAGGTTCACCCGTAATCCGAGTGATAATCACTTTGAAGGCGTTGAATCGGGTATTACAATACCCGAAATACACGTTAAATTACGGGTTACACTATTCGAGATATCCAAATTGTACTAGAGGGGTACAAAGATGCAAACCGGATATCCGATATAGAGAACACCAAGTCCACCAAAGGGTATGTATTTACAATTGGTGGTGGGGCTGTGTCTTGGAAATCCTCTAAGCAAACTTGCATCACCCGATCCACAATGGAATCGGAGTTTATCGCTTTAGACAAAGCAGGAGAAGAAGTTGAGTGGCTTCATGACTTCTTAGAGGATGTTCCGTGTTGGAACAAACCCGTACCTTCGGTAATGATCCACTGCGACAGACAGTCGGCTCTAGGAAGGGCACGGAATGCTATGTACAACGGCAAGTCTCGTCATATTCGACGGAGGCATAAGACCGTTAAGCAACTGATCACCACGGGTATAATATCCATTGATTACATTAAGTCAAAGGATAATATAGCAGACCCATTGACAAGGGGCTTACCGAAAGATCAGATGGCTTGCCTGTCTAGGGGAATGGGCTTAAAACCCAAATTATAAGGACCAATACAGCGGTAACCCAACCTTACTAACTGGAGATCCCAGTAATTTGGTTCAATGGGACAACTAAGTTGTAAAGGTTCAGTTGATCGCTTCGGTGGAAGTATGAGCACTTCGGATAGTGATTTCTGAAAAGAAACACCAAATCCAAAGCCGTTCCCGCGATAGACTTTAAGTGCTATCTCAGCAGTGGGTAAAGGTTAAGTTTTCAAAACTGTAATGCTCCTCAACAGTTGAGGTTAGGTTTTGGGAAACTTTTAATGGTTCCTAACACTTGTGAAGTGGGGTATAGCAGGATACCTTGTAGGAGACCACCTATTTAAGTGCGAGGACAGGCCGCCTCAAAATGAACGCACTTAAGAATCCAAGACGTTGTCCATGGCCAAAACGGACAAAACATTACGAAGAAGAGAGTAAGGGAATTTGTTGTGTTGGTACCATTGACTTGGCTTACACTAAACACTGACGGTTCAAGACATCACGTTCACCGCGCAGTAAGTAAGTCCGATGGTATTCAACTATGGAAGGTTCAAAGCTGATGCTACCACTCCTTATGCAACATCGGTCCGCTGAAATATTGCTGGAAATGAAAAAAGACACCATGTGAGTGCGCCAAAATATCTTTCAAGAGGGGATTGTTGGAAATTTGCCTTTGGCGGGAGTTGCGACCGACCAACTTTAACGGCTTAAACACTTGTGTTACGTATGTTGGAGAATCCGGTTCTTCACACATGCATGATCTACTAAGTACGTAGATAACCGTAGGGCCAAGAATCGCCAAATTTCATTGAGAAATGAAAGAGTTATTGGTTCACGAAGTGAGGTGTTTGAAGCATGGAAAGTGTGGTGTTGTGTTCAATTCTCCCTCATCGGTAGAGGAAGAAAGAATTGTTGTGTATATAAGACTCGAAATTGGTATGGGGTTTGGGACCCCAAGGGGTATCCCATGTGTTTAAAGGAGGGAGGACCTAGATGTGCTTCGGTTCAAGGAAAGACTACACGCGCGCCGCCGCCGCCCGTCCGGTCGGGTTCACGGGTTCACGGGCTGTGGGCCTTCTGATATTATCGTTTTGGGCCAGAAAACTTTGCCAGAAGTACAGTTTGATCCCAGAAGTTTCAGAAGTACAGTTTGGACCAGAATTCTTTTAGATGTACAGTTTGGTCCATGAAGTTTCAAGATGTACAGTTTGGTCCCTGAAGTTTTTCAAAAGTCAGAATTTCGACGGTCAGAACAGAAACGCCAAGCACTCAATTCAGCCATTTATTTTGGCTGAATTACTCCTCCTATAATGGCGAAATCCATTGGTCTTTTCACCATTTATTTTGGTGACTTTACTACCTCCATAATGGCCATTATTTGGCCAATAATGGCTATTATGGAGGCAGCTAAACAGCCCTCCCTCACCTATATAAACACCCCTTACACCATTGTTGAGGTAGACAGAAAAATATAGTTGCAATATACACAAAAATACACAAGCAAAACAGTTTTCTTTCTACACCTTCCTTGCATCATTTCTTGCTCAATATTCTTCAAGGTAGCATTTGAGTTTCCTTTGCTCAAGTGTTCCATTGCTGTTTTATCTTGGGAGACAAATTGTCCAGGACGTATAAAGGATACATACGGGGCAATATTGTCTTAAGGACAGAGTGCCACACTCGACTCAGCGAAAAACAGTTTTTCAGTTTTCTTGTTCATCTTTGTAATTTTCAGATTTCTAGTTGAATGGTAATTTCAATTCTTACATTAGCAGTTACTTGTAATTCCCGTTTTCTGCAACCTTTGTAATATCCAACAGATCCAACATGTGCGCGGAAGATCTTGAAGAGTCCGAGCAACATAGATCAAAAATAAAAAAGAAATTATTTTAAATAAATGGTAGTTAAAGTTTCACATGTCTTTACATTTTATATAAGTAGTTGTGAGGAGCCCAAACACGTCATGAATGAGAATGCTAAGATTAAATGGTTTTCAAAAGAGAAAGATGTCATTCTTTTGAGACAAACAAATCAATTGGACCTATTTTACCTTGTTGTATGTTAAGATATATTTGTTTAACTCCAGAAATCCAAATTAATTATGTTATATTTTAGTGGTGCATCTTCAGTGCCGGGTCTTTTATCGGAGAAAACGCCGCCGGTGGTGGTTGATTCGGGAGTGTACCCAACGGGCCCACGGATGCCGATGCAAACACAAAAGCTACTAAAATTTGTGGATACGACCCAATTGTGTAGAGGCCCATTGGATAATCCGGGGCATTGGTTGGTTACCGGGGCAAAATTGGACTTGGAAAGAGGGAAAATTTGCTTGCGGGTTAAATTCTCCTTGTTGAATATATCTTCTTAACAATTTGGCAAGTCCAAAAAAAAAAGTGGGTTGTAATCAATTGTTTTGAGAAATTGGTGGCTATGTATAATTTTTTTTAACTTTTTTAATTATTACATAGGGATAGGGTAAGGGAAATGGAAGAGGAGATTCAGATAGCCAACTAACTAAGCTACTAGATCTCTACGGTGACTATGTATATACTAAGTTATATGGGTAAAATATAGAGTCATTTATTTATTTATTTATTATTGGCATATAAAATGGGAGGGAGTATGGACATAGTAAAGTGATTTTTTATAATTTTTGTTGGCCGAGAAATGCAAAACTTGAGGATTTTTCTATCTTGAAATAAAGATAATGACCATCTTTTTCAGACTTTTAATCATATTTGAACTTTTCATGTATTTTAATATTACTTGTTTTTTGTTTGAGTTAAATTTTTGAGTGAAATTAAAGTTTTGGACTCGGTCAGTCATGTCAACATGGGCGTGTTGTGGGCTGGACATGCGGAAGTCATAGCCCGTAACTTAATTACGCAGGATGACCAGTTTTTGAGTCATTTTCTTGCGGTTCATTTACACTTTTTTGTACTGATGTTTAAGTTTTGCCTCTCAAAAAGAACTTACGCTTTCTGGGGCGTAAGAGTTATATGGGATCTGATATTAGTTGTGCCGGATTCGTAAATGTCTTAGAAGGAATAAATTTCATTTGAGACCAATTCATTTTGAAGGAAAATTGTGCAATTTCTTGTTTTCTTGTGCGGATTTCCCCTCATACGGATTGATCTTTATTTTTTGTCTCTTAAATCGTTAGTCTTTAATTTTTATCACTGTTTCTCAATTAATGAAAATTTATGGGCTAAACTACCCTTATTCGCTGGTCTACGAAACCAGAGATTCTTGGTTCGATCCCTAGCATAGTCGCTAAAAATAAATTTCAAAAGGCAAAGTCGACAGAAGTTATGTGGAAATGGAGTTATTCGGTATAAGTTATGCAGTAACTAATTCGCTCGCCATAAGTTGATAGAAACTTTGCCTTGTCCGGCATAAATTCTGTAAAAATGACGTTATGTCGGATAACTTATTTCTCACAGAACTTATGCCGGACAAGACAAAATTTATATTGCAAAATTAGGTCATAGATAAGAGTAGGCCAAACTTTTTTTTTTTCGATGTGAGGGATATTTTTTTATCACTTTTTTGTTATTTAAAGTGCCGAAGAGCAAAAATTAAAGACCACCGATTTAAGGGGCAAAAATTGAAGATCACTCCAAGATAGGGACATTCAGGCGAATTTCCCTTTTGAGTCGACAATTAAATGTTAGTCATTATTTAGAACATAATTAGAAAGTAATCACTTTTTAATGAAAAATGGTATCTGAAAAAAATATTTCTCGCAAAAATTCGAAACTACCCGGTATACATTGGTGAAGTTCGAAACTTTGAAAGTAAATCAGCCCAATGTGTTGGAGTCCGAAAAGTTTATGGAGTTTGAAACTCAAGGAACGACTCCTCCAAGTTTTTTCATGGACTTTGAAATATGTATCAAGAGTGAAATACTAATAAAATTTTAAATCAATACCATGAGTAAATTAATGACAAAATGTGTAAGTATTAAAATAGGTATAATGAGTGAAATAAGTATATATAATAATGACGAAATGTGTAAGTAAAACCAGTTTACTTAATTATTGCATGTTCTCGTTGATGCGGATGTAAATAATTAAAGGAAATGACATATTTTAAGTAACTAACTTATTTATATAATGAATATTTGAGAATATGCGCAAAAAATTCTTTAAAATTTGAATCGAAAGTGTCTAGTAGACATGATTTATTATGTGTCCAGATATTTCATTGGAATAAATCGTAAGTCGAGTATCTAATAAAATTTATTAGCAAATTTAGAGGTTGTCTATTGATTTGCGTTTTTGCCCTTTACAAACTATTTTTTAGTTTTACAAGTGATCTTCATTTCTTTTTAGACATAACAACAACAACATATCCAGTGAAATTCCACAATGTGGGGTCTGAGGAGGGTAGAGTGTACACATACCTTACCTCTACCTTGGTAGGTAGAACGGTTGTTTCCGAGAGACCGTCGGCTCAAGACAAGGCACAAGCTCAAGCAAAGTACACAAACAAAATGAGTAAATCATGATTGCGAATTCTGAAAAAAAGAAGCAATAACTAATGCAAGTAAATAAAACAAATAAAACACACATAACAACATAAATCAAACGTCAAAAGACTATAAGACAATATTATGTCTACCAGTATGCTAGGCTAAGCGAGCCTAAATTATAAAAGGGCAAGATGTCGCATTTTCTCCCTTCTTGCTGCCTTCTTTTTCTTTGGTGATTGAATTATTGGAGATATTTTCCCTCTTTTACAACCTGTTTGCACGTCACAAATGGACTTTTCGTTATCTTTATTTATTTCTTTGGGCTCTCATGAAGCATAAATAGACATATTTTTAATCTTTTTTTTTTCACCACTACTCATTAGTCATTTGTAAGCATAACATATTGTTAACTGAAAATTCATCTAAAAAGTTTTTAAGTCTTTCAAAGGGCATGGCCTAGCAGTAGAAGATAGGTATGGAAATGATCTTAAGAACCAAGATTTTAATCCTGTTAGAGGTATGTAAAATATTTTCACCTACTTAAGTCGTAGTCGGTAAGTTGCCCGGTTCAAAGACGGACTCATTATTTGAAATTTATGAGTTTTTATATCTATAGCAAGTGAATATTAAATAATAAGTAAATTTACAGTCAACTATTTAGAATATTTAATGAATTTTATAATATGTATACAAGACTGAGTTCACATAAAATTGTGACCGACCCTCTAGATCTGTCCCACCAGTTTAAGTGTTAGTGTAAAATATATATCCAAAACCCCATTGAATTTATCTAGCTAGGTGTGCAAAAATTGTTCATAAGACAACTTTTATTGAAGAAGCTAGGTAATTATATTATACATTTTTTAATTAAAGTTAAATGTGTTCGATTAAATATCACGAATACTCTGGGTAAGTCGTTTTACAGATGGCAGATTATGTTGTGAATTGCGATCAATCTTCCTACGGAAATACCTTTAGAAACAATTAAGATAACATACCCACTATGTTCATGATATTATTGCTTCTTATATGCGTCGGTTCATATACTAAATATGCAGAAATTATAAAGCAGAAATTATTTATGACGTGAATAATAAAGAATAGATGGTCACGTGGAGACTAATAATAAATTGATTGTGTTAGATTATGCGAGCCCAAAAATACTTTTAATATGGTGCATTATTATTCATTTAAATTAAGTCCGCACGATTTTCTTCAAAAACCTCACTTTCTTAACAGATCCTAACACCTTTCACGTATATAGTTTCCCCAATATATCTTTTCAAATATATATATATATATATATATATATACGTGCATAAAATAATTCCTTTCATATATTTTTATTATATTTTATATCATGTATAAAATAATATATAAACTCTTGAATAAATATCATTTCATACTGGGAGCTCAACACAGTCGCTGACAAGCTGGCAAAGAAGGAGCAGTAAGGAAAGTTTTTGGGCAAAACAACAATTTGGTAGTTCCTCCCGTATATGTATTTACAGTTATTTGGGCAGACATGGAAGGAAAAATGTACACTAAAAGTATTTTAAATGTGTTATCGTCCGATGTGTTTGTCATTTTATCGGCTGACGAAATCAGATGACAAATTGATTCCTTAACTAAGCGATTTGAGCTAGAAGCAGAACTCTAACTTCCAGCAATGAGTTTCCTAACTACTCCAGAAAGCGTTAGGATGGTGAGTGAGTAAACTAAGAGGTAAGAAACATAAATGCAGTTGAGTACAATAAAGTAAAGGATAAAATGAAGTAAAAGGATAAAGATAGCTAAAAATTGAGTTGTTTGATTGATTGTGTTGTGTTCGTATATACAAAGACTGATCCGATTATAGTACAAAAAAAGAAAAAGAAACTGTACAACGTGATCCCCCAATGTCAGCCATCAAGTAACCCACTAAGTTCAATGGCCGACTATGGGGAAGGTGGTGCTGATTTTCTCGCCCTCTACTCCTCTTGCTCGGATAATAGCGCTTTCTTTTAGCTGTTGTTGGCCGTTACCACTTCTAGGGGTCCGGAAACCCTTTTGACTTGGTCATTGAGGCGTCTGCATCTGAGTGGGTCCTAGTCGTACCTCTAGGTAACAACTCGACTAAGATGCCTTAGTAGCAGATGAGGTTCTTATAGTTGAGGGCTAGGAGTAAATTCTGCTCTGGAACAGTTCGGCTGTCACTGAATTCGGCTAAACACTTAAATTACTTTTGAGTGTTAACAATTGCCCCCTACATTAACTCGAGTGTGACTGTTAAGTTGATGTATCCGAAAGTAGCCGTCGTTTCAGTCTGACAGTCGCGCATGTCACTTCAATCGTCTCGACAACAGTGCATGCAACGATGATCACTTCTTGAAATGTGTTTCCCTTTTAACTGAGGCGTCTCCATCACCACGAATTAGCTCTGATGATTTTCGACCATGCTTTTGAAAATAATAAATTAATCTCAGCCGCGCCTCTGAAGGTTATTTAAGGAAATGTATCCCCCATAGGTTTCTCACCTAATCTTTGGCCCTTTTCTTAGTCGGAAACCATGGCTTCATCTTTTTTATCTCGAAGTTCAAGAAAAATCATTTTAACTGATAGTGACCTGACCCCTACTTTGTCCTTCGTTGATGAACAATTAGTTCTGACTCTGTACGGTGGACCAGAACAAGGTGATTCTCTCTTGTTTCAGTACCTCAGCCCGATAAACCATGACTTTCTTTCTATTTGTGACTGATTCACCGGCGGCCGATGTTCGGCTAACGTTCATACTTGGCCAACTAAGGTCGCTCATTATTCGGGTTGGTTGGACCGAGTGAAGTTGGTAACAGAAGCCGAATGGAGGTGCATGGGTCCTTTTGATGCCGCCGCACTGTCGGAATTTGATTTCCACTGTAACGCCAGACTCGGGTATGTGCGGCGCCTCTGTTTTTGTGCTTGTTCCATCCCAATAACATGCCCAATTTCTTGGGTCAGCAGTCCGGTGTACTTGGGCCTCGGCCCCAACAGTTCTTCAATGCTGCGGGCCCAAATCCGATGCCGACACCCACCGATTTTGAGACCGCCATACATACACTTGGATTAAATCCTCCAGACGCAAATTGGTACATGGGCACCAGCGCCACTTCTCACATGACGTCCGACCAATGTACTCTCTCGTCTTATTCCAATTTGAGCAAAAATTGTGGCATTATTGTTCGTAATGGCAATATAATTCCAATTTGTGGTTACAGTAATACAACTTTATCCCCCTCACATCCACCTCTTGTCTTGAAAAATACCGTTCATGCCCCGAACTTAATTTATAATTTGGTGTCTGCCAAAAATTCACCACTGATAATTGAGTTTCTGTTAATTTTGCTCCTTTTGGGTTTTCTGTGAAGGATATCAAAACGGGGATACCTCTCATGAGATGCAATAGTATAGGATATCTTTATCTAATCACGCCCGCCTCCAGTTTTTCAAGTCAAGCCATGCCATGCCATCAACATTTGCAGCTCTAGTTCCTTCCTTGTGGCATGCACGTTTGGGTCACCCTGGGTCATCTATTGTTTCTTATTTGCATAAAAACAATTTTATTTCTTATAAGGGTACGCGTAGTATTCCCAGTTGTCATTCATGTCCTTTAGGAAAACATGTTAGATTACCATTTGTAGCCTCTACGTCTCGTACTTTGATGCCTTTTGATATTATTCATAGCGATTTATGGACTTCTCCCGTTCTCACTTCTGTGAGCCATTGTTATTATTAAAGCTGGCCAGTGGGTCGGGACAGCCCGACCCCGACCCAAGCCTGTCCCGAGCCCGCCCCGACCCCGCCAAAAAAAAATAAAAAATTACGGGGGCGGGACTCGAACTCGGGACGGGACGAGGTCTAGTCCCGCGAGACCCGAGCCCGCCCCGACCCCGAGACCCCCCGACCCCGACCCCGACCCGCTTTGCAAAAATGGCCGTTGCACCAACGTCCATTTTAGATTATGGTCGTTGGCCAACCAACGGCCATTTTAGCCCCCCCCCCCCCCCAACCCCCTACCCCTTAATATTTATTTTTAACCCAATTTTATATTTAACTATAAATAACTCATTTTATAAATTCATCTTTCTTCATCTTTCTCACAAATCTTCCTACAATCTCTCTAATTTCTCAATATATCTCTCTACAATTCTACATTGTTTGCTAAATATTCAATTTTATTTATTCATTTGGGAATTGGTAGTGAAGTTGGCAACTAGCTTGAGGATCTTCCATCGAGCAAAGTTTCAATTTTCAACCTCTCGATTACACGTCGACGTTACGTCGGCGTTTGGTACATTCGTTCCTTCATTAAATTATTATTGTCTGTTTATTTAGTTTAGATCACTTAATTTTATTGTCTTTAATTATTTATTTATTATCATAATTAAAATGGAAGGATTAAAAGGTATGTTTAAGGGTAAAGGTAAGGGTGCTTCTTCTAGTAGGGGCAACCAGGGCAAGGGTACTTCTTCTATTACATTAGATAACGCTTCTAGTAACAATTACGCAATTACAATTTTAAAAAATAGTTTAACTCCATCTTTTCCAGACCATTTTCATATAAAATGCGCGTGCCATATATATAACTTAATTGTAAAGGATGGTCTATCACTTTTTGAAGACATTCTTAGTAAAATACAATTTTCTATAAACTTTATTTTTAAAAGTAATAAAGTACAACGTAGAAAAGAATATAAAAAAATTTGTCATGATTGTGGACTACCTTTTAGAAAAATTCCACAAGAAGTATCCACTAGGTGGAATTCTTTATACGAGCAACTACTTGTTGCTTATGACTATAAATTACCTATAACTTTATTTTTTAACTCTCATAATAAAAAGCCAGCTGATATGATTTTAGATAGTGATTGGGAAAAAATTTCCGAACTTATTGTATTTTTAGAGAAATTTTTTCAAGCAACAAAAGAATTTTCCGGTATATATTATCATACTATTTCAACTATGTTATTTTATATAACTCTAATATTTTTATTACTTAGTGAATATATGGAAAAACTACCTTATAAGGCGCCTATTAAAAAAATGTTTGTCAAAATAAAAAAATATTTTATTCCTATTCCCTCTATTTATATTATTGGTTCTCAGTATTAAATCCTACTATTAAAATAGACGGTACTAAATCATTAATTGAAACTATTTACGATTGTATAGAAGTACTACCACCTCCAAGTCCCAAAAATCTAAATCACCCACCACCTATTGAACAAACTAAAGAAGAAGTATTGTCTAGCGTAGAACACCAATGCAAAAATATATATAGATTTTATCAACAAGAAAATGCTAGTAACTTACCACTTCCATACCATCTTCTTCATCTTCAATACAACCTCACAAAAGACATGTTGTTTCTCGCGGCTAGTATTGAAAGCCTCGTAAATAGAATGTGCGGCCGTACCTCTACTAACCAAATTAGCGAGTTCGATATTTTTGTTTTGCGGGGTTCTCGTACCGTATCAAGAAGTTATCAATGAAGATGGACATGAAGACTTGTTTGAAATACCGGAGGGAGAATGAGAAGACCTTTCCGACACTTTCAATGATGGCTCGAGATGTTTTGAACATTCAAGCGTCGTCAACTGCGTCTGAAAGCGCTTTTTCTCGCAGCAGATATCAAATAGGAGATCACGGACACTCATTAGCCGGAGACGACTTGGAAATTGCGGATTATTCGTAGAGATTGGATACGAGCGGAGCGGAGAAGGTGCGGTCAACCGGAGATCAACGAAGAAGATGATGAAAACTACAACGAAATCTTAACCGAAGGTAGTGGAAGCGACGTGGATCAATTTGACCAACAAATACCAATTCCAACCGAAGAACCACATGAAATCATCAAGCAATTAGAACATGTTTTTTTGAGAATGTAATTTTTTTAATTGTAATTTTATTATGTAATTTGTAACTTTTGGACAACACCACAAAGTTGCAATTTAGATTTTAGACAATTGTATTTGTATTACAAAAAAATCATATGTCTATTAAATAATATAAGAGGCACAAAAACAAAGCTTGGGATGTTTTTATTACACTATCTTGTTTTGTTTATTGAGTTTTTTTATACATATGTTATTTTTTTTTTTTAAAAAAAAAAAACCCGCCGTATCCCGACCCGAGCCCGAGCCCGCCCGACCCGAGCCCGACGGGATCGGGATCGGACGGACTTGCTCCAATCCCGCCGACCCGACCCCGCCGAGCCCGCCGGACCCGACCCCGCCCCTTCTCCCATCCCGCCCCGACCCCGACACCGCCGGACCCGGCCCGCCAGACCCGAGCCCGCCACTCCACTGGCCACTCCTAGTTATTATGTTCTATTTTTGGATGATTATTCTAATTTTTATGGACCTTTCCGTTAGCGAAAAAATCACAAGTTTTTTCCACATTCTTAAATTTTAGAGCATTCATCTGTACCCAATTCGAACGGGACATCAAAAATATTCAATGTGATAATGGCAAAGAATATGCTAATGGGTTGTTTCGAGATTTTTGTGATGCTAATGCATAGTTTTTCATTTCTCTTGTCCTCATACGAACTCACAAAATGGGAAAGCCGAATGAAAAATTCGTACCATTAATAATATTGTCCGAACTTTATTGGTCCATGCTTCCGTACCCCCTTCCTTTTGGGATCATTCTCTACAAATGACTACTTATCTCTTTAACATACTTCCTACCAAAGGATTGGCATATTCTTCCCCTCTTAAAATCCTCTATAATAAGATCCTTCGTATTCACATCTTAGGGTCTTTGGGTGCTTATGTTATCCACTATTTCGATCAACTACAATTAACAAATTTCAAATCCGTTCTACCGCTTGTGTATTTTTGGGTTGTCCGTCTAATCATCGTGGTTACAAATATTTTGATTTATCGTCTAATAAAATCATCATTAGTCGCCATGTTATTTTTTATAAAACCCAATTTCCGTTTGCTAACGTAAGTAGTCGCGGGCGTAGTTCGTATAATTTTTTAGATGACAAGGTCTTCCCATATATTATCCACCATTTATCGGACTTGTACCGCACCCCAAATCCGACAGTGGGCCCACTGCCCGTTGGCCCTACTGTTCCATCGCGTCTGTCCGGTACGCCAGACACTCGGCCCAGTACCGATCTCGTTATTGTTCTAGTGGTCCAGCCCACTGCCCCAGTTTCCATTCCAGCCCTTGTTTTCGTCATTGGGCCAGCAGACCCACTGCCTGTTGGTCGGTCAGTCACCAGCCCACCCACTGCCCAAAATCCACTCGCTTCCTCCTCGTGTTAAGGGACAGCTACTCGTAGTCAACGGGGTATTTTTAAACTAAAACAATATTTTTATCTCAATTCTAATGTCTCTAAATCCCCTCTACCACGTAACCTAGTGTCTTCCTTAAATGACCAGAATTGGAAATTGGCTATGAACAATGAATATAATGCTCTTATTAAAAATAAGACGTGGGAATTGGTCCCTCCGTCCTTCTAGTGTTAATATTATTCGGTCTATATGAATTTTTACTTATAAAGATAATTCAGATGGCTCTTTTGCGAGACATAAGGCTCGTCTTGTATGTGATGGTAAAACTCAACATGTTGACGTGGATTGTGGTGAGACATTTAGTCCGGTGGTCAAACCGTCTACCATTCGCATTGTTCTCAGTTTGGCTCTTTCAAAGGCGTGGCCCATTCGTCAACTAGATGTGAAGAATGCTTTCTTATATGGTGATATTAAGGAGACAGTTTACATGCATCAACCTTTGGGTTTTCGAGACCCCGCGTATCCTAATCATGTATGTTGATTGAAGAAGTCCTTGTATGGGCATAAACAAGCCCCACGGGCCTGGTATAAGCGATTTGCAGACTATGTATCTACTATTGGGTTCTCTCACAGCCGATCTGATAATTCTCTGTTCATCTATCCTCGTGATACTTCCTTGGCATATATTATATTATATGTGGATGATATTATCTTGACAGCTTTTTCTGATGATTTACGCAAGTCTATCATGACACTACTCAGTTCTGAATTTGCTATGAAAGACTTGGGGCCCTTGAGTTACTTCTTGAGGATTGTTGTCACTCGTCATGCGGGAGGGTTGTTCTTATCCCAACACACCGCTGAGATAATTGAGTGAGTTGGTATGTCCTCATGTAAGTCTACTTCCACTACAGTTGATACCAAACCCAAGCTAGGTGTTGTGGCTAGCTCACCTTACGAGGATCTCACTCACTATTGGAGTCTTGCTGGAGCTCTTCAGTATCTTACTTTCACGAGACCGGATATTACGTATGCCGTACATCATATGTGTTTGTTTATGCATGATCTTAGGGTGGAGCACATGAATGCGCTCAAACGCATTATCTGATACATCCAGGGAACACTTGACTATGGTTTGCATCTATATCCATCATCAGCCTCTACACTTGTCTCGTATACCGATGCTGATTGGGGTGGCTGTCCGCACACCAGACTTTCTACGTCTAGATACTATATGTTTCTTGGCGATAACTTAGTCTCATGGTCTGCCAAACGACAGGCTACCTTATCACGCTCCAGTGCAGAGGCCGAATATCGAGGGGTCGCCAATGTGGTCTCTGAATCATGTTGGTTACGTAATCTTCTCTTGGAGCTTCACTTTCCCATTCAACACCAGCGCACTAAACATATTGAGATGGATATCCATTTTATTCGCAAAAGGTAGCTCGTGGACAAGTACATGTATTACATGTCCCTTCCAAGTATCAAATTGGAGACATTTTTACTAAAGGTCTTCCCTCGGTTCTATTTGAAGATTTTAGGGACAGTCGCAGTGTACGAAGACCGCCAGCTATGACTGCGGGGGTGTGAAAGTATACCGTGATATACACTGTATACACAGCGTATATAATGCCTTGTTTATACCGTGTATATCACAGAAACACAAAACATTTTGGATTGTGATATACATGCCAAGTATATCACAGTTTTGAGCTAGTTTTGATAATAGGTTTTTGTATATAATTAGCATTGTATACTTACCATAATTATAGAATTCTTATACAAATAGAATATGATTTTGGGAGTAGAATAGAATTTTTCATATTATGAAAATTGTAAATTGTATATATACTCTTTTATTAATGAAAATAATGAAGCGATTATTTCTTTTACTTACTTTGCCAGCTATTCCCTAGTTAAATGAATCACTCCCAAGTTGGTTATAAAATATTCACATTTCTTGAGTCTAGTCTTCTTGATATGGTCAATGAGGTAAGCCAATCATAACCTTATGCTCTCTCTTTTAATTTATGTGTTTTACTTTTCTTTTTAGTCTGCTTAAAAAAGAATGTCATTTTTCTAAATTTAGTACGTAATTATTTAACTATAACATTTCACATGACATGTTTAAAACCACAAGATGATATTTGATACATTACACATATTTTAGCTTAAGACCGCAGAATTCAAGAATCTTCCTTATTTTCTTAAACAACGAGAGCCCCCTTTGCAAATATAACCGTTGCACCAACGACAATTTTAGATTTTGGCCGTTGGGTAACGGCCATTTTTGGCTTCCCCCCTCCCCCTTAATATTTATTTTTAACCCATAAGTTATTATATTTACACTTTAACCTAATTTTCCAACTATAAATAACTCATTTTCTCTTCATCTTTCTCACAAATCTTCCTACAATCTCTCAATATATCTCTCTACAAGTCTACATAGTTTACTAAATATTTAATTTTATTTATTCATTTGGGATTTGGGAGTGAAGTTGACAACTAGCTTGAGGATCTTCCATCGAGCAAAGTTTCAATTTTCAACCTCTCGATTACACGTCGACGTTACGTCGACGTTTGGTACATTCGTTCCTTCATTAAATTATTATTGTCTGTTTATTTTATTTAGCGCACTTAATTTTATTAGCTTTAATTATTTATTATCATAATTAGAATGAAAGGATTATGAGGTATGTATAAGGGTAATGGTAAGGGTGCTTCTTCTAGTAGGCGCAACCAGGGCAAGGGTACTTCTTCTAGTCATCTTATTCCTACACAGGATGATTTTGTTGATATTCAACATTTTCCTACAATACCATTAGATTTAGACGAGGAGCTATTTTCTGGAACTCAAAAAGACTTTAATTTAGACGATGATCTAGATGATACACCCACTAATGTTGATGACAACACACTCACTAGTGCACCTTCAACTGAAATACCTCATATTCCCCCTAGTATGAGACGAGGTCCAACAAAACGACCATTAAAATCAGATGCATGGACATTTTTTGATAGGGATGTAGAGAATCAAGTAGCTATATGTAAAATTTATAAAAATGTTTTAAAATTTAAAACTGGAAAAGGTCACGGTGGGACGGGGGGTTTAATTAGACACGTAGTAAATGCTCATCCAGCTAGGTATGTCCAATACCAGGCTTCAAAAACGTGTGCGCAAACGCCCGCTCCATCGGGATAAGGTTCACATACTGATACTGTCCCGGATCAAGTACAAGGTCAAATTAACCCTATGACGGGGGGAATTGTAGGCTCTAAATACAATAAACATATAGATAGGGAAGCAATATCAAAATTAGTTGTTGTGGAGGGTTTGCCCTTTTCATTTCTGTCATCTCCCGATTTTATTCATTACATTAGAGATATATATAATCATGCTTTTAACGGTTTTCCTATATCAACTTGTTAAGAGAGATGTATTTAAATTCGCGCATGAATATCAACAATATTTACGTTATTCATTATATCATTTTAATGGCAAAGTATCTATCACGTCGATATAGGTCGTAGTACTAACGGCCATGATTATTTAACTGTAACTTGTCATTGGATAGATTATAAATGGTCTATGCAAAAACGTATCTTAGCGTATAGATATATAGATGATAGGCACACTGGTACTTTTATTGCAGATAATATTTATCAAGTGTGTCATTATTACGGAATAACCGATAAAATTATGACTATTACATTAGATAACGCTTCTTCTAACAATTACGCAATTATAATTTTAAAAATAGTTTAACTCCGTCTTCTTCAGATCATTTTCATATAAAATGCGCGTGCCATATATATAACTTAATTATAAAGGACGGTCTATCACTTTTTGAAGACATTCTTAATAAAATACAATTTGCTATAAACTTTATTTTTAAAAGTAATAAAGTACAACGAAGAAAAGAATATAAAAAAACTTGTCACGATTGTGGACTACCTTTTAGAAAAATTCCACAAGAAGTGTCCACTAGGTGGAATTCTTTATACGAGCAACTACTTGTTGCTTATGACTATAGAAAACCTATAACTTTATTTTTTAACTCTCATAATCAAAATCCAGCTGATATGATTGTAGATAGTGATTGGGTAAAAATTTCGAACTTTGTATTTTTAGAGAAATTTTTTCAAGCAACAAAAGAATTTTCCGGTATATATTATCTTACTATTTCAACTATGTTGTTTTATATAACTCTAATATTTTTATTACTTAGTGAATATATGGAAAAACCAGCTTATATGACAGTTATTAAAAAAATGTTTATCAAAATAAAAAAATATTTTATTCATATTCCCACTATTTATATTATTGGTTATGTATTAAATCTGACTATTAAAATAGACGGTACTAAATCACTTATTGAAACTATTTACTATTGTATAGAAGTACTACTACCTCCAAGTCCCAAAAATCTAAATCACCCACCACCTATTGAACAAACTAAAGAAGAAGTGTTGTCTAGAGTAGAACACCAATGCAAAAAAATATATAGGTTTTATCAACAAGAAAATGCTAGTAACTTACCGGCTTCCATACCATCTTCTTCATCTTCAACACAACCTCACAAAAGACATGTTGTTTCTGCGGCTAGTATTGAAAGCCTAAAAAATAGAATGTGCGGCCGTACCTCTACTACTAACCAAATTAGCGAGTTGGATATTTTTGTTTTGCAAGGTTCTGTACCGTACCAAGAAGTTATCAATGAAGATGGTCATGAAGACTTGCTGAAATACCGGAGGGGAATGAGAAGACCTTTCCGACACTTTCATTGATGGCCCGAGATGTTTTGAACATTGAAGCGTCATCAATCGCGTGCGTCGAAAGCGCTTTTTCGCAGCAGATATCAAATAGGAGACCACATACACTCATTAGCCGGAGACAGCTTGGAAATTGCAGTATTATTCAGAGATTGGATACGAGCGCAGCGGAGAAGGTGCGGTCAACCGGAGATCAACGAAGAAGAAGACGAAAACTACAACGAAATCTCCTCCGGAGGAGGTGGAAGCAACGTGGATCAATTTGACCAAGAAATACCAATTCCAACCGAAGAACCACATGAAATTATCAAGCAATTAGAACATGTGTTTTTTGAGAATGTAATTTTTTTAATTGCAATTTTATTATGTAATTTGTAACTTTTGGACAACACCACAAAGTTGCAATTTCGACAATTGTATTTGTATTACAAAAAAATCATGTCTATTAAATAATATAAGAGGCACAAAAATAGCCTTGTGATGTTTTTTATTACACTATCTTGTCTTGTTTATTGAGTTTTTTTTTATACATATGTTATTTAAAAAAAAGGAAAACCCGTCGGAACCCGCCCCGATCCCGACCCCGACGGGATCGGGACGGATCGGGCAAGTCCCGCCTGGGCCCGCCAAACCCGAGCCCAAGTCCCGCCACCACTAAGTCGACCCACAACTAACTCGGCCCGCCAAACTTTCTTTTTTTAGCCCAAAATAACTGGCCACCACTAAGTCGACGCACAACTAACGTAAGTAGTCACTTACTCTTTCTTTCTCTCCTGCGGACCCTTCGCCTGCTAACAAGGAGAACGACGCACAACTAACGACTTCTGATCGGGCCTCTATCAAGCGAGGCCCTTCGCTACATATACTTTCTTTTTTTAGTCTATTCCAAAATAACTGACCTCTTTCTATACTGGAAATGTACTTACTTTTTTTAAAAAAATCTATACAGGTATTGTAGATGAATCTCTAGTTGACTCATTCAATTTGCCATTGTATATTTCCCTCTCTTGAAGACATGACTAAAGTGGTGGAGAAAATTGGTTGTTTTAGCATAGAGAGAATAGAGCTAACATATCCCCATTTCAACATTGATGCAAAGAGTTTCACAAGTCACCTAATGGTTTCGAAGGAATATTCACTAAACATTTTGGAAGATGAAATGTTTGAGAGGACTTTGGGAAAAATCGAAGAGATTTCTGCATGGTTGAAAGCTGAATATTACCATGTGCAACTTGTAATACAAGTACTCCAGGATATTTAATTTTGGACTTTTTCTTAATTTTTTACTAAATTATGCTACAATCTATATCTGGGAAAAACTTAAACATGTACCCCATATTTAAATCAAAATAATGAATAGATGACATATATCTTTAATTACATAGTCTTATTATTCTATCATAATTAATTAATATGCATTCACATCAAATTATCACTTGATCATGTAAAATTAATATAATTTAACATAAACATGACATATATGGATATTTTTCCCACTTTTCTAGTGTCATTGGAATACCTTCAAATGCTCAGTTCAATAGGAAAAAGGAATTAAAATTGCTTTGCCAGTACCAAGAGAAATTGTAGTGTGCAATACAGATGTAGAAACTAAATAAACTAATTGGTTATCATTTTTACCAGACATCAAAACCAAAAGAAAAGAGAAGATTAATTAAAAACTTACTAGCTACTGCTCTAAAAACAATTTCATATACTGACCAAGGATCTTTTTCTATAATTGTTACAATGTCTGAAAAGCCACCCCTATATAGTTTGCAAATAATGCGGTGCAACCTTGCTAAATAATGAAGATGAATGGTGTTTTATCGAGAAAGTATTAAATAGAAATATCTGCTTATTAAATCAATACCAATACCGAATCCGTTCTGCTAGTCCCTCTTTCCTTTTGAGGAAGCACTTCTCTTCACTCTCCTTGAAGAAAGCGAAGGTAAAAAACCAAAAGAAAAGGGAAGGTAAAGATTGATATTGTTCTTTCCCTTGTTTGGTTAGGATGGAAGACCATAAAATCACAAATTAAAAGAAACAACAATATAGTAGCTTAAACACTTGTATACAATTTACTATGAATAGAAAATCAACATGAAACACCGCTCATGGACCTTGCTTTCCCTATCCCCTCCAAGAAAGTCATTTTCCTATGGATCTTGTTTTTCTCAAAAATTTTGACCAACCAACCACGAAAAAAATTGAAAAATTATTTTCAAAAACTATTTTCCTTCATAACAAACACACCCTTAGAGGAAAATCAAGCCAAGCACTTTTTCTAATGCAGTTTCTCTATAGTCCATTAATAATTAACAACTCACCAAAAACAAGAAAACAAAGAGACATTCAAGTACTACTAATGCAGCTTCTCTATAGTTTCCATTAATTTACAACACATCAAAAAAACAAGAAAACAGATAAAGACCTCATTTGGCCTTACATCTGAGGTAACATTTGTTCAGCAACAGATGCCAAACCCTGCATCAACCTGACTATCTCGGTCGTGTCATCGAGATAGTATTTTGCCTTGCTGGGCTTCCGGCCAACGGTGCAAGCGAAGACTTCGGCTGATGGAGCCATGGACGGGCCAGACACCGAGCTCATGATCACCTCGAACATGTCTTCATCCGATCGGTCATCTCCTATGCAGAGGACAAAATCTGGCGACATTCCTTTCTCTTGCATTGCAGTAAGCAGGCGCTTGGCAACAAGCCCTTTGGATACACCCTGTAGGAAGGAACACAATTTTGAGGACATACATTCACAATACCAGAAATTAACCATATGCCAAGGATTAAAAATGTATAGAGAGAAGATTTGAGTTTACAATTGTAAGGGTTAGATAGAACTTTGCCACATCATCAGAGTTGCTATACAAAATTGTATATGAACAATGCAGTCGGCCCCTCTCCCCAGGCATATAAATCATACTCCCTCCGTCTCAATTTAAGTGTGTCTTACTTTCGTTTTTGGTTTTCCTCAATAAGAGTCTCTTTCTATATTTAGTAAGTTTTTGCAAGTTTAAGACTACAAGATTTAAATGTCTACACAACATTAATTTAAGACCATAAGATTCAAAAGTCTTCCTTTATTTCTTAAATTTCGTGTCTAGTCAAACTAAGACACTTAAATTGGGACGGAGGGAGTACCAAAAAAAGAAACAAAACAGCTATGTTGCTTGGACTCTTCAAAAATGTCAACATGTGTGTGTTGAATCCTCCAAAAGTAGTGCACTTTTGGAGGATGCGACGCGGGTGCGGACGTACTTTTGGAGAGTTCTAGCAACAGAGCAAACAAGATCACAAACAAAGATAACAAATGTTTCACATTTGAGGTCCTATAGTTGTTTTGCTCTCAAGTCCTCTCTTTTCTTTTATCCCGAAAGTTTTTATGAGAAGAGAGAAAATAACAAACATGGATTCAGACTAATTACTTTTTTCCCTAAAGAGGGTTTGTATCTGCTTCAATGAATCTAATATAAGCAAAGTCGATATGGTCTCATTCAGTCAACGAAATTACAACTCAAAGATGTAGATTTAACTTTACATGAGTCACATATCTACAAGTAAAGGCGTTGGCGCGATATTATGGAATGGTTGCTCTATTATCAACTTTTATGATTTAGAATCTTACATTAATTTTATTACTAATCATATCCAACCAGATTGAGTTAGAAACAAGGAACTTCCTACAGTTTTTCACTGAGAATCAAGAATTAAGATTGAAACCTAGTCTTTCACCTCGTAAATGCATTGCCACGCCTCTAACGGACAAACCAAGATACATCCAAAATCATATATCTTCCTAAACAACAGTTAATTTTAATTAGTACAGTCTACAAGCAAGCAATATAAGTATTTTCGCTCCCGCAGATGCCCTCCATTTCTACAGCAGAGCTAAAATACATACCTGAGGTTTAACTTCCACTATATTCTGTCCACTCTTGACAGTGACAGGTTCATTAGCCAGCACACTTTCTAGGTGATCAAGAAGTTCTTTAGCCTGACACGATCCGAAATCCGGATCCGCATCCTCGTAACACCAGACCATCGATGTTTCCTTGTCTTCAATAACCGATCCATCAGTAGTCTCAGTGTAAAGTTGCATAACAGGCTCCGCAATTTCTTTCCAAGAACATTCTACTTCTGGTATACACGTTTCCCATTCTTCATCTTGATTCATCCTGCAAATTGAAAGAACTGTTTGAAATTCGAACATGTGCATAAACTGTGAATACGTATCAAAAGGAAATAAGTTAGAACATCAAGCAATACCTCAAGAAATAGCCATGCTCGGCTGCAATACCGAGTTTCTCACAAGTTGGAAACCAGTCAGCTAGCGTCTTTCGGCTTCTAGCACTAACAATGAAAACCATATTGTTCTTGTCTCTGCCCAATGTTTTGATGATTTCGATGGTTTTAGCACTCGGCTTCTTATCAATTGCATTTTGAGGCATCAAAGTACCGTCGTAGTCTAGAAGGATTGCCCTGGTTGTTGTCCTTTTATATGCTGAAACTATATGCTCCATTGAAAGCTTTCTAAAATTCGGATCAAGTGAAACAACCCGAAAACTTAAGCCGAATCCAATACCCCAGCATCTCCGTCTTACATGATCCCTGCACGTTCTCTCTAAATCTTGCAAGAAACTTCGAGCCCAATATCCAACATCATGGGTGCTAACATACCTGTAATGTTTCTCGTGCCTAAGTTGCTTCTCTGGCTCAGGCATTACTAAAGCAGAGTCCATCGATTCGGCAACGACGTCAATGTTCCATGGATTTACTCGGATTGCTCCGCTCAACGAGGGAGAACACCCAATAAACTCGGACACAACTAACATGCTCTTCTTTGGCATAGACGAGTCCAGTTTCAGAACCTTATCCAGCTTGTCATTTCCTTGGCGACTAATTATATACTCATATGGTATAAGGTTCATCCCGTCCCTGACAGCTGTCACCAGGCAACACTCTGCAACAACATAATAAGCAATCCTTTCGTAAAACTTTAGCGGCTTATCAATCAAGATAACCGGTTGATACCCGGGACTTCCGAACACTGCATTAATTCTCTTGACCGTCGAATTCGTTTCGTCCCGCACTTCTTCAACATCTTTTCCTTTGCCTCTAGCGGGATTAGCTATCTGCACCAAAACAACTTTCCCTTGCTTCTCCGGGTGCTGCAATAGAAGTTGTTCCATTGCAAATAACTTCAAACTAATCCCTTTAAATATGTCCATGTCATCGACTCCGAGCAACAACGTCCTTCCCTGATGATTAAACTGCTCCACGAGCTCGGCGACTTTCGCCTCTGTCTCTGGGAGACTCAAGACTTGCTGAAGCTGCCCCATATGAATACCGACAGGAAGAATTTTAATACTTACAGTCCTGCCATAGTACTCGAGGCCTATGTAACCCCTTTTGGACTCATAAGAAATACCTAACATCCGGCTGCAACACGAGAGGAAATGCCTCGCGTAGTCAAATGTGTGGAACCCAATCAAATCCGAATTCAATAGAGCTCGTAAGATTTCTTCACGGATAGGCAAAGTTTTATATATCTCTGAAGACGGAAACGGGCTGTGTAGGAAAAATCCAAGCTTTACTCTATTAAATCTCTTCCTCAAGAAAGTAGGTAGAACCATAAGATGATAATCATGAACCCACACAAAGTCATCTTCCGGGTTGATCACTTCCATGATTCTATCAGCAAAAATTTTGTTTACAGAAACATAAGCCTGCCATAGTAAGCGATTGAATCGACCGCCTAGATCGGGCGATAGGGGCAACATATAATGGAACAAAGGCCAAAGTTGCTGTTTACAAAATCCATGGTAGTACTTAGTAAACAAATCAGGTGGAACAAAAGTGGGAACACACTTAAATGTCTCAAGGAGTATTTGCGAAACCTCGTCTTGCTCATTTGGGTGGATTTCTTCCTTAAGACAACCAACATATATAACCTCAATTTCATCATCTCCTAAACCATCTTTCAGTTGAAGGAGAAGCGAATTCTCGTCCCAACTGAATAACCATCCTTTACTTCCATCAGTTTTCCCTTGTACTCTAATTGGCAGCTGATTAGCTACAACAATTATCCTATCTTTCTGAGCTGAAGATGATGATGGATCGGAGCAAACGCTCTCCGATCCATCATCGTCCAGATCAGACATTATCCCGGCAACGGTCATAATACGTGGAATCCTCCGGTTCATTCGCCCAAAAGACGGTGACGGAGCTTCACCTGACGCCAACTCCAAGAGATTGGAATAGGATCTTGACACCATTTTTTTTAATTAACAACACCAAGCCCACAAAACCAAAACACTCTTTCTCTATAGTAAGCTCCTAACATAGAAAGAAATAAACACACAAAAAACTTCCCCCAAATCAACTATCAATGAGATGCAAACTTCAACCTTTTGCTTTTTTGCTCTTTCCTGTAAAACCCAAGATCAGATTTTTTAGATTGTTTGAATCAAGAAAAAACCCAAAAACTCAAAATGGTACAAGAGATTAACTTCAAGATTTCATTTTGACAAGTGAATCACAACTATACAACAACAACATAACATACCCAGTATAATCCCACAAGTGGGGTCTTGGGAGAGTAGAATGTACGCAGACCTTAACTCTACCTTGAGGGGCAGAGAGGTTGTTTCCGATAGACACTTGGCAAGTGAATCACAACTATGGGTGGAACAAATTTTTTTAGATTGTGTCTTGTAAGAAACAAAAACCCAAAAAACTCAAAAGGGTACAAGAAAATATCATCAAGATTTCATTTTGACAAGTGAATCACTACTATGGGTGGAATACCTTATAGATTGTGTGAACCAAGAACCCCAAAAAACTCAAAAGGGTACTAGGAAATAAAATCAAAATTTCATTTTGACAAGTGAATCACTACTATGGGTGGAACAATTCTTTTGATTTCATTTTGACAAGTGAATCACAGCTATGTGTGTAACAAAAAATAATTAATTTGTGCGAACCAAGAAAAACTCCAAACAAGCAAAAGGGTACTAGAAAATAGCATCAAGATTTCGTTTTGACAAGTAAAACACAAGCTATAGGTGGACAACAATACATGAGGTATATATCAGCTCAAACAGATAACAAACTTTATGTGGGAGAGAATAAGAATATATTCAAAATCATAAATACAGCTAAGACATGAAAAATATTTTCTTGGAATAATTATAGACAGTAAGCACATCATATCACACCCAAACAATTACAACCTCAGATATTATGCAAAGAAGCAAAATAGTGGAATATACCAGTTATTGAACACTTTGAATTCCTAAGTGTAAACCCTAAAGTGAAATTTTTTTTTAAGGAGAGCGGACAGTGAAGAGAAAAAAGCCAGCTAAGCTATACTGCAACAATGGTGTTTTTCATTCTTTTTGTTGTCTTTATTGTGGTGGGAGCTGCCCTTAAAAGCTTATTATATACACTGCACACTGTTATAGATGGACTATATAATATAAAATATTATAATATCTGATTATTGTGGCTCTTTATGTGATATTAAGTTGTAAACAAAGGTTATTTAATTGGATTAATTAATGTATAGATAATGTAGAATGTTAGTGTCATTGCCAATTTTTTTGAGAATTCAAACCTCTTTGTAGCAGCGCTGTTATCTACGTATATGTTTTGATGATATACCAAAATGCTATTCCCTCAATCTCAAATTATTTATTATTTTTTTAATTTAAATATCCCATAAAAATATTTAATTAAAAAGAGTATTTAAGCTTCATTATCTTTATTTAGATTTAAGTTATAATCTCTCTCAATTAAATATTTACTCTATTTATGTGTCATCTTCGTTAATGACAAATGGTAAAATGAAAAAAAATAATTAATTATATCTTGAACTTCTAAAACGCCAAGTAATTTGACACAACTATTTTTAATAAACACGATAAATAATTTGAAACGGAAGAAGTATATAAAAAAAATTATATATTACTCCCTCCATCTATATTAGTTTTCACATTATTAAAAATATGTGTCTCAAAATACTTGTTACTTTACAAAATAAAATTAAAAAAAAATCTATTTTGTACTCAACATTAATTATTTTCGAAAATAGTCAATATTGATTATAGTGTAATTTATTGGAGAGGGATAAGAATAATGTAATAAAAATATGTTTTCATTTATGATCTCTTAGAGGTCGTGTAAAAAGGAAAGTGGACAAATAATATGGAATGGAGAGAGTATCACGTAGTATGAAAGAATGATCATACAAAAAATAAAAAATTATATAAAAAATAATCATGAGAGTGTGAGTGCACCAACATTTTAAAAAGGGGAAATAGTCAAATTTGTCCACCAAATATGTTTTATAGTTTAACATTGTCATTCGTCAAATTTTAGGATCAAATTTACCCTTTCCGTTAGCAAACTTATTAAATTTACCCTCAGCTGGACGAATTTCTGACTTGGACTCCACGTCGGATCCACGTAGACGCCATGTAGGCTCTCACTCAATTCTTTTAACTTGTAACTCGCACCAGTTACCCCATCATTTAAATTATTTTAACATGGTCCATTTTAGAAGAAGAGGTAGTGATTATGTTACCCCATCAAAGCAGTGGTGCCGATTGATCAAAAATAGCATAAAGGTGGGTTGATTTGTCGTCGGCGTTCCGCCAAAATAGTGGGTGTGATGGTATCGTTTGACAGTGGTGTTGAGGCAGTTTGTGGTTGTTGACTGAGTTGGGTGGTTCGATGAGGTTTCGGTTGTTGACGGGGCAGTGGTGGCGATAGAGAAGAATGGAGCGAGAAAGGGAGCAAGGGAAGGCGTTGGGTGGTTAGTGGTCTGGAGAGATCATCGGAGTTTGGAGCTCCGGCGGTGGTGGTCGGCGGATCTAGTGGTGAGTCAGTGAGGGGTTGATGTTGTTGGTGGTCTAGGTGGTGACTGCTCCGATTCACCGGTTGGTTATCACTAGTGATTGTGTTTCGTCACCAACTTCGTCGGAGACGACGGTGGTGGTCTAGGTGGTGACTGCTCCGGTTCACCGGAGCTAAAAACTCCTCGTTAAAAATTCTCTCTCCCCGACCAAGTTATTGATTACCTCTTCTTCTAAAATGGATCGGGTTGAAATAATTTAAATGATGGGGTAACTGATACATATTACAGGCTAAAAGAATTGGGTGAGAGCCTACATGGCGTTTACGTGGATCCGACGTGGAGTCCAAGTCATAAATCTGTCCAGCTGAGGGCAAATTTAATAAGTTTGCTAACCGAAAGGATAAATTTGATTTCAAAGTTTGACGAAGGGTAATGTTCCCTTTTAAAAATGTATAAAGTACGTGTTTTGCAACATAAATGTTACTTTTGTCAATAAACTTTTTAAATAGAATGATCTTGTTAATATGTCACTATCTTAATCTCAAAGTTGAAACAATGAAATAGACAATTTTGGTGGAATTGTTTATTATACTCCAATTCAAGATATATCATTAAATTGGTTGGTATCTGCGTCAGTAGAGATATATCTGGACTAAATAATTATATCAAAATCTTGAAAAGTAAAAAAGAAGCACAATACTATATTATTAAGATTAAATAATAACTATTGTATTTGTAATAAATGTTGCTTTTAGTTTATCTTTTATTATTATAAAAAATGATTTAATTATTAAAATATATGTTTATATATATATATATAGAGAGAGAGAGAGAGATTTCTTATCATTTCATAAATCCACATAGATGATCTGTACGTTCAATGAAAATAAAATAAATTCTTGGATTATTTTGTTTTGAGACTGCTTTAAGATGGAAATGTTTACATTTTTCAGGTACTATTTCCGAAAATATCTAGGCACATAACTCTTTATTAATTTTAATAGATGATAAAGTTTATCCATTTGACCTAACTTTGTGCTATCGCTTTTATAAGCTTGAGACATCAGCTTCAACAACTCAAAAGCTTACAAGGTGCAAAAGATAAAGAGAAGCCGGCGATGATTAACGGGGTATGGTGAAATGAATGAGATTTTTATATTTTAATTAAATATTTTGAGTCAAATTTAGAGAACAGAAAAAATCTTCAAAAATATTTTCTACTTTAATAAATTTTATAAAAATAAGAATCTGAATTATTTATGGCACAAAGATAAAATAATAAATTTTGCGTATATCCTATCCTTTTCAGATTCCCTTTAAATGTTACTGCGCCTATATTATTACTATTGTTATTACTGCAAATCTGAATTATAATTGATTTAGATCAAGTTTTTAAAATCTATTTATTTTGAGATGTTTTTCTTCGTGCTTTTCGAAAAAAATATTTTCAGAGAGTAGTATTTTTTATTTTTTAAAATTAATTTGAAAATCACTTTGGTCAATATTAGATCAACATTTATTTTTTACTAAAATTTTAATATAGTTCTTGAAAAAATATTTTTTCAATTTTTGAAAAGTAATATATAAAACTTAAAAACACGTATCCTTTTTCTAAGAGCTTGGTCAAATAATAATAATAACGACAATAGACCGTCTAGTATATTCCCACCAATAAAGTTTGGAAAGGATAGGTATACATATGCCTTACTTACCTTTATATTTGCGGGATAATGAGTTTGTTTCCAATAGAACGTCGATTTAAGAAAATTGTTTTCAGCAAAAAATAATCTGAAAGAAAAGTAATATTATAATAAAATATTTGAAGGTAGAAAAGTATCAACACTACATATATTAATTAATGATAATTAGAGTGAAAGAAATAATAATAATAATAAAATCGAGGCATAAGATAATGCTAACATAATATTAATAGTAATTATAGTAAGGAAATGGATAAATGCTCTCCAAAAAGTTTTTTTGTAAGAAGACACATTTAATTTCCTAATTAAATTGGCCAAATAAACTATTTATGACATAATTGAATTTCTCGATAATTGTACCGAAAATGAGATAAACAAAATGACGCAGAGGAGTACGTACAGCTGAGTTACATAGGATCAAATCTCTTCGAGTTTATCCACAAGGGGAACTTCGTTCGTTGAAGTCGAGAAAGAACGAGGAGTGTCCAGAGGCTTGTGGGGCCCATTAGTGGTCCTACCAAAATAACTATCGTGTTTCATTCAAAAATACCAAGTAGGCCATCGAAATTTGCATTTTCATTATTAAAACTATAGGTTAATTTAGCATTGATCCATCATTTTATTGTACTGATCTCGTCTAACCCATTGGTTTGCTAAAAACTGACCGATTTAGTAGGCGTTTCGCCATGTATTTTCAAATCATGATTTGATAATTTAATTTTAAATCACATTTGTTCATGTAATTTGGATATAATTTCAACTTCAATTTCATGTCATTATTTGAAATCCCAAATCATCCAAAAAGGTGTGATTTGGAATTCCAAATCATGATTTCAATTTTTTTAAATATAAAATTTGACTCATAAGTTTATATTTTGTAAAAAAAATTCATAAATTAGATATATACCAATTGATCGATGATGATACGATTGCTAATAATATTGATCAACAACCGGCTCAAAGTAACAATGTAGCTTCGTCTTCTCGGTCATTTGATCGGGAAATGTATGTTCGATGTGAAGAGAATGTTCATACCATGTGGGAAGATTATATTAAAAAGTAATTACACTATTATTCATATTCAATTTTCCTTATTGAACTAAAGTTTGATCAATTGATGTTGTATTTTTTAGAAAGGTCTTCTAACCGCGTATTAATTTTGTTATGAACTATGTTCATTTTGTAAGATTGCATAATAATTAGAAAATTTTTGATGATTTTCACAACTTGTGGGATTTTATGTCAATGAGAAAAAATACAACTTAAGAAACTTAAATTGTATGTCCAAACAAAACTTCAACTTCAAATCATATGATTTCAAACCATGATTTTAAATCATGTCCAAACAACTCCTTAGTCATTTGATAAAATCTAACATGGCGCAACTTCAATTTATCGAGAACATGATCATTGATAGGAGAATGTGAAAGTAACAAATTAGCGTAGAGAATTAATAAGTTGCCGGGCTTATTTCTTTTACTTAGAAGGAGTATTAATATTACTTTTACGTTTGCTTATTCTTAGATCTCTAGTATTATCTGATTATTTCTTTCGCTTTGTTTATCTTATTATGATCTTATTATACTTGTTACTGATCTTTTTTTTTTTTTTAAATCTTTTCTTGAGTTGAGGATTTATCAAAATTAATCTCTCTACCCTTAAGATAATAAGATCTACTTACATACTATTCGTCTCAAATCCCACTTATATGATATATTAGGTTTGTTGTTGATAAAAGGTTTCACATAGAAAACTATTTACCCATATCCGGTATATGTACCAAAATAGCACATAGTATCTATCGTTTACATATTATTATCTCAATTATTAACTATGGTAATTAATATAATTTGGTAAGTATTGGTCCTGGCAAGTTTTCTCTTGAAGCTATCTCACCTTTTGACTTTAATTTATAGCATATTATTCCCTCCGTCTTATATTAATTAGTCACACTACTAAAAATATTTGTCCTAAATGACTTAACTATTTTCTAAAAATAAGATAGAATTATTAATTATTTTTAAAAATAATTAATATTAATTAGAATGTAATTAATTGAAAAGAGATAAAGATAGTATAGTCTTATTACCTCCTCTCCCCCGAACCTGTTCGAACTTGGAACTATCATAAATACTATGCTCTTTTCGCATCAGTTCATAGGCCAAAGGTTACACGTATATCCCACCCCAACAAAAAAATTATATTCTATATCATTTGAGACCCCGCTGAATGCAAGTCGGGTTTTTTCATACCCAATCCATTTTAACCTGAGTCGTATAACATTTTTGCCCGTCCTTCAAAATCCTAAATGTTGCTATGTGTATTTTATTTGTCTTATTTATTTGTATTAGTTATTCTTTTTTTTTTTTTTCTTTTTCAGAATGCGCTGTCATGACTTACGCACTTTGTGTATCTTACTTTGTTTGGCTTGTGCTTTATCTTGATTGAGGGTCTCTTGAAAACATCCGCTCTATCTACCAAGGTAGAGTTAACGTCTTCACTGGGTATGTTGTTGTTGCCAGCTTCGATTGAAAGACAAAGCTTCAAGTGAAAGGATAATGTGAGATTTGGTGTCCAAACTAAGCATCCAATCAAATTATCACACACAATATTGGGTTATTATTGTCATTATAAATGCGATTCAATCTTTCATTTGATATGGTAACAATAATTTTCCATAAACCCTAACCACGATGGAGAATTTAATTTCAGAATTTTGAATAAAATAACAAAGATTAGAAGTTAGGAAAGCTAATAAAAGAACAAAAATTCATACCTTTTGAATCTGATTTTGTTGACAAATAGAAATTTAGGACGGGTGGAGCTTCAATGGCGGGTCATTACATTTAGGGGTGAGCGGGTCCGGGTACCCTAACTTTTTTGAACCACCCGGATCCTACCCAGTAAACGATCAGTTACTAAATCTACTATCCGGAACCTACCCATAGCAATCATAACCTGGAACCTAATCGGACCCTGCGGTTTCGGATAGATTCCCGGATACCCTGTAAACCATTTATATGTCATAAATGCTACTTTGCATAATCCAAAAAGTTTACATAATCTAGAAATTTGAATTTGCTTTTGAGATTAAAATGAAGGAAATCAGGAAAATCTGAAATGTATCTTCTGTGACTGAAATCAGTGACTGAAATGGAGGAACAAGATACAACACAATCACTAAATGAAGAATATATTGTCAGTAACTATGACGTACTAAGAAAGAAGGATAAACCAATTAGCCATAGAAATATAAACTAATTTGTCCATAAAAAATAAACTAATCACACACAACAGAGGATCTAATTTAGCAATCTAAACTAACAGAAATCAACCCAAACTAAGGATCTAGGAGAATATATGAATATTCACAAATCGACACTAGTATATAAAGGAGATGTAGATGCATATATTCATTTAGACAACAAAAGGTTTATCGATTAGAAAACAAAATCGATGGGAAAATAATTTTTGAGCTTCTTTTCATCTTCATGCCCATGCTCTAACTATGCATTCTGGCCTAAATAGAGTATTATTGACTATAAAATTCATTTTAAAACCTCAATCAATTATCATATTTTTAAATAACATTTACTTGTAAAGTAGAAAAACAAAAGCAAAGGAAGACCGCAACCTTTGTCAAGCTTCTGGAGTGAGGAACAATGACAACAAGAGAGAGGAGAGGTGGAGCAGGAGCAACGACGTCGATTTGCTTTGGGTGTAATGGAAAATGGAAAATGGAAAATGGAAAATGGCTAGGGCTTCTCTTTGAGCTGCGTAATGGAAAATTGAAAATTGGAAAATGTGAAGATGTTAAATGGCAGGAGCTAGGGCATCAATGTATTTTAGTAAGAGAAGTGGGCTTAGGGCTGAGTGGGTCAACCGGACTGGGCCAAAAAACAACAAACGCCCAAAGCCCAAACTTTATAATTTAAAACTTAAAAGGGTTGTGGGTTCATAGGGTCCGGGTATCGGTTTCGGATCCGGATACCCTATCTCTATTTGCCGGAATCGGAACCGGACCCGACATTGATCGATTCCTAATATTACTATCCGGAACCTACCCGTTATTATAATATATCTACCCGGAACCTACCCGTTAGTGTCGGTTCCGGTCGGGTATCTGGTACCCGACCCGTGCTCACCCCTAATTACATTTGGAAAATAAAGATTTATTAAAATGATTTGGGGAAATTTGTCAATTTGGGAAGCCACGTGGCATTTTAAAGTTGGTTTTGGGAATGAGTCCTCACACGCTCCTCCTGCGTGCACTCACAACTTGTGCAAAAATGAGTCAAAGGAGCATATTTATGATAATTCGAAGAGGTTTAGGCGATAATAGAATTTCCGTAAAATTTAGTTGTCTTTTTGGTAATAAGGTCTAAATTGGGGGGGGGGGGGGGGGGGGTTAATGATGTATTTTCTTAAAATTAAATTTAGAAGAAAAATAATTATTTCATACTTTTGATCTCAATTTATATTAGATTGGGCATAGAGTTTTTATGAAAGAAAGACTTTTAAAATTAATAAGTCATAATTTATGTGATTTAGGTCATCTTACTAAGGTTAAATAAGAATTCTAAAATTAAATTACTTCTAAATATAAAAATATAATATTATATTGAGATAGCCTAAATAACCCCGCAAAGATAGATGTAATGTCTGCGTACATCTTACCTTCTTCAAAACTCACTTAAGGAATTACATTTGATATGTTGTTGTATTTGGATAGATTAAAAAAGAAAGTGAAACATAAATTCATTTGGGATAGAGAGAATACTTTGTTCCAGATTTTCCTTTGTTGCTCGTATTGGTGTGTTAGTTAAGTGAGACATTTTAAAAATAGATTAAAAAAAATCAATTAAATACTTTTAATTAAGGCTATGAAAAGCCTTTCAGAAGAAATTCTAAAAACTTTAAAGTCAATAATTCGAAAGAAGTGTTTTATATGTTTCATTTTATGTGGCATTTCTTCGTGTAGGTTTTAAAAAAATTATACTTTTTAAAATTTAGAAATATTTTTCATTTTATTTTTAAATATTAATGAGATGATTTATAACCATATAATTTCTGATGCTATTCTAATTCACAAATTCTACTCTTTTTAAACCTCATGATCAATCAAATATGTATATATAAATTAAGAGAAAATGAGTAATGTTTAAAATTTTAAATAATTTGAATTTAAATGCTCGGTCTATTAGTGAATCATCTCTCCAGGATTTGTGAAAGATATTCTATCAAAAATATTTTTATTATTGCTTCTACTCATATTCTCCAAAAAATAAATCACATTCTAGTAGCTCTGAATAAATTAAATACGCACATTAACATACAAAGATTTCTTATCTCTCAATAACAAAAGTACTTTTTTACTCTTTTCATGTGTAATATGTTGGGTTCCAAGCGGATAAATCAGATACCTATATACGTAATAGTACCACGTTTGGTACTAATATTTTCTCACTATGTATAAAATCTAACATATCTAATACTATTTTTGATTTACAATTTAGAAACTCACATAATCAATACATATAGTATAAATTATGCAGGATAAAAGATAAAATAATAATACATAACAAATTTCTACATAAATTTTCTCATTACTAATTCATGCATTACTAATACCTATATAACTCTAACTAGAAACCAAACAACTCCATACTGCTTGGAATGAATTAGTTCGATTCTTAGGATTTTATTTAGGACGGAATATTGTACACTTCAAAGTTATTGCAAGTTTTCTTTATTTTTAACAGTCAATAAGGGATTTGACATTTGCAATATTTCAAAAGTTAGTTTCATCATAAAGTTTTAGATTTTGGTCAAGCGGAAGAAAACTTATCATATCATATCATGGGGCTTCATAATTATTTTGGCCGATTCATCTTTCGATATATCAATTTTAATAATTCTTGTTTGTTATACTTTTTCTTAGTTGTTTGGCCGGTAATAGGTATCTGATTTATCTATCAATACTATGCTTTTAATCTAAATGTTTTAAATTTGGACTAATTTGTAGTTGACAATCAAAGTCATGTAATTATTACTTAAATTGATATTATTAATCGAGCTAACCTAATATAGAAGCTATGCATGAATGTAATGCTCATAACTTTTTTCTAAACCCAACTGCTATGACGCTTTATCTACAATTGGATGACATCTAGGTGTAAATTGTTATTTGAACTTTCAAATGAAATATTCTAATAGTCTTTCTAAAGTTTATATCAAGCAAAATAATATTGATTTCCACTCACAACTATTTAATTTTCGCAAACTTATATTTTCAAGTGAAGTTCATAGCACACATAATTTAAAACTTTCACAGTTTTTTAGCTTCTACTCAAATATTCTTCAGCCTACTTAATCTACCTATTGAGTTTAATTTGCAATATTATTGGTTACTGTTCCATATAATTTTATAAGACTTTTTTTGTTGTTGGGCCTGTGTTCAAAAAATCAGGAAAAACAGAAACCAAACGGAAAAACCAAAAACCAGAAAAACAGAAATTGGAAAAATAATGCAGAAGTAAGAAAATATCCGAGACCACAGAATTCACTGTGTGTCCTTAAGGAATTTAATCCCCTCACTTGTACCCGAGGTTATTGATTACTTCCTCCCGGATAAAACGGATATACCGTCGCGGGGAGTAGCGGTACGTCAAACGCCTTCGACTTCGACGAACTCAAAGTTGGCAACGAAACACAGTAAGACTCGATAGTTTTATTTGTGAAAAAAGAATGCAGAATTTTAGATGCAGAATTTTTTTTCAGTGTCTTAAAAATGAGGCATTGCCTCAGTTTATATAGCCTCGAAGGTGCCTCTTCGGAATAGGTTGGTGACTGTTCGGAAAGGTTGCCTTCATTTTCCTTCCATTTCTCATTCACACCAACTTGACTAGTTTTATTCATTAACTAGCTTTAACAATCCCCCACATGAATGGGGAATGGCTATATGATGAAAAACATGCATGACAAAAAACTGTGTGATTCGTAAGCAAGGATTAATCGCATCTGGATAAGTAGATATCTCTTTGAACTTTTCGTAGTAAACATATGTCGGATATACTCGATCAATCGGTAGATTTGATATCCTTGAACCGTCGAGCTTTGGTGTATACCTAGACAACCACATGTCACACAATTAACCCTTTAACCATCTTTGGTTCTCATTGTTTTGTTCGTTTCAGCCATGAACACTGCCTGGTTCATAAGTGCGTGGAGAATTGGCCTTACATAATTCTCCTTGAAGCGGCTTACACTTCACACTTACATAGGTGATTCCTAAATGTGTCATCCCATAGATACACTATTTGATATACCCCGTACCAAACTTAGGAACCATTAAAAAGCCACAATGCTTTATCCTGGTACTGAACATTGTCTCATCACGAGAATGGACCAAAGAGTTATTGTGACAATGTTGAACCGTCATTAATGACTTTGTTTGATCTCTTTGAACCTAGATCTTGGGATCTCCAGCCTTCTAGGTAGAGTTACCGTCACGATGACTTGTCCTCGGCCATAGTCCCATTCCCTTGATGATCTTTCAACTATCTCTCTAGTTAGGCCTTTAGTTAGTGGATCCGACACATTATCTCTTGACTTAACATAGTCAATTGTGATAATTCCACTAGAGAGTAGTTGTCTAACGGTATTATGTCTTCGTCGTATGTGACGAGACTTTCCGTTGTACATAAGGCTCCCGCTCTTCCTATTGCCGCTTGGCTATCGCAATGTATGCATATAGGAGCCAACGGTTTGGGCCAAAATGGAATATCTTCTAAGAAATTCCGGAGCCATTCAAATTTTCTTCACCGGCTTTGTCTAAAGCTATGAACTCGAATTCCATTGTAGAGCGGGCGATACATGTCCGTTTGGATGACCTCCAAGACACTCGCTCCTCCACCTATGGTAAAAACATATCCACTTGTGGATTTAGTTTCATTGAACCGGTGATCCAATTTGCATCACCGTATCCTTCAATAACTCAGGGATACCCGTTATAATGTAAAGCAAAATTTTGAGTATGTTTTAAATACCCCAAAACTCGTTTCATTGCCGCCAATGTTTTTGGTCCGGGATTACTAGTGTAGCGACTTAGTTTACTTATAGCACACGCAATATCGTGTCGCGTACGATTCATGATATACATCAAACTTCCTAACACTCGGCATAATCCAATTGAGAATGACTTTCACCTTTATTCTTTGCAAGAGCAAGGTTCATATCAATTGGCGTCTTTGCAACTTTAAAGTCCAAATACTTGAACTTTTCAAGTACCTTTTCAATATAATGAGTTTGAGACAATGCTAGACCTTGAGGAGTCTTATGGATTTTAATTCCCGAATTAAATCGGCAACTCCTAAGTCTTTCATATCAAACTTACTAGCAAGCATGCGCTTAGTAGCATTTATGTTAGCAATGTCGTTACTCATTATCAACATATCATCCACGTACAAACAAACAATGACTACGTGGTTCGGAGTGTTATTAATGTAGACACATTTATCACACTCATTTATCTTGAATCCATTTGACAACATTGTATGGTCAAATTTTGCATGCCACTGTTTGGGTGCTTGTTTTAGTCCGTAAAGAGACTTAACAAGTCGACACACCTTCTTCTCTTTCCCTGGAACTACAAACCCCTCAGGTTGTTCCATGTAAATTTCTGCCTCTAACTCTCCATTTAAGAAGGTTGTTTTCACATCCATTTGATGGATTTCAAGACCGTACATGGCGGCTAACGCTACTAACACCCGAATGGATGTAATCCTCGTTACCGGTGAGTATGTATCAAAGTAATCAAGACCTTCTCGTTGTCTAAAACCTTTAACAACTAGTCTTGCCTTATATTTATCAATAGTACCATCAGCTTTCATTTTCCGCTTGAAAATCCATTTGGAACCTAAAGGTTTATTCCCTGGAGGAAGTTCAACCAATTCCCAAGTATGGTTGTTTAATATGGATTCTATCTCACTATTGATTGCCTCTTTCCAAAATTGAGCTTCCGATGAAGACATAGCTTCGTTGAAGGTTCGAGGCTCATTCTCCAACAAAAATGTTAGAAATTCTGGTCCAAAGGAAGTAGACATCCTTTGACGTTTGTTGCGTCTTGGATTTTCCTCATCAGGAATATTTTCCTTTGTTTCTTCCCGAGGTCGTTTAGATTCTTTGCTAGACGACTCACATTCCTTTTTATACAGATATTTGGTTTCAAAGAAGTCGCATTATCTCGATTCAATTACCGTATTCACCGAATGTCGGGATTTTCTCGATTTGTGAACCGTAAATCGATATGCCTTACTATTTGTGGCATATCCTATGAAAACACAATCAATGGTTTTAGGTCCTATTTTTACCCTTTTGGGTTTAGGAACTTGCACCTTGGCCAAACACCCCCACACTTTGAAGTATCCCAAATTGGGCTTCCTTCCTTTCCACTTTTCGTATGGAATAAATTTTGTTTTGCTATGGGGCACTCGATTGAGTATTCGGCTAGTCGTTAGAATGGCTTCCCCCACAAGTTCTCGGGGTAAACCGAACTTATTAACAGAGGCATTCATCATTTCTTTCGTGGTTCTATTTTTCCTTTCCGCAATTCCGTTTGATTGTGGCGAGTAAGGGCGCTTGTTTGACGAATAATGTCATATTCCAAACATATTTGTTCAAAAGGAGATTCATATTCACCGCCCCTATCACTCCTTATCATTTTAATCTTTTTGTTAAGTTGAGTCTCAACTTCGCTTTTGTATTGCTCGAATGCTTCAATTGCTTCATCTTTACTATTAAGTAAATAAACGTAGCAATACCGCGTACTATCGTCAATAAAAGTTATGAAATACTTCTTTCCACCGCGAGATGGGATTGACTTCATGTCACAAATATCTCGTATGGATTAAGTCTAAAGGACTTGAATTCCTTTCAACTGACTTATAAGGATGTTTAACATACTTAGACTCAACACATATTTGACATTTTGATTGATTGCATTCAAACTTAGGCAATACTTCCAAAGTAATCATTTTTCGCAAGGTTCTATAATTGACATGTCCTAAACGTGAATGCCATAATTATTTGACTCAAGTAAGTAAGACGAAGCAGAAACTTTATTATTATTGGCAACGACCATTACATTCAGTTTGAAAAGGCCCTCTGTGAGGTAACCTTTTCCTATGTACATCTCGTTCTTACTTATTACAACCTTGTCAGAAACAAAAACACACTTAAAACCGTTCTTTACTAGAAGTCCGGTAGATACTAGATTTTTCCTAATTTCATGTACATGACAGATGTTGTTGGGACTCACCACCTTGTCAGATGTCATATTCAACGGTATCATTCCATAACCTTCAATTTTGGCCGTTGCAGAATTTCCCATATATATGGTCTCGTCGGGCCCGGCGGAACATATGAAGCAAAGGCTTCTATGACAGCACAAATGTGGCGAGTGGCGCCAGAGTCAATCCACCACTCTTTCGGATTTCCCACTAGGTTGCATTCAGACAACATAGCGCACAAGTCATCAACCTCCTCGTTTGTTTCAACCATATTAGCCTGACCCTTCTTCTTTTCCTTTTTCGGAGCACGACAGTCTGTAACTTTGTGTCCAATTTTTCCACAATTGTGGCAGTTTCCCTTGAATTTCTTCTTGTTGGGATAACTCCTTGGTCCCGATGCATTTTTCCTTTTTTTCAGATTAGTTGGGGCAGTTTCAACAATATGTGCTCCCCCTATGGTTGATCTCCCATTTGCCTTATTCTCCGCAGCCTTGTTATATTCCTCGATTCTCAACCGGACGATGAGATCTTCCAGTATCATTTCTTTCGCTTGTGTTTCAAGTAATTTTTGAAGTCCTTCCATGAAGGAGGCAGCTTCTCTATTACTGCCGCAACTTGAAACGCCCCACTAATCACCAAACCTTCAGCGAGTAGATCGTGGATGATAACCTGTAATTCTTGAACTTGAGTAACAACAGACTTGCCATCTACCATTTTGTAGTCCAGAACTTGGCAAATATAAACTTCTTTAATCCAAAGATCTTCTCGTTTTATATTTCTTTTCCAACGCATCCCATAGTTCTTTTGATGTTTCCACATTACTATAGACGTTGTAAAGATCATCCTCCAAATCCGCTAAGAATATAATTCTTGCACAAAAAATCGAGTGCTTCCACGTCGAGTTACAACAAAACGTTCATTCTCGGTGTTGATTCCGCAAAAAAACCGAAACAACCTCCTTAATAAACTTTTGGAGGTTTAAAGTAGTTAAATAGAAGAACATCTTTTGTTGCCATCGTTTGAAATCAATTCGGTGAATTTTCCAGGCTTCTCTGCCGAGCCGGTCTTGGTGCGCAAGATGACCGGAGGACGCAAAGATTGCTCGTAGAACCAACCATGGGGGCCGGTGTGGCGATGGCGTAACATTCAAATTTGGAGTCATGTCTCCCATTTCTGTCGCAGGAAACAACAGAAAATTTAATAAACGGTGAAGACTTCGAACCGAATCAGTTTTGACCGCAACAAATATAATACACAACGGTGAAGATTTTATTTCTTCAAACCGAATCAAGGTACCCAAACAGATTTAAAATACTTGAAGCGAAATGCAGTAAATTGTATGTTGTATACTTGATGAAGTTTTTATATCTTCAAATCAAGTACCCAAATGAGTAGAAAGTTATGGAAATTTTAATCTCAACAAAGGTAGAAAATCCGAAGATTTTAGTCTCCAAACAACATATAAGTTCGTTACATCGAAACAACAAACATACACTTTTTTTTAATGCAGTAAATTGTATGTTGTATACTTGATGAAGTTTTTATATCTTCAAATCAAGTACCCAAATGAGTAGAAAGTTATGGAAACTTTAATCTCAACCGGAGTAGAAAATCCGAAGATTTTAGTCTCCAAACAACATACAAGTTCGTTACATTGAAACAACAAACATACACCTTTTTTTCCGACAATGTTCTGTAATTGTTAAACAAGAACAAATGAACACAGAAATAATGAGTAAATTCCTTAAGCTTGTTGTTGGGCCTGTGTTCAAAAAATCAGGAAAAACAGAAACCAAACGGAAAAACCAAAAACCAGAAAAACAGAAACTGGAAAAATAATACAGAAGTAAGAAAATATCCAAGACCACAGAATTCACTGTGTGTCCTTAAGGAATTTAATCCCCTCACTGTACCCGAGGTTATGGATTACTTCTCCCAGGATAAAACGGATATACCTGTCGCAGGAGTAGCGGTACGTCAAACGCCTTCGACTTCGACAAACTCAAAGTTGGCAACGAAACACAGTAAGACTCGATAGTTTTATTTGTGAAAAAAGAATGCAGAATTTTAGATGCAGAATTTTTTTTCGGTGTCTTAAAAATGAGGCATTGCCTCAGTTTATATAGCCTCGAAGGTGCCTCTTCGAAATAGGTTGGTGACTGTTCGGAAAGGTTGCCTTCATTTTCCTTTCATTTCTCATTCACACCAACTTGACTAGTTTTATTTATTAACTAGCTTTAACATTTTTTAGTATATCACCAAACATTTTGTTAATACTCAAAAGTAATTTAAGTGTTTAGCTGAATTTAGTGATAGTCGAATTATTCCAGAGCCGAATTTACTCCTAGCCCTCGACTATAAGAACTCCATTGGCTACTAAGGTATCTTAGCTGAGTTGTTAGTTAGAGGTACGACTGGGACCCACTCAGATGCAGACGCCTCAACGATCAAGTCAAAAGGGATTCCGGACCCCTAGAAGCGGTAACGGCCAACAACAACTAAAGAAAGGGGCATTATCCGAGCAAGAGGAGTAGAGGGCGAGAAAATCGGCACCACCTCTCCCATAGTCGGCCATTGAACTTAGTGGGTTACTTATGGCTGACATGGGGGGGGGGATCACGTTATACATTTTTTTCTTCTTTTTTTGTACTATAAATATAGGAATCAATTGTACAGAAACAACAACACACAATCAATAAAATAAATGATTCTTATTTAACTTCATTCTACCTTTACCATTTTTATTGCACTCTAGCTGTATTTATGCTTCTTACCATCTAGTTTACTCACTCACCATCCTAACACTTTCTGGAGTAGTTGGGGTTCCCATTGTCGGAAGTTAGAGTTCCGCTTCCGGCCCAAATCACTTAGTTAAAGAATTAATTTGTCATCTGATTTCATCAGCCGATAAAATGGCAAACACTTCGGATAGTAACAAATTTGGCACACCCGGTGGGACCATAGGTGATCTCATAGTGAAGTTTGATTCTCCAAGGCAGGATCATACTTGGCGTATGCGCCTAAGGTCTGGTAAGAAAATGAACCAAAAGTCCAGTCCACATCCTAAACAGAATCCTCCCAGAAGGTACAACGAGCCATCATCTTCTTCGGGTATGCCTACATCAGTTGATACCCCTCTACTTCCTCCATCAACCCAAGTTGTGGGTGAACCTAGTCAATCTGAGGGTCCAACTATTATGACCACATCATTCATTAGACAACAGATTGACTTGGGCATCCATGACATTATGTACCAGGTTTCCAAACAATTGGCTGACATTGTCAAGCCAATGGTGCATAATGAGGTTTAGCAAGCGAGAGAACTGGTAGTTAACCGACTGCATCCAGGAGAAGGTTCAGCTAGTTCTGTCATCCCTCTGACGAATGGCGATGTGCACCATGCAAATGTGACTTCAGGTGTTGTTCCTCAGTCGAATGTGTATCAGTCAGTACCTGCTCAGGTACAACCGATAGCACACCTAGGAGCACAAACCCAGTCACTTGGTAACCAATCTACTGTATGGTTGCCACCAAATACTGGGGGCAAGCTGTGCCACTCGACCAAGCGAATCTGCAGTGTGGATATATCAATATGGTTCGGAGACTAGTTCAGACTTTTGGACACCTTGGTTTGTGGCCCGTTACGCCGTACGCTTATGCCAACGGCCCTACGGTACATGCGAACAATATTGGCCAACCGAACTGGCAGTCGATGGCCCTTGGCTATGACCCTGCTAGGCTATCTGGTGACACTGTCTACAGCGAGACACCATTCCAGCAGTCACAGACGATACCAAATCCATACCATCCAGGAAGCGCAAACTTTCTAAGAACGACTGATGTCTGAGGAGAGCAGACATGGAACACTGTTCAATCTTATCCTCAAGTTCCGTTGGTTGTTCCAAGAGCTCAGGTTGCAGGCTTTAGTGGCTATGCCCAACAACAGCAATGGGGATATACCCCACCTATTGGTAATGGCCAGCAGAATGTCTACAACTTTCAAAACCCTGTTCAACAAGGTGCAGAATGGAGGCCTCTAGTTCAGAATGCTTACCAGCTGGTTTCAATCGAGAATATAGGGGACACCACAACTGATGAACCGTGAAACCATTGCAAATACAATGAGGAGGTACTTTGGCATCCAACTGAAACCCTTGGACATGCTTGTTTACAGGAAGCCCTACCCCGATTGGGTAGATCGGGTAGCATCACTGTAAAGAGGCTTCAAAACGCATGATTTTGTCCCCTTCTCGGGTGATGATGGTAAATCTACCATTAAGCATATCGACAGATTTACCGCCCAATGTGGCGAAGTTGGTCAGAATGAGTATCACAAGCTACAGTTATTCCCCGTTTCTCTAACCGGAATGACATTTGCATGGTACTCATCTTTAGCCCCCTACTCCGTACAGAGTTGGACTGACATGGAGCGTTGTTTACATAATAGCTTTTATTGGCCCCAATCTCAAGTCACTGTGATGGATCTGATTAAACTCAGGCAATGGATCGATGAGTCTGCTACCGACTTTATTGAGAGATTTAGAATGAAGGTTGGGAAATGCACTGTACACTTCCTTGAATCAGAATGCGCCCACATGATAATCAACAACATGCATCCACAACTAAAGGAGAAATTAGTGGGACAATCTTGCTCTGACTTAAGCCAGTCAGCTGAGAAGGCTAGACAAATAGAGAAGTTTATCCAGGAGAAGGAGAAAAGAAGAGCCAACCGAAACCGAGGCTCTCATTTGGTATCCATTATTGAGGCAAATGAGTCTGACTCAGAGTCAGCCGATTGCACGATAGATACAATGATAGCCGAGATCGTCATGGGTAAGGTTTACTCCTGCCCAGCCTTGAAAGCCGTAAAAGGCAAGGAGATGAGTTCATCCGATGACAGGGTCGGTTACTCGTTTGACATCACAAATGAAGATCAGATCTTTGATCATCTGCTCAAAGATAAGCAGATTCGGCTGCTTGATGGTCATATGATTTCGTCTGCCGAGGAACTCAAAGATAAGAAGTACTGCAAATGGCATAATTCATACAATCACTCTACTTCTAATTGTGTGGTCTTCAGAAAGGCGATCCAAAAGGGCATCAAAGAGGGGAGGTTCAAGCTAGCCGACTAGAGTATGACTGAATGTCCATTGATACCGACCTCTTTCCCACAGTACCAATATCTATGGTATCTTTTGCTAGGCCCGATGAGTCAAGGGACACCAAAGGGAGATAACTGATGAAAAGGGTGTGGGTCCCAAAGAAACCTACCGAAGGGGAGAAGGTTGCAAGAACCTCTGTGTTCAACCGGTTAGGCAGCTTACATGACATTTCCAATGACAGGCAGCCTGTTAGGAGCAGTTTTCATGACCGCCCTAAATACTCGAAGGACGTTGAATGAGAACTTCAGGAACAAACTATGAAGTTAAGAAGGGTCCCTATCGGTGCCAGGCATAGGCCTGGGGGGCAAAGTACGAATGCCAACTAATCGGCAGCCGAGCATGTCTCGAATAGATGAAGAACCACTCCCTAAAACCAAACGGAGGATGGTAGAGTTTAACGTAAATGAGGGTGTTTCGTCCTTACGTATCACGACGAGAAATGAGGACCAGACGAGACCCCGGAGAATGATTAAACCAGCCACCAACACAGAAGGGGGGAAGTGGTTCGTCAATCAAGCTTCTGGAAAGAAAGAGACACCATCGAGAGTCGCATCTAGGACTCAGAAAAGAAGGATGCAACGGGCCAAGGCCTTGCATAAGATGCAACAGACATTGCATCTAATTTCCAGCACCAAGGCAGTCAAAAATCATGAGATTCCTGAGTCTACCGTAGCCGAGGCTATCGAGCGGGCATTCGACTCAGTTGTTTCGAGGCAATGTCACCTCAAGGAGAGACGTCGGATCAACCAAAGCTGGATGAACAGTCTACCGATAACCCGACGGAGAAACCCCGACAAGAGAATATGGCCCCGGATGGACCTCTAATTGAGGCAATCCCACAGATCATGCAGAGATTTCAGTTAGAGGATTCCCAGCCGATCTACATTTGTCTTCAGAAAATGGAAGTTATGAGTGTCTGGTCAGCCGAATTGGATAAATGAGGGGACTCCATCCTCGATTTATTTATCCAGGACCTGGTTGATGAGATCTAGGCAGACATTGAAATGGTCAGCCTAATCCCATGTGAGTTCTGGGCCAGCCGCTCCGTGCTGAATAGCCCAGAAGGTGATGTTTGAGTAGAAGATGCAAAATGGGCAACAATAGCCGATACCCCAGCTAGGGACACTTTGAGCACCGTATTTGGTGCACCTACAGAAGATATGGTTAAACATTTCAAACCCCTTTACGTCAAGGCTTACATTAGTGGCAAAATTATTAGTCGGGTGTTTGTAGACAATGCGGTTGTGTTGAATGTGATGTCGCTGCTTACCTTGAAAGATCTTAACAAAACAAAGGAGGATCTCATCCCAACTAACATAAAAATGACTAGCTTTATGGGAGAAGCCTCTGAAGCATTGGGGGTTCTAGTAGCAGAAATCATTGTAGGTCCTAAGACGGTCAGGTCTGCCTTCTTTGTAATAGATGACAAGTCGTCCTACACCATTCTGCTGGGTAGGGACTGGATTCACACCAGCTGATGCCTTCCTTCTACCATGCATCAAAAGCTCATCTTTTGGGACGGAGACAAGATAGAAATCGTCCCAGCGGATGATAATCCGTTCCGACCAGGGATTCAGAACGTAGAGGTTGTCCTTTATTCACCCTATATGGCTCCCATAGCCGTCATAGAGCAGTATGAAGAAGGATCTTGGGAATCATATAATCTTACCTCGCGAGGGTTTGAAATAAAACAATTGGCCGAACCACGACTTACCTTAGAGGATTTAAATGGTTGAGAAAACCTAACTCATACATGACTTGTGGCATCGGCTGACCGCCCTAGGTTCTGAGGCAAGGATAGTCGAGGCATCGCAGATGGGGAACCACGATAGAAAACCATATCTGGGCGCAACAACATTTGAGCTGCCGATTGGAATTTTACGCCTAACTTTGTTTGTCTTTGTTCCACGCTTGTACAAAATTCGAGTGTTATTTTATACCCTGTGTTGTGTATGTTGTGTCAAAGTTTGAATAAACTCATTTTACAAAGACATGTCTTAAATGAATTGGGCAATCAGAAACTCAAAATCTACAGCTACGGGGACGACATCCTATCGGCTAAATCTATGGCCAAGATGCAGTGTTGTCCTCAGAAGTTAATATCATTACGGATGGCCAAACCAAATTTTCTAAGTTTGGAAGACTATCAGCAGGCCATGCTAATGGAGTTGGGTCAGAATTGACTGTCAATCACAGAAACGGCCAAAGCCACATAAATCTCCAGCTCATTGACAATTGCACAAGAGCCCGTACAGACGAAGTAACGGCTAAACTAATAGAGCAGAAAAGCATGATGCTCAACATCATCGACCGGAAGAGGCGAACTTCGGCGGTTAGCGGTCATAAAGGAACCATAGCTGGAAGAATTTTTCGGGACAAAAATCCCCAAGTCATGAACTTTGATTTCACTCAGTATCTTATTATTGTTATTGTTGTAATCTCAACATTTTTAGTCAGCATGTCAATATTTCGTCCGTCTAGTCATAATAGGTCGAAGTACATATATATTCGATTTTGGGATAATCATTTTAAATAATATCGACAGTGTTTAAAAATTTACAAGTTTATCACTTTGGAGAAACTTCTGACATGCATAATCTGAAATTTTGTATGACCGAAGTTTAGATACATGTGGCTGAAATTCAATAGGTCTTACTTCTTCAGGCATATGACTGAAGTTCAGTCGTATGTGGCTGGATTCAGTCATTTGCATGAACTTTATCATTTTTGTCTAAAGTTTAAATATTTTTGCCTGAAGTTCATGCACATATGACTAAGTTTTAATCACTTTTTCTTAAACTTCAGGTATAGATATATTTTTAACTGAAGTTAGATTTATAAAAATCAAATGAACACCGCATGGCTGAAATTGTCCGAAGGGAATGGACGTGTGAATTTTTTCTTAAAAAACATGAAGATAAATTAAATAATAATTTCTAAATAGATACCACGTGATAGTTTACGTCGTAATATTATATATTTGTATTGATGTATATTCAATATAGAACAAATATATAAGAAGCGTATAATAAATAAGTAGTCGTGTAACTCTATAACAAGTATATAAAAATATACGATTAGTATATAATATATATTGAATTGATTATACATAAATAATACAATAATTATAAACTATATATTGACTAAAAGTTATATAAAAAATATTAAATTATTTTTTTACTGTGACTTTTGTTAAATGTTGTGTAGTGTAAAATGTTTATTAAATTATCAAACGTGACAAGAGTTTTAAGTGTAGTGGATAAGCTTTACGTAAAACTAGCTTATTAATTGTCATTTCCATTCTCATCTCGACACGTCTCCACCTTTCTTTGTGTATGAAAGAGATAAATTAACCAATTAAGATAATCTTGGTTCATTTTATATTATAAATTAGTTATACATAAATTATAATGGAGGAATGATTACATAAGAATTATTAATACATAATCATTTAGGTACGGAGTTATCTTTGTTAGAGAACACTTTATCTCCAATGTCGGACTTCTCGGTGCGTATCTAAATTTAATCGGCTCTCAATGTTGATACCGAACATCTAGTGAAAAAAATAATTAATACATATTGTTGATACTAGTGCACTGGGTTGCCCTTTATATAGTATTGATAATGTATAAGAATTATTAGCACATAGTTGATATCATATAAGTTTTTTTGATATAGTATTATAGTATAAATTATTATATTGAAAATGACATAATTCTTCCGCTCACTTTTACTTGTCCACTATTGATTTTGCACACTCCTTAAGAAATAATATATGAAATGCATAATTTACCACGATTATCATATTAATTGGTACATAGTTTTAAGAATTTTTTTATCATGGTTGAGGCACAACCAACCAAAGTGTTAAGAGTCCCACATCGAAAATGAAATGGAAACATGGACTCCTTATATGGACTTGGACAATCCACACCCTACAAGCTAGCTTTTGTGGTTGAGTTAGGCCCAAGATCCATTCTTTACATGGTATCAAAGTCAGACCCATTCCAATTCTTTGACCACCGATGTTGGGTCCCTAAATTATATTGTCCACACTCCAGTTAACGAGGTCTGAGCGTGCGAGAGAGTGTTAAGAGTCCCACATCGAAAATGGAATGGGAACATGGACTCCTTAGATGGACTTGGACAATCCTCACCTACAAGCTAGCTTTTGGGGTTGAGTTAGACCCAAGATCCATTATTAAACTCAACCTCAAAAGCTAGCTTGTAGGGTGAGGATTGTCCAAGTCCATATAAGGAGTCCATGTTCCCATTCCATTTTCGATGTGAGACTCTTAACACTCTCCCGCACGCCCAGACATCGTTAACTGGAACGTGGATAATATAATTTGGGGGCTCAACATCGGTGGACAAAGAATTAGAATGAGTCTGACTTTGATACCATGTAAAGAATGGATCTTGGGCCTAACTCAATCCAAAAAGTTAGCTTTTAGGGTGAAGATTGTCCAAGTCCATATAAGAAGTCTATGCTCCCATTCTATTTTCGATGTGGGACTCTTAATACAAAGGTATGTGAGGCTCCATTACTTTTTTGACATATGAATAGTGGACCCATTTGTTCATTTTAAACCTAGAACATAACATTAAAATTGATATAGGTCCAATAAACACAATAAATTGAATTAAATAACTATAAAAATGTAATTTTTTTTTAGTATTATTGTTTTCAACATTCTGTAAGTTTGGAATATTTATTTTGATATAGTACTTTTTTTGTGTGTATTCATGCAGCGATTCAGTAGAAATGTGGATCGATCGTTGTTTTTTTTTTTTATTTATAATTGTTGCGATTTTGAAACGCAATCATGTTATTTTAATTATTGCGATTGTGAGTCTGAAATTTTGATTACTGCTCATTTTTGCATTTTCTTTCTACAGAAACTGAGTATAAAAATAACGGATTTTGTTTACAAAGTCGGAAATGACTTTTAACTTACTAATATTTTTATTAATCTTCTTCAAAGTACCCCAATGTATTTTTCTGTTAAAAAATTGTATGCACGAATAAGAGAAATAGAGAACCATATATCCGTTGGTTTTGAGGTCTATTTTGTTGACAAGTGGCTATAAATCCAATGAAATGTATGTGTTGAGTAAAGTTAATATAGGGGTGGTATTAATTAAATATCGTGTACCAAAAAAGGCAGTATTAATTAAATATTACTTTGGAGTCCTTCTCTAGAAGCAAATAAAATTAACAAGTTTCATATGAATCACAAAAAAGGTGTTGATCAATTAATGAAGGCAAAAACACTGAAGACGAAGATTTAAAATAAGGGTCTTGGATGGATCAAAAACGGGTTTTATAAAATTAAAAAAAAATTAGATTTTTAATAAATATCCTTTTTTTCAGATTTGATTTTAGAAAAAATAAAATTTCAGATTGTTTTAAAAAAAATTGTCAAGTAGGCACCAAATAGGATAAGTTAAATGTCATGTGGCGTCATGTCATCAAATTTCAATGACTAGATTTGCTTGTGTGGGAATATATTAGAAATGATAGGTATTTTTGAATACTTTACTAACGGTAGGGGTATATTTGACCCCAACTTATAATGGGAGGGGTAGATTTGATCCCAACTTGTAACGAATAATAAAAGTTGTCAATTTATGAAAATAGAGAGATATTTTAACCCTTTTCCCTTGATTAAATGAATCGGGTCTTAAAATTGATCTCAAGCCATTCACGTATATTTTTTAAATTGGATTGAGTCATTTAACGACTGGGGAGCAAATGTGGCTCAAAGTATAACGATAAGGTCTTGTATGTGCAAAAAGTATAAAAGGGATAATTATAACTTATTTTCGATAGTACAGACCTTTTTTTTTTTTTTTTGACGAAAGAAAGCCCGCCGCGTACCGCTATTTCTCTCGAGTGCGCACGACAGAGGTAAACCCCGACCGACGCAATAAACACAAACCACGTCGGTCGATTAACCACACTTGGCCGTAGTATACGCGATGAGCCAACTAAGAAGGTTTATGCAGGGGATCGAACACGTGACCTTGCGGTCCCGCGCTCTACTGCTACACCAACTTGGCTACCCTTACGGGTATAGTACATACCTTTTTCTGTACCATCGATGATGTGGAGATTTTTGTTAAAAGCAACGAAGTAACGTTTTAGTGAAGTGTCGTTATCTCCAATAACGTTTGTCAATTGTAAGGTTTTTCGCGATTCTGAGCATTAACTTTTTAATTTTTTTTAGCATCAACAAGGACACCAACCCAGATTTAGACACCAATCTTAAAAAGAAAATTGCATGTTTTATTTTAATAACTAAACATATAATTTTTTGAAATAAAATAAACAGAACCATTATTTGATTCAAAAGGAAGACGCAACAATCTGTTGAACAAGAAAAAAAGTAATTCAACGTGGACCCCACAATTAATCCTTTTGGACCCCACAATTAATCCTTTATTTAATATTTTTATATTTATTTAATTTATCGTGTTATGTTCTAGCTTTAAAATGAAAAAATTGGTCCACTATCCATGTGTCAAAAAAGTAATGGAGCCTCACACATCATTGATTGGTTGTGCCTCAACCATCATAATTTTTTCTAGTTTTAATGAATTTAAAATATGATTTGAAATGAGTAATTAATACTATGGGTAAAATAAAAAAAAATGAATTATCTTCTCTTCATATGTTAAAAGTGACATGTAAATGTGAAAATTTATTTTTAATATAGTTGACAAGTAAAAGTGCACGGATGAGTACTAACCAAGCTTAATATGAATAATACTCTCTTTGTTCCCATTTAGTTGTCATGATTATTATTTTTAGAAATACAAATATCTGTCTTAGAAAATTAAGAAAGACTAATTATCCTTTGTCAACTTTACCGTTATCATCAATTGTTGTAAAATTTAAATGCAATTAAATAGAGTTCACTTATCTATTGAAAATATGATTAATGCAATTAAAAATACAAGAATAAATTAATCAAATTACTCGTCGTCGTGTAAAGCTTATCCTGACAACTAAATCAGAATAGAAGAAGCATGATATTGTATACTGGAATTATTTATCTAATTCCTGCAACCAAACAACTCCACATAGAAGAAATGTTAATTTAACGAAATTAGAAGCGTCCAAACAATTTACAAAAACTAAACTGTAAGTTTGAGATATTCACAATTAGATTCCTTATGTTGAAATACAAGCTTCTAATTTTGGAACATTAGAAAGACTTTCCTACTTAAGTAATGACAAAAATAGGGATCACTTCTTTTATAATAAATTGAATAGTTTCTAATTCAAGTATGTTTGGAGTACCAAACGTTTCTTTTTTAAGTATTCAAAGTGAAATAGGGCATCGATAAAACACGTATTAGACCTAAACTTTTAACTAATTCAAAGGTTGATTCAAGATTTAAGGTTTCTGAGTTATTATATGTGACGACTTTAAGTTAATACTTCAATAATAATAGCATTCACAATTAAATATTTATACATATCTACTAGATTCTTAATATATATATAGAGTTTGAACAAAAGATATTGACAGAATTCACATGAACCTGTAATTTGGCCTTTAGACCTAAATCGAAATATCACTTGGCTAAGTAGAATTATTGGAATAGGTTAGGTTTATTTATGGTAATATAAGATTTGGTAATTATGGTAATATATGATTTGTAGTCCTATTAGAATAGGGTTACCCTTTATCCTATTAGACTAGGAAAATGAGGATCTTACATTTATATAAGGAGGTCATTATGATAAATGAGACATAGAAAGAATTCTCTCATTATTCTTGTCTCTGTCTCAATTATAATATGGTATTAGAGTCATGTTAGAAAGAACACCAAAACTTTAGTATAATGGCAGGTGACGGTAAAGAAACCGGCAATAACGACAAAGGAATCGCCGGTGAAGAAAACAAAACCCAAAAAAAAAAAAATCTCTCCCTACGACATTACATCGAATGATAACCCTGGAATTGTGGTGACACAAGTCCAATTAAAGGGCAAACATTATGAAGAATGAGCTAGATCCACGAGGACATCCCTAAGAGCAAGAAAGAAGTTTGGCTTCGTCTAAGTACAATAAAAAAAATGAACAATGAGTCGCTAGATTTGAAAGATTGATGGACTATAAACTCACTGTTGGTGTCGTAGATTCACAACACCATAGAACTGACGCTTCGCTCAACGATTGCATATAAAGAGGAAGTGGAAGAATATGGACAAGCATCCGAGAGTGGTTTGCCGTTATTAGCGGCCCTCGGATGCAACAACTAAAGGCGGAACTAGCGAAGTGAAAGCAAAAGGAAAGGACCACAGTGAATTACTATGAAAAACTCACTAAGCTGTGGAAAATTGGCAAATTACGAACAAATCTCAACTTTACATGCGGAAAGTGCACGTGCAATCTAAGAATGGTCCTAGAAGCCAAAAGAGAAGAAGGAAAAATGCATATTTTCCTGGAATTGGATGAGAGAACGTATGGAATGGTGAGATCGAACATACTGGCCCAAGAACCGCTACCATCATTGAACAAGGTCTACTCGAAGTTGGTGCAAGAAGAACGTGTGAGAGAAATCACAAAAAATAGAGGACTGGAGTGTAACCATGGCTTTTACCGTGCAAGGGAGAAATCCTTACTATGACCGAGTTGAAGGGAAAAACAATGGTGCATTCTGCACACATTGCAAGAGATCCAGACACGTTATAGACGGATGTTTTCGACTCATTAGTTATACAAATTGGTGGCCGGGAAATAAAAAGGAGACGAAATAATTAAAGGAAGAGGAGGAGGACAACAATAATAGTAGAGGAGTGGACATGATCCGGTCGTGGTAGAGAAAACTATCGGGCTAACGCCGTAGATGCCAAAGAAGGAACTCAGATGGAGATAGGAATGGCGAACACAAGCGGCACAAGACTTCGCAATTTGAGAGATGAGATCCGAAAGACTGTTATTCACATATTGAATTCCCAGAGAATAAATCCGAATGAGAAAATGAATAGTAAGACCGAAAAATCATCCTGAATTATAGACTTTGGAGCTACCAACTATGTGACATGTAATCCGAAAGAACCGAGCAATACGCGAGACATTCCTAAGTGTCTGATTGGTCTTCCGGATGGAAGTAGCTCGGTGGCTACAAAAGAAGAAACAACTAGGCTGAATGACATGATATGATTGAAGAATGTCTTTTATGTTCCGGATTTGACATGTAATTTAATTCATGTGTCACAAATAGTTGATTATTTAGATTGTGATGTGACATTTAATATAATTATGTGTGATATATTGGACTCCACCATGAGGAAGTTGATTGAAAAGGGTGAGCGTCGAGGTGGACTTTACTATTTCAAGAATGTGTCATTGATACGAGCTATAAAGGTAGAGGCAATTGATTGGTCGATCGTTGGCACAAACTATGGGGTCATCTTTCAGGACAAGTGTAACACCCCGTACTTTCTGACGATGGTTTGAACATCTAAACGTATGCAAGTAGACCCAAGTTTTGGAGAATTTATGTCATATTCACGTATGCCAATAAAGAGAATAGTATATAAAAGGATGCGGTCCCAAACTAATTTAGGACTTACCAAGTGGGACAAAAATGATCGGCTAATTGATAAATTAGAGTGGGGGACAAGATTAGTGGGAATAACGTGTAGCGTTTAAATGAATCACCTAAGTGACTAAGATGATATAACTAATTGGTGACTATTTGTTTAGGGTGTGTCTAGTGGTGACACATAATAACTAATGTGTCAAGTATAGCTTAAGAGGTGGGTGGACCCCATGGCCACTACAGAAATAAAGAGAAGGCATCAACGTTTGGGCTTTGGATTGCATACATACACATAGTTCATTAGAGATTAAGTAGCAACATAGTAATGTTCAAATTGAATTAATGCGTGTTAGCAAATGTGAGCAGAAAAATTGGTAGCCGTTCATGGAAATTATAGGCAGCAAAAGCAAGCAAAACACGGTCCCTAAGTCATACTGAATTACAATTCTCGAGCTGGTTCATTTGTGTTTAAGGTTAGGTGCCATACGAACTACTTAGGTTGTATTATCAACGGATCGACGAAGGTATGTTAAGGCAAATTATTTCATCTTTTGGCATGTTCTAAATTACGAAACGTAAACGTAATATTGCTCCATAAATTATGCTAATCTTAGTAGTTAAGGATGTTCCTGTTATTTATTCATATGTTAAAAGCATGTCTAAATATGTTTTCAAATCCTTATTGAGGTATATGAGAAAGATGTTAATATTCTCAATGTTAGCCGAAGGTACAAGAATATTATGTCACTTAGATAAACTCAGAAGGTTTTATTGTCATTCATGCATTTTTATTCATGTATTACCCTGGACCATATATTGGGGATGGGAAAAGGGATACGACGTTATGTACGCAACCACATGATCAACTGGTATATGATGATGATTATGCCCACATAGGCCAATATGATATGATGTTCACAGAGGATAAAGGGAGATGATACACATTAGTAGGTTGCCGACTCAGCGGATATTGGAGCACTCCCCTTATTTCGGAGTGTCGGTATAATCTCGATACAATATTTTTGCATGTACATATGGGTATGGCGGGGCCCTGTCCTGACCTTATGATATTGCGTACTCTTTTAGAGGCTTGTAGACAGTGTCTTATGTATAATAGTCAAATATGGCCTTGTCGACCTTGATAGGTATATATGCACGGGTTGGTCCTTATGTTGGGAAATATTTTACATAACTTCTTTTTAGTATATCATCTCTATGTGTTAGCAGGGTACCTGGTGACGGTCCTTGGGGCCCATGATTAATTATGGGTAGATGTAAAGTATATGATTAGTGGTACCCGATAGGTGAGGTCCGGATGCCCGTCATGGCCCTCCGGTTTGGGTCGTGTCAACAAGTAATAAAGTTCATTACGACATTAGGCTTAAAGGAGAATGGTGATAGATGAGATAGAGAATTTGATGTATGCTAACGGGCAAAGCAAACGAGAAGTGTTTTTCCTTTAAGTGGTAATATTACTTCGAATACTTTTGAGATGATTCATCGCGCTTCATATTTTTTTTACTATTCTGGATGATCGTTCACGAGTCATGTGGATCTTTCTCTTAGTTGATAAGAAAAAATTGCCCCAAACCTTGAAGAATTTCTTCGCTCTTGTAGAGAGGCAATTCGAAAAAAGGGTGAAAATAGTTAGAAGTGATAACAGAATTGAGTTCACATTTATAAAGACTTAATTCTTCGGACATGGAATTCTTTTTCAAATATCTTGAACAGGGACATCACGGCAGAATGGAGGAGTCGAAAGAAAACACCGTCACATTCTTAATGTGGAGCGAGCATTGAGATTTTGGGGTCATCTTTCGATTAAATTCTGGGGAGAATGTGTTTTGACTGCGGGGTATTTGATCAACAGAATGCTATCATTGGTGTTGAATGAAAAAACCTCCTATGAAATTTTATACGGGGAAACGCCTCAATATGATTATTTAAGGGTGATAGGGTCACTATACACACAAAGGAAAGAACGAGGGACAAGTTTGAGAGTTAGAGTCGTAAGTGAGTCTTCTTGGTATACCCTTACAGAAAGAAATGTTGGAGATTGTATGACTTAGAGAACGATGAATATTTAGTCTTAAGAGATGTTGACTTCTACGAGACTAAGTTCCCCTTTGTTGTAGGATCGGGTAGCTTGTGCGATAATATAGAAATGATCCCGGATGAAACGGAGGAAGAAAGAAATCAACACGACTTTCAAGAAGACACTACCGACAATATAAAAACTCGAATAGATGAAGTACGAACACCGAATACTGAATCTACAGATCAATCTGCATTAGACCGGACATATGTCAGTCTAGATAGAGAAAACATTGAGAAAATACAGACTAAAGGTAACCAGACTAACGAAAGTCCATCAACGCGTCCTTCCGATCCTTAACAACCCTCAGGTGCACCTTATCCTTTAGCTAACTATATATTATGTGATAATTTTTCCTCGCAACACCAAAAATTCCTTGCAGCAATTACCATATGAACTGAATCAAAAATCTTCTCAGAAGCAATGAAAAAATAATATTGGAAAATAGTCATGTAACAAGAGATCCAAGCATTAGTGGATAATGGAACATAGACACTAAAATTTTACCATTAGATAAGAAAGCACTCGGATGTATATGGGTGTACAAAATCAAGTACAACTCTGACGGTACAATCGAGTGTTATAAAGTTCATTTGGTCATCTTTGGAAATAAACAGGAGAAAAGAATTGACTTCAACAAAACTTTTGCTCCGGTTGCAAAGTAGTAATTGTTTGGACTTTCTTGGCTGTTGCGGCTGTGCAAAATAGGGAGTTGCATCAGATGAATGTGCACAATGCTTTCTTACACGACGAGCTTACCGAGGAAATTTATATGAAATTGCCATCGGAGTTCCGTGTTCCTAATCTGGGACAAGTATGTCGACTCCGAAAATCTTTGTATGGTTTGAAGCAAGCTTAAAGGTGTTGATTTGCAAAATTGTCAAGTGTTTTGATGAAATATGAGTTCAAACAGTCATACTTAGATTATTCTCTATTTACTATGCACCGGGAAAGTATGAAACTTAACGTCTTAGTCTATGTGGATGACTTGATTATCTCCGGAAATGACCATCATGTCATTAAACGATTCAAAGACTATCTCCACACCTGTTTTCACATGAATGATTAAGACCTTCTGAAGTATTTTCTGGGAGTTGAAGTTATACGTGGATCAATCAGGTTATTTTTCTATCAACGGAAATATGCCTTGGATATAATATCTGAGTCCGGTTTATTGGGAGCTAAACCAATTAATACTCATGTGGAACAAGATCACGGTTTGGCGTTGGTCAAATGAGCTACTTTAGGAGATCCGGAACCATATCGGCATCTGGTTGGTAGACTAATATACCTCAGTTTCACGAGACCTGAGTTGTTGTATTGCGTGCATGTTCTGTCCCAACTCATACAACAACTAAATGAAGCACACCGGTATGCATCTCTCCGTGTGGTGTGGTACTTGAAGAAGAACCCAGGACAAAGCATTGTGATGAGAAAAGATTGTGATCTCCAATTGTATCGATGGTGTGATTCGAACTGGGCCGGATGTCTGTTGACTCGAAAATCACTTACCGGTTAGTTTATATCCCTCGAGAATTCACCCGTATCATGAAAAACCAAGAAGCAACACATTATCTCTCGCTCGTCAACAAAGGCGGAATATCAATTAATGGCAATGATAGTCTATGAATTGAAATGGTTAAATGAAATTTTACATAGTTTGGGTGTTGAACATAAATCTCCGATGAAAATGTATTATAATAGTCAAGCAATATTGTATATTGCGCGAAATCCACTGTTTCATGAACGGACTAAACACATTGAAGTCGACTGTCACTATGTTCGGGACACGCTCTAATCCGGAATAATACTTCCCAGTCATGTGTCAACTAGTGAGCAATTGACCGATGTGTTTACAAAGGCTTTTGACAAATCGCAACATGAATATATACTTGGCAAGTTGAGCATTCGAGACCCTCATGCTCCAACTTGAGGGGGGGGGGGTATTAGAATATGTTAGGTTTATTTATGGTAATATAAGATTTAGTAATTATGGTAATATAAGATTTGGTAATTATGGTAATATAAGATTTATAGTCCTATTAGAATAAAATTACCCTTTATCCTATTAGACTATGAAAATTGGGATCTTACTTCTATATAAGGAGATCATTATGATGAATGAGAAGTAGAAAATTTTTCCCATTATTCTTGTCCCTTTAAATTCTCGTCTCTGTCTCGATTTTAACAAGAATATGTTTTTTGTTATTTTTTCACTTGACGTTCGATATTCATTTCGAAATCTCAACTAATTCAAATTCACGCCGTGAAGTTCCACTCCGAAAATGCTTGAAATAGCTATGATGCCTTAGCAGATATTTTCCCCACCTATAAAATAAGATATTTCTTTTTCTAATTAAGATACAAGAAATTAAACTTGTGCACCAGATATGTGGAAATGGTCCCACATGACTACACATTTTGTTTAAAAAAAAAAGAAAACACTTTTGAGTCAACTCTTTCATGATAGAGCATATCATCCCTTTCCCTATTACTAAATGCGTTTGACTTTGTAAAACCAACGAATCATTTTACACTACATAGTGGTCAACTCTTTCCTTTTTTTTCTCCTCCGTAGTCCCGTTATAAGAATCCATTAATTAAATTCGATAGGAGGAAACATTTTTTAACAAGAGTTTTTTTATTTACAGAACTCAAACCTAATAGCGAAGTCAGAAGTTTTAGTAAGATAATTCAAAATATATAGAAATAATTATATTAAAAAAGTTAAGAGAATTCAACATTCACTAATTCCTCCGCTATAATTAAATTCTAAATCTGTGATTAAGAGTAAAAAAAAAACTATCAATCTCATCACAACCTTTACTGTAGTCAACTCTTTTCCATGATAGAACAATTTATACTATCTCTTTTCTTTTTTACTATTATATCGATTAAATTAATCATTAAATAAACATTGTCAACACTAAGATAAATTCAAATGACACTTTAAATTTGCAAGTTGCAAGATTCTCACCTCCCAATAGCGCTAAACCTGGCCTTTTTGGTACTTATTCTTATCTTCTCTTTTGACATACATTTTAAACCGAGATAGTGATTGGTATAGTAATTTTTTTTTATCTTCATTTGTTCAGTTAGTTCTTTTGACTACCTTTAAAAGAAATGAAATGAAATTCCACATCTTGAAAAAAAAATCACATATAGCATCACACTTAATTATAAGATAAAGGCAAAATATATATTATGTATAGGACTCTAAAAGCAAAATCACATGAGATGTATAAAAAACATTTTTAGTTTTAAAGATGAAGTAAAGAGTTTTGTGCAACTTTTAAAACTAATTTTTAGACTTAAAAATACAAGAGTGAAACAATTATTTGTGGAATCCCGAAGCAACTTTCAATTTTAGGCAAGAGCGAAACCATAACTAGAGGCAGATAGAGAAGTTATTACCACATGAAGACATAGAAAGGCATCTTGGTCAATTTCCACTCAAAAGATTGATGGTCCATAAATGAAGCCTACTATTAAATTTACTTTGGATAACAATAAGTTAGTTTTATGTATAATCCCCTAAAGGGTCGCCGATAAGAAGCCTTATTATTCTTTTTTTCTTTTTCATGAGAGAGCCTTACCATTTCATGGTCTCTAATATTTTCTAACTTTGTATGTGTGTGTTTTATGTAGGGCTGGCCAGTGGGCCGGGACGGCCCGACCCCGCCCCGACCCCGCTTTAAAAAAAAAAAAAAATTAACGGGGGCGGGACTCGAACTCGGGACGGGACGATGTCTCGTCCCGCCAGACCCGAGCCCGACACAGGCCCGCCTGACCCAGGCCCGCCTGACCCGTCCCCGCCCCGACCCCGACCCCGACCTTTTCCCCCCTTTGCAAAAATGACCGTTGCACCAACGACCATTTTAGATTATGGCCGTTGGCCAACGGCCATTTTAGGCCCCCCCCCCCCCCACCCCCCTACCCCTTAATATTTATTTTTAACCCACAAGTTATTATATTTACACTTTAACCCAATTTTTCAACTATAAATAACTCATTTTCTCTTCATCTTTCTCACAAATCTTCCTACAATCTCTCTAATTTCTCAATATATCTCTCTACATTGTTTGCTAAATATTCAATTTTATTAATTCATTTGGGAATTGGGAGTGAAGTTGGCAACTAGCTTGAGGATCTTCCATCGAGCAAAGTTTCAATTTTCAACCTCTCGATTACACGTCGACGTTACGTCGGCGTTTGGTACATTCGTTCCTTCATTAAATTATTATTGTCTGTTTATTTTATATTTTTATTTAGCGCACTTAATTTCATTGTCTTTAATTATTTATTATCATAATTAAAATGGAAGGATTAAAAGGTATGTTTAAGGGTAAGGGTAAGAGTGCTTCTTCTAGTAGGGGCAACCAGGGCAAGGGTACTTCTTCTAGTCATCTTATTCCTACACAGGATGATTTTGTTGATACTCAACATTTTCCTACAATACCATTAGATTTAGACCAGGAGCTATTTTCTAGAACTCAAGAAGACTTTAATTTAGACGATGATCTAGATGATATACCCACTAATATTGATGACAACACACCCACTAGTGCACCTTCAACTGAAATACCTCCTATTCCCCCTAGTATGAGACGAGGTCCAGCAAAACGATCATTAAAATCGATGCATGGACATTTTTTGATAGGGACGTAGAGAATCAAGTAGCCATATGTAAAATTTGTAAAAATGTTTTAAAATTTAAAACTGGAAAAGGTCACGGTGGGACGGGGGTTTAATTAGACACGTAGTAAGTGCTCATCCAGCTAGGTATGCCCAATACCAGCTTCAAAACCGGGTGCGCAAACGCCCGCTCCATCGGGACAAGGTTCACATACCGATACATCGTCCCGACCAAGTACAGGTCAAATTAACCCTATGACGGGGGAAATTGTAGGCTCTAAATACAATAAACATAGAGATAGGGAAGCAATATCAAAATTAGTTGATGTGGAGGGTTTGCCTTTTTCATTTCCTTCATCTCCTAGGTTTTATTCATTACATTAGAGATATATATAATCCTGCTTTTAATGGTTTTCCTAGATCAACTGTTAAGAGAGATGTATTTAAATTCGCGCATGAATATCAACAATATTTACGTTTTTCATTATATCATTTTAATGGCAAAGTATCTATCACGTCTGATATAGGTCGTAGTACTAACGGCCATGATTATTTAACTGTAACTTGTCATTGGATAGATTATAAATGGTCTATGCAAAAACGTATTTTAGCGTATAGATATATAGATGATAGGCACACCGGTACTTTTATTGCAGAAAATATTTATCAAGTGTGCGATTATTACGGAATTACCAATAAAATTATGACTATTACATTAGATAACGCTTCTAATAACAATTACGCAATTACAGTGTTAAAAAATAGTTTAACTCCATCTTTTCCAGACCATTTTCATATAAAATATGTGTGCCATATATGTAACTTAATTGTAAAGGATGGTCTATCACTTTTTGAAGACATTCTTAGTAAAATACAATTTGCTATAAACTTTATTTTTAAAAGTAATAAAGTACAACGTAGAAAAGAATATAAAAAAACTTGTCACGATTGTGGACTACCTTATAGAAGAATTCCACAAGAAGTATCCACTAGGTGGAATTCTTTATACGAGCAACTACTTGTTGCTTATGACTATAAATTACCTATAACTTTATTTTTTAACTCTCATAATAAAAAGCCACCGATATGATTTTAGATAGTGATTGGGTAAAAATTTCCGAACTTATTGTATTTTTAGAGAAATTTTTTCAAGCAACAAAAGAATTTTCGGTATGTATTATCCTACTATTTCAACTATGTTATTTTATATAACTCTAATATTTTTATTACTTAGTGAATATATGGAAAAACCAAATTATAAAGGCACTATTAAAAAAATGTGTGTCAAAATTAAAAAATATTTTATTCCTATTCCCTCTATTTATATTATTGGTTCTGTATTAAATCCTACTATTAAAATAGACGGTACTAAATCACTAATTGAAACTATTTACGATTGTATAGAAGTACTACCACCTCCAAGTCCCAAAAATCTAAATCACCCACCACCTATTGAACAAACTAAAGAAGAAGCGGTGTCTAGCGTAGAACACCAATGCAAAAATATATATAGATTTTATCAACAAGAAAATGCTAGTAACTTACCGGCTTCCATACCATCTTCTTCATCTTCAACACAACCTCACAAAAGACATGTTGTTTCTGCGGCTAGTATTGAAAGCCTCAGAAATAGAATGTGCGGCCGTACCTCTACTACTAACCAAATTAGCGAGTTGAATATTTTTATTTTGTAGGGTTCTGTACCGTATCAAGAAGTTATCAATGAAGATAGACAAGAAGACTTGCTGAAATACTGGAGGGGGAATGAGAAGACCTTTCCGACACTTTCATTGATGGCTCGAGATATTTTGAACATTCAAGCGTCATCAATCTGCGTCGGAAAGCGCTTTTTCTCGCAGCGAGATATCAAATAGGAGACCACGACACTCATTGGCCGGAGACGGCTTGGAAATTGCGTATTATTCGAGAGATTGGATACGAGCGGAGCGGAGAAGGTGCGGTCAACCGCAGATCAACGAAGAAGATGATGAAAACTACAACGAAATCTTAACCGAAGGTAGTGGAAGCGACGTGGATCAATTTGACCAACAAATACCAATTCCAACCGAAGAACCACATGAAATCATCAAGCAATTAGAACAGGTTTTTTTGAAAATGTAATTTTTTTAATTACAATTTTATTATGTAATTTGCAACTTTTGGACAACACCACAAAGTTGCAATTTAGATTTTAGACAATTGTATTTGTATTACAAAAAAATCATATGTCTATTAAATAATATAAGAGGCACAAAAACAGCCTTGGGATGTTTTTATTACACTATCTTGTTTTGTTTATTGAGTTTTTTTTATACATATGTTATTTAAAAAAAAAAAAAAAAAGGAAAACCCGACCGTACCCCGCCCCGACCCCGCCCCGCCCCGATACCGACGGGATCGGGATCGGAACGGACTGGAGCAGGTCCCGCCCAGACCCGACCCCGCTAGGCCCGCTAGACCCGACCCCGACCCCGCCTGACCCGGCCCGCCAGACCCGAGCCCGGCCCACTGGCCACCCCTAGTTTTATGTGTGAAAGAGAGTGTATGTATGTTTGTATGTCAAAACCCAATCAAGGGTCATGACCGGTGGCAGGTAGGTTTTGACCCACCAAGCAAATGTACTCTACTACTTCAACATCAACGGCATATCAGTATATTCTCACAAGTGAAACCTGGAAGGAGGGGTATAAGTAGACCTTATTCAGTGTTTTTGAGGGATATAGAGATTGTTTTTGATAGACTTTTGGTTCAAAAATATGATTCGCATTACACGAGAGTGAATTAATTAATTAATAATAATATTAATAATAATAATAGAGACCAACAAAAATGGAGTGATATGAGAATTTTAGTAGTTCAGTTAGTATGCCTGGTTTTTTTAATAACTTAATTGGTGAATGTTTGATTCCCCCTTAATCCCTGTTCGTTTCCATTAAAAAGATTGAAGAAGAGAAGGGATCTCAAACCCTAACAGATTGTCCTAGATAATAATTAGCATTATACTGAATCAGTTACCTCCAAAGGAAAAAAAATGAGTTAAAAGGAGATTTTCGCTTTACCAAACAAGAAAATTATTTTTTAAAGGAATATGTTCCTTGATTGTATTCATCAATAATGCACAATATATATAGTAGTACAAGAATATTTAAACTAGGTAACTAATCAATATAATTACAATAGGAAATATAATTCTACCTAAAATAAGAGATATACAATTAATGAAAGAATATTCAAAAAATATTTTATTACACCCCCGCAGTCGAAGCGGGAGGTTCACGAACACTGAGATTGGCTCGAAAATCACCAAATAGTATGCACGGAAGTCTTTTGGTAAAGATGTCGGCAATCTGATATCTGGAAGGAACATGAAGGACACAAACTTGACCACGAGCCACTTTTTCGCGAACGAAATGAATGTCCATCTCAATGTGTTTAGTGCGCTGATGTTGGACGGGATTGCCGGAAAGATATATCGCACTAATATTATCGCAATATACCAGTGTTGCCTTTTGAATCGGGAAGTAAAGTTCAAGTAGAAGGTTACGGATCCAACAAGACTCAGAGACGACGTTGGAGACACCTCCATACTCTGCTTCGGCACTGAATCGGGATAGTGTAGGTTGTCTTTTGGAAGACCAAGACAATATGTTATCTCCAAGGAAAATGCAATAACCAGACGTGGAGCGTCGGGTGTCAGGACATCCACCCCAGTCAGCATCAGAATAAGCAGTGAGACCAGTGAGCGAGAACTTGTATAGATGTAATCCGAAGTGAAGTGTACCTTGGACGTATCGTAAAATACGTTTGAGAGAATGCATGTGTGCTTCCGTCGGATTGTGCATGTGTAGGCAGATTTGTTGCACGACATAGGATATGTCTGGTCTTGTGAATGTGAGGTACTGCAGGGCCCCAACCAGGCTACAATAATGAGTCAAGTCTGAATATGGGGGGCCGGAATCAGCACTGAGCTTGGAATGGTTGTCTACTAGAGTGTGGGATGGTTTGCAAGATGTCATGCATGCACGGTCAAAGATCTCTTCGGCGTACTTCTTCTGACATAAAAATAGGCCGCCAGAATGTCGAGTGACAGAGATGCCCAAGAAATAACTCAAGGCCCCCAGATCCTTCATAGAAAACTCAAAGGAAATGAGAGACATAATGGACCAGCGGAGAGTATCAGATGATGTGGTGAGGATGATGTCATCAACATATAATAATAGGTAAGCCATGTCTGTACCCTTGTTGTAGATGAACAGGGAATGACCGGATCTGTTGTGTGAAAAACCGATAGAGGAGACATAATCGGCAAACCGTTGGTACCATGCTCGAGGAGCATGTTTCAGTCCATAGAGCGATTACCGCAACATACACACATAACCCAGATGAATAGGATCCCTGAAACCCATAGGCTGATGCATATATACCATGTAAGAAGGCATTTTTGACATCAAGCTGATGAATGGGCCAAGACTTGGATAGAGCAATGCTGAGGATGGTTCAGATGTTTACGGACTTTACAACCGGGCTGAACATTTCATCACAGTCTACTCCCACCTGTTGAGACCTACCATCACCTACAAGACGAGCCTTGTACCTCTTAAAAGAACCATCAGATTTTTTTTATGTCTAAAAATTCACATAGAACAAATAATGTTAGCATCAGGTGGACGGGGTACTAGATCCCACGTCTTATTATCAATAAGAGTATTATATTTGTCAATCATTGCGGCTTTTCAATTAGGGTCGAACAAGACATCCTTCGAATTTCGAGGGACATGGGAAGGGACAACTGAAATGGATAGGTTAAACAACCGTTTAGGTTTATGAATTCGGTGCATGTCACGGATTTCCATGGTCCGATAGCGTGTCTCGGGATGCAGGATGGTATGGGGTGTGTTCCGCAGGATTGTGGAGAAGAGAGGGAAGGGCATGGGTGGTGTACCGGCTGGCCGATGCTTGGTTTGCCAAAAGGTGGATGCGAAATCACCCTGAGGCGGACTGTTCCGGGCCACTATCGGTAGAATCGGGTGGGCAGTGTGTCTCGGACTGTATAGGGGGGGGGGTGTCATGGTCTGGCACGGCGGACTATGTAAATGATGAATTAGAAAAGGGTTCAGGCCATTAACTAGGAAGTCGTAGGAATGCCGATGTGGCAAGTTTAGGGAGGCAAATGGGAATTGAGACTCATCAAATAGAACATGATGTGAAATAATAATTTTACGGCTTAACAAGTCATAGCACGAGTAACCACGATGATTGGCGGGGTAACCCAGAAACACACACGGGGAAGAGCGGGGTTGGAGTTTGTGAGTGGTCAAATGGAAATGATAACAGAGACATCCAAAGATATGCAAGTGTTGGTAGGAGAGATTCCTACGAAATAGAACTTAAGTGAGCGACCGTTGAGCTAGAGACTTGTTTGGGATTATATTCAGGAGATAGGTGGTCATGGAGAGTGCGTAATGCCAGAATTGAAGGGGAATTGAGGCATGAGCAAGTAGGGCACGAATTAGGTTATTTATGATTCAGATTTTCCGTTCGGCCTTACTATTTTGGGAGGAGGTGTGAGAGGGCAAGAAAAATGAAAGGTAAGACTGTTATTGGAGTAAAACTGTTTGAATTGATTATTATTGAAATCTGTCATTGTCACATTGAAAACATTTAATGCTCTTTTCAAATTGTGTTTTTACGAGAGCACTAAATGAGGAAAAAATATGATAGACCTGGGATTTATTACCAATTGAAAAATCCATAGAATGTTGGAATAATCATCCAAAACAACACATAATATCGATGGTCAGCCGTACTTAAAATATGAGACGTCCACAAATCACTATGTACGATATCGAAAGGTAGTAAAGTACAATTTGTGGATGCAGAAAATGGTAATTTGACATGTTTCCTAAAAACACAAGATTCACATATAGAAGAGGAGTCCTAGAAATACAGTTGTAATTAATAAAATTATTTTTCCTAAGGGAGCGTAAAACATAATCTCCTGGATTTCCTAATCTAGAGTGCCATAAGAAAAATGAAAGAGCAGCAAATGTTGATGGAACTGAGGTTGGATTATTGACAGCGTTTGAAATAGGGTAGAGATCTCCGATGCTGTCACATCTCATTATTCGTCTCCCTGTCGTAAAATCCTTCACAGAAAAACCAAAAGGATCAAAGTCAAGGAAAATATTATTATCAATTGTGAAAGTCACACAGAGATTAGATTCTTAATGAGTTTAGGGTCCTGAAGGACATTTTTAAAGATTAGTGGTGGATGTGGTTGGGATAAGGATGAATGACCAAAACCGCGAATGGAAATGCCTTGTCCACTACCAATAATAATATTTTGATTTAAATTCCTCAAATTAGAATAAGACGAAAGAGTACCTTGTGATGCCGTCATATGAGATGTAGCGCCTGTGCCCATATATCAATTTCGTCTGGAGCATTTAGTGACATTGTGTTCACAGCTGCCTCAATGCCAGTCGGTGCATAAGTTGAGGGCGGGAGGGCTTGTGCTGTGTGGGCCAAGTATGCTATGGTGGGCCTGTCAGTTCTAAGGTGGAGTCCACATGGATGTCGGATACGGGCTAGAAGGAAAGGTCCATGACGGTGGGGCCAACGCGACCCACGACAGGTAGGCAGCCCACGGCGGAGGCTGCTGCCACTGCCGCGGTCGATGCTGGTTGTTTCGTGCCGATGGGGACTGCCCCTTCCCGCCGCCGTTGTTGTCGAAATTCCATCTGTCGCGGCCCTTGCCGGACTGCTTGCTCTGGCGGTTGTTGCGGATGGATGCGGGCTGCTGCGGGTCCTCGGGCCGGCGATTCTAGTTGCTGGAGTTGGAGCTCTGCCGACGGTAGTGGTGAATGCGGCGTCGGCAATACTGGCCTGAGTGGTGCTGCGCTTGATTTTCTGGGTTTCCTCAAGAATAAGCTTCGAACGAGCCTCATAAAATGGAGGTAATGACATGCATTGCTGAAGGATGGTGGAAACGCCGTCATAGGATTCGTTCAAGCCTGCAATAAGTTGCATGACCAATCGATGATTAGTGACTGGTGCGCCGACGTTGGAGAGTTGGTCGACAAGCATCTTGAGTTCTTGACATTATGCAGACATGTTTGGGAAATCGTCCTGATGAACGTCCTTGAACTAATTTTCAAGGTTTAACGCTCGTTGAGTTTTGTTGTCGTGGAAAATACTTTCCAAACGTTCCCAGGTTTGGGGGGCAGTGGCATTGGTCTCAATGATGATGTGCAACAGATCATTAGAGATTGTGCCGTATGTACACTGGAGGACGGCTGCGTCCAAACGAGACCAGAGTGCATCATCAGAAGTCGAAGCTGAGGGTAGGTCTAAGGACTTCAGTGTAGGAGGGATGCTATGGTAGTTAACTTCTTAAACACGACAATGGATCTTTAAAAGCTCCGCCCACGAGGAGTATTGACCATTTTCTATCTCAAGGGTGATGGGATGAAGCTTTCGATGTTGTTTATTGCAAGTGCAGGATGAAATTTGGTTTTGTCAGCCATGGAAGATGAAATTTAGGAGAAGGAAGAGAGAATGACTGAAAAAAATACTAGGGTTCCATGGGGGTGGCGGCCGAGAGCTATGGTCGGCGGCGACGGAGGTATTTTTAGGCTACTGATACCACAAAGGAATATGTTACTTGATTGTATTGAATTACCTTGCTATTTTATCTATGAATATTTTTAACAGATGATCGGTCTGAATTTAAAGATTTTTGTCTTAACACAAATGAAATGACTATTTAGGCTTATAAAAGTCTAGTTACAAAAAGACACAAAAAATAAAAACGAGACATCTCTTGTTAAAACATGAAGCTATCTCAATGATAAAGAGAATGATTTAATGGATTCAAATCAAATTACAAGAAAGCGGAAATTATAATAATGCCACACATTCTAATAAAAGCAATGCACAAATAAAATAGCAAGGTAATTCAAAGCAATAAATAAATTAAAGCTTTAGATTCAAATCAATCTCTGGTTCTTCTTCTTCATTATTCTTTTCTGCATCCTCCTTTTTATTTCCACCAAAATTATCATCAACATTGACTGGTGAATCCATTAAATTGAAACCCTTTGCACTATTTTTGTTCTCAAAATTAAGGGAATTCTCCAAAGAAGCACCAAGAATACTATTTCCTTGGAAATTTTCTGTCCTGCAAAATGATGAGCTTGATGATGATGACCACTTTTCGGGGTTAAATCGATAATTGTAGCCAGAAAAAAATGGCCATGTCTGATAGGAAGTAGGCTTATGAATCGAGGACGGATCTCCTTGAACACCAAGCGATGATCGAGTACCAAAAGAAGCGTGAAATGGCATGTGTGAGTAGGGATTATAGTAGGGATGATAATTGGGAGGGCCAAAAGGCGAAACAACATCAACAAGTCCATTTCGCCTTTTAGCCAATGCCCTTTCTTGTTTATGAGCGTTTTGATGTCCCCCTAGGGCTTGAGAAGTGGAGAATTCTCTCTTGCAGAAGCTACAAGAGAAAACCCTAGCTTCCGAGGAACGCTTTTGCTTGGGCGTTGCCTCGTTTGAAGACTCACTAGCGTGAGCCGGAGTTGAATTGAAAAGATTAAGTTCGAGATTTGAACTATTAATATTCTTATTGTTGTTGTAACCATTATGGACTTTGAGATCAAGAAGTACACCAGCAGATGATAATTCATGTGGCTTCAATTGAGAGCCTTCCACAATTTTTTCTTTCATCTTCTTTGTGTTTGTGACGACTTCATGTGATTCTTCTGAGGTCGCTGAAATGCTAGAGGCCTCAGAAGAACATGGTTTTTTCATTGAAAAAACATCCATTGCAATTATAGTTATACTAATGTTTATGTTCTTGAAATTAACATGATGAAAGAATGAAGAGAATAGATCTTTTAAATAGACAATGTTGTAAATACAAAATCCTCCATATATGGGAAATTAATGATTGCATGGCGTTACAAATTTACAAATTCAAACAATCAACTCATAGTTAATGAGGTGTTCTAATAGAGAATCAAATCAACTTGTTAGAAATTCTAACTCCATCAATATATTTCAAACTATCATATCTTGCTTTAATTAAATGCCACTATTATTGTACAAATATGGTAAGATGGAGATTAAGTGTCTTATTCTCACACATTTATTCAGTTCTATCCTGAGTTTGAAATGATTCATTTTATATGGATATAAATAAATTTGTTAACAAAAATAAGTTTAGTGCATGATCCCCTAGATACATGTAGTGGTGTGTTACTTTTTTTCTCAAAGGAATTTCTATTCAGATTGGATACTCTACATCTTGAATTTTAATTAATTCTAGCTGTATATAGTCACATTTTAAATTTTATTAGAAGTATAACTTTTAATTGCTTAAACATTAGGAGATACTGGAATTGTTCTACCAAATGTAAATGTTATGATACAGTTACCACATTGATTAATTTCATTTCCTTTTTAAGGTGATCATTATGATTGAGAAATATTAGTACATATATATCTGATTTTAAAATTCGAACCAAACTTGACTATATATCAATACCGATTCGAAGATCACACCACAAACATTACTTACATATTTAAGCACATAAATAACCAAAGCTATATGATATATGAATTCTACATAGTTATTTCCACAAATAAATGCATTATATTATGTTGTTCTGTTCCTGAGGCATAAAAGTAGTTAAAAATTTGAATGGTTGGGTAGTAAGGGTGACCCGTACAAAATAGGCATTTTTCACAACGGTATTTAAAATTCCTCCCCGATTTTAATAATGGTTCAGAAACGACCCTTTTAAGTTTAATAAGAAATATCAGAATAGAATATCCTTAAGTTAAAGTGACAGAGATGGTAAAGCAACACGACAACTACGTTGTCGGTATGCAAACCATGATAAATCGATAGATTTTCATGTTATATTCAACCTAGCTAGCTATCTGGTTGGATAACTTAACTTTTAGTTTTTATTCATGATACCTCATATAAACGTATTTCGTTTATTCCATGGGATTGTCATGATTTTTCTTTTTCACTCACGGTACCTCACGTAAACTTATTTTGTTGATTTGTTAGTCCTAAATCAAGTTTTAAATTATACCTTTCTTATTTCACTATTCAACTAAGAGAAGTGTAGTAGCCTTCATGTCAAGAAGTTTACTTGTATCACTCTAATTAAGTTAGACTCCTTTTTTAACACTAAAATCACCAATCCTTGATGTTGAATAAGTAATACCAACCCGTATATTAACGAGCAAAAAGTCACAAAAGGGGACAAAAAATAAACCTTTTGCTACTTTGAGAACTGGGCATGCTCCAATTAGTCGCAAAAGGTTAGCATTAACTTGCTATATTCTTGTGCAGTCAGGGTAATTGAACCCTAACTTTTGATGCAAACATAAATTTATGTGTAAGAATTTATTAAAATTGTAATAAACAGTAAACATGAATTCATAACTTTAAAAATACAATAGGTTCAACTAAAAATCCTGAAAAGTTGAACCCATAAAGTTTAAATTATGAATCCGCCTTTGTGTACAATGTCACATATTGATCGGGTAACTCTATGATTGAGAGGACTCCTCTCATTATAATGAAGTTATAGCGAAAGAAAAAAAGTTGAAAATCAGGGGTGAGGTTAGGTTCGGTTGAATTTGGGCAGGTCAAAATGGACGTAGTTAATGGAAGGGCAAGATCAATGATCCGCCAGAGCAACTTGGGCTGAAATGATCTAAAGCTTAAAATGGACTAAATAATGGATCATAGTCTAACCCGTCCAATTCTTACTAAGTTTTATTATTTTTTTCTTATAATTTGTTTAATTATGTAATAATTATTTTTCTTTATTATGACTATATAACTGATCAAACAAAAAAAATTAAAAATATTTTGTCAAGGTTCTTCTATAGTTCAATTCGGATTGCATATCAGTCCAACTTTTAGATGAGCTCAATTGAGCGGGTTAAAGTTGATTGAAGGAATAAATAAACAGGTCATTAACCCGCCTCAACTTGAGCAGATTGAATAAATCATTTGATGCGGTGCTACATTTTGTTTCTAAGGCATGGAGTTGGGGTGTATATATCAATTAAGGATAAATTTTACCACCCTAATCAGAATCCTTGTTGGTTTTAGTATGTGTTAATACAATATTAGTTTCACTGTATAGTGAGATGCTTGCTGCATTTAGTGAGTCTACCCAGGCTAGTCAGATTGCCCTTGCATTTATTCGTGCTGATTTAGATTCTTTGGGTCTTGCTCAGCATCAGAAGATCTATATGTCCTCTCAAAGTATTATAAGAATAATACTTAATAAAGTATATTAGTAATATCGGAATTAGTTATGATGAAATTAATAATGCTGACATTATATTTTATCGACTCTTTGATTTATTGTATTAAATGAATAGGGTGTACTAGAATAAGATTATTACTGAATAGGGTATATTAAAATAGGAATAATAGTGGTATTGTTAATACCAAGTTTATTATGTATAAGAATAGTACTAAATAGCGTGTATTAGTTATACATAGGTTGAAAACACTACCAAACAAGAGATTAAATAATACCTAAGCTAATCGTAGTATTATTTTCTCTAATACCTACTACCAAACAACCCCTTAAGAGTCTTACAGATAATGTGATTCACCAAAAAGGGTTATGGATGATAAGTACTTTTTCAATCTTAATCAACGGTCTTCAGTTCGAATCTTGAGTGTGGAGTCACCTTTGCTATGAAACGCTTTACCCCAATGTGCAACTTTTTGATGCAGATCCAAATTTAATCAGATTACAATGGGGCTATCAAACACCGAATGGAAACAAAAAGAAAAAAGAGATGATGTTACTCGTGTTATGGTTGTATTCCTTGATCCTCTCTTGCTTTTTTGGTCATTTCCTTATGTTGCACCATTTTCATCTATGGTGCCTCATTGTTGTAGAATTGTATACATGCTCGTTCATTGAGAACTCAACGAGTTTTATGATACTGTGATGTACTTGGATTGGTTTTGATTGTGGTGACTATTCTTGAGTTTCAAGCAAGGCCAAATATGCAAAGAGCTAACTAGTGGACTGGAAACATTGTTAGCAGGATCATTTGCATTTGTTATTGAAAAATGTTGCCAAAGGTTTATCAAAATCTATTGAAACATATGTTAACCAGTGGACTTTGCCTTTACTGAATTCCATATAGCTACAACTAGTTTACCAATGCCTTTGTTTGCGGACATGAACATCGAGGACAAGGTTCTCATTGAGGGCGGAGGTAATGTTGTGATCTTTGCCCATTATAAATTATAATATTGGACTATAAGCTAATTCAGTATTTGAGCCGTTTGTTAAAATGAGGGAATAATCAAGAAGAAATTGTACGGTTTTCCATTCAAATGGGCTGGTCTTTAATTTTTGCCCTTCAAAATCGAAGTTATACTTAGCGGGGTATAAGTTCTTTAAGGGCGCAGGGTATAACTTGTGGAATATTATGATGTGAAAATATAAACTTATGCCCTGCGAAAAAATTATTTTTCTCAAGAGGCAAAAACTGAAGATTGGCATAAAATAGGGACAACGTATGATGTGAGATCCAGGTAGGGGTGGGCAAGAAATCTGGGGAACCGAAAAAACCGAATTTTTGTAAAAAAACCGATTTTTCAAAAAACTGAACCGAATCAGGATTTAGTGATTCGGTTCGGTTTTTTTATTTTGGATACAAACCGAACCGAAAAACCGAAATTTTAATTTTTTTTTTTTTTATTTTAGGCTACTACTATCTCTTGAATCATAGTTATTGAAGCTAATCTATGTTATGGAAGTCGCATGCGGTATGAACTTGATTAACATATCACGGAAACATTGACATAAAATGTATGGAGAAAAAATAGTTGTAAATTGATAAAACTTTAAATGGTCATAACTATGCGCTCGAATGTCTGTTTTACCCAATTTTTTTTCTGATTTTGCGTATTTTTTCGAGACGGGGCCGTTCATAAGGCGGTTTGGCACAACCAATTTTTAGAAATACGTCCGTTTTTCCAATCAATTTGTGTTTTCCCCCAAATCGATTTCTAATTTTCTTTTTTCTTTAGTAAAAATCTCACAATACACAATAGATTTCAACGTAGAAATTTCATGATAGTGTAGGTGTGAATGTAAATTTCAGTTTTGGAAATTCAATTTTTTTTTAAAAAAAAAAACCGACCCGGCCCGGTCCACTAGAAAAAACCGATACAAACCGATACATCCGGCAATATAAACCGATATATCGGTTTTTTTTAAAAAAAAGTTGTATTCGGTTTTTTTAAAAAAAACCAATTTTTATTCGGTTCATATTTTTCAGATACAAAACCGATATAAACCGATATACGCCCACCCCTAGATCCAGGTTGAGAGATATCAACATACTTGTGGGCTGAAGGGAATACGATGGTTATAAGTAGCAGAGTATGTATAAGACTTTCAAATACACTTAAAATTACGGTAAAATTGTTAACTACACACCTAAACTCCTATGACCCTCCTGAACCCCCCCCCCCTTACAAAATATGCAAATCGCTTCTGGCAGGGTAATCTTAAAAGCTAGTAGAAGCCTGAACAAGCACATGCTGAGTTTTAACTTATTCTCTTTGCTAGGTTATTGGTGATGAGTGTAAATGATGGGAACAAAATAATTTAAGTGTAGTTGGCAATTTCGCAATAGTTTAGATGTGTTTCAATGCCTTATCCCTAAAAGCTATGAACTTTTCTTATTTCCATTGTTTAGTTTTATTGAACTTACTCTGAACCTCCTTTTTCTATTTTGTAATTTTGCATTTGAACCTTTCGGTTGTTGATTGTTAATGAAAGAGCTTGGCTCAACTGGTCTGTAACTTCATTTTTCTGATCAATACAATATGGGTTTGGTCACAATTTGAATGCACCTTTGCATTTTCGCAATGTTTTAGCCATGGCTTGGTTATGAAAAAATTGGGGAATATAATAGAATATGGTACCTTTGACATCTAATTACAAGTTTGGTCATAGTTTATAAGTTGGAATTATTTCTCTAGGAAAGCAAATAAAAGTGGTACATGAAACTACTTAACTTATAACGAGTAAAATATCAACAACTTATAACGAGTCAAAATATAGTAAGCAAAATGGATCTGGATCACCGTCTGTATGATTGTCTTCAAAAAAGGAATCAACCAAAGAAGCAATCAACAAATTAAGGTATCATGTCTTGTTTTGTTTCAACCCTGATGTATTATACGGGGAATCCCTTATAGCTACATTCAGCAGTACTTACAAACTAGAAACTGGACGAGGGGAAGATATGAGAATAGACCTCATCCATTTCATTACAATATTCTCTTCTTGATCACTGAATATTGATAGAAAGTCGTACCAAAAGAAAGACCAAGGGGGAGCTTGCGGCAAGGGTCAGATTGACCCTTAGACTTAATGCTACAACGAACACAATCAGAAGAGAAGCCTTTGGGCAACTCTTGATGAATCAGAGGAGAAAATAGAGCCATTGCCGTTCTAATAACTGCCAAAAGACGTGAAGTGAGGGCATGATTGAAGTCACATATGCTCGTCTTCATAAAGGTTTGAGTTAGATTGTTTGTTGCCAAAGAGAAGAGTTCATTATTTAGGTCCTATCCTGGGTTGGTAGCTGACAACGATAATGATTTTCTTTAGCAATTATATATCGCGGTTTGAAAAGATCACAAACTTTCACGTTTTAATTCACTGAACAGTAAAATAAAGATAAAGAGCAAATATTAAATTTGGACAATAAGAATATTTGATAGTTGGCCTTATATCAAGCAAGAGATGGTGTTATTGTTAATCCCTAACATGTGACATTCAAATGATGAAAGTTCGTTACTTATAATGTAATATTATAATTCACATATTCTTTCGAGAATTACCGGGCCTCTCTATCTCTATGAGGTAAGGATAAGGTGTGTGTATGCTCCACCCTCCCCAGACTCCACTTGTGGGATTACAATGGATATGTTATTGTTGTTTCGAGAATTACCAGGCAATAGACCTCAAAGAATGTTGCATCAAAACCCATATAGTCCTTACTGTATAATTATTATCAACCAAACACACAATTGCAAAAATATATCCTATTCATAGTATTATGTAGGGATAATAACACTTTCAGTCCCTCAGATATTAGTAAATTCTTATTTTGGTCTTTATGGTATCCGACTAGGCATATTTAACCTCCAATTAACAAAAATGTGTGTGGTGGTCCCTTTATGTAGGAAATATGTTATATTTAGAATATTTTTTAGAACTTACCCTCAATATTGAGTAACAATACATACTTAACACTATACATAGTAAATTAAATAGTGTAACAGATGATAATTCAATAAACTTGGCAAGCCGGAAGCAAAAGGATTAAGAGTGCACCAATCAACTAATTGAAGGTTCAATGTGCTTAGTCAAATATCACAAAAACCAAAACAGGAATCTACTATTAACTGAGGGAGCAAAAGTGATATTATCCCTATTATTTAATCATCTATGTTGGTTTCCACTTTTATATTTTTATTGTATCGAAGGAGCCAAATTGTCACCTGTAATGAGAACTCATTAAACCTCCACATTTAATCAAAGGTCTTGCTTTCGAACTATGGGAATAAAAAGCTTCTAGGCAGAAAACGCTTTACTCCCTTTATAAGCCTGCCCATCATGAATTCATATTAATCGGGCTAGCAGATGAATACTGGATGGTTAAACCAAAACCAAACCTCAATAATGGTAGGTAAATTTGGAGTCTAGATATTTCTGTAATCACAAACAGATAAATCTATCTTTCAACTACCCTCCAAAATACAAAGAAAGAAAATAAAATTAATGATTCAAGTAATCTCCTAAACAAAAACAAAGAAAATAACAGTACTTGGATTCATACTAGCTACCCAAGATTTTCTTTCATTTTTATCAATTTCAACAGATTTTTCCATATGGTAACCACTTCATTATTTTCTCTAATAAGTAATGAATTAATCAGTGATGTTCCAAAAAAGGAGAGATTCTCTTAGGCTAGTCAGATTAATAGTATCAAAATTCTACTCCTTGTAATTACTGTGATCTACTCATGGCTTAGGCAAATCACTTTAAAAAGCATGAGTTGATTGGAACATCACTGATTAAGGAGAGATTCTCTTAGGCTAGTCAGATCAATAGTATCAAAATTCTACTCCTTGTAATTACTGTGATCTACTCATGGCTTAGGCAAATCACTTTAAAAAGCATGAGTTGATTCTGCAAAGTTCACTGAATGCTTATTGTTTTCCTACTCACATTCAGGTACCTCTCACAATTCATCCCCCCCCCCCCACCCCCACCCCCCACCCCCACCCCAAACCCCGTACTTCTTGCCGTCTCCCATGCTACTTTGCTCAGGCATTTGCTTCTTCAGGAATGTCATTCTTTATGCTGCTTTCTATCAAATTTTACCTAACTAAACATGCAAAATCCACATGCAAAAACCACTTTGAACAACAATTTCCATTCCTTCTAACAGAATCATCAACGAAGTGTCTTCTTTACTAAGATGTGACATGTTTTTATGTGCGAATAAGGGGCGCTTTGCAAATTGGCTTCTCGAGCATTTCTTGAACTACGAGTGCCATTCTCGTGTTCTGCTTTTAGTAGTTCTTTGTCCATCCGTAAAGGCAATGTAATAGTAGTATAAATAAGCACGTATAGCAAACAGAATCGAACCAAAACCAGTTGTCTCTAATAGCTTTTGGATCTAAAGGTTCGGATCCTGTTCTCTATCAATAAGTAATTCACATACACAGAATTCAAGTGTTTTTGCAAAACTAGTTTTCCTTCATTCCATTCCCTTATTTGATCAAACAATGGTACTTTAGGTCTCAAATTTGCCTTCCCTCTTTGAAGCTGGTTACTCGCTTAGTGTATCAAGAGTACCCTCTAAAATGTCCGTGGACTCTTGCCTTCTATGACTCAAGATTGAAATTCAATCTCTCGTTGTTTTTCATTCACAATTCCATCTTATTTTTCCCATAAGAATCACTATTTGATCATCACTATCTGCTTGAATTTCTTAAATATTTTATGTGTATCGTGCTCAATATACTGTGTATCAACTTACGCCATGCATATCAGATAAGAGAAGGAAGTTTACTATTTCATCATCTGCTCTTTTTTTTTATGTACTCTGTTAGGCTATGGTTTCAAAATATATATTGCAAAACTTTTCATAATTCTTGATGGTTCTCCAGTTTCAGGCGAACTCAGGCACTTTAGTTATGCAGAAACAGAATTTGGACCTGTACTGGCGGAATGTTCAGATTATGCAGGAGAATGACAGGCTAAGGAAGACTGCTCAACGGCTAAGACAGGAGAATGAAGCTTTGTATTCTGAGCTAAAACAGAGACTATCAGCAGCAAGAATTAATCAAACACCTGAACTTGAACTCACCCTTGGCTCAAGTCCTGCTGCAGATCAAATGAAACCCAAGAATCCTCAGCCACCTCCACACACCTGAAGCGGATCCAAATGCTTCTTCCTGGTCAAGTTTATGGAATGTTTTTAAGTATTATTGCTGCTTGTGTTGTCGCAAATTAGAATATCTGTTGTATGAAACAAAATGGTTTATAGTAATAAGCATGATAAATAAAGTATAAACATATCTATATTACTTAATGAGGTATCAATGTGCAGTTCTTTTGTGATATTAGATCAGTTTCTTTATCCAATTCGAACTTTACTAGGTTCTATAAACAAGTAATTCATCGTCAAATATCATTGAATCACTCTATTGATCATTCAATTATGCTTGACTACACGTAGAATTACTCGATTTGTTGCAACGACTGTTATATTTGTTGCAGCAACTGTTTGATTAAGATGAGCAGTTTGAGACCAAACATTTGGCACTGGAAACTCGTCACGTTTAGATATCTGCAACAAATAATATTTATTAAAACTATGTACAGTTGCGCAGACATCGAAATATTACTGCCATGGCCTCGCCTCGGGTGTAAATGGTTAACTGTTGCTGTTAGATTATGAATTAGTCCATTCCCATAGTCTTTTCTTTATTATAGTTTATTGCTGAACCAATCTTAGAGTTTACTTGGAACAACAACAACATACCCAGTGAAATCCCACAACGTGGGGTCTGGGGAGGGTAGAGTATACGCAGACCTTACCTCTACCTTGGCAGGTAGAGCGGTTGTTTCCGAGAGACCATCGGCTCAAGACAAAGCACAAGCACAAGCAAAGTAAGACCAACAAAGCGAATAAGTCATGATAGCGCATTCTGAAAAAGAATCAATAACTAATGCAGGTAAATAAGACAAGCAAAGTACACTAGAGAACACATAGCAGCATAAACTAAATAAACAATAATCATGTTTTATTTTCTGACCCTTTGATATTACTCAGTTTAAATGATCAATTTTTCCTCCCTATTAAGATTTCTCAGGAGAAAACAAGAAATAAGTACTTCGACATAAGAATAGAGAATACAGGCAATATGAGTTCTTTCAGAAGCCAATTGGCAAAACCAATAAAAAAATTAACAGCGAACTAACCAACACAAGGTACATTTTTTAACAGCATATGAAAATATATTATAGGCCAGATTAGTTTTAAAATTAGAGTATGTTTCTCTAATTAAGACAGTCTAGCGAGGGGGCAGTGTTGTTTAACATTTACTTTTGTGTACCCAAAAGATTGAAATTGACATATACAACAAGAAGTTTTCTGGATAGATGCATAGCTAATTTATAAAATCTATTAAAGGGCAGACATACTTTAGAAAATAAAAAAGAGAGATGTTTTACGAAACCGGAAAAGAAATCTTTGTTTACATTTCTAAGACAAGAAATGAAGAACAACTGATTCACACAAAAGCTACAATATTTAGAAGAAGAAAAAAGATACTACTAAGAAAAAGAACAGTTGTTAAATCTTGAAAAGAATGATACTGGACAAATGATATTTCCCCTCTTTGTTGTTGTCTATGTTCAATGAAGTATTAGGTGATATTTTTTCAATAAGAAGAATTCTTGTTAAGAATATTTTCCTCCAGGAGTCAAATATCAGCAAAACAAGAACGTGTCTAAACTCTAAAGATCTTTCCTTATTGAAAAATAATGTGTCTAAACTTGAATTTGCCAACATTTTATTTCGTTCAAATTTAGATGTTCTTGGAGTTAACCTCGGCTTCAAAAGGATAAAAACGAGATACCTATTTTACTCTAGCATTCAATGTTTTGAAAGAAAACAAAATAAATTTCGTTTTGAAGTTATATGGACATAGAGAATCTGCACAATGAACCAGAACATAAGGAATAAGATAGTCGAAAGAATTCAGAAAATTCGAGAGATGTGAAAAATAGCACGGCGGAAAGACTTTTGAGATGACACTACCACAAAGCTATGGGGAAAAACATGCAATTTTGTTGCTTTACAAGCAACTTATGTGGATAGATAAGCTACAGGCTAATTTTTCTCGTCAATTAGCACTATTAAATATAGGATAGTCGCATGAAAGACTTTCAAAAATAAGTTGAGAAACAGGGTGATGTATGCAGCAAATAAACTATTCAAAATTTGCTCAGCCTTTTGGAGGAGTGGACGGCTGATGAGAAAAATGCTGAAATTGGCTGAAGATCAGAAAGTGTGCTCGCACTCTGTTGACTTAATTAGGACAGCCTTTTTGAGATATTCCATAGCTTTTAGCTATATTGACAATGGTGTTTTACTTGCAGAGAGAAAAGGAAGAATTTGATAACAGAACAATGGAACTCGAAGAGAAACTTGAACAGAAGCAAGCACTAGTGTTGCAGATTGAGCAACTGAAAGAGAATTAAACTCTAATTATAAAAGAAAGGACTTTCAAATGATGAAGGGAAAGAAAGAACACTTCCAAAAATTAATATTAAGCAGGACTAAGTTAATTCAAATTACTCTTTTTACACCAGGTAACAGTTGAAATACTTAACTCTCACTAATACTGACATTTATAGCTTGTGACGTATCTCGTGAGAATCTTTTGTCATTAAGCAACTCATACACGTACACGTGAAAGGTGGAACAGAAAGTGATTTCGATGGACCGTTCACGCCCCATCAAAAGCATAATTCCCAGCTCAGCTATTGAATGCTTTGCTTAGATAAGTGATATAATATCTTTCAAGCAACATGAATCTCTTAGCAAAAAATTGCACGGTGATGATGCAAGATAGCTAATTTACACCTACATATGCAGACTTGTACGACCTTTTTAAAGTATACGAGGGCTTACATTAAAGCATATACATAGAGGAAAATATTAGAACCATATCTACACAAGGTCCAGAAGCAAAAAAGAAAAATCCTTAAGGTGCATCTAGATTTGGAGGAACGTATTTTGTATAAAGAAGCTTTTTGATAGCCAAGCATAATGGTAACTTTATATCTCATGAATCTTCCCAAAAAAGCATGAATATCTTTATTTCTTTTTTAATAATTACAAAAGCATTTGAATGTAATGCAAGAGAATTGCTTGATAGATCTTCATCAAAAAAGAGAATTGCTTGATAGATGAAGATGTAGCACATAAAATTAAACTAGGAGTGCTAAAATGGAGTACTTATAATAGTGTTGTTCACGATAGGAAGATACCTAATAAAGTGAAAGAGAAGTTCGATAGATGGTTGTAAAATGGAAGTAATTATAGTCCTTTAACCACTGATACATTCAAAATATAAGTTTCACAGAAGCGTGAATACTTAGATGGATGTGTGGACACACAAGATTTGACAATATTCAAAATGATCACATCAAAGAGAGGGTGCGAATTGCGCATGATGGATATGATCCATAACATGGTACCAAACATTAAGGCTTATGCATTGATGTTGCATAAAAATTAACTGATCAGGGATCTTTTTACATCTAACCATCATGAATTGATAAAAGCACATGAATATTAGAAACAAAAAAGAAAATTATATTATGATAGTCGATGATGACGACTTTTAGAACTTTCAAATATGTCTCATTTTTCTATCAAACTAAGTTTTCAACCATTACTTCAATACTTTTTCCGCCATCACTAACATATAATGCCCACTAGAATACCATTTCTTTTACCGCGGTGGTAATCGGGTCAGCTTGCATGCAACTCAAACTATTCTACCGGATACCTGCTAACTTCGACCAGCATAGTTATCAACTAAGTTGCCCGGACTCGGGTGTGGGTATCCGATACGGATACGGATCAGAGTGTCGGATTCGACAAAATCTAAATTTTAAGATTCGGGGGTGCGTATCCAGGTATGGATACGGGTGCGGGTATTCAGTTAAGAAAATTTAAAATTATAAATTTAGAGCTATAAAGATATATCACTGCCACTGTCTACCATCTGAACTCAGAACACGACCTTGAATTCTTGATTTCTCTGAAACACGAAGCAACAAAAATGAGACAAGAGTACTATAATATTGAAGGTATGTCATTTCCCTTGTCTTAAATCCGTTTTATTTTTAATGTTGAGAAATCAAAATCTCAAATCTCTCAAATTTGTCGATGTACTCCGATCAAAGTATTCAAAGTTGGTTGACCGTATCCCGGACATATCCCACTCCCGCACCCGTATCCCCACCATATCGAGACGGAAACGACACTAAAAATGGATAGTTTGAGCAACTTAGGTTATCAAGTAACTCTGCCCACTAAGCTAACTTCTACCAGCAACAAATATCGAGTAATTCGGCTCAGCTTGACGCAACTCAGACTATTCTACTAGGTACTAGCTAACTCCAACCAGCATAGCTATCGAGTAACTCTGCCCACTAAGGCTAACTCCTACCAGTACAACTATCGAGTAATTCGGCCCAGCTTACACGCAACTCAAACTATTCTACCAAGTACCTACTAACTCCAACCCACACAAGTATCGAATAACTCTACCCACTAAGGCTAACTCCTATCAGTACAACTATTGAGTAATTAGGCCCAGCTTGCATGCAACTCAGACTATTCTACTAGGTACCAACTAATTCCAACTAGCACAGACATCGAGTAACACTACCCACTAAGGCTAACTCCTATCAGCACGGCCATTGAGTAATTCGACCCAGCTTGCACGCAACTTAGACTATTCTACCAGGTATCAGCTAACTCCAACCAACACAGTTATCGAGTAACTCTACCCACCAAGGTTAACTCCTACCAGCACAACTATCGAACGCAACTCAGACTATTCTACTATGTACCGGCTAACGCCAACCAACATAAGTATCGATTAACTCTGCCCACTAAGGCTAACTCCTATCAGCACAACTATTGAGTAATTACGCCCAGCTTGCACGCAGCTCAGACTATTCTACCAGGTACTGGCTAACTCCAACCAACAAAGGTATCGAGTAACTCTACCTACCAAGTCTAACTCCTACCCGCACAAATATCGAGTAATTCAGCCCAGCTTGCACGCAACTTAGACTATTGTACCAAGTACCAGATAGCACCAATCAACACAGATATTGAGTAACTCTGACCACTACGGCCAGCATAGCTATCGAGTAATTAAGCTCAACCTGCACGCAACTCAGACTATTCTACCCGGTACCAGCTAACTCCAACCAGCACAGACATCGAGTAACTTTTCCCACCAAGACTAACTCCTACTAGCACATATATCAAATAATTCTGTCCACCAAGGCTTATACAAATGACAAGAAATCATCTAGCAAATTTTTAAGCTTCGATGAAATTTCAACCTAAGACCTCGTAATCCTCCTCCCACTTCATTGAACACTAATAATTCATGTTCGAAGAGGAAGCAACTATACATTCCTCAAAACATACATTCATCATAATACAAATTGAATACAACTCAAAAGTAGAAACATTACCGTAGAATTGTGAGCAAGAAGCAAACCAGCGGAGTAACGGCGAGACTAACGGCGGTGAGTACGACTGAGCAGTAAATCAATCACAACACGGCGGCGCTCTTTGACGTCGTTAGTTTCTCAATGGAGTGAAGGTCTCTAGTGAAGTGACGGTTAATTTTACATTTATGGAAAAGAGTTTGATAAATTTATTGAAAGGGGAATATGAATTTTGAAAGAAATTGAGTTTGGTTCTTATATTTGAAGAATACATAGATACCCCTAAATTAGAAAGAAATCACCTTTTTTTCTGTTGAGATTTGAATTTGGATTTTTCGTGAAATTGTATTCCACTTTATTAGTAGTATCAATTAGTTTACACTAGGGGTGGCCGGTGGGCCGGGTTCGGGGCGGGGCGGGGCGGGGTGGGTCCCGGTGGGACTGGGGATTGGGTAGGGTTCGGGGTTGTGACTGTGGCGGGATCGGCGGGACAGGCTGTCGTCCCGTCCCATCCCTCATCCCGTCAAAAAGGGGGACCGGTATTGACTTGAAGAGTTATATTAGCAACTCATATTCCATTGTCTGGGACTGAGAGTCATAGAGACTCTTCAAGTGTTTGAGCATCTCATTTGGCCCCATGTTCTCATGTTGTCTCTGAAGTTCCATAGACATGGAAGACAACATTACGCATTGCGCCGAAGTGGCATCATCTAGATGTTTCTGGTAAGCATCTTTATCAAAGGAGGCATATTCTTCAGAATCTGTCGCAGGGACTGTTGGGAAAACCATGTCCAACACGTATTCAATTTTCTCTTGTCTTAATACTATTCGCAAATTCCTTAACCAGTCAAGGTAGTTCAGTCCAGTAAGTTTATTCATCTCAATCAACATTTTCAACAACAAGCTCGACATCTTTTATAATCTGAAGAATTAGATAGACCGAAAATCAAATTCAAAATCTATTTCCTATTATACACATACATTTAGGCTAATCAACAAGGCCTTTTGTTTAATTAGCTCCAACTATTTTAACATACTTCTACGATCCCATGGTAGAATACGAACCTACTTTAACTTAGGTCATAATGAGTCAAGATCCAAGCCTATGTTATCTTCGTGTTTGCTTTGGCTGATAACTTCAACAACATACCTTGGTAGGTTCTAAACCAATTGCAAAACTTATTCGCAACTCTTGGTTGATCAAATTATTACATTTAACCTTGCGTCCTTAGATTAGTCCGACACTTTGGCGCCAAAATTTGTCTAAGCAAGTCAACCCCATTACACGACTGCGTTTATGTATCTAAGCAAACTTGGCCTTTGTGAGCAAACACTTTGGTGTAAATACCCACAAAAGTTTATCATTTGCTTTTACATTAAAACACATCTATAAAAGAGTCTGGGTCCTCGTAGACTTAGAGCAAATGCTTTGGCATAAATACTCGTATTGCCGAAGAGGATTTTGCACTCTAACAATTATAATAGATGACGCGTTTTAATTTAGACTTGTATTTAAAGTTTTGGAGAACATTTTAATTCAGGGTTCTAACCAAGATCAACACTTTAATGCCACATCCAATATGACATCATGCAAAACTAATAGCATATAGAGTTTGGGAACCGTCAACCCAATATGCATGATAGAAGAAGGTTTAATCAAACACTGGGTGCCGTCTGCCCAGACAGTTATAGCGGACACTATTCTAGAAATGTAAATGACAAATATTTTGACATTTAGCACATAAACAGTATACTTATCAAATAATATAATGTATAATAATAATCTTGGGTTAAACATTCTGAACTCTGATTTTTTTTTGTCTCTGGACAGGTAGGGTCGTGACACTATTGATTAGCGCCGCGGCGCTACTGAGGCGGTAGCCTTTCGGCTTCTGGAAAATTGCATTAGCGTCGCGGCGCTGCAGAGGCAGAAATATTTCTACTTCTGCAAATGCATTAGCGCCGTGGCACTTGTTGTCCAGTGAGTTCATATTTTCAAAATTATGTATCAGCGCCGCGGCGCTCCACCATGGAGCCGCGGCGCCGCCTTGAAACCCTAGCCAGCGTCGCGGCGCCGACGTCCTGACAAGTATTTCTATGTTGATTTTCAAAAATCATTCAACCCCTAAATCCAATTCAGGGATCGATTCACAGGTCCTTAATCATCACCCACCATTATCAATAACGCCCATTCGACCATCATCCGTTCTTACTCGTGTTTAGCCATGCACCGTGCAATGAACCGGACAATGCACTTTGGCTTAGTTCGAGTTAGATTGGAATGACTTCCTCGAGTTAGCGTAGGAGATAATTTAGGGTAATATCAAAAGGTCAACATTTGTTCAAGATATGTAGGATTTCAAGAAACCTCGTTTTAATCCAATTTTATGTTCAACCCATATTATTATTCTATTCAATTATTATATAATCTTTAAACCAGCCTGAGCTCTGATACCACTGTTGGATTTTGTTGGGTACAAAACATATAAGTAAGGCACATCGGAAGTTTAAAAGTTTTGATTCTTACTTACCCTAATAATAGTTCTGGTATGGTTATACAATAATGAAACTTGTAATATAAAAATATACTTACAAGTTGGAAAATCTGGAGTCTTTTCTACTGTTAGGTGCACACGCGACTGCCCTTCCAATTGCAAGCTCCAAGCTTCAATGTATTTCTCATTCAAAAAGCTAGGAAATCCGACAGAGGTTCGAGAGAGTTTTGATTCTAAGTCTCTAAGACTTAGAATGTTATTCTGAAAAATTGGTGTAGAATAATGAAAGTGAATGCCTCTATTTATAGTTGAAAATTAGGTCAAAAACCGGATTAGAGTTTTACCTAAGACCTGACCCAAAATCGACGCAGAGGCACCGCGGCCCTAGGGTATGGGTGCCGCAGTGCTTGATGAATTTCTACACTGCACCGCGGCCCTAGGGTATGGGCGCCGCAACGCTCGATGTGCACTTGCACTGTCTCGATTTAATTTCCGTGCATTCTTAATTAAATTCAAAATCTAATTTTGACTTAATTAATGTAATCATTATTCATTTGAATGTCTCAATTCCAAAATTGAACATTTTAATTACTCTCTCAATACATCCTTAGATCGAAAAGGACAATCGACATAGTGTGACCCTACATGCCTTCTCATATTGACATTAATCAAATTAAGGTCTACGCGGAACTTCTAGACGACGCCGAAAGACGAACTCAATATGTGAAGTACGTTTACGCGAATCCAGTAAACTTAACCTTTATGTGGTAAGATAAAATCCTTTCATTCACGACACACTCGATCAAGTTTAGGATTTGTCAAGTGTTTATCCAAATGACTTAATCATTGTATCTCATCTATATTAGTCGACGACTAGACTATATTCTAAATATGTCTATTGTGTTGGCCAACGATTTAGTCAACCTAATATCATTGAGAATCCGAGTGTTCTCTCGAACATACATTCGAAGAATGAATCCTAATCTTGGCTCAACTACCACCTTCAATCCACATCGTAATGTACCCAATACAAGTCGTATCTCAACCTACAAGGCATTTGAGCTTAGGACGGGATCAAAGTACATTACTTTATAGATAAGGAACGTTTTGACCTCAAGTCTAAGGACTTCTATCTCCCACACGCTGATCATACGTTAGACAAGTATAACAAACAGTATATCAGCAGGGTATACCGATACTTCCAAAGTATCCATGTGTCCATCACGAGTAACCATTACTCGTAGCAGATGAGATATACTACATCCTCTAAGGATGTGATGCAGACCACATGTCGACTTATCACATATCATCGATATCCCATTCTCGATGATCATTAGTCGAGGCTATTTTAAGAGTTACGTTCTATCATAAATTATCTCACTCTATTAATGACAATGTAAGCTCAAGGGATGCACATTAATGAATAATTACAAACAATCAAATAATAATTCAATAATTGCAAATGCCAAAATATTAATCTCCATTAATAATAATATGAATGTGTATAAAGTACATTTGTCCTAATACAGATTGTGTCTAGGACATAAAAATACTTTCAATAGTGACATCGAACCATTTGATCGTGCTAACAAGAGTTCTTCGAGAAAAGGGCTAGCGTCGGGCAAGGTTTTAAGGAGTCTGTGGAGGAGGAGGAGACATTTCAACGCGACTCTCCAGCACCTTGTGTTGCCAAAACATCGACTAAAAGACGACGTGAATGAACCAAAAGAAGAGGGACAAATGGCGAATATTTGGAGGATTTTGCGGACATATCAATCGGGCAAAGGTGTGTCATCGGGGGAAGTGGCTTTCACCACAATGTGATCAAGGTCACAAAAGCCTCCAATGGTTACAATTTTTGCATAGCTAACACATGTGTGCTCCTTAAAGCAGGTGAATACTTTCTTGATTCTTCTGTGCATTTTCTTGGATCAATTTTTTTTCTGCTGATGGATTTGAAGAGAAAGGTGGGGACAAGGGAAACTATAGGGAGGAGTACTTCTGTTTGAGCTTGTGAAATTCAATTACCACGTCCGGTGCCGAAATCAGAATTTTCACTAAGATGATTCAAAAAATAAAGAAGTCAAACGATTCAACATATTGTATACATTAAAAAAGTTGGCCTTTTTATGCAAGTGTAGTTTTTTGACAAAGGGGTATCAATTGACTCCCTTTAGACAAAGGTGGCTCCGCCAATGACAACATTAGAAATTTCACTAAGGATGTTTAAGGTTTAATATATATGTCTAAAAGATGATCTTTGACCTATATACATAGTGTAATTTATTTTTTATATATTCAGTATAATTTTTCGATGAAAAATATTTAACTGGTCACTCTTCACTCTATGTGGCTACACCCGAACCTAAGGAGTAACCAAATGAGTTGTGGCATATACTTTAGGTTTTTTGTTTAATATGAAGCATATGACATTTGGATCTTTGAGAGAAACGACGTTTACAAGATAGTTCAAGAGTAGATTGACATTCTTCATGAACTTTGTAACATCCTATCTGTTTTTTATAGTACCAAATAACAACCATTCTATTATATTATATTATATTATATCATGTTCATTCTCATTGTACATCCTGTATTTAGACAATAGTATGATAGTATGAAATTACTATAGTTTTTGACAAAAACTATAAAGAAAATTTGTCCTTTGATATAGGAATATACCTATAGTAGGAATATGACAAATGTATAAGTTGGATGGCAATACATGTTTCTGTAAGATTTAAGAATATGAGGTTGCAGGTGGGGAAAAATACTTACTTGTATTTGGTGTTTATATTATATCACGTAATTAGGATTAAGTGATAAATATTTAAATTCACATTAATTAAATTATTAGTGTAACTATCAGGTGTGAGTAAGTTTTTTCTGTGAATTATAGTGATATATCTTGACTGGTATGAACCCAAAATTGAACATTTGTTGTAAGCAGGAATCATTGTTAATGTTAAATTTTGTTTTTCTATTTTTTCTAGCCAAAGGCAAAAGAAAAAGATAAGTAGTCATGGGCAAAATTCGACATTGCATTTTGTTTCATGCATATATGGACATTTTTTGAAACTTTATTTCTTAAACATCAACATATAAATGCCTGACAATAAATTAAAATTGACAATTAGAAACATTTTGACAAATTGTATCTGCAGCAGAAATGAGGACACATTGGATACCCCGGCCGTTTCAATTTATTTTACACAGTTTGAATCGATACGAAACTTAAGAAAAGAAATAAAAACTTTTAAAACCTGTCATCTAAAACACGACATAGCATTTGTCTGGTCATAAATATGTCATAACATTTGTGTGATTATAAAAGTTTCTCATTAAGAGTAAAATAAAAAAACATGAAGTTAATTATTTTCACAATTAAAACTATTATTTTTGTAAACGAACTAAACAGACAAGTATGTCACGTAAATTAAAACGGATGGAGCGATAAATTTATATCTTGGACAAGAAAAAGGGATGCAAATTGAATTGTCAGTCAGCCAAATATTATCAACTAGGGCAAGCCATCGCCATTTTTAATTTAATTGATTTGGTCCTTTTGAGGAACAGAGAATTTCTTGTTGATCAACCAACCCTTAGACTAGAGATTTGCTAGTTCAATTCATTTTAGGCTGTAGAGGTATAAAAAATTGACCAAAGACTTTCTTCCAAGTCATCCTTAACATGCTCCTTTTTCTTTTCTTTTGAGGATTACTTCATTTATATATTTTTTATTCTGCGTAGTCCCTAATCTTTATCAAACTTATAATGACTTGTATTATGTACTACTTGGAAATTAAACACTTTCCACTAGAAGTAAATTTTTGATTAATTAATTGTTAATAGTTACAGTATAATCTCTAAATATTAGCATACCGAGACAATCGATTCAAGCTTGAAAGCAAATAAGACAAAATAGGAGAAAAAGATCAATTTGGTGGCATGTTCAAAATGATTACTTAAATATACTCTACAACAGTTATGATCCTTTAAATTTCTTTAATGTGAGCACTTTTGATCTTCGTCAAATCTTTGACAAACTCAAATTGCTAAGTTTAACATGAAGTATGAAAATAAAAAAAATTAACAAGAGATCACATTTAAGAATGTATTTTTTCTAGAATTTATGACAAAGCAGCTTGACGAATTTTATGGCGATCCATCAGGATCGTGAAGATTTGATGGCCAATTTCTTATGATTTTTGGCCGCACATTTATTTTTGTAAAACCTTTTAAAATGAGGTTCAAATTTTTAAATGATAGACACTAAAAGATTATATTTGTGCAAATAACCCAAAGACAAATATGATGCCAAGTTGGGCTTATTCCTTCACAATCATTATAGTTTCAAAAGTACAAACCTAACCTCAAATAGATGGCCATTACACAACACTTGGAGTGAACACCCCTCCCTACAAACATTTAGTAATACATAACTTTATATCGCATCTTAATATATCAACATATGTATTTATATAGAATGGTAATAAGAAAAAAGTATACTATGAACACATATTTTTCCTTATTTTTGGATTTACTTTTATACAGTGAAAAATGAATCGTGTATCTAATAGTCATAATAACCGGGGACGAGAAGGGTTCATCTAAATCCCCTTCGGCGAACAATAGCACACTATATATAGGACAATCTTTAGTTTTACGTAAATATAGTAATGCTGAACTCTCTTGTAAATTTTGCTTCTACCATAGGCTTCAAAATGTCCTTTTGAGACTCTTGAAGTCCACAGAATCAACACATTCTGCTCTATCCCTATGCACATTCAACAACTTCAACAACTCACTAGCTTTCTCTTTTGTTGTTTCACTACAACCAACTTGTAGCAACAACAATAGCTTTTGAAAAGCTCCAACTTGAAGTGCTTCAACAACAACACAACATCCATTATTTTCCCTCTTCTCATTCTTGCAAATCTTCCACAAAATTGAAACTGAAAACTCAGTTGCCAAATCTGAAACTCTCAACAATTTCTTGACCAAAATAGGCACACTAAGTGCATAACTATAAGCCCTTTTTCTCCCTTCTTCATAGCTCAAAATCCCATCCAAAATACCTAATGCCTTTTCACATATGCTCTTGTCACAATCCACAAGAATTTCTATCAACAATTCAACTAACCCCACATCAACAAATCTTGATTTTGATGATTGTAATGATGAATTAACCATATGATAAATTGTTAATAAAGAAGCTTTTGTTGTAGTAGGACAAATTGGCTCTTTCACTAACTTCACTAAGCCTTCTAATGCACCTTCAATTGCCAACAACATTTCAACCTTGTCTTGTTCCTCCATTTTCAAGATTTCTCTTAGCACGAAAACCACGTTTCTCCTGCTTGATAAACTCCCATTATTCAAGAACCATGCTATGTAACTTAACGATGAAATCCACCCGAGAATTGACTTGGACTTAATATCCAAAGGCAAAAATAGTGTCAGAGTTGACAAAATTACCTCCCCTGTTGAAGCGTTTTTCATGTTTTTTTCCTCCGAAAATTCAAGAAATGCTGCAGATAACACCTTTGTTGTGCCATTTGTGACGAAACAACGTTTGTTTCGATCACTTTCACTCGCCAAATTCTTTACTTTGGTGACTAATTCTTTGCACAAAATTGAGTCTTGCATCTCTAATTTGCTCGAATTTGTTATTTTCGCGAGCAATTCAGAGACATCAGACGATGTAACGGGGATTCTTGGAGTTGGAATCCTATCAATACCATGTTCCTTGTTTTCGACACACCATTGTTGGATCATTTTCCTAATGTTGTGATTTGGAATTAAAACAGGCTCAATGTCACACTTCAATTCTTGATTTGTGATGGGACATGTTTGATTTCCAACTTTGTTGATCCATTTTTCGATGTTTTCTCGATCGTATGTTATTCCTGTTGATAATATCACTGGATCTTTCATCAAGTCTAGTGAAATTGGACATGTAAATTGGCTTGGAATCACTAACTCCATGCTTGCGTTCTTCATTAGTCCTCTCTTTGTGACCTTTTTTTCTGTTCTCTTTTTTCTCCATGTTGAAATCATCTTTTGCTTCAATTAACAAAAAAACTCAAACTTTACTAGGATCTTGAAAGGAAAATAATGTGTTGGGTTTTTCTTTTTCTTTTTTTGGTTAGGGATGGGACTGAATTTGCGGTATGTGTGTATATATAAGTGTTGATGTAATAGTATATGTGTTTGATGTCACGCTGTTATTTAGATTAGTTAGTCCAACGATAAAATAAAGAAAGGTTCAAAATTCAAGAACGTGGTTGTGAGTGAGAGAAAAGGGGCAGGTTGGGGGGTTTGGGGGGGGGGGGGGGAATTAGGAGGACTTGAATATTGACCATAATATGAAAGATTTGACTGGGTAAAATGAACCCAAAATATGGGGACTGGGGGCTTAGACTCGGGAGTTAGGAATAGGAATTTATTCAAAAAAGACTAAATAATAACTATAGACGAATAAAATTTCTCAATCTTATGGCGAAGTCTTAGAGATGGATTTTCCTAAAAGGTTCATCATCGTACGGGAAAAAAAAAGAAAATTAACTTATATATATATAATGTAATTCTTGGACAAAAGAATTTCGAATGAATCCCTTTTGCCTCCAGCTAGAATGGAGCTAGCTTATAAATTAGGATTTACGGGTTCACATGAATTCATAGCTTTTGTCAAAATCATGTATATTTATTAAGAAAATTCATTAAACACCTATAAATATTTGATTGTGAATTCAATTATTATTGTATTAATAGTAATTTAATGTCGTTGTATGAAGTAATAAATTTTGAATCTTGAATATTCCTCTGCCTTCCCTCTTAACTAGAGGTCTCAAGTTTGAAAAGAACACTATTATAAAATTTAATCAATCTTACACTACATAAATCTTAATTGATCGAGACCCCCCAAAACGTATAACTAACATTGAATACAAAAGAGAGAGAAATAAAAGAATCAACGGGTTTGATTTTGACGAGAGAATGAGAAAAAACGAGTCCGTCAAAGGACGGTGTGACCTGACTAAGATTTGAGGAGACAAGTAATACTAACGTTTATTGTTGGATCAATTTTATTTGTTTGGTCTAACTATACTTCCCTCCCTATAAGTTTTATTTATCAAAATTATAGTATGACCTAGGGGTGGTAAGTGGGCCGGGGCGGAGCGGGCCGGGACCAATCCTGGCGGGACGGGGGAGGGTTGGGACGCGGGCTCCGGCGGGCTGGGATTGGCGGTACGGGAAGAGGTCTCGTCCCATTCCACGTCCCGCCGGTAGGGAGACCGGGATTTGGGGGACGGGACGGGACGGGTCGGGTAGGGATTTGGTTTTTTTTTTCCACTTAATTTTTAAAAATAATATATAAAAACACTTCAATAATTGAACAAGATAGTGTAATAAAAATATCCCAAAGCTGTTTTTGTGCCCTTATATTATTTAATAGAAATATGATATTTTTGTAATACAATTTCAAAATTTGCAAATAACATAGTAAAATTGCAATGAAAAAAATTATATAGTTAACCATACTTTTTCGAATTTCCTCACAATGTCTTGAGGATCTTCGGTTGGAATTAGAATTTGTTGATCAAATTGTTCGACATCGCTTCTTGTTCCCTCGGACAGAATTTCGTTGTAGTTGTAGTCTTCTTCTTCGTTGATTTTCGGTTGACCGCACCTTCTACGCTCCGCTCGAATCCAATCTCTGAAAAGAACTACAATCTCCAATGTGTCTCCCGCCAATGAATATCTGTGCTCTCCTATTTGAAGTCTTCCAGTAGAAAAAATGCTTTCAGACATTGTTGATGAGGCTTGAATGTTCAACACATCTCGGGTCATCTTTGCTAGTGTAGGAAATGTCTTCTCATTCTGCCTCCAGTATTTCAGCAAGTCTTCATATCCTTCATCATTGATAATTAATTCGTACGGTACAACACCCTGCAAAACATAAACATCAAATTTGCTAACTTGTGAAGAAGTTGAACCACTAAATATTTTATTTCTAAGGTCTTGAATACTAGCAGCAAAAACCACATATTTTTTATAAGATTACAGCGAAGTAGTAGAAAATGGTACAAAAGTCGGTTGATTATTTGCGCTTTGTTGTTGGTAATACATATATACTTGTTTGCATTTAGTGTGTATGCTAGACGTAACTTCTTCTTTAGTTGGTTTGTGAGTTGGTTTTTCAGTTGGGTCTGTTGGAAGTACTTCTATACAATCATAAATCGTTTCTGTAAGTGTTTTACAACCGTTTACTTTAATAGTCGGATTTAATACAACACCAATAATATAAATAGTGGGAATAAGAAAAAATATTTTAAAAATTTTATAAACATTTTTTAATAGATGGAGCGTAAGATGGTTTTTCCATATATTCATTAAGTAACAAAAATATTAGAGCTATATAAAATAACATATTTGAAATAGTAGGATAATAAATACCGAAAAATTGTTTAGTAGCTTGAAAAAAATTCTCTAGAAATCCATTAAGTTCTAAAAAAAATTCTCAATCATTATCTACAAGCATATCCCTTGGATTTTTTATGGGCGTTAAATAATAAAGTTATAGGTTTTCTATAATCGTAAGCAACAAGTAGTTTCTCATACAGAGAATTCCACCTAGTCGAAACTTATTCTAAAATTTTTCTATAAGGTAATCCACAATCATGACAAGTTTTTTATACTCTTTGCGTCTCTGTATTTTATTATCTTTAAAAATAAAATTTATAGCAAATTATATATTATCAAGAATGCTTTCAAAAAGTTTTAGGCCATCATTTACAACTAAGTTATATATATAGCACGCACATCTTATATGAAAATGACTAAGAAAACATGGAGTTAATCGAACTTTTAAAAGTTTTATAGCATAATCATTAGAAGTAGCATTATCTAATGTAATAGTCATAATTTTATCAATTATTCCATAATAATCACAAATTTCATTAATATTTTGTGCAATAAAACTTCCAGTGTGTCTATTATCAATATATCTATATGCTAAAATACGTTTTTGCATAGACCAATTTTGATCTATCCAATGACATGTTACCGTTAAATAATCATTATCGTTAGTACTATGGCCTATATCAGAAGTGATAGTCACTTTGCCATTAAAATGATACAATGCATAACGTAAATATTGTTGATATTCACTTGCAAATTTAAAAACATCCCTTCTAACAATTGATGTAGGAAAACCATTAAAAGCAAGATTATATGTTTCTCGAATGTAATGAATAAAATCAGGACATGAAGGAAATGAAAAAGGCAAACCTTCCACCGCAACTAATTTGACCATGTACTTGGTCGGGGACACTATGTGAACCTTATCCCGACTCAGATGGCATTGGCACACCCGATTTTTTTAGCCTGGTATTGATTCCACCTAGTTGTGTGATCGCCTTGTACATGTCTCAATAAACCTCCCATCCCACCATGACCTTTTCCGATTTTAAATTTATAAATATTTTTACAAATTTTACATCTAGCTAGTTGATTCTCTTGGTCCATATCAAAAAAATCTCACGCAGCTGATTTTAATTTTCGTTATGTGAGGCCTCGACTCATACTAGGGTGAATAAGAGGCATTTCAGTTTCAGTTTGAGGCTGAGACTCAGTTTAAGCCTGAGGTTGAGGTGCACTAGTGGGTGTGTCATCTAGATTATCGTATAAATTAAAGTTTGGTTCATCTACCTCGTCATCTAATGGTATATCATTAAAAAAACAGTTTCATCTATATAAGTGAAATCACTGAAATCACCGGGACTAGGAATATGATTACTAGAAGAAGTACCCCTGCCCTTGTTACCCCTACTAGAAGAAGCACTCTTACCCTTAAACAACTCTTACCCTTAAACATACCTCTTAATCCTTCCATTTTAATTATGCAAATAAATAACTAAAGATAATGAAATCCTCAAGCTAGTTGTCAACTTCACTCACAAATTTTTTACTTTGATATAAATGAGCAAAAAAAATATAATATTTAATAGGCAATGTAGAATTGTAGATAGATAAATTGATATATTAGAGAGATGGTAGGAAGATTTGTGAGAAAAATGAAGAGGAAAATGAGGTATTTATAGTTGAGAAATAGGGTTAAAGTGTAAATTTATTAACTTAGAGGTTAAAAATAAATATTAAGGGGGTAGGGGGGTTTATGGGGTGGGGCAAAAATGACCGTTATAGCCATTGCACAATGATCAAAATCGAAATTTGGCCGTTGTTGTAACGGTTATTTTTGCAAAAGGAGAGGGGCTGGCGGGGCGGGACGGGGTCGAAACAGGGCGGGTCGGGATCGGGACAATCCTAGGCCCCGTCATGAGTTTAAACCCCGATACCGACAATTTTTTTATGGAGGATCGGGACGGGAGCGGGACGGATCGGGATCGGGATCGGGCCGACCCGGCCCATTGAACAGTCCTAGTATGACCTAGTTCTAAATTGGCAACTTTGGAGTTAAAGAGTAATATCATCAAGTTTTCCATCAAAACTAGCAGAAAGTATTGTTGCCTTACTCTGGAAAAAATTGATATTTGCATATTTAGTAAGAACAGAATGTTTAAGAATTTTGTTACTTAATTAATTTCCTTAACCCTTACATGTGTTTATAACTGCGACTATATATATTCAATTTCTATGACTATATATATTCAATTTCTACGACTATATGATTCATGAGTGTTTCGCTCATACCTAGGGGCAGAGTGAGAGTGGGTTGTTATGGATTTGGCAAAATCTAGTAATTTTGTTCAAACTTTATGTTTGTGCTAAAAGGATTCATTTAATATATATAGATAAATATTTCAGAACCCTATAAACAAAAAGTATTGTAATTCAGAACACATAAACTAAAAATCTTGTCTCCGCCTCGGCTAGTACCTTGCTCCTAATCACCATTACTGGGTGACCCCTTTTTAACTTTTATTTAATCTTAATAATTCCCACTTTAATCCACAAGTTGAAGGGATTATAGCATAAGTCTAAGAAATTTAGAAATGTTATCTGTCAAAAATAAAAGGTTAAAGGACTAAAATGTACTAATTTTCTTTCTTGTTTTTTCCTTTTTGGCGTTGTTCGTCTGTAGCGTTTTGTTTACTCGTTTTTCAGGTTCAGGTAATTATAGGTACGCTGCTCGTACGCGAACCTAACGCGCAGGCTTTAAAAGTTTTAAGCTCATATGTTTAAATTGATAATTTTGTAGTTTTGTTTAATTAATTAATTTTAATTTTATTTCTCTGTGTAAGTGATTTTTATTTTTATATATAAGAGGGAAAAAAAGAGTTGTGCCCCACGTTGTAGGACTTCACTGGGTATGTTGTTGTTTTATATAAGAGAGTTGTACATGGCTGATTTATGTGAAATATTTTAGGTAATCATTTTGATTATGTCCCTATTTTTTTAAAATTGTGAGAATATAGCTCTCACTATTAGAAATAGAGGTTTTTCCATCGACATTCAGTTGAAAAATTGTGTTATGAACATAATTTTCCCACTCCATTCCTACCGAATCAGCTCATAGGGAACACATGGTGGAAAACAGGTTCTCATTGAAACAGTGTGAAACTTTCTGATTTTTTTGTGTGAAACACGACTACTTAGATTTTTTCCACTGACATTTAGTGAAGTAGCCACTAAACATTTTTTAGTGAGAAATTTCAGTGGAATTTTTTTGATTTTTAGTATTATCTTAGGAAATTACCTTGTCGGACAATGCCAGACTCATGTATAATATTTGCTCACATATTACTTATTCTTACAGTCAAAACGTTAAACTATCATCTATCGTTTGTAATAATCTATAAAATTTTAGACTGTGATTTATATTTTTTTTCTCTTGTGTGATAAGAAGGTTTACTAAAAAAAACTAAGTTCTACAGAGTGGTGAATAGACTGACTATGCTATATGTGCGGAGTGTTAGCCATAAGAACTCTCATGTCCAAAAGATAGAGTTACAGAAATGAATGCGATAGATGTGTGGGCATACCACGATAGATAAGATTAGGAATGAAGATATCCGGGATAAGGTGGGAGTGGCCTCTGTGGTGGACAAGATGAGGAAAATGAGGCTGAGATGGTTCGGTCATATGAAGAGGAGATACGCATATGCCCCGATGAGGAGGTGTGATAGGTTGATGGTTGTGGGTTTAAGAAAGGGTAGAGGTTTGTCGAAGAAGCATTAGGGAGAGGTGATTAGACAAGACATGATGCAACTTCATCTTACCGAGGACATGACTTAGATAGAAGGCTATGAAGGTCGCAGATTAGGGTATAAGGTTAGAAGGTGGTTAAGTGTTATCTCACTCTCCCGCATAATAGGCTTGATGGGTAGATATTATTAGCATTATTCTCATAGTTTCTCGTCCTTAGATTTTTGTTACTACCTGTTGTTTTCTGTGCTTCGGTTATCGCTTCAGCGTACACTCTACCCTCCTTAAATCCACTTGTGGAAATACACCGGAGTTGTTGTTGTTGTTGTTGTTTGATCTAAATTTTTCTCATAAAAATTTCCATTATGGTAACTTGCAAAAATTTAGACCATACTCAGTCTTACAGATAATATATTACTCTTTTCGTCTCAATTTATGTGATATTGTTTGATTAGATATGTAGTTTAAGAAAGAAATGAAGACTTTTGAAACTTGTGGTCTAAAGAAGCCATAGATATTTGTGTGGTTGCAAATCATATCATTAAGGGTAAAATAGAAAGTTTTAAGCATATACATATGGAGTGTGACAAATACTTTTGTCTTACATATTTTTGTCTTACATATTCTTCTTTTGGAATTTCTTTTCTTATTCTTCTACTTTAATCTTTTGGGATATCTTGTGCAGTTCAGCTTTCCGAAGAGAATTTTAATTATAAATATTTAAGCAAGATTTGTCACAAGCGAGCTTTTTTCATTGTATTTTTTTTTTCTTTTATCAATTTTAAGTGTCTTTTATCGAATTTCTTCGTAAAAGAAATTGTCAGCTTGAAACCATTTTGAAATGATATCATTGAAGCATCCTTAATTCTAATCGAGATGTGTTTTAATAAATAGTTGGTGATATTTTAGGTAGAAAACGCAAAAGGATTGATAGTTCAAATAGAAAACTTGTAAAAAAAAATGATACTTCATATGTGGTTTTTTACTATTATCTTGTTGAAAAATTACTCAAATATTGACATCACTGTAAGAATATTTTCCTCAATATTATTCTTTCAATAATGTGATAATTATACACCAAGTACAACCACATCTTAGGCTATAATTAGGCTACTAATAAGATATGATTAGGCTAATATCATGTCATTTAATCTATCTACTTTAATGCTAATTTACCTATCATTTACATATGATTCTAAAATAAATTATAATAATTACTAATTATAATATTAATTCCTAATTATTCTATCACTCCCCCGCAGTCTAAGCGGGTGGCAGGCATATGTTGAGGATGTCCCGAAAATCTTTAAATAATACCAGCGGAAGACCTTTAGTAAAAATATCTGCAATCTGATAGTGCGACGGGACATGTAAGACACACACTTGTCCGCGTGAAACCTTTTCACGAACAAAGTGGATATCAAGCTCAATATGTTTAGTGCGTTGGTGATTGACTGGATTTCCAGAGAGGTAGATAGCACTAACATTATTACAATACACCAATGTGGCCTTCGGAGTCGGGCAGTGGAGTTCTTGGAGAAGATTCTGAAGCCAACAAGATTCAGACACAACATTGGCAACACCTCTGTACTCTACTTCGGCACTAGATCTGGACAACGCTGCTTGCCATTTTGAGGACCAATATACCAAGTTGTCACCAATAAATATATCATAATCATAAGTGGAGCGTCTGATGTCCGTACATCCTCCACAGTCGGCATCCGTATAGGAGACAAGTATGGATGTCGACGATGGATATAAATGCAAGTCATACTCTAGAATACCCTGAATTTAACACACAATGTGTATGAGAGCATGCATATGATCATCCATCAGATTATGCATGAATAGGTACACATGTTGCACATCATAAGAAATATCCGGCATGGTGAATGTAAGATACTGCAGGGCCCCTGCCAGGCTGCGGTAAAGTGTTGGATCGGCAAATGGCTTGCCGGAGGAGGCACTCAATTTGGGTTTAGTATCCACCGGAGTTGCCGATGGTTTACAGGAGGACATGCCAGCACGTTCAACAATCTTAGATGCGTACTTCTTTTGGGATAAAAATAAACCAACTGCATGACGTGTCACATCTATTCCTAAAAAGTAGTGTAGTGGCCCTAGATCCTTTATAGCAAATTCAGAGCCAAGCTGTGACATGATGGACTTGCGAAGAACATCTTATGAGGCAGTTAATATAATATCATCCATATATATATAAAAAAAAGATAAGCAATATTATTACCATGACGGTAGATAAACAGAGAGTGATTTGAACGGCTATTGGAAAACCCAATATGTGAAACAAAATCTACAAACCGCTTGTACCAGGCCCAAGGGCTTGTTTTAGCCCATATAATGATTTCTTTAGCAGATACACATTATTGGGATAGTTGGAGTACCTGTATCGCAAAGGTTGGTACATGTATACTATTTCATTTAGTTGTCCATGGAGGAAGACATTTTTGACATCTAACTGATGAAGTGGTCATGCCTTTGTGAGAGCCAAACTAAGAACTGTTCTGATAGTTTCCGGTTTAACCACCGGACTGAACGTCTCACCGCAATTCACACCAACCTGTTGGGTCTTCCCACCACCTACAAGACGGGCCTTATGCCGCTCAAAAGTATCATCAGATTTTTCTTTGTGACTGAAAATCCACATAGACATAATTATATTAGTATTAGGAGGACGAGGTACCAATTCCCACGTCCTATTTTTAATAAGAGCATTAAATTCATCATCCATAGTCATTTTCCAATTTGGGTCATTAAGAGCAGACACAAGATTACGAGGTAATGGTAATTTTGAGACTCGGGTGTGTAGGCTATATTTAGTGTTGGGTTTGACAATACCGTGTTGACTACAGGTGATGGGACGTTGGGCCAAATTTTAGACGGGTGGGACTGCACTGCCTGGCAGTTGGCAGTGAACTGGGCCATGGCCCAAATCATTGCAGGCGGTTGGACTGGAGGAAACGATACAGTGGAGAATTGTGGGTTCAGAACAGGAGGCCTAGTCCGATGTGCAGTGTTGTGCCACTATTTTGGGGCCCAAGTTTCCCAAAATAATTGGGCTGGCCAAAATAGTGGATTCGGTTGGGGACGAAAAATGTTGGGACAAATACGGGGGCAGACAATCATTAAGAAAATCATAGGTATGGGGTCCGAACTCGTGCATTTTGGCAAATGAGAAATTCGCTTCATAAAAAATTACGTGACGACTCACAATTATTTTATTGGAGGAGAGGTCGTAACATTTGTAACATCGATTATTAGAGGGATATCCCAAGAAAACACAAGGAGTAGACCGGGGTTGAAGTTTGGTGATTGTGGTGGATGGAAAAAGAGGATAGCATAAGCACCCGAATACCCGTAAGTGAGAATAAGATGGATCCCATAAGTAGAGGATTTTTAGAGGTGCTTGATACGACAAGTTTTTGTGTGGAAGTATGTTCAATAAATATGTGGCCATTTGTAGTGCGTGATGCCAAAACGAGGTGGGTAACGTTGCATGGGCAAGGGATGTTCGAACAATGTTATTGATGGTTCGTATTTTACGTTCCGCCCTCCCATTTTGTGAGGATGTATGGGGACATGAAAGATGAAAGTTTAAACCATTAGAGTTGAAAAAATCCCAAAAATGCCTATTATCAAACTCCCTACCATTATCACATTGAATATTTTTGATCTCCCGTTCCAATTGATTTCGGATGAATAAAAATTGAGAAATGTGGAAAAACTTGTGATTTTTTAGACAAAGGAAACGTCCGAAAAATATAGAGTAATTATCTAACAAAAGTATCTATGGCCCGAAGAGCTCAAAACGGGTGATGTCCAAATATCACAATGAATAATATCAAAAGGCATAAGTGTGCATGAAGTAGATGAAACAAATGACAATTAAACATGTTTACCAAGTGGACATGAACGACACTTATTAGAAGTACGTGTTTGAGTACATGAAATAAAATCATTTTGTTTAAAGGAGGCTAAAATAGGTGCTCCCGGATGGCCCAAACGTTCATGCCATAGTGAAGGTGCTAAAGCTGCAAAAGTGGATTGTAACTTGGATCTTTGAATGGGTGAGGTAATTGGATAGAGCTCCCCTTGACTATCACATCTCATTAGAAGTGTCCCCGTATGAAAATCCTTCATGGAAAATCTAAAAGAGTCAAAGGCAACATACACCCAATTATCAGTAGTAAACTTTCTAACAGATACCAAGTTTTTAATTAATTATGGAGCATGAAGAACATTCTTTAAAGTTAGTGGTGGGTTTGATGGGGACAATTTAGTAGAACCATAACCTCGAATTGGAATAGAATGGTCATTTCCAACAATTATACCATTATTTTTACTCAAATTAAAATAGGACTAGAGATTACCTTGGGAGGACGTCATATGAGACGTCGCTCCGGAGTCCATATACTAATTCACGTCGGGTGGATTAAGTCCAAGGGTGTGCATGGCAGACTCAATATCAGTTGGGCTAGCCACTGCTGAATGTGCCTCCTGCTACTAGGTCGGCAATGGCCCAAAAATGCTTGATCCGCTACTGTTTCGTGGCCCAAAAATGCTTGATCCACTACTGTTTCGTGGCCCAAAGTCATGTTGTGGACTGCCAGTGGCTTGACCAGAAGGTCTTGGACTGGGCCTAGCCCAGTTACCCATCGGGAATGGGCAGGGTGGCACATCCCAAGGCCACTGTCAGGCCCACTGGGCTGGTCCGCTGCGGGGCTGTCACTGCTGTCCGTCGGTACCGTTGTTCCTGCCGTCGGCTCCTCCGCCACCGGAATTCCAGTTGCCTCCACTTTTGTTATTTCCGTGATTTTCACCCCGATTTTTACCACCATTTCATCTTTTTTTGTCCCAGATTTTGTTGTATAGGTTCAAAGTTGGTAGTAGCTTCATTGGTTGGGGTGGCAATCATGGCAGAATTTGAGACGGTTGCGGCCTTTTTGGAAAAACCCGCCTCTTCAAGAATAAGCAGAGAACGGGCTTGGTAAAAAAATGGTAGAGTATTGCTTTGTCGGATGAGTGTTCCCATGCCACTATACGCGTCGGTAAGGCCAGCAACCAATTGTAGAACCAATCGATTGTTGGTAACCGGCGAACCAACATTCTTGAGTTGATCCGATAAAACTTTGAGCTGTTGACAATACGTCGACGCATTCGGAAAATCCGCCATGTTAGTGGTAGAGAATTCTTGCTCCAACGTGATGGCTCAGAAATTTTTGTTGTCTTGAAAAATATCCCGCAAGCGATTCCATGCCTCCATTGCCGTAGAATCGGGTTCCATTATTGTGTGCAATAAATTGCTAGAGATAGTTGCATAAACCCACGAGAGAACTGTCGCATCAAGAATGAGCCAAAGTTCTTTTTCATCATCGGTATTTAACACATTTTCCTTGCCTTTCTCCGGTGGGATTATGTGATAGAATAACCCGGTGGGAACGACAACAAATTTTAAAGAGCTCTGCCCAAGTTGCATAATGATCATTTTCATCTCAAAAGTGACGAAAATATGTGTTTTGACGTTAGAGACGGCAAGAGCGGGATGAAAAGTGAATTTAGAGTCGGACATTATTGACCGGAAAAAGAGAAAAAAATTGGTTGTCGGCCGGATTTGTGGGAGGAAGAGGGGTGGCCGATTTTTGGTGTAAAGTTGTTTAGGGTAGGATCTTGTAGGATCTTTTCCCTAATCTTATGATACCATGTAAGAATATTTTCCTCAATATTATTCTTCCAATAATGTAGTAATTATACACCAAGTACAACCACATCTTAGGCTACAATTAGGCTACTAATAAGATATGATTAGGCTAATATCATGTCATCTAATCTATCTACTTTAATGCTAATTTACCTACCATTTACATATAATTATAAAATCAATTATAATAATTACTAATTATAATATTAATTACTAATTATTCTATCAATCACTTACGAAAAATCTTACGTGCGATATTCATAGATTAATAATATAAGAGGAGAAGAAAAGAAGTGAAAAAAATGAAAAAGTATAAAAGCAAAACAAACAAACAAAAATTTGGTTCCCTCCATAGAATAACGTTATTTATCAATAAATAGGCCTACAAGAGCTGGCTTTGTACTTTCCCTTATGCCTTGCCAATGCACAAAGTTAAGAAAAATATATATATACCAAACTTTTATAAGAAGCAAATTAAAACCCTTTAAACAAAGTAAATCCTCTCCTCTTTAATTTTTACCAATTTTTGCTAGCTTCCTATATATATATATATATAGTGATCAAATCATACACCAAAAATGTCAAACTAAAAAACACAACAAAAATCTAACAAAAATTTCTTCTTCTTTCTTCTTCATCTTCTTCATCCACATTCCATTTAATTTTATTTTGCCTCTTAGAAGCCATGGATACCATGGTAACGTACCGATATTATCGACAAGCTTCACGGATAACAATTTTTGCACACGTTTTTGGTGTTATAGCTATGATTCTTATGCTTGTTTGGTTGCTGCATTATCGCGAAGGCGTTGATCTTGATTCTTACGATCCTGATAAGATATTTAATGTATGTATACACTATATATATACATACCTTGTTCTTTAATGTTTGATTTTTTTTTTGTTAAAGTTTACTTAATAGTAGCTAGCTAACTAACTAATGTCTTGAGACCTTTTATCAATGTTAAATATGTCATTGTTACTTTTCTGCAGGTTCACCCACTTTTGATGTTCTTAGGGGTAATTTTCTTGTCTGGTGAAGGTATGCACTATTGATGCTGCTTTAACTTGTTATAACAGGTTATTATTTTATTTTTTTATATTAACAAGTTAGACATTAGTATAGACAGTTGTATGCTGTTATATGCCATCTTAACTTGATAGTATAAAAAATTTAAGTATAGACTGCGCACAAGTAAAACTCTTTAGGAATAGGTAAAAGAACAGTGTATAGACAGTTACTTTGTAATTATTCCCTATGTGGTATACTTTCTTTTTTCCTAATATGTCCCAAATAGAATGTGATAATTCCGTATTTAGAAATAATTTAATTTTAATTTTTTTATTACACCTATAATGAGATGATTTTATAGCTAGACTAATATCTACAACTTGCTTTAGAACACAATTTTTTTTTAAAAAATAATCTTTCTTTCTTTCAGACTTCGTGCTCGTCAATAAATTGAGATAGAAGGTATATGTGTCTCGTGCAATTAGAGACGAAATGTAACTTTTGTCATTGTGAATCAACAATTAGCTATGAATTTTCTATCGTAGCTAATAAATTTGTAGACAAAGATCACATTTGTTGTAGTGTTATATACAGTATTCGGTTTACACATAACAAACTAGAATTGAGGGAGCATTCACCCAAAACATTCATGTCTTCCTAGCTAGTTTATTTTTCGAGTTCGGCAGAATTTAATGGCTTTAGCCCAGATTCTGTATTTGTATTGAGAAATTCACTAAATATGTATATATAAGATCCAAACCCAGTACAAGCATAAATGAGTTAGGAGTTCGGTGGCAAGTGAGGGGTCACAAAACTGAAAAATTTTAAATTCTGAATACACCTAACTTTCCCCCCTTCATTTTGATATGTTTTTGTATGAGCAGCATTGATGGCATACAAGACAGTGACAGGAGAGAGGCAAGTGCAGAAATCAGTTCATCTTTTACTTCATTTAGCTGCAATTATTCTTGGGATTGTTGGCTTACATGCTGCATTCAAGTACCATGACAGAGGGAATTTGAGAGACATGTATAGCTTTCACTCCTGGATAGGCATTGGGACCTTCTGCCTATACATTTTGCAGGTATATATTAATTAGTACTCCTTCTATTCATTTTATGTATCTTAATTTGAGTAAGTACGGAATTTAAAAAAATAAGAATAATTTTGTGATTTTAAACTAAAAATGTGAGTAATATACTAAAATGTTCGTTAAATCTTGTTGTCTTAAACATTAATAATCGCCAACAAAAATTTGATTCTTTTTACGAACTTGATATCGATAAATCTGCGAATCTAGAAATTCATTTCGGCCAATTGAACCTTCTCGAACTGGGTTTTCTTCTCCATCAACAACCAAGACGCATGAAAGTTGTTTCCAACGCTGTTGGGCAGAAAGACATGATGGCATGAAACTCAATTACGTATGCCGATTGTTCAAAAATGTTGAAATTAAAGTATTTTAAAACAGACTAAAAAAAAAGTAAAACGTATAAATTGACAGAGGGAGTACACATTCTGGTCCCCAAATGCACATAAACTCTCTAGAGATCTTGTTATTATTTTCACAAAGTGCATGGAGAATTTCTAATGTTTTTATTGGTATATTCTTTGATTAAACTCATTTTATATCTATCGTTTGAACTTTTAATGAGTTTGTCAATCTCCCTCCAAAATATATGGACAAAAGCAAATTACATAGTTTTAGGGATGGCAATGGGACGGAGGGGCAGAGGGGGGAAACTCGTATGTGCGGGGGGGGGGGGGGTAGGTAGGGCGGGGTAAAATAAATTTCACCCGACTAGCTATAGTAGTTTGTAGCGGTCGCCGGTGTATGTTCAATGTATAACAAGTATATAATTAGTGTGTGTAGTGTATAATATATACACACTGGTTATATATAGGTTATACACTAATTCTATTTTGATTACACACAACATACTGGGAAAATTTGTAAAATATAATAATTAGAGTTATTTTCTTATTGTAGGCTTTGTTGGTGTTGTGTAGTGTAAAAATCCCTTATAAATTGGTTTTGTTCATTTTAATTTTCTTCTAATCTTGATTCTTAATTTTAATTTTTCAGTGGGTAATTGGACTATGTATGTACATGTTACCATACACAAGAATAGAAACAAGATCAGTAAATCTCCCATGGCACATATCAGGTGGTAGAGCAATATTCTACATGACAATTGTTGCAGCATTGACTGGATTAATGCAAAAATCCACAATGATGCAACTCCCATTTTTATATGGAGAATCACTTTTGATCAATTTCCTTGCAATATTCATCCTCCTTTTTGGAGTCACTGTTGATATTTCAGTTGCACTTGCACGTTATGCATAATTTAAAATTATTTCTACAGTTATTTGGATCAATTAATAAACAATTTTACACACTGAGGAGTGATAATTGATGGGCTGATTTTCTTGTATATTTTTTTTATTATTCTTTTGGTTTTTGTATGTTATTGAATTGTGTAAATTGTAATTGAAGTTTGTCTTAATGAAATGTTTCTCTTTATTTTATTTTTGCCGTAGCTCTACTTTCTTGTATATTTGTGATTCTTCTATTAGAAATAGTAACACACAGTAATATGGGTAATCAGGGGCGGATCTAGGTCATTGTATAGGGGTTGGAAAACCCCATGCATTTGTCCGGACTCGTTGTATTGAAAAATCCAATAAATATATAATAAATACAATTTGGGAATCATTAACAAAGTAGGTTGTTGGTCTAGTGATAGAGAAGGAACCCTTTTAAGCTTCCCTTCTCTTGGTCAAGCGTTTGAATCTCCTTGGTCAACATGTAGGCCTTTATTTTATCTCTTTTTTATTTTTAAATTTGGGATGTGAGGAACCCACAAACTTTAAATCATGGATCCGTCTCTGCGCGTAATGCTCATTATTTTACTAAACCACAAGCGAAGTTATTGTTATCATATGACGTTTTACTATGATTGTTAGGGGTGTACATGAACCAAGTTGGTTTGAATTTTTCCAATACCAAATCAAACCAACTATGTCAGGTTCTTAAATATGTAAACAAATCAAACCAACAAAACTAGGGCTCGATTTTTATTTGGTTTTTCGGATTTGTTTTTGGTTTTTTTGATTTTATTTTTGTGGTTCGATGCGAAATATCTTACAATAATATTTGCTTGACTAAATATAAGTTTTGTTGGGTTATCCTTACTTAATTATGGGATGCCCACATATAATTGGATTTCTCTAGAATGGGATTTCTCTAGAGTTGTAATTCTCTAGAGTTGGATTTTTCTAGAATGACTCATTCATTAATTACTAGTTTGTTGGGAGTTGAATTTAAGACAATCTTGAGAGTCTTCTAGCATGTTCATTTTGGCCCTATAAATACGGATACTTGGAGAAGGCTTGGGTATCTACATCCACAAGTTGTGAAGAGCATCTACAACACAAGTGAGAGCATCCACTCTAAGAGTGAGAGAGAGAGAGAGAGTCACTTTCATAGTGAGGATGCTCCATTTTTCTCAAATTAGTGAGTGTTCCACATAAATTATTATTGAGAGATAAATATTGTTATCCATCCCATTTGGGTGAGATCTTGTAATCCTACTATCATCTTATAGTGGAAGGATTGAATTATTAGTCCCGCGGTTTTTCCCTCATTTATGAGTTTTCCGCGTAACAAAAAATTCTCGTGTTTCTTTGTCTATTATTCTCATAATTTTTGTTCGCAATTTTAATTTCCATCCTAATTACACAAAGAAAAAATACAAGTTTTTTTCAATAATGATATCAGAGCAAGGTTCAACGATATACTCTTCTTGTGTGAATTACGATGGAGGCTACCGTCACTCATGATGGTGACATGTTCAAACTCACAGCGGAGAATTTTTCTTACTGGAAGTCGATGATGGAGGATCACTTATATTGCAAGGATTTGTACGAGCCAATCACAAATGCAAATAAATCGGAGGAGAAATTTGACAAAGAATGGGAGCTCTTAAACCGAAAAGCGGTTTCCATGATCCGTAAGTATATTGATCGAAGTTTATTTGAGCATGTGTCCACTTACACTAATGCCTATGAATTATGGACAAAACTTGAGTCCATGATTCAAAAGAAGACCCCCAAATAAAGCTCATCTAGTAAGACGGTTGGTGAAGTTGGAATACAAATATGGTCAAGGCATGATTGAGCACTTGAACACTTTCAAGGGACTAGTAAACTAGCTAATCAAGATTGAGATGAAGATCGATGATGAGTTGCAAGCCTTGCTACTTTTAAGCTATTTACCTGAGAGTTAGGATACGTTAGTTGTCACTCTCAGTAACTCTGCTCCGGAAGGAAAGCTCACTATGGATGGTGTCGTCGACGCCCTTTAAATGAAGAAGCAAGGAGAAAGGAGCATGGCATATCAACACAAAATGAGGCTAATATAGTGGAGAATAAAGGAAGAAGTGAAAGTCGTGGAAGGAACAGAAACAAGATACGTGATAAGTTAAGAAGACGATCCAAGTCCCGCTCAAGAGTCACTTGTTATTATTGTGACAAACCGGGTCATAAGAAATTCAAATGTCGTAATCTCAAGAGAGATCAGAAGAACGGTACTGTCAAACTAGATCAAGTTGATCTGAAGAAGAAGGAAGAGTACAACACTACCACAGTCGCAGTCAAGGATGAAACAAACATATTTCTAATTGGATAAGACAATTATCTCAATCTCGCTTATGATGATAGCCTATGAAGAAGCATGATTGTTGGCTTAGAAAATATTCAACTGATAACCAATACTGGTTGTAAGCTCATGTTGAAGGATGTAAGGCATGTTCCAGATATGCGCCTTAGTCTTATCTTTGTTGGTAAGCTAGATGATGCTAGTTTGGTGAATCATTTTGGTATTGGGAAATGGAAGCTCACCAACGAAAATATGGTAATTGCTCGAGGCAAAAAGGAAGGTTCCTTGTATTTTACACATGGACGCCTATGCAAGGGGGAAGCTAATGTTGCCCATGATAATTCAATTTTGGAGCTATGGCACAAGAGGCTAGGGCAAATGAGTGAAAATGGATTGCAAATCCTCGCCCAAAAGGAGCTCCTACCCGAGGTGAAAGGTAAAACACTTGATCCTTGCACTGATTGTTTAGCTGGCAAGCAACATTGAGTTTCATTCCATAGATCAAACCATCCATTTAGAAGAAAGCATGTTCTTGATTTGGTACATACCGATGTTTGCTCCATGACTGAAAAATCTCTTGGAGGTGCATTATATTTTGTGACTTTTATTGATGATCATTCGAGAAAGGTTTGGGTGTATTTGTTAAAAACCAAAGACCGTGTACTTGAGGCATTCAAGGAGTTCCATGCCTTGGTGGAAAATCAGACGGGAAAGAAGTTGAAGTGTGTCTGAGCCGATAATGGTGGTGAATACCGTGGTCCATTTGAAGATTATTGCAAGACATTTGGCATCCGACTTGAGAAAACACCTCCAAATACACCTTAGTTAAACGGTGTTGCTGAGAGAATGAACCGAACCATTGAAGAAAGAGTTCGATGTATGCTATCTCACGCTAAGCTCTCTAAGTCATTCTGGGGAGAAGCCGTGAAGACTGTTGTTGATATCATCAATATCTCACCATCAAGTCCTTTGGATAGAGGTATTCCAGATGAAGTTTGGACTGAAAAAAGGTGTTTTATGGTCACTTCAAGGTGTTTGTTTGTCGCGCATTCGTCCACATCCCTAAGGACGAACGAGCCAAACTTGACTCAAAGACCAAGCAGTGCATTTATCTTGGTTCACCAAAGGATGAGTTCGGCTACTGATTGTGGGATCCAGATAAAAGGAAAATTGTGAGAAGTCGAGATGTTGTTTTCTTTGAGGATCATACTATCGAAGATTTCAAGCAATCAGAGAAGTCATAGCACATGATCATAATCCATTCTGACGCTACACCATTCCCTGCGGTGCGAGATGATACAGGGGGAGAAGAGTTAGAAGCTAATCATGATGCACCTGTAGAACTAAATGAGAATACTGAGCAACAAATAGAAGACTCATCTACAAATGAACAATCTCACTCAAATGAAGAAGCGACAGAGGAAACAAATGCTCCAGCACAACCTCACCTACGACGCTCTATTAGAGAAAGACGTCCATCCACTAGATATTCTCGAGATGAGTATGTGGTCCTCACTGATGAAAGGGAACCTTAACATTATGAAGAAGCCATGAGCAACAACCATGGAAAAAGCTATTCAAAAGGAAATGAAATCCTAGCATGACAACTATACATATGATCTAGTAGAGCTGCCTAAAGGGAAACGAGCTTTGAGATGCAAATGAGTGTACAAGCTCAAGACAGATGAGAACAATCCTAGACCGAGGTATAAAGATCGAATTGTTGTAAAGGGATGCAATCAAAAGAAAGGTATTGATTTCGATGAAATATTTTCCCATGTGGTGAAGATGTCATCTATCCGAGTTGTAATGGGTCTAGCTGCCAGCCTAGACTTGGAAGTTGAACAACTCGACGTCAAGACTGCATTCTTACATGAAGATCCTAGAAGAAGAGATCTATTTGGAGCAACCCGAGGGGTTCATAGTTCCGAAAAAAGAGCATCTAGTGTGTCGTCTCAAAAAGAGTCTCTATGGTCTAAAACAGGCACCACGGCAGTAAGCTAGCAACCATTTTCGAACTCTTCTTACTTTTTCCTATTTATTATTTAGACTTTACAAAACTATATATCCATTTTGCACCACTATAACTCTTCTTCATCTTCTTCTTGTGTTTGAAATTAAAGTATTTGAGAGAAGTAAATTTTTTTAAAAGAAAAAAAATGGTGAACAAGAGAAGTCGTTCAAGCTACCAAGTGATATCTCCAATGGCATGACAATATTTGCACACTTATTGTTCATAGCTATCACAACACTTGTACTAGTCTGGTTGCTCCACTTCAGAGAAGGCCTGGCTTTTTCATCAACCAACAAGCCTAAGATTTTCAATGTAACTAGTTGTAAAAGTAGCGTTCAGGCTTCTGGAATTCGATTTAGGAGTATTTCAAATTCTAGAATTGAAACTCCAAGACAATCCTCTGGGCTTAATTTGTAGAATTTGAAAATGACTATTTTTTTTGGTGTAAACTTAATCACTTTTCGGTTCTGTTTTTGAAATTATACTGTGTCAGAATTTCTTTTGTGGAAATTGAAATATCAAGACATGGGTTATTTTTTAAATACAGGACCGGAAAAGTGGTTATTTGATTTTTTTTTCCTCCAACATAACTATCTATTTTTCCAAAACTAAAAGTATTTTGTGTTTTTTTATTTTTCTCTATATTTTATTTGTTGTTTTTCTCTTGTACTAATTATTTGGCTACTTTGGTACTTCCAGATTCACCCATTGCTTATGATTATTGGATTTCTCTTAATAGCTGGAGAAGGTAAGAAATTAATTTCCTCATGAAAAAAACTTAATTTTTTTTCTTTTCCATATATGAGTGGAAAAAACATGATGTTTACTTATTGACGGTGCTGATGATATATATAATTTAAATGCTATTATTATTTGTTTCATTCATGCCTTTTTAGCTGCTATTATTTTATAAACTGTAACAAAATTTGAGTTCTGTAACAGCTATAATGACACACACCACAATTCCAACATCAAGCAAGAACCAAAAATTGTTTCACATGATTCTTCATTTGATAGCTCTTGTGGCTGGAATTATTGGAGTATATGCAGTTTTCAAATTTCATGATTGTTAGTTATATCCGTGATATACATGGGTTTGTATACCATGTATATCACGGTTTCACATGACAATTTACCGTATGTGAAACCGTGGTATACACGGTATACAAACCCATGTATATCACAATTTTTGACAGTTTTTATGTAATATAAATATTGTATTTATTGTATTAAATTAGTCTTGTACACTTACCATGGTTATAGGATTCTTGTACAACTAGAATAGGGTTTTGGGAGTAGAATAGGAATAGGATTTTCCTATTATGGAAAATTGTAAATTGTATATATACTCTTTTATTAATGAAAATAATCAAGTGATTATTTCTTTCATGGTATCAGAAGTCTAGGTCTAAATTTCTCTCCAATTTCCGTCCACTCTTGCATCGATTTCAGACCCTTCATTCTCGGTTTTCGTGCCCGGTGGTGCCTCCTTCCTTCCTAATTTTTTCTTCCCAATCCCTACATCACGTCTTGTGTTGCTATATGGCTAAGAACACGTTTCATCCTGCCCTTACTATTTCTAACATCAAGAATCACATCCCTATCATTCTTGAAATAGAAAACGTCCAATACGCGACGTGGATCAAACTGTTCAAAGTTCACGCACGCTCGCATGAAGTCCTCCATCACATTATCCCCGCGGCCCCTGCGGATACGGAGGTGCCCAAACCCGAGGATGATCCTAAGTTATGGACGACCCTTGATACTACCGTTCTTCAGTGGATTTACTCCACTATTTCTCCCGACCTGTTGCAAACGATTATCGAACCAGACGCTACGACGATGGATGCTTGGAATAGAGTGTGTGATATATTCCAAGATAATCAAAATTCTCATGTTGTTACCCTTGAGCAAGAATTCTCCCACGTCGATATGGAAGACTTCTCCAATGTTTCACATACTCCAAAAGGTTGAAAGAATTGGCGGACCAACTCCGCAATGTTGGTGCGCCTGTTACCAACGATCGTCTTGTCCTTCAGATGGTTGCAGGTCTATCTAAGGCCTATAGTGGCGTCGGTACGCTTCTTCGTCAGAGCGGTCCTCTTCCGCAGTTTTATCAGGCCCGTTCGATGCTCATGCTCAAAGAAGAAGGATTGGCTAAGAAAGCAGCCACTGGGGCCCCGTCTATCGTCATGATGACCGAATCCAAATTTTCTCCCTTCGTCTCCAATAATTCCGGTCAAAACCGCAACAACGGTGGAGGCAAAAAGGGTCAGAATCGCAAAAATAATGATAAAAACCATGGTGGAAACCGAGGTGGCAACAACGGGGGTGGCAATGGGCCTCGGGGCAGTGGGCCGCAAGCCAACTGGCACACAACACTAGGGCCCATGGCCGTGGAACTAGGCCCAACAACCCCTATTACCCGCCGACTGCCTACCCAAGACATTGGACCCAAAATCCCAACATCAACAGGCCTAGTTATTCGGGTCAACAATGGTACCCAAGAAGCAGTTCTGGGCCGGGGCAACAAGTGGGTGTGCTTAGGCCTCGGCCCACCATGCAGCAGGCCCCACCCTACCGACATTAAAGCTGTGATGCACACATTTGGTTTAAATCCCCCGGATGCAAACTGGTACATGGGCACCGGAGCCACTACTCACATGGCGTCCAACCAAGGTACTCTCTCATCTTATTCCAATTTGAGCAACAATCGTGGCATAATTGTTGGTAATGGCAACTCAATTCCAATTCGTGGTTACGGTCATAAAACGGTCTCCCCCCCCATCCACCTCTTGTCTTGAAAAATGCTCTTCATGCCCCTAACTTAATTAAAAATTTGGTGTTTGTCCGTAAATTCACCACTGATAATTGGATTTCTATTGATTTTGATTATTTTGGATTTTCTGTGACGAATTTCAAGACGGGGATTCCTCTCATGAGATGTGATAGTAGGGGAGATCTTTATCCTATCATGCCCACATCCGGTCTCTCGAGTCAAGCATTGCCAACTACTTTTGCAGCTCTGGCTCCTTCCTTATGGCATGCACGTTTGGGTCACCTTGGGTCGTCTATTATTTCTTAATTAAATAAAAACAATTTTATTTCTTGTACGGGTACGAGTAGTACTCCAATTTGTCAATCTTGTCCTCTAGAAACACTTGTTAGATTACCGTTTGTAGACTCGAATTCTCGAACTTTAATGCCATTTGATATTATTCATAGTGATTTATGGACATCTCATGTTCTCAGTTCTTTGGGCCATCGTTACTATGTTCTATTTTTGGATGATTATTCTAATTTTTATGGACTTTTTCCACTTTTCAAAAATTTAGAGTATTCATCCGTACCCAGTTCGAACGGAAAATTAAAAATATTCAATGTGATAATGGCAAGGAATAAGATAATGGGTTGTTTCAGAAGTTTTTTGGTGCGAATGGAATAAATTTTCGTTTCTCTTGTCCTCATACGTCCCCACAAAATGGGAAAGTCGAACGCAAAATTCGTATCATTAATAATATTGACCGAACTTTATTGGTCCATGCTTCCGTACCCCCTTCCTTTTAGCATCATGCTCTACAAATGGCTACATATCTTCTTAACACACTTCCTACCAAAGGTTTGACATATTCATCACCTCTTCAAATCTTGTATAATAAGACTCCTTCGTATTTACATTTAGGGTCTTTGGGTGCTTATGTTATCCACTATTTTCTTCCACCACAATTAACAAACTTCAGGCTCGTTCTACCCCTGTGTATTTTTGGGTTATCCGTCTAATTATCGTGGTTACAAGTGTTTTGATTTATCCTCTAATAAAATAATCATTAGTCGTCATGTTGTGTTTGATGAAACCTAGTTTCCGTTTGCTAACGTGAGTAGTCTCGTGCCTAGTTCGTATAATTTTTTGGATGACGCCATCTATCCGTATATTATCCATTATTTTTCGGACTAACCCCACACCCAAAATCCACCAGCGGGACCACTGCCCACTGGACCTCCTACTACTATTTCGGGTCCAGAAACTGGGCCAAATATTCAGCCCAATTCTGCCCTTCCAGTCTCGAGTCAAGTTATTGTTTCGACTTCCTGTGTTGGGCCAGCAGGCCCACTGCCTGTTGTCCAGTCCGTCAGCCCCTCGGTGTTTGTCCCAAAATCCACCAAATTCTCCCCCGAGTCACAGACCGGTCACTCGTAGTCAACGGGGTATTTGTAAGCCAAAAGACATTTTAATCTAAATTCTAATGTTCATAAATCCCCACTACCTCGTAACCCAGTGGCCACTTTAAATGACTCGAATTGGAAATTAGCTATGACCGACGAATATGATGCTCTTATTGCAAATAAGACGTGGGAGTTGGTACCCCGTCCTTCTGGTGTTAATATTATTCGATCTATGTGGATTTTTACTTATAAGGATAATTCTGATGGTTCTTTTGCGAGGCATAAGACTCGTCTTGTGGGTGATGGTAAGACTCAACAGGTTGACGTGGATTGTGGTGAGACGTTTAGTCCGGTGGTCAAACCGGCTACCATTCGCATTGTTCTCAGTTTGGCTTTTCCGAAAGCTTGGCCCATTCATCAGTTAGATGTGAATAATGTTTTCCTACATGGTGATCTTAAGGAGACCATTTACATGCATCAGCCCTTGGGATTTCGTGACCCCAAATATCCTCATTATGTATGTTTATTGAAGAAGTCCTTATATGGGCTTAAGCAGGCCCCACGGGCTTGGAATAAGAGATTTACAGACTTTGTTTCCTCTATTGGGTTTTCACACAACATGTCTGATAATTCGTCGTTCCTATATCGTCATGGTGCTTCACTGGCTTATATACTATTATATGTGGATGATATTATCATGACTGCCTCTTCTGATGTATTGCGCAAGTCTACCATGACGATGCTCAGTTCTAAGTTTGCAATGAAGGACTTGGGGCCCTTGAGTTACTTTTTAGGGATTGATGTCTCTCGTCATGCAGGTGGATTATTCTTATCTCAACGGAAGTATACGGCTGAGATTATTGAGTGCGTTGGTATGTCCTCTTGCAAGTCTATTTCAACTCACGTTGATACTAAACCCAAGCTAGGTGCTGCGGCTGGCTCACCTTACGAGGATCCTACCCACTATCGTAGTCTTGCAGGGGCTCTTCATTATCTTACATTCACGAGACCAGATATTATGTATGTCGTACAACATGTGTGTTTGTTTATGCATAATCCTAGGGTTGAGCACATGAATGCGCTCAAACGGATTATTCGATACCTCCAGGGGACTCTTGACTATGGCTTACATTTATATCCGTCATCGACATCGACACTTGTCTCATATACAGATGTTGATTGGGGTGGGTGTCCAGATATCAGACGTTCCACGTCCGGCTATTGTCTGTTTCTTGATAATAACTTGGTCTCATAGTCTGCGAAGCGTCAGTCTACATTATCTCGCTCTAGTGCAGAGGCGGAGTATCGAGGGGTAGACAATGTGGTCTCTGGCAAAACGTTTCGAGACTCACATGCGGGGCTTAATTCCTGTGAGGCTTGCACCCGAGTGTACGCCCTAAACACGCCTAACGCCCAACGTTCGGAGCTCGCCTAACAGTTCTTACACAAATCATATGTTAAATTCCTTAATTAAAATTATTGAGCTTCATAATTCTTTAACAAATGAACGATACTTAATAGTTTTTCATCTATAAAAATAAGAAGATTGGGTGTAACTCATATAACAAGTTGTAGTATTACATATTTACTATTTGAGAACATCGTGCAGGTGGATATCACTTAATATTTTTTTTAAAAAAAATACATAGCCGAATTGTACATTTTCAACTGTCATTGATCTCTTGTCCTATGTATCAAAATTATCATATTTTATTATTTCGCTATTTGAAAGTAATTTTATTTTTATTCATGAAGGAGTTACGTTTTAATTATTATACTAATAAAGTTTATTGATTATAGGGAGATAAAATGAATAGTATGATAGTAGTATTGTTTTAAGAAATTGTGATTTTTTTCATTGTATGAAAGTTATTAGAGTTGATTTACATTTCATAATAGCTTTTATTTCATTATATTGTTATATATATATATATAGTTTTATGTAATTTTACCTATTTATTATTGTATTATATTATTTTATGAAATACTAAAAATTGAATACTCATGGGACTTGAGCCTTGTCGAGGCATATATAAAATATCCCGCCTTACGCCCCCGCCTTTTAAAATACTGGGTATATTTGAGACGAACGGTATTGACGATGGGGTTTTCCATTGGCTGAAAGGTTAAGACAAATAGTAAACATTAAGGATATATTTGAACTTTTTCCTATAAAACATTAGGGGAAGCAAAAAGTGTTACTATCCTACCTTCCCCCTCCACAAAAGTTCTATTACGAAATATCAAAGTTAGATCCATAATTTAAAGGTGCAAAGCATCACTAAATGTTCTACTTCTTAATCAATATATCTAACTGTTCCATCATTTCACTAACTGTTATTATTTATTACCACGTCGACCTTTATATTTTTGCTAGTTGCTATTGTCCTTTTTGACCTTCTTATTCCCGGCGCGCGAACATCAACAATGTCAAGGGTGGCTCCATGGCATGCCCTAATTGGCATCATCATCTTCTTCATGGCAATTATAGTTGCATTGACAGCCTTGGATAGCTATTTTTAAGATAATAGAAATCCTTGTTCTTCTAAGTTTGTATCATCATCTAAGCTTCTTTAAGTATCCATTAACATTTCTAAGATTCTGACACAAACTTAGAACAAGGATAGAAGAACTTCCAAGTGTCTTCAAACCATGTAATCCATTCTGTCCCGATATCATGAACTCTCCTTGTTAGGTTTGTCCTAAAAAAATTATATATTTAAAAATAATTTAACTTTAAATCTTTTTTTTTTTTACATAGCCACACAAATATTAATAATTTATTTTAGCCACAAATTTCAAAAGTCTTTTCTTTCTTTCTTAAGCTCTGTCCTAGTCAGAGGCAAAGCTAGCACGGGGAAGTACGGGCTAGGGAAATCCAATAACTTTAGTCCAAACCTTGTACATTTGTTGAGAAATTCACTAAATATGTATATATAATGAACTTTAATACCCATAAACCTCAACTTTTGGATCTGCCTACGGTGCGGTCTCAATTAAAGTGCATCACAGAAATTGGGATGGAGGAAGTAATATTATGGGACAACTTACATGTAACACTAAAAACTCCTACAAAAAGTGGCAGCCTGTTTCTACCAGCTTAGGTTTTAAAGACATAGGACTTCTGCACTATGTTGCTCACTCTTCGAAAATGTCATCGGGTGCGTGTCGGATTCTCCAAAGTGGTGCATCTTTTTAGGATCCGACACCAGTACAACAACAGTTCTGGAGAATCCGAGCAACGTAGCTTCTGAACATCAAGTATTTAACTGTGCCAAAGATTAAGATTTAGCCAAAGGCTATCTTAATATAGCATATGGTTTTCCAAAGCCCAAAGTGAACATCAATACACATTTCATAAAAAGAAATTTGTCAACAACTGAGGGCTCGTTTGGTTTAGAAGCAAGTTATGAGGGGATTAATGATGCAGGGATTAATGATGCAGGGATTAATGACGCAGGGATTAGTAATGAAGGGCTATTTTGTCATTTAATGGCTTTAATCCATGTATTACAAATCTCTACATTCTTATTCCACACTCGATTCCGCATAAGGTAATACATAAATTTCCGCATAGCTTATGCGGATATTAGTTATGCGGAAAAGAAAATTGCAACTAAACATTGTATTGAATATATAATGCTAAGTTTCATGCAGAAAGAACAAATGAAACCAAACATTGTATTAACAAGCAGTTACCTGAAAGTATTCCAAATCAGTTCACCAATCATTTACTTGCATCAATCAAATTAAGTAAAAAACTTAAATCAAGGAAATTCAGTAAAATGAGAAAATAAAGTAGCAAATAACAAGATGGTCACCATTACTTGAGAAATCGTCAAAGAAGAGAATAGGTTATACCCATAGCTGTTTGGCTGCTTCCATTCTGTTTAACAAGCCTGCAATCTCCATATGCATTCTCATTTTCATCTCGTAGTAATCACAATGTGAACTCTCCAAAGTCTTGAGCTCTTCCAACTTTTTTCTCCTCCTTTCCGTTTCCCGCAAGAACAGTTTGTCGAGTTTTTCAGAATACTCTTCCTCCAGCTTCTCGCTCTTCAGCCTAGCCAACTTTCTCAAACTCCCTGCCTCTCCTCGTGCATCATCCGCACGACACTGAAACATCCGCGCCTCCGCTTCTTTGATCCGTACAATGCTTTCCAAGCTATCAAGTTCATCTTTTTTCGATGGTTTCACAGACCATTCGTCTTCAATTGTTTTGCTAGGCGTGGGAGAAGCATTAACGTCATTTGGAAGATGATCAGCAGGCCTCGTATCTTTCCGTCCACTTGAAGAGCTCACGTCATAGAAGGAAGATTTGGGAATAAGGGAGGTAGATGCAGGAAGATCAGTAACTGCATGTTTTTTACTAAAGTTTGTTGCAGGAAAATTAGAAGAAAAGTCTGACAAGTCGTCGCTGCCTGTTAATCAAAGAAAATCCACATTAGTAAAAAATTTGATTTGCTTTGTTTCAATGAAATATGACGTGGAAGCTGATGAAATAAGGTGAACTGGGAAAAGAGATTCCACTTCTGCTAGTTCTTCTTAGTTCATACAGGTTAAAGAAAACAACTTCAAATTAAAAAAAAAATGGTAAAGTTCTAGGGGTCTCGCGGGGTAGTCGTGGTGGGCATCGAGGGGACTGGTGGTGGAATGGTAAAGTTCAAGAGGTGGAAGCGAAGAAAGCAGTATATGCGGAATTGGTAGAAAGCAAGGATGAGGTGGAGAAGTGGACGAATAGGGAATTGTATAAGATGGCGAGGAAGGAGTCAAAGTTAGCGGTTACGGTGGCAAAAACAACGGCTTTTGAACGCCTATATGTGGAATTAGAGGAAAAAGACGGGGATAAGAAGTTGTACAGACTGGCCCGGGTGAGGGAGAGGAGGGCCCGGGACTTGGACCACGTGAGGTGCATCAAGGATGAGGACGGCAAAGTACTGGTGGAGGACAAGCATATTAGGTGGAGGTGACAGTCTTACTTTCATAAACTCTTGAACGAAAAAGAAGATAGAGACATTGTGCTGGAAGATCTGGAGCAATCTGGTAGGTATCGGGATTTTGGGTGTTGTAGGAGCATTAAGGTTGAGGAAGTTCAGGGTGTTGTTCACAGGATGCGCAGGGGACGAGCGACCGGGCCTGATTGAATTTTGGAAGAGCGCAGACAGGGTAGGTTTAGAGTGGCTGACGAAATTGTTTAACGTCATTTTTAAGACGGTGAGAATGCCCGAAGAATGGAGGTGAAGTACAATGATTCCTTTGTACAAGAACAAAGGTGATATCCAAAGTTGCAACAACTATAGGGGTATCAAGCTGCTAAGCCACACTATGAAAGTTTGGGAAAGGGTCGTGGAGATGAGGGTGAGAAGAGGCGTGTCTATTTCCGAGAACCAGTTTGAATTCATGCCGAGGCGTTCGACTACAGAGTCATTCATCTTATTAGGAGGTTGGTGGAACGGTATAGGGAGAAGAAGAAAGACTTACATATGATTTTCATCGACCTCGAGAAGGCGTACGACAAAGTCCCTAAGGAGGTTCTATGGAGATGTTTGGAGGTTAAAGGTGTACATGTAGCGTACACTAGGGCAATCAAGGATATGTATGATGGAGCCAAGACCAGGGTACGGACAATAGGAGAAGACTCGGAACACTTCCCAATGATGATGGGCTACACCAGGAATCAGCTCTTAGCCCATTCCTATTTGTCATGGTGATGGATGGACTGACGCGACAAATCCAAGGGGAGGTGTCATGGTGTATGTTATTTACCGACGACATAGTCCTGATTGATGAGACTCGCAACGGAGTGAATGCTAAGCTGGAAGGTTTGGAGACAAACTCTGGATTCTAAAGGGTTCAGGCTGAATAGGACCAAGACAGAATACTTTGAGTGCAAATTCAGTAACGGGAGCGACCCTGAGATAGGCGTGGAGGTGAGGCTTGGTACTCAGGTCATTCCTAAGAAAGGAAGCTTCAAGTACCTCGGGTCTATTATCTAAGTGAATGGAGAGATTGATGACGATGTCACACATCGTATTGGGGCAGGGTGGATGAAATGGAGGCTCGCATCTGGAGTGTTATGCGATAAAAAGGTGCCACCAAAACTTAAAGGCAAGTTCTATAGGGTGGTGGTTAGGCCGACTATGTTGTATGGGCGGAATGTTGGTCGGTCAGGACTTCGCACACCCAAAAGATGAAAGTTGCGGAGATGAGGATGCTGAGATGGATGTGTGGGCATACAAGGAGGGATAAAATTAAAAATGATGATATACGGAACAGAGTGGGAGTGGCCTCGGTGGAGGATAAAATGCGGGAAGCTAGGTTGAGATGGTTCGGGCACGTGCAGAGGAGGGACACAAATGCCCAGTGCGGAGGTGTGAGGGGTTGGCTCTGGACGGGTTCAGGAGGGGTAGAGGTAGGCCGAAGAAGTATTGGGAAGAGGTGATTAGACGAGATATGGCGTAGGTGCAACTTACTAAGGACATGACCTTAGATAGGGGGTTATGGAAGACACGGATTAGGGTAGTAGGTAGTCCAGCATAGTCCTACTTACGCTTACAAATGGGTAGTTGTAATGTTATTATTGTATGCCCGCTTAGCCTACCATACTAGCAGGTGCAATATTGTTTTATAGTCACATGTCATTTGATTTCTGGTGTTATGTGTTCTCTAGTGTTCTTTGTTTATCTTATTTTATCTTTATCTTATTTCATCTTTATCCTTATCTTATCTTACTTACTTGCGTTAGTTATTGCTTCTTTTTCAGAATGCACTATCGTGGCTTACTCGCTTTTGATACCAGTATTTTCATATTGCTTTAAATTTCATGTCCGAGTCTAACCGTTACTCTTGCTGTGCTTTGTCTTGAGCCGAGGGTCTCTCGAAAAAAACCGCTCTACCTACCAAAGTAGAGGTAAGTCTGTGTACACTCTACCCTCCCCAGACCCCACATTGTGGGATTTCACTGGGTATGTTGTTGTTGTTAATCAATCTAGGTTAACGAAAAGTAATACAGTCAAACCTCTCTATAACGGTGTCGTTTGTCCATATATTTTTTGGTTACTACAGCAAAATGTTGTTATAGAGAACATATAATATAACATAACGTGAAAAATCAGTTCCAAAAAGAACTTGGCCGTTATCGTGAATTGTTGTTATAGGAGATAGTTGTTATAGAGATGTCTGACCGTACTTGAAATTAAAAAATCCAACGGGCTTATAAGTAGGAAAATAGAACATTTATCACAAAGTGCAACTAGGAAATAAATCATTCTTCAAGTACAACACCATGAACAATTTAATAAACTTGCCCATAGACGGTAGGTTTCTTCTTATGCCAGAGGATTTAAAAAGGTTCATCAACCCACAAAATTGAGGCCAAAATTTCAGTAAAGTTCCATATACATCTATATTGCACGCCGCACGGACTCTTAATGCTGACGATGCATGGCAGATCCTCCAAAAGTTGTACTTTTTAGAGGATCTGACACGAATACGGCAACAGTTTTGGAGAGTCCGAACATAGATAAACATGGACAAAAGCTTCATACCAAAAACAAAAAAAAGACAGAACATGCCACATATAGGTAGATTAACTTATATGTTCATCGAACTCTTGTTACTCCAATAATTTCTAAGATCCAAGAATACGACAAAGGAAAGGAAGAGAGTGATATCTGATGGGCAGCTCCTGACCACTGTTGTCATGTACTTTTAGATCTGTCAAGGCTTGTGATTATCTAAACGCATGGTTAAACTAGTATATATCCCAACACAAGTACACAACTATTTCAAATGTAAGTAATAACACGAATTATGTAGCTACTATTTCTAACTTCTTATTTCCTTCTGTTGTTTGTGCAGGTATGATTTTTATTTTTAGAGTTCAAGAAATTCCATTTCAAAACTTAAGACGAGTACAGACTGATACTTTTCATTCCACTTGAAGTCAGACTAATCATTTCATTCAAATAAAATTCAAAATTTTAATTTATTTTTCTTCCAAGAACAAACAGGCGTATATTGTCACCGTTAAGGCCTTATTGCGTGAAGCCTAGTTATGAAGATAGAAAAATGTTGGGATAAGCATATTCAATCTGTCTACATTCTAAGTTGCAGAATATAGCCACCAAAGAGGGAAGAAAAACTAGCAGATAAAATCAATTGGTTCGTATACTTACCGCTAAAAAAATGAAAGATGAAATTGCAGACGTCTGAAGGGGAAATCATCTTTGTAACTAGCTTCGTACGCAAGCCATCAGCCTTAACATGTAACTCCTTGCCTTTAAGATCTTCACTCCCTTGGAAGATTTTCCCAACACAATCAAGCTCTTTCATTAGGGTTTCCTCACTCCAATCCTTCGCACAAGACATGAACACATCTTTAACGAACCCAAACATTTCCGAGGCGTGACCACATCCAAGACAGTGAAATTGCATCTCGGTTGTCCCGGAAGGGCCTTTGAAGCTCGGCCCGGGCTTTATAAGATTTCGACGAATACCACAAACAGCATGGCACCAATGTGAGCACGCATCGCAGCCAACCCAACTGCAAGTATTACTGGCACAGTCGAAGTTCAGACACACTGGACACATGCATTCGCTACAGAATCCCTTCTTCGTCGAACAAATCTTGCAGTCGCAGTCCTCGACCGGCAAAACCCTTCTACAATTTACGTTTCGACATCGTTCGAGTAAGAAAATTTTGACCAATTCTGTTGTCGGGAGGCGGGTTTTTTCGGATAAGAAGCTTCCGAGACCCATTTTTATCGCAACCAAAAGTTCAAGTTGGATCTTGTGACACTTCAAGAGAGTTTGATTAGTAAGATCGGAGCGCCTATCAAGTCTGTTCTGAAGGATAATGAACTCGTCTTTCCTTTCAGGCATTGTAATTAGGTTTCTCAAGTATTCTTTAGTTGTTTCAACCGTTTCATCAGGAAGCTCTTGCACGATCTGAGCCATAAGAGGAATAGACTCCGACACTATTTCTCTAAGGATTCTCTCCGGCCTGGTAACCTTATGTGCTCTTCCTCCGTCCATACTATCCAAACGTCTCACATTTCCCGAGCCTCTTCCCCTTGAGTCACCTGACTGACCGTCAACTCTAGGTCTCGCAGGCAACTTGGATGGAAAAATGAATTCTTATCCGAACTTGTAGTCCTATGAATACTATTAAAACTTTCACCAACATGGTTTGACAATGTAACACCCCCGTCTCCGATTGGCCTAAACCTGCTATGAACTGATCCATTAGTTCCTTCTCCACAATTCCAAATCCTATCACTTCCCGTCACTGAATAATCAAAATTCTCTGTCGAATTCCGGGTAAGCGAGCAACTAGGGTTGTGGGAATACTGATGGGAAAACGAACACGACAACGAAGCAGCCGTAAAATCATTAGACCAAGTACTCCTTGTATTGTTATTTGATGGTTCGATACTCCTACCAGGCCACAGATTTGCTGGAAGATCACCATTTTGGACCCGATTCGAACCGGCTAAGGAGAGGGAAACATCAGGCAATGCTAAAGAAAGAAAAGTTCCAATCTTTGGCTTTTTTTCTCTATTTTCTACCACATGTTTTTCCTCATTTTCAAACCCTAAATTCCCTCTTTTCTCATTCAACTTAATGAAATCCCTCTCTACCCATCTTTCACTTTCCTCATTTTCAACCATTATTTCTTTCCCCTTATAACTAAGGCTCCGTGTACCATGCTCCCGCTATGCGCGTGATTCGTTAAAGAGCCGGACCACAAAGATCTATTGTGACCAAACTTGCTATTCAACAAATTCTTTCCAAGATTGTCCTTTTCTTGAAACCCCAATTTGGAATTATCACAAAGATAGCTTAAAGCTAACTCTTGACACCCTAAAGTTTCAATCTTTTCAATTTCTGATGATGATTTTCAAGAAAATGAATACCCTTTTCTTGAAATTTTCCAATTATTTCCTTATCTATTTTTTTCCTCAGATTTGTTATGTGAATCACTTGAATTTTCCTTCTCATTAACCATAATTTATGGAACAAAATATGCAGAGAGATTAAAAAAACTTACAGATTTGAAGGAAGAATTTTCAGAGAAATTTTTGGCTGGACTCCAATAAGCTGAAAAAAATATTTTCAACGGTTGTATCTATTTATGTCTATCTGTCTTTTAACGTTTTAAACTGATTAAAAGCTCGCAAATTTTGACTTTCTTTGATGTGCCCATGCACTAAAGTTATAGACTTTTATTTAGCTGGCGTTTAATCATGAAAATTAAATATTTTTTATTTTATTTAAAATTTAAATAAAAATTTAAACATTAATTTTTAAATAAAAAAAATTACAGAAAAAAATAAAAATTTCTCACGGCTAAACGGATCCTTAAATTTTTATTTACTAGTACTGTCAATTGAATATTTTTTATGCTAAAGAGTCGAAAAAGAAAAATTCTATCTGTCTTCACGCGGTTTGATTTTTTAAATGAATGTGTGTACAGGTAGTTATTAGTAAGATGACATAAATGGTTTGTTATGTTGAGGATAAGTTCAAATTAAAGTAGTTTGAGTTTTCATTTCTTAAGTTGTTAAAAGTAATGATTTTTTTATTTTCATCATTTATATTTATTAGATTTGAGAGAAAAAATTAACAGAAAATATCATGAAAGTTTCATCATATTTTAGAAATTGCACTATACAAGAAAAATAGCATATGTTGCAGTTCAAAAAGCTGCATCATACTCTAGATATAGATTAAAAAAAATAAGAAAAACTTTAAAAATTGCACCTCTATAAAATAGTTCCTGCTAAATCTTTTTTTCTTCTTGGCAATTTCTTTCCATCAAATTAAACAGACAAAGTATAAATATTTGAACGAAAAAAACTCACTTTTGACAATCTTAAATTGGTCAAGAGTATAGTAAATTGACTATTTTAAACCTACTCCTCAACATAAGGAACCATTTTATTGTTTTCCCATAATTTACTATCGCTTGTATACTGCAAAAGACAGTTTAGGAGTCCGTTTGGATGGGGTTATGACTTTTGACTTATAAGCTAAAAGTATTAAGTTAGAAATTATAGCTTATAATTTTTGGTTTATTTTTGTCATTTTGACTTAAAAATAAGTGTTTAAAATATTTTTAAATTTTATCCAAACTATAATAATGCTTAAAAGTTATTTTAACTTAAAAACATCTAAAATAACTAAATAAGTCAATCCAAACAGGCTCTAGAACTGGAAACAACAAAATATGAGTAAATTTCAGTGGAATTCCCTTAACCTGTAAGCGTTGGGGAAACTATATTTGATTAACTTTTTAATGGGAATGATAACCCCCTTGAGCCTTCATTTTCTAGTGAGCTAGAATATAACTACAATAAATTATACTTAAGAATATAACTCTATTTGTAAGAAGTAAACACTTAACACGATCATAAAGTGAAAATACTATTCAGTTAATATTTGTGTCAGAAAGAGGTTTAGATGTATAATTATGAAATACAAAGATATATCTGCAACTACGTCATATTAAAAGAATATTTAGTGTAATTTAACTCTTTTTTCTTTGAAGGGGGCTTGTTACATGGCTTATAAACACCATTGGCACAAAGTTTTAAAAAAATAAAGAAGATTTTTTAATTTTATGAACTTAAATTAAAGATATGTTAATGTACCAAAATATCACTTAATCTTGTGATCTTAAATATGTCACGTGAGATGTTGAAATTAAAGAGTTGTCAAATTAGGAAAGAAATATTTTTCGTTAAAATGACTAAAAAGAAAAATAAGACAAACAAACTGAAATAGAGGAAGAGTTTGAAAAGGGATAATCAATAACCAAAAATCTTAGTAGACATTTAACCACCTTAAGAAACTCTGAGTTGATTACCTTTATAACAAATTGTACATTACAATTACTTATGCTTCAACTCAAAGGGGAGTGTTACATAATATGGTTAACTAGATCATACGAGCGATTCTTGGGCTAAAACGTTGTACAAATTTAGGCAGCTCCTCCTCTTGCAATATTAAGTTCAATAGCAGATTCAGAATTTTCACAAAGAATTAAGAAAATTCAACATTTACTATATATATACATAAAACTAATTTTGACCTTATATATACAGTGTAATTTCCTGACAAAGGTAGTGACCAACCACATAACCACTACTATGTAAAGTTGCAATGCTCAAGGTCCATTTGAACATTCCTCACAAACTCGCAACAAATTATTTGAACATTCCTCACAAACTGACTAGAAAGTAAATATATACAAGAGTGTAGATGATATCAACAGCGTCTCAAAACTGTGAAAAAATCCTTATAATCTTGTACAAATTATATAAACAAAGTAAAATTCCTTATAATCTTGTACAAATTATATAAACAAAGTAATGAATTAAGCACATTTCAGGAATACAACAGTTCTAACGCGTTAAAAGTTGAAATCTCAATTCAATCTAAGAGACATTCAATATCCCTGTACAATACAGTGCGAATGTAAACACCGCGATTTGGAAAAAGGACGCCCAAATATAGATATAGAAATGTGAAGGGAATAGTGTCACAGTTTCAAATTAAGATCAGGCAATGATGCTTCTGTCCTTGGTGGTGGAGCCATTGCTACATAATTTATATTGGACCTCTGACCTGAAGTTATACCCATGTTGTTACCGACCCTGTCGACTTGCCGGAAGCTACCGGGCCAAAACATCTCCACTTCATCATCCTCCATGTATACTGGCACCCCGAAATAGCCTTGTTCGAATCTTGCCCCACCTCTAGTAGCATGCATTTGCATATGCCTTTCTTGTTGTTGTGAGGCTCGTTGGTGCACGGAGGCATGAGCTTCAATGCCAAGAGATCGATACGGAGACCCGTGAAGGGGGAGCGACGCCAAGCTAGCGTACCTCTCCGACAGCATTCCCATCCTCATCACCCTCTTTGCCAGAGTCCTCTCCCTCTTGTGTGCATTCTGATGTCCTCCCAACGCCTGCGAACTATAAAACTTGCGCCTACAAAAGTTGCACGAGAATATCCTCGATACCGGTGCAGCTGGAGGATGCGGCACCACTTCACTGCCAGCCTCGGGATTGCCCTTCAACTCGGGATCACCGCTGTTGAAGCCGAGAGTTAAGTCGAGAGTAACCGGTTTCGACTCTTGCTGAAGATTGAGGGAGTTAGTCAGACAGGACGAATTGGTCGTGCTGTCCTTATAAGGATTAGGAGAAATTTCTTGGGCAGAAATGTTGGAGGCAACTTGGCTGCTGCTGACTTCGGACTCGTCTTCGGATTCAAGATTGAAATTTGGGGGCTTCATGTTGCTCCGGAAAAACGGGGTACAGATTTGATACTTACGTAATAACAGGTCAAGAAATAATTAACTCGTGATGACTTCCCGTCCTTGATTAACCTGCGGATACAGTAAAGTAAATGATTTTCTGAACGCCAAAAAAATGAATGAAGAACCTTAAGAGATAAATCATTGCAGCATATGTCTGATGCTTTCCACTAATAAGACAGTTGAACAGCTACAAACAACATACCGAAAACATGGCTCATTGGGTTGTACGGGTCTCAAAAAGATTGAAAAATTGCAAGATAATCTCAAAAAGAGTACCCGGCTTACGACTAATATGATTTTCTTGATAAAGTACTAAAGTGATATATGGATCAAAATGAAATCACATAAATCAGCAACCAGCACAACAATATGTCCTACAGCTCCATGAGAAATTTGATATTTTTTGGGAAGAAATTTGATTCGATAACCTCTAGAAGAGCATAGATCCCATAGGTCATTAACTCTCTTTGTTAGATTATCATTTCACTATATTTTACCAAGATTAAAAAAGAAAAGTGATTTGTACATGCTCAAATGACACACTAGTCTGAGTGAAGTTCAAAGAATAAGTACAAGAGAGTATTTGCTAGGTACTTCAGCAAACCAGAGACAGGGCATAAACGAATTATAACATGATCAAGTTCTGAGCTCGGACAAACAAAACACGCATTTCTCTTCAGACTAGTACCTAGAATTGGTCGGACTCTTCAAATATGCCGCTGGATGCGTTTCGGATCCTCCAAAAGTAGTGCATTTTTGGAGGATCCGATGTGGGTGCGACAATACTTTTGAAGAGTCCCAACAACATAGCCTAGAAAGGTGCTCCGACGGCCACCTCAGAAAGCAAGGATACATGATCATTCTTGTCTTTTTCTTTCATCCTCAGCTATGAACTAGTAACAAAATGTTTATCAATGTCCTAGACTACAATTTATGAGAAATCAAACGATGCGTAATGATTACATCATTTTAGATCAGTACATTCTTTTAAATAGTCCAGAAAGCATAACATAGAAGCGGATAAGCTCCCTAGGTATCAGGAAAAGAACAGTCTGCTTTCAGCATTCAATGTTGAGGTTATGATGTACTTTGAATTATCGCTAACATAAGATTACAGAAGACCTGCGAGTTACAATACTCTAGGGACAAATTTTGCTCAAATCAACTAAAGGTAAAAGTCAATAAAAGTCAGTGTCCCTATGCTTTTTCGCAAGCTTTAGAAATATATTGCATGAAATTCTCGCAGGGAAATAAATTATTTAACTCCAAAAAATTCATGCACTCCAACCAAATGTGAGCTTTATTTGCATAAGCCCTATTTGTATAAATAATCCGTACACTTCTTTCCGCAGAACGTGACTAATTGACCATACAAGAAGCATCTTAAACCTACTAAAACAACCATGCTAAAAATCTTTAGCATCAAATTTCCTTAAATCAACCAAAGAAAAAGCTTCACTAAGCTAAACTATATCCACTTGCTTTGTGTTGCTCAAGAACATGGACAACAATCTGTAATTTTTTTGCTTTTAGCACGGAAGTTTAAGGATAACGGTAGGTCAGTGGCTACCTAAGAAAAATCCAATGCGGTCCACCTCCTGTCTGGGAGGCATCTACCTCATCCCGATCACCTAAGGAAACTCCGATCCAGCCCCGGCTGGGAGGCCTCTACCTCGTCCGGATCACCTAGGGGAACTCCAAGTCAGTCCACCCCAGGCTGGGAGGCATCTACCTCATCCCGATCGCCTAAGGAAACACTGATTCGATCCACCCCCAGCTGGGAGGCCTCTACCTCATCCTGGTCACCTAGGGAAACTCCAAGTCAGTCCACCCCCGCCTGGGAGGTATCTACTTCATCCTGATTACAGGGAGAGGTTCAATATGATGGGGGTACTTTTTTCCGATGGAAAAAATAAATGCATAGTGGATCATATTTTGTTGCGGCATGCTCCTCAGATTTACGGATTCACAGTGGGGCTGAGAATAAGAACTTTTGATATTCTTAAAGCTCTAAGTCAAGATCGAGTTCTAATGCAGGTACAAGAACAAAATGTGCATGACAAACCAAATTTTGGGTTGAAGAATGAGATCAGGTCAAAATATAATGGCGTTCTTGGATCTTTCTTTTTCTTCATTTGTTCATCAATTTGTTGTTTTTCATGTTTAATAACAACAACTACGACTACTACACCTCAGTCTCAAACAACTTGGGATCGGCTATATAAATCTGCATTGACCATGTTTCATCATTTAAATTCATCTTAGGCCAACACTATACAAAATAAAAATAGAAATTAAAAGATTAGAAGTTCTCTATATTTCCAACCGGCATAAGAATCTCTACAATAACCTACCCAGTATAATTCCACCAGGTGGGGTCCGGGAGGTAGAGCGTACGCAGGCCTTACTACTACCATGTAATGGCATACAGATCTCTAATAGAGCTAAAGACTGCTAAAAAGCATACATAGAACCTACTATTAGCGTATTAACACGACTAAAACATATTCCGAACGATCATAAGAAAGAATCAATTATGACACTTATTTTCCTTAAAACAATTGGCTACTCTCAAATACAACAATGAATCTAAAACCTTCTATTCTTGACTAGAAAATATCAAAAAGTGTTAGGATTTTTCAAATATTGATATTTAGAAACTTTACTGGCTCAATTGACTTCTTCAATCCAATCAAGTTTGCTTTCCTTTTGGTGGGATCTTATCAAATACATATAATAAGCTCAAGTTAACTATATCACAGTTCAAAATTCTGTACAAAAATGAACTTAAAGAAAACAAAAACAATTGTTTAGTGTAGTTCAATTTTTTCCCTTTACTGAATATTTCAAAAAACATATTTGCACACATACCTTGCTACTTATAGTGATTAATATCATACTAAAAATCTAAAGACTTAATAATATATTCAAGATCCCAAAATATTAAACCAGATAAACAAGAACACCATACAAACTAGAAACAGCTACACATCAAGAAAAGCACAAAAAGATCCAAAATTTACAAACAATTGAGCAAATAATACTAATGTTGTGAAATTCAAAACAAGTAGACACTAATAGAACTCTTAGGTAGCTTTTGGCCATAGATTTTGGATCAAATTTTGAAAATCTGTCTTCAGAAAAATTTCAAGTTTCAAAAACGGGTTTAATCAGTTTTTGAATTTTTGGGACTTCCACTCACGAAATTTCAAATTCTTTTCAAGCAAAAATGCGTGTCCAAATACAACTTCAAATTCCAAAAATCACAACTTTAAAAACTCAAATTTTTAAATTTCAAAATTCAACGTCAAAATCTATGGCCAAACGGGAGCTTAGATCATTTCATCATCAAACAAAAAAAGAGAAAGATATCAAGAAAATAAAAGAGAAATATCAAATATGGAAATTAAACATAAATCTTAAAAAAAAGAATAGGAAAAAAACATACCCTTTTTTATTGATGAATTTTTCAGGCTTTGAGAGCTATAAGAGTAAGTGAAATGACAAGACAACTTGTTCTTGTTTTAGTTTTACTAAATATGGTGAGGAAGAATAAGAGATAACAGAAAAAAAGATGGAGATAAGATCATTAGATAGAGATAGAGAGAAAAAAATGAAGTGGTGGGGTGTCAGAGAAAGTCAGAAAGGAAAGCAGATATAACACATAGTTAGGACTTAGAAGTAGTACTATATTATACACTATTTTTGGTTCTTCATAATCATAGCTGAAAAAAGGCATTAACAATAAGACAGAGGAAAGAGGTTGGTGGGAAAGTCTAGCAGAGGGGAAATCTAAAGTTTAAAAAATATAAAAAAAAAATTAATAAATATTTAACTGCGAACCCTACTTATTTGGATGGTTGTCACCTATTATATTGAATCATATTATTACTTTATGTATAATATTTATTTTAATTGTTATATTTAACTTTTATTATATCTACTTCACTGCAACCTAATAAAAGACATGTGGTTTCTGTTGCTATTGTTAAATGTCTTAGAAATAGAATGTTTAGTGGTTCAACTTCTTCACAAGTTAGCGAATTTGATGTTTATGTTTTGCATAGTGTTGTACCGTACGAATCAATTGTCAATGAAGAAGGACGTGGAGACTTGCTGAGATACTGGAGGGAGAATGCGAAGACATTTTCGACACTATCAAAAATGATCCGAGATGTGTTGAACATTCAAACATCATCAACAACGTCTGAAAGCGTTTTTTTTGCTAGAAGATTTCAAATAGAAGAGCACATACACTCATTGGCGGGAGACAGCTTGGAGATTACAACTTTGTTCAGAGATTGTATTAGAGCGAAGCGTAGAAAGTGCGGTCAACCGGAGATCAATGAAGAAGGCGACTACAACTACAACGAAATCTTATTCGAGGGAGCAGGAAGCGACGTCGAATAATTTGACCAACAACTTTCAATTCCAACCGAAGATCCTCAAGAATTGTGAGGAAATTAGAAAAAGTATGATTAACTATATAATTTTTAATGTCAATTTTATTATGTGATTTGCAACTTTTGAACAACGAAATAAAGTTGCAATTTTGAACTTGTATTACAAAAAAAATTATATTTCTATTAAATAATATAAAATGCACAAAAACAGCTTTGAGATATTTTTATTACACTATCTTATTCAATTATTTAAGTATTTAAATATATATTTTTAAAAATTAAATCTAAAAAAAACAAATCCCACAATCCGACCCGATCCGTCCTGTTCCCCCAAATTCCGGTTCCTCTTCCGGCGGGATGTGGGACGGGACGGGACCTCTCCCATTCCGCTAATCCCGCCAGAGCCCACATCCCGATCCTCCCCCTCCCGCCCCACTCCGGCCCACTGGGCCACCCTTACTTCATAATAATAGCTGAAAAAAAGGCATTAACAATAAGACAGAGGAAAGGGTGGGTGGGTTTGGAAAAACAGAGTTTTTAATAGAAAAATAAATTTAAGTGTACAACAGTAGAGGTCCCCACAAGAAAAAGAGAGAAGAAAACTGAATCCTTACATCAATCAAGATTCTGTTCACTTTTTCATATTTAACATTCAATCCAACCACTGCCCTTTCAGCCAGTTGAATGGAAACCCATAACATCACCACACCTTGTCCTCTTCTATCTTTAATTTTGTAAAAAACCCTTTTTCTTTTATTAAATTGTGGAATTGGGGAAATTGAAATAGAAGAGTGAAATTGAACCAACACAAACCACAGATTCATTGATTAAATGGTAGTAAGGTTTGTAACGTTTTGATCTATCGATTGACTTTGTTTTTTAAAATCGTTGATCATGATTTATTTTCAAGAGCAAAAATAGCACAAAATAAGCAATCAAGTCCATCTTCAGAAGAGTAAAACAGAACACAATGAGAATTTAACTACCACAAGCTCGTTAGGCCATAAATTTTGTTTTGAACATTTGAAATATATTTAGAGATTATTTTAAATAAGTATTTATTTATATTTATCAACTTCACTTATTATTTCAATGGCAAATTTTGAAATATACAATTTGATGTTTGAGAAATAAATTATAGAAGTTTTTCGTTTCTATATAAATTTCAATTCACAACATTTCGACCTTTTTTCAAATGGAATTTACATCCAACTTTCAAATGCATAATCCAAAAAATGCTTCAAGGTGTCATCAGATCCTACTTGTGGAATTACATATGTTATTGTTGTTATGTTGCGGACAACCTCTCTTATGTCACGTGCGAGTTGGCGAGGGGCTAGAGAGCTCAGACGCTTCACGTGCACGTCGAGTTCAAGCAGAAGCTCAGATTTTGTGTATCTTCGCTCACTAAAGAATTCGCGTCGCGAGCAAAGAAAATTAGTTTAAATAGTTGCAAATTTTGAAAAACAAACTAATTAATTTGAGGGTTTTGAACATTAGGTCTTTCTCCACAAGGTGAATTCGGCCATGGGCTATTTACCACTACACTAATTGAATTTTATGGGTATTTTTAGATGATTCCACCCTTCTTCTTTTTTACCCTCATTTTGGAAGATCTATTAGTGTTTCCACACTTCCCCTCCAATGTAACTCGAATCCTAGATCTACCGATCGTGGGTGAAGGTGTTTACCAACTGAGCAAGCCTCACTTGTCACACTGAAATTTCTTGATTCTTCCATACTTCAAGGTTCGTCAAGAACATTTAATTGGAAATTTTTGAGATTTCAATCTACTAATTTAGGTAGGGGTAAGATCTGTGTGCATTCTACCCATTTCAGACCCCATCTGGTGAAATTATATTGGGTATGTCGTTGTTGTTGTTTAATCTATTAAGGTAGTTCCACCTCTACATTGTTTATGTGTATGCTTATGAGTATTAATGGTATTTTTAGATTGGATTGATTGTTGGAAAGTGACTTACATAAACCTTAGTTTCCTCAATTAATAGAGCTTGAGAGGTGGATAGGGAAGATGATAATATATTTATTGGGTAATGATTATTATAAGTTGGGATGTTATTAGTGATGGTTTTAACCGGTTAAATTATAGAATTGAGATGGTGAACATAGTTTGCACCACTGATTGGATCGTTATAGCCAAATTATCTTTAGATTGTTGAACTAAAACGAGTATAACGAAATCATATTTATTTTATTATACATGATTGTTAAATAGATTGTAAATTGTATTTTTCGAATTGATTAGTCAAACACAACCTGCTATTCTCCAAAAATATATTTCGAAAAGGCGAAGTTTGATCCTACAATACCACATCACAAGAAATATAGTCTTTTAAACCTAGGAATGGAAATGAGCACATTTTGTTGAATGGAATCTGCAAATTTTTAGGTGGTTCACACAACTTGATAGAGTGGTTTGTGGTCCATGCCTCTGTCTGTTTGCATTTTGTGTCTTGTTGCCATCAAATGTGGTATGTTGCCATATGAGCTATAAATGAATGTAATTTCACATCTACAAATTGGATGTTGGATAGCCCCTCACCCATTAAAGGGAAAAAAGAAACCGGGGAAGCTTAATCAAAATGAATAATAAATTTTCTTTTATGATCAATCGATATAAATATCAACATTTCCCAATGCTAAAAAATAATTTTGTACTCTAATAATACTAGTACTAGGTATTAACCGCATAAACAATTAATGATACTGTAGCACTAGCTTGTCCCCCACAAGAACTTGGCCACAAAATCATCTTTTAGACTTTTAGTCAAATATTTTGTATGCATAATGTTGTTGAAAATATTTAGATTCACTTTTATCAATATTAAAGTAGCAAATTGTGCTTGAACAAATTTTTAAGTTCGATTGCATAAGCTTCATTTTCAACTTCTAAATAACCTTTTTGCTACTATTCATAAACACTATTTTTTCCTAAAAAGTTTGGCCACCTATCTTAATTGTTCTTTTAACTTCCTAGTAATTTGGCCAAACAAGTTAATGTTTAAGTGGTCATACCACAATAATTAGAAAGTATTGAAATAATAGCTTGCTATGGATTCCTATGATTTGAAAAATAAATGATATTTCCATAGATAAAAGAAATATTTTTCATAACATTTCATACTTATGTCTTATGGTAAAGATAGCTAGAAGCTTTAATTGTATTCATCAACCAACCTTCCCCACAAAAGTTTTTTATTTTTATTTTTAAAAACTTCAATTCATTATTGCCTTTATATTGGCTCCACAAATTCCATAATGCAAGTTGTAGAAGTAAGTAATATTTGGATTGGATCAACTTAATTCGACTTGATAATATAAGAAAGTCTAAAAAAATGTTAAATCAAACTAAAGTGGAAAAACAATGTTTGCAAAAAAATATACTCCATTGAAAATATATAGCATATAACTGGTCAAGTCCTTCTAGACATTTCAAATTGCTAAAAGGTGCTTAATAATTAATGATCCTAATATGCTACTCCCTCCGTTTACTTTTACTTATCAACTTTTGACTTTGCACACCCTTTAAGAAATAATAAATGAAGTACATATTTTATCATGATATTCATATTAATTGATGTATAATCTTAATTAACTTGAAAATTGATTTGGAATGAGTAATTAATGCTAAGGGTAAAACAGGAAAATGAAGTTACTTTTCTCTTGATATGTTAAATTTGACAAGTAAAAGTGAAAATATATTTTTAATATAGTAGACAAGTAAAAGTGAACGAAGAGAATATTGATTAAGTTTTATTGTTCCTTTTGTCCATGATGCTCATCATATACGGTTAAACCTTTCAATGACTAACATTATTTGTTCGAATATTTTTTAGCTGCTATAACGAAATATTATTATAAAGAACATATAATATAATATAACATAACATAAAAAATCAGTTCTAAAATAAACTTAATTGTTATAATAAAATATTGTTACAAAGGATGTTCTTATAGAGAGATCTGGATGTATATTAGTTTGTTCACATTTTATTTAAATCCTTAACCAACTATCAATCATCGTCATGCCGTAAATTAAGGTAAAAACTTGTTTGTTTGTTACTAAAGAAATATGTTCCCTTGATTGTATTCATCAATAATGTATAATATATATAGTAGTACAAGAATATTTAAACTAGGTAACTAATCAACCTAATTACAATAGAAAATATAATTCTACCTAAAATAGGAGACCTAATTACAATAGGAATACAATTCTACATAAAATAAGAGATATACAATTAATGAAAGAATATTCGAGAAATATTCGATTACACCCCCGCAGTCGAAGTGGGAGGTTCACGAACACTGAAACTGGCTCGAAAATCATCAAATAGTATGCGTGGAAGTCCTTCAATGAAGATGTCGGGAATCTGATATCTAGAAGGAACATGAAGGACACGAACTTGACCACGAGCCACTTTTTCGCGAACGAAATGAATGTCCATCTCAATGTTTTTAGTGCGCTGATGTTGGATGGGATTTCCGGAAAGATATATCGCACTAATATTATCGCAGTAGACCAGTGTTGCCTTTTGAATCGGGCAGTGAAGCTCAAGTAGAAGGTTACGGATCCAACAAGACTTAGAGATGACGTTAGCAACACCTCTATACTCTGCTTCGGCACTAGATCAGGATAGTGTAGGTTGTCTTTCGGAAGACCAAGACAATAGGTTATCTCCGAGGAAAACGCAGTAACTAGACGTGGAACGTTGGTGTCAGGACATCCACCCCCGGTCAGCATCAGAATAAGCAGTGAAACCAGTGAGTGAGGACATGTATAGATATAATCCGAAGTGAAGTGCACCTTGGATGTATCGTAAAATACGTTTGAGGGCATGCATGTGTGCTTCCATTGGATTGTGCATGTGTAGGCAGATTTGTTGCACGGCATAGGATATGTCAAGTATCGTGAATGTGAGGTACTATAGGGCCCTATCTAGACTACAATAATAAGTCGAATCTGAATATGAGGGGCCGGTGTCTATTGGCATGTGGGATGGTTTGCAAGATGACATGCCTGCATATCAGTCGGTGCATAAGTTGAGGGCGGGGGCCTGTATTGTGTAAGCCTATTGGGGACATGGCCCGAGTATGCTAGGGTGAGCCTGTGGGTTCTGAGATGGAGTCCACGAGGATGTCAGATACGGTCTAGGAGGAAAGACCCATAATGGTGGGGCTCACGCAACCCACGACAGAGGCTGCTGCCACTGCCGCGATCGTTGTCGGTGGGGATTGCCCCTTCCCATCGTTGTTGTTGCCAAAATTTTGTTTGCCGCGGCCCTTGCCGGACTGCCTGCTCCGACGGTTGTTGCGGGTGGATGCGGGCGCTCGGGCCGGCGGTTCTGGTTGCCGGAGTTGGAGACCCTGCCATAGGTGGAGGGCCCGCCAGTGGTGGTGAGGATGGCGTCGGCAATGCTGGCCTGAGTGGTGCTGCACTTGATTTTTCGGGTTTTCTTCAAAAATAAGCTTCGAACGGGCCTCATAAAATGGAGGTAACAACGTACATTGCTGAAGGATGGTGGCAACGCCGTCATATGATTCGTTCAAGCCTGCAATAAGTTGAATGACCAATCGCTGATTAGTGACTGGTGCGCCGACGTTGGAGAGTTGGTCGGCAAGTATCTTGAGTTCTTGACAATATGCAGACATGTTTGGGAAATCGTCCTGATAAACGTCCTTGAACTGATTTTCAAGGTATAGCATTCGTTGAGTTTTGTTGTCATGGAAAATACTTTTCAAACGTTTGGTGGGAAGTGGCATCGGTCTCAATGATGGTGTACAACATATCATTAGAGATTGTGCCGCATATTTACTAGAGGACGTCTGCGTCCAAACGAGACCAGAGTGCATCATCAGAATTCGAAGCCGAGGGTATGTCTGTGGACTTCGGTGTAGGATGATGTGGTCGATAACTTTGTAAACACAACAATTGATCTTAAAAAGCTCCGCCCACGAGGAGTATTGACCTTTTCCATCTCAAGGGTGATAGAGATGAAGTTTTTGATGTTGTGTACTGCAAGTGCAAGATGAAATTTGGTTTTGTCTGCCATGGAAGATGAAATTCAGGAAGAGAAGGGAGAGAGAATGACTGGAAAAAAACACTAGGGTTCCGTGGGGGTGGCGGATGAGAGTTATGGTCGGCGGCAATTGATGTATTTTTAGGCTACTGATACAATAAAAGAATATGTTCACTCGATTGTATTCATCAATAATGTATAATATATATAGTAGTACACAAATATTTAAAATAGGTAACTAATCAACCTAATTACAACAGGAAACATAATTCTACCTAAAATAGAAAACCTAATTACAATAGGAATACAATTCTACCTAAAATAAGATATATATACCATTTTTAAGAAATATTCTATTAGTTACTATTTAATATTTTCATTACTTTGGTAGAGTTTAATATGCACACATAGGACAATAATTTCATATAATGTGGTCTTATGTTTCAATTTGCAAACCTTAATTTTTTTTATTTTTTATTTTTTTTTGGGTTTTCTTAATTAGTCTACTTTTTGATTGGCATTTCTTTAGGTTTCAAGTACTAGATTTCACGGTTACCTTTTTTTCCTTGTTGTTAAAAAGAGGAGTTTTCACAATATAAATAATGTATGTAAATAAATATTCTCGCTGTCTCAAAATACTTGTTATATTACATTTTTTAAGAGTCAAATTATATCAATTTTGACCAACCTTTTGAGTTATATTTTTTATCATATTAATATGAGAATAATTATAACTTATAGTACTTTTCGTATAGTTTATAAATATCTAAATTCAATTTTAAAATATTAAATTAATATAATCTAATTTAACTTTAAAATTTAATCAAATTAACTTTTAAAAAGAAAAATAGGAAAAATATTTTAGGACGGAGGGAGTACTTCCTATGCTTTCAATGGTAAACCTTTTAGCCTTCCTATGCAAGAAAATGATACAATTTTTTTTTCTTCCCTTACGATCCTTCTTTGTTTAGGGCGTACTCACTATGTTCCTTTTATTAAATATCAGTGATTCTGCACTCATCTTGAGAAATTATTTATTAAATACTTATTTTACTTATAAGTAGTTATATTAAATATGAATTTAAAACTTAACTATTAGTAGTTTAATAAATTTGGAAACTAATTACTTTATAATAAGGAGAATTTTGAATAAAAATGAATTAATCTCTCTTGATTCGATAATGTGAATAAATAACAGTTTTTTTTTTTTTTAGTAAATTCAACTAATTAAGAAAAAAACGAAAGTATACCCACATGCCTATAACTAAGCTAGAGGTAGCAAGCGAAAAACCAAACAATTTAAAATCTGGACAATTGATACAGAGTTCCGAGCTACTTTTATTCTACCATCAATGGATGTGGTGTAGTAATGGGGTTGTTCACTTACTCCTCCCTTAGTTGGAGGTTTCCGATTTGAACCCTGAGTATGAAAAAAATCTTGGTAGAGAGCACTTCCCGCGCGAATCTAAATATAATTGAGTTCCAATATGAGTATCGGATACCGGGTAAAAAAAAGAGCTACTTTTATTCTTATAGGTGTAATAAACTCTAAAACAAAAACAAAAACCAAGTTAAAAAGTAGATGGAGAAACAATTTTATGTCAATATATATTAGTGGACAGCTGCTGAGAGCAAATAATCTCACTCCTCTCAAAATTATAAAAATCCATCCTAACTCTCAAAAATAAAATATTCATCCCTAACCTATGGATAGAAAGTAGAATAGATCGGCTTTTAACAAACCAACTTTTAGAGCAAACTCTATATGGCTATTGTTTAGTTCATTTTGTAATATTTGGAGTTGTAAGTTAATATACGAGAATGACTTTTCTGAAAAGTCATATCTAAAGTTCTATAGATCATATAAGAACTCTCGTGAAGCAGTGAACGTATTGGATACATAATGCCAATATTCTATCAATGATAAGGTCCAGGTGATAGGTCAAGATGGTCTGATTGGAATCATAATCGAATATGACATTTGTATAATGAACTTAGTTAAAAGATAAAATTACGCTTTTGCTATCAGCTATACCTTGTGGCATGATAATGATAAACATTTGATACTAACAGAAAGTTCATTTGAAGTATACTAAGATTTTATTAAATCCTTAAATGAACGGCTTGATTTCCCCCGATGAGGGTTTGATTCTAACAGAAAGTCAATTTACAGTAAATTAGGACTTTGTTAGATCCTGAAAAAAATTATTTATAGTTCTTCTAAGACGTCTTCAAGGACAATAATTTTCACGACAACGTTATTTTCTTCTTCTATTATGTTTTCCTATTTTGTTTTCACCTCACAACCTTTAATGAAATCCTTATTCTATAAAATATCAATATGACCACTTTGCCACCTAAAGTTTATAAAATGACTAGTTTGCCCCTCATTATTTTTTATTAAGAATCTCAAAAGTTGTTAAATAAAAGGTGACAATAATACACTTCCCTGCAGCTTATTCAAAGATTTTCCTCAATTCCAAACTATAACTTACAGTTAGAAGCATTAACTGCCGACAACTTCATATGTTAACATAAATGAAAAGATCCAAAGACATGAAAACACTTCTTCTTGAGCATTTCCTTTTTGCACGTGCTCATGTATCCCATTTAAGAAAATAACAAAAATGGTCATATAACGTATAGGTTTAAGATAGTGCTTTAAATTATTTCTAGAAGTTTTTTAAAAAAATTTGTAGAGAGCATTATTGATCTCAATCAAATATTTAACAAATTCTGTCCATTATACTTGATGGAATCTATGGACAAAAAAAATTAGAGGGACATAGTTTGGAGGTGCGATTCTTGGTCTTTTTGATCTATAATTCAAAGTCTGGTGTAATTTTTTAAAGTGCAACTTACGCTACTTTTTTATATCTAGTGCATGTTCTTTGTGTCGCGATTTCTAGGAGTTGATGAGACTTTCTAGTATTTTTATTAAATATTTTCTTTCACAGTATTCCTTAAATCTAATAGATAAAATTTGTTAAAACATTTGAAAAATTGTTTACTTTTTACAAATTTAAACAAAAATATCTCTGAGTATATTTACGGGGACTACTCTGAATCTTAGTCCTTCAACATGAGTCATTTTTTCATTTACTGTCGAGAGTCTATCCGAAACAATCTCTACCTCTCAAGATAAAAATAAGGTCTGAGTATATTTTATCCTCTCCAGATCTCATTTATAGAATTACGGTGGGTGTTGTTGTCTCTCTAAATAATTATTTCAATTACTCTGGCTATCAACCTATCATAACTCTTTATTTTTTTTCGAACTTAAAAACCGATAATAGATCAAACTCAATCAAAGTTATTATTAGGAGTACTAATTATGAAATAAAAGTTGTTGTCAGTTCTTAATATTTTTCGTATAAACTATAAATTTGCATTTAATTCCCACCCTTCATTGAGACCCTTCCACTACGTACCCAACCCAATATCCACTGTGACTATTGTCTATTTACAAAGGAAATTAATAAAATTAAACCATTTCATTAAATTCTCTCTATGTACTTAATAATTAGTCCCCGATGGCTAATTTTAAAACATAATAAGCCCACGAATAAATGCAAAAGTGAAAAGCGTTAAGCATAGATTAATTAATACATATCTACACCAAAATATTAGGCATGGGTGGTAATGCATAAAATAAGCACTACTTGTATATTATAGAATATTACGATGATTTATTGATTATATTTATAGAAAAAGCCAAAAATATCACAAATCCTTATCTAGTATGTTAAAGTAGTTTAATCATTGAATTTTTAGAAAGATTAAAGATGCAATATCATTATTATTGTGTTTTTAACGAAAGGATTTTCATAAGATTTAGTCTGACAAAATCAAAATTTGGAGGTCACATGACTATTTTTTAAATCCCATTTGCACTTTATTTTATTTATCCGATGTGTTGTAGTCCTTTAATTAAATTTAATTAAACTAATCATTTCAATTTAAAAGAATATTGATTTGTCTTGAGCCGACAACTTTCAATTTAATATGAGAACTTCCTAAGTAGAGATAAAAAACAACTGTTTCGTACTAAGTATGTTTGTATTCTTTTTGGGTAAATGAGTTTCTGATATTACTATTATTATAATATAAGTTGTGCATGCATCCACTACGTAGACGGATTTCTTTTTTCCGACCTTCTATAATCAGGGTCGTCTCAAACATTTTGAAGGCCATGTTCTAATTCGTAAAAGTATGCCCTTAATATAAGTAAATATATTGAATCACTTTATTTTAATTGGGTTAAGACCTTCGAATTATGGGCCTTTATAGTAAATTTTGGCTAATACTACTTAATAAAAAATGAAAAATGGCTCCCTAAAATTTTTCATTTTTCGGGGGCCGTGTGCGGTAGCACAGCTTGCATGGGCTCAAAGACAGCCATGTCTATAATACTTGTTTTAAAAATTAGATACATGTCAGCAATAGATTATTAAAAGATATCAAACAAAACTTTATATAAATTTAACAAACTTATTTAAAAGAAATTTCATCAGTTCCCAACGGGTGTCTTTGTTCGTTTTTCAAAATCTAACTTAGCCAACTGTATATATATAACATTGAATAACAATTAATTTATTCTTTTGAGGAAAAAATTAATATTCTATATTTTACAGAGTAACAGGATCCAATTGTTTTTTTTTTTTTTGGATTTAAGATGTAATTTGACCTTGAAAATTGAAATAAGCTAGAAGCAACAAGGTGCTCTATACAAGTACATAACATTTATACTTGTGACTTCTTTCTTCTAATTACTTAATTTAGGGAATTGAACTAATGTAATTTCCGAACAATGGTTGAAAATGAATGAGATTGGTCTTTTTCCAACTTTTCCCAATTCTCTTGGTCAAAGATACGCTCGAAAGTCCTTTTGGTAGAGAGCGCTAACACATCCATAATAGACTTTTTACGCGATGAATTAGTCTAATTAGTGAGTTTCAACCAATGAATGATTAAACAATCGGGGGGGAGACACGCTCGTAATGAATAAATTGTAATTAGGTTAATGAAAAAGAAAAATGCAATTAGATTTACTCTTGATAATTTTTATTTTGCATTTATTTTTTAAATCTGTAAAATTTAAATCCTTTTGTTGTTTAGTGTTTATAGAACTCTTTTTTCATTCTTCTGTTGATTCTCGTGGTTTGAACTTTATATTATGGGAAAGAAAACATCATTTAACAGGTCTGGTAATCAAATGGACATATTCGGTTGATTAACAGATATTCAAATGAATGGGCCCAATACTCCTAAGCCCATTAGAGGATGTGGGTCATTTCTCTTCTATAAGACCCGAGTTGAGTATTGGATCAACCATGGGCCAGTTTATCTTGCACTTCCTCTAAGGAAAAGTCGGGAAATTACACCTAATATCCTTGGAAATAGGTTAAACATTTGATCCTCGCATGTTCCATAGACAAATATTCAAGATCAAATGTCAAAACTTGTTGAAATTGAAGTTTTGCCTATGGGGAAAGCGGATAAAAAATTCAAAATCAGCCACCTCCAAGACTATTCTTGTAAATCACCAGAACGAGCAAATAATAGAAATCTAAAAAAGTTTATGTCATTTACGTAGAGAACAGAAAAGACAAAAACATGAAAACGTTTCTCTTAGACATCACTTTCTCTTTTTATTTCCCATCCCGTATTCGATATTCATTTTTAGAGCCCGATTTTTCGTATACGCATAAGAAAGTCTCACTATGAGGGTAAAGCGCTCTTTACCAAGACAATTTTATATCCAAACTTCTAACTCGAGACCTCTAACTAAGTATAGAAAGAAATTTACCAATCCACCACTTGATCACTTTTCTATCAAATCTAATGGAATTTGCCATGATTTAAAAAAAAAATCCTCTCTACAACTTTACTTTCTTTCCTTTTCCCATTTCCAAAAAAGAGTTGCACTCCAAAATTTGATAAGCAAGACCAACTATTGTTGATAAAGAGATACCGTTTGTCCACATATTAAAGTTTATGTTTTCATAAGGAAGCTATCAAAGGCTTTCCATAAATCTGAGATTCAATTGTAGACCATTGGAAAGAAATTAAGACTAATGTTTTTATTAAGATTAATATATTTAACATAAAAAATATACCCAATATATTCCCACAAGTGAGATTTTGGGAGGATAGAGTGTACGCAGACTTTACTCCTACCTTGGAGGTATAGAGATTGGTTCCGATAGATCCTCGGCTCAGGATAAAGTAGAAACAAAGCAGATCAACAAGTAAAAGGAACAACAACTACAACAAAACAACATGCTAAGCGAATAACAAGCGACAATAGATATTAAGATTAATGTATTTAAATACTTTTTATTAAGCTATTTATTTTTCATTATTTAAATATGATAGAATAATGTGTAATTAATAGAATATTAATTATAATTATCTAGTAATAATTGTAATTGATGATAGCATAATGTAAATAATGATAGGATAATGTAAATATAGTAGGAAGGTAACTTAGTCACCAATTAACTTAATCCTAGCCTAATCTTAGCCTTATCCTATCTAATCGTAGTCTTAGATGATGTTTGTAATTGTTGTATAATTACCACACTTTTGAGAATGTTACAATTGAGGAAAATATTATTTCATGGTATCAAGAGCTTAGGGAAAAATCCTAGCCTAAAAAGAAAATAATTTCTACCTCCACTGTTCGCCCCCCCCCTCTCAAACAGGCCGGCCACTAATTTTCCTATATATTTTTTTCCGTCAACAATGTCTGATTCTAAGTCCACTTTTCATCCCGCTCTTGCCGTTTCCAATATCAAAACTCATATTTCCGTCACTTTTGAGATGGAAAATGTTCATTATACAACGTAGGCAGAACTCTTTAAAATCTGTTGCCGCTCCCACCGGATTATTCATCACATAATCCCATCGGAAAAAGGTAAGGAAAAGGTGCCGGACACCGATGATGAAAAAGAAATGTGGCTCACCCTTGATGCGGCGGTTCTTTCGTGAATTTATGCAACTATTTCAAGCGATTTGTTGTATACAATTATGGAACCCGATTCCATGACGATAAAGGCTTGGAATCGCTTACGGATATCTTCCAAGATAACAAGAATTCCCGAGCCGTCACCCATGAGAAAGAATTCTCTACCACCGACATGACAGACTTTCCAAATGCATCCACTTATTGTCAACGCCTCAAAGTCTTATCGGATCAACTCAAGAACGTTGGGTCGCCGGTTACTAAGAATCGATTGATTTTACAATTGGTTGCCGACCTTACCGACACGTATAGTGGAGTGGGTACACTTATTCGCCAAAGCAATCCTCTACCGTCATTTTACCAAGCCCGCTCTATTCTTATTCTTGAAGAGGCGGGTTTAGCCAAAAAGACCGCAACCGTATCAAATTCTGCCATGGTTGCCGCCTCGTCCAATGAAGCTTCTACAAATTTGATCATTTTCCACCAAGTCGGGGACAAAAAGGACGACATGTTGGTAAAAATTGTGGTAGTGGTCGCGGTGGTGGCAATGGTGGAGGCCACCGGAATTTCGGTTGCAGGGGCGGCGACCAACAACATAATTTCGGCTAGCAGTGGCAGCCCCGAGCCCAGTGGGACAATGTACCACCACAGTGGGCCTGGCAGTGGCCTTGGGCTATGCCACCCTGCCCGTTTCCTTCAGGAAATTGGGCTAGGCCTAGTCCAAGGCAAACTTGCCAGCCAACAACCCATTGGATTTGGGCCCAGCAACAACAACCGCGGTCCAGTAGCATTTGGGCCACTACCGAATCAGTGACAGGAAGCCCATTCGGCAGTGGCATCAGCATAAAGACCAGATTTTTTTTCCCTTTAAGGAAAGAATATAGGGTTTGAAGTTTCAAAGTTTTAGCTTTTTCTTCCCTCTAGGCTTTATCCCTCATATGCGTACAATAAACCGACTATTTCCGGATTCCGCGCATAGTGGGAGCTTAGTACACCAGGCTTTATCCCTCCTAACTCGACACTAAAACTTTTAGAGAAGAAAATACAAGGGAACAAAGAAGTTTTGGTCATCTGTTTTGCCAAGTGAGCTTCAATATTTTATCACTAAAGGTTGTAGTAGAGTGGTAAGTATTCTGCTTTCTTTAATCAGAAATTTCGAGTTTAAACCCTTGATAGGAATTGTCTTTGGTGGAGAGCACTTTATTCCTCCGTCTCATATTACTTGGCCACATTACTAAAAATATCCGTCCCATATTACTTGGCCACTTTCTAAAAACAAGATATAATTAATTAAATTTTTCCTACTTCTCCCTTAACATTAATTATTTTTAAAGTAATTAATATTGATTAGAGTGCAATTAATTGGAGAGAGATAAGAGTAATGTAGTAAAAACACCCTTCATATTTATAATTTCTTAAGGAGCGTGTAAAAGAGAAAGTGACCAAGTAATATGGGACGGAGAGAGTACCATTTTGGGCCTTTTTGGCGAAGTAATTTCACCTCATAGCCTGTTTGCACATCGCCATTTAAGGCGCACCTTTTAAAAATTGTCATTTATAACCACTTAAGAGTCTTTAGTATTAAAATCATCATTGTTGCAAACTTGAAAGAAGTGAGTTTTGAATTTCAAATATGAAAATTGAGTTTAATTTAAGCGGTGTTACTAAAAAAATTGGTAGTTCTAACTTCAGAAAAATACTTTCAGTTTCAAACATATATGTCTGAAACTTTAGAAATACATGTTTGAAGATACGCCTTGACAAGCAGAATTTCAGGTAAAAATGTGGAGGTTCGCTATCTAGAATTTTTACAATTTCAATCGCGTACATCTGAAATTAGTTTTGAAGACTTGCAAAGCTTTATACACGACTATGGTATGAATGGTGGTTCCAAAGCTGGCTATTTTTGCATGTCCCTTTTCGAAACGAATGTGAATTAGTTGGGCCCAAAACAGATACCACATACCACATTGAGTGAAAAAATAAGGATTTTCACCAAAACTCTTTCTTCCCTCCTCTTTACTAGTGCATCATATCCTCCTAGACCCAACTTGTGAAATTACATTGGGTAGGTTGCCGTTATTGTTGTAATTGTCCAGATACACACTTCGTTTTAAATGTTAAACAGCAGGTCTTATTGGCTGTTATGACAATAACATGTTATGCTCACTTCGTTTTAAATGTTAAACAGCAGGTCTTATTGGCTGTTATGACAATAACCTGTTATGCTCCTTATACTGTTGGTGTTTTGCATTTCTCATTCAGTAAATTTCTTCATATCCAAATGACAGTCTACCCTCTGACGTGCAGTCAATCACCAAAAAAACAAAACAAGAAAAAGGAACAAACAAAACAAAGATAAGAAGATTAAGCATTTGTTTCTCTTTTTCTACATCAAAATTTATCTTTTGTCATTAGTGGCGAAGCCAGAATTTCACTAAAAGGATTTAAAATACGTATAAACAAGTAAACCCACAAAAAAATTAAGGTGATTCAACATTTATTATAAATAGATATAAAAATAATTTTGACCTTATATATAAAGTGTAATTTTCTGGTGAAAGGGATTTGGATGAACTCCTTACACCCCCAGCTCCGCCCCTGGCCGCCACCATCTTGTTCCGAATATGAGCATCGGTCAAAACCTTAAGACATGAACCAAGATATCACGATCAAAACAACTGAATGTTGATCATACTCTCCAAAAATGTTGTCGCACTCGTATCAGATTATTCAAAAATGCACTACTTCTGGAGGACGTGACAATAAAGAATAAAACATCAAGGTACCCGAAAGACGTTAACTTAACACCAGACGAACTCCTCATGAAACAACATTTCACATACCGTGCCATCCCATGTTGTCTCCAATGAAGAGTTCTAGTTGATCACTGGCTCCCATTTCCTCCTGCAATTTCTGAATCTCCTTAGCCGATTGCTCAGCAGATTTTGATGAATGATAGACTGAAATCTTCTGCAGTGTCCCACTATCTCCAAAGCTCAATGAATCTTAGAAAGAAACCTGCACTTTATCACCACCAACCACTCGAGACTTGGAAATTGATCGCTGTAAGAAGAAATCCATTGTTTGATCACCCAAGTCGCACAATTCCAAGAACTTGAGATTGCAGAACCCTCCATCACTTGTTTCCCGAACTGGTCCGCTGAAACAATTGTATCTCACTTTTAGAACCTTAAGGTTCGGTAACAATCCGATGTTAGTCATGTCCTTCCAGTCCAAGTAGCCGGTTGTCAATGTTAGCTTCTTCACGTTCGGAGGAAATGTTCTAGGATCAGGAATGCCTACAGGAACTTTGTTATACAGAAAACTAAGCCAGTTAATTTCCAATGTGTCGAGGTGTTTCAAGCCCGAGAAATCAGGAAAGGAAAGAGAATCCTTCTCATTTAGATAAATTCCCAGCTTTCTAAGATTAGGAGTTCGCGCTAGCACCTCTCGGATACGGCTTGAACATTTCAATGTTGTCATGGTCTGCATATCATCAAGCACCTGATAATGAGAAAAATAAGCACAAGGCATTTCAATTTCAATACTAGGATAGATGTATAGATGCCTTAATTTCGCCATCTTCCAGAAACCTTGTAGAATCAACTCAGTCTCTCCTCCATGTCTGAGAATGAAAGTTTCCAAGTTCCAAAGACTGTTTATTGGTAGTTTTCGCCTCCCAACATGTTTGAACATGAAGAGCCAAGTACTTCAAATGTGTTAGCTGTAATGTTAATGTGAGAAATCTAGGAAATATCACATTATTTATATCTAACACTCTGAGTCTATATAATGATAAGGTAGCCCCACCGAGTAAGAGGATTCTCATACATGGTGCACACTCATGATAAGCTCCACAGCAAAAATGAGAATGAACACAGATGGCTCGGCCAAAAGGGTAAGGAGTCCAGCACCGCGAGGTAAAGGAAGTGTTGTCATGAACCCATTCGTACAAGTGAAGTACCCTAAAGGATTCCTGTTCCATAATTTTCTTGCATAAATCTCTAAGCATAGCATGAACAGAACAAGACTTGATTTCACCATTATACCGTTTCTTGGCAATAATAACTAAATTTCTATCAACAAGATCCATCAAATAACTCCTTGCCACATCTTCCAGGCTCTTGTTCTCAACCTTCTTTATATATCCCTCGGCTATCCATGAAAGTATTATTCGTTTCAAAGGTATCGCATAGTCTTCTGGGAATATTGCAAAATAAAGAAAGCATAACTTCAAATGAAAAGGTAGGTGCTTATAACTCAATGCTAATGTACCCATGAATTGGTCTAAAGCTTCCTGGTCATCATGATGGGCATCCATGCTTTCAGCAAATTGACTCCAGCTTGTTACTGTCATTTCCTTGTTTGCAAGAAGCCTAGCGATAACAACAATTGCAAGTGGTAGTCCTCCGCATTTTGTGACAATTTCTCTCACTACCGCTTCCAACATCGGAGGACACTTTTCTTCCCTAAATGCTTTTTGGCAGAACAAGTTCTCAACTCTCAACTGGCCTAGAAGAGAAAGTTAACAAGGGGACCTGCAGAGTTTAGCTACTTCTTTTATCCGAGTAGTCATCAATATCCTACTTCTATTGTTGTTATCTGGAAAACAGCTTTGTAAGTCTTCCAAACCTTATCATGCCACACATCATCAATGATGATAAGGTATTTTTTTCCATATAGGTGTTTCCTCAACTTGTCTGCCAAATCACCCACATCCATAATGCTTAGTGTGTGTTTATCGATAATATTATCCAAAAGATCACAGAGTATGTTTTTCCTTTGAAATGTTTGCGATACAGCAGTCCACACAATAAATGAAAACTGAGAAGCAACAGCTTGATTATTATACAAGTTTCGAGCCAAGGCTGTCTTACCAATACCAGCCATGCCTACAATAGAGATCATTTCTCTCTCTGTTTATTGTGGCTAAAAAGCCTGTCTAGTATTTCGTCTGTCCCTTTCTCCACTCCCACAAGCAGTTCACCTTCTCTGATTGACCTGTTTGATGAGTGTCTCGAAGAATCTCCTTCAATCACAACGTGAATAGGACAATAAGAAGGATCTGAAAAGTACATCCTTGACAATTTTCTTCGGAGGCTATTGAAATACTCCCGGAAGAAAGCTAGTTCAGAGGACAAAGGAAAGAAATGAAGGCCTATCAAGAAATTATCAATAGCATCTAATGTCATACAAGTCCAATATCTAGCGTCATGGTTTAAGAATTTGAGTTGCTGATTCTCGATCGCAGCTTCATGACTCCTTGTGAGAATAGACCTTATGACTTTGATATCCTCACAGAGAGCCACAACATGTGCTCTTTCATTTGAGGACAAAAAAGAAAGTCTATGTTAGCAGCTAGCCATCCAAAGAGTAAAACATGGACTGAGCCTTTCAGTGTGGTTATCAGACTCCGACGACGAACTTTGCACAAACAACGCATTTCAAGTTCAGGGAGAGAGAATCGGAGAAGAGTTCCAAATAGCTTACCAGGAAAGGAGCTCGGTTTTTTGGAAAGCAACTCCAGGTTTTCAAGCAAAAACTCAAGAGCAGTATTTCCTTCATCCATCACTTGAATTGAAGAACACCTAATTCAATTTCATCACTTTCCTCTCCCTATCTTACATTGTGGACTATGAACTGTATAAATCTATCTTGTCCCAACAGTCACATTTCACTGAAACACTGACACACCCCAACACTAATAACTGGGGAAATGTGTATGTATATATAAATATATACACTAAATTTGGAAGATTGATAGACGATTTCCTCGATAAAATACACACACACCTACCAGGAATAACTGGGGAAGTGCAAATCCAGACAACTAATGCCGACTTGATCTAATTTTTTAATTAACACAATATTTTATTTTAGCAAATTGCGATCAAACAATCTGTGCATTTTTATACGACAACAACAATATACCCAGTATAATCGATCCAGGTGGGGTCTGGGGAGGGTAAAGTGTACGCAAACCTTACGGACCTTGTAAAGGTAGAGAAGCTGTTTCTGATAGACACTCGGCTCAAGGAAAGATAAAAAGGTAGCAGTAATAAAAGGCAGTAACATCAATAAGATAATGAGATAAACGAAATGAAAGAAACAAGCAGGTAGCCCTAGAGAACTAATAATAAGAAGACATAAAAAGCTACTAATACTCTTGGTACGGAAAAGAAATCTGCGTTGCAACCTACTAACCCTCTACCCTGATACTCGACCTCCACACCCTCTTATCAAGGGTCATATCTCGGTAAGCTGAGGTTGTGCCATATCTTGCCTAATCACCTCTCCCCAAAACTTCTTTGGCCTACCTCTCCATCTCCTCAGGCCCACCACAACCAACCTCTCACACCTCCTCACTGGAGCATATGTGCATCTCCTCTGCACATGTTCGAACCATTTCAACCTCCCTTCACACAACTTATCCTCCACAGGGGCCATTCCCAGCTTATCCTGAATCACTTCATTCCTAATCTTATCTCTCCTGGTATGCCCACACAACCATCTCAACATTCTCATTTTTGCAACCTTCATCTTCTGGACATGAGCTTTCGTAACTTGCCAACACTCTGCCCCATACATCATAGTCGGTCTAACCATCACTATGTAGAACTTGTCTTTAAGTCTTGACACCACATTCTTATCACACAAAACCAGATGCGAGCCTCTGCTTCATCCATCCCGCTCCAATACGTTGTGTGACATCATCGTCGATCTCCCAATTTCCTTGGATAACTGATCCCATGTACTTGAAACTTACTCTCTTGGGGATGACTTGAGTATCAAGCCTCACATCCTCGTCCGCTTCATGAATCGCCTCAATGAACTTGCAATCCAAGTATTCTGTCTTAGTCCCGCTTAACATGAAATTTAATAAAAATCATTCATCAAGTTTAAGTCTTTATATTGAATTAACAACCATCTTGTTATTTCCACCCAAAAAGAAGAATAAGATATAAGACAGCAAGAGATTATGTTACCTCCAATTAATTCCCACTAAATTGGGAACTCTGCCCCAGTAACTCTTGGCATTCACTCAAAATAAGTATTCAAAAAAAAAAAAAAAAAAAGAACACTGGTTTAATCAAAACAGAAGTGCTAAAATAGAAGATTAAAGACTGGTAAAACAACCAAAACAGAGCTGAGAAAAATTCATGCCTCTTGTTTTCTTGGTCCCAAACTTCAACTATTTGAAGCCTTAGTTGCTGAAAAGGTAACCTATCATAATGTTCTATCTCAAATTAGAATACTATTAAAAAAAAACATGTCCGAGTCAAGTGATAACTTGGGAAGTCAGCTGTCGACTGGCGTAGATGGGACATCAGAAGATTAGGACTGTTATGTTCCTACTTGAGGCATACTACTGTGTGTTTTTCATATTCACTGAATGTGTTTCTCAGTATGTTAAACAACCGTGATCGCGACTTAAACAAGATTCAATCAGAACCGACGTCTACCCCTTTTTTCTTCAGGAATCCCTTGGCTTCAACAATATCCTACAGAAAAAAACACCAAATGAAAAATGATGAGATATGCTTTAAGTTATAATTTCCAGCTAAGTTTATGATCCTTTTTCTGGACCCTTTTTCCAATTATATGATCCTTTTATTCACAATGAAATTGCCAAGAAGCCTTTGTTTTCCTAGCACTATCTAGGCTAACAATCACCCTGTCAACTGGCAGAATATAGGTGATATTCTTGGAATAATAGCATTGTTGGTCCCTCGATTGTGGGTAAATTCTGATTTTGGTCCTTGTTATTTATGACTTAACACATTTAACCTTCACTTAATTAAAAGGTATGCTTTTGGTCCCTTTATGTCGGAAATATGTTGTGTTTAGACTATTTTTAGAAGTATGTTACCCTGACCTCAAGTATGGAGTAACAATACAAGTTTTAACATATTAAATGGTGGAACAGATAATACTTCAAGAAATTTGTGATTATTCACAACAAAGGGATCAGAAGTGCACATTTCAAGTAATTGAACGTTAAATGTGTTTAGCCAAATATCCAAGGACTTAAATCAAAATTTACCAATAAGTGAAGGACCAAAAGTACTATTAACCCTTTCTTAAAGGAAAATTGCAAATGTACCTGCTGTAAGAAAAGAGCCTCTTGCGGACACGTGGGAAAATTCATTAGACCAATGCCAACCATTAGCAGACCATAGCAACCGAGGGACACAATGAGGTATAGAGGCAACTGCAACAACGATAGCAATAAACTAAGAATCATCAGAAACCAAGAAATTTTAACCAAAGGCCATTGCTAAAAGGTGACAAAAAAATGGTCAATAAAGGGCTCACCAGCCAAGTATAGCTCTCTGGAATTGTTGATGTCTGCAACAAGCCTACCCAAACAGCAGTTACTGCAAGCAATAACGTCAAAATCTTCACAATTTGTTTCATTGGAGCTGCAGCAATGCGTTGCTTTGATGTGAGTACTAGAGGAGAGAAAAGCTTTTCATTGATAAACATATAATAGGAGCCAACGACTGAAACATTAAGAAGCCAAGTAACAACAACAACAACATACCCAGTGTAATCCCACAAGTGGGGTCTGGGGAGGTAGATTGTACGCAGACCTTACCCCTACATTGGAAGGTAGACGTTAAGAAGCTAAGCAAGTAAACTTTTCAGGGTGTGTTTGGTATGAAGGAAAATAAGTGGTTTTCTTACTTATTTTTCACTGTTTGGTTGGTGAGTGGAAAATATTTTTCAACATTTGGTTGGTGAGTGAAATATTTTCCATTCTTTGGTTGTAAGGAGAAAATTAGTTTGCTAAGGATATTACAAAAACAGCAAATACCTCCACGTAATTTTTCATTAGTTACTCTTAAACATAAATCCAAACTAACAAATTATTATCTGAAGGTAGGAAAACTTGTAGTGTTTTATACCTTGTTATCATTTCAATTCCAGTAAAGCTAATGCCGATATTATTTTATATATGAATCATCATATTATTTTACTTTTATCCCACATTCAACATGATTAGTTATATACATGGATTAAACAATCCAAATGACTAAAATATCCTTCCAAGCCTTCCTTTATACCCTTGGGAATTCCCAAGGCTATAATTGGAAATAAGAGTTTATCCAACTTAAAACCAAACATATGTTTTAAATGCAATGAACCAAACACCGATAAAAAATAATTTCTACATAACAATCCATGTATTTACGATCTCTGCATACTTGTTTCTAAACCAAATGAAAATAAGGTCAAAAGCGCAGATGACAAAGACATTAATGCGGTCATCAGATTCTCGGTGAGAATTTAATGCACTACACATGTTATGCGGGATCGGAAAGGAATTTCACGAAGGAAGAAATTCTTCAAAGAAATTCAAAAGAACTATATCCACAATACATGTAAAACCTATTAAGGATTCAAGGGAACCCAATGACCAAATGGCCTGATATGTACACCCCAAAAACATGCATTCACTGAATGTTCTTCAGATACAACTATTTCCACAGGAAATCGAGCACCAGGTAGATCCATAAGATTGTAGAAACTAATTAACTATAGCTGAAGAGAGTGGATAAACAGGACTGTCTTTTAGTCGTGGAAGCTATTAAGAAAAGTCAGGTATTGGCTGCTCCAACTGAAGGGCATCTGGAAAATGTCAATCAATTCACGGGAAATTAAGATAGAAGGTCTTTCCATATGAGAACCCAGCTTAAAAGAAAGATTCAGAGGAAACATAAATACATGTCAGCTTAAAAGAACCTCCTTACGACATACTACTGTTTTCCAGAAAGTTCCCAGTGAATGCAACCAAGGATAATCAGAACTTCGACACTTGTGGAGATAAACCATGAAACAATAGTTAATAATCTAAATGAAACATAACTGTAGAACGGATTCACTGTGATGACAATTCAAATTTACTGCAGAGAACGTCACACAAATATGGCTAGAGGGTTGTCCACCGTGACATCCCTTGAACAAATAGATAGCTAATTGAAACTTCTAGCCTTCATCACATCAAAATAACAACACTTGAACTTGAAAGACAAAGGAACCTTTTCTCTGAAATAGCTAGTTGTTCATACTTGTAGCTTTTATGTTCATTACACTACGTATACCTTGCAAGTAATAAGCTTCCCTTCTCTGTTCGTCGTGTTTGTATTAGTGGCAAAAAATTCATCTTGGTTCAGGTAAGGCCTTTGCTATTTTCATGTTTGATGTACTTCTTTGTTTTTCCTTTTCAATAACACAAGAGAGTTGCATTATGGGTACTACAATTTTCAATGTTATGGAGGGTTTTTCTTGCCTTATGGCTAAGCATATCTATCACAGAGAACAGTTTAACCATGAAGAACTGTTAAACATGTTGATAGTGATTTTACCCCTATCGAAAGATATCTCCAGATAGTTATGGCTGGAGACATCACAAGGTGTTCAAGAGTTACACATTTCCAAAAGTATGTTTGCCAACAATATACCCATTCTTAGTGCTGCTAACCTGCTGAAGATGTTGGTATTCGCTGTCTGCCCAACAGCAAATCCAGGTAAACAACTTTTATGACTTTGGTGTCCAATATGAAGAAGCTACAACTATTCCTCTATGATATGTATGCAGTAGGACTTCATGAATCTAGGACTTCCTTGATATCCCCTAGGCTGTTGCTAAAGGACTTCCATCAACACTGGGCTGTCACATAAAGATTTTAGGATACTTATAAAAGATGGAAGAAAAAGTTTCTAGTTGGTCATTTAAAGTAGTCACATGCTTTGCGCTGCAGTTGATCAAGTATGCACCATTGGCATTAACACTTAAGCCACGTTGTTAAAGGCTCGTCCACATTGCTTTTAAGCCCTGAAGCTAGGTGGAAGTTAGGTTGAGTCCTTTGCCTCACTTAGCCAGCGCTTTAGTGCAGTCACCAAGGCACTAAGAGGAGGCTCTTATAACGAATGGGCATTGTCCTGTAGAGGCTAAGCAATAACTATCTCACATAATTATAAAATTTTCAAATTCCTTGTCCATTTAATTTTTGTTTGTGCTCATAATTATTTTTCTTGAATTATGCTTTACTTCATAAAGCCCACACTATATTTGCACTTTGCCCTTAAATCCCCAACAAACTCTTAAAAGTGTCCCAGGCTCAATATTGTTACGTCAACGGAAAATGTATAATATTTTTTGAAAACTCACTTAGTTATATATACTTCAATGGAATACGACTTCTAAACGGAGTTACAATCGACAAAACTAACAAACTGAAGAAAAAGGATAAGTCACCATAACCGGCGATTACATTTATAAGTTGCATAGATCTATACCTTGTTCCTAGATTATCTTCCCAAGATTGAACTACATGGTACTGTTAAAAAGTCTTCAATCAAATTCTCCAGGAAACTAATTTTTTCAAGCTCCAAGAAGAATGATGAAACTTTCATGTTTGGCACAAAGGAAAAAAATTTCCTCCAAAAATATAGTTTTCTGGAAAGTTTGTTCTCATAATATTTTTACGTCCCAATTGGCCATGGATAGTTTTCACTTTTTTTTTGGAATATTATTCCGGAAAACTGTTTTAACATAGAATTGTTGCAATTTTCTGGAATTCAACTTCACCGGAATTCGAAAAACTCCAAAAAATTGTTTTCACAATTTTCACTCCAAGCCACTCACAAAAATTAAAAAACAACTCCAATTTGTATTAATGGCCAAACACAACTCCTATTTCGAAATACCATTTTTCACTTTGAAAACAAAAACTTATTTTTTCAAATACTCACAATTTTCATAGCCAAACGGGCCCTTAGTATTATTAAAATTCTCATAATCTTTTCCTAGAATTTCTGATCAACCAAACATAAATCACAACATTGCCCATAAATCCACCAATAATTCTAACCCCATAAACATTTACATCCATCCCAATTCAATTTTAGCTAATCTTGATCACTCCCAAATGATAAAAATATAATATTTTCACCAAGTAATTCTACAAGTAAGGAATAAAGAAGCAAATTGTTATTGTTATCGCCCAATCTGAAACAACATCTCTACCTCCACGTAGGGGCAGGGTTTGGGTACACTCTACCCTTTTCAGACCCCACCTTATAGGATTACACTGGATATGTTGTTGTTGTTGCCCAATCCACCAATAACTCTAACCCCATAAACTTTTACAGAAATCCCAATTCAATTTTAGCTAATTTAATCACATCCAGATGGTAAAAATCTAATCTTTTTTTCATTTGATACATAAAAATTGTAATCTTTCACCAAGTAATTCTACAAGACAGGGATAATGAAGCAAATAAATTTTGGTTGGAACAAAGAAAACAATTAGTGAAAGTAAAACTACAATCGAAAAACAAACCTGGTATTGAACTCCGATTTATGACTGCTAATCCTGCCCAAAAAAAAACAGGATCTGTACAAATTCAGGTTTGTAATTGTGCGTGTTCTCTTTCCTTGTTCTTTAGTTACAGTATTATATTTAGGTGTTTAACTTTCAACCAAATACTAATATTTTTAGACAATTTAATAATTTATAATGGCTATTAGTACAGATTACTTCTAAACAAACATGATAAAAACGGTTGATTAATGCAAGTCGCCATTTTTCTAGCCTTGCATTTAGGAATTAGCCATATTTTAAATGATGTAGATAGGTTGTCCATATTAGTTTGTTGTAGTTGTATTTCTTCATAATGCTTTTTCTACAGTATTTTGGCATGCTTTACTTCCTTAATTCTTATTTGACCTTCTTTGAAATGCTTTTATTCTAATCGAGTTGAGAGTCTATCTGAAATAACCTCTCTACTCACAAGTTAAAAATAAAGTTTACATATACTGTATCTTCTCCAAATTTTACTTATGAGATCATACTAAATATGTTGTTGATATTGAGATGCAATGGAAAAAATGACATTAGGTAGTCAATTTTTAGATCTCTATTTAAAAAACCAATTAGTATATGCAAATACGGGTTAACTCTTAAATGGATCTCCTCTTTCCCAATGGAAAAAACTTCAAGGTCAAATGTGTTTCCCATGAGGCAAACGGGGTCAAAATTTAAAGACCATGCACTTCGAAAGACTTCATGTAAATTAGGGGTGAGCGGGTCCGGGTACCCTAACTTTTTTGAACTATCCGGACCCTACCCAGTAAAAGATCGGTTCCTAAATTTACTATCCGGAACCTACCCGTAACAATCATTACCCGGAACCTACCCGGACCCTACCCAGACCCTGCGGTTCCGGGTAGGTTCCCGGGTACCCTGTAAATTTTTGTGCAGATATTACACCATGATTTCACAACAGTTTAGCTATTTCATTTCCTTTTCTTTCTGCATTTAGTTTGTAATTCCTTTTTTCAGTTAATAGAAAACCCCCAAAAATCTGTCCCATAATACTGTTTCATTGTTTTAATTTTTTCTAAGTCCGTGATAGAAAACCCTAGGGTCAACAAAGAGGAAATCGAAGAAAAATACTACTTAAAACTAGACTAAACTACAATCAAATCTTGAAAATGAAACATACAAATGCACTATACTACGAACAAATCAGAAAAAATAAAAAAATTAAGGTTCCACACCTGTGTTTCTATTGAGCGGTAATGGATGACGAAGATACTTCAAATTGCTCAAAATTTTGTATATGGTGGTGTTGATTTCGTCCGAAAACACATAAATTCGAATTCTAGCACAAATTGTATCTATATTTGTAAAGTTTTAAATCAGACCCACAAGTTTGGAGAATTCTAACTAGGCCGCAACTCTAAACATATTTTTAGCACTTTTCTGGGCCGAATATGGAATGGACACTTAAAATTATAATTTGACTAATTAATTTTATAAAAATCTTTATTGCTTTCTACTTTTACAATTTACTTTATTAACAATTAAAAAAGTAAAAATATTTAATATTTCATAGGTTTCGGGTATCGGTTCCGGGTCCGGATACCATGTCTCTATTTGTCGGACCGGACCCGGACCCGACATTGATCGGTTCCTAATTTTACTACCCGGAACCTACCCGTTATTATAATATATCTACTCGGAACTTACTCGTTAGTGTTGGTTCCGATCGGATATCTGGGTACCCTGTACCCGTGCTCACCCCTAATGTAAATCACCCCTAAAAGTTGCTACTAGTGCAAAGGTCCAAACCGAAACCAACCAGCCCAAATATTAACCTGGCCCAGTTCATCTTATACAAGTACACCTCCAACAAAAAAAAATGCAAATGCATAAACAAAAAATAGCTTACAATTTCCAAAAATAAAAAAAATGTCAATTACCAAGCACCCCCGTCTCATTCTCCATAACTTTCTTTCTTTAGATCTTTGCAAGGTCCATTTCCAAATTTTAAAAAAAAAAAATAAAAATTATGATAGAAAAATTCATTCTTTTGTTAATTTTTATATTTTTTTTTGTTAATTGTTAATTGCAGGAGTTAGAGTTTATACAGAAGAGTTGTTGTACAGTAGGGTACAGGCCAAATGTGTTCTCTACAACATTATCTCATCTTATTGCTACTAATTGTGCTCATTTCATCATGCCCATTATTCCCATTAGAGGTAAATCTATTATATTCTTGAAATTCTAATCTCTAAGTTTAGGAAATTATCACTTTTAGTCCTTCAAATATTGATAAGTTATGATTTTGGTCCGTCCTTGTGATTTCTGCTTAAACAACCTTCAATTAATGATATGTGCATATTTAATCCATTTGTTTTTTTTTAATACTGCTTTTATAGTATTTTTTTGCCATGACTTTTTATTATGTTTTGGATTGCGTGTGTTGAGGGCCTACTAGAAATAGCCTCTCTACCTCCCAAGGCAGTGGCAGAGTGTAAGGTCTGTGTACATTCTATCCTCCCAAACCACACTTTATGAGATTTCACCGGGTATATTGTTGTTGTTGTTGCATATTTTATCCATTTGATTGTGAATCGTCACAAATTTAATGAGTATCGGTTTGGACATAAAAATTGTGAAATTTGAAAAAAGAAAGTAGTTTTTGGAAAAAAGTTGAAAAATGGTATTTGGAAATTGGAGTTGTGTTTGGACATGAATTCAACTTGGAAATATGTTGAATTTTTGTGAATGATTTGAAGTGAAAATTGTGAAAACAGGTATTTGGAGTTTTTCGAATTTCGGAAAATTGTAACATTTCTATGTCCAAACATGATTCTGGAATACTATTCCAGAAAAAAGTGAAAATTATCCATGGTGAAACGGGCCCTTAGTGTTGAATCATTCAATTATCGATGTGTTATGTCAAAGTTATTGTCACTTCATATTTGAGGGTAATGTAGTATAAATAGTTCAAATGTTTTTTCTATAAAGGGACAAACAACACATATTTTAGTTAATTGTGCTTAGCCAAATATTACAAGGACCAAAATCAGAATTTATCATTAGCTATGGGACCAAATGTGCAATTATTAGTATAGTGGTGATTTTTGTTATTTTTACTTAATTTTTGATTTTGCTTTATGTGTGTTGGTAGAGAGGCTAAGGGAGAAAGCAGAAGAGTATTTTGGGTGCCAGTATGAGTTGTTTGTTGAATTCACTGGTCTAATCAGGTTCAAAATCCATTTTCTTTTCCTTCTAAACTTATTTATGATTATATCCTTCTTAAAATTAACTCTGTATTTTGGGTGCCAGTATAGGTTGTAAAAATACTCTACCTTTGTGGAGTGTCCTCATTTAGGGAGCACTTTACCCTTTAATGTGTGACCGGGCCCCAACGTGGGTACCTGACCTAAGGTGGGAAACCAAAAAAGAAAAAGTCTACCTCTAAATACTGGATGAACTTGGATAGAGGGGAATGAATATAGAGGAGTCGTATACAGGCTATTGCAACTATTTTGAAATGAAAACTAGTTGATTGTTATCGTTGTATACTGCACCTTTTCAAGCTTTATAATTAATAGTCGAGAGAAGCTATTAGAATTTAGAGAGATAACCCGTCGATCTAGGAGAAGACTTGGGTCAGTTTGGTATAGAGCATGAGTTTCTTGGACTACTTAAGATATTTCTTGTAGCAGTAGAAGATATATCTCCCCATATTTCACTCTATTTTTAGTTCTTTTTACTTTCTTTAGCCCTTCATTGTTACAAGAAAGTAATCACTTGTTTTGGTTTCATTAGAACCGGATGTTTGCACAAAACAAGGATGTGTGAACATCAAGTTTTTCACAAGTTCACCCGGGATTAAGTTGCTAGATTTTATTAACTGTGAAACACTGATTTTTAGATTTGGTGAAATGTAACAAAGATTTGATGAATTGGAGCTATTAATAACTTGAAGACTGCTTCGGGCTTACCTTCGGTTTACTTGGAACTATGTATTAGTTAAAGACTGCATGAGGTTCTAATATTTCTTTAAATAGTTGTTCTGTTGAATTTTATTTCTTTATAAATTTGTTGATATGTGTTCAAGTACACTACGTATTCAGTGTGGGACGTCTTTTTATCCTTCAAGTTTTTTATCGTAGTGAAATTAAAAAAATTCACTTGGAGCTATTTGTCTAATCCTGTATGAATGACAGCTGGTGTAAAGGAGCAAGCATCGGTTGGCACAGTGATGATAATAGACCTTACCTTAAACAACGGGATTTTGCGGTGAATTCTTTACTTGCTAATGTATCTTCTGTCATTGTCCTTAGCTACATATTTTAGTTTTATTTTATCAACAATGTATTGCTTCTTCTTGCAGCTTGTTGTTATTAGTTTTCTCATGTTTCTCAAACTTGACTTTGTTCATAAAACCAACATTTTCATGCCAACATTTTCTCCCCATTACTGTATCATTTCATCATGAGAATCTTTTAGTAAACTAGTGACAGACCTTGTAAGTGTAGCTGCATAAGTGGATTTAGGTTGGATAACAGGTAGGGACACCATGTGTCTGTGTCGTCTTTATTAGTTGGAGATATATACGCTAATTTTTTTTCGTACTATGTTCCAGACAGTTTCACTTCCTCAGAAACTTTGTGTGGTTTGAAGCAGTATAAGGACTGCATATTAACATGGAAAAGTTAGAGTTCATTCTAGTTGGGTTAGTTCATGATGTTCATAGTTCGGCTCAGAAGCTCGGGTGCAGCGTAGGTTGACTACCTAACAAATATTTGAGGATGCCTTTTGGGATTTTTTTAGAGAGATTGAATTATGGCAAGCAGTAATTGAGAAATTTGAAAGAGTTTGAAAAGTAGAACAAAACAATACTTAGAGGGGATGTACCAACCAGCCTGCTCTTTCAATTATACCCATATACTATCCTCCTTATTCTGGATCCCATCATCAATTGTCTAGAAGTTGGAGACACTAGTGGAATGACCGAATATATGGAGACAAACCATATTATCTTGTTGAGTGAGAAAAAGGTGGTTCCTCTGTGGAGGTACAGCTTTCAAAAGCTTTCACTTTAACCAACCATGCATAGTTTGATAAGTGGTTATAAAACTTGCTTTTGCAGATGATGCTTGATGAAAGTAAGTTATAGTTGCCAAGTGTGGATCCTTGGTTGCAGATGGTTCTTGCAGGAAGTGTCAGACCTACTTAATGTGAGCTTGTGGAAGGGGATTATGAAAGGAAAGAGTTCCCACCATTAGTTAGCTTTGTAGTTGGCAATCGATTATGCTGTGTTGCCTGGTCTGACGTCTGAAAATTTAGTATTTAGAGATATGTAACATCTGCTGTCTGCAATCACTGGAATACCATGGTGGCTAATCTTTTTATGATGAAAAATTCTGAGATGTCCTAGAATATATGTTTTAGTAAGCTTTCTTCCAGATCAGCAATGGGATGAACTGATAAACAATTTGCAGACAATTTCCATCAGCTCTTACTTTGTTTTCTCACACGGCTCCTAAGTCCTAAGTGATAAAAGAAAGAAGAACCCATTTTTTTCTTTTTTTATTACCTTGCTCGAGTATGTATAAGACCGAATCCATTTTATTTCTAGAAAGGATCACTAATCCTTAATAGGGAGATTTGGATGCTTCAGAAAATGTCAAACATGAAGTATTTCTCGATGGATATGATATGAAACACTTAGCACACTTGAAAATGTGTGCACCAAATATATTAGCTTTCTTTACTTGATGTGCATCCTAGAATGCTATCCTAAGTCCTAGCAACAATAATCTTATGAGTAGATAACAAATTGGTGCAAGTTTATGTTTTATGGGTAAAGCAATGGTTTAGATGTGTCACTTACTTCTATATTGTAACTTTGTCAGACCTTTGAGCTTTCATTTTCCCCCTGTTTGACAGTGATGGTTACTAAATTAAATAGTACTAGTAGGTACTTTGGTTCCTTGAGTTTTTTTTTTCGTTATTATCTTTTTCTGTCTTGACATCCTCCCACCTGCATGAACAATACATGTTCTCTTCTCTCTGCAGATACGTGGTTGATTTTAAGTCAATTCACATTACTCAAGTGATATTTTCTATTTTACATGAATGATACTGAAAGTGAATGTAGGTGGATTTCCTAAGAATAGAATGAAAAGGTCTTAATTACAATAAGTTATTCGTTTATTTATCAGTAGAAAAAATAGTTTGACGTGAATAAACTATCACTGCCCCAGTGTGGAGGTGTGAGAGGTTGGCTATGGACGAGTTCAGGAGGGGTAGAGGTAGGTCGAAGAAGTATTGGGGAGAGGTGATTAGACGGGATATGACGCAAGTGCAACTTACTGAGGACATGACCTTAGATAGGGGGTTGTGGAGGACACATATTAGGGTAGAAGGGTAGTAGGTAGTCGAGCGTAGTCCTACTTACGCTTACAAAATGATAGTGTAGTGTTATTACTGTAGGCTCGATTAGCCTATCACACTTATAGGCGCATTAGTGTTTTATAGTCTCCTGTAGTTTGATTCATGCTACTATGTGTTCTTTAGTGTAATTTGTTTATCTTATTTAGTTGTGTTAACTACTGCTTCATGTTGTTAGAATGCACTACCATGGCGTATTCGATTTTATTATCTGTATGTTCATAATTGCTTTAATTTCTCGTCTGAGTCTGACCGTTTCTCTTGCTTTGCTTTGCTTTGCCTGTGATTATGCTTTGTCTTGAGCCGAGGGTCTCCTGGAAACAGCCGCTCTACCTATCAAGGTGGAGGTAGTGTACACTCTACCCTCCCCAGACCCCACGTTGTGGGATTTCACTGAGTATGTTGTTGCCCTCTAACCTTAGTCTTAACTTCCGTACTGTCAATTTCCTAAATGAAAATACTCTTACCAATCAGGACAAAGGAAATGGACTGTCTTCTTTGGTGCGTGAACTAACATAAACATTTGAGCTTTTGTTCTCCTCAATATACCATGAAAATGGAAAAAATTTCTCCATATTTTTGCATTTACCAGACGTACATAACCTGAACTTAATGGCTCTTCGCATGAGTTCCTTTCTTGACTTCGCGAAAATAGTGCAATTGGGATTAAAGTATCTTATATTCAATGTTAAAATTGAGCTAGAAATAGAGAAGGTGAGATAGCGGAAATATGGAAGTTCTATTGCAGATATCAAGATTGGCTTATAGCATGTTTGGCCAAGCTTCCAAAATCAACGTATTTCGAAAAATGTTATTTGAAAAAATACTATTGGAGAGTAGTAGTATGTGTTTTACTAATCAATTTGAAGAACACCTTTGCAATATTAGAGTAACAATTTGTGCTTGGCCAAGATTCCTGAAGTGCTTATGGGGAAAAATAACCTTTTTCAGCTTCTGAAATACAGCTTATACTCTACTCACAACACTTATTTTTTCCTAAAAGCTTGGCCAAAAACCTCAACACTCTAAAATAAGCACTTAAAAAAACACTTTTGGCATCCTAGAATCGTGGCCAAATAGGCTATTAGTCATTGTAATGGGATTATAGCCTCTAGGTGAATTTAATTAGGCTCCAGTGCATAAACGCCTGTTAAGAAGGTTGGTGAGAGGTTGTCTTTTTGCTCTCCTATTCCAACAGGAAATCTTACATGGCACTTGTGCATGATATCAAGTTGCAGACTATGACAATAGTTATTGGATTAATATGGATTATAGCTTCTTATGGTCTAGTGTGCTGGATGAATATAATTTCTGCTTTCTAGTGCATACATAGGTCAAAATATGGTAAAGCAGACGATTACTCAAATGGGTTATTATGGATATTGGTCTATTAGTGGATGCTTGAATATTCGATCTTTGCAGAATACTTGTGCAATGTTGAATCACTTATATCATGGCTAAGTCAGAAATCTTGAGGTCCTTGTTCTTTTACTCCGATTGACAAGTCTTAATTCTTTTGTTGAAGGCAGTGTGTTATTTAAATAGTTATGACGTGGATTTCAAGGGTGGTATTTTTCACTTCAAGGATGGAGAACCTGCAGATATTGTGCCCATGGCTGGTGTAGGTGTTTTGTGGACTTGGTGTTGCATTAAATTACTTAAGTTACATCTGGAATATGTCACATTTTCCAGCATTTTATTTTGTGAAGTTGTTCGCAATGTAAATCCACTTTTTGTCCAATGTAATGTAAACCTTGAATTATGAAGTTTTTTTTAGTTTTACCAGCTTCTCATGCAAGTTATAATTTGCTAGCTGCATCTAGTGTATTGCTCAGATTAATATGTCAAATGAAATTTGGTTATCTAGGTTCTAGTCTGTTGTGTAATTTCCATTTTTCTTTTCTTTTCTTCTTTCCTTTTGACTGTTCTTTCGTACTGATGATAATTGTATCTCATTAGGATGTTATCATGTACACGGCTGATGACCAAAGTATACATTCTGTTGATGAGGTATCCTCTCTCTTCTTTTAGGAAAAAGAGAGCATCTTTGTGTGTTTCACTTTACTCCAATCCCTCATATTTTTGTTAGGGACTTGATTTTAGCTTGTTATGTGTGTACGCTCTGTTGCCTAGCCTTCCAAATCTGGATGGCCTGCCTAATCTGTCTTTCCACTTTAAGTAAATGGTTGCACCTGTCTCATTTTGAGCTCACAATTGTACCATTTAGGAATTTAGGTATTGCTGTTTTTGAAGGAGGCGCTTAAAGTCAGTACGGAAATACAATTCATTTGGAACACTAGTCAGTTACATAGTTGCCACAAGCCACAATTTCCAATTTAGGGAACACAGACTTAAATCTCTGATGTCATAGAAGTCCCAAGCACTAACTTATACTCCCCCCTCCCAATTAAAGTTGCACTTTTTCCTTTTTATTCAGTCCTAAAGAATGACATCTTTCTATATTTAGTACTAAAAATTTAACTTTAAAATGCCCATTTTACCCTTAATGAGATTATTTATAGCATCATGTATATTTATAGCTTATTTTGGACCACAAGCTTCAAAATCTTTCCTTCTTTCTTAAACTCCGTGTCACTCAAACACCTTCACATAAAACGGGACGGATGGAGTAGTTGTTTTTCATAATTGTTAGATCAATTTTCTCTACTATGAATCGTAGGATGCATCTCTCATTAATTTTAAGAATCTTCATCTTCTTATGCCCTATCCCATATTAGCTTTCTCGTCGATATCTGAAAAAATCGATATGATTTTTCTTCAGCCTATGATGCAAGTAGGATTCAATTTCTCTGTTTCCTTGCTTCCTATCTCTTTTGAAATTCACTGGTTTTTCCATACAGATTATAGAAGGGGAGCGAATTACACTTACTTTATGGTTCAGCCGTGATGCTTCTTATGATGAAGATCCTAAACTCATCTCATCTCTGTCACAAGCTTTATTGGGTTTTGTGGACAGCAAGTTGCATTCATATTTACCTATGCCAGGATCCATCAATATGTACTGGTTTCCACCAGACGAAGCTTCAAGTTTCTTGTCCGGTTTTGATATACGCTGCGGAAGATTGCATGTTCTTGGATTCGATATCTATCCATTTCAGGAGACTTGCCATTTATCAGCATCGGATTCATCTTACAACTTACTGGAGTTACTGTCAGGGCCACTACTTTTAGCACGAGAAAGCAAGTTGTTCGAGACTCAATTTCGTAATATAATGCACGCGCTTCAGGTACCTTCCTTTAATCTTATCCTTGAAAAGATTAGTATGACTTTTTCAATATTTTATCATCAAGAATCATGTAAATATCCTAATTTGGGGTCAGGGTCGGAGCTAGGGGACGCAAGGGGTTCATCCGAATCCCTTTTGCGGCAAAAATTACACTGCATATGTAAGGTGAAAATTATTTTTTTGAATAAATAGTAGACGCTGAATCCCGTTGGCTTCTTTCTGTGTTAATTTCTTTATATTTGAATCCCCTTAGTGAAAATCTTGACTTCACCATTGTCTGGGGTCAACTTTATGAAATATCTAATTGTTCGGTCATTCGTCCTCTTTCAATCCAGTAGAGATAGGGTGTGTTTGGTACGGAGGAAAACATTTTTCAGAAATGGTTGGTCAAAATATTTTGGAGAATATTTTCTTATTTTCTCTAGGAAAACAAGTTTCTTAAAAAATGAGAAAGATGACTTCATTAATGGAAGTAGGGAAAACAAGTTATATAAGTGGCGTTCCAAGTTCACGTCTCCTTCCAAACTCGCAACCCCCTCTCCTTGACATCCACCCCGACCACCCCCGAACCCCAACTTCCCACCCCATCCCACCCCATAGTGTTATTGTTAGATTACACATAAGTACTTTTGGTACAATATTTTCTTGCTTACTTACCAAACACTAGGAAATAAGTAAAAAATTCCGACTTGTTTCAAAAAAACATTTTCTAGGAAATCATTTTCCATGGAAACATTTTTCTTTGTACCAAACGCACCCATAATGCAACATGAAAAAGAGCAAGCATCCTACTGAATTTTGTATCAGTTCTTTTATCCGGATAGGGAGGGTTTTTGAAGTTGAAGTTTCCAAAGTTTAAACCGGATGTCACGACCAGAATACCGAATGCCCACCTTTGTTATCTTAGCATACTGATTTACATATTAAAACAGAATAAAACAAGTCGTCGATCTTTTGAATCGTATATACTAGTATTTGATCAATTGCTAGGTCGATTTCATATTCAACTTCTTTGTGTGGCAGATGGTAGAGTTCTATCTCTGGAAGTTGTTTAACTTAAAGGCAAAAGTCAAGGGAACGACTCCAAATGTAACTCCGACTTCCCAAACACAAAAAACAGAAATAGATCGTCTGAAATCTGTGTTTCTGAAGGATTGCCAACTCGCGGAAGTTCTTTTTGGTCACTCGAGAACCATCAAGGACATGGAGTATGAATTTGATTGGGTTACTTTTTCAGGTGCAGTTCATGAATGGGAATGTTATGTTTTTAAGTTACAGAAGGAACTGCTTTTGCATATATCTCATTGGAGAACAAATCAATCCATATTTTGTGTTCCAATAGGAGATCTTGAGGATTAAGTATGGATTTTGTACATATTGTTGGCCGAAGCGGATTTTGGATTTGAAGTTTATGTTTCTACGACGACTTTTAAGTTGACATACAATAATATGTGAGGTTACCATTAAATATTTATAGATATTTAGTGATTTCTTAGTTACATATACAAGGTCTGGGAAAAATTTACTCAATCATGTGAACCATAGATTGCAAGCTAGATCTGTGTCTGATTGTTGATCTAACTTTTTATGGATCTAGCTTGCAATCTATAACCCTCACAACCTTCTGTACCAAAACTTCGCTTAAATTTCAAATTGCATCATTTTTTTTCTTTTCAAAAGTGGTTTTTGTTTTTAAGACAAGCATTTTTCTTCTTTTTTAATTAATGCGGAGGGGATTATAAGGTGGGAAATTAAATCTTATCAACAAGGTGAAAGTTCAGATAGTCAGTCGAGCTACTAAGCTTCTCCAAATAAGATCTTTTTTTTACCCCCATTTTTGAGGATCTAAAGTGTTTCCACACTTCTCTTCAGTGTGATTCGAACCCGAACTTATCCCAAAACAAGCATTGTTTATATGGTGGGGCGGAAATAATTTGTTCATTTGTGAGGGAAAATAAAAACTATTTTTTTTATATTAATCAGTGGAAAAAAAAGGACAGCCCGATGCATTAAGCTCTCCTAGACGGCAAAACTTATCCCTTATCACCTACTGCCTTTTCTTAATTAATCTTTTTATTTTTACATACTGACCTTTAGATTTCCAATAGAAAATATCTGAAAACGGCAATGTGTTTATCATTTTTATTGGATAATAATCTTCTTCCTAGTTGAGCCGTCCATCCAATCATCTGGGGATTTTGTGTGTTTGACACTGCCATGGATCTTTTTTAGGAAATATTTAATTAAAAATAATAATTAAAATGACTTCTTCTCCATGAAGACCTACTGGCCGACTTTTATTCATGTATAAAATAAAAAGATTTATGTTTTACATTATTTTAGAAGATATATTGTACTAGATCTTCATGCAGAAATAAAATCTAAAATTCAAGTTGTCCTTTTTGAGCCAAGATCATTTTTTGAAGTGAATAAATTAAACTCACTCATACTAAGCTAAATATATCATTATTTAGATAAGTTCTTATCTAGCGTTCTTGGGATCTTTCTTCATTAGCTTATGAAGTCATTTCACATGATTTTTATGAAGTCGTTCACTTGTTTTAAATGACCAAACAAAATTTAATCAACGAGAATACTAAAGACCGAGGCTTTATAAGTACATATTGTTGGTATTTGTCTCTATTGTACTTTATAAAGCAGTACGAGAAGTATATCACTATTACAAGTATTCGAAAGGATAAACAAAGATTCAATAATTCAACTAGAAATCTGAAATTACAATTGTAGAACAAGAAAGACTGAAAACTGTTTTTGCCGAGAGTCGAGTGTGACACTTCGTCCTTAAGACAATATTGCCCCGTATGTATCCTTTATACGTCCTGGACAATTTGTCTCCCAAGATAAAACAGCAATGGAACACTTGAGCAAAGGAAACTCAAGAGCTACCGTGAAGAATATTGAATAACTAAATGATGCTTGAAAGTTGTAGGAAGAACTATTTTTGCTTGTGTATTTTCGTGTAGTATATGTGATGCTCAACAATGGTGTAAGAGGTGTTTATATAGGTGAGGGAGGGGTTGTTTAACTGCCCCCATAACAACCATTATTGGCCAAATAATGGCCATTATGGAGGTAGTAAAACCACCAAAATAAATGGAGAAAGACCAACGAATTGGCCATTATAGGAGGAGTAATTCAGCCAAAATAAATGGCTGAATTGAGTGCTTGACGTTTCTGTTCTCTTCTGTCCAATTCTGACTTTCTAGAAACTTCAGGGACCAAACTGTACATCTGAAATAATTCTGGTCCAAACTGTACATCTGGCAAAGTTCTCTGGCCCAAAAGATAATATCAGAAGGCCCACAACCCACAGCCCACAGCCCGTGATCCGAGAACCCGGAACTCGGAATCGGACCGGACGGGACGGGCGGGCGGCGGCGGCGCGCGTGTGGTCTTTCCCTGAACCGAAGCACATCTAGGTCCTCCCTCCTTTAAACACATGGGATACCCCTTGGGGTCCCAAACCCCAAACCAATTTCGAGTCTTATAGACACAACAATTCTTTCTTCCTCTATCGATGAGGGAGAATTGATCACACACCACACTTTTCCATGCTTCAAACACCTTACTTCGTGAACCAATATCTCTTTCATTTCTCAATGAAATTTGACGATTCTTGGCCCTACGGTTATGTACGTACTTAGTAGATCATGCATGTGTGAAGAACCGGATTCTCCAACATACGTAACACTAGTGTTTAAGCCGTTAAAGTTGGTCGGTCGCAACTCCCGCCAAAGGCTAATTTCCAACAATCCCCTCTTGAAAGAGATTTTGGCGCACTCACATAGTGTCTTTTCATTTCCAGCAATATTTCAGCGGACCGATGTTGCATAAGAAGAGGTAGCTTCAGCTTTGAACCTTTCATAGTTGAATACCATCGGACTTACTTACTGCGCGGTGAATGTGTTGTTTTGAATCGTCAGTATTTAGTGTAAGCCAAGTCAATGATACCAACACAACAAATTCCCTTACTCTCTTCTTCGTAATGTTTTGTCCATTTTGGCCATGGACAACGTCTTGGATTCTTAAGTGCGTTCATTTTGAGGCGGCCCGTCCTCACACTTAAATAGGTGGTCTCCTACAAGGTATCCTGCTATACCCCACTTCACAAGTGTTAGGAACCATTAAAAGTTTCCCAAAACCTAACCTCAACTGTTGAGGAGCATTACAGGTTTTGAAAACTTAACCTTTACCCACACTGCAGATAGCACTAAAGTCTATCGCGGGAACGGCTTTGGATTTGGTGTTTCTTTTCAGAAATCACTATCCGAAGTGCTCATGCTTCCACTGAAGCGATCAACTGAACCTTTACAGCTTAGTTTTCCCATTGAACCAAATTACTGGGATCTCCAGTTAGTAAGGTTGGGTTACCACTGTATTGGTCCTTATATTTTGGGTTTTAAGCCCATTCCCCTAGATAGGCAGAACACTTGATCTCCGGGTAGTCCCTTAGTTAGTAAATAAGGAAGTGACACCCGTGATGATCAACCGCCATACGGTCTTATGTCTCCGACGGATCCCGACGAGATATGTCCGACGCCGTCATCCGTGTCCTTCCTGAAGCCGACCGGCTAGCCACAATATATAACTGCTGAAGACACGGGTTTCTCCCAATAATGGACGTCCTCTGATGTGAAGTTACTTAACTTCTTTCATGCTTTGTATAAAGCGATAAACTCCGATACCATCATGAATCGGTCGATGCAAGTTTGCTTAGAGGATTTTCCAAGACCCACCATACACATTTACTTGTGTCTTTGGTGTTCTTCGAGATCGATGTCCGGTTTGCATCACCGTGTTCTCCCGAACCGCCGGACATCCGTAGAATACTATAATCCGTAGATAAGCGAATAGTTCAGATATCGTCATATCCGACTTAACGCCTTCTATTGATCATGTCTTAAGATCATCAGTGAACCTTAGTGTCGGTTGTAGTGTGTACAATACATTGAACTACATATGACTTGTGCATGTCGCTCCTTGTCTATAGGTGCACCATGATTCCAATCAGTTCTATGATTCATATCCATTGGTGGCTTCAACGAGACTCGTCAACTATCGACCGATCCGTTAGATGTCTTAGAAATCCAATTCCTAAGATGTCATCTGTGATACCCATATATTTCATATCGAGACTTTGTTTCAATATGACTTTTACTTTCAGACTGTTGATCCTCCAACTGTTGGCTTTCTAACTTCAGAGTCAATGTTTCTGCGGTCAGATTCATTGTTCCTGTTTTATCTGAAACTTTTAGGACCAAAATGTAAACATTTCAGGGACCAAAATGAAAGTTCAGGAAGAAGCCCAACAGTCCATCAAACCAACTCTAATTCTCTTCTTCCAACTCTCCGGTTGTGAAGGCTGTTTCAACATCCATGCCACGCACGACTGCAATGGCCCTAGATGTTAAGCTACTCACAGGGGAGCACATTTTACAACCCAAAGGTTCTTTTCCCGGAGGAAGATCAACCATTACACAAGTATGGTTCTAAATGATGGAATATATTTCTCTCTTTAGCTTCATTCCAAAGCAGCGCTTTTGGAGATGACAATTATTTGTTAATTGTCCATGGTTCATCTTAACCATACAAGCTAGAAGGACTGGAACAAGTCTTTGTCCCCTTCTTTGCTCCGTCTCGGTTCAACATCTAGAATCCCTGAGTTCTGCAGATCTGGAATATTAAGTTCCGGATATCCAGAACTTTCGAGTCCTATAGATACAGAACGTCTAGTTCCGGATAGTCAGGCCCTCGCGGGTTCTGGTTAACCTTGAGCAATTACTCCTTTTTCCTTTTCAAGGAAAGTTATCTCCAAAGAATTCAACATTCTTTGACGCCAAAAAAATGATAAACACTACTGTTATTTGCAAATCTAGTGGATATGCAATCTACAGTCTTAGGTCGAACTTGACCTATTTCGGTAGTCCAACTTCTACCAAGCCACCCCACATCACAATTTTATATGTGAGATCCTTTCCATGTCTCACACGGAGGGTTATCCTTATCCTTATGCGGAGTTCTGTTGAGAATCACATTAGCGGTAAGGATCGCCTTGCCCCACATAATTTGGGCATACGGGTTTGCGCTTGGCTAACACCGTTAGACTGAGGTGAGTAATGAGCAGCCGTTTAATGAACGATGCTTCACATTCTCCCCCTCTATCACTACGAATTTCTCAATCCGTAGGCTTAGTTGATTTTCCATTTCTGCTTTGTAGCGCTTAACCGCTTCAACAACTTCATCTTTGCTTTTCAATAAACAAATGATACAATACGTTGTACCATCATCAATGAAGGTCATAACGTACTTGTCTCCCCCCTCTATTTTGTATAAACTTCAAATCACCCAAGTAGGTATGACTAAGTTCTATAGGAGCGGTGCATCTTTCGCTATTCCCTTGACGGAATTTGGAAATGTGATTTTGCCTCTTCATCTACCTCACATTTATTTTGAGGGTTTATGTCGACAAAAGGCAACAATCTCAACATTGTTAGCTTTTGAATGACTTGCTATTTAACGTGTCTTAATCTATGATGGCATAGATGCACGGATCACAAATATATCATTCATATGGCTACAGACATACTGTACCATTCTTAGTTATTACAGACCTGTTAGACTAGTCTCAAACCAGCTTGACCAACAACGTCCCTTAAACTAAGTTTGGGACATGCATCACCTCATCTCAGAGTGATTTCATTCCCTGAAGTCCTATTGAGGACAACCTCTCCAACCCCTTCTATTTTATAGGTGGCGTTGCTTCACATGAACAACTTCTTGCCCGTGGTTAGGGCGTAACCGGATCATATGTGATCTGGATACTCTGGCCCACTCCAGTTGCTTTGGCAGACTGAGTGTCCAATTTCTTTTCTGCCTTTCTTAAGGCCTTCAGATCGTTTAAGACCTGGAAACTCTGGCCCACCTTACTAGGTGTCCATTACTTTTCCTATGAAATGAATTCTGGCCCCACTCCAGTCGCCCAGAGGCTTTATATGACTGAGTGTCCAATATCATCATATCAAAGAAATTTTGGCCCACTCCAGTCGCCGGAGGCTTTGTATGACCGAGTGTCCAATATCATCCTATGAAGGATCTTCTTGCCAAATAATATGACAGGCTCAACGTCTGTAGCTTTTAGACTTCTTCCGTTATGATTGGTGCCCAGATAATTCTTGGCGCTTACTTAAGAGTGGTAACAGTTTTCGCACAGTCAGTGGATCTTTCTCACTCGTATGTGCGAACATACTTTACACACTTTTAATAATTACACTTAAAAGAACGGATCTTTTTAAGTCGTTTACAAAATCCAATCTTTAAACGGAAAAAAAGAGGAGATTAAACTTCTGATTTTTAAAGCGTAAGGAATATAAATTATTTTCATATTCCTCCTTACTTTAATCCATTTTTAATCAGACATCATTTAATCTTTATTCTTGACAAGTAAGAATAACTACTTATCCCAATTTCGGATTTTGGCTCACTTCAGTCACTTCATCAGACTGAGTGTCCATTTCCTTCTTACCATTATTCAGATCTTTTGTCTGGGACAGATATAGGCCTTCTGCTGCAAGATAGAATAACATATTCAGTCTTCTCCTTTTGTCCCAGTTAACATCCTCAGGCTCTCGAGAGCGCTTGTTTCCACCAGTCTTGGTAGCGGTGACACCATGAACACGTTCATCATCATCACTCTCTTCTACTAGAAAACCATTGCCATATCCAGATTTGGTCACACAACTTTTGAACGACATCTTTCGAACACTAATAGTAATACAATACAATATTGTCTTAAGTTGTTGGTATTTGTCTCTATTGTACTTTATAAAGCAGTACGAGAAGTATATCACTATTACAAGTATTCGAAAGGATAAACAAAGATTCAATAATTCAACTAGAAATCTGAAATTACAATTGTAGAACAAGAAAAACTGGAAACTGTTTTTGCTGAGTCGAGTGTGACACTCTGTCCTTAAGACAATATTTCCCCGTATGTATCCTTTATACGTCCTGGACAATTTGTCTCCCAAGATAAAACAACAATGGAACACTTGAGCAAAGGAAACTCAAGAGCTACCGTAAAGAATATTGAGTAACGAAATGATGCTTGGAAGTTGTAGGAAGAACTGTCTTTGCTTGTGTATTTTCGTGTAGTATATGTGATGCTCAACAATAGTGTAAGGGGTGTTTATATAGGTGAGGGAGGGGTTGTTTAACTGCCCCCATAACAGCCATTATTGGCCAAATAATGACCATTATGGAGGTAGTAAAGCCACCAAAATAAATGGTGAAAGACCAACGCATTGGCCATTATAGGAGGAGTAATTCAGCCAAAATAAATGAATGAATTGAGTGCTTGCCGTTTCTGTTCTCTTCTGCCCAATTCTGACTTTCTGGAAACTTCAGGGACCACTACGTAACACTAGTGTTTAAGCCGTTAAAGTTGGTCGGTCGCAACTCCCGCCAAAGGCTAATTTCCAACACATATCAAACTCACATAGTACAAAATAGTGAAATATTAGATCAACATTTTTACCCTTCGTAAGTCTACTCATTGTTATTTATCATTTTTACCTTTAGGTTGAACTAACTAAACAAGATCATCATTCATTATTTTTAGAAACTTATACTGGTTTATTTAATTTTTATTTTTAGTTTATAATTTAAACATATTGTATAACAATATTATGTGCATCAGCGAATTCAGGATTTAAACTCTTCACCTTTTAAGGTTTTCGACATTTCAACTTAATATATTTTTAAAGCTATAGATTCATATTTACTTTTTATTATAATTGTAGTAAATTTTTATACATAAATTAACACACCGTGCTATATTTTTAAAGCTATAGATTCATATTTACTTTTTATTATAATTATAATAATTTTTTATACATAAATTAACACACCGTGCTAAAAATATTGGATTCATATGAATCGGTACAGACAAACTAGTTGGATCAGCCTCTATTATGTGGTTCGTAAAAGGGAAAAGGGCATTACCTGGCAATCAGAAATTTGTAGACCCATGTTTGGGCTTAATGCTATGAATTGTTCTTTCGGCTCAAACTATTGCCAAGCTCTAACCCAGCAACTCAATCATTACAAACAAAAAAAATCAGACTTCTTTGTGGCAACTATATAAAAGATCAAAAAATCGCCACTAAAGGTCATTGTATGTACTGCTGTTGCTAAAGTTTTTTGTGAGGACTCCCGGAGACACCACAAGAACTACACATTTTGTGGCGACTAAGCTTGCTACAAAAAGGAAACAAGTATGCAACGAAAAATATTCATATTGAGCCTTCAAAAAATATCTCAAAACATGTATAGTATGTGTATAATTAGTAAGTTACGTTGATTGAGCTTTCAGGCAATATCCTAAAACATGTATAATATGTGTATAATTAGTAAGTATACGTTGATAATACAATTGTTAAACACAAATTATACAACAATGATATATTTTCTAAACACATACTGTAGAGATACATTCTATACAACAAGGATACAGTTTCTATACGTATGATACATTTTTTATATAAAAATGATACAATTTTTATACATATGCTGATTAGTTGAACAAAGGCTACAAAAAATAAATTATTTTAAAAAGGCTAAAAAAATATCTTTTAAGCTTCTTGAGCCATCTGGTTGTCAATAATTTGGACTGGATGACCATTTGTGTCCTTATCTGTTCTTTGAAATTATCTACTTAATGGGATATACGTGCAAACTACGTAAAAAAAAACTAATTATCTTTTAATAAACACAAACTTGGACTTTGCAACTTGGAATTTATCATATACTCTCTCTCTCTCTATTAACAAAAGATTTGGATTTGCGATTTGATTCATGTGGTTGATATTCCTGCATGCCACCAAATCCAAAGCAAGTTGCAAGATTCTGGAGATAATAATGCAGGGTGCATGTTTTATGGAAATTTAATATTACCTTACAAGTCACGATTTATTATGAAATACAAATAATTATAAAGAATAAAAAAAAAAAATCCATGGACTCTGTTCTAAATCTACGCTACACTGTAGTAATCTACACGTAAGTTTGGTTAGATACTAATTCAAAATCATGGACACACTATTCAAATTATATCCACTATGATACAAAATTAACATTTAACACCAAAGATTCTACATCTTTAATTTACTCCCCCTCTCCTACCACTTTTTATTTTATTCAATCTTTCCCCATATTAAGAAATTAGTGTTTTTGGCTATTGGTCATATTTTGTTCCCAAGAGTCGAGATATGTAAATATTTAACCTTTAATTAATAGAAATGTGCATTTTTGATCTCTTTGTTTGTGAATATTCACAAATTTATCATAGTTATTACTTGTTTCGCCACTAAATTTGTCCATGTAATATATGTATTAACCTGTATTATAACTACATATTTGATGCTTGATGTTGTAGTTCTCAAATAGTCCAAATATAACATTTTTCTATATAAATAGACCAAAACACATATTTTTAATTAGTTGAAAGTTAAATGTGCCAAGTCATATATTAACAAGGCCAATATATAAATTTATCAATAATTAAGAGATCAAAATTACTACTATTATCCGCTAAAACTAAAATTAGTCCAATAGAATAATATAAGGATACTATAGTGATTTCAATATTTTTTTAGATGTTCATCCACGTTCTCCAATTACAATCAGGTTAAATGACATTTTAAAAGTCTTCAATTGGGCAAAGATTTTTCAAATGATCTTTTACATTAAAGAATTATAAAGAATACTTAATTTTCTTCAGCTAATGTTTCGATTAAAATTGACCATAGTTGTTACTCAACCTCATTTTTTAATCGGTTGTCAACCTATTTCTACAATCAACCCTCTGTATTGATATTTGATAAATCAACTGTTGTAAAAGTTGAATATATAGGGAGTGATTAAATCACAACTATTATATCTAAAGACAATTAATAAATAGTAATAAAGATAATAATAAAAAAGAACACTAAGAATTTATGAGGTTCGGCAAAATGGTATTTTTGCCTAGTCCTCCGACACAACCAATCCAAATTTTATTCCACTCCAAAATTACAAGTGAAATACTATAAGAGAGAAAGAAGATCCAAATGTCTTAGAAGATGAGAAGGCAAGAGAGGGATGATTCTGAAATGAACAAAACCCTTGCTATTTATAGAAGGGAAATTGTCTTAAAAATGTCATGCATGACATCACATAAAGTGTGATCATGCAATGTAAATGCATTTACCAATTTCATTCTACAAAAGTGGCTTTCAATGTTCACATTAGTTCATATAGAATCTTGACAAATTTAACGAATCTCCACCTTGGCAAGATTTCACATTTTCAATTTTCTCTCAATGACAAATTTTGGTTGTCTTCAACTTCAATCTTCAAGGTTCAACAATGTTGATCAAGTTCAAACAATGTTGAAACTTGACTGCAGTCACTACTTTCGTCAGCATATCGGCATGATTATCTGTAGTCCGAACTTTCTGCACCATGACTCCACCTTCTTCTATAATGTCTCGTATAAAGTGATACCGAACATCAATATGCTTCGTCCTTGCATGATAAATTTGGTTCTTTGCTAATTGGATAGCATTTTGACTGTCACAGAATATTATGATGCTTTCTTGTTTAATACCAAGCTCTATAAGCAATCCTTGAAGCCAAATTGCCTCATTCACAGCTTCGTAATTGCCATGTACTCTGTCTCAGTTGTAGACAAAGCAACCATTGACTACAAAGTAGACTTCCAACTAACTGGTGCACTTGCAAGAGTGCAAACATAACTAGTAGTTGATCTTCGTTCGTCCAAATCACCCGCATAATCTGAGTCACAATATCCACTAGATACTGACTTTCTTTCTGCTAAAAAATCAAGCCAACCTCTACAGTATTACAAATATACCGTACAATTCATTTCACAGCTTGCCAATGCTCCTTTCCAGGATCATGCATATACCTACTTACAACTCCAACAACATGTGAAATATCTGGTCTAGTGCAAACAATTGCATACATCAAGCTACCAACAACATTCGCATATGACACTCTTGACATATATTCTCATTCATCTTCATTCTTCGGCGACATAACGACACTAAGCTTAGAATGAAGAGCAAGCGGAGTGCTAATCGACTTCATTTTTTCATTCCTGCCAAAACGATCTATCACCCTCGTCAAGTATTCTTTCTGAGATAAATATAGTTTCTTTGAATGTCTATCTCTTTGTATTTTCATGCTAAGAATTTTCTTCGCCTCACCCAAATTCTTCATCTCGAACTCCTTTCTTAGTTGAATCTTCAACTTCTCAATTTCCTCTTGACTTTTGAAAGCTATTAACATATCAACAACATATAGGAGAAGATATATGAAGGATCCATCTTCAAATTTGCGCAAATACACACAATGATTGTATTTTCTTCTTCTGTATCTCTGTCGTAACATAAACTTGTCAAATCATTTGTACCATTTTCTAGAAGATTGTTTCAATATGTACAATGATTTTTCAAGTTTGCATATCATATTTTCCTTTGTAGCAACTTTGAATCCTTCTGGCTGAGTCATATATATTTTCTCTTCCAAATCTCCATGTAGAAATGCAGTTTTTACATCCAACTGAACTAGTTCCAAATTCAACTATGCTACCAAAGCCAACAAAACTCTAATAGATGAGTGTTTCACTACTGGAGAAAATGCCTCATTATAATCAATTTCCTCATTTTGAGCGTATCCTTTGGCTACTAATCTTGCTTTGTAGCGAACATCTTCTTAGTTAGGAAATTCTTCTTTCTTTGCATATACTCATTTGCATCCAATTGCTTTCTTACCCTTCGGGAGATTGGCCAATTTTCATATGCGATTCTGATGAAGGGTCTGCATTTCTTCGTTCATGGCAATTCTCCACTTATATTCTTTTGAACTTTGGACTGCATCTTTGTAAGTGATCGGGATACCATCAGCTACAATTGAGGCTGCACAAGCCACCATATCAATAAGCCGAGCAGGTTTTCTTATTATTCTTTTTGGCTTGCTGGTTGCTATTGATTCAAGTTGTTGAGGTTCCTGAGTTGGAATCTCCCTCTCAACTGGCTCTTCGTTAAGAGAAAATCTTATGTTGTTTCCTCGTTTTCTCTTTGTGTTGGAAAAATTAATTTTCTCTCAAACTCCACCTACTTTGAAGCACCATCGGTTTGTTTGACATCTTCAACTGTTACCATATTTGTTATGGAAGATTCATCAACGGAAACATCCCTGTTGAATATAATTTTTCTTGTCTTTGGACATCATAAGCGATATCCCTCGACTCCAGAAGTAATCCTCATAAATATAGCCTTCTTTGCTCTCGGATCCGATTTTGACTCTTTTACATGATAATATGCAATTGAGCCAAATACATAAAAAGAACCACAATCTTCAGCAGGTTTTCCATACCATTTTTTCAAATTGTGTCTTGTCACTAATAGCGGCAGATGGTAGACGATTAATGAGATGTCATGCATATGTTATTGCCTCAGCCCAAAATTCTTTACCCAAGCCAGCATTGGATAACATACACCGAACTTTCTCCAGCAAAGTCTGATTCATGCATTCTGTCACTCTATTATGTTGTGGTCTATTTCTGATAGTGAAATGCCTGACGATGCCATCATCTTCACAAATCTTATTGAAAAGATCATTTTTGTATTCTCCACCATTGTCGGTACGAAAACACTTGATCTTTCTACCTGTTTGAATCTCCATAATCGCCTTCCATTTGAGAAAAATTCCCGACACTTCATCTTTAATTTTCATCATATACACCCACACTCTCCGGGAAAAGTCTTCAACAAAGGTTAAAAAGTAGTGTTTCTCACCTAATGAAGGTGTTTTGGAAGCACCCCAAACATCAGAGTGAACATAATTCAAAATACATTTAGTATTATGAATGGTTATTCTAAATCTAACCCTTGTTTGTTTTCCCTTGACACGATGCTCACAAAATTCTAAATTGCAAGCCTTTACTCTTTTTAACAATCTTTGATCTGATAAAAATTTCAAGGATTTTTCTCCCGCATGTCCCAAGCGCATGTGCCATAACCTGATCGCTTCTTGTCATCACTGGATGTCACTGTCGTTGTTCCAATAATTGTACTATCGTGATAGTGGCACATGTTATTATTTTTTTCGAATTTCCTTCATTACCACCAATCCACTGGAGCATATTCTCATTATCCCATTTTTTGCAACGACTTTGAACCCCTTTGACTTTAGGGCTCCTATAGAAATGAGTTTTTTCTTCAAATCCGGTACATATCGAACATCTGTTAATGTTCTGATCGATCCGTCATGGTTTCTTAACCGGATTGAACCAATACCATATGCGGTTAGAGGATTGTTATTTTCGATGTGAATAACTCCACATTCTCCTTCTTGAAAAATCAACGAATCAATCCCGGTTGTGACACATATAATAGCTACAAGCTGAGTCCATCAGCCATACGTCAGATGGTATGGATGGCTCCATTATAACTAGTGAGAAATCGGAGTCGTCACAATCAGCTACATTTGAATCCATGACAGCCTTACCATTGTTAGGTTTGGGTTTTTTTTTTCAATTTTGGACAATCTTTCTTCTAGTGCCTTTTTTCTCGGCAAAAAGCGCATTCATCTTTGTTGAGTCTAGATCTTGACTTGGATCTTTCTTTCTTCGTTCTCATTTGGTTTTGAGAATGACCTCTCACGACCAGTGCTTCTCATTCTCACCTTTTTATTTTTCTCTCTTTCGTTGTTTATAACTGTACAAGGCAGAACAAGCTTCTTTGAGAGATACTTCATCATTCTCATGAAGTAGAGTAGTTTCGAGGTGCTCGTACTCATCGGGAAGTGAACTTAACAACATTAAGGCCATATCTCAATCACTAAAAGTCACGTCCATATTTTGCAAATCTGTCGCCAACTTATTAAAGCTGGTGATATGATAATTCATTGTGGTACCAGGAACAAATGTGAAGCGTAACAACCTTTTTTCATGTAGAGTTTATTTAGACTATTTTTCTCAAGAATTTATCCTCCAATGCATTCCACAATTTTCTTGCAGAAGTTTCCTTCGTGTATGGATACTTCTGTTCTCTTGCAAGGTAAGATCGAATGGTACCACAAACAACACGGTTGATATTTTGATAATCTTCCAATCTTCTTCTTCTATACTGTCTAGTTTCTTTTCTTCTATGACAATATCTAGCTCCTGTTGAAAAGGGACATCAAGAACCTCGACATCCCGAAATGTCCTGACCCGTCAAAAATTTCAACTGCAAATTTTGCATTTGATATAATTTTTGTCATAAGCGAAGATGCCAATGACGTATTAGTGACACCCGATGTGGATTCTTTATTTTTCTTGTCTTTCATTTATACTACAAATACTATTTATTAGCTGTCAATACAGAAGACCAAAGTAATTCTTTTCTGATGTGGAAGTTCAGACTGTGCTGCAACCACAGAGCATACTCAGACAAAACCTTGGCTCTGATACCAATTATTGCGGAAGCCGAATATATATAGAGTGATTAAATCAAAATTACTATATCTAAAGATAACTAATAAATAGTAATAGAGACAACAATAAAAAAAATACCAAGAATTTATGAGGTTCGGCAAAACGGTATTTTTGCCTAGTCCTCCGACACAACCAATCCAAATTTTATTCCACTCCAAAATTACAAGTGAAATACTACAAGAGAGAAAGAAGATCCAAATGTCTTAGAAGATGAGAAGGCAAGAGAGGGATGATTCTGAAATGAACAAAACCCTTGCTATTTATAGAAGGGAAATTGTCTTAAAAATGTCATGCATGACATCACATAAAGTGTAATCATGCAATCTAAATGCACGAAAAATATATTTACCAATTTCATTCTATAAAAGTGACTTTCAATGTTCACATTAGTGTTCATATAGAATCTTGACAAATTTAACATCAACCTCCTTCGTGGTTGATTATCGACCTATCAACTGCTTTTGCGACGATTGTCATCCTATCAACTGCTTTTGTGAAGATTATCGTCCTATGGTAGAATAGGACAATAATCAACTACCTTCTTAGTCGATTATCATAATTGACCTCGCTATTTTGGATGGACTATAAAATACTCTGGTGATCGATTATCAACCTATTGAGAATAAATCGACCTCTTTCGTGGTAGATTATATCAACTTTCTTCTTTTGTTGATAAAGGAACCCGCAACCGCTACTCTCTCGAGTGCGCACAGAGTAAATCCCGGACTGACGCAATAGCCTGCAAACCACGTCAGCCAATTAACCACACTTGACAAATATCAACTTTCTTCTGAGTCGTTTATCAATGCATGAACACTAATTAGGAATTATTGTTGCCTAAATTAGGAGTAACAGAATAAAGCAAACAGACATTTGGAAGCTTAGAATATTAAACATTATCGAGGCACAACGGTTTCCAAATATCGATAATCTCTTAACACCTCACCGTAATTGTGTTTCCTATTATTGGGGCATAACGGTTCCTGGTGTTTTCTGCAAAATTACCTAGAATACATTAAAAAAATAAAAAGGGGCCCATCCCACTTGCTTTACTAAGTAATTAATTAAAAATAAAAAAATAAAAAATAAACATAAGAAAACCTTTCAAATCAGCCAACAAACACAACAGTTTAAGGTTGTGGAGCCTAGAAATCTGAAAATTGGGACTTCAAATTTGCACATAACTAACAAAATATAGTGATAACCACCTCTTCCTAAAATCTCTAACCACGTAACTGTACGCATATTCATATTTTCTGAGTGAAAACTGCTACTCTTAATCTTGTTTAATCAATATTCTCATCAAGATTTGAGTTCATCTACTTAAATATATTCAAATACTGTCAACATGAGAACATTATCGTTTTGATCTAACTAAAATATTCTCAACTCCAATATAATTGTATTTCAAAAATCGAATGATGGAAGATGAAATTACTGAGTGCCTACATAAATTTGTGCAGAATGAAGAAGAAAACGATGAAGTGGCATTTGAGTTTTCAAACATTCAGTCCAGCATGAAAGATTGTGGAGTAAGCTTGCTCGGGAAGGTGATTTCCGATTAAAAAGTGAGTTTTCAAGGAGTTAAGAACACCACGCTGCTGGTTTCGGGAAACCCGACAGGATTGTAGATCAAGGAAGTTGGATGGAATTTCTTCCAGTTTATATTTAGGAATAAGGAAAGCATGGATAAAGTTTATTTTGGTACACCATGGTTGTATGATAGATACCTTCTTAATATACACCCTTGGAAACCAGATGTCACAGCCCAACCTAGGTGAGGTGTGGCTGACACCTGGTACCTTGCTAGGTCCGAGCGTACCAAACTGAACTCCTAACCTGAGCCTTAAAGGAAGGCGGGGCCATTGAGGCCCTACTGTAAAAGCAATATCGACTTAAATCGACAAGGCCGAATTCTGAAATATCTGTAAATAGAAATCATCTTGACTAAAATGGGGCTGTCCCTGCACATATATATACATGACAGGGCGGCCGTCAAGGCCTACCCTAGTCCCTGCACGCAACAAAATCCAAAAAAAGACTATATACAAGGCCGGCAAGGCCACCACACTAACACTACTATGTATAAATATGTCTACAAGCTTCTAACAAGTCATAAATGTATCATGACGGGGACAGGGCCCCGACCTACCCATAATCTATAAACATACCAAAAACTAGACCTGATAACTCTGAATGATTTGGAGCTTACCACAAAAGCTGATACTCGGTGGATCCTGCTGATGTGATCCCTCCTTCAACTTGTCTCAACCTGCGGGCATGAACACAATGTCCCTAGGAAAAGGGACATTAGTACGAAATAATGTACCGAGTATGTAAGGAGACTGAAACTTAAATATAAAGCAATCTGAATATAAATTGAAGTGCTACTAAAGGAAGAACTGTTACACTTACTTGTCTCTATTGTCTACTAACTATGTAAACTAATATCTGTTAGTTAGCTTTGTATAAGGCACTTAGATGTGAATGCATAGCCCCGAAGGCAAGCTGTACTTATATAGCCCTGCAGTCAAGCACAAATCTGATTAGCCCCGAAGGCAATCTGTGTAGCCCTGTAGGCAGAATGTATGGCCAATAGCCCCAAAGGCAATCTGTTGTAGCCTCGAAGGCAACATCATGGCCCCGAAGGCAACTTTATTTCTCTATAGTTTCTAGTCAGGTTGTCTATCGTGTTTAGTAACTCATTCTCATAAGAAAGGACTACTAGGATAAGGTCGTGATAACCCAATTACGGTTCTTGTGGCTAGCACATCTTGTGCGCCGAAATAGGAATTAGCTTATTACAGGAATCATGCCAAGAACAAAGAAAATGATAGCCTTCACATACCTTATGTTGATAACCCACGAGCTCCCAAATGCTCTACAAGCGATAGTCTACATTAAATGAATGACTCAGATCAATTTTGGAGCAATAACTAAAGATAGCCTTCTCTTAGGCATTTTAACAAACACCTTAAGTGCATAAGATCTTAGACTTCTCAACAAAGGGTACTTATGTAATTTGATGTCACAATCCTCCAAAATATTCTTTCTTAGTTTCACAATACCAACAATCAATTTACTAATCAATATCAACTCATAATTCAAGAAAAACAGCCACAACTCATCTCACCATGACATTATAGGTTTACGAGTCTGGATTATGAAAATTCCTTCACAACTTACTCCAAATCATCCATAATCACAAATATAGACAGGGGAGGATAAATATTACCTCGATATATCAAGACCCTCTCAAAATAGTAAGTTACCCCAATATCAAGGGTTTCCAAAATTGCTTCACTCCGGGGAAGATGATTTCTACGATTACCGCGGGGATTATCACGTTAATCTTGCATGATTTGCCTTTGAATTGACCTTGGGTGTTATGGAATCCTTATAGAGGATTTAGGAGGTGTTTAGGGTATGATATCTATGAAAAATAAGTTCTAATTCGCGTAACCTTCTTATAAACCCGACTAAAATTTTCTACCGCCGCAACTTGATGGTTGGATTGACAGTCCATCAATCTGGATCGTCAATTTGCCTCTTGAGATTCTAAAAATACAGAGAAATTGAAGGTTCACCTTGGTACTTTGATGGTCCGTCAACCTTGTCGTTAAAATGTCCAGTTTTCCAATTTCATCAAAATGTATTTCCTTTGATCAATTTAGCTTCCATACACTCCGGAACTTCCATAAACCAGTTATAAACCTTTATTACCCTTCTGTAAGGTCACACCTTTTTTCGGGACATCAGTATACATTAACGACATGACGAAATGCAAAATTTACGGAGTGTAACATCCTTCCCTACTTAGGAACATTCTTCTGTGAATGTTGAAAATATTCTTAACTCCCGAGGGTTCTAAAAATTTTGGCAGAGTTTTCTTTGTAAACAAGACTATCCAAAACTTGCTAAACAACCCAAATAATATATCCAACGCCAAAGGGCAACATATAATAATTTAATATCAACTTGGCCTCACACGACCATCTATATATACAAAAATTCAAGAAGATTAGCTAGAACTCACCTCAACTATCTTCTGCCGTACTCTGAGTTGCACCTGCTATATCCGCCTCAATATTAGCACCTGAAGACAAAAATAAGTAGGGATATCTGGATCACATATCTTCTTCGTCCTCCTAAGTCATCTCTTCTGTATTGTTATTCCTCCATACTACCTTAATAGAGGCGACTTCCTTAATCCTCAACTTCCGAACTTGCTGATCTAAAATGGCTATTGGGGTTTCTACATAGGTTAAATTCTCGGTGATCTGCACATCCTCTACGGGAATTTGAAGGTTTCTAATTCCATCTCAGATTCGTTCTCATACTTAGTTTTCCCAGCTTTTAACGACATCCATCTATAAGTTATCTTAAGTCTAATCAAGATGCTAGCCTAACGTCTAAAGAGACTATGTCTAACCTTATAAAATCAACTAAGGTTTGATGGCTACATATAATTATCGCACAATCCTACTAGAACTATATAGAAATAGCTAACTCGATACTTAGCTTAAACATGACGAACAACTTAGTTCATAACTCAAATAATATATCGACTCTTCCATAGCTCATTACGCACTATAGAGAAAGTGGGTCAGAAACTTGTCAAAGTATAATTACTATATAGGTATGAATTCACTGTACATGTAATATTATCTGGAGGAACCTCGGGGTCCTATCGACCGGCTAAAGCATAGATTGGAACCCTTGACCTGGGGGGCATACTGAAGAAGATGATCATGTTATCGAGTCTGTTAGCTGCGCTATGCCACCTTGCCCTATATTCGGGCAATCCCTCATCATGTGACCCTCACGACCACACGTGTAACAAGTGGTCGATCCTAGCCTACACATTCCATAATGCCCTCTACCGCAAGTACCATAACACGGAGAGGCATATCCCATCTGATCTGAACTCCGCTACCTCTGCAAGCCTAATTCTCGGGAGCTCTGATCTTGTCCCGATGGAATATAACTCTGTAACTGAGAGGATTGAGGTGTGGGTAGGCATATGAACTGTTGTAGCCTGGAACCAATTTAGGGCTCTTCCTAAGGCCCAGTAAGTCTTGCCCTCTTATGTTGCTCTTTTTCCATCCCTTCAGTAATCGATTGCTGAAGGCGACGCTCTTCCAAATTATGAGCTAAGGCTTGTATACAAGAGATATCCATACTTTTGTACACAACAGCTGTAGTACATTCCTTAACATACTCCGGTGCTAGACTTGATATGAATCGGTGAATCCGAGCACACATAGTATCAACAAAAGTTGGGGCATACCTTGCCAATGAATAAAATTAGAGACTATACTCTTGAACGCTCATATTTCCCCGCTGCAGAGTCAAGAACTAGTTGACCCGAGCCTCTCGGATCTCCAAAGGTAGATAATAATCCAGAAAGGCCTCTACAAACTCTTCCCAAACAACCGGCGGGGCATCCTCTCCCCTAGACCACTCCCATGCCTCATACTAGAGAACAAAAATATCTTGCAATCTAAAGGCTACTAACTCTAATGCTTCCTTCTATGTAGTATGCATGATTGTAAAAACCCTGTGAAGATGGTTCGTGAAATTTTGAGGATCCTCGCTAGCATTTGACCCTGTGAACTCTGAAGGGTCCAATAATATAAATTCCCTAACCCTTAAACTACCGGTCCTTATAGAACTCTGATGCTACCTGGCACTCATGACAGTCTCTGTGTCGCCACTATCTGAGCTAGCAAGTGCACCGCACTCCTGATATCCTGGTAAGAGGATGCATGAAGAAGGACTGGGGGCTGAACTGGTGCTGCCATATCTCTGGAAAGCTCCTCTGGTGGTGGAGGAGGTGGGGGTGGCTGAGAGGGTGTCTCTTCCTGGGATTCATATCAATTCGCAGTGTTAGGCGGTGCCCGAATTGTCCCATTCTACATCTGCATCAATTTTCTAGGTAGCTGAAGCTTGCCTAGTATTGGTCATCTCTAAATGAACTATATCAAAAACATGGATTAGACTTGACTTGCTTGTACTCAGCTCTATAGCACCATATGCGATCAGAAAGAAGGGTAACCAACTCCTAAATGCCCTGTAGCCTTCTGTCTATAAATGTGGTGCACAACACATGTACAGACAAAACTTTACTAGACACAAATTGTAGACTCCCTAGGACTGACATGCTCTGATACCACTTTGTCACACCCTAACCTAGGTAAGGCGTGGCTGGCACCCGGTACCTTGCTAGGTCCGAGCGTACCCAACTATACTCTTAACCTGAGCCTTAAATGAAGGCTGGGCCATTGAGGCTCTACTGTAAAAGCAATATCGACTTAAGATGACAAGGACATATTTTGAAATATCTGTAAATAGAAATTAACTTAACTAAAACGGGACTGTCCTCGCACATCTATATACATGACAGGGCAGCCGACAAGGCCTACCCTATTCCCTACATGTAGTAAAATCTAAAGCATACTATATACAAGGGCCGACTAGGCCACCACACTAACACTACTATGTACAAACACGTCTACAATCTTCTAACGAGTCATAACTGTTTCATGACATGGATAGGGCCCCAGCCTCCCCATGATCTATAAACATACCAAAAACTAGACCTGACAATTTCGAATGATCTGGAGCTTACCACAAAAGCTAATACTCGGTGGGTCCTACTGATGTGATCCCTCTTGCAACATGTCTGAACCTGCGGGCATGCCTAGAAAAAGGGACATCAGTATGAAATAATATACCGAGTATGTAAGGCGATTGAAATTGAAATATAAAGAACTATGAATATAAACTGAAGAGATACTAAAGGAAGAACTGGCTACACTTACTTGTCTCTATTGTCTACTAACTATGTAAACTAATATCTGTTAGTTAGCTTCGTATAAAGAACTTAGATGGGAATGCATATCCCCGAAGGCAAGCTGTACTTATATAACCCTGAAGGCAAGCATGTATATGTTCATCCCCGAAAGCAATATATGTAGCCTTGTAGGCAAAATGTATAGCCAATAGCCCCGAAAGCAATCTGTTGTATCCCCGAAGGCAATAATCATAGCCTCGAAGGCAACATCATGGCCCCGAATGCAACTTTATTTATCTATAGTTTCTAGTCATGTTGTCTATCATTTTTAGGTACTTAGATAAACATGTCTAACTATAAATCATTCTTGATAAGGAATGACTACTATGATAGGGTCGTGATAACCCAATTACGGTTCTTGTGGCTAGCACATCTTGTTCTCCAAAAAAGGAACTAGCTTATTAAAGGAATCATGCCAAGAACAAAGAAAATGATAGTCTTCACATACCTTATGTTGATAACCCACGAGCTCCCGAATTCTCTACAAGCTATAGTCTACATTAAATGAATGACTCTGATCACTTTTGGAGCAATAACTAAAGATAGCCTTCTCTTAGGCATTTTAACAAATACCTTACGTGCATAAGATCTTAGACTTCTCAACAAATGATACTTATGTAATTTGATGTCACGATCTTCCGAAACATTTTTCTTAGTTTTACAATACCAACAATCAATTTACTAATCAATATCAACTCATAATTCAAGAAAAACAGCCACAACTCATCTCACCGTGACTTTATAGGTTTTAAGAGTCTGGAATACGAAAATCCATTCACAACTTACTCCAAATCATCCATAAATCACAAATATAGACAGGGGAGGATAAATCTTACCTCGATGTATCAAGACCCTCTCAAAACAGTAAGTTACCCCAATATCAAGGGTTTCCAAAATTGCTTCACTCCGGGGAAGATGATTTCTTCAATTACCTCGGGGAAAATCACGTTAATCTTTCGTGATTTGCCTTCGAATTGAACTTGGATGTTATGGAATCCTTATAGATGATTTAGGAGGTGTTTAGGGTCTGATGTTGATGAAAAATGAGTTCTAATTCGGGTAACCCACTTATAAACCCGATTAAAATTTTCCACCGCCGCAACTTGACGGTTGGATTGATGGTCCATCAATCTGGACCGTCAATCTGCCTCCTAAGATTCCAAAAATGCAGAGAAATTGACGGTTCACCTTGGCACTTTGACGGACCGTCAACCTTGTCGTCAAAATACCCAGTTTTTTAATTTTGTCGAAACGTATTTCCTTTAATCCGTTTAGCTTTCATACACTCTGGAACTTCCATAAACCAGTTATAAATCTTTATTACCCTTCCGTAAGGTCATACCTTTTCTCGGGACATCCGTATACGGGTGTAACACCAGATTTGGCGAGCGATTCTCCGGTATTTAATGTATGTCCTATGTGGGTTCAAATTTGGAATATTCCTCTGCACTGGATGTCGAGGGATGTCGACCTAAAATAGGACATGCTTTAGGAGGTGTTGTCGACATTGTTATTCCCGAAAATGGAAGTAGAGAGGGACGACACATGAGGCTTAAGGTTATGTTGAATCTAAATAAGCCATTACTTAGAGGAAAGTGTATCAAGTTGGGGGTTGAAACAAAATGAGTTGAAATAAGATATGAAAATCTACCATATGTTTGCTATTATTGTGGTATGCTTGACACAATGATAAGTCTTGTGCACAACAAGAAAAGGACGTATGATCTGGTTCACTTAAAAGTGATCAGTTTGGGGCATGGTTAAAGGCGGAAAATCATACGTTCTTCTCTGAAACTCAAGACGCCAAGAAGTGAACAATTTTAATAACGGGAACACTATGGCTAGATATTACAAATCTAAACTTGTCGAGGGACAAAGAAGTGAAGGAATCAGGAAACATGCACTAATATTGGAGGAAGGCGCTGACTCGACGGATACACAACCGGGTTTAGAGACAAATGAACATCAAGAACGGCAAAAGACGGTTCAAAAGGTAAAAGAATTATGGGGTTGGATGGAGAAAATGATATGGTACTGCCAAAAGATGTTGAAGCTAACAACTTTGTGCCTATGGATGTGACAAATTATGAAATACGACATCAACATTCTTCTAGAGGAGTTCATGGCATCAGAGGTTATCAAAATATGTGTTTGGCAATGATAGAAATAAATCCGACTGTTGTGGCAGATAAGCGACACAATGGTGAATCAAAACAACAAAACAGGAAGGACTTAGAGGATAACGTGGGAGAGGAAACCTCTGTTGGGAACAAGAAAAATAATTCACATTATTCGGATGATGGTTTGACAAAGACAAGGTCACAAGCACAGATACAAACCCATGAACCAAGTTTTGCTGATACGTTAGCGGGAAGAGAGGCGAGGGAGCTGTACATCTTATCACAGATGAACCTTTCAGATACTTTTGATGAGGACACATTACAAGAATATTTTAAGAATAAGGGACAAATCTTAAGGCCTGATGCTTCTACTACGAAGGAAGGTGATTCCACAAAAATGAATGATTTGCAAAATATATATAAGGTATGTCCAACCCTTTTTTAAATTTCACTAAGAAAAATCATGATGGGTAATGATCTTCAAGGTTCTGAAAATATGGTCCGAAAAAGGCCTACTGGAAATAAAGCTAATGAACTCACAATTGGGATTGTAAAGAATGAATCTTGGGCCTAACTCAACCTCAAAAGCTAGCTTGTAGGGTGAGGATTGTCCAAGTCCATATAAGGAGTCCATGTTCCCATTTCATTTCCGATGTGGGACTCTTAACACTCCCTCGCACGCCCAGACCTCATTAACTGGAGCATGGACAATATAATTTGGGGCCCTACATCGACGAACAAAGAATTGGAATGGGCCTTCTTTACATGGTATCAGATTCTATGGGAAAATCCTAAACCCTAATACCTTCTCCCTTATCCTTTCAACCGTCGGCCGCCACACCCCCCTTCTCGTTGTGCCTCTGACCTCCTCCCACTACCGTCAGCCATATCTGACTCAAAATCAAATTTCCATCCAGCCCTCGCAGTGTCAAACATTAAATTCCATATCTCTATCACTCTTGAGATGGAAAACGTCCATTATGCGACATGGGCGAAACTTTTCAAAATTCACTGTCGCTCACACCGGGTTATCCATCACATCATCCCACCGGAAAAAGGCAAGGGGAAGGTGCCAAAAATTGATGATGAAATGGAACTATGATTGACATTTGATGCGACAATTCTCCAGTGTATTTATGCCACAATTTTAAGTGATTTGCTGCATACTATTCTTGAGGCTGAATCCACAGCGATGGAGGCTTGGGAACGCTTACGTGACATATTCCAAGACAATAAGAATTCCCGGGCCGTCATACTTGAGCTAGAATTCTACACCACTGACATGGCGGATTTTCCCAATGCATCCGCATATTGTCAACGACTCAAGGTTCTGTGGACCAACTCAAGAACGTCGGGGCGCCGGTAACTAATAATCGGCTCATGTTACAAATGGTTTCCGACCTCATCGACACATATAGTGGAGTAGGTACGCTCATCCGCCAAAGCAACCCTCTTCCACCATTTTATCAAGCCCGTTCTATGCTCATCCTAGAAGAAGCGGGTTTTTTCAAAAAGACAGCCACTGTAGTGAATACCGCCATGGGTGTCGCTCCGTATGATGATAACTCATCACAATTTGAAAATTTACCGCCAAACAGTGGCCTTCACAAAATAGCAATAATAGAGGTAAAAACCGCAGTGGTGGCAAGGGTGGCGACCACCGACATGGCGACAGGGGCGGTGGACAGCAGCAAAAGCCTGGCCAGTGGCATCCGCGGGCCCAGTGAGGTAGTGGCCCAGCACCGTGGGCCTAGAAATGGCCTTGGGATGTGTTGCCCTGCCTTTATCCTTTAGGGAATTGGGCCAGGCCCAGTCCAAGGTACACTGGCCAGCAGCCCACACCCTTTGGGCCTCATCTGCAGCATACCCAGTGGCTGCAACATGCCCATGTGGCAGTAGCCCATCCAACCGACATTGAGGCCGCGATGCACACTCTTGGCCTCAATCCGTCCGACGCAATTGGTACATGGACACTGGAGCAACGTCTCATATGATGTCCTCACAAGGTAATCTCTTTTCTTATTTTAATTTGAGCAATAATCGTGGTATAATTGTCAGAAATTGTCATTCAATTCCAATTCATGGTTATGGTACTACAAACTTGTCTCTCCCAAACCCACCGTTAACTTTAAGAAATGTCTTTCATGCTCCTCAATTAATTAAAAACTTGATTTCAGTTAGAAAATTTACTACTGACAATTGAGTTTTTGTTGAATTTGACCCTTTTGGATTTTCCATGAAGGATTTTCAGACGGGGATGCATCTAATGAGATATAATAGTTGGAAAGAGCTTTATCCAATCACCACCACCACACATCAAGCCACATTGTCCACCTTTGCGCCTTAGCTCCGTCTCTATGGCATGAACGTTTGGGTTATCCGGGAGCACCTGTTTTTGCCTCCCTTAGACAAAATAAATTTATTTCATGTACTAGACCTCATAATTCTAATATTTGTCGTTCATGTCCGCTTGGGAAACATGTTAAATTGCCTTTTGTTGCTTCTAATTCTTGCACTATTATGGCTTTTGATATTATCCATAGTGATATTTGGACATCTCCCGTTTTGAGCTCTACGGGCCATAAATATTATCTTTTGTTGTTGGATGATTATTCTAATTTTTATGGATGTTTCCTTTGTCTAAAAAGTCACAAGTTTTTTCCATATTTCTCTCCTTCAGAGCATTCATTCACACTCAATTTGAATGAGACATTAAAAATATTCAATGTGATAATGGTAGAGAATTTGTTAATGGGCCATCTTGGGATTTTGCAAAAATAATGGTTTGTCTTTTCGTCTCTCATGTCCACATACCTCATCTCAAAATGGAAAAGCAGAAAGAAAAATCCAAACCATTAACAACATTATTTGCACCTTACTTGCCCATGCCTCTCTACCACCATCATTTTGGCATCATGCGTTACAAATGACAACCTATCTTATGGACATACTTATGAGCAAACAGTTACCCTACCAATCCCCTCTCAAAATTTTATACCTAAGGGACCCATCCTACTCCCGTTTACGGGTTTTCGGGTGCTTATTCTATCCTTTTTTCCCTTCCACCACCATCAATAAACTTCAACCACAGTCTACTCCATATATTTTTTTGGGATATCCATCAAATTATCGTGGTTACAAATGTTATGACTTATCCTCTAATAAAATCATCGTGAGTCGTCACATCATTTTTTATGAAATGAATTTTCCCTTTGTCAAAGTGCATTGTTCCGTGCCTCCTACTTACGAATTCCTTGATGATAGCATACCCCCATATTTGGTCTATGGGTTGGCTTCACAATCGGCCCCAGCCTTTTCACCCAGCCCAATCGATTCGGGCAACACGACCCAACTAATTTTTTCCTCTGTCCAGCCAATTGGGCCTGCCTGCCCAATCCCAGTGGTTTCCAGCCTAGTTGGGCCTCTCACTGGTAGCCCACTACATGTCAGTCCAATAGGCACTGGCGGCCAAGCAATCCCAGGTCCAATCCTGTCCAGTCCTTCAACCACCCAGCCTAGTGTCACGTTATCCATCCAACCACCTTTGATTCCGGTCCAACGGCCAGTCATTCATAGTCAACACGAGATTTTTAAACCAAACAAAAAATATAGTCTTCACGCTCATGTTATCAAATCACCGTTGCCTCGTAATCCTGTGTCTGCCCTTAATGACCCAAATTGGAAAATAACTATGGATGATGAATATAATGCTCTTATTAATAATATGACGTGGGATTTGGTACCTCGTCCTCCTGATGTTAATGTGATTCAGTCAATGTGGATTTTTAGTCATAAAGAAAAATCTGACGGTACATTTGAGAGGCATAAAGCTCGCCTTGTAGGTGATGGAAAATCTCAAAATGTTAGTGTGGACTGCGGTGAAACTTTCAGTCCGGTGGTCAAACTAACTATTATCCGCACGGTACTAAGTCTGGCTCTTTCGAAGGTCTGGCCTCTTTATCAACTTGATGTAAGAATGCATTCCTGCATGAAGAACTCAATGAAACGGTGTACATGCATCAGCCAATGGGGTATAGAGACCTCACTTATCATGATCATGTGTGCCTGCTGAAGAAATCATTGTATAAGATCAAAAAAGCACATCAGGCCTGGTACAAGAGGTTTGCAGATTATGTTTCTCATTTTGGATTTTCTAACAGCAGGTTTGATCATTCTCTATTCATATATCGTCAGGGTAGTGCTATAGCTTACATTTTTCTATATATGGATGATATTATATTAACTGTCTCATCTGATGCTCTACGCAAGTCTATCATGTCACTTATTGGCTTAGAATTTGCAATGAAGGATCTAGGGCTATGAAGTTACTTCCTGGGGATAGTTGCCCCTTTCCTTTGAAGGAAATGCCTTATAAACTACAAGACATAGAAGCAGGCCAACAAGTGGATTGAATCTTTTTTTCCTAGTGACGCAACATGCAGGTGGTTTATTTTTGTCTCAAAAAAGTTTGCAGAAGAGATCGTTGAACGAGCTGGTATGTCATCGTGTAAGCCGTCCTCCACTCCGGTCGATCCATCGCATTACTGCAACCTTGCAGGTGACCTGCAATATCTTACTTTCACGAGGCCCGACATATCTGATAGAATAGAAAAATATAATTAGTCATAATTATGTATATGGTAGATGTATATTTTAGTCATTACTTACCGTAATTATAGCCTAGGATTATGCTTGTACTTTAGTATATTTACTACCACTTTGGAATGAAATAATCAAATATACTAAAGTACAAGCATAATCGTAGGCTATAATTATGGTAATTAATGATTAAAATATACATCTACCATATATATAATTATGACTAATTATATTTTCCTATTCTACCACACCCCCGCAGTCGAAGCGGGAGGTCGGCATATGCTGAGACTGTCCCGAAAGTCGTCAAATAAAACCAGCGGAAGACCTTTTGTAAAAATATCGGCAATCTGATAGCATGACGGTACATGCAAGACACGTACTTATCCACGAGCAACCTTTTCACGAACAAAGTGAATATCCAACTCAATATGTTTAGTGCGTTGATGTTGAATCGGATTCCGTGAGAGATAAATTGCACTAACATTATCACAATAAACTAATGTTGCCTTTGGAACCGGATAGTGGAGCTCCAAAAGAAGGTTATGTAGCCAACAAAATTCAGACACCACATTGGCAACTCTTTGGTATTCTGATTCGGCACTGGATCAAGACAAGGTAACTTGCCGTTTGGAGGACCAAGAAATCAAATTGTCACCGAGAAATAGACAATAACCAGATGTGGACCATCTGATATCCGGACATCCACCCCAGTCAGCATATGTGTAAGAAATAAGAGTGGATGTCGAAGATGAATATAAATGCAAGCCATGATTGAGAGTGCTCTGAATGTAGCGCACAATGCATTTGAGAGCATACATGTGATCCTCCATCGAGTTATGCATGAATAGACACACATGTTGCACAATATAAGATATGTCGGGCCTCGTGAAAGTAAGATATTGCAGGGCACCTGCAAGGCTGCGGTAATGTGATGGATCGACATATGGCTTGCTGGAAGAAGCACTCAACTTTGGTTTAGTATCAACCGGAGTGGAGGACGGCATACACGATGACATACCAACTCATTCAACGATCTCTTCTGCATACTTCCTTTGAGACAAAAATACACCACATGTATGTCGCGTTACAGCTATCCCCAAAAGGTAACTTAGTAGCCCTAGATCTTTTATTGAAAATGCTAAGCCAAGAAGTGATATGATAGATTTGTGCAGAGCATCAGATGAGGCAGTTAATATAATATCATCCACATACAGAAGAATGTAAGTTATAGCACTACCCTAACGATATATGAATAGAGAATGATCAGACCTGTTGTTAGAAAACCCAATATGAGAAACATAATTCGCAAACCTCTTGTACCAGGCCCGAGGTGCTTGTTTGAGCCCATACAATGATTTCTTCAACATGCACATATGATTAGGATACGTGGGGTCTCTGTACCCCATTGGCTGATACATGTACACTGTTTTATTGAGTTCTTCATGTAGGAATGCATTCTTTACATCAAGTTGATGAAGCAGTCAGGCCTTCGAAAGAGCCAGAATTAGTATCATACGGATAGTAGCCAGTTTGACCACCAGACTAAAAGTTTCAGCGCAGTCCGCACCAACATGTTAAGTTTTTCCATCACTTGCAATGCGGGATTTATGCCTCTCAAATATACCATCAGATTTTTCTTTATGACTAAAAATTCACATTGACCGAATCACATTAACATCAGGAGAACGAGGTACCAAATCCCACATCCTATTATTAATAAGAGCATTATATTCATCATCCATAGTCATTTTCCAATTTGGGTCATTAAGGGCAGACACAGGATTACGAGGCAACGGTGATTTGATAACATGGGCGTGAAGACCGTATTTTTTATTTGGTTTAAAAATCTTGTGTTGACTATGAGTGACTGGTCGTTGGGCCGGAATCGAGGTGGTTGGATAGATAACATGACACTGGCTGGGTGGTTGACGGACTGACTAGGATTGGGCCTGGGATTATTAGGCCGCCACTGCCCAGTGGACTGCCAGGTAGTGGGCCGCTCAGCAGTGGGCTTCCAGCAAGAGGTCCAACTGGGCTGGTAACCACTAGGATCGGGAAGGCAGGCCTAATTGGCTGGACAAGGGGAAACATTAATTGGGTCGTGTTTCTCGAATCGATTGGGCTGGCCGAAAAGGCTGGGCCCGATTGTGAAGCCAACCGGTGGACCAAATATGGGGGTATGCTATCGTCAATGAATTCGTAGGTAGGAGGCACAGAGCAATGCATTTTGACAAAGGGAAAATTTGTTTCATAAAAAACGTCGTGACGACTCACGATGATTTTATTAGAGGATAAGTCGTAACATTTGTAACCACGATGATTTGATAGATATCCCAAAAAAAATACATTGAGTATATTGTGGTTGAAGTTTATTGATGGTGGTGGAAGGGAAAATAAGATAGCATAAGCACCCGAAAACCCGTAAATGTGAGTAGGATGGGTACCTTAGGTATAAAATTTTGAGAGGGGATTGGTAGGCTTACTATTGCTCGGAAGTATGTTCAGAAGATAGGTTATCATTTGTAATACATGATGCCAAAATAATTGTAACATCCCGTAATTTTGGGCGCTGGTTTAAGAACCTAAACGTAGGCAAGTAGACTCGGGCCTCAGAGAATTTATATTATAGTTACGTATGCTAATAAAGAGCTTAGTATATAGAAGGATAAAACTCCGAAATAATTTTGGACGTAAAAAGTGTGATGACAGGGATCGGAATTAATTAGGCGGGGGATTGATTAATAAATGTTAGTGGGGAACAATGATTATTAGTTAAGTGTGGGGGAGGGGGGTAAAATGATTAACATTAAAACTAGTGTGATAAGTGCTATAGGAATAATACCCCTACGTGTAATCCTTAAGTTAATCACCTAAATGACTAAGCCTAGAAACTAATTGGTGTCGTGTGATTAGTAGTTACTAACCTACACGTATTATAGTGGGCAGGTTATATAGCCTAACATTCTAATTCCTTAACATCTCATTTTAGTAAAATATTTCATTGCTTTGGAAAAGTAATACCAAAATATAAACGTGACCAGTTAGTGCACTAGGTGATATTGATAAGCCATTCATTCTTAGTTTGTGGTTAGAACAAAATGTCCTGCAATATTATTTCAAAGCAACGTTCCATCAAATTTAATACAGAATTATTGAAAGGACAATATTCAAGGTATGTTAAGGCAAATTATTTCTTCTTTTGACATATTCCATGTAACAAAACGTAACCGTAATATTATTCCATAAATTATTCTACTCCTAGTAGTTAAGAATATTCATGTTATTAATTCCTATGTTAAAAGCATGTCTAAATATGTTCATAAATCCTTATTGACGTATATGAAAAAGATGCTAATATTTCCAATGTTAGCCGAAGGTACAAGGATATTATGTCATCCGGTAAATTCAGAATGTTTTATTGTCACTCATGCATTTTCATTTGCATTATATTCATGTATTACCCTGGACCCACTTGTGTTATATACACTACTGTATGGTCTCAATATATATATGTAGGGGATGGTGAAAAGGGAAAGGCGTTATATACGCGTCACCACCTGCATCTGGTACATATATCACAAAAAAGAAATATGCCCATGTGAGGCCAATATTGATGCCCTTGTGTGGCCAATATGATAATGAAATGATACCCACAGAGGCTGTTATGGAAAGAAAGATGCCCTTGTGTGGCCAATATTTATATGTATACCGCATTTGCATGTATATAAGCTTCAATGTAAAAGGAAGATGAGTGAGAGTGACATACATGAATATCGTCATTCCAAAATAAGCATAATCCTCCAGATAATCCCACTGGATACACAGTAATAGCATGCACCATATTAAGTTGTCTCTGAACGCTTAGTACCATTCTTTCACGATTCATAGTTTTATTTTACTTAAGAATATCATGCTCGGGTAGTGGAGACGCATTGTCTCCTTTAAAAAGGGAAATGTCAAGGACCCCCCAGTCCTCAACAATTCCACACCAAAGTCTTCATCGAGAGGATGGAAGCCATTTTAGGTTGGCCTCCCGCTCCACCACTGGTTTTTGTTTTTTCGCATTCATATTAGAATCAATATCAATAATTCCTTTTCGTTTATCCCCGCAGTCTCCTCTAATACAGCAATTTCAATAAGATGGCTTTCATTGATGCCCAACACACCACTGTCAACAGCACTATCAACATAATGTTTATTCCTTGCTAGTCTTTTCCATTGTTTTTTCTTATTAATCCCTGATAGAATAGGAAAATATAATTAGTCATAATTATGTATATTTTATATAGTATAGATGTATATTTTAGTCATTACTTACCGTAATTGTAGCCTAGGATTATGCTTGTACTTTAGTATATTTACTACCACTTTGAAATGAAATAATCAATGAAAATATTTCTTACATGGTATCAAATTCTAGGGAAAGATCCTAAACCCTAATACCTTCTCCCTTCTTCCTTCAACCATCGGCCACCACACACCCCTCCCCTTTCTTGTTGTGCCGCCGACCCCCTCCCACTACCGTCAGCCATGTCTGACTCAAAATCAAATTTCCATCTAGCTTTCGCAATGTCAAACATTAAATCTCATATCTCCATCACTCTTGAGATGGAAAATGTCCATTATGCGACATGGGCAGAACTTTTCAAAATTCAATATCGCTCATACCAGGTTATCTATCACATCATCCCACTGGAAAAAGGCAAGGGGAAGGTGCCGAAAACCGATGATGAAATGGAACTATGGTTGACACTTGATGCGACGGTTCTCCAGTGGATTTATGCCACGATTTCAAGTGATTTGCCGTATACTATTCTTGAGCCCGACCCCACGGTGATAGAGGTTTGGGAACGCTTACGTGACATATTCCAGCCACCGTAGTGAATACCGCCATGGTTTCCACTCCGTCCGATGATAACTCTTCACAATTTGAAAATTTGCTGCCAAACCGTGGCCAGAAGGGGCGAAATGGCAACAATGGAGGTAAAAACCGCAGCGGTGGCTGCAGTGGAGGTAAGGGTGGCAGGCCACCGACGTGGCGGAGGTGGCAGTAGGGGTGGTGGACAGCAATAGCATCCTGGCTAGTGGTAGCCGCAGGACAGTGGGGTAGTGGCGCATCACCGTGGGCCTGGTAGTGGCCTTGGGCTGTGTCGCCCTGCCCTTATCCTTCAGGGAATTAGGTCGGGCCTAGTCCAAGGCACACTGGCTAGCCTTCGGCCAGTGGCCAGCAGCCCACACCTTTTGGGCCTAGTGTTCCTGGACCTCATCCGTAGCATACCCACTGGCAGCAATAGGCCCATCCGGTAGTAGCCCAGCCAATCGACATCGAGGTCACAATGCACACTCTTGGCCTAAATCCGCCCGACGCAAATTGGTACATGGACACCGGAGCAACGTCTCATATGCCGTCCTCATAAGGTGATCTCTCATCCTATTCTAATTTGAGCATTATTCGTGGTATAATTGTCGGAAATGGTCATTCAATTCCAATTCGTGGTTATGGTACTACAAACTTGTCTCTCCCAAACCCACCGTTAACTTTAAGAAATGTCCTTCATGCTCCTCAATTAATTAAAAACTTGATTTCAGTTAGAAAATTTACTACTAACAATTGGATTTATGTTGAATTTGACCCTTTTGGATTTTCTATGAAGGATTTTCATATGGGGATGCATCTAATGAGATGTAATAGTCGAGGCGAGCTTTATCCAATTACCACCACCACACATCAAGCCACACCATCCACATTTTTTGCCTTAGCTCCGTCTCTATGGTATGAAAGTTTGGGTCATCCGGGAGCACCTGTTTTTGCCTCCTTTAGATAAAATAAATTTATTTCATGTACTAGACCTCGTAATTCTCATGTTCTTAGTTTATGTCCGCTTGGGAAACATGTTAAATTGCCTTTTGTTTCTTCTACTTCTTACACTATTATGCCTTTTGATATTATCCTTAGTGATATTTAGACATCTCCCGTTTTGAGCTCTACGGGCCATAGATATTATCTTATGTTGTTGGATGATTGTTCTAATTTTTTGTGGATGTTTCATTTGTCTAAAAAGTTACAAGTTTTTCCACATTTCTCTCCTTTAGAGCATTCATCCACACTCAATTTGAACGGGACATTAAAAATATTCAATGTGATAATGGTAGAGAATTTGATAATGGACCATTTTGGAATTTTTGCAAAAATAATGGTTTGTCTTTTCGTCTCTCGTGTCCACATATCTCATCTCAAAATGGAAAGCAGAAAGAAAAATCCGAACCATTAACAATATTGTTCGCACCTTACTTGTCCATGCCTCTCTACCACCATCATTGTCACGACCCAAATCGGAGGGCCACGAAGGGCACTCGGACTCCACTTGTCGGGTACCACTACCCATACAGTCCACACCTAATCATAATTAACCAATTAGGGCCACAAAGGTTGTGCCCCAATACTTTACCGACATATGAAAATAGTAAGTATGTAAAATCTTAATTAGAAAAACAATATATATCCCCAAGGCCGACAAGGACATACAATACTACCACACACAGGATATCAAAAGGTCGGGACAGGGCCCCTCCATACCCGTATATATACGCAAAAATACACCGTACCAAAATTAGACTGACACTCCGAAACAAAGGGAGTGCTCCAAAATCTGCTAAGTCAGCAACCTACTAATGTGGATCGTCGCCTTGCCTACGTGAACCTGCGGGCATGAAACGCAGCGTCCCCCGACAAAAGGGACGTCAGTATGGCTGATGTACCGAGTATGTCAGGCATAAGAAATATCATCACAAAGATATATAATAATCTGAAACAGTCGACAAAGATAGCTGACAGAAACAGCCGACAACACAACATCAACAACCGATAGAAACAACTAACTAGCAGTAAATGCCTCTGAGGGCCTTTGTATATTTAAGTACTGATAAAGCTACTTGTAGAACTCAATTGCAAGAACTTAGTGTTTAATTGAGTAGTTGGGGGTCTCTTTGGGTTATGACGGGAGATTTTAATGATATTATTGATAATTCTGAGAAGTCGGGGGGGGGGGGTAGGATTAGATAGACTACTTCTTATAGAGATTTTAGAGAATTCTTATGGGATATCAAAGCTATAGATTTAGGCTTTAATGCAAAACCTTGGACTTGGTAGCGCTTTAGACAAAATGATGGTATTATTCAAGAGAGACTCGATAGAGCAATATATTTCCCAGATTGGAGACTAGAATTTAATCAGGCCAATATTCTTTACATAGAAATGGATGCTTCTGACCATACTGCTTTGCTAATAAATACGGAACATAGCCTTAGAAGAAAGAAAAAAAAATTATTTCGATAAAAGACGAAGCGAAAAGGAAGAAGTGAAGGTGATTGTAGAGTGTTCATGGAATAGGCATATGGGAGGATTCGGACATTCCAAAGTTAGCTTTAAATTAAATAAATATCGAGTCTCATTGCTAGCTTGGCTACGAGGGGGGAAGAAAAATTCTTGGAAAAAAATCAAGGTATTAAGGATAGAATTGCGAATCTTAAGAACGATTTTAGGGATTTTGATATTAATAAGCTGAAGTTGCTTAGAAAATAGTTAGGACAAACATATAAGGATGAAGAAGCCTATTGGAAACAAAAATGTAGAGCCCTATGGCTCTAGGAAGGCGATAAAAATACTTCTTTCTTTCATATGAAAATCATCAAGAGGCGTAGGTGTAATATTATTAAAGGGCTTCAATTAGATGATGAAAACGGGATATCTAAGCATAGGGATATTGTGCAGGAAATAGAGAGGTTTTACACTCATTTATTCACTACCTCTAGGCCTAGTAACTGTGATCTAATATTAAGTTTAATTCCTCCTTTAGTTGATAACATCGTTAACAATAGGCTTATTAGAAATGTCACAAATGATGAAATTAAAAAAGCTATTTTTGGTATGCATCCCCTTAAAGTACCGGGAGTGAATGGTATGACTCATTTTTTCTTTAAGAAATATTAGAATATTTTATCCAGTGATATTTGCGAAGTTGTTAGAAGCTTATTTCACTTAGGTTATCTATTACCTTCTTGGAATCAAACTCTGATTTCTAAAATGAAAAATTATAGCGCTATTAGTCAGTTTAGACCCATAAGCTTATGTTCTATGGTGTATAAAATTATTGCTAAGATTATTGATGTGAGACTCAAAATATATCTCCACAATATTATTTCTCCTAATCAATTTGCTTTTATTGGAAAAAGACAGATTGTGGATAATGTGGTTCTAGCTCATGAATATATTCATCTTTTGAAGAATAAAAGATGAGGGAAATAAAAGTACATGGCTCTTAAATTAGATATGGCCAAAGTGTACGATCGACTAGAGTGGTTTTATATCCAGAAATTACTTCTTAAAATGGGCTTTCACGAGAACTTTGTCACTTGGATTATGCAATGCATTACTACCCCCGACATATAGGTTTAATGATAAATGAGATATAGAAGGGGAAGTGAAACCTACTAGAGGACTAAGGCAAGGGGATTCTCTATCCCCTTATTTGTTTTTGCTATAGGCGGAAGATCTTTCCAGAATTCTAAATCAAGCGAAAGTATTTGGAGATATACAAGGTTTAAGTTTAGTCAGAGGTTGACCTACTATTAACCATCTGTTTTTCGCTGATGACTCATTTATTTTTTATAAGGCTAATATTCAAAATGCTACGAAAATTGCTGAAATTTTAAGAACTTATGAAGAATGTTTGGGTCAAAAGGTGAATTTTCAGAAATCGACTATATTTTTTGTAAAAATACTTCTGAAATTGAGAAAGATGGTATTATTGCGGAGCTAGGACAATTACAAAGAAGTAACTTGTGGTTATATTCGTGTTTACCTGCGGTAGTTGGAAAATTGAGGAAACAATATTAGAATTTATTAAAGATAGAGTGAAGGCTAAAATAAAAGGTTGAAAAATATTTTTTAAAGCTCCGCAGGAAAAGAAGTAATGCTTAAATATATATTATATGCGATTCCTTCGTATGCTTTATCTTGTTTTTAATTTTCGGATACTCTGTCTAAGGAGATCACTACTATCTTCTTTAGTTTTTGGTAGGGTCAGGATGAAGGTAGGAGAAAAATGCATTTTGAAGAATGGGAGAACCTTTGTTTAGCAAAATCTAAAGGGGGGGGGGGGGGGTAGTATTTCGAGAGCTAAAATCTTTTAATCAAGCTTTGTTGGCTAAACTCGGTTGGAGAATTTTGACTCAAGAAGATTCTCTACTTTTTAAAATTCTCAAAAGTAAGTATTTCCAACATACGTCTTTCCTTAAAGCTACATGTTCTTCTGCTAGCTCATGGATATGGAAGAGTTATTTTGGGTAGAGATCTTTTACAAAAAGGTATTAGATGGAGGGTAGGCTCTGGTGATAATATTAAAGTTTGGATGGATCCTTGATTTCTCAATTCATGTGAGTTTAGGCCTAGCCAATGTCATGCGCAAATGAATATAGACTTAAAAGTGAATGAACTTATAGACCACAATACACACACTTGGAAGATGCAAGATTTATAGAATTGATTTTGTGCGAAAGATATTCATGCAATAGTGTCTATTCGTATATCTACCACTGGATCGTCGGATAGGATTATTTGGCATTATACTAAATCTGGCAATTATGAGGTAAAATCGGAATACCATTTAGCTAGAGAAATTGTTAGATGTCGAGAAGTTAGCAGTGATAGACCTCAATCGAGTAATCAATCTTTTTCAAAAAAGTTCTGAGATTTCTTATGGTCTATGAATATCAAAAACAAATATAAGCATTTTATTCATAAATGTGTTCTGAATGTGCTGCATGTTAATCATGTTATTTTTAAAAGATTAACATATACTTGTGATGTGTGTAAGGTGTGTGGTATAGAAAGTGAAACTATTGATCATATGCTTTTTAGATGTCCTAAAGCACAATTGGTTTGGAGAATCTGTCATATTAAGGGGCCTAATATTGAGAATACTATGGATTTTTGGAGATGATGGAATGATATTTTTATTAATGCTAATAAATATCCTGATTCTATTAATCTTGCTAAACTAAGTGTTTCTATCATGTGGCAAATTTGAAAGGCTAGAAACTCAATAAGCTTTAATGGAGATATTAGTGAACCTAATGATATTGTAAATGAGGAACTTTTTAATTTCCATGAATATGAAAATAATATGCTTACTACTCTTTCTCATGTGCTTGTATCTGACTATATTAATGATAAAAATATTATAGTAGCACAAGATGGTATTGTTATGTTTGCAGATGCTAGCCTACAAAAGGAGAAAAAGATGGCAAGCGTTGGAGTGGCGGCTATGGATAGCTTTGGTCATTTGCTTCAAGCCTTTGGTACCCCAATTCAATTTGTTGGGAAAACCATTACCGTTGAAGCACTAGCAATTCGGGAAGCATTGGAAAACGCAAAGAAACATGGATGGCCAAATGCGCATATCTTGTCGGATGCAAAAATTGTGGTGGACATGATACGGAAAAGAATTGTTGCTTCATGGGAGATAGAAACGACCTGTGAAAATATATAGAAGTTTATGAGTTTCTTTAACGATGTGCATGTGGTGTATATTCCTAGATATTGGAATATGTTAGCACACAATTTACAAAGTTTTCTATTTCATTGTTACTTAAGACTATTCGAGTTTCAGTATTCCTTTGTTGGATTGTAAATGATGATGCTGCATCTTTGAGTTTCAGTATTCCTTTGTTGGATTGTAAATGATGATGCTGCATCTTTTAATTCTTTGAGATAGCTTATGCATTAATACAATGAAGATGTTTGTTGCTAAAAAAAGGTTGTGGAGCCTATCATAAATTAATTAAACAAGAAACGACAATAAAAAGTTTAAGGCTATGGTAACTCATCAAATAAACAAAGAGAAATTAAAAAAAAAACTTTTTAAATAAAATAATACAAGAAACTAAAATAAGCGACTATAAAATTAGAAATCTAAAATTTTGCTAAATTATTAAGAAAATTTGACATAGCCGATGACAAATATATAATTTGAAAAGTTTATAAAATGGAGAAAAACATCTACAGGTTTTTAACACAATTTATGAAGTTGAATGGTGTTGAGATATTTCAAAATAGTCTTGGATAAATTAATCCAAAGTTTTGAAACTTTGTAGAAGACTTCAATCTGAATTACTTATTTGCAGGGAATTTTGTCCAACCAAGGCTTGCAACTATAAGGTAGACTGAATTTTATAAAGTGGCAAGGACATAAATAGCCAGTCGGTGAAAATATTGATAACCGAATAGCCACATAAATTAAAAGATATATTATAGTCAATATATATATATAGTCAATATATATATATATATATATTTATATATATAATAAATGTATATATTTTATATATACTCAATGTATAATATATTTATACACACATTATACACTATTTACACAATATATAAATGACTGACAAACTTGGCTGGAAGAAAAATATTCTTCGTAAGTGACTTTCAGATTGGGTTAATTTTCAATTAGATTTGAAAGTTTTAAGTGTATTTCCGGTGAGATTCACCGTGGTGTGACGATTTGAGGGATGGAGGAGATAAAGAAAAAAGATGTGAGTAGAGATTTGGATCTATTTTTCATTTTAAATCGGCGGTCTTCGGCAGCGAGCTTTAAAGCTCCGCTATTAGATCTATCTCCCTCGCGACTCTCTTGGCTGGAAAATGGTGGTGAGGGAGAGGTCGTTTTTAGATCTAGAAAACGACTATGGCCAACAAAGAAAGAACGATAAGAGCGTCGAAATTCTAGTGAAAACATCGGCCAAAACACAAAGCAAAGGAAAAAATAGTGGTGAACGCGTAGGTGTGGTGGTGCGTGACCGGATTTCGACAAATACCAATCAGATCCAGCTACCATTTGAGATTCGAGCAAAAGAAGAAGAAAGTGCCATAGGAGAGGGGACGGGTAGTAGGTTGTGCATCGTCGTTGGTTACTCTAGTTCGCCGAAGTAACAAGAAAATGAAAAGAGAGAATGTTTTAAAGATTCTAAATTCTGAAAAGTAGGAAAAGGGTGTTACAAATGTGTCTTGAGATTTTAGGGTTTGTCTATAACTCGTTTTTATTTTGGATCTAAAGTGTATTTCGGGTCATATAGTCCAAAATTAGATAATTTAAATTGCTGACAGCCACATCATGTCCTTTTTCTTTTTATAAATGCAAAAAGTACTATTTTCTTGGACTCGTCTTTATTGATCCTATTTCTTTTTTAGTTTTGTTTTAAGAATAATAAAATCTTTATTTATTTAAAAGCTACTTAATTATCTTTATTGCACTGACTTATTTGAATGACACTTGATATAGAATTTGTTTTTATTAAAGAGAGATAATATTTGATATGTAGAATTACTATCTCTCATTTAATTATTATAGTCGGTATAAATGATTTTGATACTTTGCATAATTATTAGAGGATACGCTAGTCTTTCATTGATTGTATAAAGATTTAACTTCAAAGGGGTTTATAATCACATGATCAACTCAGCACTCATCGCTTTAATGTTTTGAGTCGGATGCATAAATATTTTTAATGGTATCACATCCAGATTCTTACTGAAATTAAAGACTATTGAACCTAATTAGTTCCTCTACTTAATATTCTCTCATGTTTAGTCCCTTCTCTCTACTTTTAAAAAATCATTAATACATGCACGTGTAAAATCAAGAATTAATTGGATTACACATGCAAAAGAGTATTAACTGCTCTACCGATATAATTAATTTTAAAAAAAAGATTTCATCTAGTGGATATATTAATAAGGGCAACCGGTACATAAAAAGACTCTCTTCAATACAAATTTAAGTTCGACCTTGCGAAAGAATTAGGGAAGTGCACAATTGTGTCATGAGGTGCAATGTACTTGATAAATACTATGAAGTTAGTTGGAGTTGTTAAAAGTTAGTTAAGGTTGTTAGAGGTTAGTTACAAGTTAATTAATTGGTTGTAGAAAGTAGTTAATAGTTAGTTAATGTGGTTAGTGTTAGATGATTCTAGAGGCACAATTGGTTGTATATATATGTGGCATTGTATTGTATTCTCAATTGATTTGAATATACATAATTTTTTCCTAAACTCTATCTTTGCTCTTCTCTGCTTCTGCTTCTATTTTTTCCTCTCATTTGTACAACTAACATCTCCTTGAGTTCAACTAGTCAACAATGGTGGATCATGTCATCTGATCGACCAAGCTGCAACTCATTGGAACAATGAGACTCAACATGGTATCAGAGCAGTGGTAATTTGACGCGGATAGATGGAGTTCCTTTACATGCAAAGAGGAATTCTATGGATTTGTGTGTTCGACACTAAATTCTGGGAGTGGAAAAGCATATTGAAGAATCATAAGTTCAATCGAGAAAAAAGATTAGTAGATTGGAGCAGATCGATTGATTGCAATAGTAATTGAAGTCGATAAGCTACAATAAGTAATAATGGAGAACAACACAGAAGATATAACAAGTGGAATTGCGACTTTAACAGTAAACATCGATCATAATCACCATCTGTATCTCTTTCCATCTGATGCACCAGGTTCACTATCTGTTGGAATTATGTCGAATGAAATGGATAATTACACATTGTGGAGTAGATCAATGAAGTTGGCTCTGTTAGGGAAGAACAAAGTAGGTTTTATCGATGGATCAGTAAAGAGAGAGGCTTTCTGTGCAGATTTAGCAAAAGTGTGGGATATGTGTAATGCAATTGTGGTGTTTTGGTTGATGGAAAATGTAAGCAAGAACTTACTCAGTGGCATGCTGTTTAATTCAGATTCACACAGTATATGGGAAGATTTAAGGGAGAGATTTTCCAAGATAAACAGTTCTAAAGCCTTCCAATTACACAAGAAAAACACAATCAGTCTCCATGTACAACTCTAGACTTAAAGACCTTTGGGATGAGTATGATTCTATTATACCACCACCAGCATGTTGTGCTAAATCCAAAGATTTTGTTGATCATTTACAATACCAAAGAATGCTACAATTCTTAATGGGACTAGATGAAAGCTATAGTCAAGCTGCAGATTATTATGCTGCAACAGATGCCAAGTCTGAACCAGGTATTTGCAATGATCAACCAGGAGGAAAGCCAAAGAATGGTTGCAAGGACAAGCAGGATGATGCAGGAAACAGTTGAATCTCCTGCTATGTTCACAGTCAGAAATGGAAGCGAGGAGTGGAATTCTGAAATAAAAGAAAACATACAATCCTAATGCCTTTTGTGACTCATGTCATCATGGAAGAAGAATTGGCTGATGTAGAAGGCTTATTTGTTATCGTATCCATCACATAGCTTACATACTCAGACAGGCTGACTCCATCGCCTATAGTCAGAAGCTATGAAATGTCATATTAAGATGGATTGCTTCAAATTGATGAAGTGTGACTTTCGTCACAAAACTGAACATACACAGGATGACTGTTACAAGATCAATGGATATCCTGAAGACTTCAAGAATAAAAGCAAGAAGGCATATGCGGTAACTGGTGGAAGTTTGCCTCTTGAAGATATAGGACATGTAGAAGAAATACACTGTCATAACATGAAACATATATACAAATAATATTTTGGAACCATTCATATTGGAGCTTCTGCTAAAGGAAGTGGTGATCCCTAGCTTGAGACTCAAACTCACCATGGATAAGGGTCTAATTCACAAAGCACACAACTTTTGTCAGCTTGCAATCACAATTAGAGATTGTGGTCACAACCTGCAGATGCAGTCTCACATAGCCAATTCACACTTAGTCAGCATCAACAACTCCTCAATCTGCTTAACAATAAGGGAGAGACTAGTGGTAGTGCTAATGTGGTAGGTAAATGTGTTTTTAATTCAGAAATGTTGATGAAATAGATAGTGGACATAGGTGCAATCAATCATATGGTTAGTGATCATAATTGCTTACAAAATAAAATTTTGACAGAAAGAACATGAGGAGTGCAATTACCTACGGGAGATTCAGCCAGAGTCTCACATGTTGGTGATTATCACTTAGGTAGAGGTGATGTTCTTAAAAATGTTCTTTGTGTGCCAACTTTCTAGTTCAATCTCATATCTGTGTCAAAAGTAACAAAAGAACTAAATTGTAGTGTCACTTTCTTTCCACAATATTATGTGTTTCAGGATCTCTCATACGGGAAGGTGAGGGGGATTGGTAATGAAGAAGAAGGATTGTACATATTATGCTTGGATACACAAAATAAGAAGGAAGAACTTAATAAGTGTCTGTCAGCCATACAATATGTAGATACAGTCATCTGGCACCAGAGGTTATGTGATGTACATATGACTGTTTTAAGGAAAATTTCATGTTTTAAGAATGATACTTCTTTTATTTTGAATAAGTGTGAAGTATGTCCACTAGCTATACAGACTAGGATTCCATTTCTAGTCAGTATTAGTAGGAAAATAAGACATTTTCAACTGTTACACATTGATGTATGGGGACCTTACAAAGTAGAAATATATAATGGAATGAGACATTTCTTGACTATTGTGGATGATTATTCCAGATGGACTTGGATTTTTTTAACGAGGTTGAAATTTGATGTAGTTACATTGCTTAAAAATTTATTTGTTGAAGTCAGTACTCAGTTTGAAATGAAGATTCAGATAGTGAGATATGATAATGGTACTGAATTTTTTAATCATAATTGTAGAGAGTTGTTTCAGCAGTATGGTGTGGTGCATGAAGTTCCTGTCCACACACACCACACCAAAATGGTGTAGTGAAAAGGAAACATAGACACATTCTAGAAACTGTCAGGGCAACAAGGTTTCAACTAGGCTTACCTGATATGTTTTGGGGGATATTGTGTGGAGGGGGTTGTGTACATCATGAATAGAATTCCTTCAACTGTCATAGGAAATAAGTCACCCTATGAGATGTTGTATAATAGAACACCATCACTTAACCATTTAAAAGTGATAGGTTGTTTGTGTTTTGCAACTATTCTGACTAAACAAGATAAGTTTAGCCCAAGGGTTGTAAGAGCAGTCTTTCTTGTGTATGGATCTGCACAGAAGGGATATAAGTTGTATGACATGGAGAATAGGACATTTTTCATGAGCAGATATGTGATATTTATGGAGACAATATTTCCTCTCAAAAGTAAATCAGATGATAATCTTAGTCATATCAAATCATAAGAAAATTTCTATTTTGACGATCTGGTTCATCCACAGAATGTTAATATCTCACCAGCAGACAACAGGTTGCCAGGAGAAGATGAACACATAAGTCCAACTTTGGAAGTTCAGGATACAACCCAGGATGTGTGTATTCCTGTAGAAGCACCACATGAGAATGCTGCAGACCACAGACAATTGGAAACTAATCCTTCAGAATATGATGTCAAAAGATCTACAAGGACCAGCAGGCCTCCTATCTGGCACACGGATTATGTCACCAAACATGGTTCTTCTAGCTGCTTATATTCAATATCTAATGGTGTTGATTATGCAAGCTTGTCACATAGGTGCCAAAGTTTTGTGGTTAATGTCTCACTTAACACTGAGCCACAAAATTACGCAGCAGCTGCAAAAGACAAGAGATGGGTTGAAGCAATGAGAACTGAGATTAAAGCTTTGAAGGATAATGGAACATGAGAGTTGGTCTCACTCCCAGAAGGAAAGAAGGTTATAGGATGCAAGTGGTTGTACAAGATTAAATACAAGGCAACATGAGAAGTGTAGAGATTTAAAGCTAGATTGGTAGCAAAGGGATACAATCAGTAGGAAGGGCTTGATTATTAGGAGATATTCTCACCAATAGTCAAAATGTCCACTGTGAGGTCAGTTATTGCCCTTGCAGCAGCCAAACAGTAGACCATTCAGCAAATAGATGTCTATAATACTTTCCTACAATGAGATCTATATGAAGAGGTATACATGGTAGTTCCATAAGACTTTGATGTAAAAAATAGGAAGAAACAGGTTTGCAGATTACTGAAATCCTTATATGGCTTGAAACAAGCATAAAGAAAATAGAATATCAAACTCACTACAGCCTTGATTTCATATGGATTTCAGTAAAGTCACAAATATTACTCTCTATTTACTAAACAGGAGAATGATAGCTTAGTGGTGGTGTTGGTGTATATAGATGACTTGCTAATTACTGGAAATGATACAGGACTCATTCAATCCACAAAAGAAACAATCCAGATAGCTTTTAAGATGAAGGATCTAGGAGAAACTCAGGTACTTTCTTGGAATTGAATTTGCAAGGAATTCTCAGGGTATATTAATGCATCAAAGGAAGCATGCATTGGAGCTCATATCAGATATGGGTCTTGCAGGTGCTAAGCCATCATATTCACCTATGGACATGAGTCAAAAGTTTATTACTACTGAGTTTGATCAACATGTTATTGCCATACTTCAGTCATCAAATTCAGATGTTGTTATGCCAGAACCAGATGAACCTCTATCAGACCCCAGTGTGTATAGAAGAATAATTGGTAGGTTGTTATACCTGACAACAACTAGACCAGATATTGCCTTTGCTGTGTAATGCTTGAGCCAATTCATGCAGGCTCCTAAAACATCACATATGGAGGCAGGTCTTAGGCTTGTTAGATATATTAAACAAGCACCATACTTGAGAATTCTTATGTCCAGAACTAGTGTTCCTCAGATCAGAGTGTTTTGTGATGCAGATTGGGGTTCATTGTTAACAGCAAAAGATCAATCACAGGTTACTTGGTGTTATTTGGCTCTTCACCAATATCATGGAAGTATAAGAAGCAAGTGATAATTTCTAGAAGCTCAGTAGAAGCTGAGTACAGAGCTATGGCTGCCTCAGTAGCTGAGATAATCTGGCTTGTTGGTTTATATCATGAACTTGGAGTTAAAGTTCAGACACTAGTTTCAGTTTTCTCAGAAAACAAATCTGACATCCGGATTGCAGCTAATCCAGTCTTTCATGAACGCACAAAACACATTGATATAGACTGTCATTTCATTAGAGAAAAGATTCAAGAAGAGCTGATCCACACTGTGTATTTGTCCTCTGCTAACTAGCTAGCAGATTTGTTCACTAAGGCCCTTGGTCGACCACAGCATGAACACTTGATGTTCAAGCTAGGCATGAAGAATATCTTCATATATCCTAGGTTGAGGGGTGTGTGTGAAAGAACTAGGGAAGTGCTCAATTGTGTCATGAGGTGCAATGTACTTGATAAATACTATGAAAGTTAGTTGGAGTTGTTAAAAGTTAGTTAAGGTTGTTAGAGGAACGTTACAAGTTAGTTAATTGGTTGTAGAAAGTAATTAATAGTTAGTTGGTGTGGTTAGTGTTAGATGATTCTAGAGGCACAATTGGTTGTATATATATATATATATATATATGTGTGTGTGTGGCATTGTATTGTATTCTCAATTGATTTGAGTATACAGAAAATCTTCCCAAACTCTATCTTTGCTCTTCTCTACTCTACTTCTGCTTCTTTTTTTCCTCATTTGTACAACTAACATCTCCTTGAGCTCAACTAGTCAACAATGGTGGATCATGACATCTGATCGGCCAAGCTGCAACTCAATGGAACAGTGAGATTCAACAGACCTATTAATAAAAAGAAAGCAATAAGATTTTGAATTTGATGTTTAGATATTTTCACAAAAATTAATTTATGCATGCGTTAAAAATCTTTTTTTATTTCTTAAAGTTTGAATCCATTTAGTAATATAAATTGTTCATATTTTTGTTTATTAATGTCAGAGAGCTTGTCCGTTGTCCTTCATTAGTTGTGGAAGTGTTTCCAAATGGATTTAAATGATTCTAGATTACTCCATTGATTGTCTTAAGGTTTTGGATCCGATTCATTCATTCATATAGTATCATAATCAAATTTTGTTGAACCAGCTGTTCCACATTTACGTCATATTAATTCTATTGCTCTTTCTTTTTTCAACTCAGTCAATGGAGCTATTGTAGTTTTCCCTTATATCTCTAAATTCAACCTATCAGACCATATTGCTCAAGGCCTATTCATTAGCCTGTTGAGTCTATTATGTCTTTCTTTTCTCGAGACCTGGGACTCCAATTGAGCATTATCTCTCCACATGATAGATAGAAAATAAACATCCGCAAGGTAGCTAAGTTGGTGTAGCAGTAGAGCGCGAGACCGCAAGGTCACGAGTTCGATCCCCTGCATAAACCTTCTTGGTTGAGCCTGTCACACATGGCTTGCCAAGTGTGGTTAATCAGCTGACGTGGTTTGCAGGCTATTGCGTCAGTCCGGAGTTTACCCCGTGCGCACTCGAGAGAGTAACGGCTGCGGGTTCCTTCGTCAAAAATAAATAAATAATAATAATAATAATAATAATTAAATAGAACTATAGATTCTAGAACCGAGTAATACGTGAAGAAGGTATTCTAAGAGTATTCCTCATTAGTTGTGCAAGAGTTTGCAAAGGAATTTAATTAGGCGATCCTAGACTGCTTTAGCATAGTATATTGTTTTTATTTATGTATGTGGGGTAATTTAACACGTCATGATACTATTGCCTCTACCCTAATCTTCTATCAGTTAGTCCTCCCCAAGCATGATACTATTCTTTTACGTACTATATACCTATATATATCTTTGTCCATTTCTCTTGACACCTTCTTCAACATTACAATACCATTTCTCTTCACCCTCAACAATGAAAGGAGAAGTATGCTTCTCTCTCTCTTGTGTTTTCATGTTTCCATTTTCCAATATTTGATTGAAATAATCTGTTTGTATATGAAAAGCTGATTGTCTGTTATTTTCTTATTGCTTTTTATCACTTCATTTTTTCCTCATACTCGAAATCCGGGTCGGAGCTATAGGGGCGGAAAGTGATTCATTCGAATCTCCTTTATCAGAAAATTAAACTGTATATATACAAAGTCAAAAGTTCTTTTTATATGTATATTGTACATGATGAACCCCTTGATGAAAATTCTACCTCCGGCCTAAAAATGGAGAAAAATTATCACTTATTCATTTTCCTCCAATCTCCCTTCTTTTTTGTTCTCTTATCATGTCTCTGTGTTTAGCTACATGTTTTGTATATCACTGTGGGCCTATATACAACTTCAAGATTTAACACTAGTATTACTGCATTCTCTTTGTGAGCATCTATATATATATATTCTTTTCTCTAGACGTATCCAAGAAAGGGGTGAGAGAGAGGAATAGTTTTGCAATAATTATATTTTGGAAGTAATTAGATGTTTTCAATGGTTCTACCCGAAAGAGAATTCAGTTCTTCTTGGTCGTGAATATCTGAACTAATTGTGTGTTGTTCAAGAATTCTTGTTTAAGCCGTTCATATATTTGCATTGCTAATTAAACTCTTTGTTCTTTCTGTATATCTATACTAATTTCTACTTTTCATTTTCATTTTCATTTTCTATTCAAGGTTATGTGGCCAAGATTGGTAGCTAGTAAGGTCCTAAAGAGATTGGGGAGCACCCATTTTGTGGCAGATTTTCGAAGTGATGATTCTGAAATTTTATTAGAGATTCCTCATCGTTTTGATAAAAATTCCTTAAGTTCTGATGACATGATTTTCAGTGATCCTCATCAGGAAACTCAAAATTACAGGTAATTATTAATTAGTAGTGATACCTCATGAATATCCTGACCACTAATTAGATATTAGTGGTTAGAAATCAACCAATGAAATTCTTGAAACATGTATTCTATTTTATTATATTGTTTTTTATTTAACCAAAAGAAGGAATGATACTAGGAGATTCCATAAAGGAAATTAATAATATCATCGTAACACCGGAGGTTATGATGGGACAGATATATACGATCCTTCTGTCTTTAGTTAGAGGTTTGGGATTCGAATCATGAAAGAAAAAATTATGATAGGGAGCGTTTCCGCCTTTAAGGGTTCATATGCAACACGAATTCAAATTAGTCGAGCTAGTGAAATTCGAATACTTCCAAAGATTGTATGCATTATAGGTCTCCGATTCGAGCCCTGGTAATAGAAAATATCAAGATAGGGTGCACTCCCCCCACCCCTCTTTAATGGGCATTACATGATACTAATGTGAATTTGTCGGACCAATGAATTTCAGATACATAATAGTTATACCAAAAATAATAATTTTCTCGGTTGTTTATAGTATAATTTCTAGTGTTATTTTTCATGGCTTATAATATCATATACACAATGGTTTATTTTCACAGGGTTTTTGTTAATACATGGAACGTTGGAGGAGTTGTACCAACTGATGACTTCAATGTGGATGATCTGCTCGGCACGTGCCACACCTCATGTGACATCTACGTTTTCGGGTATTTTCTTATTATTTTCCAAAATATATTTTTTAAATTTCCAAAATTTAATCATATTTATTCATGACATTAAAAAAAGTTGAAATTAGCTATGAACTTCGTTGTTAATTCGTCGCTAACTTTTTTGTAGCTAATAAATTTTTTTGATAATATATCACTAATATGTTTCTAAATAGCATTAGTGAAGAATTTTGATGTTTATCTATAGAATTTATCCGTTGCTAATTCATGTTTTTTTTTGGGTAAAAATGTGAAGGTTTCAAGAAGTGGTGCCACTAAGAGCAGCAAATGTTCTTGGATCAGAGAGTGGAAAAAATTCAGCAAAGTGGAATTCTTTAATAAGAGAAGCATTGAATAAGAAAGGAAAGGAATATACAAATTCTCATGAAATTGATGAAAATAATAATGGAGAATTATTTCCACAAGAATTCAGTTGTATTATCAGTAAACAAATGGTGGGAATATTAATTTCAGTCTGGGTTCGAAATGATTTTCGATCGTTTATTCGAAACCCTAGTGTTTCTTGTGTTGGCTGTGGCGTCATGGGTTGCTTAGGGAACAAGGTAATTAATTACTACTAATTAATATTATTTCATCTCCAAGTTTTATTTAATAATATAATTTTCATCACATAATTCCAACTTCCCAAAGAAAGAAATAGTTTTTTTCTCGCTAGCGAAGTCGGGATATTCTGTGTTTAAAGATAATTTTTAATTTTAAAGTTATATATTTGGTCGGTCGACCAGAATTAATTGCTCCAGCTAGCCAAATATATATAAATTATCACTAATTATGTATAAGTTGTATGTACATATTTTGCATTTGCCGACTATTATTTTTAGTGGTATTTATACGGTGTAAAAATTCCTTTTAATTTCTACTTCCTCCGTCCCATTTTATGTAGCAAACTTTTCTTTTTGTTTCCCTAAAAAAAAGAATAACACATCTTCATATTTAGTAATAATTTAACTCTAAATTTCTCAATTTTATCATTAATGAGATAATTTATAGTCACATGAATATATTTGTTGTTTCTCTTGCACGGTATGTTTTAAATTTTTTATTATTTCTTAAATTATGTGTCTAGTCAAACATGACCACATAAATTGAGAAGAGGGAGTATTATTATTAAAACAGATTAACTCAAGCATATTAATTTTATTCATATTACAAATATTTTTCTTTAATTCTCTTATTTTCTTGAGAACAAATTCTCAATATCTTTTGTTTGGTATTTAATTATGTCTAAATTAGTTATCTCTTGCAGGGTGCAGTATCAGTTAGATTTCAATTACATCAAACAAGCTTATGCTTTGTGTGCAGCCATTTAGCTTCTGGGGGTAGAGAAGGAGATGAGAAAATTCGCAATTCAAATGTTGCTGAAATATTTTCAAGAACAATTTTTCCCAAAGGCCCTTCACTTGAATTGCCAAGAAAGATTCTTGATCATGAGTATGTCAACAATATTAATTAAGTTCTTTTAATTTAATTTATTGTTTTTTTAAGTTCCCATCCGATGTCAGTAATTCACTTTGGGGCCTTGACATATCCGGATTCACTAACAGAATTGCTAATATCTAACGGAAATTTTCGATGGAAGTCGTCGAAAATTCCTTACTGACGAGCTGAATTTCGAGGGGACATCTGTCGGATATTAGCTATTTTCTGATAGTGATTCACATTGTTTAAGGCCCAATTAAAAGGAGGAGGCGCTCCCAACCAGAAATTTTTTCGTTCTCAGGGTTAAAACCTGAGGCTGAGACCTCTAGCTCTTGTTAAGGGGGTATGCATTACAGTTATCCAACCACAACCCTTGCTGGTTAATTTAGCTGAATTAACTCAATAAAAACCGTCCAAATTGAAACGATTAGTTAACGATTACTTTGATTAATCAATTCTTTAAGCTAATTTTTTAATATATTTGTGTAATAAGACATGAGTAAGTCCAGAAAATTAAACTTAACAACCATTTAGTTATTGGTTGTTGAAGAGTTAAACATTGTTTTGTTAGTTGAAGCCGCCAATCGAATCACAATTAACATCTCATGATTATTTAATCACCTTTTAAACATATTATAATCTTGTTATAGTAATAGTCTTGAATAGGTAGCTAAAAAATGAAAAGAATACAAAAGAAAAGGACAATTTCCAAGTTGGGCAAGTTGTTTATTAAATATCAATTGACCTTCAACAAGTTGTAAAAGTATAACATTTTTCCTGTACTAACGGTAGGAAAAGTTGATTATTATTACATTAAGAATACAAAAATCAGTTTAAAAAGTAAATATCTACATGACATCACAATCATTTGTACATGAAGAACACATATATCATTTTCAAAAAGTAATTATGTATCTTCATGACATCACTTTTAACCTAATTTTTGTATTGGTTGGTTGCAGCCGAGTGATTTTGCTTGGAGATTTGAATTACAGGATTTCTTTACCAGAATCAACTACAAGAATATTAGTGGAAAAAGGTGAATGGAATGCGCTCTTGGAAAATGATCAGGTAGCTTATTATAAGTACTAAATATATGAAGATACTGTTTCTCTTGTAAATTTCAAAATAAGGAAATTCGAATCTAGAAGGGGAGACTTGGAGCAATGATAAAGTTGTCTATGTGTAACCTATATGTCAGGGCTGCTAATGCTTAATTTTCTACATCACACCCTCTTAAGGTGCGACCCTTTTTTGGACCCTGCGTGAATGCAGATACTTCGTGATGCTCTTTAGGAAATTCGGAGGTTAAAGGGAGCCAACAGTAAAGTTTGTTTCCATGTGACTTATATGTCACGGGTTCGAGCCATGAAGTCATCTACTTATGCTTGCATCAGGGTAGATTGCCTACATTACACCTCTTAGAATGCCACCCTTTTTAAAATTCTACGAGAAAAAGGAATACTTCTTGTATCGGATTGCCCTTAATAAATTTGAAGCCACTAGAACTAATACTTTAAAATTTTGTCATGATAAAACATATAGTTGAGGATGGAGCTCATGGATGGACAAGTATTTGAAGGTTGGCAAGAAGGAATGATCAAATTTGCACCTACATACAAATATTATCCAAATTCGGGTGATTACTATGGTAGACCAGAGGTGAAAAGAGGCGAAAAGAAACGTTCTCCTGCATGGTAAGTTTAAAGAATTTTAACACTGTTAGTATAGTTTAACAATTTTAACGGCTTATAACAAATTATTTCTCTATTTTTAGGTTTTCATATCATACTTTATATATATAACATGTTGTAGCTGGTAACATAGTTTGTTTTAAAGATTTCAGATCTCATATTTTTAGGAGGCTTACCTTCCTTTGGATGATTTAACAGTGTAAAAAATTGTTTACACTAATGGTATATAATTAAAGCTTAAACTCTTTACATGTTTGCTTAATACGTGAAAATATGAACTCACACTTCGTGATGATGGTAATTAAATTATATATAGGGTAAATTATAAACACCCCTAAAATATGATTCAGTTATAGATATATTTCCTGTGTTAGAAAATCAGACACTTATATAACAAAGACTAATTAATGTTTTTCCTATTGAAACTATATATTTTAGGTGTGATAGGATAATATGGTATGGAGAAGGGTTAAAGAAACAACTATATGCAAGGGGTGAGTCAACATTATCAGATCACAGACCAGTGAAGGCAATTTTCAGCATACAAGTAAGAGTTTCAAGAAAATTGAAGAGATTACAAAGTTTATTTTTATCAGAAAGATTTGATCAGATCACAAGCCACTTAGAGATGCACTCAGCATATGTAATGGAAGATTAAGCCTTCAACTTAAAGATATATAATATATAACACACACACACACCCTTTACCACCACATGTACACAATGTATAATATTGTGTGATCTTGGTGCTTTTGTATTATAAATGTAAAAATATAATCCCATCATTATTTTCATTAATGAATGAGTATATATACAATTTACAATCTCTATAATATGGAAAATATTATTCCTATTCTAATCCCAAAATCCTATTTTATTTGTACAAGAATTCTACAATTATAGTAAGTGTACAATGCTAATTAAATACAACAATACATTACTAAAACTACGTGATATACATGGTTATGTATACCGTATATATCACGGTCCAACTAGGCTTGTGTTTCCTTGATATACACGGTATACACAAGGCATTGTATATGTTGTGTATATCGTGTATATCACGGTACACTTTATCACACCCCCGCAGTCATAGTGAGCGGTCATCGTACGCTGAGACTATCCTTAAAATCCTCAAATAGAACCGAGGGAAGACCCTTAGTAAAGATGTTTGCAATTTGGTACCGAAAAGGAACATGTAACACGCATACTTGTCCACGAGCTACCTTTTCGCGAACAAAGTGGATATGTTTAGTGCGCTGATGTTGAACCGGATTACCAGAAAGATAGACTGCACTAACAGTATCACAATAGACCAAGGTAGCTTTCTGAATGGGAAAGTGAAGTTCTAAGAGAAGATTACGTAACCAACATGATTCAGAGACCACATTGGCTACCCCTCGATACTCGACCTCTGCACTGGAGCGTGATAAGGTAGACTGTCATTTTGCAGACCATGAGACCAAGTTATCACCAAGAAACATGCAGTAACCAGACGTGGAGCATCGTGTATCCGGACATCCACCCCAATCAACATCTGTGTAAGATACAAGTGTAGAGACCGACGATGGATATAGATGCAAGCCATAGTCAAGTGTTCCCTGGATGTAACGTATAATGCATTTGAGCGTATTCATGTTCTCAAACCGATGATCATGCATAAACAAACACACCTGCTGAACGGCATAAGTAATGTCAGGTTCGTCAAAGTAAGATACTGAAGTGCACCTGCAAGGCGATAGTGGGTGGAATCCTCGTACTTAGTGTCAGATGTAACACTCAGCTTTGGTTGAGTATCAACTGAAGTAGAAATAGATTTACAAGATGACATACCAGTTTTTTCAATGATCTCAGCGGCATACTTCCTTTGTGATAAAAACAGACCACCTGAATGACAAGTGATAACAATCCCCAAGAAATAACTTAAGGAGCCCAAGTCTTTCATAGCAAATTCGAAATCGAGAAGTGTCATGCTAGACTTGCGCAGATTATCAGACGAAGCAGTCAATATAATATCATCGACATACAACAAAATGTATGCCAAGGAAATACCACGACGATATATAAAGAGACAATGATCAGACATGCTGTGAGAAAAACCAATAGAAGATACATAATCTGCAAATCTTTTATACCAAGCCCGTGGGGCCTGCTTAAGTCCATACAAGGACTTCTTCAGCAAACAGACATGATGAGGATGATTGGGATCTCAAAAACCCAAGGGCTGATGCATATAAACTCTCCTTAAGATCACCGTGTAAAAAAACATTTTTCACATCCAACTGATGAATGGGCCATGCCTTTGAGAGAGTCAAACTGAGAACAGTATGAATAGTAGCTGGTTTGACCACCGGACTAAACGTTTCACCATAATCCACGCCAACCTGTTGAGTTTTACCATGCCCTATAAGACGAACCTTATGCCTCTCAAAAGAACCGTCAGAATTTTCTTTATGAGTAAAAATCCACATAGACTGAATAATATTAACACACCGAAGGACGGGGCACCAACTCCCACGTCTTATTTTCAATAAGAGCATTATATTCGTCAGTCATAACCAATTTTCAATTCGGGTCATTTAAAGCGGACACAAGGTTACGCGGGAGAGCGGAATTAAGGACATTAGAATTGAGATTAAAATGTCATTTTGGTTTAAAAATACCCTTTTGAGTACAAGTAATGGGCCCTTGACTCGAGGAGGAATTGGATGGATTTTGGGCAATGTGTGGAATGAGGACGGACTGGCCAGCAGGCAGTGGGCCTGTGGACCCAACAACTAGAACTTAGGGCCCAATAACTGAAACAAAGGGTGAAACAGGGAAGGAAGCCGAGCCAACCCTGGGCAGAATTGGCGGAATAGTATCGAGAATGGTACTGGGTCGCGATTCAGGCCCAACAGACGATCCAACAGGAGCAGTGGCGATGGGAATTTGTGGGCCAACAGGCAGTGGGCCTGCTGGCGGATTTTGGTCATGGGTCAAGTCAGATAAATAGTGCATAATATACAGTGAGACCCCGTCATCCAAAAAATTATACGAACTAGGCACGGAACTACATACATTCGCAAATGAAAATTGAGTTTCATCAAAAATCACATGGCAACTAATAATGCTTTTATTGGAGGATAAATTAAAACACTTGTAACCACAATGATTAGATGGGTAACCCAAAAATACACAAGGGTAGAACGTGCTTGAAGTTTGTTAATTGTAGTTGATGGAAAAAGAGGATAATATAAACACCCTAAGATGAGAATACGATTGATCTTTATTGTAAAGAAGTTTTAAGTGGGGAATTATGTTGTAGGTTTTTGTTAGGAAGTATGTTAAGGAGGTAAGTAGCCATTTGTAGGGCATGATGCCAAAAAGAAGGGGGTACGGAAGCATGTGCTAATAAATTTTGGACAATATTATTAATGGTACGAATTTTTCATTCGGCTTTCCCATTTTGTGAGGACGTATAAGGATAAGAGAAACGAAAAACAATGCCATTAGCATCAAAAAATTTCCTAAACAACCCATTATCATATTCTTTGTCATTATCACATTGAATATTTTTGATTTTCTGTTCGAATTGGGTACAAATGAATGCTCTAAATTTTAAGATTGTGGACAAAACTTGAGATTTTTTCGATAACAGAAATGTCCATAAAAATTAGAATAATCATCCAAAAATAGAACACAATAACAATGGCCCAAAGAACATAGAACGGGAGATATCCATAAATCGCTATGAATAATGTCAAAAGGCATCAAAGTACGAGAAGTAGATGCTACAAATGGTAATCTAACATGTTTCCCTAACGGACATGAATGACAAATTGGAGTACTACGCGTACCCTTACAAGAAATAAAATTATTTTTATGCAAGGAAGAAATAATTGACGACCCAAGATGACCCAAACGTGCATGCCACAAGGAAGGAGCTAGAGCTGCAAACGTCGATGGCATGGCCTGACTCGAGGAAGTGGTGGTGGTTGTGATTGGATAAAGATCTCCCCTACTATTGCATCTCATGAGAGGTATCCCTATTTTGAAATCCTTCACAAAAAATCCAAATTGATCAAAATTAACAGAAACCTAATTATCAGTGGTGAATTTTCGGACAGACACCAAATTTTTAATTAAGTTAGGGGCATGAAGGGTATTTTTCAAGATAAACTGAGGATGTGTGGGAGACAAAGTTGTATGACCGGAACTACAAATTGGAATTGAGTTGCCATTACCAATAATAATGCCACGATTTCTTCTCAAATTGAAATAAGACGAGAGAGTACCTTGGTCGAACGTCATGTGAGAAGTGGCGCCGGTGTCCATGTACCAATTCGCGACTAGATGATTTAATCCAAGTGTATGCATAGCGGCCTTAATATCAGTGGGATTTGGGATCGGATCTGGGCCCGCAACATTGAAGGCCTGCTGGGGATGAGGCCCAAGCAGACCAGCCTACTGACCCAACCCGAATGCTGCTGGTTGTTGTTGTAAGAACCCGAGAAATTAGACATGTGATTGGGCTGGACCGGGGCCCAAGTTCCTTGGAAATAACTAGGAGGGCAGTATGCGGGACTGGGCCACTGGCCGCTGGTCCAGGCCCACTGCCAAGGGGCCTAGGGCTAATACCATGCAGGCTGGGGCCTAGAACCCGAGGCCTACCGCCGGTGTTGTTACTATTTTGTCCGCCGATGTTGTTGCCACCACGATTTTCCCATTATTTTTACGGTTTTGACCCTTCTTGCCGCTACCGTTGTTGCAGTTTTGGCCCGAATTGTCAACAAAACTATGAGAGTTATCGGGCGTAGTCATCATCGCCACGGAACTTGCACCGGTAGCCACCTTTTTTTCCAAACCGGCTTCTTCTAACGTGAGCATCGAACGAGCTTGATAAAAAGGTGGAAGTGGATTACTTTGACGGAGTAAAGTCCGAACGTCATTATAGGCCTACAACCATTTGTAGAACAAGACGATTATTGGTAACAGACGCTCTAATGTTATGGAGTTGGTCCGCCAATTCCTTGAGCCGTTTACAATAAGCTGGAATATTTGGAAAATCTTCCATGCTAACTTGTGAAAATTCTTGCTCAAGAGTGACAACTCGAGAATGTTTGTTATCCTGGAATATATGACGCAATCTATTCCACGTATCCATAGTCGTAGTGTCTAGTTCAATGATCGTCTGTAAAAGGTCGATAGAAATAGTGGAGTAAATCCACTGAAGGACGGTAGCATCTAGGGTTATCCATAACTTAGGATTCTCTTCGGTAGTAGGTACATCTTGTGTACCAGGTGTCGGAGGAATTATTTGATGGAGGACTTGATGTGAAAGTGCGTGCATTTTGAACAATTCCGCCCACGTCGCATATTGGACGTTTTCCATTTCAAGAACAATAGGGATGTGGTTCTTGATGTTGAAAATAGCAAGGGCAGGATGAAACATGTTCTTCGAGGTAGACATAACGAAAGAATAATAATTTAGGAGGGATTATAAAAGGAAATTTGGAAAAAGAAAGAGAAAGGATGCTCGGCCGAGAAGGGGTGGTCGAAATCTGAGAACAAAGTTGGGAGAGGAGCAGAAGTATTTTAGTCCTAGACTTCTGATACCATGTAAGAATATACTTCCTTGATTATTTTCATTAATGAATGAGTATATATACAATTTACAATCTCCATAATATCCTATTCTAATCTCAAAACTCTATTCTATTTGTACAAGAATTCTACAATTATGGTAAGTGTACAATGCTAATTAAATACAACAATACATTATCAAAACTACGTGATATACACGGTTATGTATACCGTATATATCACGGTCCAACTAGGCTTGTGTTTCTGTGATATACACAGGCATTGTATATGCTATGTATATCGTGTATATCACGATATACTTTATCAATAAATATGAGATCAAAGAAAAGAGCCCCTTTTTATGACTTGATCCATTTTTACCGGTATAAATATGAATATTTTGAATTATGACCCGTGCCAGAAATTCTGCTAAGGAAATTAAAGAGAAAATACAAGAATCTACATTTGGAACTCATTCAAAACGAATTGAGATTACTAGTGATAGACGATGGCCTAAAGCAAATTTTGAACCACCTTACTCAATGTACTAAAAACATGTTAAGAGGATTCAACGAATCATATATATACAAAAGAAATTATTTTTATACTATCTACAAATACGATTTTGAACAAATTGAAGGAGATCTAATTAAACTTCTTTGTCTCTAATTAGCTTCGCCTCTGATTATATATATAGAGAGTTATATCAAATTATCGATCGTATGAATTTATAGCGTACATAACATAACTCTAAAATTAAGTTGGAACTAATCAAGATCAATATGTAGCTAGAAATCTATTGACAAAATTCATATTAAGACTATATACTTTTTATTGCACGTAATTCATTTTTTCAAGGACGCAAATAATATAACACCCTTAAATAACTAGATATTATTGTTAGAATATTATTATTAATATTATTATTAATGATAGTATCATTTTATGTATGGTAAGTAGTAAAATGATAATTAGGAATATGTTAATTAGGAAGATTAGAGGCTTGATTTCCTCTTCACATTTATTTGTATATTTTGTATATATTATTCCCTTAATGGAAGAATACAATTGAGGAAACATTTTCAAATTATTACATGGTATCAGAAATTTAAGGAAAAGATCCAAAATATTTTTCCCTACCAATTTCGGTTGTCTTCCTCCCAAAAATCCTAGTTTGGCCGAAATTTTCTTCCATTTTTTTTAATTTTCGGTACTCCAATGTGATCATCCTCCATTTCAACCAACTATGCCTGAATCCAAATCATCTTTTCATCCTGCCCTTGCTGTCTCAAACATCAAAACATATGTTTTCGTCAAACTAGAAATGGAAACCGTTCATTATGCAACTTGGGCGGAATTATTCAAAATATGTTGTCGTGCTCACAAAGTTCTTCATCATATAATTCCTCCAAAAGATGGAAAAGGGAAGGAATTAACATCCGATGCAGACAAGGAATTGTGGGATACACTTGATGCCACAGTCCTTGGTTGGATTTATGCAACAATCACCACTGACTTGTTGCATACAATAATGGAACCGGATTCAACAGCCATGGTGGACTGGGAATGCTTGTGAGATATCTTTCAAGATAAACAAAACTCTCTCGCTGTTACATTGGAGCAGGAGTTCTCAACCATTGACATGGCAGATTTCCCTAATGTTTCTGCATATTGTCAACGCCTCAAAGTGTTGGCTGATCAATTAAGAAACGTTGGTTCACCGATACTAATAACCGATTAGTCTTATAATTTGTTGACGGTCTCACCGATGCATATAGCGGTGTGGGAACACTAATCCGTCAAAGTAATCATCTACTTTTATTTTATCAAGCATTGTCCATGCTTGTGCTTGAAGAGTTGGGCTTTGCAAAAAAAGCTTCAACTATTTCAAATTCCACCATTGTCACTTCCTCAAATGATGATAATATTTTAACCCTTCTCACAAAATAAGGGACAAAAAGGATGTAATAATAATAAGAATAAGGGTGGAAATCGCGGAAATAACAAAGGTGGAGACCACTTACCTATTGAATATTCTTCCTCATAAAAACATGTCTTACCAAGCTCCACTAAAAATGCTTTATTTACGAGAGCTCTCCTATCTTCATTTAAGAGTGTTTGGTTGCCTTTGCTACCCCCTCTTTCCATCCACCACAATCACAAAACTCCAACCCCGGTCTACTTCTGTGTCTTCTTGGAATATCCTACTAATCATCGCAGTTACAAATGTTACGACATTTCTTCCAAAAGAATAATTATAAGTCGTCACGTAATTTTTGATGAAACAGTTTTCCCTTTTACCAAGATACATGAAATCGGGACTCATACTTATGATTTTTTGGATGATGATAAGCTTTCGTATCTAACACATTGTTTCCACAGCTCGGTACCCACTGGTTGTGCTGGAAATACGAGTTTGGGCCCACTAGACCAAAGAACGATGGCCCAGCCGCTTGACAATTCAGTACAACAACCTGGGCCTTCGGTTCTGAGGCCCAATCACCTTCTCTCAATCTCACAATCCACACAGCCACGGCCCACTGAAAACTTGGGCCACCTCTCGGCTTTAGGCCCAATCCCGAACCCAAGGGTCATTGAGCCCACTGCCACTGGGACGCCTAGCATTCGAAATTCCTCACTCTCGGCCAGTGGCGTCCAGTCCACTGGCCATGCCAATCGTCCAGTCACCCGTAGTCAATATGAAATTGTCAAACCCAATACCAAATATAGCCTACACACCCAGGTCTCGAAATCACATTTGTCTCGTAACCCAGTGTCTGCTCTAAAGGATCCGAATTGGAAAATGGCCATGGATGATGTATATCATGCTCTAATTAAAAATAGGACGTGGGATTTAGTACCTCATCCATCTAATACTAATATAATTCGGTCTATGTGGATTTTCAATCATAAAGAAAAATCTGATGGAACTTTTGAGCGGCATAAGGCCCGTCTTGTAGGTGATGGGAAGACACATCAAGTTGGTGTAGATTGCAGGGAGACGTTCAATCCAGTGGTCAAACCGACAACTATCAGAACAATTCTAAGTATGTCTCTCTCAAAAGGATGGCCCCTTCATCAATTGGATGTCAAAAATGTCTTCCTCCATGAACACCTCAATGAAACTATCTACATGCACCAACCGTTGGGATACAGAGATCTCAAATATCCCAATCATGTGTGTTTGCTCAACAAATCATTATATGGACTGAAGCAGGCCCCCAGGGCGTGGTATAAGCGGTTTGCAAATTTTGTGTCACACATTGGTTTTTCTCACAATCGTTCCGATAATTCTCTATTTATTTATCGTCAGGGTAATAATATTGTTCATCTTCTTTTATATGTGGATGATATTATCCTAACAACATCATCAGACTCTCTTCGCAAGAGTATCATGTCACAACTTGGTTCTGAATTTGCTATGAAAGATCTTGGTCCACTATACTACTTTCTAGGAATTGATGTGACACGCCATGCAGGTGGATTATTGCTCTCCCATAAGAAGTATGCATCTGAGATTGTTGAACGAGCTGGAATGTCATCTTGCAAACCTTCGGCAACTCCGGTAGACACTAAGTCTAAATTGAGTGTCACCTCAAGCAAACCATTTGCCGATCCAACATTATATCGCAGCCTAGCAGTAGCTTTGCAGTATCTCACGTTCACCAGGCCGAATATTACTTATGCAGTGCAACAAGTGTGCTTATTCATGCATAATCTGATGGAGGAACATATGCATGCTCTAAAACGCATTGTGAGATATATTCAGGGCACTCTGGAGTATGGATTACATCTATACTTGTCCTCCATTTCCAAACTTGTCACTTACACGGATGCAGACTGGGCAGGTTGTCCGGACACCAGACGTTCCACATCAGGTTATTGTGTTTTCCTCGGTGACAATTTAATCTCCTGGTCTTCAAAAATACAAGCCACGGTATCACGTTCCAGTGCTGAAGCAGAATACCGTGTTGTTGCCAATGTTATGTCTGTCTCTTGTTAGATTAGAAATTTGTTACTTGAACTTCATTGCCCAATTCCAAAAGTCATACTGGTATACTGTGATAATGTTAGTGCAATCTATCTCTCAGGGAATCCGATCAATCATCAACGCACTAAACATATTGAGTTAGATATCCATTTTGTTCGTGAGAATGTGGCTCGCGGACAAGTGCGAGTGTTACATGTCCCGACACGTCATCAAATCACAGATATTTTCACAAAAGGACTTCCGCTGGTATTATTTGAAGATTTTCGGGACAGTCTCAGCATTCGCCGCCCTCCAACTTCGACTGCGGGGGAGTGTTAGAATATTATTATTAATGATAGTATCATTTTATGTATGGTAAGTAGTAAAATGATAATTAGGAATATGTTAATTAGGAAGAAGATTATTAGGGATTGATTAGGAAGAAGATTATTAGGGATTGATTAGGAAGATTAGAGGCTTCATTTCCTCTTCACATTTATTTGTCTATTGTATATATTATTCCATTAATGGAAGAATCATTTTCAAATTATTACAATGATAAGCGCATAAAAACTCATATCCTAGATATTTATCTAAAAACGTAACGAATTTCTAAACTTAAATTAGTAGTAGCTAGTACTAGTAGTAAAACATTTCAAGTGAAAGCACAAGCTGATTAGTATATTATGTAAGTTGGAATATTTTATTCCACCATGTTATTATCAGTGACCACTATATGTCCAAATCATTGCTTTCTCCATCCATGGTTTTGCATATTTAATTTTCATTTTTATTTTATAATTTTACTATCCAGACTGGCTCTTCAATGCAACTCTCAATTAAAAATAGTCCACCTTCTTTTGTTTTACTAAAATTATTGGGTAAAGAAATTGAAGGATTTGCAAATGATTGGTACCATCTTTCAAGCAATTTGATTGGACAGGATCAACCAATCAGAGTGGAGAAATTCATACATAAATTAACAAAACTTGATTACTTTGGATGGTACATACATACACACGTTACAATTTTTTTTTATTCAAGAAAAATATAGTACACGCCATTTTTATCCTTTATTTTTATTTTTATGTGTGGACTTGGTTGTTGGTTTGTGAAGGATTGAAATCAAAGCCTGAAAACTCAACACTAGAAGCATGAGAATTTGCAACAATCCAAAAATAATTGAGAAAACTCGTATCTACAACCCATTATGTAATTAACATCCATCCTTTTGAATTAATTATTTAGTTTTAATGTTTTGAATCAAGTAATAGTTGTCTACCATACGATGATCAACACTCAGGAATGTGATGGGATGAATGAAATTTCTCGTCCCTTAATCAAAATTCTCAAGTTCGAGCCTTGCGAATAATTTTTTTTTTAGTAGAGAGCATTTTCCGACGATCTTTTAGTGGGCTCTACGTCGAGTGAATCTAGATTAGTCAGACCAGTGGACTCATGATACTAGCTGTTTGTATAAACAGGATCACACACTACTCCAAAAATTCTATTAGATCATTACAACTTGAAATTGGAATTAATAACTATCTTTTTGACATTAATGATGCACAAATGTTAAGAAATTGTTTCATTCAGATATAATTAATGCGAGGATTAGTAATGAAATGATTGTAATATAAGGACGAGTAAAACGTAAACTGGTTATGCATAGGTTATAATATAAAGATTATTTCTTGTAAAATGTTTTATTTGATGTATTAAAATTAGCATAAAGTGCACAACTAAAATATGTGTTTCTTTTTCAAACAAAAGAAAGTTTATTTGCTATTAGGAGATTAGTGATTTTGTCATTTTTAGTTCTTTCCATCTAGAGCTGTCAAAACGGGACATCCCAGCCAAAGCTTCGCAGGCCAAGGAAATTGATGGGCTAGAGCGGGCCGACCCTTCATTTGAAAGGGCCTTAAAATGGCTAGCCCAACCCATCCCTAGAAGGGCCGCGGATTAGCCCTTTATTTTTTTTTAATAAGAAATCTCTTTCAACCTTAATTCAAATATAAAAGTACGTCAATTTGTTAACATTTTTAACATATGATTACATGAAAATACTTAATTCTACGATATCTTAGTGTTTCAACACAACATTGTCAAGCGTGGTTGAATTTGTTTGTGATGAGTTGTCTTGATTAACATCTTCATCTTCGTCTAAATTCATATGCAAATTTAATTAGTTAAACATTATCAAAGAACTATATCTCAAAATTAATAATATCAAATTCATTTAAAAATTTACCACTTTAAATTTGGGTAAAGTTGTGCAACTAATTTCGAGTAGCAACAAGTGTTTGGACATCTTCATGATGGATGCAACTTTTATATTTGGTGATTAGAATATTAGAGATTTAACGCTTAATGAGTAAAGTATTATGTAAGATACTAAGATTTATTCGGTAATCACTATTCTTAGCTTTTACTTTTTTGCATAATTTTTTTTTTTTTTAAAATAGAATATAAGCCTCAAGGGCCACGAGCTGACTGTGGCTAGGATTATAAGCCTCAGCTTTAAACGGGTTTAAAAATCTTAACCCAGTCTTATCCCAGTAGTGTTTGACAGCTCTATAATTCCATCTATGTATTACGAAAATCCGCATTATTCTAAAGATGAATACAATTTTGCATAACTTATGTTGGTATTATCTATGAGTGAAAATGAAAGAGAATAATCCTTTGATTTATTTTCATTAATGAAGACATATATATATATATATATATATATATATATATATATATATATATATATATATATATATATATATATGATATACAATATCTAATTATGGAAAATAAATCTATATTTTCCTAATACAAGACTGATATATTTTCCTAATACAAGACTAATACATTTTCCTAATATAAGACTACTACCATAATTACACTTGTACAAGAATTTTACAAATATGGTACAATATATACAAAATATGGTTATGTGATATACACGGTTTGGGCCGTGTATATCGGTGGACTTTCACACTCCCGCAGTCATAGCGGCCGGCTGTCGTACGCTGAGACAGTCCCTAAAATCTTCAAACAGAACTAAGGGAAGACCGTTAGTAAAGATGTCAGCAATTTGGTACCATGAAGGGATATGTAAGACACGTACTTGTCCGTGAGCTACCTTTTCGCGAGCAAAATGAATATCCATTTCGATATGCTTAGTACGCTGATGTTAGACCGGATTCCCAGAGAGATAGACTGCACTAACATTATCGCAGTAGACCAAGGTAGCTTTCTGAATAGGAAATTGAAGCTCTAATAGGAGATTACGCAGCCAACATGACTCGGACACCACATTGGCTACCCCTCGATACTCGACCTCCGCACTAGATCGCGATAAAGTAGCCTGACGTTTTGCCGACCAGGAGACTAAGTTATCACTAAGAAACATACAATAACCGGATGTCGAACGTCTGGTATCTGGACATCCATCCCAATCAACATGTGTATAAGACACGAGAGTAGAGACGGAGGATGTATATATTTTGTATATATTTTATCATATTTGTAGAATTCTTGTACAAATGTAATGATAGTAATCTTGTATTAGGAAAATGTATTACTCTTGTATTAGGAAAAAGGTAGATTTATTTTCTATAATTAGATATTGTATATTATGTATATATATATATATATATCTTCATTAGTGAAAATAATCAAGAGATTATTCTCTTTCAGAAAATAAATAATAACCGAACATTCTTATAATAATGCATGATTTTATATGGAGATTATTTATCTCTTTATGACTCATCTCTTTCTCTCTCAACAGACATATACGCATTAATTCATTTGCACACCATTTATTTATTTTTTTACATACGTTTATTTTTTAAGCAAATTTTTTTTTGCCAAATAATTTAGACTTGTGATTTTGTGAAATGTTTGATGATGTAGCGGTTGTGTAATAGACATGGGGCGTATTATCCTCAATGTTCCCTAAAGTGGATTATGCTTTAATTTGAAAACACCACAAACATTGAAATATAATGTGGAAAACTAAGGATTATATAAGTTAATGACAAAGACTGGCCCATTGAAATTATGGGCTTAGTTTGTCCATATTAAGACAATTTAATTGTGGATTTGTTACAAAAAGAAGTATTTGGTTCATGTACCAATTCTGCATGAACTATAATGTAGGAATTGTTTAAGAGATAAATAATTGATGGTTTCTTATGCTATAATAATACTATAGTGATTTTATGCAAAAATTACTTATTTTAAGGGAATTTTTGTTTTTATTTACTTTTATTCATATATAGCTAATTACTCTTATATCATATTCTATTCTGCATAAAATGATATACAAATTTTCGAATACCTATGTGAGCATTAGCTATGTGGAGCTTAACGAGGCAAATCAAAGTTTATACTAAACTACGTGACGATTATCAACACGTATATATTGCAAAAGATTACCATTTGGATAATATAAGATTATAAGTTGATGAGGCGATGACTGGCCCATCGAAATTATGAACTTAATTTGTCCAAAGAGACAATTATAATTGTGGATTTGTTACATGTATAAGTATTAAAAGGACACTTTTTAGAGTCAAGCTTGTTTGACCAATTTTTTGAAAGTTTAGAAGTGAAGGAATAAGCTTAAGATTATTTAATTTAGAGAATGAAGATGTTTGATTAAATTTTTAGTGAAGGAATAAGCTTAAGGTAATTATTTTTTTGAACTTCAGTTATTTTTATCGAACACATCAATTACTTACTATTAATTTACTGTAAAAAATTAACTTAGCTTTCTTTTTAAGTTTTTTGCTTTCCATTTGGATGTTTCTTCATTTTACTTGAAATACTTTTCTTAGAAAAATCGCACTACTGCCTCTCAAACAAGTTGGTCTTTAAATTTTTCCCTTCAAATGTGCTGGTCTTTTATTTTTGCCTTTAGCAATTGAACTTATGTCTAGCAGGACATAAGTTATTTACTCATGAGGGACATAGGTTGTGAAATACTCCCTTCGGATAAAAAAAAATGTTCACTTACTAAATCAAGAAAGAATTAAATTTATTTTTCTAAGTTTTCTCTTATTAAGTGTTAGGTGACCAAATATTAATACCTATTTAATTAGGGCATGTTAGTCATATTACATATTTTTGTCTAGGAGTTATTTTTTTAAGGGTGTGCAAATGACTTAGTGTACAATCTTTTTTATCCGAAAAGAGTATTATGAGAAAATATAAATTTATACTCCACTAAAATTTGTTTGTTATGAGGGGAAAAAGTTAAAGACGAGCATAAAATAGGATAATAAGTGCCAATGACCCCTTTTCTTAGAAATATCTGTTCTTCTCTTATATCTTGTAAACTGAGTGCCAAATACAATCTCATGCATATTTGAAATGGGCCAACTCTTTTATATCACTGGTCAACTCGTTTATTGTGGAAACAAAATTGAGCTGGTTTAGTCAAACATTGCACATCTCGTATGAATCAAAAACATCTCAAGTCTCATAATTTTTCCTTCTGATATTGCTAGATTGCTGTATTCATACATGTTAGAGTTACCAAACAAACGCCTTTTTAAGGTTTTGGATGGGTGGAAGGATACCTCTATCTCGATTAGATTTACATGTAAAGTAAAATAAATTGACGTGAATCTAAATTAATCGAGTCCAAAAATAAGGGATAAAAAGGCCGTATAAGAACGAGGTGGACTCTGCTATCTTTTTGTTCACTTTCAGAGATGCTTAAATGATCATTATCAGGGAGAAGGAATGGAGTAGATAACCCGAAGTCATTACCTTAACGGCAAGGACGGAATGCATGCAGAAAGACAAAACTAGTGAGTAGTGATTGGAGTGACGTTGTAACAAGATATCTGTACTACCAGCAAGGAGTCATCCAAATCCCCTCAACCTACCTTTATTATTTTTTCATATTTCCTTTTGGTCATTGAAAATGGCTTTCATTTCTTTTCCAGCTTGTACTCCGTAGTCATATCAATAATTAGACTTGTCCAACGGGTTGGGGACCCGACTCGATCCAAAAAATCCAGGGTCAGGGTTGGTTTATAGCTGACCCGCGAGCCACCCGATCCGAAAAAGCGGGGACCCGATCTTATATAGGGTCGGGCCAGGGTCAGAATATTTTACCCGGCCCGACCCCGACCCGCGTGTTTTTTTAATATAATTTATATTATTTTTTCTTCATTAATATTTATTTTGTACTTATATATATTTTTGCCATTAATATTTAAGTGATATAATGCATGTTTTTATAATATATGTATTGTTCTAATCTACATTGAGCTCGACATAAAATAAGATAAAAACGGTAGCTGATTATTAAGTATATGTTTATATTATTAGTCGTTTGTTAATATCATGAAAGCGTAATGTAGAGAGAGAAAGTAGTTGTAAATTGGTGAAACTTTAAATGGTCATAACTCTGCGCTCGGATGACCGTTTTTCCCGATTTTTTTATTTTGCGTATTTTTTCGAGACGGAGCCAGCGCAAGGCGGTTTGGCGCATCCAATTTTTAGAAAAACGTCTGTTTTCTCAATCAATTTGTGTTTTTTCCCAAATCGATTTCTAATTTTTCTTTTTCTTTAGTAAACATCTCATGATACACAATAGATTTCAATGTCGAAATTTCATGATAGTGTAGGTGTGAATGTCAATTTCAGTTTTGAAAATTCAATTTTTTAAAAAAATAAAAAATTCCTCAACCTGACCCGACCCGGCCCGGCGCCAAATCCCGTCCCCCTTCCGGCGGGTCAGGGCCAGGGTCGGAATTTTTTTTTAAAAATAGGGTCAGGGTCAGACAAGCAGAAAAAAAAAAAAAGGTCACCCGACCCGAGCTTTGGACAAGTCTATCAATAATCAATGTTGTCAAAGAGTCCCTCGAACTTAAAATTCAGTTGGAGACCTGCAGCGTGGGTTTGAACCCTGGTGGGAGCAATTTGCTCTCTTCTGGGGTAGAACCTTGTAGGTGATATCAGTTGTTCTGTTCTCAAACCCTGATCATTCAGGCACATCTCGCGATTTACTGGTAGTAGTGCTGAGGTACCGGGACTACTATCTCCGAGAATAGTCTGTCGTAAGCCGGGAAACTGAATATAAAAAAAATCAATGTTGTCAAAGACATTTGTCTTCATCTTATATAGCATCACCAAACTTTTTTACTTCCTCCTTTCTCAATTTTATGTGGTGGGATTCTTTTAACTCATTCTGAAAGAACGATAAAAAGAATTGTTGCCACAAAGATTATGATACATGTTTAAGATTATAATTCTAACTTTTTACTAAATTTTTTTAGAAAAAGTACTCGGTTAATTTATAATTGTTTGCAACAAATTTTAATGTGATTGAAATTAACTGCGAATCACAAACAAAATATGTTGAAACAGAGATTTTATTGATGATTATTGTGGGTACAAGATCTGTTTAGTCTATTGATACATTTATCTCTTTGTGAATATCCCTGAGTTTATGGTATATTCTTCTCTCCTAAATTTCGGAATTTTTTTGGGGTGAATTTCAACTGCAAATTCGTTGTTGTTGAAGAAAAATATTGTTGAAATAGAGGGGTATATTTGAGGGTGGGGGCTGTGTTTAATTGGTGGATCGAGGCGAGTCAACAGGTAATTTTAAGTGAAATTGAAAATTAGGTTTGATTTGGAGATTTTCATCCAAATAGGGCATAGGAGTAAACATTGGTAAAGGCATCATTATTTTTGTTCATTATCGCTAACTAATGGTAAAGTTAGCTAATAAAAAAAAGTAAAGGGATATATTTGATCCTTTTCTCAAATTTTAATCATTAAAAACTAACTTTAAGAAAAAACCTATTTTAAAATCTATTTAACTAATTAAAAAAACATTTCAAATAAAATAAAATTAAAAAATCTGAAAAATAAAGGGTGGGGTTGGGTCGGATGGAATTGGGTGTGGGGTTAATAGGTTTTTACTTATTCTTTTTTCTGAAATAATTTTTTTTAGTTAAATCAGTTTTATTTTAGTTTTCTTATTTTTTTAATACAAAATTTATTAATTATTTCGGGCCCACATGTCACATGTCATTGTTTCATTCGTCCTTCCACATCATCCGTGTTTGGATGGGTTATTATTTTGTGTTAAATTGGTACACATTTGTGAGGGCTGGGTAGGACAAAGACATAATACTTGAAATGCAAGTTCAGTGACGGGAGCGACCTTGAGACATGTGTGGATGTGAGACTTGGTACCCAGGTCATTCCAAAGAAAGGGAGCTTCAAGTACCTCGGGTCTATTATCTAAGGGAATGGAGAGATTAATGACGATGTCACACATCGTATTAGGTCAGGGTGGATGAAATGGAGGCTCACATCTAGAGTATTGTGAGATAAAAATGTGCCACAAAAACTTAAATGCAAGTTCTATAGGGTGGTGGTTAGACCGACCATGTTGTATGGGGCGGAGTGTTGGCCGGTCAAGACTTCGCACACCCAAAAGATGAAAGTTGCGGAGATGAGGATGATAAGATAGATGTGTGGGCATACAAGGAGGGATAAAATTAGAAATGATGATATTAGGGACAGAGTGGGAGCGGCCTCGGTGGAGGATAAGATGCGAGAAGCTAGGTTGAGATGGTTCGGACACGTGCAAAGGAGAGACATAAATGCCCCAGTGCGGAGGTGTGAAAGGTTGGGTATGGACGGGTACATGAGGGGTAGTGGTAGGTCGAGAAAGTATTAGGGAGAGGTGATTAGACGGGATATGGTGCAGGTGCAACTCACTAAGGACATGACTTTAGATAGGGGGTTATGAAGGACACGTATTAGGGTAGAAGGATAGTAGGTAGTCCAGCGTAGTCCTACCTACGCTTACAAATTGGTAGTTATAATATTATTATTGCAGGCTCGCCTAGCCTAGCATATTGCCTTATAGTCCCTTGTCGTTTGATTTATGCTGCTATGTGTATTTTGTTTGTCTTATTTAGTTGCATTAGCTATTGCTTCTTTCTTTTTCAGAATGCGCCGTCATGACTTACGCACTTTGTGTCTTACTTTGCTTGGGCTTGTGCTTTGTCTTGAGCCGAGGGTCTCTCAGAAACAGTCGCTCTACCTACCAAGATAGAGGTAAGGTCTGTGTACACTCTACCCTCCCCAGACCCTACATTGTGAGATTTCACTGGATATGTTATTGTTGTATTTGTGAGGGCTGGAGGGTTCAGATGATAGATTTCTCAGTTAAAAGGTCTAAGTGAAATTCACAGATAAGTTGAAGGATCTGTCAATCACTTCAGTCTTTACCGTCAAAGTGTGCATGCTACCAGTAGCAATAATTCATGTGTTTGAACTTTGCAGCTGATAAACATCTTTTAATAGTTCCAAATTGTATGTGTTACACGAGTCCATCTATATGATGGATCTTTGTGCTAGAGGTATATATGTGGATCAATTGAAACTTTAGAATTGTCTCTGTTTAGCGCAAAATTAGGTTGTTAGGTTAATAAGTTTGAATTTGTTTGAATGACGTCACAGGCAACATAATCAATTCAAATTATAATAATGTTTTGATAATGCAAATAGAGCAGCGAGATATAATTGAAATAATGAAGCGGATATTTAATAAAATAACAAAAAAGAGATTTTTATGATGAATATTGCTGAAGAGTAGTGATGAACGGTCGTGATTATAGAGAATAATTGAAAAGTTATTAGTAATCAGATGAAAATTCAAATAGTAAATTATGGGGAAGTGGGGAGTATAAGGTAGCTCATAATAACTATTTCCCTAATCTCCAGCCGTTTCAGCTGTTGTGAGCCATCTCAGAGAGGGGTGAGCGAGTCCGGGTATCCTAACATTTTTGAACTACCCGGACCTTATCCGGTAAAAAATCGGTTCCTAAATTTACTACCCGGAACCTACCCGTAGCAATCATTACCCGGAACCTACCCGAACCCGCAGGGTCCGGGTAGGTTCCCGGGTACCCTGTAAATAAAAAAACACAGATTAAGCAACAATTTTTTAGCCTATTAGAATCAAAAAGAGTTCTAAAGGTCCGGGTAGGTTCCCGGGTACCCTGTAAATAAAAAAACACAGATTAAGCAACAATTTTTTAGCCTATGAGAATCAAAAAGAGTTCTAAAATAATTTCATCCAGTAGTTTTTTAGCCTGCAATCGGAGTTTTTAATACCCTTATAAGAAGTTTTAAAAAACTTATTCATTGTAGAAAAGCTAATTCTGTAACCAAAACCTAAAACTGTAAGCCAAATTTGACACCCAATTAATTGAACGTGTTGATTTCAAAATAAATTTGGAAATATCTGAATTAAACTTATTTTCGTGTTCATAGGCTCTTCGATACAAAAGAAAAGCTTTCTTATACTAGTAAATCTCTAAATTTCATCTTCGAGCTACAAAAATATACACAAATTTTAAAAATAGATTTACATTTCAAATCAAAAAGTAATACAAATTGAAGATAAGTATCGCCTGAAATAGAACAGAAGCATAGGATATTAAAAAGAAATTGAAGAGGTAGATATGAACCCATATGCATTTTAGGAACGACGTGAACACAACCAAGGAGAGAAAGAGGTAAAGGTGAAGCTTCAACGACGACAACGATGAAATTACCTGAGAGAAAGCTTCAACAACGACGATGATGAAGCTCGGTGGTGTAGCTAAAATGTCATTGCTATTGAGAGAGTTTTGTGTGTTTTCTCTTAGGGCACAAAAAATATTCTAAAATAAAGGGGTGAAAAAGCTGAAATATTTGCGTCTTGGGGTGGGGAAAATCAATGTGTAGGCGTGCAACAAACAATTTTGGAGAAAGTTAAAAGTGGTCCAAATGTTTCTCAAAAAAGTAAAAATATTTAATATTTTATAGGTTCCGGGTATCGGTTCCGGGTCCGGGTACCCTGTCTCTATTTGCCGGAACCGGAACCGGACCCGACATTGATCGGTTCCTAATTTTACTACCCGGACCCTACCCGTTATTATAATATATCTACCCGGAACCTACCCGTTAGTGTTGGTTCCGGTCGGATATCTGGGTACCCTGTACCCGTGCTCACCCCTAATCTCAGATGGAACATCCCGGATCTATTGTGATCTGATGCTAACGAGGCACACTTGAGTAATAATTTTGGATCGTCTCACTAATTGCTGACTTAATCGACATTAAAAATATTTATACAGTTGACCATATTAATCCTCCTTACGTTTGCCACGTGTTCGGTCAAATCAATTTTCTTATAATATTTGTCTTGATTTCTAACATGAACATTACAAAATTCTTATTTATTTCTCCACCTTAATTAATAATTTATCAACTCATTTATTTTATCATGATCTTTTAAACTCCACCCCCGTGGTAAATAATGTATCTTGGATCTAACTTAACCCAAAAGCTAGCTTGTAGGGTGGGGATTGTCCAAGCCTATATAAGGAGTTCATGTATTCCATATCCGATGTGGGACTCTTCTTGTTAACTGGACCGTAGATAATATAATTTGGGGGCCCAGCATCGGTGAACAAAGAATTGGAATGAGCATGACTCTGATACCATATAAAGAATGGATCTTGGGTCTAACTCAACCCCAAAAGCTAGTTTGTAGAGTGATGATTGTCCAAATTTATATAAGGAGTCCATGTTCCCATTCCATATCCGATGTGAGACTTTTAACAGAAAACTTAGAGAACGAAAAGAAGCATTTGAAGACAAATAATCGAAAGAACATGCCGTAGTTCTAATACCTAACTCACTCGACTTACACAAAATGTCCATACATAAGCTATGTATATTTTTTAAAGAGTTCTTATAAAGTTTAATATCGTACATGTATCATGATTTCACTAAAAAAATAAAATTAGCTACGAATTTTATTATGCATCACTGAATTGCTAGTAGCTAATATAATTTTTTGATAATTCATCGCTAATCAATCATTAAATATGATTAACAATAAATTTAATTTGATGTTTAGCTATAAAATTTATTCTTCACTCATTTTTATCTTTTTAGTAGTGCTCTATTTTTTTTCTAACTATGAACCGAATATTTTTATGCACGTAAGATGAATCGAGTTTATTTATCCAACATATGGTGCTCAAGGCTCAAACTAGATAGCTCCTGCCGTCATAAAAGATAGGAGTTGTTGGATGTCATTATGAGTGTGATAGTCAATGTTTTGATTGATGATATATATACACCAATTGATATAAAGTGAATCTTGGTCTCGTTATAGATATTAGTGTGGACATGTGTTTGAACTTTGCAGCTAATATAACATTTTTTAAGACTTCTAAATGGTATGTGTCACACGATTACATCTAAATGATGGATATTTGTGTTGGCATCGAAATAATCAGAGTATTATTCGGAAACTAATAATTATAAATCTTGAAAGATGATAAGCTAGACAACAACAAAAAATATTAAAGACTGCATAATACTTTCATAAGAGATGAATTCTTATTGATTTTCCTGGATCATATTATGAATATTGTTGAAGAGCAAACATTCGTGTTTACATAGAATAAGCATAAAATTATCAGTATTGATGTGATACTGATTACCAGTATATTTTTACCAATACAGTGTCGGTGTTAGAAAAGTATGTGCGACACTTTGATGACCTGTGAGGTCCACTAAGATCACCACACGGCCATAACTGGATTAGCTTTAACAAATATAATTAAGTTTAGGTTTTGGTGTCGAGTGGGACACTGAGAATAATATGATTTATTTAACTTGGGTGAGTTTTTGGCCAAAAATATTCTTAAGAATATACTAAAACTTAATATACATCCTTAAACTATCATAATTAATGAATAGAAACAAAATCCTTAAAATATATATCCAAAATTTTGCATGTTTCATCCTTCCTTAGACTATGTAAAAATCCTTCATTGCATCATGTTGTTGCTGATTCTCTTGTTATCCGTAATTCATAAAATCAATTATTAGGATTACTGTTTCATAACATCAATTATTAGGATTACTATTGGCTAATTTAGGTGAGAACTATCATTAGTTTGCTTTAACTCTCCAGGTGTACATATTCATCCGACCTAATCTCACCAACTAATCAATGTTAGTATAAAGTATAATCTATAAACAGGTAGGGAGAGGTAGAGGGAACTAACTAAATTTAGCACATAAAATGTCAAACAAATCAAAAACATCGTCCGGTATTCGTATTGGGATCCAAATAAATTCAGATCGCGCGTTGCAGGGCCCATTTTGAGAGTAGTGCTTTCAACCGAATTTTTTTTATTTTCAAGGCTCGAACCTGAAACCTCTAGTTAAGGGTGAAGGGACCCCAACCATCCCACCACAACCCATGTTACGTTGGTAACAAATCAAAAACTTGAAATAAGCCAGCGATAATATATACTATCACACCAATTAGGGTGGTAAAGTTAGCCCATAAATATATGATTCGCCTAATTCACCAAGTTTGATCATCTCATTTATTAATTCAACTCATCATCTAAAAGTTGGACTGATGTAGCCCAATTTGACTCATAAGAAACTTAGTTGAAAGAAATAATCTCTTAATTATTCTTATTGAATGAATAGGTACATATATAATTTACAATATCAAAATATGGAAAATTCATTTCTACTATACTTTTAATATTCTAATTCTACTGGTACAAGAATTATACAATTATGGTAATTATACAACATTACTTTAATACTCGAATTTTGGTAAAGAAACCGTGATACACGATATTCTATCACACCCCCGCAGTCATAGCGGGCGATTATCATACGCTGAGACTGTCCCTAAAATCTTCAAAGTATTACATTTACAACCTTAATGTCTGTTCTTGGTGAACTCAGTATTAATTCACTGGTAATGAACTCTTCTCCGGTTCTCCTTCCTGGTATTGGAAAAATTATAGAAGATCTTACTATACTTTTGGATTTACATTTTTCTACTCCCTTAATCTACTAGTACTGCTTTCTCTTTAAGATAAAGAGATTTGCTAAAAGTCTTGAATAGGTTGAAGGTTGATCTATGAACTTCTACAAGTGTTAGTTTTCCTCTTTTTTGTTCCCCTTCCTATATGGTTAGATACTTATATGTAACTAATTTAAAGGCTTAATACATCGACCAGTAAATTTCATTTAGACACTCGAACTACTTGTTCCTAGTTGAGCACCTGAACTCGTGATAAAGTGTTCCTCGGTCCAAATTTTGAAACCTTTTCTGCACGTGTCCTCAAGGGCTCAATACGTAGATAAGTTAACCACTTAAAATATTGCATCTCTTTTAATTATATGCATTCGCCTCAATAAGCCGTCAAACCTCAAGCTTGTTCCAATTGAACCTAATGTGTGTAATTAAAGGAGATGATATATTTTATGTGGTTAACTTAACTACCTAATAGACATTTGAGAACACGCACAAATTTTTTTTCTAAAATTTAAATGGAAAATGTCTAATAGGAACACTGTATCACATGTTCAGGTGCGCAATGTGAACAAGTTGTAATTCCAATGTCTAAATGAAATTATCATGTGTTCAGGTGCGCAATGTGAACAAGTTGTAATTCCAATGTCTAAATGAAATTTACTGGCAAGTTTAAGGATTGTAGATGTATTAAGCCTAATATTAATTATCAAATCATTTTGATAATTTTTCTATAGATAAGTCCATTTCGATACTTTAAAAGTCAAGCAAACATCATTCGTATGCTAATTTCTTAAAACCGTGCTTTCTCAACTCAACAGATAAAACCAGAGAAGAAGTCAGCGTCGTTGAAGGAACAACTGGCATTAGTTACACCACTTATAGATAATTTAAGAGTTAAGAAAGATAAAAGAGTTAAGCAGTTTGCAGATGTAAAGACACAAATCGACAAGATAAGTAGTGAGATTTCTGGGTATTCTAATATCATCAATTCTATGAGTTCCTTAATTCAGGAAGATCACGACTTGTCACTGAGAAACCTCTCCGAATACCAATCTCATCTTCGTGCTCTTCAAAAGGAAAAGGTATGCATGGATTGACTCACATTTTAACAAGGAACAATACGTCGTGTGCTTACTCATCATGGGTTTCTTACTTTTGGTTAATGTTGAATATACGGTTAAACCTCTCTATGACAGTCATCCTCTACAACATTTTCACTATAACAATCATGTTTTATGTGGAGTCGATCTTTCATGTTATGTTATAGTATATGTTCTCTATAACAACATTTCGCTATAGCAGCCAAAATATATCAGAATAAACGACGCCATTATAGAATGGTTTGACTGGACTTTTTTTTGCAAATTAATGGCTAAATATTTTTTCTGCCTGCAGGCCGAGCGGATCCAAAAGGTTTTGGACTGTGTAAATGAAGTGTACTCATTGTGTGGTGTACTAGGGATGGATTTTGGCAAAACTGTGAGTGATGTGCATCCAAGCTTGCACGAAACAAGCCTGGGACAATCCACTAATATCAGCGCCAGCGCATTGGAAAGTCTAGAACAGGCGATCTTCAGATTGAGGACAGAAAGAAAAGTTCGATATCAGAAGGTATTGCTTGCTTTACTTCTGTCTTCTCTTACTTTATTTTTTCCAATTTTAATCTCATGGTTGATGCAGCTAAAAGATGTTACTGGATTGTTGTTTGAGCTCTGGACCTTGATGGATACAACCAGAGAAAAGAGTAAGTTATTGAGGATCACTTCCGTTCTTCGTCTTTCTGAGGCAGAGGCTACGGAATCAGGTGCTCTTTCATTGGAGGTTATTCAACAGGTTTGTGAGCATTTACAATCTTTTCAAACTTGTTGCCTTGTTGTCTTGTTGTCACGACTTCTCATTGTGATTTTCCTTGACTGACTCGACACTAATAATAAGGTACATCATTCATTAATGTTGCATGGAAGGGCAGCCTTGTAGCAATGGTAAAGTTGTCTCCGAGTGACCTATAAGTCACGGGTTAGAGCCGTGGTAGCAGTCACTAATGCTTGTATTAGTTTAGGTTGTCTACATCACACCGCTTGGGGTGCAGCCCTTCCTCGGACCCTGCTAAAGTGGGATGCTTTGTGCACCAGGCTGCCCTTTTTATTAATTAATAATTAATGTTGCATATGTTGGGATTTATGTGGTGTGAATGAGAAATGAAGTGTTGTTTTTCCGAAAAGACACCAGGAGAAAGGATGCAATTTGAACAACACTTGTTCACATTGAATAGGTTGTGACCTTTCCGTAAAGGCACCTTTTCACATTAAAAAGTTGTGACTTTTCCGATAAGGCACAATAGCACATGTTCACACTACTCTCCGTTGGCTATAAATTCAGAGCACTAGCCTCAGTGTTTATCGATCCAAAATTTTCTAACTTCTGCATTAAGGTTATATCAAGTCATGTGATTTGTTCTGTTCTGTTCTGAAGGTCCGCCATTTACTAAAGTTTGAGGTACCACTATTCCAGTAAAGTATTTTGTTCTATCCTGGTAGGAAATAATCCTATACCTCGGGTATAGTGAAGTGATTAAATTCCTTAAGGACACATTGAATTTTGTGGGCTCGGAACTAAATTTTATGTTAATGTTTTCTATATTCATCTTACTTTCTGTTTTTGGAGACTAAAATCCTCGTAATTTTTTACTCCCGGTTGTTGGGGTGTGCGAACAAAGTCCCACATCGAAAGTGGAAAGGCAAAAGAACCTACATATAAGGTGTATTATTCTCTTAATGGTGTGAGGCCTTTTGGAGAAAACCGTGCGGGCTTAGCCCAAAGCGGACAATATCACACCATGTAAGAGTGTCTTGGGTTTTTTTTAGTCCAACAACTGGTATCAGAGCCAATGGTTTGACGGGACGAGTATGAAGATGGCGGAGTGTGGCGTGGGGCCTAGCTTAGTGCCTTTGCCCGTCTATTGGGCCGGTACAATACCTTTACTCGTAGATTGAAGATGCTTACACAACAAAGTAGCAGCGGACTTTGGTGGCCATAAATACTTGGAGGATGATGTGGATGACACACAATTAATCTCCAAATTAGCCCATAACTGATGATGAGTTGTGGAACTTAGTTCGAGGGGAAGATTGTTGGGGTGTGCGAACAAAGTCCCACATCGGAAGTGGAAAGAAAAAAGAACCTACATATAAGGTGTAGGATTCTCTTAATGGTGTGAGGCGTTTTGGAGAAAAACGTGCGGGCTTAGCCCAAAGCGGACAATATCACACCATGTAAGAGTGTCCTGGGGTTTTATTGGCCCAACACCGGTTTGGTGACTAAAATCCTTGTGATTTTCTACTCCAATTTGTTACTCGGTTTAAAGATATAACGCCTTTGCCGTTTTATTAAATCTGTTATGAAAACAGGAAGATAACAACATAAAGGCAGTGCACCTCATAATAGAGTTCTACATGAAACTAGTGAACCATTTAGTTAATGTACTAGTGCATTGGATTGATGTTCCACAAAAGGATGAAGCTTTAAGTCGAAAAGATATAATGGATAGAATAGACTGGTGGCTTTCTGCTTGTGAAGAGGAAAACTGGCTTGAAGATTATAACCAGGTATAAATCAAATGATTTTCTGTCTAGTTTTTCTTCTGATGTGTGTGTTAATTTTAAATTTACATTACTTTTCAAATACAAAAGTTGTAGATTTACTTTGTCCAAAGTTTGAGTAGCGCTTTTTCTGTTATCAGGATTATAGATGTTATAGTGGCGGAAGAGGTGCTCACATAAACTTAAAGCGGGCTGAACAAGCTAGAATTAAAGTGACGAAGATTCCAGGTAATTTACTCTGGCTTCTTCCACTGAAAAAAAATTAGAATTAGCTAAGAATTTCGTCACTAATCTGTTGCTAAATTGCTTGTAGCTAACGGAATGTTATGATAATCCGTCACTAAATAGGATTAGCGAATTTTTTTGTTGTTTAGCTACGGAAATTGTCCGTTGCTAATTCCTGCTTTTTAGTAGTTTTTTTTTTTGTCATTTTATCTTGGATAATCCGTAAGTAACTGAAATCAATCGCATTTGTTTACAGTCGTGGTTAACACTTTAATTAACAAGACACTAGCTTGGGAAGAAAAGAAACAGAAGTTGTTTATTTATGATGGGGTAAGTTCTCCTGCATCTAGAGTTTTCTAGATTAAATCTTTTTTGTTTGTGCTGTTTTTCAAATGAACTTGTCTTTATTTGTAGGTGAGATTGGTGTCAATATTGGAGGATTACAAAGTGGTTAGACAGCAGAAAGAAGAGGCAAAGAAACGGGCTCGGGTAATGTCAAATATTCTCATCTATCAATCAATATTTGATGTATGAAAGAGACTTACCAAGTTAGGAAAATGCATGATGTAGAAGTCATGTGAATGTAATTCGTACAATGTAACTGTCCTTATAATATACATCTTTCTACACGTCCAAAGAGGAGGAAAGATCATCAAACACTACTAAAAGGGCTCAAAATCGACCGAATTCGGTCGTTTTTTAAAACGTTTGTCGGTCTTTTTTTTAAAAGCTCTTTTCAGTTATTTTAAATATCACTCGGTCAGTTTAATGAAGGTGCATTCCCCTGAATGAGACCATTCCTTTGTCTTAACTCAGGCTAAAAAGGTAGATTAGCCCCTAATTTCACCATTTTTTGATTCTTTACAGCCACCTCGATCGGGGATGTCGGAACATCAACCGCATCGGAAACTGAATCCTAAAGTGGTCTATTTCCCGGATTTTCGCTCCAAAACACCCGACTAAATTCAGTCGGTTTCTTCATATTTTTTTTTTTTGCAAAAACCAATCGAATATTCGGTCAGTTTTTTCCGGCCGGTTTTGGGCGTGTTTTTAGTAGTGAAACTCTAATGGTATTGAGAAGAGAAATATTTAACCCTCATATTATCTTCTATTATCTTTTTTTCCAGGATCAGACGAAGCTCCACGATATGCTGCTGGCAGAGAAGGAATCTGTATACGGTTCCAAACCTAGCCCAAGAAGAAGCAGCAGCTTTAGGAAGGCAAATGGTTACCATGCCAATGGAAATGGATCTGTGACACCCTCACCACGCAGGAACTCAATGCCTTGTGCAACTCCAGAGCTCTTAACACCCCGTTCCAACTCTGTGCGGCATAATGGTTATTTCAAGGACATGAAAAGGCTCTCTACTGTGCCTCTCAACTTCGTGGCTATGCCTAAAGAAGATACCGTGTCATTCTCTTCTATTTCTGGTTCTGATCCAGAATCTCTACCTCAAGATTGAACTCACAAATTGAGTTGGTATGCCTATCCTGCTAATTGTTTTATTTCATTTAGCTTTGGGAGTTAACCTGTCAATTCTTCATCAAATTTCGGAGTTCAGTGTTATTTCAGTTTTCGCTATCATGAATAAGTGTTTCAATTTTTACTTGTGGAGATCGTTACATGAAGTAGATGGTGTGAAAACCATCCGATCCTTCGTTTTTCTTTGTCCTCTTATTATACTATTTGATGGATGAAGATAGCAGGTACCGGAAGATCACTGACCAATGTGTATTTGTATGTGATTTCATGTTTTATCTGTTCCCTGTAGATATATTGCAACATAGTTTCCACCATACTTTGTTTCTTGGTTTGTATAATGTAGGATTTCCAAAAGCTAGATAAGAAGAGATTGTTTCATGTATTGGTCACATTAATCTCTTAATGTTTGTTAAAGGGCGAAATAAGTAAATAAATTCTGTAGCAGGGTGATATCGATTAGCTTGCTAGATCCCAAGTAAAGCTTGTACATACCGCCAAGGCTTAGAGTCTAGTGGTACTTTAGGAGTCTCTCACACAATAGGTGTGTATTTAGTTTTCATAATCCTCTTTTCTCTTTTTCCATTCCCCAATCTCTCCCAATGTTTAGAAGAAAAAAAAGTGGAATGCACGAAGCATCTATACGCAGATCAGGGAAGGGACGCACCCAAAAAGGGTGTGATATAGGCAACATTCCCGAACACGAGTATTAGTGGCTGATATCATAGCTCAAACTCGTGACTTATAAATCATGCAATCAACTTAATTGTTGCTCCAAGACTCCCTTTCGATCTGTACCAATATAATAGGAAAATTAATGTTAAGTTGTTTTGCATTCATAGATTATCACATTGTAACCATGGGCTTAAACAAGGGAATGTTGTTTGGATGTAATGGTTCACCTTTAAAGAGACAAAACCTTATCTTGAAGAATTTTCCATTCTTGAATTCACACGTGAGTGACCTTTTTTATGTAACTATAGACTATAGTCTATAGTATCATGTGGATCCCCCATATTAAATATTTGGTCGTACCTATGGAAGTAAGTTACAAATAGACAAGTTAGCCGGGCTGTGGAAGATAATTTTTCCAACATCATTCAAGGATCTTGCTGTCTTGATTCTCCAATTTCCTGGCCAGCTCAACACACTCAATATCTTAAGAAAGGAACTTTTCTTTTAAATTACTAGTAAATCTTATAACATCAGGTAATTACACACAATTCTCACCATCTTCTAAAGAATTGGAAAGTGTAATTACTTCCGGTTAATTACACTCAATTCCATGATGATCAAACAATTATTCGACCAAACATATGTATTAAAATTGTGTAATTATACTGAAAATCCGACCAATGTGTCCTTCAAAACAGGCTCTAAGTTTTGTAACAACTATCACTTCTCCCTTGCCCTTCCATTCAAGTGTAGTTGCTTGCGTTCCTAATGTTTCTTAAGCCTTATCACCAATATGAACATATCCGATAAACTCATAGTTATAAGGATAATTTGCATAAATAGGATCATTTGGGGCCATTGCTTAACTTCTGTCCCGGTTAAAGAATTTTGTGCAAAAGTAGTTTTGGCGCTACACACTTGGAAGATATGGTTTCCTAAGTTATGCCGGTCGGAACATAACTTAAGTACACTTTTCATTCTACCGATTTTGTTAAATTGTTCCAAAGTCTTGTCGGGTTGACAAAACTTGCCTTGTTCACAAATTATATTTAGTACCATCTTCATTTTACGTATCTTGTTAAATTGTTCAGAAGTCTTGTCGGATTGACAAAACTTACCTAGTTGCGGGCATAACTTTACTACCACCTTCATTTTACCTATCTTCTTAAATTGTTTACAAGTCTTGCAGAATTGACAAAACTTGCCTTGCTCACAAGTTATGCCGGCGAGACATACTTCTATTAAATTGTTCACAAGTCTTACAGGACTAACAAGACTTTGTACTATCTTAATTTTGTCTATATTAACAAATCTTGTCAAATTCTCCAGACCTCACTTTGTGAGATTATACCGGATATGTTATTATTGTTATTGTTATAACTCTTGCCGGATTGTCAAAACTTGCATGGATTGTTCAATAGGAGTAGGAAAGAGAAGAAGAGTGTGGTGATAGATCAAGACCCTACATTTGCAAAATGGGAACAAACTTTAAAACACCACCTCTCAAAAGAGACGTCCGGTGAAAATACTTGTTATAAAGCCCAGATACTCAAAATCATAGGGCCCAATATATATATATATATATATATATATATATATATCCATCGCATGGGGCTTTTCATAGGGCCCAAATGAAAATACTTGTTGCTACGACGCACTTTACCTTCGCCGGAGTCTTATTACCCCCTAAACTTTTTTTTCGTAATTCTTTGCACTTTATTGTTGATGTGAAGCATTGCGTGAGAACACATCCTTCAAGCGCGTGAGAACTTGGAAAAGGCTCTAACCTATACGAACTGACCACGTGTCAGTTCCAAAACTGATTTTCAAGAGCTCTTTATCACCCATTTTCAAGAGCTCCAAATCTAATTTTGGGTGTCAAAATTCAACAAAAACTCAGTTAAATCCGCACCAATCAAGCTCAAATTTCAACTACAACTTGACAACAACATTATCACCATACCCCAGTAATCAATTTGGCCAGCAACTAAGAATTTCGACAAACTCATTTTTTTGTTCTTCGAGCTTTTTCAAAGTTCAACAATGATGGATTCGAAATTCTTTTTTCATTTTCGAATCTCATCAACAATTAAGGATTTAGAATGAATTTAGCACTTGAATCTCAACTTTAAAACTTCAACAATCTTTAAATAAGCTCAACACCTCTAATAGATTTTCAAGTTCATATAAAAATAATTGTCCTTTTCATTTTTCTAAATATAAAATAATATTTTCATTACATTTCGAAATTAAAAAGAAAAGAAAAAGGAAGAAAATGAAATAGATTAAAAAAAATATATGTGATGATTATTTATCCTAAATGTAAAGGAATGGATCTCGGGCCTAACTCAACCCCAAAAGCTAGCTTGTAGGGTGAAAATTGTCTAAGCTCATATAAGGAGTCTATGTTCCCATTCCATTTCCGATGTGGGACTCTTAACACTTCCCCGCACGCCCAGACCTCGTTAACTGGAGCGTGAACAATATAATTTGGGCGCCCAACATCGACGAACAAAGAATTGGAATGAGTCTGACTTTGATACCATGAAGGAATAAATCTTGGGCCTAACTCAACCCCAAAAGCGAGTTTGTAGGGTGAGAATTGTCCAAGTCAATATTTCTATTTCATTTCCGATGTGAAACTCTTAACAGTACATCATACCATAGGCAAAATTTAAATAGAGAATAATGCGTGATGATTAGTGTCTTAGAGATTTATACATCAACCGAAAATATAAAATTAGAAGTTAGTAGTATTTTTTGTTTTATCTCTATTGTTATTTTATTATATGTAATATTGATCCGTATGAGTTTAAATAAAAAAATATGACCAGAATTCATATAGTCATTTTTGAGACAACCCATATGTTTTTTTATATTCTACAAATCAAGAACTGCCACATGCCTTGACCAGAGGTGTAGATAATTAACATTATCATAATTTATTTGAAAAGATAGAAAACTAGAATAAACTAAAGGACAAATTAAAGTAGAAATTAGAAAATGAATAAAAACAACTCAAACGAATCTTCTTTTTTCTTGTTTGCTCAAAGGAAAAAGATTCATCACATTCATAATTATTATTCCCGTCTGTCCTAATTTACGTGACATCATTTTTTAGTCTGACAAAAAAAGAATATTATCTTTCATTATTTGACAACTATTTAATGATATCATTCTTATTTACCCTTGTTGGGTCCCATTTAATTTTAAAAAAAAAAAAAAAGTAACCACTAAAGTAAGAATAATTTGGTAAACATAACAAAATCTTTCTTTATTTCTTAAACTGCATCGGTCAAATAGTCACATAAATTGGAACGGAGATAGTATTATAGTAGTGCATGAGTTGATTTTCCTTGGGGTACCATATACCAAGAGATCACTTACACAAGAGTCTTTAATACAAAAAAGGGCATGATAATATTATCTTATAGACAATTACATTCATATTTAGCTAAATTATCTGTCACTATTTGCTTCCCTATAGACATTTTGTGTAGTTGGTAGCTTACCTCAAGCAGCGACCTGCGGTCATCAATGATAAGATTATATCTCTCATTGTTATTTCTAGGTACATGTACCGAATGAATGAAATGAGTTGAGATCCTCATGTCTCTTGCTGATTACCAAGAACTTCGTCCCAACTAGGGCTGGCCAGTGGGCCGGGACGGCCCGACCCCGACCCGGTCCCGCCCCGACCCCGCTTTAAAAAAAAAAAAATTAACGGGGGCGGGACTCGAACTCGGGACGGGACGATGTCTCGTCCCGCCAGACCCTAGCCCGCCCCAGGCCCGCCTGACCCGTCCCTGCCCCGAGCCCGCCCCGACCCCGAGCCCGCCCCCCCTTTGCAAAAATGACCGTTGCACCAACTTTGCATTTTAGATTATGGTCGTTGCACAACGGCCATTTTAGGCCCCCCTCCCCCAACCCCCCTACCCCTTAATATTTATTTTTAACCCATAAGTTATTATATTTACACTTTAACCCAATTTTTCAACTATAAATAATTCATTTTCTCTTCATCTTTCTCACAAATCTTCCTACAATCTCTCTAATTTCTCAATATATCTCTCTACATTGTTTGCTAAATATTCAATTTTATTAATTCATTTGGAAATTGGGAGTGAAGTTGGCAACTAGCTTGAGGATCTTCCATCGAGCAAAGTTTCAATTTTCAACCTCTCGATTACTCGTCGACGTTACGTCGGCGTTTGGTACATTCGTTCCTTCATTAAATTATTATTGTATGTTTATTTTATATTTTTATTTAGCGCACTTAATTTTATTGTCTTTAATTATTTATTATCATAATTAAAATGGAATGATTAAAAGGTATGTTTAAGGGTAAGGGTAAGAGTGCTTCTTCTAGTAGGGGCAACCAGGGCAAGGGTACTTCTATTGTCATCTTATTCCTACACAGGATGATTTTGTTGATACTCAATATTTTCCTACAATACCATTAGATTTAGACCAGGAGCTATTTTCTGGAACTCAAGAAGACTTTAATTTAGACGATGATCTAGATGATATACCCACTAATGTTGATGACAACACACCCACTAGTGCACCTTCAACTGAAATACCTCCTATTCCCTCTAGTATGAGACGAGGTCCAGCAAAACGACCATTAAAATCAGATGCATGGACATTTTTTTATAGGGACGTAGAGAATCAAGTAGCCATATGTAAAATTTGTAAAAATGTTTTAAAATTTAAAACTGGAAAAGGTCACGGTGGGACGGGGGGTTTAATTAGACACGTAGTAAGTGCTCATCCAGCTAGGTATGCCCAATACCAGGCTTCAAAACCGGGTGCGCAAACGCCGCTCCATCGGGACAAGGTTCACATACTGATACTGTCCCGGACCAAGTACAGGGTCAAATTAACCCTATGACGGGGGGAATTGTAGGCTCTAAATACAATAAACATAGAGATAGGGAAGCAATATCAAAATTAGTTGATGTGGAGGGTTTGCCCTTTTCATTTCCTTCATCTCCCGGTTTTATTCATTACATTAGAGATATATATAATCCTGCTTTTAACGATTTTCCTAGATCAACTTGTTAAGAGAGATGTATTTAAATTCGCACATGAATATCAATAGTATTTACGTTTTTCATTATATCATTTTAATGGCAAAGTATCTATCACGTCGATATAGGTCGTAGTACTAACGACCATGATTATTTAACTCGTAACTTGTCATTGGATAGATTATAAATGGTCTATGCAAAAACGTATTTTAGCGTATAGATATATAGATGATAGGCACACCGGTACTTTTATTGCGAAAATATTTATCAAGTGTGCGATTATTACGGAATTACCGATAAAATTATGACTATTACATCAGATAACGCTTCTAATAACAATTACGCAATTACAATGTTAAAAAATAGTTTAACTCCATCTTTTTCGGACCATTTTCATATAAAATGTGCGTGCCATATATATAACTTAATTGTAAAGGATGGTCTATCACTTTTTGAAGACATTCTTAGTAAAATACAATTTGCTATAAACTTTATTTTTAAAAGTAATAAAGTACAACGTAGAAAAGAATATAAAAAAACTTGTCACGATTGTGGACTACCTTATAGAAGAATTCCACAAGAAGTATCCACAAGAAGTATCCACTAGGTGGAATTCTTTATACGAGCAACTACTTGTTGCTTATGACTATAAATTACCTATAACTTTATTTTTTAACTCTCATAATAAAAAGTCAGCTGATATAATTTTAGATAGTGATTGGGTAAAAATTTCCGAACTTATTGTATTTTTAGAGAAATTTTTTCAAGCAACAAAAGAATTTTCCGGTATATATTATCCTACTATTTCAACTATGTTATTTTATATAACTCTAGTATTTTTATTACTTAGTGAATATATGGAAAAACCAGCTTATAAGACAGCTATTAAAAAAATGTTTGTCAAAATTAAAAAATATTTTATTCCTATTCCCTCTATTTATATTATTGGTTCTCGTATTAAATCCTACTATTAAAATAGACGGTACTAAATCACTAATTGAAACTATTTACGATTGTATAGAAGTACTACCACCTCCAAGTCCCAAAAATCTAAATCACCCACCACCTATTGAACAAACTAAAGAAGAAGTGGTGTTTAGCGTGGAACACCAATGCAAAAATATATATAGATTTTATCAACAAGAAAATGCTAGTAACTTACCGGCTTCCATACCATCTTCTTCATCTTCAACACAACCACAAAAGACATGTTGTTTCGCGGCTAGTATTGAAAGCCTCGTAAATAGAATGTGCGGCCGTACCTCTACTACTAACCAAATTAGCGAGTTGGATATTTTTGTTTTGCGGGGTTCGTACCATATCAAGAAGTTATCAATGAAGATGGACAAGAAGACTTGCTTTGAAATACTTTGGAGGGGAATGAGAAGACCTTTCCGAAACTTTCATTGATGGCTCGAGATGTTTTGAACATTCAAGCGTCATCAATCGCGTCGGAAAGCGCTTTTTCTGCAGCAGATATCAAATAGGAGACCACATACACTCATTGGCCGGAGACGGCTTGAAATTGCGTATTATTCGGAGATTGGATACGAGCGGAGCGGAGAAGGTGCGGTCAACCGGAGATCAACGAAGAAGATGATGAAAACTACAACGAAATCTTAACCGAAGGTAGTGGAAGCGACGTGGATCAATTTGACCAACAAATACCAATTCCAACCGAAGAACCACATGAAATCATCAAGCAATTAGAACAGTTTTTTTTTTGAAAATATAATTTTTTTAATTGCAATTTTATTATGTAATTTGCAACTTTTGGACAACACCACAAAGTTGCAATTTAGATTTTAGACAATTGTATTTGTATTACAAAAAAATCATATGTCTATTAAATAATATAAGAAGCACAAAAACAGCCTTGAGATGTTTTTATTACACTATCTTGTTTTGTTTATTGAGTTTTTTTTATACATATGTTATTTAAAAAAAAAAAAAAAAGGAAAACCCGACCGTACCCCGCCCCGAGCCCAAGCCCGACCCGACCCCGCCCCGCCCCCGATACCGATGGGATCGGGATCGGGACGGGACTGGAGCAGGTCCCGCCAGACCCGACCCCGCTAGGCCCGCTAGACCCAACCCCGACCCCCTGGCTCGTCCCCCCGCCCCGACCCCGCCAGACCCGAGCCCGACCCACTGGCCACCCCTAGTCCCAACTAGTAAATTAAACCGTAAGGAGAAGTCTTTATTGCACGGTTTAGACTTGATTCGTGGCAAGGTACCATTGGCTCAAAAGTCTTTCCTATTTTGGAGAAAGCCAATAGTCCATTTTGTCATTCCCAATTGTTCTCTCAACGACGGCATTTTACCAGAAGTTTTCGAATCTATTTTTGTGTGATTCTCGTTGAAACATATACTCAAGAGTGGGTGCATGCTGATGATCTTAAAGCAGATTCCCCATTCCCCATTCACAGAATAAAGAAGATTATTAAAATTTCGCGATCTGACAAATTTATTTCAATTCCAAGAGCTCGGACCATCCTTGACATCTGTTTCCTCAATTCCTCTAAATTGAATCTTATATGTAAGAACTTGTAGCAACCTCATGGGGGTCATCACCAACATAATTCTTGTGTGTAGAGTGCTTTCAAATGACTCAAACAAATAGAAGAATTCCTTTAACTAATAGTAGTAGTATCTATAGTGATGCAAATATGTATAATGATGTAAATAATGTTTCCTTTTTTTCTTTTTCCATATCTTAAGATTTGTGTCACCAATATGCATCTGAAAGTTTTCACATACATTCATCACTGCTATAAGAAGCTAATTAGATCTGGTAATTCTTGAGGTTTACTAGGTACATTATTTGTACAAGTTTCAAATGGATTAATTGCTCTTGGTGCAACTTTAATTACTTCATCATTTTGCATCAAATCTTCATCAAATTTCTCCCAATCATCAGTAATCACTGTCCTCAATTTCGCCTGATCACTAGTTTTTTCACATACCACAATGTCTTTACACATTTGCACGTCTTTTTCAGAAACCCCGTTGATGATTTCTTCGAGTTCTTTGATATCTTCATCCCGGATTTGCTCAATTCTCGGACACTCTATTGCATTTTTCACCCCAATGCTTCGACACAGCTTGAAATAAAATGACAATTCTTCACCTTGGATTGTCGCTTTTTGCACTATCCTAAGTGCCATGCTGGCTTCGACTTTCCCAGCAGAATAAATCCGCAACATAATCCTAGCGATTCCGTTGCAAATTCTGCTGTAAACGTCGAAGACTTCGATCATGACACAATCCATAGCTTCAAGAATTAGAGGGACAACAGCCGTATAACATAATGGCTTAATTTCGAGCAACATATCGAGTAAAAATTGCAACTTTTGAAGCAATACAAGATCTTGAATCATTGAATATCTCCCTTCAACAAAAGCAACACTATAATTATTATTATTATTATTATTGTTATCGTTGTTGACGTGTTCCAAATTTTGCAAGTTTCTCCTTTCTTGCAAATTCATAAAAAGAAGGGAGGACTTTTGATCAAGATAGGTGAAATACGCATGAATAAACGCGTTTATCCCCCAAATCTTGGAAGGATCCAAGTGGCCATCTTTGAAATTCGAGAGATCGAATGGTAACCTCCCAATCCTTTGAATGGCGGGGATTTTTGAACTATAGACCCCGTGCATGAGCATTAATCCTTTGATTGCGACAACCCAACTCCTCGTTTTTTCCATACGTAACGAAATTGACCATATGAGAGATTTTAGGTGGCTAGGAGATAAACGTAGCCACTTACAAACGCGATCGACGTTTTTCATGTCGATCGTGAATTCATCGTGGCTCGTGGCTTTGATTACGGCAGCTTCCATTTCTGGATTTCGAAATGATGTTCGTCTTGATAGGCTTGCTAACCATAGGCTATTTTGATCTTTGAGTATACCAGAAGCTTTTCTCCATAGCCTCATTGTTGTAATTTTGGCTTGTTTCTTTAGCTATGTGTTTTTCCCTTGCTTTTTTTCTCTTTAATGTTATGATTTGTGATTTTCTAGTCAAAATTTTGGCATTTGTTTAAGGAATTGGAAACAAAAAAGGAGAAAACAAATGACCAAAAAAACAAAAAGAAAGAAAGAAAGAGAGTTGGTTAGTAGTGGAAACTCAAACACATGGCATAACCTATGACTAGCCGGCCAAAAGTATATAAAAAGGAACCCCATTTTTGTGAGGTTTGTTAGAATTACTAATTTTGTTTATAAACGGTTTTCTTTAATGTTGTTTTTATTTTGAGATAATGGTAAAAAATATATGTGAAATATCATTTTTGGCAAGTTTTTTATCTGAACTATCAGGTGTTTGCGGTTTCAACCTGAACTATCAAGGTATCACCAACTATTTATCGAAACACATCTCGAAGTTGACTAGACCAAGTGTTTGAATACAATCCTCAAAAGACGCATCGCAATTTAATGGAAAAATACATCAAATGACTCCAAAACTATACTTGAAATGTCGATATCACACTCCAACTATATATGTGACCTATTACCCCCCTCAACGCCATAAAAGTGTATTTATTTACCTCTTACAACACCCATACCCAAGTTTAATAAAGTGTGTGGTAGACACTCAATGTATGGTAATTGCCACGTATTAAATAAAATTAATTAACGAGCTAATTACACCATTATCTTAAATCATTTAGCAAATATATATTACACCCAAACCCGTAATAACCCATGTATATTTCACCCACCCGTAAAAACCTTACCTACCACCAAGAACCCAGTCGACACAATTTGAACCTATAATCCTTTGCCTAAATCAACACCATCTGCACATAAGTTGTTAGATTTCATAGATATTTTGAGTTCATCGTCCTCTAACACTCCTATAAGTGTAGTTTTACTGATTTACGAGTATAAAGGTGACACTTTTCGTCGAAGTTTGGACCACAATATAAGAGCTACACTTACTTTCGTCTCCATTGCTAAAAGGTTAGTCTCGTGTGATATTTTATTCCGTATATTGCGATTAGAACTAGGGTTTACTGTCGTATTTCATTTTATTTATGTATATTGTGATAAGAATTAGGGTTTTTTCGTCTTTAATTTCTTATCGATTTTACTGTATAAATGCTTATATGTGTTAAAATAAGTAGTATTGCCATGTGTTGTTGTTATGGTTTAGAAGTCGTGGTCTAGAATCTAATTTTAGAGATAAAATTGAAAAATTTCTACTTTTTTCAGGCTGTAATATGCCTTTTGAACGGATTACTTTGAGATATTACCATGGTGGAATTTTAAAGAAGGGGAAAAACTCTATATTGGTGGAGATGCTACTGATTTTCTTAGATGTGGATTTAGATAAGTTCTCCTATTTTGAATTTGAGGGATTGTGTGAAAGAGCTAGGATATGACCATGGGAGATGCTTATTATTTGTGAGATTGCCTAAAAGTGTGCCATTAATAGAAATTAAATTAGGCAGGGATACAATTGATATTTTTGAATGTTTGGGTAATGGAGATATTTTGAAGGCATTTGTGTATCACATGGTTGAAAAGCCTCAAGTGGTCTCACCCTTATTAGAATATGTTAGGCATGTGGAGGGGGATAATGTAGTCTCTATTGATAAAGGGACTGGCCAAGACATTGGGGATAGTGAGGGAACAAGTGCTGCTTTTGATGATGAAGAAGCTCCATTTGAAGCAACTTCACATGTACAAAGTAATCCTCCAAATTCTTTACTTTTTCAATTTACTACTCCTCCAACTCATGCCACTGTCCAGTCTAATACTACTACAAATCCTACACCTGTACCAGATGTTGCTGAATCTTCACATGCTAGGTCTGCACCAGATGTTGCTGAATCTGATAGGGATGAGAGTGAATCAGACCTAGAAGAATTCTTTGATGAGATAGTAGTTGAAAGTGGGAGTGATGTAGATGAAGAGTTAAGGAGCTTTAGGGAGGAAAAGAAGGTTGGAAAGAGAAGAAAGAGAGGTGAAAGACCTCATGTTCCTGAACATGTTAAGTTGGGAACAGAAAGAAAAGGTCCAGATGTGGGCTATGATGAACCAAAATAGAATAGGGACACTTTAGAGGGCAAGTTGGCTGGTGACGAGTCTTATTACCCTTCAGATTAAGCTGCTAGTTTTGAAACTGATCTAGATGATATAACTGATGATGAAGGAGTGGTTGAACAGAGGGAAAAAGCAAGAAGAATGAAGGTAACAAACAGAGTGGTGTTTGATACAACTTGCAAGAAAGTTGTGTGGGAAACATGCCTCAAGTTTGAGAGTGTTAATGAATTTAGAATTGTTGTTACCAAATATGCAGTTGCTCAACATGTGGCTATTGAAAAATATGTTAATGTACCTACAAAGGTAAGGGTTAGGTGTACAGATGGTTGTCCTTGGCTTTTATTTGCTAGCTTTGATTCTAGGACTAACAACTTTGTTGTGAAGAACTACAACTCAATTCACAAATGTGATCCTACCAATAGGAACAAGCTTCACAATATCAAATTCTTATCCAGTCACTATAATGAGAGGATAAATGAACAACCAAACATTAGAATTTTTGAGTTTCAACAGCTTATTAAGGAGGAGTTGAATTTATATGTGGGAAGGACTGTGTGTAGGAGAGCAAGAAACAAAGTGTTAGCTGAGTTAATGGGTGACCATGTTCAGGAGTTTAGGTGTATTTTAAATTATAGGGATGAGATGTTAAGATCAAATCCAGGCAGTACATGTGTTGTCAAGCTTAGTGAGGTGACATTTGAATGTGGCAGAAAAATGTTTAGAGTCTTCTACGTATGTTTTGATGCAATGAAGAAGTCCTATTTGGCTAGTTGTAGAAAGTTCATTGGCTTGGGTTGTTGTTTTTCAAAGGAAATTTCTAAAGGTCAACTACTTGTTGCTGTGTGTAAAGATGTCAACAATCAGATACTGCCACTGGCTTGGGCAGTAGTTGAGGTTGAAAACAAGCACACTTGGAGCTGGTTTATTAGAATTCTAAAGGAAGATCTTCTGCTGGGAGATGGGAGAGACGTGACACTTATAACAGATATGTAAAAGGTAAGAAAAACAGAGGGCTTGAGAGAAGAAATTATTTCTGGAGGTGTGCAAGGTCTACTTTTGAGGCTGAGTTGGAAGGGAAACTTTGACTACATGAAACTGTTTGGAGAAGAATGCCTTGAGAAGTTGTTTTACTACAACCCAAATAGATGGAGTAAAGTTTACTTCAGTGTTACCTCAAAATGTGACAGTGTAGACAACAACATGGCTGAATGTTTCAACTCTAAAATGTTAGTTGCAAGACATAAGACTATAATTATAATGCTAGAAGAAATAAGGGTGAAATGATGAAGAGAGTGGGACAGATGAGAGAGTTTTTCCAAGGTTGCATCTATGACTTTTCTCCAGTGACAATGAAAATATTGGGAGATAACACAAAAAGATCTATGAAGTGCAACATTGAGTGAAATTCAAATACATGTTATGAGGTGCTTGATGTACAATTCAGGCATTGTGGATTTGCCTAGACAGACCTGTAGCTGTAGAGCATGGATGTTGAAAGGCATACCATGTGCTTATAAAATAGCTGCAATTCACCACAAGAAGTTAAACCCAATAGATTACATTTCTGAGTGGTATAGCAGAGAAACTTACATGAAGACATACATACATCCACTTCATTCAGCCAGTTTTGAACATGAAGATGTGGCCACCATCAACAAATCCTTTTGTTATACCACCTGAAGTTAGGAAGTTGCCAGGCAGGCCTAAGAAGGTTAAAAGGAAAGAACCAACTGAGAATCCTAAATCTGGGAAGCTATCCAAAAGGGAATTGAAATGACATGCAACAAGTGTCATAAGAAGGATTACAACAAAAGAAAATGTCTTAGAGAGCCTACTGTTGCTGGCCCAAGTTCAAACAATGCTGCTGGCCCAAGTTCTATTGTTGGCCCAAATTTTGTTGCTAGCCCAAGTTCAAGTTCTGCTGCTGGAAGAGAAAGGGGTAGACCAAAGTCAAAAGAAAAGGTAATGCAATATTAAAAAACTGCGTCAGTCTATAGGTTATAAATTAGTTGTTAATATTTGGTTTTCTATTGTAGAATGTTGCTGCTTCAACTGGAAAAACAAGGGGTAGACCAAAGGGTTCAACAGAAAAGGTAATGTAATTTCACATTCTTCATTATATAGATTATGAATTAGTTGCTAATTTTTTTGTTTTCTTTTGTAGAATGTTGCTGCTAGAAGGATTGTTGGTATGGGGGTGTTGCACACACTAAGTGAATAAACTATCATTAATGTAATTTTCTTATCAGTTTAATATCTTTTTCTTGAATTTAGTAACATTAACAAGTAGTACTAAGACTATCTATGTTCATTTGAGCAGGCTGGATTGCCAAGTGAAAGGTTTAGAAACATTCATCTTCAGCATTGATCACTGGAGATCTTGGTCATAAATCAAGCAGAGGTGTAAAATGGAAGGGAACAACATCTATGACCTCCAGCCAGCTTCAAGAAATGAGGGGGAAAAACAAATCGAAACAAGGAGCAAGACTGCAAAATTGAGTCAAGAAAGCTCCACTGCTCCATCTCACATTGACTGATGGTTTTTTCTTTTTGGTGTATTTTTGACAACTGTGACTGCATTGTAAAAATTAATTATGTCAGTTTTTTGTTAGCATTTAAGACTGTTTTGGCAGCTGTGACTGCATCTTAGAAATTAACTATGCAACTACTTTGGTTTACTAGATATGACTGCATTTAAGATTGATTTTTTGACATTTACTGCATTTAACATTAGTTCAATGGCAAATGTACTGAATTGACAGATGTAAATTCACTCTATTTTGGTTATATGGTTATAATATGCTTGTGACTGCGAATGGCAATTGGGCGGGGGCGGGGGCGGTACCCCTCCCCCACACCCGTAACAGCTAGAAAAATTTATACCAGTCACCTACCCGCCACCCGTGGTGGATACATTTTCAACATTCATATCCGCCTAGGTGAGTATGTTCCTAAATCCACACTCGCTCCACCACCCAAGTGGATATCCGCCACCCGCCTATACCCGCCTACTACCCTAGTTGGGGCGGGTATGGGTATAACTTTGACGGGTATGTGTGTAACTTTGGCGGGTGTAAGGCGGGCGGGCGGATTTGGGGAGGGCGGTTGGATGTGGGGTGGGGCAGGCGGTATAATTGCAAATCCACTACCTACCCATACTCACCTACTATCCGCCAAAGTTATACCGGCGGTGCGGAATCTGCAAAATTGTACCCACCTGCCATCCCTACTTGTGACTGCACTTTAATTTATGTTTGTGTACGTGATTGACAATTATAATATGCAGCTGTGACTGCAGTTTTAGTCCAGTCTTAGTGCATTCGTAGTGCATTTTTAGTACAGTTTTAGTACATTGAAAGGTGTAATTTATACACAAAATGTACAGTGTGCAGTGACAACACTTTTAGTGCAGTTTATACGCAATTTCTAGCAGTTAAAACACTAACAATTGCACAAAATGCAGTTTCATTACAACACTAACATTTGCACAAAATGAGGATTCATTACAACTAACAATCGCACAAAATAATGATTCATTACAACGGACATACCAACTTTGCAAAATAGTGGTTCATTACAACCAACATTGGCAACATTATCAATTCATTACAGAAAATAAAGGTGTCAATTAAGGTTCATTACAACACCAACAATCTAGCAAAAGACATACTATTGCAACCCCCTTACAAGTAAAATAAGATCATAGGGCAACTTCATATAATAACCTCTTAAGTACATGTTTTGAAACACGAAACTTAAACTAAAATACCAATACAAAACAAGGCAATCCAAAGTACTGTCTCCCTTTTCTTGGACTTGCCAACTTGCTCCTCCACTTCTTCTCCTTTTCTTTCATCTTCTTAATGTCTTCTCCAAAATTATCCATTTGAATCTCTATGTTGTTCATATCAATTATGCTTTTCACAGATTTTGTAGACATAGTAGGTTTGTGATCAACTTTTTCAGAAGCTTGAAATGATGCTTCAAGTTCACCAATTCTTCCCACCAGTTTAGGAATCACAAATTTGGATCTTGGATCAATCTCATTATCCTTCCAAAGATAAAAATCACATGATCTAGCCCCCTAAAAGTAATAAAATTAAGAAATTTTTTTTATTCTTCCAACTCTTCAAAGTTCATTCTTGAAAACAAATTCACTTACACCATAATATGGACAACTCCAATATCTTCTACCAGGGTTCCTTGGGGTCCAAGAGGTCAACAAAGGCAGAAGAAATTCATATTTGCATCGCACTCCGTCCAACTCATGATCATTCTCTTGCTTACAAAGCATACTCAAGCCTATTTTAACCATTAAACCACTTTCATTATCAAAAAATTAAATAAAACAAAACTAATGAAATAGAGCTCCATACAAAACAAGGAAAGGAAATGAAATAAAATTGGAGACAAATCTTGCGGTTTAGAAATTTCAAAAAACGAATTTACAGGGCAAAAATAACCCTCCAAAAGGAAAAAAAAATGAGGAACTAATCAAACAAAAAAACTATAGTCAGATTTAATTACCTTTGTTTCAGAATAATTGAGCTTGAGTGATGATTTGAGGATGAATTTTCAGAAATTGGGAAATAGTTATGGTTCTTGGCTTATGGGTGGGGTATGACTTTCAATGGGGGTGGGTGAAATTATTTTACCGTTGGATGTATTAAAGATGGTTTAAAATTATTATTTCCTTTTTTATTAATTTAAATGCGTAGTAAATCAGTGTTCACGCGCTAAAATTAGCCGACAGATACACGCTTGCGTCTAGGTGTTGTAAGGGGTAAATAAATACACTTTTATGGTATTTAGGGGGTAATAGGTCGCATGTATAGTTGGAGTGTGATATCGACATTTTGGGTATAGTTTAGGGGTCATTTGATGTATTTTGCCCAACTTAATTTGTCCATAAAATTTCATTTTGTCTACATGACATCTGACTCATTAATTTCGAGACTCAGTTAAGAAACACAAACACCTAATAATCCAGGTAGAGAACTTTCATGTGTTAACATAATATTCTCAGTAATCATTCTCCTTTTATAAATCAAGTTCAATTTGATTCTCAGCTGAGATGAGTACAAGAAGCAAATTGATCGTTCTGTTGATAATAATTTTGGAGATGATTTGTTTGAGAAATTACTCAAAACTAATTGGCTTGAGCTGGGAAAAGGAATTAGGAGCTTCAACCTTAGCCAATAAAGCTAGACAAGTATGAGTGAAGAGCTTAGTTAATGAATTTCCCCTAAAGAAATCATTAATCATATTACAAACATTTTCAGAAATGATAGGCTAGCAGCACTCATAAAACTTACCATTAAACCCATTTGGACCTACAAAAAGGTAGAGCTAGAGCTTCTGTTACGGGTTAGACCGAGTCCAAAATTTTAGTTTAAACTCTATATTTGTCTTGAAATATAAGTTAAATATATATATAAATTATTAATCAAAAACCAATAACTTCAAAAGACTAAAATCCAAGCTCATAAGCTTCAAATTTTGACTCTATCTCTGCCAACAAAGCTATTGGTGAAAGAGAATAATTTCTTACCGATTTCATTAATGTAAATGGTTTATATACATGATATACAATAGTCATCCTAGGCTATAATTACGGAAATCAAATATACACTTACCTACTACAAAAAAAAATATTACTACCATAATTACAGATGTACAAGATCACTAATGATATCACAAGAATATACAGTGTATATTCTATCACACTCTCGCAATCATAGCGGACGGTTGTCGTACGCTGAGACTGTCCCTAAAATCTTCAAACAAAACTAAGGGAAGACACTTAGTAAAGGTGTCATCAATTTGATAACGCGAAGGGACATGCAAGACACGGACTTGTCCACGAGCTACCTTTTCGCAAACAAAGTGAATATCCATCTCGATATGTTTAGTGCGTTGATGTTGTACAGGATTCCCCAAGAGATATATCGCACTAACATTATCGCAGTAGACCAAGGTAGCTTTCTGAATAGGAAAATGAAGCTCTAAGAAGAGGTTACGCAACCAACAAGACTCATACACCACATTGGCGACCCTTCGATATTCGGCCTCCACGCTAAAGCACGACAGTGTAACCTGGCGTTTAGCCGACCAAGTCACCAAGTTATCACCAAGACTTTATTTAATTGTTTAAAGAATAATTGACTTTATTTAATTATTTAAAGAATAAGAGAAATAAAAATACACATAAATAGTAACATACAATAACCATATGCCGAACGCATGTTGTCTGGAAATCCACCTCAATCAACATCTGTATAGATACTGATGATGGATATAAGTGTAAACCATAATCAAGAGTGCCTTGAATGTAGCACACAATGCATTTAAGAGGGTGCATGTGTTCTTCCCTCGGATCATGCATGAATAAATACACATGCTGCACTACATAAGTAATATTGAGCCTCGTAAATATGAGATATTGAAGAGCCCCCCCCCCCCCGCAAGACTACGATAGTGGGATGAATCCTCGTATGGTGTGCTAGAAGTAGCACTCAACTTCAGTTTAGTGTCAACGGGAGTAGGAGATGACTTACAGGATGACATGCCAACCCGTTCAATAATCTCTGATGTATACTTTCTCTGAGATAGAAATAGACCACCTGCATGACAAGTGACAACTATACCAAAAAAATAGTTCAATGGCCCCAAGTCTTTCATAGCAAATTCTGAGTTGAGAAGAGATATGATAGACTTGCGCAGTTTGTCAAATGAACAAATCAATATAATTAGGATGAGTAGGGTCTCTGAAACCCAAGGGCTAATGCATATATACAATTTCCTTGAGTTCGTCGTATAAGAACGCATTTTTCACGTCAAACTGATGAACGGGCCATGAATTTGAGAGAGCTAGACTGAGAATAGTGTGAATAGTTGCCAGTTTGACCACCGGACTAAATGTCTCTCCACAATTCACGCCAACCTGTTGAGTTTTGTCATCACCTACAAGATGGGCCTTATGCCTCTCAAAAGAACCATCAGATTTTTCCTTATGAGCAAAAATCCACATAGAACGAATATCATTAACACCGGATGGACGGGGCACTAACTCCCACATCTTATTTTCAATAATAGCATTATATTTATCATCTATGGCCATTTTCCAATTCGGGTCACGAAGGGCAGACACGGGGTTACGTGGTAGGGGGATTTAGTGACATTAGAATTGAGATTAAACAGTCGCTTCAATTTAAAAATGCCCTATTGTCTATGAGTAACGGGTCCTTGTTCCGGAATAGAAATGGGCTAGATAGAAGTGGAAAACGTGGGCTGGTCCAATGCAAAAGGTACGTTGTTGGACTGGATTCGGGTTGGGAGAACAATGGTTGGGTGATGGCTGGACTGGGTTGGGCCAGCAGGCAGTGGGCTTGCTGGCAGAATTTGTGGATGAGAAACTGTTGGTCTAGGAGGAAGTGGGCCTGCTGACAAATTTTGAGAACGGGGGTGTTTGGGCCAGTAGGCAGTGGACCTGCCGGTGTCTGCTGGTCCAGATGCCGAGGTGTGGGCTGGACCAAATGGTGTACCACATACGGTGAGATCCCATCATCAAAAAATTATAGGAATTGGACATAGAATTATGCAACTTAGCAAACGGAAATTGTGTTTCATAAAAAATTACATGACGACTAATTATGATTTTATTAGAGGATAAATCATAACATGTGTAACCACGATGATTAGACGGGTAACCCAAAAACATACAAGCGGTAGAGCAGACTTGAAGTTTGTTTATTGCAGTGGAAGGAAAGATATGATAGCATAAACACTCAAATACCTGAAGATGAGAATATGAAAGGTCTTTGTGATAAAGTATTTTGAGTGGAGATTGATGTGCTAATCCTTTGCTAGGGAGTATGTTAAGAAGGTAATTCGTCATTTGTAATGCATGATGCCAAAATGAATGTGGTAATGAAGCATGGGCAAGTAATGTACGAACAATATTATTAATGGTGTAGATTTTTCTCTCGACTTTCCTATTTTGTGATGACGTATGTGGACATGAAAACCAAAAATATATACCATTAACATTACAAAATTCTCTAAATGGCCCTTTATCACATTGAATGTTCTTAATTTTCCGTTTAAATTGCGTACGGATGAATTCTCTAAATTATAGGAGTGTGGAATAAACTTGAGACTTTTTAGATAACGGAAATGTCCACAAAAAATTAAAATAATCATCCAAAAATAACACATAATAACGGTGGCCCGAAGAGCTCAAAACGAGAGATGTCCAAAGATAACTATGAATAATATCAAATGGCAACAAAGTACTAGAATTGGAGGCAACAAATGGCAATTTAACATGTTTTCCAAGCGGACAAGAAGGACAAACATTAGTACTACGAGCACTATTACACTCAATAAATTTATTATTTTTAAGGGAGGAAAAAACATATGCTCCCGGATGATCCAAACGCGCATGCCATAAAGAAGGTGCTAAAGCGACAAACGTTAACGTTGTGGCTTATTTAGTGGTGATGGGATAGAGCTCACCCCGACTATCACATCTCATTAGATGTATCCCCGTCCAGAAATCCTTCATAGAAAATCCAAAAGGATCAAGGTGATGTTAGGCCATGTTCTGCCGAGCTTGTTGCTGCTGTTTACTATTAGGCCTGGCCCAATATTGAGTAGGAAATTGGCACGGTGAAATGGGCCACTACCCACTGACCCAACCCCACGACCATTGCCCACTAGCCCAAGGCTGCTGCCAGTGTTGCTGTGGCCCAGGCCCCTGCTGGCCGTCACCACGTCTTCCACTGCCGCCACCGCCGTTGCCTTTGTTGCCACCGCCGCAGCCACCGCCGCAGTTTTTTGCCACCATTTTTCCTGTTTTAACCCTTTTGCCACCACTGTTATTTCGGTTTTGGCTATAATTTTCAGAGAATGATTGAGGTCATCGGTGTCACGTGACGTGGCCACCATCATGGAGGAATGTGTTCCGATTGTGGCCTTCTTAGCCAACCCTGCTTCTTCTAGGGTGAGCATGGAATGTGTTTGATAGAACGGTGGGAGAGGATTGCTTTTGTGAAGGAGAGTGCCAACCCCATTATACGCCTCAGAGAGCCCCGTAACCATCTGAAGAACAAGACAATCATTTGTGACCGGCGTGCTAACGTTCTTGAGTTGATCCGACAACTCCTTGAGCTTTTGACAATATGCAGAGGCATTCAAAAAATCCTCCATAGTTGTGTGAGAGAGTTCTTGCTCAAGGGTGACGGCACGAGAGTTTTTGTTATCTTGAAATTTATCACACAACCTATTCCAAGCTTCCATTGTCGTGGCGTCGGGTTAGATAATGGTCTGTAAGAGGTCTGTAGAGATAGTGGAATAAATCCATTGGAGAACCGTAGCATCAAGAGTTGCCCACAACTCTATTTCATCATCGGTGGAAGGCACCTTCTCCTTGCTTTTTTCTGGTTTGACGATGTGATGGAGGACTCTATGAGACCTTGCATGATTTTATAATAAACAATTCTATATTTTGGGTTGAAATATTGAAAATAATAATAAATAGTTGATGTATTTACACACTAACCCCATAATCCATAATTTTCTCCATACACTAGAATAGTTGAAAAATGCTATCAAGTGTAATTAGACAAAAAAGGTAAATGACCCGCAATTACTTTTTTACGATGCTCCCACCATGTATAAAATCTAGGAAATTATGCCTAATAACCTTGAAAATGGGTGATATTGACTTTTGACTCCTCACTTGTCCTATGAACAAATCTTCAAAGTCAATAGTCAACTTATTAAACTTGAAATTTTGTTCATGAGACGAGCGGGTTAAAAGTTCAAGACCGTCCACCTCCAATACCATTCTTGTAAATCACCTGTAAAAGTCTCACTACTTAGTCAGATGAGATGTGGTAGATTGGGCTACATTTTAGCCCATGAACCAAATCTTTCAGTTTGGGCTACAATTTAGCCCATCTTTACACATTTGTTACATTCCTTTTTTAGCATTAAAGTTGTGTCATTTTGTTGAATATTTGAGCGCTTTGTCACGTCCTTAGTCTTCAACTAAGCGCACGTGCGATACTTGACAACTTGCTCACGTTCTTGCACAACTTGCTCGCGATCTTGCTATGCTAAGTCATACTAAATTACTACTCTCTAGATCGCTAAGGAAATGGTGGATTAGGAAGACAAGAGAAATTTGCTAAAAGAAAGCTTTTATATTGTAGAGATGTCAAATTATTTGCTTGATGGTTTTACAAATGAATGCCCCTCTATTTACACTACTCACCTAGGGACTAGTATGTAAATAATAATTATTGTATAAGCCCCAACATATTTATAAAAAAAGCTTCTTTTCTATAATCATATACTAGGCTATAAAGTTCTAAGGATCTTCCATGCAAATCCATAAGATTCTAAGGTCTTCCAAAAAGTCTTCCCAAGGAAGCTCTCCATGGCTCTAGAATCTTCCCACATATCCTAGCATCTTTCCTATGTAAGCATCTACATGGATAAATATGTGCCAAGTGACACCTATGTGGCATGATAATGTGGTGGGTCATCACACTCCCCCACCTAATGTTGCAACGACCGTGGCGCATTGTTGGTGCATAAAATCTCGGATCTTGTCTTTGAATTGCCACAAGTCTTTATATCGCTCACATGTGGCCTCATCCGGTGATTGCCCCTACCAATGGACGAGGAACATGGCGATGGCTTTCTGCCATTGTCTTCGCCTGGCCTGGTAATCAATGATAGTCTCAATCTTCTGACCATGTGAGGTGGTAATTGTAATAGGCGCGCGACTTGATTGGTCCCTACTCGGATCATCCTTCCTAATACGCCACATAATATCTCCGAACTTTGGCACATAAAATCTTTGACCTGTAGTAAGCAATAGACTATCTTCTATCCAAAAATGCCTCATCTTTCCTGGGTGGTTAACTTCATAAATTACTTTCTTGCTAGATCATATTGCATGCTTTCTTTTATAGCCTCTCGGATGTCACAACTTAATGAAGTGATGTCAACAAGATCATCCTTCCAGCTCAAAACATTAGTTAGGATATTGCCCGACATATATTCTAACTCAATCTTATTATACATGTCACGTCTATGAGGCAAGTGCTTAGGTAGCTCGTCGATCATCACATCTTTGTTCTCTTCGAGCAAATTATCTATCATAGGTGGCAGTGTCTCATGAGTACCATTGTCCCATTTCTTGAGCCCTTTGATAAGCTGCATAGCTTAAAGTTGTGCCTGGCCCTATGACATAGTCACTGTAGGCACCATGCAAGCTCCTTCTCGCTCCAAGACCAAGAGACGTTGGAGGTAGGGGTCGATCATTGTGTGGTAATGTCTAAAGAACTCTTGCCCCAGAACAATGTCAAAGATATCCATAGTGGTGGTAGTAAAGTTTGTCGTACCTTTCCGATTACCCAATGTGACCAACACCATTGGCTACAACATGGGCATTTTGTGGCTCATCATTCACAATCTTGACGTGCGCATTAGTTAGAGCGAGATTCAACTCTAGTCTCTTTGCTGCGGCCTCGGTCACAAAATTATGAGTCGCCCAAGTGTCTATCAGTGCACAAGTCGGCTTGTTGTTGATGGTGAGGTCTACGTACTGGTTTTTATTCTCGTTGGTTTGGTTATCTTGCTTCGTAACAGTGCCACATAGTTTGATCGTCCCCAACTGTGCTATTTTTGAACTATGTGCTTGCATCTGCTCATTCCTTTCTGGAACCATTACACTAAGACTCTTTAGGTCAGGGTAATTTCTAAAGTTGTGTGGCCCTTCGCATAGGTAGTATCCCTTCTTCTCGATCTCCGCCTTCTTTTCGGTATAGCCCTGACGACTACTTGAATTTTTGTCGTCAAACTTATTGGCATTTTGAGTCTTGGATTATTGTTTTTGCGACTCTTTGCTCTCGCCACGATCTCCTCAACCTTTGGTATCGCTACCCCTTGACTCATTTCCTTGGCCTTTGTCGTGTTTATTATGGTTGAAGTCCATCAAAGAATCGTCCTCCACTATGGATTAGTCTTCACCTGCGACTTGATGGCGTTGCAACTCCTGCTTAGTCCAATTCTGCAACTTGTCTATAAAGTGAAATAATAAGTCATCGTTGGTGAGGTTGGGAATTTGAAGTATCAGGGTGGTGAACTCCTTGACATAGTCGCGTATACTCCATGTCTGCTTCAATTCCCTAAACTTACGTCTTGCCTCATACAAGACATTGTTCAGAAAGAATTGACGCTGGAACTCGGCCTTAAATTGGTCCCACGTGCTAATGGCGCACAAACCTCTCTCAACATCGGCCACCTTCCTTCTCCACCATATCATGGAAGTTTCTGATAGTACATCATGACAGTGTTGATCTTGACCTCATCGTCCCTTACCCTTTCATGCCTGAAATAATTCTCCACGTGCCAAAGAAATTTCTCCACTTCTTGTGCATCACGAACCCTTTTGAACACTGGTGGCTTGGGAGCCTCAATCTTAGCCTCCCTCATTACAACAATATTGATGGCTGCCTCGGTCACGCCAGCATTGACCTACTCTCGAGTGCCTCTATCTTTGCCTTCATAGCATCGATAGTACTCAACGTTTTTATGAGTCTGCACTCTAAGGTAGTGACAGTTTCCGTTAACTCAAATTCCACCTGCTTGTGACCTTCCAAGTCATTCCGGACGCTCTCAATTTCTTCAAGGGTATGGCCCTCAAGAACGCTAAGGGTACCTTCCACTTTCCCCAAGCATTGGCCAATGATCTCGAGGGCGGCCATCCCCATGTAAACCTTCATAACCATCTCTTTATCGAGTGAGACGTCCTCGGGTAGGACCTCCACGTTATCCTTAGAAATGGCAATGGATCTTGGACCTGATCCGGATCTGGTGGATCCAGATCCATTTTATAGGGTATGAATCTTCAAAATTTGGACCCGATGGATCCGGATCGGACCTGGATCTATTTCTGACGGATCGGATCTGGATCTTCTTGTATTTGAGATCCCTATCTGGTCCAGATCCGATCCTTGGATTTATTTTTTATTAAATATAATCACAACCTAAAATGTAATTTTATAAGTATTTTCTTAATTTTTTTTCATAATTTATGTATTGGGTAAAGGGTTGAACTAGGATAAGACACAAGTCACACAGCCATGTAATTTGTCTTTGAAGTTTCATTTCTTTTATCTATATGCTCTCTGCAGTTTCCCATATTTTCATTTTTATAAAAAGAAAAAATTATCACTCTTCTTTAAATTTTCCTTTCTTGAATCTGCTAGCCGTAAGCTTTAAGTATCTTTTTCTCATTTGTTTGATTAGCAAAAAAAACTGGGACTTTTGATATATGCCTGACATTGTTTTATGTTGTTTAATGAAGTCAATCAGTAGAACTACAAGTGGAGCATCACTAAAGCCTCCAAAAATTAGCTCAAAGGTGCAACTTGTTCAGCATCACTAATGAAGTCAATCGTTTTTATTTTCTTGTGATGCTAAAACTTTGTTCAGTATTTTGGAAGAATGGTGTCATGTTTGTGTAGGTTGATTGAATGAACTCAATCATTTTTTTCAATCAGATTGCGTTTCATTTTGTCATAAAAGTTTCAACATGTGGGAATATTATTCAAGCCAAAAAAATTACATGTAGATCCAGATCCGATGGATCCGGATTTGGATCTGATTTTTATGGACCCGATGGATCTGGATTCGGATCTGGATCCAGGTATGAAAAATAGTTTTGGATCTGGATCTAGTAGGATCCGGTCCAGATCCGATCCGTTATCATCCCTAATTATCCTCGCTTGCACCAATGACAGAAGGTTCTTGGGATGTAAGCCCTTTGTTTGACACAACCTCGGGTGGTACCTCCTGGTTGTTGCTAGTGATATTCCTCTTTTTGGTATGGCCCTTCTTGCCAGTAACATCCTGAGTGATGTTGGCTTGAGTGTTAGCAACGTTGATTTCTCCGTCGTTTTCCATTTCCTTAGTATCAACCTTCACTCTGATATCATGTTGTCACGTCCTTAGTCTTCAACTAAGCGCACGTGCGGCACTTGACAACTTGCTCACATTCTTGCACAACTTGCTCACGATCTTGCTATGCCAAGTCAGCCTAAATTACTACTCTCAAGATCGTTAAGGAAATGATAGATTAGGAAGACAAGAGAAATTTTCTAAAATAAAGCTTTTATATTGTAGAGAGGTTGAATTATTTGCTTGATGGTTTTACAAATGAATGTCTCTCTATTTATACTATTCACCTAGGGACTAGTATGTAAATAAATAATTATTGTATAAGTCCCTACATATTTATAAAGAAGCCATTTCTCTAGAATCATCTACTATGCTAGAAAGTTCTAAGGGTCTTCCATGCAAAATTCATAAGATTCTAAGGTCTTCCAAGAAAGTTCTTTATGGCTCTAGAATCTTCCCACATATACTAGCATCTTTCCTATGTAAGCATCCACATGAATAAATATGTGTCAAGTGACACCTATGTGACATGATGATGTGGTGGGTCATTAGAGCTTGGTTATTTGTTCAAGTTCCCTGCTCTAATACAAAGTAATTAGCAAAGAATTTTAAGTTATGTACACTTACAATATAAAAGATATTTACACAATCCATCAGGTAGTATACATGACGATTATAAGTAATTCTCTTCAATAAGCATTAATTGACAACATAACAAACATATAAGGTATCTAACCTATTATCGTCATATGCTAAAATTCACTGATAGATTAACAAATTTATACATTATCTATACATATAACTTGTATCCAAATTGGAACTTGATATATTTGCACACTTATCTTAAATAAAAGCCCATAGATGTAGAAGTCTTCCTTTGAAAGCTAACAAGAATTCCTTCCAATCTTTCTCAAACTGCTCAAGGAAATTCAAGTCACTCAACTGTCTTAATTCACATATTAAGACATATTTTTCAATAATAGTCCTAAATTCACATATCTAAATCTTATATTTAAATTAAACATCTTGCATACATTATCATATAATCGCTAATTTTCGACAGACATACAGTAAAAAGATTGGTTCGCCGGTAAGGAATTTTCAGCAAAAACGTTACTTATAAAGCCAATTTCTGATGGAATTTGTCGGAAATAACGATTTTCTGGCAGTGATATGAATTAAACATATTGCATATGCAACTCAATAATTTTATGGTGGGTACAAGAAAAACAGCAATGGCATCTTTTATTGCACTGAAACCTGTGGCATCTTGTCTTCTATACTTTTGTTGGCATCCAAGAGACACAAACCAAAGAGACAAATTAATCCACAAGTCTTTCTCAACAAATATATTCTGCAAGAAAAAGAATCCCATATACTATAGGTACCATTTCCCATCAACCCTTACAACGATAGCATGGGATGTTTCATGTTTGAGGATTATTAGTTGTCTTTTTATTGTTGTCTTTATCTCCCTTTGATGTAAGATTTATCTTTTATTTTCTAGGTAAAAGAGATGACAAAGAGTTGTAGAATTACAACTATGAGTGTGTATTGTATGGTCCAAAGCTAGTAACCACCCTTTTGTCCCTAAATGTACCCTCCCAACATTTCATTTCCTCCCGGGGCAGAATCCGAATTTTTAATTTATAAATTCTGAATCATAATTATCTTTACTTACTATTATCTTTATTTATTGAGTTATAAATAGACAATTTACAAATATAAGGTTTGAAGATTATTTTTTGTCTTTTTATTGTTGTCTTTGTCTCCCTTTGATGTAAGATTTATCTAACTTTTATTTTCTAGGAAAAAGAGATAATAAAGAGTTGTAGAATTACAACTATGAGTGTGTATTGTATGATCCAAAGCTAGTGACCACCCTTTTGTCCCTAAATGTATCCTCACAACATTTCTTTTCTTCTAAGGCAGATTCAAAATTTTTGGATCATATTTATTTTTTCTTACAAAATTATAAATAGATTATTTAAATATATCGGTAAATTTTTAACACAAATATAAGATTTGAAGATTATGATTCTATTTATTGTTGTCTTTTTCTCGATGTAAGATTTATCTAACTTTCATTTTCTAGGAAAAAGAGATAATAGAGTAGTAGAATTACAAAGAGAAATATATAGTATTGTATTGTATTGTATTGTATTGTATTGTATTGTATTGTATTGTATTGTATTGTATTGTATTGTATTGTATTGTATTGTATTGTATTGTATTGTATTGTATTGTATTGTATTGTATTGTATTGTATTGTATTGTATTGTATTGTATTGTATTGTATTGTATTGTATTGTATTGTATTGTATTGTATTGTATTGTATTGTATTGTATTGTATTGTATTGTATTGTATTGTATTGTATTGTTCAAAGCTAGTAACAACCGTTTTGTGACTAAATTACCCTCACAACATTTCGTTTCTTCTGAGGAAGATTCAAAATTTTAACTTATTGATTCGGATCATAATTATTTTTACTTATTAGATTATGAATAAATTATTTATATATATCAGATGAATTCTTCCCAAAAATATAAGGCTTGAAGATTATTATTTGTCTGTTGTTGTCTTTTTCTCCTTTTTATATAAGATTTCTCTAACTTTTATGTTCTAGGAAAAAGAGATAATATATAGTTGTAGAATTACAAATTGTGTGTAGTGTATTGTATGGTCAAAAACTAGTAACCACCCTTTTGTCCCTAGATGTACCCTTCACAACATTTCTTTTCATCCTAGAAGAAAAAGAAGGTTCCTATGATACGATTATTTTATTTTCGACATTTCACTCATCATTCATGTCGCAAAGGATATTAATGATGAGGAAATAAATTTATATATTTAATTGTTACATAAAAATATAGCAATAAAGTCAAGCCTTAAGATCCTGAAAATTAGCTTATACTAAATTAAACTTGCATGAGTAATTCTAACAATTGTTAACTAGTAGTATTCTTGAAAATATCTATTTGGTTGGGTCCACCAATGCAATAAGGCGTGCTAATTATTCCGTTAGTTTACTAGTTTATCCCTCATAAACCTTAGCCTACAATGAATAAACTTAGTGGTTAGTTTCCACATACTAGGGTTTACACTTTACATTAGAGCAACACACTCTGCATCCCCTGAAGAATATTTAAGTCGTGGACAAAGGGAGTTCGATGCTTTGTCGGTGATCGGTAATGCATATCCGCTTCTGCTATGGAGAAATCTACTATAGTATTTATGATTCAAATACTATATAATTTTATAAGCACAAGTTTTAAGAATCTAATGATCACACAAATGCGGTATAATGTGTTCAAATTCATAAGTAAATTTACAAACTTTAATTTTTTTAAAATTTATATTGAGTTAAATTACATAAATTATAGTATCACATAAATTAATTACGTCTCAATCCAAACAAGTTGAGACGATTTTCCCCGACCATTTGTCTCTTAGTAGGAGAAAAAACACTTGAAAAACCTCCATTGAATGAAAGAGGGAAAAGATTGAGAAGATATATATGAAGGTACAAAATACAATTAAGAAGATGGGAAATTGACAAGGAAAGGACTTGGGTTGTCTCATTAAAGTTTTGGTGATTGTACCATACAATATGCCTGTGTTGCTACAGAGACAAACATACCATAGCAATAGTTAAAAGTCACACTCAATGTTTCTATTATTCAATAGTTACTTTGATTTGATTTTCTTTACCTTTCTGGCAAAAATATCACCACTTTTACTGACTACTCTTCTGTCTATCTCTTTGACTCAGTAAGAGACACTTATACTTCTACATATATTTTCATCATTAATTTTTTTGACAAGTTAGTAAATTTTTCATCATAAGCTCATTGAGATACAATCGACTCAGTTCAAGGCTTAGTAAGAGACTTATACTTCTACATGCATTGGAGTTGTAGGCTTGCTGATGTTGTGAATCTCCACTGCATGTGTCATCGCTGGGAAATTAATGTTGTGCAGATGGTGTTTCGGAGAAAAAAATGAATAAAGAAGAAGAGGAAGTAGAGCAAAAATGGCAGAAAATGATTTTTCTGGCGATATTTTATATTTTTCGGTTGGGTTAGTATTTGGGTCGGGTAAATTTGAAAAACGGGTGGGTGAATTTATTTAATTGTGGTCAAACACCAGTAATAAAATGTCACGTGAAATTTAAATTAATTTTTTAATTAAGTATTGATGATTAGTCATAAGGATATAAGTGAGCCAAAAAAATAATCAGAGTATTTTCATTAAAATAAAACTTTTACATTTTTGGACCTTCTCCGATTTTTCAATCAAAGTTCCCATTTACGGGATTCCATGCGCTACCTTATTGGAACATGTTTTGGTAACAACTAGAAGTGAGATTGCAAAGAACATAAAATAGGAAAAATATAATTTTTAGAGTTAATAAGAAAAGAGAGAAGACTCAATTAGTTTAGCAATGGTCTCTTTGCTACTTGTATGTCGCTAAATAGCGTAGCAAGCTTTTTTATTAATCCAATCGCTAATTCATTGTTAAATAAGATTAATAATGATTTTTTTTTATTTAGTGACAAAATTTATTTGTCGCTAATTGCTCTTCGTTCTTTCTTTTGTAGTTTCGAATATGAGGCGTCGAAATGTCTCAACAACAACATGTTCAGTGTAGTCTCACAAGCGGGATTTGGGGAGGGTGGTGTGCGCAGCCTTACCCATACATTGTGAAGGTAGAGATGTTGTTTTCAATAGACCCTCAGCTTAAGTAACACCTTCCGCTCAAGTAACGCACATGAAAACAACACAAAAAGGAACTATGTAGTGGGGAAGCCATTTAGAAAATACTGGAGAAAAAAAATAGTAGGAACAATAATGAAACAATACCAAAACAAAGGAAATAACAGGTTGCGTAAATCGAAGAATAAGATAGTAGGAGAGTAATAATAATAATATTGATAAGGAAAACTAGATAACTTTCGACTACCTACTAATTTTCTACGCAAATTCTCGACCTCCAAATCCTCCTATCTAGGGTATCGAACTATCTCATGGTACATAATATATAGATTAATTAGAGGTTGCCACTAACTTTATTTATACACAAATAGCCGTAATACTTTAACTTTGTGTTTAAATATATGATGATAATTAGCTAGCTAATGTGTGAAGTTTTTTGTAGCATGATTATAGTAGTCCTCTGATGGGAAATCTGTGTTGATCCGCCCATTTCTCAGTTGAAAGTAGTCCAAAGTTTGTCAGGCTAGGCCAAAGGAATCTATAACAGGAAAAAGATATCTTCATTAGAGTACTGTCAAAAGCTTGGACAAAAAGATATACACCTCTCTTTTTGTTATTTTGTTATTTTCTTCATTAGCCATTGTCTCCATATATTTTAGCTCAATGTACAATTTTTAGTTTCTCATTCAGTTTGTGTAATCTCTCAAATTTTAAAGAATAAGCAGAAAATGGGATATAATTCTTGGAAGAAGATAATGAAGAAGTGGTAAAGGGCAATTTGAAAAGGAAAAATGGGGGAAATGGAAGAAGAAACTAGCTAGCATATTTTATGTGATTAGTAGCTTGTTTGATCAAGTTTCTAAGGAGTAGAAAGTGCTTAATATCTCCTTTAAAAATATTTATTTTAGAAAGTTATGGTGTTTGGTCAAATTTTTTTTAAAAAATAACTGATTTTGAGTAGTAGTAAAAGTTATTTTTAGAAACAAAAAAAAATTCTCTGAAAGTATTTTTGGAATATTGGTTAAATAAAAATTGATGTAGTAATATTGATAAAAGTGTTTCAAATTAATTAATCAAAGACAAACGGCGACAATATACTCATGCGAATAATAGAAATGATTACCTCAAAATATCCAAATGACAAAGCCCTAGTTCTTGGATACTTGAGTTAGGATTTAAGAAATCAATTAAAAATTGAGACTATGATGTTAAAATGTAAATTATTTAAAATGCACAAAATGGGAATGAAGAAGCTGATCGAAACGGGGCGTTACACGTCAACTTTGTTTTTGGAAAATACAGATTAATTAATTATAATTAAATAATAAAAGAGAATATGGAGAAGATACATATCTTGTTATTGTTAATTTGGTGTAAATCCCATGTGCCGATAATGATTTTATCCTTTTTATGCTCCTACTTAGTTCAAAAGGTTTTTAATAATGGGGTGGGGAAAAGGTTATCATGCACTCAAATTTCTGAAATTTATAAATGCATTTTTATATAGATTATTTTAGGATAGAAGGTTAGTGGATAGTCGAACGTTTGTCTAGTTCTTTTATCATTATTGTTAGTATTACTCTCGTACTATTTTATTCTTTGATTTTAGTATTACCTGTTACTTTCTTTGCTTCGATTCTCGTGTTATTTGTTGTTGCTACTGTTGTCCGATATAAGAGTTTTAGAATTGAAAGCTGGATCCATTTCTTAATCTCTTTCTCTAAGTGAACTCGAGGGTCAATTAATTCAACTTTACATTCTCTTCTTCATTGTTTTCAGCATGGCTTCTTCATTATTGCATTTGATTTACTTTTTGATATGTTTTACTTGAGTTGAGGGTTTATTAAGAACAATTTCTCTATCTTTACAAGTAGAGATAAGACTTCATACACACCACTATTTCCAAGCCCAGCTTGTGATATTACATTGGATATGTTGTTGTTATAGATGACTTTATGTTCATTTTTTATTTTCATGTTGTAAAAATATTTTCAAAATTGAAACTCCAAAAAGGAAAAAATTCCCTTTTAAAGATGCAGTATATAATAGACAACTCTTTGTTAACAAAGCTGTTTAATCGTGCGTTTTCCACCATCTTTCACAAAAGCTGCTACAAAAAACTTAATCATGTTTACTTTCAGAGGTTCATTCATTAAAAGTGCAAAACTTTGGTCAATGGAAATTCTTTTTTTAAAGACCACTTTCACCTTTTCACTTTTTGTACAAAATAATAAAATATTTCTAGAATATTCTTTAATTAATTGTATTAATTGTATATCTCCTAATTTATGTAAAATTATTATTATTTTGTAACTAGGTTGATTAGTTACCTAGTTTATAGCAAGATAAATACTTTTGTAATACTATATATATATATATATATATATATATATATATATATATATATATATATATATATATATATATTAATCATTAAAATCAAGGAACATATTCATTTATGGTATCAGTAGCCTAACCCTAAATCTCTTACCCTAGCCGCCGACTTCTTCTCTCGGCCGCCCCTTTCCCCACGACGGAACCCTAGTATTTCCGACCATTCTCCCTCATTTTCCTCCTAAATTTCATCTTTCATGGCTGATAAAACCAAATTCCATCTTGCACTTGCAGTCAATAATATCAAAAAACTTCATCACTGTCACCCTTGAGATGGAAAAGGGTCAATACTCCTTGTGGGCGGAGTTTTTTAAGATCCATTATCGTGTTTACGAAGTTATCGACCACATCATTCCTCCTACATCGAAGTCCACAAACCTCCCCTCGTTTTTTACTTCTGATGATGCACTCTGGTCTCGTTTGGACGCAGCCGTCCTCCATTGGATATACGACACAATCTCTAATGATCTGTTGCACACCATTATTGAGACCGATGCCACTGTCCGCCAAACGTGGAAACGTTTGGAAAGTATTTTCCATGACAACAAAACTCAATGAGTGTTATACCTTGAAAATCAGTTCAAGGACGTTCATTATGATGATTTTCAAACGTGTCTGCATATTGTCAAGAACTCAAGATGCTTGCTGACCAACTCTCCAACGTTGGTGCACCCGCCACTAATCAACGACTGGTTATGGAACTTATTACAGGCTTGAACGAATCCTATGACGGCGTTGCCACCATCATTTAGCAATGCACGTCGTTACCACCATTTTATGAGGCCCGTTCGAAGCTAATTCTTGAGGAAACTCAAAAAATCAAGCGCAACACCACGCAGGTCAGCATTGCAGACACCGCCCTCACCACCACCATTGGGTCCTCCGCCGATGGTCGGGCCTCCAACTCCGGCAGCCAGTACCGTCGACCCGAGGACCCGTAGCAGTCCGGATCGACCCGCAACAATCGCCGAGGGCGGCAATCCGGCAAGGGCCGCGATGTACGATATTTCGGCAACAACGGCGACGGGAAGGGCAATCCCCGCCGGCAAGAAACAGTCAGCCACGACCGAGGCAGTGGCAGCAGCCTCCGCCGTGGGCTGCCTACCCGCCATGGGCCGCGTGGGCCTCACTGTCATGGGCCTCTCCTTTTTGCCCATATCCGATATCCTCGTGGACTCCACCTTGACTCGACAGGCCCAACCTGGCATACTCGGCGCACGTCCATAACAGACATACATAAATAATGAATTAGAAAGGAGTTCAGGTCATCATCTAGGAAGTTTGAAATAGGGTAGAGATCTCTGGTGCTGTCACATCTCACCGGAGAGGCCCATGACGTATACGTATTCATCTCACCACCCTTTTATAAAGATCTCCGGTGCTAATCATATCTTTACCCTATTACACGAGACATCATATCCTAAGTTACTCTTTATAAAAGGCCCCAAAGCCAAAACAACGTTTGTTCATGCAAATTACATTGTGTGTGTCGTGAAATAATTACTCTTTGTTGTTTTCTTGTGCGAGGGATGTTCTTTTGATTCTCTTTGTCTTATTGATTCTCTCTCTGTACATGTGTAGGCTCAAAGTTTCAAGTACAAGAAGCAAAAGTAATTGGCTCTAACTCAAGGTTAAAGAGTTCATGTTAAAGGTGGAGTTAGAGTTCTAGTTAAGCAATTGATAAATTTCAGTAATTCGGATTAAAATCTATATATTTATATTAAAATTTTTATTAAATATATATAAAATAATTTATTAAGAACTTCTTAATTAAGTTGTTTTTTTAATTCAGAACTTTCAAATTCAAAATTTTGAATTCGTCTAATCGCCTATGCTATCAATGTAAGAAATTTTTATATCATTTTGTCACCTTTGCACGTTGTATTTGGTCCCCACAAAAGTAGAGGTAAGGTCGGCATATATCTCATCCTCCTCAAACCCCACCGTGTGGGGTTACACTGAGTATGTTATTGTTGTACATGTTGTATATGGTAACCTAACTTATTTTCAAGATTACAAATTCGACATTTTAAGGAGACGTATCTACAAACATACTTATTGATGATTTGATGGTATTAATATTTGTTACATTAACGGTATATATAACTTAAACAGTTGCAACTTCACATTCTATCTTTCATCCCTGCTTTAACTTTTTATAAAAAGCACCGCATCCATCTCAATTTATGTGAAGTTGTTGACTGGACATGAAATTTAATAATAAAGGAAGATTTTTGAAATTTATAGTCTAAAATAAGCTATACATACTTATGTAAACTATAAATCATCTCATTAAGAGTAAATTGAAAAGTTTAAAGTTAAATTATATGAAATATAAAAATGTATCATTTTTTAGATTGTCTAAAAAAAAACGATGTACATTAAATTGAGAGAATAGAAGTAATATTTTACCTATGTACGTAATATTATTTTTATACACGATATATAATTTTTCGATAAAACGTATTCATCTCACCCCCCTTTAGTCTATGTAGCTATGTCAGCTTAAGGTTACAACTCCACTTCACTTTCTCTCTTTCATCTCACTGTTTCAACCTTTATATACAACTAAAAGATTTAAAGACGATGACCATGACTTTCTTCAACCTTACTTGCTCAAGGTGGAGAATCAATGAAAACCTTGCAAGAAAGTTCATATAAAAAAAAGCTTAAAAAGAGAACTGATTTTCTCAAAAAGAAAGTGCCTTCCCACCACCTTCCTAAAAAGCCCCCCCCCCACCCCACCCCCCACAACCCTCCATATGAGAAAGCTGTTACAAGTAGGGTACTAGTGTTTGTGTACTCATTTTTTTTTCTCCTTTGATCTACAAAAGAATTTATAGCTATATACAAAATTTCTCCTCCATGTTGGATAATTCTTCTTCTCCAGTTGGTCCATCTTCCTCTTGTGAAGCACTAAATTCTCCTGGAAATTTTAATAGAAGGAAAAGAAGACCAGCTGGTACACCAGGTAACTAACAGTTCTTGAAAGAGGAATTGAATTCTCTCTGTGCAAATAGGTTACCCTTGATATAAAGGTTAAGGGGATTCAATAATTGCTTTTGGTTACCGATTTAAATCTTACGCGTGACATTCTATTATTTTTTTGAATTTCCTCCTATAAATTCCTGACTCTGTCGCCAGTAGTAACAAGTCTTGAGCCTATTTACTTTTTCCTTTTCTTTTTTTTTTTTGATTATTTATAAACGGTTAAAACCCCTTAATATATAAGACATAGGGGTTCAAGAATTGCATTTGGTTACAGGTCTAAATTCTAGGAGTGACATTCTATTAGTATTATTTCTAATTCTTGTATAAATTCCTAGTTCGGACACGGTAATATTAATAAGTCTTGCGTTCTCTTCTTACATCTATAAAATTTTGAATCACTCACATATAAGAAAATAATCTAGTGAAATGGTGAAGGGGTTCAAGAATTGCTTCTCGTTGCAAGTTGAAATGGGATAAAAACATTTTCTTTTTTATTGTTATATATAAACTATATATTAACTCACTTAAGTCTAGTGAAATGGCAAAAGGGTTTTCTAGAATTGCTTCTAGTTATAGGATAAAAGCTTTTTCTTTTTGTTATTTATAAACTATTGAATCACTCAAATCTTCTAAAATGATAAAGGGGTTTCAAGAATTGCTTATGGTTGCACATCTAAATAGGATAAAAGCATTTTTTTTGTTATTTATAGATTGTTTAATCCCTCAAATCTACTGAAATGACAAAGGGGTTTCAAGAATTGCTTCTGGTTACACGTTTAAATCCTAAGCTCAACATTCCTATTTCTTTTTACTATTTATAAGGTGTTGAATTCCCTTGTAATAATTTTGTACGTTTTATTATGATAGATCCAGATGCAGAAGTGGTTTCTCTTTCCCCAATAACACTTTTGAAATCAAATAGATACATATGCGAGATATGCAACCAAGATTTCCAAAGGGACCAAAACTTACAAATGCATAGGAGAAGGCACAAAGTGCCATGGAAGTTAGTAAAGAGAGATAGTCCACAAGTTAAAAAAAGAGTATTTGTTTGCCCTGAGCCAAGTTGTTTGCACCATGATCCTTGTCATGCCCTTGGTGATCTTGTTGGGATAAAGAAACATTTTAGGAGGAAACATAGCAATAATAAGCAATGGATTTGTGAGAAATGTGGTAAAGGTTATGCTGTTCAGTCTGATTACAAAGCACATCTCAAGACTTGTGGTACTAGAGGTCATTCTTGTGACTGTGGCCGCGTTTTTTCCAGGTTCCAAGATTTTTCTTTTCAAGAATTTCGTCTTTAAAAGTAGAGTTAATGATTAAAAAAAATATATTTGAATTATCGTTTTTTCGCGAATTTCACACGCCAACTGTGAGTTATTTTATTTTTCTATTTGAACTATCATTATTATTTATTAAATTTAGTTGTTTCCTTTTCCAACTTGAACTATCTTATCACCGTTCAAGTAGAAAAAAAGAATAACTGATAGTTGAGGTATGTTTTAACACATATATAATGATAGTTTAGGTAGAAAAACAAAATAGATAATAGTTGGGGTAAGAAACTCAAGAAAAGTGATAATTCGTGTGTATTTTTTACCATTATCTCTTTAAAATATCTATCCTTTAGCTATTTCTTATTGACTTTTATGTATATTGTTAGTGTAAAAAAATTATACTAGCAGGTCATTTAAATGATATTCATGGATAAGTCGCTTAAAATGTTGGATCTGTGATTTTAAAGTTTAAGATTATGTACCTGCTGCAACTGACAAAAATAACTAGATGATTTCAAATATTTCTTTCACTGACAATATGTATAACTTAAATTATTTCTCATCATCCTTTTTGGACTTTAATTAGGCTGGCAAAAAGAAAATAGAAATTAGCGACTACCAACTTTTGCCCCTAAATAGCAAAAATCCTAATAATTTGAGTCTTGCCAACTTCATCTTATTTAATACTGAGGCGTACTGTTTTTCTTTTTGACTTTATAAATTAGGCTGCCATATCCCATAGTTCCAATATTTCCTTTAGCAATTTTCTATGGTCAAGATTTTTTTTTCTGGAATGATTTTTCATTATAGTAGATTCCAACATTTTCCTTTTCAAAAATTCTACTTTTAAATGGAACAGTATTTTGTGGGGTTTCACATAAACTAGAGCAAATTCTTTAGCTATTCTTATAGGTTTAAGTTATATACCTTGTTAGTTTAAAAAATAACTATTAATCATTCTTAGCTATTACAGCAGGTACTTTGTCTTACTTTTAAGATTATAACGTTATATTAAGGATATTTATCTGTAGGTATCTTTGAATTTATCTGGTAATGTGTAAAAGTTAAACTAACAATGTATATAACTTAAACTTCTCCCTTATTGTTCTGTTTTTACTTTAATTAGGCTAGCTGCTACCATATTCGAGAGTTCCAAGATTCCTTTAGCAATTTCCTCCTACTATAATGAACCTTTTGGCTTTCACGGAACTTTTTACTCCCTCCCTTTCATAATAAGTGATGTTTTTAGCTTATGCACACTCCTTAATAAATTGCTCACTTTCAAAACAAAAAAAATTTTGGTATTTTTACTAACTTATCCTTAATTAATGTCTAGAAAAAAAAATTACTTAATGATTCTTGATTATGTAAATAAGGATAATTTTGAAAGAATAAAATCAATTTCTTATTAAAATACTAAAACAACTTATTTTGGAACAAAATAAAAAACTAAAATCATCATTTATTATGAAACAGAAGGAGAACCTTGGCATTTTTTATTCAAAGTCTTTAATTTCTCTTTATATTTTCCCATAAGCTCTCACTATACGAAGAAACAGGAATTAGATTGATCAATTTTTGTTGGTAACGAGTAATAATTTATCGCTAATTTTATTTAATGATAAGTTATTTAATGGATTTTTGTGTCTGGTCTGTGGAGAGGTACTAGACAAACATACATTCCCCAATCCTATTATAATTTCCAAAAGCATAACTATACTCTAACTAGCAGCTAGCCAATAGAAGTGATACTAGCTAGCTTTTCACGATTTCCAATAAACGCTTTACTAATAAATATATAGTCATTGTCAAGAAAACAATGTGCATCTGTTTTTGTGCTGCATATTAATTGACTTTTACATTATGTTCAATTTAAGTACCCTCGATCTCAAAATATTTATAATTTTTCTAATTTTTACACTCTCTAAAAAATATTAATTAGGAGAGATATTTAATTTACTTTACCCTAATTAATGTCTAAGTTACTATTTATGTGTCATCTACATTAACGACAAAGGATAAAATAGAAAAAAACAATTAATTATATCTTGAGCTTTTAAAATGACAAATAATTTGAGATAACTATTTTTAATAAACACGATAAATAATTTGAGACGGAGAGAATATTAGTAAGAATTTAAGTTATATCTCTCTCCATATTTAAACTCCCTCCGTTCACTTTACTTGTCCACTGTTCTATAAATATGTTTTTACTTTTACTCGTCACATTTATCATATTAAGAGAAAAATAGTATACTTTTTGAGTTTTACCCATAGCATTAATTACTTATTTTAAATCTTTTTCTAAGTCTCATTAAGACTATACACTAATTAATATGACTATCTTGATAAAATATACAATTCATTTATATTTCTTAAGGGGCGTGCAAAGTCAAAAGTGAACTAGCAAAAGTGAACGGTGGGAGTATATATATAAGCTGATGATGCAAATATTTATCTTATATTATTGCTAATTAATGCTTAACAATAAGTATTTATCAGTGATTATCTAATAGGTGATCTTAGTATATATAGAACTTAAAGAGTTCAAGTTATATGCTTTATTAGTGCATGAGATTTTTACGTCATTAGGTCACTTTTGCTAGTTGTAAAAGTTAATCTTTCTTATTTTTAAGATTACAGAAAGAAAAACTTACGTTTTAAGGAAGTTTACTCGTAAATATCTTTTGGATAGCCTGACAATGTAAAAGTCTTTATGTTAAGAGTCCACATCGGATATGGAATGAGAACATGGACTCCTTATATGGATTTGTACAGTCCTCACCCTACAAGCTAGCTTTTGGGGTTGAGTTAGGCTCAGGTACCATATCTTTACATGGTATCAGAGCCAGACCCATTACAATTCTTTGTTCACCGATGTTGGGCTCCCAAATTATATTATCCACGCTCCAGTTAACAAGGTCTGGGCGTGCGGAGGAGTGTTAAGAGTCCCACATCGGATATGGAATGAGAACATGAACTCCTTATATGGATTTAGACAATCCTCACCCTACAAGCTAGCTTTTGAGGTTGATTTAGGCCCAAGATTCATTTTTTGTACTTTACACTGACAGTATATACAAGTTAAACTTAAACTCCAACCGTATTAGTTTAATTTATACACATTGTTAATATAAGGAACTTTTAAGAAAATTTACATTTTGGTGCCACTTTTACATGTTATAGCATGTAATCTTTTCCGAAATGGAAACAATTTGTCTTTTTTTAAAATTTTTTTGGTAATCAAAATTTGTCCCTTCTGCATCCCCCCCCCCCCCCCACCTCCTTTCTATGGTAGCCCTACAAAAGTATCCTCTTTTGTTTTTTCTTGGCTAATTACTACCCCTAGTTACCCTATAGCTACCTAGTTGTATGCAAAGTTCAGGATACCAAATTATTGATAGTTTATTAATTAACCCTTTATACTATTTGACCGTATTCCAGAGTGGAGAGTTTTATTGAGCACCAAGATACTTGCACTGTAAGGAGAATGACGCCAGATTTGCAAACATTGCAACCAACAACAGCTGGTAATTGTTCTTCAAGAACTGCTTCAAGTACTAGCCCTTCAAGTGACACAAATTTGCCAAAATTGACTATAATTCCCTTGCCTAATACAAATTCTGATCAGCAACATAATTTAGAACTTGGCCTTTTACCACCACTAAGAAGTACTAATGATGATCATGAAAATCAAGAACCTCATTTGAAATTATCAATTGGATCATCATCACAAAGTACTCCAAAAAATGGCCATGGGGAAAATGAGGTACTGAATGTGGTTATGGCGGAAAAGGCGTACGCTGAGGAAGCACGAAGGCAAGCGAAGAGGCAAATGGAATACGCGGAGATGGAATTCGCGAATGCAAAGAGAATTCGACAACAAGCACAAACTGAAATTGAAAGAGCAACATATTTGAAAGAGGAAGCTACAAAGAGAATAAGTTCATCAATTTTGGAAATTACTTGTCATGCTTGCAAAAATAAGTTTCAACAAAATGTACCTATTGATATTGAGTCATCTCCACCTATGTGTTACATGTCTTCAGCAACAACTGAAGCTGAAGGAGAGCAATGACTTAAAATATAATGTAATGTATTGGTTAGAACTTTTTTGTTGTTGGTATATTTGTGTTTATTGTATTTTGTCAATGTAGGGTTTTAAATTTTTATGTTTCTTTTGGAAGATGATTATTATCTAGTATGTGTTTCTTTTGAATAAGACTCATTCTGAATCATTCAAAAAATTATTTCATTTTTTCTTGGCAATAAGGGATGATAACAGTATCAACTAACTTGTTTGATATTGAGGTGTAGTTACTATTATAAGGGGACTGCATTATTGGATAATGTTATGAGAATTTGGGACATTAAATGTAAGAATGTGCTTGAGGTATTCGATGAAATAACTGAGGTGTACACATGCAACGATGATATACCAAGATTTAGTCCTTTTTTTATGAATATATTTTTTTAATATAACAATGTAAGATAATTGACTTACTCTGTCCGCCTAGTTTTATACGAAGGTATTTAGTTAGGTCCTTAGGGACGAACATTAAGAAATAAAAAAGGATTTTTGACATGTAAGTCAAATATCTATCAAAATTATCCGATTAAATGAATAGTAGTGAGAGTTTTACATGTCTTTTCATTTTTTATCCTTATAAATCATGTCATTGAGGATAAACTGAAAATGCTAAGTTAAAAAATTTTCAATATATTTTGTTAAGCTCTTTGATTGTAATCATATAATTGAAGTTGGATAAGATTGAGATCCATACTTTAAGCTAACGGTCTTACTTTATTTTTACTATTTAATCCTATGTTATTTGATTATATTCATCAATAATGTACAATATATATAGTAGTATAAGAATATTTAAACTAGGTAACTAATCAACCTAATTATAATAGGAAATACAATTCTATATAAAATAGGAGACCTAATTACAATAGGAATACAATTCTACCTAAAATAAGAGATATACAATTAATGAAAGAATATTCGGGAAATATATTATTACACCCCCGCAGTCGAAGCGAGAGATTCACGAACACTGAGACTAATTAAAAAATCATCAAATAGTATGTGCGGAAGTCCTTTGGTGAAGATGTCGGCAATCTGATATCTGGAAGGAACATGAAGGACACGAACTTCACCACGAGCCACTTTTTCGCGAACAAAATGAATGTCCATCTCAATATGTTTAGTGCGCTGATGTTGGACGGGATTGCCGGAAAGATATATCGCATTAATATTATCGCAGTAGACCAGTGTTGCATTTTCAATCGAGCAGTGAAACTAAAGTAAAAGGTTACCGATCCAACAAGACTCAGAGATGACGTTGGCGACACATGTACTCTGCTTCGGCACTGGATCGGGATAGTGTAGGTTGTCTTTTGGAAAACCGAGACAATAGGTTATCTCCTAGGAAAATGCAATAATCAGATGTGGAGCGTCGGGTGTCAGGACATCCACCCCAGTCAGTATCAAAATAAGCAGTGAGACCAGTACGCGAGGACCTGTATAGGACTCTTCAATATCTTACTTTCATGAGACCAGATATTACTTATGCAGTACAACATATGTGTTTATTTATGCATGATCTGCGGATTGAGCATATGTATGCGCTCAAATGCATTATACGATACATACATGGCACACTTGATTATGGATTGCATTTATATCTGTCATCCGTCTCTACTCTCGTGTCCTATGCAGATGTTGATTGGGGTGACTGTTCAGATAACAGATATTCGACATCTGGTTATTGTATATTTCTTGGTGATAACTTGGTTTCTTGGTCGGCATAACGCCAGGCTACTTTATCGCGATCAGTGCGGAGGCCGAGTATCGAGGGGTAGCCAATGTGGTGTCTGAGTCATGTTGGCTACGTAATCTGTTAGAGCTTCACTTTCCTATTCAGAAAGCTACCTTGGTCTAATATGATAATGTTAGTGTAGTCTATCTCTCTGGGAATTCGGTCCAACATCAGCGCACTAAACACATCGAGATGGATATTCACTTTGTTCGCGAAAAGGTAGCTCGTGGACAAGTAGGTGTCTTACATGTCCCTTCAAGGTACCAAATTGTTGACATCTTTACTAAGAGTCTTCCATTGGTTCTGTTTGAAGATTTTAGGGACAGTCTCAACGTACGACAACCGCCCGCTATGACTGCAGGGGTATGATAGAAGGTATACACGGTGTATTCCATGGACCGAAAATTAATGATATAAATTACCATATTTGTAGAATTCTTGTACATGTGTAATTATGATATTAATATTATATTTGGACTAAGTATTAGTTTTGTATTAGGAAAATGTAGATTTATTTTTCATATTTAGATATTGTATATGATGTATATATACATCTTCATTAATAAAATAATTAAGAGATTATTTCTTTTGAGGAGTGTACATTTTTAAGGCACAGGGACAAGTATATCATGATCTTCCATCATTGATACCGCATGACAATACCCCCCGTTACTTTCAGCTGTACTTTTTTGATACGGACAATGAGTTGAACAATAGGATTAAAAAAAGTCCAACAAGCAAATCTATCAGACATACTTGTGCGAAAAATCAGGCATATCATGGATGAAAATCCGTACGGACAATTCTTTAAGCAGTTAAAAGACCATTCAACATTTCAGAATTTGCAGCTTAGAATTGCCGCAAATGCCACTCTGGATCAACGAGTTTATAATTCACCCTCGATAGATCAAGTTGCAGCAATTTGGATAGATGGAAACAATGCAAATATCCTGTTCGAGCGAGAGATCGTTGTTCATGAACATTCAGGGAACAGACATCGAGTCAAACACTATTATGGTTGTTATGATCCGTTGCAATATCCTATGTTATTCCCAAAAGGCGAAGGAGGCTGGCACCAAGGAATAAGGAAACATAGAAATGCATATGAACAAACAGCCCACCGCTCCCACACGACTCGCGGTAATCAGAATCCAACATTCACATCAGCAGATCAAATATTTGCACACGAGGACCAAGGTAACGTCTTTTTATTACGGAAAGAAATAATTCCTTGATTATTTTAATTAATTAATGAATATATATATAATTTACAATTTTCATAATAAGAAAATTATATTCATGTTCTACTCTTAAAACCTTATTTTACTTGTACAATAATTTTACAATGCCAAGTACCTTGAGTTGTACACTTGGCTAGAGTTAGTCAAAGAGTATCTTTCCAATAGAGTTATTATAAAGGTCTTACAATAGAGTTATTGTAAGAGGGAGGGTTTAGTAGTTTCACTTGGCTAGAGTGAGTCAAGGAGTGTCTTTCCAATAGAGTTATTGTAAAGATATTGCAATAGAGTTGTTGTAAGGGGTGATGGATTAAGATTTTAATTTCTATGTTGCAATAGGTTGTAATCTAAACATCGCTCAGTTCTTAATGAAGTTTTGAGGAAATACTACTGTGGTAGGTTGTGGTTTTACTCCCTTGAGCAAGATAGCTTTCAGCTCAGCATTTTCCCGCTTCTCTCTCAGTGGGAATTCAGGCTCGTCGATTACATTGATTTAGTATTCCGGGATATGCCCCGAGGACATATGTTCTTGTTCGTATTCTTTTAGAGGCTCATGACATAGCCTAGTGGGTTATGTTAGTTTCATGTTTTAGCCTTTATGTTTTCATGGGATTTCCTCGTTTCCTTTTTCAGTATCTAATGCAAATTTTGATATGCACAGTTAGTACGTTATTTGGGTAGTTATTTCTAATTAATTCAATAAATGCTTTGGCAAACAGCTTAATTCAGGGTTCGCTCGACATGTAGCTAGGTCGATTGCCAATCACGTCCCACCCCAGTTTTGGGGCATGAAAAGTCTAACTTTCATACCATAGGACATATTACTTTTTTGAACAAAAATATATATATTGTTTTCATAATTTTATACCATTGGATATGTTTCCTTAAAGGGTCAAAATTATCCTCAGAATGAACAATGAATTTGAACAAATCTTGGGTGACTTCCTTTCTTCCATTTATACGCACGCACTCTTATTAGCAGAGTTAAACAAATTTTTCCTTTGATTACGGCTTTTAAATATTTTCTCAACATTATAAATTTGTTTTGTACTCTCATCATAGTTTCTGACCGTAAAATTTATGAAATCAATGTTTGGATTTACAACAAAAATTAGATACTTTAATTTGATCCTCGTAGCCCTACTGTATTCTTCTTCGGACGAAGAAGTAGGCCGAAGCTAAGTTGAATAAAGGGATTTAATTGCCCTTCATTGAAAAATTACACCATGCAGAGCAAAAACATATTTTTGGTATATTTATACTATTGAATTACCTTTAACAAAAGGAGAAATGCTAGTCAAGTTGAAAAAGGGGTTCAAAAATTGCTTTAGATCATAGGTACAAATCTCACGTATGTCATTTTGAGTATTTTGAAATCTCCTTGTATAACTTCCTGGCTTCGACACTGTGAAGTAGTGAATGAAATGTGTCAAATGGACAATTTCACAAAATTTTGGTCCAAATCAAGCTTTGGTTTCCTAACTATTAGTCCTCTCCTTTAACCTATCTTTTACAAAAGCTTAAGGTATATATGACTAAAGTTGGAGTACACAAATATACAAACTTTATTATAGTCTATAATGTTGTTTTACTCACATTTGATTGATCGATAGATGTGACGAACAAAGAGCAACGATGCGCGGAAACCAATAGTCCCGAGCATGAGGAAGAAACCATAGCAGACGCAAGCCATGTATCCGAAGAAAAATGAGATTTGCATGAATCCAGACATGTCCGATCTCGCGTAGTAGTAGTACAAGCAGTAACTATAGACAAATATACCAGCTGATCCACCACAGAGGAATGACCTGCAGCAAAGCAAAAAAAATTACTAACAATATAGGCACATGAAAGATCTAATAAGGAAAGGTTCACAAAGTAAATAAAACTACAAGAAAAGGGCTTTTAGCGAGGTAAAATTCGGATTTTAAAAGTCATGTTCCCACCGCTATTAACCAATAACGGCTGGAAAAAAATCATCTTAGGATCAGTTTGAAAATGAACTTCGTTCCGTTGTAACTGCAAGCTATGTTGCTCAGACTACAAAAATGTTGTTGCACTCCTGTCGATAATTTTGAAGAGTCTGACCAGAAATAACCGAGCAACATAAGCTGCAAGGAAAGCAGTAAAAGATGGCATATTCATCTTTTGACATCTAGAGAATATGTAAATGAAAGATGGAATAATTTCCCTTGGGGATTCCTTTCATTATTCACAATATATATAGTTGTACAAATGTTGATTCCTAATATGGTACGAATCCTAGCTTACCTTACAAAGGTTGATTCCTAATATAATTAGAATCCTAAGTTACCTTAAATATACATCTATCATAATTACAAAATATACATGGAATATTCGAAGAATATTCGCTAATACTCCCCTTAGAGGGAGCGGGAGGAGGCCGAATGCTAAGGCTGGATCGGAAGTCGGTGAAGAGTTGTCGCGGTAGTCCCTTTGTGAAGATGTCTGCATACTGGTAAGAGGAAGGCACGTGTAATATTTTGACCTGACCACGGGCAACCTTCTCTCACACAAAGTGGATATCCATCTCAATATGTTTAGTCCGCTGATGTTGGACCGGATTATGAGACATATAGATGACAGATATGTTGTCACAATAGACTATAGACGCCTTGCGGAGTGGACACTGGAGTTCCAAAAGAAGATTTCGGAGCCAACAGATCTCAGCAACTACGTTAGCAACACCGCGATATTCCGCTTCAGCACTCGAACGAGAAAGTGTTGCCTGCCGCTTGGCGGACCATGAGATAAGATTGTCCCCAAGAAATACATAGTACCCTGAGGTGAAGCGACGTGTGTCGGGGCATCCTGCCCAATCTGCATCCGTGTAGGCAAGTAGCTTGGTTGGGGCAGAGAGGTATAGATGTAATTCGAAGTCTAGTGTGCCCTTAGCGTATCTAATAATATGTTTGAGGGCGGCAAAATGGGATTCTCGGGGGTCGTGCATGAACAGACACAGCTGCTGAACGGCATATGCAATATCAGGCCTAGTGAATGTAAGATACTAAAGAGCACCTGCTAGACTCCGATATAGAGTGGGATCAGAAACTGGCGCACTGTCATTGGCACTAAGCTTAGATTTTGAGTCCACCGGAGTTGGCATAATTTTACAATTTTCCATCTTGGCCCTGTACACTATCTCTTCTGCATACTTATGCTGACACAAGAACATAGTGGCTGCAGATATTGTCACTGATATACCCAAAAAATAACATAGCTTGCCCAAGTCACCATAGCAAATTCGCTTTTGAGTAGAGCAATGATTTCATTCTTCAACCCGTCAGATGAGGCAGTAAGAACAATGTCATCGACATATAATAGCAAATATGCAGTGCTGCTTTTGGGTATAGTTTGTGCCTCAATCTTCACTTCCACGTCTGTATCCTGCATCACGTCACTGAATATTTACTCCATATACTCCGTCTTAGTCCTTCTTAACCTGAATCCTTTATACTCTAAGGTCGTTCTCTAAACTTCCAACCTATCATTAACCTCGTTGTGCGTCTCGTCAATCAAAACTATGTCATCTACAAATAACATACACCATGGCACCTCCTCTTGAATATGTCGAGTCAATTCATCCATCACTAAGACAAATAGAAATGGGCTAAGGGTTGATCCCTGATACAACCCCATCACGATCGGAAAGTATTCAGAGTCACCTCTTACCGTCCTAACCCTAGTCTTGGCACTGTCATACATGTCCTTAATTTCCCTGATATAAGCCACCGACACACCTCTAGACTCCAAATATCTCCAAAGGACCTCCCGAGGGACTTTATCGTATGTCTTCTCTGGATCAATGAACACTATGTGTAGGTCTTTCTTTTTGTCTCTATACTGCTTCATCAATCTCCTAATAAGATGAAGAGCCTCTGTGGTCGATCGCCCCGATATGAATCCGAACTGGTTCTCTGATATCGAAATACCTCCTCATCCTAATCTCGACCACTCTCTCCTAGACTTTCATAGTGTGTCTTAACAGTTTGATACCCCTATAATTATTGCAATTCTTAATATCACCTTTGTTCTTGTACAATGGGACCATTGTACTCCACCTCCATTCCTCTAGCATCTTAGCCATCCTAAATATGACGTTAAACAATCTAGTCAGCCACTTCGTACCTGCCTCTCCCATGATCTTCCAAAAGTCAATCGGTATCTCATTTGGCCCGGTCGCTCTTCCTTTCCTCATCTTACAAATAGCCCCCCTAGCCTCCACAACTTTTATGCTCCTACAATAGCGAAGTCTCTACGACTTTCGGACTGCTCTAATTCCCCAAACATGATAGCCCTGTCCCCTCCTTCATTCAAGAGCTTATGGAAGTACGTCTGCCATCTGCGTTTAATGTGTGCCTCTTCTGTCACTTTGTCATTCTCGTCCTTGATGCACTTCACTTGATCCTAGTAAATATGCAGTGAACAAAATGTGTCTTACTTTCCTTTTCAAAGTTCGGATTATACAGACATTTGCATAGCGAGTAGTTAGCAAAAACTTTTACTCCCTATGTTTCAATTATGTGTCTTACTTCCTTTTCAGTTTGTTCCAAAAACATGTCACTTTCTATATTTAGTAACTCTTTGATTTCGGCATCCCACATGATGTTTGATACCATGAAATTTGAAGGGTATTTTTAATACATCATACACATCTTTAATTTCATACCACAAAATTCAAAAGTTTCTCTTACTTTTTTAAACTTCGTGTTCTGTCAAATTAAGATACATAAAATGAAACATAAAGAGTAGATAACTATACTAAAAAATCTTTTACTAGATTCAAGAAAAGGAATAAAAGACGGGTGCAAGGCGCATCAGAAGAACTAAGAAAGCTAGCAATCAAGAAAGTAGCATGAACAAAAAGAGAGAAGCTAATTCAAACCTCCACCACCATTTATGATCTTCTGCAGCGAGTTGGAAATAAGTTGATGCAACAGTGACAAAGGCGGTTACTATCAGCAGAAGAATGAAGACTATAAACAATATGCTGTAAATGGTGTAGATTTTTTGACCCCATACACTTTCAAATATGTAATAGAGCTCGACGTAGATGGAACTAAACGGTAAAAAACCCGCCATTGCCATCTGAGGGACGGTGCTACGATACCAAGGTAGTACGGGGATTTCTCTCGGATACTTTGTGGTCCGGCATGGAGCTTGGAAATCCGTTCTGCTATTCTTGCCAGCGATTCCACCTAATACGAGCAGTGGCGATGTCACTAATGTCCACATAAGTACTATTAACATAATTGTGCCGAATGGTAGAGCAGCAGTAGAACTATAACTAACTGCAATAGAATTGAGGAAGCAGAACGTTAACGTTAGCGGCCCACAGAAGAGGCACCCGGTCAAGACCAAATTCTTTACCTGTTAAAGGAAGAGTATTTTCAAACGTTAGTTGATTGATATTCGATTTAGTAATTAGGAAATCAATATGCCAGAGTAGTCAAAAGCGAAATGCACAAAAAAGGCCAAAGTATGTTGCAGGTTTAAGCGTGAAGCGCAATTAGAACATGGGATTTAGCAATGGAAAAGTACCAATGAAGAATATTAAAACAAGAAAATGTAACTATAAATACAAACAATAATTGAACAGAAGAACGAAAAAACTATAATTAAGCTACAAATATTATGTTCTGCCCTTAAAGGCATAACCCATCGGTGACATGCCTTAGCACCATAACGCACCAAGTGTCGATTAAGCAAGGCGAAGAAAACCACCTTGGAGCAAACATTTAACAACATTACTATGCCCATTTTGTTGCATCTAAGAACTCTAATTATTCTTATGATAAATCATTGCTCAGTACTCTATGGCTAAAGTGGATAGACCTTCTCCGGTTAGAGGCGGATTCAAAATTTGAAGCTTATGGGTTCTGGATTTTGATCTTTTTAAGTTGTTGGGTTCTAAATTTATAATCTATACATATTCAAATGGATTTGCAAGACAAATACAGGGTTTGAACCAAAGCTACTAGGTTCAGGAGCGAACTCGTAGCCGACATGCTAGGTCTGCCCTTGTCTCCAGTTCCATGACAATTATCTCAACCGTGGATTTGAACCGTGTCGTTTGTGCTCTCTTATGAGCAAATAATTTATGCTTAATCAGCTATGATAATGAAAAGGCACGATACACCTATGGGCGTAATGGCTCAGCAACTATGGGAATATTACAACACTTACCCAGTTAGTTCCTTCAAGTTGGCAATAGAAAGACGTTGCTGTGTATCCAGCAACGCCAGAAGTGAGTGCATATATGACCAGCAGAGCGGTGAATAGAGATCCTCTATTGTATGGATAAAACACCCCGACAAGTGCCATCAGGAATATAAAAATTGTCCTGTATAAGATGCAAAAAGAATTCCAAAAATTCAGTACCATAATGCAAATGTTTCTTGTATTGGACCTCAAATTATCAAAATAATAGATTTCAGAGTACACTGACAATGTAAAGAGCTGAGTGCCACAACTGAGTGCAGCAGCGAACAATGACTTGTGTTTCGGGAACCTAAAGACATCACCGTGTATGTACTTCCATCCCGTCTCCTCGTGATCGTTAACTGCTTCTTCATCGTGTGCATACCTTTTGATACATGATCAGTTGAAAAAATTATTTCTAGAGAAAACCAGATACAATCAGACTCTAACAATCATCCTTTATAATAATGTTTCACTATAACAGACAAGTTCTCTTTGGAACCGGGTTTTCATGTTATGTTATATTATATGGTTTATATAATAGCATTTCTCTATAATAACCAAAAAATATCCGGACAAATGATGTTGTTATAGAGAACGACCGTAGAATTTATTTATTTTTCAAAAGGAGGGATACACCACTTACTTGATAAAATCATTCTTAAGGACTCGCATAAGGATCATGGCAAGGAAACTGGTTAAAAGGAGGACCGTGACACAAGAATTGATGATCGAGAACCAGTGGATCTCCAAGGTATGCGGTAGAGAAGTCTGCATGAACTTATCCATCCGATTCTCAAATAGAATATCTGTTCCTTTCCATTTTGCGGTGTATGTAAACTCAGCATCGACCTCCTTATCTTCCGTCAGGTCCAAAACAGAATGTGGATCCATTCGTGCAGTGATCTCGATAACCCGGTCCTTGTTATAGTGGATATCAAAATGTATGTGTCTGTATAGAAAGTACTTATAATATTTTGGATCCTCTGTCTCTTCCCTATTTTCAACTCTTCCGATAAGGCCCCATATCGGCAATTCGTCGTAGTACATTTCGAAGTAATAGTCTTTATAGACTGCTCTTCGGAACTGAGCAACTTCCTCCTTTGTTAGCTTCGTTCGACAAAGAATTTCCGAGTCTTTCTCTACCAAGAAATCGAGTGTATAAGGACCACTTACGAGCCGATCCCCATTTAAGACTTCACCTAGAGCTTCCTTTTTCTCTTCCAGTTTCACATGATCTGCATATTCAGTCCATATATTCACAATAAGGTCTATGGTTTAGCAATAGTTCCCTACATACCTCCAACATAATATTTCAAGTGTTCCAACATATATTCTTCTATCAAAATTTGCAAAAAAAATATATTTTCCCTAGAAAAAGAAGAAAATTGCAACTAGCCTAACCCCATTGGCGGATCCAAAATTTGAAGTAGGAACATTAAGTTAATATATGATAATAACTAAGTTCACTATCAAATAGTTATAAATATTTAATGGAGTTTTTAATACATATACGTGAACCCACATATTACATTGTAGATCCGCCCCTACTAACCCACATATTCTGGATTTAGGTAAAGAAAACAAGAAAATTTCTACATTTTAAAGGAAGAAATACACAAAAGGGATTTGAAAATTAGTGCAGCTTTCTGGTTTGCTTGACTAATCAAATCATTTGATAGACTTTGCTTCACTCAAATTTATATGATTGACAAATCAATTATCCCTAGTCTGCAATTTAAATAAGTTGAATGTCTTCAGTTGAGCAATTCATGATTATTTTCTGATCTTCCAATTCTTCATGTTCCTTCTATCCCTTTTAAGTTACTAGTATTATCTATGTTAAATATACAGTAGGTTGGTAACCAAATAGGTCTCCGTTTGTACATAGAGGCAGCCCACGGGTTGTGTATATTTGGTATGTACATTGTTGTAATATTTTAGGATACACATTACATTAATTAGTCTTATAGACTTACCATAATTATAGGATTATTGTACTACTAGAATAGGGTTTTGGTATTAGAATAGGAATAGGATTTTCCTATTATGGAAATTGTAAATTGTATATATTCTCTTTTATTAACGAAAATAATCAAGGAGATTATTTCTTTCATGTATCAGAAGTCTAGGTCAAACAGAAAATTTCTCTCCCAATTTTTTTTGTTCTCCTCGGCCAAGAAGAATCCGAGCACTCCTCGATTTCCGCTCTCAAAATCTCTCTTCCAAATCCTTCTATCACCTATTGTTCTTTCATTATGTCTACGTCAAAGAACACGTTTCACCCTGCCCTTCTTGTTTCTAACATCAAGAATCACATCCCTCTAATTCTTGAAATAGAAAACGTCCAATACGCGACGTGGGCCGAGTTGTTCAAAATTCACGCTCGCTCGCATCAAGTCATTCATCACATCATCCCCGCGGCTCCTGAGGATACGGAGGTGCCTAAAAGCGAGGATGATCCTAAGTTATGGACAACACTTGATGTCACCGTTCTTCAATGGATTTATTCCACTATCTCTACTGACCTGTTGCAGATGATTACTGAGCCAGACGCTACGGCGATGACTGCTTGGGATAGGCCGCGTGACATATTCCAAGATAGTCGAAATTCCAGAGTTGTTACCCTTGAGCAGGAATTTTCCCACGTCAACATGGAAAATTTTCCAAACATTTCAGCTTATTGCAAAAGGTTGAAAGAATTGGCAGACCAACTCTACAACGTTGGTGTGCCCGTTAGTGAAGACCGTCTTGTTCTACAGATTGTTGTTGGCCTATCTGAGGCCTATAGTGGCGTTGGCACTCTCATTCGTCAAAGTAATCCTCTCCCGAAGTTCTATCAAGCCCACTCCATGCTTACTTTGGAAGAAATCGGTCTGGCTAAAAAGGGGTCTACGAGTGCTAGTCATGTGGTTATGATGACGTCATCCACTAACTCTCCGAATTTTGGTGACTATTCAAACCAAAACCGGTCTCAAGGGGGTGGCAAAATTAGTCGGAAAAATAATGGCAAAAATCGCGGGGGCAAACGCGGTGGAAACGGAGGCAGTTCTAGCAGCAGTGGGTCACAACCCAACTGGTCCTAGCCTTGGGCCCCCTGGCCGTGGGCTTGGGCCAGTGGGCAGTGGCCCAATAGTCCTTATTTTTCAGGGCCACAATCTTACGGGCAGTGGGTTGGACAGACTTCGAGGTCCACTTCATTCCAGCCCAATTTCCAGCAGCAATCCAGTGGCTTCCGCCACAGTCCTGGGCCGGGGCAGCAAGCGGTGTGCTTGGGCCTCGGCCTCCGCAAGCCCATCATGTCGCGGGTTCCACTCCTACCGACATTGAAGCCGCGATGTACACGTTTGGAATAAATCCTTCGGATCCAAATTGGTACATGGACACCGGCACCACTACTCACATGACGTCTGACTCAGGTACTCTCTCGTCTTATTCCAATTTGAGCAACAATCGTGGTATAACTGTTGGTAATGGTAATACAATTCCAATTCATGGTTACGGTCATAAAATGTTGTCCCCCCCCCCCCCCCCCCCATCCACCCCTTATTTTGAAAAATACCATTCACGCTCCTAAATTGATTAAAAATTTGGTGTATGTCCGTAAATTCACCACTGATAATTCTGTTTCTATCGAATTTGATCTGTTTGGGTTTTCTGTGAAAGATTTCAAGACGGGGAGTCCTCTCATAAGGTGTGATAGTATGGGAGATCTTTATCCTATCACGCCATGTTCCGGTTTCTCAAGTCAAGCCTTGTCATCAACTTTTGCAGCCCTTGCTCCTTCCTTGTGGCATGCTCGTCTTGGTCATCCGGGGTCATCTATTTTGTCTTCCTTAGATAAAAATAATTTTATTTCGTGTAAGGGTACGCGTAGTACTCCGAATTGTCAATCTTGTTCTTTAGAAAAAATTGTTAGGTTGTCATTTGTTGACTCTAATTCTCATACTTTAATGTCATTTGATATTATTCATAGCGATTTATGGACATCTCCTGTTCTCAGTTCTTTGGGTCATCGTTATTATGTTCTAGTTTTGGATGATTATTCTAATTTTTATGGACTTTTCCGATAGCGAAAAAATCTCAAGTTTTTTCCACCTTCTTAAAATTTAGAGCTTTCATTAGAACCCAATTCGAACGGGAAATAAAAAATATTCAATGTGATAATGGCAGAGAATATGATAATGGGATGTTTCGGCAGTACTGTGCTAATAATGGAATTAATTTTCATTTTTCTTGTCCTCATACGTCTTCACAAAATGGGAAAGCCGAACGCAAAATTCGTACCATTAATAACATTGTCCGAACTTTATTGATTCATGCTTCTGTACCTCCTACTTTTTGGCATCATGCTCTACAAATGGCTACATATCTCCTTAACATACTTCCTATCAAAGATTTGACGTATTTATCCCCTCTCCAAATTTTATTTAATAAGACTCCTTCATATTCACATCTTAGTCTTTGGGTGCTTATGTTATCCGTTGTTTCCGTCCACCACAATTAACAAACTCCAGGCATGTTCTACCCCTTGTGTGTTTTTGAGATTTCCGTCTAATCATCATGATTAAAAATGTTTTGATTTATCGTCTAATAAAATCATCATTAGTCACCATGTTCTTTTTTTATGAGTCACAATTTCCGTTTGCTAAAGTAAGTAGTCCCATGCCTAGTGCGTATAATATTTTGGATGACGGAATCTCCCAATATATTCTCCGACATTTATCAGACATGTCCCACCCCCCGACTCCGCCAGCGGGCCCACTGCCCGCTGGTTCTCCATTACCAGGACATACCACCGTCGTGGGTTCAGAAATTGGGCTTCCTCTCAGTTCCGGTAAATGGCCCAATCCCCGATTCAGCCTCTGGCCCAGTTCCGTTCTTCACTGTCTCGGGTTCCACTTCTGGGCTAGCAGGCCCACTACCTGTTGGCCAGTCCGTCCCGTGTCCCGAAATGTCCCAAAATTCGCTCAATTCTCCTCTGAATCATAGACCAGTCACTCTTAGTCAACGGGGTATTTTTAACCAAAGAGTCATTTTAATTTAAATTCAAATGTTCTTAAATTCCCTCTACCCAGTAACCTAGTGTCTACTTTAAATGACCCCAATTGGAAAATTGATATGACCAGCGAATATAATGCTCTTATTGATAATAAGACGTGGGAGTTGGTGCCTCGTCCATCTGGTGTTAATATTATTCGGTCTATGTGGATTTTTGCTCATAAGGATAATTCTAACGGTTCTTTTGCAAGGCATAAGGCTCGTCTTGTAGGTGATGGTAAGACTCAGCAGGTTGGTGTGGATTGTGGTGAGACATTTAGTCCGGTGGTCAAGCCGGCTACCATTCGCATTGTGCTCAGATTGGCTCTTTCGAAAGTATGGTCATTCATCAGTTAGATATGAAGAATGCTTTCTTACATGGTGATCTCAAGGAGACAGTTTATATGCATCAACCCTTGGGGTTTAGGAATCCCAAATATCCTCATCATGTCTGTTTGTTGAAGAAGTATTTGTATGGGCTTAAGCAGTCTCCACGGGCTTGGTATAAGAGGTTTGCAGACTATGTTTTGACTATTTGGCTCTCTCACAGCAGGTTTGATAATTCATTGTTCATTTATCATCGTGGTTCTTCGTTGGCTTATATACTGTTATATGTGGATGATATTATCTTGACTGCCGATTCTGATGCATTACGCCAGTCTATCATGACAATGCTCAGTTCTAAGTTTGTTATGAAAGGCTTGGAGGCCTTGAGTTACTTTTTGGAGATTGATGTCAATCGTCATGCATGTGGGTTGTTCTTATCCCACTGAGATCATTGAGAGGGCTGAGATGTCATCCTGTAAGTCCACTTCCACACCGGTTGATACTAAACCCAAGTTAGGTGCTGCGGTTGGTTTTCCTTATGAGGATCCGACACGCTATCACAGTCTTGCAGGGGCCCTTCGGTATCTTACATTCACGAGACCAGACATTATGTATGCCGTACAACATGTGTGTTTGTTTATGCATGATCCCAAGGTTGAGCACATGAATGCGCTTAAACGTATTATTCGGTATATCCAGGGGACACTTGACTATGGCTTACACTTATATCCTTCATCGACGTCTACACTTGTCTCGTATACGGATGCTGATTGGGGTGGCTGTCCGGACACCAAACGTTCTACGTCTGACTATTGTATGTTTCTTGGTAATAACTTGGTCTCATGGTCTGCAAAACGTCAGTCGACTTTATCACGCTCTAGTGCAGAGGTCGAGTATCGAGGGGTAGCCAATGTGGTCTCTGAATCATGTTGGTTACGTAATCTTTTTTTAGAGCTTCATTGTCCTATTCAGAAAGCTACATTGGTTTATTGTGATAATGTTAGTGTCATCTATCTTTCTGGTAATCCGATTGGGCACCAGCGCACTAAACATATCGAGATGGACATTCACTTTGTTCGAGAAAAGGTAGCTCGAGGACAAGTACGTATCTATCATGTCCCTTCCAGGTATCAGATTGCAGACATTTTTACAAAGGGTCTTCACTCGGTCCTTTTTGAAGATTTTAGGGATAGTCTCAGCATTCGGAGACCGTCTGCTATGACTGTGGGGGTGTGTTAAATATACAATAGGTATACATTGTTGGTAACCAAATAGGTCTCGATTTTGTACATAGAAGCAGCCCACGGGTTGTGTATATTTGTATGTATATTGTTGTAATATTTTAGGATATACATTACATTAATTAGTCTTATAGACTTACCATAATTATAGAATTATTGTACTACTAGAATAGAGTTTTGGTATTAGAATAGGAATAGAATTTTCCTATTATGGAAATTGTAAATTGTATATATTCTCTTTCATTAATGAAAATAATGAAGGGGATTATTTCTTTCAATATAAAACCAAATTCTATCTCATGAAATAAATTCTAAGTCAGCAAGAAGTAAACAACACATAAATAAATTGTGTGGGAGGTGTAGAATGAACCTGGTATACAAAATGGCAGATCATAATATCGGTAGGATTCTCTGTAAAACAAGAGAACAAGAAGGAATTATGAGTAAATTAGTGAAAATATCATTCTTCATAATTCATCTCAGTATTACCAAATTGGTGAGTGGTAGCTATCTTTTTTAGTCATCAATTTTAAGTGACTTTACCAAATTAAATATGGCATTGGAAAATGATAACTTTGCCTTAATCATTCATGATTTACTACTTATTGGATTGCTTGTGAGCAGTTCGGTACATGAAGTATTACATTTTATCAGTGGCGGAGCCAGAAATTTATACAAGGGATTCAGAAAGTACTTGAAAGTCATAGTTGGAATTTTAACTTGTGACTGAAAGCAACTTTTGAAGCCCTTTAACAACTACAATAAAGAATTTCCTCATATGACGACAAGGGCATTCAACAGTTTAAAATAGCCAAAAAATCCATATTTACCCATTCACACAGTATAATTTTTTGACTAGGGGATTCAATTGAACCCTTTCCTTCTTACCAGCTCCGCTACCAGAGTGGCGTAGCAACATAGAGTGAAGGGTGATCGACTTAACAGCCTTCATAGAAAAATTATATTGTATATATAGGTCAAAAGTCACTTCTTTATATGTCTGTATTAAATCTTGAACACCCTTATTGAAATTCCTGATTTCGCCACTGTGTGTTAGTGGCCTCACCCCAATCAATATGAAGGAGATATATGTAAGAAAAGTTGCATAAATGTACCTGGGGTTGTGGAAAGGGCCGACTTTATTAGCATAAAGAGGGACATGATCTCCTTGTTTATAGCGATTATCAGAGGCATCATTTTGGCTAATCAAAATGCGAAAAATAATGAAAAGGGTGAGCATGCAAATTGACAAAATAACACGCAATTTCTTCATCCAATCAAGAAGAAGATTAACTTAATTCTTGTTGGTTTATGCGTTTGGTGGGGTGATGGAGAAATACAAAGAAGAAAGTGAAGAAGAGAAACTAGAGATAATTGAACGTGTGTGCATGATGATTTAGTTTTGATCAGATCACACTCTATTTTTGTATATTGAAAATGAAAAGGGCAAAAAATGCCCCTAAGTTTGTCATTTGCCTTATTTATGCCCTTCGTTAATCTGTCGACTCATAAAAGTTATCAATGTTATCTTTTGTCTCAAATATACCCAAAATAATTTTTTTTTTAAAAGGTTTAAATACGCCCTTGAACTAACCGTGAAAGCCACATAACGGTATGTTTAGATCTTTTTATTTATCTAAAGGTACTCTTGGACCTTTTAATTACTCGGAGGCATGCTTCAAATTATCGCATTTGCTGCTAAGAAGCGCATATATATATTTTATATATATGATGGACTACTAACACTTTGTCATCATTAGGCATTGTTATTATAACGTACTCCATTCGTCTTAATTTATGTGATGATGTTTGATTGGGCGTGAAATTTAAAAATAAAAGAAATTTGTTTAAATTGTGGTCTAAAATGAATCATAGATATTTGTGTGGCTATAAATCATCTTATTAAGAAAGAATTGAGAAGTTTGAAGTTAAATTATTAATACTAAATATAGGGAAAATGTCACTTTTTTAAACTTGCTAAAAAGTAAAGAGCATCACATAAATTGGGACAAGAAAATAAGATCTCTTGGCCTCTCACAATTTGAATAGAAGAAAATGATTTTTTCAGATCTCTTACATTTCTTTTCAGATCTCTTACATGTAAAAAAAATGAAAATCTCTCTTGTAAAAGAGTCATAAAATTTTTTTAAAAAAAAAGTTTATAAAGGACTAATATATCATTGTCATAAGATGAATTAGTTATTCTTTCAAAATCTTGCCACATCACATCTTCTCCAACATGATCAAATATGGTGAGTAAGTTTGTTATTTACAGTCACCAATAAGTACGAAGTATTATCAATATTGTTAAGTTATAGGAAGTAGCATTATATTCTTTTATTTAGACCTGTTAGTGGTCCTATCCTTATATTCTCATCTCTCATTTCTATTAGAAGTGGCAATTTTGGTCTTTATGTCGTAACCATTCACCAAATTGTGTGAATGAATAATCACTAAAAAAAAAATGAATCAAAAATTGATATGATGTTTTAAAATGAGCAAATTACTAGACCTGACTTTTGAAACTTGTGGTCTTCACACTAAGCGTAAAATAAAAAGTTTAAAGTTATATGATTGCTGAATATATAAAGGTGTCATAAAGTATCCCGTAGATTGAAACAGGGAAAATACTAACTTTGCTATTACAAATTAAACCATACTGATACTACAAAAAAGAAAAACTTAATATTGTGAGTATAATATAAATTAAATTCAAGTGAAAGTATTCTACAATCTAAACTTGGCTGTCTTGTTTCCTTTTAATTACATCAGAGACTTGAATTCATTGCAAACAGGTTCATACAACTAGCATTTCTGATATGTGCAGAGCTTGCATTAACAAAACATGTACATCACTACATATCACAAATTCACACATAATAAAAAGTTTAGCGCGATATAATACAAAAATTTGCTCTACTGTACTTTGAAAATCCACTACAAATATATACAATTTCTACCAATAATAAAGACAGATTATCTAGCACTAGCAGTAGCAGCACCTTCTTTAAACAGGATATTTGGCCGAAGCCAGGCCGACTTGCCACCAACATTGCCATCTGGAGCGCGACTATCACTGGACGTCTGGTGATTCTTCCGATCCTTCTTCAGCTTCGCATTAATGCATTTTCCTACAGATACACCGAGCTTTACTGCTGCGAATATGGTAAATGCAATAGAAAGAGGCCGAATAGACCAATAAAAATCCTCGAGGTGCTGATACTTTTCGATAATGTCAGGACACGCATCAAAAGACACTTGGATCATCTCATCCGGATTAGCCAAGAAAGTATTAGGTTCATCACGAAACACCATCCTTCCTGGAAATTCAACAAGACAACCGTTCGGAAGTATCTGCGATATCCTCCCAGTTGCCCATCCTCCCCTTTTCTGAAGCCATTCAAACCGGGGACTTTCAACATTTAATTTCAGTTGCACGAATTGTCCCAGAAAATACAGGTCAACTTTTTCGACTTCAGAAGAATGTCCTGTCCATAAACTCTCTAACCCTAAGAAACCGATGGTGACATTTCCGTCACGATGCACAGTGTAAGATACCCATGGAAGCATGCTTCGTATTTTCATTGACTAACTGCACCCAATCACCAGCTGTCAAACCACATGTAACCCTCTCTATGGTTGACGCATTTACCCTCAGAGGGCTCGGTAAATTGGGGACTCGTACCAGAACAAATCCACCATCTCAATCAGTATCTTTTTCCAGACTAACAACAGTTCCTTCCAACACAGCCAAATCTTGGTGATCATTCTTTGGAAGGACTAGTTCATAAATGATCTTTGTAGGCTATCTAATAACGTGATAAAAGGAATACACTAGTCAATCAAAGAGTGCAAATCTATTCCTTCTTTTTAAATACCATAGTGTCCAAGCCAGCTTGTGCACACCTCGACTAATTCCAAGGGGTACCTGCTATCTCCCACCAGCACAGGTACCGGATAAATTTGTCCACCAAGGCTTTGTTGGATGGAAGAAGTTACCTAGTGTTTTTGCCTCCGCTGGAATTTGAACCTGAGATCTCATGGTTCTCAACTCAATTCCTTGACCACTAGGCCACCCCCTTGATTGGCTTAAGCTAGGATATTACATGTGACTAAATGGGTAGACCAAGCCTACTCAAGAACCTTCTAATTAGGACGCTTCTACACTAATGAACTATCGCCAATCATTTTCACTACCGTGTAATAGAGGGGAAACAGAGAATCAACTCCTAAACAGTTCTTTACCAAATTTACGTGTAACCAATAACCATTGCTGCAAATCAATCATTGGCTCCATACAGTACAGTTCAATCCAAATTTACTTTAACCCTTCTGCAGACCAATTCGTGTTCAATGTGCATAATCCCAATTTCTGCAGTACTCAACTTACACAGAGGCAGACAATAAGCTTCACAATTGAAGTTACTCCTCCACAGTAAGTAGTAACACATCAATCACTCAAAAGGCTAGAAAGGCAAGAATATTGAGAGGGTTGCCAAATAAGAGTAGGATATGAGGCAACAGGTTAAGACTCTAATTAAAAGATGTGGCAACAGGTCAAGGGAAATAGTCATAGTGTGTTAGGAATCAGTAATCAAGTCAAAATAAGTAAGAAGAGAAATATTTGAACTCGAATCTTTTGTGTTCGGTGAGAGCACTGATTAACTAAAGCTAGCTAAGAAGTAAAGTTGAAAGGATTAAGATACTCAATAGGCGTATAAGACTGCCAAACCTTGAATGGTGCAGTTGAACGAAAAAGAGAAGTTGAGGGAGGGGCGACTACTAAAAAACAGGATTTCGCAACGGACAAATTCTGTAGCTAAACAGCAGAATCCGTTGCTAATCCTATTTAGCGACGGATTAGTGACTCAATTATTAGAAAATTCTATTACCTACGAGCAACTTAGCGACGAATTCATAACTAATTCCAAATTTTTTGGTAGTTAAGGGTGGGGGTGAGGCTTTAGAGAGAGAGAGAGAGAGAGAGACCTTTCAAATGCTTGCAAAATGTCCACCATCAGAGGTCGATTGCGGAGATCATACTCAAAACAGCCATTGAGAACATTCTCAATGGAAGTGGGGAGGCCACCCGGAACTTGTGGTTTTTCTTGATTTATCACCACCGAACGATACATATCTTGGACCGATTTACCAAACCAAGGCTGAACACCAGTCAACATCTCGATAATGCTGCATCCAAATCCCCAAGCATCAGTCTCCCAAGTTATTGGGCCTCTAACCTCAGGTTCCCACTGTTCCGGAGCCATGTAATTCGGAGTTCCAAGCCTTAATATTATATCTGAATCAGGTGGTTGAACTCCAAAAAGAAGATGCGGTATCCCAAAGTCTCCAAGGAACACTTCGTCATGTTCATTCACAAGAAAATTAGTTGGCTTAAGGTTCAAAACCAGGACATTCATCGAATGCAACTCTTGTATTACTTTAGCCAATTCAATACCATATCTGTAAAACATCAGCACTCTGTATTAGCAAGTGTCAAGTTTCAAAATGAAAACATTTTACCTTTCTGATAATTAAATAAGTGTATGACCTAAGAACATCAGGTAATTGAAGCTTCCCTCCTTTCAGCCGAGCCATTTTATCACCAACTAACCCCTCATAGGCTCTCATAGCTATACAGATCTATCCACATAAACATTTTTCAGAAAGTAAGAATGATGAACAAATTGTAAGGTCCCATATAGAGTTAAAAGAAGGCATGATACATAAAGACCCCCCTAAACTTGACACGAATTATGAGGTTGCACACTTAAATTACCAGTAGTCTTAATTAACCCCCTGAACTTGGTTATTTGATAGTCACTACCCCCCCCCCCCCCGCATGATCTTATCGTAAGAGAGTGGGATACACTCGCCTATCACATGGATCTTTTTGTCCACGTAGCACTTTTTATTATCTTTTTCGGATCAAATTACTAAAAAAAATCTAAAAATCCACTATTTAGGCGGACTTTTTTTTATTTGGTTAAAATAATAAAATTTCATCCAAACCTTTAAGAGATTTTTGCCTAAATAGTGGAGTGGCCAAATTTTTTACTAATTTGATCCGAAAAAGATAATCTAAAAGATAAATAAATTTTAAAAAGTAAAAAAAATGGCAGGCCAATGTATCCCACTCTCTTAGGATAAGACCGTGCAGGGGTACAGACTGTGGGTAATTAAGACAACTGATAGTTTAGGTGTGCAACTAATTATTTGTGTCAAGTTTACAAGGGTCTTTATGTATTTGTCTTAAAGAGAAATGACGCAGGCAGAACTTTACCTTTCCAGATATTACAGAGATGCCATGCAACCAGCAAACACCTTAATTTGTTTAGACTTCAAATTCACCCATAACTCCTCAAACTTACTTAAGAAAGCCTTTACTTGATCCTCATTCATAGGATGTAACATTTTTATAACTACTTCATGATTCTGATCATAATCGGTAGCTGACTGATGATGTGTGGCTGACCAAACATCACCAAAGTATCCACGCCCGATCCTATGTTTAAGTTTGATTGAAGCAGGATCAATGTAAGGACCGGCTGGGGTAGGTGCAGTAACAACAGTTCTAAGATGATCGGGATCTCCTTCATAAAGCTCATAATCGAAAGAGGTTGCCAAAGGAGATACTTCGATATCTTTAGCCATTTTTCGCAGCTAATAGGGCAAAGACCAAAAGAAACAAAAAAACAGCATGAGATCAACAACCAAAAGTTGCACTGCATGTTATAGGAATTTCCACCAGTACATAAAAGCAGACAAGCCACAACAGAATTATTCAATTCCTTAAACCTCCTCCAATTTCTGTTCCCTCTCTCCCCCCTCCCCCAAATATAAAATTCTGGGACAAGCACTATCAGCTATTACTCAATATAAGGCTAGCAAGAAAGTAATGCCGAGTGGAAATACTTTCAAGTCCAAATTCAGTTTAAAGTTAGTTCTCCATTCTAAAGCTATATGCCTTATACAAGTTAATCCACGCTAACCGAAATTCCCCACCCAGGAGCCAAATACTGGTCATTAACCAAGTTGCTTCCTTGATGACTCGAAAACCAACCTTACAGTTGGTGGTGGAAGGTCTGTGCTAGGCTATTCCTCACCTACTGATGACACTAAAACAGATTATGATTCTTCAAGAACTAAATTTCTGCGTGAGAACTCATCAACAACACAAACTAGTGGACGATTTCTTCCTCCCTCTCTCCTTAAATTGCTAAGCAACAGATTCCCCTAGTAAGTCCTCTATTGAATATTTGACTAGCACAACAGCAAGCTTCATAATTCATGATTTCAAGTCAGTCAGTGTAAAAAAAGAGAGAAAGAAAAAACATAGAGTTGAATTGACCCTACTCCTCTACTTGATACAAATAATTACTCAATATTTCACAAGAATCAAACAGCCCAACATAGGCTAGTGGCAAAATCAACAAATTATACTTAAACATACAACAACATACCCAGTGAAATCCCACAACGTGGGGTCTGAGAAGGGTAGAGTGTACGCAGATCTTACCTCTGCCTTGGTTGGTAGAGCAGTTGTTTCCTAGAGACTCTCGGCTCAAGACAGAGCATAAGCACAAGCAAAGCAAGAGAAACGGTCAAACCCGGTCAGAAAAAAGAAAAAAAAAAAAGCAGTATGAAAATGCAGGTATCAAAAGCGAATAAGCCATGATAGCGCATTCCGAAAAAGTAAGCAATAACTAGCGCAGGTAAACATGTGCATAGAAATACTAATTAGTGTTTGTTTAGGGTGTGTTTATTACGAAGGAAAACATTTTTTTTTCAATTTTTTCATGTTTGGTTGGTCAAAATGTTTTGGAAAAATTTTCACTCGGAAAACAAGTTCTTAAAAATGAGGAAAATGACTTCCCTAATGGAAGTAAGGAAAATGATATTCCAAGTTCATTGTCTCCTCCCCACCCAAGGGCAGAGCCAGTAAGGAGCAAGGGGGTTCATCCGAACCCTCTTCAGCGAAAAATTATATAAAGTTAAAATTATTTTTTATATTTATATAGTACATGTTGAACCCTGTTGACTTATTCGTATGTTTACTTCTCTATAATTTTGAATCCCTTAGTAAAAATACTGGCTCCACCATTGTCCCGCCCACCCAACCCCAGCCGTTGACCATCCCGCCACCCTTGAACTCCCACTCCCTACCCCATCCCAACACCACAAGATTTTGCTAGACTACATATAACTGCTTCTGGAATAATATTTTTTTGCTTACTTAACAAACACTAGAAATAAGTAAAAGGATTGTTTTCCAAGAAAATATTTTCTAAAACTTTTTCCTTTCATACCAAACACACCCTTAAAGTTAGCTACTTTTTTATTTTTTTTTATTTTTTTGCAAAAACAACTCAAAACAAACACTTTTAGCAAAAATTCAAACTAAAACAAACACCACATAAATTTTGAATAAAGAAAAAATCTTTAACCATTCTATTATTCTTTCACAAGAACCAATAATTGGAAAATCAAGAATCAAACTACCCAGTAAAGAAAAGTGACAATATAATCAAATTATCAATAACCATTGTATAGAAATACTAAATTACTGGAAAAGAAATACTTACTTGAAGTGCTTAATTAAGATTAGTAAGCGAAGAAGAAGGTGGTTAATAGTGCGAAAATGGAACACGACAGAGGTAGCAAACAAAGGCGTTGCCTGTTCCTTCACGACTTTATTAACGGTGTTAAATTTTTCGTACTTATAAAGAATTTTTATTTTAGCTCCTTAATTTTACAAGTTTTCATTCAGACACCTAAAATATACTCCTTCTGTATCAAAATAGTTATGGCGTTTTTTATTTATATCTCTTAACAAAACATTAATAAGAGAATCATTTTGACTATTTTATTCTTTTAAAATATTGCACCATATTACAACTCCATCAATAATGTACTCGCTCTTTTAATACAAAGAATAAAATGAAAAAAATTATTTAATTTTATCTTGATTTTTTAAAAAGACGAGTAGTTTGAGACGGATATTTTTAATAAGGATGACAGTTACTTTGAAACGGGGGACGAGAGGAAATACTTTAAAATTATTATTTGGCGAACTCATAGTTAATCTTGTCAAGTCAAACCCACACACAAATGGGGTCATTGGCACAAATGTCGTTATTTTGGGTTGGTCTTTAGTTTTTGCCCCTTACATGTGAATGTTTTAATTTTCTCCCTTAAATACTTTAAGTCAATAATATTATGACGAAACTATCTTCTCATCTCACGTAGCTTATGATTCTTCTTTCCAATCTTATCTTTATGTCCTCCTTAAAATTTCAAACTCAGGATTATTGGATATAATTGTTGGAATCAAAGCAGTACGAGAAGTAAATAAATATTACAAGTGTTCAGAAGGATAAACAAACATCCAATATTATAATTATCGCAAGTTTGTTGAGTCTTGAATCTTGATAACCTTGAAATCAAGAGACACTAAATCTGGATTGTTGCAACTGTGGCTGAGTCGAGAGATGACTCTGTCTTTAAGACAAGATTGCCCCGTATATATGCTTTTACGTTAGCGGACAATAGTCTCCCAAGATAAAACAACAACTAATCAACACAAAGTAAATAGGTTAATTCTGACGAAGAAAACAAACACGAAACGACTTGCTGAAAATGAAAAATTTAGAGGAAATGAAGATTGTTCTTTTATTTTGCTACTGCTTCTGGATCTTTCTTTTGATCTTCACTCTCTACCTCAAATCTGTTTCAGGCAATATATAGTGTTTAGGAGGAGGAGAGGTGATTAAGAGGTGCTTTAAGAGGTGAATTCATGGTATTCGTGGCCATAAACATTTTGCAGTGAGTGCAAAACGTTTCAGAAGTTTAATGCCATAAATTGTTGGCTTTCTGGCTGCTGACCACCATTCTTGAAACTTCATGAACCAAACTGTAAATACTAAATAGTTTGGGGTCCAAAAGATAATATCAGAAGTAGCCCAGTAGCCCAGAAACGTTAATGGTTTGCACTTACTACAAAACGTTTCTGGCCATGAATACCATGAATTCACCTCTTAAAGCACCTCTTAATCACATCTCCTCCTCCTAAACACTATATATTTCCTGAAACAGATTTAAGGTAGAGAGTGAAGATCAAAAGAAAGATCCAGAAACAGTACCAAAATAAAAGAACAATCTTCCTTTCCTTTAAATTTTACATTCTTCAGCAAGTCGTTTCGTATTTGTTTTCTTCGTCAGAATCAACCTATTTGCTTTGTAGTGTTGATTAGTTGTTGTTTTATCTTGGGAGACTATTGTCCGCTAACGTAAAAGCATATATATGGGGCAGTCTTGTCTTAAAGACAGAGAGCCATCTCTCGACTCAACCACAGTTGTAACAATCCAGATTTAGTGTTTCTTGATTTCAGGTTATCAAGATTCAAGACTCAACAAGCTTGCGCCAATTATAATATTGACTGTTTGTTTATCCTTTCGAACACTTGTAATATTTATTTACTTTCCGTATTGCTTTGATTCCAACAATTATATCCAACAGATATCTCAAACCACCATATTCATATTGCAGTGCATATTGACCTTAAATCCTCACATTTTTATTGTAATTGGAGAAGCTTTTGTCGTTACACTTCTATGTTAATCTCTTTGATCCAGTATGTTGCCCAATTAGAAGTGTTACCTTTTTCCCCCCCTCTGTCACTAATCTTATTATGGCGTTTGGCTTTATACTATTTGCCTTCTGTAATAGTATCTTTCTGGTTTTTACATCCCTGATTCATCGAATTTTCAATTTGGATTTAACCTGTATTAGTTAACTAAATCAGTTTACTCCTCGAGCTGAGGGTTTATCGGAAATAGCCTGCATTCACTCTATCCTCCCAGATTCCACTTTATGGGATTACATCGTGTATGTTGTTGTTGTTAACTAAATCAGTTATTTCTCCTAATGCAGAGATGTGCAGTACAGATGCTTTTACTTGCTGGGCCTGGCGTGCTTATTTCCACTTTTTGTCTTGGAGCTTCCATCAAGGTTAGCTGATTTCTGATTTTCCAGAGTTCGATAGTTTCTTCGGCGGAAGCATCTGAAATTATTTACGAATGTAGATTATTTTTCCTTATAACTGGAGCTGGTCAACATCGTTGTTGCTTGGTGGACTTCTAAGTGCTACTGATCCTGTGGCTGTTGTAGCCCTTCTGAAGGAGCTCGGTGCCAGCAAGAAATTGAGTACCATAATTGAAGGTGAGTCCTTGATATGCACTTAACAATTTTGGTCTTTTAAGTTTGTCAAGAGTTAATTCTTATAGTATTCGTAAAAAAATTTGCAAACTCTGTCTTTTAGATTTGATGGAATACCCTCAAACATAAGGGACCTTACCCTCAAACATAGGGGCCATGTTAGATTTGAGAGTTTTTCCAATAATATTTTGCTTATTCATCATTGCTATAACTCCTATTTTTCCTGCAGGACGGCAATTGTTGTCTATCAGCTACTTAAGGATGGTACTTGGTTGGACCTTTAACTGGGGAGCTGTCATCAAATTGTTAGTACAAGTTTCCCTTGGAGAGTATGTATATTCGCATTTAATATTGGTTCTCTGTTTGTGGTCCACAGTCGGTGTTGGTATTGCATTTGGAATAGCTTCTGTTTTATGGTTGGGATTCATTTTCAATGACACGGTGATCAAGATCAGCCTGACTCTTGCCGTGAGCTATGTTGCTTACTTCACAGTATGCACCCTTCCAATCTTGCATGCTTAAAAATTTTGTACGCCATTTATTTGTATTGGAATGGGAAACCTTATCTGTTATGACAACTTGTCTAGATTCTTTTATCATTATTTTTCAAGTTTCAGATAGTGAGAAAAAAAGAGAAGACAGGTGACATATTGATAATCGAATGCAAGAAACATATTCAGATGCAAGTCCAGTCGAATTTTTGCTACTACTCATCTGTGCATTCCATGTCTATGTTTTCAATCTAGTTGTTAGTGGCTGTTGGAAATTAGCCTTTGGCGGGAGTTGCGACCGACCAACTTTAACGGCTTAAACACTAGTGTTACGTATGTTGGAGAATCCGGTTCTTCACACATGCATGATCTACTAAGTACGTAGATAACCGTAGGGCCAAGAATCGTCAAATTTCATTGAAAAATGAAAGAGATATTGGTCCACGAAGTAAGGTGTTTGAAGCATGGAAAGTGTGGTATTGTGTTCAATTCTCCCTCATCGGTAGAGGAAGAAAGAATTGTTGTGTATATAAGACTCGAAATTGGTTTAGGGTTTGGGACCCCAAGGGGTATCCCATGTGTTTAAAGGAGGGAGGACCTAGATGTGCTTCGGTTCAAGGAAAGACCACACGCGCGCCACCGCCAGTCGAGTTCCGGGTTCTCGGGTTCTGATATTATCTTTTTGGACCAAAGAACTTTTCCAGAAGTACAGTTTGATCCCAGAAGTTTCAGAAGTACAGTTTGGACCAGAATTCTTTCAGATGTACGGTTTGGTCCCCGAAGTTTCAAGATGTACGAGTTTGGTCCCCCGAAGTTTTCGAAAATTAGAATTTCGACGGTCGAACGAAACGCCAAGCACTCAATTCATCCATTTATTTTGGCTGAATTACTCCTCCTATAATGACCAAATCCGTTGGTCTTTCACCATTTATGTTGGTGACTTTACTACCTCCATAATGGCTATTATGGAGGCAGTTTTTCAGTCCCCTCCCTCACCTATATAAACACCCCCTTACACCATTGTTGAGCAACATATATGACTACGAATAACAGTTCATATGATACACGAAAATACACAAGCAGAAATCTTTTCTTCCTACAACTTCCAAGCATCATTTCGTTACTCAATATTCTTCACGGTAGCATTTGAGTTTCCTTTGCTCAAGTGTTCCATTGCTGTTTTATCTTGGGAGACAAATTGTCCAGGACGTATAAAGGATACATACGGGGCAATATTGTCTTAAGGACAGAGTGCCACACTCGACTCAGCAAAAACAGTTTCCATTTTTCCGTCTTCAACAAAATTGTAATTTCAGTTTTGTGGTTCTACTGTAATTTTCAGATTTCTAGTTGAATAATTGAATCTCTGTTTATCCTTTCGAATACTTGTAATAGTAATATAATTCCCGTACTGCTTTATAAAGTACCATAGAGCAAAAACTCCCAACAGTGGCTACTTCAGATTCAAATATTTCTCCATATGACATGGCTAATCATGTGGAAAAAAGGAAAAGACAAAGTCTAACGAAGCATCCATGAAACAGGCACAACAAGGGGCTGATGTCTCTGGTGTCTTCACTGTGATGACTTTAGGCATGTAAGTGTTAAAGTTGATCTTTCAGATACTCTTTCTACAGCTGGAGAACAACTTATTTTGATAATGACATACACTAACAGGTTCTACTCTGCTGTAGCTAAAACTGCTTTCAAGGGTGAGAGTTAGAGATGGCAGTGGGTCGGGTCCAGGATCCAGATCCGTTTTATAGGATATGGATCTTCAAAATTTGGACCCGACGGATCCGGATCGGACCCGGATCCGTTTCGGACCCGGATCCGTTTCTGACGGATCGGATCTGGATCTGGATCTTGTATTTGAGATCCGTATCCGGTCCAGATCCGACCCGTAGATCTGTTTTTTATTAAATATATTCATAACCTAGAATATAATTTATAAGTATTTTCTTAAAATTGCTAAGCACATCCTTGCAAGTTTAATTCTCAAAACAAGTTTAATCTATCCCCGCGTTAACTCAAAAACCAAAAAATAAAGAAGTAACTTCGATAATAAAATCAATGTTATATTAGTGAATGACTAACATCTCCATAGACAAGTAGTTAAAATTATATTCATTTCATTTATGAAGATTCCAAGCACATGCAAGTTCTGCATTGTGGAAATACTAGTCAGTATTTTCCACAACTATTATCATTGTCCAACATTTTCAATTAATAGATCACAATCAAAACGAGACAACTAACAAAATATCTCAAATGAACATTTCAAAATTGAAACACAGTAAACTGTCAGCTAAGTAAAAATCGTTTGTCAGTTCAAAAAAAAAAACCTAGCAAGGTTACATTCTTAGCAAAGCAAAAATTTTACATGTGGATCCAGATCCGATCCATGGACCCGGTGGATCCGATGGATTCGGATTTGGATCTGATTTTTATGGACCCGATGGATCTGGATCCGGATCTGAATTCAGGTATGAAAACGGATCTGGATCTGGATCTAGTAGGATCCGGTCCCTATCCGATCTGTTGACATCCCTAGTGAGAGTCAACAAAGCTTGATTCACCCAATCCGATTATATGAACGAAAATTCGACAAAACACGGATTTTAATCAGGTGACGGATGGATTGGGTGACGGATCGGGTCGGATTCGGGTGGACATACATCCGACCCACCACCCGACCCATCCATCCACTCGTTTATAAATTAATTTTTTTTAATGTACAACTAAATTCTAGCGTTTCATGATTAATTAATTATTATTATTGCAAAATTCTATAATACAAATATAATGTTTTGTATTGTGAAATTTGTTAGTACTAGTTTATATGTATAGTAACTGTTAAAATAATTTTAAAAAGTTTGAAGTACTTAAAAAACAGAATATATTTTTTGGCAAATAATATTAATTTGCTTCAAGTCCTTGTAAATGATTCCAAGGGGTATATTAAAATATTGACTTGAAAGTGTATTTGAGTGAAATATTAGTTTTCCTCATAAATCTTCAACTTTAAGATTTGTTTTTTTTTCGTACACTTATATCAAGTGCGTTTAATTTTTAGATACTATTTTTTCACTTCAACTTCAAATAACTTTTTAAGGCAAAATATTTTTTAAAAATATTTTCTTACTATACAAAATATCATAATTTTAAAATTCATTATACTTTTGGGTCATTCATGTCCTCACCCTTAGAAATGTGTCTTGCATTTATCCTTGATTCCATAAGAGCTCTAACCAAAATTATTATAGAGGATAATTTTTAATCATAATTCTATCATGGGACATTAATTGTAATTATTGCATTTGTTTTTAGTTGGCCAAGATATCAAGGTCATTACTCATTAGCAACTATTTTTATGAAATCAATCAAGTAAAGTCATCATTATTTAATACAGTATTAGACTATTAATAGTATAATTTTTATAAGGAAGTAAAGTCGCCGTTTTTTTGGTTGCATGTTTGGAGCATAGACACGGCTTGTAAAAACAGTATGATAATATTTATTTGACGTACTTTTTTTTTGTTTTATCAAGAATTTTAGGTGATTGATTGATTGTGCTATAATTTTCATCCGCAAAGCACCCGATCCATCCGATTCAACTGTGGATGATGGGTGGATCGGATGTGGATGAAGAAAATAGGGTGATGGATGATCGGGTGGTGGATGGATGGTTGGCGGGTGGAGGCGGATTGAGCTCCACCCGATCCACCTCCAATCCATTGTCAGCCCTAGTCTTAAGAAAGACTTATCTAATTAGCCTAAAATATAAGATATTAATTTACAATCACCCTAACTAATATGATTACAATCCTAAATTAAAGATATTACAATCTTCATCATATGCATGATTAAATATAATTATGGGATTTCCCCATAATTATTCTAATATATTGTTGTATCCCAAACCTGTAGCGTGAGCTCTAAGCCTCTTAACTTCCCCTTGTATAAAAACACTCGAAGAACTTATGAATTTATTTTTTCAAAAAAAGTTGTTGTACTCTCTAAAGCTCCACCATTAGTTCCAAAGGAAAGCATGTAGGTGATCTTGACTTTCATCAAGACTCGTTCGCCCCAAAACAATAACATAGAAGACTCATTCAGAGACCAAATAAAAACAATAAACTTTCAAGAGAACAAAGCACATAGTTATGCAACGATAAAAAAAAAAAAAAAAAACTTTCATCTTATGTAACGATTAAATTCGTGTAAATTTGTCGTTATCTTTTTTTTTCTCATCTTGCATTTACTATTTGATAATCTTATTTTACCTTATACCTTTATCTTTTTTTTTTAATAAATGTATACGTATCACACTTTATTTTTGTATTATTTCAAGCTTATTTTTTAGATGACTGGTGTATGACATTATGAAATGATGAAAAATATAATTTATCCAATAGAATCAAAATAATAAGATATTCCTTCGTCCCAATTTATATGAAATGTTTGACTTGGCATAAAGTTTAAGAATAAAAGGAAAACTTTTGAAAGTTATGGTCCAAAATAAGTTACATATATTTGTGTGGTTAGAAACATTTCATTAAGGATAAATATGAAGTTTAAAGTTAAATTATTACTAAATATAAAAATGTATGATTCTTTTTAAGATTGATAAAAAAATATCATATAAATTGGGACCGATGGAGTATAACATTACGAAGAAGGGATGAGTAAGAATCATCTAAAAAAGCTGTGAAGCTCCACAATTAGTTCCATAGGAAAACATGCAGGTGATCTTGACTTTCTTCAAGAATCATTCGCCCCAAAATAATCACATTGACGAAGAAGAGACTCATGCAAAAATCAAATTTGGCTCTCACTTTTACGCGGCTTACGCGTTGCCTAAACTGAGCCTTAATTCCATTTGTATATATATATAACTGACATCGGCCATCTGTTAAACACACAAATATTGTTACACCATTTTAATTTCCCTCATTCTGTTGTTAAATTAACTAAAGCCCTCAAGTTAATTAAATTAATTACACGGCCGTTAAGTAATGGCAGTTAACGTTGAATTCCAGCGGCGGCAAGCGGCGGCGGCGGCGGCAACAGCTGCAGCACCACGTTGGATACCGGAAAGAGGTCAGGTTGTGAAGAATGCAATAAGGAAAATATTCTCTTGCTTCTCTAAACGACGTCGTTCAAGATATTCTTCCACTGTTTTTGCTTCTTCCCATCATCAATGATTGCATGTACATATTGTGATTCAATAATGGCGGAGGCACTGAAGATTCATTGTTTATTATATAAATTATTTAAAAAGTTAACCTTATATATACCATATGAGTTTTAGACGAAAGGAATTCGAATGAATCCCTCTGGCTCCGCTCCTAAATGGAGGGATAATGTTAGGAGATGTGACTAAGGGACTTAACTTGATGTCCTTATATAATTATGATATGATTTTACTTTGAGTCGAGTGTCTATCGAAGATCGACTCTCTATCTTTGAGTTGATGTCCTTATATAATTATGATATAATTATGTATAGTTTATAGTAGGGGTGGCCAGTGGGCCGGCGCGGGGGGGGCCGGGACCAATCCTGGCGGGTCGAGATTGGCGGGACGGGAAGAAGTCCCGTCCCACGTCCCACCGGAAGGGGGACCGAGATTTAGGGGGATGGGACGGGATGGGTCGGGGTCGGAATTTGGGTTTTTTTTTTGCCACTTAATTTTAAAAAATAATATATATATAAACACTTCAATAATTGAACAAGACAGTGTAATAAAAACATCCAATGTTATTTTTGTGCCTCTTATATTATTTAATAGAAATATGATTTTTTTGGAATACAATTTCAAAATTTGCAAATCACACAGTAAAATTGAATTAAAAAAATTACATATTTAACCATACTTTTTCGAATTTTCTCACAATGTCTTGATGATCTTTGATTGGAATTGGAATTTGTTGATCAAATTGTTCAACGTCGCTTCCTGTTCCCTCTGACAAGATTTCATTGTATTTGTAGTCTTCTTCTTCGTTGATCTCTGGTTGACCGCACCTTCTACGCTCCGCTCGAATCCAATCTCTGAAAAGAACTGCAATCTCCAATGTGTTTCCCGCCAATGAATGTCTGTGCTCTCCTATTTGAAATCTTCCAGCAGAAAAAACGTTTTCAGATGTTGTTGATGATGCTTGAATGTTCAACACATCTCGGGCCATCTTTGCTAGTGTCGGAAATGTTTTCTCATTCTGCCTCCGGTATTTCAGCAAGTCTTCATGTCCTTCATCATTGACAATTAATTCGTACGGTACAACACCCTGCAAAACATAAACATCAAATTCGCTAACTTGTGAAGAAGTTGAACCACTAAACATTTTATTTCTAAGTCCTTGAATACTAGCACTCTGAAACTGCATATTTTTATAAGGTTGCAGCGAAGTAGTAGAAGATGGTACAGAAGTCGGTTGATTATTTGCACTTTGTTGTTGGTAATACGTATATACTTGATTGCATTTAGTGTGTATACTAGACGTAACTTCTTCTTTAGTTGGTTTGTGAGTTGGTTCTTCAGTTGGGTTTGTTGGAAGTACTTCTATACAATCATAAATCGTTTCTACAAGTGTTTTACAATTGTCTACTTTAATAGTCGGATTTAATACAACACCAATAATATAAATAGTGAGAATAGAAAAAAAATATTTTTTAAAGTTTATAAATATTTTTTCAATAGATGCCTTATAAATTGGTTTTTGCATATATTCATTAAGTAACAAAAATATTAGAGCTATATAAAATAACATATTTGAAATAGTAGGATAATAAATACCGAAAAATTCTATAGTAGCTTGAAAAAAATTCTCTAGAAATTCATTAAGTTCTAAAAAAAATTCCCAATCGTTATCTACAAGCATATCCCTTGAATTTTTATTATGGGCGTTAAATAATAAAATTATAGGTTGTCTATAATCGTAAGCAACAAGTAGTTGCTCATACAGAGAATTCCACCAAGTCGAAACTTCTTCGGATTTGTCTATAAGGTAATCCACAATCATGACAAGTTTTTTTATACTCTTTGCGTCTTTGTATTTTATTACCTTTAAAAAAAAAATTATAGCAAATTGTATTTTATCAAGAATGCTTTCAAAAAGTTTTAGGTCATCCTTAACAACTAAGTTATAAATATGGCACGCACATCTTATATGAAAATGATTAGAAAACATGGAGTTAATCGAACTTTTAAAAGTCTTATAGCATAATCATTAGAAGTAACATTATCTAATGTAATAGTCATAATTTTATCAATTATTTCATAATAATAACAAATTTCATTAATATTTTGTGCAATAAAACTTTCAGTGTGCCTATCATCAATATATCTATATGCTAAAATACATTTTTGCATAGACCAATTTTGATCTATCCAATGACATGTTACCGTTAAATAATCATTATCGTTAGTACTACGGCCTATGTCAGAAGTGATAGCCATTTTCCCATTAAAATGATACAATGCATAACGTAAAAATTATTGATATTCACTTGCAAATTTAAAAGCATCCCTTCTAACAGTTGATCTAGGAAAAACATTAAAAGCAGAATTATATGTTTCAGGAATGTAATGAATAAAATCAGGAGAGGAATGAAATGAAAAAGGCAAACCCTCCACCACAACTAATTTTGTCATATTTTCCCCTATCTTTATTTTTATCATATTTAGGACCAAAAATTCCCCCGTCGTCGGGTTAATTTGACCATGTACTTGGTCAGGGACACTATGTGAACCTTGTCCCGGCTTAGATGGCATTGGCACACCCGATTTTTAGCCTTGTATTGATTCCACCTAGTTGTGTGCTCGCCTTGTACATGTCTCAATAAACCTTCCATCCCATCTTGACCTTTTTCGGTTTTAAATTTATAAACATTTTTACAAATTTTACATCTAGCTAGTTGATTCTCTTGGTCCTTATTAAAAAAATCTCATGCAACTAATTTTAATTTTCATTGTGTTGGGATTCGACTCATACTAGGGGGAATAAGAGACATTCCAGCTTCAGTTTGAGGCTGAGACTCAGTCTGAGTTTGAGGTTGAGGTGCAGTAGTGGGTGTGTCATCTAAATTATCGTCTAAATTAAATTTTGGTTTATCTACCTCATCATCTAATGGTATATCATTAAAAAAATAGGTTTAATCTATATGAGTGAAAAATCATCGGGATTAGGAATATGATTACTAGAAGAAGCACCCCTGCCCTTGTTACCCCTACTAGAAGAAGCACCATTACCCTTACCCTTAAACATAACTCTTAATTCTTCCATTTTAATTATGCAAATAAATAATTAAAGATAATGAAATTAAGTGTGATAATTAAAATAAAGTAACAATAATAATTTAAAGAAGGAACGAAGGTATCAAACGCCGATGTAACGTCGACGTGTAATCGATGTTGAAAATTGAAACATTGTTCGATGGATGATCCTCAAGCTAGTTGCCAACTTTACTCCAATTTTTTTTATATATAAATGAGCAAAAAAATATAATATTTAATAGGCAATGTAGAATTGTAGAGAGATAAATTGAGAGATTAGAGAGATGGTAGGAAGATTTGTGAGAAAAATGAAGAGGAAAATGAGATATTTATAGTTGAGAAATAGGGTTAAAGTGTAAATATATTAACTTAGGGGTTAAAAATAAATATTAAGGGGGTAGGAGGGTTTATGGGATGGGGGGGGGGGGGAAATGGTCGTTATAGCCGTTGCACAACGACCAAAATCGAAATTTTGTCGTTGTTGCAACGGTTATTTTTGCAAAGGGGTAGGGGGCTGGCAGGTTCGGACAGGGCGAGATGGGATGGGTCGGGTCTGGATCGGGACGGGCGGGACGATCCCAAGCCCTGTCTCGAGTTCGAACCCCGACACCGATAATTTTTTTTTATGGGGGATCGGAGCGGGGCGAGACAGATAGCGGGACGGGTCAGGGTGGGATCGGGCCTATCCGGCCCACTGGACAACCCTAGTTTATAATATGATTTTTGTGACAAGCTTAGCTTGTTGTATTGTAAGTTTTTTTTTTTTTTTTTTGAGCCAAACTTGTGTTACATTTTTGTGACAAGGCTTAGCTCGTTGATAAATTATCTTACATAGTTTATGAGTATGATTTTTGGATAATGATTCAAAGTCGATTTCGTAACATTTACAATTCAAATTGACTTTCCGTCCTATTCTTGTCCATACATTTTTGTACTTTTAATTTTGTCTTTTTCCCTAAAGTACGTTGCCTTTTTTTAGTTCTAAGTAATACTAATATACTACATTTATCTTTACCCTCACGTGTAAAAGAACAACATTAAAATTAATATTGAGGACTCACATAATAGATCTGTGGTTAGTCATGACATTTCCCATCTGTACCACAGACTATATACACTTTGATTCAATACTAGTGCCCTTTTCTGGTTTTGGCCAAATTTTTTGATATCTGACGTTAATAATATTTCCTTTATTTAAATGCAAAATCGACTGACTCTGTTGATTTCTGAACAAAAGTATAAATTACTAATGGACTCTGTCGTTTATTGACAAAATTAAAAATGACCGATAAGACTAGGGATGGCAACGGATCGGATCTGGACCGGATCCTACTAGATCCGAGAATCCGTTTTTCATACTCGAATCCAGATCCGGATCCGGATCCGTCGGGTCCATAAAAATCTATCCATGTCTTGCTAAGATTTTTTTTTAAAATCGACAAACGATTTTTACTTATCTAACGAGTTCTTCGTGTTTTAATTTTGAAATGTTCATATGAGATATTTTGTTCGTTGTCTCGTTTTGATTGTGAGCTATTAATTGAAAATGTTGGACAATGACAATAGTTGTGGAAAATGTTGACTAGTATTTCCACAATACTGAAGTGAATATAATTTTAACTACTTGTCTATGGAGATGTTAGTTTCACTAATATAACATTGATTTTATTATCGAAGTTACATCTTTATTTTTTGGTTTTTGAAACGCGAGGATAAATTAAACTTGTTTTGAGAATTAAACTTGCAAGGATGTGCTTAGCAATTTTAAGAAAATACTTATAAAATTACATTCTAGGTTATGAATATATTTAATAAAAAGCGGATCCACGGGTCGGATAAGACTCTCATAAAATCCAGATCCGGATCCGATCAAATGGATCCGGGTCCGATCCGGATCCGTCGAGTTTTTGAAGATCCATATCCTATAAAACGGACGCCACCGGGTCCAAAATCTCTAGATAAGACTCAGTTTTGACGCTAAAAACTCATTGGACGTCTGTTTATTCATTAAGAATATTAAAAATATTTTTTCTATTGTCTTGTTCGGTTTTAATTTTGTTATCGAGTCCGTAGATACTCTGTTATCGGAAAAGGCAGTATTTTTAATTAAAAATACCGAGTCCGTAGGTATTCTGTTATCGGAAAAGGCAGTATTTTTAATAGTGTTTGCACATTGTAGTTTGTAGAACACTTAATAGGATCATTAACAACAAAAAATATAGTCATTCAGATTAGTTTTCTAAGTTTATATATATTGTCATTTATCCATATTTTTCTAGGAGCTATATCACCAACCTCTTCACTCGTAAATCTCTAAAAGATTAAAATGTTTAACTTTTTTCGTGTTATTTAACAAATCTTTACAAGATAAAAATATATAGTAGTAAGTATCCGAAAATTTTAAAAATATATGCAAATATCTGACAGCTCAACCTATAGTCTATGTATTTACAAGGACTATATATATTCGTAAAATTCACGCTAAATTAACCAACACTTTCGTATCAAATTCTGGTTCCTATTTACTTCAGTTGGTCTAGAGGTTTGCTTGTCAACTAGTATAGATACATAAGACTAGGTTGACGAGACCAACTTGTTTCCCATCTCTAGTGCTTTCACTATAAAAAAAAAACAGAAATTATCCATGAACGGATTAACAGAAAAATTTATTAGCTACTAGCAACATAGCGACAAAGTATGGAGGTCCTATACCACGAGCACCTTCCCTTCTCGGCTGGAAGCCTCAAAATTCGGTAACTAATCAATTATTATAAGCATAATATTTCTCCATCTTCTTTATTCCATTCACTTTCGACTTCATACTCATGAATTACATTGGCATACCATATCACATGACGATAATTTGTTCAGAATTACCGTCACGTTGTCATCCATGATATGATAGGCAAAGTACGCACAATTGTTGATGATTATTAGTGAATATTACAATATATTCACCATATAATTTGTAATTAATAATAGTGTATAATTATGGTAAATATAGGATCCTTAGTCTATTAGGACTTAATATTGTACACACTATATATATTTCTATTAATGAGAAAGACTTTTCAAGGAAGATTAATACAATTCTAAATGGTATCAAGAGCCAAAATCCCTCCCTACCCTAAAACATAAATTCGGCCGCCCTTTATTCCCTTTTCCGGCGTAAAACCGCATGTATACCGCCGGTATACCTCTGATATACGCTGATATACAGCTGCCCCAACCTCCACTTCTACAAACAGGTCGTATACCTCTAATATACTACTGATATACAACCTTCTCACCTTCCTTATCTCTCCAACATGCCGTATACGCCTCGTATACAGTCGATATACACCTTGTATAGGGCTGATATACCTCTCTCGCCAAGTATATACTACCCGTATACAACCTACCTAAGCCGATATACACATAGTATATGGATGATACTACCATATACAACCTCTTTAAGCCAATATACACCTTGTATACAACCGATACTGCCCCATATACACCTCGTATACGTCCCGAACCCCCCTCCTCTATTTGTTTTTCTCTCACCTACTTTCCGGCAGCCATCATGGCAGAGAATAACCACGGTTATGGTAGCGGCCAACGGCGCAAGGGTGGTAGAGGGGGTCGGGCCACTTCAGCCTGTCAGCCATAGCAAGGGCCCAATACCCAACGAAGTGGGCAGGCCCACTGCCCTAGCAACTGCATAGGAACTGGGCCTCCAACAATTGTTCAGCAGCCTCGAGAAATAGTCCAGAAGCTGCGACCCAACATAAACTATGGCTACAACAGCGGCCCAACACCTGGGAGCACAACCGATGGGCCACAACCATCTGGCCTAATTTCCAACAGCAAAACAGTTTGCTCCAGGCCTTACCCAAACCAATTTGGGTCAGGCTTTCGGCCTATAACTCCCCAGCAGCCAATAATGCATGATATATGGATACATCGCCACGTCTCACCTCACCAACAATTCAGGTAATCTTCCTCAACTGCACAATTTAAATAATCCTCAATCTATTATGGTTGGAAATGGTCATCGCAATCAAATACAAAAGGGTTTGGCCACACACTAACCCCACCACCGCATCCCCAATTCTTCCTTAAAAACGTTTTCTATGCCCTTTATACTATCAAGAACCTAATATCCGTTAGAAAATTTGTCACGATAATTCCGTATACATCAATTTTGACCCATTTGGTTTTTGTATAACGGACCTACGTACGGGGAAACTTCTTACCAGATGCAATAGTGAGGGGACCTTTATCCCTTCCTATCCACGCCCACTATCCATGTCACTATTCCCACCACTTTAGCTACAATATCTCCATAAATATGGCATAGTAGACTTGGTCATCCGGGTGCTCATGTTTTTTATTCCCTTAGAAACCGAAATTTAATCCAATGTAATAAAGGAACACTTTCCCATAGTTTCTCCTCTTGTCATCTAGGGAAACATGTTAGATTTCCATTATGCCTTCTCTAAGTATTACTTTGTCTCCCTTTGATATTATTCATGCGGATTTATAGACTTCTCCTATAACTAGCAACCTAGGGCCATAAATATTATTTGGTGTTCTTGGATGATTTCTCTCACTTCCTTTGGGTCTATCCGCTTAAACTCAAATCTCAAGTGTTCTCCAAATTCCTTGAATTTCGTACAATGGTTAAAACACAATTTGAAAAAGACATCAAAACGTTTCAATGTGATAATGGTCGTGAGTTCAATAATTTTCCTTTTCATAAATTTTATACGGCTAATGGCGTGATCTTTCATTTCTCGTCCCCATACTTCCCCTTAAAATGGTAAAGCCGAAAGAATTCTCTGCACCATTAATAACATGATTTGTACCCTTCTTTTTCATGCGTCTCTCCCATACCTTTTGGGTATATGCATTAAAAATGGTAGAATGCATTCTTAACATCTTACCTACCTATGCGATTCAAAATAGGACACCCACCGAAATTCTCTACCGTCAGATCCATACCTATGATCACCTTAAATTTTTTTGTTGTCTTTATTACCCAAATCTGACATCCACGCCCCCCCACAAATTAACACCTCAATCCACTTCGTGCGCCTTCCTAGGTTTTCCGTCGAACCATAAGGGTACTTGTGCTATAAGCTATCCACAGATAAAATCATAATCTCACGCCACGTCATGTTTGTTGAGTACATTTTTCCGTTTAACAACATCCAAATATTCTAAGTCATTGATTACAGATTCCTTGATGATTCGAACACCTCACCTCTAGTCCAAAATGCACTACACAACACACTGCCTACCGCCCCCCGGCACCACCCTCTCATACTGCCACCACTGAAAATCTGTCAGACCTTTCCCGGCAGAGATGACCCATCCCGTCATTGTCTCCCCCATCCGCCGGCCATCCTCCTCGCCAAACCCATTGTCACCGCCACATGTCGCCCAATCTCCCATCGGTCAAACCTGCCCAACGACTGCCCCACAACCACCAGTCACAATACTCCAACCCAGTCACCGTCACCATTCCCAACACCGACCCACCCATAACCCATCGATCTCACCCCGATACCTAAGTAACACCCTGCATTTTGTTGACGTCATCACTCTTAATAAGAAATTAAAAGTTAATGAAATCCCAAGGACACAATATAATAAAAGTTCGTAAATAAATTCCCAAGGACACAATATAATAAAAGTTCGTAAATAAATTCCCAAGGACACAATATAAAAGTGTATATTTATATCTGAAAGAGAATCTAATTCTGTATTCATTTGGGATTTGAGAAAAAAAGTGAAAGGTAGAAGATATATTCACACGAATATCTATGTTATATTTTTTTTCTCTACGGTTCTATTTGCTTTAACAATCTTTCTTTTTCTTTTCTTTTTCTCTTTATGCTATTTGTCTTTTCATTTTTATTTTTTTTCCTTTTTATCTCTAAATTCAAGTAATAAAAAGTAAATCTCGAACTTTTCCCAAAGTATTTTCCTACTTTGCAAAATAGATATTGGACCTTTTATTGTATTTATGTGAACATCGAAATATTAAACATTATATTTGTCATTTTATTTGGTTTTTCATTTAATGTCCGGTATCCGCACCGGTGTTCTACTAATCCTAATTCGCACCGTGTAGGGCCTATTCGGAAGAAACGCTTTCTGCCAAGAATTCTTGTTGGTTGTTACTACTAATCTAGAAAAGCTGATTCGGACCGTGTGGGGCCTATTCGGAAGAACAATTTGTCGCTTTGGAACACTTGAGCAAAGGAAACTCAAATGCTACCTTGAAGAATATTGAGCAAGAAATGATGCAAGGAAGGTGTAGGAAGAAACCTGTTTTGCTTGTGTAAATAGCTAGTATATTTTCTGTGTTTCTCAACAATGGTGTAGGGACTAAAAGCATGAAACTTCGGGGACTAAACTGTACATCTTGAAACTTCGGGACTAAACGTACATCGAATTCGGTCCAAACGCATCCGAAACTTCGGGATCAAACCGCACTTCGGCAAAGTTCTCTCGGCCCAAAAAGATAATATCGAAGGCCCACGTAGTGAACCCGTGAACCGTGAACCCGTAGTTAACCCGTGAACCGTGAACCCGGAACCGGACTCAACGCGCGTGTGGTCTTTCCTTGAACCGAAGCACATCTAGGTCCTCCCTCCTTTAAACACATCCTTTTCGGTGGTCTTTCTTCCTCTACCGTTGTGGGAGAATTGAACTCAATACCACACTTTCCAACATTATATTTGTTTTTACTAGTTTATACGTAACACTAGTGTTTAAGCCGTTAAAGGAGTACTATTTCTTGAATTTATTTTTACGGTTACTCTAGTTTTCATTTTCCCATCTTTGAAATATATTTTTTCTACTTTTTTTTTTTTGTATTTCCAAACCATCTCACATCATATGTAAACTAATGATTTGAATATTGAAGCTTTTGTATCACACAATTCCCCAAATTATTTTACGTTATCTTTAATTTTGAAAAAGTGATTTATTATATATCTTACACTGTTTCTAAATATAAACTTTTAATTTATGTGTGCATTTTATTTCCTTTATGCAAAATGACTATCCACATTTCCTTATTAATATGTCCTAATAGTATCAACTATTATAATGCTTTAAGGGATCGTTTGGTAGTTGGTTATAGTTATGCATGTATTAATTAGGGATGGTCATAAAATTTGGTAAACCGAAAAAATCGAACCGGTTCGATTTAGAGGTTCGGTTTAAAAAATTTTTTTTTAAAAAAAATTGAATCTATCAGGGTTAAATGATTCAGTTCGGTTCTTTAGTATTGGTGATGAATCGAACCACAAAATCGGAGGTAAATTTGTAATTAATCATAGTTAGTATAAATTAAAATTGAAATCTTGTCCTAAATCATTTTGGTTGTGCTACTGCCGACTGCCTACTGGGCTATTGCTATCAGAGCTCAAAGAGGAAAACCAAATCTTATTTTTTATTTTAGGCTACTGCTATCTCTTGAATCATAGTCATTGAAGCCAATCTATGAAGCTTTTATGGAAGTCGAATGCGGCATGACCTTAATTAACATATCACGGAAGCATTGACATAAATGTAGGGAGAGAAAATAGTTGTAAATTGATGCAACTTTAAATGGTCATAACTCTACGCTCGGATGTCCGTTTTACCCGATTTTTTTTTTTGCATATTTTTTTCGAGATGTGGCCGGTCAAGCTGCCGTATGGTGGTTTGGCGCCGCCAATTTTTAGAAAAATATCTATTTTCCCAATCAATTTGTGTTTTCCCCAAATTGGTTTCTAATTTTCCTTTTCTTTAGTAAAGATCTTACGATATACAATAGATATTTCAACGTCAAAACTTCATGGTAATGTAGGTGTGAATGTCAATTTCAGTGTTGAAAATTCAATTTTAAAAAAAAATCTCCGACCCATTTATTTTATTTTAGTGTTGGACTTTTATTTTGTGGGGATGTAAACTTTAATTTGGAGTTTTTTTTTACATGTTTTAAGAATATATGTGATGCAGACTTTATGTTTTTGGACTTTAAATTATATTTTTAGACTTTATATTTGCTGATTATGATACACTTGAATTGAAAAAATTGATATAATCGATACGTTCGGCGATATAAACCGATATGTTCGTCAATATAAACCGATACGTTCGGGTTTTTTTAAAAGAAAGTTTGATTCGGTTTTATAAAATAAAACCCGAATTTTATTCGATTAATTTTTTTTTGATACAAAATCGACCGAACCGATATACGCCCACCCTAGTATTAATAATACACGATTAGTTATGAGAGAATCTATGTACTATTATTCTATGTAGGGTTTAGTTATTCCACTTTTTATCCGGCATAAAATAATATATAAATTTCTCATTATTTTTACACATGTTATGCTGATTTTAAATTACAAATTAAACATCATATTAATTTTATACTTGAATAATTTACCTACTAACCAACCACCAAACATGATATTACTTATGTAGAATTTAATACATGCATAACTCACTTCTAAACTAGCGACCAAACAACCCCTAAGTGTATTGAATATTTTTAAATATAAATTCATGGCTTAATTACACCTTCGCACTTCTATAAATTCTTAGAGAAAAAGAAAAAAATATATATTCTATGATAGTACACAAAATTTGGAGGTCTGACCTCCTGACTTCTTATTTCTTTATTGAAGTGAGGAGCTACTTTAACTTTGAAAGTCAAATCAACAACTCTGTTTAAGGCTGAGCAATACACCAAAAAGTCAGTAACTCGTTTCAGAAAGAAATCTAAAAGTTAAAAATTAATTGTCATATATATTCCGATATAATAATAACAGCATATCTAATATAATCTCATAAGTATTAAAATAGATTTTTTATTCTTAAGACATCTATTAGTCACCTGATGCATTTACGTTGAGTCGCTCGTAATCGAGACTCAGGTTAAGTTCTTTCTCGTAACCTTGAGGGTTGAGGAGTAAAGTATTTCAAGATTCTCGTTGAGCTTGAAGAAGCATTGAGAACCCAATACCTTTCTTCAAATTTGTTTCTTTTTCCATTCCCCGCTCGATATAGCGCTTCACTTTTGGTTCTTCCAATAATCAAAATACATCTCTATTTTTATTAATTTGGGAGAAAATGAATCATTTACTACTTAATTTAAAGAGAAACTTTTCTTTTTAACTAATTGGAATTATAGGCGGTTAAAATCGTTTCTTCTTTCTCTTTTAGCTCCTACTTGCTGAAAACCTATTTTTATCAATGAAGAACTACTAGAAGGGAAAGCACTTCAGAAGAGATGGTTAGATTGAATGGATGTAGTTAATCGATCAAACTATGATAATTAAAATGAAGATAGATAGAATTTCGAATTTAGCTAAAATATTGTAATAAAAATGAGATTATTTATTACCATAATTAGATAAGCTATGATAATGAAGAGAATTTCGTGCAAAAGTAATAAAAATGAGATTAGATAAGCTGAAATGAAGAGAGGAGTTAGGAGAAAATTAGAGGGGACAATATATCAGAGAAAATGATATCATGTCCACAGAGTGTTTTTCTGACCAAAGCATGCACAACATATCCTCTCCATGTATCTCTTGAGTCATTTTTTGTTTCCTCTGTATTGCAACGTCATTCACCTTGAAAAAAAAAAGTATAATAAGTACTTCTGAATTTAGAAATTAAAAAAATATTCAGATTTAGCTAGATAGGGATCCTTTTCGTCTTATCCAGTGCGAATTCAGATTAGTTGGTGCATAAAGTAAATATCAGACATTAGGTAGAAAGCAAAAAAGAAGATTTTTTTGAATGTTATAGTTTAAATTGTGTACATTGTCAATGTAAAATATTTTTTTACACTCAAATCACCTAAAAAAATTCTAGAGATAAGTTTTTTCAAATGTGACATTTATAATATTCCTATTGAAAATAAGATACGATTACATATCACTAGGTAAAATAATGTGAAGTCATATACCGAGTTTGTGTATATAGTGTTTTACATTATTATAATACTATTTGCACAATGGATCCAATTCAACTTACCAAAGATAGTCCTATTTTTGTACCTCATATGAATCAAATAGGTCCATACTTTGACTTAATTATTATTATCAGTATCAACGATATTTTGTTTGATTTTGCATGGATATAATCAATTCAACACTTAAATTCAAATAATTAGATTATATATGAAAGAGAATTACTACTAACCAGGAGATATATATTGAGAGAGAGAAATGATAATTACAAACTGAGGACAAGTCAATCATATCCTAGAAGATTTTCCACTGATGCACACCTAACTTATTAAATTATTGATACCTACTATAACTAATTAAAAATAAAATATTTGTGCACAGAATCGTCAAATTGCCCTTTTTCATCTACCGAAATAATTTAAAACAATTGTTTCAGAAAAAGAGAAACTTATTTTTATAGCTCTGCTTAGTTTGCCATACAGCTATAAGATATGCCTACCATAATTGTTAATGAAGTTTTTTTTGCATTATTAGAACACGTGAAAAAAAAGGTAACGGTCTATCACTAAGTATAGATTAATTACCTAAAAAGTAAGGTAACTAATTTACTACAACATGTTACTAAAAATTTATATATTGTGTCGGTTTATTTACTAGGGTTATAAGAAACCCCACTATATGTTTATTTTGTGGCGTTTGTGTCAACTTTCACAAAATAAATGTTTTTGTGGTGGTTTATCTGTGAAGATTGTAAAGACCCCCACTATACATTGAATTTATGGCATTTGTTTAGACCACCACAAAATATTTTTTATTGTGACACTTTTATCGTGGAGATTTGTGATAATCTCCACAAATACATCAAATTCGATTGTTTGTGAAATTGTTGCAATTCAATATAAATTGTAACCGTTCATCTCATGTAATTTTAAATCATATTCTCCACCTTTTTTAGCAATTGAATCAAATTGCACATTTGAGTTAAATCTCTACCAATTGATGTCTGTTACACCAATTTTCTTGTAGTTTGTTTTCCTTTTTCCCTAGCACGAGCATTCCTCCGATCCAAAAAAAAAAGATTCAGAAACAGAAGGTCTTTTGTCATCTTCATGTGTTTACTCGCTGATTTTTCTTCCATTATATTTGCGCTCTTTAGTTCGGATTTTCATATTAAACTAAAATTCTAAAGTTTATATTCCTTTTCTTATTTTGTTAATTCTCAATGTTAAATATATTGATTTGACTGTGATTGAACAAGATCACAATTATGAAGAATAGGGAACTAGTAATTGAACAATAAAATTATATTAAAATATAAATTGGAAGCACTTACAAATTATTGATGAATTTTATATATATTTTCATTATCAACAAACAATAAGAAATAGCTTATCTCAAGTCTTAGAACTCATTATAGGCTCGATCGAGGCCAAATATTTATGATCATTGTGAAATAATATGCTTTTTACCAGATCATGTTTTACCAATGGATATGTATTTTATTAGTGTTATGGGAAATGGTCCTTTTTATATGAAACTTATGGTAACATGTGCCCCTATGATAGCTACTTATTACAATTTGTACATATTTAAAATTTATGGACTATAGAGTATGGACCTTCTACTCACATTATTTAGTGCAAGTAGAATAAGTGCGAGCATGTGCGAAAAAAAAAGTTTTTAAATCCTACTAATTATAGGTATATTAACTTTACTTTTATCTCATCAAAACATCATATATATCTTTGGTATTATTATTTTGCCGTAGAAATGTCTTTTTCTACAGGATGACTTTCAAATTGATTTTGCGCATCTCAATTATTCACCGAATATTGATTACTCTGCCATTAACTACAATTTAGATAAATATTAAAATTCATATAGTATCCCATTAGCTGAGATAATATACGTTTATCACATTCTTAGTTATACAATATTGGATTCGGCACGCTCATGTGGTCAATCCTGGTCCGTCTCCAAATTAATAAATATACGTTTATTATACATTATAATATAAGAAAAACAGAGAGAAAAGACACCATGTGTCCCATAATATTGATATTTGCGAGAACTTTTATTCATATTTAATCATTTTTTTCCCGAAATTGTCCATTCCTAGCACGATGTGGAAAAATTTGTTGAAGTCCAAGTGTCTTTTCAGGAAAAATAAGTGTTAAGAATCTCTTATCTTTTTTGCATACGACTCTTTACAGAACAAATACGGAAAAAATGTCTCCTCACTGAAAAACTCTATGCAAGGATTCGAGAAACAAAATTGGAAGCAATTGTTGCATGAATCATTCTTCTTTGTAACTAAGTTATGATATAGCTAGAGTGCGAATTTTTCGATATGGTTTATGTTTTTATATTAATCATTGGTGAAACAAATGTGATAAATAATGAACAATATTGTGTTTTGGATTCTTGATTTTTCCTTCACTAATAAAGGTGTTAATTTCAATGTTATTTCTCATAGTCAAGTCGAGTAATCTATAAGGAGCTAATATTTATTGTACATATTTGTGAAGGAAACTTTACACACACTCACATTTACAGCAATTCAATAAATATATGATATGATTTTTTGTCTAAAATTTTTGTTACTAAATTAATTAATTAGTAGATATTCTCATCATACTCTTTTCACTAATAATGTAATTTGGTGTAACGACGTGACAAGTAATTATGCTTATATCTTGTTTACCCGTCAAACGGTATAGCTGAATTTATACATGTGATTAAGGATATGTGAATCTCAAGTGACACGTTATATAAGAATTCGAGATAAATTATACTGAAAACATATAGCAGTAAAATAAAGTAAAGCAATAATTAGCATGAGCCTTGTGACAGCTTCTGACCAGAGCTTCGATAACTTGTATGAAAGCACGTAAATCAAGAGAATATGAGCAACTATCTTGTAATAATTAGAGTATGATGTGTTACAATGAAATAGTATTTTCTATTTATACATGAGCTAAACGGGTACACAACCCACGAAATATGCTTTCATTAATACATGAGAATAAATATTGTAATAATTGGATAATCAATATGTCAATAAGTGCCATTAAAGCTTCATGGAAGACGTATGACTGGTTTGGAAACGACTGCCCGTTACAACTCAGACGGCTCTCAACCTTCTGCATTACGATACCGGCCGTGCTCGTATCGCTTCCCGATACCACGCACATCTAGTCGATAATGCCTTAGACTGACGTGGTCCTAACTCAGTCATGTGTACCACGTGTCACACTATAATTCGTACAACTGTCTTATACGAATTTTATCATATACATATCTTTTAACAAGTTGTTATGACAATGTCATTAATCAAACCACTATTTTCTTTTTTCAATTCATCATGATTAAAAGTTTAAACGAGAAATGAACTACTAATAACTAAAAAAATTACCAGTAACGTTTATCCACACAGCAACTAGTACTTGTCAAGGATTTTTTTATCTACGCTTTACCTTTTTCTTTTTCTCTCTTTATTTTTCTTTTTCTTCTGGTTCTTTTTTTTTCCCTTTACCAATTTCAACATAATAAATAAAGCCTTAGGATGCAATAGTCAAAGGGATAAATAGTTCACTTTAATCACATGCATTGCTTTCCTCCTAGTATTTCTTTTAATTTTTCAAAAAATAGACCTGACACTTATTTTATCATTTTATGATATTATAAAGTGTCAACATGATGCAAAAGGACCACTTAGGGATTAGAAAAGTTTAATAAATAATTATGTACAGTTTATCTAATATTGCTAATTGCTACCTTTACGTTTTAACCTATATGATTTTTTCTCCTGATATCTCTTTCTAGTAATTATTACTCTCTCTATCTCAATTTATGTGACATCATTTACTTTTTATTCTATCCCAAAAAAAATATCACATTTTTATATTTAGAAATAATTTAACTTTATTGGATGATTTATAACGACACAAATATCTAAGACTTGTTTTGAATCACAAATTTCAAGTCTTCCTCTCTTTCTTAAACTCTGTGTCAAGTTAAATGATGTCCACATAAATTGGGACGAGTGAGTACTAATTAAGCCACCAAGAGAAAGTATTTTAAAAAATGAGAAAGTTAAAAACACAAATATATAAAGAAAAGGAAAATAATGTAAACTTTTGATCTCTTTGACCACGGATCTTCACAAATAACACTATAGTTTAAGAGAATTAAGCGCATTTGGTCCCTTAAATATTGACAAATTCTAATTTTGGTGTTCGTAATTTTTATTAAGCACATTAAATTTTTAGCTTATTGATATGTAAACTTTTTATCTCTTGACCACGAATCTTCACTAATTTAATTAATATTAAGTGCTATACTATTTAGTTATCGACATATTATGCTACATTGAGGATAATATAGTTCTACAAATAATCTAAATATAAGATATTTTCTATATAGTAGAACCAAAACACATGTTCTAGTTAATTGAAGGTAACATGTGCTCAAATATATATTATTCTCATATCTCAGTTTACATAACATATTTTTCTTTTTAGTCATTTTAAAAAAGAATAACACACTTCTAAATTTGAAACAATTAGCTTTACACTTTTCATTTTACCGTTAGTAATAATTTTTTATAATCACATAAATGTTATGACATGTTTAGCACTACAAATTTTAATTTTTTATAGACACATGACATGTTTTAGTTCATAAATTTCAAGCAAAACGTTTTCTTTTAAATTGTCGTGTTAATTCATATTATGTTATATAAATTAAAATGGGAAGTAACATTTTAGTATTGAGTGACCTTTTTTACTTTAATTGGATAGTTCAATCCATTCTGCTAACTACGTACAAACAAGATACTTTTAAAGATCAAAATAGTCCTTAGAAAATCTTTAATTGTCAGAAATAGAATTTTAAAATCAGAACATGTCTCATTCTAATATTCAGTAACAAACATAACTCTGTACATCCACTAACCTCCATATCTATACATTTCATACATAATTTTTCTCTTTACCCACAAAACAAAATAAATAAACCAACCAACCTTTGTCCGTAAATAATTACATAGCATGTCACAAGAATGAGGCTGTCAAAGATATATTGACACGTTTTTTTTCTTCTATTATGAGCCTATTTAATCAAAACGAGCAAAAAATAAAAATTAATCTTACATGTTCTCCTTCTTTCACATTCCTATTCTACCCCTTGTCTCGAAAATAATAATTAAAAGCCAACCCTAGCTAGGTTATCTCTCTTGTGCTCACCCTCGAGTCCTTATAATTGTAATTGTCCCTCTCCCCCGGGTATGAATTTTTGTAAGTGCGACTATTGTCTTGCCGGACAACCCTGGTCCGGTAGGAGAAATAGTCGGCCGACAGGCGAAATCCCCGACCGGATGCCTTACGGGTCGGGTTGGCCTCATTAGAATCCTCTCGTTAATGTCGTTTAATGTCACGTCCCCTTCTTGCCCTCCGGGCTTCACTAGCCCAAATGGATACACAATTTTTCCAATCATCCTTTTCTTGCATCTCTTCTGATCACCTCCTCCTTCAAATAATTAGAAATTAAATTAATGTAACGTCTTTTTAGTTAAATACGTTAACTATACTGTTATAGTTAACGTATGTTGGCAGTGTCTTTTGGTAACGTAAATACTTGTATCAGTTATATGCCCTACAGTTACGAAATTAATTATTATCCAAATCCAAAAGTAAGTCAATAACAGTATTGATTACTGTTGGACTATGTGGGCAGTGTCTTTTGGTAACGTAAATACTTGTATCAGTTTTTCCTCAATTTATGGTAAACGAGATTTAAAAACAGAGAAGAATAAAATTAATCTTAGTAAGTTTTTGTTATCCTCTCTTCTTTTTCTCGGTATAGTTCCAATTTTATCGAATGTCCCCAAAGGACGATATCCTTGAGTTAGAGGAAGGTGAAATTTTGAAAAATTAGTACTAGTAATTGAAAATTCTGATAAAAGTCGCACTTTAATTAATTAATATAGACTTTTATGAAAAAAAATTGAAAATGGCAAACAGTATGTCTTTTCATTCAACTTTCTTGAAATCCCATGATAAGCGAAGACTAATATCCATGCAATGATTATGTATTTATGTCGTCATGAGAAAATAAATTAATTTAAAAAAGGAAAACAAAAAAAGCTACCCCCGCCCTCCCAAACACACAGACAGAGACAGACAAGATAGAAAGAGAAGGGGTTGTTTGGTTATCTCAATATAAAGATTAGGATTAAATTTATCCTGTATTTATTGGGTATTAAATAAAACAGGATAAAAGTTATATTAAAATTATAAGATTATCAAATACCATATAGAAGTGGGATTATCTATCTTGATTATAATCCTAGATCATAACCTTTGGTTATAACAGTAAAATTTAAGATTCAATGAGTTTCTTTTTTCCTTTAGCATATCTATTACATCATCCGTTTCAGTTTATGTATCAATATTTCTGTTTTAGTCCTCTCAAAACGATAGGTAACTACTCAATCCTAATTACAAGATAAATCTAATTCTACCTAATATAGGAAATGTACAATTATAAATACAATCTAATTCTATTAAAAACAAATGACACAATTCTAAATTTGAACAGAATTAACTTTACACTTTTAAATTTACCATTAATGACAAGCTATATCACCACACAAATGTTATGTCATATTTAAGGTCATATGTATCAAAAAATTTAAAACTACACAAATATAATGATATGCATAAATTGACAAATTTTAAAAAAAATCATTTTTGCTTAAATTTCGTGTCGGTTTAAACTGTATCACATAAATTAGGACGGAAGGAGTATTACATATTTTTGAGCTAGAAGGGATGAATTTAATTGAACTCAAATACCAATTATTAAAAAGAGAAGTGAGAGAGTTACCATATTGTAGGGGTTGTTTATGAGAATTGGAATAAGTATTATTTTTAAGATGAGATGATGATGGTGAAGAAGAAGAAGAATAGTAAGTTTCTGATATGGTTTCCTCCTCTGTTCTTTTGGAGTATTCCTCACTTATTTTGCTCATTGGATCCCCTGTAATTAATAACACCCCATGCACACCATAATCATTAGCTATAAATTACTATTATTATGATCATAACAGAAATGAATCTCCTGTGCTAAGTTTCAATGTGATGTGCAAATCATAACGGCAATTACTAATCATTAGTCCATTCCAAAAGGTTTCTTTGATATAAATTTGACAACTTCTAGGGTAGGAGCAAAACTAGGAAAAATAAAAGTGCTAATTTGTGAAATAATTTTAAATAATGTTTAAGTACTATGTAGTGACGATGTAAGAAAATATTCATATCAATTATAAGTAATTATAGGTTAATCTTTACATTCATAGTGTAAAAAAAAACTTTGTATTGGCTGAGTATATAGTCAAACTCTTTATAATGATATCGTTTTGTCCTAATATGTTTTAGTTGTTTTAACAAAATGGTATTATAGAAAACATATGATATAACATAAAATGAAAAATGGATTTCAAAGAAAACTTGACCGTTATGAAATGTTGTTGCAAAGAGGTTTGACTATGTAATTTAAATCCGTTTAAATAGAAAAGAAAAATCATAGGAAACCGAACAAAATAACTACATTTATTTGAATTACAGAGAAAATTGTATCAACCTCTTAAACACCAATGGAATTCAATTCCATTTCTAAATTATTAAACCAAGAGAAACATAATATAGTGAGATAAATTAAAAGGGAATTAAGAATTGGAATTACCCGAAAAGCTATCACACTTAGTTATCTGGCTAAAGGAATCATAATCCTCAGAAAAATGCTGGTCCATTGTGGAACTCCACAAATTCTACACATAAAAATAAGAAAAAAACAATAATTAATTTACAATTCAACAAAAACTATGTTGCTAAAGAATCAAGTAATTAAAGACAGTGCAATTAATTATACCTTAATGGAATTGATTGAATCTTTATTTTGATAATTCTCCTTATCATCATCATCATCATTAAACAGTAACAAACGCCTTCTTTTAGAGCTAAATTTGAATAAAGCATCTTGTAGATATCCACTTGAGAAGTCAGAATCAAGATTTGATAAAAATGGTGGAGTGCTCTCCATAACTATATATACCACCAAAAAAAAATTAGTAATGCGGAGTTAGAGAGTGGAAAGGGGTTCATCCGAACGCCTTCTTCAGAAAATCACATTATATATATAAGATAAATTCTCGCTCGACCAGTCGAAGCCCATCATCGGAAAATCCTTTATTTATATAAGGTTAATTTATCTTATAGTTACATATAGCCGATATTGAACTGTTCAATTAAAATTCTACCTTCACCACTGATCGTTAATCCAAATAAGAAAATTGAGAACAAGAAGTAGAGAGAAACCAGAGAGTGAAAAACACTCATTAGCTGGCGAAGCTAGAGGAGCATAAGGGGGTTCAACAGAATCCCTTCGTCAGAAAATCAGTAAAACTAAAAATTTACGTATATGTAGTAGATGTTGAATTTCGACCTGACTGCTATTGTTAATTCAAATAAGAAAATGAGAAGAAGAAGAAGAGAGAAATTACAGAGTGAAAAGTAAGTATATTTTTACATGGAGAAATGTCATTGTTGAAAACTTCGAGGCCATGGAAGTCACAACCTAGGGAGGAGAAGCTATGGAGGTTGTTGCTATAAGCAATTGAGTGAAGGTCACCCATTCCTTTTCTTTGACTGATAATTTTTGTGTGATGGAGAGAAGAGTATGAGTATGTTCCAAATGTGTGTCATCTGGTATTTAAGTAGAGACAAAAGATATGGCCCACAAGACAGAAAAAAAACAAGGTGCAATATTAAAGAAAAATAGAATTTGGGAAAATTCTTAAATGGGGAACCAAAAGTTTCAAAAGAAGATTTTGGGCATGTTTTTTGAAAACTTGTGACAATAATTATATTATTAGTACTATGTCTTAAGTCTTAACCAAGTAAGTAATGGTGATCAGTAGTAGCTTACCAGAATTTTCACTAAAGATTCAAAATATAAAGAAGTCAACAAATTCAGCATAAATTCAACATTATATAATAATGTCATTTTCCATCAAAGAAAATTCGGATAAATTTATTGCGCTCCCCAGCTCCGCTCTTGATGGTCAGCTATATAATATTTTCAAAGCTTGTGACATGAAGAAATTTTTAGCACAATACAGTAGTTTATAAGGGATTTAATACTGAGAAGTACATGCTTATTAGTCAGGTGGATGTGGAGTTGAAGGTACTTGCCAGACAAGATTTAATATTTTTGGCTTGATTTCAATATTTATTCTTAAAAACTTATTGAATATATACAAATTATTTATTTAAAACTTAATAATTTAAAAGAGGTTAGAATCCATAAAAGTTCTCTCCATAACCTATAGGCTAACTTTAAATTTTGAATCCGCTTCTTTCTATTATTGTAATACTTATTTTGAAACATTGAGAAGGAAAAAAGAACATTGAAATTCACAGAGGACATAATTTATATGAACTTTATTTATTCCTTATTCTTCATTTATCTTTTTTAAAGATCCCCGAAATTCGTCCTCTTGTAGTGTAGTCCTTTAATTTTCCTCTAAACAATTTAGGGATTAGCTTTTAGAGTATTCATCTTAACAATCATAAGGGTAGGCTGGTTCTGCAAAAATTAAGCTCTAGGTTTCAACGGAGGCAAGAATAAAAGGTGACTTTTATTCATATGTTTAAGTCTGGATAATTAGGGTTATTCGATATCTATATTACAATAATAACAACATATTCAATGTAGTTTCACAAATAAGATTTGGAGAGAGTAAATATATGCGAACATTATCTCTATCTTTATAGGGTAGAAAGACTATTTTTCGATAGACTTTTATTTTGATTTAATTGATGTGCGCAAGCGAACTTCGACACCATAATTTTAAGATAGATACCCGATAGATTTGGCAATTTAATCTTTTTGTTCCTCTCTTGATGTACATCTTACTCCTAGTACCTTTTTTTAATCATTAGTAATTTAAAAACTTTGCCTTATTAAAGTTTCTTTCAAAATTCTTGGTTCTCATGCCTTCAAAACATTAGTGAAGAGAGAGGAGTAAAGTACGGGAGCAAGAAAAGAAATAAAGTGATAGTGAAATCATGATTTTAGAAGAAGCAAATTCAGTCAACTGCCAGCAAGCAAGTAAGCAAATTTTAAAAGAAAGAAAAATAAATGTGATTTTGTTTTTATCTTGGGATTCGTTAAATTGTTCAACTTTTAAATATTTTGCATGATTAAATAAGTGTGTGTGGTGGGGGACTAAATAATTGCATTGCTTATGATATCATTTTGCTGGCTACTATTATGGCAATGTATGAAGGACTTGCATATTTTTTATATGCTTCACAGACAAACACAAATTCAAATTCAGCTTTTTCCCCTTTCTTGATTTTTCTACTTTCTTTTGCTTTTTTAATTTATTTTTCAAGTTTGATTTACTAAAATCCAATGGATAAGAACTTGAGTAATAACTTAATGAATAGTTCTTCTGCTAGAGTGTCAACATTTATTTCGGTATTGGGCAATTAGACAATTCTAAAGATTTTGAAGTTGAATTAGATTCATACATGTCATATAGTAATTTAATATTTTCTATTTTTATTATCAAATTTGTAAAGTCCCGTGAATTTTGAATATTAAGCTACGCATAATGAGGACTTCAAAAATAAAAGGGTTCGTAAAGCAAGTGTTGAAAGAAACATCGATTAACGCACACAGAAGAAAGATTGCAAGGTCGGACGCCATGCAACGTGCTGGGTTCAGAGGGTGAACTCCAACGCCCTGCCAGTGCGCCGCTCCAGGAGATCACAGAGTACTCAGAGGCAAAATGAGCGCAAGAAGGCGGCGTCGCGTGCAGAGGTGGATTCAGGGTTTGGAAGTTGCGGGTGCCACTATTTTATAGACAATACCTACCACTAGCCACAAAGATCGGATAGGAAGGGTAGTCCGGTTAAGTTAATTCACTATTAAAAATTCTCTATTTTCCCACTGAAAAATGTTCAGTTACTATTTTTCATTGAATATCGATGGAAAAAACCTAGATAGAAGTGTTTTCACACCGAAAAATTCTCTCAGCGTTTTAATGGGAACCTGTTTCTCACTATTCGTTTTCCCAGTGAGCTGGTTCAGTGAGAATGAGGTGAAAAGTCATGTTTTACAACATAAAATTTCCACTGAATATCGGTGAACTCTGTTTCTAGTACTGATTTTGGGTTAATTCGATTAGGTCTATTATATCTTTTATTCGTAAATAAACAAATAAGTTCGGTTTGATTCAATTTTTTCACACTTAATTTGAATATTTAAATTCTAGTCTAGAACAAAACTACAAAAACAAATAACTCTTGAACGAGGGAATGCAGTTAGTATTTGCTAATATGTAGCTTAATTTTACATATTCTTTGTTTCACTACATTAATTTACCTTCAATATTGTGAGTTAGTTTTTTCCATCTCAATTATCAAGCTTTAAGGCAATTGTTTGCAAAAAACAAAAAACAAAATTCAAAATTTCAATATATAAAACTAAACCCAAGATATCTAGTAAACAAACCCTTTTGATCTATTAAAAGTCAATAAAATAGTGCTCAAATTATCCTTCAATATAGATCAATATCACGCGATCAAAAAGAGAAAAGGTATATGTTAAATATATAAAATCAATTCAATTACTTATCAAAAGAAATTTCTTATGAAGTAAACTTTAATTATAGAAACAAAATAATGATTGTTGTAAGTAAATTAAAAAAGAAAAAGATGATGAAGAAGAAGGAGGATTAGAGAGAACTTCTCTTTTTGGCAACGATGAAGAATAAAAATAAGAAAAAAAGCATATGTCTGAATGTCTACTGTAGGAATCAACTTAATATCAAAGGGAATTAGGGAGAGAAATTAGTCCTGATTTCAAGAATAAAAAATTAAAAACTTCTCTCAGTCCCAATTCAAAACCTTTTTATATTTCCAAGAACAAGCTTGGGTTTTCTTTCAAGAAGGTAAAAATACAACATAAACATGTGCAAGAATGAGAACTTATTATAGGTTATGAACTTAGGGTTCTTGAGTTGGGAAGAAGAGAAGAACATCAATGTAAATCGATATTACTCGTGTAGATAGAGAACAATTGACATAGTTAGATATTTGACCAAATGTGCTTGGAATGACATAATTTTGAGGTGCGTCAAGATATGCTTTTATTTAGGTTATTTTTCATAAAAATCATGCATTTAAAGTATTCCATGAAATATCTAAATGAGTTAATGCATGTTTGATTGAAGTACGCAAACATATAGTCTCTATGCACTTCTTAACCTAAGGCTTACATGTTAGAATACTATGAAATAAAAGCTTATTGATTTTCTTAGGTTGTGTTCAATTGCTTATGCACCCACATAAGTTACAAAGTTTACATTATGCTTCCTATGCATGTTTAGCACTTGTTTTATGTTGCAAAGTTAAGAATGTTATAATGAACTTTAAAGGACAAGTTTAGATACAATTGAGGCCTTGGATCCAAAGTTAAATTTTTTATGAAATATTTTAGGAGTTAACTTAGATATTTGAGAAGGGTATCCATAGTCATAATCGAATTGTGAATTACTGTAAAGAATGGATCTTGAGTATAATTCAATCTCAAAAGCTAGCTCAAAGGGAGGAGGATTGTCCAAGCCATATAAGGAGACCAAAGACTACTTATCCCACCGATGTGGAAGAACTCAACACCCCGCCTCACGTCCAGGGCTGGACATCTGGAGCGTGGACAATATAAGAGGGGGCCCAACATCGAAAACAATGAATTGAGATGGGTTTGACTCTGATACCATGTAAATAATGGATCTTGGGCCTAACTCAACTCCAAAAACTCGCTCAAAGGGAGGAGGATTGGTCAAGCCATATAAGGAGACCAAAGACCACTTATCCCACCATGTTGAAGAACTCAACAATTACCCCAAAACTACTCATGCATTAGTTGGAGATAATAACCATATAATTAGGTTGCTAGTAACCATAATCATATTACAATGTCATAATTGGACACAAAATGCAAACATGCAAGAATCTTGAATTGTGTGACACCACAAGAATGAGTTCCAGGTGATCAAACTAGGATCGTCTGCCATACTGATCATACAATGATACATCAAAATACGTTAGAGTCGAATGAAACTCTCCAAAGATGAAAAGAAGAGAAAGAATGAAACAACAAACTGTTGTTTTCTTTTTAAAATCTTTTAGAATTATTTTCATTACAAATGTTTCACTACTTTAAATATTGAAATTTAGAATATTTCGGAATATAATGTTCATGCATGATGCGTGCATGTTACCGTTTCAGCTTTACATCAGAACTTGTAGAATAGTGTAAATCTCCTTAATGAAATTTTCTTATTAATGTAATATATATATAGTATACAATTGTAGCTCTAATAGAATTAGGATCTCTATTTTACATTAATTATATTAAATATTAATTACATAATATATTGTGAATATATATGAAATATATTCACTATCACACCCCCTCAGTCGGAGCGGGAGGAGGCCGGACGCTGAGACTGAATCTGAAGTCAAGGAACAATTGTCAAGGAAGCCCCTTTGTGAAGATATATGCGTACTGATACGAAAAAGGAACATGTAACACCCTAACGTGACCCATTGCAACCTTCTCACGAACAAAGTGAATATCCATCTCAATATTTTGGTTCGTTGATGCTGAATCGGGTTATGAGACAAGTAGACAGTAGATATGTTATCACAGTAGACCAAAGATGTCTTACGTATGGGACATTGAAGCTCAAGAAGGAGATTTCGGAGCCAACATAGCTCGGCGAAAATATTTGCAACGCCTCGATATTCTGCTCCTGCCCTCGAACAGAAAAGTGCGTCTTGCCGCTTGGCAGACCATGATATAATATTATCCCCCTAAAATATACAATAGTCGGACGTAGAGCAACGGGTGTCCGAACAGCCAGCCTAATTTGCGTATGTGTAAGAAAGCAATCTAGTCGATGCGGAGGGATATAAATGAAGTCTATAGTCAAGAGTGCCCTTTAACGTACCGAATGATACGCTTAAGAGCTGGAAAGTGAGGATCCCTAGGAGCGTGTGCATGAACAAGCACACCTACTGAATCGCATATGCAATATCTGGCCGAGTAAAGGTGAGATGCTGAAGAGCACCTGCGAGACTCCTATAAAGAGAGGGATCGCTGACCGGATCACCGTCATCTGCACTAAGTTTGGACTTGGAGTTGACGGGAGTGGGCATGACCTTGCAATTTGCCATTTTAGCCCTATAGACGATCTCCTATACATACTTACACTGACACAAGAACATGGCATGTGCGAATCTGGTCACTAATATCTCTAAAAAATAATTCAACTTACCCAAGTTAGTCATAGCAAATTTGGACTTGAGTAGTGCAATGATCTCGTGCTTCAATTCCATCTGAAGAAGCTGTCAGTACAATATCATCCACATATAATAGAAAGTAAGCTGTGTCAGCACCTCGATGAAAAATAAGCAATGAATGATCATTCTTGCTGCACACAAAGCCGATCTATATAATATAAGTGACAAACCGCTTATACCAAGCCCTGGGAGATTGTTTCACCCCATATAACGACTTATGAAGACGACAAACATGATGACGAGAATTTTTTTAAATCCCCATGTAAGAAAGCATTCTTTACATCAAACTGGTGAATAGACCAATTCTTCCCTATAGCGATGCTTAAAACCGTGCGGATGGTAGTTGGCTTAACTACTAGACTGAAAGTCTCACCATAATCAACACTCTCATGTTGCCCTGTGCCGTTTGCCACAAGTCTGGCCTTGTGACGTTCAAGGGCACCATTATCTCTGAACTTATGATGAAATATCCATATACAACTGATTACATTCACTCCCTCAAGTCGCGGAACAAGATCCCAAGTGCATTGTGAAGTAAGCGCATTAAACTCCTCACGCATAGCCGCATTCCAATTCGGGTCAAGTTTGGCTAAGGTTGGGTTTTTAGGTAGCGGGGATATGGTTTGAGTGGACAAATTAAAGTAGACTTTTGGTTTAAAAATCCAATGATGTGCACGGGTTTCCATACGGTGGGTTGGGGCTGGATCGAGTAAAGTGGGGTGGTAGGTGAAGACTGCGGGTTGGGCTGGATGGTTGCGGGGCAGTGTAGCCACTGGTCTGGGCGATGGGACTGGGCCGTGGGATAATTGGACTAGGCAGTGGGTCATTGTTCTGGGCGGTGAGATTGGGTCATGGGATAGTGGGCTGGGTATTGTTGTCACTGGGCTGGGAGTTGGGTAATTGGGTAATTAGGCTAGGTAGTGACGATAATGAGTGGGGCCGACAGGATGGGTAATGTGGTAGTGGGTGACGGGTTGGAATGTGGCTAATATAGTGCGTTTTGAAGTAGAGGGGAGATGTCCGAGTCATCAAAGAAACCGTAGTCAGTGGCTCGAAATTTTTGGATATTGGCAAACGGGAAGACGTTCTCATCAAATGTGACATGTCAGGAGACTAGGACTTTGCTTGTGGATAACTCATAGCACAAGTACCCCCTATGGTTTGATGGGAAACCTAGGAAGACATAAGGGGTAGAGCGAGGTGCTAATTTGTGAGATACCGTGGAGGCAAGATTCGGGTAATAAAGACAACTGAATACTCGAAGGTGATTATAGGAAGGGATCCGACGATAGAGGATTTTGGTGGGTGTTCTATTTTGGATCGTATGGGTAGGTAAGATGTTAAGAATGTATTCTACCATTTTTAACGCATATACCCAAAAGGTAGGGGGAGAGACGCATGAAAAAGGAAGGTGCGAATCATATTGTTAATGGTGCGCAGAATTCGTTCGACTTTACCATTTTGAGGAGACGTATGGAGGAAGGAGAAATGAAAAACCATGTCATTAGCCGCACAAAAGTTATGAAAAGAAGAGTTATTGAAATGATGACCATTATCACATTGAAACGATTTGATATCTTTTACAAATTGTGTTTTAACAAAAGTACGAAATTCAAGTAATTTGGAGAAAACTTGAGACTTAAGTTTAAGCGGATAGACCCAAAGAAAGTGAGAAAAATCATCAAGTAATACCAAATAATATTTTTGACCTAGGTTTCTAGATATAGGAGATGTCCATAAATCTGCATGAATAATATCAAAGGGAGAGAAAGTAATACTTAAAGAAGACGTAAACGGAAGTCTAACATGTTTTCCTAGATGACAAGAGGAGCAACTATGGAAAAATTTTCCCATTACTACATTGAATTAAATTGCGGTTTCTAAGAAAATTAAAAACATGAGCCCCTGGATAACCAAGTCTACTATGCCATGTTGATGGAGACATTACAGCTTGAGGGATGGGTGGAGTGACACGGGAAGCGGACGTGGATATGAAAGGATAGAGGTCCCCCGCACTATTGCATCTCGTAAGAAGTCTCCCCGTACGTAGGTCCTTCACAGAAAAATCAAACGGGTCAAAATTATTAAATACTGAATTATCAGTGGAAAATTTTCTAATAGATATTAGGTTTTTGATAATGTTAGGGGCATATAGGACGTGTTTAAGAGAGTAGTGGGGGTGTAGTGGCGGAGTTATTGTGTTGCCAAACCCTTGAATTAGAATGCGATGACCATTTCTGACCATAATAGATTGAGGAGTATTTAAATTACGCAGTTGTAGAAGATTACCAGAATTGTTAGTGAGGTGAGACGTGGCACCTATATCCATATACCATGCATCGTCGGGCTACTGAATATTTAAAGTACCGAAAGCCTGACCCAAATCTGGTGGTACTAGTCCTGCTGTCGGCTATTGGGTCGATGTGAAATGGACCTGGTGAACTGGACCTGTCTGGCGGGCTGCTACTGGACCTCTATTGGGCCCACTGAAGATGCTGGGCCACTAGAAAACTGCTGCTGGGTGAGGCCCAGTTATCGTACAGTGGCCAGGGCAGTGGGCCTGCCCATTGTTGCGGTTGCTGGGCATGTTATGAATTGCTCGAATTTTTGGCCTAATTTCCATGGCTACTACCTTTTCCTCCTTGGCCACCCCTACGGCCCTTGCCTCTACCACTACCGCGATTTTTTGTGGTGTGGGGGGTCGGAATGTGTCTACTGACCGGAGGTAGTGGTGGGTGTTACGGTGATATCAATTACCAAAGCTGTCGGATTGTGCTCATCCTGTTTTTCTCGTCTCGTCTCCTCTAATAGAACCTGGGACCGGGCTTTGTTAAAGCTTGGTAGGGGATCGGATTGTTGGATCATCATAGCAAGGGTGTCGTAATCACCTTTCAGTAATCCATTAATTAATTGCAGAACCATCTTTGTGTTGAAATAGGGTTGCCCATATTAGATAATTGGTCGGCAATCAAATTTAGACGTTTGCAGTAATCGGCCATGTTTGCAAAATTTTCAAGACGGGTGGTGTTGAATTGCTCCTCAATATACACGGCATGTGTATGTTTGTTGTCTTAAAAAATCTCCTCCAATCGTGTTCATAACTCGTGGGTCGTAGCTCCGATCTTCATAATAGTATGAACTATGAAGTAAGTCCTTGGAGATAGTTCCATAGATCCACTATTTGACAATGGCGTCAAGGCGCCTCCATGTTACGTCGACGCCGGGAAGGCGGGGATAGGTGGTATCAATGTGGTCTAGCACGTTGTAAGCACATGCATGAATATGAAAGAGTTCAACCCATGACGCGTATTGTCCATCCTCCTAATCAAGAATCAACGGTATGAAGTTCTTGATATTGGTTATGACGAAAGACGGATGAAAAGTGGTTGGGGTGGAAGAGGGAGGATAATTTGTGACGTCAGGAGTTGAGGAAGCGGAAGCGGGAGAATCCATTAGGGTAGGCAAAAATAGTTGGAAGAATATCGAGTGAGGGGCTGCCGAATATCAGATGTATAACAACGGTATAAAGTTCTGTGTGGGTGATAGGTGTCTCGGGTAGTGTATATCGCCTGTATTAAGTGGTATACATGTTCGTTTTGAGAAGAAGGGGAGATATTGTGGCTGTATATCATGGTAAATCTGGAGTATACAGGTTTGTATGTAGAGAAGAGGTTGTATATCAGGGAGAAGCTGGGTATATGGGCTATATATCACGAAGGAGTTGTGGTATACGGCTGATTTTCCTTCGAAAAAGGGAGGCAGATGGGAGGGGTACGGCGGCCACACTAGGGTTTAGGGTAGAGAGAGATTTTTTGCTCTTGATACCATGTAGAATAGTGTAAATCTCCTTGATGGAGTTCTCTTATTAATGTAATATCTATCTATCTATATATATATCTATATATATATATATATATATATATATATATATAGAGAGAGAGAGAGAGAGAGTATACAATTGTAGTCCTAATAGAATTATGATCTCTATTTTACATTAATTACACTAAATATTAATTACAAAATATATTGTGAATATATATGAAATATATTCACTATCAGGATTATCGAGATCTACTAAGTACTGATAGTGGATGTACTAATATTCTCTTGATAGGAATCTACATTGGCTTATGTCCATATAGAAGTACGATTTTTTACACAAACAAAATAGGGAACAGAACGTGAGCTAGAATATTTCCTCAATCTAGAAGTTGATTTGGGAGCTCGACCTTGCTACTTGTGGAGACTCCATGTTTCCTTATTCAATTATTCTTTAACTATTTGTTTATTTGTGTTAAAAGTCCCACATTGGAAATGGAACGGGAACATGACTCCTTATATGATTTGGACAATCCTCACCCTACAAGCTAGCTTTTGGGTTGAGTTAGGCCCAAGATCCATTCTTTACATGGTATCAGAGCCAGGCCTATTCCAACTCTTTGTTCGTCGATGTTGGGCCCCCAAATTATATTGTCCACACTCTAGTTAATGAGGTCTGGGAGTGCGGAGGAGTTTTAAGAGTCCCACATCGTAAATGGAATGGGAACATGGACTCCTTATATGGACTTGAACAATCCTCACCCTACAAGCTAGCTTTTGGGGTTGAGTTAGGTTCAAGATCCATTCTTTACAGTTTGTTTCAGCTATAGCTAAGGAGCTAGTGTCCTATGCGATCCATCAGTTATTCATGCGTAGAGGATTCATAGACATATTTTAGATTTGGTTTGGACTTCACCTTGCATGCATCGACATAATTTTAGCCACAAATGCTAAAAGCAGCCTAGCAATCTGTTAGATTTTGTGGTCAAATCCTGATGATCATCATAACATGATGTGTTGGTAGATTCCATGCAACATGTTATGGTGATCACCAGGTTTTGACAAGAAATCTGGCAATCACCATAATTTATTGGTAAAGCAAGTCTCCTGCTACTTGTCCGAATTTTGCTCTTGATTATGGCGAATAGGCTTTTTTTTTTTGCACAATTTCTTTAATGAGGAATAATATGTAATTTATTCTAACACCAAAGGTTTTATTTATGAAAATCACTCTATTAAGTAAACTAAGAAATTTCATCGGATGCTTTTCGTAAGGATTGATATTTAAGCTTTTATCTCATCAAAAGAAATTTGTGCAATAGTAGCCTCGACGCTACACACTCGCCAGAACTTGGCCTTGATTTTCTCCTACTTCTTCTCCATCTTCTTCTTCTCCATTTTTGACTTTTCAAGTGATTAAATTTAAACATTATTTAATAGATAAAAATGAAAAAATTAAGCTAGTTGCTTTTTCTTTTCATATAATTTAATTAAATCCGCATTCTTATCCATTTATTCATTTGACCCAACTTTACCTCCTTCCTCCTCTTCATCTTGCAATAAATTATGAGAGAATACAACTAAATTTGTTGAGCTTGAAACTTTTTTATTGAAGAAGATAAAGTGGGTCTATTGAATATTGAAAGTTTATTGGTTTGAATGTAACTATTGAAAACTGTTGGGGTTGTTTGTAGAACGTTGAAAATTAAAGTTGGAGTCATTTGGAATTAATTTTTATTAATTTTGATCAATTCTGAAGCAAAAACGTTTTATGAAATTTCTTAGAAACTTTTGATTATCCGTTAGGATCCGTGAACAATTTGTTTTAAGGTTACAACACAATTTGTACTAAACTTCGGTGATTCATCAGGACTTGTGACTAGTTCATCCATCAGAAACTCTTGGTGACCCATCATGACATTTTTGTACTAAGCTCTTGGTGATTCGCTAGGACTTATGACAAGCCTCATCCATCAAAGCTCCTGGTGATCCATCATGATATATTTGTACTAAACTCCTGGTGATTCGCCGGAACTTGTGATAAGCCCAATTCATCAGAAATTCTCGGTGATCCATTAGGACATTTTTGTACTAAACTACTAGTGATCTATCAGGACACTTTTTGTACTAAATTCCTAGTGCTCTGCAAAGTTTTGACAAACTCATCCATTAGAAATTCCTTGTGGTCAAACCGGATGTTTTTGTACTAAACTCTCGGTGATTCGCCATGCAGTTCCGGTAAGCTAATCCATAAAAAACTCTTAGTTATCCGGTAGGATATTTTTATACTAAACTCCTGGTGATCTGCCATGAATTGTGCAAGACAAGTTTTCTAGCTATCCATCAAGAATTGACTTCATCTTCTGCATCGAAAATTATTTTCACACAACTTATTTGAGCGAGGTCAAAATTTTAAAAATAATAGCATCGAAATAGCCTATTTGTTTAAATCTCCCTAAGTAAATCACTTCGTATCATGTCCTTCATTTTAAAACAGTGTACATGGGTCATTTAGCCGTTGGTTAGAGTTATGTAGGTATTAGTAATATATGGATTAGTTCTGAAAATTTATGTATTATTTAATGCAGGAATTAGTTATGCGGGGTTTAGTATTCATGTATTAGTTATTCCACCTTCTATGATATATAAAATAATATATAGATTTCCTCATAATTTATACGTGTATTATTTATGCGAGTTTCTAAATTGTAAACCAAAAACCGTATTAATTTATACATAAATTACATGTCTTTTAAGTTTTAACCCGCTATCAGATGCGATATTACTTAAATTACATATCTTTTAACCCGCTATCAGACGCGATATTACTTTTGTATGATTTTATATCTTCATAACTCACCTCCAAATCAGCTATAAAATGAATATTACGTGTGTATGCTTCTTCTCCTCCTCCTCTTTTTCTTCTTTGGAAATCACACCAAAAGTGGAAAAACAAAATAGACCCCAAAATCTTTTGAGAGTTTCCATGGGTTGGTTAGAACTCCATACTAACTTTAGTGGGACCCACAAAATGTCATGCTTGCTTTAATGTCAAATAGGTATGTGGGACCAAATGAAGAATTTTGTTAGATGTGGGACCATATTTTAGTGGATTTTTCAAACATGGAGCAAGATATTTGGTCTTTGCATGTGTAGATAGAAACATCCAATTTTTTTTATGAATAAGACTGATTTGCTTCTGATTATATTTTGGGCTCATCACATAGTAATTTGTATTGCATATCATTGAGATGTTGTCGTTGGAAATACAAGGGGCTTAGATATAGGTCAGAATCAGATTATAACTAACCTAGACATAGTAGGTAATCTTTTGTAATAGTTTAAGCAAAATGATTTGAATTTAAAGTCAAAATAAGGGTGTGTTTGGTAAGTAAAAAAATTCTCATCGAAAATATCTTGAAAAAACAAACGATTTTCTTACTTATCTTCTAGTATTTAGTAAGGAGAAAGTAGTATCGCAAAATTACTTATATATAGATAAATACGATAGAGTGAGGAAGGGGTGGTGGAGGTGGGGGTGGGGGCTGAGTCAGACCTATGCAGAGGATTGGGTGGTCACCGGACCACAGTAATCTCGAGGTTGTTTTTGTTTCTATATATGTATATACCTTCAAGGACGATATATATTTGATTAGGCACCAAAATACGTAAAGACTGGTTGGGAGAATTGTTCCTCCCCCCCCCCCCCCACAAGTTCAACAATTCCTTAAATTTGTTTTAGTGGTGCTTCGGGCACCTTCAAATCTTGGGTCCGCTTCTGGATGGGGTGGGGGTCAAGGTAGTGGGGGCCAAGGTGTTGGGGGTGGAAAGGAGAGAAATGCCTTTTATGGACTTGTTTTTCATATTTTTATGAGGGTGGTCATTTTTCTATCCTTAAGAAATTTATTTTTCTAGAGAATATATTTTTTTATAACATTTTTAACCAACCAAACCTGTGAAAATTGGAACAGTACCAAACAGACCTTAAGTATTTCGTTCATTGTTTATTTTAATTAATAGTACGACCTAAAATTTGGACATCCAGTTAGATATACTCCTCTCTTAGTCAAGCTACTTATTTTAAATATAAAATTTATAATTTAAGTAGCTTATATTAATTTTAGTAATCTAAAAACATCTATTTCATCTAAAAGTCAAAAGATATTTTGACTAAACAGCTGAAATACTTCACAATTTCAGTCATAACCAACAAAGCGTGACACAATTGGATGACCAAAAAAAAGGAGAAAGAAGATGATACAATTCATGAGAGTGATTTCACTTGTATCTATTAAGAATAAAATAAAAACAATAATGCAGCCTTTGTGCTGCGGATCGGATACCTACCATTTTCGAGAACATAGTTTAAACTATGTAAAATATCATCAGAATTATTAGAAATATCAAATTTGAACCCGTAATTTCGAAAGTACAGTAATGAATCATGAACGATATTGGCCAAAAGACTAAGATTGAGGGTCTTTTGGACAATTATCTAATATCATTTGAAACCCCATTTAAAAGGTGGATGTGCGTTGTGTAAAGATGGCTATGTAACAAGAGCAAATATTCTATTAGAGCTGTGCAAGAACTTGAACTAGTACTAAACACTTATACTAATTACCACCAAGGTATGATGAGCTTGATTAAGCTTTTGATTCCTCGATTACCAAAGATTCATTGATCTCAATTCTCAAAGTTTTTTTAAGCATAATCACAGCAGTGCTATGCATTCAAATTGAGGCAATCATAATAAATGAACGAGCATCCGTGCTCAACGACACCGGATATCCACTCGCAAATAGCGCAAAGTGTCGATGTTCAAGTGTTTTGCTAGGGTTCAATACCGATGCAAGTTTAAAGTTTGAAGTTTATAGATTTCTACAACGATCTCAAGTTAGTATCCAATAATAATTGGTTCATTTTCAAATATTATGGATATTTAGGTGTGTTTGGTATGAAGGAAAATATGTTTCTCATGGAAAATGTTTTCCTAGCAAATATTTTTTTGAAAAATATTTTTGGTGAATAAGCAAAAGAATATTATCCCAAGAACATTTATATGTAATTTAGTAAAACAGTATGAGGTGGGGAGGAGATGATGAACTTGGAAAATCACTTATGGAACTTATTTTTTTTATTAGTTCATTAGGGAAGTCATTTTCCTCATTTTTAAAAAACTTATTTTTCTAAAGAAAAATTTTCAAAACATTTTTATCAACCAAACATAAAAAATATTTCTTCATACCAAACATACCCGTAGTAAATTTTTTAATACATGCATAAAGATTGGGAAAGCTATATATTGCTTTTACGTGATCTCGTAACTTATAAGTTAGCTTCGCCCCTGGTTCAACATACAGGAGCTGTAGCTATGTATGTACAAGGGGTTGAAATATACCTCTTGCCGGAAAATTACATAAATTATACGTATTGATCAAATATCAATTTTTACTCACATATTATATCTCGAACACTCTTAAATATCCTTGGCGAATTCCAAATTTTACAACTGTCAACATTAAACACATGTTGAAAGTTCCATCCTATATATTAGTTGGACTCGTCCTCTCATACTGCCTCAACCACAAAGTTGTAGGCCAAAGGCATATATAGCAGAGTTGTTGTTACTTATAGAGAATGCATCTAAATCTATAAAATGGAGTACAGATGAGACATCATTTAAGTAATTTTATGTGACGATAATCACATGCGAAGTTAGGATTCTAACTTTATGGATTATAAATAATAGAACGATGAATTTAAGTGGTAATGACTGGATTCTAAATTAAGTATTTGTATATTATTAATGAAACACAAATAGATTATTTGAACAAAAACTACTAGATCGGTTGAACCCGTATCCAAGTTTTCAGCTCTGCCCCTGACAACGACACAAGGCAATTCACACGCGTGGATGTGCTTTCTAATTAACCAGAGCCTGGTAAGGATTGCCTACATCAACATGTCATAAAAAAAAACATTCCTATTCTAGTGTCACAATCTTAATCTTAAAAGTTTTTTCCCCTTGTATTCTTCCTTTCATCAAGAAAAAGTCTTGTTGCAAGCATTACTTAAAACAGTATGTCCGGCCTCATTGGGCTTGAATTTCCTATCAAGATAACATCCATTGGACCACAATTCTCTCATGATTTTGTTAAGCACTCTTCTATGGTGGGTCACCAAAACCACTTACTACAGCAACTCATTTTAGAGTGGCGGAGTCAAAAATTCTAATAAGGAGAATCGAAATTTTGAAAAAATTCTGTATCTAAAAGATTCCGATGCTGTCTAACGGAAAATTCAAATAGTATCAACCGGTTAATTGTACCAATGTAATTATTGTCCGCAGAGCTTCATCTGTTGATTTTTTTTCCTCTGAAATTCCCGTTTACCAACAATCTTCTATTGGTTGTCCCTCGGAAAAATGTGTGTTTGTATGATTGAAAGTTGATTTTTTTAAAAAAAAAAATTCTGACTAATTCAGATCCCGGCCACCATAACGCTTATTAAAGGGGAAACATGCCTTACCAAGATATTTTTCATATCTAGAATTCAAACCTAGAGGTTGATTCAGGTTTTAAGCTCTATGGGCTCTACCTATAATATTTTTAGCATTGAACCATTGCATTTTCAAAATTATGTGTTCATACATATTATTTTGTTACAATTTTAGCAAAAATTTCACAAATTTATGCTCGAGGTACGTTCTGATGAACTCGGCAGTGCAACGCTAGTTGCATATTCTTTTATCGACCTGAAACTTTGGTCAAAGGTGAAGGAAATCTATCCATCCTACAACGACTTTTGACAGTAGCATGGTAGAGTTGTTTTTATGACAAAAAATATGAGATTTTATTTAAGTTATATATGTGACCGAGAGTCTATCAGGAACAACATCTCTACCACCAAAATAGGGGTAAGGTCTGCGTACATTCTACCCTTCTCAGACCCCACTTTGTGGGATTACACTTTTTTTTTTTTTTTTTAAAGGCACTTCACCGCGTGTATGTGCAAGTCTCATACGGTCTCTCTTGCTCAACCTCTTTGGCTAGCTATTAACACAGACATGGTCGGTCAGCAGGGGCAATCCACCATGTCGCCTGAGAGTTCACAGAATTCTAGTAATTTTTGTTCAAATTCTATCTATCTATTAAACTATTCATAAAATATTTGATTGAGGACCAGTTATTATCTTATACTAATTTAAAATTATGGCCTAAAATTATTATATGAATCCATAATTTTCAAAATTCTGAATCTGCATCATAGTCAATGTTGCCAACAACCTTTAAACATTCCTCTTCAAATGTCACAATCCTAATCCCAAAGTCTTTTCCCGTTGTATGTTGTCCTTTCAGCAAGAAAAAGTCTTGTTGGAGGCACTACTTAAAATAGTATATATGCTATCAATCCAAAACCACTTGCTATGGGAGTGTCAATCTTTTATCAAAATTCAACTTATATTTGATTTTGGTCGAGATTGTGCAATGTTTTTTCTTTCTTTTTTTGGTATCCAGTCCGGTATCGATACCTGCATTGGGGTTCTAACTAATTCGATTCGCGTCGCATAAGGCCAATTTAAGGGGAAAGCGCTCTCTAACATGATTTTTTTAATAACCAAGACTCGAACCTGAAATTTCTGATTAAGGGTGATGGTTGTGCGGGTTACAAGACTTTACCTCCTATTACTTAAGCTCCTAAATCAAATATCCATAGGCTTATTAGCTAATTGACAATTTATAAAATACACTTAGTTGTTTCTCGTGAATTTTCATAATCATGTTATGCAAAAATGGATATACACTTGATGGATATTCGAGTTAAGATATATCATGAGTTTTCCAAAATAGAGGGAAAACATATGAACGTCTCATAATTTGCCCAACGGTATTATGTATTTTTTCTGTTTTTCTGGACGGTACAATAGTAGAGGTAAGATATGTGTATATCTTATCCTCTCAAGACCCTACTTGTGAAATTACACTGGGTATGTTGTTGTTATTGTTGTTGCCTTGATTTAAGACGATTAAAGTTAGGTAGACATTTTCTTAATTCTCTTTCACATAATTAATAGGGGAATAGAGATGTCTCAATTAGTAGAATTTAAACTCGTGATACTATAGCTGGAGTTGTGACTTCTTAACATCTAAGATAATCAAATGTTAAAAGAACACTTTTGATCCCTCAATTATTGTTAAATTCTTATTTTAGCTCCTCTAATTATGGTTAAGCATGTTAAACCTTCAATTAATTGAATTGTGCACTTTTAATCCATTTGCTTATGAATATTAATAAATTTACCACAATTATCAACCATTTCCTCACTTAATTACTCATATATTATGTTAACTTTATAGTATTAGTCTAAATTTGACGTTAATATTGTTTCATGAATAATCAAGTATAACCTATTTTCTATCAGAAGATGCAAAAAATACACTTTTTAAATTAATTAAAGGTGAAATGTGTTGAATCAAATATCATAACAACCAAAAGCAAAATTAACTTAGGTACCAAAAATACTATTATCCCGGGATTATATTTAAAATTGGCCGAACAGAGGGTCAATTTCTTGGAACTGGGAAAACAAAAAAGGTAATAGTCCATTTAATCATCTAAACATGATGAATGGAACTATGGAAGTGTATTACATTTGTTAAACATAATATCAAACTAGCAACAATTTATTTAATAGCAAACTTAAAATACTCGTAAAATATAATAACCAAGCAGCTGGAAATTCATCTTTATTCCTCCATCCATGCTGAGATTTCTGAATTCGTGGAACAATATATCCTGCAAGAGGTAATAAAAGAATTTGATTAATCATTTGCAGAAGAAGAAGAACAGAGCCTAAATGGGTGGCCAAGTGAAGTGGGCTTTCCAATATATGGGTTAATATTTTAATTCTTAAGCCCATATATCTTTTCCCACCCTACACATTCAAAAAGAGCCCAAATGTTCATTCAGGCTCAATTTGAACCCAATTTTTACTAAATAGTTAGGCCGCTTCCTTTGGTCAATGAACAAAATGGACAGCAAAATATATAAATTTAAAAATATATTTATTAAAAATAAAAAACGACGGAAATAGAGTAAAGAGATAGTTAAAAGCTATGTTTTACAAAGAGTATATCTGAGATAGCAAAATATATTAAGAATAAAATCATAAAAAAAATTGGTTAAACCAAAGTAGTGATAGATGTAGCCTTAGAGCTACAGGTTCAACTGAACCCGCCACTTTCTATGTGAAGCATATATATATGTGTGTATTTGTGTTTGTGTGTGACAAAATTTAACAAGTATTAGATTGTAAAGTCATAATTTTGAAGGTTGAACTCATCGAATTAAAATCCTTAGTTCTCCTTTGAACCAAAATACTTAATAGCCGTAAAATCATTAGTTAGGGTGACCAACTTATATTTTTTTTGTTGATTTAGGCTTATAAGCACTTTTAGTGTAGATTTGCCAAAAAATACTTATAAGTTAGTTTGACCATCTTGTAAATTAAGCTTAGCCAAACACCCACTAAGCTAGTATTTATTATGAGCCATTACTTAAAGTTATCTTTCACTACTAAAAAAAATGAAATTATGATGAAAATTTTTTGTAGCTAAACATCAAAATTTGTTGCTAATCCAATTTAGCAACGGATTATCAACAAAATTTGTTAGCTACGAGCAATTTAGTGTCAGATTAGCGACAAAATTCGTAGCTAATTCCAGCTTTTTTTATGTATTTTAAATTATCTATTATTAAAAACTATTTATATTGTCAATGTATATATAGAAGTTAAACTCGATACTGAAAAATCATATACTAAACCTACGTCCACATTTCTTCCCAATAGGCCTATTCTTGACATTACACCTCATAGGGATAGTGACAGCAATAGCAGTATTAGCTCCTGCATTTTTGGTTACTGGAGACAATATAGCAGCACATAGACACTTTGGAGAAGTCTTTAGCAATGTCCCAACTTTGCCACAAGCCCACAACACATTGGAGTGACTTTAGCCCTTGCATTTTTGGCTGCACCAAGACATGGGATTAGGCTAGCAGCTGGTGCATTTCCACAACTTCCTTTTCCTCCTGCTGCATTTGCTTGTGGAAGAAGTGAATTGTTGTTTATGGTTAGAAAGTAAATGAGTATGGCTATAAAGCAAATGTTGTAAATGTAATTGGAAGCATGGTTTTGGTGAAGTGGAGAAGTGTTTTGTTTCTTTCTAGGTGTGTAAGATGTGGTTGGTGGTGTTATGGACTTAGTGGCTTGGGTTTATATAGGGTTTTGGTTACGGAGGAATCACTTTTATTCTTTTTGTATAATCATTTGGTGTTTAGAGTCCACTACTCCGACTAATTCAGATTCGTACCGCATATGATTCATTTAACACTATAAAAACTAGGAATTGGTAATGAAATTTGTCGTCGATCTGTTGCTAAATAATCCGTAGTTAACAGAAGTTTTTGATGGTTCATCAGCAATCCGTCGGTTCAACGACAAAAGTTGTCCATTGCGAATTCAATTTTTTGTTTTTTTGTGGTGCGAAAGTTCTCCCTGATAGGATATATTTCATTCCCTTTCAAACGTAAAACGTCTAATTAAGGATGGAAGAATTTCATTCATCTCATTCCACCTCTAATGTTGTGGGAGAGTCTATCAAAGCAGAAAAATAAAAATACTCAGAACCAGGTTTCATTTCGATCCAAACTTGCCAGCTCTTTTTTCTTTGACCGAATGAATAGGGATCAATTGATAGACATTTTTCTTGAGGAAGAGCCTCTCGTTCTTACAGAAGACATCCTACACCCGCGTGAGAGATTACTTTGAATCCATACCGAATGGACGACTTGAAAAGGTCTCCATAGACAAAGAGACGATGACGACCGAAAGAGAAAAAAGACATTAGGAGCGGAAGGAGGGACTTGAACCCTCAACCTCAACCTTGGCAAGGCTATGCTCTACCATTAAGCAATCGATCGAATCATATCGGATAATATAGATATCCCTTCAACATCTCTTGTGTCAACTTTGAAATGTGAAAAGGGCAAGGGATTGCAATTACTTTTCGCTTAGTGGGGTGGTTGCAGCTACGTGGAAAGTTGGAATTGTTATGTGCACTAAATCATTCAGTGTTGTAATGATTTTTTTTCATAAAACATTGACACATTTCATTGTAGGAAACTTCTAGCCTAGCCAACTTCAGTATCATTCTTTTTTCTATTATTTAGGGTAAAGGAAAATAACAAGATGAATATATACATATTGGTTTATTGATTACTGTCCATAGAAGAGAACAATATGTGAAGCAATAGTTATAATGAAAACTGTGTAACTTTTAGAAAACAAAATCAACACAATATACACAAGCAAAAAGCAATTGACACTTGTCATTTGTTTGTTACTGGGCAATCCAAATATGTTTGGCTGGAAAGATTGAAGCTTTCTTTTGGACCTATAACAAGACTCGAAATCTTGTGTCAAGTGCATATATTGTCAATTTTGAGATCATTATTTAAGTAATAGTTGTAGACTCTAATGCGTATATATTTGTAAGTTCAACTGCTTTAAGATCTAACTTTAAAATCAACCTTGGTTATGCGGGCGTTTAAAGTTAAATTTGCCACCAAATTTCAGATAAAAATATCTGAGTTTTGGATTGGCCGATCAAATCAAAGCTTGGCATTCGTGTATTTTCTTGCTGCCATTGCTTGTACTGCGACAAAAGATAACCTCATGATGCAATGATTTTGTTAAGTTTTATGTTTGGTTGGGGTGGAAAGAGTAGGAGCCACACTAGTCTTTTTTGTTCTTTCTTAGGAGGAAGTCTATTCTTTTGTATACCACAATGAAATAAAAGATCAAAAGTCCCACAAGACGTAATAAAAAGAAGAGTAACATAACAATCATAATATTAATTCAATATAACAAAAGACGAACATATATATGTTTTAAGAAAATGTTACCATTACAATCAAAAATTGATGATATGCTCATCATTCTTCATCAAAAATTGTTAGTTACTCAAATGAAATATATGAAAAGAAAATTCATAATTTTGTGACTAATAAATAGTTAATACTTATTCCTTCAACAACCCCATTTCTAGCAAACAGCTGCTTTCCTAGCTAAGACAAATTTCTTCCAAAAATCAGTAACTTCTCTTTGAACTTCAAGTTCTGTTTTCTTCCCATTCTCCCCGGCCTTCTCCATTTTGGAACTCAATCGAGCCGGAAGCGTGTCGAGCTCGTGCAAGACCTTGACTATGTCGAGGACGAGACGCTCGGCCAGTGTCCGGGAGAAGTCCTCCCTAATCACGACGCGCAACACCGTGATGTGCTGCGCGTCAGCTGGCATGGTATAGGCCGGGACGATCCACCCGAACCTACGGAGCGTCTCGGAGACCTCGAATTCGTTGTGAAAGCTATTGTCCTTGAGGGAAAATGCCACCAAGGGGACACCTTCATCCTTTGAGACTATGTTGAAACGTCCTGTTTTTTCAAGTCCTTCCCTTAGCACAATTGCATTTGCACGACAATTCTCCATTACATTTCGATATCCCTGCAATTTATTGAAGTTTGATTAAATATCCAAATAACCATTTTATAATCATGAATAACAAGTTTAATTAGTTTTAGCAATGTCACATGATTGATTTTGTTTTGGGGGTTACCTCATAGCCCAAGCGGATAAGCTGATAATATTGAGCAATGACTTGACTTGAACCTACATTCCAACACAACATTGTGTTATATTGAGACTTGAACACAAGTTTAATGATTCTAATAACATAATTGTCTTTCTATTTAAGATAGAAGAATGACACGTTTGAAGTACGATGATAGATGATAGATGATAGAAAGATCTAATTTCGATGCAACTAAAGACATTGATATATCAAGTTTTGAAATAAAATTTAAAATATACTCCGAGACGGTATATTACTACAGATCTCAACTTTTTATTATTTATCTAGAAAATGTCTAAGAAACTTGTAGTCAAATAAAAAAGTACCCCACTCTTCAAATTTCATATAAAATGGGGTAAAGAAAGTATTCCCTCTGTCCTATTTATGGTGGAGTTTGACCGGACGGAAACTTAAGTAAGAAATACTTATTTTTGAAATTTGTAGTCTAAAATAAGTTATAGAAATTTGTGAGGCCATAAATCATCTCATTTAGGGTAAAATGAAAAGTTTAAAATTAAATTATTTCTAAATATAGAAAAGTGTCAATTTTTATTAGCGACAATCTAAGACAACAAAGTGCAACACACAAATTGAGGCGGAGAGGATAATTTTTTTACAAGATAGAAAGAGTTGAGGGATCAAAGGATGCTCTACTAAAGAAACATGAATTAGCAACCGACAACAAAATCCGTCGCTAATTCTATTGAGGGACAAATTAGCGATGAATTATAAAAAAAAAACTATCTACGAACTCTTTAGTGACATATTAGCGACAAAAATGTAGTTCATTTTAGATTTTTCTTAGTGAAGATTAAGGGCTTGAGAGATTGAAATTTACCTTTGGAGAAATTGAGAGTAAAAGTAGGTTGATCAGCACCAAGATAATTGATGTGGAAAATGAGTTCTTCTGGTAAGTCTTGTTTGGTTCTCCAAATAACCCAACCAATACCAGCATAAACAAGCCCATATTTGTGGCCACTTACATTGATGCTCTTCACTAAAGGAAGCCTAAAGTCCCACTCCAACTCTGGGTAAAGAAATGGAGCAATGAATCCACCACTTGCTGCATCCACATGAATTGGTGTATCCCATCTGCCAAAACAAGAAAAAAATCATAAATATTTATTATTTTATTCTTTATTAAAAATATTCTTCACCTTTTCTTCATATCTAGTTCAAATTTCTTTTTTTTGTTGGTTTCTATATGTAAGTAAATACTCTTGTGATTTAACAATCTTTCATTGTTAATAAAACTTTGTACTCAGAGAGCTAGAAGCCGAAGTACGGGTTCAGCTAAAACCAGTAACCTTAATTTAAATCTTGTGGAGTATTTATATTAAAAAAATTAACTAAATATATACCAAAAAATAAATTTAGAATCCACTTACTAACACTTAATATCGTTATTCTAGAATTTAGAACCTATAAAATTTAAATTTTGGTTCCGCATCTGTTTGTACTCCCTCGTCTCATTTAGTGAGATAATGTTTGGCTAGACATGAAGTCTAAGAAAGAAAGAAGAATTATCTATAGTCGTCCATCAAACTGCTTAAACTAAAAATAGTAGGTGAATGTATAATATATGTATAATTCATGTTTGATATGTGTTTAATCATGTATAATCAGTGTATAATCTATGTATATAGGTTAGAAAAAATACAGTGAATTCGACCTACTATTTGAGTAACGAGGTAGTGAGAGTTCCACATGTCTTTCTATTTAAACGAGTGGTGGTAAAAATTTCAATAAGTCATGTCAGTATAACACATAAATTGAGACAAATGGAGTATCAATAATTAGAAAGTAGTACTTTACCCAGTTTGCTTGTTCTTTTCAATCAAAAGATCATTCAAGAGCTTGACATCTTCAAATTCTCCATTAAGAGTTGAACCTAAAATTGCAGCAACACAAATAGTGTTCTCATCTACCATCTCCGCAGCTTGGACTGGGTCCATTACATAGTACCCTTCCCTTAGCTTCACTTCTTTCAATTCCACTTCAAAGTAGTTTGCAAATTTCTCCCAACACACCTAAAAATATTGGCCCAAAAATGTGAGAACCAATTTACTCTGTATAACATGTTCTTGAAATGGTTGTGTGCATTATGGGAACTAGCCCAGTGTTTATTTATAACATAGTTTGATTTGACACGAAGGTTACGGAAATTATTGAAACTTATGATCTTAAATGTGTTATAACATATGATCTTAAACTTGTTATAACATATGATCCTAAATTTGTTATAACATTTATGTTGATGTAAGACTTTTGAAACTTGTGACTTGAAATATGAGAGTTTAACATTTTAGCCAAGCCGCTAAAAAAAATTCACTCATTTACTGTAACCATTTGTAGTTGTCGTCAGTATATACTGATGTGTAACAAGTGTATCATGTATAAACACTAATTATACACAAATTATATAGTGATTATACTGGGTAAAATTTATAATAAAAAAAAAAACACAAATATTATAGTATTTTTATATTGTGGGCTTTGTTGTTTTGTTGTGTAGTGTAAAAATCTCCCTAAACATGTCATAACATTTTTTTGGCTATAAAAAAGCTTCTCATTATTGGTGAAATGAAGAAACTTAAAGTTGAAATTCATTTTTAAATATAAAAATATAATTTTTTCAACGAACAAATAAAAGAAACATTAACATACAAATTGGAACGAAAGGAGTGTTGTTTCATAAATTTCCACCGATTGTCTCTTTTTGGGACAATCATTTAGTAAATGACCCTCTTTTTATTTTTCTTCCAATTATGAATCTTTTAGACAACAGTTTAAAGATCTTATTTGAACAAACTAAAAATCTTATGAGAAATTTTGTAGACATTAGATGATAATCTAATATTTTGTCAATTCTAAGACTTTATATTTAACTATTAAAAATACAGAAAAAAAATAAATTGTGACCTGACTAAAAGCTATTTATGTAAACCAGCCTGATATGTAGTGTCACAAGATTTGTATATCTATATCTAATATGATACCTGAACATTGGCACCAGTGACAATGTTGGGCTTATCATGGGGCTTGCCCTCAGCTTTTCGTTTGTTTTGCCAGTTTCTCTTGAATGCCAGGCCCGCTAACATTATGGCCTCTGATGAGCCCACTGTCCCTACACCAATTGCTGTTTCTTCCTCTTTCAGTGGCGAGTTGAACAAACGCGCTATCATGTTCACGCACCGATTCTGCAATTTTATTTATTTATATTTAAATGTCGAGCTTTATAATAATACAAATAGACAAAAGTAATTATTTTCCTAATAAAAAATTCATTGAACTTTCGTTTAGCACCTAAGTAATCAGCCCCTCAAGGTCCCAAACCACCTCCCCTAGGAATAAGGTGGTTATTAGGTTGAATGGTAAAAACTTATACTCCCTCCGTCTCAAAATATTTATCATTTTTTTATATACACGCCCTTAAGAAATATTAATTATGAGGGATATTTGACCTACTTTACTTTTATTTATGTCTAAGTTATAATCTTTCTCTATTAAATGTTTATTCTATTTATATGTCATCTTCATTAATGACAAAAGGTAAAATGAAGAAAAAATAATTAATTATGTCTTTAACTTCTAAAACGACAAGTAATTAGTTTGATTCCCGTAAGGGATAGGTACTCATTCCCGGCCGCTTTCAGTTAGTGTTCATTGCTGAGTGATCGCTCGCTATTTGGCTTGAAAAATGGTCCGGAACCTTCCTCTCTCCCATCAAGCAAGACGAGGTCACCACTTCTCTCAGTAATGAACTTCCTTTACTTCGTAACATTAACTTTAGATGTCCTTTCATAGATTCTCGAACCTCCATGTAATTATTGGATTGGTATAAATATATGATGTGTGTAAGTTTAATTTTTCACATTTTGTTTTTGGCATATAAAATATAGTATACAAAAAGACATGATTTGGAATTGCATTCATTTTCTAAAAACTTATTGGAGAAAATTGATTTTTTAATGAAGCCATCCTAACTTATTCGAGAAAATTGATTTTTTAATGAAAATCCAAGGTGCTTCTCTTTTCTTTTCTTTTTTTTTTGGGTAAAATATTATATAAATCACGTAAAAGGAAATAACTTTTTACTCATATTCTGATTTCTTAATTGCAAAAATTTCTATTGATCAAATAAGAAAGGTGAATTAATTAATTAATTAATGGAATATAAAAGGCCCTCGCTTTAAAATACTACCGAAGGCCGTCAGCTTTTCCGCGTGTTACGGTCGTCAAACTTATAAAAGTCAATCTAAAGTTCTTTTATTGACACTTTAAACCCTTTCTTGCCAACAAACTTTGACCAAAAGATTAGTCCAACGAGACTTCATGATATTGGGATACTATCTTCAAACTGTTGGCCCAAGGTATAAAGACAATAACATAAAATCATTTCTTTCAGACACCCATTAGTTGAAGAAAGAATAATAGTATCAATGTACCACACATAAAAAATATATATTTCTCATTTCCAATTTATGTGATACTTTTTTATTTTTAATCTATTTAAAAAAATAATATATTTTTATATTTAGAAATAATTTAACTTATACTTCTTTTTATTTTTAATAAAATGATTTAGATTCATACAAATATCTATGACTTATGAATTAAATTATATCACATAAATTGAGACGGATGAGTCATAGTTATCTCTCGTTCAAATTTCTTTTGTTTCCTTACAAAACCAAACAGAAGAAAGGAAAACCATGTGGCTCTCAATTTCAATGGTTTCATTTCCACTCACTCTCCCCCCCCCCCCCCCCCCGGTTATCCTAACAACGTGATGCTTCAAGTATTAGAAGCAGAAAAACACAAAAAACTATTTGAGTTTAAGTTATATGGGATAAAATTTAATAATACTAAGTGGTAATCAAATTAAATGGTAAGTAATCTATTATAACCGAGTAAAGTACATTAATAGTGAGGGGGGGGGGGGGGGAAGTATACTATCAGCAGGGGTTGATGTACATCAACAGTTACGGGTCGGCATAATTTAGTAATTTGAGTTTAGACCCTTTATTTGTGTAAAGAATATCTCATAAAATACTTAAATAATCTTGTTCTGAACATAGTAAATTGTCATGTTCAAGAATTCAGAACTCATAAATTTCAAATTCTGAATTTGTCATTAATTGTCAATTGATAGAATTTAAATCCAAAATGATAATGTTTGAGAGGAAGAAATTGCCTGAAGCTCAGTGGTAACAGGGTATTCATCCATGTCAACATAGTTCTTGTTAATGGCAGCCATCATAAGCTTATCACATTCTGGTTCCATCCATGTTGTAACAAATGATGCCAAATTCAGCCTTGGGTTCCCATCAAGCATCAACTCATCATTAATTATTTGGTATGCTGCTTCTTTTGGTATCGAATTATCCGGCATCTCAAACCTTATTAAAAAGAAAAACAATGTAAACAAGAAATTAAAAAATATCTATCAAAACTAAAAGTGTTTATAAGCTGAAAATATAAGTTTGTCGCTTTTGTGTGATTTTGACTTATAAGCACTTTAAGTGTCCATCAAATGCATATATACGCCAAAAAGTGCTTCTAAATCAGTTTGATCAACTTATAAGTTTAGTCAAACACCCTCTACCTAGATAGATACTAAATATTGATCACCCTTAACACTATCAATGCGGATGGACGCTATAAGTAATAGGTTCTAAACTCACCATTTTCAACATGAAGTACAGAAGAATATTTGAAAAATTATTAAAATTTTACAAATGAAGGATTCTGAATCCATAATTTCAAATGTATAGTGAGTTTAGTAGCAAGAACATAAAGATTGAATCTGTAAAATCAAATTTTTGAATCCGCCTCTAACTACGTTATATACACATTAAATTTCAGACATCCGTAACGAAATTTCTGATTTCAACAGTGAATATGATGCTTACCTTGGAAGGGAAGCTCGAACATAGCGAGAAGCAAAAGTGGAGTGTACAGAAACATCAGACTCAGAGGAAGTTTTTGATAGAACCATTGTTGTAAAAATAGAGATAAAGAACAAGAAAAGTTGGAATAATGAGGTTTAATTGAACTTTGGTAAAAAGAGAGAATTATAAATGACTTTGTGTTTTGGTAATTGCTGGGAGGGAAAGGGAGAAAGGCCAATGGTATTTATAGTTGTCCAATTGATGACTTTCTTGGGAAGGCAATTCAAAAGGCATAATATGGAAAGAGGAATCTTCCAATTGGTGCTAATAATGGAACATAAGGCATATTTTTTAGGAGCATGAAAATTGACATTGTCTAAGTCTAACATTAGAAATTAATATGGAAAAACTTTAGTGAAATGTATAACCATGTTGACCACATAGTTGTGTGCTTGAATTGTGAGCAATAGTCCAAGAAATATTATGTGCTTTTAATAAAAATACTATTCAAAGTATAATTGTTATATTAGCAAAGTCGTCCAAGAATTATTTTCTGCTTTTAATAAAACAAAATACTATTTAAAGTAATTGTTATGTTATTGCGCAAAGTTCCAAGAAACATTTTGTGCTTTTAAAAAATGCTATTCAAAGCAATAATATGTTCGTCCATTAAACAAAAAGGAAAGTTTCTTTAAGGAGAAATGACAAGTTTTCAAGGAATTTAGGTTGCGTGTGTTTGAGTTTTTGCAATTGCAAAAATAGTTTCTACAAACGTATTTGAATTTTTGAAAATAAAATAAGTGTTTGTTTGAAAAGTTTTTGCCGACAGACAGTAGTACTTCTCTCTTTAGGAAGATTTTCAACCTTTGTAATTGAAGTAATTATTTCTAGAACAATTAAGTTTAACGAAGTTTTTATATAGGAAATGTTATACTAGTAACTTAGCCAAATTCACCACAAGTAGTAATTAAACCGACATTTGCATTTAGTAAATATATAATATTCCTAATAGCAAATTTTAAAGATTTTATTCTTTCAATGTCATGTGCTAAATTTCTCTTTTATTTACAAGGTACAATTTTACCTTTGAGGTATCCGATTTGTTTTATGTATGTCTTCTAATTATATATAGTTCATGAAATTCTTTATAGTTGTCTTTCGTCTCAAATATATTCCTTCCTCTCACGGTTGTCTAGCTTTGCTATGATATTGTGCATAGTAAAATTACGTTGAACAAATAAAAAAACTCAAATTTCACTACTAGAAACATAAGTTTTACTTATCAAACATTCAGTAGGAAATTTATGTTATAAAACATGATTTTCCCATCTCATTCTCACCAAATTAGTTCACTGGAAAAAATGCATGGTGAAAAACATGTTCTCACTGAAATGCTCGAAAACTTCTTAATTTTTTCGTGTAAAAATATTATTATTTAGATTTTTTTTCACCGATATTAAGGGAGAACTTCAGTAGGAAAATAGATTTTTTTTTGGTAGTGCTAAAATAAAATAGCGTTATGAGAAAGAAGACATTCTTCGAAAAGTGAGAGCCGTGAAAACTACTTTAACATTGTCTATTTTCTGCATATATATTCTTATATTCCTATGTACCAAAAAAAAATATTCTTATATTCCTAGTAATAATAACCACCAACGAGACCCACTGAAATGAACAATTCCACTGCCTATTTACCTTTGGCTCCGTTAGTTTTACGCATTTTCCTCCTCACCTTTTATTCTTTTTTGACAAACAATGTCTTGAAAAGGGGAAAAATACTATGATTGAACAAAGTTAAAGCCAAAATTCAGAAGAAGCTACAAGGCTATTATTACAAATGACTTTTTTTTATTTGGTATTCGATATTCGCTTCCGGCCTTGATTAATAGGAATTTGTGTCATGTAATGACCAATAAAGGAGGAAGTCATCATTCCTAAGATTTTTTCTGTTCTTAGGCTTGAACCTGAAATCGTTAGATAAAAAGTAAAAACAGAGAAATATTATTCATCCCACCACAATTTTCGATGACAGTATTAATGATTGATATGGCGTTTGTTGGTGGGATTTGAAATTTCACAGATTATTTTCTCATGTTATAATTTAACTAGTGAGTTAAATAATTTATACATGATAATATGAGTTGTTTTATGAAAGTTGACACAATTGAAACCAAAATGATACTCCCCCCCCCCCCCCATATATAATAAGTGTTTACTTAATTAACCTTTTTATTTTGGTTCAAAATAAGTGTGCGCTTATATAGTTAAGAAGGAATTAATTATTTTCTTCTAAATTTACCAGTATTTATATAAGTGCGTTTTTATGTAATTAAAGAACTTATATTAATTAGATAGTATTTAATTAAGGATAGTTTAGTCAAAATACCTATTTTTTTAGGAATTAGTATTTTCTTGGGGGTGTGCTAAAGGCTAAGTGAACACTTATTTTGAATAGAACACTACTTGAAATAGAGGTTTTTTCCACCGATATTCAGTGGGAAATTTATATTATAAAACATGATTTTCCCACCTCATTCCCAACAAATCAGCCCACTGGGAAAATGCATGGTGGGAAATAGTTTCTCACTAAGACGCTGGAAAACTTTCTAATTTTTCTGTGTGAAAGTACAACTATTTAGGTTTTTTCCACTAACATTCAATAGGAAATAGTCATTGAACATTTTTCAGTGGGAAATCAGTGGGAAAATAGAGATCTTTTAGTAGTGAAAGAGAATGCTAATTATGAACATATATGTTATTTATCTCTAATGTACTTTAGAAATATCTAAATTAATAGAGATGTTAATAATGGGAAATTAAGGTTTTATAAGAGCCAATAAGGACAGAAACAATTTGTGCATATCACATGAAACAAACCATATTAATTTGTCATGGCTAAGTGATAAGTTACGATAAAAATACATACTATTTAGTATGATTAGTAATACCTTAATTATGGGGGAAATACACGGTGTATAAATACTGAAAATTGATTATGGAGTATACGTAATCGATACATTTGAAAAATATATGGGGACCAAATTATAGCGTATAACAAACTCTAGGGATAGAATATGGGATTTGCCTAATTAACTTTCTACCCCTCCCTATGCAAATTGTCAAATTGATGGTATTCGACTTTCTTTTGTTTGTTTCTCATCCGGTGCATATTTCTTTAATGCCCAATTAATTTGAGTTCACATCGAAAACTTGGGATATAAAGTGCTCTCTATTAAATGCGACTTCATTCTCAAGACTAGAACATGATACCTCTAGTTAAAAATAGAAAGATATTTATCATCCCGTCATAATATTTAATAGTGATGTTACGACTTTCGACATCATCCATGACCAAAATTATTGCTAGTTAGTTACCACACAATTTTACCAATATATTTGAAAGAGAATAATCTCTTGATGATTTCATTAATGTAATTAGCTTATATACATGATATATAATAGTCATCCTAGGCTATAATTACGGAAATCAAATATTCACCAAACTAATATAAAATATTTCTACAATAATTACAGATATCAAAAATCACTAATTATACCAAAAGAATATATCTGCATATATTCTATCACACCCCCCGCAGTCGTAGCGGGCGGTTGTCGTACGCTGAGATTGTCCCTAAAATCTTCAAACAGAACTAAGGGAAGGCCCTTAGTAAAGATGTTAGCAATTTGATACCGTGAAGGGACATGCAAGATATGTACTTGTCCACGAGCAACCTTTTTGCGAACAAAGTGAATATCCATCTCGATATGTTTAGTGCGCTGATGTTGGACAGGATTCCCCGAGAGAATATCACACTTACATTATCGCAGTAGATCAATGTATCTTTCTGAATAGGAAAATGAAGCTCCAAGAGGAGGTTACGCAACCAACAAGACTCAGACACCACATTGGCGACCCCTTGATACTCGGCCTCCGCGCTAGAGTGCGACAAAGTAGTATGACGTTTAGCCGACCAAGAGACCAGGTTAGTATCAATAAACATAGAATAACTAAAGGTCGAACACATGATATCTGGACATCCACCCCAATCGGCATATGTATACGAAATGAGAGTAGATACCGAGGATGGATATAAGTGTAAACCATGATCAAGAGTGCCCTGAATGTAGCGTACAATGCGTTTTAGAGAGTGCATGTGTACTTCCCTCAGATCATGCATGAATAAACACACATGTTGCACTGCATAAGTAATATCGGGCCTCGTAAACGTGAGATATAAGAGCCCCCGCAAGATTACGATAGTGGGAAGGGATCCTCATAAGGTGTGCTAGAAGTAGCACTCAGCTTCGGTTTAGTGTCAACCGGAGTAGGAGAGGACTTACAGGTTGACATGCCAAGTCATTCAATGATCTCTGCGACATACTTTCTCTGAGAAAGAAATAGACCACCTGCATGACGAGTGACAACTATACCCAAAAAATAACTCAAAGGTCACAAGTCTTTTATAGCAAATTTTGAGCTGAGACGAGATATAATAGACTTGTGAAGTTTATCAGAGAAAGCAGTCAATATAATATCATGCACATATAACAGAATGTAGGCCATAGAAGTACCGTGGCGGTAGATGAACAGAGAATGATCAGACCTGCTGTGAGAAAACCCAAGAGTAGACACATAATCGGAAAATCTTTTGTACCAGGCCCGAGGAGCCTGTTTTAGCACATACAAGGATTTCTTCAGCAAGCACACATGATTAGGATGAGCAGGGTCTCTGAAATCCAAGGGCTGATGCATGTAGACAGTTTCCTTGAGTTCGCCATGTAAGAACGCATTTTTCACGTCCAGTTGATGAATGGGCCATGCTTTTGAGAGAGACTTAGAACAGTGTGAATAGTTGCTAGTTTGACCACCAGACTAAAATCTCCACAATTCATGTCAACCTGTTGAGTTTTACCATCACCTACTAAAGATGGCAGTGGATCCTGGACCTGGTCCGGATTCGGTGGATCCAGATCCATTTTATAGGTTATGGATCTTCAAAATTTAGACCCGACGGATCTGGATCTTGATCTTGTATTTGAGATCCGTATCCGGTCCAGATCTGACCCGTGGATCCGTTTCTTCATAATTAATATTGCATGCCTCTAAGTTGAATTTCTTGTTAACTTGATAGCAATTGTAAAAGAGGAATATCATCGAACCTATAAACAGTTATCAAGGATCACTGTACATGCAAAAGATCACACATAAACTTTATTTTATCAATACTTTGATCATATGCTTTGCAGGCAAACTGCAACAGTTGTAAGCACTAAGCAGAAGCTATCAAACTAAGGCAGCAAGACAAGTCACAACAATCCATCAACTAATGCAAGAAGCAGTAGATGAGCACTACGCAACAGATACGGTTAATTGCAATCTATATATAGATATTATCTATTTTTTGGAGATCTAAAAATATAATTCTGTAAATACTTTCATCTCATTGTAGCTCTCTGGCCATGATAAACATGATTTTGCATTGAAATGTAGAGAAAATCTATCAAGTATATTCCTAAAAGACAAGTCACGTCTTTATAAGTAAACATAGGACTGAAAAAGAAAAAATAATTCTATCAAAAATCTTACATCAACTACAGACAATTATCAAGTTTATAAAGTTTCCTTCTTCTTGTGAACTCAATCATTTTTTTCAATTAGATTGGATTTCATTTTGTCAAAAAAGTTTCAACATGTGAGAATATTATTCAATGTAAAAAAATTTACATGTGGATCCAGATTCGATCTGTGGACCCGGTGGATCCGAATTTGAATCTGATTTTTATGGATCCGATGGATCTGGATCCAGGTATGAAAAATGGATCTGGATTTGAATCTAGTAGGATTCGGTCTAGATCCGATCCGTTGCCATCCTTATCACCTACAAGACATGTCTTATGCCTCTCAAAACAACCATCAGATTTTCCCTCAGGAGTAAAAATTCACATATAACGAATCACATTAACACCATGTGGACGGGGCACCAACTCTCACGTCTTATTTTCAATAAGAGCATTATATTCACCATCTATGGCCATTTTCCAATTCCGGTCACGAAGGGCAGACACGGAGTTACGTGGTAGGGGGATTTAGTGCAATTAGAGTTGAGATTAAAATGTCACTTTGGTATAAAAATACCTTGTTAGCTACGAGTAACAGGCCCTTGTCCCGAAATAGAAGTGGACTGGATAGGAGTGGAATTCGTGGGCTGGCCCGGACCGGATGTTGTGGTGTTGGACTGGATTCGGGTTGAGAGGACCTAGGCTGGGTGATGACTGGACAGGGTTGGGCCAGCAGGCAGTGGGCCTGATAGCAGAAGCTGCGGACCGGAGGTATTTAGGCCAATAGGCAGTGGGCCTGCTGGCAGAAGCTCATGGAATGAGGGATTTGGGCCAGCAGGTAGTGAGCCTAATGGCAGAATTTGAGGACGAGTGATGTTTGGGCCAGCATGCAGTGGGCATGCCGGTGTCTGCTGGTCTAGATGTCGAGGTATGGGCTGGACCAAATGGTGGACCACATACGGTGAGAGTCCATCATCCAAAAATTCATAAGAATTGGACGCGGAATTATGCAACTTAGCAAATGAAAATTGGGTTTCATCAATAATGACATGGCTACTAATGATAATTTTATTAGAGGATAAATCATAATATTTGTAACCACGATGATTAGATGGGTAACTCAAAAACACACAAGCGGTAGAGTTGGCTTGAAGTTTTTGTATGGTAGTGGAGGGGAATAGAGGATAACATAAACACTCAAATACCCTAAGATGAGAATACGAAGGGTCTTTTTGATAAAGAATTTTGAGTGGAGATTGGTATGCTAATCCTTTGCTAGGGAGTATGTTAATAAGGTAAGTTGTCATTTGTAATGCATGATGCCAAAATGAATGTGGTAACGATGCATGTGCTAGTAGTGTACGAACAATATTATTAATGGTGCAGGCTTTTCTCTCGGCTTTCCCATTTTGTGATGACATATGTGGACATGAAAACTAAAAAGATATACCATTAACCTTACAAAATTCTCTAAATGGTCCATTATGAAATTCCCTTCCATTATCACATTGAATGTTCTTAATTTTCCGTTCAAATTGAGTACGGATGAATGCTCTAAATGATAGAAATGTGGAATAAACTTGAGATTTTTTAGATAATAGAAATGTCCACAAAAAAATAGAATAATCATCCAACAACAAAACATAATAACAGTGGCCCGAAGAGCTTAAAACGAGAGACGTCCAAATATCACTATGAATAATATCAAATGAAAATATAGTACTAGAAACTTAAGCAACAAAAGGCAATTTAATATATTTCCCAAGCGGACAAGAAGGACAAACATTAGCACTACAAGCGTTATTACACTCAATAAATTTATTGTTTTTAAGGGAGACAAAAAAAGACGCTCCCAGATGACCCAAACGTGCATGTCATAACGAAAGTTCTAAAGCGGAAAACGTTGATGGTGTGGCTTATTTAGTGGTGATGGGATAGATCTCTCCCCAACTATCACATCTCATTAGATGTATCCCCGTCCAGAAATCCTTCACAGAAAATCCAAATGGATCAAATTCAACAGAAACTGAGTTATCAGTTGTAAATTTCCGAACAAACACCAAATTTTTAATTAATTGAGAAGCATGAAGGACATTTTTCAAGGATAAATGCGGGTTTGATAGAGACAACTTTGTGTGACCATAACCACGAATTAGAATTGAATGACCATTACCAATAATTATGCCATAATTTTTGCTCAAATTGAAATAAGATGAGAGATTACCTTGAGTGGATGTCATATCAGAAATAGCACCGGTGTCTATGTACCAATTCACATCCAGAGGATTTAGCCCAAGTATATGCATTGCCACCTCGATATCCGTGTGGGTCGAAAAGACTGTTGGGCCCACAACAGTGAAAGCCTGTTGTGGCCGAGGCCCAAGCAGGCCAGACTGCTGCCAGGTCGAAGGATGTCGAGGCCTAGTATGGGATGTCTACTGCTGCTTCCGTTCACTGGGTCTGGCCTATTTTTGTGAAGGGCACGGGCAGGGCGGCATGGGTCACTGCCCACTGGCCCAAGGCAGGCCCCATAGCCACTGCCCACTTGTTGTGGCCCGGCCCCTGTTGGCCGCCACTGTCGCTACCACGTCCGATACCGCGGCCACCGTAGCGACCACTGCCGTGGTTTTGACCCTTTTTGCCACCCCCATTATTACGGTTTTGACCATAATTTTCAGAGAATGATTGAGAGTCATTTGTGTCTCGGGACGTGGCCACCATCATGGCGGAATGGGCTCCGGTTGCGACCTTTTTAGTGCTTTGGTGAAGAAGAGTTCCAACCCCATTATACGATTCGGAGAGGCCCGCAACCATTTAAAGAACGAGACGATCATTCGTGACCGGCCCTCTAATGTTCTTAAGTTGATCCGACAACTCATTGAGCCGCTGACAATAGGCAGAGGCATTCGGAAAATCCTCCATAATGGTGTGAGAGAATTCTTGCTCAAGGGTTACGGCACAAGAATTTTTGTTATCTTGGAATATATCACGCAACCTATTCCAATCTTCCATTTATTTGGTGTCGGGTTCTACAATTGTATGCAAGAGGTCCGTAGAGATGGTGAAATAAATCCATTGGAGGATCGTAGCATCCAGAGTTGCCCACAACTCTATTTCATCATCGGTGGAAGGCACCTTGTCCTTGCCTTTTTCCGGTTTGACGATGTGATTGAGGACTCTATGAGACCTTACGTGAATTTTAAAAAGTTCCGCCCATGTCGCATAATGGACGTTCTCCATTTCAAGAAAGATAGAGATGTTGTTCTTGATATTGGAGACTTCAAGAGCATGATGGAAGGTGTTCTTTGTGTTAGACATGATTGAGGAAGAAATGAAAATTTTGGGCGACCGGAGGGATTCACCGGCGGAGAAAGTCGGCGGCGGAAGTTAGGGTAGCCGAGGAAGAATGTCAGCGGCGGAAGGTTTAGGTTTTAGGAAAAGTGTGCCCTAGACTTCTGATATTATGAAAGAGAATAATCCCTTGATGATTTCATTAATGTAATTAGCTTATATACATGATATACCTAACTAATATAAAATATTGCTACAATAATTACATGTATGCAAAATCACTAATTATACCAAAAAAATATATTTTCATATATTCTATCAATATTTATGCTCGAACTGCCAAATTACTAGATTTTGCAAGGAAGTCAATAAAATGTTTAATTTAGAAGAATGTCAAATAAGAGTAACTATATAAAAATGAAAAAACGGAATATGCCAAAGAATGCAGAATTAAAGAATGACCATAAAGAATCGAAGTCCATAATGTAAGTAATGGAAGTTTTCATTTGTATAAAAAAATAAAAATAGTCCACCTTTTTCAAGGTATTTTTTCTACAAAAGGAGATAATAATAAGGCAAATATCTCTCAACAACATACCCAGTAAATTCCCACAACGAGGGGTCTAGGGAGGGTAGAGTATATGTAACAGTGTTCTAAATCAACAGGAAGAATAAGCAATTCTGTTATACATTTATACTCCTTTCGTTTCAACTTGTATGTTTTACTTCATTTTCGTTTTTATATATAACCAGTTTTAATTCCAACGAAATATCTTTAATGACACTAGAAATGACATATAACGCGCATGTTTGAATCATAAGATCGAATAGTGTTCTTTTTTATGTTATATATCCATTTAATTTAAGATTTAAAATTTTTCTTTATATTCTTAAATTTTATGTCGAATTAAATTAAAACACTAAAATAAAACAAAGGGAGTAGTTAAAAGACCAGTTAATCATCCCTGGTCCGATTCTACACAGCGGCAAAATCTATAAAGTAACATGTAGGTTCACGTAAACCCAATAAATTTTTTTCAAACCTTATCTCATTCTATAGTCCCATTCCCTGATGTTGTATGGATCGGTTAATTAGTATTGTGATTAGTTTGTCAAAGGATTGATTTTAAAAAAGGCCAATTGTGAGTTCGTTTAAAATACACATGTGATGTACTGATCACACTTACCTAAAAAAGGCCAACTGTGAGTTCGTGTGTACTGATCACACTTACCTAAAAAAGGCCAATTGTGAGTTCGTTTAAAACACACATGTGATGTACTGATCACACTTACCTAAAAAAAATACTATACAATTTCTGCTAGATGTAACAATTTTTTAATTGCTAGCTAACTACCTGTTTACAATTGCATATTCATTGCAATTGTTTGAGATATTTTAGAGACCTACCTAATACAAATTTATTTTTATAGCGTGGTAGCAACATTTTTCTTTCTTTTTGGGGAGTAGGAGGGGTAGGTATAGGAGTTACAACTATGATGATTAAAGTTATAAATGGGTAAACTTGAAAAATATATAGAATCTTTGTCCTTTAAAATTAATTTTGTGTAAAAAAGAGAATTGAAACGTCTCAAATTAGACGGGAGGTAAGTGTTATATATAAAGACAAACTTAGAGGAAGGTTTATGAATTTATTCTAACTTTTAACTGATCTCATGCAAGAAAAAATTAACTAAATTTTCAAAACTAAACGTTGTGGGAATTAATGCGAATGCGACAAGTGTATATTGCCTAATTCCAACTGATAATCTAATTTTTCAATTCACAACAATTGGAAAAATGATTTTCTATGACTACTAATAATTTGAATAGAAAAAAATAATTGTACACAAAGATTTTCAATGTTTTATTTATATCATGTCTTGTAAAAAGTTATTATATGCAATTAAGAGAACATTTGTAATGGGCAAATAAGCTAGCACACATATAGACTCAGGGATGGAGCTATAAGCCTGTCTACGAGTTCAGCAAACTCCAATTATTTTAATTCAAATATTGTATTTGTGTTAGAAGTCACTTAAAATGTGTATAAATAATTTTTTTAAAACTCAAAAAATTATTTTTTCTAAAATTTCAACTCATAAATTTAAAACTTTAGATCAACCTCAGTGTAGATCTATGATTGTGAATTCTATGATCATATATAATAACCTGAAGCCTTTGATTTGTTCTTTTACTAAAAAAGAAAGAATTTTGAATTTTTAAAATTTTTTGTCTATAAAGTCAAGAAGGCTCATTAAAACTTAATGTAAAATTAAAGTAGATTAGGTATATGACCACTCTAAGACTCGGAAATAACACGTATCAGTAAACCAAGTCTTTGAGGGCTTCAATATTATGAGATATTTTTTTCACACAAGACGTGAATGTAGAGTAAAAACATGAATAATTGATGAGTTTTTCTGAAGATGTTAATATTGTATATATTTCTGGACCTTGTAATATGTTAGCTCATAGTTTAGCCAAATTCTTCATTTCGCAGTTAGATATCATTACTTGAGATTTTATTTTCTCAAGTTGGATTGATGTTGATATATCATTTGACTCTTTGAGATTATTATGCATTAATATGTTAAAGTTGTTCTTCGTTGATCAAAAAAGAGTCTAACATCTAATTTCTCAATTATTGTAGTTTTTTTATATATTATTTTAAGTAGCTTTAATAGCGATAAAAAAGAATCACATGTATTTTCTCATCTCAAACCATGACTTAACTTTTGGATTAGTTTTAAAATTCTTAAATTGGAGAGAAAAAATATCAATATGCAGTGTTGAAATTTTAGTTTCTAATAATATGTACGACTTCAATATTATTGCATATGAAGATATATATACTAACCGTTAAAGATTGTGATGGGTTGATAATTAGCATCCATTCATTCTTAACTAAAACTCGTGTTCTGAAAATTGGAAAGGTCTTTAGAGGAACGCTTTACCCAAGTGGGACTTTTCGGTGCAAATAATTTATCCGGCCTCTGGGAACCGAAAATCCAGTGAAAAACCAAAAAAGAAATTTCAATTATTCTTTTAAGAATTCTCTCTAAGTTCAATGATATCATCACCTAGTAAGGCATAGTCTTCAAAAGGGGTAGTACGATCAGGATATGCCTTCTCTGCCGCCATCCACACTATATAATGGTGGGATAGGGCAAACAGAAACCAAGAAACATACGTTGTAACATTATACGTGAAGATAACCTTCTTCCTTTTCATTTTAATGATTAGTCCAATTTTGTACTTTGATTTTTTGAAAAATGAATTTGTTAATCCCCCATTCGATGTGTGTGCTTAAGAAAATGGTACCATGATTTTATTCTTTAGTGACAGGACCGTGGCACGTCTTTGCACACCTACCTATTTTTTATTATCTTATTATTGGGAAAATATAATACAAACAGTAAAATGAGAAATATGTTTTACCCCTTTAAGATTTTTTTATTTAAACCTATTTATATTTTCCGTACGATGTCTCCATTTTAGTTATAAAAAAAAGAAGTCCGGTGCACTAAGTTCCCGCTATGCGCGACGGTCTCTGTGGAAGGACCGAACCACAAGGGAGGTCTCCATTTTAGTTATTAAAAAAAAGACTAGTATGTCTATTTTGAGACATTTCCTTGATTGGTGCATGAAGAGGCGGAGGAGCTTTACAGTGAGTTCAGCTAAACATAATTTTTTTTATATAATAATAACTAAATTTAATGATGAATATTGAATTCTGTATTTATAATAATGAATTCATGGATGCTAAAAGCGCTTAATATTAAACCTATCAAATTAAAATTTTGAGTTTGCTTATAAGTGCGTGTGTCATGGTTCAAATATAATTTTCCTCTAATTAATGGATAAGTTTATCCACTATAATATAGCGTTAACCTTTTCAATTCAATTGTTAGTTGCATTTGTTGCGAATAGAACAAAATTTATACTCAAATTGAAAAACCCTTTATCCCTTGTCCTTAATGCAAAATGTTTCATATATGTATATGTATGCTTTCAAACAATTTCTGCATTTTGTTTAAATATTTTTTGCTTATGTATCGAACATTAAATAAGTAAAAAACCCACTTATTTTTTGAAAAAACATTTTCTATCATACCGAACACACCCTTAATCCGAAGTATTTAGGGAAATAGACGTACTTTCTTACATTTTCAATAGTTTGATTAAAGATGAAGTCAATTATTCATGTTCAAAACTAATTTGTGAGTGGAGAAACTAAATACTAACTTAACTGACCCAGAAAATAGAAAAGTAAGTCAAAAGTCAACAAATTGGAAATTTGTAAAGACCCCTTTCTCACCTGTTTCTAAATACATATGATTGTTTAAAAATTTAAGAACAGTCTTGTTGTGGAGGGTACATGCTTTATAGCGTGGTTCTTCTTTTAGAAAAAAAAATGTTTGGATAATAGTGTGTGCAATTTATGAGTTTAAAATTAAAAGAATCTTTCTTCTTGTCTTAGAGTTGTTCTCAGCAATTAATCTAACTTGTATTAATACTTTTCTCAACTTAAAATAAAGTTGTGAAAGAAAAACTTAAATATGAAGGTCAATATTTCTACAATCTTTGAAAATTATGAATATATCATCTCTGTTATAAAAGCATAAAATTGCAAAGAAGAAAAACTTATGAAAAGGGGGAAGCTTTGTATTTCACTTCTTGTTGGTGTCACCTACAAATGAGGATTTAGTCATCTATTTATAGAAATGATAGCTACCAAATGTATAGTATCAAGCCTACTAAATGTATAATACCAAGCCTACCAAATGTATAGTATCATCATCATTTAGCATATGAGTAAAGCTAAAACAATATGGACATACATATATATTTTACGACACTCCCCCTTGGATGTCCATTAATAGATAATATGCCTCGTTAAAACATTACTAGAAAAAACCGAGTGGAAAAATTTTAGTGAAGAAAAAAGAGTACACATTTCTAATAATACACATTTTGGTTGCCTCATTAAAAACCTTACAAGGAAAACCCAATGGGACAAAACCTTACACGAAAAAAAGAGTACAACATGTATTAACTCCCCCTAATGAGAACTTCAGTCCAAATGCTTGAGTTTCTTATAGATAATGTGCCTCGTTAAAACTTTACTAGAAAAAAACCCAATGGAAAAAATTCTAATGAAGGAAAAAGAGTACACATATCTTGTGAAACACATTACTTGTTGCCTCGTTCAAAACCTTATCAAGGAAAGCCCAATGAGACAAAATCTTGATTAAGGAAAAGAGAGTACAACGTGTATTAATCCCCCTGATAAAAACTTCACTTACTGTCTCAGAGACGACGCATCCCAATCTTGTATATCATCTTCTCGAAAGTTGCAGTTGGTAGAGACTTAGTGAACAAATCAGCCATATTATCACTTGAACGAATCTGTTGCACGTTGATATCACCATTCTTTTGGAACTCGTGTGTGAAGAACAACTTTGGTGAATGTGTTGTGTCCTATCTCATTTTATGAATTCTCCCTTCAATTGAGCAATGCATGCTGCATTATCTTCATATAAGGTTGTGGATAATTTATCACATTTCAAACCACATTTATTTTCAAGCGATTCAAATTAGTCCTAACATCAATTGGATTTATTGATAATTCTTCATTTTCTTGAGTTTGCGGCTCATTGATTTCTTCAACAATATCAGGACTGATCAAATCTTGCATTTCTTTATGAAATTCTTTCTTAGTGTCATCTTGACTATTTATTTTTCTTTTTCTAGGATTCCGATTCTTAGAATCCAATAGTATATCACGCTTCAGGCGTGCTTTGGACTCATTTACTATGACACTAGTAGATGGTCCTACATGGACATTAATCCGAATTCGGACATTTTCTACATGGATATGTGATTTGGTAATCCTTTTCAAATCTGTAAATGCTTCTGGCATTTGATTTGCTATTTTCTGCAAGTGAATAATATTTTAGATCTCTTTCTCACAAATAGAAGCACGTGGATCAAGATGAGACAATGATGGATTATTCCACAAAATTTCCCTTTTTATTTCATTATTCTCTCACCCTAATTTTGAAAAAATTGTCTCATCAAATTGACAATATGCAATTGATCTTATTTCTGTATCTCTATGTAAGGAAGAAATTATATCATGCTCATAGTTATAGCAAGATAAATAATGCGTCAATTGAACAAATATATGGTACTTCAGGACCCATCGAATTTTCTCATTTGAACTTCTTTTAGGAAGTATTCTATTGCTTTTCGAAAACTGTTCAAAAGCTCCAATAATATTCAAGTCAACAACTTGCACAACATTATGAAAGATTTTGAATATCATAAAGTGATAAGGGTTATTAGAGTCATCTTTCTACCCCTCATCAATAAATATTTATCAAGGTGATTTCAATACATCAACCTTAGTTCATTTAACCAGTTTATGGATTACCAACATGTTTTTCAATAACTTGTATATGCTTCAAGCATTTTGAATCCTTCAAAAAAAAATTCGTATAATTGTCACGTAAGCCATATAGGGTGAGATAATTTTCATTTAGTATTTAATTTACATGACATCTTTTGATGTTAGGACTGCAGGTCCAATAAATTTACCCTTATCAAGATGCATCTACTTGTTAATTATTTCTACATCAACATGATTTAAGAGATGTAGAATTCGGATACTCATAATATTATACAATATTGCGCATTATATTGTATCAAAGATATCGTCGACAAGATATCATTTTGTATCGATTTGTAATTAGACATAACTTATTGAGATCTTATCACTTCATTATTTTTCAGGTACCTGAACCTCGTATGAGGTTTTATGAAGTGTTATGGCGTAGGCTTTTCAAGAGTACATTGCCTCTTTATTATGATCATTTGCTCCTCTCATTTTTCAAGGATTATTGCATTTGAAACCGATTTATCTACCATGCTTCACGCACGTTGTAAACCCCTGTCCTTCACGGACATTTAGGAGCATCTTGCAGCTGGAATATGAAATAGTTGGGTCAGCATGCTTCTAACATTTGACTTGAATTATCATTTGAACGAGATCATACTGATGATAATTCACAATATATTTCTTAGTTGTTTATGACTTTATTCTATCTCCCCTTATGTTAGAAAAACTAACATACATTTCCACATTCTTTTGGGGAATCCATCTATGTGTATCCTGGTAGATTCATTAATCATATACAGCACAACAAAAAATATTAGATGAAAATACTTGGTTCCTGACCTTGAACCAATTACGAGGGAAGAATTTATCATAATTTATTGGTCTGAAGCATACAAGTGATGTTGTATGTAATATATCATATTTCATATCAACACGTGAAGTTTTGTTCTCATTGGCAATGGTTTAGCTATTTATCAAAGACATTCAACGCTAAACCATCTTGAATATAAACCAGCTTTAACAAGATGAGTTATCTTGATTACATAATTTGAAAATTGTGCTCTCAACTCAATTATTTTGAGTAAATAACTTTGCATATGTCAAACTACGGGTTGACAATAAACGCACATGTGATCGTCTTATCGATGCATCTATTTAAGACATCACATAACAGGTGAACGAGTCCTTATTCACCTTTTATATTTTTCAAACTTTTGGGAATTCAATCCCAACATTAGTTGGTGTAATCAACTTATCATGAGAACAATTAAATTAATTAATGAAAAATCTTCTAGTTCTTCAATATATTCCTAATACAAACTTAGCACATCAGATTTAAATCAGGACAACCAAAATTATCACGTCAATTGATAAAATTATTTGTACTAGTAAACTTCAAGTTTACCATACCATGTGCTATCTGTTTTAGTAAACTTTCGATTTAATATGACATGAATTATTTTTGTGTACCAATAAACTTTTGGTTTACCGTGACATATGATTTCATCATGATTATATTTGTGTAGTACAATTTGGAGAATAAAGAGGGTAATCATTCACAAACATATTTCTTACCCATTATGATTTTGAAGATATTTAATCCTCCGATTAATTATAGCTTCAATATGATATCCTATTTACTTGAGTAAACTTTGAGTTTACTACATCTTGTGTTTTTGGCGGGAGTTGCGATCATAACAATTGAAAGTCGAATTTGGACAACAAAGCAGAAACGCCAAGCACTCAATTCACCATTTATTTTGGTCGAATTACTCCTCCTATAATGGCCAATCCGTTGGTCTTTCACCATTTATGTTGGTGACTTTACTACCTCCATAATGGCCATTATTTGGGCATTATGGAGGCGCTTTTTAGTCCCTCCCTCACCTATATAAACACCCCCTTACACCATTGTTGAGCACCAAGAACAGTACACGAAAATACACAAGCAGAAATCTCTTCTTCCTACAAATTCCAAGCATCATTTCGTTACTCAATATTCTTCACGGTAGCTCTTGAGTTTCCTTTGCTCAAGTGTTCCATTGATGTTTTATCTTGGGAGACGAATTGTCCAGGACGTATAAAGGATACATATGGGGCAATATTGTCTTAAGGACAGAGTGCCACACTCGACTCAGCAATAACAAAAACAGTTTCCATTTTTCCGTCTTCAACAAAATTGTAATTTCAATTTTGTGGTTCTGTTGTAATTTTTAGATTTCTAGCTGAATTATAGAATCTTTGTTTATCCTTTCGAATACTTGTAATAGTTATATACTTCCCGTACTGCTTTATAAAGTACCATAGAGCAAAAACTCCCAACAACAATTTCGTATATTACAATTTAGAATGAATTACATAATAGTATATAAGCTCTTCTGGAGCCTCTAATTTATTCTCCATAATCACACATATTGTTTGGACACTATTAGTGTCATGATCTTCTAGATAGATAGTTAGCTCATCTGGAGCACTTGATCATTAATTTTGTACAATCAAATATTGTTTAGATACTGCTAGTATCGTAAAAGAAATTATAGTTAGACACTACTGGTGTCATAAACTAAATAGTAATTAAATGGACATTTAAAGACAATACAACTTATAAATGATGAAAAGTAAGTTCTAAACTTTAGTATTTTAGACATCTCCTTCGGAAGAATACCATTAACATTCGAATATTTATCATCAAAGTTGAGATAGTAACCATAATATATCAATGTGATTATAGTAGATAGTATTCTACACAATTTGCCTTAGAATGATACATAATAAAAGTTTTCAAGATGATTTGACGTGCGACAGGTACATGGACCAATGACCTTCATACCACAAAATAATATTTATATCCTTTGTTATTCAATCTCTGCAGGAGGTGTGTTGTGTATTTCTTCATTCACTTCGAGGAATGAAACCTGGTCATTTATATGTGCTTTATAAATAATTTTTAATAGCTCATTATTTCATTTAACCACAAGAAAACACCGCTTCAATACATTTCTCAAATATTTTTCCGCTTGTCAAAATTCATACCAATACTTCTAGATAATCAAAATACATATAAAATCATTCCTTAGTAGTACATCCCAACACTTTAAGAAAATTGCAGCAAATTAAATATAAATATTTTCTTCTTATTTTGACACCTTATATAACTAAAACTGAAGCTTGCAAGAAAATAAGAAAAACTTTTACATGCATTATAAACTCACAACAGATTTTGGGGAGTAAAAAAGTAAATTTCAAAGTTGAACCCTTTGGGGAGTAAAGTTCAAAGTTTTACCATTTCGGGAGTAAATTCAAAGTTCTACTACTTCTGGGGTAAGGTTCGAAATTCTACTACTTCGAGAGTAAAGTTTGAAATTGTACTAATACGAGAGTAAATTTAAGAGTTCTACTACTTCGGGAGTAAATTTCAGAGACTTACTGCTTCGGGAATAAATTTTGAATTCACTACTTCAAGAGTAAATTTCAGATTTACTACTTCAAGAGTAAAATTTAAAGTTTTACTACTTTCAAATTTCTACTACTTCCGGAGTAGAGTTCAAAGATTTATTACTTAAGGAATAGAGTTTAAAATTTACTACTTCGGGAGCAGATTTATGAGTTTGCTACTTCGAGAGCAGAATTCTGAGTTTACTACTTCGGGAGTAAAGCATAAAATATTTAGAATATTTTTTTTCTCAATTATTATAATTCTTCTGAAGGTGAGTCGTGATAACTTCACAACCAAATGCACGTTCATATATATAAGCTTTACTACATATTGTCACATTTACTTCACGGAATAGGATTTGTACTTATAACATTTATCAAAAGTTCTCATTCTTCAGGAATGGAACATATCTGAACCATAAGCATATCAAACTATGATAGTTTATAACATCTTTTAAGATATTGACACTTTAGGAGCAAATCAAGGCATATATATAATGTAGATTTTTTTTCCAACACATCTTCAATTGTAATCACAAGTCGATAAAAATATTACTACTTTCGATAGTTATAGACATAAATAAATTTAATCATAACAAAAATTAAAAAAAATATTCTCACTTTTAGTAATCACATATTTCTTATAAAAACTTCCGAAGTAGTAATACTTATCTAATTTAACTTCATCAGATGACTTCAATTAGTATTGCCATGAATGGAACCAAATATTACATTCCTTACTGGTTGTCAAATTCTACTTCAAGACTGGACAAATTTATACACACTAAATCACGAAGCATAGTAGATCCAATATTTCAGCATGCAAATCCAAGAATATTATGAATGAATCTTATTCAATCTTTACTAATTGTATACTTATTGTTTTTCGAAGCCGACTGCGTATTAAACAACTATTGGAATATATTAGTTATGTTAAGAAAATTAAGTGAAGGAAACTTACCTCACATTAGAACTTTTCCACACCAGAACTTCTTTAAAGATTAAACCCGACCTAGTTAGAGGTTCGTGCTGATAACGTGTTATAAAATTATTGTTGGAAATTTGCCTTTGGCGAGAGTTGCGACCGACCAACTTTAACGGCTTAAACACTAGTGTAACGTATGTTGGAGAATCCGGTTCTTCACACATGCATGATCTACTAAGTACGTAGATAACCGTAGGGCCAAGAATCGTCAAATTTCATTGAGAAATGAAAGAGATATTGGTTCACGAAGTAAGGTGTTTGAAGCATGGAAAGTGTGGTATTGTGTGTAATTCTCCCTCATCGGTAGAGGAAGAAAGAATTGTTGTGTATATAAGATTCGAAATTGGTTTGGGGTTTGGGACCCCAAGGGGTATCCCATGTGTTTAAAGGAGGGAGGACCTAGATGTGCTTCGGTTCGAGGAAAGACCACACGCGCGCCGCCCGTCCGGTCCGGTTCCGGTTCCGGGTCCTCGAGCTGTTATCTTTTTGGGCCAGAAAACTTTGCCAGAAGTACAGTTTGATCCCAAAATTCTTTCAGATGTACAGTTTGGTCCCTGAAGTTTCAAGATGTACAGTTTGGTCCCCGAAGTTTCCGAACATCGAATTTCGACGGTCAAAAACGAAATGCCAAGCACTCAATTCAGCCATTTATTTTGGCTGAATTACTCCTCCTATAATGGCCAAATCCGTTGGTCTTTCTCCCATTTATGTTGGTGACTTTACTACCTCCATAATGGCCATTATTTGACTATTATGGAGGCGGTTTTCAGAGCAGATAAAACAGTCAGTCCATCCCTCTCCTATATAAACACCCCCTTACACCATTGTTGAGCATAAGAGTTAACGATAAAGAGAGGCAGACAAAACAAAGTGCACGAAAATACACAACCAAAATAGTTTTCTTCCTACAACTTCCAAGCATCATTTCGTTACTCAATATTCTTCACGGTAGCTCTTGAGTTTCCTTTGCTCAAGGGTTCCATTGCTTTGTTTTATCTTGATAGACAAATTGTCCGGGACGTATAAAGGATACATACGGGCAATATTGTCTTAAGGACAGTGCTACACTCGACTCAAAAAAAACAATTTACATTTTTCCGTCTTCTACAAAACTGGAATATCCAAGCTTTCATTTGTGTAACGATTGTAATTTCAGATTCCATGTTGAATTATTGAAATCTTTGTTTATCCTTTCGAATACTTGTAATAGTTAAATACTTCCCGTACTGCTTTATAAAGTACCATAGAGCAAAACTTCCAACATCTTAAGACAATATTTGTATTGTATTACTATTAGTGTTCGAAAGATGTCGGTCAAAAGTTGTGTGACCAAATCTGGATATGGAAATGGTTTTCTGGTAGAAGAGAGTAATGATGATGAACGTGTTCATGGTGTCACCGCTACCAAGACTGGTGGGAACAAGCGCTCACGAGAGCCTGAGGATGTCAACTGGGACAAGAGGAGAAGAGTGAAGATGTTATTCTATCTTGTAGCGAAGGCCTATATCTCGTCCCGGACAAAGGATCCGAATAATGGTGAGAAGGAAATGGACACTCGATCGATGAAGTGACTGAAGTGAGCCAGAATCCGAAATTGGGATTAAGTATTTTTCTTACTTGTCAAGAATAAGGATTAAATGATAAGTATTTTTCTTACTTGTCAAGAATAAAGATTAAATGATGTCTGATTAAAAAAATAGATTAAAGTAAGGAGGAATATGAAAATAATTTATATTCCTTACGCTTTAACAAATCAGAAGTTTAATCTCATCTTCTTTCCCGTTTAAAGATTGGATTTGGTAAACGACTTAAAAAGATCCGTTCTTTTAAGTGTAATAATTAAAAGTGTGTAAAGTATGTCGCACATACAATGGAGAAAGATCCACTAACTGTGCGAAAACTCTTACCACTCTTAAGTAAGCGCCAAGAATTATCTGGGCACCAATCATAACGGAAGAAGACTAAAAGCTAAAGACGTTGAGCCTGTCATACTATTTGGCAGAAGATCCTTCATAGGATGATATTGGACACTCAGTCATAAAAAGCCTCCGGGCGACTGGAGTGGGCCAAAATTCCTTTGATATGATGATATTGGACACTCAGTCATATAAAGCCTCCGGCGACTGAGAGTGGTGCCAGAATTCATTTCATAGGAAAAGTAATGGACACCTAGTAAGGTGGGCCGAGTTTCCAGTCCCGAATGATCGAAGGCCTAAATAAAGGCAAGAAAGAAATTGGACACTCGATCTGCCAAAGCAACTAGAGTGGACCCGAGTATCGAGATCACATATGATCCGTTACGCCCTAACCACGGCAAAAGGTTGTTCATGTGAAGCAACGCCACCTCTAAAATCAAAGGGGCTGGAGAGGTTGTCCTCAATAGGACTTCAAGGAATGAGATCACTCTAAAAGAGGTGATACATGTTCCTAACTTGGTTAAAGGACGTTGTTGGTCAAATCTGATTTGAGACTAGTCCAACAGGTCCGTAATAACTAAGAGTGGTACAATATGTCTATAGCCAAATGAATGATATATTGTAATCCGTGCATCTATGACATCATATATTAAGACACGTTAAATAGCAAGTCATTCAAAAGCTAACGATGTTGAGATTGTTGCCTACTGTCGACATAAACCCTCAAAATGAATGTGAGGTAGACGAAGAGGCAAAATCACCTTTCCAAATTCCGTCAAGGGAATAGCGAAAGACGCACTGCTCCTCTAGAACTTAGTCACACCTACTTGGGTGATTTGAAGTTTATACAAAATAGAGGGGGGAGACAAGTACGTTGTGATCGTCATTTGATGATAGTACAACGTATGGAATCCTTTGTTTGTTGAAAAGCAAAGATGAAGTTGTTGAAGCGGATAAGCGCTACAAAGCAGAAGTTGAATCAACTAAGCCCACGGATTGAGTAATTCGTAGTGATAGAGGGGGAGAATATGAAGCATCGTTTATTAAACGACTGCTCATTACTCACCTCAGTCTAACGGTGTTAGCCAAGCGCAAACCCGTACGCCCAAATTATGTGGGGCAAGGCGATCCTTACCGCTAATGTGATTCTCAACAGAACTCCGCATAAGGATAAGGATAACCCTCCGTGTGAGACATGGAAAGGATCTCACATACAAATGTTGTGATGTGAGGTGGTTTCGTACCTAAAGTTGTAGATTGCATATCCACTGGATCTGCAAATAACAGTAGTGCTGATCGCCTCTTGGCGTAAAAGAATGCTGAATTCCTTGAAGATAACTTTCCTTGAAATAGGAAAAAGGAGTAACTGCTCAAGGTTAACAAGAACCCACGAGGGCCTGACTGTCCGGAACTAGACGTTCCGTATCTACAGGACTCGAAAGTTGTTGGATATCCGGAACTTAATATTCCAGATCTGCAGAACTCAGGGATTCTAGATGTTGAACCAAGAAGGAGCAAAGAGGGGACAAAGACTTGTTCCACACCTTCTAGCTTGTATGGTTGAGAACGAACCATGGACAATTGACAAAGAATTGTCATCTCCAAAAGCACTGCTTTGGAAAGAAGCTAAAGAGAGAAATAGATTCCATCATATGGAACCATACGTGTGTAATGGTTGATCTTCCTCCGGGAAAAGAACCTTTGGGTTGTAAAAAGTGCTCCCCTAAGAGTAGCTTCACATCCAGGGGCCATTGTAGTCTTACATGGCATGGGTGTTGAAACAACCTTCCCAACCGAGAGTTGGAAGAAGAGGATCAGAATTGGTTTGCTGAACTGTTGGGCTTCTTCCTGAACTTTCATTTTGGTCCCCGAAATGTTAACATTTTGGTCCCGAAAGTCTCGGATAAAACAGAAACAATGAATCGATCACGAAACATTGACTCGAAGTTAGAAAGCCAACAGTTGGAAAACCAACGGTCTGAGAGTGAAAATCATATAGAAATAAAGTCTCGATATGAAAGATATGGGTATCACAGATGACATCTTAGGAATTGGATTTCTAAGACATCTAACAGATCGGTCGATAGTTGACAGCCTCGTTGAAGCCACCAATGGATATGAATCATAGAACCGATTGAAATCATGGTGCACCTATAGACAAGGAGCGATATGCACGGGTCACTTGTAGTTCAATGTATTGTACACACTACAACCGACAGGTATCGTCCTACAAACAGATCAGTTGAACTAAGGTTCACTGATGATTTCAATACATGATTAATAGGAAGGCGTTAAGTCAGATATGACGATATCTGAATTATTCGCCTATCTACGGATTATAGTATTCTAGATATCCAGCGGTTCTGAGAGAACACAGTGATGCAAACTGGACATCAGATCTGAAGAACACCAAAGCCACAAGTAAATGTGTATGGTGGTTCTTGGAAAATCCTCTAAGCAAACTCGCATCGGCCGATTCATGATGGAATCGGAGTTTATCGCTTTATACAAAGCATGAAAGAAGTTGAGTAACTTCATGACTCCTTAGAGGACGTCCCTTATTGGGAGAAACCCGTGCCTTCAAAGCTTATACACCGTGGCTAGCCGGTCGGCTTCGGAAGGACACGGATGATGGCGTCTCGGGCATATCCGTCAGATATGTCGGAGACATAAGACCGTATGGCGCTTGATCATCACGGTGTCACTTCCTTATTTACTAACTAAGGGACTACCCGGAGATCAAGTGTTCTCACTGTCTAGGGAATGGGCTTAAAACCTAAAATATATGGACCAATACAAATGGAAACCCAACCTTACGAACCGGGAGATCCCGCATAATTTGGTTAAATGGGAAAACTAAGTTGTAAAGGTTCGGTTGATCGCTTTAGTGGAAGCATGAGCACTTCGGATAGTGATTTCGAAAAGAAACACCAAATCCAAAGCGTTCCCGCGATAGACGTTAAGTGCTATCTGCAGATGGGTAAAGGTTAAGTTTTCAAAACCTGTAATGATCCTCAACAGTTGAGGTTAGGTCTTTGGGAAACTTTTAATGGTTCCTAACACTTGTGAAGTGGGGTATAGCAGATACCTTGTAGGAGACCACCTATTTAAGTGCGAGGACGGGCCGCCTCAAATTGAACGCACTTAAGAATCCAAGACGTTGTCCATGGCCAAAACGGACAAAACATTACGAAGAAGAGAGTAAGGGAATTTGTTGTGTTGGTACCGTTGTCTTGGCTTACACTAAACACCGACGGTTCAAGACATCACGTTCACCGCGCGTAAGTAAGTCCGATGGTATTCAACTATGGAAGGTTCAAAGCCGAGGCTACCTCTCCTTATGCAACATCGGTCCGCCGAAATATTGCTTGGAAATGAAAAGACACCATGTGAGTGCGCCAAAATCTCTTTCAAGAGGGGATTGTTGGAAATTTGCCTTTGGCGGGAGTTGCGACCGACCAACTTTAACGGCTTAAACACTAGTGTAACGTATGTTGGAGAATCCGGTTCTTCACACATGCATGATCTACTAAGTACGTAGATAACCGTAGGGCCAAGAATCGTCAAATTTCATTGAGAAATGAAAGAGATATTGGTTCACGAAGTAAGGTGTTTGAAGCATGGAAAGTGTGGTATTGTGTGTAATTCTCCCTCATCGGTAGAGGAAGAAAGAATTGTTGTGTATATAAGATTCGAAATTGGTTTGGGGTTTGGGACCCCAAGGGGTATCCCATGTGTTTAAAGGAGGGAGGACCTAGATGTGCTTCGGTTCGAGGAAAGACCACACGCGCGCCGCCCGTCCGGTCCGATTCCGGTTCCGAGTTCCGGGTTCCGGGTTCTCGGGTCACGGGTCGTGGGTCGTGGGCTGTGGGCTGTGGGTCTTCTGATATTATCTTTTTGGGCCAGAAAACTTTGCCAGAAGTACAGTTTGATCCCGTGAAGTTTCAGATTTACTTGTTTGGACCGAATTCTTTCAAATGTACGAGTTTGGTCCCTGAAGTTTCAAGATGTACAGTTTGGTCCCTGAAGTTTCCAGAACATCAGAATTTCGACGGTCAAAAACAGAAATGCCAAGCACTCAATTCAGCCATTTATTTTGGCTGAATTACTCCTCCTATAATGGCCAAATCCGTTGGTCTTTCTCCCATTTATGTTGGTGACTTTACTACCTCCATAATGGCCATTATTTGACTATTATGGAGGCAGTTTTCAGGCAGTAAAATAGTCCATCCCTCTCCTATATAAACACCCCCTTACACCATTGTTGAGCATAAGAGTTAACAGTAAAGAGAGGCAGCAAAACAGTGCACGAAAATACACAACCAAAATAGTTTTCTTCCTACAACTTCCAAGCATCATTTCGTTACTCAATATTCTTCACGGTAGCTCTTGAGTTTCCTTTGCTCAAGGGTTCCATTGCTGTTTTATCTTGGGAGACAAATTATCCAGGACGTATAAAGGATACATACGGGGAAATATTGTCTTAAGGACAGAGTGCTACACTCGACTCAGCAAAAACAATTTACATTTTTCCGTCTTCTACAAAACTGGAATATCCAGTTTTCACTTGTGTAACGATTGTAATTTCAGATTCCATGTTGAATTATTGAAATCTTTGTTTATCCTTTCGAATACTTGTAATAGTTAAATACTTCCCGTACTGCTTTATAAAGTACCATAGAGCAAAACTCCCTACAATTATATAATTGCAAAGAAGAAAAACTTATGAAAAGGGGGAGAAGCTTTGTATTTCACTTCTTGTTGGTGTCACCTACAAATGAGGATTTAGTCATCTATTTATAGAGATGATAGCCTACCAAATGTATAGTAACAAGCCTATATGGACATACATATATATTTTACAACAATCTCCCTTTTAATACGAACTTTGTTTTTGGTTTTGACCAATCAAATGAGTAGCGAAATTGTCTTTCTATCAGTTTCTCAGTTTAAGAAATTACATTTTTATTTTCCATTTATATACTAAAGTCCCTCTCCCTAAAAGTTTTTGAACCGATCCAAATTAATAACATGTTTGATCAAGTTTCTGAGAAATTGAAAGTATTTCTTTTTTTAAAAAAAATACTTATTTTAGAGAGTTAAGACGTTTGACAAATATTTTAGGTAAAAATAAGTGTTTTTAGTAGAAGTAGAAACTGTTTTTTCAAAAGTTAAAAAAGTTGTTTTTCCCACGAAGCACTTTGAACCTTAACCAAACACAAATTTGTTGTCTTAACATTAACAAGAGTATTTTTTTAAAATTAATTAGTCAAACACAAACGACTACTCTTCCAACTATACTTTTTCAAAGCAAAATAGAAATTTGGTGAAACATACTATAAGTTCTAACCAAAGCTATCAATCTATCAGGTCAGCCCGATTTATTAACGGGTCATTTGGTTCAAAATTTGGTTATACAACATTAAACATTAAAATTTTAACTGAGGGAGTAATTATAATCTTGTTCTAAACAATATAAAAAAATTAGAATCCCCGGAATTTAACTTATATGCAATGATAGTGTATGGCTTTTTTATTTGATTTTTGAATGAGTAGTAAAATTCTTTTTGCCTTGGCCAAAACTAACAACTTTTCTTTTATCATGTTAAAAGTTAAGCCTAGGAACTTTGGTGTGAGTTAAAACTCTTTTAATTTGATCAAAACTAGTCACTTTTCTTTCATCTGGATTATACGCATTTCTTTAAAAACTGAATGTGGACCTTAGCCCATTTTGTTGTGGGTTTGATTCATATCATGTAGCCCAACATATTTGTGTCCCTTGAGTTTGGCCCGTATTATTAGTCATCACTTGTCTACTACATTACTTCTAAAGTTTCTTTATTGTTTCTTAAGCACTATATTTTTTTTTAGTATAATCATCTATTATTCTGAATTCATAGAGGGAAAATTGTATACGATCATTCGTAATTGGATGGGGCACCAATAGTACGTAATATAGTAAAACGGAATTAGTAGCAGGTTGTTTAGAGATGCACACAAGAAGAAGCTAGCATTTGGGTTCGGTTATAAGTACCCGGACGATGTGAGTGTCACATTTAATCTCTATATAAATCCATGTGGGTGATGAGACATATGGAGAATGTACTTAGCCGAGGGAAGATTATTGGGTGTGTGAACAACGATCCATATTAGTAATCGAATGAAAAAAATATTACATACAATAAGATGTATGAATACTCTTAGTAGTGTGACACCTTTTGAAAAAACTTGTGCAGGCTTACCCTAATACTCTTATGGTATCATATAAGAGTATATGTATGTTGGTTCTCAGTGGATACAAAACAATCATGCTTTAGCACACAGTGCAACAACTAGCAAGAGCCACAACTAGCAAGCGCCAGTTTAACTTGGAGGATGGTGGTTTAGTGGCAGTGTGTGCGGCAAGGTGACTAATTATATATTTCATTCATGCATTTGTAATTCATCTGACTATGTTAATACTTTTGAAAATCCAATATGAACATTATCCTTTGTGTTTCTCTAATAGTAGTCTAACAACAACAACAACAAAAACAGTGTAGTGTAATCTCATAAGTGAGGTCTGAAGAGAATAGAGTGTATACAGACTTTAACTCTACCTCGTGGAGGTAAAAATGTTGTTTCTGAAAGACTATTAGCTCAAACACAGCAAATCAAAGTAGTTATGTAAAGGAAATACGGTAGTGAATTCTCTAATGTATTCCAATTGACAATTGTGGTCGACCCTATCTGTAACAGTATCGTTGGATTTGAAATTTTTTGAGTGATGTAGCGAATCACTGCTATACACCTATAACAACATTGACATTGAAATAATTTTTCCCTGTTATAAGCAAAAGAGATGCATAAAATCTAATTTTTCATTTTTAATAGCCAAAGTTTAAGCTTAATACAACAAAAACAATAACATATCCAATGAAATCTCACAAGTGGGGTCTGGGTGGGTAGGATGTACGCAAACCTTACCTCTACCTTTACAAGATAGAAATGTTATTTCCGATAGACCTCGGCTAAAAAAATGTCCCCGGGCATGAATATAGGAAAGAAGAAGAGACAATAAAATAACAAATGTCCAAAACACATATAGTAATAGATATCGATACACATCGGCAAAAAAGAAACTACGCGACTACCTAAATCATACGATTACAAGTATGATAACCCTATGTTACATACTAACCATCTACCATAATCCTCGACCTACACGCCTTCCTATCTAAGACTATGTCCTCAATCAACTGGAGTTGTGCCATGTCATTTCGAATTACCTCTCCCAATCCTTCTTTGGACTACCTCTGCCTCTCCTCGCTCATGATATAGCTAGCCTCTCACACCTTCTCACTAGCGCATCATCGCACCTCCTCTTCACATGTCCGAACCATCTCAACCTCGCTTCCCTCATCTTGTCCGCCACTAAGGCCACTCCCACATTTTCCCGTATAACTTTGTACTTAATCATATACCTCCTAGTATGCCCACACATTCATTTGAGCATCCTTATCTCTACTACATTCATCTTCTGAATATGGACACTCTTAACTGGCCAACACTCTTCCCCATACAATAGTGATGGTCTAACCACCACTATGTAGAATTTACCTTTAAGCTTAGGCAACACTTTCTTATCGCACAGTACCCCAAAGACGAGCCTCTATTTCACCTACCCCGCTCTAATACAGTGTGCGATATCAGCATCAATTTCCCCATCTCCTTGAATTATGGACCTAAGATATTTGAAGTTGCCCCTCTTAGGTATTACTAGTGCCGCAATCTTCACTTTCATATCCGGTCATACGCCACATCGCTGAACTTTCACTCTAGGTATTTTATCTTAGTCCTGCTTAACTTGAAACATTTTGACTCTAAGGCCTCTCTACACACTTTCAGCCTATCATTAACACCACTACGTGTCTCGTCAATCAATACTATGTTATCAGCGAATAACAAACACCACAGCACACCCCCTTGAATATGTCGAGTCAATTTGTCCATCACTAAGGCAAATAGGAACGGGCTAAGAGCTGATCCCTGGTGCGACCCCATCTCGATCGAAAAGTACTATGAATCACCTCCCGCTATCCTAACCTGGGTAATGACTCCATCGTACATGTCCTGATTAGCCCTAATATAAGCTATATGTACACCACTAGACTCCAAACATCTTCAAAGGACCTCTTAGGGACTTTATCATATGCCTTTCCAATCAATGAACAAAAAGTTTAAGCTTAATCACACTTGAATAATGAAGAAAAATCTTTTAATGATGAAAATATATATTTGTATAATACTTTTTGTCATAAATATCCCATAATTTGTGGGATTTTCGAGATGACTTTTCAGGGGAATATGTGTCCCTTAATATAGGTGTGAATTAAAATTTAGGGTAGAGTAGCATCCAAGAAACCCTAACATGCTTAGAGTTTGAAGACGGAATGGACTCATCTTTTAGAGTCTTATAAAATTTCGATGTCTACAATTGGTTGTAGCTATTTTGGCTTTGCGAGATTAGGTCGCTAATCAATGATAGTCTAAAAATAAATATTGGTAATTCTCATTCTAGATTTAAACTGAGATCTTCTTTCTCGGTTTTATATCCGATCAAATTATGCTATATAAATTAGGACGGAGGCATTTAAACAAAAAAAGTGTTGAACAAAATAAGAGAAAGAAAGTAATAATCATGGAGGAGGTTCTTTACTTTTTCTTCTTTTGGTTCATTTATTCCTTTTCCAAATTTATGCTGTCGATGTCGACAATATTGTTTGGGTTAGACATTTGAGTTGAAATAAAGACGTAAAAGTTTTCAAAAATTGACAACACGACAATATCAGGAATCGATTTTTATCATGATAAAGGACACAAGGTATATCTTGGGAAAAGGACACCAATGTAGGTAATATTTTTTCCCGCATAGTTGAGTTATGAAGCTAAATCATACCTCTAGCACCAATCACCTTTAACACCGACCACCTCTTCTGCCTGTTATTACTATTGGGCTAAAATAATTCAAATACTCCTAACATGACGTGATATTATTTATTTTGAATCAAGTCCGTCCTATTTTTTTCTAAAGGATCTCACACATTCAACACCTATAAGTAAGGTATTTCTTATTTTCGGCTATCATTAATGTGGGACCTCGTAAATTTACACACTCGATCTCCCTTTAATTTGAACCAAATTTCAACATGACCCATCACCATGCAAGACCAATTTGAATATTAATCGTGTGCCACTCATATTAACTGAGTATTTAGGTTGCCAAAGTCCATTAGATTCTATTTGTGTATGCGCCTTTGAATCTACTGGAAAAGGTAGCAAACCAACGAGTAAATGGGCAAAGGCACTAAGCCAAGCCCATGTCATCACTCCACCACAGATCATGGATATGATATCATTTGTTAAGCTAAAACTCAAAAATACTCTTAACATGATGTAACATTATTCGCTTTTCGCCAATTAATCCGTATGATTTTCTTCGTAAAGCCGCAAACCATTAAAGATATACAATTCCTTTTAAGTAAATTACTTTTTATTTTCAGCTACCAATATGGAACTTCATTTGAACCCACCAACAACAACCTCCACCATTAGTCACAGCTGTGCAACCATTAGTATCACCACTATCAACCATCTCTACTATTTTACACCACCACCAACCTACACAAAGTGTTTTTTTTGTTACGATTCAAAATAGATGGGCTATGTCATAGGTTGCCCCCAAAGATAGAATATGTAATATATATATTAAGACGAATGAATACAAAATTTGGACTAATTTTGCTGAAACTATATAGTAGGCGATATATTGGGCCCTAGTTAAGGGGGCAAAGTACCCTAATTAGTACGAAAACAAGAAAAGATTATGATAAAAGAGTTCATTTAAACGTGTATACCTCAGCTTCATTGTAGGACCAGAAATGTTTGCCTGATGTCGGCAAGTTAGATTAGAATAGATTAACATGTTTTAGTCATAAGCATTTATAAAGATTGTCTTCAAAAAAATTTAAAAAATCAGGTTGAAAAATAATTCACAGGGGATATATGTCAAATGAATTCAAATTCTATGCACGGAACGACATTTACATAATTATATCACTAATTAAGTAATAACGTATAATTTATTTAATAAGTATTGATTCGTAATCTAGAATAAATGTTAAATAATATGTTATGACTAGTGACGAAATTGCCTTTGTCCAAGAAAAGACAATTTTTACGTCATTTGTTTTTGAAAAATTACACATGTAGACAGGTTAAAATGTTCTCTTATGATATATACTATGTGTAAAATTGTCTTAATTTCTATGCGTGCTTACTTTTATATATTTCAATCCTCTTACTAAATTTCTAATTCCTCACTGATTATAATATGTCAATTTATACCGATAATATAGAAAATTTCTATATTATCGGTCACTGTTAAGAAGTATGAACAGAGATCATGATATTTATTTTATTCCCTCTTCATGTGTCGACAAAACTTTTTTTATAAATATCTATAAAGGAAAGAAAAAGGACATCAATAATAGATGGTTCCTTTTTTTTTTTGTTAGTTTTTTCATTTTTGCAGTACGCAAATCCTGAACCACATTGTGAAAGTCAAAAAGATGTTCTCCAAAGTAGCAATCACACTATGACAAATCATTCATGGGAAGGAGCGGAAAATTGTTCAAAACATCCATTTCTTTGTCTGATTTGACAATATAAAAGAAGAAAATTGAAGAAGAAGTTGTAATAATCCTAGCTGATGTTTGGACACCAATATATAGAGTGATATTTGAAGAAAACAATAATACTTGAACTTGAAATTAAAAAAAATAAAGTTTGAAGTTGGCCGAATAATTGGCCGAGGAGATTCGGAACATGCATTTCACTTAAAAACTGTTGAAGTTCTGGAAGTGGAAATAATTTTCACTTAAAATTATGGTCAAACAAAATAATCATCTTTAAAAACTAATTAAAAATTATTCTAATGTATAGCCAAACATTATTTTAAAAATTTTACAACAAAAAAGTGAAAATGTAGAATTGTATTAATCTCCCTTGAGGGAGTCTTTCTCATTAATACAAATATATATAGTGTGTACAATATGAAATCCTAATACAATAAGGATCCTATTTCTACCATAATTATACAACACTAATAATTACAAAATATATGGTGAATATCCTTTAATATTCACTAATACACCCCCTCAGTCGGAGCAGGAGGAGACAGGACGCTTAGACTGGATCTTAAGTCGAGGAATAGTTGTCTAGGAAGTCCTTTGGTGAAGATATTCACATACTGATACGAAGAAGGCACATGCAACACCTTAACATGACCAATAGAAATCGTCTCACGAACAAAATGTATATCCATCTCAATGTGCTTGGTTCGCTGATGCTGAACTGGATTATGAGATAAATATATCGCGGATATGTTATCACAGTACACCATAGACGCCTTACGCAATGGACATTGGAGCTCCAAAAGAAGGTTTCGGAGCTAGCAGATCTCAGCAACATTTGCAACGCCTCTATACTCTGCTTCTACACTCGAACGGGATAGGGTGGCTTGCCTCTTGGCAGACCATGAAATAAGATTATCCCCTAATAACACATAGTAGCCGGAGGTGGAGCATCGCGTGTCAGGACAGCCTGCCCAATCTGCATCCGTATATGATAACAACATGGTCGGTGCAGAGGGGTATAAATGCAATCCATAATCAGGTGTGCCTTTGACGTATCTAATGATACGTTTAAGAGCAGTAAAATGAGGCTCCCTGGGGCATGTATAAACAAACACACTTGCTGAACAGCATAAGCAATATCAGGCTTGATGAAAGTAAGATACTGAAGTGCACCTGCAAGACTTCTATAAAGAGTGGGATCGGACACTGGATCATCATCAACAGTCCTGAGCTTTAATTTAGAGTCAATCAGAGTGGGCATGATCTTGAAGTTTGTCATTTTAGCCCTGTACACAATCTCCTCTGCATACTTACGCTGACACAGAAACATAGTATCTACAGATCTAGTCACTGATATCCCCAAGAAGTAACTCAATTTCTCCAAGTCAGTCATAGCAAATTTGGTTTTAAACAGTGCAACGATCTCATTTTTCAGCACATCAGATGAGGCAGTAAGAATAATATCATCCACATATAACAACAAATAAGCAATGTTACTACCTCGATGAAAAATGAAAAGCGAATTATCACACTTGCTGCATACAAACCCAATATGCATAATGTAATTAGCAAAGCGTTCATACCACGCTCTGGGGGCCTGCTTCAAACCATAAGGTGACTTACGAAGACGGCATACATAATGAGGGGCCTCCGGATGGACAAAGCCTGGCGGTTGGTGCAAGTAAACAGTTTTTTCAAGTCCCATGTAAGAATGCATTATTTACATCAAGCTGATGAATCGGTCAATGCTTACCCATGAAAATGTTCAGAACTGTGCGAATGGTAGCTGGTTTGACAACCGGACTGAACGTCTCACCATAATCAATACCCTCTTGTTGATTAGTGTCATTAGCCACAAGTCTCGCCTTATATCTCTCTAGGTTACCAATGTCTATGAATTTGTGACGAAATAGCCACATGCATCAGATCACATTCACCCCATCTGGTCTTGAAACCAAATCTCAAGTGTGATGTTTTGTTAAAGCACCAAATTCCTCATGTATGACCGCATTCCAACTAGGGTCAAGTTTGGATAATTTTAGATTTTTGGGAATCGGGGATATGGTTTGTATGGATAAGTTAAAATGGACTTTGGGTTTGAAAATCTCGTGTTAAGCACATATCTCCATTCTATATGTGGGGATAGAGACAGTTTGGGTAGAGGGGTTTTGTGCAGGTTGGGGTTGGTTCGGTCCAGTGGTGTGAGGATGGGGCGATGTCGGTGACAGGCTACGGGTGTGGGCCAATATCGGTGACTAGTTCTGGGTTTGGGTGTCGACGGGGAATGTTACCGGAGTGGGGTTTCGACGGTGAGAAGTGCAGTGGGTCTGGGTACGATCTGAGATCAGGATCGGGATGGCCATTAGTAGGGAATGGTTCCGGGTTGCGTGATGGGTTGGTGGGCAGGGTGTAAGGGAGGCAGTGATGGGATGGATTGTTGCCGGGGTTGGGAGAGGCGACTGGGTAGGTATGACAGTGGAGAAATGTGGTGGTGATAGATGAGTGGCTGCTGCCGGAACAATTGCAGCATGATAGAGAGCTTGGTGGCTAAACGTTGATGTGTTCGAATCATCAAGATATTTGTAATCAGTGACTCAAAATTTTTGAATGTTGTCAAATGGGAAAACGTACTCAACAAAAGTGACGTGGCGTGAGATTATGATTTTGCCAGTGGATAGCTTATAACACAAGTATCCCCTATGGTTCGACGGAAAACCTAGGAAGGCGCACGGAGTGAATCGAGGTGCTAATTTGTGGGGGGGGGGGGCGTGGATGTCACATTTGGTAACAAAGACAACCGAAAATTCTAAGGTAGTCATAGGTAGGGATGCGTCGGTAGAGAATTTTGGTGGGTGCCCTATTTTGAATCGCACGGGTAGGTAAGATGTTAAGAATGTGTTCTACCATTTTCAATGTATATACCTAAAAGGTAGGGGAAGAGACGCATGAAAAAGAAGGGTACAAATCATATTATTAATGGTGCGGAGAATTCTTTCGGCTTTACCATTTTGAGGGGAGGTATGGGGGCACGAGAAACGAAAGATCATGCCATTAGCCGCACAAAAATTATGAAAAATGGAATTATTAAATTCACGACCATTATCACATTGAAACGTTTTGATGTCTTTTTCAAATTGTGTTTTAACCATTGTACGAAATTCAATGAATGTGGAGAACACTTGAGATTTGAGTTTGAGCGGATAGACCCAAAGGAAGTGAGAGAAATCATTCAAGAACACCAAATAATATTTATGGCCTAGGTTGCTAGTTATAGGAGAAATCCATAAATCCGCATGAATAATATCAAAGGGAGAGAAATTACTACTTAGAGAAAACGTGAATGGAAGTCTAACATGTTTCCCTAGATGACAAGAGGAGCAATTATGGGAAATTGTTCCTTTATTACAGTGGATTAATTTCGATTTCTAAGAGAATAAAAAACATGAACACCCGGATGACCAAGTCTACTATGCCACGTTGATGGAGATATTGTAGCTGAGGCGATGGGAGGAGTGACATGGGCAATAGGCTTTGATAGGAAGGGATAGAGGTTCCCTTTGCTATTGCATCTGGTAATAAGTTTCCCCGTATGTAGGTTTGTTATAGAAAAACCAAATGGGTCAAAATTGATGGATACAAAATTGTTGGTGACAAATTTTCCAACGGAGATTGGGTTCTTGATGATATTAGGGGCATACATGATGTTTTTAAGGTAGAATTGGGGATGCGGTGATGGGGTTAGTGTGTGTCCAAACTATTGTATTTGAATGCGATTACCATTTCCGACCATAATAGATAGAGGATTATTAAAATAGTGCAGTTGAGAAAGATTACCAGAATTGTTGGTGAGGTGAAATGTGACACATATATCCATATACCATGCATTATCGGGCTGTTGGAGAGTCAATGGGCCAAAAACCTGGCCCAAATCGGTTAGGGTAGGGCCTGGAGCGGGTTGATTGGCCGCTGGAAATTGGGTCTGACTACTGTGGCCCATCGGCTGGTTTGGAGTCGGCTGCTTGGTTGCCAGAGATTGGGCCTAATGGCTGTGGCCCATCGGCTGTGCATCCAGGTTGTTGGGTCGTTGCTGTAGCCACAATTGTTGGTGGGCCGCAGCTGCTGGATAGTTGGCCCTGAATGTTGGGCTCTTGCTGGAGGCCCAGTACCCATCCAGCCTGCCAGGACAGTGGTGGTTTGTCTTTGTCATGATGGCTGCCGGAGAGTGGGTAAAAGAAAAAAAATAGGGGAGGAGGGGGGGCTTCGGAACGTATACGAGGTGTATGTAGGGCCGTATACGAGGTGTATAACGGCTTAGAGAGGTTGTATACGGGCACTGTCAGTCGCATACTAGGTGTATATCGACTTAGGCAAGCTGTATACAGGTAGTATAGAGTGGTAAGTAGGGTATATCATTCGTATACATGGTATATATCGGCGTGTATAGGATGTATACGAGGGGTATACGGCATGCTGGAGAGATAAAGAAGGTAATAGGGTTGTATATCTGTAGTATATCAGCAGTATACGAGGTTGTTTGTAGAATTGGGGGGTTGTGCAGCTGTATATCTGCGTATATCAGAGGTATATCATCGGTATACGGGCGGTTTGGCGCCGGAAATGGAGAGATAAGGGTGGCCGAAATTAGGTTTTAGGTAAGGAATGATTTTTGGCTCTGATACTATGTAGAATTGTATTAATCTCCCTTGGGGAGTCTTTCTCATTAATACAAATATATATAGTGTGTACAATGTGGAATCCTAATACAATAAGGATCTTATTTCTACCATAATTATACAACACTAATAATTATAAAATATATGATGAATATCCTCTAATATTCACTAATAGAAAAGATCATATTCAAACATGTCCCTGGAATGCTAACCTTTTTTCTCTATGATAACAAGACATTAATTTTTAATCTTTTACTTGAAATGTTATTGATGATACTATTTTTTTGTTTTTCAAATAGTGTTCGGCATTCACATTTGGTCTTGACAAATTTAGATTTACGTCGCATAAAGCCTAGTAAAACGAGAGTCGTATTCTATTAGAATTTTCTTCATACCTTAAGTGGTCCTCAATAAATTTATATTTGTGTCGCGTAAAATCTAGTAAAAGAAGAGTCGCTTTTTATCAGAATTTTCTTCATACCCTAATTCAAATCTTAAATTCCTAATTAAAAATAAAAGGATCATATTCATCTCGCGACAACTCTCTGTGCGATCGATGACACCATCTATATACATATTCATGATATGATCGATCCAAAGAAAATGTTATCCCTTGTAAAGTACAGTTTAGAATTTAGGTTAGCAATTAAACAAATCTTGAATTGTATACACACCTCTGTTATTATCTCACTTTCCACAACTAGAACTTCCCAACTCATACACGGAATCCCTTTAACAAAGCTAGAAATTAAAGTGCCACCAATTTCACATCATACAGAATAGATCAGACACTTATCTTTAGAGATATTCATATTTAGGTATTTAAAGTGAATGTTCATACCTTCATTTTTTTTCTTTTTAGTAGATCTTTTTATTTCCTTTAGTGCTTTTCGTTATTATGCTTTCTTAAGTATACCTTTTTTTCTTTTTTATTTCTTTATTGTTTGAGGAAGAATGTGCTAGAATTATACTCCTCGCGTCCCCAAAATAATGAAACTATTTCATTATCAATCCATTTAAAAAATGATATCTTTTTAATTTTACAAATATCTAACTTGAATTTTTATGTTACTCTTAATACTATGGCATATTCAAAAACTAAGTTTCAAAATTTTTATAGCCACACAAATATTATGGTATTTCTAAAACTACAAATTTCAAATGTATTTATATTTTTCTTAAATTTCATACCTAGTCAACTACGCTTTATAAATTGAAACAAAGAAGATACAATTTGATCAAAGAAATGAATAAGTATGTACGAGAGCGAGCTAGAAGGTTACCTGCGAGCTCAGCTAAACCCAATAACATTAGTCAAATCTTATAGTATAGATTAAAAAATTTATAAAATATCTATAGTTACTAACACTTAATATAATTATTCTAAAATTTAAAACTCATAAAATTTAAATTTTAACTTAGTCTCAACCCTCAATTATTTAAAAAGCCAGAGGAAAAAAGATTAGTGGACATCAAGTGGTCATGACTTGTTACAGATAATGTATTTTATGAGCCCTTCAATTGTATCCCATAAGAAAATCTCTCTGATAAACATCTTGTCGATGATTCGATTTTCACATATTATTTAGAAATACGGTTTTTTTTCTTTTCTTTTTACTGTTTCTTTCTGGATTGTTCAAAGTAACACACCCCACAGTTCAACATCATCCCTTACACTTGTAACTTGTGCCACTATAAATACAGAACCTATTTGCTTTTGTGCTCTTCACTCATCACCAAAGAAAAGAAACAAAGAGAAATTAAAAGAAAAATAAAAGAAGAGATCCAATATGGTTGGCTTTTCGAAAGTAGTTGCAACTGTTCTCCTTATGTTGATGCTGGTTTCTGCTACTGGTAATTAATTTATTTTCTTTCTCGTTTGGTTCTTTAAATATATATATATAACGAAGCTATTCTTGTGGTGTTAATATGTTCACTCCCTTTTGTTTCAGTTCATATATCATACTTTCCTTCTTTATCCGTTCATTAAAGAATGTCTTCACTCTTAATTCGTTCTAAAAAATGATCACACCTTTAAATTTGAAAATAATTAACTTAGCTCTTGCTACTTTTACTTTTATTGAGAGGCTTCTGTAATAACATACAAATGATATGATTAGATCACACATTTTAAATTATTTTAACTTCCATGCACAATTCAAACTGTATTATATAAATCAAAATAAAATAATTATATGAGCATTACACTAAGGACCATGGTTTGTCCGTTGTTAGAACTCTCCATCAGATAAACATGAGTATTTGGTGCAATTTTATTCTGGCAAATGGAATGATAGCCAGAAGAATTATTCAATTGTTGCTAAGGAGATCCTTGCGATAGTTAAGAGTGTTTTAAAATTTGAAGGAGATTTATATAATCAAAGTTTCTAATAAAAACAGATTGTCACTTGGCTAAATTTATGTTTAATAAAGATTGTAAACATGCTTTCTAAACAAATGTTTGCTAGATGGCAGATTCTATTAGCCCCGTTTGATTTTGAAATTCATTATAAAAAGGGTTGGATAATAACCTCCCTGATTTTCTTACAAGGGAGTATTTAAGTTCATAACTTTGTTTATTCATGTGCAGGATGAGGCCGAACTGGCGAGGTAACCCCAACTCTTATAGAGGCAAGGGAGACAGAGGAGCAGGAAGAGGTAATACTCTCATTCAAATGGGAAACAAAAGGCTTATAGCCGAGGATATCTCAGAACCATCCAGTAGTAATAAGGATAGTCCCTTATACCAAAAGATCATGGATTTTATAAAATCCCAAGATACAGGTAAAGGTGATAATACCTTCATATTCTGATGTTACACAGGAAAATGATCAGGATGATACAGATTCATGTGAACAGAATGATTATAAAGAAGTTATACTTCTGTTGGATAATAAAGACCTTCAATGGAAGGATGATCTTTGCCAGATAATGCAAAGGTATTTGGACACCTTTTCATATCCTACCTATTTATAAATCTAGGATGCATTACGAGACAATACTCTCATCGACTGGATCGGCTGAAATACAACATTATTATCTAGGACATACCAGAAAGGTTTATAACTTTTCAGAAATAATTATTAAAAAGATATTTACTCTAGAGGACCGGGGAATTAGCACTCCGAGGGAAAGGAAATATCTTCACCCAGAGCAAAAGGTCCAATTTAATTACTGGAATTATATTGATGGCTTTAACAAAGTTTTTCTTTACGAGAATCCTAATAGGAAACAGTCGTGGTTTATAAAAATTGGTGCTAATGTTTATAAACAACATATACCAAATTGGTTTTGTCAATGGTGGATCAATTATGGACCATCTGTCACAATTTTACCTCAAACATTCAAAAGTTTATATATATAATCGATTAAAGTTTCTCCCAAAGTAGTAGAATGGGAAAATAATGAGATATTAATAAAAGAAATTGTTAATATGCATTTCTTTGTTGAATTTTCTATCCCTTGGATAATGAAATGGTCCATTGAGGTGGGTTATACCCCGCAGTATATACCATGTATTTATAGGACTTTTTATACAAAGTTCTAAAAAAAACTCATTCAAAAGACGAAGTAGGGAACTCTTCACAGTCGGGATTTAATAGATCAGATTACCACCACAATAGCTCATTATAAGGAGCTGAAACAAAATGGAAGATGCTTCCACTTCAGATAAGTCCAAAGGAAAAGAAAAGATTTGAATAAAGTCAGGACAAGGGACCCAGCGGAATCATTCTATGGAAGAAGGCGAACCTGCTTTTATAAATGCGAATCTACTTTAATAAAAGTAGCTTTTTACTTTTCTTTGTTGGTCATGTAATAGGCCCTTTACTTTTGTCTTTTTATCTTATCAGCAGAATCTGCTTTAATAAAGCAGAAATAATTGTAACTTTTACTCTTTTTTTTGTCGGCCACATGCAGTGGGCCTTTACTTTTTATTGTGTCGGCCATAAGTATGAATTATTGGCCATAGTACTGTGTGCTTTCGATCCTCTATATAAAGGATCATTATTTTAGTTTCAAATGGAGGCTTTCATAAGCTACTACCCCTCTCTCACTACTTTGTAAAAACCTCGCTCTAAATAAGAAGCTTAAAGTTTGTTGCATATCTCTTCCTCTGTTGAGCACGATCAATTGGGATAAGGAACAACAACACAAGAACAGAATGTTGTTTATTCTCTAGCTATTAATATTATAAAGCATTTCACTGGTCGATGGTCAGATGACAGTGGGAATATTAGGACGATGCTCCCAAACCTAAGATGTAAGACCCTTAGCTCATTTAGGTGGTATAAGGATGTAATCCTTAGTAGGGTGATAGAATTACCCGAGTGTAATCACACATAATGGAAGTCCAAGTTTATAGATGGATTACCTAGTCTTTTTGCTGAAAAGGTTCAGAAAGCTCTGAGACAATGAGGTGTTAGTATCAATTAAGGCTGTCTAGTGGGCCGGTTCAGCCCGATCCCCACCCGACCCGTCCCATTTATCGCCCCGACCCCTCTAAAAATCAAAATGATATTATCGGTGTGGGGGATAGAACTCGGGACGAGACTAGAGCTCATCCCGCATGTCCCGATCTCAGTTATCTCGCCCCAAGTCTCGATCCGACCTGTCCCATCCCGACCCCTCATGTTTTGCAAAAAATAGTCGTTGTACAACGGTCAAATTTAGATTTTGGCCGTTGTGCAACGTCTATAACAACCATTTTGCCCCCCCCCCCCCACCCCATAAACCCCATATCCCTTTAATAATTATTTTAACCCCTAAGTTAGTATATTTACACTTTAATCCTATTTCTCAACTATTAATACCTCATTCTCCTCTTTATTTTTCTCACAAATCTTCCTACCATCTCTCTAATCTCTATATCTATCTCTCTACAAGTCTACATTGCCTACTAAATATTATATTTTATTTGTTTATTTATATCAAAGTTCAAAAATTGGGAGTGAAGTTGGCAACTAGCTTGAGGATCATCATCCATCGAGCAAAGTTTCAATTTTCAACCTCGATTACATATCGACGTTACGTCGGCGTTTGGTACCTTCGTTCCTTCTTTAAATTATTATTGTTACTTAATTTTAATTATTGTACTCAATTTCATTATCTTTAGTTATTTATTTGCATAATTATAATGGAATGAATTTGACTTTTTATTTCTGGTAGAGGTACTAGAGGTAACAGGGGTAAGGGTGCATCTTCTAGTAATCATATTCCTAGTCCCGATGATTTCACTCATGTAGATGAAACTAATTTTTAATAATATTAATATATCATTAGATCATGAGGTATATTAATAGTGCACCTCCACGTCAGGCTCAGACTGAGCCTCAGCCTGAAACTGAAACATGAATGTCTTATATTTCCCCTAGTATGAGTCGAGGCCCAAGACAACAAAAATTAAAAAATCACATGCATGAAATTTTTTTGATAGGGACATTTATAATCAACTAGTTAGATGTAAAATTTGTCAAGAAGTTTATAAATTTAAAATCGAAAAATGTCATGGTGGGACGGGAGGTTTATTGAGACATGTACAAAACGTTCACAAAGCTAGATATAACCAATACCCGGCTGAAAATTTGGGTGTGCCAATGCCTTTTGAGTCGGGACAATGTTCACATAGCCGAACCCGGCCCACTGGCCACCCCTAGTTACAATCAATAACTTTATTTTTCTAAGATAATTGAACATTGGCCGAAATAGCAATAATTTGGGGGGTTAGTTTTTTGCTCTTGATACCATGAATGAAATATTTTTCATATCTCATTTCATTTCAAGATTACAATATATATATATACACACATACAAAATCAATCTAGATTAAGAATATGCTAATCATCCTAATTACATAATATTTAATTTAATTACATAAGTATGATTTGAGATAGTTTTGATATGATGGAGATAAGTTTGATGTGATGAAGATAATTATGTCCATAATTATCCTAACAAGTATGAATTAATCAGTGTTTCCTCGTTTGTCATGAAATAAGAACGACCATTTGAACTCAAGAAACAGAATTGTTTTGTTCTGTTTCTTGGGAGTTAATGGTTTGCTATGTTTAATGTTGTTGGGCAACTTATAATTGCAAAGTAGAAAACTTTTTTTACTTTGTACTAATATTACACATTGTCTTCTTGTATCTTTTCTTCTTAGAATAATCTGTTCGGAAAAGGGTCAAAAATGTTCTTTAATGTATTAGAAATGATTAAAAATGTCCTTCCACTTATTGAATTTATCTGTTTGACCGAACTTTAAAATCGGTTTATTTTGAAAAATATTTTTGGTGAAAAGCAGTTCGTCTATGAAAATTAAATTTAAAAACACTTTTGAGCATCAATTAGTGTCTGACCAAGCTTCTAAAAAGTGTTTCTCTATGTATGTTTCTTCAAAAGTATTTTTTTTAAAGTATTTTGAGAAAAAATACTTTTTTTAGCTTTCGAAAAATAGCTTTTGCTGCTTCCAGAAGCACTTATTTTCTCAAAAACATAATCAAACATTTTTAAATTTGCCTCTCCTTCCACCTATTAGATTAAAAATGCTCCTATTGTATTAAAATGGCTCAAAAATATCTTTCTTCCACTTATTAGATTAAATTTGCTTAAAATGCTATTTTACGGCTTAAAATTACCCCTCAATTAACAAAATAATTATTTGACATTTAATTAATTTTTAAACTCGTGAGATTTACTTATTGGTCCACATGAATTCTGACCTAACCCGAAGGACCCGGCCAATCCATGACACAACCCAATAACAAATTCACTTCAAGTGGACAATTCGCACAAATGTCACTATTTTGGGATGGTCTTTAATTTTTGTCCCTCAAATAACAGGTTTTTAATTTTTTATCCTTCAGCACTTTAACTAACAAAAAAGTGGCCGAAAATACTTATGACATCAAAAAAATTAAAACAAAAATCGGATCTATGAACTAATTTCGTAAGGCAAGATTTCAAGAAACTATGTCTATTCGGATAAAGGTACATAGAAATTATGTCTTGTCCACTATAGTTTTGTAGAAAAAAAATTATGTCGAACAGGGCATAGTTTCTATGTAACTTTGCCGCACAAGATATAGTTTCTACAAAATCTTGCCTTGCGAATTAGACTACACAACTATACCGGATAAGACATAATTTTTATGTACCTTTTCCGAATATATAGATATAATTTCTATGAAATCTTGTCTTGCGAAATTGTAAATCTTGCCTTGCAATTTTTTTTTACTCTACTGGGATTGAAATCATAATATCTGACTTTGTAAAACAATGAATAAGAGTATTTTGATTCATAAATTTCCATTAAATGAAAAGCGGAAGCAAAAATTAAAAATCCAACGATTTGAAGGGTTAAAATTAAAGACTAAGGTAGCTAAGCGATAAAGTTATTTTCACTGTTTTCAAACAGTTCCGGTTGGTGGAAACATAACCATTCATTAAAAGTATGACTAATAACCTAAAAACGAGATAGGTTAACTTGTTAAAATACACTGTTAACAATTGTCCATTTTCTGGAGTTGCTGTTAATTATGAGATGTTTTGCTGTGTGATATGAACTAATCAGTGTTTTCTCGTTTGTTTTTGTGCTTATTTGTAAAGAATTAACGACCATATGAATTCAAGAAAATTAATGGTTGCAAAACTTCTTTTAATTTGTATTATTTACTTTACTTTATTACTTATACTATTAATAAGAGAGAGTGAAGGAGCTTCTGGTCAATGTCATACAATTTAAATAGAAAGGGTATTTATGTAATTGTATCGAGTTAGAGCAGCTTTTTTGCTGAGATGGTGGGACTCAAAACTTCTCACACGTAATTTTAAAGACATGTGTACAAAACCTGGGCCCACTTGAGTTTCACATTTCACACACAATTACGTGTCAGATACTAAATTTTTTTATATCCAACTTTCTGGCTTACGCCAGACTATTTATGTAGATAGTAGTATCAGTTTCTTAACACTACTACCAGTAAATCACGGGATGCGCCTGAATGACCAGGGTTTGAGAACAGAGCAATTTATATCACCTACAAGGTATAAAGTGGGAGATTGAAGGGTGCTTCATTTGATATGATACATTGAACAATAATGAAGTGGAAGATTGAAGGGTGTTTGTAAATTGAGTATTTCATTATAAAATTATCTATAAATTGATAAAGTATTAATTAATATATAAATTAATAATTATTAATTTATCAATTAATTAATATCTCTTTTAATTAATAAATTTTGGTGGTCCCAAGAGCATTAATTTATAGAGTTTCTAATGTATCAGAAATGGAGAATTTATGGAGATGTATTATTAAGGATGAGAGAATATTGGGATGGGATAAATTTGAGAAAATTGATATAGTATTATTTTAGGTGAGACAATATGAAATATTATTATATACTTAATTATGAGAGATATTTTATGAAATTCATATACAGTGTAATTAAAAAGTTAAAATAAAAATAAATTGTATTATGTAATTTTTTGCAATTAGTTGTAATTTTTTTAAAATAACTTATCTATATTTTGTGTTTGTGTGATTTTCTTTTCAATGTGAATTCAGCATAATAATATAAAGAATGTATTTGGTTTACATTGGATAAAATTTAATTTCTAATATTATCTTGACTTTTGAAAAGACTTTGAGAAAAACACTTTGGAGAAGGGCATCTTTATTATTTTGATATTTTATTACAGGATTAAATTTTTTCGGGATTGTTATCCCAAATTGAGTGTGATATAAAATAACACAATAATTATTGATACAAATAATCTCGAAATTACAAATCGCAAGAGTCAAACGCTTAATGAAATGCTAGATAAAATAATATCTTATTTTCTCTCGAAATTGTTATTTCTTATTCTACTAAGCCAAATGACTCTTAAAATCATGAATATGGGATCCCTACTAGATCTAGTCAATTAATTTTGGATATTTTGATTAAAATCAATGGAGAAATTCAATGATTTCTTTAAACAAAATAAAAGTTGAGGTGAACCGGAAGAAAATAGAATATATGTATATAAAAATTTGTATGTCACTTCTTTTTCTTTTATATCTTTTTAGAATTCTTCTCTTGATCAATATTTTTTCACATAATATCTCATAGTTTAAGTTTTATAACTCTATTTTAGATATTTAGATTATTGTTAGCTGAATCCCCACACTCGATGAATCTGCATTCCCAAATCTATATCTAAATCTACATCTGTATTATACATCTGCGCTGAAGTCTGAGCAACCTAACTTGCGTACATAAAATGTTTCCACTATTTCGAAGCAAAGGGTGTTATTTTTTTCCCCTTGAAGCGCAGCCTCCTTTTCTCTCAGCAAAAGGCAGCCATTGTTGCTCAAAACAAATCAACATGGCGAAAGATGAAAGCAAGGAGGAAATCGGAACCAATATCGTAGAAAGAAGAGAAAAAGATGAGGATGAAGGAGAAACAAGTGAAGAGATGAAGCCACGGAAAAAAATACAACTTAGAGGTTCAAATTGGATGTTTAAGTCAAACATTCCGATTTCAAATCATATCCAAATGAGACCTTAGTTTCAACTATTACTCACTCTATTTCAATTTATGTGATACATTTTTTTAATCTGTTACTAAAAGAATGATACATTTATATATTTAAAATTAATTTAATTTATAATTTTTCCTTTTAGCCTTAATAAAATAATTCGGTTGAGATATTGAGTTTTATAATTTACTGCTTTTGCCTTCCTTTCAGAGTTCCCAAATTAAAAAAATAGTAAGCATAGAAGTGACTCAGCCAATTTGAGATTTCCTACCTTCGCTGACCTATTGCGTGATAAAAAGAAGAAAATATGAAAGAATAATAAACGGAGGGGCGGGGCAAATAACATAAAGAAATGAGACTTATTTCTAAGTGGTTCATGCGGCTAAGTTGGACTGAAAATTCTTGTGTGGTTCAAGAAAGGCAAATGGAAACCGATCAAAAACCCGAATCACTTGACTAACCCATTTATAGTCCATTTATATTGGTTGGGATGACTGAAATCAATCAGAAGGGCAAATCATTTATAGCCACATAAATAGATATTTTAATTTTTTTTTCTTTTTTAAATTTTATATTTAATTAAATTATATCACATATATTGCAACTGAAGGAGTAATTAATTGAGAACAAAGATGTTCCATTTTGCAAATTTGACCCTTTTCCTTTTTTTTTTTAACTGGGATTAATGATATTATTCCAAACAAAGGGTTAACCGCCCGCAACTTGAAGCGCCTCCTCCACTCTCCATTGTTGTTGTTACTCAACAAAAGCAACCAGAAAAACAATGGCCGAAAATGAATGCAAAGAGGAAGTAGTAACCAAAATCATACAAGAAAAAAGTGAAGAGATGAAGCCATGGGAGCAGCACTCTGCTGTTATAAGCATACGTCGTTTCGATTACAACGCTTCTTCTTCTCTCCTTTGCCATTCCCATTCTGGGTTCCTCATCACTTGTCCCATCAGTTAGTTCTATTTCTTGATATTTGCTTTTTTTTATTGAATATTTGAGGCTCAAATGAATTTTCATTTAGAATTTATTAATTTAGAACCCATTGACCCAACAACAACATACCCAGTGTAATCCTACAAGTTGAGGTCTGGGGAGGATAGATATACACATATCTTACCTCTACCTTTCTCTAGCTACCAAGGTGGAGTTAAGATGTGTACATTCTACCCTCCCCAGATCCCAGTTGTGTGATTTCACTGGATATGTTGTTGTTGTTGGTTTTACCTCTACCTTTGTGGCTGAGGCTGTTTCCGATAGACCCTCAGCTCAAAAAACATAGTCAATAAAAGATTGCAAGAAAATATGACAACAAAAATATCAAGATATAGAACAAATAAAATAATACAAACATAGGAATAATGATCAACACAATACCTAAATACTACTACTTAGAGCCCAGTGACTCAAAAGGACTAAAATTCCAAATCCATAAGCTTCAATTCCTGGCTCTGCCTACCACGGTATAGCAAACCCGACTCGTTTAGGATTGAGGATTAGTTGATTGATTGTGTAATTGATTTAGCTTTTCAAGTATATTAGCTAGGGAACTGATAGTGTGTGGCAAATGGTGTGTTGTTGAATAAAGATTCACTAGATTCCTTCTTATAATCGGAAAAGTTGTGATCTTGCTAGCTAAAATGTGTCCACTAGATTATGGGTTTTACAAAACCCATAATTTGGATTAAAATACAAGTTATGTATTAGTATTGGTATGAAAATGGGCTCGAATTGAGGGGATTGAATGCATAGGGTTCGTATAGCTAACCTGACTAGTTTAGGATTGAGGATTAGTTGATTGATTTAAATTGATTTAGCTTTTCAAGTATATTAGCTATATTGTGTGTTGTTGAATAAAAAATCACTAAATTCCTTCTTATAATTGGGGAAGTCGTAATCTTGCTAGCTAAAATGTGTCCACTAGATTATGATTCATATAGCTGGCCCTGACTAGTTTAGGATTGAGAAATCGTTGGTTGATTTAGCTTTTCAAGTTTATCAGCGAGGGAACTGATATTGTGTGGCAAATGGTGTGATGTTGAATTAAAAATCACTAAATACTTTCTTATATTGGAAAAAAATGTAATCTTGCTGGCTAAAATGTGTTCACTCGATCATGGGTTTTACGAAACCCATAATTTAGGCTAAAATACAAGTTATGTACTAGTATTGGTATGAAAATGGCTCGAATTGAGCGGATTTGATGCATAGGGTTCGTATTGCAGATTCAGACCAGTTTAGGATTGAAGAGTAGTTTATTGATTGAAATTGGTTTAGACTTTCAAGTATATTAGCTAGGGAGCTGATGTTGTGTGTCAAATGTGAGTTGTTGAATAAAGATTCACTAGATTCCTTCTTATAATTGGGAAAATTGTGATCATGCTTGCTAAAATGTGTCCATTATATTATGGGTTGTACAAAACCCATTATTTGGGTAAAAAGATGAGTTCTGTACTAGTATTGGAATGAAAATGGGCTCGAATTGAGGGGATTGGATGCATAGGGTTCGTAATAGTAGACTCGGACTAGTTTAGGGTTGAGGAATAGTTGGTTGATTGAAATTGATTTAACTTTTCAATATATAGCTAGGGAACTGATATTGTGTGCCAAATGGTGTGTTGTTGAACAACAACAACATACCTTGAGAGTAAGTTGTACGCAGACCTTACCTCTACCTTTGTGGGGTAGAGAGGCTGTTTCCGATAGACCCTCGGCTCGGAAAAAAATGTTGAATAAAAATTCATTAAATACCTTCTTATATTGAAAAAAATGTAATCTTGCTGGCTAAAGTGTGTTCACTCGATCATGGGTTTTACGAAACCCATAATTTGGGTTAAAATGCAAGTTATGTACTAGTATTGGTATGAAAATGGCTCAAATTGAGCGAATTTGATGCATAGGGTTCGTATTGCAGATTCCGACTAGTTTAGGATTGAGAAATAGTTGATTGATTGAAATTGGTTTAGAATTCCAAGTATATTAGCTAGGAAGCTGATATTGTGTGTCAAATGGTGAGTTGTTGAAGAAAGATTCACTAGATTCCTTCTTATAATTGGAAAAGTGTAATATTGCTGGCTAAAATGTGTCCACTAGATTTTGGGTTGTACCAAACCCATAATTTGGGTAAAAGATGAGTTAATGTTGTAGTATTGGAATGAAAATGGGTTCGAATTGAGCAGATTGGATGCATAGGGTTCGTATAGCATATTCTGACTAGTTTAGGGTTGACGAATAGTGATTGATTGAAATTGATTTAGCTTTTCAAGTATTTCATCTAAGGAACATTTGATATTGTGTGGCAAATAACGTGCTATTGAATGTAGATTCACTAGATTCCTTCTTATACTGGGGAAAAAGATGTAATCTTCCTGCACTCAAGGGTGTAATCCTAGTGGTCAATGAAGTGAGTTGAGAATCATGAGGTATCAGGTTCAAATGCCAACATAAATACTAGGTAAATTATTCCCATCTGTCCAAGGCATTGAGAGTTACCCGGTCTCAGCTTCAAATGCACAGGGTTCGTATAGCAAACTTGCACTAGTTTAGGATTGAAGAATCGTTGATTGGAATTGATTTCGATTTTCAAGTATATTAGCTAGGGAATTGATATTGTGTGTCAAATGGTGTGCTGTTTAATAAGGATTCACTTCCCTTCTTATAATTGGAAAAGTGCAATCTTGCTAGCTAAAATGTGTCAACTAGATTATGGGTGGGTTATAAAGACAAGTTAGTGTACTAGTATTGGAATGAAAATGGGCATGAATGGAGCGGATTGGATGCATATGGTTCGTGTAGCCTACCCGACTAGTTTAGGAATAGTTGATTGATTGAAATTGATCTAGCTTTTCAAGTATACCAGTCAGGGGACTGAAATTGTGTGGCAAAACCAGAAAGCAGATGTAGCAGCAAATCAGAGATGGATTAGGGCTTTTGGTATCCCTCTTCACGCTTGGTCTGAAAGCACTATGAAATTTATTGGGGGTAGCTGGTGGCTTTCTTGGTATAGACGAAGATACTAAGAAGAGGAATCATATTCTTTGGGCTCGCATCTGTATACCGGCAGGAACCCACGATCTTTCTTATAAGATTAATTTGAAAGTAGGAGATAAGTCTTTTGAGATTTCCATAGTTGCCGATGCTTTCTCCAAGTTCTCTAACGCAAGTTATTGTAAGAGTCAGGGTTATAACCAGCGGTACAAGCTGTCACATGCATCGACTTTCAATTCTGATGAGGGCACTAGGGTTGGGCCAAATGATAATTCGAATTCGAGCCAAGTTACTGACCAATTCAAGCCAAATTCTCTGGCCCATATCTTTTACTCAAGGAGGAAAAAAGGGAAGTCACATGTTAATAAAGGAAAAGTAACTTTAAAAGAGTGGAAACCTACTGGGCCGGCCCAACTCAAACCTGCATCCCACTCTAATAACTTAAATCAATCCAAGAAACAAGTTGTGGGCGGATCAGAGTCTTCTACGTCTCAGAAACCACAACAACTTTCTCAAATTCCTACAAAATCTACAGACGAGTGTGAAGGATATGCTGATGACGAAGCTGATTTCATGCAACCCTTACCTCTCCTCTCTCTCCCTCCTCTTCAATCAGATTATTTAATGGGATGCCCACAAGTTATAGGTCTGCCGTCTCTAGGCAGCAGTGACACTTTGTCTCTATATTGTTATGGTGACAATCTAGTAGAGCAGCAATTTATCTCAAGTCCGACAATCATTGAAACCTCTCATTGGACCAAGATCGTAATGACCAAAGCATGCAAAGCCTTTGGGGTCAACTCAGTTGGATTTGAGCATGAAATTTTTGAGATGATCCTACGGATGGAACAAAGAAGAAAATTACAAATTACAGAGATGAAAGGGAAAGATAAACAGAAGAAAAGTACAAAGGATAGGGGTGAAATTGTAGCCAAGAGATTGGAGTGCACTGTCAACTACGAGAAGAGGGGTCAAACAGGGCCAGGTTCCATAAGGCCTTTTCCGAATGAAAGTGAAAATTATAGCTGGAATGTCAGGGGGCTTAGTGATATAAGCAAAAGAAGCACCATCCATCTACTTGTTCAGAAATGGAAACCCGATATTTTGTGTTTACAAGAAACTAAAACAGATAGTTGCTTTGTGGCACGGGCAAGACATATTTGGGGCTCTAGATGGGTCGAATGAGTTGAATTGAAAGCAAGTGGCACTAGGGGAGGTATAATTGTTATGTGGGACAAAAGACAATGGAAATGCTTAGACTCTTATCAGGGGCGACACACCATCATTGCCATGTTAGATGGTATACATGTGGACTTCAAGTTATGGGTGTATGGTCCTCACACAAACTTGAAAAGGTTGGATTTGTGGGATGAGTTGGCTGCTATAAGAGGTTTATGGGCGGAATGTTGGGTTATAGGTGGTGACTTTAATGTATGTAGATTTGAACATGAGAGACATAATTGTACAAGGAGATCAAGAGCAATGAAGAGCTTTTCTGCCTTTTTCCAGGATATGGGTTTAGTTGATCTACCTTTACATGATGCTGCTTACACTTGGACTAGAGGAGAGGACTCTTTACAGGCTTCAAGAATTGATAGATTTTTGATTTCCTCTGAGTGGAATGAAATTTTTGGGTGGCTCTACTAAGAGTCCTGTCCGACCATAGGCCCTTAGCTTTGGAAAGTGGTGACTGGACTTCTGATCATACTTCAAATTTGAAAATATATGGTTGCAACAGGATGGATTTCATGATATGATCTATCAATGGTGGCAAGGATATATTGTTAATGGCTCTTCGGATTTCATTCCCTCACATAAACTAAAATTCTTGAACAAGGACCTTACTACTTGGAATAGGGAGGTCTTTGGAAAGCTTAATGCAAGAATCAACAAAGCTATGGATGATCTCCTGTTAGCAGAACAAGCAACTGAAAGAAGGGGATTGACTCAAATAAAAAAGAATAGGATCCTGCGGTTAAAACTAGAGATCCAAAACCTAGCAAAAGCAGAAGAAACTTCATGGTGACAAAAATCTAGGTGCATGTGGTTGAAGGAAGGAGACAAAAACACTAAGTACTTCCAAAGAGTAGCCAGCTCTCACAGGAGATACAATCACATTGACAGGATACAGGTTGGCTATAACTTGATTGAAGGGAAAGAGCAGGTGCAAGAAGTAATTCTTGATTTCTATCAAGATTTATACTCTGAAAATGAACCTTGGAGGCCCACAATTTCTTTTGAAGGTATGGGTGGCCTGAGCACAGATGAAAAGAATGATCTGGAAAAAGCTTTTGAAGAAGAAGAGGTTTTGAATGCTATCAACAGTTGTGCCCCAGATAAAAGTCCAAGACCAGATGGCTTCTCAATGGCTTTTTATCAGAAGTGTTGGAGTATTATCAAGCTAGATATCTTGGGTGCGCTCAACCACTTTCACAGTAATTGTCACATGGTGAAATCCTTCAATGCTTCTTTTATTGCACTTATCCCAAAAAAGAAAGGTGCAATAGAACTAAAAGATTTTAGGCCTATTAGCCTTATTGGTAGTGTGTACAAGATCTTGGCCAAATTGCTTGCTGAAAGACTTAAGAAGGTGATAGGAAGTCTAGTCTCTGGTTGTCAGAATGCCTTTGTTCAAGGAAGGCAAATCTCTGATGCAACTCTCATTGCAAATGAAGTATTGGATTGGAAATAGAAAAGTGGCACCTCTGGTCTTCTCTTTAAGATTGACATAGAGAAGGCTTTTGACAAGTTGAACTGGTCTTTTCTTATCTCAATCCTAAGGCAGATAGATAGGATTCGGAGAAAGGTGGATTCGATGGATCAAATACAGCTTCTCCACAGTAAAGTATTCAGTGCTAGTAAACAGAAGTCCTGTGGGGTTTTCTCTCCTATGAGAGGCATCCGACAAGGAGACCCCCTATCACCTTTCTTAATTATTTTGGCGATGGAGGGGTTGAGTAAGATGTTAGAAAAGGCCAAACAATTACATTGGTTAGAAGGATTTATGATGGGCAGTGGATCTGGTCCAACAGTCTCTATATCACATCTCCTATTTGTTGATGATACCCTGATCTTTTGCGAAGCTGAAAAATCTCAAGTGCAAAACCTTAACCTCTCTTATGCTCTTTGAAGCCATCTCAGGACTCCACATTAACATGTCTAAAAGTGTCATTTATCCTATTAATGAGGTGCCTAACTTGGAGGATTTCGCTGATATTATGTGTTGCACAACTGGGTTTTTTCCAACAACATATTTGGGGTTACCTCTGGGTGCTAGCCACACATCAGTTAAGGCATGGAATGTTATCGTGGAAAAGTTTGAAAGAAGATTGGCTTCCTGGCAGCAACAATATCTCTCCCTAGGAGGCAGGGTAACACTTATTAATAGTGTTATGGATAGTATTCCCACTTATTTTATGTCCCTTTTTTCTATGCCAGATAAGGTGCGGAAGCGACTTGACAAGATTAGGAGAGACTTCCTTTGGGAAGGCAATAACGAGGACCACAAATTCCACCTAGTGAAATGAGCCAAAGTAACCATGCCAAAACAATTTAGAGGCTTAGGGATTAAAGACATGGCATTACATAACAAGTGTATAATGAAGTGGTACTGGAGGTATAATCAGGAGACAACTAGTCTTTGGAAGGAGGTGATTCAAGCAAAATTTGGTAGCGCTAGTCACTGGTGCTCTAATCAAGTTGCAACCCCTTATGGCACAGGAGTCTGGAAAGCTATAAGGAATTTGTGAGAGGTCTTCTCTACCAATGCTTCTCTCAAGGTGGGAAGTGGGGAGCATATCCGGTTTTGGAAAGACACTTGGTTGGGAAACATTCTTCTTATGAATGTTTTTCCAACCATCTTTCGAATTGCCTCCAACCCTGATTCAACCATATCTTAGTGTAGGGAAGGCAATGTTTGGAATCTGATTCTAAGAAGAAATCTAAATGATTGGGAGGTGGAAGATTTTATAGCGCTCATGGCCACCATACAAAGCAGCACAATCAATGATTAAGGCAGGGATAGGTTCACTTGGGGAAGTCGCAAGGATGCACCTATTCAGTCAAAGAAGGCTATTTGCATCTAACCTCAAAGAAGACACTTATTGATGTGTGGCCTTGGAAACTTATATGGAGAACTAATCTGCCTCAAAAATTTATCTGTTATGCTGAGTCGCTCTTAAAGGTTCATGTTTAACTCAAGATAATCTTATGAGGAAGTTCCATTTATCCAACAGATGCTACATGTGCTTGTGCTACTCAAAATCTATTAATCATCTGTTTCTTCATTGTACGGTGGCAACTAACCTTTGGAACATGTTCTTTTCTCTCTTTGGAATTGCTTGGGTCATGCCAGGCACCCTGAGAGAGGCTTTTGTGTGTTGGAACTCCTGGAAAGTTTGGAAGTCCATCAAAAAGATCTGGTCTTTGGTTCCTGCATGTATCTTGTGGTGCTTATGGTTAGAGAGGAACAAAAATGGCATCTCAACTCCAATCCCCATTCTTAGGGGTAGATGTTTGATTAGTCTTTTTAGTTGGGTCAACCTCTCCTCTGTAATTACTGTTGACTCTTTCCTATAATTTATCAGCTCCGTAGATCTATGTTGATTTAGGTAGCTTTTGGTTGTCCACTTGGGAGCTGATATTTTCTGTCTGTAATGTTGCATCTTCTTGGTGCTTTTGTTAATGATATCCTTCTTATTTCATCAAAAAAAATAAAATGGCATGCTGTTGAATAAAGATTCAGATTTTGTTTTTATGAAGTTAAAGATTCACTAGATTTCTTCTTATATTTGGGGAAAATGTGATCGTGCTAGGCTAAAATGTGTCCACTTTTCTTCTTTTGTTAGTTTTAACAGATACTTAAACTTTGAAAAGATTTTTGTGGTATGAACCTTCTTCAGCTAGTTATTGTGTAAAACTTTCTTAAAAAGTAGTTCTTAGGTGGGGTACTGTTTCGTGAAAAGTTAACTCAAAGGTTTTGTTCTGGGCAGTATAGAGAAGAATGAGAAGGTGATAATACTAAACTCAGGAAGTTGGGCTACTTTTGGGGTTTGTTGTTTACACTGTTATGTTGGTGTGCTTTTGCTTATTAGTATGAAGTACGTTGAAAATCATCTACTTTACTCAAGGATGAAACTGTCTGGGAGAACGGAAGAAATTTTGGATTCAAATCTGGACAAATGATTTGATTAAACTTCTATATACAGGACAGAAGGACTAGAACCTACTAAGCCAGGGAAAGAGGGTTACAAGAATAAAGCACATTTCATTCTTGAAAATTTTAATTATCAATGGGAAGGAGTTTGAAATGAGTTTTGCGCTATAGAGAACAGAACTTTTCAAAGAAAAGAGCTTAACTAAATGATAAATGAGAGGAGGAAATATCAGCGTAAAAGGAGGGTAAGTGGTTGACATAGAACAATTAGAGAGATATGTGTTTATAAGTTCTCCACCCAGAAAATATGAAAGTAAAATAAAATACCTTCTTAATCTTGAGCATATTGGGATTACATACAACATTCAAGTAGTGCTAGTTTCTATGTGGCTCTACTTTATGAACTCGGGAAATCATATAGAATAAATCATAGAACTACTTTACACAAGGGGATGGCCTAGCGGTCAATTAAGTGGGTTAAAACCTCAGAGACCAGGATTCAAATCTTAGCAGAAATAGTTTTTCCTTCCCATTTTCCTAAGCTTTACCCGCACTGTGCTGGTGGGAGATAGAAGGTTCCTAGTGGAATAGTCGAGGTGAAAGTAAGTTGGTCCTGACACCATCCTTTTAAAAAAAATTATAGAACTACTTTTGAAAAGTACAAGAATGTTCATGGCCCTTATTTTGAAAATTTGGAGTTACTCTACTCTCACAAGGTAAGAGTAAGGTCTGCGTACACTGTACCCTCCCCAGACCCCACCGGGTGGGATTAGACTGGGTATGTTGTTGTTGTTGAGTTACTCTACTCATTGTTCCAGTCTCTTTGGGGTAGAAAAGAATATGTGAAAGCTTCAAGATTCTTCTGCTGCTTTATTTCGCCAGTTTCTATTGATAACATCAATTATCTATTGTTTCACTGTATTTATATAAAGGGTGCATGCGTCTTTAGTGCCCTATTACTAAAAAGGTCAAGTCGTATGCTGAAGATAGGATTTTGGTGAAAGGTGGGATTTTATTCTAGTACTTTGAACTTATTTCTTAAAATGGATAATGCGAACAACTCCATTACTTTGCCTGATATCTCAGCTTCTATTTATGGCATAGCATGTCATGATTCAAAAAAAGGTTTACTCTTTGGTATTCCTAAGAGTTTTTCCCTTTTGTCCTCAGAGAGGGAGAAAAGTGCAACAAAAGAAGCTATACGTATCCTTGAAAAGGTTATTTTTTTGCTCTTCGGTACTTTCAATTCTTTATTTATTTATTTTTTTGAAAATATTTCTGGACAAGTTCTGCAGAACCTTTTTGGTGACATGGAAAGTTCTTTTAAAATTCATTTTTATTCAATGGTGTTAGTTTTACCATTAAAATTCATGTTATTTGTATTGCACCTACAAGTTGGTTTTAAATTTATCTATGTGACTCTTTTGTTGGAAAGAATGCTAAATATAGTTGGGATTTCTGTTTTCCTTTCAGTATATTGTTTCAAATCCTGATGCTAAGAGAAGGAAAGTATGCACAGAAGATGCTAATGAAGAATGCAACGGGTCAGGAGAAGGTGCAGCTAATGAGCATGTGAATTCTGGTATTAACGCTTCATCAAGATTTTGATATCTGTGTGGTCGTGTGGATTTACTGAATAAAATGACAAAATTGGTCCCTTATCTTTGATAGTAGGTTTAAAGTAGCCCCTTAAGTATCACCGGAGCAGCTTTGATCCTTAAGTTCATCAAAAGTGATCACTTTTGATCTATGTCAATAGCAAACCTAGTAGCTACTTGTACTAAAAAACAAGTGTAATCCCCTTATACAATAAAATATATTGATGTGGGGAGGAATGTATTTACTAGTTATATCACCACAATTGCTTATAGGCGGAACACTCCCTCTGAGAAGATATTTTCCAAACTCTGATTGGTAAATTTAATCGGAATTGTGAAGGACCAAACAGTTCAGGTGATACTTAAGGGACTACTTCGAACCAACTACCAAACATAAGGGGCCATTTTTGTCATTTTATCAGATTTATTGAGACAATGGTTTGCTAGGAATAGTGTAAAAAAAGTTGTCGTTTTTACCCCTTGCAGAATCTGGTTCTTCTATGGAGAAAAGTGACATTCTCTCACTTGTTAAGTTAACAAGAAGCGGATTGGTTCTCTTTATATTTCCGTTCGACAAGTCTCCAGCAGTTGTTGATATCGTTTCGCAGATTTTTCAATCCCTAGATTCTGGAATATTGAAGCCTCCTCGGTGAGTTTATCTTATGTACCTGCATTAGTTACTGCTTTTTTTTCAGAATGCGCTAGCATGACTTATTCGCATTTGATACCAACATTTTCATACTACTTTAAATTTCTTGTCCGGGTCTGACCGTCTCTCATGCTTTGCTTGTGCTTATGCTTTGTCTTGAGCCGAGGGTCTCTCGAAAACAACCGCTCTACCTACCAAGATAGAGGTAAGATCTGCGTACACTCTACCCTCCCCAGACCCCACGTTGTGGGACCTCACTGGGTACGTTGTTATTGTATACTTGTAATATTGCTTTATGTGTGCCAAGGGAAACCCATGGAACTTAACTGAGCCAAGGGAAACGGAAACTACAAATAAATCGGAATAGTAAAAAGGTTAGGAACCATGTCTAATTTTGAAAGATGTGAGAATTAAGCAAGTTACAGACTACCTAAATAAGTATAAGAACTTAACAGCCTGTTTGGCCAAGCTTCTAAGATTTGTTTATTTTGAGAATTGTATTTTTTTTGTCAAAAGTGCTTTTTAAAAAAATACTTTTGGAGAGTAGTAGTTCGTGTTTGGCTAATCAATTTGGAAAAACACTTTTGCCGATATAGAGCAGTAATTTGTGCTTGGCCAAGGTTCCAAAAGTGCTTCCGGGGAAAAAACTATTTTTTTTGGCTTCTGAAAAACAGCTTCTCGAAGATTAAATACCGAAGAAACTAATATGATCATGACTTTTATAATGTTATGCAGTTGGTGCAATCGGATATTACCAATTCAAGGTACATGCCGTTTAGATGAGAAGGAACTTCATAAGATCGTGAGAAAGCTTGTTGATCAGTTTATGAACAATAGGCAGAAGGAGACTGGAAACACTGTTAAGGTAAACCTTGGCTTTCTTAAGAAATATCATTAAGTCAGGCTCGACAGGCTCACGCTCCTTTCTTTTTTTGCTTTCCGTTGCCTTAATTTTTCTTTTGTTGACTTCCCCGAGAAGTCATCTAGGTTCATATACATCCATAGGTCCTCGATCAGTAAACCCAATGTTATCCTCTGCATCAAAGGTTTTCTTCTTTAGTTAGACTGTCCACTAATGTTGAATAAAAGAACATCTGGGTTACAACAACAACATATCCAGTGAAATCACACAATGTGGGGTCTTGGGAGGGTAGAATATACACAGACCTTACCTCCACCTTGGTAGGTACAGTGGCTGTTTCCGGGAGACCCTCAGCTCAAGATAAAGCATAATCAGGCAAAGCAAGCAAAGCAAAACAAAGTATGAAAGACGGTCAGACTCAGATGAGAAATTAAAGCATTGAGGGCATGTATATAGTAAATTCAAATACGCAATGGTAGCGCATTCTAACAACAGGAAGCATTAGCTAACACAACTACATAAGATATATAAATTACACTAAAGAACATATAGCAGGTAGTAGCAGGAATCAAACTACCGGGTACTATAGAGCAATAATGCGCCTATAAGTGTGATAGGCTAATCGAGCCTACAATAATAACACTACACTATCATTTTGTAAGCGTAAGTAGGACTACGCTCGACTACCTACTACCCTTCTACCCTAATATGTGTCCTCCACAACCCCCTATCTAAGGTTATGTCCTAAGTAAGTTGCACCTGCGCCATATCCCGTCTAATCACCTCAACCTCTCACACCTCCGCACTGGGCATCCGTGTCTATCCTCTGCACATGCCCGAACCATCTCAACCTCGCTTCCCGCATCTTATCCTCCACCGAGGCCACTCCCATTTTATCCCGGATATCATCATTCCTAATCTTATCTCTTCTTGTATGCCCACACATCCATCTTAGCATCCTCATCTCCGCAACTCTCATCTTTTGTATGTGCGAAGTCTTGACTGGCCAACACTCTACCCCATACAACATAGTCGGTCTAACCACCGCCCTATAGAACTTGCCTTTAAGTTTTGTTGACACCTTTTTGTCGCACAAGACTCCAGATGCGAGTCTCCATTTCATCCACTCTGCCCCAATACGATGTGTGACATCGTCATCAATCTCTCTACTCCCTTGGATAATAGACCCTAGGTATTTGAAGCTTCCTTTCTTCGGAATGACCCGAGTAACAAGCCTCACCTCCACGCCTGTCTCAGGATCGCTCCCGTTGCTGAACTTGCACTCCAAATATTCTATCTTGGTCCTACTCAACTTGAACCCTTTAGACTCCAAAGTCTGTCTCCAAACCTCCAGCTTGGCGTTCAAGAAAACCTATAGAATTAGCTGATTGTAAATAGTTAACGAGCTTTAAATGCCGATAAGCACTTTCAAGTATTGAAATTAATTTCATAAATAAGCAGTTACATGTTTGGATGAAAGTGTTAAAACAGATAATAAGCTGTTGATATTTTTGGTAAAAAAGTGCTGGTAAGTTGTTCTTTTAGTAAATGACTGAAATACCCTTATTTTTTATACAAAAAGTTATAAATTTAAAAGTATCTTTGTAAGGAAAAGTATGAACGGCAGATATGGAACTGAGAGGAAGTTGGAGTTTTATCTTGGAAATGTATTTTGAGAACTAGAAAATATGTTAAGGATAAAATAGTAAAAATATTGGTCAAACTAAAAATGTTTATAAGCTGAAAAGGTCTTGTCTCCGTGGGTTGATCCTTGTAAGATAACTTGTAGAACTAATGACATTATAGTTTGCAGTTGGGTATAATAAGAGAGGGATTGAGGAAACCGAGATGAAGAATCTAAGAAAAGAAGCTTCTACTGATCCTGGTATATTTGCTTTACTGGACCGAAACAAATGCTTTAGCGTCGTAGCAGCAGCAGTTAAAGAAATCGTCCCAGATTCAATAGTGGATTTGAAAGATCCAGAGGTCAAACCATTTGTTCTCAGTAAGCATTTTACTTTCTATGTATCTTTTAATGTACTGAATGTAGCTTCTATTTTGCAGCTCTGTGTGCTTGTTGAGGTACTTCCGCTTTCCGGAGTACCTGATAAAACAGCCATAGTTGGTGTGTCGGTTCTTCCACGAGCACTTGTTAGTACAAAGCCTCGACTTTGCATCAAGGCCTTAGTCTCGGATACAAAAGAGATGAATAAGAAGAAAAAATAACAGTATCTCCTTGAACATGAAGTTTTATTCGTCTCATTCTCAGATACCAGAGATGAAAAGGAAGAAAAGATGACGGTCTCTCCAAGAACAGGATGTAAATTTTCAATTTCTGTCCGTTGCTGCTGTTCTGCTACAATAGAGGTTTTCACAAGTCTTGTTGGTACAAAATGCAGAGCTTATGAAGATGGGAGCTTCTAGTTGATTTTGTTGTTATCGTCAAGCGTTAATGATACATTGGCCTTTCTCAAATTTAATGTGTTGTGTTGACTCGCACTTCTTTTAGCCTTATTAGAGATCCTCATGTCAGTAAAATATAGAAAACTTCTACTATTACTTTTCATTTTTTATTTTTATTTTGTATAATTTGCTCTGAGATGAATTTAAATGAGAAAACATGGTCAGTGAGAATTCATATAGCCAGTTTCAACTTGTTCAACACAGGTTTAGTTGTTGGATGATGGTTTTTGTTGGATAATCAGTTTATGAGACTAGTGAGAAGTTGGAAAGTAATTTTAGTTATGCAAAAGCTTTTATTTGGAAGCTGGGGAAAAGAAAGGAAAGATAGTTTTGAGTGTTGCATGAAAGAAAAGGAAAGACATTGAAGATGGAAGATATTCTCCCCCAAAACTGATAAACCGCTACCCCCTATGTCTAGTTTCTTTTTGTTTTTTGATTTTGTTTTTGTTTTCCTGTATCCAGTGCCTTCTTTGGGGCCGATTAATCTGGATTTGTGTCGGAAAGTTTTGTATTGGTGGTAAAATATTTTTTACCATAGACAATTTTATTCTCAGCACTTGAACCCGAAATTGCTAGTTAAAGGCAGAGGGGTAGTTAATATCTCACCACTGGATTCGTGTCGGGAAGTTCAGTATTGGCGGTAAAGAATTTTCTACAACAGAATTTCATTCTCAGAAGTTGAACTCGAAATTGCTAGTTAAAGGTAACCTGAAATTACTAGTTAAAGGCAGGGGTAGTTAACATTCCATCGCAACCTTCCATGTTCTAAGTAACCCAATAGTGAAAAATACAAAATTCACCCTAATGGGATTAGGAATTAATTAACATTCACTCTGACTACACAAGGCAATTGATAGGTCAAGATTGACACTAAAGCTTGTCTCTGTATGAAGAGAATATTGCCTCATTTATAGAATTAGTTGAAGTGTTGCTTCTTTGAGTAGAATTATAAGGATGGTGCAATGAGAGAGACAATGCCAATCCACAACTTTCTTCTTTTTCTTCTTCTCCATTCTTTCTCTTCCTCAAGTTCTCAAATTTACACTTCTTTGATGATTTCCAGTTCTCATCCTGCTGCATGGACAACTGATAAGCAACAAAATTATCCATCAAATTTATGAAATTAATGTTCAGAAATTGAAGCTTTCATAAGGTAAGATCAAGGAGCAAATCCATGCATGGCAGTAGTGGAGCCGGGAAGTTCACTGAGAAGATCCAAAATATAAAAAATAAACACATGAAGAAGCCAACAAAATTCTAACATCTACCATATATACATAAAAAATAATTTAACCTTTATATATACAGTATAATTTTTCGATAAAGAGATTTGGATCAGCCCCTCTAGATCCGTCCATGATGCATGGTGGTCTCCTTTCGGTTTGCCAATTTTTTTATTTATTTAACCATCCGGTTGTCTGAAACTTACTAGTTCGACTAATTTGAATCTTGATTCACGTCATAAAAAACCTACTCTTAAAGTTCAAGTTTGCTAACTTTAAATTAAAGATATGGCTTGTTTTACAGAAGTTCCTTCGTATTCGTCCTCTGCTGTTATTTGTGTTTGGGATAGACCGTCTAATTAGCACGTTTTGAGTGTGGTCCTTTCTCGAACCATGCATGAACAAGATATGCTTCGTGAACGAGAATACTCTTCAAATGATTTGATTGGTAAATATCTTCTACACATAAAAACATTTCACCTTTTTTTCTTCAGAAAGTGGACCCCACTGTCCCAAATTCCCAATGAATTAACAGCCAACAGGTGTCTCCTAGAATTAGGTTTCTGTATCATTAAATGGCAAAAAAATATCTGTATTTTGATCAGACTTCTTCACCTCACTACATGAAGAAGCAGAAAAGTACACAGTACAATATAGTATTTCACTCATTTTACTTCTTAAATTGTGTGCCCCACAGTTATAAATTCACTGATGTATTGCATTAACATCCATTTGGGATTTTAGAATTTTCAAGTCTATCCCAATATTCCTTATTTATCATACTAATATGAACGGTTAAATGTACCATTTTTAAAATCAGAAGTTTTCTTTGCCTAAAAGGTTAATACATGGTCAAATTAAAGCTTAGTTTTTACTATAAATAAAATATACTCCCTCCGTCTTAAATTATTTGTCGTGATTAGTAAAAATAATTATCTTATATTATTTATTATTTTAAAAGTTCAAAATATAATTAATGATTTTTTTTTATTTTGCCCTTAGTAGAATTTTATCATTAATAAAGATGACACATAAAATAGACTAAACATTTAATAGAGAGAGAGATTATAACTTAGATATAAATAAGGATAAAGTATATCAAATACTCCTCTTAATTAATATTTTTTAAGGAATGTGAAATAAAAAACGATAAATAATTTGAGACTAAGAGGGAGTAGAAGCTTTAGGTAAAAAGACTAGACAGCATTTAATTCCTCGTCAACATGGTCTGTTTGAGTCGAAGATTGACCAACATATACTAAATATGATCTCGACCACAAATAAAAACATTACTCCATTCCCTATTATAGAAATAAAAAATCATTCTTTTCCTATTCAAATTGTTAGAGGGCATATGTTAATGTACTCCCTCATTCATAATACTCCACATGTCTCAATTATGTGATACTTTTTTTTTTAATAGTCAATCCCAAAAAATATGACATCTTTTATATTTAGTAGTTAGTATAACAATTTAACTTAAACTTTTTATTTTAGCCTTAATAAAATGGTTTATAGCCATAGAAACTTTTATAGCTTATTTTAGATCATAAGCTTCAAAAATCATTCTTTTTTTACACAAACTCTGTGCCTTAAACACCTTCACATAAATATTGAAATGGAAGGATTGTAAATAAGATCAATAATCTAAAAAATAAGGCAGGTAACATGTTACAAAAAAGACGGAGAAGAGAGAGAAAGATAGGATATATGGGATATTAATTGTACCTTAAAATTTTCAGATTGTTGAACTGCATTGTCAAGAAGATTAGGATTTTGTAAGTAATCCAGTGAGAGAGAGCTAGTAGTATGGCATACTGGAACTGAATCTCTTTGTGTATCACAAGTCTGTTGCCATCTGAATAACCCAGTGTCTCCATCGTTGGTCCTCTCTTTTACCCCACTTTTGTCAGCATTGACATTAATAGTCTGCATGTAATCACGATCACTACTATACGGATTATTTGCTACTGCTTCACTTTTTCTTTCCTTGCAGTAGTATTGCTGGCTGTCTGGATTACAACTAGTGGTCTCCGTTCGAGCTCTGAGAAGAATATATTTCTATTAAGCAAAACATATAGAAAAAGAAAGGATTTACATTATATATGTCGACTTTTGTCGGTCTTTTCTCGCACCCTACGCATAGTGAGAACTTAATACACCGAATTGTCTTTTTTTATATGTCGAAAAACAATATAATTGCTCTGTATTTAATTTAATCTATTATAGCAGGTTAGTTGTTTACTTTGTTATGTAATGAAATACTATTGAAATGTCTGACCATCTCGTCCAAAATTTTAAGTCATTAAAGAAAATATTTTATATATTTAATTATATTGTCAACATATAGATAATTGTCATTTTAGAAAAGTAAAAGAAGATTGATATTATTAATTCAATTTAACCCTTAATCTAATAAATAAAACAAATTTGATGTTACAATAGATAACAATAACATGATAGTATTAATTATTTTACACTAATGATGTATATAACTTAAGCTAAAGTACAAACTCGCCTTTTTGTGGGTATAAAGTTGTAAAAGAATGGAGATTCTGGGCTACAAGATGAATGGTAAGCCAAAAGATTTTCTTGTTCCACACACACTTCTTCTTTTTGATTATCTTCTGGAGACTGTTTACTTGATTGAGTTCCACTTCTTTCTCCTGCTTGAGAGTCAACCAAAACAAATATTAAGGTTTTACTAAAATTAAAGTTTACTCTCTCTAATAACTTAAGTTTTTAGAAGAGATTGTTACACATGACATACCACAATATTAACAAACTGACTTGGAATTTTGTAAGACAATTTTAGGAGTTACTGGTCAAAAACACATTTGAACTATCGCTTTTTTCATGAGTTTCATGACCATAGTTGAGGTAGTTTCACGAGTTGTAGTTCTCAGGAAGATAGAGGGATAGGAATGGAGTAGGTATTTTAGTAGATTCGGAGCTAAGGGATCAAGTGGTAGAGGTTAGGAGGGTCAACGATAGGATGATGGTGATTAAGTTAGTCGTTGGAGGGTCCATTTTGAACATTATTAGTGCTTACGCGCAGCAAGAGGGCTTGGACGAGGAGGACAAGAAGCGCTTTTGGAAGGATTTAGACAAGGTGGTGAGGGCTATACCGCCCTCGGAGAAGATTTTCGTAGGCGGAGACTTCAATGGGCAGATTGGGTCAAACTCGCAGGGCTATGATGACGAGCATTGAGGCTTTGGTTTCGGGGACAGAAATGTAGGATGGGTCTTGCTTTTGGACTTTTCAAGAGCTTTTAAGTTGGTGGTCGTCAATTCGAGTTTCCCGAAGAGGGAGGAGCACTTAGTTACTTTTTGTAGTTCGAGGGCTAAGAGTCAGATAGACTATTTGCTCCTCAGGAAGGAAGATAAAGGGTTGTGCAGGGATTGCAAGGTTATTCCGAGCGAGAGTCTTACGACCCAACATAAGCTCTTGACTATGGATTTGGAGATCAAGAGGAAAAAGAAAAAAAGGGTTGCGGGTGATCGACCTGGGATCAAATGGGGTAGCTTGACTGCGGTCAGTGCACAGGAGTTGGGGGAGAAGTTGATGGCTATGAGGGCTTGGGGGAGTAGTGGTGATGCAAACACTACATGAGATAGCACTGCTAGTTGCATTAGGGAAGCATATAGAGAGATGCTAGGGGTCTCAAAAGGTAGATTTGGTGGGCATCGATATGACTGGTGGTAGAATGGAGAAGTTCAAGTGAAGATGGAGGCAAAGAAGGCGATGTATGTGAAGTTGGTGGAAAGTAAGGATGAAGAGAAAAAGCGGACGAATAGGGAAGGGTATAAGATGGCGAAGAAGGAGGTAAAGTTAGCGATTATGGTGGCAAAAATGACATCTTTTGAATTCTTGTATGTGGAATTAGAGGGCAAAGGTAGGGATAAGAAGTTGTACATGCTTACCAAGGTGAGAGAGAGGAGGGCCCATGACCTAGATCAAGTTAACTGCATCAAGGACGAGAATGACAAAGTACTGGCGGAGGAAGCGTCCATAAGACAGAGACAACAATCTTACTTTAATAAGTTCTTGAACGAAGAGGGGGACAAAGACATTGTGCTAGAAAATATGGAGCCCTCAGCGAGGGGAGATACCACGGTGATAGATGTCTTGACACGATATATTAAATGGGAGGTACCACAATGTATGTTGTTTAAGGATGACATAGTGCTGATTGACGAGACCAGAGGGGGAGTTAATGTTAAACTGGAGGTCTGGAGACAGACTCTTTAGTCTAAAGGTTTCAAATTAAGGAGGACCAAGACAAATTACTTAGAGTGTCAGTTCAGTGGTATGACGTGGGAGACAGACGTGGAAGTAAGGCTTGACACACATGTCATCTCAAAGAAAGGAAGTTTCAAGTATCTGGGGTCTATTATTCAAGGTAATGGAGAGATTGATGATGATGTTACACATCGTATTGGTGCGGGGTGAATGAAATGAAGACTCGCATCCGGAGTCTTATGTGATAAGAAGGTTCCACAAAAACTCAAAGGCAAGTTCTATAGAGTGGTGGTAAGACCAATATGTTGTATGAGATGGAGTATTGACCAGTTAAGAAATCTCATGTTCAAAAGATTAAAGTTGAGAAAATGAAAATGTTGCGGTGGATGTGTGGGCATACTAGGATAGATAAGATTAGAAATGAAGATATTGATGACAAGATGAGTATGACCTCGATGAAGGACAAGTTGCAGGAAGCGAGGTTGAGATTGTTCAGGCATGTGAAGAGGAGAGACGTTGATGCCCCAGTACAGAGGTGTGAGAGGTTTGGTATGGATGACTTCAGGAGAGGTAGACGTAGGCCGAAAAAGTATTGGGGAGATGTGATTAGATAGGACATGGCGCAGTTGCAACTCACCGAGGACATGACCTTAGATATGAGGCCGTGGAAGACTAGGATTAGGGTAGTGGGATAGTAGGTAGTAGAACGTTGCCAAGATTATACTTTGTAGTTTCGTGTCCTTCGATTTCTGTTAGTATTATTGTATCTCATTCTTCGCGTAACATAGTATTTTGTTGTAGTTACTGTTCTTTTGCCTATTTGACTTGATTTGTTATTGATTTATTAGTTTATTCTTAGTAAAGGGTCTATCGGAAACAACTTCTCTACCTTTCAAGGTAGAAGTAAGGTATGCGTACAACTTACCCTCCCCAGACTCCACTTGTGGGATTACACTGGGTATTATGTGTTGTTGTTGAGATAGTAAAAGGAAACAACTGATAGTTGAGGTGTGCTTTAGTACATAGATGATAATAGTTCAGGTAGGAAAAGGAAACATCTGATAGTTGGGGTATTTTTTTTAGTACATAGATAATGATAGTTCAGGTAGAAAAAGGGAACAACTAATAGTTGGGGTGTGAAACTCACGAATAAAGCGACAGTTCAGGACTTCAGGTGTATTTTTATCCATTATCTCATATTTTAGTAAATGAGAAAGAGAATTGATAAAATGGGGAGTAGTTAATATTATGCCATTTGCTTCACTAAAAATGCCAAATTTTTTGCCTATTTGACTTGCTTTGTTATTGATTTATTACTTTATTCTTAACCGAGAGTCTATCGGAAACAACATCTCTACCTTCCAAGATAGAAGTAAGGTATGCGTATAACTTACCCTTTTCAGACTCCACTTGTGAGATTACACTGGGTATTATGTTGTTATTGTTGAGATAGTATAGCTTCATTTAATTAGTATTTATGTATTTTAATCACAAAAATAACTTTTTGGAAGTAAGTTGTACTAAATGAAGTCCAGTGGAAACAATGATCAAATCAAAAGACATGTATAACATGTGGGATGCAAGAAATGCTAATAGAGGAAATTCTGAGACAACCCTTTCTGTTACATACAAACACAAAATGACATATTGGACTCAATACACACTTCCATGGCCGAGTGAGAAAACAAAACAAAAAGAAACAATAGTATTATATAAGTTTAAACTATATATATATATATATATATATGGGTACGTATTTTTCTTGCACATCATCATGCCACATAAAGGATATTTGTAAGTGCTACTTTTTAAAATATGAGATTTTTAATCTTGAAAATAAATTAGATTACCTGCTATAGCACATATAAAGATGATTTGATGATGTATAATTTTTTTTATATCGACAATATTTATTACTTAAACTCATATTATATGAACGATAACCAAAAATAAAGTACTACTAACACATATTGTTACTTTTCATTTTGTTCTCCACTACAAACACTTGAGAAAATCTTGAATATACCTTGCCAGTTGACTTCACTCCTCATGCTTCTGTACATCTATTTGAAAATAAGAATACCGAAACCTCAGTAAAGAAGAAATTATATTAAACTTTACATAATAACTGAGGAGAAATTAAAAGGAAGAGTGTCCATTCTTGTAATAGAACTTATTAATTAAACACATATATGTACCTGAAGATGACTTTTGACATGAGTTACTGTAAGCCCTCTCACATCCATCATCTGAAGAACAAGTTTTGGAGTTGCTTCTACTCATTACACACATCAAAATAAAGAACATGAATATGCTGTAACAAGAAAAGGAATTCACTACTAAAAATCTCCTTATTTCCCACTCACTACAAACAAACAAACAAACAAACAAACAAACAAAAAAAAGAATTAGGGACGGACGAATTTCATCGCTAAACGTCATATTTCCGTCGGAAAACCATCGATAACTTGGATTTTCATTTTCCTCAAAAATAGTTTATGACAAGCACATTTTTTACGAATTTAGTTAGAAACTCCATATAAAAAAACCAGTCTAATGCACGGAACATCTCGTGTTCACTAAGAGTCAAAGAAAAGTCAATACTTTAAGAGGTGCGATCTATGAAACCTACCCTAACACAAATTTCATTTATGTACGATGAGCGCATTTTCCATGGATTCGTAGAGAAAAGGGCATGCTTGGTGCACGATATATCTCGTGTTCACGCAGGATTGAGGAAAGGCCGCAACCTAAGGGAATGTGATGCAGGCAGCCTATGATCCTAACATAAATATCAGTGGCTGATTTCAAAGCTCGAACATGTGACCAATACATTACACGGAGATAACTAAAACGTTGCTCCAAGGCTAACCTTTTAGAAATTTCGTGAAAAATACACGTGTTTATAGTGAATATTTTTCTAAAAAAGACAAGGAAAATAGTGGAAGAAATGAAGAAGGTGAGCAACTTACTGTGTTGGCCTCCAAGTTTTTGAATAGCAAGAAGAAAAGATTGATGAAGATAAGGAGTCCATATCAAACGAGGAACTTTTGATCTTGTATATTGCCTCACTCCTCCATTATTCCTTCCACAATTTTCCATTTTTTATATATTATTGTTACTATTCTCCTAATTCTATTTTCTACTACTTCCAAGTTCCAACACCTCTACTTATACTCCTCTATGTGTGATCCGTACGTACAGTAAATTTTCACCTGAAAGTTTCTAATACTGAAGAAAAGAAGAAGAAGAAAATACCTTTTATAATAGTAATATATTCCATAGCTCCGTCAATATTTACGTGACATAGTTGAAATTTTGAGAGTCAACTAAGTTTTTTTGACCGATTTTTTTTTATATGACTTTTACATTGCTATTTATAGTAATTTTAATATAATTTTCAAATATATAAATTTTATTTTAAAAAAGTTAAAACTTCTATGTTTCAATTCACGATCAAAGATTAAAATTTTAAATCTCAAAATTATAATTGTGACATAAATTGAAATAGCACTGGTGAGACTTTTTATGTATTTTATTATTAATAAAAATAGCTTCTAAACATACTGACTAGTGACATATTCGCTCTCAAAAAAATGGGACAGAGGAAGTATGTTCTTTCATTATGCAAACTTCAACAGGAGAAGATGCAATTGGCTTTTATTGACTTTGAAAAGAACTATTTTTAGGTTGAATACACTGATAGCCTTTTAAATTTATCACTTTCTTCCGTTCCAATTTAAGTATTTTAATTTGGCTGCGCACAAAATTTAACGAATAAAATAAGACTTTTAAATTTTGTGGTCCTAAATTAAAGTGTGTAATATACTAAAATGTTCTTTAAATCTTTCGATTTTAAATTTAACATGTAGGATGTTTGAATTGTCAACTTATTAAATATAGAAAGAGACACTTAATTTGTGAAACATACCAAAAAGAAAAGTAAGACACTTAAATCGGGATGGAGAGAGTAGTAAATTTTATACTCAAATTAGGGCATATTTCAATTGAGCACTTGATCAACACATAATGAAGTGTTCACTCATATTTTGAAAAAGTTTTGACACGTGTTCTCAAGCGTCGATTACGTAAATAATTTAATCATATAAAATATATTTTCTCTTTTATTAGCAGAGAGTAGAGTGTTGTCTCGCTTATCCTTTCATACTATTAGTCGTAGCATTACTCCTGTAGTTTTTGGTCCTTCGGATTTTGGTTACTATTTGTTGCTTCTTGTACTTCGATTACCGATTTTGATGTAGTTACTGTTTAGAATGCTTTGTTATACTTTCTGTTTGTAATGACTTCTTTATTTCTGTTATTTCTTTTTGTCGAACTGTTTTGAATTGTTTTTCTCCAAGGTGATTGATTGTCTATCGGGAACAACTTCTCTACTCCAATGTAAATGGTAAGATCTACATACACTCTATTCTTCTTAGATCACTTTATGAGATTACATTGAGATTTTTGTTGTTATACACATTAACATCAAGTTAATCGAGCCTTAGATTTTATAATTTATTGAGGCTAAGCGTATACTCCTTTGAACCAATTTATGTGCCACAATTTATTTTTAGTCTATTCCAAAAAGAATGATAACTTTTTATATTTAGAAACCAATTTAACTTTATTGGATGATTTATAGCCACATAAATATTTAAGACTTATTTTGGATCACAAATTTTAAAAGTCTTCCATTCTTTTTTAATTTCATATTAAATTAAATAATATCACATAAATTGAGACGGATAGGGATTAAAAGAGCATGCATTGTCTAGGTCAAAAGCAACAAGGTACGTAGGTATAATTATGAGTAGAGACAAAGATAAATCACGAGAAAAGAAGAGAGTATTGGTATGGTAAATTCCTTTTGCAAATTCAGTACTCTTTGTTTTGATCTGCTGGCGTTTAATTATTCTGCATTTTTTTTCTACATACTGCAAAAAGAAAAAAATTCTCATCACGAGTTTCTCATCTTTATTTCTTTCTCATCACTTATCTATGGTCCATCTCTATATCTTGAAATTAATCATTACACCATACAATTTAAAAAATACTATCAAGTCCTCTACTTTCGCTTTGACTTTCTTGCCTTACTGTTTCTCTCCCTAGATTCTTAAGGACTCGTTCGATCATAAACATATTATTTTTTTTGAAATAATTTTTCATTTTATTTAAACATTAATGTTTAGTCATAAAAATTTTAAATTCATTTTGAAGTTGTATTTTAAATTTGAAAAAATAATTTATAACATGTATTTCAGTTCACTTTTCACTTTTAAAGTTATATTTAAATACATTCAAACAAAAATATTATTCTAAATATTTTTTGCGAAAAATATAAGCAACTTCATCTTCAATTTTAGTTTCTAAGTAAAATGTAGAATTGTATTAATCTCCCTTGGGAGCCTTTCTCATTAATACAAATATATAGTGTATACCTAATACAATAAGGATCCTATATCAACCATAATTGTACAACACTAAATATTATAAAATATATACTAAATATTTTATAATATTGCTAATACACCCCCTCAGTCGGAGCGGGAGGAGGCCGGACGCTGAGACTGGATCTGAAGTCGAGGAATATTTGTCTAGGAAGGCCTTTCGTGAAGATATCCGCATACTGGTACGAAGAAGGCACATGCAACACCTTAACATGACCGATATCAACCTTCTCATGAACAAAATGTATATCCATCTCTATGTGTTTGGTTCGCTGATGCTGAATCCGGATTATGAGATAAATATATGGCGGATATTTTGTCACAGTAAACCAAAGACGCCTTATGCAAAGGACACTGGAGCTCCAAACGAAGGTTTCAAAGCTAGCAGATCTCGGCAACAACATTAGCAACGCCTCTATATTCTGCTTCTGCACTCGAGCGGGATAGGGTGACTTGCCTCTTGACAGACCAGGAAATGAGATTATCCCCTAAGAACACACAGTAGCTAAAAGTGGAGCGTCTCGTGTCCGGACAACTTGTCCAATCTACATCCGTATATGATATCAACATGGTCAGTGAAGAGGGATATAGATGCAATCCATAATCAAGTGTGCCCTTAACATATAGAATGATACGCTTAAGAGCAGTAAAATGAGGCTCATCGGGGCATGCATAAACAAACACACATGCTGAACAACATAAGCAATATCCGGCCTGGTGAAAGTAAGATATGAAGTGCACCTGCAAGACTCCTATAAAGTATCGGATCGGACACTGAATCATCGTCAACGACACTCAACTTCGATTTAGAGTCAACCGGAGTAGACATGATCTTGCAATTTGCCATTTTAGCCATGTACACAATCTCCTCTACATACTTACGCTGACATAGAAACACAGTATCTGCAGATCTAGTCACTATATCCCCAAAAAGTAACTCAACTTCCATAAGCTAGTCATGGCAAATTCGGTTTTAAGCAGTGCAATGATCTCATTTTCCAAAACATCAGATGAGGCAGTGAGCACAATATCATCCATTTATAACAATAAATAAGCAATGTCACTACCTCGATGAAAAATAAAGAGAGAATTATCACACTTGCCACAAACGAACCCAATCTACATGATGTAATTAGCAAATCGTTCATACCACGCTCTGAGGGCATATTTCAAACCATAAAGTGAATTACGAAGACGACATACATAATGAGGGGCTGCAGGATGGACAAAACCTAGTGGGTGATGCATGTAAACAGTTTCTTTCAAGTCCCCATGTAAAAAGATATTCTTCACATCAAGCTGATGAATTGGCCAATGCTTACCCATGTCAATACTCAGAACTGTGTGAATAGTAGCCGGTTTAATAATCGGCATGAACGTCCCACTACAATCAACACCTTCTGCTGATTAGTACCATTAGCCACAAGTCTCGCCTTATATCGCTCTAAGTCACCACTGTCTCAAGGTCGCTCCCGTTACTAAACTTGCACTCAAGTATTGTGTATTGGTCCTACTCAGCCTGAACCCTTTAGATTCTAGAGTCTGTCTCCAAACCTCCAGCTTAGCGTTCACTCCACTGTGAGTCTCATCAATCAGGACTATGTCGTCTATGAATAACATACACCACGACACCTCCCTTGAATTTGTCGCGTCAGTCCATCCATCACCAAGGCAAATAGGAATGGTCTAAGAGATGATCCCTGTTGCAGCCCCATTATCACTGGGAAGTGCTCCGAGTCTCCTTCTACTGTTTGTACCCTGGTCTTGGCTCCATCATACATATCCTTGATCGCCCTAGTGTATGCCACAGGTACACCTCTAACCTCCAAACATTTCCATAGAACCTCTCTAGGGACTTTGTCGTATGCCTTTCAAGGTCGATGAAAATCATATATAAGTCTCTTTTCCTCTCCCTATACTGCTCCACCAATCTCCTAATAAGATGAATGACTTCTGTAGTCGAACGCCCCGGCATGAATCCAAATTGATTCTCAGAAATAGACATGCCTCTTTCCACCCTTATCTCCACGACCATTTTCCAAACTTTCATAGTGTGGCTTAGCAGCTTGATACCCCTATAGTTGTTGCAACTCTGGATATCACCTTTGTTCTTGTACAAAGGAATCATTTTACTCCACCTCCATTCTTCGGGCATTCTTGCCATCGTAAAAATGACGTTAAATAACTCAATTAGTCATTCCAAACCTGTCATGCCTGCGCTTTTCCAAAATTCAACTAGGATCTCATCAGGCCCGGTCGCTTATCCGCTGCGTATCCTACGAACAACACCATTAACTTTCTCAACCTTAATGCTTCTACAATATCCAAAATTCCGATACCTACCAGATTGCTCCAAATCTCCCAACACAATGTCTTTATCTTCTTTTTCGTACAAGAGTTTATGAAAGTAAGACTGACACCTCCACCTAATATGGGCGTCATTCGCCAGTACTTTTCCATCCTCGTCCTTGATGCACCTCACGTGATCCAAGTCACATGCCCTCTTCTCTCTCGCCTTGGCTAGTCTATACAACTTCTTATCCCTATTTTTTCCCTCTAATTCCACATACAGGCGTTCAAAAGCCGCCGTTTTCGCCGTCATAACCGCTAGCTTTGCCTCCTTCCTCGCCATCTTATATCTTATACAATTCCCTATTCGTCCACTTCTCCACCACATCCTTGTTTTCTACCAATTTCGCATACGTCGCTTTCTTCGCTTCCACCTTCTCTTGAACTTTACCATTCCACCACCAGATCTCGATGCCCATCACGGCTACCCCGCGAGACCCCTAGCACTTCTCTAATTACCTTCCGAATGCAACTGGCCGTCTTGTCTCACATACCGGTCGCATCCCCACTACTCCCCCAAGCCCCCTTGGCCACCAACTCTCCCCTATCTCTTTTTCACTAGTCATGGTCAAACTCTCCCATTTGATTCTTAACATGTCATCCACAACCCTCCTCTTATTCTCTATCTTAATTTCCAATCCATCACCAAAAGCTTATGTCGGATTGTAAGGTACTCTCTCGGAATAACTTTGCAGTCTTTACAAAGACCGTTGTCAACCTTCCTAAGGAAAAACAAGTCTATCTAAGTCTTAGCTACCGAATTACGGAAAGTCACCAAGTGCTACTCCTTCTTTAGAACCTCGAATTGGCTATCACTATCCCAAAAGCTCTAGCGAACTCCAAAAGTGAGACGCCTCCCCCGTTCTTGTCCCCGAGGCCAAAGCCTCCATGCACGTCGTCATAACCCTCCGAAAGTGACCCGATATGTCCATTGAAATCCCCTCCTACAAATAATTTCTCAGTGGGTATACCTCCCACCACTTCGTCCAAATCCTCCCAAAAGCACATCTTCTCCTCCTCGTCCAAGCACGCCTGCGGCGCGTACGCACTAATAATGTTCATAGTGAACCCTTCAACTACCAACTTAATCGCCATCATCCTGTCATTGACCCTCCTAACCTCTACCACCTGATCCCTTAGCTCACTGTCTACCAAAATGCCTACCCCATTCCTATACTTCGACCTACCCGAGAATTATAATAATGTACACCAAGATACGAGTTAATAAAAATGTTCAGTAGAAGAATGATTTAGGCTTCCCAATCTTGTGCTCGATCTATTGATCAATTGGAAGCCAATTCGAATTATATGGTAACCCAAGAATGAAGTTGACAAAGAGAATCTAGCTTTGACGAGACTGAGTAGCACAATTTTAAATCACTCAGCTCAACATATGAATGTTTGTAATGAAGATGAACAAACACCTAACTGCCTTATGCAACCATGTTACTTGTTAGGGTTTGAAACTAATGCACCTTTCATATGGTTATCTCATAGACATACAGAGAGTGAATGAGTTACTGAAGATATGATCATAAATTACTCAAAAGATACTTATAAGTATATTAGCACCCTAGGTTAACAACTCAATTCACAAAGGTTAAGAGAATGCAATCAGTTGAATGAAGTATCAGGGAAGCCATAATCAAATTCTTAGGCTTTAAACTCAAGTGAATTCCATAACCCATCGTCGTTTCCAGTTAATCCGGTCAGGCAGTAGCCAAACGATTGTATGCAAAAATCACGGCTGTGTTAAATTTGGTAATTAGCAAGTAATCAAATTCCAAAATTGTATTCAATCTTTATTTTCTTATGACAAGGGAACCCGCAACCACTACTTGATTGTGAATAGTATAATGGCGTGAGTACAAGTCCAATGATACACAAGCAGAATTATTATTGTGCCACATGTTCCGGAATTGGTTAAAGTTCTAATTGATTCTCAATCTCTCATATAGATTGACAACATGCCATGTACTTGGGGAAAACGGGTGCCTGACAAACTTACACAAGTAAGGAATAGATCATGGAACCAGTAACATCTTGTACACCAATATTACTACCTATATCAATTGGTAACAACTCCTTCATTTTTTTTATTTTTTTTTGATAATCTTCACTTAGGTTGTCTTAGCACCGGTCCTTCAACAACTATCACCAGTTTGTACAAGTCATCTCAAACAACATTATAGGTAATTTCAAGTATGCCCCGGAGGACGGTAAGTTGTCTTTAAATCTTGTACAAGTCATCTCAAACATTATAGGTAATTTCAAGTAGTAAGTGATATACGATAGCCAAGTCAATCAATGGTTTACGACCTAAATCTGCCCAATTTGACACAGAAAGCAATAGCATCCCAAGCTAAATCTTTGAGCAATAACAGACAACGGTCAAGAAACCCCTTAAAGTAGTAAAAGGCAAAATACAAGAGAAAAGAAACACCCAACATTTTGGATTCTAAAGTGAATAAGGCATAACATATCTTATATTAAGATTAACTGAAAAAGACAAGATCTTTAAGGTACTGGGCTCGCCTATTATGACAGGCTTCTGCATTCTTATGGGTCACTGCCTTAAGAATTGAGCTACTATCCAATCAAAAGCTGAACAAATAGCTTATCTAGAGTGTGTGGCATAACATATCTTATATTAACAGTAAATGAAAAGACATGATCTTTTGGGTACTGAGCTCGCCTATTATCAAAGGGAAGGCGTTCTTATGTGTCACTGCCCTAGGAATTAAGCTGCTATCCAATCAAAAGCTGAACAAAAAATTGATCTTATATGCATAGACATAATGTTTAATTGTTACATACATAGGGGCTTGTTTGGCCATGGATAATTTTCACTTTTTGTTGGAGTTGTATTCCGGACATGTTTGGACATAAAATTATTACAATTTTCCGGAATTCAACTCCAGAATTTGAAAAACTCCAAAAACATGTTTTCACATTTTTCACTCCAAATCACTCACAAAAATTCAACATTATTCCAAATTGTATTCAAGTCCAAACACCACTCTAATTTCCAAAAACCATTTTTCAACTTTTTTCCAAATATTACTTCCTTTCAAATTTCATATTTTTAATGTCCAAACGGCCACATAATAACATATCCTGAATGTGAAATTCATGAACACAAGCTAAAAACTCAAATAAAATTGATAATAGGTAATAAAAAAGGAGAAAAATCAACAAGCACTGACCTAATTAGATTGACTAGGTATTAGCAGTCTTAGGGATAAGGGAAATTGACTGTCCTTTTTGCTTAAATCGTTCCCCCTCCTGCTGACGGATCTTCTGCATTTGAAGCATCCGTTCCATAACAAGCTCGTACTCCCACTTCTCACACGAGTGGTGCTCGTCCTCCCACTTCTGATCTGGTGTGATCATTTTATGTAATGACCAATTTGGTGATATCGCGTCGTTACCTTTTTTCTCCTCATTTTATCTTTGCTTATTATCTAATAATTTTATTTTATTCTTTATCATACTTTTTATGATAGCTCTACTTTGTACCCCACTTTTCTTGTATCTTTCAAATTACTAATGTGTACCATTATGTAACAATAGAAAACTATACAACCTATCACAACATATTCAGTACAATACAATACTAACACATAAAATCAACAAGCACTGACCTAATTAGATGATGTCAGTTGACCTAGGCATTAGCAGTCTTAGGGATAAGTGAAATTATCTGTCCTTTTTGCTTAAATTGTTCTTCTTCCTGTTGACGGATCTTCTGCATTCGTTCCATCACAAGCTCGTACTCACACTTCTCATACGAGTGACGCTCATCCTCGCACTTCCACGGCAAGTAAAACTCCGATTGCCGGCACTTGTTCAACGGGATCAATAGATGTGCGTATTGGCTTCTACCAAACACACATTTAAGGCAATATCACAATTAATCAATTTGTATAAAAAGTTTACGTGATTTAATCTCTCTTTTATTTAATATTTCAAACATTTATGCAATTAATAAAATTCACCATTGAAGTTAAGATAAGAATATGTGATTTTTCATGATAGTAATATTTGTTATATAACAATCGTAAAGGCAGAAGTAGCGAAAGAGAAACCAAACAACAAAATTATTATTTGCACCATTGACAAAAGTACATTTTCTATATTGAAAGAAATAATATTATTTTTATTAACGAATGAGGTATATATATACAATTTACAATCTCCAAATATAGAAAAATCTATTTCTACTATACTTATAATATCCTAATTATACTTGTACAAGAATTCTACAACTATGGTAAGTTTGTATAATAATTTACTTACAAGAGGCTTCGGATTCCGTGTATACCAGTCCGTGTATACACGATATATTTATCACACCCCGCAATCATAGCGGGCAGTTGTCGTACGCTGAGATTGACTCTAAAATCTTCAAATAGAACCGAGGGAAGTCTCTTAGTTAAGATGTCTGCAATTTGGAATCTGGAAGGGACGTGCAAGACGCGTACTTGTCCACGAGCTACCTTTTCGCGAATAAAATGAATATCCATCTCGATATGTTTAGTGCGTTGATGTTGGATCGGATTCCCAGAAAGATATACTACACTAACATTATCACAGTAGACAAGGGTAGCTTTCAGAATGGGAAAGTGAAGTTCTAATAGAAGATTACGCAACCAACATGATTCAGACACCACATTGGCTACCCCTCGATACTCGACCTATACACTGGATCTCGATAATGTAGCCTGACATTTTGCGGACCATGAGACCAAGTTATCACCAAGAAACATACAGTAACCAGATGTCGAGCGTCTGGTATCAAGACAGCCACCTCAATCAGCATCTGTATAAGACACAAGTGTGGAAACGGACGGAGGATACAAATGCAAGCTATGATCAAGTATGCCCTGGATGTATTGTATAATGCGTTTGAGCGCATGCATGTGCTCAATCTGCGGATCATGCATAAACAAACACAGTTGCTGAACTGTATATGTAATGTCAGGCCTTGTGAAAGTAAGGTACTGAAGTGCCCTTGCAAGGCTACGATAGTGGGTGGGATTCCCGTATGGTGTGCTAGACGTAGCACTCAGCTTCGGTTTGGTATCAACCGGAGTAGAAGTAGACTTATAAGATAACATACCAGCTCTCTCAATGATTTCAGCCGCATACTTCTTATGTGACAAAAATAAATCACCTGCATGACGAGTGACAACTATACCCAAGAAATAACTCAAGGGCCCCAAGTCTTTCATAGCAAATTCTGAACTGAGTAATGACATGATAGACTTGCGCAGATTATCAGATGATGCATTCAATATAATATCATCTACGTACAATAAAATATATGCTAGAGAAGTACCACGATGATATATAAATAAAGAATGATGAACGGCTGTGAGAAAATCCAATAGTAGATACATAATTTGCAAATCTCTTATACCAAGCCCACGGGGACGGCTTAAGCCCATACAAAGACTTCTTTAGCAAACAGACATGATGAGGATGATTGGGATCTCAAAAACCCAAGGGCTGATGCATATAGACTGTCTCCTTAAGATCACCGTATAAGAAAGCATTCTTTACATCCAACTGATGAATAGAACATGCTTTTTAGAGAGCCAAACTAAGAACAGTGCGAATGGTAGCTGGTTTGACCACCGAAATAAACATCTCACCACAATCCACACCAACCTGTTGAGTTTTACCATCACCTACACGACGAGCCTTATGCCTCTCAAAAGAACCGTCAAAATTTTCTTTATGAGTACAAATTCACATAGACCGAATAATATTAACACCAGATGGACAGGGTACCAACTCCCACATCTTATATTCAATAAGAGCATTATATTCGTCAGTCATAGCCAATTTCCAATTCGAGTCATGTAGTGCAGACACCGGGTTACGTGGTAGTGGGGATTCAGAGACATTAAAATTGAGATTAAAATGTTGTTTTAGTTTAAAAATACCCATTTAACTATGAGTAACAGGCCCTTGACTCGAGGTAGAATTGGGTGGATTTTAGGTAGTGGGTGGGCTGGTGACGGACGGCCAATAGGCAGTGGGCCTGCTGGCCCAACAACTGAAATCGGGACCGAAACAGACGCTGACGTGGACTGGGATTGTGGAACAGTACCGAGATCGGTACTGGGCCATGATTCTGGCCCACTGGGCAAATTGTTAGGACCCGTAAACATGGTATTTTATGGGCCAGCAGGCAGTGGGCCTGCTGACGTATTTTGGTCACGTGATAAGTCGGATAAATGGTGGATAATATAAGGTGAGACCTCGTCATCCAAAAAGTTATACGAACTAGGAACGGAACTACACACTTTAGCAAACGGAAATTGAGTTTCATAAAAAATAACATGGCGACTAATTATTATTTTATTAAAGGATAAATCATAACACTTGTAACCACGATGATTAGAAGGATAACCAAAAACACACAAGCGGTAGAATAAGCTTGAAGTTTGTTAATTGTAGTAGATGGAAACAGAGGATAGCATAGACACCCAAATACCCTAGGATGAGAATACGAATGATCTTTATTGTAAAGAATTTTAAGTGGGGAATGATATGCTGGTTTTTGTTAGGAAGGAAGTTAAGGAGATATGTAGCCATTTGTAGTGCATGATGCCAAAAAGAGGGGGGGGGGGGTAAGGAAACATGTGCTAACAGAGTTCAAACAATATTATTTATGGTATGAATTTTTCTTTCGGCTTTTCCATTTTGTGAAGACGTATGTAGACAAGAAAAGTGAAATGCGATGCCATTAGTGTCACAAAACTCTCAAAATGGCCAATTATCATATTCATTGCCATTATCACATTGAATATTTTTAATTTTCCATTCGAATTTGAATACGGATGAATGCTCTAAATTTTAAGAAAGTGCAAAAAACCAGAGACTTCTTGGATAATGGAAAGGTCCACAAAAAATTAGAATAATCACTCAAAAATAAGACATAATAACGATGGCCCAAAGAACTTAAAATGGGAGATGTCCATAAATCACTATGAATAATGTCAAAAGGCATCAAAGTACGAGAAATGGAGACTACAAATGGTAATCTAACATGTTTTCCTAACGGGAAAGAAGGACAAAGTGGAGTAATACGCATACCATTACAAATAATAAAATCATTTTTATGCAAAGAAGACATAATACGACCCTGGATGACCCAAACGTACATGCCATAAGGAAGGAGCAAGAGCGGCAAAGGTAGACGGCATGGCTAAACTCGTGGAAGTGGTGGTGGTTGTGATTGGATAAAGTTCTCCCCTACCATTGCATCTCATTAGATGTATTTCTGTCTTGAAATCCTTCACAGAAAATTCAAAAGGATCAAAGTTAACAGAAATCCAATTATCAGTGGTGAAATTTTGGACAAACACCAAATTTTTAATTAAGTTAGGGCATGAAGACCATTTTTTAAAATGAGAGGTGGATGTGGCGGAGACAAAGCTATATGACCATGAGCACGAATTGGAATTGAGTTGTCATTACCAATAATAATGCCATGATTTTTTCTCAAATAAGACGAGAGAGTACCTTGTTCGAACGTCATATGAGAAGTGGCGCCGGTGTCCATGTACCAATTCGAGTCCGGATGGTTTAATCCAAGTGTGCATTACAACCTCAATATCTGTAGGTGTCGGATCTAATTTGGGCCCGCAGCATGGAAAGCCTGCTGCCCCGACCCAGAACTGTACCGCTGACTACTGTTTTGGACCGAGAAACTGGGCCTGGAATTTTGCTGGAATTAGGCCCAGTTTCCTGTATACGGACTGGGTGAAAAATAGGGGTTGGTGGGCCAAAGGCTACTGGCCCAGCTCCACGGCCAGGGGGCCTACGGCTGTGACAAGTTGGCTTGTGGCCTACTGCTGCTGTTGCCATTGTTCCATCCACCACTACCGCCGCCGTTACCACCACAGTTTTTGCCATTATTTTTATGATTTTGATCATTGTTGTTGCCACCGTTGTTGCGGTTTTGGCCTGAATTTTCAGAGAATGAGTGAGGGTCGTTTGACGTGGTCATCATCACGACAGAATTTGCTCCGGTAGCTGCCTTTTTAGCCAAGCCGGCCTCTTCCAACGTGAGTATGGAACGAGCCTGATAAAATGGTGGTAAAGGATTAATTTGACGAAGTAGTGTTCCAACGCCATTATAGGCCTCAGATAGGCCTGCAACTATTTAAAGAACAAGACGATCGTTGGTAAAGGGTGCACCAACGTTGCGGAGTTGGTCCGCCAATTCTTTCAGCCTTTTATAATAGGCCTAAACGTTAGGAAAATCTTCCATGTTAACATGGGAAAATTCCTGCTCAAGGGTGACATCACAAGAATTCTTGTTATCTTGGAATATATCACGCACCCTATTCCAAGTGTCCATTGTCGTAGCGTTGGGTTCAATAATCGTATGTAAGAGGTCTGTAGAGATAGTGGAATAAATCCACTAGAAAACGGTAACATCAAGGGTTGTCCATAACGTAGGATTATCCTCGGGGGTAGGCACCTATTCTACGCCAGGTACCGAGGGGATTATGTGATGGAGGACTTGATGCGAGCGTGCGTGAACTTTGAATAATTCCGCCCATGTCGCGTATTGGACGTTTTCCATTTCAAGAACAATAGAGATGTGGTTCTTGATGTTGGAAACTGTAAGGGCAGGATGAAACATGTTCTTTGACGTAGACATAACGAAAGAACAATAGGTGAATGAAGGATTTGGAAGAAAATATATGAACGGAAATCGAGAAAAGAAGGGGGCAACGGAAGTGTTGGAGAGAAGGTATTTTAGCCCTAGACTTCTGATACCATGAAAGAAATAATCCCTTGATTATTTTCATTAATGAATGAGGTATATATACAATTTACAATCTCCAAATATGGAAAATCCTATTCCTACTATACTAATATACTTATAATATCCTAATTATACTTGTATAAGAATTCTACAACTATGATAAGTTTGTATAATAATTTACTTACAAGAGGCTTCGGATTCCGTGTATACCAGTCCGTGTATACACGGTATATTTATCATATATGTAAAGAAGATAAATGAGAAATCCTTAAGTAATTCCTTCGCATATCAAATGACAGAGTGAAATTCAAATTCATCACACGAAATTTAAATTATGATATGTTGACGGTAAGACGGTGAATATACATATATATGTCAAATCATATATGTTAAAAGTCCCACATCGAAAATAAAATGAGAACATAGACTCCTTATATGGACTTGGACAATCTTCACCCTACAAGCTAGCTTTTGAGGTTGAGTTAGGCCCAAGATCCACTCTTTACATGGTATCAGAGCCAAGCCCATTCTATAAATATATTCTACTTAAATTCTGCAATTAATTAGCTAGATGAATTTTTCGATATCACCTTGCTCAAATGCATATTAAAGCACTAACCCACTATCATAATCTACACACATATATCAGAAGAAGACGACCCACTACTAATATCATTCCTTAAGATAAACACCAACTTGTTGTTACTATGAAATACTCTGCAATTAATTAGCTAGATGAATTTTTCGATATCACCTTGCTCAAATGCATATTAAAGCACTAACCCACTATCATAATCTACACACATATATCAGAAGAAGACGACCCACTACTAATATCATTCCTTAAGATAAACACCAACTTGTTGATTTAAGCTTGAGGTTGAAGAAGAACATGGGGAAAAATGAGGGAAAACGCACTGATAACTAAAAGTTCCGCGCATAGACACTAGACCTTATTTTATATTCTACTAAGCGTTGTTGAAAAATGCATTGATAATTAAATTTTTCGCGCATAGACACTAGACCTTATTTTATATTCTACTAAGCTTTGTTGAAAAATGGGGAAAAACGCACTGATAACTTAAAGTTTTGCGCATAGACACTAGACCTTATTTTATCTTCTACTAAGCGTTGTTGAAAAATGGGGAAAACACACTGATAACTTAAAGTTCCGCGCATAGACACTAGACCTTATTTTATCTTCTACTAAGCATTGTTGAAAAATGAGAAAATACGCATTAATTCTTGAAAATTATATTGTCGAAATTTAAAAGGGTAATTAACGAATATATAACGTCATATTAATATAAACACCAATATTAATGAAAATAAGATTACTATGCACTATTAACGGCCACACATAGACACTAGACAGAATTGTAAACGTGTTTGAAGTTGTTACATTAAATGAGTAAATTATAATTATGTCACCAATTTAAAGTTGGTGTATATGAACATCACAACCAATATCAATATTAAACGTCATATTAATATAAACACCAATATCGATGAAAATATATATGATGTTCACATATAGTTATGTCACAAATTTATAGTTGTTACATATAATCATCACAAAAATGGGGAAAATATGCACATTAAATGGGTAAATTATAGTTATGTCACCAATTTAAAGTTGTTATATATGATCATCACAACCAATATCAATGAAAATATCAATATCAAACGTCATATTAATATAAACACCAATATCAATGAAAATATATATGATGTTCACATATGGTTATGTCACCAATTTATAGTTGTTACATATGATCATCACAACCAAAGACTTTCACTAGCATATTATTAACATTACTCAATTAGTGTCATTGTTTAGATCATTATAATGTTCTTTTACTAATTACACGATGACTACATATTGTTTAGTCAAAAATATAAGTTTAAAATTTTAGAATTAGTTCAGTTCTTATTTAATAAATATTTTTTGGTTAAAAAAACATGTGTCACGTTGTATGCTACTAATATTTGTAGGTGAATTATAAACTAAACGTTCAGAACTCGCAAAACATGTGTCACGTTGTATATTCTACTAATATTTTGTAGGTGAATTATAAACTAAATGTTCAGAACTCGCAAAATATGTGTCACATTGTATATTCTACTAAACTTTTGTAGGATAATTATAAACTACTCGTTCAGAACTCACAAAACATGTGTCACATTGTATATTCTACAATCTTTTGTAGGTGAATTATAAACTAAACGTTCAGAACTCGCACATAACTCCAATGTTAACTTTTTTCAAACCCAATGTCCAAATAACGGTAATATTTCCATTATAAATACCCTCATTCCCAGTTTCTTTTATCAAAGAGTAAAAAACCGACATTATAATGGCAGTGAAGATTATTAGAAGCGTCATTAATTAATTACTAAAATGTCACAGAATTCATCGTCTAACATGTATACCACACAAACTGGAATATGCAGGTGTGGTTTTAATTTCCATTAGGATTTCAAAGACACCACAAAATTTTGAAAGAGAGTTTTATGGTTGTGCGAAGGGAAAAGTTAGTATTTAATTTACTTACATATTTTTAACTTGATAACAACTAATTCTTTCAAGTTAATATATGTCTAACAATTTGTCTAATGAACCTGTTATTATAACGGATGTTTTATCTACTGAGTCTAGTTTTAAATTTGTCTAACAATTTGCATAAGGAACCTGTTATTATAACGGATGTTTTGTCTACTAAGTCTAGTGGTGAATAAATTTGCCCAATAATTTTCATAATGAAGCAGTTATTATAATGACTGTTTTAGCTACTGAGTCTAGTGTTAAATTTTTATAACAATTTGCCTAAGGAACCTGTTATTATAACTGATATCATGTCTAGTGAGTCTAGTGGTGAAATAAATTTGTCTAACAATTTTCATAATGAAACAATTATTATAACGACCGTTTTAGCTAGTGAGTCTAGTGTTAAATTTTACTAACAATTTTCCTAATGAAGTCGTTATTATAACGAATGTCGTGTCTAGTGAGTCTAGTGGCGAAATATTTCTGTAAATTTCAAACATATGCAAACATAAGAACTGTCAACGCAAAAGTTTAGTCTATTTTAGACCTGAATAAGGATTCTGCTAGACTATTTCTGGCAGTGTCTTTTTTTTTTCTTTTGGACGAACAACTGATGTAATTTGATTCAAAACCATGTCAAATCTTAACCAAACTGCTTCAAATTTTATATATGAGCTTCCCTTCATGTTTCAGTTCTTTTGAGATATCACCTACGTGAAATAGAGCTCGATTGCGGTAATCCAAAATTTAAACAATCATCTTCTTCAACCTTGAGAGTTTCTATAAAATCGATCCAAAATTATGTCAAAACTCAACGAAATTTCTTCAAATTTCAGATATGAATTTTCCTTTATGTTCCATTTTTTTTTGAGGTATCATTCACTCAAAACGGAGCTCGTTTGCGATAACCCACATTTTTAATTAGAGTTTCGAAGCTTTGTTAATGATCGTCAATGGCTTCCAGCTCCTTCTTCACATTTTTCAACAACCAACATGTATATATACTTCAAGTTTATCTTTCAACGACAACTACACACATAGAAAATGAAGGAATGAGAAAATTTGGGAGTAAAATAATTTTTGGAGAAGAAGAACATGAAAGAAGAAAGAGAGAAAGAGAAAGGGACTTTTTTGAAAAGCTTAAAACTTAATCCTGAAGTTTTTAAAAATATAAAGAGGCCTTCATGTGTTTGCTAATCCTATCTTTAGTAATTTCTAAACTAAAAATAAATGGAAAATAAAAAAGGAACCCTACCATTTACAAAAAGACTTTTGAGGTCCTGCCAACTAAATCATCCTACTCACTACATGACTTGGGCTTCAAGTTGCCCGGGGCAGTAACTAACTACCATTACTACTTGAGGAGTAAAAATTGGATAAGATTATAAATATTTACTACTTTGAAATACGTACCATGAGCGAAATATGAGAAATAAGTCTTCTAAAGAAACTCCAGGACCTTTACAAGTTTAAATTCTAGGCCTGAAATTTCAAATTGGAGAACTTTTCGAAGGCCAACACATTGTGCTGGAGTTCGACTTATCAAAGTTTTAACTCCAACACATTCTAGTTGTCAAAGTTACAAACTCCAACCCCGTGTGTTTGGGTTGTTTCATGTTTTTGCCAGAGATATTTTTATTCATATTAACGTGTACAATATCCCTTACCATCCTTACACCATAATTAGAATATATCCCATATATTATGTAAATATTTAGTGATATATAATTATGGTAAACTTAGGATTCTTATTGTATTAGGGTTCCACATTGTACACTATATATAATTGTATTAATGAGAAAGGCGCCTCAATGGAGATTAATACATTATCACATGGTATCAGAACCAAAACCTAAACCATATTTTGTGCTTTTCCTCCCCTCGGTTTCTTCTTTCCCGAGAACAGAAAGTTGCGCCTGTCCTCTCTGCTTTTCTCGAACAGAATAACATAGTTGTCCCTTTGTTTGACCAAACCTGTCAGAAGCAAAGCCATCATTTCTTCTTTTCTACAAGTCCCTTTCTGTTTCTCTTTTACTCTCTTTACCCGAGAAATATTCAAACCTTTGTCCTACACCCAAAACACATTAAATGGATCCTTTGGCTACTCCCACTTCCCACAATGCTTCCACTTCCTCCCAAGGCGTCATTCAAACACCACCCATAACCCTTTCATCACCATCTTTCCATTCGGCTCTAGCCGTCACCAACATCAAGAACTTTATTCTTTTGATTCTTGATAAAGAAGATGGGCAATACTGGTCATGGGTGAAACTATTCCAGATTCATGCATGTGTATATCACGTGCTCGATCATATTTTCAATTCCTTCCCTCGCCCCGGAGATTGATGACACAACATGGCGTCGTCTCGACGTCATGGTTAAACAATGGATTTATGGCACGATCTCTAAGGACTTACTCTATACAATTATGAAATCAGGCGCATCGACACGTGAATTGTGGACTCATTTAGAGGAAATTTTTCAAGACAACAAGAACACTCGTGCAGTGTACTTGGAAGAACAGTTCAACAATACCTGTCTTGAAAATTTCTCTAACATGTCCGACTATTGCAAATAGTTGAAACTAGTGGCGGACCAATTGTCCAACGTCGACACACCCATGTCTGAATCAAAGATGGTTCTACAACTTGTTGCAGGCCTACCAAAGGGTGAGTACGACACTTTAGCCACAATGATACAACATGCTAATCCGATACCCTGTTTTAACAAGGCCCGTTCACAATTATTGTTGGAGGAAACCCGACGTGCTAAACAGGACTAGCACAATCAAATGGCGTTAGCAATTGAAATGACTTCCCAAAAATAATACCGCCGACGGACAGCCTCCATTGTCGGAAAGTACTTAGCTGCGAAACAGATGTGGCAGCAGGGGCCGCAGTGGTGGACGAGGTGGCAAAGGATGTAGGAAAAGGGGCTGCGGTTCACACCAAAATCACAACCCGCAACAGCCCTCGAATTCCCTTACTGGACAGGCCCAGCGGTTCCACAAAATAATGGACACTGGGCCTCTGTTCCTGTGCAGTCCACGACCCAATACCCTTTTCAGCAACAAGGGATATTGGGCCCTATCCCAATCTCTCGCACCAGCCCCTATCAGCAGCAAGCCTATCTCATGCAGGCCCACTTGCAGCAGCCCCCTCTGGTCTGGCCCCCACTGATTTGGGCCAGGCCTTCAATAGTTTAAACTTGCAGCATCCCGATGAAAATTAGTACATGGATTCGGGAGTCACATCTCATCTCACCCGGTCTGCATGTAATCTTTCCCAATTATTTAGTTTAAAGTCTCATCAATTCATTACAGTTGGCAATGGTCGCCGCATTCCAATTTAGGGCTGTGGTCACGCTTACACTCAGCCGCCTCACCCACTCTTCCTAAATAACGTCCTTTATGCCCAAACATTATCAAAAATTTAATTTCTATTAGGAAATTTACTCGTACCAATTATGTGTCTGTTGATTTTGATCCTTTTAGTTTTACTGTGAAGGATCTACGTACGGGGACACCCTCTTATGAGATAAAATATCACAGGGGACCTATATCCATTCACACCCTTTTCCGCTGCCAGTTCCCACTCACACACCGCCCTAACTGCTCTGTCTCCATCAATTTGACACAATAGGCTTGGACACCCAGGAGCTCCTGTTTTTAATTTTCTTAGAAGCAATAAATTTATTTATTGTAATGAGAAACTTGCCCAAAACTGCATTTCTTGTCAATTAGGCAAACATGTTCGCCTTCTTTTTAATTAATCTGTCAGTGTTACGATTGATATTGTTCATGCAGCTTTGTGGACATCTCTCATTACTAGCTCTCTGGGTCATAAATATTATCTAGTATTATTGGATGATTACTCTCACTTTATCTGGATTTACCCACTAAAATTTAAGTCGGAAGTCTTTGCCAAATATCTTAAATTTTGCACTTTTATCAAAACACAATTTGAACGAGCCATAAAATCTTTTCAATGGCCGTGAATTTAACAACTCCGCGTTTCAAAAGTTTTGCAAAAATTATGGCATGGTTTTTCAATTTTCGTGTCCTCACATATCTCATCAAAATGGCAAAGCAGAACGTATCATCCGCATCATAAATAACACGATTCATACTTTTATGTTTCGTGTCTTTATCCCTCCCTCTTTTTGGATCTATGCAGTCTAAATGGTAGAATACATACTTAATATTTTACCCACCAGTACCCTTCACAACATGACCCCAACCGAAATATTACACCGTCGGATTCCCTCCTATGATCACCATCGGATATTCGGTTGTCTTTGTTATCCAAATATCGCTTCCACCGCCCCTCATAAATTAGCACCCCACACCACTCCGTGTGTCTTCTTAGGATTCCAGTCGAATCATAGAGGATATTTGTGCTATGACTTGTCCACTCGTCAAACTCGCGTCTCTCGTCACATCATATTTGACGAGACCACATTCTCTTTTTCGAACATCCAAAAGTTCCAAAAACCAGACTATAATTTTCTTGACGAGTCCGTTCTCTCTCCCGTCACCCTCCAAGAATTGTGTTATTCAACCACCACCGCCTCGTCTCTGCTACACCTGCTTCCACCAACCTAGAACGCACTCCAGCGTCTATGACCTCTGCCCTGCCTTTGTCACAGTCACCACCGATTGCCACTACCACCGGCAATCGACCCACCATCACTGTACCATCACCGGTCTCCATCCCCATGTATGTATCATCTCCACAACATCGCCACCAAACCACATCCGACAACCGCCGGCAACCAACCACCTAACCCGAATACAGTCCCCCCTTACCTCCAACACCGTACCCCACTGTATCATCCTCAGCCAGTTTCGATCTACCGAGATCGGTGTCGACACATAACCCAGTAGAAACCGCCGACCTCAAACCACCAAGATAGACAACCCCCACCACCCGTCACTATGCCGACTCACCAGCTAGCCTTCCACACCCGAAACCCCATTACGACCCCTAGCTTCAACCAAACCCGAACCCACACCAAATCAGTACAACCGACCTGACACCTAGCGACCATACTCGACCAAGCACCCTCACACCGTATGGAAACCCGTGCCCAACAAGAAATTTTCAAATCCAAAGTCCAATTTAACCTGGCCACACAAACCATTTCCCCTATTCCCAATAGCCCAAAATTAGCCAAACTAGACCCAAATTGGAATATGACCATGTGTGAGGAGTTTAATGCACTAATTAAACAACGTACTTGGGATTTGGTTCCTCGACCGGATGGGGTGAATGTGATCCGTTGCATGTGGCTTTTTCATCACAAGTACATAGATAGTGGTGACTTAGAAAGATATAAGGCAAGGCTTGTGGTTAATCAGGAGGAGGGCATTGATTGTGGGGCGACATTCAGTCTGGTTGTTAAACTGGCTACCATTCGATCACCTTGATGTCAATTAAGCATTTCTCTATGGGGATTTAAAAGAAACTGTTTACATGCACCAACCGTCCGAATTTATCCATCCACCAGCCCCTCAGTATGTATGCAGTCTCCGCAAGTCACTTTATGGTTTGAAACAAGCTCCTAGAGCGTGGTATGACCGCTTTGCACAGTACATTATGTGAATTGGGTTTACATGCAGCAAATGTGATAATTCTCTCTTTATTTTCCATAGAGGCAGTAACATTGCTTATTTATTATATGTGGATGAAATTGTTCTTACTGCTTATACCGACGTGTTGAAAAATGAGATAATTGCACTGCTCAAAACTAAATTTGCTATGATTGATTTGGGGAAGTTGAGTTATTTTTTGGGAATCTCAGTGACTAGATCTGCAGACACTATGTTTCTTTGCCAGCGTAAGTATGCAGAGGAGATCGTGTGCAGGGCTAAGATGGAGAATTGCAAAATCATATCCACTCCGGTTGACTCTAAATCTAAACTTAGTGCAGTGGATGGTAACCAAGTGACAGATCCTACTCTGTATAGGAGTCTAGAAGGTGCAATTCAGTATCTCACTTTCACCAGGCCTGATATTGCTTATTCTGTTCATCAGGTATGCTTGTTTATGCATGCACCCAGGGAGCCTCATTTTACTACTCTTAAATGTATTACTTGATTATGGATTACACCTATACCCTTCCGCACCGAACATGTTATTATCATAAATAGATGCTGATTGGGCAGGCTATCCGGACACACGCCGCTCCACATCCGGTTACTGTGTGTTTTTTAGGGAAAATCTCATCTCTTGGTCTGCCAAGCGGCCAGCCACATTATCCCGTTCGAGTGCAGAAACAGAATATAGAGTAGTTGCTAATATTGTTGATGAGATCTGTTGGCTCCGAAATCTTCTTTTGGAGCTTCAATGTCCTTTACGTAAAGCGTCTCTGGTATACTGTGATAACATATCCGCTATATACTTATCTCACAATCCGGTTTAGCATCAGCGAACCAAGCATATTGAGATGAACATCCACTTTGTTCGTGAGAAGGTTGCTCTCGGCCATGTTAGGATATTGCATGTGCCTTCTTCATATCAGTACACGAATATCTTCACAACGGGCCTTCTGAAACAACTGTTCATTGACTTCAGATCCAGTCTCAGCGTCCGGCCTCCTTCCGCTCTGACTGAGGGGGTATATTAATGTGTACAATATCCCTTACAATCCTACAACATAATTAGAATATATCACATATATTGTGTAAATATTTAGTGATGTATAATTATGGTAAACCTAGAATTCTTATTGTATTAGAGTTCCACATTGTACACTATATGTATTTGTATTAATGAGAAAACCTTCTCAAGGAAGATTAATACATTATCACAATTCAGATATTATTTTCGCATTAAAAAGTGGCTAAACTTTGATTACCGGCTCAAAAACTGGTCATTCCGCCTATGTTTTACTTAAAAATCACTTTTCATTCAACTGTGATTTTTTCTATAAAGTTGTGATTTATTTCCATACTATTATTACCATTTGTAAATTGATTTTAAAAAGTTGAAAAAAATATATTTGAATTCATATTAACGAATTGAATGCTCCGAATCTCACAATTTAAAATCTTACTCTCAGAGTATGTTCATGTGTTGGACTGCCCATTCCAATCGTTAGTGCTAACTAGCTACAAATTCTCATTTTCCTTGGATGCGTTAGGTACTAAAAAAGTAAGTTTACTATAGAAAGGATGTGGTATCTTCTAATGGAATTTAAAAAAAAAAAATGGGATGATTAGATCGCACTGAGAGTGACGAGTTTACTATCAAAGGATGTGGTACAGTAGATGAGACTGCTCCTTCCTTAACTAGGATATCAGATTCAAGTTATAGGTATGAAAAAATCATTAGTAGGGAACGCTTTTCGGAATGTGTCCTAAGCGACTCCAATGTAGATACCGGACGTCGGACGAATAATTTATTTTGAGAAAAAAGAGTGACGAGTTATTTGGGAAATGGGTTCTTCGGATTAATTTCTAGTGTTTCGTTTGATATAGCAAATATGGCGTAAGCTTATTGGAATATTTGTAAAAAAAGTCAAATCCATAAAAAAGTTCCATCGTGATTGTAACTTGGTCTACGTCTTTTTCGGGAAAGAGCGCGGTTGAGAAGTGGTTAGCCAAATCTCTATTCAATTTAAACTTAGCTATATTAATACTCAACGAGCTTCTCTCTCTCTTCAAAAATAGTATAAGGGTTAATTGTATTTTTAGTCCTTCAAATTATGTAAAGTTGATGTCATCACGAGGTCACGTATTCAAGTCTTGAAAATAACCTCTTACAAAAATGCAAAGTAAGGTTGTGTACAATCAGAGCCGTCCTTGGAGCGGTCGAGGCGGCACCACCGCACAGGGCCCTCCGGCCGGCGAGGCTTCTGCCCCATAATTTTCATTTTTCTTTTATTGATCTCAAATATTAAGATATGTATTAAAAATGACTCTGATCTTATCAATGAGAGTTATAGCCTAGCTGTTGAGGGCTTCCTTCAAAAGTCATTTCCTAGTGAGAGGTTGCGTGTTTGAATCCAATGAGCAACGAAAGATTTTTTTTTAAACACAAAATTAGATTTGGTCCCAAGTTCCAAACAGTCCCCCCTCTTTAAACAAAAAGATAAACTTTTTTTTAATTTAAACACAAAAAACAAATTTGATCAATAATTTTTTTAATATTGATTAATTAGTTAATTTTATTTTTTCATGTGAATAAAAAATGGTCTCTTTTTATTTCTCGCACCGGGCCCTTAAAAGTATAGAAACGACTCTGCGTACAATAGACTCTTGTAGTCCGGCTCTTTCCCGAATCCCGCGCATAGCGAGAGCTTAGTGCACCCCTTTTTAAATTATTGATAAATTCTAATTTTAATTTTATATTATTTGACTAGACATATTTAATCTTCAATTACTTGGAATATTGCACTTTTGATCCATATGCTTGTGAATATTCACAAATTTAACATAATTATTAAATGTTTCAACATCCAATCACTCATGTGATATGTTAAATTTGTGTTTTTACTTTATATTTGACGGTAATATAGTTATGTAAGTAGTCAAAATATAACATAATTGTTTTTACACGAAAGGGTCAAGAACACACATTATTATTAATTGAAGGTTAAATAAACCGAGTCATGTATAACATAACAATAAAATATTCAGTGTAATTTTATAAGTGGGGTCTGAAGAGAGTGGTGTGTACACAACTTATTTCTACCTTATTAGGATAGAGAAGTTGTTTATGATAGATCCACGATCAAGTAATGCATATCCAAAATAGTTAAATAAGGAATCACATAGTGAAAAAGCTATGTTGAAAATACTGGAAAAAAGAACAGCAGCAAGTAGCAACAATAACGAAACATAATGGAGACAAAGGAAATAATACTAGTAATAGTGTAATACTAACGGAGTCATATAACATAAGGACCAAAAGCGTAACTAATCAGTAACTGAAGGACCAAATATACTATTTTCACAAAAATATATCTCTCTTTCTCTCTTCAACTGTCACAACGCCTACAAATACGTCTTTCAACCGCTTCTCCTTCCTATTCCCATTTTTCGAAAAGCTCATTTTCTTCACCGTCACTACCGCCATTTCCGCCACCGCATTGTTGCCGGAGATGTTAACTGATTTATTACCGCGTTGTACAACGACGACGACGACAGCGATTACTACTACTAATACTACTAGTACTGGTACGGGGAATTCCGTTTTGCTTGTTCGTCGGATCACTACGGTAGCGCTTTTCGTATCGTTCTCGTGTTTCGTATTATACAGAGCTGGTGAAAGCATCGGCTTTAGGATCCCAGGCTCGTTCACATCACGTGCCTCCTTTTTTCTCCCTGCCGATAATGTGTCCGCTACATCAGTGACGGTGAGGATCATCCACCCGCATTTTCACTTTTCCTCTAAATTAACATTTTTAATTATTATTCTTTTTAAAAAAACGAAGGACTCATTTGAAGTTGAAATTTCAGGTTTCCAGCGAAAGAAAATTAGTACTTTCTCCAACCCAATTTATATGACATTTTTCATTTCAGGAGAGTCAATTTGACTAATTTTTGAAACTAAATTGGATTAGATCAATTCAATGTAAAATTTAGATATTAAAAAACTATAGGAAAAGTAATAGATATGTGTGTGTGGCGATTTGACATTCTGTGATGGAGGAATTGGCACAAATTTGATCTGAAGTAATGTGTTGCCGCGAATCGGCTGAAAGAGTTTCAGTAGGTGAGGACACCATATCCACTAAAGAGTTCTGTATTTCAAAGTTTTTTGGCCGGTCGCTCTCGCAGAGATAATGAGATCACCATAAACTATAAGATAGACTTGAATGCCTGTCAATTGGTATTCTATATGATGTGATGCTGTTGAAGCTGCGGCGAATTTCATGTCAATATGATAAAAAATTATATTTTAAAATATTAGTTAAAGTTTACATATATGTCCGGGTCTGACCGTTTCTGTTGCTTTGCTTATGCTTATGCTTTGTCTTGAGCCGAGAGTCTTTCGGAAACAGCCGCTCTACCTAATGTCTGCGTACACTCTACCCTCCTCAGACCCCACGTTGTGTGATTTTACTGGGTATGATGATGATGATGGTTAAAGTTTACAAAGTCTGAATTTCGAAAAGTAAATAGTGCCACGTAATTGATTTGTCTAAGTCTAGTGTGTACAGGTTATTACTTGCGTTTTATAATTAAAATGCTTTTACACTCTGTTATCAATCTGTTGCAATCCTCTTCTTTCGACAGAGTTGGGACTGATTATATAGCTGGGTGAAACTATCATAGCCATAATTAAAATAAGATTGCATTGCATTTTTCCTTTGCTTAACTTCCGAATCTTCTGTAGGATAGTGAGGAGTACAGGCTTGAGAAAGTGTTGAAGAATGCTGCTATGGAGGATACAACAGTGATCTTAACAACTTTGAATGAAGCATGGGCTGCTCCTAATTCAGTTGTTGATCTGTTTCTTGAAAGTTTTAGGATTGGAGATCACACCCGTCGGCTTTTAAATCATTTAGTGATTATTGCTCTTGATGAGAAGGCATTCTCCAGGTGTTTGGCTTTACATACTCATTGCTATGCACTTGTGACTCAAGGGGTTGATTTTTCAAAGGAAGCTTATTTCATGTTCCCTGATTACTTGAAGATGATGTGGAGAAGGATCGACTTTTTGAGGGTGGTGCTTGAAATGGGATACAACTTCGTCTTCACGGTATACTTTCTACTGCTGATATTAATTTCTTTATGTTTTGCAGTTTTGAATTAAACTAGCAAAATTTTTAATTCATTTTTTTATAATAAAATTTTGGCTGTCGAGCATGTTCTCTATTGTCTCAGAGTGAGTTGTTCCAACTTGTTTCTTGGTAACGAAGCAAGACAGGAAAATAAAGACTTCCCGATATACTTGATTAGGCTTTTAATTTCTGGCTTTTGTTTGTGGTTTACCTTTGCTTGAGTCTGATGTAACTTGAAAGGTGAATATGTAGTCTTATTGGAAACTTGATCTGATAAGATTGGAGTCTTTTGTGAGTTCTCCTTATAATGACCATTATCCTATGTGTTTTAGATTGTTAGGGATTGTGGATAGAGTCTTATTACGGTCTCATTGTTCTCCTGAAGCAAGATGGCTAGCACATTGCAATGTTGCCAAAGAATGAATCGACATACTGATGAATCAAGCATACCTACAGAATTTCTAACCAGACGTTTAGCTACTAATGTACTCCCTCCATTTCAATTTGTTTGCCTTAGTTTGACTGATCAGGGAGTTTAAGAAAGTAAAAAGACTTAAATTAAAGATATGTATTATTTACCAAAATATCATTTAATCTTGTGGTCTAAAACATGTCATGTGGGATATTGAAATTAAAGAGTTGCCAAATTAGGAAAGTGACATTCTCTTTGAAATAGACTAAAGAAAAGTAAGACAAACAAATTGAAACAAAGGGAGTAGTATCTATGTCAAGTTCCATATATTGTCTGGTTACAACCTTTCCCTTTTAGCACATTGGAATGTTGCTAAAGTAAGTATAAGTCGACATACTGATGAATCAAGCACGCCTACAGAATTTCTAAGAGGACGTTAGCTACTAATGTAGTATTTATGTTAATGTTCATAATTTCTGGTTACACCTTTCCCTTTTAGTTCCTTTTGATCATCTCTCATTCTGGTTAACGAAATTTGGAAGAATAGTGACATGAATTCTGGTGTACATACCACTTGATATACTCTGTTCATGCTCGCCTTTTGCATTATTGGTAATGTCTTGTTGAAGAATCACTTTTTGCTGCTTCAATAATTCTGCTTATCGAGACTTCAATTGAACAATTTCTGATGCTACGAGCTTAGTAAATGTATTACATTGTGTATCTTGCTTGCAAACATGTTTCATAATTAACAATTTTGTTGTTTCCATCTGCTAGGATGCTGATGTCATGTGGTTCAGAGATCCATTTACTCACTTCTACAAGGATGCAGACTTTCAGATAGCATGTGATCATTTCTCAGGCAAACCGGATGATGTGGGGAATAGACCTAATGGTGGTTTCAATCATGTGAGGTCGAATAACAGATCAATTGAATTTTACAAGTACTGGTATTCGTCACGTGAGAAATATCCAGGTTTGCATGATCAAGACGTTCTTAACAATATCAAGAACGATTCTTTCATTAGGGATATTGATCTCAAAATGAGATTCTTGGACACATCATACTTTGGTGGATTTTGTGAACCTAGCAAAAATCTTAGTAAAGTATGTACAATGCATGCTAATTGTTGTTTTGGGATGGAAAGCAAACTTCACGATCTTAGGATCCTTCTTCAAGACTGGAAAAACTTCTTGTCGTTGCCACCAGCGCAGAAGATATCATCGGAGTTATCATGGCGAGTTCCTCAAAACTGCAGGTAAGATTCCATTTTGTCAGATTCTCATGATTTGTGTCGCTGAAATCCTATTTGAAGTTAATATATCGACACACCTCCCTGTTATATATTCAAACACGTAGTTTCATGGAATATTCAAACTTGGCATATGTTACTTTAAAAGTTTAAATATAACTAATTCCTAGTGTTATAATGGAAACATAAACCTCTTTTTCTTGTTTAACGTATTTACTCCTCAACATCGCATAGTCTGGCCCCTTCATTTCCTACAATCCACATTTCTCCTCAGCTTCCCTCTGTTCTTTGCCCGTCTTTGCTTTCCGTTCCCTGTTGTTCTTCATCCCCCCCAAAAAAAAAAAAAAACCTCATCATGTTGAACATGTGTCTGCATAAACGTGTGTTAGCTCGTTCAAAATTTACAGTAGTCGTGAAGCTTAATCCTTTTGTTCAATAGTGTAAAATGGTTACTCACATTTTTTCTTGTTATTACTTTTAACATACTTTTCATATGTTTTGGCAGTCTTGATTCTCTCCGCCACTATGCTCCGCCACCAATGAACATAGAACAGTTGAACGGACATAGAGGATTGGTAGAAATTTTGTAATTTAGTTGCTGTTGTTATTTAGAAATTAGAAGTAATTGAAAGTTAATTTTTTTTTTCCTTTTCCATATCATCCCTTCTCTTGAGCCACTGGATTTTCCCGATCATATCATCATTTTACTAGGGGAAGTTATATTTCAGGTCAATACAAAAAGTTAACGAAATCTAATAATGCTCAAACTGATTACGGTAAATTCTGTAAAACATATGATTGGTTTTTCTTCTTCTTATTTAGTAGATTTAGACGACTTTTCTAATACTAGGAAGAGAGTACAAAAAGGTTTGTTAATCCGTATGGTTATGCAGATAAATGTTAAGTCATTCGATTTAGGATATACTTGTAGCAGCGGTTGGCCCTAAATATTAAGTTAACGACACTTCCAATGCCACTTCTAAGACGATATAGACATAAAGATGCACGTCGCGGTGGGGAAAAGTTGGATCATTAAGTTGTTGTCATACAGTTACTTCACCTAAATGTAGTACTCAAGGAATGAAATCAGCAGGGATGTTCATTGCTTAATTGATTTTTTCAAACCAAAAAAAGAAATTAAGCTAGCACTCAAATTGTCCTGGATATTGATTGTTTTGACATAATTAGTAGATGGTATGCAAGGTAAGTATTCATCCCAACCCATTGCCCTTCTTTTCTATCTCCCGCATTTCCTATCTTCCCGTTTCCCAACCCCTTTTCTCCCTTTCCCCTCCCTTCTCCTTTCTTCTTAATCAAACCCCCCAAAATCTCCAACTCTGATCGACAGAACCACCACAACTCACTAGACTAATCTAGATTCCCATCGCATGATAGGATCCATTAAAGTGGGACGTTTCTCCCTACTAGAAATTCTTCAATTACCACAGCTCAAACCTAAAACATTTTATCAAGGGTAGACGAATCTCATTCATCACATCAAACCCATTGGTGTTCCAAGCCTCTTGGATATATGATGCAACAACAGTTTTTTTTTTCCAACGATATAGTTATCCACCTTAAAATAGGAAGGATCTTTTCATCGGTAGTTCATCCGCTTCACTTTGTCCTCTTTCAATTTGGAGTACTTGCCCCATCCTAGAAAGAACTTGAGATAGAAATATGTTCAAAAGTCATATGAGATTTATTTTTATCCATTTACAAATAAACTTTGAACATCTATTGATTAGATATAAAGCTCATATGGATTAGAACATGAAACTCCAAAATATACAAGGTTCTGCAACAAAAAAAAAGCAACAAGAGACAATACCCCTAGATTTTGAAAATACTTAAATTACTATTTGCAGAATATACAAGATCTGTTTAAATTGGATATTTCAATTTGGATTCCACTAGTATAGATAAAGAACAAATGCTTAGAGGGTGTCTACATAACATTACTGATTATACTTGAACTGCTGCTACTGCTAAAGCATAGTTGCTATGATCATCGAAGCTGGTTGAAGAAAACTCTTCTTAGAGGCACCAGCCCTCGGTTGATATTTTTCTGCATTTGTTTCTCAAGGACACCAGGAACAGCCGAAGGATAGCATATTTTCACAGATACGCCGGACAGCCCACCCGGTTTCTGTGTCAGAATCCAAATTCTTTCATCTTTGAAGAAGGCCTTCATCCCATACTTCAATACTCCTACAGAGCATAAGGATTGCATTAATAACATAAAAGGTGTACTTCACAAGAAAAAAAATACTTGTTTAAGCATGATAGAAGAGCCCAGAAGTCAGGAAGATTGAGAAAGATTAGTCAAATGAGAGCACAGCTTCGTCAAGGAGTTGAAGGCAAATAGAAACATGCATCAAAATTCAGCCAGCACTACCGGTCAAAAAAAATATTTAACCCCATACAGATGTACAATCAACTAGGATTTTCTGGTGCCAAGGGTGGTTTATTGACCTAGACATGTAATGAGTTAGCAACCTTACGGGGCGCTTGAACTTTGGGCACATGGAAGAAGTATTATATATGTATGATACACCTGTGCATATAGGTATTTATTAGGAGAGTAATCCGTGCTAGACCTAGTCCCTTCACTAGCTCCTCCTAAACCCACAGCCATTGCAAAACGAATACAATTTTTTTAAAAAAAAAAAACCGATATGTTCGGTTTATATCGCCGAACGTATTGGATTATATCGGTTTTTTCTAGTAGGTCGGGTTGGGGAATTTTTTATTTAAAAAAAAATGAATTTCCAAAACTGAAATTGACATTCACACCTACACTACCATGAAATTTCGATGTTGAAATCTATTGTGTATCGTGAAATGTTTACTAAAGAAAAAAGAAAATTAAAAATTGATTTGGAGGAAAACACAAATTGATTGGGAAAACAGACGTTTTCGTAAAAATTGGTTGTGCCAAATCGCCTTGTGACAGTTTGGGCCGGCCCCGTCTCGAAAAAATACCCAAAATCAAAAAATAAATCGGGTAAAACGGACATTTGAGCGCAGAGTTATGACCATTTAAAGTTTCACCAATTTACCACTACTTTCTCTCCCTACATTTTATGTCACTGCTTCCGTGATATGTTAATCAAATTCATGTCGCATTCGACATCCATAAAAGCTTCATAAATTGACTTCAATGACTATAATTCAAGAGATACTAGTAGCCTAAAATAAAAAATAAGAATAATTATATATTTAATTCAGTTTTTTCGGTTTGTATCCAAAATTAAAAACGAACCGAATCACTAAATCCCGATTCGGTTCGGTTTTTCAAAAAGTCGGTTTTTTAAAAATCGGTTCGGTTCGATTTTTTCGGTTCTCCGGATTTTTTGCCCACCCCTAGAAAATACAAAGGAGTTTCCCCTAAAAGTGTTCTAACTAGGGATTGACATTGAACCATTACTTGTTTACCCTAGTTGTGGATAAGCTAACCAACATAATATAAGATAAGGTCCCATGATGTATGCTATATGCTGACCATATTGTGTTAATTGACGAAATTAGCAAGGTTAAAAAAAATTGAACTATGGAGAATCATTTTAGAGAGTAAGGGTTCTAGGACAAGAATGTAAGACTGAATACACGTACTGCAAGTTTAGTCAGTATGAGAAAAGCGAAGTTAAGGTGAGAGAGACTAGACGGGATTGCAGTGCCAGGATGTAAATAATTTAGACATCTAGACTTGTTGTTTCAAGAGAATGAAATGATAGACGAAGATGTCATCACTGAACAACTATGGTAGATCTTCCTTAATATGATACGAATTAAATGGATAATGTCGAGATCAACTTGCTGTTAATATAACTTAAACTCTATTTTAAATAGTCTTATTATAAATATGTTTACAAATGCAAGTAGTAATGAAGTGGCAACAAATTAAAATAGATTTCTCATTTATAAACATGAAATTACAGACGATATCACATGATTATTTTCCTATGTCCGCAGTCAATTAATAATTAATTGAGTAACGTTATATAGTATTTTTGAATATGGTGTGCTGTGAAATCTGCAGAATCCTAAGACAAAGGGCAATTATTCAACAAAAAAACAATAGATTGCAGCCAAAAGGAAAGGAGCAGACATTGACAGGCATATTTCCATCAATTGAAAGAACTACTTTTTAAGAAAAAAAGAAAGAAAATCCTTCGGTTTTATTATTTACAAATTTCTGAATCTGTATGACATATTTTTCTTTTTAGTCTATTTTTTAAAAAATATCTTTTTAAATTTAAAACAATTTAAGTTTAAAAAACTATATTTTTTACATAAATATCTAAAAAGTAAATAACATATTTCAAAGTCTTTATTTCTTTCTTAAATTCTGCCTAAACAAACCGTGTCTATAAATTAGGACGAACATAGTATTTCTCTACTTAAAAAAAGTGTCACTTTTTATATTTATTAAGTGCTTAATTTCAATAATTTTATTTTACTTTTAATAATCTGAACCAATTGGTCCGACTAATTTAGATTTGCGCGCACACATAGATTTTATTTAAAGGGGGAATCATTTCCTAGCTACCAAGAGTTTCTCTATTCCGAAGGATTGAACCCGACACCTCTAGTTAAGGGTGAAAATATATTACTCATATCACTTTTGTCACGATCCAAATCGGAGGACCGTGACGGGCACCCGGACCCTACCCGCCGGGCGCCACAGATACACTCCACCCTTAACCATATTTAAATACGGACTGAGCCGTGATAAATTATATAAAGTTTCAACCCAAAAGCCCCAACTTATCCATTTATATACCAAGGCCGGCAAGGCCTTACATGACACTAACCACAGGACACCTGTCTACAAGCCTCTAGAGAGTAAAACATACCACGACCAGACCGCAACTCAGAAACGAATAGAGTGCTCCAAATACCAGCTGAACCAACAACCTACTAGTGCGAACCGTCACTCTCTCAATATGAACCTGCGGGCATAAAATGCAGCGTCCCCCGATAAAAGGGACGTCAGTACGACTGATGTACTGAGTATGTCAGGTATAAGAAATAGCATAGCAGAGATATATCATAATCTGAAACAGAAACAACTAAACATCAGTAAATGCCTCCGAGGGCCCTAATACACATGCCTAAATGTTATGTACAATGCAGTATACATATACATCAGCCTCTTCGGGCATCTTCCTTACCATAACAGCATATGTGGGCATCATACCATAAAATGATTAATGATTAATGAATGTATGCATAATGCAAATGCGGTGTACTAATGTCCACACAGGAATCCTCCCATAACCGCTTCTGTGGGCATCAGGTTATATCGCCACACAAGGGCATCACATCATCACATCATATTGTCCTCTTCGGGCTCTTTCGTGATAGTTTGTACCAGCTGCAGGTGGTGTGCGTATATAACGTCTTTTTTCCTTTTCCTCAATTCCCATATATATATATATATATATAATATTTACCATATAGTAATGTGCATAGCACAAGTGGTCCAGAATAACATATGAATGCAATGCAAATGAAATGCATGAACAATAATAAAACATCCGGAGTGACATAATATCTTTTACACCTTTAGTTAACATTGGGAACATCAACATCTTTTTCGGTGTTCCTTATTAAGGTCTTAGAAACATACTTGGATATTCTTTCAACATAGGAGTCGGTGACTTGATCATCCCTAACTACTAAGAGTAGAGTAATTTATGTAGCAACACGATAGTCATGTTTCGCACATAGAATTATGCCAAAAGAATGAAAGAGTCTTGCATACCTTGTTGTCGAAATTATCTAAGTTATGCGGGTCCTTGTAGGCTCTATGAATGATTATCTACATCACACGGATAATTTAAATCACAATCGGATCAATATACCAGTAATAGATTCATTGAGACATTCTAGCGAACACGTTGTATGCATAGAATCTATGTTTCTTCTATATGCAAACCTATATATGTAGCAACACAATCAGCCCTCTTAATCCTTCCTCATTAACTACTACAGTATTTATAACAACCCAGCAATTTCACATGCAACCTCCAATTTCATACGGACAGCCCAACAGTACCCAACCAACTTAACATTCCCGATAACCCCTCTAGAACCTAGTGGCACGAATCATGCTCTATAATTGGTATAAACTTAGGAACAAGAATCATTACCTCTTTTAAGAGAAGTGACGAGCGTTGTCGGAAACCCTTTCGCCCAACCCAACTTCCTACAAGCTGAAATAGGGCCCGAAAATCGACTTTAAGAATTTCCTCAAAACTCTGGGTTTTCCTCTTGATTTCGGAGTGTTCAAGCTTGCTCAAGGATTCAATTTCGCTGGAATTAAGGCCCAAAACACCATGAATGTTCCACCTTTTTGGCGAGCAGAAGCTTGTGGAAAAAATCCCCACTTTGGCCGAGAATTTCAGAGGGTTACCAACTGAGCTACACTCCTTCAAATGGAAGTGTATCAATTCCTTCTCCAATGAGAGATTTCTAAGAAGCTTTGAGAAATGAAGGCAGTTAATCATGGAGGACACCGATCGTATAAGGCTGAGTCATTTAGTAGTGTGTTATTGCATTTACACGTAGAGTCCACTATCTATTGTCCCCAATTATAATTAATTAATCTCATAATTAATTAATTATACACACAATTAAATTTCTGATCTCAATTCACTTAAATCCTGACGACTTATAAAACCTTCTTATACTCAATATCATAATTATTATAATATGACGCTAGTCCATAACCTCTTTGGGGATATATAATTATTATTATTAATCCCCGTCGCCATACTTATTAAATCCAAAATCATTTCGAGGTCACATCCTTTTATATACTAATTTCCTTATTAGCATACGTGAGTGCAACATAAACTTACCGGAGACCAAGTCTACTTACCTACGTTTAGGCACTCAAACTATTACCCGAAAGTACGGGGTGTTACAACTTCATCTTTTAGTACCTTTAAAGATATTCTCGTATAGGAATAACGTGACATGTTTAAAATCACAAGATTTAAAAATTATTTTTAATACGCTACATACAACTTTTATGGTGTGTTCAGTATAGCAGAAAAGTAGTGTGTTACAATGTTCCAATTTCCAATAGGATAAAAAGTTTCTTAAAAATGAGGAAAATGACTTTCATAATTATTAAAGTAGAAAAAATAATAAGTTCCGCGAATGGTATTCCACATTGATAGTGTCTTCTTCACCCTCCAACCTACCTCATCTTCACCCCCTCCCCCGTAACCCCCATCCCACCACCCCACACCATACCCTCACCCCACCTCCAATAGTATTTGTCTAAATTATATACAAGTGCTTTTAAGATAACAATTTTTGTTTGCATACCGAACACAATAAAATACGTAATTAAGAAACTCACTCAGTTTTTAGAAAATATCTATAGAAACATTTTTCTTCATATCGAACACACCTAAATTTAAAATCACAAGATTCAATTTTTTTATTTTTTACTAATTTTAAATTTCGTTATCAGAAAAAACTAAGACACATCAAATAAAACTAAAGGAAATAATAAGATTTTGACTATTAATTACCTGTACTTTTTGTGCTTTCCTTTCTTCTTCCCTAACTTTGTATATTACTCTTCAAACATCACTGAAAATTGCCAGTAGCACCACCAAAAGGCTGATGATGATTGCTTTGAGATTTTCTACTCTCAGAATTATTATCTAATGAGCTCATCTGTTGGCTGCTGCTGCTAAATCCTCCACCACTCATGCTCCTTACTATTTCTCCAACTCCAAGAAAATCTCTTGTCAACCTATTAGCTTGTTCACTTCCCATTTCCATTGAAAAGTTACTAATCATTTGCTTCTTTTGTGGTGGCTGCTCATAATTATTCACCTTTTTTATGTACCCTCCTATTACACCTCCATAGTCGTTTTGGTGATGGTATTGTTCTTGTGCACCTGCAATATACGTTGAAAGATATAATTAAGTAAATACATAAATAAGATAAAAAATAAATAAAAGTGCTTTTTCTTTGATAGCTTAATTAGATGTTTGATCAAATATTTTAATATAGTATTAGGAGCATGCAGTGATATAGATGTCCTGGTTCGAGTTTTACTGCCACACATTATTAATTTTTTTTTACGTGCTTGAATCATAAAAAAAAAATAGGCCCACACGTGAGCGAATTTTCAATAGTAATAGCTTAGGCTAGCCATTTTTTAGCCCTTACAATTAAAAAATAGTCATTATCATTGAATTTTAAATTCATAGGTGAAACATCCGGATATTGAGTTTGAAATTCACAGTTAAAACTCAATGACAATGACTATTTTCCAATTTTAAGGGTTGAAATGTGGCTACTTGGAAATTTCATAGGAATTTTCATATGCTTGACCTATGAAAAGAAGAATCAGACTAGCACGTGACAAGACACATTTAAAATATTATCAAATAAATAAAAGTAATCTTCTCTCCGTAAGGGATTGTTTGGTTCAAAACAAGGTTATACTGGGATTATAATTGTGTACCAAGATTATTTATCTCACCTTCTTTTAGGGATAGATAATCCATGATTGTGGTATATAATATATCCTGATTTTAGTTAATCTATACCCTCAACCAAAAGACAGAATAGATATCATTTCAAATTTTATAGCGGAATAACTCACTTAATTAATCCATTATGCAACCAAACGACCCCTAACAATTTAAGCTTTAATGTAGATATATATAGATGATAAAACATTTTAGCATGCAGCATTAGTAGTATTACCGTAAACATTCACGACAAGGTCATGAAGATGATTCCCGCTGCTCATAGAGTCGTCATGGCCGTAAACGCCGCCAAAATTGACAGCTGGCGGCGGGTGAGTATCGGACTTCATGGCACTCGAGGACGAACCACCACCACCAGTAGCAGATACAAACGTACTATTGTTGCCACTAGTAGTTGACCCATCTGAGCCGCTTTCTGGAGGAGCGCCGTGGCGGACATAGGCGGCGCCGGTGAATTATTGTTCTGATGATGAAGTGACGAGGAGCCATAAAGAGAAGGAATTGATGAACTCATATGATGATGATGATGATCACTTAGAAGGGTACCAACTGAGAAAATGTTTGATGAATTATTTGAACTCTCACCACTATTGTTGCTGAATTGATGAGGACTAGGAAGTAATAAACCACCAGAGTCTCCAGAAATATTGCTATTATCATTATCAACATTGTTGTTATTCTTGAAGAAATTTAGGTTAAACATACTAGGCGAGCTAGTAGCTTTCGCGTTGTTGTGAAGATCAGGAAGCTGCATTAACCCATGAATTGATTGTTTATTATTCCCCGTGTAATCTTGATGACTTATTTGATCAGCTGGAAGCCGAAAGAAGGAGGTGGAAGGGCGGAACGCGGATGATGAGCCAATGAGGTTGTTGTTGTGATCGAACTGATTGTGATGATGGTGGTGGGGCCCGCCACTAGTGATATTCTTCGTATTGTTATTATTTTCCAAATATCCCCTTGATAACTAATTGAGCTGCCCACGCGGACTTCATATTGTTATTATTGTTGTTATTGTTACGGCCTCCAAAGTGAAATATATCGTGATGGTCTGAGATTTGGGAATTTATTTTCGAGAGGCCACCTAAACTCATGTTGTTGCTGCTTCCATATAAATGACTCCCAATGTTGCTCAAACTTGGTGGATTTTTTGCACTTTCTTGTGCCAATGCATCACAAAAGGCTCTGTGGGTGATGAAACTGTCACGCCTGTGTTAAACACTAATATTAAGTTATATACATTATCAATATAACGGATTTTGTTTGTACGCTATCAGGTAAAAAAAGCGTGTGTGTTTTAAAAACGATTGTGTCACGTAAAATTACAACCAATGTCATTCTAATATTCAAGACTTAGATTAAAGTAGTAGAGTCTTGTGAAAAGAATGTTTTTAGTCAAGTAGTAGAAACTTTTGAGACAAATGATTACCATTGAACTTACCAAAAACGTCAACAATAAGCATATAGGACTTTGAAAATGATTATATAGATGGGGAGAAAAGGGTATCACAATCACATTTGTATTAATTTGCTGAGTACCATAATCATAAAGTACGAAGAAACATCATCCCCATGATTGTTAGTACCAACATTTGTGTCCATAAATCAATTATCTTAAAAAAAACAAGAATCAAGAAATCCTCCTTCACAAAATTTTCAGACATTCTAATTGGAACGTCGTTTCCCACGATCTCATAAGAAATTCCGTTATATGCGCGGTTTTAGTAGTGAAGTTTTCTTGCATTAGATGATATGACAGACATATATACCGACCTCGAAAATAAAAAAGGGATGCCACAATCACATGATTGTTAGAACCAAACAGAACAAAGAAACCTCATTTTTATCCACACTTAAACTTTTAGACAAGACAGTTCATTATACAGACGTGGAGAAAAGGGTGCCACAATCACATCGATATTCGTGCGTCCCGCAAGTCTTAGTATGAGATTTCCAATCAGACTGGACAGCATACTTCTTCGAGCACTTTTCACACTTACATTTCTTCTCACCATGTTTTCTTGAATAATGTTTCTTGATACCAGTAAGGTCTCCAAGTGCTCTTGAAGGTTCATGGTGAACACAAGTGGGCTCAGGGCATAAATAAACCTTCCTCTTAACTTCTTTTGTACTCTTCTGCTTTAGTTTCCAAGGCAAATTGTGTCCTCTTCTGTGTAGCTGTAGGTTTTGTTCCCTTTGGAAACCGTTGTTGCATACCTCACACAAACATGTTTGTTGCCATTAGGGTCTTGGGAGATAGTGCTATTATCTCTACATCTGGATCTGAAAAAAAAAAAAAAAATATCCATGAGAGAAATTAATCGTGCTACTCGGACACTCCAAACATGTTGTATCTGCATCAATCCGTCAAAAATGCATAGTTTTGCAAGATTTCGAGCGTATATCCAAAAAATCTACATATATTGCTCGAATCCTCCAAATTAAAAAATATTACCGTATCCGTGTCGAATCTTTAAAAAATGCATAGCTTTTGAAGATTCGATACAACTGACAGTACTTTTTGAAGAGTCAAAACAACATAGGTGAAAATTACTTATAAAGATTTCTATTCAGAGAATTAGATTGAAAAAGTGAATAAAGTGGTTTTTTTTCCATTGCATAAAAATGAATTCTCTTTCAAGACTGACTAGGGTTTCTTTTTCTTCCTTTATAAAGTTGAAGTTGCATCAAATCATTTTTTTTCTTTGCTTTCTTGATGGAAAAAAGGAGAATTCAAACACCCTCTTTAGTTTTTTTTTTTTTCATTCAAAACTTTTTTTTTTTTTGATAAAAACTTTTGGTATAAGGTACTTGCTTGGTGTGCCAGGCTGATTTCTTTTCTTTTGTGTTGGTGCTTGTTGAGATTGAGCTATTGATGATGATGGAGGTAAGCCATGTTGTTGATGATGAAGAAGAAGTTCGTGTTGTTGTTTCATCTGTTCTTCTTCTTTCATTGCTAGAAACATAGCTGATGAAGGTCCTCTTGCCATCTTTCTTGAATTCGTTCTATCTTTTTTTTGAATTCACCCCCAAAAACAAAGGATTAAAAAATTACTAAAAGGATTGAATTCAAGAAGATTTTTTCTCTCACAAATCTTATCTAAAAACCCTCTTTCCATAAAAAAAAAAAACTTAAGTAACTGCTGAATTAGCAAAACTTTTGAGCTAATGAAGAGAGTGAGAGAGTGAGAGTGAGAGGAAGAGAGCTATAGAATTATCATCCCATGGTGAAGAGAGCTATTTGATGTGTCTTTTTTCTTTTTGTCTTCTCCTTTGCTATAAATGAAATTTTCTAAAAAGATGCTAATGAAGATTTTTCTTCTATGTGTGTTCTAGGTGTCATGTATATAAATAAACAAACACATATCTATAGCATTTTCCTTTCATTTTTATCTTTTTTTCTGGTTTCTTCACACTCTCTCTCTATCACTATTTTTCCTTCTCATTTTTCTCCTTTTATACTTTCTACTATCCTAACTCTCTATGCAAACAATGAAAAGATAACATAAATATCAAAAGAGGGAATCAAAAAATTCAACGAGTAAATTTAGGGACCATTTGGCTAACGATCTAACCAAACGGGGATTATAACAAAATATACTATTTATTTGGTGAATAGTAATGCAGAGATTATTGTTATGTGGAGAATAATGATTGAGATTATTATGTAGAGATTTCAAAGATGAAAAGATAACTAATTATCAAAAGAGGGAATCAAAACTTTCAATGAGTAAATTTAGGGGTCGTTTGGTTTATTATCTAACTATACGGGGATTATAATGTACAAATTGTAAATGTGGTAAATTATTATATTGTGGGGATAATTATTATGTGGCGAGTAATGATTTAGGGATAACTATGTGGAGTTTGCCTTAATCGAATGCCATTTTTGTCTTTATTAAATGATCTTATCATAAGCATACATTCTTATCCTGCATTTTATTTTATATAAAATAATATATAAATTTTTATTTTAAGTTAAACGAGTTAGATACAACTTTTGATTTCCAACATTAACCTATTCGGTTAATTTATACGAAGTTTAATGAAGGAAAACAAACAATATATTTATTATACGGAATTATATTAGTTATTTTTATATCATAAATTAAATATTTTATAAATAATATGATACTTTGTCCAGGAATTAATTTTTTTTATACTTCAAACGAAACGATGTTTAAAATATGTACCCTTTGAGAAGTCTAGAAGGAGGAATTTGTGAAATTACTCATGTATTATAAATTGCACAAATCATTATAACTACAACTAACTTAAGCTAGATAGTGGTCTAGAAAATTAGGTAACGTTTGTTTATTTTACCGTAATTTTTTCATATATTTTTTTATGTTTTAAACCAAATTTGAGTCGAATCTAATTTAGAGCAAAAGAAGTTGGTGTGTGCGTGTATAAGTATATTTGTTAATGACTTAAACATTTTCCCTGTTGAAATAGAAAATTTTACAAAATTTACACAAAGGATTTCCTCTACCAAGAATTTCTCAAAAGGGGAGGAGGTGGAAGGAAGAGGAGGGACCAATCAAGGGGTGCAATGGGATATGGGATCCTTCTGTCCTTATATAAAATTCATGTTCGAACGTTTTCTCCTTAAACGAACTTACATGATGCGAAGGACTTATTTATGAAAATATCGCCTTTTTAAATCTCTATTTAGATTTTATCCCTATTTTTCAAGTTATACAAATTTGGCCATCACAAAATTACCCTTCCGGGTGCTCAAAGTTCTAATGTTAGCTCATATAGTTCTCAACCTCACTTATAAGGTTTAGACCATTGTCACATTTTCTCATAAAATTTTCAGTTGTTCAAAAGATATCTTTAGATCATGATCTAAAAGGTCCAAAAAGTACAAATAAAATAAAAAATAGAGAATTTAATAAACAACTATCCCAAAAGTAACAAACCGATGAAAATTTGTAACCATTTGAATTACCAGACCAATAAGTTTTGAATATCATATAAACATACGCCGGGCGGTGGTGGGGGCTCCCCCTTCGAATGGAAGATCCGCATAACCGAATGAGGGGGGAAGGAAGAGGCAGCAGGGGCGGAGCTAGAGTGTGGTATATGAGTTCGACCGAATCTAGAAGCTCTGGTTCAAACTTCGTATTTGTCTTATAAGATCCACTGAATATATATAAATTATTAATTTAAAACTCAATAACTTAAAAAAATTAGAATCCCGAATCTGTAAATTTCAAATCCTGACTTAGGCTCGGATGGTTGCGGGGAGGGGTGTTGGATATGCAAAGCAGTACGGGAAGTAAATAAATATTACAAGTGTTCGAAAAGATAAACAAATAGTCCAATATTCAGAACTGCCGCAAGCTTGTTGAATGCTGAATCTTGATAACCTGAAATCAAGAAACACTAAATCTGAATTGTTACAAATGTGGTGAGTCTAGAGATGGATCTCTGTCTTTAAGACAAGATTGCCCCGTATATATGCTTTTACGTTAACGGGCAATAGTCTCCCAAGATAAAACAGCAACTAATCAACACTACAAAGCAAATAGGTTAATTCTGACGAAGAAAACAAACACGAAATGACTTGCTGAAGAATGGAAAAGGAAGGAAGAGTTTTCTGTTTGTCCACACGTTTCTACTCACGTTGGACAAAATTTCAGTTGTGCTCTCTTCTGTTTTTATCTGTCTATATGTCTTGTATATATTCGTCTATGCAATTGAGCCAAAAGGCTCCAATATATAGTATAAGGGGAGGGACTCCTCAACTGCCAAGTAATGGCAGTTTATGGCCATTAGTGAGGGAGTTAATCAGCCAAGTAATGGTTGATTTAATGTGCAACATAAAGGAGTTGTTAGGGAGGAGTTAAGGTGCAGATTAATGGAGGCTCCAAAAATCAACTCCAACGGCAGGCAGAAACTTTCTGCCTTCCGTCGTTCCCAATTTCAGCTTTTCAGAAACTCTAGGGACCAAATTATAAATATTAAGCAATTCGACCCACGACCCAAGCCGGTACCGAAAAGGCACGCGGCGGCGGCGCGCGTGGACTTAGCCTTGAACCCAAGCACATCTAGGTCCTCCCTCCTTCAAACACACGGGTTACCCCTTGGGGTCCCAAACCCTTAGCCAATTTTGAGACTTATAAAGAGAACAATTTTTTCTTTTCCCACCGATGTGGTAGATTTGTCCCACACCATATTTCCATGCCTCAAACACCTTACTTCATGAACCAATATCTCTTTCACTTCTCAATGAAATTTGACGATTCTTGGCCCTACGGTCATCTACTCACTTAGTAGATTATGCACGTGTGAAGAGACAAAGCCTCCAACATACGGAACCCTAGTGTTTAAGTCATTAAATACGAGTGGACGCACCTCCCCCACCAAAGGCAAATTTCCAACAATCCCCTCTTGAAAGAGATTTTGGCGCACACACAAGGTGCCTACTTTCAGCAATCTTTCAGAGAAAAGATATTGCATCAGGAGAGATAGCTTCCGCTTTGAACTCTAATACAAATACATATTCAGCTAAAAGTAATTTTCCTGCTTAGCCCATAGAAAGAGTCAACAAAATTAACAGATAAAGCCAGTTCTAATATTTACCTGGAGAAGGTTTAAGAGAGGGAGATCCATAGATACATTATCTATGAACTTCCGAAATTAGAAACAACAATTTTATTTTATTAAAATCATAAAATAAAAGAAAAGAGAGAAGAGTCTAGATTATACACTCATAAAGGGGTGATAACTGGCTAGTAAATTAATTTGACCAAGTAGTTTTCAGTACCGAAAAGGTGTGAAGATGCGCAAGTTAGGAAGTGTAAGAGATTGACGGTAGCAGGAGTTAAAAGAGGTAGAGGTAGGTCGAAGAAGAACTGGATGGAAGGTGATTAGACAGGACATGATACAACTTCAGCTGACTGAAGACATAACCCTAGAAAGAAAAATTTAAAGGTCGAGAATTATGGTAGAAGGTTAGTGGGTAGTTGAGTTTTTGTCACATTGTATGGGAGAGGTAGGGACCCTACTCTTTATGTGTGTATTACTATGGGTACGTTTGGTATGAAGGAAAATATTTTCATGGAAAACAAGTGAGTTCCTAACTTATTTTCTAATTTTTGGTAAGTAAGCAAAAGAATATTATCTTAAAAACATTTATATGTAATCTAGCAGAACACAATTGGGGTAGGATGGGGTGGGAGTGGGGGTTTGGGGGTGGCGGGGATGGGATAGTAGAGGGTTGGGGATTGGAGGCATTGGGTGAGTGGAGAGAAAACAATGAACTTAGAATGTCACTTATGAGACTTGTTTTCCCTACTTTCACTAGGAAGTCTATTTTCTCATTTTTTGAGCAACTTATTTTTCTAGAGAAAATTATTTTCAAAAATTTTGACCATAAAAAACATTTTCTGAAAATATTTTCCTTCATACCAAACACACCATATGTGTTGTTTTATTTGTTTTGTATCTGGATATTTTGTTGTCTTATTTTTCTTATAATCCTGCATCGACTATTTTCCTTTTGAGCCGAGAGTCTACCGGAAATAACTTCTCTATTCTAGAAAGGTAAATATAAGATCTGCTTACATCCTACCATTCTCAAACCCCACTTTTTAAAATTATACTTTATATGCTGTTGTTACTATATTAGTTTCTACTTCCAGTACCAAAAAGAGAAATTTTTACATTGTATAACCATTTTGGAGGCAATCCACTTAATAGAGGACATATATCATATATGTCATCACAGGTGGAAGCCCAATAGCGTGAATCCAGTAACTGGGGCACAGTCAAAGGCCTCAAGAAGAGGCTTACACTATCAAATAAGTATGGATAATACTACTTTAAAAACATGAACTAACGATGAATAAATATTATAACTAAATAGTAAAATTTGTTGTTAATTTTATTTAATGATAAATTATTAAAAAAAGTTATTAACTACAAACAATTTAGGGATGAATTAATTCTTTTGGTAGTGTAGTTACTTAAAGTGATGACTTTGTATTACATATATACACATGCTTGGATTTATATAATGATTAATCATCTTGTTATTAAACATTGGGGTACATATGAGAATACTATATATGATTATTATTTTTCGTCAAGAAATACGATGGAATACAAGATAGCTTTGCTATGACATTTCCTTTGTCTTGTCTAACCGTCTTCCTGGGGTATGGATCATGAAACAAATATCACTTTTTTTCTTGAATTTTTATACTATACAACAATCTAATAATGTCTATAAAAATACGTTCTATAAATTTTAATCAATGTAAGCACTATATATTAACGAATATTCTCAGAATATTCTCCGTATATTTTATAATTATGATAGATGTATATTTAAGGTAACTTAGGATTCTAATTGTATTAGGAATCAACTTTTGTAAGGTAAGTTAGGATTCATACCATATTAGGAATCAACCTTGTACAGCTATATATATTGTGAATAATGAAAGGAATCCCCAAGGGAAATTATTCTATCTTTCATGGTATCAAGAGCCTAAAACCTAAATCCCTTTCTCGGCCAAACCAGAAAATTCCCTTCCCTCGGCAGGCGGCAACCATGTCTTCCCCCACAAATTTCGGTTCATCCACTGGCACACTTGACAACCCCTCTCAACGTTCAATATCTTCTTTTCATCCGGCATTCGCCGTTAACAACATCAAGAATTTTATCCCTATAATTCTTGACCAAGAAGACTGTCAATATTCCATGTGGATGGAACTATTCTACATTCATGCATGTGCATACAACGTGCTCGATCATATTTACAAATCTGTTCCTCGTCCCACCGATGTTACAGACTCAATATGGCGTCGTCTTGACGTCATCGTCAAACAATGGATCTACGGCACCATCTCCAAAGACCTGTTGTGCACTATCATGAAAACAGGTGCTACGGCACGTGAACTTTGGGTCCGGCTAGAAGAAATCTTTCAGGACAATAAAAATACACGGGCCGTATATTTGGAAGAGCAATTCAATAATACCCGCCTCGAGAATTTTAACAACATGTCCGAATATTGTAAGCAACTGAAACTCATAACCGATCAACTATCCAACGTCGGGACTTCTGTTTCAGAAACCAAGATGGTGCTTCAACTTGTTGCGGGTTTACCAAAAGGTGAATATGACACACTCGCAACAATGATTCAACAAGCCGACCCTCTCCCAACTTTCAACAAGGCACGCTCACAACTATTGTTGGAAGAAACTAGACGTGCTAAACAAGAGGAACACAATCAAAAGGCCTTAGCCGTTGACGGGATGACAACACTGCGGCCGGTAGCAACCGGCGGTGCAGCGGGTCCAAGCAGCAGCAGTTGTAGCAGGTCAGTGGCGGCAGAGGTCGCAACAACAAAGTCAAGGGCTGCGGAAAGGGCCAACGTAACCGGCGGCGACCAGAACGTGCGAAAGAATCGGAACCGGCGGCCGCGGGGGCACAACCGGCGAATCGCAAAAGCGGCGGCACCGAGAATGCAAGGGCCCGGTTCCCAACGGTCGTGGTCGACGGCCTCTTGGGCCTGCCCGGCCACCAGACAGCCAACCAGCAAGAAGCAGCGAAGAGCCCACCGGGCGCAGGTCCAACAAGGCAAAGAATCGCATCAAGAAGAAGACAATAGCCTGGCCCCGACGCTTTGGGCCGTGCCTACACCACCGTGAAACTTCAACCCGACTCGACGACAATTGGTATATGGACACCGGAGCCACATCTCACCTCACCCGGTCGTCAGGTAACCTATCTCAACTACGTCGGTTAAAGTGTCCTCAATTAATTACTGTCGGCAATGGTCATCGCATTACAATTGAAGGTTACGGTAACACACACACCGAACATCCACACCCACCTTTCTCCCTAAACCACGTCCTATACACACCTAACATCATTAAAAACTTAATCTCTGTTAGAAAATTCACTAGCAATAATTCCGTGTCTGTCGAATTTGACCCTTTTGGTTTTTCTGTGAAAGAACTCAATACGGGGAAAATTCTTACATGCTGTAATAGTGTGGGAGACCTCTACCCATTCACTCAATATTCTGCTGTCAGACCGCAAGAACCTCTATCCCTTGCGGCGATCTCTCCCTCAACTTGGCACAACAAACTCGGACACCCCGGAGACCTAGTTTTTACTTTTCTTAGAACTTCTAAGCATATTCAATGTAATAATGGGAAAATTGCCCAACACTGTGTTTCTTGTCCACTAAGCAAACATACTCGTCTTCCCTTTATGTCATCAAACAGTGTTACTTTTTCTCCATTTGATAATGTTCATGCTGATTTGTGGACATCTCCGATTGCTAACTCTTTAGGTCATAAATTCTATCTAGTATTCTTGGATGATTTTCACATTTTGTCTGAATTTACCCACTGAAATTCAAATCTGAAGTTTTTGCAAAATTCCTCGAGTTTCAAAAATTCATTAAGACAATTTGAAAAACCTATTAAATCATTCCAATGTGATAATGGATGTGAATTTAATAACTCGGCATTTCACAATTTCTGTTCTAAATAAGGCATGGTTTTCTATTTTTCTTGTCCCTATACTTCTTCCCAAAACGGAAAGGCTGAAAGAATTATACGTACCATCAATAATATGGTCCGCACACTTCGTTTCATGCTCGCCTACCACCGCCTTTTTGGGTCTATCTTCTATGTCAAAATGGTAGAATCCCTTCTAAATATTTTACCAACTAGCACACTCCAAGACAAAACCCCTACAGAAATCTTATACCGTAGGCAGCCATCATATGATCACCTACGTATTTTTGAATGCTTATGCTACCCCAACATAGCCTCCACTGCACCCCACAAACTTGCCCCTCGCACTCTTCCATGTGTGGTCTATCTCCTAATCACAGGGGCTACTTGTGCTATGACATTGCTACTCGCAAAATCATCGTCTCCCGTCACGTCACATTTGACGAGACAACCTTTCCTTTTTCAAATCTCTGGAAATTTCAGACCACCGATTACATCTTTCTCGATGAACCAAGTCTGTCCCCGGTCATCCAAAATTTATACCAACAGCAGCCCACTGTTCCGACAGTCTCGCCACTGTCCGGCACCACCCCACCAGCTCCCTGCTCACCCCTACAGCCCCCAGTCGAGTCACTTGTACCATCAGCGACACTGCTGCCCACTGGTCCAGAACCAGTGGACCAGCAACCTCACAGCCCCGACCCACCACCACTGCCCTCACATCGCATGGAGACTCGTGCACAACACGGGATCTTCAAACCCAATGTTCAATTCAATCTCTCCACACAAACCTTATCACCCATTCCAAAAAATCCAAAACTAGCAAAACTGGACCCAAATTGGAATGCAGTCATGTGCGAGGAATTTAACGCTTTAACCAAGCAGAACACTTGGGATTTGGTACCTAGACCATCTGGTGTGAATGTTATCCGGTGTATGTGGCTATTTCATCACAAGTTCAGAGACAGTGGTGACTTAGAGATGTATAAGGCAAGACTAGTTGCCAATGACACTAATCAGTAGGAGGGTATTGATTGTGGTGAGACATTCAGTCCGGTTGTTAAACCGGCCACTATTCGGACTGTTCTCAGTATTACTATGGGCATGCATTGGCCGATTCATCAGCTTGATGTCAAGAATGCGTTTCTTCATGGGGATTTGAAAGAGACTGTGTACATACATCAGCCTCCTGACTTTGTTTATCCGACAGCTCCGCAGTTTGTGTGTCATCTCAGGAAGTTATTGTATGGATTGAAACAGGCACCCCGCGCTTGGTATGATCGGTTCGCCAGGTATCTTCTGCAGATTGGTTTTGTATGTAGCAGGTGTGATACATCTCTCTTCACTTTTCACCGAGGTAGCAGCACTGCATATTTTCTATTATATACCGATGACATTGTTCTTACTGCCTCATCTGACGGGTTGAAGAATGAAATCATTGCTCTACTCAAAACTAAATTTGCTATGACTGACTTGGGCAAGCTAAGTTATTTTTTGGGTATATCGGTGACAAGATCTGCAGCCACTATGTTCATATGTCAGAATAAGTATGCAGAAGAGATAGTATACAGGGCCAAGGTGACAAATTGTACAATTATGCCAACTCCGGTGGACTCAAAATCCAAGCTTAGTGCCAATGACGGTGCGCCAGTTTCTGACCCCACTCTATATCGGAGTCTAGCAGGTGCTCTTCAGTATCTTACATTCACTAGACCTGATATTGCATATGCCGTTCAGCAGGTGTGTCTGTTCATGCACGATCACCGAGAGTCCCATTTTGCCGCCCTCAAACGTATTATCAGATATATTAAGGGCACACTAGACTTTGGTTTACATCTATACACCTCTGCCCCAACCAAATTGCTAGCCTTCACGGATGCAGATTGGGCAGGATGCCCCAACACACGTTGCTGCACCTCAGGGTACTGTGTATTTCTTAGTGATAATCTTATCTCATGGTCCGCCAAGCGTCAGGCCACGCTATCCCGTTCGAGTGCTGAAGCAGAATATCGCGGAGTTGCTAATGTCGTCGCTGAGATCTGTTGGCTTCGAAATCTTCTTTTAGAGCTCCAGTGTCCATTACGCAAGGCGTCTATAGTCTATTGTGACAATATATGTGCTATCTATATGTCTCATAATCCAGTCCAACATCAGCGGACTAAGCATATTGAGATGGATATCCACTTTGTGCGAGAGAAGGTTGCCCGTGGTCAGGTCAAAATTTTACACGTGCCTTCCTCTTATCAGTATGCAGACATTTTCACAAAGGGACTACCGCGACATCTCTTCACCGACTTCCGATACAGCCTTAGCATTCGGCCTCCTCCCGCTCCGTCTGAGGGGGAGTATTAGCGAATATTCTCAGAATATTCTCCGTATATTTTGTAATTATGATAGATGTATATTTAAGGTAACTTAGGATTCTAATTGTATTAGGAATCAACCTTTGTAAGGTAAGTTATGATTCGTACCATATTAGGAATCAACCTTGTACAGCTATATATATTGTGAATAATGAAAGAAATTCCTAAGAAAAATTATTCTAGCTTTCACTATATAATTAGTTTGTGATTGTACTTATTATACACTATGTACATTCTGATAGCTTTAATGTATTACGGTTGAACTAGTGAAAATATTTAGTTGGCAGCTATAAATATTAAGATTCTCTTTATTGGTATAATCATATGGTATTTTGTATCAGTTGCTCCGATTAATTTAAATTTATATTAAGTAGGGCTTACTAAAAGAAACATTACTCTCTATAAGAAATTTTTACACCTTTTAAAATTGAATCTGAATCTCTGATTGAAAATGAAAGAGATTTCATCCATCCTTTGATGACTGAAGCAAATACAAATGTTTCAAGTGGTCACTTGCCTAAAGGCTTTTCGCATTCTTGTTTGATAATAAAACACTTACTTATCATATATTATGCGTCATAATAAAATATAGAATCAAGCTGAATCAATTAAATTAAGGTACGAAGTTGTGTAGATCACTATTATTACATGCCAAAATATTTAAGTACTTTCCACATGACTTCTTCTGGAAGTTGCCACAAACGACTTAAATTTATTTCAGGTCAACGATTGGCCGGTCTCATTTTAAGTTAATGACGTTTGCTTTGGATATGTTGTAACGTATGATAGTCAATTATAAAGACTGCATGATACATGTATTTCTTAGCTCTGGTCTTAATTTGACCACTAAAATATGACACAATCTATTTAATTCTTTGCTACATATTCCCCACCTGCTTAATTAATACGTATGAATGTAATTTATATGTAACAACAATGATCTTAGTATAATATAATTTAATATGTTCTAGTAGTGAGAGTTAGAGGGGCAGAAGGGGTACATTTGTATCTTCTTTGTAGGAAAATCACACATATACCCGAAGTTAAATTTTTTTGTGTATAAATATCGTAGACGATGAACCCTCTTAGTAAAAATTATGTCTCTGCCGCTTCTTATAACATGTTATTCCTCGCTTTATTGTAGGTATATATATGTAGTTGTATTTTACTTATTATGAACAGTTACATGTAGTTATCTTTTAAATGACTTGATACCTTCTTCTTTTTTTGTGCATTATTAGTGTGTACATGTTAAACTCTTTGATCATACACTTCATTTGCTAGCTTCAGTTTATGTAACAACATTTCCTTTTTGGTTTGTCCAAAAAAAATAACAACTTTCTAAATATGAAAATAATTTAACTTTTCATTTTACTCTTAATAAGAAGCTTTTACAGTCACACAAATATTATGGAATGTTAAAGACCACAAAAATCAAAGTTATATAATCGTACAAGTGTTATTACATGTTTATAACTATAAATTTCAAAATTCTTCTTTTTTAAAGTTCCATGTCAAATCAAACACCAAATAGTAAGTAATCTTCAAAATTGAAATTTCTTTCTAAAATTTGTTCCTTAGAGAGAATGAAAGTCCCCTAGTATAAAATTGGAAAAAAGGAAAACAAAAAGAAGTATACCAACAAAACATTGGACAAAACTAGAATACATGCTGGAAGAGGAAGAAGAGTCTCAGTTACACTTGCTGATACATTGAGTTTAAAATTTATACATCGTCAGTGTAAGAAATATTTATTTTATCAATTTATTTTACTTGTCGTAATAGGTAAAATTATCTTGTTTTCAAAATTATATATCTCACATTTTAAAGAGACTTATATATAAATGTCCTTCGGTAACGGATGATATAACAAAATTTCTTACACTTACAGTATATATTAACTTAAACTATAATACATTTAATAGCTAGGAAAAGTAGATAAATACTAAATTATCTATACAAACTTCCTCTATATGATGGGATCAAATAATCAGATCCATTATTACTCTCACAATATATTTGTGGGGTACATGAAATGGGCACTAAACAAAGTCCTCTGCTCCTCAAATCAACTTCTTTTCTCTCAAATCCTCCCCAATATCTTTCCTGAATTATCAACAAAAACATCATTATGAACTTTGCATATTAATATTTTTAGCATTTTATAAAATTATAATATTAATTATTATATTTACATTATACAAAAACCCAACAAAATTAAGAAAAAAAATCAACCTAACGTTTAATTTTTACAAATTGTAGCTAGTATAATCATTGTATAATTATCAGTGTATACATTGATTATACATATATATTGATTATACACTTATTATAATTGGGTATACTCATGCGACATCTATAATCTTATTTTTTAGTTGATTGGCTAAAATGTTAAGATCCCGTATCTTTTTTTTATATATAAAAGCCAATTTTTAGTCGATATCATCTTAAGAGGTGAATTTCTCTATTATTAAAATATACTAACCTGATGTATGATTAACCAAAATAATACATTAATATACAAGATTTTAACCATTCTAATAATTATAATTAAAGTTGTTGGGTACTGAATTAGCTCACCTTGCATGGATTGCTCTTCATGTAGGCATGGCTCAGTAGCTGCAGAAGTTGTAGGACAAAAAGAAAACGTTATTATTATATATGGGTACCTAAAACTTCTCAATATGAAACATAGAGTAATGAAATGTTTGAAATGCGCGATCATTTAATCTAAAGGTTCAAATTATTAGAGAAAAAAATATTATTTACTTAAGTATGTTTTCGACATATGCCTCAGAGAAACACTAGTGTTACACTTAAAATTTGAACTTGTGATTTTAAGAAAATTTTAAACCGCCTGTTTTACTATACTATTGTCTTCACTTCTATCAAGGAGGGATTCAATAATTCATATATATAACAAAAATATTTTATTTTTCCCTATTTGTGCATGTACAATTTTTTGACGAGAGATTCAATTGAAATCTTCCCTCCTTTTAGTTCAGCCCCTGAGTGAGACATGAACCAAATTCTGCCTATTTTGATACCACTGAACAATTTGCTATTATAATTTGAAGACTTGTATTGATAAAAGACTTGCATACAAAGTGCTAATAAATATAAAGAAAAAATGTGAGATGTAGATTTGTGGGGTTACTTGATAAAACTTAAGTTTATTTAAAATATTACTGTGTTTTTTTTTTCTTTTTTCACTCGGTGTTCGATATTCGCATTGAGATCTAACTAAATTTGAATTTGCGCCAGAAAATCCATATTGGAGGATAAAGGCTCCCTAATAAAAGCGACATTGTATTTAGAAAAACTCGAACTCGAGACCTTCACCTAAGGATGAAGGAGTACTTAATCATACCTGTATTTGCTCTTGTAAGAATCTAACATAGTTGATTGTTTCCCATAGAACGGATGCCGTATCAGTCTAGACAAGTAAGAGAATGTTCCATTAGAGATAATCAAAATATTCCAGTTGAAATAGACAATAAATATAATGTTGGTTACAAAAATGTATATTAGAACTTGCGCGCATGATTATAATTATCTAAGTAAGCAAATCATGAAAAACTATCTTGTAGCAATTACATTATTACTATTATTAGTAATAATGAGCACAAAACTACCAAAAAGTGTAAACGTGTTAAAATGGGGTGGAATAAGATGACTTGTTCGTGCATTTTACTTACAATATGTTATGTGCACGATAAAACTATTACTCCTTCCATTTTATCTCACATATGATTTGATACAAAATTTAAAGAAAGTCTTTTTAAAAAAATTATATTCTTAAACATATTTTAGCACTTGTGTGATTATATAGTAGGCGTTTGGTCATATGAATCAAATATTTTCATTTTATTTGGAATTTTGGAATTGAAGATGAAGTTGTATTATATTATAGTTTTTGCAAAAATATTTAATAATTTGAATATACTGAAAGTGAAAAAAGTGAAAACATGATATTTTAGGTGTTCTTCAAGTTGTATTTAAAATTTTCGTGGCCAAAAGTTGATTTCAATTAAAGTGAAAATCAATAATTTTCATGGCTAAATGGGTCCATAATAAAAAGTTACGTAATTAAGATGAAAAGAGTATATACCAATTGGGGCGGGGGGGGGGGGGGGGGGGGGGGGGGGAGGCTAACCTTTCCAAATGGGGAGACAATTTGTTGGAGACCTGTAATTTGGTCTGCAAGCTTCACTTTTGGAACTTGTATCTGTAAATTATATTATCCACATAAAGTGAAGTTTCTAGAACAGTTGGCTCGTATAAATTACTACTCACGCTTTTAGGTTGAACGTTAATTCAATTATTATTTTAAGTCAAAATTAAAACTGACTAATTTATGTATTACAAAAAATGAATAAAATATGTATTAATTTCAAAGAGGGAAATACTACTATAAATTTTAAAAGTACCTTTGCAGAGGAAATTTCATTCTTTTGCCTTTTTGAGTTGGTCTCTGAATTATCTTCTGATTTCCTCTTTTTTCCTTCACTTGCATATTCTTGAGCTCTTCTATTGCTTCTCTTCAAAGTGTTGCATGTTGATATTGTACCCCTAGATTTGGTCTTAGAAAATAAACATGCAAATAATATTAGTTTGAGTAAATGAATCTTATTTAAAGGATAAAAATAAAAAGATTTGCTTTCTGAGAATATTTTGTTGTAAACACTGGTTTTAAATTCTTTTGAGATCATAATTTATCAACATCCATTGTTAATTATACCTTGAAAACTCTTAGTAGATCATACAACATATGTTTTTCTTGTGCAAACTACTAAAAAATCTCTATTTTTTCATTGAATTTCGCACTTAAAAATGTTCATTGACTATTTCTCACTGAATGTCGGTTGGAAAAATCTAAATAGCAGTGTTTTCAAACAGAAAAATTCGAAAGCTTCCCAGCGTTTCAATGAGAATCTGCTTTTCCACCATACATTTTTTCAGTGAGTTGGTTCGGTGGAAATGACGTGGGAAAATAATGTTTGATAGCAGAAATTTCCTACTGAATATCGGTTGGAAAAACCTTTATTTCTAGTAGTGGTAGTAGCAACCTTTATTATTATACCAAGCATGGTGTCTTTTTATTTTAACTTAAAACTTAAATAAACAAAAAAGGCACTACGGTGCACTAAGTTCCCATTATGTATGGGGTCCATGCATGGAAGGGTCGGATCACATTGAATCTTATGCACGTGATTTACATCTTGTATTTCTGCAAGAGGTTGTTTCCGTGTCTAATTTTAACTTATATCTCCAAATTGCACTTTTCTTTTACCAAAATCCTTTATCATAGTAAAAAAAAAAAAAGAATTAGCTACGAAATTTATCGCTAATCTATCGTTAAATAGGTCGTAGCTAGCCTGATTTTTTTGATAATCTATTGTTAGGTAGGATTAGCGACGAGAGCAACAGTAGTTGTCCATTGCTAATGCATGTTTGTGTTTCAACCACAAACTTTTACTTTTACTAACATTCTTCTTTTATCCAAATAATGTGTATTTTATACCATTTTTTTCATGTAATATGATTCTAGAGAGAGAGAGATCTTACTAGACAAGGTAATTGGAGCCCATGCTTCTTATGTTCTGCCAAATTCAAAGTTTTGAGACTTGGTTTAAAGTCATTGAAATTAGTATCCACCAATGGCTTGCTTAAATATCCACCAAAATATATGCTACCAAAGTTTCTTGAATTATCATCACCACATGATGATGAGTTATCCACTTCACTTGGATGTCTAGGCAATTTCACTTCTTGGTGACAAATATTTTCACTTCTCATGGGAAACATAGAGTCCATAACATTATTATTACTGTTTGTATAATAATTAAGTGGCCTCCCAAGAAGAAGATTACTGTAGGGATGAAATGGGTAATCATTATCATCATCATTAGCCAGTTGATTGTGATCAAAACAAGATTTTGAGGAGATTAAGGTTGTTGATGTCCCATCTAATAAGCTCATCTCCAAAACTGAATCTTGGTTATTGTTTTCCAGTAGATTTTGAGTGTTAATGCTTCCAGTTGTTCCACTAGTAGAGTTGCTTCTGCATATTTAATTAATAGATTTGTGATGAGAAAATATATACAAAAAAAAAACTTGATTTCAGACGGTCAAATATAAAGACTCGAGACCCCATTTGGCTATAGATTTTGGTCCGATATTATCTTTTAGATCATTTAAATAACTGTTTGTTTATCAAATTAGTTCATAAATTCAAATTTTCAAGTTGACCCATTAGGAATTTTGAATTTGTTATAGTTTCCGCTTACAGAATTTCAACTTTATTTCCATGTTCAAGCAAAAGCTTCATCATCAAAGTATTATTTTTCAGCTTAAACTTCGAATACTATTTTTAAAAATCTCAATCAAGTCAGGCATGTTTAACACCTATTTTGTTAATTAACTATGTCGTGTCTCCTTGACTTCTCAAGCTGAACTAAATTGTCTAGTTAATCGTCGTAATAAGAAGCTCTTTTTTGTATTAAAAGTGTTTTCCAAAGTTCGTGTGACATTTTTATTTTATTTTTCCACTACGTCATCATAATTAGTGCTTAACAGAAAAGAGCAAATTGGGTTTCTAGAAAAGTGGTGTACTAAAAATTGTGCTATAGATTCAACTATAGGTTAGTGAAAAATTCTTAATCTTCTGTAACTTATTGTTTTTAACATTATTACTTATTAGTGTTCCACTTTCAACGATGGTCTTACTTTTCATATATCACATTTCTAATATACAGAAAGTAGGTTTATTTGGATAAGTGGTCAAATGAAAAATTCTCTTATACTAATTATTAACACTCTCCCCTATACCCCGACAAGATAAATACAGTACAAGTTTTCTTTAAAATTATCAATTGTCTGCACAAATTGAACTAATATAAGCTAGCGAGATTGCATGCAAGAAATATATAAATATTGGAGTCCTTCAATTTGCTGCTCACTTTATATCCTTAATTAGGTCCAGTTATTAGGGTTATGTGTCTTCCACTAGCTAAGAATTTTATAGTCATTTGAAATTTATGCGTCGTACTTTCCTTTTTTAATTTGGAAAAAAAGCATTACTTTCTGTATTTAGTAAGTTTTAATTTCAGGTTTCCTTTTTACATTACTCTTCCTTATAGGAATGACATGACATGCTTAGATAGTAAGATCCAAACGATATTTTTGGTATGTTTTACACATTTTTAATTTAAAATTACAAAGTTTTTCATAAATATTCTGTGTTATTAACATTGTGAACTGAGACATATAAAATAAAACTAGGGAATAACATAGTCATAAAGAATTATCCAACATCTTGAGCCCTATTCTTTTGGCTAGAGAAAAACCTAGCAGAAAATAAAAGATAATCAAACTCACAGGAATTGGTTTAACATGTTTTAAATAATTTTAATATATTATCAATATAATTTAACATGTTATAGCATGCCATTTCCTTCTCTATTTTCAGGTACGTCACTGAGTTTACACAACAAAAGAAATTGAAATTAGCTATGAAATTTGTCGTTAAATTACTCGTAACTAACCGAAGATTTTGATAATCCGTTGCTGATTAATAAAATTTGCGACAGATTTTGTTGTTTAGCTATAAAATAATTTTGTCAATAATTCCATTTTTCTAGTAGTGTTACTTATAATTATGAATAATTACATATAGTTATCTTTTAAAATGAGACGAAGAGAGTAATAACATAGTCAAATAAAGATAGAGAGATAATCAAACTCACAGGAGAAGTTGGCTCCAAATAAGGTTATTGTGATCAGAAGCAGCATTTTCTCCAGCAATCATAGAACCATTATTCTCATCAACATCAAGTAGAAATTGATACTGATGAAGATTATTTGTTGCACTATTTCCATTATTATTAGAAATAGATATAACATCTTCTTCACAAGAGGAACTTCTAGTGGTATTGCATGAAGACAAAGATGAATTAGTAATTGGATGAAAAATAGTATTATTGTCTACTTGTGGCCACCAATTTTGTGATAACAAGTAGCAATTTGAATTGTTGTTGATGTTGTTGGTGGTGGTGGCTAAATTGGAGTTAATTTTTTTAGACATGGCTAATTTTTTGGTAACAATAGTGGACAATGCTTTAAAACTTTTTTCTTTCTTTGGTCCAATGGTGGGATGAATGGAATTTAAAGAGAGTGCTTTTGTGGGTTTTTGGGGTGACGTATTTTGGTAGGTATTAGAACAATTTTGGGGTGGACAATATTTAATGCTTCTGAGCTTTTCGCACTAGTATTTGTGCGCAATTATTATAATATATGGTTGGAGGAGGGGAGTTTATATGAGGTATAAGGGGCATGAGGAGGGGTTTCTGTTTGGTGTAAAGTGAAAGTAAAGAACTAAAATTATAATTCAACAACAAAACTGAAATTACAAAGAACTTGAAGAATAAACTGGAACTGTTTGTGGTATGCTGAGTCGAGTGTTTGCACTCTGTCTTTAAGACAATATTTCCCCGTATGTATCCTTTCTACGTCCTAGACAATTGTCTCCCAAGATAAAACAGCAAGTGAACAAATGAGCAAAGGAAACTCAAGTGTTACCGTGAAGAATTTTGAGTAATAAAATGATGCTGGAAGTTGTAGGAAGACTGAATTCGTTTCTGTTTGTGTGTTAAGTGTAGCTCAACAATGGTGACAAAGGGTGTTTTATATAGTTGGAGAAGAGGCTCATGAACTGCCCACATTACTGCCATTACTGGCCAAGTAATGGCAATAAAGGAGGTAGTAATTCACCAAAATAAATGGTGAATTTGATGTGCAACGGATGACATTTAGGAAGAGTAATTCAGCCAAAATAAATGGCTGAATTGAGTGTTGTTGACGTTCTGTTCTCTGCCAAATCTGACTTTCTTGAAACTTCAGGGACCAAACTGTACATCTTGAAACTTCAGAGACCAAATTGTACATATGAAATCGAACCAAAGCACATCTAGGTCCTCCCTCCTTTAAACACATGGGATACCCCTTGGGGTCCCAAACCCCAAGCCAACTTCGAGACTTATAAACAAAACAATTCTTTCTTCCTCCACCGATAAGGGAGAATTGATCTCAATACCACACTTTTCCATGCTTCAAACACCTTACTTCGTAGACCAATATCTCTTTCATTTCTCAACGAAATTTGACGATCCTTGGCCCTACGGTCATCTACGTACTTAGTAGATTATGCATGTGTGAAGAACCGGATTCTCCAACATGCGGAACACTAGTGTTTAAGCCGTTAAAGTTGGTCGGACGCAACTCCCGCCAAAGGTAAAATTTCCAACACTTTCATAGTGCTCGAAAGGCTGTTGGTAAGCTTGAAAGAGATATTAAACCGCACCCAAATTATAATGATGGTGCAGGAGATCACATGCCATGTAATAAACGATATCTCCCTTTCTTTAAGGTAAGTAGCCATTTCTAAAAATATTTTTATTAAATTTTTATACTACAACTCAAAAGTATTTCAATAGTATATTAATTTTAATATATACAATTTATAGGATTGCATTGGAGTACTTGATGGCACACATGTTAAAGCAAGATTGGCCTTGTAACACCTCGTAATTTCGGGCGATGGTTTGAACAGCTAGACGTATGCAAGTAGACTTGAGGCCGAGGAAATTGATTATATTGAGGTATTCACATCAAGAGCTTAGTATATAAAAGGATGTGATCCCGAAATAATTTAAGGATTTAAAAAGGATGTGACAACGATGACTAGTAATAATATTTGGTGTGTGCCAAAAATGATTACTATTTAAGTGAATTGAGATCAAGAATTAATTATGTGTGTAATTGATTAAATTATGGGATAAGTAATAGGGGTCATGATCCACGTGGGGGCTTCCTAATCAGGCAAATATTGGGTTTATTCACATGAATAAGAAGGAGGTGACAATTAATAATGAAGAGATGTGAAGGGAGGACCAATTTAGGCCATGTGTAGATTAGAGAGCATGTGTATCTCTAAATCACTAATTGGGAATTCATTTAATACAAATTGGGCAGCATATATTGCTTGTATAGCAGCAAATTAAGTTGGATTATTATGGAGAAACGTATTTCATTTAAATGGGGCCACGACCAACAATTCTTTAATTAAGTTCAATTCTAATTCTCATTAAAATGAGATATATCTATATTCATATGGGGGCAGCGTATATATATAAGTAGCAACCGGTGTAACTTTCTATTTTCGGGCAATAAAAAGACTTCCTTAGTGTAAATCTTCCCAAGGACATTATATGGGTCTTTTCTCACTACTTCAATTTCGTCGTTTCGTTTTCAACACGTTATTGAATCCGGGATTTCTTCGAAGTGAAGTGAAGTAGAACAAGAATAGTTTTTGGCATAAAAAGTGAAGTGCTAGATGAGCTGCGTGGATTGAATTGTTACGCGACTCGACGGAGGTATGTTAAGGCAAATCATTTCTTCTTTTGGCATGTTCTAAGTACGAAACATAAACGTAATATTGTCTCATAAATGATTCTACTCTTAGTAGTTAAGAATGTTCATGTTATTCATTCCCGTTGTCAAAGCATGTATAATATGTTCCTAAATCTTTATTGAGGTATATGGAAAAGATGTTAGTATTCATAATGTTAATCGGAGGTGAAGCGGTATTACATCACTCCGACAAACTTATAGTGTTTTATTATCATATCATTCATGCATTACATTCATGGACATACCTTGACCTCAAAAGGAGTTATATACTCTACTATATGTATGCATTATATATATGTATGGGATATGGGGAAAAGGAAGACGTTATATACGCACACCACCTGCAGCTGGTACAGATATACACGAAAAATGATTATGTCTACAGAGACAGATATGATATGATGGGATGCCCACAGAGGCTTGATGGCGTTATATACACATATGTGCATGACCGCATTGTGCATGGCATTTAGGCATATTATGGCCCTCAGAAGTATTCTCTAATGGTTGGTTGTTTCTTGTCTCAAGTTACTTCCAGGTCTCTATTATGCTATTTTTCATGTCTGACATACTCGGTACATTATTCGTACTGACGTCCCTTTTGTCTGGGGACGCTGCATTTCATGCCCGCAGGCTCAGGTAAAGAGGGTGACGGTTCACACTAGTAGGTTGTTGGTTCAGCTGATATTGGAGCACTCTATTTATTCCAGAGTTGCAATCTAGTCGTGGTATGATGTTTTTGAGATGCATAGGGGTATGGTGGGGCCCTGTCCCGACCTCATGATGTTACATACTATTTAGAGGCTTGTAGACGGACATCCTGTTTATAGTAGTCATGTATGGCCTTGTCGACCTTGGTATGTATATGTATATAGGTTGGGTCCTTCTGGTTAAGATTTTACATAGCTCTTTTCCAGGTTGCTATTTCCATATGTTAGCAGGGTATCTCATGGCGGCCTAGTGGGCCATGCGAAATTACAGTTATATGCTAGATATATAATTAGTGGTACTCGGCAAGTAAGGTCCGGGTGCCCGTCATGACCCTCTGATTTGGATAGTGACGTCCCCAAGGTGAAGAGATACCATATATTGAGCGCAATGGTTATCCTACTCAAAATATTCTTGTTGTCGTTGACTTTAATATGAGCTTTACATTTGCATGGGCTGGATGGGAAGGAGCGGCTCATGATAGTCGTATATTGGGTGAGGCCCTTCGTAGACCAGAAATTAACTTTCCACATCCATCAAATGATAAATATTATCTAGTTGATGCAGCATATCCACACATGAAGGGGTATATGGCTCCATACAAAGGTGATAATGTGAGATACCACGTTGCAGAATTTTGTCGAGGTGTGACACCATAACTGCGAGCACCAAATGGACCGAAAGAAAAGTTCAACTATTTGCATTCTTCTTGTAGAAACATTGTAGAGCGAACATTTGGGGTATGAAAAGCAAGGTGGTCTACTTTGCGAGATATACATTTTTATAACATTGACCATCAAAGAGATATCGTATTTGCTACCATGGCGATTCACAATTACATTAGAAAAAAATGTAAGGTGGACGAGGCATTCCCAGAAGCTGAAAATGAGAGATATATGTCATTTGTTAATCCTGATATTGGCATATCCGTCGAAGCTAACAGTGAAAATATTGAAAATCAAGGAGACAACATGTGGATGGCAATTCGTGATCTGATTGCTGAGAGTATTTATTATAGTTGAATTTCTCAATTAATTAGCAACCAAAATCTCGTTTAGCATTTGTTTGTTCTATACAGACAGATGATTTTGTTTGAATCAACTTGAAATTGAAAATTACTTTTTATTAGTGTAAACAACTTTAAACTACTTTAAGGATAATTAAGTTATTTTAACATAAAGCCTGCTTATCAGCACTTTATCTGTCAAACACTTCTACTGATTATTATAAATGAAAGAAATAATCCCCTCGATTATTTTCATTAATTGAGAGGTATATATACAAGTTACAAATAGGAGAATCATATTCATATTCTACTCCTAAAACTTTATTCTTCCATAATTCTAACTATACAATTATGGTAAGTGTACAATACTAATTAAGGTAACCTTTACACTACAATATACTACAAATATATATACCAAATATACATTTAGCCGTGATGGGCAATTTGCCCATGATGGGCTCTGTCCGTGATGGGCTCAGTCCGAAATGGCCATTACCCGTGATATACACTTCTGTATATTAAGTGTATATCATGGGTATAATACCTTATTTAACACACACCCGCAGTCATAGCGGGCGGTCTTCGAACACTGAGACTGTCCCTAAAATCTTCAAAAAGGACCGAGGGAAGACCCTTTGTAAACATGTCTGCAATCTGATATCTTGACGGGACATGACAGACGCGTACTTGACCCCGAGCAACCTTTTCATGGACAAAGTGAATGTCCATTTCGATATGTTTAGTGCGCTGGTGCTGAACCGGATTACCAGAAAGACAAATGGCACTAATATTATCGCAATAAACCAAGGTTGCCTTTTGAATTGGATAATGAAGCTCTAAAAGTAAATTACGTAACCAACATGATTCTGAGACCACATTGGCTACCCCTCGATATTCAGCCTCGGCACTTGAGCGGGATAGAGTCGCCTGACGTTTGGCAGACCAGGAGACCAAGTTGTTACCAAAGAACATACAGTAGCCCGACGTAGACCGTCCGGTATCTGGACACCCACCCCAATCAACATCTGTGTATGAGACAAGTGTGGATGTCGATGAAGGATACAAATGCAAACCATAGTCCAGTGTACCCTGAATATACCGAATGATGCGTTTGAGTGCATTCATGTGCTCAATCCTGGGATCATGCATGAATAAACACACCTGCTGGACAGCATACGTAATATCCGGTCTAGTAAAGGTAAGATATTGAAGGGCCCCTACAAGACTGTGATAGCGGGTCGGATCCTCATAAGGGACGCCGGCCGCGGCACCAAGCTTGGGCTTAGTATCAACTGGAGTGGAAGTGGACTTACAGGATGACATCATAGCCCTCTCGATGATCTCAGCTGCATACTTTCATTGAGACAAAAATAATCCATCTGAATGACGCGTGACAGCAATCCCCAAAAAGTAACTCAAGGGCCCTAAGTCTTTCATAGCAAACTCAGAACTGAGCATGGTCATGATAGGGACGTAAAGCATCGGAAGAGGCCGTCAAAATGATATCATCCACATACAACAGAATGTAGGCCAAGGACGAACCACGACGGTAGATGAACAAGGAATTATCTGACCTGCTGTAAGTGAACCCAATTGTCGAAACATAGTCAGCAAACCTTGTATACCACGCCCGTGGAGACTGCTAAAGCCCATATAAGGACTTCTTCAACAAACATACATGATGAGGATGGTGGGGATCCCTGAATCCTAACGGCTGATGCATATAGACTGTTTCCTTGAGATCACCATGTAGGAAAGCATTTTTGACATCCAACTGATGATTAGGCCATGTCTTCGAAAGAGCCAAGCTAAGCACGGTGCGAATGGTAGCCGGCTTGACCACAGAACTAAACGTCTCCCCACAATCTATACCAACCTGCTGAGTCTTACCATCACCCACAAACAGCGCCTTATGTCGAGCAAATGAACCATCTGAATTCTCCTTATAAGCAAAAATCCACATAGACCTGATAACATTAATACCCGAAGGACGGGGCACCAACTCCCATGTCTTATTATCAATAAGAGCATTATATTCATCAGTCATAGCAATTTTCCAATTCGGGTCGTTTAAGGCAGACACAGGATTACGGGGCAAGGGGATTTATAGACATTATAATGTAAATTAAAATGTCTTTTAGGTGTAAAAATACCTCGCTGACTACGAGTGACCGACCTATGACTCGAGGAAGAATTGAGTGGATTTCAGGAATTTGCTGGACTCGTGACGGACTGGGCAGCAGGCAGTGGGCCTGCTGTCCCAACTCATGATGCCGTAACAGTGACTGAATCAGAAACTGGACCAGTTTCAGTATTGGGCTGGACTGGCCCAATTGTTGAAACTAGCCCAGTGACCAAACTGGGCAGAGGGGACTGTGACGGGTCAGTGGGACCAGCGAGCAGTGGGCCCGCTGGAGAGTTTTGGGTGCGAGAGATGTCTGAAAAATACTGATTAATATACGAGGATATTTGTTCATCCAAAAAATTATACGAACTAGGCACGGGAGTATGATTTTTAGTAAATGGAAATTGGGACTCATCAAAAATTACATGGCGATTAATGATGATTTTATTGGATGATAAATCAAAACATTTGTAGCCACGATGATTAGATGGAAAACCCAAAAACACATACGGAGTCGATCGGGTCTGAAGTTTGTTAATTGTGGTGGACGGGAATAACGGATAACACAAACACCCAAAAACCCGAAGATATGAATAAGAAGGAGTTTTATTATATAAAATTTGAAGGGGAGAAGAATATGTCAGACCTTTGGACGGAATTATGTTAAGGAGATATGTAGCCATTTGAAGAGCATGATGCCAAAAATATGGGGGTACGGAATCATGTATCAATAGGATGCGGATAATGTTATTTATGGAACGAATTTTACGTTCAACTTTCCCATTTTTTGAAGATGTATGAGGACAAGAGAAACGAAAATTTATCCTATTAGTAGCACAGAATTCCCGAAACACCCCATTGTCATACTCTTTTCCATTATCACATTGAATATTTTTTATTTCACGGTCGAATTGGGTTCTGATGAATGCTCTAAATTTTAGGAAGACGGAAAAAACTTGAGATTTCTTCGCGATTGGAAACGTCCATAGAAATTTAGAATAATCATCCAAAAAAAGAACATAATATCGATGACCCATGGAACTAGGAACAGAAGACGTCCATAAGTCGCTATGAATAATATCAAATTGCATTAAAGTATGAGATTTTGAGTCTACAAATGGCAACTTAACATTTTTTCCTAAAGAACAAGATTGACAAATTGGAGTACGACTCGTACCCTTACATGAAATAAAACTATTTTTATCTAAAGCTGACAAAATAGAGGACCCTAGATGACCAAGACGAGCATGTCATAAGGAAGGAGAGATGGCTGCAAAAGCTGATGGCAGGGCTTGACACGATGGATTGGGACTGGGTGTGATAGGATAAAGATCTTCCCTACTATCACACCTCATGAGAGGACTCCCCGTCTTGAAATCCTTCACAGAGAAACCAAAAGGATCAAATTCAATAGAAATGAAATTGTCAGTAGTAAATTTACGAACAGAGACTAAGTTTTTAATCAATTTGGGGGCGTGTAGGGTATTTTTCAAGATAAGAGGGGGATGAGGGGGAGATAATGTTTTATGACCATAACCCCGAATTGGAACAAAATTACCATTACCAACAATTATACCGCGAGGGTTGCTCAAATTGGAATAAGATGAGAGAGTACATGAATCGGATGTCATGTGGGTAGTGGCACCGGTGTCCATATACCAATTTGGGTCCGGTTGAGTCAAACCCAATGTGTGCATCGCGGCCTCGTTATCGGTCTGAGTGGGGCCTGCTGCATGGTGAGCTTGCGGAGGCCGAGGCCCAAGAATTCCAGACCTCGGTGAACTGGGCTGAAACTACTGGAGCTGGGCATACTGGGCTAGTGGGTTATAGGTCGTTGGGACTGCTGGAAAGCCCACTGGCCAGTCGCTGGAACTTGCTGTGGAGGTGGGTCGTAGGGCCACTGTCCACTGGTCCAAGCCCACGGCCTAGAGGCCCAAGGCTGAGACCAGTGGGTCGGTGGCCCACTGTAACCTGGATGGGGTCCACTGCCACTGCTTTGGCCACCGCGACTGCCGTCGGAGCCGCCGCGTTTGTCCCCGCAATTTTTTCCATTATTTTTCTGGCCATTCTTGTTGCCCCCAAGTGATCGGTTTTGGTTTGAATTGTTACCAAAATTTTGAGGACTAGGGGAGGACGTCATCATGACCACGGGACTAGCATTCATAGTTGCCTTTTTAGCCAAACCGGCTTCTTCCAAGGTAAGCATGGATCGAGCTTGATAGAACCTTGGAAGAGGATTACTTCGACGAAGGAGAGTTCTAATGTCACTATAGGCCTCGGATAGGCCAGTAACCATCTGTAAAACTAGACGATCTTCACTAACTGGCGCACCAACGTTGCGGAGTTGGTCCATCAATTCCTTCAACCTTTTGCAATATGCTGAAACGTTCGGGAAATTTTACATGTTGACGTGGGAAAAATCATGTTTAAGAGTAACAACTCTGGAATTTTGATTATCCTGAAATATGTCACGCAGTCTATCCCATGTGGCCATCGCCGTAGTGTCTGGCTCAATAATCGTCTGCAATAGGTCGGTGGAGATAGTAGAATATATCCACTGAAGGACAGTGGCATCAAGCGTTGTCCATAATTTAGGATCATCCTCGCGTGTAGGCACCTCTGTATCATCAAGAGCCGCGGGGATGATGTGATGGATGACTTGATGCGAACGAGTGTGAATTTTGAACAACTCGGCCCACGTCGCGTATTGGACGTTTTCTATTTCAAGAATTAACGGGATATGATTCTTGATGTTAGAAACAACAAGGACATGGTGAAACGTGTTATTTAATGTAGACATAACGAAAGAACAAGAGGTGAAAGAGGGATTTGTAAGAGAGATTTTGAGAGCGGAAGAAAAAAATTGGTAAAACCCGAGGGGGGGTCTCGGCCGAGAGGAACCACAAAACTTTGTGACAGAAAAATTTTGTGTGACCTAGACTTTTGATACCATGAAAGAAATAATCCCCTTGATTATTTTCATTAATTGAGAGGTATATATACAAGTTACAAATAGGAGAATCATATTCCTATTCTACTCCTAAAACCTTATTCTTCCATAATTCTAACTATACAATTATGGTAAGTGTACAATACTAATTAAGGTAACTTTTACACTACAATATACTACAAATATATATACCAAATATACATTTAGCCGTGATGGGCAATCTACCCGTGATGGGCTCTGTCCGTGATGGGCTCTGTCCAAAATGGCCATTACCCGTGATATACACTTCTGTATATCACGGGTATAATACCTTATTTAACAATAAATTTCAACACTTTTATCCAAACACATAACTGTTTATTTATTAAATCGACTTCAACACTTCTAAATGCTTATCAGTAAATAATGCTTATAGCTACTTTAAATCGGCTAAGTCAAACGGGCTCTTAAAAGTACACTAGAAATCTACGCATCAAAAACAAAAATTCACCTTGTAAATAATTTTAAAAAATTATCTAAAAAGTAGTCAAGATTCAAACAGTTGATTGTAGAAAGAACAAGGTAATTACGCAACAATTCGGAAAGGAAGAATTATGTCTTCTTTTCCAACATGTTAAAAGTTTTTGCTAACCAAAGCTTTAAAAAATAAAAAATAATAAAGAAAATTCGTCAAATTTTGCAGATGAATTGCAGCCACCAAAATGTTAGGAAACTAGGGATCTGTGTGTATCTTCTAAACACAAGCAAAAGTGTCACTGGGCATTATGTTCTTTTGAAATTAGAAGCTCCAATCATAGATATAATCTGTGGTTAATTGGCCTAATTAATTTCCTTCATCATCAGATTGGACCATAAACTTGATCCATTACCGGAGCCCAAATTCAAACCCAATCAAATCGGAGTCCAAGTCCATAATCAAGGTCCAAAACTACAAACCTTCTACCTAGAATCTTGTAGGGTGTGGTAATTATGCATGTAAGTCATTTGGTAATTTAAAATATTGTTAGAAGAATGGAGAAGAATGAGGTGGATGGTTATTGTAATTTTTGATTGGTTTATTTGTGTGATGTATGATTGTTCTTAAGTAGTATAAATATCTCTCCCCATTTTAGTTTAGGTATCAAAAAAAATTAAGAGCTTCTAAGTGAGTAAAGAAGCAAAGTCTTATAAGAAGTGAGTTGTAGTATCTTGTTGTTGAGTGAGAGTATGTGTTTGAGTTTGAATAAAAGTTATTTGTGAGAGTGTTTCATTTCCAACAAAGTGGTATCAGAACAAGTTGGAAAGTATACACTATTGCATATCAAATAGAAAGTTTCGATGATAGAAATCTGACGCCTCCAGAATCTACCCGATCGGAGTTCAGATGCACCGCCACGCGCCACCGGAAGAGTGCTGCCAGAAAACTGAGTTGAGCCAAGTCAGTCGAGTTAGAGCCGAGTTGACCAAGCCGTAAGTCTGTTGACCAAACCGAGTTGACTGAGCCATCAAAGTCGTTGGCCGTTGACTTTGACTGTTGACTTTGATCGTTGACCGAAAATTGAAAATTTGACAAGTCCCTCCCAAGGTCTTTCGGCGTTCTGAATTCATCCGCGCAATCGGATTTTGCAAATTCTCATTATATTGAGAGATATGACAAATGGTATGACACTATTCCAAGTCCGGACACTCAACAACTACGACAATTGGAGTATCAAAATGAAGGCACTTCTTGGATCACAAGATGTGTGGGATATCATAGAGAAAGGCTATAATGAGCTTGTGGATGATGATGCTTTTGTTGCTCTTACACCAGATCAAAAGACAACTTTGAAGGATTCAAGAAAGAGAGACAAGAAGGCTCTATACCTCATCTACCAAGCATTAGATGATGATGGCTTTGAAAAGATTTCGAGTGCAATCTCTACTAAGGAAGCGTGGGAGAAGCTACAAACCTCTTACAAAGGATCCGAGCAAGTGAAGAAGGTATGTCTCCAAACATTAAGAGGTGAATTTGAATCCGTACACATGAAAGTATCTGAGTCTATTTCGGATTATTTCTCAAGAGTAGTAGCTGTTTCTAATCAATTAAAAAGAAATGGTGAAAAGTTAGAAGATGTGAGGATAATAGAGAAGATACTCCGTTCATTGGATCCCAAATTTGAGCACATCGTTGTGACGATTGAAGAAACTAAAGACTTGGAAGAAATGACGATCGAGCAACTCCAAGGATCATTGCAAGCATACGAAGAGAAGCATAAGAAGAAGCAAGGGTTTACTGATCAACTCATCAAGCTGCAACTCAAGGATATGCATGAAATCCAAGACAATGATAGAAACCAACGTGGCTGAGGCCGAGGGGGAGGTAGAGACCATGGACGAGGTGGAAGTCACGGTCGTGGATGAGGTTAGAATTCCAACAACAACTATGAGAAAGGAGAAAGCTCAACACGAGGTTGTGGAAGAATCAATCCGAACTCAAGGTATGACAAATCTCAAGTTCGATGCTATAATTGTCAGAAGTTTGGGCATTATGCTTCAGAATGTAGAGCTCCCAACAACAAAATTAAGGAGAAGACAGATAGCAAATAAACTCTTCTTCTAGCACTAAAAGAAACTGATGGTGGCCAAGCAAATTCCTGGTACCTTGACAGTGGTGCAAGCAATCACATGTATGGAAAGAAAGACATGTTCATGGAGCTAGATGAGTCAGTAAGCGGAAATGTTTCGTTTGGAGATAATTCCACAATAGCAGTGAAAGGGAGAGGTAACATCCTTATCCGTTTGAAAGATGGAAGACATCGGTTTATTTCCAATGTCTACTATGTGCCAATATGTAAAGTAACATCTTGAGCTTAGGACAACTGTTAGAGAAAGGTTATGATATTCATATGATGGATTATAATCTTTCTATAAAATATGATAAAAATAACTTCATTGCTAAAGTGCCAATGTCAAAGAATAGAATGTTCCTGATCAACATACAAAATGCTGTTGCAAAGTGCCTGAAAGTTTGCCACAGAGATGCATCATGTCTTTGGCATCTTCGATTTGGGCATCTCAATTTTGGAGGTCTAGAGCTGCTATCTAAGAAGGAGATGGTGAAAGGACTACCTCGCATCAACCACCCTGACCAGCTTTGTGAAAGGTGTCTAGTCGGGAAGCGATTCAGGAAAATATTTCCAAAGGAGTTAGAGTCAAGAGCCAAGAAGCCACTTGAGCTCATCCATACTGACGTGTGTGGTCTGGTCAAGCCTAGCTCTCTCGGTAACAGTAACTATTTTCTTCTTTTCATTGATGATTTTTTAAGAAAAACTTGGGTATATTTCTTGAAACAGAAGTCGGAAGTTTTCAAAGTTTTCAAGAAGTTCAAAGCTACAGTGGAGAGAGAAAGTGGTAGAAATATCAAAGCCATGAGATTCGACCAAGGTGGAGAATTTACTTCCAGGGAGTTTCAAGAGTTCTATGAAGCAAATGGAATTCATCGACCAATGACAGTTCCTAGATCCCCCCCCCCCCAAATGCGAAATGGCGTGGCAGAAAGAAAGAACTGAACAATCCTTGATATGGCACGAAGCATGCTAAAAAACAAAAAACTTCCCAATGAGTTTTGGGCCTAAGCAGTAGCGTGTGCAATCTACTTGTCAAATTGATATCCAACAAGAAGTGTATGGGTAAAGACACAGCAAGAGGTATGGAGTCGAAGAAAGCCTGGCATTTCTCACATGAAAACCTTTGGAAGTATAGCCCATGTTCATGTACCAGACGAGAGAAGAACGAAACTTGATGCTAAAAGCGAGAGCTTTATATTCATCTGCTATGATGCTAATTTGAAGGGCTACAAGTTGTACAATCCAGATAATAAGAAGATTGTGATTAGTCGAGATGTGGTATTCAACGAAGAATGAGAATGATATTTTAACTCTCATGCAGATGACTTCAATTTCTTTCTTCAGTTTGAAGAAGATGAGCAGATAATGAGGGAGAAACTAGGTGAACCTCAACAAGAGCTTACAACTCCACCCACTTCACCAACATCAACCACTCAAGGAGACTCATCACCTTCGTCATCGTCAAGTGGGAGTCAAAGTGAAAGAGTTGTGCAACGTACAAGAAGCCTTAGAGATCTCTATGAGGTAACTGAACGACAAGATAATCTTACATTATTTTGTCTATTTATCGATTGTGAACCAGTGAGCTTTCAAGAAGCAGTACAAGAAAAGAAGTGGAGAGATGCGATGGATGAAGAAATCAAGGCCATCGAGAAGAATGACGTATGAGAACTTACCTCACTTCCCAAGGGATATAAGGCGATAGGTGTCAAATGGGTGTACAAAACAAAGCAAAACGCTAAAGGAGAGATTGAAAGGCACAAGGCGAGGCTAGTTGCTAAAGGCTATAGTTAAAAGGCTGGAATTAACTATGATGAGGTATTTGATCTTGTTGCTCGATTGGAGACTATCATACTAATCACTTCTTTGGCAGCTCAAAACAAGTGGGAGATACAGCTGATAGATGTAAATTATGTTTTCCTAAATGGAGTTCTTGAAGAGGAAGTCTACATTCAGCAACCATCAGGCTACGAAGTCAAAGGCCACAAAGACAAGGTGTTGAAGTTGAAGTTGAAGAAGGCTCTTTACGGGCTAAAACAAGCACCAAGGTTATGAAATAGCCGAATCGACAAGTACTTCCAAGAAAATGGCTTCACCAAATGTCCCTACGAACACGCTCTATATATCAAGATTAGAGATGGAGATATTTTGATCGTGTGCCTCTATGTGGATGATTTGATCTTCACTGGAAGCAACCCAAGCATGTTCAATGAATTCAAGAAAGTAATGACGAAAGAATTCGAGATGACAGACATGGGACTCATGGCATACTATCTTGGCATTGAAGTTAAGCAACAAAAGGATGGAATTTTCATTTCACAGGACAGCTATGCAAAGGAGATCCTGAAGAAGTTCAAGATGGAGAACTGTAAGCCGATAAGCACACCGACGGAATACGGAATCAAGATGTCCAAATATGAAGAAGGCAAAAGTGTAGATCCAACATTCTTCAAACGTTTGGTGGGAAGTCTTCGATATCTAACTTGTACGAGGCCCGATATTCTTCACGCATTTGGATTGGTTAGTCGCTACATGGAATCTCCAACAACCACCCATTTTAAAGCCGCAAAGAGAATTCTTCGCTATCTGAAAGGTACAATTGACTTTGTCTTATTCTATTCAGTTTCTAATTATTACAAGATTGTTGGATATAGCGATAGTGATTGAGGTGGAGACATAGATAATCGAAGGAGCACTACTGAATTCGTATTTTTCATGGGAGATACTGCTTTCACATGGATGTCAAAGAAACAACCGATTGTCACATTGTCCACTTGTGAAGCGGAATATGTTGCTGCTACCTCATGCGTTTGTCATGCAATTTGGCTTAGAAATCTATTGAAGGAGATAGGCTTGATACAAGAAGAGCCTACCAAGGTTTGTGTCGACAACAAGTCAGCCATTGCCTTAGCAAAGAATCCAGTATTCTATGATCGAAGCAAGAACATGGATATTCGTTACCACTATATAAGGGAGTGTGTTGCAAGAAAGGATGTGCAAGTTGAATATGTGAAGTCACAAGATCAAGTTGCCGATATTTTTACCAAGCCACTGACAAGCGAAGACTTCATAAGATTAAGGAACATACTAGGAGTCACAAGATCAATTTTAAGGGGGGGGGGGGGGGGTTGGATCATAAACTTGATCCATTATGGGAGCCCAAACCCAATCAAATTGGAGTCCAAGTCCATAATCAAGGTCCAAAACAACAAGCCTTCTACCTAGAATCTTCTAGGGTGTGGTAATTATGCATGTGAATCATTTGATAATTTAAAATATTGTTAGAAGGATGGAGAAGAATGAGGTGTATGGTTATTGTAATTATTTATTAGTTTATTTGTGTGGTGTAGGATTGTTCTTAAGTAGTATAAATACCCCTCCCCATTTTAGTTTAGGTATCAAGAAAAATTAAGAGCTTCTAACTGAGTGAAGAAGCAAAGTCTTATAAGAAGTGAGTTGTTAGTATCTTGTTGTTGAGTGAAAGTGCTCTTGTAATATGTGCTTGAGTTTGAATAAAAGTTATTTGTGAGAGTGTTTCATTTCCAACAAAAACAACAGGAAATAACCTTTTTCTTTTTTTACAAAAAAATCCTTTGATAGGGAACACTTCCCCGAATAGATCCCATGCAACGTGAATCCAAATTAGTTGGGCTCCAATACCGGTACCAGACACCTGATCTAAAAGATATATATTATATTAATATTAAAAGTTAATCATAGGGAGAATTGCGGCTCATAGGAGCGGCTATAGGTGTGTTGCACTTAGCAAGAAGATAACTTAAGTTTTCCAAAACAGCCAATTACTTTTACTTCCTTTGATTGTGACTACCAATTGTCCTTAGTCCTCAAATTCTTTTACTTTTTACCCTTCTTAAATTTTTTTGACTTTGTGGATTGTGAATGATTCCAAGGGCTGTGTAGAATAATCAATCAATGGTTGGGAATGCAGATGCCTCAGATGGAGCCCAAGGCTATTCTAAGAAGCATCAAACAACATCACTGGTGCAAGATGAAGAGTAAGGACAATTCTTTTCGTGAGGCTTACGTTGTCTGAATGCATAGACCACAACCTTATCACGATGCACTAAAACACACCCAAAACCAACTCTTGAAGCATCACAATATACAAGGAAGTAGTAGTAGATGTTCATAGGGCAACTATATCTTTTACTTGGCAGGCAAGAAATTGGAAGATATTCAGAGAACTTAATGTAAATACCAGTTTTGCAGTGCAACAGATACAGTTCATAGCTAAAGAAAGGATAGGCATGCTCATAGGATCAAAACAGGCTAGAAAATGTATAGGTTTCTTTGAGGCTCTTTGTAATTATTAGAATCATTTGAGGTTTGATATTTCTGGCACCTTTCCTGGAAGGTGGCTGGGGGGTCAAATAATCTTTAGTTTGTGTTTTGATATTTGGTTGTTGGTGATAATAATATTTTACAGTTTATTACAAAAAAATTGACTTTAAATTACCTATTACAATTGAAAATATTATCAAATGTACCACTTTTGATCTTCCAAAATAAATTGACAAATAGGCTACAAGAAGATAATTTAGCTTTCTACAACAGCCAATTACTTTTACTTCTTTCATTGTGACGAATAATAGCCCCTACTCCTCAAATTCCATTAGTATGCGTTTTGTCAAGCGTTTTCAAATCATGATTTCATAATTTGATTTAAAATCACGTTTGTTTATGCAATTTGAACATTACTTGAACTTCAACTTCATGTCATGATTTGAAATGCCAAATCGTCCAAAAAGGTGTGATTTGGGATTCCAAATCATGATTTTAATTTTTTTTAATTATAAAACTTGGCTCATGAGTTTATATTTTGTAAAAAAAAATTAATAAATTATATATATATATATATATATTATATATATATATATATATATATATATATATATATATATAACCAACCATTTGTTTTCACAATTAATTACTATCAACAATTTGATAATTTTTTTAGAAAGGCTTTCAAGCCGCGTATTAATTTTGTTATGAATTATGGGTTGCTCATTTGGTAAGATTGCATAAGAAATAGAATTTTTTTTTATGGTTTTCACAACTTGTGTGGTTTTATGTCAATGAGAAAAGATACAACTTAAGAAATCAAAGTTGCATGTCCAAACAAAACTTCAACTTGAAACCATATGATTTCAAATCATGATTTCAAACTATGTCCAAACGCCTCCTACTTTTTTACCTTCTCTTTTTTTTTCCCTAACTTTTACTTTAACTGCCTTTTATAATTAAAACTATTATAAAATGAGAAAAGATACCACTTAAGAAAAGATACCTGACTTGTAGGATTTTATGTCAATGAGAAAAGATACAACTTAAAAATCAAAATTGTATGTCCAAATAAAACTTTAACTTGAAACCATATGATTTCAAACCATGATTTCAAATCATGTCCAAACGGCTCCTACTTTTTTTTCTAACTTTCTTTTTTTTCTAACTTTCTTTTTTTTTTTTTACTTTAAAGTGCCTTTTATAAATAAAACTATTATAAAATGTACGGGGGGAATTCTTCTACCTTAGACAAAACCTACTTGACTTCTCAAATAGTAAATGTACAATATAAGACAAAACATTGAAAGTATTGTAAGTAAATGACATAATTTATAGTTAAAAGACTTTTTGAAACGTTTGGGTTTTACTTCCAAAATAGTAATATTAATGACATGTTTTACATTTTGTTGTATTGCTTATGTCTGTATTCATATCTTGTTCACATATTGAGTCTCACTTCATCCAATCCTTAGAGTGAAATTGATTAGTAGATTAAATTAATATTTGAAATAAAAAAACTTAGATATTTGAATCTAAATTATGATACTGCAACCACATGCAGGTTTTATCATTTTAAAATTTTGTCGTGAAATAAATAACACGTTGTGATAAGAATTTTAATGCTGAAATCTTGAAATTAAAAACAAACTAAAGTGAGACAGCTAATTTGGAATGGAAGGATGACTAACTTTGACTTTTTAATTAATGGTGGAGTAGTGTTAGAATTTTCGTGGTGTATATAAATCCAAAGAACACTTAATTAATTAAACAATTGATTTTATCAAAAAGTAAAAATAATATAATAGACATATATTAACATTCTTCTTTCAAGCACTTATGTGCTATAAGTAAAATTTAGTGTTGCTTTCAAACTTTAATTATTCCACTTTACTTTGTTTTGATTTGGAAGCCATCTGCCTATTTAATATTTTAGTGCTTATGGATAATTATTATTTTTGCAGCTGATTATGACAGCTCCCATGCCCAACAGTTTTTTGACTTTTTCTCTTTAATTTTCTTTAGCATTTTTTTTTTGCAAAAGTGTGAATTATATATATATATATATATATATATATTATATATATATATATATATATATATATATATATATATATATATATATATATATATATATATATATATATATTAATTGAAAGAACCAAATTGGAAAAGTTCCAATTCTAGTTAGAATTTTCAGGAAGAAACTAGACTTCAATCCCTTGAAATCTAGTTTCTAGCATTTCAAATCATTCGTTAAATTAAAGATCGATATCAAAAGTTATTGCAATGCAATCACAGGCCCTGGAATGGTCATGTGCAGAGCATGGAACCCCGAGGCCTATCTATTTATAGAAAGTTGGGGAAAATTTTGCATTTTTAACAAACTAGATCTTGGATTTTGGACTAAGGTCAGATTTTGAGCTATAATCCAAGTCTATCATCAAAGGTTAGTTTAAATTTAATAATACCGATATATGTGATTCTGATAACAAGATTTTAACATGAAAATTGGTTCTTCCGAAATCCATCAAGAACACCCACTCCAAGCTAAGATTGTTATCCTAACTTTAAAAGTAATGTTTCAACATGTTTATGGGACGTGTGAAGGGACAAACAAAACATAATTTAAACATATTTTTGGACAAGATCCTAGAAATCAATATTAGGTTCAAAGATTGATCTAAAATAGATGACATCACTATATATTGCATCCTTATTTAGCGAGACTATGATCCGGTAATTATAGAAATTCCCTCTCTTAATTAATACTCCTAGGTGGTTATGCTTGTCATGTTGTAAAGTTTGTGGACTGCAATAAAGTATATGAAGTTAATATATCCAATAGGAAGTCGATAAAACAAGTGATTTAAACAAAATTTGCACTAGTCTTATAACTACGAATAGAAGCTTTGTCAGAATTTTCAGATATCTAACTCTCACTGGTGAGAGGACTCCACTTTCCGACATTTCTCTCCTCACGAGCAGAACACCGTAGATATAATATTAATGTAGTCATATCAAAGATAGGTGAAATATAATACAAACAAATCAAAAGATAAAACTAAAAAGCAATAAGACAAACTTATATCTCCATTAGCTTAGTGGAAAGTAGTTGTCTTATCCTAAGACATGTCTCTTAGTTGCAAGGAAACTATACTAAACTAGTTAGTACAACCTCTGAAGACATGTGTCAAAAGAATGTGCACACTTTATACTTTTATGGAAATGGATATACTATGAGATAAGGCGTCCAATTGCAAAACACCTTACTAATTTGTATACTATGTGGAAAGTTGTGTACTAAAGTTAGGAATTTTTTCCAGCAACCACATAAATATACTAAATTATTATAGATGTTGACCCTATTTATATTTATAACTAGTCTTTTGAATGGCCACATAAATATAGAATAGCATAAATATAGATGTTGACCCTTTTTATTTTTTTTAAGTCTTTTGAGTGGGCGGCATGTAATTAGGAGGAAGCCAATCAAGAAGATTAATGGAGGGCTTTTGAAGATATGATAATAGAAGTTTAATGACAAAACAGTAAGAATGTTATGAAACAATCAAACTAGAAAAAACAATATGGTAGAAAAGAGAATCATTTCTCTTGAAGGACGTGAATACAAGAAGGGAACGTCTTTATTTAAATATAAAACTGACTTATTCCCAAAGTTATTAATCATAATTTTTCTTATAGAGATAGACATTCAAAGTAATAAATAATATTTATAACACTCTCCTTGAATGCCTATTTGGTAGATATCGTGCCTTGTTAAAACCTTAATAAAAAAAACCCAGTGGAAAAACTTCTAGTGAAGGAAAAAAAGTACACATTGCTAATAATACGTCATTTGGTTGCCTCACTAAAAACCTTATCAAGAAAACTCAGTGGGACAAAAACCTTAAAAGGAAAAAAGAGTACAACACGTATTAACTCCCCCTGATGAGAACTTCAATCCAAAAACTTGAATCTACACGTCTCAATCTTGTGCACCATTTTCTCAAAAGTTGCAATTGGTAGAGACTTGGTGAATAAACCAGTCATATTATCACTCGAACAAATCTGTTGTATGTTGACATCACCTTTCTTTTGGAGCTCGTGTGAAAAAAAACTTTGATAAAATATGATTTGTTTTATCTCCTTTATGAGTTCTTTCTTTAATTGGACTGTGTATGTTGCATCTCATCTTTTGAAAGAGTTGCCTCATCGACATATAATATTATTGAAATCACTCCAAGTGCATTTCTGACTTGCTTTATAAATAAATGTTATCTTTATATGATTTGACTGTCATGTATAATAACATCGATGTAATCCCTCATAGGGATAGAAAAATATATAAATGCATCAAATGCATAAATATATGACATTTCAAGACCAAAGAGTTCTGCAAGTTTCTCAATTCAACTTCTTTCAGCAGATAATCTATTACTTTTGGAAACTCTTCAAGAGTTCGAATAATATTCAGTAATCAATTTACAATCACAAATATGTAAGAATAATAGAGTCATGTGTACCCATAGTCAATGGATACTTATTATGATAAAATCGCATTAATTTTGTTGATTTAATTCATATAACAAACAATTTTTTTGAATCTGTATATGCTTCCAGCATTTAAAATTCTTCAAGAATTTTCAGATAAATTATGTCAAGTGACAATATCAATTAATATTTAAATGCGTGATATTTTCTGTTGTCTGGACTACAGATCCAATAAGCTTGAAGCTTATCAAAATGCATCATTTTACTTGGTAATAATGTCTACGTTAGCATGCTTTATAGATGTAGAATTCAGATCCTCACAATCTTTTATAATATTGCGTTATACTGTACCAAAGATATCGTCGATGATATATCATTTGTATCGGTTCGCAGTGTGACATAACTTGCTGAGATCTCATCACTTTCATTACTTTAGGTACCTAAATCTCTCATGAGATTTCATGTAATGTTATGTTGTATGCTCTTCAAGAGCACATTGCCTCCTTATTATAATAATTTTGGTCATTTGCTCCCCTCCCTTTTCAAGGATTATTTATTTGAAATCGATTGATCTCCCACGCTTCATGCATGTTGTAGACTATGTCTTTCAGGGACATTAATTTAATAGAGCATGTTGCAGCTGAAATTAGAAATTAATTTTGGGTCAGCAAATACTTCTAGCACTTGACTTGAACTATCTTTGAATGAGGATCATACCAATTATAATTCATAACATATTTCTTAGCTAATTATTCTCTCCCCCTTATGTTAGAAAAACTAACATATATCTCATTCTTTTTGGAGGAATTCATCTTTGTGTCTCATGGTAGATTAATTAATCATATACCGCACATAAAAACACTTATTAGATGGAAAACATCTGATTCCAGACCTTGAACCAATTGAGAGGGGAGAATTTATCATAATTTATTGATCTGAAGCATACAAGTGATGTTGTACGCAATATATCAATATCTCAGACCAGGGTACATGAAACTTTATTCTCATAAGTAATAGTTTAGCTATTTATTGAAGCCATTCAATGCTAAACCAACTTGGGTATAAACCAGTATTGTCAAGATGAATTATCTTGATTACATAATCTGAAAATTGTGCTCTTAATTCAATAATTTTAAGCAAGCAATTATGCACATTTCAAACTGCAGGTTGACAATAAAAGTACATGTGACCATCTCATAGATGCATCTATTTAAAACATCACATAATAGGTGAACGGACGCATATTCACCTATTATATTTTTTCATAATTGAGGGGATTCAATCACAATATTAATTAGCCGATATAATCAACTTATCATGAGAACAAGCAACAAAAATAAATTCTTGAAGAATCTTCTAGTTCTTCAATATATGTCAAATACTCAATTTGTACATCATATTTGAATTGGAATGACCAAATTGCTCATGCCGACTAATAAAATTATTTATACTAGTAAACTTCAAGTTTACCATGTCATGTGTTATTTGTTTTAGTAAACTTCTGGTTTACTATGCCATGAACTTTTTTGTACCAATAAACCTTTAGTTTACTCTGACATGTGATTTCATCATGCTTATATTTGTGTAGTACAATTAGGAGAATAGAGAGGGTAATGTTTCACATACATATTTCATACCCACTATTATTTTGAAGATAGTTAATCCTCTAGTCATTTATAGCTTCAATATGATAGTCATTACTTTAGTAAACTTCGGGTAATACTACAACTTATGTTTCAATTATAAAGACTTTCGTTTATTACAATCTAGAACGAATGACATAATAGTTTGTAAGCTCTTCAGGAGCCTTTAATTTATTCTCCATAACCACATATTGTTTGGACAATACTAGTTTCATGATCTTCTAGATAAATAGACAGCTCTTTTGGAGCCCTGATATTTAATTTTGTATTATCAAATATTATTTAGACAATATTGATGTCATGAAAGAAAATTTAGTTAGACATTGCTGGTGTCGTGAAAGAAAACAGTAATCAAATGAACATTTAAAAATAATCATAAATTCATAAATACCGAAAAGTAAACATTAAGTTCTAAACTTTAATATTTTAAATGTCTTAATAAAATTAACCAAAATATTTTTATGTACATCAAGTATGTGTTGCAATAACTTTTATACCACATGAATAATATGTATATCCTTTATTATTATATCTCTGCATGAGTAAGTTGTGGTATGTAACAACCCATCCGGTTGTTTTTAGCTAAAGATTTGTATTTGCTTGTTTGACCCTTCCCGTAGGCTCTATGTGGGGTTTGTGATGCGCGGGGATGAGGGGCACGGATCTCGATGTCCATTTATATGTATTTCGGATGAAAAATCCAAAGCTAGAAAATTAGAGTTGAATAGTTTAACTCAAAATTGACTTTTAGCTAAATGGGTTCATTTTCGGGTTCTTTCACTTTTGATAGTTTTGGAAAGTCATTTATGACTTAGTCGAGTTATTGGCTCGCTTGTCAAGGCAATCAGATGTATTTTATGACATTATTTGTAAAGTTTGGATTTTAATTTCTTCCAAATAGTTCTTTAGAAAAGTATGTCCTTAGCTCGGATGGAAAATTTGATGGTACAAGCGAGTTTGTAGCACTGTTTATCTTAGACGAGCGTGTCCAGGTTGTGTCCGGGGGTCTCGAAAGTGTTTTGGGTGTTGGATAGGAGTTTGGACTAATTTTCTCATTGTTGGTATCTAGGTGTTCGCCACAGCGGCACCAATGTCTGCTTCGGTGAGTCCGCCTCGACGAGCGGTCAGCTCGCCAAAGCGTAAGTTTGGGAGATGGTGTATTTCCGTCGTAGTGGAGGATTTGTCCGCAGGGGCGAGTCCGCCACTGCGAAGTCGTGTTCGTCATGGCGCTAAGATGAGATGTCAATTGACATTTCCCCAGTGTGGGTTTGGTCTGCCGTAGCGGGTCCGCTCCAGCGAGTCGATGTTGTTGGGGTAGAAGTACTGTATCAAGTGTCCTATAAAAATTTAGGTCATAATTTTTTTCCCAAAATAGAAAACCTTGATATCAGGGCCGTCATAAGAGCAATTTCATAGGTTGGGGTAAGTGATTCTTCCTTTGTGGATTAAGTTTATGCTTTTAAATTCTTCATTAATGGTGTTACAGTATGAATATAAGTTAGAGAAATGAGTTATGCATGTTTTCAAGATTAAGAGAGTTATGTTATTGATTAATGGAGGTCTATGGTTTAGTTTACTTGTATTATTGTGAATTAGTGAGGGATATTGTTAGAAGATCATGTTTTAAGGCTTAATTTGATTGTATAAGCTTGTTTCAATTAAGGGGAAAATTCTAGGGTTTCAAATTGGAGTTTTTTATTATTGTCCAATTGAGGGTTCAAATGTATATAGATTTCCAATTAACTTAAAGATGTGAATACTTAGTATGTGTTCTTAGTATTTGAGTAATAAAGTTCAAGTCTTGTTAGCGTGGGCCCATGATGGGTATTTAAAGTCTTATTTTATATTGTGTTAGCCTTATATTAACGATATAATATATGTAATTAGACTTCGATTATCACGAGGCGCAGAGGAAGGGAAGAGCTATCATCGAGGCTTGATCGTGTAGCACTCCGTTCGGCATAGAGTAGGCTACGGTTTAATTTTTCGAGACTTCAATAGAAGTGCGTAATTAGTTATAAATATTGAGGGGTATTAGGCGTATTTAGGGGTCCCACTCAGCCGGTTGTGATGAACGTTTGAGTGGGTATCGGTGTTGATCTGTGATAATGGGTGATTTAGGAATCAGCCTTGTGTTGGTTCTAATCGCTGCTTATTTGGGCTTGTCGCCATATGTGGGGTTGTCTTCATATTTGCTATTGTTTATTTACTCATCACACATGCTTTCGATATGATATCTTGATTCTGACTTGAATTATATAAATGTGTTGTTGAATCGTGAAAGCATGGGACATGTCATCTCTATACTTGATTGCATCTCATTATATCATGATATCTTGCCTTGTATTATCATTTGCATTCATACACTCATGATTCTATGATATTGGTATGAGAGTGGTATGGATATGTTGCGGGTCCAATAGACCGAAAAGGTAAGAATACTATGAGATTATGGCACATTAAGATGATATTGATATGCGGGGAGTGGAGTTGCACGCTTGCAACATGATAAGGCTCGAAAATGAATCTTGGGCTCTAGTCAGATTCATGTGTGGAATTTCGATTGGCTAGGAGCGGTATATGGACTTCGCGGATCCCCATTAGTGTATGGATCATAATAAAACCTTGACGTATTGTATACCAGGTTGAGAAATGTACCTTGCATATGCATTGCATTCATATCATACATACTTATGTCATTTTATTGATAAGCTATGATTGGACTTGTATTTGAGGTAGTTGTTGATAACTTGACTTGGTTCTGTAATTTGAAGAATTATACATGCTACTTGATACTTGAATTATTGATGAACTCTATGAAAAGTAGGTGAGCTATGTGATTTACTTGGATTATTGAACTGTTAGTATAGGATTACTTGGTGTCAACTTGATATTTATCTCTGATTATGTATCTTTCGTCGTTGTCGGTATATGATGTCTACGAGAGTACGTTGTGTACTCATGCTACACTTGCTGTATTTTTTTTATGCGGATTCAGTACCTTCCACCTCCGCAGCACCACGTGGCTGAGTTCGAATAGTGGATCTCCATCATATTAGGGTGAGGATGCTATCTCCAACATACCCTTGAGTGTTATCTCTATTTCAATATTTTGTTGCATTTGAGAAACATGACAGACCTTCTTAAACTATTTATGTCGGTTTTGGTCTGCGTGCCTATTCAGAATTGTATCGGATTTATTAGTGCTCTTGTATCTACAGACTAGATCGCTTGGGAATATTTTGGTGTATCAGACTTATTCCTTCTTCCGCATTTATATTATGAGACAGCTTATGTAGTATTTGCTATCTTCTGCTTTTATTTATATCATGTCTTGTGAATGATTTGGATTAGTTCACCTACCAGTGGGATTATGTAGGTGTCACCACAATTCCTGAAAAGGGGTCGTGACATGGTATTTCTTTCATTCACTTCGGGGAATCAAACTGGTCATTTAGATGCACTTTACACACAGCTTTTAATAAAAAAAAATCTCAAGCACAAGAAAACATTGCTTCGAATATTTCTTAGACATTTTTCAATGTCTTACTACTTCAGAGTAAATTTTGAAGTTAAACTTTTTCGGGAGTAAAGTTCAAAAACTTACAACATTCAAGAGTAAAGTACAAAATTTTACCACTTCGAGAGTAAAGTTCAAAGTTTTACTACTTCGAAGTAAATTTTAAATTTACTACTTGAAGAGTAAATTTAGAGTCTTATTACTTCGAAAGTAAATTTCAGATTTACTACTTCAAGAATAAAGTTTAAAGTTTTACTACTTTCAAAGTTCTACTACTTCCGGAGTAGAGTTCAAAGTTTTATTACTTAAGGAACAGAGTTCAAAATTTACTACTTCATGAGAAGATTTCTGAGTTGCCGACTTCGGATGCAGATTTTTGAATTTACTACTTCAGGAGCAGATTTCTATGTTTGCTACTTCGGGGGCAAAGCATGGAATATTTAGAATATTTTTTCTCAATTATTTTACCTCTTCTGCAGGTGAGTCGTGATAACTTCACAACCAAACGCATGTTCGTATGTATAAGCTTTATTACATAAAGTCAAATTCACTCATGGAATTGATCTATATTTATAATATTTATCAAAAGTTCTCATTCTTCGAGAATGGAATATAATCATCTGAACGTGTCTTAATCATATAAAGTTATGATTTCTTAGAACCTCTTTTAAGATATTGCTACTTTATGAGCAAATCGAGGCATATATAATATGTAGAGAATTTTTCTCTAACACGTCTTCAGTTATAGCCACAATAATGCATAGAAAATATTGTCACTTCTGATGATCATATATATTTTACAAATTCTTATTTAGCCATTAAGGGATATGAAATTAACTATCATAATCCTTCTTATCAATATTGTTCTCCATGAACAAATTTGAGACATAAGTGATCCAGAACCAATTAGGTTCTCATGGACCAAACGAACCATAAAATTAATGTTAAAAAAATTCTTGAATTCTCAGTACTTAAAGAACAACGTTTGGCAATAGAATAATGGGTATCTCACGTGATAATCACATAGGCATGGAATTCTGTGCTTTCATAGCTATATTCATTGTGATTTAATTATTAGTAATATCACTAGGATTATTACTATATAACTGACGGAATGATTATGACCATCAATTAATGGATGATGATATCCTTCACCTATTTGATATATAATTCAGCCTAAGGACATGGATTCAAAATTCTACCATAATTACTTACCTGAAAATTGGTCTGAGAATGGTAATTTCACCGTTCTACCAATCTTTGAATCAATTGGCTTTGATCTTTTCAGCATATATGTCCAATATAGCAGAGTCTCGTGCAGATAACGTTATGAAACAATAAAACTAGAACAAGAATTGAAGGAAATATTTTTCATGATTATTTTATTCTTTGAATGTAATAATATATACATGTTACAAGACTACTGTTTAGGCTACAATTACGGTATCAGAATATTTACATTCTAAATATAAAATATACTCAAAGATTATGTTCATAATCAAGGATATTTTTATAATCTATCATTCTCCCGCAGTCTTAGCGGGAGGTTCTCGTACGCTGAGATTGTCCCTAAAATCATCAAAGAGTATACGTGGAAGACCTTTTGTGAATATATCTGCAATCTGATAGCGGAACGGGACATGGAGAACACGAACTTGTCCACATACAACTTTTTCTCAGACAAATAAAATATTCATCTCAATTTGTTTAGTGCGTTGATGTTTCACGGAGTTCCCCGATAGATATATGGCACTCACATTATCACAATATACGATGGTTGCCTTTTTGATCGGACAATGGAACTCCAGTAGAAGATTACAGAGCCAACACAATTCAGAGACAACATTCGCGAACCCCTCTATATTCGGCTTCAGCACTAGACCGAGATAATGTGGGTTGGCGTTTCGACAACCACGAGATCAAATTGTCACCGAGAAATACACAATAACCAAAGGTGGAGCGTCTGGTATTCAGGTATCCACCCCAATCAACATCGGTATAAGAAATGAGACCGAGATGGATGAGTTATAAAGATGCAAGCTAAAATCAAGTGTACCCTGAACATACCGCAGAATCCGTTTGAGAGCACCCATATGCTCTTCCTTTGGGTCATGCATATGTACACATACATGTTGAACAACATATGATATATCGGGTCTCGTAAAGGTGAGATATTGTAATGCCCCTGCTAAACTGCGGTAGTATTTCGGATCGACATATAGAGACCCTGAAAAGTTACTTAATTTAGCCTTTGTATCCACCGACGTAGGTGACGGTTTACATGAGGACATGCCGGCTCTGTCAATTATCTCCTCGGCATATTTTCTTTAACAAAGAAATAGACCATATGCATGTAGAGTTACAGCAATGCCTAAAAAATAGTTCAAGGGACCCGAATCCTTCATAGCAAATTTAGATGCAAAGAGAGACATAATATACTGGCGAAGGGAATCAAACGATGTTGTGAGGATAATGTCATCAACATAGAGAAGAATGTATGCCATGTCATTTCTTTTCTGATAAATAAACAAAGATTGATCTAATTTTCTATATGAGAAGCCCAGTGTGGAAATAAAATCAGCAAACTTGTTATACCATGCGCGGGGGCCTGTTTGTGACTATATAAAGACTTATTCAACAAGCAAACATAATATGGATGATTAGGATCTCGAAATCCCAAAGGTTGGTGCATGTAAACTGTTTCCTGGAGGTAACCGTGGAGAAATGCATTTTGACAGAGCCAAACCGAGAAACAATTGGGCTAAAGGTTTCATCACAATCCACACCAACCTGTTGAGACCTACCATCACCAATAAGACGGGCTTTGTGCCACTCAAAGGAACCATTATATTTCTTTTTATGACAAAAAATCCACATGGAACGTATTATGTTTACATTAGAAGGACGGGGCACCAACTCCCACGTCTTATTTTTAATAAAAGCATCAATTTCATCTATCATGGTGGCTTTTTAATTCGGGTATGATAGGGCAACTTTCGGGTTATGGGGAGTCGGGGATGGTTGAACAGAGGATGTCAGATTAAAATGACGCTTAGGCCGAAAAATCTCATACATTCTCTGGTTTCGATGGACCGGGTTTGGGCCTGACCCGAAATGGGCTTCCGATGTAGTGGGATTGTTTGGTTGGTGTAGGCTGAGGCAATGGCATGTTGGTTATTAGGCCCGGTCACTAAGGGAGAGGAGGTCGGCCCAGCTGAAGGGGTGGTGGGATTTTCTGGGTTGGGTCGCGAGTAACAGTGGGAGGTCCACTGGACCGAGGGAGCTGGGCAGGGCAGTTTAACTGGACCGAGGGAGAGAGGGCAGTGGGCTCCCTCGATTGGGCTTGAGCCGTTAGGTTGGTTAAGTGAAATTGCAAGAGGGGATGTAGTCCAATGTCCAAAAAATCATACGAGGGCGGGGAAGAAGTGTGTATGTTGGCAAACGGAAATTTGGACTCATCGAAAATAACGTGACGAGAGATGAAGATTTTCCCACAAGACATATCATAACACTTATAGCCCCGATGATTTTGTGGGTATCCCAAAAATACACATGGAGTGGAACATGCTTGAAGTTTGTTTTGTGTTGGAAGGAAAGAGGGGGTAACATAAACACCCGAAAACTCTCAAATGTGTGTAGGAAGGATCCCGATGATAAAGAATTTGTATGGGTGAGAAGTTTGAAAACTGTTTGCTATGGAGAATGTTTAAAAGGTACGTGTCCATTTGAAGATCATGATGCCAAAATGATGGTGGTATGGACAAATGAGCAAGAAGTGTGTGAATTAAATTATTTATTGCTCGTATTTTTCTTTCGGCTTTCCCATTTTGAGAAGTGGGTGGAGAAGAGAGATGAAAAACCATACCATTTTTGTGTCAAAAATCCTTAAAGTTGTCATTTATGAATTCCCTCCCATTATCACATTGGAAACACTTAATAGACTTCTCAAATTGGGTTTGAATGAAAGCACTAAATTGCATGAAAATAGTGTAAACCTGCGATTTTTTTCCAATGAGAAATGTCCATAAAAAATTAGTGTAATCATCCAAAGTAAGCATGTAATACTTATGACCGGCCGAACTTAAAATCGGAGATGCCCATAAGTCACTATGCATGATATCAAACGGCATAATAGTGTTCAAAGTAGACAAAGAGAAATGTAATTTAACATGTTTCCCAAAAATACAAGACTGACAAACAGGAGAACCCAAAGATTGTTTACAATCAATAAACTTATTTTTCCTAAGGGAGTTTAACACGAGCGCTCCCGGGTGTCCCAAACGATTTTGCCATAAAGTAGGAGAAAGAACATCAAAAGTTGATGGACTGGTGACTTGGTGATTGGTGGTGTTGGTGATAGGATATAAATCCTCAGTACTAGTACATCTCATTAGTGGCATCCCCGTCCAAATGTCCTTCACAGAAAATCCAAACGGATCAAACTCAACAGAAATATTATTGTCAGTTGTGAAACAACGTACATATATCAAATTTTTAATAAGTTTGGGTGCATGTTGGGCATTATTTAAATGTAAAGGTGGGAAGGGAGGGGGGAGGTTGGATTTCCCAATGCCATGAATTGAAATTTATTGTCCACTGCCAACCATAATATTTTTATTACTTCTCATATTAAAATAAAACGAGAGAGTACCTTGAAATGTCGTCGTGTGAGAGGTAGCACTAGGCTGCCGAGTGGGTGGTAGTGGCTTGGCCCACGACGATGTAGGGTACGGGCAAGGGGGTTGCCAACTGTTGTGGTGCCCAAGCCCACGGTGGGTACTGCCCCCACGGATGCCCATTGTTTGGCTGAACTTTCGGTTGCCACTGCCCGGGCCTGGTCTGCCCCTGCTGCCGCCGCCGGACTGGTTTCCACCACCACGGCCACGTTCCTTTCCGCCATTATGTTTTCCTTTGTTATTGTTGTGATTTTGACTCTGTTGTTGTTGCGATTCATTGCATTTCCCGAACCAAAATTTTGAGGTCCAAAATCATGGCTGTCGTTGCCGCATGTTTTATTTTTCGGGTTTCTTTGAGAATCAACCTCGATCGAGCCTCATAGAATGGTGGCAACGGATTACGTTGTTAAATGAACGTACCAACACCTGTCGCGCCCATTTTTTACCCGCGGGCTTCGCGACGGAATAGCGTCGATTCCCTCTGGATCGGTTAAAAATGCTTGCTTTGAGGAGTCGCCGCCTAATTATTCTAAGGTGAATTAGGGCACCTGAATGTTGACTAAATGATGCAAAATAACTCCAATTTTGTGGTCTGCGAAACTAATGAGATTCTAGGTAAGGGTTCTTTATTATCCTAAAGGGAAGGAGTTAGGCATCCTTTAAGATCCGCTAACTTGCGGTTATCCTATCAAACTCAGGTTAATTGTTATGCTAAGAAAAAGTGCATGTTTTACAAGTATAAAAATAATGTTGCAAGTATTTAATGAAATGATGCATTTGTACAAGCATGCATTTGTATGACATTAGTATAAATGTAAAGCTAAAAAGGAATATAAATATGCATTTGTATGAAAATTGATAAAAATGTATGCAATGTAAATTTTATGGGTGACGAGCCTAAAAATAGGTAAACTGGCAATTTTCAATTTTAAAACTAACCGAGCCTAAAATAAATAAACTAGCGATGGATTTCCAGTTTTAGACTACCCTATTAATTAATTTTAAGTCTAACTACTCTAAACATTTCAATAATTTCAGAGTACAATACTATTACAATACAGAATAGAATAAAGCTGAATTAAAGAAGGTATAAACAACAACAAATTAAATAATCTCTGAGGGGTATTTGTCTTCTTTGACTTTATCCCTTGCAAGCTGTCAAGAATAAACGGTTAGAAACAATTGAATATATATAACTTCAGATCCGTATCCAAAACAATAAATGTTTTGATTACGGAGGGCTCAGACTTAAATTTTGAAAAGATCATTCCAATCACAACGTGGCTGCAAACATATGACTCGGTGGTCATTTTAATTGCCTCGCCTACTAAACATGTTGGTCTCTCGGATGAAAAAAGAAAAGATCATTATAATCACGTCGTGGCTGCGAACATATAACATGTTGGTTATTTTAGTCGCCTCGCCTACTAAACATGTTGATCTCGGATGAAATAAAAAGGTTTAAGTCTCATCCTTGCCCAGAAGTTTTATTTTCCGTCTTTACAATTGTGGAGGCCTAAAAATTTGACGGATATTTTTTCATCGGCTAGTGTAGTATCGTGTTCAAATCAGCAAAATTAAATCAAAGCGGTAAGCAGAAAAACAGAGAGGCAAATTCTGAAAAGACGCGGTGTTTAGTTTAAAACAAAGAAAAAAAGAAAACGATGAATCGAAACCGAGCAAAGAACCGAAACAGAAAAATAGTGCCCGAACAGACGCGGTATTTTTTCAAAACAGTAAAAAATAAAAACAGTAAATATCCGTGGCACGGATGTTTAAAACAGTAAATTAAAAAACAGAGAAACGAAAAAGAAAAGCGCGGCCTCGAATTTAATTTCATCGGCCTAAATGTAGTATTAGTAAAAACAATAAAAACAGTAAGATATCCGTTGCACGGATGCTTAAAACGGTCCTGAAATAGAGAAAGGAAACGAAGAAAAAAAAAGCGGGGGGCCTCAAATTCAATTTCATCGGCCTAAATGCGATATTTATTCAAAGCAGTAAAATAAACAACATAGCCGCATACAATAGTAAGTAATTAAATGTCCGACCCGGATCATGAACAGTGACATAATGAAACAGTGAACCAATTCTGAAAACAGACCCGGAATAGTGATCGGAATCGGAATCAAAATTCAGATTTTTCAGATAACCAGCAACAAGATATGAAAAATGCCATAATCTAGAAATATACCCAAACCGGGTCAACCCGACCCGGGTCAGTGACCGGACCCAAATCAGATGTCAAACCCGAATCAGATTTTCAGCAATCTCAGATAACCAACAAATAAGATGTAAAAAATGTGAAATTCTGGAAAATATCCAAACCGGGTCGACCCGAATCAGATTTTCACCAATTTCAGATAACCAACAAGAGATGTAAAAATCCAAACATCCGGAATATGTCCGAACCGGGTCGACCCGACCCGAAATCAGTGAAGAACAACAACAAAAACACAAGCAGATTTTCGAATTCGGCTTACAAGGCCAAATAGAAGTATTTAAAAACCCAAGTTCAAGAACGAAACTCACCCCTTTTCTTTCGAATCTTGGACTTATTTTCGGACTTGTTTCTTGAACAACAAAGAAGGCAAATGCTTAAAATCAAGAACACAACAAATATTTTATATATGGAATCGTCTTCCGAAAAAATCCTCCTCTAAAATGAAGAACAACATGGGGTATTTATAGATGGCTTAACCCCCCAAGACGAGTTTGAAACTCGAATAAAAATGTTTAAAAAATCTGATTTTGAAAGCGGATTTTGGGGGTATGGGTTGCGGATTTTTGGGGATAGGGGTATGGGATGATGGGTTGGTGGTGTCAGGGGCCGAGGGGGTTTGGTGGTGGTGTCGGGTGAGGTGATGGCCGGCGAAGTGGGGTCGCGGGTATGGGGTGTGCGGCGGGTTAGGTTTTTGAAAGAGAAGGGTGTGTTTGGTTTTTTTGAGATTTTTTTTTTTGTTTTGGGGTTATGTTTGGTTGGGGGATAAAAAAGAAATGGGTTTGGGTTGGATAGTGGCCGGTTGGGCCTGGGGGAATTGGTCGGTTGGGCTTCGGTTGGGGCTTGGGGGAATTGGCCGGTTGGGCTTCGGTTGGGGCTTGAAAAATGGGGGTGGCCGATTGGGCTTCGTTTCGGGCTTGGAAAATGTGGGTGGCCGATTGGGCTTGGGGAAATAAAGGGGAAGGGAATAAGGGGTATTGGGCTTGATGTGTTGGGTATGGGAAATAAATGGGAAAAGGGCTGTTGGGCCGACCGAATTGGGTTTCAGTTGGGTCCGAAAAATGGAGGGTTTGGGTTTTGAGTAAAATTGTTTTGAGTTAAGATATAAAAAGGTTGAAATGGGTTATAAGTTTAAAATATAAAAGGGTTTTATTATATATATAAATAAATAAAAAAGCTTTGCAAAAATTATAAATTGTAAAGATGATAATATGATAAAATATAATATTTGTGAAATGCTTGATGCTTAAAATAAATAAATAAATAAAAATGCGATACCGTTTTGCGAAAATAAAAATAATATATAATATTATGATAAAAGTATGATTATGATAAAAAAAAATGCAAATAATAATGATAATAATGATATATATACATATATGCCTATATTTTAAAATTGTTTTAAAGTGTCAAAAATATTAAAAATTGCAAATAAAATCATAAAAGATGGGACAAAATTGGGTGTCAACAACACCATCATATTGTTCATTCAAACCCGCAATTAATTGGAGAACTAACCTTTGATTCGTCACCGGTGCACCAACACTGGATAGTTGATCGGAAAGCATTTTTAACTCTTGACAATATGCGGAGACGTTTGGAAAATCATCTATCATGACATTGGTGAATTAATTTTCTAGATAAACCGCACGAGAAATCTTGTTATCTTGAAAAATATTTTGCAAACGCTTCCATGCTTATTGAACCTTTGAATCTGATTCCAATATGGTGTGCAAAAGATCGTTTGATATGGTACCGTAAATCCATTGAAGGACTATAGCATCCAAGCGAGACCATAGAACTATATCAATGTCGGTGGACTTGTCTCTCTATGACAGCCGATTGAGGTTTTGGAGAGAGAATATGGTCGATGACTTGGTATGCGCGGCAATGAATTTTGAATAACTCCGCTCAAGATGAATATTGCCATTTTTTCATCTCGAGAATCACAGGATTGAGGTTCTTGACGTTGTTGGCGGCAATAGCGGGATGAAATTTGTTTTGGTCAACCATTGTTAGTCGAGAATGACGAAAAGATGAGGACGAGAGGTGAGGAAGAACCCAATTAGCGTTTTGGCAAGGAAGAGGCCGAATTAGGGTTAGGGTTTCGACGAGGAAGATGGTCGAATTAGAGGTGGTATCGCCGGTTTAGGGTTAGGGCTAGGGGGTTAACTTTTCACTCTTGATACCATAAAGGAAATATTTTCCATGATTATTTCATTCCTTGAATGTAATAATATATACATGTTACAAGACTATTGTTTAGGCTACAATTACGGTATCAGAATATTTACATTCTAACTATAAAATATACACAAAGATTTTGTTCATAATCAAGCATTATTTCCATAATCTATCAAGAATATTATAGAGAAAGAGAGAAGAGAGCATGATTCATTATTTCTCTTGAAGGATATGAATACAATGAAGAGAACATCTCTATTTATAATAGAAAACTGACTTGGTCCCAAAGTTACTAACTCTAACTTTTCTTGTAGAGATAGACATTCACAATAATAAATAATATTTATAACAAAGAATTTTATTTTACCTCCCACCACCATTTTTTTTTAAAATACTCAATCAATATCTATAAGAATTGTAGTTCAAGATCCAATGAAATAATTTTTATGATTTTTTATTAATATATATAAATATACATATATATAATATATTTTTTATACAAAAAAATATAAGTATTTATAGTATTTTTGTGGGCATCGAAGGGACTGGTGGTGGAATGGAGAAGTTCAACGAAGGGTGGAGGCGAAGAAGAAGGCGTATGCGAAGTGGGTGGAAAGCAAGGACGAGGAGGAAAAGAGGACTAATAGGGAAGGGTATAAGATAGCGAAGAAGGAGGCTAAGTTAGCGGTTACAACGGCAAAAATGGCCGCTTTTGAACGCATATATGTAGAATTAGAGGCCAAAGACAGGGGATAAGAAGTTGTACAGGCTTGCCAAGGCGAGATAAAGGAGGGTCGTGACTGGACTAAGTAAAGTGCATCAAGGATGAGGACGGCAAAGTACTGGTGGAGGAGACACTCGTTAGACGGAGATGACAACACTACTTTCATAAACTCTTGAACGAAGAGGGAGACAGAGACATTGTGCTGGAGGATTTGGAGCAATCAGAGAGGAGTCGTGATTTTAGGTATTGTAGGCATATTGAGGTAGAGTATATTAAGAGCACTATTAGTAGGATGCATAGGGAGGGAGCGACCGAGCCCGATGAGATCCTGGTGAAATTTTGGAAGAGTGCAGACGTGATAGTTTTGGAGTGGCTGACTAGGTTGTTTAATGTAGTTTTTAAGATGGCGAAAATGCCTGAAGAATGGAGGTGGAGTACGGTGATTCTGTTGTATAAGAACCAAGAGAGACATTCAAAGTTGCAACAATTATAGGGTTATCAAGTTGCTAAGCCATACTATGAGAGTTTAGGAGAGAGTGATGGAGATGGGGGTGCGGAGAGGCTTGGATATTGTAGAGAACGGGTTTGGATTCATGTCATAGCGTTCAACAACATAGGCTATTCATCTTGTGAGAAGGCTAGGAAGGAAAAAGGACATTCACATGGTGGTCATCAACCTTGAGAAGGCCTATGACAAAGTTCATAGAGAGGTTCTATAGAGGTGCTTGGAGGCTAGAGGTGTACCTATGGCATATACTAGGGTGATAAAGGACATGTACGAGGGAGCCAAGACCCGAGTGAGGATAGTAGGAGAAGATTTGGAGCACTTCCCAGTCATGATGGAATTGCACCAAGGATCATCTCTCAGTCCGTTTTTATTTGCCTTAGTGATGGATGTTTTGACGTGGCATATACAGGGAGAGGTACCATGGTGTATGTTATTTTCGAATATATAGTGTTGATTGACGAGATCTGCAGCGGACTCAATGCTAAGCTGGAGGTTTGGAGATAGACTCTAGAGTCTAAAGGGTTCAGGTTGAGCAGGACCAAAACAAAATACTTGGAGTGTAAGTTCAGTGGCGTAACGCGTGACGCCGACATGGATGTAAGGCTTGATACACATGTCATCCAAAAGAAAGGAAGCTTTAAGTATCTTTGGGTCTATTATCCAAGATAATTGAGAGATTGATGATAATGTCGCACATCGTATTGGAGCGAGATGGATGAAATTGAGGCTCGTTTCAAGAGTCTTGTGTGATAAGAATGTGCCACCAAAACTCATAGGCAAGTTTTACAGAGTGATGGTTAGACCAACTTTATCGTATGGGACGGAGTGTTGGTCAATCAAGACCTCTCATGTTCAGAAGATGAAAGTTGTGAAAATGAGGATATTGCGGTGGATATGTGGGCATACTAGGAGAGATAGGATTAGAAATGAAGATATTAGAGACAATGTGGGAGTGACCTCGATAGAGGACAAGATGCGAGAAGCAAGATTGAGATAGTTTGGGCATGTGCAGAGGAGATGTGTGGAGGCCCCAGTGCGGAGGTGTGAGAGGCTGGCTATAGATGGCTTCATGAGGAGTAAAGGTAGGCCGAAGAAGTATTGGAGAGAGGTGATTAACGGGATATGGTGCAGTTGCAATTACCGAGGACATGACCGTAGATAAGAGGTTGTGGAGGACACGAATTAGAGTAGAGGGTTAGTAGGTAGTAGAGTGGTGTCTCACTTATTCTCCCTTATTATTAGTAGTCGTAGTATTTCTCCTATTATTTCCTATTTTTAGATTTATGTTATTGTTCATTGTCTCGTGTTCTCCGCTTGACATACTGTTTTGTTGTAGTTATTGCTCATTCGTTACTATTAGTCGTAGTATTTCTCCTATAGTTCTTGTCCTTTGATTTCTATTATTATTTATTGTCTCTTGTTCTTCGCTCTTTTTCCATTTAAACTGCTCTATTATTGCTTTGTTCTGAGACAAAGGTCTATCAGAAACAATTTCTCTACCTCCCGAGGTAGAGGTAAGGTCTGCTCCCCATATCCCACTTGTGGGATTCAACTGGGGTATATTGTTGTATTTACAGTATTTTTGTAAAATTTCTATCTACATAAATATTTTTTAGGCAACAACATATATACCTAGTGTAATCCCACAAGGTGGGTTTGGGATGACAGAATGTACGCAGACCTTACATCTATCTTTGTGGGGTAGAGAGGTTGTTTCCAATAGACAATTAAATATTTTTTAGAGAATGAATTAATTCTATCAAGTGTCTTTCTCAATTGATCTTCAAAAAGATTGTTTTTTTCCTTTAAGAAAGAACATTAAGAAATTAACGGTTTCTCTCTTATTCATCTTCTTTCATGCTTTTGACAAATTGGTTAAAGTATATATTTTAATAGAGTAGATTTATTTTTTAATTCTAACTTTTTCCTTGTGTAAATCCACTATGAATTGTGGTCCCTTAACTTTCTTTCGGTGGAAATTCAAGAAGGGGTTCCTAAAAAAGAGTTAAGAAAGGAAAAATAAATAAATCAGAAGCTTATTTTATTCAAAATATCATTTAACTTGGAAAATCTAGATTAAACAAGCGAGGATGCATGCATCTTCATATACACATGAGGACCACACCAACTCAGAACTTATACTACCAAGTATAATAGAACTAAAAGGATCACAAATTGGTAGAATTAGACGAATAAAAATTATATCTACGAGACGTAATTAGAATACATCGGAGCATTTGTCTCACAAAAAAGGCTCAAAGTCAATACTTCTATGCCTTTGGGGAGAAAAAAACAATTTAATGTCTTGGCAATAAATGATAAAAAAATGAACTTTGGGTCTAATTCGACTTCAAAATTTAACTCATAAGGTGATTATTATTCAAGACCACCATATTCTCATCCTAAAATTGACGTGGCACGTCAAATTCAACATACACACACCCTCACGCCCAGACCTGACATTAGAGCCCAACATAGGGTAAACCAAAAATTGTGATAGGTCTGACTTTACTATCATGATAAAATAAACTTCATAAGCATTATGAGGTGAGTATTACCCAAGACCATAAATAAAGAAATCAAATCTCCATTCGACAACCGATATGTGGGACAAATTCAACAGTGATAAACATATCTTCTTTTGTAACTTTTAACTGTTAACTCTCTAACAACAATACAAGCAAACAGAGAAAGTATTTCAACTAGTATCTGTAATACTTGGGCTAGACTTTGACGATTCGAGTATTCCAAGTGATACTCTTATGATTGTATAGCGACTCTTATGTAGCTTTTTGTTATATATATAATCGTTTATAAACAGAGAAAAAAAGTGTGGAAACAAGTTGGCTTTGGCTTTGGCTTTGATTTTAAATAGGTAGTGTTCCATCTAATAACCAAACTTTAACAATATTTGCTTTTTAAACCAAGGAACTTTTAAAACTTTCGAGGGCTAAAAATAAAAGGACCTCATTACAACTAAGCTTGAAAAGATGTTCATCCCTAATCAAGTGGAATCCAACTTAATTAAAGATAAAGTCACAAAGATTAGAGACAAAATCAACAACAACAACATACCTAGTAAAATCCCACGGGTGGGGTCTAGGGAGTGTATATGTAGGCCGGCCTTATCCCTACCGGGTAGAGAAGTTGTTTCCCGTAGACCTTCGGCTCAAGAACAGCGTATACTAAAACATGTTTGAAAAAAATATGAGTAGAAAGCTAAGATGAAAATATCAAAGAAAACAAGAGTATTGACAGCAAAAATAGTAAAGATAGCCAAAGTAAAAAGGAACAACCGTAGTAATAAAAATTAGGGGCAAAATCATTAGCCGTAAATGATCAACTTATCAACAACCTTTCTAATAACTAACAGTCAGAAATGCCTTGCAAACAGATGTTGGAAATGCAGAATTGCAAGTCCACCAACCAGTCCTTCCAAATGACAAAAAGGAGATGGATCCATTCATCCAGCCAGCTATTTCAATCTATCAACAAGAAATCAGCAAGCACACCTGCTCATAAACCCGGAGATGAAATACATTTCTGTTCCAGGTATGTTCCATGAAATCTTTACTCGTTCGATGAATCAATAAAACATCATCTACTATGAATAGCAGTACATCACATTTTCCTATTATGATAGTAAAAATGCTGATATTGATCTTGCTACTATAGTAGTCGATATCCTGTAAGTAACTAACAATGAGGATATCTATGTTACAATAACACAAACCACTATCTAATAGTGAGCCAAATGATTACAGAACCCGAGCTGGGAAACAACTATGAAATTTCAGTGGGGAAAAAATGAATCAATTGATATCTGACAACAAAAACGAAATAATATACTAAAAATAAAAAAATATCTTCACATTTCCTTCTTTAACTAATAGTACAAAAACATGTTGGTATTTCTATGGTACTTTATAGAGCAGTACGGGAAGTAATAACTATTACAAATGTTCGAAAGGATAAATAAATTGTCAATCTTCAAAACAGCCGCATATGTGTTGTGTCTTGAATCTTAATCACCTTGCAAAGCCAATCTTGAGAACTGCCGCAAGTTTGTTGTGCCTTGAATCTTGATAACCTGAAATCAAGAAACAACTAAATCTGGACGGTTACAACGTTGTGTGTTGAGTCGAGGATAGCCCTCTATCCTTAAGACAAGATTGCCCCGTATATATGCTTTTACGTTAGCGGGCAATAGTCTCCCAAGATAAAACAACACTATAATCTCAACACTACAAAGCCAATAGGTTGAGCCTGTCGAAGAAAACAAATATGACTCGACTTGCTGAAGATATGGAATAGGAAGGAAGAGTTTCTCTTTACTCTTCTCTTTTGTCTCTGTGTATATAGTGTGTCTCAGTAGTGTATATATTGTGTATACGTGAGGGTTTGGTCACTGATTTTCGTCACAGTTTTCTGCCTGATTTTCGTCACAGATTTCTGCCTGTTTTTTCGTTCAGTTTTCTGGTCATTTCTTGCTACTGTTTTACAGCCAAATGAAGCTCAATATATAGCATGGAGGAGGGGCTGATCAACTGCCCAAACATGGCTGTTAAAGGCCATTAGGAGGGCTGTAAATGGCATGTTAAATGCCATTAGTGAGGCTGATTTAAGGTCTTGAAGGAGGCTGCTCAATTGCCCAACTAATGGGCTGTTAATGGAGAATTAATCAGCCAAGTAATGGCTGATTAATGCTCCAAAAATGCAGTCCAACGGCCTTCCGTCACCTTCCCAGAAACTATGGGGACCAAACTGTAAATATTGAAACTTCAGGGACCAAACTGTACATATAAAAGAATTCTGGTCCAAACTGTACATATGAAACTTCAGGGATCAAACTGTACATTTGGCAGAGTTCTCTGGTCCAAAAAGATAATATTAGACAGGCCCACGGCCCACGGGCCCACGAGCCCACGGCCCACGAGCCCACGACCCGTGACCCGTGACCCGTGACCGTGACCCCGAGCCCGAGCCGGGCCGAGACCGGACCGGACGGACGGGCGGGCGGCGGCGGCGCGCGTGTGGGCTTAGCCTTGAACCCAAGCACATCTAGGTCTTCCCTCCTTTAAACACATGGGATACCCCTTGGGGATCCAAACCCTTTACCACATTAGAGACTTATATAGAGAGCAATTCTTCCTATTCCCACCGATGTGGTAGATTTGTCCCACACCACATTTCCATGTCTCAAACACCTTACTTCGTGGACCAATATCTCTTTCATTTCTCAACGAAATTAGACGATTCTTGGCCCTACGGTCATCTACTCACTTCGTAGATCATGCGTGTGCGAAGAGACAAGGTCTCCAACATGCGAAACACTAGTGTTTAATTCATCAAAGATGGGTGGACGCATCTCCCCGCCAAAGGCTAATTTCCAACAATCCCCTCTATGAAAGAGAGATTGTGGCGCACGCACAAGGTGCCTACATTTCAGCAATCTTTCGGCGAAAAGATATTGCATCGGGAGAGGTAGCTTACGCTTTGAACCTTCCCTAGTTGAATACCATCGGACTTACTTACTGGCGCGGTGAACGTGATGTCTTGAACCGTCAGTGTTTAGTGTAAGCCAAGACAACGATATCAACACAATAACTCTTCTTATTCATTTTCCTTCTTACGTTTCTGTCCGTTGTGGCCATGGACACACTTGGATTCTTAAGTGCGTTCATTTGAGTCGGCCATCCTCGCACTTAAATAGGTGATCTCCTACAAGGTATCTGCTATACCCCACTTCACAAGTGTTAGGAATCATTAAAAGTTCCACAACCTTAACCTCAACCGTTTGAGGATCTTTTAAAAGGTTTGGAAGCTTAACCTTTACCCACCATGCAGGCAGCACTTTAATGTCTATCGCGGGAACAACTTTGGATTCATGTTTCCGTACAGAAATCATCATCCGAAGTGCTTCTTGCTTCCACCGAAGCGCTCAACTGAACCTTTTGCCGCTTAGTTTTCCCATTGAACCACATTCTTGGGATCTCCAATCAGTATGGTTGGGTTTCCACCGCAAAGGTTCGTATTGTTTGGGTTTTAAGCCAATTCCCCTAGACCGCGAAACACTTGATCTCCGGGTAGTCCCTTAGTTAGTAAATAAGGTAGTGACACCGTGATGATCAAGCGCCATACGGTCTTATGTCTCTTGACATATACGTCCGAGACGCCGTCATCCGTGTCCTTCCCGAAGCCGACCGGCTAGCCACGATGTATAAGCTGCTTTGAAGGCACGGGTTTCTCCCAATAAGGGACGTCCTCTAAAGAGTCGTGAAGTTACTCAACTTCTTTCATGCTTTGTATAAAGCGATAAACCCCGATTCCATCATGAATCGGCCGATGCAAGTTTGCTTAGAGGATTTTCCAAGAACCACCATACACATTTACTTGTGGCTTTGGTGTTCTTCATATCGATGTCCGGTTTGCATCACGGTGTTCTCTCGGAACCGCCGGACATCCGAATACTATAATCCGTAGATAAGTGAATAATTCGGATATCGTCATATCCGACTTAACGCCTTTCTATTGATCATGTATTGAAATCATCGGTGAACCTTAGTTCAACCGATGCTTTGGAAGACGATACCGGGTCGGTTGTAGTGTGTACAATACATTGAACTACACGTGACACGAGCATATCGCTCATTGTCTATGGGTGCACCATGATTCCAATCGGTTCTATGATTCATATCCATTGGTGGCTTCAACGAGGCTCAACTATCGACCGATCCGTTAGATGTCTTAGAAATCCAATTCCAAAGATGTCATCTGTGATACCCATATCGAGACTTTGTTTCAATATGACTTTTACTTTTAGGCTGTTGATTCTCCAGCTGTTGGCATTCTAACTTCGAGTCAATGTTTACGTGGTCGATTCATTGTTCTGTTTTATCTGAAACTTTCGGGACCAAAATGTAAACATTTCGGGGACCAAAATGAAAGTTCGGGAAGAAGCCCAACGATCAAGCAAACCAAGTACGATTCTCTTCTTCCAACTCTACGGTTGGGAAGGCTAATTCAACATTCATGCCACGCAAGACGCAATGGCCCTGGATGTGAAGCTACTCACGGGGAGCACATCTTACAACCCAAAGGTTCTTTTCCGGAGGAAGATCAACCATTACGCAAGTATGGTTCTATATGATAGAGTCTATTTCTCTCTTTGTAGCTTCTTTCCAAAGCGGCGCTTTTGGAGATGACAATTATTTATTAATTGTCCATGGTTCGTTCTCAACCATACAAGCTAGAAGGTATGGAACAAGTCTTTGTCCCCTCTTTGCTCCTTCTCGGTTCAACATCTAGAATCCCGAGTTACTGCGGATCGGAATATTAAGTTCCGGATAGCCGGCAACTTTCGAGTCCTGTAGATACGGAACGTCCGATTCCGGACGGTCGAGCCCTCGCGGGTTCTTGTTGACCTTGAGCAATTACTCCCTTTTTCCTTTTTCAAGGAAAGCGATCTTCAAAGAATTCGGTATTCTTTGACGCCAAGAGCGATCATCACTCTTGTTTGCGGATCCGGTGGATATGCAATCTACGATCTTAGGTACAACTTGACTGTTTCATTATTCCAACTTTTACCAAGCAACCCCACATAAATTGGGCGTACGACTTTGGCTAACACCGTTGGACCGTGGGTGAGAAATGAACATTCGTTTAATGAACGATGCTTCACATTCTCCCCTCTATCACTACGAATTTCTCAATCCGTAGGCTTAGTTGATTTTCAACTTCTGCTTTGTAGCGCTTATCTCGCTTCAACAACTTCATCTTTGCTTTTCAACCAACAAAGGATTCCATACGTTGTACCATCATCAATGAAGATCACAACGTACTTGTCTCCCCCTATTTTGTATAAACTTCAAATCACCCAATTAGTTGTGACTAAGTTCTAGAGGAGCGGTTCTTCTTTCGCTATTCCCTTGACGGAATTTGGAAAGGTGATTTTGCCTCTTCATCTACCTCACATTTATTTTGAGGGTTTATGTCGACGAGAAGGCAACAAACTCAACATCGTTAGCTTTTGAATGACTTGCTATTTAACGTGTCTTAATCTATGATGGCATAGATGCACGGATTACAAATATATCATTCATTTGGCTACGGACGTCTTTGTACCATTCTTAGTTATTATAGACTGTTGGACTAGTCTCAAACCAACTTGACCAACGGCGTCCCTTAAACCAAGTTAGGAACATGTAACACCTCTTTTAGAGTGATCTTATTCCTTGAAGTCCTAATGAGGACAACCTCTCCGGCCCCCTTTGATTTTAGAGGTGGCGTTGCTTCACATGAACAACCTCTTGCCCGTGGTTAGGGCGTAACCGGATCATATGAGATCGGATGCTTTGGCCCACTCCGGTTGCTTTGGCGGTCGAGTGTCCAATTTCTTTTCTCGCCTTTCTTTAGGCCTTTAGATCATTTAAGACACGGAAACTACGGCCCACCACACTAGGTGTCCATTAATTTTCCTATGAAATGAATTCGCCCACTCCGATCCTTGGAGGCTTTATATGACCGAGTGTCCAATATCATCATATCAAAATAATTTTGGCCCACTCCGGTCGCCGGAGGCTTTGTATGACCGAGTGTCCAAGATCATCCTATGAAGGATCTTCGCCAAATAGTATGACGGGTTCTACGTCTTTAACTTTTAGACTCCTTCCGTTAAGATTGGTGCCCGGATAATTCTTGGCGCTTACTTAAGAGTGGTAACGGTTTTCGCACGATTAGTGGATCTTTCTCCATCGTATGTGCGAACCTACTTTACACACTTTTAATCACTACACTTAAAAGAACGGATCTTTTTAAGTCGTTTACAAAATCCAATCTTTAAACGAAAAAGAAGATGAGATTAAACTTCGATTTGTTAAAGCGTAAGGAATATAAATTATTTTCATATTCCTCCTTACTTTAATCCATTTTTAATCGGACATCATTTAATCTTTATTCTTGACAAGTAAGAAAAATTACTTATCCCGATTTCGGATTCACGGCTCACTCCGGTCACTTCATCAAACCGAGTGTCCGGTTCCTTCTTACCATTATTCGATCTTTTGTCCGGGACGAATACGGGCCTTTTCTTTGCCAAGATAGAAGTACATCTTCGGTCTTCTCCTCTTGTCCCGATTGACATCCTCGGGCTCTCGAGAGCGCTTGTTCCCACTAGTCTTGGTAGCGGTGACACCATGAACATGTTCATCATCATCACTCTCTTCTACCGAAAAACCATTGCCATATCCGATTTGGTCACACAACTTTTGACCGACATCTTTCGAACACTAATAGTAATACTATACGATATCTTGTCTTAAGTTGTTGGTATTTCTATGGTACTTTATAGAGCGATGCGGGAAGTAATAACTATTACAAATGTTCGAAAGGATAAATAAATTGTCAATCTTCAAAACAGTACCGCATATGTGTTGTGTCTTGAATCTTAATCACCTTGCAAAGCCAATCTTGAGAAGCTACCGCAAGTTTGTTGTGCCTTGAATCTTGATAACTTTGAAATCAAGAAACAACTAAATACGGACGGTTACAACGTTGTGTGTTGAGTCGAGGATAGCCCTCATCCTTAAGACAAGATTGCCCCGTATATATGCTTTTACGTTAGCGGGCAATAGTCTCCCAAGATAAAACAACACTATAATCTCAACACTACAAAGCCAATAGGTTGAGCACATCGAAGAAAACAAATATGACTCGACTTGCTAAAGATATGGAATAGGAAGGAAGAGTTTCTCTTTACTCTTCTCTTTTGTCTCTGTGTATATAGTGTGTCTCGGTAGTGTATATATTGTGTATACGTGAGGGTTTGGTCACCGATTTTCGTCACGAGTTTTACTGCTGATTTTCGTCACGATTTACTTTCTGTTTTTCGTTCGCTTTTACGGTCATTTCTTGCTCTTTTTGTTTTACAGCCAAATGAAGCTCAATATATAGCATGGAGGAGGGGCTGATCAACTGCCCAAACATGGCTGTTAAAGGCCATTAGGAGGGCTGTAAATGGCATGTTAAATGCCATTAGTGAGGCCGATTTAAGGTCTTGAAGGAGGTCGCTCAATTGCCCAACTAATGGGCATTTAATGGAGAATTAATCAGCCAAGTAATGGCTGATTAATGCTCCAAAAATGCAGTCCAACGGCCTTCCGTCACCTTCCCGAAACTATGGGGACCAAACTGTAAATATTGAAACTTCGGGGACCAAATCGTACATATAAAAGAATTCGGTCCAAAGCTGTACATATGAAACTTCGGGGATCAAACGTACATTTGGCGAGTTCTGCGGTCCAAAAAGATAATATTAGACAGGCCCACGGCGCCCACAGCCCACAGCCCACGAGCCCACAGCCCACGAGCCCACAGCCCACAGCCCACGAGCCCACAGCCCACGAGCCCACAGCCCACGAGCCCACAGCCCGAGCCCACGAGCCCACAGCCCACAGCCCACAGCCCAGCCCACAGCCCACAGCCCACGAGCCCACAGCCCACGAGCCCACAGCCCACGAGCCCACAGCCCACAGCCCACAGCCCACAGCCCACAGCCCACAGCCCACAGCCCACAGCCCACAGCCCACAGCCCACAGCCCACAGCCCACAGCCCACAGCCCACAGCCCACAGCCCACAGCCCACAGCCCGTGACCCGTGACCGTGACCCGAGCCCGAGACCGGACCGGACCGGACGGGCGGGCGGCGCGCGCGTGTGGGCTTAGCCTTGAACCCAAGCACATCTAGGTCTTCCCTCCTTTAAACACATGGGATACCCCTTGGGGATCCAAACCCTTTACCACATTAGAGACTTATATAGAGAGCAATTCTTCCTATTCCCACCGATGTGGTAGATTTGTCCCACACCACATTTCCATGTCTCAAACACCTTACTTCGTGGACCAATATCTCTTTCATTTCTCAACGAAATTAGACGATTCTTGGCCCTACGGTCATCTACTCACTTCGTAGATCATGCATGTGCGAAGAGACAAGGTCTCCAACATGCGAAACACTAGTGTTTAATTCATCAAAGATGGGTGGACGCATCTCCCCGCCAAAGGCTAATTTCCAACAAAACAGAACTACAATCTGCCAAGTGTGAGGACAAACAGACATTTCAGTGTCCACACCACAAACCATACTTCCATTTACATGATCACTCCTCTTGTATTTCTTGCTTGCATATAACATCCAGGTAAGAAAGTATTGTAAAGCCGACTCACCCGATACCTGATCCCGGGGCTTGATTTTAATCATTATCTACCCTCTACCATATTAGCGAATAGGGTGGTACTGTGTGATCCCTCGCTTTGGGGGTAACTTCCTCAAAATAAATAGGACAAGCAAAGAAGGCAGTATCTCCACTAACTGCAAAGAGTTTTAAAAATTTGTTTAGTCTCAAAACATATAGAAAAGTATTATTCCATTTTTATGCACTTTCTGCCGCCTCCCCCCCTAAAAAAAAAACAAAGTAAGAAACACCATATCAAAGAATACACTCATAATTTGAAATTTAGATCAAACTAGGGCATAGATAGGACACGATCAAATGAAATACTCCTATCCCAATTTATGTGATACTTTTTCCTTTTTAGTCGGTCCAAAAAAATGACACCTTTCTATACTTAGTACAAATAACAATGTAACTTTAAACTTCCCAGTTTACCCACCCGATATCTATGGCTTGTTTTAGACCACAAATTTCAAAAGTCTTTTTTTCATTCTTAAACTCCGTACCCAGTCAAACACCTTCACATATATTGGAACGGAGGGAGTAATAATCATGCTTTAATTTCAGAACAGTATTCCCACTCCCTGTGTCTTAAACACTTCACCATAATCTTTAGATTAAAGTCAACTTAACCAAAACGTCAACCAAGAGAAAGAAACCTGAAACATGGTTTAAGCAAGAAACTCCCATCCCCAACTCAAAGGACTAAATAGAAAAGGAGACAAACAGAAGTTTGGCGCATAAAAGAAATTTTAAGATGCCACAAAAGCTGACTTATCCAATTTTGTCATGATTTGGCAATTATTATATACTGAATACTGACTGCCAATACTTTTTTTCATTATGGCACGACGACCAATATGCATACCTAAAGAAATACTACTAAAAGTTCAGCGATATGGAACTCACCAGGTAATATATCAAATTCAAAATCGGATGATCCAAAACATCAAGATCTGCAGCTTTATCAAATGCATTGAAGCACATCTGTGGCAAATATCATCAGTGAAAAACTTACTATTAAGCCATATAGAAGAACCAAATTGGCTTCATGCCAAAGTTGATGCATCAGCTAAGAGACTAACTTATTGAATCAAGTAAGATTTTAGAGAAAAAGAAACTATCTAAAGCAAAACATAAATATCATTCACACAAGAACATGGGCTAGTTATGGATCTCTGGCATAGTAATAAGTCAGCTAAAAATTGGTTAGTTTACAAGGAATATGGACTTACCATAACGCATCTAATGAGGAAGCATGAAAAACATATTGTTGTAACATAGCCAACCTGCAGAAGCCAAAAAAGTATGAGCGGACAAAAGACGTAAAATAAGAAGAAACAACCCAAAATGAAAATACCAAGAACAAAAAGATACTAATAATGTACCTCCTGTAGCTTCTTGCGTCTCCCTTTTGATTCTACTGGAAACCGCTGTAACATAAGGAAAAGCCTGGAAGGAAGTGATAGAATATCAAGGCAAATTGTGAGGTGATATTGAAGGATGAATATGAACAACATACAAGTTGCACACACCTAATTATTTAAACATAAGAGTAAGTGTGAATATAGCAAGTCAATCCACAAACTAAACAAACATTGCAGTATCTTAATACTTTAATTACTACTTTTATTTTCAAACAGCATGTTCAACAATACTATGCAGCTGTCTACGACGGTACAATGAACTAAGATCATGCTTTTGTGAAAAACAATTGTGCTTCAGTTAATTTTCCAAAAATGACATCATTAGACGGGGCAATAAAAGTTTGCTTGAACTTTCACTAAAAGTAAGTGTAATTGAAGACATTTTACCTTTTTAACAAAGTAATTTGCTAGTAACTGTCCAAATGACAACACTAGCCAAATATTATTTTTCAGTTATTTTTAAAATTTTGACATCCATTACTATCATACATAACCAACTCTAGCTTCCAAAGCAGAAGTGTCCAGAATAGCCACGAATCAGAAGATAAAGCGTCCTTTATACGAACAACAGAAAAAAGTGCTAAGCATTATGCTTGAGTGCTTGGTTTATACTCATTCTGTATGCCATTCAACAAATGTACATTTGGTAGTTACTGTCAGTGACAAAACGACTGACAATAGAAATTAGATTTACCTTCCACCATAAAGGAGAAACCCCAATGCTGCAAATAGGGATACACCTGCCAGGACATTGTGTTAATACTTTGCAACAGATTCATGTAATTGAAAGTACTTAAAATAAGTTAAATCTAAAACAAGAACCTGCAAAGAACATCTTGGATAAGATGACGAGTACTCGAATAGGTTTCCACCATATTATCAGCCATAATATAATCTGCAAGAAATTAGAAGCAACGAAATATCAGCAATTTAGAAGAGTAAACCCTTGTCTCACATGCTCTTACAAGAAAGTACTACAAGTACTGCATAACTATCGCATATTTACCTGAATAGCATAAACCACTCCGTTAATTGTGAAGAAACTAGGTCTAAGCCCATCTGTGGATACAGCACGTGCCTGTCACATGAAAAACAGATATATTAACCTCGAGAAGAGAAATATCTGCACAAAACTGAGACAGAGACCACACAAACCTGGTAGTATATCTCAGCCCAGAATAACACTAGAAGGGCATAAGTTGTGAAGAATGCAAGACTTGGCATATCAAGCAAAATATGTTGGACAATCTGCCAAAATGTAGCATACAATATTATGAACTGAAAGTACTGTAAAGACAAAATCATCAACCAGACATAAATGTAGTTACGGTGCCTAACCTCGGGGTTCAACTTCTGAATATCCCGACGAAATACAAAAACTAGCGACCGAACTGCCAAGAACATGAAGACACAATTAAATAACAAAGACTACAGGACCGATCATTTGAAAAGCATATGTAACGAAACTCCCAATCAGGATGTTTAAGAAACAAATGAGGAGAAAAAAAAAAGCAAAAGATACCAACCTCCATTCACTAAGAAATTTAGAAAGTGGAAGACTTTTTGAGTGGTCCAACCATATTCAGGAACTCTCATTTGAATGCGAATTAATTGAACCTGGAATTGCCAAATTACAAAAGTCAGAAACAAATTTCTGAGCCGCACATAATTCGAAGTATTGGTGGCAGTGATAATAGTTTTTTAGAGCAATTGCAGAATAATAAAATGATTATCTGATGCGCAACACCACATCTTTGACATGGAAATTTAAGCAAGTATACCAAAATCAATCAATGAGACACAAAAAGAACCAACTTGGTGACGCTTCATATTCCAGACTCCAAGCCATATGCCCCTCTTTTTTGCACACATAAACCAATTAGCGAAAATTAGAAACAGTTTTAACTTTCGCCAAAAATATACATAGTATAACTGCAATTTCCCTCGATCACCTCAACTTCTCAGTTTTTCCATGATTACATGACCACCCCGAACCCCAACACCCCCCACCCCAAATCAAAAATAATAATCATAAACTTTCAGGGAACACACCGTGCAATTCTCTAAAAGTTTTACCTACTTCAACAACTTCCCTTTTTAGTTTCAAGTTTCAGTTTTAATAACTATAAATTTTCCATATTCGTTTCAAGGACCGCCAAACACAAGTCTACTATGCCTCACATTTGAAAGTTCTACAGATTCTTCCCTTGACAGTCAGATTAAATTTTCTAGTTACATCATGCACAGGACATTCAATTTGAATAAAATATTGTGTACTACTCCCTCCGTCCCAAATGTTGGAAATTAGCCTTTGGCGGGAGTTGCGACCGACCAACTTTAACGGCTTAAACACTAGTGTTACGTATGTTGGAGAATCCGGTTCTTCACACATGCATGATGTACTAAGTACGTAGATAACTTAGTAGGGCCAAGAATCGTCAAATTTCATTGAGAAATGAAAGAGATATTGGTTCACGAAGTAAGGTGTTTGAAGCATGGAAAAGTGTGGTGTGTGATCAATTCTCCCTCATCGGTAGAGGAAGAAAGAATTGTTGTGTATATAATACTCGAAATTGGTTTGGGGTTTGGGACCCCAAGGGGTATCCCATGTGTTTAAAGGAGGGAAGACCTAGATGTGCTTCGGTTCAAGAGAAAGACCACACGCGCGCCGCGCTCGAAATTGCCGTCGTCGGTTTGGGACCCGGTTCCGGTTCGGAGTTCGAGTTCGTGTTCTTCGGTTCTCGGAAAGACCACGGGTTCGTCGGTTCGCGGGTCCCGGGCTCACGGGCTCACGGCCTTTCGATATTATCTTTTTGGGCCGAAAACTTTGCCGAAGTACGGTTTGATCCCGAAGTTTCGGATGTGCGGTTTGGACCGAAATTCTTTCGGATGTACGGTTTGGTCCACGAAGTTTCAAGATGTACGGTTTGGTCCCTGAAATTTTCGAAAGGCGAGAATTTCGACGGTCCGAGAACGAGAAACGTCCGGCACTCCGGCCTCGGCCATTTATTTTGGGTGAATTACACCTCTATAATGGCCAATCCGTTGGCAATTTTCTCCATTTATGTGGTGGCTTTACTACCTCCATAATGGTCATTATTTGGCCAATAATGGGTTATGGAGAGCGATCAAACGATCCCTCTTCCTCCTATATAAACACCCCTTACACCATTGTTGAGGCACACTTGATATACACGAAATTACACAAAGCGAGAAAGTTTCTTCCTAAATCTTCCAAGCATCATTTCGTTATTCAATATTCTTCACGGTAGCTTTTGAGTTTCCTTTGCTCAATAGTTCCATTGTTGTTTTATCTTGGGACGAATTGTCCGGGACGTATAAAGGATACATACGGGGCAATATTGTCTTAAGGACGAGTGCCACACTCGACTCGGCAAAAACAACTTTCCGATTTTCTTGTTCAACAAAATAGTAATTTCGAGTTTTGTTGTTATATTGTAATTTTCAGTTTTATAGTTGAATTGTAATTTCAATTCTTACATACGCGATTACTTGTAATTTCCGTTCTGCTGCAATCATTGTAAACTCCAACAACTTAAGACAATATTTTGCTTACGGTAAGCTGCAATAACATGGCTGGAAATATGACCGATGTTCTTTACTCTGCTGCTTTGCCTCTCGAGGCAATGTTGCTTGCCTTCCCCGCCACTTGCCGCTACGCCCAAGAGCGTAACTCCGCCGGCTTCACTGCTGCTGCTTCTGCTGCTGCTCTGTTCAAGCGATGCTGCTTTTTGCCTTCCCGGCTTGTTGGAGCTCCACCCTCTTCATCACACCACCGTGATCGCCACTGAAAAATTCATGGGATCGAAATTCAAAAGATGGCGACAAAAGATCTTGTTTTACTTAACGATTATGGGCATGGCCCGGTTCCTTACGGAAGATCCTCCACAAGGTGGAGATGAAATGGACTCTTCGCCCAATGAAACGGGTGAAGGGGGCCTTGGTATCCATGTCATTAATGGCATGAAGATGGTTCGTGACGCATGGAATCATAGCGATTTCATGTGCAAGAACTATATCTTGAAGCTGCTTAGCGGACCCTCTCTACACGGTCTATTGCACGGTTGGCATTGCTTTACTGAAAGAGGCGTGGGAAAAAGCGCAAAAGAAGTACAACGCACAAGATGCGGGTACTAAGAAGTTCATCGTTGGGAAATTTCTAAAATTCCAAATGGTGGACGATAAGACGATGATGTCCCAAGTCCGGGAATTCCAAATGATTTTACATCACTGGATTTGGAAGGATTTGAAACCAAATGAGCGATTTTTGGTTGCATCGGCGATTGAAAAGTTACCTCCTTCATGGAATGAGTTTATGAGTTACTTGAAACTCAAGACAAAGGAGATGACCTTTGAAGAGCTTGTTATCAAGCGCAAATCCGGGAAGATAATAAGAAGACCTTGCCAAAGGGTAGACAACATCTTTGAGGCAAAGGCGAATGCGGGGAGGCCAAAGGGAACTCAAGCAAGAAGCGGAAGTTCCGGAAAAGACGGCAAAGCCCCTGCCGGCGAGAGATGTTCGAGAGGTAATTGTCATCAACTTGTGGGAAACCTGGTCATAGGATCAAGGAATGCCGCAAGCTCAAGGCGAGCAACAACGAAAAGCCAAGTCAAAAGGCAAGGCTCGAGCAAACGTCGTCAAGGACACGCTCTGGATGACATGATCGAGGAATTCTGCGGTGGTGCTAGAAGCCAACTTGGTGGAGAATCCGATGCGGTGGTGGGTGGACACGGGTGCAACAAGACACATCTGTTCCAACAAAGATGCCTTCTCCACGTACACTCCGGTCTCAGACAAGAAGGCTGTTCATGGGCAACAACGCTTCCTCGGACGTGCTAGGGGTTGGAAAGGTGGTCTGAAGATGACTTCGGCAAGGAACTCACTCGAAGGAAGTGATGCACGTCCCGAGATATTAGAAGAAATCTAGTTTACGGACCTTTATTGGTTAATGCTTTGGTTTTAGGCTAGTGTTTGAATCAAATAAATTTGTACTCACTAAAAATGGCACATTTGTGGGGAGGGGCTTCGTCTGTGAAGGCCTCTTCAAAGTGAATGCCATGTACGTATTGCGTCAAGGAAATAAAGTTGAGTCTTCTTCTTATTTGCTTGAGTCTTCTAATTTATGGCATCATAGATTAGGACACGTAAACTACAAGTCTATTCAAAGGTTTGGTAAAGATGGAGTTGTTGCCTTCTATCGACATAAACCCTCAACATAAGTGTGAGGTGTGCGTAGAGGCAAAACTCACCAAGCTTCCTTTTCGATCCGTCGAAAGGAATACCGCTCCTCTAGAACTTATTCACACGGATATATGTGATTTGAAGTTTGCACAAACTAGAGGGGGAACAAGTACTTTGTGACATTTATAGATGATAGCACAAGGTATTGTTACCTTTACTTGTTGAAAAGTAAGGATGAAGCCTTTGAAGCGTTCGACGTTACAAAGCGAGAAGTTGAGAATCAACTTAGCCTACGGATTAAATCCATTCGTAGCGATAGAGGGGGAGAATATGTAGCGCCTTTTGAGGAATATTGTGCCCAAGAAGGCATTATTCATCAAACGACGGCTCCATACTCACCTCGATCAAACGGTGTGGCGGAACGTAAGAACCGCACATTAAAGGAAATGATGAATGCCTTGCTTATCAATTCGGACTTCCCCAAAACATGTGGGGAGAAGCGTCCTTACCGCTAATACGATTACGAACGAGTCCCACATAAGGGTAAGGACAAAACTCCATATGAATCATGGAAAGGAAAGAAACCCACCTACAAGTATTTTAAGGTGTGGGGTTGTACGGCAAGGTTGAAGTACCTAAGCCAAAGCGAGGTCAAGATTGGGCCTAAGGCTTGTAGATTGCATATTCATCGGATATGCAAATAACGATAGTGCTTATCGCTTCTTAGTGCATAAGTCGGATATTCCGGATATCCACCGGGGTACAATAATGGAATCAAGGAATGCTCTATTCTTTGAAAGTACCTTTCCTAGAAAGGAGAAAGACATAACCTCTCGCAAGCGAAGTTATGCACAAAGCTCTCGAAGCAGGAGTCCTTGGCGCCGGATCTAAATGGTTCGAATCTAGCGAATCTCGAGGTGGGCTGAACATCCGGAATCTAGTGTTCCGATTCTCGAGAACTTGGAGACTCCGAGAGATGGATCTAAGGCGAAGTAAAAGGGCCGGGAAGGATAAATCCTTCGGTCCACGACTTTGTAGCTTATATGGTTAATGATGAACCAAGGACAATTGCTCGGGCGTTGTCAACTCCGGAAGCACCGCTGCGGAAAGAAGCTATTGAGAGTGAAATAAGCTCCATTACTGCATAACCATACTTGGGAGTTGGTTGATCTTCCTCAGGAAATAAACCGTTGGGTTGTAAATGGATACTCGAAACGGAAATACAAGGCGGATGGGTCTATAGACAAGTACAAGGCCGGGTTGGTAGTCAAGGGCTATCGACGGACGAAGGCTTTGACTACTTTGACACATACTCTCCGGTATCCGGATGACATCCATACGGGTATTTATTGCGATCGCGACTTTGCGTGACCTTGAGATACACCGGATGGATGTTAAGACGACCTTCCTAAACGGTGATTTGGAAGAAGAAATTTATATGGACCAACTTGGGGGTACGTGGTTCAAGGGCAAGAGAAGAAAGTCGTCGACTTATCAAATCTCTGTACGGGCTGAAACAAGCCCGAAAACAATGGCACGAAAAATTTGATAGTACTCTACTATCGAAGGGGTTCGCCATTAATGAGTGTGATAAATGTGTTTACACGAAAGGTAACTACGACTCATTTGTTATGATATGCACGTATGTAGACGACATGTTGATCACGGGAAGCGATCTAGGGTAATCCTAGAGACTAAGAACATGTTGAAACAATGCTTCGACATGAAAGATATGGGTATCGCGAGATGTCATCCTAGGGATTAAAATCTCTAAGACGTACGACGGATTGGTCTTATCTCGGTCTCACTACATCGAGGATGTTTTGAGAAAGTTCAAGATGTTAGACGGTTCTCAGATAGCGTCACCAATGGATACAAATCAAAAGCTTGATAAAAATCTTGGTGCACTGTATACCGGGAGCGATATGCACGGGTGATCGGTAGTTTGATGTATATCACAAAGCGCACCCGACACGATATTGCTTATGCGATCAATAAGTTGGCTAGGTTCACCGTAATCCAAGTGATAATCAACTTTGGAAGGCGTTGAATCGGGTATTACAATACACGAAATACACGTTAAATTTCGGGTTGCACTATTCGAGATATCCGAATTTGTACTAGAGGGGTACGGTGATGCAAGCTGGATATCGATATAGAGAACACCAAGTCCACCGGTGGGTATATATTTACAATTGGTGGTGGGGGTGTGTCTTGGAAATCCTCTAAGCAAACTTGCATCGCCGATCCACGATGGAATCGGAGTTTATCGCTTTAGACAAAGCGGGGAGAAGAAGGCGAGTGGCTTCGCTGACTTCTTAGAGGATGTTCGTGTTGGAACAAACCGTACCTTCGGTAATGATCCTTGCGACGGTCGGTCGGCTCTAGGAAGGGCACGGAATGCTATGTACAACGGCAAGTCTCGTCATATTCGACGGAGGCATAAGACCGTTAGGCAAGCGATCACCACGGGTATAATATCCATTGATTACATTAAGTCAAAGGATAATATAGCGAGACCCGTTGACAAAGGGCTTACCCAAAGATCGGATGGCTTGCACATGTCTAGGGGAATGGGCTTAAAACCCAAAATATAAGGACCAATACGGTGGTAACCCAACCTTACGAGCTGGAGATCCCGGTAATTTGGTTCATGGGAAAACGAAGTTGTAAAGGTTCGATTGATCGCTTCGGTGGAAGTATGAGCACTTCGGATAGTGATTTACGAAAAGAAACACTAAATCCAAAGCCGTTCCGCGATAGACGTTAAGTGCTATCTGCGGTATGGGTAAAGGTTAAGTTTTCAAAACACTGTAATGATCCTCGACGAGTTGAGGTTAGGTTCTTGGGAAACTTTTAATGGTTCCTAACACTTGTGAAGTGGGGTATAGCGGGATACCTTGTAGGAGACCACCTATTTAAGTGCGAGGACGGGCCGCCTCAAAATGAACGCACTTAAGAATCCAAGACGTTGTCCATGGCCAAAACGGACAAAACATTACGAAGAAGAGAGTAAGGGAATTTGTTGTGTTGGTATCATTGTCTTGGCTTACACTAAACAACGACGGTTCAAGACATCACGTTCACGCGCGGTAAGTAAGTCCGATGGTATTCAACTATGGAAGGTTCAAAGGCAGGCTACCTCTCCTTATGCAACATCGGTCCATTTGAAATATTCTTTGGAAATGAAAAGACACCATGTGAGTGCGCCAAAATCTCTTTCAAGAGGGGATTGTTGGAAATTAGCCTTTGGCGGGAGTTGCGACCGACCAACTTTAACGGCTTAAACACTAGTGTTACGTATGTTGGAGAATCCGGTTCTTCACACATGCGTGATGTACTAAGTACGTAGATAACCGTAGGGCCAAGAATCGTCAAATTTCATTGAGAAATGAAAGAGATATTGGTTCACGAAGTAAGGTGTTTGAAGCATGGAAAAGTGTGGTGTGTGATCAATTCTCCCTCGTCGGTAGAGGAAGAAAGAATTGTTGTGTATATAATACTCGAAATTGGTTTGGGGTTTGGGACCCCAAGGGGTATCCCATGTGTTTAAAGGAGGGAAGACCTAGATGTGCTTCGGTTCAAGGAAAGACCACACGCGCGCCGCCGCCGCCCGCCGTCGGTCGGTTCCGGTTGAGTTCGAGAGTTCGTGTGTTCCGTGTTCGTGTTCGTGTTCCGGGTTCTCGGGTTCGCGGGTTCGGGTTCGGGTCGTTCGCGGGTTCGCGGGTTCGCGGGTTCGTGGGTTTTTGTGGTGGGCCCTTCGATATTATCTTTTTGGGCCGAGAAAACTTTGCCGAAGTACGGTTTGATCCCGAAGTTTCGGATGTGCGGTTTGGACCGAGAATTCTTTCGGATGTACGATTCGGTCCACTGAAGTTTCAAGATGTACGATTTGGTCCACGAAGTTTCAAGATGTACGGTTTGGTCCACGAAATTTTCGAGAAGGCGAAATTTCGACGGTCCGAACGAAAACGTCCGGCCTCGATTCGGCCATTTATTTTGGGTGAATTACACCTCTATAATGGCCAATCCGTTGGCAATTTTCTCCGTTTATGTGGTGGCTTTACTACCTCCATAATGGTCATTATTTGGCCAATAATGGGCATTATGGAGAGCGATCAACGATCCCTCTTCCTCCTATATAAACACCCTTACACCATTGTTGAGGCACACTTGATATACACGAAATTACACAAAGCGAGAAAGTTTCTTCCTAAATCTTCCAAGCATCATTTCGTTATTCAATATTCTTCACGGTAGCTTTTGAGTTTCCTTTGCTCAATAGTTCCATTCTTTGTTTTTATCTTGGGAGACGAATTGTCCGGGACGTATAAAGGATACATACGGGGCAATATTGTCTTAAGGACGAGTGCCACACTCGACTCGGCAAAAACCGCTTTCCGAGTTTTCTTGTTCAACAAAATAGTAATTTCGGTTTTGTTGTTATATTGTAATTTTCGGTTTTATAGTTGAATTGTAATTTCAATTCTTACATACGCGATTACTTGTAATTTCCGTTCTGCTGCAATCATTGTAAAATAATCATAAATTTTCAGGGAACAAACCGTGCAATTCTCTAAAAGTTTTACCTACTTCAACAACTTCCCTTTTTAGTTTCAAATTTCAGTTTTAACAACTTTAAAGTTCCCATATTCGTTTCAAGGGCCGCCAAATACAAGTCTAATATGCCTCAAATCTGAAAGTTCCATAGAATTCTCTGATAATTTTATTCCAATGACATTCAGATTCATCTTTGAAGTTACATGATGCAAAGGACATTCAATTCGAAATCACAATGTCATATTATCAAATAGATAAGCAAACACGAAACAATTATCAGATATTTAATACATCTCGAACAATACACATGCTTGCGCGAGCTTACTTTACCAAATAACCTCAAATTCCAGTAAAATTACGTTCTCCGAATTCAGAAATTTATAGTTACATGATGCACAGGACCTTCAATTCGAATAAAATACTACTACGTACTATCAAATAGACAATCAAACACGAAACACATTATCAGAATTTTCATACATCTCGAACAATATACGTCCTCGCGCGAGCTTACTTTACCAATTAACCTCAAATTCCAGTAAAATTACATTCTCCAAATGCAGAAATTTATAGTTACATGATGCACAGGACCTTCCATTCGAATAAACTACTACTACGTACTATCAAATAGACAAGAAAACACGAAACAATTATCAGATATTTCATACATCTCGAACAATTTTACCTGCGCGAGCTTACTTTACCAATTAACATATAAATTCATGTAAAATTACTACGTACTATCAAATAGAAAAGCAAATCCGAAGCAAATTATCAAAATTATCAAATTATCAGATATTTCATTCATCTCGAACACATATGCGTGTCTTCGCGCGAGCTTACTTTACCAATTATCATCAAATTCATGTAAAATTCAAAATTTTAAAAAAGAGAGAGAAATTTACGAGAGCAACGGCGGCGACAATGCCGTAGAGAATAGCGAGGACGTGGAATATACGGTTTTGCCAAACAATAGATCTGTTCACATCTTCCGACCAATTCATTGCTTCATTCAATTGGTACGTCACCACCGCCGCAGCCGTCGACGTCGCCGTCGACGCCGTACTCGACGGGCTTACGACCATCTCTGCCCGTCTCATCGCCGGAGATTCCAAAATCAGAGTTCAGTTTCCCTTTTGGTACCGGAATTGTTTTTTTTTTTTTCGTTTTTCTATTTTTGTTTTAAATATTTTAAATAACCGGCTAGGAAGGAGAGGTGTAAATGTATTTATATTTATATAACAACCACGTTTTCTTATCCTTGTCGGATTTGAAGTGCAATCATGTGTTTAATGGAGTAATTGAGGGATAATGTTGTCATAAAATGTACAAGTTCTTACCGCATTAGGAAAGGAATGGGAGGTAAGAAAAATATATTTTTATGTTATATTGAAAGGAAAATAGTAGACAATGACGGCAACAACAATAACATATTTAGTATAATTTTATCGGGATGGGTCTGAAAAGAATAGAATATACGTAAATCTTACATTTATCTTGTGAAGAGGTTATTTCCGATATCAATAGTAAACGATAACATTGAGCAAAATCATAAGCTAATAAAAAATTACATTAATAATGAATAGTGTAGTAAAGAAAAATAGGAACGAGAAACTTATAGGATAACTATATAATTTAGTTTCCTTAAAGTCATATAGATTCGGTATATTATAGGATGGTAATTGAAATTTTATTAAGATATTATAATATAAAAAATTGATAGTGCAGTGACGCAAGTTCTAAGCTAGTGTTTGGTCATAGATTTTGAATCAGATTTTAAAATTTTATTTTTGAAAACCTGTTTGATCATGAAATTTTACTAGATTTTGAAAATTTATCTTCAAAATATTTCAAATTCCAAAAAATCAGTATAAACCAATTTTTGGGAGAAATTTCACTTTCAATCATAAAACTTCAAATTTTTCCAAATAAAATGGATGTCCAAACTCAAATTCTAAGTTCCAAAAATCACAAACTTCACAAATTCAGTTTTCAAGTTTCTAACTTCAAAATCTGCTGTGTAACTGAAGCTAAGCCACGTAGTGTTATCACTGTCGGATTTCAATTTCAATCATGTCGTTTAATAAGAGTTTGTAGGGGTAATATTGTCATAAATGTACAAGTCCTTAATGCATTAGGAAAGGATTAGACAAGTAACCAGCATCGCCGTGAATGTTTCCCGCCTGTTTTGAACAGATGGGTGTACTTTTCGTTTTCGCCAGGTTGTTTACATGTTCTTAATTCTTATCACAAACAATTTAGGAATGGTTATTACATTTTCCTAGGTGGATTTGAACAAAAAAAAGAATTTAGAAATGGTTATACATTTTCATAGGTGGCCGTGATTTTTTTTTTTTTTTTAAATATCATCAACTTTTAAATATACTCTCCGGTCCGATTAAAATAATACGCTTTCACTTTTTTTGTGTGTGGTAACTAAACAATTTTATTTACCTAAGTAATAGTACAGATCAGGAAACATAACAAATTGCAGTACTTTGCCAACGGATCTGCGAATCTAGAATTTATGAAACATGAGTTCACCACTAAAAAAAAAGGAAAAAATATATTAAGTGGGACTTGATCCCTAGCCTTCTAAGTAAATAACTCAATGTTAGACTAAGTACACCATTTAGCTTTTTTATAGCATGAGTTTCAACAGATGGTATTATACTAATTTTAGAAAATATATACATCAAACCTAGTTTTACGGGGAAAAAATGTATTCACGTGCCCCAATATTAATACCTAAAATCGCCCCTGCATGGATCCCCTTGTTACTACCTCTTGAACACGCACAGAGCTAGAGTAAACTTATGGGTTCAGCCGATCATAATAGTTTGTCTAAACGCAAAATTTATTTCTAAAAAATTTATAAGTTATAAATTTTGAAATTAGAACTCAGTAACTTAAAAATGAGAATTTCCAAACTCATAACTTTTAAATTCTGCGTCATTGGAATGAACAACTTAATAAGTAGTGTTAGTGACCTAATTTATCGTGTGACGGAATATTTTTTCTTTAGCCGCATGTTCCTTTCTTGCCGTAGGTAATAAATGCAAAGCAACAACATTCATCATAGTAGAGCGGAGTTTCCTTTAGCATTTGTTATTGTCCATTATCCTTTGATGTTATAAGTCTAAAACGGATTGATAGAGTTTTTTTATTAATACAATATATAGTGTATATAATATGAATTATAATTGAATGATGATTTCTATTTTATATAATTACACTCAAAAATTAATTACAGAATATACGGAGAATATATAAATATATTCGCTATCACACCCCCTCAGTCGGAGTGGGAGGAGGCCGGACGCTGAGACTAGATCTGAAGTCAAGAAACAGCTACCGAGGAAGCCCCTTAGTGAAGATATATGTGCACTGATACGAAGAAGACACATGCAACACCTTAACATGACCTATGACAACCTTCTCACGAACAAAATGGATATACATCTCAATATGTTTGGTTCGTTGATGATAAACCGGGTTATAAGATAAGTAGACCACAGATATGTTGTCACAGTAAACCATATACGCCTTACGTAAGGGATAATGAAGCTCCAGAAGGAGGTTTCGGAGCCAACATATCTCATCAACAACGTTCGCAACGCCTCTATATTCTGCTTCTGCACTCGAATGGGAGAGTGTGGTTTGCCACTTGGCAGATCACGAGATGAGATTTTCTCCTAAGAATACACAATAGCCAGAGGTGGATCGACGTGTGTCCGAACAGCCTGCCCAATTAGCGTCCGTATATGATATCAGTCTGGTCGGTGCAGAGGGATACATATGTAATCCATAGTCAAAACTACTCTTAACGTATCGAAATGATACGTTTAAGGGATGTAAAGTGAGGCTCCCTTGGGGTGTGTTGTAACACCCCATGCTTTCGGGCGATGGTTTGGACATCTAGACGTATTCAAATAAAGAGCTTAGTATATGAAAGGATAAAACCCCGAAATAATTTTGAACGTACCAAGTGTGACGATGGGGATCAAAAATAAATTTGATGCGCGCATAAAGAGGCGATGTACTAGTATTATATCGCATGATTATGACATTGAGTATATGAAGGATTTATATGTCATCAAGATTTAGGTGAATTGGGATCAAGAAATTAATTATGTGTGTAATTGGTGTATGTTAAATTAGTGGGAGACATGGAGAATTAATTAGCGGGGATAAGATTAGGTGGGATATTACGTGTAGGATGTGAGTGAACTACCTAATGACTAGGGATGACAACGGATCAGATCTGGACTGGATCCTACTAGATTCAGATCTAGATCCATTTTTCATACCTGGATTCAGATCCATCGGGTCCATAAAAATCATATCCAAATTCGGATCTATCGGATCCACCGGGTCCACGGATCGGATCTGGATCTACATGTAAATTTGTTTGGCTTGAATAATATTCTCACATGTTGAAACTTTTATGACAAAATGAAACGCATTCTGATTGAAAAAAATGATTGAGTTCATTCAATCAACCTACACAAACATGACACCATTCTTCCAAAATACTGAATAAAGTTTTAGCATCACAAGAAAATAAAGACAATTGATTTCATTAGTGATGCAAACAGGTTGCAACTTTGAGGTAATTTTTGGAGGCTTTAGTGATGCTCCACTTGTAGTTCTACTGACTGACTTCATTAAACAACATAAACAATGTCAGTCATATATCATAAGTCCCAGTTTTTTTTGTTGATCAAACAAATGAGAGACAGATACTTAAAGTTTACCGCTAGCATATTCAAGAAAGGGAAATTTAAAGAAGAGTGATATTTTTTTCTTTTTATAGAAATGAAAATATGAAAAACTGCAGAGAGCATATAGGTAAAAGAAATGAAACTTCAAAGACAAATTACATAGATGTGTGACTTGTGTCTTATCCTGGTTCAACCCTTTACCCAATACATAAATTATGAAAAAAATTTAAGAAAATACTTATAAAATTACATTCTAGGTTATGGATATATTTAATAAAATCGGATCCACGGATACGGATCTCAAATACAAGATTCATATCCAGATCCGATCCGTCAGAAACGAATCCGGATCCATCGGGTCCAAATTTTGAAGATCCATATCCTATAAAACGGATCTTGATCCACTGGATCCGGACCGGGTCCAAGATCCATTGCCATCTCTACTAATGACTTAGAAAATATGATTTAGTAGGTGATTACACCTCAACATTAATAAGAGGCGGCAACCTATGTGATAAGGGGTTAAGGGAGAGGGGATCAAAAGTGGAAACGGGTAAAAGAGGGGTATATGTATATATCCTAATCACTACTTAGAGCGTGATGATAGGATTAGTATATATATATATATATATATATATATAGTACATGAAGCAGCAAAAGGTTACAATATTTTTTGCATTTAAAAAAAAACATACCAAATGTCCATTTTTCGTTCCAGCACAAGAAGAAGAAGGGTTGCTCCTTTCTAATTGGTTGTGATTAACAATTGTAGTAGCAGATATCCAAATTTTACCCCACCAACGTAATTCTAATTCTTCTAACAACAACATGATTAACTTTTAAGTGGAATCGAGGTATGTTAAGGCAAATTATTTCTTTCTTTTGGCATGTTCCATGTAACGAAATGTAACCGTAATATTGTTCCATAAATTATTCTACTCTTAGTAGTTAAGGATGTGCATGCTATTGATTCCTATGTTGAAAGCATGCCTAAATATGTTCTTAAATCCTTATTGAGGTATCTGGGGAAAATGTTGATATTCCCAATGCTAGCCGAAGGTACAAGGATATTATGTCATCTGATAAGTTCAGAATGTTTCATTGTCATTCATGCATTTTCAGTTGCATTATATTCATGTATTACTCTGGACCCACATGTGTTATATACACTACTATATGGTATCAATATATATATGTAGGGGATGGGGAAAAGGGAATGGCGTTACATACGCATCACCACCTGCAGCTGGTACATATATCACGAAAAGGAAGATGCCCATTGAGGCCAATATGGTAATGATTATGCCCATAGAGGCCGAAATAAAATGATGCCCACAGAGGTTGTTATGGGAAGGAAGATGCCATTGTGTGGCCAATATTTATATGTATACCGCATTTGCATTGTGCATAAGATTTAGGCATATGTATTAGGGCCCTTAGAGGCATGTACTGTTGGTTAGCCGTTTTCGTCGGTTGTTGCTGTCGGCTAATTTTGTCAGCTGTTTCTGTTTCAGTTTATTGTTATATCCCTGTTATACTATTGTTCATGTCTGACATACTCGGTACATCAGTCGTACTGACGTCCCTTTTGTCGGGGGACGTTGCGTTTCATGCCCGCAGGTTCACGTAGGCAAGGAGACGATCCACGTTAGTAGGTTGCTGACCCATCAGATTTTGGAGCACTCCCCTTATTTTGAAGTGTCGGTCTAATCTCGGTACGGTATATTTTTGCATGTATATATATGGGTATGGCGGGGTCCTGTCCCGATCTTTTGATATCACTTACTCTTTAGAGGCTTGTAGACAGATGTCCTGTGTATAGTAGTCATGTATGGACTGTTCGGCCTTGGTATGAATATATATATATATATGAGTTGGGTTTTCTGTCTAAGATTTCACATAGCTTCTTTTCAGTATATCATCTCTATGTGTTGGTTGAGTACTGGGTAACGGCCCTTGTGGCCCGTGTTTAATTATGATTAGAGGTTGACTGTATGCTTAGTGGTACCCGGCAGGTGAGGATTAGGTGCCCATCGCAGCCTTTCGAGTTGGGTCGTGACACGTGTATAAATAAACACACTGTAACATTTCGTACTTTCGGGTGATGCGTTGAACATCTAGATGTATGCAAGTAGACATGAGTCTTGGGGAATTTTATTATAATTAGGTATTCACATCATGAGCTTGGTAAAGATATGAATGCGATCCCGAAATAATTTTGGACTAGTGTTATATCACATGACTATGATAATGAGTATATGAAGTGTGTTAAAAGTGATTATTATTTAAGTGAATTGAGATCAAAAAATTAATTATGTGTGTAATTGGCTAAAAGTGAAGGATAGTGGAGATTAATGAATAAGTGGATAAGTGTTAATAGAACACTTCCACGTAGGCCATAAATAAAAGGTGTATAGTGACTAAGCATTTAACATGCTGGTGGTGTCATTCTCATTCTACATAAGTAATTAAAAAGGTGTAAAGGTAGGTGGGGTCATATCTATTAGTTGAGATAATACATAACCCTCTTTGGTATTAACTTCTCATTTGCATTTGGTATGGTTCAGGAAAGAGAGTAGTGATGAATATTCTCAATCTTAAGTCAAGAACAAATGACGACATGGTGAGTTAAAGGGAGTAAGGATCAATATATTCTTAAATTAGGCAATTTTATCAAGGATTAGAGGCAACAACGTTCTTCGGGGCAGCAAAATGTATGATAATTTTGTATTCCATTTCAAGAATTTGCTCGGTTCTTGTAAGTTCGGGCAAAGCAAACTGGCTCTATCATTTGTTATGATTAATCTAGTAAGGACGGTTAATTCGTTGTAGTTGTTTGGATCACCCATAATCAAGGTATGTTAAGGCAAATCCTTCTTTCTTTTGGCATGTTCTAAGTACGAAACGTAAACATAATAATGTCCCGTAAATGTTTCTACTCTCAGTAGTTAAGGATGTTCATCTTATTCATTCTTATTTTCAAAGCATGTCTAAATATGTTCCTAAATCCTTATTGAGTTATATGAAAAAGATGTTAGTATTCATAATGTTAATCGGAGGTGAATCGACATTTCGTCACTCCGACAAACTCAGAGTATTTTAGTATCATTCATGCATTATATTCATGTATTACCCTTGACCTCAAAGATGTTATATACACTACTATATGGTATGTATTATATATATGTATGGGGTTTTGGAAAAAGAGATGGCGTTATATATGCACCACCACACGCAACTGGTATATATATGATAATTATGCCCACAGAGGCCGATATAATATGATGGGATGCCCACAGAGGCCGATATAATATGATGGGATGCCCACAGAGGCTTGATGACGTTATATACGCATATGTATATGTATGACCAACATTGTGCATGACATTTAGGCATATTATGGCCCTTAGAGGCATTCTATACAGGTATGACACTTAGGCATATTATGGCCCTCGAGGCATTCTCTACTGGTTGGTTGTTTCTTGTCTCATGTTACTTTCAGGTCTCTATTATGCTATTCTTCATGCCTGACATTACTCGGTACATTATTCGTACTGACGTCTCTTTTGTCGGGAGATGCTGCATTCATTCCCGTAGGCTCAGGTAGACAAGGCGACGGTCCGCACTAGTAGTTCTCTGGTTCAGCTGATATTGGAGTACTCTACTTGTTCCAGAGTTGCAGTCTAGTCGTGGTACGATAGTCTTGAGATGCATAGGGGTATGGCGGGGCCCTGTCCCGACCTTATGATGTCACGTACTCTTTAGAGGCTTGTAGACAGATGTCCTGTGTATAGTAGTCGTGTATGGACTTGTCGGCTTTAGTATGTATATATGCATAGGTTGGGTTCTTCTGTTTGTAAGATTTTACGTAGCTCATTTCCAGCTTATCATTTCTATTTGTTATAGGTTACCTCGTAACGGCCCTCGTGGCCCATGATTAATTACGATTAGGTGGTAAACACGTGATTAGTGGTACTCGGCAAGTAAGGGCCGAGTGCCCGTCATTTCCCTCCAGGGTCATGACACACACCTGCTGAACAACATATGCAATATCAGGCCTGGTGAATGTAAGATACTGAAGAGCACCAACGAGACTCCTATAAAGTGAGGGATCGAGCACCAGATCTCCGTCAGCAGCACTGAGTTTCGATTTTGAGTCGGCTGGAGTAGGTATGATCTTGCAGTTTGCCATTTTAGCCCTGTAAATAATTTTTTCGGCCTACTTACGCTGACACAGGAACATACTGTAGATACTGATTTCTACTACTATATGTTCTTTAGTGTACTTTATTTATCTTATGTACATGCATTAGTTACTGCTTCTTTTTCAGAATGCGCTAGCATGACTTATTCGCATTTGATACCAATATTTCATACGCTTTAAATTTTCTTGTTCGGGTCTGACCGTTTCTCTTACTTTGCTTGTGCTTATGCTTTGTCTTGAGTTGAGAGTTTCTCGGAAACAGTCCGCTCTACTACCAAGATAGATGTAAGGTCTGCGTACACTCTACCTCCCCAGACACACGCTGTGGACTTTCACTGGGTATGTTGTTGTTGTAAGTCTAGAGTCTTTTTCTCAAAAAATTGCTCCCAAACTGACAAAAAATTTGCTTTAGCGAACTTCCAGTATCAAGAAGGCTCTAATTTTGGTAAGTATTTAGGTTTCCCTATTTTCACTTCTAAGCCATCACAAACTGATTTTCAATTTATAATTGATAACTTCTGCAATCTTTTGGCTGGTTGGAAAACTCAGTTTTTAACTCACGCTGGTAAAACTACTTTAATCAAGAGTACTCTTAATAGTCTTCCTAATCACATTATGCAATTTATAAAGCTTCCTGCATCTGTCATTACAAAGTTGAAAAGATATGAAAGGAATTTTTTATGGGGTTCTACAGAAATAAAAAAGAAGTTGCATCTTGTTTCTTGGAATATGGTTACAACGGATAAGTCTAGAGGGGGTTTGGGTATTCAATCCTTGAGACTTAAAAATAGTGCATTGCTTGCTAGCACTTGCTGGAGAATGTTTCATTCTCCGAATTCCCTTTGGGCTGCGGTATTAACTAACAAATATATGTCCTTGGTTAAGGGTTGTCGAACTTGGAATAACATTATCCTAGGTTGGTCTTAGGTATCCAATGGATTACAGGTAACGGTAACCATATAAAACTCTGGGATTATGGTCCCTTAATACCTTACGTAAGATCAAGCATTTTCTGTGGCTTGCAGGCCATAATAGACTGCCTACTGCCTCCTACCTTCATCATCTTAGCATACCAATTGACTCTCACGGCAAATTTTGTCCTGCCACAAGAAGAAACCTTGCAGCATATTTTTCTCACTTGTTCAAAAGTTACTGCTCTTTGGACTCATTTGGGCATTTTACCCTTTATCACCTCTTTCCTTCCCTCCCTGCCGGTCACTCAAAACTCTCTGGATTAGTACCTCATAAATCATACACTTACCACCTTCTCATCTCTTATTCCCAATAAAGTATTCATGCCTTTCTATTTATGGAATATTAGGTGTACACGGAATAAAAATATCTTTGAAAATCGAAATCATTTGGTCGACTTTAACCATATCCAAAATCAAGCTGCGGAATATTTCTACCTCACTGCTCATAAGGTTAACTCCTCACCTATACATGTTGCTTATGTTAAATGGCACCCTCCTAAAACCACTTCGATCAAACTTAATGTTGACGGCTCTTGCTCACCAGCTAGTGCTAAGTATGGGACTGGAGGTGTCTTTCGAGATACCCACGGCAACTGGATTTTGGGTTTTGCTGCTTCTATTACAAGAGCACCTGTAGCAATTGTGGAACTTCATGCCTTACTATAGGGGTTACATATTGCAAAAAATTATCATATGTTTCCTTTGGAAATTGAAACTGACAATATGCAGGTACTTCAAATGCTGGCAGCAGAAAATGACCTTCACTTACATCTACTACATGATTGCAGGCTCTTGATCCCAATGCTGGATAATCCACCTTTGCGACATGTTTATTGGGAGCAGAATTTTGTGGCTGACAAGTTAGCTTGTATAGGAATGGAATCAGCAAGTGTCAATGGAGTTTCTCTACAGCTTTTTGATCAACCTCCTGCGTCTGTAGAGGACATTATCGAGGCAGATAAAGTGGGAACACCACATATCCTGTTAGAGTTCTCCCACATCGGTGTTATAAGTGGCCCTTGATCTCTTTATATGGATTGGACAATCATCTTCCCTTTAAACTAGCTTTTGGAATTAAGTTAGGCTCAAGATCCATTCTTTACATGATATCAGAGCCAGACCCATCCCAATTCATTGTTTTCGATGTTGGGCCCCCCCTCTTATATTGTCGTCCACGCTCCAGATGTTTTGTCCTGAACGTGTTGAGTTCTCCCACATCGATAGGATAAGTAGTCATTGGTCTCCTTATATGGTTTGGGCAATCTTCTTCCTTTAAACTAGCTTTTGGGATTGAGTTAGGCACAAAATTCATTCTTTAACGTGATGTACTCTAGTAAGATCGTTTTGTGATAGTCAGCTACAAACCTTATCTTTTGATCATGTAAATATTGCAACTAGTACTACTGTATCTGCTCCTGCTAATATGTTACCTTTACGTACTGCTGCTGGGTTAGACTCCCAGCGTTGTAATAACTAGAACTTTGGTATGCCATTTACTTCCAGATCAAGTTATTGCACGGACGAGAAAATGATAAAAATGGTCCTTTAAGTTTGATGGTAGACTCAAAATAGTACCTTAAGTATATATTAATTTTTTTGTTTTTTAAGTTTGCTAAAAAGTAGTAGTAATATTTTTAGTTTTTAAATATTTATCAAATTCTGTCTCTGTTAATTTTGACAAGAACTATGAAAAGGTGAAATGGGAAAGTCACATTTTTAGGTACAAGTTTTATAGTTTTCGTTATTCTTTTTATTTCTATGGTCTGGTGCAATTCTTTGAAATGATATCTTTGCTAGATTCTTTTTTTGTTAGTGTCTATTTGTATTGCATATTTAAAGATTTAATAAAACTTTTTTGATTTATAATTAAATATTTTTTTCACTGTGTTAATTTATGACAAATTTAAAAGATTAATATACTTAAGGGACTATTTATGGCCTAACCTCAAACATAAGAGAACATTTTTGTCATTTTGTCTTGTTCGGAAAGTCACAAATTTAGAAAAAGATACTAGTAACTATATCCAAATTAATTTTAAAAGGGAAATGGTGCAAATACACTCTCACAAAATCATATAGCTTATTTTTTAATTAAAAATATCACGTGACTTTAAAAAATAGAGTCAACCTATTTCTTTGAGTAGAGTAATTTTTTAAAGTCCCGTGATATTTCTTTTTCTGCTGGGTTGAGTTTAGTTCGTTTAAGAAAATTGATAGACTTTTTTTTAAGCCATATAGATATTTTTCTTAATGAATCATACTCAAAGTACTAGGAAAAATTACCACATCACGTAAAAAAAAATCTATTAAAAGAAATAGGTAGACTTATTTGTTAAAGTCTCGTAATATTTTTTTTTAATTAAAAAATAAATTAAGTGATTAATTAAAAAAATATTCTGTAAAAAATATAATTACACCATTTATATAATGATAAGGTATATTTACATCATTTGTTAACGACATACTATCACTTTTTTAATAAATGTTAAATCAAGAGAGACCTAAGCATATATAATTGCGAAGAAATTATACGGAAAAAAAAAAAAAAAAAAAAGAAACAGCCGCCGAAGTTGTAACCACGTCCACTACCCTTCTCTGCGGCCGAGCTTCTCTTCTCTGTTGGCTCCCAGCCTTGTCATTTAACGACCGTTTTATCTTCTCCCAATTGGGTATTCGATATAACAAACATAATTTCAAGAATACGCAAATTTCCCAGAAAAAGATTTGGTTTATTGAAACAGTTTTGAACCCGAAATATCCGATTTGAATCAGGTAAGACAAATGGGGTTTTGATTTAAGCATTTGATCATGAAATAAAATGATATATATAAAATATACAGGACTCATTTTGCTCTTTTACGTTTTGTGTGTTTCTCTTGTGTGATTTTTGATGTTGCATGCTTATTTTTAGCTTAATGGGATTTTGGTGGGGGGGGGGGGGGGGGGGTCTTTTAATAATGTTATAAACGATTGTGAATGAAGTTTTTATGAGCATTTGGGAATGATTTTGAGATCTCGTATTCATTTAATTATTGATCTTTTTTTAAAGTTTTAAACTTTGATACAATATTTGTCTATTGGGAATAACTTCGGGTAAGGATTGTACGTACACACTCTAGTGTGATTGTTAAACTTTGATACCATATTTCACTATCACACAAAATTCTTAATTTTTCCTACTTATTACTAATATAATGTGGATTCACTATCAATAGACTATGAAAAGTTTACTGCTGGAAGCTTTCCATATGAAGGGTGTATCCGAAAAAAATGTAGTAAATAACCTATTACAACAGGTTAAACTCGTTAATTTATACTTCAAATAGCATCTTTTTCTCCGTATTCTGTCAAATACGGTTGTATAAAGTTAAGTTGGACGTCTGCAGTATTGTTTCTATAAGTGGGAGATATAGGGTATTGTTTTTTCTTATGCTTGTTTTTTAAGTAGGCTCATTTGGTTGCTGAATTTCGCAGGATTGCTTGATTTCTCAGTCCTCTGAATATCTTTCCAGCAGGGGGAGCTAATTAGCTAAATTAGTTAGCACTCTCTGCTTTTTTTGCAAAACCTAAATCTCTTCATTCGTCGAAAGAACCTCTTTTTGGAGATTACTTAGCTGATTTGTTATGGCAACTTTGTCACATTTTTGTGGGGTTAAAACTCCTTACCCTTCTCTATTCAAAAGAAGCGTGCACTTCCCACAGCTCGATTTCGTGGCTACTGTTCCCTTTGGTTCTGTGCAAAATAAATTGGTGAAGGCTTCTTGTTGTGAAAGAGTGCAGAGAGTGATATGTAAAGCACAAGCAGGTGATGTAGTTGATCCTAAAGAAACCAAGAATGAATCATTTGGTGAGGGTCCCGGTGAATTGACGTGTGTGATGAAGTTTGGTGGTTCATCAGTAGCTTCAGCGGAAAGAATGAGAGAAGTAGCTGATCTTATTCTTAGCTTTCCGGAAGAGAGACCTGTTATTGTTCTCTCTGCAATGGGAAAAACAACAAACAACCTTTTGCTGGTACTTCTTCAAAACCTTTATAAATGATGTTTGAACCTTTAGAATGTGTGTAAATTGTAGGGCTTTTTCTCATTTTTGGTCTGTTTCCCAAAATTAAATACGGACACTAGCTATACAAAACCTATACCCTGATTATGTATATTGCATGTATATTATATGTATATTTATAGTTAATATATAAAACCTATACATTTTTGTTTGCTATTTTGTAAATTAGATCGCCGGAAAACATTGGACTGTAATTATCTCTAAATTTTATATGTATATATGTATTTCAGGCTGGTGAAAAGGCTGTCAGTTGTGGTGTTTCCAATGTTTCTGAACTGCAAGAGTTGGCTTGTATAAAGGAGCTTCATCTTAGGTAAAGATGAGAATCTTCATTACGAATGTTATTTTGTTTCCAGGATCATTCTTCAGCTATTTGTTTTATTCTAATTCCTCATTTTTATGTGCATTACACAGGACAATAGATGAACTTGGAATTGAAAGTTCTACCATTTCAAGTAAGTAATTAGTTGGAGCTCCATTGTCATGTTTGTTATTTCCTCTTTGGAAAGAAAGGGTAGGGGAACACTTGATTTTCCAAGGTTTTAGCATTTTTTTCTCTGCCGGGGTAAATGTTTGGAGTGATGTGGACTGTGAGAAGTCATATGCCGACCCCCACTTTTGTTTGTAAATGTTAGAATGCTAAATTCTTATGAACTTTATTGTTCAAGCCTCTGCCTACTTTATCCAAAGAACTCTAATATTACCCTCCTAATGCCACAATGCTATATTTAGTAAAAGTGTAACTAAATGTACGATTCTCGTGCATCAGAGAAATAGTTTTATGCCTGCATAGTCTTTTTAATCTTCTATAAAATCCAACTTTTATAGGCCCAGAATTGTAATGAGGAAACCTTTGAAGAGAAATAAATGCTACTACTAGTAATGATGAATGAATGTTTTCAGCAGCAGATTTGATGGCCTTTTAATGCTTTATGTTCTTCTATCTGTTGCTGGTATTTAGACCAGACTATCTCAGGAAGTAATTCTCAAATCTGACATTTTGATTGTGCTATATCTTATTGGGAAAATTTGCAGAGCATTTACTCGAACTGGAACAACTTTTGAATGGAATTGCTATGATGAAAGAGTTGACTCCACGAACAAAGGACTACTTGGTCTCCTTTGGAGAGTGCATGTCCACAAGAATATATACAGCATATCTGAATAAACTTGGTGTCAAAGCCCGCCAAGTATGTACCTTTTTTCTTCTGCTATTATTTAGACGAGGCCATTATGTAGTTGTTGGCACCTCATGTATGAAAATACTGATTATTTTCCTTTGGATTTCTTCTGCAGTATGATGCATTTGAGATGGGTATTATAACTACTGATGATTTTACTAATGCCGATATATTGGAAGCAACTTATCCTGCTGTTGCAAAGAGATTAACTGATGATTGGATGAGTAATCCTGCAATCCCTATTGTCACTGGGTTTCTGGGAAAGGTGCTTCTTTTTTTAATTTCTTCATGCATTTATTTTTCGGTTGCTTTACCTTAAGAGTTTGGAGCTCCTGATGACAATGTTCTGTGTATCCGACTGAAGGGTTGGAGGACTTGTGCTGTGACTACACTAGGTAGGGGTGGTAGTGATTTGACTGCTACAACAATTGGTAAAGCATTAGGATTACGTGAAATTCAGGTTACTAGTTGGTCACTGAACCTTTAATATACTATTTTTATTAATTGCTTTCAAACAAAGTATGATATTGCTGCCTAGATCTGAATATCTTTTTCATATTACTGACAGGTCTGGAAAGATGTTGATGGTGTTTTGACATGTGATCCCAACATATATCCACGCGCAGTCTCTGTGCCATATCTAACTTTTGACGAGGCAGCTGAACTTGCATACTTTGGCGCACAGGTAATGTTAGGTGTTTCACAAATTATTTTCATCCTGGATACGCCAATTGTGTAGCTTATCTTAGGCCCCGTTTGTTTTATTAAGATTAGACAACTGAATCTGAATATACACATGAATATTAAAAGATGTATTAAAGATCTGAATACTAAATAATCAAGAATTATTTGTTTTTTCAACATCTGAATATATAAAACTTTGTCCCTTTAACTCGTCAGCCTGATCTGAAGATTCATAGTTTGTAAAATCAAGAGGGTCCATCGTACCTGAAGCCATAAAGTAATATGTGGAACATTTAACTTGTCTATAGAACTTCTTTCTTGACCAGTTTATTTGACAATTTGATGTGGCATTTGGTGGACGAGTTTGAAAAGGATTACTGTATATAAGTTGCAATTTTCTAACCAATTGTTAAAAGGTCCAGGCAACCTATCCTTTAATAAAAAGGATATCAAATCGAGGTTGAAAGATCATGGAATATTTATCTTGGCAAGAATTAAGTGACAGCTTCCAGCCAACTAAAAAGAATCGTCAAAGTAAATACCATTTCCTACCAAAAAAGTTACTACTATCTAGAGGTGGGCGTTCGGTTCTTCGGTTCAGTTCTTCAGAACTTTGGTTTTCGGTTCTTCACTGGTGCAACTTGGCTTGTTTTTTCTAATTCGGTTCGGTTCTTTGGTTTTAAAATAAGGCATGAATGCTCCATAGAAACCAAGGTAAGTTATAAGTTACAACTTATAAGTTATAAATGCTCGAAACTCACAGGAGTTAAGCCCCTCACCCCATGCAACAACTTTACGATATTCCATCCCCGCAAACAAATGAAGTATGAAATACCCAGGCTGAAGCTACTGCTTAGTAAACTTACGTTCTTCCATGCTCCAAACCGGACAGTAAACTGTTTGTTTGTGGGCATCTATGGGGGTGGGGGAGGGGGGAGATGCGTGCTACACGGGAAGGTCCACAAGGCTAAAGTGACTTCAAGTTATAGATATGTCATGAACAAAAAGTTCGGTATTTTGTACCTGTATAACAAAAAGTTCAAAACCGAAATACCGGGACTTTAAAACCGAATACCGAACTTTAAAAAAAAATTAAACTGAGAACGGACCGGAATACCGAATTAATCCGGTTCTGTCCAGTTTTTTGGTATTTATGCCACACACACACACACACACACCCAACTATAACTACTACTGATTGAAGGTTTATCCATTTTGGACAACCTAAAATGAAGATTAGATGACATAAAATGGGCAGTCTAAGTGTATTTAGAATAGCTATGCCGCTCCCTTGATTCTTTTGCTCTCTGAAATGTTTCTACAGGTCCTTCATCCACAGTCCATGAGGCCTGCTAGAGAGGGTGATATTCCTGTTCGGGTTAAAAACTCATATAATCCTAAAGCTCCGGGTACTCTCATTGTTAAAACAAGAGATATGAGTAAGGTTAGAGGTTATTGTTTTTCTTACTAAATCATTTATCTGCAGAAATAATTAAAAAAACTAACTTGCTTTTGTTCCCTCCATGCTTGCAGGCGGTACTTACAAGTATTGTTCTGAAACGAAATGTAACCATGTTGGATATTGCGAGTACCCGTATGCTTGGCCAATTTGGCTTCCTTGCAAAGGTAGTAGAAGTAGTCAAATCACCTTTTAGTACTTTGCCCTGAAGTCACCTTTTAGTACTTTTTGTTAAAGACCTTTTAGTACTTACCTTTTCAGGTTTTCTCCATATTTGAAGATTTAGGGATATCTGTTGATGTTGTTGCAACAAGTGAAGTTAGTATTTCCTTGACACTGGATCCATCAAAACTTTGGAGCAGAGAACTAATTCAGCAGGCAAGCGTACGATTTTTCTTCTTAATTTATTCACGGCATCAACAAAATTTCAACTTTCCAGTCAACACACAATCTATTTTCAAGTGTTCACTACCAGTTTTCAAATTGTCTCAACTCTCGTATGCTCATATGTTCCATACATGTGCCTGATTTCATTTGTTTCATTTTAAGGTGCTTTCTAGTTGTGTGTTTTAACATGTAGTTACTGAATTATGCAGGAGCTTGATCACGTTGTAGAAGAACTTGAGAAAATTGCAGTTGTGAATCTACTTCAAAACAGATCAATCATCTCTCTGATTGGGAACGTCCAGAGGTCCTCCTTGATTCTGGAAAAGGTGCTTTGAGAACGCTTATCTCTGACCTTTATAATCCTCGTAGACATTTATTTAGTGACCAGCAGAGCAGAATTTCCATTTGTTTATTATTCCAACAGTTGTTTCTGTAGTATAGAATTACTATTGCATGGTTAATTTAGCTCAATGTGCTGCATGATCTAATATCCTGTCTCAAGCTCACTCCACCTAGTTATACCTTTCGACTCCTAAAGTAAGTCTCTTTGCATGATTTATTAACCGGAGTTGTTCCTAGCACTCAAGGCTGTGGCTTAATGGTCAATAAAAGTGGGTTGGGAACCATGAGTCCCAGCAGAGACAAACATTAGGTGATTTCTTCCGATCTGTTCTAGCCTTGATGGACAGAGTTACCTAACTCTGGTACTTGTTGCTGGTGGGAGATGGCAGGTAGGTATCCCATGAAATTAGTCGAGGTGCGTGCAAGTTGGCCCACACATCACGTTTTTTTTTAAAAAAAATTAACCGGAGTTCCTAGCCACCTGTACATTCTTTGAAGTGATAAGTGTTTGGAATGATGTTACATGGCACTTGCATGCAAGTTTCTTTTGCTTTGACATCATTATCATCTTTTTTGCTCTGTCTGCTTTAGTGACTGTATATTTATATGTGCATTAAACGACAGGCTTTTCACGTTCTACGTACCAACGGTGTCAATGTTCAAATGATCTCTCAAGGTGCATCCAAGGTAATCTACGTTATCTTTTTCGGAGTTATATGTAAATCATCCCTACCTGATAAAGTTTATTAGTGCTTTCACGATATCACTCAACTTTTCTTTGTGATCCACAGGTCAACATCTCATTGATAGTAAATGACAATGAAGCGGAACAATGTGTAAGGGCTCTCCACGAAACCTTCTTTGAGAGTAATCTTTCCGAACTAGTCTGGGAAAGTCGATCAGGAAATGGCCATGTTACTACTCCTTTGGCCACATTGGCCAACTGATTTCCTTCAGTTTCTCCATAGTATGAATGTTCTTCCCAATAATTTTTTTGAGGAAATTAACGAAATTTTAGTAGTAGTAGTGCTTTTGGGGTGTGTGGTGCAGCTTTGTCCTTGTAACTTTATTATTTGTAGCATGTAGTCACATTCTATGATCTATCTAAGTTAGCTTTATTATATCTTAATGGAGCAAATTAGCTTACAATGCAAGGAGGTGTTTAGCAAAATGTGCAACTCATTTTGTTTAGCCTACTTAAGTGATCTTGTCTTTGTAAGGCAATGCACTAATTTCCTTATTTCCCATGATAATATGCAAGTGTTTGATAGGATATCTTGGAAACATTAGATTTGCTCTACGTTAATAGTTGGGTTAGATCTATGTCTACCGCTGTTACCAAAATTGCCAGATTTGCTCTTATTGACAAACGGAGAAGGTTTCCCAACAGGTGGTCGTTTTTACGAAGGAAAAGGATCAAAATAACCCTTGAATTATGTGAAATGGTCCACACTTACCCTTTGAACTTATACAACCTATTTCTTGAAGCTTGACATGTTTTAACTGTACAAAAATATTTATGCACAAAATCTTATACATAATAAAAAAAATGGCAGCCCGGTGCACTAAGCTCCTGCTATGCGCGGGGCCTGGAGAAGGGTCGAACCACAAGGGTCTAATTGTACGTAGCCTTGCCTCACATTTCTGCAAGAGGCTGTTTCCACGGCTTGAACTCATGACCTTCTGGTCATATGACAACAACTTTATCAGTTATTTCAAGGCTCCTCTTCAATCTTATACATAATAGAATAAGATTATTAATATGCACACATATTTAGATTGTAAAAATATTATTATTTATCTTTAAAGATCTCTTTGTTAAATCGTTTCATCCAAGTATCAAAATATTAGTTAAGCATGATTATTAATTTAACAAAGATCTCTTTATTTCTTCCTCTAAATATGCAGGTGAACACATAACTGTATTAAGACAGTTTATTTCTTAACCCAGTCGTGTGAGTTACACAAAGAAGCTGTTAGTGTTTAGCTTCTGTTTGTGTCCTTCCGTTAAGTGAACTAAATCTGCTCAACTTTAGCAAACTTGAAGGATGAAATGTGCCTCACATATATGCTTAAAGGATGAAATTGAACTTACCTTCAAACATAAAGGACAATTTTGGTTATAACTTAGTGTCGTTTTGTGAACTTTTGGCGTTAACCCAAAATTGTTTTGCTTTTGCGCGAACACAATAAGTTGACTGTGATTTCCAAATGATAGGCGTTTTAATTACAACTTCTCTGGGTTATCATGTAATAAAGCGATGAACTTCGTTCAAATACAAGCTCACTGGAAAACCAAGAAGAGAAAAGGAAAAATTAAAACATGAAAGACTCATAAGTTCAGCCAACATAATTATTATAAATAACAAAAATTTCGCAGAAACAAGAGTTTGAAGCAAAGTCTCCCTTCAAACTAGATCGATCTCAACTAACGTAAATGAGGATTGGCAAATCCCACTGAGCAAACCGTAAATGATGGAGGAATGCGCGACTAGCTTTCAGGTTCTATGTCTCTCACAGTTGAGCCAAAACTAGAACCTTAGCGTGCTATATCATAAATCTACAACAGCATTTCTGCAATCTGGATGGCATTAAGGGCGGCTCCCTTGCGTATTTGATCACCACAAACAAAGATGTCCAGCCTATATAAAAGAAGACATCAGCTCTGAGGTCCTGGAAAGGAAGTAAAGCATTTAGAGATACTATTTGCCTATAAATCAGTTCTTACCCATAATCTCCATCTTGAGAAACATCACGGCGTACTCTCCCAACTGCAACATCGTCTTTATGGGAAACTTCAAGTGGGGTTGGGAATCGATTACTTGCACGGTCATTAACTACAACTACACCTGGTGCATTTTTAAGAATATCCCTTGCGGTATCCTGCAGACTTAGGAAAAAGCTTAAAGCAATTTACTTAGAGGTAAAGAGAGAGTAAGAGAATGCTTACGGCAAGTATCTCTTTACTCCATGGATCACAAAAAACATAATTAACTGAAACTTTAAGAAGCTTTTGTGAGATGATAAATTGGTTAAATAGATTGTGAAAACTAGTCAATGTTGGTGTTAAACTTGGTAGTACAGTAACACCCAAACATTTCCAGTTGATCCACCAATACTAATCAAAAACGAGAAATAATCTCTTTCTTTCCCATGACGACTAGTAACAAAAAAATGGCAGAATTTGTTGACTGATTTCTCGTGATTGTCATTTTAACACAAGATTATAGAAAAGCTAAAATTTATTGTTATGTAAAGCTACTTTAGCCATCCCATTGCATCGTTCAATCAGCAGAGTTGAACTCATCAAATAGATATTTATAGCCAATAAGCTCAACATTCAATACATTTCACAATGCACAAACAAGCACCCCATGTGACAAATTTTGTAATTTTTCTAACTACTATGCAAGGACTTCAAATATTACTGTGGTCCAACACCACTTGAATGCACAAACAAAAATATGATATGCTGAATGGAACTGTTGGATATGATTAATTTTGAGAAATTATTTTTTTCTTCTTTTTGAGGAAGAACTGTTGGATATGATTATTTAAAGCAACAATTTTACTCTGTCATTACTCATTACTAATTGATAGTACATCTTCCTTTGCACTGCATTACACGAACTTGGACCTTTTGGCCAATTGGACCTATGTTATAACAACTTTAATGCATTCAGAATAAAATAAACAAGTTCAATGCCTAAACAATACTGAAGTTAGAAAGGAACAGTTTGTATAAAAAGCAAAAGGAATAATTTATTAGGACAGGAAGATAAATAACAAATGATTTGCTGTAAGTTTAGCATACCTCATCAACGGGATTCTCAAATTGAAGATTCACGCTCTCAGCATGTGCACGCATAACAGGAACACGTATACATGTTGCAGTAACCTTGACATCCATGTCATTCTGGTAACAAGCAGAATGAGTGAGTTAATACAATAGATGGCCAATTATTTTACTCTAGTCTCTGGGACCAAAGATGAGCATTAAGTGCCAAGGTCTTAAAATAAGTAACTTACCCATATTTTTCTTGTTTCTTTGACCAGCTTCATTTCCTCTTCATTATAACCATTGGGTTGAACAGGTGCATTATGTGAGAAAAGATTAAACGCATACTGCATAATGTTGTAATAGAAGCAATTAGATTGCACTGCATTTCATTTGTTATTTAAGAAATGAGGTGAGCATTGATAAGGGAAATCGCAAGAAGAGACCTGCTGGTTAAAGATATTGCAGGTTGGTTCTTTGCCCTCCAGGACCTATTGTGTACAAGGCAACATCCAGAAAGCAAATCATTATGACATTTAATTAGTAAACCTACAATCACTAGATATATTAAGCCATGGAAAATATAGGAAGCATAGTTAAAACCTCACGCGTCTGCTACACTAGCTCTTCCATTGCAGCAGCACCGGCACCACTAGCTGCCTGATATGTTCTAACAACCATGCGTTTGACCTGAAAATATTCATATCTACATAGGATGTATAAAACTGAACTGAGTTGGTTCCTAGACTAAAAATCGGTTGGTTCTAAGGGTCTCCACAACTACCATGGAGATGGATGTTGAAGATAAAGATGTGCCAATTAGAATGGCAAATTTTTCTCTGTTGAATAAGTGTACACTTACCAATAGATTTCGCTCTCAAGTCTCATGGTTACAGCAGAAAATAACAAAAAGAAAAATGTATCTTATTGTGTGGTAATTCCTTCTAAATATTCCCATTTGTTTCTATCTTAAGAATCAGCCACTCCATAGATAAAAGAAATTCAATCTTCTGTTTTCATAGAAAATAGCCAGAGCCTAAACCTTGTGATTATCTATATGCACAGTGGTGCTATAATTTCATTTAAGAAAAACTACTTTTTTTGATAAGACAGAAAAGAGAACTATGTCTATCTTAGTTTGCAATATATAACCACTTCAAATCTCAGATAACTTTTTTTTACGAATCCTCTAAATGTAGTTGTAAATAAAACGGGATGAATACGGAATATTTCATATGCCGACCAAAGTTAATTTGGAGTAGCAATTACCACAATCTGTAGCACATTGTTCGTAAGTCTGCCATCGAGGCTTAGGCAAATTGAATAATACTCCCTCAGTCCCAATTTATGTGGCACCATTTCCTTTTTGGTCTGTCCCAAAAAGAATGTCACATTTTTATATTTAGAAATAATTTAACTTTATGAGGTGATTTACAGCCACAAATTTATATAAGACTTACTTTAGACCACACATTTCAAAAGTCTTCCTTTCTTTCATAAACTCCGTGCCAAGTCAAATGGTGCCACATAAATTGGGACGGAGGGAGTATCACCTAGTATCTTTTGCTTCCACTGGGACTTGAACCTAACCTCATGGCATGGTGCCCTTTCTACTTCATTAACCACTAACCACTAGGCCACACCATTAGTTGTTGTACATTGTTCACATATAAAATTTAAAGGAGGAATTGCATGTTATATCAAACTACAAAGGACATGGAAGATCTAATTCTCAAATTACCCTAAAGTTCCTTAGATTTTCCACTGGCATACAAATATCTAAACAAACTAAAATGACATAAAAAATCTAATTGTCAAATTAACTGTACATCAAACAATTTCTATTAGGAAAACTATAAAACTTGAAAGAATAGTAGAAGGCTTGAGGCGTGTGGATACACTGTTTTTAAGGATATTTCGCCCACACAATGAATATAATAAATAATTAGGCGTATCCCCCATGATTCAACAAGTTCTTCCAGTTTATAACTGGAGCAGAAACAACAATTTTAAAAAAGTAACTCAACAAGAGAAAGCACAGAGCAGATAGAAAAAGTTGCATCTTTTGTGTTCGCCAAAGTAGTGCATATATAGGCATAGACTCAAACAGCTAGTATTGAAGACAGTGAATTTTGTACGGGCTGTTAAGACTCCTTTAAATGTAAGACTAAATAACCTACTAAATAAGTAGATTAAAAAATAATATTTCAAAAGGGAAGTACTTCCAAACAAATGATAGGCATTCCCTTTTGAGATACCACTAGCTTTTTGGAAAGCTTTTCCAAACAATGATTTGAGTCTCAAATAATGAAAAAATTTCTCTTTTGAGATACCAGTAGTTTTCCCCCACATTCTCTCCGCTACTACGCCAAACAAATCTACAAGTAAAATAAAAGTAAAGCACAATAATCTATGTCTCAAATTAACCTATTCCAAACTAGACATTCTGTACACTTTCTACCGACATATCCATCCTCAAATTAAAAGTTCTTTAACCAAGCATTCTCCAAATTTTATACTAACACACAGATCTCTAAACAACAAAAAGGACATGAAACATCTAATTCTAAGATTAAGTTATCTAAACAAGAGGTTCTCTTCATTTCTACTATTCCATACATTTCAGTTTATGCGAGACATTTTTCTTTATAGTCTATTATAAAAAGAATGGCACACTTCTGAATTATAAGCAATTAACTTTACACTTCTCATATATGAGAAACTATATAACTAAACAAATGTTATGGAATGTGTAATCTTATGGCAATGTTCTAAACTACAAGTTTCAAAAATCTTTATTTCTTTCTTAAACACCGTAGTTCAAACTATGTCGCATAAATTGGAACCGAAGGTAGTAACTTTTAATCTCTAAACATACTAGGCAAACACGAAAGATCTAAATACACCATATTCAGTACTATTCTTATACATAGTAAACCATATTCTAATACACCATATTCATTACTATTGCTAGTCTAATACACCTTATTCATTTAATACAACAAACCAAACAGTCGATAAAAAATAATGTCGGCATAACTAATCCCTACATTAGTAATACGTGTTATACAATACTTACTATTCTTATGCACCCTACCAAACGACCCCTAAAGGTACTAGGAAAAACACGAAAAATACTAACTCTCACCTTAGCACGACGATGGAGAGGAGTAACAGCCATCAAGCAAATAATAGTCGAACAATTCGGATTAGCAATCAGCGCTCCTTTTCCCGAACCAAGCTTAACATGCGCCATTGCTTCAGGATTCACTTCCGGAATCACAAGAGGAATATTTTCATCCATTCGAAAAGCCGAGCTATTATCCACCACAATAGTTCCTTTTTGAGCCGCTAACGGTCCAAATTTCTTACTAATTGAACCACCAGCACTGAACAATGCAATATCTATACCTTCGAAACTATCCTCAGTTAGTTCTTCAATAGTATAATCTCTGTTTTCAAATTTCATTGATTTTCCAGCTGATCTCTTGCTCGCGAGGAGTTTGAGTGAACGGTAAGGAAAGTTACGGTCGGAGAGAACGGAGAGAAACTCTTGACCGACGGCGCCGGTAATACCGACGATGGAGACGGATGGACCGGTTTCCTGGAGAGACATACGGACGCGGAAAGGAGAGGAGGTGGAGCGTGGTAGAAGAATGGTGGATGTCGCGGTGGCGCCGCCGTTGAGGAAATGGTTGTGGCGGAGAGATAATGTCGGAGTGTTCATTTTTTCGCTAAGTGGCGGCGGTGGATGGCGGCGGAAATGAAAAAGAAATGTCAGTTAATTAGGTAGGGTTTTATTAAAGAGGAAAAATGGATTACGTTTAAGAAGCCACGTAAGCAACGTCTCCTCTCTAGGGGTGGTGGGGACAAAGAGGAGAGTTGTTTTTCGGTTTTAAAAGATTGTGGGCCGTTAGGTTGTTGTCTAAGCCCAGCCCACAATATTGTATTTCGTTTTTCTTTGTTCTTTTTTCGTTAGTTTATATTAATTATGATACCGGTGTTTCACCCTACTATTTAAGTTATATTCAATACTTTCAAATTATTTAACTTATAGTATTGACAAATTCTTCCTAGTTATTGTACTATAGTGAAAATGATCATTGTTGAAAATAATTATTATTGCAAGCTTGAAGAATTGGGTATTGAATTTCGGATTTGAAAAATAAATTTATATCCAGTGTTGTTGGAAAAGCTTAGAATATTCTCGATTTCAATCATACATGTTGCAAACTTCAGACATTGGTACTTGATAGTTCAGACTTCAGATATGTATAATTTGGGATAAGCTAGCTAAATTTCAGTCGCGTATGTTTAAAATTCAAATAAAATAGCTGAAGTTTGCTTGCACTTGCAATATGTTAAACTTCAAATAAAATTTATATTCTCGTGAATTTTACAACTTAATCACGTTGATTCTGAACTTTGTCTAAATTATAAAAAACTTCAAACATAAGTTTAGGACCAACTAATCTAAATGCTCAACTTATAAACTTACATGTGGCGTTTTAAAATTTATGAAACATATTTTAACAACTCGTTTAACATTCTATTTCACCAATGGCATGTAAACTAAATTAAATCTTTATTACTAATTCAATTATCGTATAAAATTGGTAATTTGCATAAAAACAATACGTTTGTGCTACTATTTAAATATTGTCCTGGGTTTTAATATTTGCATAAAAATGACCTTTTTAAGTTTAATAATAAATCTCAAACTTAAATACCTTTAAGTTGAACGACATAGATGGTAAAGTGACGCCAACAATTGTGGCAGACAAATCATGACAAATCGATAAGACTTATACTATATTCAACTTAGTTCTCATATTGAATCACTCACATACTCTGCCATATTATCATTTTTTCAAGTTTTTCTCATGGGACGGAGTACCTCAACTAAACTTATTTCATATATTTCTTTATATACCACTTCTTTATTTATTTCATTTCACTCATGATATCTCACTTTTTTGTACAATAGATCATTAGTAAACTTAGTTGATTGTTTCAATTTATGTGAACTTAGTTGATTAATAGGCACGTAGACATTTACCACTTAATTATAATCCGTCCTAAAGAAAATGTCTATCTTTTTTATATTTAGTAACAATTAAACTTTGAACATATTATGTTACCTTTAATGAGGTAATTTCTAGTCACACAAATTTTTATGACTTGTTTTAGATACAAGTTTTAAAAGTTTTCATTTTCTTCTTAAACTTTGTGTCACTCAAACACCTTCATATAAATTAAGACGAGAATACCCCAACTATTTGGGAAGTTTAGAATACCTTATTGCAAATTCACCAATCACCTGGAAAAGAGTCGGGTTGAACTACGGCAGTCGAGTATTACAGAAATATTTCTTGATTTCACTATATGACTTGAAGGAAACTAGATGTAAATTTTTAGCAACATAAATTGATATGTCTATGAAGTTTTTGCTATTCGTTTCCTCTTATTTCCCAGTTATATTATTCCTCTACTTTGTGTTAGTAGTTCACAGCAACATCCTGCAAAAGTACAAGTTTAGCACGCCCGCCATACTCCTCTGGTAAGACGTCTTCACCGACCTCTCTGATGAACTCTTCCTTTTGTTCTTCATTGGTAACAATCCTGATCTGTTTTGATATTAGAAACACTTCAGAGAGTTTTAGAAAATAGCGTTTGATTCAGGCGAAATATGACTAACTCTACTACATGCAATGTTTGATCCAATATAACAGTAATATTTTTGCACCAGTTAAGCATAAAAATATGAGATGTATAGATGCAAAAATGATCAAGATTGCAGAAGCTGATCTAGTATTGACGACTATACATTTACACGTGCATTTTGTTAATCGTTACATGGTTTGATGGGCCATTATGCACGCTGACGTACCTTCTCTTGAGTTGTTTTTTCAAGGAAGCGACATACAAATCTCCATACGGTGACAAAGAACTGTGGCATGTTTAAAAGGTAACAAGTAGCTAAGCGCTCAGGGTAGTAAGCCTGTAGAAAGAAACTGCGTGAAATGTAGCTAGCAACATCAATATAACACACGTAATATAAAGAACTGAACATTATATCAGCATTCCAGTGTGGCCTTCATCAATTTGTCAAGTATATAGCTACTAATTTGTCTAAATCAAGATTCAAGAGCTTACGAGGAGCAACAATTTTTGACCAAAATTTTCAGAGATTTTGAGTTAGTGGAGCATATCCAAACCATTCGTTACACCAACGGTATCTCATAGCTATGTTGCTCAGGTCCTCCATAAATATTGCCCGAGACAGAGCCAGTATTTGAAGCTTGTGGGTTCGGGTTCTAATTCTTTAAAGTTATTGGGTTCTAAATTAATATTTTGTACATATTTGACAAAAAAATTAATAAAAATATATGGTTTGGACCAAAGCTACTGGGTTCGGCCGAACCCACGTCCGAAGGGCTAGCTCTGCCCCTGAATATTGCCCCACTCATGTTTGATCCTCCAAAAAACATAGCTCTTGCAGGATCCGACACACATCTGGCCGTATGTTTGAAGAGTCTGAGCAACATAGCTCATAGTGCATGCAAACCAAAGCCTTAACTATAGGTCAGATGTGAAGTTCAATACTGGCTACATAAATACCGGTTAATCTTGACTCTTTGAGCTGTTTTATAGCTGGCAAGAGACGTATAAGGTTCTCGATTTCTATTGAACATTGTCAATGGTACAAGAATTATGTCTATTTTCATAACATTGATTATGTACGTCTCTATATTAATTGGTTTGTGTACTATAAAAAGACAAAGGAATTACCTGTAAAAACTGAAAACCAGTGATTAATCCACGAGCATCAACATTGCTATAGGTAATATTCTGGAGATCAAGAATACCAATAAGCTTCTCATTTCCTATTTCTCTACCTTTGAAAGAACTGAAAAAAGCACAAAGAGGTCCATGTTAGAAATGAAACCACGATTTTCAGTACAAAAAAAACATATTTGGAGAGATAAACAGCTGAGGAACCCATGAGTCTGAAAGTCGCAAAACCTCCAGTGGCATAACTCCTACTGGAAACACCATGCTATTTAACATATCACTGTAATTATCTACTCCCTCTGTCCCAATTTATGTGGCAACATTCGGATTTCGCGAGTCAAACTTTTAAATTTTGATAGTACATTCGGACATGAAATTTTTAATTTTTTTGAAATAAAATTACATATTTGAAAACTAAGTAGAAAGTAGTATAAGTCACAATAATTGGCAATTCAAAATATTTATAAGGCATATGAAAAAATTGCAGTCAAAGAAAAACTCGGCAGACACTCGAAATCTGAAAGACCAACTACAACAACATATCCGGTGTAATCCCACAAGTTGGGTCAAGGGAGAGTGGTGTGTACGCAGCTTTACCCCTACCTTGTGAAGGTAGAGAGGCTGATTCCAATAGACCCTCGGCTAAAGGTGCCACATAAATTGGGACGGAGGGAGTATCAAGTATTTCAAGGACGGGCAAAATTTACTGGTCCTGGAATACAATCAAGAGCAAATAACGGTTGTGATTTCCAAAATCTGATATCGCAACAATGCTGCAATCTGGAAATCTGACGAGGCCTTCATTTGGAGAAGCTAGACTAATCAACTACGCATAAGAATTCCAAAAACACGTGACTGACCACGCACATACCGTCGTCAATTGATTCACCAAATGAAACCTACAACCTAAATTTCCTATCCTTAGATCCAAGGTGATAATCAACCAGAGATTTTGATCAAATGAAATTCTGCTCCAAAGATAAATTTACCAGGTAACATTATACGACAGTGTCTGTAATATAAAGACGTAACTAGCGTCTCGTCTCTTCTATGCTTGTACCCATTTCATCGTTCCAATCCCGCATCCACATAACATAGGAGCACGGGAAAATGATAGAGAATTTCATTCTAATAAGATGCTAAGCCACTTTTAGGTTCTTATAGCTGCCCCTTTTTTTTCATAAAATTGACAAGGTATAGCTTATGCTGCAACCACATACAATGTGTTTTAACATTTCATAAGAAACCGTAGTGTCATGCTCCTCCTAATCTATCAAATCTACCGCATCAGATAACAGGAGAGGTATAATTCCTCTGTACTTTCATTTTGTGCCCTTTTAAATATCACTATCACTCCCCATGCAAAATAGGAAGTCCGTACCTTAATGCAATCCTCTTGCTTAGATAGCATTATGTCACTAAGCAGTTTATCATTATCATCATTTCTTGGACAAGTAAGAGAAGAAGGTTTCCGTCATTACTTCATTCCACGTTGAATAGGCAGATACCAAAGTGACTAATGTTGAGTTGTGGAGCCTAATTCACCGCCGACACTATGAAGACACTACGTAGAGTGTGGAACGTTGATCGACTTGAGCGGTCAGGTCGACGTGGGGTTGGAAAGGGGGTGGTAAACCCCCTCCCTCCCGGGGGAGTAGAGGGCAGAGCCCCTTGAAAATTTTATAATGTAATGTTATTTAGTGGAGGGTATTTTGAGAATTTTAGGCTTGTATTATGTTCGCCCTAGTTTTTACTATACATATAAACTAGGGCGCCGTTTTTCTTTCTAAGAGTGGTTGAAAAAGAGAAAGAGATAATTATAAACTCAAAACTCCATTATAGTAAAAATGCAGCGTCAAAGTGGACGTAGCTCTCGCATTGAGGGTGAACCACTATAAATCTGTGTGTGTTATTTGTTCTTCGCTTATTTACTGTTTTTCTGATTAGGTATTATTTGGGACGTAAATACTAACAACTAAAACAACAAAATATATAAGTAGCATGTAAAAGGATCTATAATCCCAAATAAGCGCACACACAATCTCCTGAACGGTATATTTAGTTTTGAGAATAGTAGGAAAATAATGCCCAACAAAGCACCATCATAACATGTCTGTTCATACAATATTCTAGTCAAACATATGCATCTATTTCTCTCAAATCACAAGCACTTACGCTTCATTCAAAGAAGGAGGAGGATAAGACTTAAACAAAGAGGAAACAAATGTTACATACACTAATAGAATATTTTCACAATAATTAATTGTACATCTCCTATATTAGGTAAAATTATATTTCTCTGGTAATTAGGATTGATTAGTTACCTAGTTTGTAGCAAAGTAAATATTTCTGTAACACTATATATATTGTAAATCATTAATGAATAAAATCAAGAAGAATATTTCCTACATGGTATCAGAGCCCAGGGAAAGATCCTAAACCCTAAACTTTTCTCTCAATACCGTCGCCCCCCCCCCCTTTCCTTGCGCCGCCGGCCTCCCTTCTCCGTCCAACAACCATGTCTGACTTGAAATCCAATTTTCACCCAGCCCTTGCTATCTCCAACATCAAATCTCATATGTCCATCACTCTTGAGATGGAAAAAGTCTATTATGCGACATAGGCAGAACTCTTTAAAATCCATTGTCGCTCACACCGGGATATACATCACATAATTCCGTCGGAAAAAGGCAAGGAGAAGGTGTCGAAGACCAATGATGAGAAGGAATTATGATTGACCCTTGATGCAATGGTGCTCCAGTGGATCTACGCCACAATCTCGAGTGATTTACTACATACTATTCTTGAGCCTGATTCCACGGCTATGGAAGCTTAGGAACGTTTACATGACATATTTCAAGACAATAAGAATTTCAGCGCTGTCACACCTGAGCAAAAATTTTCCACCACTGATATAGCGGATTTTCCCAATGCGTCCGCATACAGTCAACGACTCAAAGTTCTGTCAGACCAACTCAAGAACGTCGGAGCGCCGGTAACTTAATAATCGGCTCGTGTTACAAATGGTTGTCGGCCTTACTGACGCATATAGTGGAGTAGGTACGCTCATCCGTCAAAGCAATCCCCTTCCGACATTCTACCAAGTCCGTTCTATGCTCATTCTCGAAGAAGCGGGTTTTGCCAAGAAGATAGCCACCGTGTCTAATTTCGCCTTGGTTGTCGCTCCGTCCGATGAGAATTCGTCACAATTTGAAAATTTGCCGCCAAATCGTGGCCAGAAGGGCCGAAAAGGAGGTAACGAGAGAAAAAACCGTGGTGGTGTAAAAGGCGGCGGCAACCGCCGTAGTGAAGGTGGCGGCAGAGTCGGCGGCCAGCAGCAATAGCCAACCCAGTGGCAACCGCCAGCCCAGTGGAGCAGTGGGACGGTACCGTAGGCCTAGCAGTAGGCCTGGGCCGTGCCTCCCTACCAATTCCCCGCGGGAAATTGGGCCAGGCCAGCAACCCAGGCACAACGGACCAGCTTGCAGGCCCAGTGATCCGGTGCGGGAATCCTTGGGCCATTGCCAAGCCAGTGGCAGCAGGCCCACTCGACAGTGGCGACCCCGACAGATATTGAGGCCGTGATGCACTCTCTTAGGCTTACTCCGCCCGACGCAAATTGGTACATGGACACCGGTGCAACGTATCATATGACGTCCTCATAAGGTAATCTCTCGTCCTATTTTAATTTGAGCAATAATCGTGGTATAATTGTCGGAAATGGTCATTCAATTCCAATTCGTGGTTATGGTACTACAAACTTGTCTCCCCCTAACCCACCGTTAATTTTGAAAAATATCCTTCACGTAACTCAATTAATTAAAAACTTGATTTCAGCTAGAAAATTTACCACTGATAATTGAGTTTCTGTTGAATTTGATCCTTTTGGATTTTCCGTGAAGAATTTTCAGACAGGGATGCGTCTAATGAGATGTGATAGTCGGGGCGAGCTTTATCCAATCACCACAACCACATATCAAGCCAAATTACCATCCACTTTTGCAGCTTTAGCTACTTCTTTATGGTATGAACGTTTGGGTCATCCGAGAGCATATATTTTTGCTTCCCTTAAACAAAATAAATTTATTGAGTATACTAGACCTTGTAGTTCTCATGTTTGTCACTCTTGTTCTCTTGGAAAACATGTTAAGTTGCATTTTGTTGCTTCTAAGTCTCGTACTGTTATGCCTTTTGATATTATTCATAGTGATATTTGGACCAGCAGGAGGAGACTTGGAGCACTTTCACGTGATGATGGGGCTGCACCAGTATCAGCTCTTAGCCCATTCCTATTTGCCTTGGTGATGGATGGACTAACGCGACAAATCCAATGGAAGGTGCCATGATGTATGTTATTCGCAGACGACATAGTCCTGATTGATGAGACTCGCAGCGAAGTGAACGCTAAGCTGGAGGTTTGGAGACAGACTCTGGAGTCTAAAGGGTTCAGGCTAAGTAGGACCAAGACAATACTTAGAGTGCAAGTTCAGTGACGGGAGCGACCTTGAGACAGGTGTCGAGGTGAGGCTTGGTACTCAGGTCATTCCAAAAAAAAGGAGCTTTAAGTACCTCGGGTCTATTATCCAAGGGAATGGAGAGATTGATGACGATGTCACACATCGTATTAGGGCAGGGTGGATGAAATGGAGGCTCGCATCTGGAGTCTTGTGCGATAAAAAGTGTCACCAAAACTTAAAGGCAAGTTCTATAGGGTGGTGGTTAGACCGACTATGTTGTATGGGGCGGAGTGTTGACCGGTCAAGACTTCGCACACCCAAAAGATGAAAGTTGTGGAGATGAGGATGTTAAGATGGATGTGTGGGCATACAAAAAGGGATAGAATTAGAAATGATGATATCCGGAGACAGAGTGGAAGTGGCATCGGTGGAGGATAAGATGCGGGAAGCTAGGTTGAGATGGTTCGGGCACGTGCAGAGGAGAGACACAAATGCCCCAGTACGGAGGTGTGAGAGGTTGGCTATGGACATGTACAAAAGGGGTAGAGGTAGGCCGAGTAAGTATTAGAGAGAGCTGATTAGACGGGATATGACGCAGGTGCAACTCACTGAGGACATGACCTTAGATAGGGGGGTTATGGAGGACACGTGTTAGGGTAGAAGGGTAGTAGGTAGTCCAGCGTAGTCCTACCTACACTTACAAACTAGGACTACGCTTACAAACTGGTAGTTGTAGTATTATTATTGTAGGCTCGCTTAGCTTATCATACTAGTAAGCACAGTATTGTCTTATAGTCCCTTGTCGTTCGATTTATGCTGCTATGTGTATCTTGTTTGTCTTATTTACTTGCATTAGTTATTGCTTCCTTTTGCTTCTTTTTTTTTCTCCAGAATTCGCTATCATGACTTACGCACTTTGTTTGTCGTATTTTGCTTGGGCTTGTGCTTTGTCTTGAGCCGAGGGTCTCTCGGAAACAGCCGCTCGACCTACCAAGGTAGAGGTAAGGTCTGTGTACACTCTACCCTCCCGAGACCTTACATTGTGAGATTTCACTAGGTATGTTGTTGTATATTTGGACATCTCCCGTTTTGAGCTCTTCGGGCAATCAATATTATCTTCTGTTGTTGGATGATTACTCTAATTTTTTGTGAACGTTTCCTTTGTCTAAAAAATCACAATTTTTTCCATATTTCTATCCGTTAGAGCATAGATCCACACTCAATTTGAACGGGATATTAAAAATATTCAGTGTGACAATGGTAGAGAATTTGATAATGAGCCTTTTTGGGATTTTTGCAAAACTAATGGTTTGTCGTTTCGTCTCTCGTGTCCACATACATCATCTCGAAATAGAAAAGCAGAAAGAAAAATTCGAACCATTAACAATATTGTTAGAACCTTACTTGCTCGTGCATCTCTACCACCATCCTTTTGGCATCATGCGTTACAAATGACAACCTATCTTTTGAACATACTTCCGAGCAAATAAATAGTCTACCAATCCCCACTCAAAATTTTATACCTAAGGGACCCATCATATTCTCATTTACGAATTTTCGGGTGCTTATGCTATCCTCTCTTTCCTTCTATTACCATCAATAAACTTCAACCCCGGTCAACTCCGTGTTTTTTTTTGGGATATCCATCAAATCATCGTAAGTCGTCACGTAATTTTTGATGAAACAAATTTTCCTTTAGCCAAATTACATTGTTTCGGGCCTCCTACGTATGAATTTCTTGATGACATCATAGCCGTGCATTTGATCCATAAATTAGCCTCCCAAACAGGCCCAACATGTCCCAGTGTCTCGGCCTAAATACCAAGCCCCAACGACGGCTGGCCCAGCTGAGCCTTTCGCAGGTAGCCCACTGCCGAGAGGCCCAATGGCGAGCAGTCCGCTGGGTCTCGGCCCACCATCCGACTCGGGCAGCCCACCGTCACTCTCATCTGGCCCGACTCCAATTCCGGCCTAACGGCCTGTCACTCGTAGTCAACACGGGATTTTTAAGCGAAACAAAAAATACGCTCTTCACACTCATGTTGCCAAGTCATCGTTGCCCCGTAATCCTGTGTCTGCCCTTAATGACCGGAATTGGAAAATGGCTATTGATAATGAATTTAATGCTCTTATTAATAATAGGACATGGAATTTGGTACCCCGTCCCTTGATGTTAATGTGATTCGGTCTATGTGAATTTTTAGTCATAAAGAAAAATCTAGTGGTACATTTGAGTGGGGTGATGGAAGACTCAACAGATTGGTGTGGATTGCGGTGAGATTTTCAGTCCGGTGGTCAAACCGACAACTATCAGGACGGTCCTTAGTCTAGCTCTTTCGAAGGCATGGCCGCTTCATCAGCTTGATGTCAAAAATGTCTTCCTGCATGGAGACCTCAATGAAAAAGTGTACATGTATCAGCCCATGGGGTACAGAGACCCTACTTATCCTGATCATGTGTGCTTGCTGAAGAAATCATTATATGGGCTCAAACAAGCTCCTAAGGCCTGGTACAAAATGTTTGCAGATTATGTTTCACATATTGAATTTTCTAACAGCAAGTCTGATCATTCTCTATTCATCTACCGTCAGGGTAATGATATTGCTTACATTCTTTTGTATGTGGATGATATTATCTTAACTGCCTCATCTGATGCCCTTCGCAAGTCTATCATGTCACTGCTTGGCTCTGAGTTTGCAATGAAATATCTAGGGCCACTGAGTTACTTATTGGGGATAGCTGTGACACGTCATGCGGGTGGTTTATTTTTATCCCAAAACAAGTATGCAACAGAGATTATTGAACGAGCTGGCATGTCATCGTGTAGGTCGTCTGCCATCTGATAGAGGATCACATACATAATCTCAAATGCACTGTGCGTTATATTCAGGGTACTCTCGATCATGGCTTGGATTTATATCCGTCTTCGACAACCACTCTTATTTCATACACAAATGTCGATTAGGGTGGTTGTCCGGATACCAGACGCTCCACGTCTGGTTATTGTGTATTTCTTTGTGATAATTTGGTCTCTTGGTCCTCAAAACGGCAAGCAACCTTGTCCAGATCCAGTGCCGAAGCAGAATACCGAGAAGTTGTCAATGTGGTGTCTAAATCTTGTTGGCTACGGAACCTCTTTTAGAGCTCCACTGTCCGTTTCCGAAGGCGACAATGATTTATTGTGATAATGTTAGTGCAATTTATCTCTCAGAGAATCCGGTTCACCACCAATGCACTAAACATATTGAGTTGGATATTCACTTTGTTCGCGAAAAGGTTGCTCGTGGACAAGTACGTGTCTTACATGTCCCGTCACGTTATCAGATTGCCGACATCTTTACAAAAGGTCTTCCGCTGATTTTATTTGAAGACTTTCGGGACAGTCTCAGCATATGCTGACCTCCCGCTTCGACTGCGGGGGTGTAATAGAATATTTCCACAATAATTAATTGTACATCACCTATATTAGGTAAAATTATATTTCTCTTGTAATTAGGATTGATTAGTTACCTAGTTTGTAGCAAAGTAAATATTTTTGTAACACTATATATATTGTAAATCATTAATGAATAAAATCAAGGAATAATATTTTCTACACTTTCTAGTGTAAGCTCCGCTCCCATCCAGAATGTCCTATCTCTCTCTCTACACCCTCTCTCTATACACCCTCTCTATATCTCTGGGTGTGTAGAAATATTAGCACAAATCTCTCCTTTCCTTTTCTCTCAAGCGCTTGCTCAAAACAGCCACTTTGTTTTATGTAAAGCAAAGCAAAGTTAATATTACCAAGTCTAGAAGTAGTATGTCAAGTGCAATTTTCCAAATGGTAAAAGAGCAACATGGAAAATGGTACCTTGCAATTGTTTTGTCTAGCAGATGAACCACGAATTCTGCATAAGAGGCGAATGTGTCAATACTAACTTTATCGTTAACAGTAATCATTAACATCCTACAGAAAGAAGAAGAAAAGAATTAAAAGGATTGATTCAAGAAATCTCCTTATTAATAAAAAAACATTTATATTACCAGAGATAGGGTGCATATGAGAGAACGAGATACGATTCATTTACCAGACTGCAACTTGATAAACATTATATATTATTGCTGTTTTTGGTTTAAATGCATTAAACAATGTTCCTTAATAGTTCAGAACAGTATTTTCAGAATTTAAGAGGTTCGCATATCCCTTTTTTACTGTCATTTCACCAAGTAGGAAGTTCACCTTTAGTAGGGTGTTTAAAGGACTGACATAAAACAAGAATCAGCTATAGAAGAAGGGCAGAGCAACTTTCTATATATAGCGAACATTAATTTATTGCATGGCGGAATAAGCCAACAGAACCACACACCTAGACAACCATATTGAGCTTTGAGGCCTTTCAAATTTCATTATCAGTGCGAAAAGATATTTTTTCACTAACCTATTAACACAAAAAATAGGACATCTATTTAGGAAAATGCTAAGGGAATAAGTAACCAAAAGTCTATGTAAGAAAGTAGAGAAAGGACAAGCAGCACATGTTAAGGTTTGGACCTTAAGCTATTTTATTATGAGCTGACTTATGATTAGGCCTGCCAAACCAACCAAAATTGCCCACCTTTACAGATAGAGGCGGCAAAATCAACTCACTTTTTTTGTAATCCGCCCAACTTGTCTAACGTTAAACGAGTTGGATTATGACTCGTTTGTTGGCTTGAGTCAGTGGATTCAACCTGAAATGACCCGTCAAACTATTGTGACAAAATAGTGTGACCCGACGGGTCAAAATGCAACCCAAATCCAAACGTAGAAAATCAAATTTGGTGGTTGGGAATAAGGTAGATGTGAAAAACTTAGCTAATAGTTTAAGAAAAATACATTAACTTTCGCATTTTATTTTTCAAAAGCAAAATAAAAAAGGAGAGTAGGTCGGGAATGTTGGACATGTTAGGTTATGACCCGTTATTTGGCCATCACTATTTGATCCAAGCAAACTTATCGTGATTGGATCATGACCCTTTTATTAATTAGATTCGCGTTCACCCACTCAAGCTTGACTCATTCCAACCATTTGCCACCTCTACTTGCAGATATCCAATATTATGGATCAGTTTTTCTATTTTAAAAATTTACTGCTGGTTAGATAGTAGTTAGCAGTGTGTTTGCACAGCTTCTCCACAAAATCAACTAAACGGGCAGCCCGGTGCACTAAGCTCCCGCTATGTGCGGGGTCCGGGGAAGGGCCGGACCACAATGGTCTATTGTATGCAACCTTACCCTATATTTCTACAAGAGGTTTCCACGGCTTGAACCCGTGACCTCCTGGTTACATGGCAACAACTTTACCAGTTACTCCAAGGCTCCCCTGCAAAATCAACTATAATTAAATAAACATAATCAACCACCTTTACACATAGTATTCCTTTCAATAATATATTATTGGTGACAAGGGTTACAGCAATTTTATTGCTTAACAAAAACAATTTTCCAGCTGGAGATTCCGTTTGGGAGGTATCAGGTATCAAGTTAGAAATAGCGTCCACTGGCCACTTTTCAAATTTCACAGGAACTAGCTATTTTTCAATTACGGGAGTTAAAATGGCTATTTATGAATTTTATCCTATATCAAGCGATCGCCTAACAACAAAAAAGACAAGTCCATGAAATTAACAATTAACAACTAACTACAAGATTTTCTCAATTAAAGACTTGTTCAATGTCCCATAAGCAGCACAATAAAAGATTAGACATGCATCATTGAGGGCACCAATAAACAGTCATGGACTAACCAAGAAAAAACAAAACAAAAAAAAGAGAACTTTACACAAATAACCAGCGGGATTCAGTGTTTACTTTCCTACCCGATATATATAGATTACCTAGTTATACACATATTATACATGGATTATACATATATTATATATCCTCCGGCTATTTTTAGTTTAAGCAGTTGAGTGGACAACTATTTAGGTTAATTCTTTAACAAAAAAATTGCAATGTAGTGAAAATAGGAAACTTTACTCTAAGGGAAAAGAAATTACTCTTGAATTGAAGTTGATCCTTGGAAGCAAAATGCTTGTTAACTTTAACAATCATAACAGGGTGCCCATTTTTGGTCATTTCCTGTAAATAAACTTTTTCAGCTGCTAATTCATCTGCAGCTTCACAATCAGGTATGTACCCAAGTGGAACCATTTCAGCCCTCCATTTTTTCCACTGAACGAACATCTTTGCAGCTTTTTCTGAGTCCATTGATCTTGCAATCAAGAACCTCATTAGTGTCTTCTCTCCATAACTCTGCACCAAAAAAAACAAAAAAAAAAGAATTTTAGTATTTCAGGCCCAATTTATATGATACACTTTACTTTTTAGTCGGCCCTAACAAAAATGATACTCCATCCGTCCCACAAAGATTGGAACTTTTCGTTTTTTCCAGAGTCAAACTTCTTAATTTTGACCATGTGTTAGAATATAGAATCTTTAAATTTTAAAAAAAAATTACATATTTAAAAACTACGTAAAAAGTATTATAAGTCACCATAATTAATAATTTAAAATATTTACAAAAATTACGATATGATAACAACGGTTTGACAGTCAAAAAGCGAAAAGAGTCGATATTTTTGGACGGAGGGAGTACATTTCTAAATTTATAATTCCTTAAAATTTCTCCTTCTGCTTTTGTGAAATGTTTACCTCGCACAAATATCTATGACATATTTTAGATAATAATATTGAAAAATCTCTTTATTTTTTAAACTCTACATCTAATCAAACTTCTAATCAAACTAAGACAATTAAAATAGGAAGGAGAGAGTACAAAGATTTGAACTTTACACTTAAGAGGAAAAAGGGGTTTAATTTTTTTCTTACATCAGTGGATGATCCAAGCTTTTCAACTGATTTCCTCAATTGGGTCAATGCAATTTCTTGATTTGTGTCCATTTTTAAGTTCTTTTCTTTCCCAACTTAAAAATGGTTTTTGTGGAGGACAAGGCAAAGGTGTATAAAAGCTAGAAATTTAACAGTGATTATATCTGCAAAGTTGAAAGTTCAAAGTTTTTTTGTGGGAAAAAATGGAGTATACAAAGAGAGAAAAGTAGAAGTTTCAAAAGGGTGTATCAAAGAAACAAGGAGAAGTAGCAATTAATGGGTGAATAATGAAGGAGGACCAAGCAAGTTATGGAGTAGAAGTGAAGAAGTGGTGTGGATGTGAAATTTGGCAAGATATAAGTAGTAAGTATGCCTGGTTGAAAGATTTGCTTTTTCTTTTCTTGTTGAGTTAATAATCAAAATCATACTTCAACTATCACTTTTTGTTTCATACTCTAATTATCCATGCTACAACTATCATCATTTATGTATTAAAATTAGTTGATGATTCAGATAGAAAAAGAAAATAATAGATAGTTATCTAATTAATTTTGCATTTTAATACATAGATAGTAATAATTTAATAAAAGAAAATAATCAGTTGATTTTTTTTATTAATGTTATTGATTTATATACATGATATACAATTGTAAACCTAGTCTATAATTACGGAAATCAAATATACGTTTTTCTAATACAAAAGCTATAATTACAGATGTACAAGATTACTAATAATATCACAGGAATATACGGTGTATACTCTATCACACCCCCGCAGTCATAGCGGACGGTTGTCGTACGCTGAGACTGTCCCTAAAATCTTCAAACAAAATTAAGGGAAAGCCCTTAATAAATATGTCAGCAATATGATACCGTGGGGGACATGCAAGACACGTACTTGTCCACGAATTACCTTTTCACGAACAAAGTGAATATTCATCTCGATATGTTTAGTGCGCTGATGTTGGACATGATTCCCCGAGAGATATATCGCACTAACATTATCGCAGTAAACTAAGGTAGCTTTCCGAATAGAAAAATGAAGCTCTAAGAGGAGGTTACACAACCAACAGGACTCATACACCACATCGGCTACCCTCAAAATTCGGCCTCCGTGCTGGATCGCGACAAATTAGCCTGGCGTTTAGCCGATCAAGAGACCAAGTTATCACCAAGAAACATACAATAACCAGACGTCGAACGCCTGGTATCTAGACATCCACCCCAATCAACATCTATATATGAGAGTAGATACTGATGATGGATATAAGTGCAAACCGTAATCAAGAGTGCCCTGAAAGTAACACATAATGCGTTTGAGAGCGTGCATGTGTTCTTCCCTCGGATCATGCATGAATAAACACAATTGCTGCACTGCATAAGTAATATTGGGCATCGTAAACTTAAGATATTGAAGAGCCCCTGCAAGACTACGATAGTGGGAGAGATCCTCGTAGGGTGTACTTCGGTTTAGTGTCAACCGGAGTAGGAGATGGCTTACAAGAGAATATGCCAGCTCATTGAATAATCTCTGCTGCATATTTCCTCTGAGAGAAATAGACCACATGCATGACGAGTGACAACAATACCTAAAAAATAACTCAACAGCCCTAAGTCCTTCATATCAAATTCGGAGCTGAGAAGAGATATGATAGACTTGTGCAGTTTCTCAGAGGAAGTAGTCAATATAATATCATCCACATATAACAGAATGTATGCCATATAAGTATCGTGACGGTAGATGAACTGAGAATTATCAGACATGTTGTGAGAGAACCCAAGAGTAGACACATAATCTGCAAACTTTTTGTACCAGGCCCGAGGGGCCTGTTTTAGCCCATACAAGTACTTCTTCAGCAAGCACACATGGTTAGGATGATTGGGGTCCCTGAAACCCAAGGGCTGATTCATGTATACAGACGGCAATTAACATGTTTTCCAAGAGGACAAGAAGGACAAACATTAGTGCAACGATCACTATTACACTCAATAAAATTATTGTTTTTAAGGGAGGAAAATACAGATGCTCACGGATGATCCAAAAGCGCATGCCATAAGAAAGGTGTTAAAGCGGTAAACGTTGACGGTGTGACTTGCTTAGTGGTGGTGGTGGTGTTGATGGGATAAAGCTCGCCCCGAATATCACATCTCATTAGAGGTATTCCCGTCCAAAAATCCTTCACAGAAAATCCAAAAGGGTCAAAGTCAACAGAAATCGAGTTATCAGTTGTAAATTTTCGAACATACACCAAATTTTTAATTAAGTGAGAAACACGAAGGACATTTTTCAGGGCTAAAAGTGGGTTCAGGGGAGACACTTTTGTGTGACCATAATCATGAATTGGAATTGAATTACCATTACCAACAATTATGCCACAGTTTTTGCTCAAATTGAAATAAGACGAGAGATTACCTGATGCAGACGTCATGTGAGAAGTAGCACCGGTATCCATGTACCAATTTACATCTGGAGGATTATGTCCAAGTGTATGCATCGTTGCCATGATTTCCGTGTGGGTCGGGGTTGCTGCTGGGCCTGCAACAACGAAGGCCTATTGTGGCCGAGGCCCAAGCAGGCCAGAGTGCTACCAGGCCTGAATTTGCCTAGCCGGCTGCTGCTGATGACCATTGGGCCTGGCTCAATAATTTGCACTGGCCCAAGGCTATTACCAGTGGTTATGCGGCTCAGGCCCCTGCTGGCCGCCACCCCGTCCTCCGTCACTGCCGCCACCGTCGCTGCCGCAGTTCTTGCTGCCATTTTCCCAATTTTGGCCCTTTTTGCCACTACCATTGTTTCGGTGTTGGCTAGAATTTTTCAAGAGGTGAGGGTCATCAGTGTCGCGTGACGTGGTCGTCATCGTGGCAGAATGTGTTCTGGTTACGACTTTTTTAGCCAACCCTGCTTCTTCAAGGGTGAGCATGGAACGTGCTTGATAGAACGACGGTAGAGGATTGCTTTGGCGAAGGAGAGTGTCAACCCCATTGTATGCCTCGGAGAGGCTCGCAACCATCTGAAGAACAAGACGATCATTCGTGATCAGTGCGCCTACGTTTTTAGTTGATCTAATAACTCCTTAAGCCTTTGACAATTGGCAGAGGCATTCAAAAAATCCTCTATAATTGTGTGAGAAAATTCTTACTCAAGGGTTACGGTATGAGAGTTTTTGTTATCTTAGAATATATCACACAATCTATTCCAAGCTTCCATTGTCGTGGCGTCAGGTTCGATAATTGTCTGTAAGAGGTCCATAGAGACGGTGGAATAAATCAATCGGAGGATCATAGCATCAAAAGTTGCCCACAACTCTATTTCATCATCAGTGGAAGACACTTTCTCCTTGCCTTTTTCCTGTTTGACGATGTGATAGAGGACTCGATGAGACCTAGCATGAATTTTAAAAAGTTTCGCCCACGTCGCGTAATGGACGTCCTCCATTGCAAGAACGATAGGATGTTGTTCTTGATATTGAAGACTGCAAGAGCAGGATAGAATGTGATCTTTGTGTTAGACATGATGGAGGAAGAAAGTGGAATATTTGGGCGACGGGAGGGATTTCGCCGGTGGAGAAGGACGACAAAAGGGTGGTATGCCGAGGACGTGACTCAGCGGCGGAAGCTTAGGGTTAGGAAAAATATTCCCTAGACTGTTGATACCATGAAATAGAATAATCTCTTGATTCTTTTCATTAATGTAATTGATTTATATATATGATATACAATAGTAAACATAGCTTATAATTACGGAAATCAAATATATATTTTCCTAATAAAGAAGATTACTACCATAATTACAGATGTACAAGATCACTAATAATATCACAAGAATATACGATGTATATTCTATCATTTAAATAAACAAATGGAAGAATTGATAGTTTGAATGTGAAATTCACGAAAATAATAATAATTTATATATGTTTTTTACCATTATCTCTTTCTTGTTTATTTATGAATTTCCCTTTAGTTAAGGAAAATATGAAAAGCCTCCCTCTTAGATTTGTACTCCTCCGTCCCGGAATACTTGTCATGCTTAGGGATCGTTTGGTATGAGAGATAAATTATTCCATATATATGGGATAGGGTGGGATAAAATGAGATAACTTATCTCACCCTCTATGTGGGATAACGTATCTCACCTTTTATTTCATGTAAATACGATTGGGTGGGATAAAAAGGCATTATCTCACTAACCATATATGAGATTAATCTCAATCTCATGGGATTAATAATACAATCTCATCTTATCCCTCCTACCAAACGACCCTAAGAGTCAAATTAGATAAATTTTGATCAATATTTTGAGATACATTTTTTTCATTATATGATATGAGAAAAAGTACAACTTATAATAATTTTTGTATAATTTTTTAAATATTTAAATTATAATATTAAAATATAAATTAATCTAATCTAATTTAACTCCAAAAATTAGTCAGATACTCTCGAGAAATCAAACATAGACAATTAATATGAGAAGGGGGAGTAAATAGCAAAGACATCCTCGAAAAATTTGACCAATTCTTAAGAGTCAATGTGGGACTCGAACAACAATATAGAAATTATGATACTAAAATTATTAGGCAAATACATTGTTTATCCTCGAAATTTGAGATCAAATCCATGTGAGGCAACTTTTTATACACTCAACCCTTGTGTAGTGTAGCTAAGACACACCATTTTTGTCAGATGTAATGCTCATATTTTACACGTAAAAGAGGCGAGTGAATGTAATGAATTGAACCATTATTAAAATACCACTTTTTTTTAATTTTAATTTTAATTTTAATTTTAATTTTTCTTGAATTATTTCTTTTTTGTTGTTGCTATTTTTAGTTACTTTATCTCCAAACAATCTGGCCCTTCTTCCACACACCTGACCCCCACCATTTTCATCTTCATCAGACACCCACCCTTTTCTTCTTCATAAATTAAGCTTTAAAATATTGTAAAAATAATTTTAGAGTTAAATCCACGTGAAATTAATTATTCATATCTTCCATTTTTGACTGACCATAATTGAAGGTGAGTGTAATGAAAGTAAATGATATGGGTTTTTCTTCTATTTCAAACTATTGCTAGAAGTTTGAATGCATTAATCTGATATAGTTTAAAACAATACGTGAGTTGTTTAAATAACCTAATAAAGCAATATAAAAGTTGTCTAAAAATAGTTTTTATTATAAACAATTTAAACCAACCATGTGGTTTCCTATTTTTTTTTTTCATATAAACAATCACATAATTATTTACAAAAGGAAAATTTACGGCCAAATACTATTCAACCATTCAGTTTATAAAATATCTATACAATGTATAGATAGTGCATATTTTATACTAAATATATATATACTATACATACTGTCATAATGATACATATATTATACATACTAATCCATATAATATATAACATACATATACATAACATATACAGTAAAGGTATATAGATAATGTATACTTTAACCATGTTGATAAATTAATTGGCGAAATGATACACTTATAAGTTTCCGTTTATAAAAAGCGTGGGGGGTTTTCTTTTTTGGTGAAATTTTGATTTTATATATAATGATCTTTGTGTAAATTAAAATTTTGCAGGCCCTTAGCTTTAAATGAGTCAAACCTCATTAACTTCTTGCAAAAAAAGTCAATTTGTTATTTAAAAAATTTATTGCTAACTTTAAGAAGTTTCAATATGTACCGAATTTTTTTATATCTCAAGCCAAGAGCTTGTGGTCCTCCTTTTACGTGAGAGTTCAATGGTGTCTTCAACGTCTACCATTGGCACTATTATTGGAAGTTTGAAAGCATTAGTCTGAATTTTCCTTCAATATATTTCCAAACACAATTTCTGAATTTCTTTCTTCGAAATCTTTTTTCCTCTTATAGCTTCTGACTTTTCAAAAAATTGATATTTTCTTTTAGGAAAATTTATCAATATGTACGGTTCGGCCAATTTTTATCAATATGGCTGAAATATATAACATATCTACACTAATTATGTATATTTTATTTATATTATATGTATTTATATATATAAATATACAAACTTATATATTTGGTCATATTTTATAAACTAGATCACTCAAAGTCATTAGGTTGTAGTTTCTAACCTGTTGTGAACTTGTGTTGCTTCTTTATCGTGGGCGGAGCCACCATGTAAGTTAGGACGGTATAACTTAGTAACTTTGATTCAAACCTTTTATTTATATCTAAAAAAATTAATATGTAGAAATAATCTACTCACTAGAAGTCTAGCATGAAACCCATTTGATAACTTACTTAATTCATGTTTTTTCAATGGACAAATATTCGCCTTCGACTAATTGAAGTACGAGTTAATCAGAATTCAATAACTTTGATTTAAACACTATTTATTTATTGAATATATGCACATAATAAACTTTACTGGATCTCTACTCCTTCGGGACCCTATTTGAGTTATCTTGCTGGAAGATACTCCAATGGTAAATATTACAATTAATATCCGAAATGATAAAAATTTAGACACAAATTTCCTGAATTCTCTCATCTTACACTTGTAATTGTCATTTACAGGCTTCCATTTTTGCCCATTTTCGACGAAGCAGCTTATATACATGGGAATCATGTTAGTTTTTAACCCACCTTTCATCTTAGTTTTTATCATCAATCAACTAAGAAATAATCGATAGTGTAATTTATTTGGGGGGTGGGGGTGGGGGGGGGGGTAGGGGGTAGGATGGGAGTTTAATATGTCATTAATGGGTTAAAAAGAGCCAACATGGCGTTTTTGCTGATGTAGCTTGCTTATGTGGATTTCCCCACACCTTCGCATGGGGACATTTGTGTCTCTCCTCTACACATTCCCAAACCATCTCAACCTTGCTTTCCATATCTTATCCTCCACCGAGGCCACTCCCATTCTGTCCAGGATATCATTATTTCTAATCTTATCCCTCCTTGTATGCCCATACATCCATCTCAACATCCCCATCTCCGCAACTTTCATCTTTTGGATGTGCGAAGTCTTGACTGGCCAACACTCCGCCCTATACAACATAGTCGGTATAACCACTGCCTTATAGAACTTGTCTTTATGTTTTGGTGGCATCTTTTTATCGCATAAGACTCCAAATACGAGCCTCCATTTCATCCACCCTGCCCCAATATGATGTGTGACATCGTCATCAATCTCTCCATCCCCTTGGATAATAGACTCTAGGTACTTGAAGCTTTCTTTCTTTGGAATGACCTGAGTACCAAGTCTCACCTCCACGCCTATCTCAAGGTCGCTCCCGTTACTGAACTTGCACTCCAAGTATTATGTTCCCCTGCATAAGTAATTAAGTAGCCTGAAGTAGACTTGCGAGTATCAACATCACCTGCCATATCTGAATCAGTATAACCACAAAGAATAGGCTTCCCTGTCTCAAAACACAAACTCAGACTAGAAGTACCACAAAGATATCTCACAATCCACTTCACAACATTCCAATGCTCTTTTCCTGGATTAGAAAGAAAATGTCTAACAATACTAATAGTATGAGCAATATCTGGTCTAGTACAAATCATTGCATACATCAAACTACCAACAACTGAAGCATAAGGAACTTTCTTCATATCTTCCTTCTCATCATCACTGGAAGGACACTGTTTCGTGCTCAATTTAAAGTGCATAGATAAAGGTGTACGGACAACCTTAGCTTTATCCATGTTAAACCTGCAAAGTACTTTCTGAATGTAATTCTCTTGTGATAATCACAACTTCTTGGCCTCTCTGTCATGAACAATCTACATGCCAAGAATCTGTCTTGTTGGTCCTAAGACTTTTATGGCAAAAGACTTATTTAACTCTTGCTTCAACTTCTGAATTTTGCAGGCATTATGACCAACGATAAGCATGTCATCAACATAAAGCAATAGAATGATAAAGTCACCATCAGAGAATTTTCGCACAAAAACACAATGATCTGAAGAAGTCTTCTTGAAGCCTTGTTGACTCATAAAAGAACTATCAGTGCCTAGGAGCTTATTTCAAACCATACAATCTCTTATTCAATTTTCAAACATAATTCTTTTTTCCTTTGACTTCAAAACCTTCTGGCTGCTTCATATAAATTTCTTCATCTAAGTCACCATGGAGAAAAGCAGTTTTGACATCCATTTGCTTAATTTCTAAATCTAGATTTGCAGCTAAGCCTAGAACAATCCGAATGGATCTTCATAATTGGAGAAAAAAATTCATCAAAATCAATGCCCTTCTTCTGATTAAAGCCCTTTACAACCAATATATCCTTGTACTGTGGAACTAGGTTACCATCTTCATGTTTCACCCTAAAAACCCACTTGTTTTTCAAAGATTTTCTGTCTTTAGGAAGCTTAACCAGATCAAATGTATGATTCTCATGTAAAGATTTTATCTCATCTTGCGTAGCATCAAATCGCCTTTCTTTTTCTTCACTATCCATGGCCTCATAAAAACTTCTCTCTCGTCAGTCAAGAGTACATACTCATTAAGAGAATAATGAGATGAAGGTATTTTCTCTCTAGTAGATCTTCTGAGAGAACTGTCTGGAGCATCAATAGCAGCTGGTTCATGGTCAACCATATCATCTTGCACTAGAGCATCAACAACATCATTCTGAACATGATCACCATCTTCATTATCAACTTGATCTTCATTATTTTGAAAATTTTCTTCAAGTGCAATAGTCACAAGAACTAACATCAACTAAGCTCTCACTGCTCTGAGAATCAACTTTCACAGCTTTGCCAAAATCTTCAATTGTCTGGTCTTCAAAGAACCAACATCACAACTTCTAATAATTTTCTTCTCAATTAGATCATAGAAACAATAGCCAAATTCGTCTTGACCATAACCAATAAAGATACATTGTCTAGTTTTATCTTCCAGCTTTGACCTCTCATCCTTAGGAACATGCACAAATGTCTTACACCCGAAAAGTCTCAAATGAGCATAAGAGACATTCTTATCAAACCAAACTCTATCAGGGACATCACCTTCCAAAGCAACAGTAGGAGACAAATTGATAACATAAGCAGCAGTATTAAGTGTTTTTGCCCAAAATGAATCTGGCAACTTAGAATCTGAAGCAAACATCTAACCGTCTCAACTAGAGTTCTGTTCATCCTCTCTGCTAAACCATTTAACTGAGGATTCTTTGGAGGAATTTTCTAATGCCGAACGTCCTACTCTCTATAATAATTATCAAAAGGACTAATATATTTATCACTGTTATTTGAGCGGATGCATTTTAATTTCTTCCCTATCCGTCTCTCAATCAGGGCCTGAAAAGTCTTGAATACACAAAGATTTGATCCTTGGACTTCAATGGATACACCCAGAGTTTGTGAGAATGATTATCAATAAAAGTTACAAAGTAAAGTGTACCACTAAGAGACCTTACTTTAAAAGGACCACACAAATCAATGTACCAACTCCAGCAAATCAAGCTTTCATGAAGGTGAATGACTGTGAAAAGAAACTCTTTTCTATTTCTCGGCTAAGCAATGAACACATCTCTTTAACTTTGCTTGTTTCGCTCCAGAAATCAAATTCTTCTTAGCCAAACTATCAACCCCCTTCTCGCTCATATGACTCAGCTTTCTATGCCATAAATCTGATGAAGTATCATTCTCCACCAAATTTATTGAGTCTCTACAAATTGAGCCCTAAAATTAGTACAAGTCAAATATCTTGTCAACTCGAACAACAGCCATTGAACCTCTAAGAAGCTTCCACTAGCCACCACCAAGGGTTTGATCATAACCCTCATCATTAAGCTTTTCCACAGAAATTAAATTCAGACGAACATCTGGAGCATGCTTGACATTGTTAAGAACTATCCTCAAACTATTCTTACTTTTTAAGAAAACCGTGCCAATGCCAAACACCTCAACCTCACTATCATTGCCCATTTGTAACTTTTCAAAATTATCTGGAGTGTAAGAAGAAAATAATTTCTTCTTTGTTGTGACATGAGAAGTGGCACCTAAATCCACAAACCAGGTAGACTCATTACAAACAATATTGATTTCACTTTTACCATAAGCAACAAGAAGATCATTTTCACCAATAATAGCAACTCGATTTTCATTATAGACATCATTCTTTTGTTGTTTCTGATCTCTCTTAAACCTGTAGCAATGTTTATGGATATGCCCTTTCTTATGACAATAGTGACATGTAACATTCTTGTACCAGGATCTTGACTTGCTTCTACTTTTGCCCCTGGCATTCTCACCTCTGAAGTTACTTCTCCCCTTGTTTTTAGTAATCAAAACATCGGAGTGTGAAGCTGAAGAAGATGAGGCTCGAGATCTTCTTATCATCTCTTCGTTTAAGACACCACTCTTAACATATTCCACAGTTACAACACCACTAGGATCAAAATTAGTCAAAGAAACCCAATGAGTTTCCCAAGAGTCCGACAGTGTATTAAGCAGCCAAAGTCCCTGTATTTCATCATCAAACTTGACACCCATTCTAGATAGCTGGTCAAGGACACCCTAAAAATCATTAATATGATCAGAAATAGGATTTCCCTCTTTATATCTGATATTCATCAATTGTTTAAGCAGGAACAACTTGTTATTGCCAGTCTTCGAAGCATAAAGTGTCTCGAGTTTATCACATAAACTTCTAGCATGTGTCTCATTCACAATATGATTACCCACATTATCTTCAACGCATTATCTGATATAACCACCAACCTGTAGGTGCTCAAATTCTCAATCTTCATTATTCATAGACTCGGGTTTGTTAGAAGCAAACACATGTAAATGCATTTTCTTGACAAATAGAAGATTTTTCATCTTGCTTTCTAAATATGGTAATTACTGCCATTTAAACAAACCATCTTGCTAATATTTGCCTCCATCATTCAAATAGACAATCAACACAATCAAATTCAACCACAAGCTCTGATACCACTTTGTTGGGAATAAACAAGCAAATACCAAATCGCACGACAAGGTAATAGCAAATACCCAAGTCAAAACTTCCCACACTATTTGAACAAGAGGAGCAAAATAATCTAAGCACAAACGGAAGTCCGTGCAACAACTATACCAATAATAAAATAGCAAAGCAAGAAAAAATAAATCATATGCAAGAGACATCAAATTTGTGTGGAAAACCCCCTTCAATGTGAAGAGGGAACAACCACGGGACCTCCGCCAAAAAAAATTCCACTAAAATTAACAAGATTTACAATAATATTCTCCAAATGTCTATAACATCAACACCAAACATAGAGGAACAATACATAAAAGGTAGTACCAAAACTAGTGAAGAAAGAAGAGAAATCACCCCAAAAAATGAGCTACTATTCATGCTCGAAAACCTGGATCTACAGACCACAAAATCCAATCTCCACTATTGATATTAAATAAACAGATGTTGAGAACCCCCAGTTCAAATTTGACCACGATCCAACGGTTAACGAAGCAAGAAACACAATTTGAAGCGGACTATTGTAGCTGATTTTCTTTGGTGAGAAAATCAGCACTTCTCTATCACTTTTTCTATCTATATGGCTGCTATGAATTCACTCTTATGTTCATAAAATAAGACCTAAGTTGATCTTCTAAATAGTGGACTTTAGGGCAAAAAGGGACTTGGTCCAAAAAATGTGTTTTATTTATCCACGTAGGAAGAAAAAAAACCCAAAAACCCAACAATAAGGTTTTCGAACGGTGGTTACCCTCGGGAATTAGAGAGAATTGGGAGGTACATTGGCCATCAGTGCCAAGGGTTACCACTTGCAGTTGCTGCAATTGGTGGACTACTTTCCAAGATGAGCAAGGAAACAAGTTCATGGGAGAATGTCACGGAAAAGGTAGCATCACTTGTGACAAGTGACACTATGGATTGCTTGAACATACTTCGTTTGAGCTACAACCACTTGCCTCAGTACTTGAAACCGTGCTTCCTTTATATGGGAGTTTTTGCAGCAACCCGTGAGATTCCTGTCTGGAAGTTAATAAAGTTATGGACTGTTGAGGGCTTCATCAAGAAAGTCAAACATAAAAATTTAGAAGATGTGGCAGAGGAAAATTTGAGGTATTTAGTCGATAAAGTTTGGTTTTAGCAGGAAAACGGTGCTCCCTAGGAAAAATCAAGACTTGTAAGATGCATGATCTCGTCCGAGATATGTGTTTGAGAGAAGCCCAAAACGAGAACTTTAATCACTTCTGAAAGAAATAATCCCCTTGATTATTTTCATTAATTGAAAGGCTATATATACAAGTTACATATTTCCATAATAGGGAAATCCTTTTCCTATTCTACTTCTAAATCCTTATTCTACCATAATTCTAACTATACAATTATGGTAAGTGTATAACACTAATTAAGGTATCCTTTTCCTTACAATATACTACAAATATATATACCATATATACAATATTGTTTTGTACTTATTTTGGCCGAGATGGGGTCGAGCCCACTCGCCGGGCATTGCATTCCGATGGCCGAGAATGGGCCGAGCATTGCTTTGAGAGCCCACCGTTGGGATGCACTAGGCTAATGTGGTGGCCAATCTGCTGGTGGCCACCGTGCTTTACTGCTTACACATCGATGATATATATGTGATATACACCGATGTATATTCGATGTATATCACATGTATATTGCTTTGTTTAACACCCCCCGCAATCATAGCGGGCGGTTTTCGAACGCCGAGACTCGTCCCTAAAGTCTTCAAAGAGAACCGCCGGTAGACCCTTTGTAAAGATGTCTTCAATTTGATAACGAGACGGGACATGACATACGCGAACTTGACCTTTTGCAACCTTTTCACGGACAAAGTGAATGTCCATTTCGATATGCTTGGTGCGCCGGTGTTGAATCGGGTTACTGAAAGGTAGATGGCACTAATGTTATCGCAATATACCAAGGTTGCCTTCGAATGGGACAATGAAGCTCCAAAAGAAAATTACGTAGCCAACATGACTCGGAGACCACATTTGCGACCCGATCGATATTCTCTGCCTCGCACCGGAGCGTGACAGAGTTGCTTGACGTTTTGCCGACCATGAGACCAAGTTGTTGCCAAGGAACATACGATGGCCGAAGTCGACCGTCGGTGTCGGGACAACCACCCCAATCGACATCCGTGTAAGAGACAAGTGTGGATGTAGACGAAGGATACAAGTGCAACCAATAGTCCAGTGTCCCCTGAAGATACCGAATGATGCGTTTGATTGCATTCATGTGCTCAACCCTGGGATCATGCATGAATAAACACGCATGCTGAACCGCATATGTAATATCCGATCTCGGTAAAGGTAAGATACTTGGAGGGCCCCCGCAAGACTGCGATAGCGGGTCGGGTCCTCGTATGGTGCACTGTCGCGGCACTCGGCTTTGGGTTTGCATCAACCGGTGTGGAAGTGGACTTACAGGATGAAATTCCAGCCCTCTCTATGATCTCGGCGACATACTTCCGTTGAGACAGAAACAAGCCACCGAATGACGTTTGACGGCAATCCCCAAAAAATAACTCAACGGCCCTAAGTCCTTCATAGCAAATTCGAACGAGCATGGCCATGATAGGCCGACGCAAAGCATCGGAGGAGGCAATCAAGATGATATCATTCACATATAACGAATATATGCCAATGACGAACCACGGCGGTAGATGAACAAAGAATTATCTCGACTGCCGTGAGTGAACCCAATAGTCGAAACAAAATCGACAAATCGTGTATACCGGGCACGTGGAGACCGCTTAAGCCCATATAATGACTTCTTCAACAAACAGACATGATGAGGGCGGTTGGGATCCCTGAAACCCAACGGCTGATGCATATAGACTGTTTCCTTGAGATCTCCATGTAGAAAAGCATTCTTGACATCTAACTGATGAATCGGCCAAGTCTTTGAAAGAGCCAAGCTAAGTACAGTGCGAATGGTAGCCGGTTTGACCACCGGACTAAATATCTCACCACAATCAATACCAACCTGCTGAGTCTTACCATCACCAACAAGTTGCGCCTTATGCCGAGCAAAGGACCCATCTGAATTCTCCTTATGAGCAAAAATCCACATAGACCTGATAATATTAATACCATATGGACGGGGCACCAATTCCCACGTCTTATTATCAATAAGAACATTATATTCATCAGTCATAGCAATTTTCCAATTAGGGTCATTTAATGCGGACACAGGATTGCGGGGCAAGGGGGATTTAGAGACATCAGAATGTAAATTAAAATGTCTTTTAGGTGTAAAAATACCCCGTGACCACGAGTGACCGGTCTATGACTCGAGGAAGAAGTGATGGAATTTTGGGAATTTTCGGGCTCGGGACGGACCGGCCGGCGAGGCGGTGGGCTGCTGCCGGCCCAAATCGGTACAAGCTGGAATCGATTCTGAGCAATTCCGAGAATTGGGGCCGGGCGAGCCCGATTCTTGCCGGAACTGTTCCAGTGGTTGAATTGTGTGGCGGTACTGATGGTCCAGCGGGCAGTGGGCCCGCTGGAGGATTTTGGGTACGGGAGATGTCCGAAAAATTCCGAATAATATACGGGGATATTTGGTCATCCAAAAAATTATATGACTTTGGTTCGGAAGTATGAACTTTCGTAAATGGGAATTGAGTTTCATCAAAAATGACATGGCGATTGGTTATGATTTTCTTGGAGGATAAATCAAAACACTTATAACCACGATGATTTGACGGATAACCCAAAAACACACACGGGGTAGACCGAGCCTGAAGTTTGTTAATTGTGGTGGATGGGAATAACGGATAACACAAGCACCCAAAAATCCGAAGGTGAGAATAAGAAGGGTTCTTATTATATAAGATTTTGAGAGGGGAAGAATATGTCAGACCTTTAGACGGAATTATGTTAAGAAGGTATGTGACCATTTGTAGAGCATGATGCCAAAAATATGGAGGTATGGAGGCATGGATTAGGAGAGTTCGGACAATGTTATTTATGGAACGAATTTTGCGTTCGGCTTTCCCATTTTGTGAAGATGTATGAGGACATGAAAATCGAAAATTTATTCCATGAGTAGCACAAAATTCTCGAAACTCCCTATTGTCATACTCTTTCCCATTATCACATTGAATATTTTTTATTTCTCTTTCGAATTGAGTACGAATGAACGCTCTAAATTTTATGAAGACGGAAAACACTTGTGATTTATTCGCAATTGGAAATGTCCACAAAAATCTAGAATAATCATCTAAAAAGAGAACATAATATCGATGACCCATTGAACTAAGAACAGGAGATGTCCATAAGCCGCTATGAATAATGTCAAATGGCATAGAAGTATGAGATTTGGAGTCTACAAATGGCAACTTAACAATTTTTCCTAATGAACAAGACTGAGAAATTGGAGTACGACTCGTACCCTTACAAGAAATAAAGCTATTTTTATCTAAAGTTGATAAAATAGAAGATCCCATATGACCCAGACGAGCATGCCACATGGAAGGAGAGATGGGCCGCAAAAGGCGATGGCAAGGTGGACTCGATGGACCGAAACCGGGCATGATAGGATACGATCCCCCTACTATCACACCTCATGAGATGACTCCCCGTCTTGAAATCCTTCACGAGAAACCGAAAGGATCAAATTCAACGAAAACGCAATTGTCATTTGTGAACTTTCGGACGTACACTAAATTTTTAATCAATTTAGGAGCATGTAAAGTATTTTTCAAGAGGAGTGGTGGATTGGGAGGAGACAACGTTTTCTCGACCATACCCTAGAATTGGAATAGAACCGCCATTACTAACAATTATTCCCCGAGGGGTGCTCAAATTGTAATAAGATGAGAGAGTACCGATTCGGAAGTCATGTGAATAGTGGCCCCGATGTCCATGTACCAATTTGGGTCCGGTTGAGTCAATCCCAACGTGTGCATCGCGGCCTCGATATCGGTCCGAGTTGGGCCTGTTGCCGCATGATGGGCTTGCGGAGGTCTAGGCCCAAGGACTCCCCGGCCGTGCTTGAGCCGGGCCGTAATCGCTTTGTGGGTGCGTTCTTGGGCCACCGGCCGATGGGCCGCCAATGCTTGGGTATTGGGCTCGGACCGTTGGCCGCCCGGCACCGGCCGCCGGCTTAAACCGCCGGAGGGTGCGGGTTCCACTGCCACTGGCCCCACTGCTGGGCCCACGGTGGTGGTGGGCCACTGTACCCCGGATGGGACCCACCACCGGTTTGTTGATCACCGCCACCAGAACCGCCTCGTTTGCCCCCGCGGTTTTTGTTATTTTTGCGATTATGCTTGCCTCCACCATTATTATGATTTTGGCCCGAATTATTAACAAAACCCGAAGGACTAGGAGAGGATGCCACCATGACAACTGGGCTTCCTCCGGTAGCCGCCTTTTTAGCCAAACCGGCTTCTTCCAACGTTAGCATGGAGCGGGCTTGATGAAAGTCGGGAAGAAGGTTGCTTTGGCGAAGGAGAGTTCCAACACCATTATAGGCCTCCGAAAGACTGACAACCAACTGTAGAACTAGACGATTATTTGTTACCGGTGTGCCAACATTACGGAGTTGATTCGCCAATTCCTTTAGTTTCTTGCAATATGCAGAAACGTTCGAAAATACGTCCATTCGAACGAGAGAGAATTCCTGCTCGAGTGTGACGACACGGGAATGTTGGTTGTCTTGGAATATGTCACGCAATCTATTCCATGCAGCCATAGCCGTGGTATCTGGCTCCATAATCGTCTGTAGAAGGTCCACTGAAATAGTGGCGTATATCCACCGAAGAACGGTAGCATCAAGTGTAATCCATAGCTCAGGATCCTCCGCAGGACGGGGTCTAGTGGGAGGAATGATGTGATGAAGAACTTGATAAGATATAGCGTGAATTTTAAACAACTCTGCCCACGTTGCATATTGAACGTTTTCCATCTCAAGGACAATAGGGACACTTAGCTTGATATTGGAAACCGTGAGGGCAGGGTGAAAATTGTTCTTAGACATATTTGAAAGAACAAAGAAGGAGGATAAATTTAAGAGAGGTTTTTGAGAGCGGAAGACGAGATATTTGGAGAGAAAACCCGAGGGGGGGGGGGGTGTCTCGGCCAAGGAGGCAAAAGTTTGAGAGAAGAAAACCTTTGTTTAGACCTAGTCTCTTGATACCATGAAAGAAATAATCCCCTTGATTATTTTCATTAATTGAAAGGCTATATATATAAGTTACATATTTCCATAATAGGGAAATCCTTTTCCTATTCTACTTCTAAATCCTTATTCTACCATAATTCTAACTATACAATTATGGTAAGTGTATAACACTAATTAAGGTATCCTTTTCCTTACAATATACTACAAATATATATACCATATATACAATATTGTTTTGTACTTATTTTGGCCGAGATGGGCTGAGCCCACTGCTGGGCATTGCATTCCAGTGGCCGAGAATGGGCTGAGCATTGCTGAGAGCCCACTGTTGGGCTGCACTGGCTGGTGGCCCATCTGCTGCTGCTGCACTGCTTACATCAGTGATATTTATGTGATATACACTGATGTATATTCAGTGTATATCACATGTATATTGCTTTGTTTAACAACTTCATAACGAGGTATGACCACGATGATCTAGGAAACATTAACTGTCTACGTCGTGTAGTTTTGTTCGATAGTTATAGACACTTCAATTATGGATATCCCGGTGCACCTCCTACATTCATGCCACTCACGCGTTCTGTTTTCTTCAAATATCCATACAGTTTATATTTCTCTTGCCATCAGACTTTAGGTTTCTTAGGATATTAGATGTTTGCTATACTTGTATTTTCCACAATACTGAGGCCATATCAAAACTTGTTCATTTGAGGTATCTTGCTTTCCCAATCTACGATGACCTTGCGCAATTAATATGCAAGCTTCGGAATATACAGATCTTAGTTTTACATCATAATCGAGAAATATTTGTGAGAATCCTGTCCCTACCATGGGAAGTTTTAAATATGCCTCAACTAAGACATATCCATACAAAAAAACTTTCGGCTTTCCATATCCCCACCTACATCACTAATTGCTGAGATTGAGAATCACTTACAAACGTTAACCGGATTGATCCCCTCATCTTGTAACGATGAGCTTTTTCTAAGAATTCCAAATTTGAAGAAGTTGGGAATATTACTTTTTGCTGGTTCAGTCACTAATGGGAAGTATATTCTTGATAATCTTGTACATTTAACTCAACTTGGGAAGCTCAAAGTTGAGGTCAAAGTGATGAAACTATTTTAGTAAAATTTAATTCTCTCAATTCCCGGGCGATTGCACCAAAAAATATTTTCTAAATGATGAAGAGATCAATTTTTTTATTGATCTGCGACGTTCCATAATATCGTGGGCATTTGTGATGTATTCCCATATCTCTCCTTGGCTACACATTCCACATTTTGACAATTTCCCACCAACCCTTAAGAAGTTAACATTGTGCACAACACACCTAAAATGGGACAAAGACATGAACTTTCTCAGAAAATTACCTAATCTTGAGGTGCTCAAACTTAAAGATCATGCCTTTTAAGGACAAATTTGGAAACTAAGTGATGAAGAGGAAGATGGATTCTTGCGACTAAAGTTTTTACTTCTTGAGGACATGAATCTGAAGCAATGGGAAGCAACTAGTTTTCATTTCCCGAGCCTTGAGCACTTAGTCCTAACACTGCTATTGCTTGGAGCAAATTCCTTTCGACTTTGCTGAGATTCAGACACTACAGCAGATTGAGCTACACAAATGTATGCTTTCTGTTATTGCTTCAGCAGAGCAAATACAAGAGGAGGCACAAATCTTGGACAATGATGACCTTGTTGTTCATGTGCACTATATAGTTGAGTAAACATTCATCAGAAAGTTAAAACATTTTCATCTAGAAAAGTATAAAAGACAACTTTTCTTTCGACTGATTTTTTCTTACATAGCTCTTAATTTTCATGGAATTTTTGGTTAGTGTGTAGTTACGAAACATTATTTTTAAAAATAGATTCATCCATATCTGGATTTCATTTTTTGATGTATATATAAAAGGTGCTAATTACAATTGGTTTATGCATTGCCGACAAAATGAGTTCAAGGAGAGGTCCATAAGGTATTGTTGGATATTGTAAACCAGTACGGGAAGTAAATAAATATTACAAGTGTTCGAAAGGATAAACAAATAGGCCAATGTTCAGAACTGCCGCAAGCTTGTTGTGTCTTGAATCTTGATAACCTGAAATCAAGAAACACTAAATCTGGATGGTTACAACTGCGTGCTGAGTCGAGTGATTGCACTCTGTCCTTAAGACAAGATTACCCCGTATATATGCTTTTACGTTAACGGACAATAGTCTCCCAAGATAAAACAACACTTTAATCTCAACACTACAAAGCAAATAGGTTGAGTCTGACGAAGAAAACAAATACGAATCGACTTGCTGAAGAAATGGAAAAGGAAGGAAGAGTTTCTGTTTTTCGTCCCAACGTTACTGCTCACGTTTTGGACTATGTTTTACTCTTCTGTTTGTCTCTATGTATATATTTCTGTCTCTCTTTACAGTATGTGGGTGTTTCTTTTTTTGGTCTATATTTCTGTCACGTTATTGAGCCAAAAAGGCATCAATATATAGCATGGAGAAGGGACTCCTCAACTGCCAAACAAGGCTGTTAATAGCCATTAGTGAGGGCTGTTAATGGCCATTAGAGAGGGCTGTTAATGGTCATTGAAAGAGGGTTGTTTATGAAGGAGTTAACAGCCAAGTAATGGCTAGTTAATGCTCCAAAAAAACAACCCAAACGATAGGTAGAAACTTTCTGCCTTCCGTCATTCCCAAAATCAACTTTCCAGAAACTCTAGGGACCAAACTATAAATATTAAGAAATTTGGGGTCCAAAAAGATAATATCCCGTGACCCGAGCCCGGACGGGACGGGCGGCGGCGGCGCGCGTGGGTTTAGCCTTGAACCCAAGCACATCTAGGTCCTCTCTCCTTTAAACACATGAGATACCCCTTGGGGTCTCAAACCCTTAACCACTTTAGAGACTTATAAAGAGAACAATTCTTCATTTTCCCACCGATGTGGTAGATTTGTCCCACACCATATTTCCATGCCTCAAACACCTTACTTCGTGGACTAATATCTCTTTCATTTCTCAACGAAATTTGACGATTCTTGGCCCTACGGTCATCTACTCACTTAGTAGATTATGCATGTGAGAAGAGACAAAGCCTCCAACATGCGGAACACTAATGTTTAATTCATTAAATATGGGTGGATGCACCTCCCCGCCAAAGGCAAATTTCCAACATGTATAACAACAACACGAACAAACCCAGTGTGGTCCCACAAGGTGGTTTCTGGGGAGGGTAGTATATATGCAGACTTTACCCCTACCTTCGTGAGGTAGAGAAGTTGTTTCAGATAGACGCTCATCTCAGAAGAAAAGTACATGTCGCAGAAATATATGAAAGGTGCTAATTAACATTATTTTTAAAATTAGATTCAGCCATATCTGGAATTCCTTTATTTGTTATATATAAAAGGTGCTAATTACAATTGGTTTATGCATTGCAGACAAAATAAGTTCGAGGAGAGGTCCATAATGTATACCCAAGCCAAAACAAGATGCTGATCTTTCTTGTCTGTATTTTTCAATATCCTGAACAACTGAATTCTTCTTTGTTTTTTCAATTTCTTGGACGTATAGGTATTGGAAATTGTCGATCTCAACTTGTTTGGGACTAAAAAGTAGTAGTTGTTGTTGTATAGTTGGTGAAAATTGAGTACTTCCCTTATAAGAGACTTTACAATTCGTGTTGAGTTTGAGTATATAACTAACATTTGTTATCCTCCTAATAGTGATCATTTACCAGACTGCACCTTGGTAAGCACTATAAATTTGTTGTATTAGGTATATGCCTTACTCTTGGAGCAACGGTAAAGTTGTCTATGTGTGGAAGCAGCCATTAGTGCTTGCATTATGGTAGGTTGTCTACATCACACCCTTTGGAGTGTGGTCCTTCCCCGGACATTGCTAACGCATGATGCTTTTAGGTATATGACTTAACCAATGTTCCTTAATACTCCCTCTGTCCCAAAAAGAATGACTCATTTTTCTTTTTAGTGTGTCCAAAAAAGAATGACATATTTCCTTATTTGACAATTATTTAACTTTAAACTTTACCTTTTACGCAAAACGAAATGATCTATAACTACACAAATATCTTTGGCTTAATTTATATCATAAGATTCAAAAGTCTTCTTTTATTTCTAAAATACGTGTCAAATGAAAGTATATCACATAAATTACGGAGGGAGTAACTCAGAATAGATTGTTGTTGTATCTGGTATATGTCCTCAACTAAAGAAGTTCCTTAATATAACTCAAAACAGTATGTTTGGGAAATAAAGTGTTCCCATGTCTTTTTTACTGTCAGTTAACGAAGTTGCTTATGCTAGGAAGTCCACGTATAGTATGGTGGGAAAGGACTAACATAAACAAGAATTTTATGAGCTAAAAAAGGAGCAGAGCAACGGGGGAGAGGAACGGAAAGGGAGGAAGAAAGTGGCGAGGGTGATAACCAATGCTTATGTGTAATTGTATTAATCTTTATTGTGAGTAGAGATGGAAATGGATCTGGACCCGGTCCGGATCCGGTAGATTCAGATCCGTTTTATAGGATATGGATCTTCAAATTTTGGACCCGACGGATCCGGATCGGACCCGGATCCATTTTTGACGGATCGGATCTGGATCTGGATCTTGTATTTGAGATCCGTATCCGGTCCAGATCCGACCCGTGGATCCGCTTTTTATTAAATATATTCATAACCTAGAATGTAATTTTATAAGTATTTTCTTAAAATTGCTAAGCACGTCCTTGCAAGTTTAATTCTCAAAACAAGTTTAATTTATCCTCGCGTTAACTCAAAAACCAAAAAATAAAGATGTAACTTCGATAATAAAATCAATATTATATTAGTGAATGACTAACATCTCCATAGACAAGTAGTTAAAATTATATTCACTTCATTTGTGAAGATTCCAAACACATGCAAGTTCTGCATTGTGGAAATACTAGTCAGCATTTTCCACAACTATTGTCATTGTCCAACATTTTCAATTAATAGCTCACAATCAAAACGAGACAACGAACAAAATATCTCATATGAACATTTCAAAATTAAAACACAGTAAACTGTTAGATAAGTAAAAATCGTTTGTCAGTTTAAAAAAAAAATCTTAGTAAGGTTACATTCTTAGCAAGACAATTTTTTTTACATGTGGATCCAGATCCGATCCGTGGACCCGGTGGATCCGATGGATCCGGATTTGGATCTGATTTTTAAGGACCCGACGGATCTGGATTCATGTATGAAAAACGAATCTGGATCTGGATCTAGTAGGATCCGGTCCAGATCCGATCCGTTGCCATCCCTAATTGTGAGTCTTTCTCATTAATACAAATATATATAGTGTGTACAATGTGGAATTCTAATACAATTGGGATCTATTTCTACCATAATTATACATCACTAATAATTACAAGAGATTTAGTTAATATTTAAATATATTTACTAATACACCCCCGCAGTCGGAGTGGGAGGAGGCCGCACGCTTAGACTGAATCTGAAGTCGAGGAATAGCTGTATAGGTAGTCCTTTAGTGAAGATATCTGCATACTGATAAGAAGATGGCACATGCAACACCTTAACATGTCCTATAACAACCTTCTCACGAACAAAATGTATATCCATCTCTATGTGCTTGGTTCGCTGATGCTGAACAGGATTATGAGATAAATATACGGCGGATATGTTATCACAGTATACCAAAGACGCCTTATGCAAGGGACACTGAAGCTCCAATAGAAGGTTTCGGAGCCAGCAGATCTCAGCAACAACATATGCAACACCTCTATACTCTACTTCTGCACTCGAACGGGATATGGTGGCTTGCCTCTTGGCAGACCATGAAATGAGATTATCCCCTAAGAACACACAATAACCGGAGGTGGAGCGTCGCATGTCCGGATAATCTGCCCAATCTGCATCCGTATATGACAACAACATGATCGGTGCAGAGGGGTATAGATGTAATCCATAATCAAGCCCTTAACGTATCGAATGATACGCTTAAGATCAGTAAAATGAGGCTCCATGGGGGGCATGCATAAACAAACACACCTGCTGAACAGCATAAGCAATGTCAGGCCTGGTGAAAGTAAGATACTGAAGTGCACCAGCAAGCCTCCTATAAAGTGTGGGATCGAACACTGGATCAACATCAATAACACTTAGCTTTGATTTAGAGTCAACCGGAGTAGACATGATCTTGCAATTCGCCATTTTAGCCCTGTACAAATACACAATCTCCTCTGCATACTTACGCTTACATAAAAACATAGTATCTGCAGATCTAGTCAATGATAGTCCCAAAAAATAACTCAATTTCCCCAAGTCAGTCATAGCAAATTCGGTTTTAAGCAATGCAATGATCTCATTTTTCAAAACATCAGATGAGGTAGTGAGCACAATATCATCCACTTATAATAACAAATAAGCAATGTCACTACCTCGATGGAAAATGAAGAGAGAATTATCACACTTGCTGCAAACAAACCCAATCTGCATAATGTAATTAGCAAAGCGTTCATACCATATTCTGGTCCTATTTCAGACCATAAAGTGACTTACAAAGATGACATACATAGTAGTGGGCTTCAGGATGGACGAAACCTGAAACAGTTTCTTTCAAGTCCCCATGTAAAAATGCATTCTTTACATCAAACTGATGATTCGGCCAATGCTTACCCATGGAAATACTCAGAACTGTGCGAATAGTAGCCGGTTTAACAACCGGGCTGAACGTCTTACCACAATAAATACCATCCTGCTGATTAGTACTATTAGCCATAAGCCTCGCCTTATATCTCTCTAGGTCTCCACTGTCTCTGTATTTGTGATGAAAAAGCCACACGCATCGAATCACATTCACCCCATCCGATCGAGGAACCAAATTCCAAGTGTGTTGCTTCATTAAAGTATTAAATTCCTCACGCATGACCGCATTCCAATTTGGGTCAAGTTTGGCTAATTTTGGGTTTTTGGGAATTGGGGATATGGTTTGTGTGTAATGTTTAAATTGGACTTTGAGTTTGAAAATCCCGTGTTTGGCACGGGTTTCTATATGGTATGGGTGGCAAGGACAGTTTAGGTGTTTCTATTGGGTGTCGGGTCTGGGTTAAGATGTGGGATCAAGTCCGGGTTTGGATTTAGTGTCGGAATTGGTACTATATTAATGGTCGGGATTGGCAGTGGGTTTAAGTCGACGGGGTGAGGGTTTTGACTAAGGAGTCGGGTAACGGCGTCACGCTTGGTGGGGTTAGGTAGCTGGGTGGATGTGGTGATGGTGCGTGACTCAAGGTTGGGTCCGTTGCTGGTGGGTTTAGGGAGAAGTGGTGTTAGGTTTTCGGTGGTGATTGCTGGATCGGGTTACCGAATGCGTGACGGTACCGGTGTGATGGTTCAGTTTCTGGGCTGGGTTGGTTTACTGGAACTGCAGCGGTGGTTGGTGGTGACACAGAGGATGATGGTTGGGATTGCCAGTGAGTGGAAGTGGTGTCGACGGGTTGTGTCTAGGAGACGGTCGGCCGACTATCGGTGATGGAAGGGACAGTCGGCGGCGACGGAAACCTGGAGGGCTGATTGTCAATAGAGACTGACACGGGTGACAGTGACGGTGATTGGAAAACTGTGGTGGTGGTACGACTGAGTTTGGTGAGTATGACGGTAGATGAGTCTGACTCGTTTAGAAACATATAGTCCTTGTTTTGGTATTTTTGGATGTTTGCAAAAGGGAAAATCGTCTTGTCAAATGTGATGTGATGAGAGACGTAAATTTGACGAGTGGACAAGTCATAGCACATATATCCCCTATGGTTTGACGGGAAATCGACGAAGACACACGGAGTGGTTCGGCGTGCTAATTTGTGAGGGGCGGTGTAGGCAAGATTTGGGTAGCAAAGGCGACTGAATATCCGAAGGTGATCATAAGAGGGGATCCGACAGTATATAATTTCGGTTGGGGTCATATTATGAAGAGTGCTAGTGGGTAAAATATTAAGGACATATTCTATCATTTTGACTGCATAGACCCAAAAGGACGGAGAGAGAGGGGCTTGAAACAGGAAAGTACGAACCATGCTATTTATAGTGCGGATGATTCGTTATGCTTTGCTATTCGGAGGAGAGGCGTGGGGACACGAAAATCGAAAAACCATGTCATTATTTGTGCAAAATTTTGAAACGTTGAATTATTAAATTTTTTATGGCTTTTTTAAATTGAGTTTTTATAAAAGTACAAAATTCCAGAAACTTGGCAAATACTTCCGACTTGAATTTTAGTGGGTAAATCCAAATAAAATGAGAGTAATCATCTAATAAGACTAGATAATATTTATGACCCATGGAGCTAGTAATGGGAGATGTCCATAAATCAGCATGAACAATATCAAAAGGAGCAAACGTAACACTAAGAAATGACTTAAAAGGAAGACGAACATGTTTGCCTAACTGACAAGAAACACAATTTTGGGCAAGTTTTCCATTATTACAACGAATAAAATTATTGCTTCTAAGAAAGTTAAAAATAGGAGCTCCTGAGTGTCCAAGCCTATTGTGCCAAGTTGACGGAGAGAGAGCAACGAGGGAGGTATGTGAGTGGGAATTAGCAGCGGAAAAGGATGTGAAAGGATAGAGGTCCCCTGTGCTTTTGCATCTCGTAAGAGGTGTTTCCATACGAAGATCCTTCACAATAAAATCAAAAGGGTCAAAGTCAACAGAGACAGAATTATTACGAGTATTTTTTCGGACAAATATTAAGTTTTTAATAATGTTGGGAGCATACATAACATTATTTAGGGAGAAAGGTGGGTGAGGCGGTTAAGTGTAGGTTGTACCATAACCCTGAATTGGAATGTGATGACCATTACCAACAGTAATATATTGAGGATACTTTAAATGAAATAGATTTAGAAGATTACATGCGGAGCGGGTGAGGTGAGAAGTGGCTCCCGTATCCATGTACCAATTTTCATCGGGCAGTTGCACGTTTAATGAGCTGAAGGCCTGGCCCAAATCAGTAAGGGCCAGACCGTATGTTGACTGCTAGGAATGGCCCGCTACAATATTGGCCTGGTGGGCTGGTCCAGACGGCTGCCTTGGGCCTGGGGCAGTACCCAAAATTCCCGGAAGATAGGAATAAGGGTACTGGGCCGTGTGTTGAGGGAACCAGATGGGAGTCGAGGCCCAGTGGCTAGGGTTGGACCACTGCACTAGGCTGGCCCACTGCATTAGGCTGGCCCACTGTTGGACGTTGGTTGGCTGCTGAAATTCGCTGGATGGCTGCCCATTTTTTCTTCCTTTCCCGCGGCCTCGGTCGCCTCTGCCGCGGCCTCTGCAGCTCCTGCCGCCGCCGCGATTGTTTTGCAGTTGGTGGTTGTCTAATGGTGGTGGCTGGCCAGCGGCGACGTTATTCATCGCGAGATTTTCAACTGCTAACGCCTTTTGATTATGTTCGTCCTGTTTAGCACGTCTGGTTTCTTCCAACAATAATTGGGACCGGGCCTTGTTGAATGAGGGAAGGGGATCGGCCTATTGTATCATGGCGGCGAGAGTATCGTATTCACTTGCTTACAATACTCTGACATGTTGGAAAATTTTTCAAGACAGGTATTATTGAATTATTACTCCAAGTATACTGCATGGGTGTGCTTATTATCCTGAAAAATCTCTTCCAAGAGTATCCATAATTCACGAGTCGAGGAGCCGGATTTCATTATTGTATGGAGTAGGTCCTTGGAGATGGTGCCGTAAATCCACTGTTTGATAATGGTGTCGAGACGACGCCATGTCGGGTCATCAACCTCAATAGGGCGAAGGAAAGTGTCGTCAATGTGATCAACCACGTTGTAGGCACATGCATGAATATGGAAATGTTCGACCCACGAAGAAAATTGATCATCTTCTTGATCAAGAACCACATGGATGAAGTTCTTGACGTTGGTCATGGCGAACGTCGAATGGAAGGGGGAGAACGGTGGAGGTTGAAGCTGCCGTTGGAGTTGTGGGATGAGTCATTATAGTGGATTGATTTTGGGTGAAGGGAGGGAAAAGTATTTTCTTGAAAAAAGAGAAAAAAAAGACAATTTGGCCGCAAAGTATTTTCTGGAAAGAAGAAAAAAAAAACAATATGGCCGCCACTGGTGGGAAAAAAATCCGAATGGGGGGGGGGGGGGGGGGCGATCATCCGGAGCAAGAAGAATAGAAGAGGGTTTAAGTATTTTAGGGTTTGACTCTTAATACCATGTGGAATTGTATTAATCGCCCTGGGAAGTCTTTCTCATTAATACAAATATATATATAGTGTGTACAATGTGGAATCCTAATACAATTGGGATCCTATTTCTACCATAATTATACATCACTAATAATTACAACATATATGGTGAATATTTAAATAACATTCACTAATAGCTTCTTTACCTGGGCGGTGTCATTGTGTAGGTTACGAGTTTGGTAGAACTCAGTAACTTTGGTTCAAACTCTGTATTTATGTTTAAAAAGTTCATTTCATATATAAAAATAATTTACTCAGAATTCAATAAGTACAATGAGTTGTTATTCAAAATTCATAAACTAAAAATCTTGGCTTCTCTGCGAGTCACAAATTCACTGCTTTTTCCCTAGCAAAAATGCCTCACATGTCTAGCATGAAACCCATTTGATTACTAATACTTAACTCGTGTTGTTTCGATGGACAAATATTCGTCTATTCCGACCAACTGAAATACGAGTTCAACAGTATATATATGAGTTATATTCGACCAACTGGATCTCTATTCCTTCAGCCTTCAGGACCCTATTTAAGTTATCTTGCTGGACGATCATCCAATGGTAAATATTACAATTAATATTCGAAATAATAAAAATTTAGACAAAAAATTCCTCAAGTCAATTCGATGACATATTTGAGCTTTTCTCTAATTTTCTATATAAAGTATATGTAAGACTAGCAAAACAAAGAAACACTAAACGGCACCTTAATAAATGAATTAATAAACCATATTATGTTGAGGAGAACTAATTTATAAAATTAAATTATAAAGAGAAGTTGTTCAACTATGTATACATTCCAAAGGTAATGCATTCTTTGTGATGAATGTTTACTCAATCTATATCTAGATATACTATTCACTAAATTATGCCTCAGTCCCAAATAAATTGAAATAATTTTTTTTAACTAACTATATACTTCTCAGAATTTGAAAAATAAATCAAAATACATAGACAGGAAAGATCAACTTCTTATTTTGGCTTGAGTATACCTTAGTGTACTCTCCATCAACTCATCATTTTGTCTGCAATGCATAAGCCAATTGTAATTAGCACCTCTTATCCATACGTGAGAAAGTGTGTTGAGAATATAATTAAGTAAATATGTTTTTAGATGAGATCGCACCGGATGAATGTTTACTCACCTATATAGTGCACACGAACAACAAGGTCATCATTTCCCAAGCTTTGTTGCTCTTCTTGTATTTGCTCTGCTGAAGCAATAACAGAAAGCTTACATTTGTGTAGTTCAATCAGTTGTAGTGTCTGAATCTCAGCAAAGTCAAAGGGAATTTGCTCCAACATATAGCAAGCTGTTAGGATCAGTGTTTTCAAAGGCGTTTTCGGGGTGAGCCCCGGGGCGGGGCATATAAAAAACGCTCCAGGGTGCAATGAAAAATGTAAATTCACAGGGCGTACGTCTTAGAATTTGCGTCGTAAGCCCCGGGCGCAAAAGTGTAGGCCCTGGGCGTAAAGGTGTACGCCCTGGGCATTAAACTTGATTTTTATTATTTTAAATCATTTTTCTGTAGATTATGATTTTTATTATTGGTATAATGATATTTATACTTTATGTTATCATATTTTTATTTTGTAGTGATTTTTCTAAAATATATATATAAATAAAGCAACTCTCATAGAAAATAACACTGTCATAAATAGCTTTTTTAGGTGATTTGTCTTAAATTGATATGATAGAGATTTCATAGCACTATGTTTCTGAATCAACTTTATCCATTTTTTTCATTGCTCTTACACTTTTTGACCTTTTCCTTATGTGAATATATAAATAAAATCAATGCAAATATTAGTTGAGGGTGAGAGGACCAATAGATTTGGAGATTGATGATGAAATGAATGAAGATTTCATGTTAAAGATTATCTAGGCTATTATTATTTTTTGTGTTGTAACTTTCTCAAATAATAATTATAATAATTTTTTTATATTATTGGTGATTTATTTGCAGAATTTTGATGAAATTTTTTATTTTTGCTTATTTTTTAGTAATAAAGTTATAAAATTGAACATACATAAGACATAATCCCCGTAGATCAGTGGGGCTTACGCCCTGTGTCTCGGAACTTACGCCTCGTCCCGTGCTTTGTAAAACGCCTCGCCTCTCGCCCCGCCTCTTAAAACACTGGTTAGGACTAAGTGCTCAAGGCTTGGAAAATGATAACTTGTTGCTTCCCATTGCTCCAAATTCATGTCCTCAAGAAGTAAAAACTTTAGCCGCGATAAGAATCCATCTTCCTCTTTATCGTTTAAATTCCAAAATTTGTCCGGAAAAGGTGTTATTTTTAGCACCTCAAGATTAGGCAACTTTCCGAGAAAGTTCTTGTCTTCCCATTGTAGGTATGTTCTGCACAATGTTAACTTTTTTAGGTTTGGTGGAAAATTATCACAATGTGGAATGTGTAGCCGATGAGAGATAGGGTCCGCCATATCTGTCCTCATCCATATTCTGAGACGTCGTAGATAATCCTCTTTGTACTCAACTTTGAGTTTCTCGATTTGAGTTAAATGTACAAGATTATCATCGAGAGAATAACACATCTCAATAGTGACTGAATCAGAAACAAGTAAAATTCCTAACTTCTTCAGATTCGGAACTCTTAGAAACACCTCATCGTTACAAGATGAGGGCATCAATCCGGTTAACGTTTGTAAGTGATTATCCGTCTCAGCAGTAGGTGGGGGTATGAAAAGACGAATGCTCTTTGTATGGATATGTCTTAGTCGAGGCATATTCGAAACTTCCCCTGGTAGGGATAGTGTTGTCATAAACATTTCACATGGATTTCTATCATGAATAACTAAGCTCTGTATATTCGAACGATTGCATATTGTTTGCACAAGGCCATGGTAGAATGGGCAAGCAAGATACCTCAAATACACAAGTTATGATATGGCCTCAGAATAGTAGAAATAAGAAGTAAAGCAAACATCAAACATCCTAAGTAATCTAAAGCCTGATTGCGAGGATAAACAATAATCATGTGAATTTTTGAAGAAAACAGAACGCGTGAGTGGCATGAATTTAGAAGATCCACTAGGATATCAATAATTGAAGTGTATGTAATTATTGAACACAATTACACGACGTAGACAATTAATGTTTCCTAGAAGATCATCGTGGTCATACCTCGTTATGAAGTGTATAAAGTTCTCGCCTTGGGTTTCTCTCAAACACATATCTCGGATGAGATCATGCATCTTACAAGTCTTGATTTTTCCTAGGGAGCTCCGTTTTCCTGCTAAAACCAAACTTCTATCAACTAAATCCCTCAAAATTTCCTCTGCCACATTTTCTATATTTTTATGTTTAACTTTCTTGATGAAACCTTCTGCAACCCATAATCTTATCAACTTCCAGACTGGTATCTCACGGGTTTCTGCAAAAACTCCCATATAAAGGAAGCATGGTTTTAAATACTGAGGCAAGTGGTTGTAGCTCAAAGAAAGTATGTTTAAGCAATCCAGTGTGTCACTTGCCACAAGTGATCCTACCTTTTTAGCGACATTCTCCCAAGAACTTGGTTTTTTTGCTCATGTTGGAAAGTAGTCCATCAATTGCAACAATTGCAAGTGGTAACCCTTGGCACTGATGGCCAATATACCTCCCAATTTTCTCCAACTACGGAGGGTAACTTCCATTCCCAAAGACCTTATCGCGTAAAAGAGTCCAGCTTTCCTCCACGCTCAGAAAATGCATCTGGTGAAGCGAATTACCAGAGCTAGCACAAGATGCAACGTCTACAAGCCTCGTGGTCAACATGATCCGACTTCCATTATGATCATCCGGGAAAGCTCTCCTCACATGCTACCAATCCTTGATAGACCACATATCATCTAGGACGATAAGATACTTCCTCCCTTTTAAACTTCGATAAACTCTTTCAGCCAATTGATTTTCAGTATTGTTTCTTTCTACATCATTGTTCACTAGGCTAATGGAGCGAAGAATACCAAGAAAGATTTTTCTCGTGTCAAATTCTTGGGATACATTTATCCATGCTCGAACATAAAAATGGTATGTAATCAGAGAATCATCATAAACTCTTCTAGCCAATGTCGTCTTGCCAATACCACCCATCCCTAAAATAGGGACTACTTCGAGTCTTGATGATTGCACGATAAGTCGATCTTTTATCTGAAGTAAGTCTTCATCTAGCCCAACAAGTATATCTTTTTGATTCAAATGAGAAGAAGTACATTGGGTATCTCTTTATTGTGAGTGAAAGAAATAATCCCTTGATTATTTTCGTTACTTGAAAGACTATATATACAATTTACATATTTCCATAATAGGAGAATCATATTCCTATTCTACTCCTAAAACCTTATTCTATTGGGAAACTAACTATACAAGTATGGTAAGTATACAATACTAATTAGACTACACTATTAATTACACACTTGGAGATAGAAAAGGACTGCCTACGGATTGGGCAGTAATAAGTAGTAACCGAGAACAATATATGCTAGATATACATAATATACATATGTATATCGTGTGTATATTATGTATATTTAACACACCCCGTAGCCATAGCGGGCGGTCTTCGAACGCTGAGACTGTCCCTAAAATCTTCAAAAATGACCGAGGGAAGACCCTTCGTAAAGATGTCGGCAATTTGATACCTAGACGGGACATGCCATACGCGTACTTGACCACGAACAACCTTTTCGCGAACAAAGTGAATGTCCATCTCGATATGTTTAGTGTCGCTGGTGCTGAACTGGATTACCAGAAAGGTAGATGACACTAATATTATCGCAATAAACCAAGTGCCTTCTGAATAGGGCTATGAAGCTCTAACAACAAATTACGTAACCAACATGATTCCGATACCACATTAGCTACCCCTCGATACTCGGCCTCGGCACTAGATCGGGACAAAGTCGATTGACGTTTCGCAGACCAGGAGACCAAGTTATTGCCAAGAAACATAAAATAGCCAGACGTAGACCGTCTGGTGTCCGGACATCCAACCCAATCAACATATGTATACGAGACAAATGTGGACGTCGATGAAGGATATAAATGCAAGCCATAGTCCAGTGTACCCTGAATATACCTAATGATGCGTTTGAGCGCATTTATCTGCTCAACCCTAGGATCATGCATAAACAAATACACCTGCTGTACGGCATACATAATATCTGGTCTCGTAAACGTAAGATACTGAAGGGCACCTGCAAGACTGCGATAGCGGGTCGGATCCTCGTATGGTGCGTCGGCCGCAACACCCAATTTAGGCTTAGTATTAACTGGAGTGGATGTGGACTTACAGGATGACATCCCAGCCCTCTCAATGATCTTGACTTCATACTTCCTCTGTGATAAGAACAATCCCCTTGCATGACGGGTGACATCAATCCCCAAAAAATAACTCAAGGGCCCCAAGTCTTTCATAGCAAACTCTGAACTGAGCATTGTCATGATAGACTGGCGTAAGGCATCGGAAGAGGCAGTCAAGATAATATCATCCACATATAATAGTATGTAAGCCAAGAACGAACCACGACGATATATGAACAAGGAATTATCCGACTTGCTGTGCGTGAACCCAATAGTCGAGACATAGTCGACAAACCTCTTATACCAGGCACGTGGAGACTGCTTAAGCCCATATAAGGACTTCTTCAACAAACAGACATTATGAGGATACCTAGGGTCCCTAAACCCCAACGGTTGATGCATGTACATTATTTCCTTGAGATCACCATGTAAGAAAACATTCTTCATATCCAACTGATGGATGGGCCATGCTTTCAAAAGAGCCAACCTGAGTACATCGTGAATGGTAGTCGGTTTGACCACCGGACTAAACGTCTCCCCATAATCCACACCAACCTGCCGAGTCTTACCATCACCCACAAGCCGAGCCTTATGCCGTGCAAACGAACCGTCCGAATTGTCCTTATGAGCAAAAATTCACATAGACCTGATAATATTAATACCAGAGGGATGGGGCACCAACTCCCACGTCTTATTATCAATAAGAGCATTATTATTCATCGGTCATAGCAATTTTCTAATTTGGGTCACTTAAAGCAGACACAGGATTACGGGGTAATGGTGATTTAAGAATATTAGAATGTAAATTAAAATGCCTTTTTAGTTTAAAAATACCCCGTTGACTACGAGTGACCGGTCTATGACTCGGGGAAGAATAGTGCGGATTTTGGGAATTAGAGGGACACGTGACGGATCGGCCAACGAGTAGTGGGCCCGCTAGCCCAACACTGGAAATTGGTGCCTAAACTGGACTGGATACCGCTACTAGAACAATGGCATTACTAGGCTGGGAAGCTGGCCCAGTTTCCGTCACTGGTCCAGTTACGGGAACAGTGGCTGGGACTGTGGGGCCAGCGGGCAGTGGGCCCGCTGGTGGATTTGAGGTGCGGGACACGTCCGAAAAGTGGTGAATAATATACGGTGATATACCGTCATTTAAAAAATTATACGAACTTGGCACGAGACTACTCAATTTGGCAAACGAGAATTGGGATTCATTAAAAATAACATGGCGACTAATGATGATTTTATTTGAAGATAAATCAAAATAGTTGTCACCACGATGATTTGACTGATAACCCAAAAACACATAAGGGGTAGAATGGGCCTGAAGTTTGTTAATTGTGATGGATGGAAACAGTGGATAACACAAGCACCCAAAGATCCTAAGATGTAAATACGAAGGAGTCTTATAATATAAAATTTGAAGAGGGGACGAATATGTCAAACCTTTGGACAAAAGGATGTTAAGAATATATGTAGCCATTTGTAGAGCATGATGCCAAAAGGGAGGGGGTACGGAAGCATGAAGCAATAAAGTTCGGACAATGTTATTAATGGTACGAATTTTGCGTTCGGCTTTCCCATTTTGTGAAGACGTATGTGGGCAAGAAAAATGAAAATTGATCCCATTATTAGCACAAAACTCCCTAAACACCCCATTATCACATTATTTTCCATTATCACATTCTTTTCCATTATCACATTTTTTTCCATTATCACATTGAATATTTTTTATTTCCAGTTCAAATTGGGTTCTAATGAATGCTCTAAATTTTAGGAAGATGGAAAAAACTTGAGATTTTTTTGCTATTGGAAAAGTCCATAAAAACTTAGAATAATCATCCAAAAATAGAACATAGTATCGATGACCCAAAGAACTGAGAACATGAGATGTCCATAAATCGCTATGAATAATATCAAATGTCATTGAAGTATAAGAATTAGAGTCTACAAATGGTAACCTAACAAGTTTCCTAAAGAACAAGATTGACAAATCGGAGTACTACGCGTACCCTTACATGAAATAAATTTATTTTTCTCTAAGGAAGACAAAATAGAAGACCCCGGATGACCTAGACGTCATAAGGAAGGAGCAAGAGCTGCAAAGGTTGATGGCAAGGCTTGACTCGAGAAACCGGAACTGGGCGTGATAGGATAAAGAGCTCCCCTACTATCACACCTCATGAGGGGATTCCCCGTCTTGAAATCCTTCATAGAAAAACCAAATGGATCAAATTCAATTGAAACAGAATTATCAGTGGTGAATTTACGGACATACACCAAATTTTTAATCAATTTAGGGGCATGGAGGGTATTTTTCAAGACAAGGGGTGGATTGGGGGGAGACAAAGTTTTATGACCATAACCACGAATTGGAATAGTATTACCATTACCAACTATTATGCCACGAGGTTGCTCAAATTGGAATAAGACGAGAGAGTACCTGAATCGGATGTCATATGGGTTGTGGCGCCTGTGTCCATGTACCAATTTGGGTCCGGAGGAGTTAATCCCAACGTGTGCATTGCGACTTTAATATCTGTCGGAGAAGGGACGGAAGTGGGCCCCTCATCCGCAAAGACCTGCTGTGGCCGAGTCCCAAGCAGACCTGGGGCTAGCCAAGGTCCAACTGGGCGAGACTGCTTGCTGCTGAAACTGGGCATGGGCCTGACTGCGTGACTGGTTCTGCTGGAAATTGGACATGGACTGGGGAGTGGCCCAATTATTGTATCCAGGGCCTGATTGTGGATAGGAAGCTGCGGGCCACTGGCAGGTGGCCCAAGGCCGTAGGCCCATGGCCAGTTCGCTGGTGGTCCAGCAGATCGTGACCCCTCAGTGTGTCATCCGCCGCCACTACCGCCATTTCCACCACGGAGTTAGCGCCAGTAACCGCCTTTTTAGCCAAACCAACCTCCTATAGTGTAAGCATAAACCGGGCTTGATAAAATTACGGGAGAGGGTTACTTTGATGAAGTATCGAAGCAACACCGTTATAGGCCTCAGACAGGCCTGCAACCATCTGTAGCACGAGACGATCATTGTTAACAGGAGCACCAACGTTGCGAAGTTAGTCCGCCAATTCATTGAGTCGTTTGCAATAGGAGAAAACGTTTGAAAAATCCTCCATAGAGACTTGGGAAAATTCCTGTTCAAGGGTAACAATACGGGAATGCCTGTTATCCTGGAATATATCACGCAATCTATCCCAAGTATCCATATCCGTAGAGTTGGGTTCAATAATCGTTTGTAAGAGGTCAACGGAGATTGTGGCATAAATCCACTGGAGAACCGTAGTATCAAGAGTAATCCATAATTTAGGATTGTCCTCCATAGTGGGTACATCCTGCGTGCCAGGAGCTGGAGGAATTATGTGGTGGAGGACTTGATGTGCAAATGCATGAATTTTGAACAACTTCGCCCACGTCCCATATTGGACTTGTTCTATGTCAAGAACAATAGGAAGAACGCTCTTGATGTTAGAAACTGTTAGGGCATGATGAAACATGTTCCTATCAGTCATAGTGAATAGAACAAGAAATTTGGACAAGAAAATTTGGAAGGGAGGCCTCGGTTTTGAGGAAGAAACCAAGAGGATTTTCTTGTTGGAGAGGAGCGGAAGTATTTGAGTCCTAGACTTCTGATACCATGAAAGAAATAATCCCTTGATTATTTTCATTACTTGAAAGAGTATATATACAATTTACATATTTCCATAATAGGAGAATTTTATTCCTATTCTACTCCTAAAATCTTATTCTATTGGGAGACTAACTATACAAGTATGATAAGTGTACAATACTAATTAGACTACAATATTAATTACACACCTGGAGATAGAAAAGGACTGCCCACGGATTGGGCAGTAATAAGCAGTAACCGAGAACAATATATGCTAGATATACATAATATACACATGTATATCGTGTGTGTATTATGTAATCGTGTGTATATTATGTATATTTAACAGTTAGATCTTGTTGTTGAACCTTCTGACATATATCTTTTTAACCTCTCTTTGTATCAAATCCATCTCTTCAATTGAATATTGCAAGTTTTGATGAAAGATCATATAAGCCTTTCTTTGTTCTTTCCTGCTTTGTCCTTCATATAATAAGCTATCGTATACATGTGAGTCAATTATATCTTCGACTCCATGAGCAACATCTTGGATCATCCTTTCAAGATGTTTCATCTTTTTATCTTCATGGAAAACATTTGTAAATTCCTCAAGAAAGGCTCGAAAGAAAGTCAACTTCTCGCGGAGGATTTCAGTTTGCTCTTTTTTGTAAAGAATCAAATGTGATGAATTTGTTGGTGAGAGTTGATCTAGGCTTTGCGAAAGAGAAGTCACAGCAGCATACGCCGCCATATACCTGTTTGTTCAGTAGGAGGAATGTGGAAGACTAGGAAGCTCTGAGTTCTTGATCAAGATGCCAAAATTAAAGTCAATTCTCTATGCATTTTCTTTAGAAAGAAAAGAAAGGTACAAAATGTTTATTCCGTTTTAAGATTCAAGTTGGAATAGTTTAAGTTCAATGAGGCTAAAAAGTCAGAACATTGGATTGCTTCTAAGGTCTAAACAAACACAATAATATATTACTAGTAGTCATTCAACTTGCAAGAACTGACTCAGATACAAAAGTAGTATAGTATAGCCAATAAGAAGCAGGAGCGGAGCTATAGCTTCAGCTACGGTTCAGCAGAACCCACTAGTTTTGGCTCAAACCCTGTATTTGTGTTAAGAAATTCACTTACTATGTATATGCAATTTATAAAGAATCCAATAAATTACATTTTTAAAATTCAAAACTCATTAACTCAAAATCCTACCTCCGCCTCTGAACATATAGTAAGGACCAAAGGGGTGGAAGCTATAACCTAGTATTTTGAGGCAAAACGTATGCACGAAAATGATATGTTCGGAATCTATACGTATTTAGATACTTCTAATTTTGAAAATTTACATATTTTGGAACAGAAAGTATATAAAATAGGGGGAAATTTTTTTTTCGTCACAGGATTAGAACTCATAGTTTCTAGTGATAATGAGTTTCTAACTTGTAATGGTCTTCTTCAGATAACATTGTCTCTGCTATGTAGCATGTGAAATAGCCAAAAAGCGGACCTTTTTAGATATATAAATATATAATATCTAAGTGGAAAGTAGAATTACAAAAAAAGTCATTAGATGGAAAACTACTTGCATGTTAGGTTTAGAGAGATTTTTTTCATGTCTGACTTGTATATAGAGTATGAATATACAGTTTTTATGTAATGGCCTTTTGTCCCCATGTGATATATCATATATGGCATGGTTCCCCACTTCATAATTGGTGTTCTTACTGACTTCTTTTGTTTACAATTATGTTGATCATTTGCAAGTATTGACTTTTTGTCGATTCCATTATTTTCTTTCGTTCAAAACATCAATAGAAGAGATCTTGAAAAATTCCAAATACGTGAAGGGTAATCTTCTCTTTATCTTGTTTTGCTCCTTCAAGGGTCCACTCACATGATTTGCTTTTACAATTATTTTTAAATTTTTTTACTTGGTGTCTAGTACCCGCTTTAGAACTCAATTATATTTGTGATTGGGCCGGGTGATTCCCATTCGGGAGAAGCGCTTCCTACCAAGATAGCAGTCACATCCACTACATCCACTGCACCACATATTTTGATGATTTTCTTTTGCATCTTCATTCACCCACAAAAGCGTACTTTATTTTATTCCAATTTATGTAGCATATTTTAATTAAAATTACACATTTTAGTCGTAATGCTATTTCATTTATTCTCTTTTACTTATTAAGCATACTAATTTTTTTTTCTTATATCTTCACTTTAGCAAATCGAGAGAGGATTACTTATTTTTCTTTCGATTTTACTCTTACTATTAAATAAATATTTTTCAAACTAATTGGAGTTCTAGTAATCAAACTTAAATTTACAATCTTCTTAAGGATAATCTTATAAAATAAATACCTAATTAGTGTTTTCTTAAGGAAAATGCAAAATGTAAGCTGAAAGTAAAACGACAAGGAGAATGAGCCTTGACATAACTGATAAAGTTGTTGCCATATGATTAGGAGGTCACAGATTTGAGCCGGGGAAACAACCTATTACAGAAATGCAGGGTAAGACGCGTACTATAGACCCTTATGGTATGGCAGGGGCGGAGCTAGCTCATTGGGTGCAGGTTCGGCCGAACCCATTAGCTTTGGTTCAAACCTTGTATCTCTACTAAACAATTCATCGAATATGCACACATTATTAATTTAGAACTCAGTAATTTTAAAAAAGTAAAATCTCGAACCCATATAATTCTAGCTCCGCCTCTGTCAGGTCCGACCCTTCTCCGAACCCCGCGCATAGCGGGAGCTTAGTGCATCGAGCTGCCCTTTAATTTTAAAGCATAAATTTTGAATTGTTTTTTCCTTCTTAAAGTTTATATTCAACAAACATCCACACATAAATTGGATAGAATGGAATAAAAAGAAGTGAAAAGAAAGAGGCGTATGTTATAAAGATTATTTATTATTGTGAATGTCTATCTCTACATCGAAATTTAGGTTACCAACTTTGGGACCAAGTCAGTTTTCTATTATAAATAGAGATGTTCCCTTCATTTAATTTTCACCCCTCAAGAGACGTCTCGATCTCTTCTCTCTTTCTCCACAATTTTTTTGTTCTAATTTTATTATTTTATAACATTTTATCAGCACGAGTCTATACCAATTGAGATCAGAATTTCAAGGTATTGTTGCAGTTATGAAATTTTCTATCTTTTATACAGTAGCCATAAAAGTGGTATGTCCCTTGTCAACAAAATCCCTTCCAGGAAAAGGTACAAATTTGCGGTTACCCTTCAAGGTATTCTTCTTACTCCATATGTGATGTACGCATATATCTTGACTATAAGTAATTTGTGTGTCATGACAATTTACCTATCTTAATTACTAATAATTATTTTCCAGAAGCTTAATTAGCTATTATGTATATGTCTAAGGTACCTTGCTGTTGGTGTTTGACACTTTAACAAAAATGCTTTTGTTGTGATGTAGATAAACTGATATACAGATATTCTCTTTTATCTAATTTTAACTCGGGATAGACAACTTAGATTGCAAAGCGAAGAGTTAAATTAAACTAGAGCTTTGACGTTTGCTGCCTTCTGATAAAAAATAAGTAATTGGTCACTAGAAGTGGCATTAATATTTATCAAGTGTATATCACTAAATTTATATATATTCATGATGACCAGAAGTGATGATCTTTATCTAATTTTACTCTTGAAAAAAATCAACTTTGAAGTTTAGTTCTAAAGTAGTAAAATAATGAGTTTTTCTCTCCAAAATCTATTGTGATTTTATAATGTATATAAAGGTTTTTCTTATTTTTCTGGAAGCTTCGATATTGTTTTAGAGTTTAATCTCTATTTAATTCTATAATACGATCCGAAGATGATGAACTATATATGAGTAAAATCCATGTAATTGATCTGTAGATTTTTAAGTTTACATGTTGGTGATGTCCATGATATTGTGTGCATATATAAGTTCACGAGTGAATGTACTCTAAATATGTTTATAATTTGTGAATACTATAGCAGTACTGATGTCACTGGGCTACTTTCTAATGCCATGTGTGATCTATCTTTGCCTTTCTTAGTGGAGACTTTCGAGGACTCTGCTATTGAACACGTACGTTAACAAACTTATACAATATAGCCAGCCACCTACTTCTACTTTAAATGTTAAAGGGTCAAACTCTCTTATTTAAGGTGGCAAAATAATAAAGGAAACGTTTATATTTAATTTGCAGTAATTTTCTTAAAGTGTGGAATAATTCTATATGTATTTTTGGTGGTCGAGAAGTATTGGTATGACTTTTGATAATTAGAAAAAGATTTGAGAAATATATTGAAGTGGTGTTTCTTGTGATTGAGAGAAATACCAGCTATTAAAAAATATGTATAAAAGTCGTTTAAATGATCAAGTTTGATTCCCCGATGTGAATGAAGAAATAATACAACACACCTTCTGAAAAGATAAAATAATAAAGAATATAAATGATATTTTGTGGTATGAAGATCATTGTTGCATGTACATGTCAAACGTCAAATCATCTTGGATATTTTTATTATGCATCATTCTAAGGCAAAAGGAAGTATAGTAGGATGTTTCTAATATAACCACATTGATACATTATGGTTAGTTGTTATGATTTCCCCGAAGAAAATAAATATTCATGTATTTCTTCCTGAAGGATGTGATTATTATGTAGTTACCACTTTGATATAAAATATCCAGATGTTAATGACTAATCTCCCTGAAGGAGACATTGAAATACTGAAGTTTATAACTTAGTTTACTTTTTGTTATTTATAAATTTACAATTATAATGTCCATTTGATTTCTGCTTTCTTTCGTGATACCGGTAGTGTCTAACCAGAGTTTCTTTCATGATACCAGTAATATCTAAGAAATATTTAATAGTACAAAATTACTGATCATGAGCTTTAGAAGAGCTAATTTTTGTTTACTAGAATAATGACACTAGCAGTGTTCAAACAATATCTCATTATAAAAGATATATTTAAATCTCTCGAAGAGGTTATATATGATAGTACCATTCGTCTTAAGATCATAATTGTTCGACCGGAGCTCAAATTACAGTAAATCTGAAGTTTACTAGCAATAAAAATAATTATCATATTGAGCTACAAATAATTGGTAGATTGAATATCTTCAAATTACTACGAGTAAGTACTACGTATGGGAAATGTTACTCGAGCATATAAGATAATAAATCAGAAGTTTATTAAAATAAAAGCTCATGCGCTAGTAAATCAGAAGTTTACTAAAGTAAATAGCATGATTCATGGTAAACTTGAAGTTTACTAATAATGATAAATTTTTAGTTGACATGACCGTTTTAATTGTCCTGATTTAAATCAGATGTGCTAATTAGTATTCAAAATATATTGAAGAACCAAAAGATTCTTCAAGATTTATTTTGTGTTGTTTGTCCTCATGATAAGTTGATTACACCAACTAATGTTGAGATCAAATTTTATAAATTATGAAAAATATAAAAGGTGAATATGGGCCCGTTCACCTGCGATGTGATATCTTAAATGGATGCATCTATGAGATGATCACATTTGTCAACCTATAGTTTGACATTTACGAAGTTTCTTGCTCAAAATAATTGAGTTGGGAACACAATTTTCAGATTATGTAATCAAGACAATTATTCTTGATAATGTTGGTTTATATTCAAATTGATTTAGTGTTGAATGCCTCTAATATATAGCTAAATCATTGCTTATGAGAATAAAGCTTCATGTGTTGGTCTGAGATATGACATATTGCATACAACGGCGCTTGAATGCTTCAAACTAATAAATTATGATAAATTCTCCCCTCGTAATTGATTCAAGGTCAGGAATCAAATATTCCCATCTTATAACTTTTGATGTGCGGTATATGATTAATGGATCTACCTCGATGCACACAGATGAATTCTTCAAATAAGGTGGGGATATATGTTAATTTTTCTAATATGAGGGGGGAGAGAATAAGCATGTAAGAAATATGTTGTGAATTATCATCGGTATGATCCTCAGATAATTCAAGTCAAATGCTGGAAGCATTTACTAACCCAACTATTTCATATTTCAGTTGTAAGATGCTCCTAAATGTCCATGAAGTACAAAGTCTACATCATGCATGAATCATGATAGATTAATCGATTCCAAAAGCAATAATTCTTAAAAAGAAAGAGGAGCAAATGATCAAAATGGTCACAATAAGAAGATATTGTGCTCTGAAAGAGCCTATGACATAACACTTCATGAAATCTCATCAAAGGTTTAGATATCTAAAAAAATAATGAAAGTGGTGAGATCTCAATAAGTTATGTCGCGTTGTGAACCGATACAAATGATATATCGTCAACGATTTCTTTGGTACAATATAGCACAATATTGTAAAAGATTGTGAGGATATGAATTTTACGTCTATACAGCAAGCTAACGTAGACATTATTATCAAGTAAAATGACGCATTTTGATAAGCTTCAAGCTTATTGGACCTGCAGTCCAGACAGTAGAAAATGTCACACATTTAAATATTAATGAATATTGCCACTTGACAAATTTTAATATGAAAATTCTTGAAGAATTTTAAATGCCTGAAGCATATACAGATTCTAAAAATATATTCATTATATGGATTAAATCAAACAAGGTGAATGCGATTTTATCATAATGAGTATTCATTGACTAAGGGTACACATGACTCTATTATCCTTACGTCTTTATGAGTGTATTTATTACTTGAATATTATTCGAATTCTTGAAGAGATTCCAAAAGCAATAGATTATCTGCTGAAAGAAGTTGAATTGAGAAACTTGCAGAATTCTTTGGTCCTGAAGTGCCATATCTATATGCAATTGATGCATTTATATCTTTTGCTATCCTTATGAGGGATTACAACAATGTTATTCTACATGACAGTCAAATCATTTAAAGATAACATATATTTATAAAGCAAGTCAGGAATGCATATGGAGTGATTTAAACAATATTATATTACGATGCAACTCTATCAAAATACAGAAGAAGAAGAAGAAGTATACATAGTCCAACTAAAGGGAGAATTCATAAAATGAGATAGAACAAAACATATTTCACCAAAGTTGTTCTTTACACACGATCTCCAAAAGAATAATGATATCAACGTTCAACAGATTCGTTCAAGTGATATTATGGTTGATTTGTTCACCAAGTCTCTACCAACTGCAACTTTCGAGAAGATGATTCACAAGATTGGGATGCGAAGACTCAAATATTTGAATTAAAGTTCACATTAGGAGGAGTTAATATGTGTTGTACTCTTTTTTTCGTACAAGATTTTAGTCTCACTGGGTTTTCCTTGTAAGATTTTTAATGAGTCAATCATAATGCATATTATTACAAATGTGTACTCTTTTTCTTTCTCTAGAATTTTTTTCACTTAATCTTTTCTAGTAAGGTTCTAACAAGACACATTATCTGTCAAATTGATTTTCAAGGGAGAGTGTTATAAATATTATTTATTATTATAAATGTCTATCTCTATAAGGAACGTTAGTGTTAGTAACTTTGTGATCAAGTCAGTTTTTTTATTATAAATATGATATTCCTTCATTGTGTTTTCACCTCAAGAAAAATAAAAAATTCTCCTCAATCTCTTTTCTTCTTTTCCATAGTATTCTTATTTCAATTTTATTATTTTATAACAGCATATCAATTAAGATATTTATGAGTTGATGTCAAATGGGCGGTTTTTATTCCCGGCACTTAGACTATTGGGGTCAGCCATAAAAATATCTTCCTTAACTGGCTGATGACGTGGCCTTCCGCTGGTGGCAGGTTTAGGTTTAGATATTTCACCTCAAAATATCCTTCAACCACGTGTTGCCCAAACTCCTACGTGAGACCTCTGCTTTCACTTTCGCCGCCAATATCCCCATAAACTACGGAAATGCCACCAGGCGGAAAAATGAAATGACGATTCAGTAGTAATAGATTTTCATGTGAAAAATATATTTATCGATGAGTGTCAATTTAATTGTCTTACTATCCTTTTTAATCCGTTTCGAAAAAAGTCTTTCATTTTATATTTAATAATTTTTCAATTTGAACATTCTACATGGCAATTTTAAAATCATAAAATTTGAATTAAATGGCTACATACATTTTTAATTTAAGATTACAAGATTCAAAATTTCTTTTTATTTCTTAAATTTCGTATGCATTTAAAATAGACACTTAAATTGGGCCGGAGGAAGTTTTCTTTTTCTAATTTAGAATTGATTGCATTTCTTTTATTTCTAGGAGTTGATTTTTTTTTTTTTTTTTTTTTTTTTGCTTGGAATTTAGAACATGCTTTAAACGAGGTGAGTTTGTACTTCATCCGTCTCAAAATTCTTGTCTTCCTTACTAAAATTGTATCAGAAATATTAGTCATTTTATTTAACCAAGATAGAATTAAGCAGTTTTTTGTTGTTTTACCCTTGCATTAATTACGTCAATGGGCTGATGTTATGCATTCGCATACCAAAAAAATAATAATTTCGTCTTGTGTTTTTAAGAGGGTAAAATAGTCAAAGTTTTACCTTTATTAACGTTTTCCAAGAGTCGTGTAAGTATAAAACACGACAAGTATTTTGAGACGGAGAGTTTAATTATTTTACATTTTAAAATAGGTTTTAAACGTTTTGAGAAAGAAGCTCTATGTTTTTCAGTCGACAATTGATTGTATTTCTAGGTGTTACATTTATGTTTAGAATAGCTTTTAAACGGTGAAAGTTTATAGTTTTTTATATTTTTAAATAGATTTTAAATATTTTGAGTATGAAACTTGATGTTCTCATCATAAGGTTCTGATATAGAACTTCTTATTTTCCATTTGTAGATAATGAAAAGCTAACTTTTGAGATCCACATTTCTCTTTTATCATATAGGGAATAATTTGAATTATTCTCTCAATAATATGATAACAATAATTAGGATAAAATGTAAGTAAAATGAAGTGTGTGCTTACTATGCTAAGGCAAATAAAACAAAGTTTTTAAATGCATAACAAGTTGAGAAAAATACAAGAGACAAAAAACAAGGAAACAAAATGCAACAAACTGTTTTTCATTTTTGCAACGTAAGTATATATTTTCTTTTTCCATGGAGTACATTATGGTACACAAGTTACATTGTCGAAAGAATATTCTTGTATTAGCTAGGGTTGCTAGAATTGTATAAGATCATATATAGTTATGCTTCGATTTTATTATTCTAGCTAGGTTAAACATTATTTATATATTGGAGTGGAATAACCGATAATTATGGATGTCATTGTCACACTTGACCCACCGATTATATTTAAAATTGAATTATTTACTATAATTGAGGAACATAGGATTTGATTAGTGGTTAATTAGCTGTTTAACTACATAACATATTTAAGTGGCCCCTATGAATAAGTAATCTAGTACTAACATTGATTCCTCATTTTGGGTAAAGTATAAGCAAAGTTTCCAAAGAGATATCATTCTTTTTCACTCATTTTTGGGATACTTTGGATTTAATGTTAATATGTTATGTAGTGCTTATCAAAAGGAGCGAGGGTCTAAAATCTCATCTTTCGTTTTTTCTTCATAATATCTATTTATCTTTCTAAAAAGGTTTTTCACTAAAACTTATATATATATATTTTAAATTACAACTTCAACAAATATTTATCTTTTAATATATTAATAATGTCATATAAATTAAGACGAGTAAAAAGTTAGTAGGCAATTGAGTATTGTCCCGATTTCTCGCGGAATAGGCTTGGTAGTAGTTTAGTACACTGTACTTGTTTCTTCTTTCATATCAGTAGTATTAGCATTATTCTTATACTTTTTTGTCTTTCAATTTTTGTTACTACATGTTATTTTTTATGCGTCGTTAATTGCAAAATTTTCTTGTTGTTACTGTTCTATGTTTTTCCTATTATTTGTTGTGTCTTCTTCAATTCGGTAATTCTCCTTTTCATACTGCTTTGATATATGTACTTGAGCCGATGATCTTTCGAAAACAATCTCTCTACCTCCATGAGCTATAGATAAGGTGTACATTCTCAGACTCCACCTGTAGAATTACACAGAATATGTTATTGTTGTTATTGTATATAAATTAAGCGAGTGAACTAGTTTTCAGAATAAAAATATTGGAAGATTGACTTTTTTTTTTGGATTTGTATACTACCCGACAATTCAATAAAGCTCATAATAAAAATATTTTTTCTAAATTATAGCTAATATAATATATATTATACATTGAATAACAATAACGACACAACTATAACTAAAACTGTTAAAAATATGTTTTTTCCTTAGGCTGGTGGAGATTTACAACTAAAAGGCATTGCTGTAAATAAGTACCACATTTGGTGTATTTATCCAACACATATCTACAACCTATCTCTAAACTGCACATATTCACAAAAATCAACAGATACTTTCATATATCAAAAAAATGGGCGTGAAGAAAATGGAAGTAGAAGAAGAGAAAAGAAGAGGAAAAAGATTGAAATGCACAAAAATGGAAGATATTGAAGTTGTTCCTTCACTACAACCTGTTGGATTTTTCTATCCTTTAACGACGCCGTCTTCAATCGCTGTATGTGATGCTTTAGATCCTGATCTTCCGATTATATATGTGAATACTGTGTTTGAAATTTCCACTGGTTATCGCGCTGATGAAGTCCTCGGTCGTAACTGGTAAGTTTTTTTTATCCTTCTAAATTCTCTGTGTCGCAATAGTAATTCAACCTAAGTAGGAGAGTAAATGTTGATTTACACAATTAGTCATGATTGTAAAGCCAGTGGCGTGAAGCTACCATGTCCTGGATTATGACTGAATGACTAAGACTATTTAATACTTGGAAATCGTATTTCTACAACTCAATTGTTAGGATTTTGTGTAGTTTGATTTGTGAAATTAGCTGAATTGAGCTTATTTTAGCTGTATATTGGAAATAATTTTGGCGATTTAAATTGCATTTGACAAAATGTAGGGGTTAGAATTGCAAATAGTGAAAAAATTGAGGTAGAGAATTGGAGTAATTTATCAAAATATGGAAGTTGTTCCTTCACTACAACCTGTTGGATTTTTTTATCCTTTAACGACGCCATCTTCGATTGTTGTATCCGATGCCTTAGATCCTGATCTTCCGATTATATATGTGAACACTGTATTTGAAATTTCCACTGGTTATCAAACTTCCCCCTTTTTTTTTGGTTTATTTGCAAACTTTGTGTGTTGTATGAGTGTAGTTAATATTGAATCTGTTCCTTCACAACCTGTTGGATTTTCCTATCCTTTAACGACGCGTCCTGAATCGTCGTCTCCGATGCATTAGATCCTGATCTTCCGATTATTATATATGTGAATACTGTGTTTGAAATTTCGACTGGTTATTGCGCTGACGAAGTCCTTGGTCGTAACTTGTAAAATTTTGTTCTTTTTCGTTCATTTATTGGTTTATTTGTGAATTTTGTGTGTCATATGAGTATACTACTGTTAAATACTTGGAACCCAAATGCTCCCTGGGACGACTTCGATGTGTCGGATTTTTCAACTCAATTGTTAGGGTTTTGTGTAGTACGATTGGTGAAATTAGCTGATCTGTGCTTATTTTAGCTGCATATTGGAGCTAATTTTGGCAGTTCAGAGCGTGCTTGAACAAAATGTAGGGATTGGAAATGCAAAATGGGATTCTTTTAGGTGGAGAACAGGAGAGTGATTTTCTCTTCTCTTTTGAGTAGTTTTGAATAAATTTATTATCAAAATTTTCTTTCTTTTTTGTTTATTTGCAAATTTTGTGTGTCATATGAGTGTAGTACTGTTTGGATAATTGGTACTTTTTGGAATTCTGAACTCAATTGTTAAGGTCTTGTGTTTTGCTCTTCTTGTGTAGCTTGATTGGGGAAATTATCTGATCTGAGCCTATTCTAGCTGTATATAGGAACTATTTTTGGCTATTTAGAGTGTACATGAACAAAATGTAGGGGTTACAAATGCAAATGGTGAAAATTTTGAGGTGGAGAATTGGAAAGAGATTTTTTTCTTTCTTTTTGAGTAGCTTGAATGAATTTAGTCTAAAAAATTTCCTTTCTTTTGTTTATTTGCAAATATGTGTGTCATGTGTAGTACTAGTTGGCTACTTGGAAATTTTTGGAAATTTTCAGCTCAATTTTTAAGGTTTTGTGCTGTACGGGTTTTTATGTAGTTTGATTGGGGAAATGAATTGATCTGAGCTTATTTCAGCTGTATATTGGAACTAATTTTGGCGATTTAGAGTGTTATTGAACAAAATGTAGGGGTTGGAATGCAAATGGTGAAAATTTTGAGGTGGAGAATTGGAGGGAGTTTTTTTCCTCCCTTTTGAGTAGCTTTTGAATGTATTTATCTGCTTGTACTTCTTTGATTCCCTGTGTTGATTCCCTAACAATTTAGTGAAAGTCATGAGTGTAGTACTGTTTGGATACTTGGAAATTTTCAACTCAAGTGTTAAGGTTTTGTGTTTTATGGGTTTTTGAGTAGTTTGATTGGGGAAATGAGCTGATTTGAACTAATTTTAGCTGGATATTGGAACTAATTTTGGTGATTTAGGTCGTAACATATATGTAGGGGTTGGAAATGCAAATGGTGAAAATTTTGAGGTGTAGAATTGGAGTGACTCCCCCCCCCCCCCCCCCCCCCCCCCTTTTTTTTTGAGTAGCTTTTGATTGAATTTATTTGCTTGTAATTCTTGATTCACTGTACTTATTTGCAGATTGTGTCTGTCATATGAGTGTAGTACTGTTGGGGTACTTGGAAATTTTCGGAAATTTTCAACTCTATTGTTAAGGTTTTGTAATTTACGGGTTTTGTATAGTTTGATTGGGGACATTAGCTGATCTGAGCTTATTTTAGCTGTATATTGGAACTAATTTTGTCTATTTAGATAGTATTTGAACAAAATATAGCGGTTAGAAATGCAAATGTCAAAAAGTTCTCATATCTATGATCAGAATAACAATCCTAAGAACTGAATTGTGCTATCGAATGAGAGCTCAGCTACAACAATACTGATAAAATAGTTGCCTTCTTGTGAAAAATTTATTGGCCCAAGAAGTTGCAAATGCAGCAGCAACTCAGACCGCTAGTTGGTTGTAGTAGGTGCTTTATTCAAATCTTACTGCTTTTATGACCATGTTTCACAAGGGATGAGCTAAAGTTGAAAATAGAGCTCATAATGGCTATCTCTGGATATTTTTACCTGTGTACATATTAGATAAGCTTTCTCTTGCATTTACCATTGACTTCAACATTATTAATATTGAAGCATCCATCTAATGATCTACTATATGTTGACATCATTTACTATTTGAGGAATCTTGACACGTTCACTGAATTATTTTCAGTCGTTTTTTACAATTTAGAGATCCACGCGCTCAAAGGCGGCATCCTTTGGTGGACCCTGTTGTTGTTTCTGAGATCAGAAGATGTCTCGAAGAAGGTGTTGAATTCCAAGGGGAGCTTCTCAACTTTAGAAAAGATGGCACACCTGTGGTGAACAGGCTAAGGCTAGCACCAATACATAGTGATGATGGCACAGTCACCCATATTATAGGGATTCAAATGTTTTCTGAAGCAAAAATTGACCTGAATACTGTGTCATATCCTGTTTTCAAAGATACTTGCCAGCCTCACTGTGATGAGTCCAGCGAATACTCCATCAAAAGCGGTAATTTATTGCATTGCCAGCACCGTGAAATATGCGGTATTCTTCAGCTCTCTGATGAAGTTCTAGCTCACAACATTTTATCTCGATTGACACCAAGGGATGTTGCATCCATTGGTTCTGTTTGTAGAAGGATACGCCAATTGACGAAAAATGAGCATGTGAGGAAAATGGTCTGTCAAAATGCATGGGGAGCTGATGTCACGGGTGTGCTGGAACACATGACAAAGAAGTTAGCTTGGGGGCGTCTGGCTAGGGAGCTAACCACTCTTGAAGCGGTTTGTTGGAAGAAACTGACAGTTAGAGGAGCTGTAGAGCCTTCACGTTGCAACTTCAGTGCATGCGCTGCAGGGAACAGGCTGGTGTTATTTGGAGGGGAAGGTGTTAACATGCAGCCAATGGATGACACATTTGTTCTCAATCTTGATGCTGCTAATCCAGAGTGGCGACGAGTGAGTGTCAAATCATCTCCACCAGGACGTTGGGGCCATACTCTCTCATGCCTAAACGGTTCCTGGTTGGTTGTGTTTGGTGGATGTGGGAGACAGGGATTGCTTAATGACGTTTTTGTTCTTGATTTAGATGCTAAACAGCCTACGTGGAAAGAAGTATCCGGTGGAACTCCCCCCCTTCCTAGGTCTTGGCATAGCTCTTGCACGATGGAAGGCTCAAAGTTAGTTGTTTCTGGTGGATGCACAGATGCAGGGGTACTTCTCAGTGATACATATTTGTTGGATCTCACCAATGACAAACCTACCTGGAGAGAAATTCCAACTACGTGGGCTCCTCCTTCTAGATTGGGACACTCACTCTCAGCTTATGGGAAAACAAAAATTTTAATGTTTGGTGGCCTTGCCAAAAGTGGTCACTTGCGCTTAAGATCAGGTGAATCGTATACTATAGATTTAGAAGACGAAAGGCCACAGTGGAGGCAACTTGAGTGTGGGGCGTTCACAGGAGTAGGAAGTCAAAATGCTGTTGTTCCTCCTCCTAGACTCGATCACGTGGCAGTAACCATGCCTTGTGGCCGGATTATCATTTTTGGAGGTTCAATTGCCGGACTGCACTCTCCTTCACAACTATTTCTACTGGATCCTTCAGAGGAAAAACCGTTATGGAGGACTCTCAATGTACCTGGGCAACCTCCAAAGTTTGCTTGGGGTCATAGCACGTGTGTGGTTGGTGGAACAAGGGTCTTGGTCCTAGGAGGCCATACCGGGGAAGAATGGATTCTGAACGAATTGTATGAATTGTGCTTGGCGAGCAAGCAAGATTCTGATGCATGATGTAACTAATTAAATTCGTGCAGAATGAATATATCTTCTGGAAATGCCCCGGAGTCATGGAGCAACTTCACATTTTCTTCAAGAATGGTTCCACTTTGTAGACACTGGAATACACCATGCCATAGATTCGAGTACCATATGCAGCTTGTGTAAATAAGGTTTTGATCTTGCTGTTTGTAGTTCATTTGGTGGCTGTGGAATGTTTATGCTTTTTGATTTGTATCTATATATTCTAGTCACTGATTTCCGAGTCTTCATTTGTACATTACTATCATTTTGCCAAGATAGTTCATGCTCATACCATTTTGCTTAACGTGTTCTTTCACAAAATAATTAGTTTATAGCTTTATATTACTGTAATCCTAGTCGGCGATGAGGTATTTTTTATGAATATTTTTTCCAATCTTGCAACTGAAGGAGGTTGCCTAACCAACTTTTATGAAACACTGAAAAGGGAAAGTGGATTTACAAAATGCAATTAACACTCCCAAGAATGTCACTAAAAGGGAGAGTGGGGAAGAAAATATCAAGAAGAATAAACACTATATTATGGAAATCAGGTTAGATAACAAATTTAGAAAATGACAAAAAACGGTTTGGGGAATAGGTTCAAAGTAATCCCTTGAATATATTCCTCGGCAGTTTGGTTCTTTAAGTTTGTTAAAAATAATCACTTCTGGTCTTCGTCAAATATTTTAATTAATTTGTCTGTTAGATTGAGAGAACTATGTAAAAAAAGATTATAACAAAAAATACTAGTCCCATCAAATTCTAGAAACTTCAACACAAAAGAATAGAAGAAGTTGCACCAGACTCCAGAAATTAGACTAAAATAGTTTGTTAAATATTTGACGAAGATAAAAAAAAATGCTCACTTTTAACAAACTTAAAGACCAAAACTGCTAAGGAGTATATTTAAACGACTACTTCGAACCTACGTCAAATATAAGGGACAATTTTTAATAACTTGTACCTCATGAAACTCCCGACACGCTTTCTATAATATTTTGGTCCCCATGACATTTTCTCGAAAAAATTTTTCAGAATATTTTGGTCAACCCAAAATGGAAAAATTAGACATATCAAAACACCTTAAACAGATACAGAAGTAACAATTCCATCACAACTCATTGAGGTTTGACTGTTCTGTTAGCTTTTGGCAGAAGCAGCAGGAATAGTTTCCACCATTTCAAAAATAATACATAAACATGCCCCAAATTTGGCTGTAAGTATGCCCTCCAACTTTGAGTGTGCACAAGTAGGCACCTCAACTTGTCTCCACTTTGTCCGTTGAACACTTTAACTTATAAAAATAATCATCTAGACACCTTCAAATTTATGTGTCACGTCAACATTTGCGTTTAAGTGTTTAATTTTATATAAGTTGAGGTGCCTACTTGTGCACACCCAAAGTTGGAGGGCGTACTTGAAAGCTGATGCCAAGTTTGAGGGGCTGTTTATTATTATGACAAACGAAAAAATAAAAGCTTTTTCTAAGATTTTTAATAAACTATACTACATAAAAGTTCCTTTTTATTTCCTGGCATTATTGCAGCTCATCAGTAATAGCAAAATTGGACTAATTAATCCCTTAAAATTACAAAAGAATGAAAGAATAACAAATAAAGAAACAAATCCTAGCAGCACAGCTCTATGCTCCTAATAATTTTGTTCACCAACAAATTAAAAAGATTTTACCAAGTACGACCATTTTCGCCTGGAACTCCGTTTAGAACTGAAATCCGTGCAAGAAGGTGTATTGGCGTCGAGAAAAGAACATGCATGCAAAATAAGCCAGCAGCCCTCCACTCGATAACGACGCTTTCATCTCGTACCACTTTATTTTATACCCTATCCAGAAGATGAGAATATTTTTTTTCGATAGTCTATATGTTTTTCCAAAGTGAAAAATGGGATTCATCATTTCCATGCAACTGCATCAATCTCATCTCTGGCTGACTTATATAACTCGAGCCTTTTGGCTATGCTCTCTCTTTTTGACATGAGAGAGGGATCCTCATCCAGCATTTTTCCCAGCTGCTCCTTCTGTACATATATATTTAGAGTAATGTCAAATATTTATCATTTTCCCTTACACCAACAAACAAGGCGGAGTCAGGATTTTCACTAAGGGGATTCAAAATATAAAGAGGTAAATACACAAAAAAGTCAAGGGAATATATATATATATATATATAGTGTAATTTTCGGCAAAAGGGATTCGGATGAACCACCTTGCTCCCTTCCTAGCTCTGCCCAGGCAACAACCCCCTTCCCCTTTGTGGGCTAAGGTTTTCTCACAAAACATATAGGAAGTCACTAAAGAAATACCTATAATCCTCCCCTTATTCGGTTTAAATACTAAAAGTTATAGATTTTAAGAGACATATCAGATGAAAAAGGATATATTAGAGATCTTGCTCTATTATTTTTATTTTTCTCTGGTGGAATTACTTTTTCCATCATCCATTTTGCATTAGCATCTCTAAATCTAAATATTCTATCGCATTTGTTGGGCAGTGAAGCGTCAAAATGGGGACACTCCAGGGGGAGAAAGAGGAAACAATGAAGAAAAGAGTATTGACATTGTAAAGAATGGATCTTGGGCCTAACTCAACCCCAAAAGCTAGCTTATAGGGTGAGAATTGTCCAAGTCCATATAAGGATTCCATGTTCCCATTACATATCCGATGTGGGACTCTTAACACTCCCCGCACGCACACGGATAATATAATTTGGGGGCCCAACATCGGTGAACAAAGAATTGGAATGAGTCTGATTCTGATACCATGTAAAGAATGGATCTTGGGCCTAACTCAGCCCCAAAAGCTAGCTTGTAGGGTGAGGATTGTCCAAGTCTATATAAAGAGTCCATGTTCCCATTCCATATCCGATGTGGGACTCTTAACAGTCATAATGATCAGATATAATAATGTACATTGAGCGCAAGACTATATTTACCATTTTCTCTACAGAATTCTCTTGTTGAATTAAAATAGAGGAGACAAGTGAACAATCTCGAATACTTTACCTCTCTCCTTCCGACTTGAGAATAGAACTGATTTAACAATGACCTCTTTGCTTCTCTGACTTGACAATAGACAACAGCCTTCGGAATAGTATTCCTCATGGTTTCACAGACCATATTAATATAAGCAGAGACATTTGATCCTGTTGCAGATGAAGCAAACAAATTTAGACACAGTTTCTGTAAGTCTCTTTTCTCTACTTTCATAAGAATGAAATAGAACATGCAAAACAATATACTTCTTCCGTTTCAATTTGTTTGTCTTACTTTCATTTTTAGTCTGTTTAAAAAAGAATGTCTCTTTCCTAATTTGGCAACTCTTTTATTTCAACATTGCACATGCATGTTTAAGACTATAAGATTAGAGGGCATTTTGGTACATTATATATATCTTTAGTTTAAGACCACAAAATTCAAAAGTTTTCCTTACTTTCTTAAACTCCGCGTCCAGTCAAACTAAGACAAACAAATTGAAATGGAGGAGTAAACATGTTCCATTAAAATATCTTATGTGGTGGACTTCACATGAGAAGTGTGTGATCTCATTTTTCATTTCAGGAAAAAAATATCGATTGAATGAAAAAGGCGAACATTCTGATACTTGCCAATTCTCCTTAGATGATTATCTGAATACCGGTCTACATTTGCCGCCTGCGCCTGCGCCTGTGCCTGTGCCTGGTTTGCATGCAGTTTTTCTGGTTCAGTCTGAATCTTCCTAAAGAATTCAACTGTCAGGTAAGAAGACTCCATCTCTACCAGCCGTGAAACTGTCTTTCGACTTTCATCACGAAATCTATCAAGAGCCTCATTCGCTGCCGCTGCAATATCAGATTGAAGTGAAGGAAAACGTTTCAATTCCTGCACAGGGATTCTAGGTTAGAGTTATTATCTTTCCATCTTTCAATTGACATAATATTTTCAGGTAGCTAAATATTGGGGCCTATTATATAGAAGCATTCATAAACTATGGATTGGCAAAAGAGTCTGCTTTTCTTTTCCAAGTATACTCATTAGTTTGAGCCTCTCCTATACCTGTGTTTCTGCAAGTGACTTCCTCACAAGTTCTTTCAGAATCGCATGCACCTGCAAATAAATAATAAAAAGCTTTTATCCTTGAAGAAGTAAGACTCTACCATGATACATGCTAGACCCAAAGGCTTCATGGAAAATCCAAACCAAAAATAGTAGTAACTGATTAAAAGTACAGAAATGATAGTATATAAATATCTTAACATTCATAGGTACGCATCGCAATAGATAGATAAATTAAGCATATTTAACACTTTTACGAGACAAAAAATTGAAACAGGAATTAAAAAAATTAAGAACTTTACTGCATCAACTGAGGCTTCAGCAGGGCCTTTGAAGAAGCCAAGAGATCCATCGATTAGCCTTCTGTAACCTTGTTCAGGAGCAATTAAGTGAGGCTGGTATCCATCTGCCTCAGAAATAACCTTTTTGACATTACTCGTTGAAAGATGTCGATCAAATGGAAGCTTCTTAAGAGCAGCTGGTAACTGATGATCAAAGACACCGTATATTCTATCGCCACCTGGTCTCCTGAGAAATAGGAGCTAGTAACACTTTCAGAAGAAAATAGAACACTTTACATCATGTAATAATATAATAGTGAAGCAAAATAGAACTTGATTCTCCTGTTCCCATGAACTCAGGTAACTGTAATTTCTTCTAATAAACTGCTGGTTTATTAGTTCATTGGCACACAGTAAGCTCGGTTATAGAATGCTTTTCAGTGTAGTGCGTATGCGTGGAAGCTAGATTGTTTTAAGCTTGGTTTATCTCCTCTTAGAATGTATACTGGTTAGATCTGATTTATTGAATTAAGCATGCTCTTCCACATATTTGTAGACATGCATGTCTGAAAAGTTTCGGATAAACTAGTACATGAACTTGTAACTGTAGACTTCCAATCAAATAAGTAATTGAAAGTATACAATAATATACACGGTATACACGGAATATCCAATGCCTTGTGTATACCGTGTATATCGCGGAAACCCATGACAAGTGGGAGACTGTGATATACACAGCCGTGTATATCTCTATTTTTGGTAACATATTATTTGTAGTTAATTAGCATTGTACACTTACCATAATTGTAGAATTCTTGAACAAATAAAATAGGGTTTTGGGAGTAGATTATGAATAGGATTTTCCATATTATGGATATTGTAAATTGTATATATACTCATTCATTAATGAAAATAATCAACGGATTATTTCTTTCATGGTATCAAAAGTTTAGGTCTATACTTACTTCTCGATTTTCCTCTCTTCCGTTGCCTCGGTTTCCGTGTCCCTTCTCGGAATCCGTGCCACCTTACCTCCTCTCTTCCCAAATTTTCTTCCAAATCTCTCATTCACCTATTGTTCTTTCGTTATATCTACATCAAAGAACATGTTTCATCCTGCCCTTACTGTTTCTAACATCAAGAACCACATCCCTATTGTTCTTGAGATGGAAAACGCCCAATATGCGACGTGGGCAGAATTGTTCAAAATTCACACAATCTCACATCAAGTCCTCCATCACATTATTCCTCCCGTTGTCCCTACACTCGCGGAGGATCCTCAGTTATGGATCACTCTTGATGCTACCGTCCTTCAGTGGATTTACTCCACTATTTATACCGACCATTTACAGACGATCATTGAACCAGACACTACGGCTATGGCTACCTGGAATAGATTGCGTGATATATTCCAGGATAACCAACATTACCGAGTTGTCACCCTGAGCAAGAATTTTCACAAGTCAACATGGAGGATTTCCCCAATGTTTCAACTTATTGTAAACGGCTCAAGGAATTGGCGAACCAACTCCGTAACGTTGGCGCACCTGTTACCAATAATCGTCTTGTTCTACAAATGGTTGCGGCCTATCTGAGGCCTATAATGGCGTTGAGACTCTGCTCTGCCAAAGTAATCCACTTCCCCCCTTTTAGCAAGCCCGTTCGATGCTTACGTTAGAAGAAGCCGGCTTGGCCAAGAAGGAAGCTACTGGCGCAAGTTCCGTGGCCATGATGACTACGTCTGATAACTCACATGGTTTTTTTGACAATTACTGCCAAAACCGCAACAACGGTGGCGGCAAGAAGGGTCAAAATTGTAAAAATAATGGCAAAAATCGCGGTGGCAACAATAGCGGCGGACAGAACAGTAGCAACGCCGGCAGTGGGCCTCGGGGTACTGGGCCCCAACCCGCCTAGTCTCAGCCCTAGGCCCCTTGGCAGTGGGCCTGGACCAGTGGCCCAATCCAGCCTATTGCCCGCCCAGTTATTTCCTGGGAAATTGGGCCCCGGTCCAGCCCACTCACATGCCCAATTTTTCAGGTCCTTACGACAACTCCCAGCAGCGATCTTGGTCGGGTCAGCAGGGCGGTCTTCTTGGGCCTCGCCCCCCGCAGGCCTTCACTGCTACGGGCCCGAATCCGATCCCGACACCCACCGATATTGAGGCAACCATCCATACACTTGGATTAAATCCTCCCGACGCGAATTGGTACATGGACACCGACACCACTTCTCACATGACGTCCGACCAAGGTTACTGTTCCTATACCAAGTCTAGTTCCAGTGTTGGGCCAGCAGGACCACTGCCTGCTGGCCAGTCCGTCACCCATCCGAATTTTCCCCAAAATCCACCCAATTCTCCCCCAAGTCACAGACATGTTACTCGTAGTCAACGGGGTATTTTTAAGCCAAAAAGACATTTTAATCTAAATTCTAATGTTCTTAAATCCCCACTACCCCGTAACCCAGTGTCTGCATTAAATGACACGAATTGGAAATTGGCTATGAACGACGAATATAATGCTCTTATTGAAAATGACGTGGGAATTGGTACCCCGTCCTTCTGGTATTAATATTATTCGGTCCATGTGGATTTTTACTCATAAGGATAATTCTGATGATTCTTTTGCGCGACATAAGGCTCGTCTTGTAGGGGATAGTAAAAATCAACAGGTTGACGTGGATTGTGGTGAGACATTTAGTCCGGTGATCAAACCGGCTACCATTCGCGTTGTTCTCGGTCTGACTCTTTCAAAAGCATGGCCCATTCATCAGCTAGATGTGAAGAATGCTTTCTCACATGGTGATCTTAAGGAGACAGTTTACATGCATCAACCTTTGGGTTTTAGAGACCCCACATATCCTAATCATGTTTTTTATTGAAGAAGTCCTTGTATGGGCTCAAGCAGGCCCCTCGGGCTTGGTATAAGAGATTTGCGGACTATGTATCTAATATTGGGTTTTCTCACAGCAGGTCTGATAATTCTCTGTTCATATATCATCGCAGTACTTCCCTGACATTCTATTATATGTGGATGATATTATATTGACCGCTTCTTCTGATGATTTACGCAAATCCATCATGACACTCCTCAGTTCTGAGTTTGCTATGAAAGACTTGGGGACCTTGAGTTATTTCTTGGGGATTGCTGTCACTCGTCATGCAGGTGGATCATTCTTATCACAAAACAAGTATGCAACTGAGATAATTGAGCAAGTTGGTATGTCCTCATGTAATTCTACTTCCACTCCAGTTGATACTAAACTCAAGCTGGGTGCTGCGGCTGGTTCACCTTACGAGGATCCCTCCCACTATCACAGTCTTGCAGGGGCTCTTCGGTATCTTACTTTCACGAGACCGTATATTACGTATGTCGTACAATAAGTGTGTTTGTTTATGCATGATCCTAGGGTTGAGCACATGAATGCGCTCAAACGCATTGTACGATACATCCAGGGAACAATTGACTATGGCTTGCATCTATATCCATCGTCGGCCTCTACACTTATCTCGTATACAGATGCTGATTGGGGTGGCTGTCCAGATACCTGACGCTCCACATCTGGTTATTGTATGTTTCTTGATAATAACTTGGTCTCGTGGTCTGCAAGGCGACAATCTACATTATCACGCTCTAGTGCAGAGGCCGAGTATCGAGGGGTAGCCAATGTGGTGTCTGAATCATGTTGGTTACGTAATCTTCTCTTAGAGCTTCATTGCCCCATTCAGAAAGCTATCTTGATTTATTGTGATAATATTAGTGTAGTCTATCTTTCTGGTAATCCGGTTCAACATCAGCGCACTAAACACATCGAGATGGATATCCACTTTGTTCGCAAAAAGGTAGCTCATGGACAAGTACGCGTCTGTCATGTCCCTTCTAGGTACCAAATCGCAGACATCTTTACTAAGGGTCTTCCCTCGGTTCTCTTTGAAGATTTTAGGGACAGTCTCAGCGTACAACGACCACCCGCTATGACTGCGGGGGTGTGAAAGTATACAATAATATACACGGAATATCCAATGCCTTGTGTATACCATGTATATCACGGAAAACCCATGACAAGTGGGAGACTGTGAGGTTTTCCGTGATATACACGGTATACACAGCCGTGTATACCTCTATTTTTGGTAACATATTATTTGTAGTTAATTAGCATTGTACACTTACCATAATTGTAGAATTCTTGTACAAATAGAATATGGTTTTGGGAGTAGAATAGGAATAAGATTTTCCATATTATGAATAATGTAAATTGTATATATACTCATTCATTAATGAAAATAATCAAGGGATTATTTCTTTCAGTAATGATGCCTTAGACGGTTAGCCTTCACAGGGATGCTATGAAATCAAAATTGTGAGATATAGCATTTTCAGGTTACTGATTTCCACAATGAACTTAGACTTGGATTTATCAGTCATACTTCTTACAACTATTACGTCAAATTTAAAAATCGAGTTAAAAATCATTTTAACTTCCACAGTGAAGAAATAAGGAAAACACACTACCAATTGAAATCTTGTGTAAACAATGACCAGTTGGAATCTAGTTACACCCTCAAAACTAACCATTTTCTTACAAAGAGCAATGGACATAATAAATGAATGAAGTTAAGCATTACCCTCCTTCAAGATGTTCCCTGAATATTCGATCAAATGCACGACACATTTCCAATATTGTGTATAGTTGTGCCTGTAGAAAGACGCAACTACTTCAAGTTAATAAATAAGACAAGTAACTCCAGGTTACCATTAGTCCTCAATCTAATCATATACTGTTCATTACCCCTCCATCTACACCAACAGGTCGGCCAATTCGGTCCAACTCAGCGTTAAGCTCATCGATTGTCTTATTTATTAGAGCAATAATGCTCGGTATTCGTTGTCTGATCACAGTCTCCAAGTGCTAAAATTTCAAAAAAGAAACAACACAAAGTTAATAATGGTTACTCAGGGAGTATTTTAAATGAGAAATTGACATAAATAGCCGCCCACCAAATGTATATTTTTTTTATATTACTATAATATACATGTTTGATACATGATAGATCATATTTGTTGTATATTTGGCTAGTGAATATAATTATTTTTGGCCGAGCGGCCAAATGCGTAACTTGCCCATATTAAATTCTCAACAAGATGAAAACATTTGAAAGCCAAAAAAAGTAACCAACCTTAGATAGAAGTTTTGCAAGATATTCAGCTCCCATTTTATGAGCAAGATGCCCATATTCAGGACTTGATTCGAAGTATTCCTGCTCCTTCCGACGAGCAGCCATCATATCGACATTCTTGTTGATATCAGCCTGTGAGCGGTTGACAATTCCGACCCATGGATGTTGGAGCTTGTATGATCGACCCTCAAGTACCTTAAACATCAATAAAACTAAAAGATAAGTAAAGAATATATTAGCAATAAGTTTTGCAAGGATCAGAATCCTGTACTCCCTCCGTCCAATTATATGTCACACTTTTTGTTTCTTGATATTTAAACCACGTGAACTTTGACCAACATTTTAAAATATTTTTTCATCATATTAATATGAGAAGAATTGCAACTTATAGTTTTTTAATATGTAAATTTTAGTTTTAAATTGAGTTGATCTAATCCAATCTACCTTCAAAGATTAATCAAATTGACTCTCAAATAAGTGGAAAATGTCACATAAATTGGGACAGAGGGAGTATAATTTGAGCAACTTCTGAAAAAGGAATCGATCATACATCCAAGGCATTGGTTCCCTTATCCATCAAATCAAGTTTTGTTATAACTCCAAACGTTCTTTCACCTGAAATATGAAATGGAATATATACAATCAGATAATTCAATGTCAGACACCCGATTTTGCAAAATTAGCATATCCCACTATAGTACCTGAAGGATCGACTTCTCTTGCAAGCTTTATTGCGTCAGAAGTTGCAATATCTTGATTGGCCGGAGAAATAGCCAATATGATGCAATTGGGCTAGCACAAGCAATAAGTCAAAACTAGTAATAAATACAGCATGATAACTCATGCTAGCTTGTAGTTTAAAAGAATAGTTTAGCAAACAAGATTTTGGAAATAAGAAGAAAAATTGACACACTTTCGTCAGTATTCATGATAATGCTTATGTTTATAAGAGATTGTAGTACCTTCAGATGAATTTTCATCAGAAAATACTTTCACAGAATAAAGCTGGAAAGTACAGTCAGTGACTCCACATGATGCCTACTATTTAGAACTTTGTGTATACAGGTCCACAGATCTATAAATTCTTAAAGATTGGATCGACTCATCAAGACTTGTTTTGAGGGACAACTATCCTTCAACTAAACATTCTAGATTTAGCGGTTTTTGTGGTTGAAGGGTTCCAATCAGATAAGCTAATGAGGTTACAATGACGATGTCGCAGCATATTCCTTTACATATATTCCATTGTTTTAATAGCAACAAGAAAGATATTTGGAAAAGTTTTAGTCCCATCATTTATCTAACTTATTAACAGCTTACATTTCTTGCAGCTATTGCACCTAAATATATTTCATTATTTGGTAGCAACCTGAAAGAAGCTTGGGCAACTCGATTTCTCTCATTTTTCTAGCTTAGAAACACCTTGCATTTCTTGCATCTATATGTTATCTGCAGATAGGTACCGTTTATGCTTATGATCAAAAGGTGAGGCAATAAAGCGCTTTAATAAGCATGATGCAAATAAAGGCATTTTCTAGTCATCAATGTTGTGAACCTCAGTCACATCCAGTTGGCCCCATTATCATCAGAATGCTGATAGTTGGAGCTTTAAGTTTCTTTTGCCACCTTTGCTCTGGCTTCTAATGTTGTCAAGTCCACAGAGATTCGTTTTGGTCGCCCTATGCCTATAAGTAAAGCAGCAAAAACTCTATTGTATTTCCTGGTAAATTAAGAGATCACACCAAGATTTTTTCATTCATATGGTTGTGTATTTAAATGTCAGATGTTCCAAAGTTTTTCTCGGAAACAACCGCTCTACCTACCAAGGTAGAGGTAAGGTTCTGCGTACACTCTACCCTCCCCAGACCCCACGTTGTGGGATTTCACTGGGTATGTTGTTGTTGTATGTTCCAAAGTTTCACAAATGAAATGCCAACCAGAGACAGGTCCAAGATTTACACTTTGTGTGTTCTGAATTGTAGAGCAGTGCCCTCAAGTGCTTGTAACTGGGTTCTAAATTTATTTAGTAGATTTCTTAATACATATACAGGGTCTGGACAAAAGCTATTGGATTCTGCCGAACCTGTAACATAAAGCTTACATCGGCCCTTGTTTCCAACTCCACCTCAACCTACTTTAACTGTGGTGCAAAGCTAAATGCTAGTTCAGCAAATAAGAATTGTGTAATTTTCAAGTATTTGTATATTCCAGCTTGAACGTGGTCTTACTTTTTCCACATAAGAGCGGACCATCATTTCAATATCTTCAACAATGCTTTCTGGTTGTCCCTCTGCATAGTTTAAGATTTATCGTATCAATTTCCTTTAACAGCTAAATGAACAGCAACACAGGAAGATTGCCTCCTTTTCTATACCTATAGGAAAATAGTGATTACGTGCTCACCTACAGCAACCTTTGTCAATCCAGGAAGATCAATGAGTGTTAGATTTACCACTGTAAGACAAAACATGCACTTGACAGTCATTATTTAGAAACATGCAACTGTATCAATATGGGTATTCACAAATTAAGATTACAGTATAGGGAATGATAGAAAGATATCGCCATGAATACTTTCTCCATCAACTACAAACTTGGATAAATTATACCCATTCAAATGCCTAACTTTGTTTAAGAGTATAGGTCGTGAAGGACAGAATTGATATGTTAGACCGATGTGAAACAGATTGTCAGATAAAACAAAAGTAGATACGATGCTTTATGATTAGTTGGCAGACTAAAATCCTCAAAGATTTTTTTGGGAAATGTGTCATGGTAAGATGGTCAACTTCGACTATAACCATACCCCAAGAATTGTATACACATACCGTTAGGAGAATAAATGCTCAGGTGAATTGGAACATTAGAAATTTGCTTGCTCATCCCGGTTATGCGGTCTGTCTCATCTGCAATCTCTTGGCGTACCGAAGCTGCATTAACAAATATCACACATTAAAGAATGAAAAGTTTGCATTTGAATGGATGATTGCGTTACATCACACATCAAACTTTTTTATTTTATAACCGTGGTGTACGCAGTAGCGGAGCAAGTATTTTACTAAATATGAAAAAGTAAACATACGAAGAACTCAAGGAAATCCAACAGATAGTACATATACATAAGAAAATATTTTATGTATCTACACTGTAATTTTCTATTGAACGGGTGTCAATTGACAACCCTTGGATACATGCGGCTCCGCCACTGGTTTACATGCCAACTTGAGCGCACCTCGACTAATTTCACGCGGTACCTGCTACCTCACAACAACACAGGTATCGGCTAACTCTGTCCACCAAGGCCTGTAAGCAGTTGAGATCTCTCGCTCTTTATGTTAACAGAAATCACAGATGGAACTGGGCATGACACAGAATGTCCTCCAGCTTCACGAAAGAAAATGATCACTTAACATGCATTTACGTGTACATGAAGGACATGATCTAACATATGCTTAGTAAAATAATCACTTGATGTACTGCATGAGTGGCCAGGTAACAAGCCTAATCAAACGTCTCCCTGACTTTCACACTAAGTTGCTCAAAGTTACCGAAAAAGGGGTCAGTTATGGCTTTCTTGATAGAAGATCTCAAAAGCATTTGGATTTCTTTTTATGAATTGTTCATTTTAACTATTCAGTTTAAATAAGTCGTATCTTGCTCAGACCAATAAATAGAGTTGTTCTTTGCATGTTAAATTAGGGAATTCCACTAAACCAAAACTGAAAGACCAACGATTAAAAAAGTAAGTTTCTTATAATATCAAGCTCACCAAAGTCAGCAAACTTCCTTTTTGGAGCATGCAGAAACTCCGCATATTCAGCTCCTCCCTCAATCTTATGGAGTTGAAGAACCAATGGCCTCCTCGTGACGATGCCTTTCAAATTTCAAAAGAAAAAACTAAATTAGAACAAGTATAAAGGGAACCATATAGCATATAGAGAAAAGATAATTAGCATAAAAAGAAATGTCAGGACGTATATGTGCTTAACTGCTAACTTTAAATCATAGAAAGACAATTGCAAGTTTGCAACGAACACTTTTTAATCTCAAAAAGCAAAAAAAAAAAAAAAAATCATATGAGAGCAATGATCAATAATTTGGTTATAGACTGGTATATCAGTATTGTGATGATTATGAGATTTTCTGAACCTCTAGTTAGATAACCTCTAATATAATTTATCCTATAAGACATATTATCGAGTATTGGAATGAAATTGGTCCGAATAGAGAAAAATGGATATAGAGGATTCATATAGCCGACACCAACTAATTTGAGATTGAGTGCTATTGAATGTTCTAGTGATCAATTATAAACATACAGAAGATTTATATGACACCAGTAATTGCACTGTCACTTTTTCACTCCCATTAAAACAGAGACAACAACATACCCAGTGTAATCACACATGGTGGGGTCTGAAGAGGATAGAGTGTACGTAGACCTTACCCCTACCTTGGGAGGTAGGGAGACTATTTCCGAAAGACCATCGGCTCAAGATAAAACATGACAAAGAAGGTCAAATAAGGTTTGAAAAAAGTAAAGTAAAGCAAAGTACAGTAAAGTAAAGCAAAGCATGGTAAAGTAAAGGGATCATGGCACAACAGATAACAGATAATATAAGGAATCAAAGGACAAGAAACTACACGAGTAATACAAAGCGTGACATGCCCAACTACCTACTAGCCTTCTACCCTGATCCGTGTCCTCCATACCCTCATATGGTCATGTCCTCGGTGAGATGAAACTGCGCCATGTCCTGTCTAATCATATTTCCCCAATACTTTTTCGGCCTACCTCTACCCCTCCTAAAACCATCCATAGCCAACCTCTCACACCTCCACACATGTCCGAACCATCGCAGTCTCACTTCCCTCATCTTGTCCTCCTCGTGTGTCCACACATCTACCGCAACATCTTCATCTCCACCACCTTCATTTTCTGAACGTGAGAGTTCTTGACAAGCCAACAATCTACCTTATTCTACATAGTTGGTCTAACTACCACTCTGTAGAACTTACCTTTAAGTTTTGGTGGCACCTTCTTGTCACACAAGACTCCAGATGCGAGCCTCCATTTCATCCACCCCATTAATACGATGTATGACATCATCGTCAATTTCTCCATTATCTTGGATAATCGACCCATGAAAACAGAGACTTTTGGATTATTAGCTAGAAGTATTACTGCGTGATACTTAAGATACTTAATTCATTGTTCAGCATTACGCCTCCACTTATCAATAATCATAAATCAGACTTCGCCACATATAATACAGTTGAAATTCTGAACATTTTAAAAATAGTACCTCCTCTGTCTCAATTTATGTGATGGTGTTTGACTGGGCATGAAGTTTAAGAGAAAAAGAAAGACTTTTGATATTTGTGGTCTAAAATAAGCCATAGAATATTATTTGGCTATAAATCGTTTTATTAAGGTAAAATGAAAACTTTGAAGTTAAATTGCTACTAAATATGGAAATATGTCATTCTTAAGGATTGACCAAAAAGGAAATAAATTGGTAAGGAGGGATTAAAATTACCTGATCCACGAGGCAGGAAATCTCTACCAACAACGCTTTCCAACACTGATGATTTCCCAGAGCTCTGATTGATTATCACACCAACAATCAGAAAATAAAATATTCCCAAAAAGATGCATGTAACACTGTTATTAATGTAGAGATTCAAATTGCAAATTTCATAGGATTTGAAGTTTATGGGTTCTGGATTTAGGAATTCATACCCGGTGAGAGGGTGGATGTAATTCAGCTCAACCCCTTAGGCCTCGACTGCCACCGAACCACTAACCCATATATGCTACTAGGTTCACATCGTATTATATGTACATATTTAGTGGACATATATAGAGGGTCTGGGCTAAAGTTAATGGATTCTGCCGAACATGTACAATAAACCGTGTATCCGTCCCTAAATTTCCAACTAGTTAGAGACTGAATGATCGATTGACAGTATTATAACATAGAACATAAGGAAGATGATTGATTAATTTATCTTTCTCGGAAAAAAAAATCATGTGAAATAGAGCAGAATATATTTGGGATTGAGATGTAATTGTTCATAGTGGCAGATGGAGAGTATAAACAACAGATTCAAGTGAACCCATTATTTTCGACGCAGAGTACAAATATATGTGAAAAATAACTAAAATTTATAAAAATATCAAACGAACCCCTAAATTTCAAAAGCCTAATATGTCTTGTTATAAGAACCTATACATTGAACCCATAAAATTTAAATTTTGAATCTGCCTCTGATTATTCATAGATTGTTATGAATAACATATAAATCGAGTGGTGAGTATTTCTTCATCTGAGGTCTTAAGTCAAGCCTTACTAGGTATGGAGTCATTTTTGTTAGGGAGCGTTTTGCTCCCAATGTGACTTTACAGCATGAATCCAGATTCATTAAGGGTTCCAATACGAATACCAAACAAAATAACATAGAAATTGAAATACTAGCCTGGCCACCGACGACGGCCACGGTAGGAAGAGCTTCCCAGAGGGACATTCCTTCACCACCATGATCTCCTAAGATAGTGCAGGCACGTTGAATTCTGTTCACCAATCCGATCAAGCTTTCTAGTGTCGCCATTGATGCACACTTCTTATGGAATTTTTTAAATTTGAGAATGAAGATTGGAATTTGTAAATGATTTATGTATTTTGATCTGAAAGAGAAAAGTGGAAGTTAACGAGAATAACGGTTTAGTTGTTGCAACGTGCCATTATTGTTAGCATTTTCTTTTTTTAGGACTCTATATATATGAGTTTAAGTTATGTAAATAGTTGGCTTAAAAGAATTTATAAATGGGTTGAGGCATTTTTCCTCCAGTACATATCAATACCCGAATGCCACATTTAAAGGCTAGATCTATTTTTAAATTAGTTATCTAATTTATTATTTATTCATTAATTGTGTGCACTGCTCACCCTTGCATTTTTTGTTTTCCCCATCACTCTCGCCTCCACTGTATTTCCATTGCAAACAAACATTACACTTCTCTATAGAATTTTCAAATAGACGGTACTTAAATACATAAAAGATCTCATTCTCATCAAATATGTGAAAGTATATTTATGTCCTAGATACAATCTATATTAGGAAAAATGTATTTTACACGTTCATATTATTATTAATGGAGATTAATATTTTGACATTTGCAATTATTGAATTATTAATTGATTGTTTATAATATTCTATAATATGCATCCCTGGAGGTTACGTTGTTATTGATAATGTGAGATATTAATATTATAATGTAACTCTTAAAATAGTCTCGACTAATGATCATCGAGAATGAGATATCGACAATATGTGATAAGTCGACATGTGGTCTGCATCACATCCTTAGAGGATGTAGTATGTCTCACCTGCTACGAGTAATGACTATTTGTGATGGACACATGGATACTTTGGAAGTATTAATATACCCTGCTGATATATTATTTGTTATACTTGTCTAAAGTATGATCAGCGTGTGGGAGATAGAAGTCCTTAGACTTGAGGTCAATACGCACTTTGTCTACAAAGTAATGTAATTTGATCCTGTCCTAAGCTCAAATGTCTTATAAGTTGATATACGGCTTGTATTGGGTACATTACGATGTGAATTAAAGGTGGTAGTTGAGCCAAGATTAAGATTCATTCCTCGAATGTATATTCGAGTGAACACTCAGATTCTCAGTGATATTAGGTTGACTAAGTCGTTGTCCAAAGCAATAGACATATTTAGAATATGGTCTAGTTGTCAACTAATATAGATGAGATACAATGATTAAGTCATTTGGATAGACACTTGACAAATCCTAAGCTTGATCGAGCGTGTCGTGAATGAAAGAATTCTATCTTACCACATAGAGGTTAAGTTTACTGGATTCGTGTAAACGTACTTCACATATTGAGTGCGTCTTACGGCGCCGCCTAGGAGTTCCGCGTAGACCTTAATTTGATTAATGTCAATATGTGAAGACTTGTAGGGTCACACTATGTCGATTGTCCTTTCGATCTACGGATGTATTGAGAGAGTATTAAATATTCGATTTAGAATCAAGATATTTAAATGAACAATGATTGTTTTAATTAAGTCAAAATTGGATTTTGGATTTAATTAAGAATGTGCAGAAAGTAAATCGAGACAGTGCAGGGCCACGTCAAGCGCCGCGACGTTAATGACCTAATCTGCCTCGATTTTTGGGTCAGGCCCAAGGTCAAACCCTAATCCGATTTTGACCTAATTTTCACCTATAAATACAGACATTCCCTTCATTATTCAACACACAAATTTCAGATTATTATTCTAAGTCTTAGAGACTTAGAATCAAAACACTCTCTCGAACCTCTGCCGGATTTCCTAGCTTTCCGAAAGATGAATACATTGAAACTTGGAGCTTGCAATCGAAAGGGCTTTCACGTGCGAACCCACAGTTGATAAAGACTCCAGATAATACAACATGTAAGTGTTCATGTTTCATGTTGCAGGTCTTTGATTGTCATATAACCATACCAGAAGTAATTGTTGGGGTAAGTAAAAACCAAATTTTAAACTTCCGTTGTGCCTTACTTATGTGTTTTGAACCCAACAAAATCCTAAAATATGAAGAACAACAAATGAGTGTATTCTTTAAAGCCCGTAAATGAAATTTTCTAAAATTTAAATAGGTGAAAACACTAAAAAAAACACGAGTACAGTGTGTGTTGAATGATCCATTGTTAAAGGAAAAAAAAAACTAAATCTTGGGTGGCAATGGAGAAGAGAAGTAGGTGATGCATGGAGCACGTATGCAAGTTGCAACTTACCTTACTTATTTTAGTTAAAAATATATTTTACTCAATTAATGAAATAAATAAAAGTACTAGTTATTAAATGAATCTTAGCCTTTAAAAGTTCTTTGTCCATGTGGCATTCACCAAAAGGGGTATTGATATGTACTGGAGCTGAGCCCAACCCTTTATACATTATCAGATTATTCATAAAATATTTACATGTAAATCTCATTAAAATGTGAGATTTGTAATTTGAAAATAAGATAAATTATTTGTTACAGCAAGTAAAATGATCTGATGTTGTAAATTTTTATTGATAATGTATATAGCTTAAACTCTATAAAAGTTATAAAAAGTTTATAACAGAAAAATAACTCAACTATGCCTATATGTTGTGTTGTTTGGACTCTATAGGTGCGTGTCGAATCCTCTAAAATAATGTACTTTTAAAAGATTCAATATGAATACGACAATATTTTTGGAGCATTCGAAAAGCATATCCTGTGTTATTGGAAGAAAAAAAGAACCCGAAAAATGCCACGCTCCGTCCCGAAAAACATAACTATGTTGACAAACCATACATGTTGAGAGTTGATTGCTTGATTCAGTTTGTCTTAACTTATTCCACTTATTTTCCTCCTTTTTTTAACCGAGGAGGTGATTACATTGAAAATTGAATTCTCGCCAATAAAAGAAAAGTTCAGGTATCCAGTTTACTCAACTAATAAGGTTCCCCAAATGTCTACACTAGATTGGATAACTCATACTCCGTTCAATTTCTGTTGTGATGGTATTTTAATTGAACACAAAGTTTAAGAAAGAAATGAACACTTCTGAAATTTATGGTCTAAATAAGCTATAAATATTTGTGTGAATACAAATTATTTTATTAAGAGTAGAACGGACATTTTAAAGTTAAATTATTACTAAATACAGAAAGATGTCATTTTTTTACACTCCTTCCGTCCTATATTATTTGTCCACTTTCCTTTTTTAAAATATTGGTATGAGAAGAATTGCAATTTATTGTACTTTTCGTGTAAATTTTGAATATCTAAATTTGAATTTTAAATATTGAATTGATCATCCAATTTAGTTTCGAAAATTAGTCAACTTGACTCTTGAAAAGCGAAAGTGGACAAGTAATATGAGACGGAGTGAGTACTAACTAAAAATGAAAGAGTGTCACATAAATTGAAACAGAGGGAGTACAAGAATTTATCTTAACCTAAGTTGCTCGGACTCCCCAAAATGGTTGCCGCACCCGTATCGGATCCTCCAAAAATGCACTACTTTTGAAGGATTCAACACGTACCCGTCGATAATTTTAGGAGTCCGAGTAACATAGATCTTTAACTTCCATTAATATAACAGTAACTGATGGATTATGAACAGATAGAACATTTTTCACAGTACATAAGAAAGCAAATGAATCACACAAGAGAAATAAATACAAAGCATATTACAATCAGTCTTCTTATCAAATGATATGCAAAAGAATAGGACAAATCAATTGATGAAAATATGGACTCAAGTTGTCTTATCTTTCTTGAACCATGGTATCCACACAGATGTAGTCTTTTGATAACACTTATATGCTTCACCTCTGTACTTTTCTCTAACCATTTTCTTCTCCACAAGCACAGTGACATATCCCAAGCAAATACTATTTATAAGTGCACCAATAAATATCCAATTTTTGCCTAAATTCCATGCAAATAAGGCCAATCCCCACCACCACAACTGTTCTCCTAAATAATTTGGATGTCTTGAGTAACACCAGAGGCCTTTTTCAAGAATCGCAACCATTGGTTGGCCAAGTTGTTTCAGTTTCTTATTTGTGCTGATAAATTTGTGGAGCTGTGTATCCGCGTAAAAGGCAATTATAATGCCGGAGAAGCAGATGACTATGGCAATGAAGTCGAAAAAACTCCATGGCTTATCCACTGAATGGACTATATACAGAGGCAAGCATATCCCCATCTGAAGAACCTGCAAGCAGCGGTGGAGCTAAGGGGATTCAGAATATAATGAAGTAAACACACAAAGTCAAGCGGATTCAACGCTATTATATACACATAAAAATAATATATTTTGCAAAAGGAAATCGGATGAACCCCCTTATGCCCCCTTAGCTTCCCCTGTCTGCAAGGGCAAATATATGCAAGAACCTCAAAATCACAAAGCAATAACAAAGAATTTGAAGAGTCAGTATTCTTTTTCTTTTATTCTGCAAACTCATAGAACGCAGATGTGACTTGATGTTTTTCAGTTATTGTGAATATCCAAATTTGATTGCTAAATGCAGAAAGCAAGTTAAATTTGGATGGTTAAAACAATTGGAACGGATAGAGGCTAAGAAGGTTGATACTAAGTCAATAATCTTGCCATGTTCCCTGTATTTGTTCCAAAGTACGTGTTTATATGGTTGTTGTGGCATGAGAAAATGCAAATTGCACATAATCTCAACCAAAGGCTGATACTGCAAAAATAATCTGTGTATTCTATGCACAACCTGTGAAGAACCAGAAATTTTTGAAACATGTTAAGGAAATGGATATTGGGCAGCCTAATTCAATCTCTAAAGCTAGTAAAAAAGATAATTGTCCGAAACCATATAAGGACACTACAACTCAAATCCGCAACAGGTGTGAGACTCTAAAATCCCCACACGTCCAGGACTGAATATCTGAAATGCGGACAACATAACATTGACCCTCAAGATTTCATAAACCGAGAATAGGAAGTGGTCCGACACTCATAAACTATCAAAAAAGTGGACCTAATGAATTTCAAAACTAACTCAAAAACAAAAAATAGTTCATGGGCGGCGGATCTACAGTGTATGGGTATACGTGAACTCAATAACTTTTGCAAAAAACGTATATATGTATTAAGAATCCACTAAATATATGTAGACATTTTGACAGTGAACCCAATTATTGTTAATATTAACTTGAGATCGTTGTAAGAACCTATGAACTTCAAATCTTTGATCTGCCTTGCAATAAAGATTATCCAAAATTATACAAGGAAATAACAATACTTGCCCGTCTAGGAAAACGAAAACAATCTTAATCGCCGGGCATCATTGGACAAATTTTGTTGTTTACTCATGAAATACACGTTCAAGAAATGCTTCAAATTCTTGTCTCAACCAATGTGAGGCTCTAACAAAATCCGGAAATTAACTTTGATACATAGCTTATAACCAATTCAGTTTACCATGTTTTTCAAACACCACATAACAAATGAAGCAGAATCTTTTTTCAAAATTTCATCAACCGAAAAACATAACAGATGAAGAAAAAAGTATTACTCCAATTACCTGCTGAGAGAGATAAATAGCAAAGAAAGACATCCACCACCAGTTCTTGCCATACTGTTGGCTCATATCTATGTATCTCCAGTCTTGCTTTACTCCCAACTGCCAATTTTCCCTTCTAAAGTAGCTGTGAATCATCCTAATACTCCAAATCCATGTCAAAAATGTCACAACCCATGACCTCAATTGATTGTATTGTGCCATTGGATGATTGGCATAGAAATGTAGCAGCATTACTGGAATCACCATCCAGTATAAACCTATCATCTTCAAAATCAATTTCACAAAAAAAAAGTTGGTCAATCAACTACGTCTCAATCCCAAGTCAGTTGAAAGTGTACACAAAAAAAAAAAAAAAAAACGTGCATTCCTACAGTTAGGCATGCGAACAAAGTCTCATACTAATAATTGAAAAGATTAGGAAGCTATAGTAGGAACACGAAGTGGAGCGTTTTGGGAAAACCGTGTTGCTTTGGCCCAAAACAAACAATATTATAGCTAGTTGGTATTTTAACAGTCTATATGGCCAAGCTCTTAGGAACCGAAAAGTGCTTATTTCAAAGAATTCAGGTGTTTGACCAAACTTTAGAGAAAAATACATACTTTTCGGTAGTAGCAGAAACTATTTTTTAGAAGCTGAAAAAGTGTTTTTTACCCCTAAGCACTTTCGGAACTTTGGCGAAACACAAAATACTTCTCCAATATTGGCAAAAGTGCTTCTCAAATTGATTAGTCAAATACAAACTATTACTCTCCAAAAGTGCTTTTTTGAAAAGCACTTTTAACAAAAACACTTTTCAAAATAAACAGATTTTGAAAACTTGACCGGACATGTTATAATTCTATGCTTTCATTGTATTTCAGGTGAAACTTCAAGATATTGTCATGAAATTTTACCTATAGAATTTGAAACTCCATCATGATGGCTATTTTTTAACAAGGCCAAAAAGTGGTCAATAAACGTTATTTCTATTGTATTTCACTCTTATCTAAATCTGCATTGCTTCCTAGAGATTTTGGGACTCCTTGTGACAACTTTTATATTGTCATGTGGCCGCGAACTAGGATTTTTACTAAGGGAATTCAAAATGTAAAGAAGTAAATTATGAAGAAACCAAGGGGATTCAACATCTACTATATATACAAAAAATATAATTTAACGTTGTATATAACTATATATACACAAAATATATTTTGACGTTGTATATACAATATAATTTTTCAATGAAGGGATTTGGATAAACCCCTTGCAGTACCCTAGCTCCGCGCATGGTCATGCCTTATGCAACTTCCAATGAAAAAAAGAACTTAACTTAATTCATCAAAGTAAAAAATGGGGGAGTTAATTACCCAATGGAGGCTTGATTGAAGAAGAGCAATGAACCAGAAGAGGACATTGACATTGAAGAAAAACAAGACATTTGCAAGTAAAAGTGGATGGTCATTGCACCAGTTCCACAATGAGTGATCATCATTGTGATGATGAAGGAAAGAGAGGTAGAAGAGAATAGAAGGAAGAGGGGCAAAAAATGCAATCAAGGCGTTCTTGAAATTGCTATGAGTAACCATGTTAATTTCAGTCACTAGCTTAGTGTTCCTTGTTGATTGTGAGTTGTGAGGGCTAATATATAAAGGATTTTACTAGCCATGGTCCAAACAAAAGAATGAGTAAGATTCCTTTTTGTTTGTAAAAAAAAAAAAAAAAAGTAATATTTAACTGTCTCAATTTATGTGGCACTGTTCGATTGTACATAAATTTTAAGAAAAAATCGAATACTTTTAAAATTTATGATCTAAAACAAATCTTAAACATTTGTGTGGTTATTTCACTAACGGTAAAATGAAAATTTTAAATTTAAATTATTTTTAAATATAAAAAACTAACGTTCTCTTTTAGATAGACTAATTTTAATAAGATGATTTTGTAGCTACAAAAATCTCATTCGCATGTTTACGACCACAAATTTTATAAGTCTTTTATTTCCTTAAATTACATGCCCGATCTAAGTATTTTCACATAAAATGTAACAAATATTAAGGAGTGCAATGGGATGGTTGCGATAATTTCAGCCTAAACTAAAGATCACGAGTTCTTACTCCGGGAGTGAAAAACACCCCAATAAATAAAAATGTATCCGGGGCTGAGCTGAGGGATGAAAGGAGATTCATTCGAACCCCTTTAGTTGAAAAGTCAAATTATATATTAGATGTTAACCCCTTAGAAGAATTTGCTTCCTCGGTGGTCTTGCACAAAGAGAATAAATTAGAAAATGAGTATGTAACTGGTCCAAGAAAGCAAAAAGGGGCTACTTTACATTGTCCATTGTAAAGTCTTTCTCATTTTCTTCTGTCATTGAAAAGGTTTTTATTTACATTTGAAAGTTATGATTACTTCCGCTATCATTTCCAACTAGCATGCTGTTTCATGTTTTTCTACAATAAACTTGTACGTACAAATCTAACAGTTTCAGATGATAAATTGATAAATAAATTTGATGCTATCATATTTGAGTTACTTTATAGAATCTTGATATTAGTTGTCACAACTTAATTAATGGTCTATACAATTTTGATCATAACTTCAACTGATAAAAGGTGGAAATTTTCGGTGATTTGGTCATATGGTTAAAAATATACCATAAAGGGCAGCCCGGTGCACTAAGCTCCTGCTATGTACGGGATCCGGGGAAGGGCCGAACCACTGTTCCGAGCAACAGTTCCACTGTTGTTGCCGCCACTGTTCCGGCCACCACCACCGCCATCGTTACCACCGCGACTGCCTCCGCGGTTCTTGCCAAATTTCGTCATGATGATGGCGACGTCAGACGACCCTCACTCATTCTCCGAAAATTCGGGCCAAAACCGTACCAACGGTAGCAGAAAAAGGGGTCAAAATCGGAAAAAGGCAGTTGCGGTGGTAACTGTGGCGATGGTGGTGGCCGGAACAGTGGCGGCGGCAGCAGTGGTGCTCGGAACAACGGACCGCAGCCTTGGGTCTCCTGGCCGTGGGGCTGGGCCAGATGCTATTGGCCCAACAACCCTTATTTTCCACCGACGCCATATCTTCGAAACTGGGCCCAATTCCAATCAACATCCATGCCCAGTTTTGTCACGACCCAAATCGGAGGGTCATGACGGGCACCTGGACCTTACTTGCCGAGTACCATTAATCATATATATAACATATATCTGTAATTTTACATGGCCCACGAGGCCGCCACGAGATACCCCGCTGATATATGAAAATAGTAAACTGGAAAGAAGCTATGTAAAATCCTACAACCAGAAGGACCCAACCTATATACATATACATACCAAGGCCGACAAGGCCATACACGACTACTATACACAGGACATCTATCTACAAGCCTCTAAAGAATACATAACATCATAAGGTAGGGACAAGACCCACCATACCCCTATACATATCAAGAATATTGTACTACGACTAGACTACAACTCTGGAACAAGTAGAGTGCTCCAATATCAGCTGAACCAGTAACTTACTAGTGCGAACCGTCGCCCTGTCTACCTGAGCCTGCGAGCATAAAACGCAGCGTCCCCCGACAAAAGGGACGTAAGTACGACTGATGTACCGAGTATGTCAGGCATGAAAATAGCATAATAGAGACATGAAAGTAACATGAGACAAGAAATAACCAACCAGTAGAAAATGCCTCTGAGGGCCATAATATGTCTAAATGTCATGCACAATGCGTTCATACATATACATCTGCGTATATAACGCCATCAAGCCTCTATGGGTATCCCATCATATCATATCGACCTTTGTGGGCATAATCATCATCGTGTATATCTGTACCAGCTGCAGGTGGTGTGCGTATATAACACCTTCCCTTTTCCCATATCCCATACATATATAATGCATCATATAGTAGAGTATATAACTCCTTTGAGATCAAGGTATGTACTTGAATATAATGCATGAATGTTATGATAATAAGACACTATAAGTTTGTCGGAGTAATGTAATATCGCTTCACCTCCGATTAACATTATGAATACTAACATTTTTCCCATATACCTCAATAGGAATTTAGGAACATATTTAGACATGCTTTGAACATAGGAATGAATAACATGAACATCCTTAACTAGTAAGAGTAGAATCATTTATATGACAATATTACGTTTACGTTTCGCTACATGGAGCATGACAAAATAAGAAATGATTTGCCTTAACATACCTTAGTCATTTTGTGTCCACAATACAACTAAAGCAGCCCGTAATGCACCCCAATCTTATTTTCTAAGAAACTCTTTTCTTCCACCTTACTCGCTTCGAAGAAAGCCCGAATTACAACTCAGCGATAAACGGAACAACGAGATCGAAGCAAAAAAACAAAACCCATAAGTTGTTCTTGAGAAGAATTACACTTTGCTTCCTCAAAATTGCAAGTAACCTTGCTGCCAATATAAGTTCACGTTGCTTTTCATTGCTGCTACTATGTGTTTAGGAAGAAAATATTGCTATACTTAGAAGTATAGGTGCTCCATAAGTAAAATACGTTTCAGCCAACTTAATGAAGAATATTAGTGAATCTTTTGCAATTGAGAATATAGATGATGTATGTTAATTAGAAATATTGGTTACTTTGCAAAAACGAGATCTCAGTTTGTGAATCTTTTCTTAATAACACGTGGGGCCCATAACCTTTACCTATATTAGGAAGATGCCACCTAGCTTACTTAGTGCATAGTCATGATTTAATATTTTTCCAATGGTAACACATGGCAAGGAAATGTCACACTATTTTATGTGCATGTATATCAATATACATTTGTTGCCCCCTACCGTCACTTATCGATCCAATACTGATCATTAATAAATTCCTTATCTCTCCTATAATTAAACTTATCCCATAATTAATCCCTTGTTCTCAAATCACTTAAATATAAATCACTTTTAACACCCTTCCTATACTCATTATTATGATCATTGATATATAAATAGTTCATCGCCTCTTTATACACGCACCAAATATTATTTTCGATCCCCGTCATCACACTTGTTACGTCCAAAATTATTTTGGAGTTTTATCCTTTTATATACCAAGCTCTTGATGTGCATACCTCAATCTAACAAAATTTCCTCCGCCTCACGTCTACTTACATACGTCTAGTTGTTCAACCCATCATCCGAAAGTAAGAGATGTTACATTATTTCCCCTTAGACACATTCGTCCTCGAATGTTGGGGTGACATATCTAATCTCCGTCACATAACCAGAAAATACAATTACTTTTTCACGGGGCCATATAATATAACATACATAATTATGTCAGACCTCACATGGTCACCAAGCATTAGTTATAATAATCTGAAATGGAACTCACCTTATGATTTTCTCGGAACCTCGACGTTGGTATGAAATAGGTATGGATATTTATGTTTCATCTCCTCTTCCGCTTCCCGTGTCATTTCTTCTACATTCTTATTCCGCCATAAAACTTTCACGGAGGCTACCTCTTTAGTCCTCAACTTGCAGACTTGACGATCTAAGATGACAATAGGAACCTCTTCATGTGATATGTCATCTGTAACCTTCACATCATCAATCGGTACAATCCAGGAAGGATCCCCAACACACGCTCTTAACATAGAAACATGGAAAAGTGGATGAATAAATTCTAACTCAGGAAGCAGGTCCAATTCGCAAGCCACTTGGCATATTCATCAAATTATGCGATATGGCCCAATGTACCTTGGACTAAGCTTTCCCCTTTTTCTTTTCCAAATCTCATTACATTCTTCATAGGAGAAATCTTCAAGAAGACCCAATTATCCACTTAGAACTCTAGGTCCTACCGTCGCACATCTGAATATGACTTCTGACGACTCTGAGCGATTAACAACCGTTCTTAGATAAGTTTCACCTTCTCTATGACTTGGTGTACTAGGTCAGGCCTAAATAATTCTGATTCGCCTACTTCAACCCATTCGATAGGAGATCTATATTTTCGTCCATATAAAGCCTCGTATGGAGCCATTTTGATACTAGCATGATAATTATTACTGTACGCAAATTCAACAAGGGGTAGATGATCATCCCAACTTCCCTTGAAGTCCAATACGCAAGCTCGTATCATGTCTTCGAGCGTTTGAATCGTACGCTCGGCCTGCCCATCTGTCTGAGGGTGGAAAGCTATGCTAGGATTAACTTGAGTGCCCAAACTTTTTTGAAATGATCTCCAGAAATTAGCTATGAATTGCGAACCTCGGTCAGATATAATAGAAATATGCATACCATGAAGGCGAACAATCTCCTTAACGTACAACTTTGCGTAGTCCTTGGCAGTGTAGGTAGTTTTGACCGCCAGGAATTGAGCTGATTTGGTCAGTCTATCAACAATCACCCAAATAGAATCAACATTATGATAAGAGCGAGGTAAACCCGTAATGAAATCTATATTAATCATTTCTCATTTCCATATCGGGACCTCAATGTTTTAAGTCAAATCGTCGGGCTTTTGGTGCTCCGCTTTTACTTACTGACAATTAAGGCACTGAGCTACAAACTCTGCAATGTTCCTCTTCATGTCATTCCACCAATACATACCTTTGAGATCATGATACATCTTAGTAGATCCAGGGTGAATGGAATATCATGAGCAATGGACCTCCGTCATAATCTTGTCTCGTAATCCTGCTACATTGGGAATAATTCCCTCTCCCATTATACTCGGAGGTTGCGGTTCTCTTTTGTTAGATATCTTTCCCCGATCTTCTCTAAAAATGGGATCATCATCATGATGTTCCTTTTCTTCTAGTATGAGGGATAACCCTGCTATACTCCGAGTCATATGGCTATCACTATTTGAATCCTCCAATTGGACTCCCACTTAACTAACTGATGCATTCTCTCAAGTCAACTTCTCTCCTTAGTCCTCACATTAGTCAAGACGCTTGTGGTTAAATGATTCTATTGTCAACTTAGCTTTGTTTACTAACTGGTGTGCTGAAAACTCTTATATTTGTAGTATCTCAATCGTGAACACTTTATGAACAATGTCATTCAAATCTGAAGTGCGCGTATCATCGCAGTTAACTCTCATTCATGGTCTAAAAGGGGCCTATCTCTATCAGATGCTCTAGGATGAAATAGTGCCTGGGAGGCAACCAATTTATTCAATACATGCACTGCTCTCCTTACATCCTCATAAGACAGAGCCAGTGGTAGGACTGATGGTATAGGAGCTTCCCTTAACTCCTCTGGTACTACTAGATTCGTCGATACTTGGAAAAACAACTTACTCATATCCTCTGACGGATATGTCTCAATAGAGGGCATACTACTCGCATTTACACTCAATCCAAACTCAATCTCCCTGCTAATCATAGCCCTGTTGGAAGAAGACATTGATGTAATCACAAATACGATAAGGTTTACAGAGAGAATTCTTACAATTCAGCTCTATAGCACGATTCTAGATCAAGAAGGAAGGTGGCCATTATCCTAAATGCCTTGTAGCCTCCTGTCTATAAGTGTGGTGCACAACACACCCATAAATAATACTCTACTAGACACGGCTTGTAGATTCCCTAGAACATACCTGCTCTGATACCAAGTATATCATGACGCAAATCGGAGGGTCATGACGGGCACCCTAACATTACTTGCCGAGTACCACTAATCATATATATAGCATATATCTGTAATTTCGCATACCCATGAGGCCGCCACGAGATAGCCCGCTGACATATGAAAATAATAAACTAGAAAGGAGCTATGTAAAATCCTACAACCAGAAGGACCCAACCTATATACGTATACATACCAAGGCTGACAAGGTCATACACGACTACTATACACAAGACATCTGTCTACAAGCCTCTAAAGAATACATAACATTATAAGGTCGGGACAGGGCCCCGCCATAACCCTATGTATATCAAGAATTTCGTACCACGACTAGACTGCAACTCTGGAACAAGTAGAGTGCTCCAATATCAGCTGAACCAGCAACTTACTAATGTGGAACGTCGCCCTGTCTACCTGAGCCTATGGGCATGAAACGCAGCGTCCCCCGACAAAAGGGACGTCAGTACAACTGATGTACCAAGTATGTCAGGCATGAAAATAGCATAATAGAGACCTGAAAGTAATATGAGACAATAAACAACCAACCTGTAGAAAATGCCTCTGAGGGCCATAATATGCCTAAGTATCATGTTTGTGCAGAATGCCTCTGAGGGCCATAATATGCCTAAATGTCATGCACAATGCGTTCATACATATACATCTGCGTATATAACGCCATCAAGCCTCTATGGGTATCCCATCATATCATATCGGCCTTTGTGGGCATAATCATCATCGTGTATATCTGTACCAGCTGCAGGTGGTGTGCGTATATAACACCTTCCCTTTTCCCATATCCCATACATATATAATGCATACATATAGTAGAGTATATAACTCTTTTGAGGTCAAGGTATGTACATGAATATAATGCATGAATGTTATGATAATAAGACACTATAAGTTTGTCGGAGTAATGTAATATCGCTTCACCTCCGATTAACATTATGAATACTAACATCTTTCTCATATACCTCAATAGAAATTTAGGAACATATTTAGACATGCTTTGAACATAGGAATGAATAACATGAACATCCTTAACTAGTAATAGTAGAATCATTTATAGGACAATATTACATTTACGTTTCGCTACATGGAGCATGACAAAATAAGAAATGATTTGCCTTAACATACCTTAGCCATTTTGTGTCCACAATACAACTAAAGCAGCCCGTAATGCACCTCAATCTTATTTTCTAAGAAACTCTCTTATTCCACCTTACTCACTTCGAAGAAAGCCCGAATTACAACTCAGCGATAAACGAAACAACGAGATCGAAGCGAAGAACAAAACCCATACGTTGTTCTTGAGAAGAATTACACTTTGCTTCCTCAAAATTGCAAGTAACCTTGCTGCCAATATAAGTTCACGTTGCTTCTCATTGCTGCTACTATGTGTTTAGGAAGAAAATATTGCTATACTTAGAAGTATAGGTGCTCCATAAGTAAAATACGTTTTAGCCAACTTAATGAAGAATATTGGTTAATCTTTGCAATTGAGAATATAGATGATGTATATTAATTAGAAATATTGGTTACTTTGCAAAAACGAGATCTCAGTTTGTGAATCTTTTCTTAATAACACGTGGGGCCCATAACCTTTACCTATATTAGGAAGATGCCACCTAGCTTACTTTGTGCATAGTCATGATTTAATATTTTTCCAATGGTAACACATGGAAAGGAAATGCCACACTATTTTATGTCCATGTATATCAATATACACTTGTTTCCCCCCTACTGCCACTTATCGACCCAATACTTATCATTAATAAATTTCTTATCTCCCCTATAATTAAACTTATTTCATAATTAATCCTTTGTTCTCAAATCACTTAAATATAAATCACTTTTAACACCCTTCCTATACTCATTATTATGATCATGTGATATATAAATAGTCCATCGCCTCTTTATACACGCACCAAATATTATTTTCGATCCCCGTTATCACACTTGTTACTTCCAAAATTATTTCGGGGTTTATCCTTTTATATAACAAGCTCTTGATGTGCATACCTCAATATAACAAAATTTCCTCGGCCTCATGTCTGCTTGCATACGTCTAGTTGTTCAAACCATCATCCGAAAGTACAGGATGTTACAAGTTTCCCGATCCAGAATAATGCATCACGATCCACTGTTGGGCCAGGGCAACAGGCCTTCACTGTTGTGGGGCCAACTCCGGTCCTGACACCTACGGATATTGAATCTGCAATGCATACACTTGGATTACATCCCCCGGACGCAAATTGGTACATGAACACCGGAGCCACTTCTCATATGACGTCTGCACAAGGTACTCTCTCGTCTTATTTTAATTTGAGCAATAATCGTGGCATTATTGTTGGTAATGGCAACTCAATTCCAATTCACGGTTATGGTCATACGAATTTGTCTTTCTCACATCCACCTCTTGTCTTGAAAAATGTTCTTCATGACCCTAACTTAATTAAAAATTTGGTGTATGTCCGAAAATTCACCAATGATAATTGGGTTTCTGTTAATTTTGATCCGTTTGGATTTTCTATGAATGATTTCAAGACGGGGATACCTCTAATGAGATGCAATAGTAGGGGAGAGCTTTATCCAATCACCACCATTTCCACGAGTCAAGCCACACCTTCTACCTTTGTCGCTCTTTCTCCTTGCTTGTGGCATGCACGTTTGGGTCATCCGGAGTCATCTATTATGTCTTCTCTGCATACAAATAATTTTATTGCTTGTAAGGGTACGCATAGTACTCCACTTTGTCCTTCTTGTCCATTTGGGAAACATGTTAGATTACCGTTTGTAGTCTCTACTTCTCGTACTTTGATGCCTTTTGACATTATTCATAGTGATTTATGGACATCTCCTGTTTTAAGTTCTTTGGGCCATCATTATTATGTATTATTTTTGGATGATTATTCTAATTTTTTGTGGACCTTTCCTTTATCTAAAAAGTCTCAAGTCTTTTCCACATTCTTAAAATTTAGAGCATTCATCCATACCCAATTCGAACGGGAAATTAAAAATATTCAATGTAATAATGGCAGGGAATATGATAATGGGCCGTTTCGAGAGTTTTGTGACACTAATGGCATATCGTTTCGGTTTTCTTGTCCACATACGTCCTCACAAAATGGGAAGGCCGAGAGAAAACTCCGTTCCATAAATAATATTGTCCGTACCTTGCATTACCACCTTCTTTTTGGCATCATGCATTGCAAATGGCTACATATCTACTTAACATCCTCCCTCTTAAAGGTTTAGCATATCAATCCCCACTTAAATTTTTTTACAATAAAGATCCTTCGTATTCTCATCTTAGGGTGTTTGGGTGTTTATGCTATCCACTTTTTTCGTCTACTACAATTAACAAACTTCAAGCCCGCTCTACCACTTGTGTGTTTTTTGGTTATCCATCTAATCATCGTGGTTATAACTATTATGATTTTCCTCTAATAAAATTATAATTAGTCGCCATGTTATTTTTTATGAGTCTCAATTTCCATTTGCTAAATTGAGTAGTCCCGTATCTAGGTCGTATAATTTTTTGGATGAAGGATTATTTCTATCATTTATTATGAAGAAATATTTTAAAAAATCTAATTGAGTTGCTTAATGATTATCTATATGTTGACATTCATGAATCATGAGTAGGGTTCCCTTGATCAAGAAAGTTCACTAAGTGTTAAGTTACCGCGGAGGCAATTTTAAGGGGGGGAAATACGGCGGAGGCAAATTTAAATTTTGAAATTTATGATTTTCTATCACAATTTCAAGTTAATATATAATAATGATAATTAAATTCATAAATCTATTTATAGATATTTAGTGAATTTCTTAACTAGTTTCGAGTTACAATTTTTAGTATAGGATCGTGAGTCGTGACAACTACATATAAAATAATATCAACAGTCTTTTCAAATAGTTATCGTATCATATGGTGAAAATTTTATTATCGAATAATACTTTATTTGACTAATTAAATATCGATATTGAAAAAGAGCAACTAAGATGTCAACAATTTTGACTAATAATACCTTTCAAACTTCAAGTTGTCATTACAAGATCATTTCTCAATTTAAAAGTCCTCTGATATCCTTATAGTTAATTTCTGACTTCAATTTTTAATTTTTTAAAAGTTGTTTGATAGTAAAAACTGTATTATCATTGCTTTCCTTCACTACAAACACAAATAGTGACTAATAGAAAACCATAAGTCATTATTAGAAGTACCTATGCAAATCTAACATTATATTGTCCAAATCAAACTTAAATTATGATTACTATTCTAACGGTGATATTAATGATTATTATTGCAGCCCACATCGGTGTTCTTAATCATTTGCAAGAATCACAACTTACCTGGCACCCATAGCCAAAAGTGTATATAGGTCCCCATCTAAACGGTTGCCCATGGTCCTCTTTAAAAGAAAACATTTTAAAAAGTTTTTCATCCGGTGTCTGATATTTACTTTAGAATTTCTATTAATTCAAATTCATATCGGAAAAGCCTACTTTGGGTTGTAAAGCTTTCCCTACCAAGTACACTGACATGTGCAGGATTTTTCGTAAACGTATTAATATTTGAAGAAGTGAACTACTGAACAAATCACGATAAATGATAAGCACTGTCATTTTTTTGAAGTATACCCAATATTTCATGTTGTTTATTATTTATATATAGAAAAGAATCAATGAAGTGGAATCCCATTATACCACTCGAGGCAAGGTATACTCAGTTCTGTTATCCGAAGCGACTTTATTTTCAAAGCTCGAATTCGAAACCTAATTAAGATATAACCATACGTACACCCACTCACAAAATGTTGGTCTTTTTAAGAGAGAACTTTACATATAATTATGCATGAAATTATTAACTGAACAAATAAATACATGATGATTTTATTTTAAATATAGTTTTATCATTGAATTATCGCATAATAACATGTGTGCTTCGCACTAATTAGGTTATATAAAAATTTAAGAGAATAAGAATCTCAAATATATATACATTTGAATATAGAGTTTAAATTGCATTTTAAATCCTTTATCATAAAACTTGAAATAAAGAAGGAATTTGATCTAGCATGTAACTTAAGAAGTAATTATTTATGTTAAAGGAAGAAACAATTATCGGAAACATTTTCTCAACCCTTCTCAAGGTAGGAGTACAATCTACGTATATTATATCCTCCCCAAGCCTCAGTTGTGAGATTACATTGAATTTGTTGTTGAAGAAAAAAAAAAAATCAGAAGCGCAATGAACATTATGACATAACATATAACATATTTTTAATTTTAATTTAGCTTATAAAATTAAATTAACTTATTTACTTGATCATAGAGTAAACATTCCCCCTCCCACAAGTCCCCAAATTAAAGACTCATAAGCTGCAAAACTTTTTCTACTTCCTAAAATATTCTTCTTTTTCTCTCCTGATCATAAGCTTTCTTGTTATAATTTATATTAACTTTAGAGATATGATTCCATAATCCTAAGATAAAGCATAGGGTGGAAATCATGAGGCTACAGCTATAGATGCTTTTCATACGGCTTATATGATTACTTGTTTGGGTTCTATAAAGGTTCACAAGTGAGCATCCAAAGTTTTTTTTTTCCTTTTAATTTTCTTTGAGACCTTATTCAATCTTTACTTTTCGAAATATTTTCTTACAAAGTTTTGTTGTAACATCTATAACTATTTTCGATTTAGCTTATGAGAAGATTTTGTTCCTAAAATCTTTTTTCAAATTGTCCCCGGCCCTATCTCTTAAAGCTACATTCTTGTTTTATTGCAACATTTGGTGCAGTACCTCTAGCAACAATATGAATGGGATATGCTGCTTCCTGAAATGGTTAATTACCGACACAATGGTCAGAACTCTTTAGCCCTCTTGGTAGTATTAAAAGGACAGTCTGGTGCACAAGGATTAGTGGTTGCTTACACGACCATCTTGCTACTATTATCATCCCAAAATATTTGAACTTCTTATGTTGAGATTTGACCTATATTATAATGCAAGAGGATAACAGTGAAGTGGCTAAATTTTAAATACTTTACAAATATTAGCTATATTTTAAACAGCAGCCTTAAAAGTTACTATTTGTTGTCATTTCTACTCCAATAATAGTTAGTGTTTTTGGGTTGGGCCTTGGTCCTCCGTTCATTAAAAATAACAGGCCCAGAACTAACCCCTTAAGAAGGGACCCCGGCTTGCGAGTTGAAAAAAAAAAACTTGCCGAATCAAAATTTAAAATTTAATCAATATGAAGACTACCTCACTTGTGAGATAACATTGGGTATATTGTTGTTGTAATCAATATGAAGACCATTCTCGCAATGGACATGATTAACGAATGACATGGCAATATCAGGGTGGTATGTGGCTCAAAATGGAAACATTTCTTTTTAAACTCTGCTTATTATTTCCATCATGATAGTTGCCCTGCCTTAAAGTGCTAGACAATACAATTGTTAAAATGTCACAGTTCAAAGCACAATATCACAAATTCTAATGTATATGCCCTTGACCAGTATTGTCCAGTTGCTATTCCCCTCTTAAGCATGTTTAATTAAAGAGAAAATGGTTAAATTTGCCCTCCAACTATGTTTTATAGTTTAACATTTCCCTCTGTTAAACTTTGGGATCAAATTTACCTTTCCCGTTAGCAAACTTATTAAATTTGCCCTCAGTTGGACGAATTTCTAACTTGTACTCCATGTCGGATCCACGTAGCGTAGGCTCACCCAATTCTTTTAATCCGTACCCGTTACCTCATCATTTAAATTGTTTCAACCCGGTCCATTTTAGAAGAAGAGGTAGTGGTTCTGTTACCCCATCAACGCAGTGGTTCCGACCGATAAAAAAATAGCATAAGGTGGGTTGATTTGTCGCCGGCATTTCGCCGAAATAGTGGGCGTGATGGTATCATTTGGCAATGGTGTTGAGGCAGTTTGTGTTTGTTGACTGAGTTGGGTGGTTCGCGGAGGTTTCAGTTGTTGACGGGGCAGTGGTGGCGATGGAGAAGAAGGGAGCGAGAGAGGGAGCAAGGGAAGGTGTTGGGTGGTTAGTGGTCTGGCGAGATCGTCGGAGTTTGGAGCTCCGGTGGTAGTGGTCGGCGGATCTAGTGGTGAGGCAGTGAGGGGTTGATGTTGTTGGTGGTGTGGTCACCGGCGGTGTTCGGATCTGGGTATTTGAGGCTCATCGGTGATTGTGTTTGGTCATCACCAGTAGTTGTGTTTCGTCACCGACTTCGCCGGAGACGACGGTGGTGGTCTAGGTTATGATTGCTCCGGTTCACCAGTTGGTCATCACCAGTGGTTATGTTTTGTCACCGACTTCGCCGGAGACGGCGGTGATGGTCTAGGTGGTGACTGCAGTGGTGGTCTAGGTGGTGACTGCTCCGGTTCACCGGTTGGTCATCACCAGTGGTTGTGTTTCGTCACCGACTTCGCCGGAGACATTGGTGTGGTCTAGGTGGTGACTGCTCCGGTTCACCGGAGCTAAAAGCTCCTCGCTAAAAATTCTCTCCCCGACCAGGTTATCAGTTACCTCTTCTTCTAAAATGGACCGGGTTGACACAATTTAAATTTAAATGATGGGTAACGAATACGAGTTACGGGTTAAAAGAATTGGGTGAGCCTACATAGCGTCTACGTGGATCCGACGTGGAGTCCAAGTCAGAAATCCGTCAAGCGGAGGGAAAATTTAAAAAGTTTGCTAACGAAAAGGGTAAATTTAATCCCAAAGTTCGACGGAGGGCAATGTTAAACTATAAAACATAGTCGGAGGACAAATTTAGCCCTTTTCCCTTGATTAAAAAGGACAAATCATTGTTTTGGTTGTGAGTTGTGCAAATAATCTGTACCCGATTTTGAATTTTTTTTGCATGTCTAACGACTTCGAAACAACTTCACATAGGCAGCGTCTAAAGTTCAAGAAAAAATGACCGAAAATCGGAACTGTCAGGCTAAATATCAGAGAGAGAAACACATCTACTGTTTGCCTGCTTATATATTGTTTGAAGTTTGACTTTAGCAAGCCTAACTCCATGCCTACATGCCTAAAGTTTGTAACTTCATAGCCGCATTTTTGTAAGTTCAATCCCGCAAAAGTAGCTAATTTATAAACTTAAGCTATACCTTAAATAACAAAGCCTTGAAGTTTCACCTTAAAGGGCCCAAATTTTGTGACTGAGATCAACTCCTTTGCTTGTTTTTTTTTTCTTCATAAAATGTCCTCTTAGCATTCTTGTGTTGGACTCTCGGAAGCACATGAAGTAGCGTGAAGAAAACCGACACAACCACAAAGGTAAAGTAGACATCATTACTACATGGGTTTATTTGCTTTGTCTCTGACCAAGTAACCATAACCATGTGCTTTCTCTGACAAAGATTATGCTCTACCCAACAATCCCATAATCCTTCAAGAGTGACGTTTAAGAAAACGAACAAAAAGCTAAGGTCCCCAACTCCCCAAAGGAAGTTAAAAGAAATTCACAACAATAACTTATTCCCCAGTTAGTCCTCCAAAACAAAATTTTGCTTTTAGTAATTTTTCATAAATTCAACTTTAGTATCAAAACACTTGATTTCTTCTCGTATGTTCAGTTCTTGGCGGACAGTGGGAGATAGCAAGTATCCTATGGAATTATTTCACATACGTTGACCCAAACATCAGGGTTACCAAAAACAAAACAATAGCCAATTGATCCACTTATAGGAGCTGGCCACTTTGTACATTATGCAACTTAAAAGCCTCCACCATATTTCTAAGCTTCAAGTAATGCTTATTCTATGGAAGTGCCAAGAATTCAAGTCATTTGATAACTTTAAGGATACAAAAACTCAAATTCTCTAGCACTATAAGGAATAAGTAGCTTAGTACTAAACATTTCGAAAGATTTAAATGGTTCAGAAACATATATAACACAAATACTCTAATCCAAATATCATGGATAGTAAAGATCATCAGGAGCAAAAAATTATCATCCTTCTCTGATTACAAGAATATTGACAAACATGAACCAATAACATATCATCACACTAAAGCTGCAGATTACAAATATAGACTGTAAACAAGTTGAGAAAAGAGAGTATAGCAAAGTAAATGCCAAGAGCTAACCTATACAACCACACCACCACTGCCACTCAAGCTGTTCGGCGAAAAAGTTAGCTCAACTTTGATAACTTGAGTATCTTTCCAGCTGTTTTCTAAGCAGAAGGGGATCATAGTCAAAGTCAGAAGCACACCACATTTCATCTACCCGCCTTTTCCAGTGTTTGGATAGGACTTTGATCACAGTCGTCGGCATGCTTGTTACAACTTTACAATAAACCATTAGTGGAAATAGTAGAGTTAAGTAGACTAGGTAGGAATACAGGACGTCCATGCAGAATATCTTCTCGGAGCTGTAGTGGGGGTTTCGTCATATTGTTATTGAGTGTTTCGTGTTAACCCACTTCGTGCTACATTTCTGCAGATAATACAATGCTATTTGAAGTTAAAAAAAAAAAAAAAAAAAAAAAAAACTGTTGATGGAACAAATGAATCAAGAACCACACAATTAAACAGAAGCAATTTTTTGGGTAATGGTGTCAAATTGGAAAGCCGGGTCATTTCTGCAGATAATACAATGCTATTTGAAGTTTAAAAAAAAAACTGTTGATGGAACAAATGAATCAAGAACCGTACAATTAAACAGAAGCAATTTTTTGGGTAATGGTGTCAAATTGGAAAGCCGGGTCAAGTTTGGACGAGCTAAATTGGGAAGTCGACGAACGGATTATAACGAACTCGCCCCAATTTGAAAGGACAAAAAATAGATTGGATCTAGATAGGTTCAATACCGGTCAGACGCAAGCAACTCCCAACCTTATAGTTCCATTTGTGTGTTTTCTTAAGTGGTACTACCTATACAATTGAAATGTTAAAATTGATCAACCGCAAATAAAATTAAATTTATGTCCTGCAATCAAAACCTCTTAACAGATTAATTTGGCCTAGTAACCTAAGAAAACTAAATCTTTTGGATGAGTTTGTTTGGGCTGTTACACATTTTAATCCCTAAATTAATGCCACTAATCCAAACACCTTGAAATTGGGGCTCACAATTTCATGGGTCAATTTTGGTCAACGTGAAATCTATTGCCCTAACGTTTTAGGTTGGATGATCTACTCCAGTCTTGAGGCAATTCCCATTATATTGCAGACAATGGCAATATCAGATATTTCACCTTGAAACAATGATGTCTACGAAGCACATCCGCAGACAACGACAATATCAGATATTTCACCTTGAAACAATGATGTCTACGAAGCACATCCAACTCCCAAATGCCAATGCACTTCTTTAAACAATGGTTGAAACAAGAGCTAAAATTGAACATGGAAGTAATGAAGAAGCTATTTGCATATAGGTGCATCCCAAAGCAAGTAACAAATACTAAAAAGTAATATTTGTTCCTTCTTTTTTTGATAAGTGGTACCGAGCTGGTACACAAGCAAAGTACAAATACCACCTAAGAAATTCAAAAAATCCATATAATGATCCATCCTATCTAGAGTATTATTTGTTCTTTCTTGAGTAAACTAGTATTAATCAAATACATTATATTAGACATCACGAGATGACATGTAGATATTGCGAGAATCCAAAAAGAGACTATTTTCTCTCACCAGTCGTTGAGCATAGTTCAGAATAGAATGGTCTATGACAAGCAGAAAAGAGGGTGGTTACTCTCTTCTTTCTATCCAGTTAAAATGGGTTACCAAAACCTTCTCTGAATGTTAGTATCAGTTAAGGGGTTGCAAGTGCACATGCACATCAAGAGTTAATTAGTGAATATCGAATAACTCACAGCTTTACAGATAATTCGTTGTAACATAAAACTGCATTAAAATGAAAACTAAAGGCATACCTTCCTGGAGGCAGCTGAGAACTGCTCATTGGACCCTTTAAATTTCCAAATCTTTTGGCCCTATTCTCTTGGTCTTTCTCAACACGCATGGCAGCCACTTCCTTCTCCATGGCAGCCACCTCCCTTCTCATTTTTTTAGCCTCAACCTCCATGGCTTTCGTTAAAGTCTCTACTTTCTTAGCTAACATCTGAATTACAAAGAAGACAGTCAATCAAAGCAGAAATATCATAGTAAACAAACTCATAGTATAGCTGAGCAATTAATCTAACCTCAATGGCATCATCCTTGTCTTTAAGACTTTGATCCTTCTCATTACCTGCTTTCCTCAAAGCAATTACTTCCTTTTGCAGCAAATCATATAATATTCCCGGTATAGTATCCTCTCTTTCTGTTACTTGTTGTGTGTCATTGGTTTTTTCAACTTGACTTGCTTTCCAGGAACTATTCTCAGTCTCATTGTCTTTGGCTACATCACAGGACTTGCTACTGTTGAAATTTGGACCTGTACCATTCAGAAGGTTTTTGCCCCTGTCCAATGACCTTGAGCCACCATCAAACGACTTTGATGTCCCTTTAGCATTCTTCAGCACTGTACTAGACCCAGATGATCTAAGCTGAAATGACGGTGATCTCTTTGGCAAAAAGCCATTGGAGGTCAATTTGGAGATGTTTTCAACACCTCCCAGTGATTGCCGACGTGAAGGACCGTTGCTTGAACTTCTACCATCTGGTGTACTACGAGTAGCTGAGCTGGATGATCTTAATGTCTCTTCAAGGACCTTAAGCCTCAGTTGATATCTCTCCTGAGGAAAATGAACGACTTCAAGTTAGAACCAAATTGGAACAGTAGCATAAAAATACACCCCTTTATTGGGCTGAATTATTACTTTTAACATGGCTTCAGATTTTGCAGCTCGTTCAGTGACTGCGAGCTTGTCACGCAATGTTTGCATCTCACCCTGTTGCATAAGATTTTGGAACACCAATATGAGCTCATTAAACTACATTAACAGAATGCAGTAAGTTCTATCAAGACAATAGACTTACTATCTCATAGTGATCAAGTGATATCATTATACCTGCAAAAACCTCCTTTCTTCAAGCCACTGTTTCACAGGCATTACTTTATCATTGGCATCTTTCCACTCATTAGCAACCACAGTTGCTACCCTATTAGCTGTTACCTTAGCACGTGCCAGCTCTCGATCAAGAGTTTTTCTTTCTTCCTGGAAATAGATAAGTATAAACATTCCTGCACTAATTTATATAGTCGCAGCTTTATAGTATAATCCAGAAAAGTCTAGCTAGGATAGATTACATTCATCTCTTGAACTTTCCGTTGATAATCCCGGACAGCATTAGCAGCTGCACCACCAGCAAGAACAGCCTCCTCAAGCTCACGTACAGTTTGGGTAAGTTTTTCAACCTCCGCAACCTTTTGGCGATGCATTCTGTCCAATATTTTATTTTCTTCCTGATGTATGTTTGTAATAGAAACAAGATTAGTAAAAAGAGAATTGACTTTTTTTAATTAAAAAATAAGCTAAAATGAGAGAGTACTGCAATGTTCAGAACAGCAGAAGTGTCATTCCAGTGATCAACATACCTGGCATATTTCTATCTGTTTCATCAGCTCTTGGTTCTTGTTCTGAAGGTCATCCACCATAGAAGCTTTTGCTAATGCTGAATGCACAGTTCTCTCAGCATCAAGTAAAGCTGCCTCTTTTGACTTTGTAAGACGGTCCAGTGCTTTATTATCATCTTGCAGCTTTGCAATCTGGGCAGAAAGGCAAAACAGTGAGAAAATCTATGAAGGTGAGCTGCACAGCCAGTTTTTAAATATATGCACACACCTCCTGACGTGTGAGCTTGAGTTCAGCCTCCAAAGGTGCAAGGATTGCTTCAATAGGCGGCATATCATCATCTTTTTGAGCCGCATGGACTCTTCTAAGAGTGGCTTCTGCTGCGAATTGAGCTGCCATGGATGCTTTCTTCTCATCATTAATTTTCTTAATCTCAAGATTCTGCCAAGCAAGAAAAATTACTACAGTTATAGAAAGCTTAAAAACAAAAAAAAAAGATCTTGACAAGAAGAGTTCGCATTAGTACCTTGCTTTCTAAAAGAGATTCTGTCAACTTAAGCTTCTCGTCAACCCTTGACAACTCATCGGTAAGCTAAAATTAGGACAAATATAGAAATATATATCAGCTTTTCCTCTTGAACACTGATGAATAACTTTACAATCATCAGCAACAGTATTCATCAATCAAAATGCACGACTCAGTTTATAAAGGCAAGACTAAAACTAGAACTTTGTTTCCCAAAGCACAGCATAAATGCAATGATAATCTAGACCTGCCTATCACCTAAGAGTAGACCACAGTTTCCAACTATGAACGTCAACTTTTATTCAACTCTTCCGATTTAAAAAAGAAAGTCACAACATTCTCATTTTGGAATATACTGCCCTCCTCCTATAAAAACGGATTAGCAGAACATTTACAGATCTTCATACACTACACATGAAACTCCAATAACACATATATCAGTCAGAAAATCTTCAAAACAATGAGTCCAAGTTAATATAGAGCATCCTTTTTGCCCACCTTTCTTGAAAGCTAACTCTCAAACCGGAAGAATTTAACACGTAGTCAGTTAAATAACTGCAAATCCAATTTCTAGAAGATTTTGTTCAAATCAATTTGAAATAAGACAAATACACAAATGGAGATCACTTCACAAGGAACACAGCCAAGCGATTATTCAAATCCTATGATATCTTGTTACATTATGAAGTAAGACTGAAAAACAATTATCTGTTTCCTAGTAATCAAGCAATCAAAATCTTGTAATTTTCCACTTAATGCAACAAGAATGTAGTTTCTTTTTCTTTTTTGGCTTCGTATTGTAACACAAATAGATAATTCATGTAGCCGACTCCAACCAATTAGTTGAGGCTTAATTGATCGATACATACATACTGTGCCATATGCTTAGCTAGCATATGAGTCAATGCCATCTTGTCTTGGACAATTTTCAACTATATTCATCAAATAAGATACTCAAAAGTGGAAAAAAAACCAATTTAATTCCCTACTCCTTCCTTTTGATCTCTCGCAATTTCTACAATCTCTACACGAAAGTGCTCACATTGCTATGAACAACATTCAACAGTAATAAGACCAAAGAAGTAAATCTTCCAAACAGTAGAACCTCTTCAACAGCCTTTTCTCGTAGTCTCTCGGACAACTTCAGTGCCTTGATCTCAGCTTGAGCTTCAGTCAATTCCCGGTCCTTATCTGCAAAACGATACTGTATCAATCAATTGTTTTAAAATAACTCAAAATTGTAGGATAAACAAAATTTGTCTAGGATTTAGTATTTATTTAATTCATATCTAAATAGGATTTATCTACTAAAATAAAAAGAAAGCAACTATTAACAACTTGTTGGTGTTGTTTAGGCCACTAATTTTATTGAGTCACCCTTTAACAAAAACAACATTATTTTAACACCAAATCAGCATTGGATCCAGCTAGCATCATCATTATGACTGACCTCTGACTTCATTCTCGAGTCGATTGAGCTCCAACTTCACCGGATCCGAACCGTGAAGTAGGTTAAAAAACTCGTCGGCGTCGAGACTCGGCCTCATCACCGCCGCCGTCCTCCGCCGTGAACTACTCTTCCCTTCTTTGAGCGACGCCGACACTGTCAACGGCGTTGTCTCACGCACATTTCCTCCGCCGCCGTTCTCACCGGAACTGAACTCAGATATCCCCTCGCCGGAAACCTCCGACATATCCGATCACTTTTTTCCTCTTCTCTCACATCAAATACACCAAAATTGCAAGAGAGATTTATATCTATACAACAATATAGATATAATATAAAGTGTATGTAATTCTAGAGAGAGAAAGTGTGTGGAATGTTTAAGTTCAAATGATGGTGAGTTAAGCTGTTGTTTCTCTCTCTAGAAATGCAGTGATTTCGGGGGTTTGTTTCTCTCTCTAACAAATCTGACTAAGAGAAAGAGAGAGAGTGTGAGTTGTGTGTTAGCTGTGTTGATCTGAGATTTGAGAACACATAATAATATTAATATTTGGACTGTTGAACTTGATTTGACTATACTGCCCATTCTATTTGACTTCATTAGATTTGTAAACTTGGCTTTTCGTTTCTAACTTTTGCAATAACCATAAAGTTTCATCTCACTTTTGTTTTTGTAACGTGTATTGGAGCTCGATTAAATTTAAATTCTTCTAAAAAGTTTTTACATTGGAGGTGAAGTATTTTCTAATAAAAGCAATTTAATACATAAAATTCGAATTCGAGATTTCTAACTAAGAATAAATGATATCTACTGCCTGCATTAGGGCTCATTAAGTTCAGATTCGCTGATTTTTTTCATATTAGAGATAAAATACTTTTTAATAAAAATGATTTCATATTTAAAACTCGAACCCAAAATTTATTTAGAAATAAAAAAATACTTAATATTCCACTATAACCCTTTTCGGTACTACACATTGTAATATTGATATTTGGCAAATCTGTTGAAATGTTTTTTGAACTTGATTTGACTATAATGGCCTTCTATTTGATTTCATTAAATTGAACTTGGCTTTTGTTTCTAGATTTTGCAATACAGATAACACTGTGTCTTCGTTTTTCTTTCCAATTTGTTGTTTGATATTTATATCGAATTCCAATTAAATTTAAATTCATATCAAACAATCAGGTAAAATGCTGTTAATAAAAGAAATTTCATAATTAAAACTTGAACATGAGATTCTAAATAATAATTAAAAAATATTTAATATTTCACCATAACCTTTCTTGTTACTACAAATAATAATTTTGATATTGTCCTCCGGAGCATAGCTGGATGGCAAAGGAGGAGAACTTAAAATCTACCTGGAGGCCTGCAACGTGGGTTTAAACCCTGGTAGGAGCAATTTGTTCTCTTCTGGGTAGGACCTTGTAGGTGATATCAGTTGCTCTGTTCTCAAACCCTGGTCATTCAGGCACATCCCGCGATTTACTGGTAGTAATGGTGAGTGACTGGGACTACTATCTCCATGAATAGTATGGCGTAAGTCGGGAAGCTGGATATCAAAATAATAATAATAATAATAATAATATAATAATAATAATAATAATAATAATAATAATAATAATAATTTGGATATTTGGCACATCTGTTGAAATGCTTTTTGAAACTGATTTGACTATAGTGGCCCTTTTATGTGACTTCATTAAATTTGAAAACTTAGCTTTTGTTTCTAAATTTTGCAATAACAATAAAGTTTTGTCTCATTTTTGTTTGACTCGATTTTTGATACTTGCATTGAGGTTAAATTTGAGTTATGTATTAGAGGTAAAGCGCTTCATAATAAATATTACTTGATTTCGTATTTAGATTTAATATTTTTAATTAATTATAAAGAGTTCTTACTATTCTACCATAATTCTTCTCGATAATACACATAACAATATTGATATTTGGCAAATCTGTTGAAATGCTTTTTGGACTTGATTTGACTATAGTGCCCCTTCTACTTGACTTCATTAAATTTGAACTTAGCTTTTTGGTTTCTAAATTTTGCAATAACGATAAAGTTTTGTCTCATTCGTGTAGTCAGCATCAAAAGCACCAAAACTCGAAAAATATTTATACAACTAAGATAGTTGAGATGATTAATTCTTGCAATAATTCATTAGTGTTGGTAAAAAAAAACTGTATACAACTATAGTTGAGATGATTAATATTTAATAGTAGCAATAATTCATTAGTATTGGTAAGAAATTTGTATGGCTGATTATGAATTACAACTTTTAGACTAATATATCGCCCGTATGTTTCATTAAGAGAGTTATTTTACCTAACATATTTAACATTTATGATTTGAAAAATTGTATAGCTTTTTTTATTGAATGAAATCTAATCAATCGACAAAATGAGATAATTACTGCTAAAATGTTTCAAATATCAAAATAAAATAAAAGTCAACATGGGTAGGGTTCTTCTAACATTTTAGTAACACGCAATCACAATGTAAGTTGGTTTGTTGATCCTATTAGGACACTAGTTTTGGGTGAACTAAATAAAACATGATCCTAATTAAATTCTAATTTTTAGGAATCCTAAACAAAAAGGGGAATATTTTTTTCCCTTAATTATGGAGTAGTAAATTTTAATTTAGGTATTTGAGATATATGACTTAACGTATTTAATCTTGAATAATTAGAATGTGTATTTTTTGTCCTTTTATATAAGAAATATGTCATATTTGGACTATTCTTAAAAGTATAACAACAACAACATACCCGGTGTAACTCCACAAGTGGGTAGGGGGAGGGTAGGATGTGCGCAGACCTTACTTCTACCTTTGTGGGGTAGAGAGGTTATTTCCGATTGACCCTCGGCTCGAAAGAAACATAGTAAAGTGTAGGGATCCAAATAAAATAAGAAAAAAGATATTGCAATACTAAACAAAGAAGCAACACATAGAAATACACACATACGAGTATTAATCTATGTGTAACCTAAATAATACTACAAACAAAAGGAGAAGAGGCTAGCTCCCTACCTCTCTCACACATATCAAAAACCAACGACCTACTAACCTTCTATCCTAATCCTCAACCTCCAAATCTTTCTGTTTAAGGTCATGTCTTCAGTCAGCTGAAGTTGCGCCATGTCATGTCTAATCACCTTCCCCAGATTTTTTTTCGGCCTACCTTTACCTCTCCTAACTCCTGCTATAGCCAATTTTTCACACCTCTGAACTGACGCATCCTCACACGTTATCTTCATATGCTCGAACCATCTCATTCTCGCTTCTTTCAGCTTGTCGTCCACGGAGGCTACTCTGACCTTACCCGGTATAACTTCATTTCTAATCATATCTCTCCTAGTATGACCACACATCCATTTGAGCATCCTCGTCTCCGATGCCTTCATCTTCTCAACGTGAACGTTCTTGACTGGCCATCATTCGGCCCCATACAACAATGTTGGTCTAATCACCACTCTGTAGAACGTACCTTTCAGTATATGTGACACATTCCTATCACAAAGCACCCCAGAGACGAGCCTCTATTTCATTCACCCTGCTCCAATACGGTGTGTAACATCATAATCAATCTCTCTGTCACATTGTATTATGGATCCAAGATACTTGAAATTTTCTCTTTTGGATATAGCTTGTGCTTCAATATTCACTTCCACGTACGGCTCCTGCGTCATGTCACTGAACTTACACTCCATATGCTCCACCTTAGTCCTGCTTAACCTAAAACTTTTAGACTCTTAAGGTCATTTTCCAAACTTCCAACCTATTATTAACCCCACCGTGCGTCTTATCAATTTAACATACACGACGGTACCTCCTCTTGAATATGTCATGTCAATTCGTCCACCATTAAGGCAAATAAAAATGGGCTAAGGACTAATTCTTAATGCAACCCCATCACGATCGAAAAATGTTTGGAATCACCTCCTACTGTCTTAACTCGGGTCCCGGACCCCCCGATGGACTTTATCTCTAGACTCCAAACATCTCCAAAGGACCCCCGAGGCACTTTATCATATGCCTTCTTTAAATCAATTAACATCATGTAAAGATCTCTCTTTTTGTCCCTATACTGCTCCACTAATCTCCTGACAAGATGAATAATTTTTGCGGTCGATCGCCCTGGCATGAATTTGAACTGGTATTTGGATATCGACGTATCCCTCCTCATCCGCATCTCGACTACCCGCTTCAAGACTTTCATAGTGTGGCTTAGCAGCTTGATACCTCTATAATTATTACAATTCTGAATATCAGCTTTGTTCTTATACAACGGGATTATTATACTCCACTTCCATTCCTCTAGCATCATAGCTTCCTAAATATGACGTTAAACAATCTAGTCAGCCACTCCATACATGTCTCTCCTGCGTTCTTCTAAAAGTCTACCGGGATCTCATCCGACCCGATCGCTCTGCCCGTTCTCATCTTACGAATAACCCCTAACCTCTGCAGCATTTATGCACTATAATTCCCAAAGTCTCTATGACTCTTGGAATGCTCCAACTCCCCCAACACGATATCCATATCCCCTTCTTCATTCAAAAGCTTATGGAAGTAAGTCTGTCATCTCCATCTAATGTGTGCATCTTCTGTCAACACTTTGTCACTCTCGTCCTTAATGCACTTCACTTGATCTAAATCACAAGATTTCATCTCTCGTCTTGGCCAGCCTATACAATTTCCTTTCCCACCTCTGCACTCGAGCTCTTCATACAAGTGTTCAAAAGCTGTTGTTTTAGCCGTTGTGACCTCTAGTTTCTCCTCCTTCTTCGCTGCCTTATACCTCTCCTTATCCCTCATATTTTCCTCCTCATCAACGCTCTCCACTAGTGCCTCATAGGCAGCCTTCTTGGCTTCTACTTTGCCTTGGACCTCTCTATTCCACCACCAATCCCCTTTACGTCCACCTGAGTTGCCCCCGACTCCTAGCACATTTCTAGCTACTTTTCTAATGCATCTGGTTGTCCTAATCCACATACTATTTGCATCTCTACTACTCCTCCAAACCCCCATAGCCACAAACTTCTCATTCATCTCATGAGCTTTGACCTTAGTCAGGCCTCCCCATCTCATCATCGGCCGGTCATGAGCAACCTTTCTCTTCTTCTTTCTCTTGACCTCTAACTCCATAACCACGAGCTTATATTGGGTTGTCAGATTCTCGCCTAGAATAACTTTAAAGTCCTTGCAAACACCTATATCACCCTTCCTAAGGAGCAAGTAATCTATATGGGTCATCAAGCTTAACGTAACAAATGAGTATTAAATGGTTGAATGGTTAATAATTCTGAAAATATGTGAATATTTACAAGTAAATGCATTAAAAGTACACATTTTAAGTAATTAAAAATTAAATATGCTTAGTCAAATATTACAAAAAATTAAATCAAAATTTATCAATAACTGACTAATAAAATATGCCATTAACCCTAATCATCTAAACTTATAAATATGGATGCAATTCTAGAAGCATAATTTTGGTTGAGTTATTGAGCTTCCACTTGTAGTATCTTTTGGGACATTTGATTACGGCAGGAGACAACAGCATACATGATTTAGACACTTTCTATTTGTTTTTTTAATAGTAGATTAATATTTTAATTATATCAAATAAAAATAGGTCACAAAACGGATCTTTAAATTATTTGATAATTTAGGTTTCCAATTGTTGTTATTATAGGTGGATGGAAATAGTAGAGTTGATCCTATATGGGGCTTGATACAGATACAATGGTTCATTACCCACCTTAAAATCAAATAATTCATTATTTTGGAAGTTCCGTAAGATCCCGAAGAAGTGAACTAGATAAAACAGAATCTTAATCACATTTAAAATATTTGCGTAGAATTTTAATTTTTGATGTGATGATCAATGTGAGTATTAGTACAAATATTAAAGGGACAGAAGTCACCCTTAGCAGCTCTATACGCTGCATGCTTCAAGTCAACATAAGATATTCACTATTTGAAAATACGAATTTATGAAATTTTATTGACAAGTTGACTACCTTGTTTTGCTTGACCAAAAAAAGAAAAACCTTGTATTGGGCATATAATTAACAAGTTTGATATATAGACATACAAGAGGCAATTAAAGGAAGAGTTGGCCATCTTCAATTTCAAGATCTAACCTTCAATTTAAAATCAAATTAGATTAATTCTCATGAAAACCAAATATTTCTATAAATTAAGGATTTTAATTTCAAGTTTTCTCATGAAATCCTATTTCAAGAGAAATACGCACTACTTTAAAAGTAGGAATTTGAAACGGATAAAAAGTATGTTGTTAAATAATAAAATTCATTGCTAATTCTACTTAGAGATGAATTAGCACAAATAACCAAAAAACTTGTCAGCTATGACCATTTTAGTGATCGATTAGTGATGAAGTTTGTTAAAGAAGCTTGATTGCTATTTGCACATATATGACTGCCTAGACTATCCACAGTTGTGGTGGAATGAATGAATCTCTATCTTTAATCAGATTTTTTGAATTCGACCCTTGAAAGGGAAAATATTCTGATAAGAATTAGGAAATACTTCCCTTTTTAATATATCTTAAGCAACGTAAATTCAAGTTAATCATATAACCCTAAAGCATATACTAAACACCATACGAGAAACCAAAAAAAAGGAATCTAGCTAGAGATGATTTGTCTCAATTCTATTAATAAAGAATTAAAGATAACAATAGTTCCTAGAAGATAGAATTAATTTCATTATTTAGGTTAAACTCACGCCTTGTAAGTTGCAAACTCGTTTGTCTTTCCTAATTATTTATCCCGCATGCTTTCAGTCTCAAATTTTTAAGACCGAAATATAATTATTGTCCAATTTGTTGTGTTGTCATTTTCCTAATTATTAGCTTCCCAATACATATAAGGGCAAAAAGTCCATAAGCCCCTAACTCAACTAATGCCACTAATTATGCAAAAAGATTATACTAATAATAATTAAGCACAACATAAAATCAACATCAATAGAATATGAGTAGAATCCTAGGAGCTATCTAACCAAATCCCCTTTTAAAATATTTTTCCTGTCATGATAGTAACTTAAGCCAGATTTGGATTAAAGTAACTCAATAATTTTGATTGATATGTATATACTATAAAGAAAAAAGTTAGACCAGATGATGTGTCAAATTCCTTCAAGTTAAAAGCCAAAAGGCACGGGAAAATTAATAATTGTGAGTTGGAGTACTTCAAAAGGAGAATTAGCATTAAGTACTGTAAGCTTTGAACATAATTATTGTTGTTTAGGGCTAAGAATGGAGATGGTTTACTTAATGTAACTAGATACCATCGAAAGTTGTGGTGGGATAGATAATGATTCCTCCACCCTTAATTAAAGTTTTTCAGGTTTGAATCCTAGGGCAACCCGGTGCACTAAACTACTGCTATGAGTGGTTCGGAAAAGGGTATGACCACAAGAGTCTATTATACGCAGCCTTATTCTGAATTTCTGCAAGAGACTATTTCTACCGCTCGAATCCGTGACATTAGGTTTGAGCCCTAGGAATGGCATACCACAAGGGTTTATAGTATGATGTCTTACCCTTTATTTCTATAAGAAGTTATTTCCGCGGCTCAATCATGAGACCTCAGGTTTGAGCCTTAGGAATGACGAAAATCTTGAAACAAAATGTTCCATGTAAAAATTACCTCGATGGCCAATTTTCGAATCGCTTGTTAATATTTAACCACCATTGGAAATGCAATTGAAATAACCATTTTTAAGATGGAAATAACATCCAAACAAAAATACCCCTACCTAAACATAGTACAACTCCAACACACGGTGCTGAAGTTGAAATTTTGACAAGTAAAACTCTAATATAACGTGTCTCGTTCAAAAAATTAATGGAATTTCAAACTCTATGCACAATTTCATAGAGTTTAAATCTATATATATCTTATCAATGAGATGGAAAACGTTCAATATGCATTGTGGGCGGAGTTGTTTAAAATTCACGCTATCTCTTATCAAGTTCTTCATCACATAATTCCTCCCGCTAGACCCCTTCCCCGCGGAGGATCCCGAGGTATGGATTACACTTGATGCTACCGTTCTTCGGTGGATATACGCCACTATTTCGGTGGACCTTCTACGACGATTATGGAGCCCGATACCACGGCTATGGCTGCATGGAATAGATTGCGTGACATATTCCAAGACAACCAACATTCCCGTATCGTCACACTCGAGCAGAATTCTCTCTCGTTCGAATGGACGTATTTCCGAACGTTTCGCATATTGCAAGAAACTAAAGGAATTGGCGGATCAACTCCGTAACGTTGGCGCACCGGTAACAAATAATCGTCTAGTTCTACGGTTGGTTGCGGTCTTTCGGAGGCCTATAATGGTGTTGGCACTCTCCTTCGCCAAAGCAACCCTCTTCCCGACTTCCATCAAGCCCGCTCCATGCTTACGTTGGAAGAAGCCGGTTTGGCAAAAAAGGCGGCTACGGAGCAAGTCCGGTAGTCATGATGACGTCCTCGCCTAATCCGTCGCTTTTTGTTAATAATTCGGGCCAAAACCATAATAATGGTGGCGGCAAGAATAATCGCAAGAATAATAACAAAAACGCGGGGGCAAACGCAGGTGGTAATGGTGGAGGTTCCGGTAGTCGGCAAAACGTCGGTGGGTCCCATCCAATGAACGGTGGCCCACCACCCCCATGGGCCCGGCGGTGGGGCCCATGGCGGGGAGCGATGGCAGTGGACCGTGGGCCGCGCCCATACCAACGAGGGCGACGAGAAATTCCGGCGGCCGGTGGGTCCGGCCAACAATCCGGGCCCAATGCCCGGCGGTGGCGGCCCGGCGGCCGGTGGCCCAACAGCGGCGGTGGTAGCGATTACGGGCCTGGTCCAAAGGCACGGCCGGAGTTCTTGGGCCCCGACCTCCGCAAGCCCATCATGCGGCGAGGCCCTACTCGGACCGATATCGAGGCCGCAATGCACACGTTGGGATTAACTCAACCGGACCCAAATTGGTACATGGACACCGGGGCCACTACTCACATGACTTCCGAATCAGGTACTCTCTCATCTTATTACAATTTGAGCACCCCTCGGGGAATAATTGTTGGTAATGGCAGTTCAATTCCAATTCTAGGGTATGGTCAGAAAACGTTGTCTCCTCCCAATCCACCACTTCTCTTGAAAAATACTTTACATGCTCCTAAATTGATTAAAAATTTAGTGTCTGTCCGAAAGTTCACAAATGACAATTCAGTTTCTGTTGAATTTGATCCTTTCGGTTTCTCTGTGAAGGATTTCAAGACGGGGAGTCATCTCATGAGGTGTGATAGTAGGGGGGATCTATATCCTATCATGCCCGGTCTCAGTCCTTCGAGTCCAGCCTTGCCATCAGCTTTTGCAGCCATCTCTCCTTCCATGTGGCATGCTCGTTTGGGTCATCCGGGATCTTCTATTTTATCAGTTTTAGATAAAAATAGCTTTATTTCTTGTAAGGGTACGAGTCGTACTCCAATTTGTCAGTCTTGTTCATTAGGAAAAATTGTTAAGTTGCCATTTGTAGACTCCAATTCTCATACTTCTATGCCATTTGACATTATTCATAGCGACTTATGGACATCTCCTGTTCTTAGTTCAATGGGTCATCGATATTATGTTCTCTTCTTAGATGATTATTCTAGATTTTTGTGGACGTTTTCAATTGCGAATAAATCACAAGTGTTTTCCGTCTTCATAAAATTTAGAGCGTTCATTCGTACTCAATTCGAAAGAGAAATAAAAAATATTCAATGTGATAATGGGAAGGAGTATGACAATAGGGAGTTTCGAGAATTTTGTGCTACTCATGGGATAAATTTTCGGTTTTCATGTCCTCATACATCTTCACAAAATGGGAAAGCCGAACGCAAAATTCGTTCCATAAATAACATTGTCCGAACTCTCCTAATCCATGCCTCCATACCTCCGTATTTTTGGCATCATGCTCTACAAATGGCCACTTACCTTCTTAACCTAATTCCGTCTAAAGGTCTGACATATTCTTCCCCCCTCAAAATCCTATATAATAAGAACCCTTCTTATTCTCACCTTCGGATTTTTGGGTGCTTGTGTTATCCGTTATTCTCATCCACCACAATTAACAAACTTCAGGCTCGGTCTACCCCGTGTGTGTTTTTGGGTTATCCGTCGAATCATCGTGGTTATAAGTGTTTTGATTTATCCTCCAAGAAAATCATAATCAATCGCCATGTCATTTTTGATGAAACTCAATTCCCATTTACGAAAGTTCATACTCCCGAACCTAAGTCGTATAATTTTTTGGATGACCAAATATCCCCGTATATTATTCGGAATTTTTCGGACAACTCCCGTACCCAGAATTCCCCAGCGGGCCCACTGCCCGCTGGCCCCACAATCACGTCACTCCCTCTTGCTCCGGCCACCGGAACAGTTCCGGTTATTGGGCCGGTCCGGCCCAATTCACTCGGAATGGTCCAAAACAACCCAAACTGTACCGATTTGGGCAGCGGAGCCCACCGCCCGCCGGCCAGTCCATCCCGAGCCCGAAAAATTTCCAAAATTCCCTCAATTCTTCCTCAACTCATAGACCGGTCACTCGTAGTCGGCGGGGTATTTTTACACCTAAAAGACATTTTAATTTACATTCGGATGTCTCTAAATCCCCCTTGCCCCGCAATCCCGTGTCCGCATTAAATGACCCTAATTGGAAAATTGCTATGACCGATGAATATAATGCTCTTATTGATAATAAGACGTGGGAGTTGGTGCCCCGTCCATATGGTATTAATGTTATCGTGTCTATGTGGATTTTTGCTCACAAGGAGAATTCCGATGGGTCCTTTGCTCGACATAAGGCGCGACTTGTTGGTGATGGTAAGACTCGAGTTGGAATTGATTGTGGTGAGACGTTTAGTCCTAGGTGGTCAAACCGGCTACCATTCGCACCGTGCTTAGCTTGGCTCTTTCAAAGACTTGGCCAATCCATCGGTTGGATGTCAAGAATGCTTTTCTACATGGTGACCTCAAGGAAACTTGATCTATATGCATCAGCCGTTGGGTTTCGGGGATCCCAACCGCCCTCATCATGTCCGTTTGTTGAAGAAATCATTATATGGGCTTAAGCGCTCTCCACGTGCCTGGTATACACGATTTGCTTGATTTTGTTTCGACTATTGGGTTCACACACGGCGAGTCGACAATTCTTTGTTCATCTACCGCCGTGGTTCGTCATTGGCCTATATTCTGTTATATGTGGATGATATCATTTTGACTGCCTCCTCCGATGCTTTGCGTCAGTCTATCATGGCCATGCTCAGTTCTGAATTTGCTATGAAGGACTTAGGGCCGTTGAGTTATTTTTTGGGGATTGCCGTCAAACGTCATTCAGGTGGTTTGTTTCTGTCTCAACGGAAGTATGCGGCTGAGATCATCGAGAGGGTTGGGATGTCATCTTGTAAGTCCACTTCCACGCCAGTTGATGCAAACCCAAAGCTAAGCGCCGCAACAGTGCACCATACGAGGACCCGACCCGCTATCGCAGCGGTCTTGCGGGGGCCCTCCGAAGATCTTACCTTTACCGAACCGGATATTACATATGCGGTTCAGCGGTGTGTTTATTCATGCATGATCCCGAGTTGAGCACATGAATGCAATCAAACGCATCATTCGGTATATTCGGGGGACACTAGACTATGGGTTGCACTTGTATCCTTCCTCTACATCCACACTTGTCTCTTACACGGATGCGATTGGGGTGGTTGTCCCGACACCGACGGTCGACTTCGCTATTGTATGTTCCTCGGCAACAACTTGGTCTCATGGTCGGCAAAGCGCCGAGTGCAACTCTATCACGCTCGAGTGCAGAGGCGAGAATATCGAGGGGTAGCGAATGTGGTCTCGTAATCATGTTGGCTACGTTATTTCTTTCATATACTTATTCAAATTCCAATGAACAATTCATGTATTTCAAACTTTCACAATTAAGTGTGAAGTTTGCAAGAGTTTCAAACTCAGTTAACAACAACAACATATCCAGTGTATTCCTACATAGTGAAGGCTGGGGGGAGTAAGATGTACGTAGACCTTACCTCTAACTTTGTGGAGTAGAGAGGTTGTTTCCAATAGACCCTCGACTCAAAAGGACGTAGCCAATGCATAGATTCAAGGGAAATAAGACAACAATATATCACAGTAACAAAACAAATAAAGCAACACCTAGGAATACATATAAGAGTATAGATCTACGCAAAATCATAGATAATACTACAAACAAAGAGAGAAGAGGTCCGCTTGGGCAACTCAATTGGTTATCAAAGGGGATATTTGGAAAAAAGAAAGAGAGAAGAGGAGATGGAGAGGCACACACAGTGCGACATGACTCAACTACCTACTAACTTTCAAACTCTATGAACAATTCATGAATTTCAAATCTTTATCAGTTCAAACTCCAAAAATGATTCATGGTGTTCAAACTTTTACAATCTACGTGTGAAGAATTGCAGAGTTTCAAATTTCATGAACAATTGTGTTCAAATCTTTATCAGTTCAAACTCCAAGTACGATTCATGGAGTTCATATTTATATTAAATTTCACTAAAAGTTTTCTGAGTTTTTCCGTGTTTTTATTTGGAGTATTTTGTCAAAATTTTCATATTAAAAATAATTAATTACTAAATATTTTAAACATTCATTATAATTAGCGGTCCAAAAAATAACTTTGACAATTCTCTCATGCCTTTCTTTTTAATAAGTTTTATGCGATGTTAATTCAAATTGATCAGGATCTCAAAAGAGATATAAAACAAAACAGAAAGGCTTTTCAAAATTAAGTCGGCAGGTCAAGGAAAATGATATTAATGCTATATATGGTATCTAAATAGATTAGTTTTACGTCACAAACTCATTTAAAAATTGGTTTGGGGCCTATCGAATTTTGACTTGAATGCTAAGTGACTGATAAACCTTCAAATCACAAATACTCTTTCCACTTTATTTTCTTTAAAAAAAGTTTCCACTTCCTTATCGTTTTCAAATAAAAGAGAAATTTTGAAAAGGTCTCCGTTATGAGTAATTTAAATTTTATCTTACTTTAAACTAAGGGTGTCTAATGGGGCGGGTCCCGGTGGGATGGGGAGGTCGGGACCGGTCCTCCGACGGGACTGGCCAACGTCCCGTCCCTCATCTGTCGGAAAGGGGGATCGGTCTTGGCGGGGCGGGGTCGGGTGGGGATCATTTTTTTTTTTTTGCACTTAATTTAAAATAATAATATATATATAAACACTTCAATAATTGAACAAGATAGTGTAATAAAAACATCCCAAAGCTGTTTTTGTGCCTCTTACATTATTTAATAGAAATATGTTTTTTTTGCAATACAATTTTAAAATTGCAACTTTGTGGTGTTGAAAGTTGCAAATCACATAGTAAAATTGCAATAAAAAAATTACATATTTATAAACACATTTTCTAATTTCTTCACAATGTCTTGTGGTTCTTCGGTTGGAATTGGAATTTGTTGATCAAATTCGTCGACATCGCTTCCAGCTCCGTCGGACAAGATTTTGTCGTCTTCTTCGTTGATCTCCAATTGACCACACCTTCTACGCTCCGCTCGTATCCAAATCTCTTAATAAACCTGCAATCTCCAAGCTATCTCCCGCTAATGAGTGTTTGTACTCTCCTATTTGAAATCTTCCAGTAGAAAAAGCGCTTTCAGACGTTGTTGATGACGCTTGAATGTTCAACACATCTCGGGCCATCTTTGCTAGTGTCGGAAATGTCTTCTCATTTTTCCTCTAGTATTTAAGCAAGTCTTCACGTCCTTCTTCATTGAGAACTGCTTGGTACGGTACAACACCTTGCAAAATAAAAACATCAAACTCGCTAACTTGATTAGTAGTGGAACCACTAAACATTCTATTTCTAAGGCTTTCAATACTAGCCACAGAAACAACATGTCTTTTATAAGGTTGTATTAAAGAAGAAGAAGAAGAAGAATATGGTATAGAAGTCGGTTGGTTGCTAGCACTTTCTTGTTGGTAATGCGTATATTTTTTTTTGCATACATCGTGTATGCTAGACAAAACTTCTTCTTTAGTTGGTTCCTTAAGTAGTTGTTCATTTGAGTTTTTTGGAGTTGGAGGTGGAAGTACTGCTATACAATCATAAATAGTATCAATAAGTGATTTACAACCGTCTATTTTAATAGTCGGATTTAATACAACACCAATAATATAAATAGTGGGAATAGAATTTTTTTTTAATGTGATAAACATTTTTTTAATAGGTGTCTTATAAGATGGTTTTTCCATATATTCATTAAGTAACAAAAATATTAGAGCTATATAAAATAACATAGTTAAAATAATATGATAATATATACCAGAAAATTCTTTAGTTTTTTGAAAAAGTTTCTCTAAAAATCCAATAAGTTCTGAAACTTTTTTCCAATCATTATCTATAAGCATATCAGTTAGATTTCGATTATGGGCGTTAAAAAAAAGTTCTAGGTATTCTATAATCGTAAGCAACAAGTAGTTATTCATATAGAGAATTCTACCTAGTCGCTACTTCTTCAAAAAAAAATCTAAAAGGTAATCCACAATCGTGACAAGTTTTTATATATTCTTTTTTTCTTTGTATTCTATTACTTCTAAAAATAAAGTTTATAGCAAAATGTATTTTATTAAGAATGACTTCAAAAAGTGATAGACCATCCTTAAATATGGCACGCACATTTTATATGAAAATGATTAGAAAAAGATGGAGTTAATAGATCTTTGAAAAGTCTCACAACATTATTAGAAGAAGCATTATCTAACGTAACAATCATTATTTTGTCAGTTATACCATAATAATCGCAAACTTGATGAATATTTTCTGCAATAAAATTTTCAGTGTGCCTATCATCAATATATCTATATGCTAAAATACATTTTTGCATAGACCAATTATGATCTATCCAATGACATGTTACAGTTAAATAATCATGGACGTTAGTACTACGACCTATATCAAAAGTGATAGATACTTTGCCAGGAAAATGATATAATGCATAACGTAAATATTGTTGATATTCATGTGCAAACGTAAAAACGTCTCTCCTAACAGTTGATCTAGGAAAATAGTTAAAAGCATGATTATACATATCTCTTATGTAATGAATAAAACCAAGAGAGTAAGAAAATGAAAAAAGGCAAACCCTCCACCGCAACTAATTTTGCTATTGCTTCCCTATCTCTATGTTATCGTATTTAGGACCTACAATTTCTCCCGTCATCGGGTTAATTTGACCCTGTACTTGGTCCGGGACACTATGTGAACCTTGTCCCGACTGAGAGTGCATTGGCGCACCCGACTTTGTAGTATCGTATTCGTCTCACCTAGCTTTGTGAAAGCTTTGTACATGTCTCAATAAACCTCCCGTCCCACCCTGACCTTTTTCCATTTTAAATTTACAAATATTTTTACAAATTTTGCATCTAACTATTTGATTCTCTTGATCCCTATCAAAAAAATCTCAGGCAACTGATTTTAAATTTTGTTGTGTGGGGCCTCGTCTCATACTAGGGAGCATATGAGGTGTTCAGTTTTAGTTTGAGGTGCACTAGTGGGTGTGTCATCTAGATTATCTTCTAAATTAAATTCTGGTTCAGTTGCGGAATATATCTCATCATCTAATGGTATATCATTAAAAAAATCAGTTTCATCTATATGAGTGTAATCAATCAAATCATCATGTCTAGGAATAGGATGACTAGAAGAAGTACCCCTGCCCTTTTACCCCTACTAGAAGAAGCATCATTACCCTTACCCTTAAACATACCTCTTAATCAGTCCATTTTAATTATGCAAATAAATAATTAAAGATAATCAAATTAAGGGGGTAGGGAGTTTATGGGATGGGGGCCAAAAATAGTCGTTGCACAACGGCCAAAATATAAATTGGTCATTGTGCAACGGTCATTTTTGCAAAGGGCGGTCAGGGGCGGGGTCGGGGTTAGGATAGGGTCAGGCCGGGGCCGAGGTCGGGGTCAGGACGGGGTCGGGCGGGCGGGGGCGGGATGGGCCTAGGCGGGACAAACCCAGGTCCCATCCTGATTTCGAGTCCCGACACCATTTTTTTAGGGGGATCGGGGCGGGACCGGGCCGACCCGACCCACTGTCCAACCTTACTTTAAACTACATTTTCTAAAATATATATACACACACAGTTATGTGGGGTGAAATTTTGAATCAGGAGATGGACCAATCAGAGTACGCCACGTGGAGACATGAGCTTTGCCAGGTCCAAAGTTGTGGGAACGCCCCTAACCTATGCTCGGGATAGCACAAGTGTTATTACCCCAGGACATTTTGGGTCATTGTCACCCCCGACAACAACAAAAACATACCCAGTGTAATCCCATAAATGGAGTATAGAAAGGGTTGCGTGTACGCAGACCTTACCCCTACGTTGGGAGGTAGACATGTTGTTTCCCATAGACCATCGGCTCAAGAGAAAACATATCAAAGCATGTTAAAAAAGAAAATAATGAAAGCATACTATATGATGTATATAAGGGGGGGGGGAATATGTGTGTAGGTTGGTCGAAGTTGTATTGGAAACAGATGGACACGAAAATGGGAGTCAAGTGGGGGTTAGCGGGTTTGGACGGTTTACGGGGCAATGTTGGTTTGGGGGTATGTGTGCGGGTAGTTTAGGGTGGTGTCAGGTTAAGGAGTTTAGAGGGGGTGTTCTATACACGTTTTGGGATATGTTGGTGGTCAGTACTTGGTGGTTGGATGGTGGTAAGGTGGAGGAATCTGGCCGGGACAGTAAGGTATGACGGTGGAACTCGGTAAGGACGATAGAGTAGTTGGTTGGGGTGTTCGCATGGTTTTGAGAGGTTTCGGTTAATGGCCTTTTGGGTGGAGGTTGGTGAAGTGTTGTGGTGAAAATAATGAGGCAGTTTGAATAAGGATTGAACACAAAATTGATGGACAAAATCGTGGGCGGACAAGACAATGAAAGCCGAGAAGACCTTCAATGTATTCGTAACCAAATAACCGGATACAACCTTGGCTTGGGTATAGTTAGATCACAAAAGTTCTAACTAGACTTACACCGAGGGTTTGGACCACAAAAGGATCGAGGTTCGGACCATAAATGACTGATGGCCCACAAAAGGACCAAGTAAGATAAACAACACAAAAGTTGAATAACTTAGCAAAGCTTGAGTAAAACTCAAATATATCTCATATAACTTCAATATCTATTTACATTAACTACATGTATTATTTATACTAGTGCTTATACCTTTCTAGAAGGCAACTAGATAGACACAATACAAGCAATTCGGCCGAATGGGAAAGGGGGAAGGGGTTCGGCCCTTTAGGGGAAGGGATAAGACCAACTCTTCATGTTCTCTAGGCCACCTTAGAGCAAGCTTATATTGTTTTCCGGTACTTGTTCTTAGTGTTAGGAATAGTGAGCATAATGTATGACTATGATTTTGTGTTAGTCAGAGTCTGGAGGTGTTATCATGCTTAATCTAGTTATCTATGAGAGGTGATTCTAAGTGATAGCAATTCTGGTTGCCTTTCTCATAAGTCTAGATGTGTGTCTACATTTTCTCTATCCCAGTTTGCTCTTAATTGCTATGTGACATGTGTTTAATTTGTGACATGCTTGGTAACCATATTAGGTAGTCATGTCAACATCAGGTGCTATCCTTAATTACATGCTTACTCTAATTAGTTTCTAGGACATATACTAAACCACATCAAGACTCAGACTTGTATGAGCCTATATTTGTTTCTTTTTTAGGACTAGAGTGACCAATAGGCTAGAATTGTGCTTGTGCATATTTGTTTTGGTCTTACTGGTGTAGGGAATACTCAGAACATCATTTCCAGGCCACACTCTCTCTCTCTGATATAATCATGCTCTTTCTTCTCCTGTACATACACATATGCCTGCCTGTTTGATATCTATCTGTTTCTGTGCATTCAGCAAATTCTATTTTTTGTGTTGATTCCAAGTTATTTGTTTCAATGTTGTTTTATTCAAATAATGGCATGCCTAAGGTTCTATGTATATGTCTTAGCCTAGAATGGCCCTATATGTCTAAAGTGTTGCCTATGTTTGGCCAATAGGACATCCCTATATGTTTCATACATATATTGAGTCAACTGCATATTACTCTGTATTCTTAGTAGATAGCATGTCTGACACATAGCCTGGTGACTGTGCTTTTTTTTTTTTTTTTTTATCTTGAGTAAGTCTTACATGTCTAAGATTCCACTAATGTAATCTAAGCTTATAGATGTACTTGGTAACTATGCCCTATTCTGAAATGTCCCAGGACCAATATGTTGTATTAGATCACTTATGCATATTTAGTTAAGGTAATAGTCTTTAGCCTGTTTATGAACCCTTGTGGCATTCATGCATAAATAAAGCATCTCTATTTCTTGCCCAATTCATGTGTATCTGTTAGGATTACTTTTATGCTTACTGTGGTGCATGCTTGTATGAATCATGGAGTACACTATACTTGTTGAATCTGAGAATTGAGCATGCTAAGTTATCTTCCCATGGCTGCCAGATCATGTTTTTCTTATGCCCTCTCTTAATAATGTGAACATCTGAGAATGGTTTGCTTTTGGATAGCCTATGTATTTAAAGCTAGGGAAAGTTTAGAACATGGCTTTCCATATATGTGTGTGTATGCTAGCTAGGTGTCCCAAATGCCATGTCACTTATTTATCCATGAGTATTTGAACTCCTTTACATACTCTGTTAACATGTTAATCCAAGTAGGTGTACATAAAACATCTTTAAGCTGTATACAGTTCATGACTATTTGTTTAAAAGTTCATAGCTTGAAACTTGTCAGCCTAAATATCTTTGTATGCTTTCATGCCTCTTTGCTTTGCCTAGGGTCCATTTAGACTAAGTACTTCGCCTATGCTGGTTTCAAATGTTGAACAGTTCCGTCAGCATATCCCCATATATTCTTGCTTAACCATGTTGACACTGCCCCTGCTTAATTGTGCTGCTTAGTTTGAAATAGAAATGCACATATTAAGGAATATTCTAGGTTGTTATAACCCTAATGTGCAATGATGTATGTCATATCTCAGCCCCCCATCCCTTAGTGTTATATTGTTTTATGTGAGATATACATCGATACATGCTTTGGTATGCAAGCTGTATATTGAGCCTATTTGTGTATACGAAAGTATACAAAAAAATGTATATCCTTGTGTATATCACTCTTTACTTGGTCAGTAAATGTCTAGTGGGCCTGACCCATTTTTTCTTTCCTGTTTGTCTACACTACATTTTTGTATCAGTTGGGCTTGGCCCACATACTTTGTTTGCCGCTTGTTTCCCTTTCTGCCTTCATGATGTCAATCGGGTCAGGCCCAACAACATATTATTCTTCACGAATTATTTGTTTACGTTTTCTTATATATATTTTCATGTTTCATCTACTAATCCTTTTCTTTTCTTTTATTTACATGAAATGCATCGGGAGCAACGAAGAGTCTCGTTATTAGACTCATCATGACCATTGTCAAATGAAGACTCGCATCCACATTCATTGCATTCTCCGGCCTCGGGATTTCTAAACAAATTGGGCGGGATGACATCGTCATCCGCCCTAGTCGCAACTTTAATTCTTTAAATACCGTCTATTTTATTTTTTGCATTGTAATTTAATTATTTAATTTTGCATGAACATCGGAATACTTAGAATAATTAGGCCCCGAATCATTAGATTAATAGGGTAGTTTAAAATTGGAAACCCTTCGCTAGTTTATTTTATTTTAGGCTCGGTAGTTTAAAATTGGAAACCCACCGCTAGCTTATTCATTTTAGGCTCGTTATGCATGCTTTAAAACTTTCAAAATAATTTGGTCATCCTTTATTCGCATTACTAACCATACAAGTAAGATTTTGTTTCCTATCCGACTTGCAATTTAAAAATGACTTTCATAAAAATCACCTCTTTGCATTATAAACAATTTGCTTTTCTCCTTACTAACAATTGCCAAAAATATGCATTTTATAAATAATTCCATACAAAGGCATGTCCTTTTCCAAAAATCAATTTTACTTATATTTTCCATAAACAATACCATGCATACTTTCTCTGATTTTATGTCGGGATTTATATCTCCGAACATCTTGTCAATTAAAACTTCATACTTTAAACATGCATTTTTTCCTTAGCATAATAATTAACATGAGTTTGACCGGATAACCGCAAGTTAGCGGATCTTAAAGGATGTCTAACCCCTTCCCTTTAGGATAATAAAGAACCCTTACCTAGAATCTCATAATTTCGCAGACCATAAATCGGAGTTCACTTCTCAGCATTTAGTTAATATTTAGGTGTCCTAATTCACCGTAGAATAATTAGGTGGCGACTCCTCAACAACATAATCAACTCCAGGGAAGCGCCCATTACGTCGCGAACCGTGGTAAAAACGGGCGCGTACATGGGGCACGATGGAAGCTTCTCTTTCTAGATTTTTCTTCGGCCTAGTCACCTTATCCTATTATACGGATTGCTTAGTCATATCATTCTATTACAAGGCCTAGTAATTAATCTAGAAGGAAATTAAGCTAGGAATTTAAAATAAGCTAAAATAAAGTGGTCTCGGCCAAAACCTACATAAAGGCCGAAAATATTATCTTCTTGAATCTTCAAGTCCTTTCTTTAATTCCACTCCATACTCCATGCCACAATAAGCATATTATCATAGGACGGTCAGCAATCTTTGACACTTCGAGCATATCACCTCGCGGCTCACGTTGGAACTTTAAGTTCACGGTCTTTTTTTCATCAATCTACCTATTCTTTAACAGATTTTGCCCTCAAATTCTCGTCATCTATGTATGGTGATAAGTCTCCAACATCAAACATTGAACTAATACTTCCGTATTTGTCCGGAGGTTTCACCTTGTAGAAAGGATCCGAATACAAGACGAAAGGTTTTGACTTCAAATATTGCCCTCATTAGACCAAGGATATTACAACATAAAATTATTTGTCATTGAGCCGTTCACCACCCAATGTTTCACTAGACAATGCAGTGGACCTTTTGTTTTGAATTAATAAGGTTCCAACACCAATTCCACTTGCATCACATTCAATTTCCAATAGCTTCTCACAGTTTGGACTAGTTAGAGGCGGTGCTTCACATATCCTTCCCTTCACGGTTTCCAAAGCTCTTGGTGCTTCTTAGGACCATTTAAACTCATCCTTTCTCATTAGTTCAGTTATAGGGGCATCAAGGTTACAACAATCTCGAATGAAATGACGAGAAAAAGAAGCCAAACTAAGGAAACTTCTTACACACTTACATTCGTATGCTCAGGCCAACTTCGGATAATTTCCACCTTAGATGGATCTACGTGAATTCCTCGGATGATACTATGTATCCCATGGATGGCCATGGTGCCTCATGTATGGGCCTCATGAAAGGGCCCGGAGCATTACACAATCCAAATGGCATCATAGTCATTCATACAAACCATACTTTGTTTCGAAAGCCATCTTCCATTCATCTCCCTCTCGGATCCTCATTTGATGGTAGCCACTTCTCAAATCTATCTTGGAGAATAACTTGGCCCCAATCAATTCATCCCAAAGGTATTTCAATCTCTGCATATAAAAATTGCATTCTACGGTGATGTTATTGGATGCTCGGCTATCCATACACATGCACCAAGTTTTATATTTCTTTGGCACCACCAAGGCGGGTACCGCACATGGACTAAGGCTCTATTGGACAAAGCCCCTTTCTAGCAATTTTTGCACTTGTTCTTGCGAATCCTTAGCCTATTCCGGATTGTAGCTATGGGCTCTTATTGATGGTAATTCGAGTGTAAGATCATCTGGAAATACATTTATCAAGAGTTCCTTCAAGTTGGCACTTTCGATCGCGAATCCCATAGGACTCTCCTTCTCTTTACACACCAATGCATCTATAGAACTCCCTTCTTCGACTCTTCTTCTATCTCCGGTGCATTAAGCAAGAGGGCTTCGAATTTTCCCTTGCGTTTCTTGTCATTTTGGATCTTCATTTCCTTCACCTCACTAGGTGAAAATGGTATCAACCAGATCTTCTTATCATCCTTTTGAAAAGAATAGACATTCTTTTCTCCATCATGTTGTGCTTTCGTATCAAATTGCCATGGTCACCCCAACAAGATATGACAAGCATCCATAGGTAGGACGCAACACCATATCTCATCTTCATACCTTCCAATATGAAAAAACCAACAAGAGTTTGTTTCATTACCTTTAGCCCTTTGTCTTTGTTTTGCCATTGGAGAGCATATGGTTTAGGATGGCTGCGGGTAGACAAGTTCAATTTGTCCACCATCTCCATGAAAGCCACATTGGTACAACTTCCTCCATCAATGATCACATTATACACTTCATCATTCACCTTGCATCGAGTGTAAAATAGTTGCTCTCTTTGTGTCTCCTCTGGTTCTTCAATTTGAACATTCAACACACGTCGGAGCACTAAACTTTCACCAACCTCCGCATGATCAATATATCCTCTAGGTCCTCATCGACTTTGGGTTCCTCAATAGCAAAAGAATCCCCCACTCTTGATACTCTTCAATAGTCATTACCCGGGGGTTAGGACATTCATTTGCAAAGTGTCCTAATCCTTTACATTTAAAACACCTCTTCCTACTTCTATCTACCCCATTTGTAACCTTTACTTTCTTCCCTTTATATTTCTCTATACTTTCTTGGCTATACAATGGGTTAAAAAAAGAGGTACTACCCTTTTCTTTAACACTAGTGGGCTTTACATAGGATTTTGGGGTACTCTTCTTTTGTTTTTTTCAAACTTGAGTGCTAAATGACATACGTTTTCAAAGGTGTTGTATATTGCAACTTCAACCTTTTCTTGAATCGCCATGTTCAAGCCCCCAATGAATCGGGCGATCTTTTGAGTCACTTTTTCTTCTAAGTCACAAAGCATGGTGACTTTCTCGAACTCTCGATGTATTCCTCAACTTTAAGAACTCCTTGACAATGTTTGTTGAACTTGAGGTATAGGTCTTGTTCATATTCCCTTGGCAAGAACTTCTTCTTTAAATGTTTCTTTAATTTGTCCCAAGATTCAATCTTGGTTTTTCCATTCCTCATCCGGCTTGTTTTGAGGTTTTCATACCACACATAAGCGAATTCCTTCAATTTCAATGTAGCAACCTTAAAACACTTGTGGTCATCATATTATTTGTATTCGAAAAGCCTCTCAATGGCCCTTAACCATTCAAGAAACTCTTCCGGGTCCATGTTTCCTTCAAAGGTTGGAAGTTCCAACCCTAGGCTTCAGTCGTCTTCCCTTTCATGCCTCGGGTTGTCTTAGACATCTTCACTTTCATGCCTCGGGTTATTTTGTGCAACCTCTTCTCCGGACTCGGCATCATTAATTATGACACGCTCCACAAACTCTCTTCTCAAGAGTTGCATTTGTTCCCCCCACAAGTTCATTTATGGTCCTCCAAAGTTCTTCGTTTAGGTTAGCCATAGCGTCAAGGCGTGTGATGGAAAAGCCTTACTGTAACACCAAACCGATGTATATATAAGGGGAATATTTGGATATGTTGGTCGAAGTTGGATTGGAATCGGATGAAAACAAAAATGGGAGTCAAGTGGGGGTTGGCGAGTTCGGAAGGTTTACCAGGCAGTGTTGGTTTGGGGGGGTATGCGGGTAGTTTAGGGGGTGTCGGTTAAGGCATTTGGAGGGGGTGTTTTAGACACGTTATGGAATATATTGGTGGTTGGATGGTGGTAAGGTGGAGGAATCTGACCGAGACAGTAAGGTATGACAGTGGAACTCGGTAAGGATAGTGGAGTAGTTGGTTGGGGTGTTCGGGTGGTTTTGGGAGGTTTCGGTTAATGGATTTTTGGGTGGAGGTTGGTGAAGTGTTGTCGTGAAAAGAATGAGGCAGTTTGAACAAGTATTGAACATGAAATTAATGGACAAAATCATGGGCGGACAAGACAATGAAAGTCGAGAAGACCTTCAATGTATTCGTAACCAAGTAACCGGATACAACCTTGGCTTGGGTATAGTTAGATCACAAAAGTTCTAACTAGACTTACACTGAGGGTTTGGACCATAAAAGGACCAAGGGGTGACTCACAAAAGGATCGAAGTTCGGACCACAAAAGGACCAACTAAGATAAGCAACACAAAAGTTGAATAACTTAGCAAAGCTTGAGTAAAACTCAAATATATCTCATATAACTTCAATATCTATTTACACCAACTACATGTCCTATTTATACTAGTGCTTAGACCTTTCTAGAAGGCAACTAGATAGACACAATACAAGCACTTCGGCCGAATGGGAAAGGGTGAAGGGGTTAGGCCCTTTTAGGGGAAGGGAGAAGACCAACTCTTCATGTTCTCTAGGCCACCTTTTTGTGTCATCCATGTAGATAAGTGCATGAACTAGTTAGTTCATGAATTATCTCCTTGGGACACGATGGAAGCTTCTCTTTATAATTGTTCTTCGGCCTAGTCATCTTATCACATTACACGGATTGCTTAGTCATCTCATTCTATTACAATGCCTAGTAATTAAGCTAGAAGGAAATTAAGCTAGGAATTTGAAACAAGATAAAAGAAAGTGGTCTCGGCCAAGACCTACATAAAGGCCGAAAATGTTATCTTCTTGAATATTCAAGTCATTTCTTCAATTCCACTCCATACTCCATGCCACAATAAGCATATTATCATAGGACGATCGGCAATCTTTGTCACTCTATGAATATCACCTCGCGGCTCACGTTGGAACTTTAAGTTCACGGTCTTTTTTTCATCACTATAGAAAGAAAGAGAAAATATTTCAAGAAAGGACAAGGAACATCAAATAATAACAAAAATGAAAGGACAAGAACTACAACAGAAATACTACGGAATGTCTGAGGTTAAGTAGTCAATAGAGTCGTTGCCGCATGGTCATTTCATATGGGCATGGCACCTTTTTAAAGTTGAGTTGCACTCTCAACAACTCCCTCCACATGTCTAACAGTCTCGAGTCCTATGACATTATGCGATGGGATATCTAATAGAATATTTCCAGAATAATTAATTGTACATCTCCTATATTAGGTAGAATTACATTTCTCTTATAATTAGGATTGATTAGTTACCTAGTGTGTAGCAAAGTAAATATTTCTGTAACACTATATATATTGTAAATCATTAATGTATAAGATCAATGAAGAATATTTCCTACATGGTATCAGATTCTAGGAAAAGATCCTAAACCCTAACTTTTCTCTCAATACCATCCCCTCTTCTTCCTTGCGCCGCCGACCTCCCTTCTCCATCCGACAGCCATGTCTGTCTCAAAATCCAATTTTCACCCAGCCTTTGTTGTCTCCAACATCAGATTTCATATCTCCATCACTCTTGAGATTGAAAACGTTCATTATGCGACATGGGCGAAACTCTTTAAAATCCATTGTTGCTCACACCAGTTATCTATCATATAATTCCGTTGGAAAAAGGCAAGAAGAAGGTGCCGAAGATCGATGATGAGAAGGAATTATGGTTGACCCTTGATGCAATGGTCCTCCAATGGATCTACGCCACAATCTCGAGTGATTTACTACATACTATTCTTGAATCTGATTCCACGGCTATGGAAGCTTGGGAATGTTTACGTGACATATTTCAAGACTAAGAATTCCATGGTCGTCACACTTGAGCATGAATTTTCCACCACTGATATGGCAGATTTTCCAATGTGTTCGCATACTGTCAACGGCTCAAGGTTCTGTTAGACAAACTCAAGAACGTCGGGGCGCCGATAACTAACAATCGGCTCATGTTACAAATGTTTGTCGACCTTACTGACACATATAATGGAGTAAGTAAGCTCATCCATCAAAGCAATCCTCTTCCGCCATTCTACCAAGCCCGTTTTATACTCATCCTCGAAGAAGATAGTTTTGCCAAGAAGACAACCACCGTGTCAAATTCCACCTTGGTTGTCACCCCGTCCTATGAGAATTCATCACAATTTAAAATTTTGCCGCCAAATCGTGGCCAGAAGGGCCGAAACGATGGTAACGGGAGAAAAATTGTGGCGGTGGTCGCGATGGTGGAAAGACAGCGGCAACCACCATAGTGGAGGTGGTGGCGGCGGCTAGCAGCAGTAGCGGCGGCGGCCAGCAGCAATAGCCAGCCTAGTGGCAGCCGCCAACCCAATAGGGCAGTGGGCCGGTACCGTGGCCCTGGGCAGTGCTTCCCTACCCATTGCCCATGGGAAATTGGGTCATGCCCATGACCAGGCCAGCAGCCCACCAACAATCCGGTAGAGGAATCTTTAGGCCACTGCCGAGCCAGTGGCAGTAGGCCCACTCGGCAGTGGCGACCCTGATAGATATCAAGGCCGTGATGCACACTCTTAGGCTTACTCCGCTTGATGCAAATTGGTACATGGACATCGGTGCAACGTCTCATATGACATCCTCACAAGGTAATCTCTCATCCTATTTTAATTTGAGCAATAATCGTGGTATAATTGTCAGAAATGGTCATTCAACTCCAATTCATGGTTATGGTACTACAAACTTGTCTCCCCCGAACCCATCGTTAATTTTAGAAAATATCCTTCACGCACCTCAATTAATTAAAAACTTGATTTCATTTAGAAAATTTACCACTGTTAATTGGGTGTCTGTTGAATTTGATCCTTTTGAGTTTTCCGTAAAGGATTTTCAAACAGAGATACATCTAATAAAATGTGATAATCTGGGCGAGCTTTATTTAATCACCACAACCACATATCAAGCAATTGTCATCCACTTTTGTAGCTTTAGCTCCTTCTTTATGGCATGAACGTTTGGATTATCCGGGAGCACCTGTTTTTGCTTCTCTTAAACAAAATAAATTTATTGAGTGTACTAGACCTCGCAGTTCTCATGTTTGTCACTCTTGTTCGCTTGAAAAACATGTTACGTTGCCTTTTGTTGCTTCTAAGCCTTGTACTATTATGCCTTTTGATATTATTCATAGTGATATTTGGACATCTCCTGTTTTGAGCTCTTCGGACCATCGATATCATCTTCTGTTATGATTACTCTAATTTTTTATGGACGTTTCCTTTGTCTAAAAAGTCATAAGTTTTTTCCCATTTCTATCATTTAGAGCATACATCCGCCTTAATTTGAACGGGATATTAAAAATATTAAGAGTAACAATGGTAGAAAATTTGATAATGGGCCTCTTTGGGATTTTTGCAAAACTAATGGTTGTCATTTCGTCTCTCGTGTCCACATACATCATCTCAAAATGGAAAAGCAGAAAGAAAAATTCGAACCATTAACAATATTGTTAGAACCTTACTTGCCCATGCATCTCTACCACCATCCTTTTGGCATCATGCGTTACAAATATCAACCTATCTTTTGAACATACTTTCGAGCAAACAAATAGCCTACCAATCCCCGCTCAAAATTTTATACCTAATGGGCCCATCCTATTCTCATTTACGGGTTTTCGGGTGTTTATGCTATCCTCTATTTCCTTCTACTACCATCAATAAACTTCAACCCTGGTCAACTCCATGTGTTTTTTTTTGGGATATCCGTCAAATCATCGTGGTTACAAATATTTTGACTTATCCTCTAATAAAATCATCGTAGGTGGCCATGTAATTTTTTATTAAACAAATTTCCCTTTTACTAAATTATATTGTTCTGGGCCTCCTACCTATGAATTTCTTGACGATAGCATACCCCCGTATTTGATCCATAAATTAGCCTCCCAAATAGGCCCAACATGTCCCGACCCAATTATCGAGCCCCGCGACTACTAGCCCAGCTGAGCCTCTCGCTGGTAGCCCACTATCGAGAGGCCCAATGGCGGGCAGTCCACTGGGTCTCGCCCACCATCTGGCTCGGGCAGCCCACTGTCCTCTAGCCCACTGCCTGGAAGTCCAGTGACTGCCAGCCCACTACCGGGTAGTCCGTCACTCTCATTCGGCCTGACTCCAATTCCGGCCCAACGGCCTATCACTCGTAGTCAACACGAAATTTTTAAGCTAAACAAAAAATACGATCTTCACACCCATATTGCCAAGTCACCGTTGCCCCATAATCCTGTGTTTGCCCTTAATGACCCGAATTGAAAAATAACTATGAATGATGAATTTATACTCTTATTAATAATAGGACGTGGGATTTGGTGCCCCGTCCCCCTGATGTTAATGTGATTCGGTCTATATGGATTTTTAGTCATAAAGAAAAATCTGATGGTATATTCGAGAGGCACAAAGCCCGTCTTGTAGGTGATGGGAAGACTCAACATGTTGGTGTGGATTGTGGTGAGACTTTCAGTCCGGTGGTCAAACCGACAACTATGAGGACGGTCCTCAGTCTGGCTCTTTTGAAGGCATGACCGATTCATCAGCTTGATGTCAAAAATACCTTTCTGCATGGAGAACTCAATGAAACAATGTACATGTATGAGCCCACGGGGTACAGAAATCCTACTTATCATGATCATGTATGCCTGCTGAAGAAATTATTATATTGGCTCAAACAAGCTCCTAGGGCCTGGTACAAGAGGTTTGCAGATTACGTTTCACATATTGAGTTTTCTAACAGCATATCTGATCATTCTCTATTCATCTACCATCAGGGTAATGATATTACTTACATTCTTTTGTATGTGGATGATACTATCTGAATTGTCTTATTTGATGCCCTTCACAAATCTATCATGTCACTGCTTGGCTCTGAGTTTGCAATGAAAGATCTAGGGCCACTGAGTTACTTCTTGAGGATAGTTATGACACGTCATGCATGTGGTTTATTTTATCCCAAATGAAGTATGTAGCAGATATTGTTGAACGAGCTGGCATGTCATCGTGTAGGCCATCTGCCACTCCGGTTGACACTAAACCGAAGTTGAGTGTTTCTTCTAGCAAGCCATATGCCGATCCATCACATTACTGCAGCCTTGCACGGGCCCTGCAGTATCTCACATTCTTGAGGCGCGACATCTCTTATGTTGTGCAACATGTTTGTCTATTCATGCATAACCCAGTGGAGGATCACATGCATGCTCTCAAACACATTGTACGTTATATTCAGGGTACTTTCGATTATGGCTTGCATTTATATCTGTCTTCGACAACCACTCTTATTTCATACACAAATGCTGATTGGGGTGGTTGTCCGGATACCAGACGCTCTACGCCTGGTTATTGTGTATTTTTTTGTGATAATTTGGTCTTTTGGTCCTCAAAACGGCAAGCAACCTTGTTCAGATCCAGTGTGGAAGCAGAATACCGAGAAGTTGTCAATGTGCTGTCTGAATCTTGTTGGCTATGGCATCTTCTTTTAGAGCTCTATTGTCCGGTTCCGAAGGCGACACTGGTTTATTGTGATAATGTTAGTGCAATTTATCTCTCAGGGAATCCGGTTCACCACCAAAGCACTAAACATATTGAGCTGCATATTCACTTTGTTCGCGAAAAGGTTGCTCGTGGACAAGTACGTGTCTTACATGTCCTGTCACGTTATCAGATTGCCGACATTTTTACAAAAGGTCTTCCGCTGGTTTTATTTGAAGACTTTCGGGACAGTCTCAGCATACGCCGACCTCCCGCTTCGACTGTAGCGGTGTAATAGAATATTTCTACAATAATTAATTGTACATCTCCTATATTATGTAGAATTATATTTCTCTTGTAATTATGATTGATTAGTTACCTAGTGTGTAGCAAAGTAAATATTTCTGTAACACTATATATATTATAAATCATTAATGAATAAGATTAAGACTCTCATATTGAAAAGTCTAGTACTTGTGTAACTAAATATACCTTCCAAGGGAAGGAACCATAACTCGTCTCTCACGCTTAAATCCTAACTCCATTCTTGAGTTCTCAATATCACAAAGCTTCTCTTTACTTTCTCTAACGCATGTCTCTTCAGTTTATGTCATTTACATTCTTGAATATCACATAGCTTTCTCAGTTTAATTAAAATACAAAGAATTTGTGATTAGATTTTCGATTCACTTGTCTTTAATCCCTTTTAAACAAATTTAATTGATTATTCTAAAATCATTTTTAGCGATAAACAGTTTGACACACATTTATTTGATAAATTTCGAATTTATAGTAGCATATATAATTGTTTTAGTAAATTTTCAGTTTTCTATGACGTATGATTCTACCATGCTAATATTTGTATCGTACAAAACAAAGATAAAGGCAAATAACCTATTACATGCATATTTCTTACTCGTTAGGATTGAAGTGCTATGAAGATATTCAATGTTCTCATTATTTCTATTCTCAATATGATAATCATTTGGGTTTTGACATATGTCTTTGAAACTTATTAGTATCTTTAAGACTACAATATGATGCTTCATTTTTAATTAATTTCGTTCTCCTCCATATAGTGATAAATCGATTATTTTTGGAGCTTTAAGATTTGTACTATCACTATATGGTAAATAAATTCGTTCATGGGAAAAGTTATCTCATTATATTCATAGTCAAAATCATTATAAGTAAAATTTCTTTGTTGTTTTACTTTTGCCTTTCGATAAAAAGATAATCCAAGATTTTTGCATGAATAATATGATAATTTTTTCAAATCAGTATCAGCTCCTCAACAGAAAATGTTTTCTGTCAAAAACAATAATAGTACTTAATATATTGATTAAAGAGTTTTTATCTAATCCAAACCTTACTTGTAATGGCAATACATATAGAGTTGGTGGTTTGTTAATGATATTGTGACTAAACAAGTGCAACTCATTTACTATAGAAAAATATGGAGGTCGAGGATTAGAGTAGACGTTGGTAGGTAGTCAAGTGTTACTACACTTTATGTGGGAAGCACCGTTCAACGAGCGTTGTAACGATCCAAAGGAAAATCTCCTGGCTCAGCACTAGTCAACTTGTGGGGTGTCACATACCTTGCAGAGGGGCTAGCCCATCTCCTCTCCTCATATTAGTTGTAGCAATTAGTAATTGCATAGTTTCTTGTTCTCCGATGAATGATACTCTATCTGTTTTATTTACTGTCATATTTTTCTGCTTTGGCTTTGGAAACTTCTCTTTTAAGCTGAGGGGCTAGCGGAAACAGTGTCCCTACACAACAAAGGTAGATGTAATATCTGCGTACATTCTACCTCTCCCAAACCCACTTGTACGACTACACTGGATACAAATTATAGTAAGACGTACTTCAATGAGACTTCATCTTAATGTTGCAATAAAGTGATAGCCATGCTAGTAATTAAATTTTATAAAGTGATAACCATGCTAGTAATTAACAATTTTAAATTACGTAGACAAAAGCATATTGAAGTCTTTATTACTGCATTGAAGACCATGTCGAACTCATATTAGGAAAATAGTGGCCCCATAGTAGTAACCTCTAGGTGTAGGGAAAATTAGCTTTACACAGAATAAGATTAGTTTTGAAAAGGCACTGTAAGACATTGTTGTCCAAACTTCCTTAATAATCTGAATTCTGAACTATATCACAAAAAGCAAATATTTATGGTGTGTTTGGTAGGGAGGAAAATGAAAAATATTTTTTGTTTTTTTATGTTTGATTGGTCAAAATGTTTTGAATTTTTTTTGTCAGAAGACAAGGTAATACTTAAATATCAAGAAAATTACTTTCTTGATGGGAGTAGCTAGTTCCTAGCATTACGCTGAATGTCTCCTCCCCACCCGCTACGACGACCATCCCACCTATACTCACTCCATATTATTTGTCTAAATTATACATGAAAATCTATTTAAATCGGATAGTAGATAATTCAAATCAAAACTTGGCATCCCACAATTATTTTATAGTTGACTTATAGCTCTTCTTTTTCTTTAATCTTTTGCCCCTTGAGGTGTATGTAACTATAACTCTTTATGGACTGGAAAATTTCCTTATTAATTACAACTTACAAGAGAGGACGACTTATCTGTGTAGTAATCTATATGAGAAATATAAGCTAATAGTGTCCCCGGGCAAAGCCGGATGACAAAGGAGAGGAACTTAAAATCCAGTTGGAGGCCTGCAGCATGGGTTCGAACCCTGGTGGGAGCAATTTGCTCTCTTTTGAGGTAGGACCTTGTAGGTGATATCAATTGCTCTGTTCTCAAACCCTGGTCATTCAGGCACATCCCGCGATTTACTGATAGTAGTGCTGAGGGACCGGGACTACTATATCCAGAAAAAGTCTGGCGTAAGCCGGGAAGTTAGATATAAAATATATATATATATATATATATATATATATATATATATATATATATATATATATATATAAGCTAATAGTTATAAAGCTACCTTACTGGTGGGGGATTAGGTGGGCCCCTACCATGCTATTTAACTTTATAATAGAGCTTACAGTAAATTGTTACTATTTCATTTATTTTTGCAAAAAATGGCGTCGGCCCAGCTTTCATGCACCTCAATTATTCCGTTAAATACCTGATACATCGATCGTAGAAGATTTACTGATGTACCAAAGGCCGCGAATATGGCAGAATATATACTTGACCTCCTGCATTGGGAGAGAAATCTGGCATAGTACCGGATAGTACGGATTCAGAGGTCACAAGACACAATTGAATACAGATATCATGAACGCGGGTGCAAGATACCAGATTGAGGAACCCGAGCAATCAATCTTGTATTTTATGATCGGCATGGCAATAGGCTTCGTTAATTTTTACGAGAATTGTACTATATAACTTTCATTAGGCAGATGAGAAAGAAATTATCTATTTAGCCAGTACGATAAACAAGTTATGGACATTCAAGTACCAAATAATTTTGAGGATGTTACTTGAATCAATGTACATGATGGGGAAAGACAAATCTTGCCTTTTAATTCAATTATGGACCATTACCAGGTCTTTCTAGCTGGAATTTTGAACAACACCCCCTCCCCCCTCCCCCCCCCCCCCCCCCAACCCCAAATAAGATTTCTTTTGCAATGCTTATCATGTTACTTCCAGAGCATCCTTATTCAAGTTTGCACAAATTTTAAGGATTTGTAGTACTAGTCCTTTTTCTCTTTTCTGAGTTGTTAAGGTGCTGATATTAAAATGTAAACACAACATCCCACATTGAAGCAACACATTTTCTAACTATTTGGGCTTGAAAAAGATACATCTGTTCAGGTTTGGATGGACGGAAGTGGAAAATTTTACAGAGACAGCCTATTTGCACAACTCCATTTAAGACGCAGCCACTTTTTTACAATCTTTGCATTCGTAGGAGTTCTCATACAACACTTTAATTGCCATTATTGCAAACTTGAAGAAGTGGATCTTGAAATTCAAATATGAAAATCGAGTTTATATCAAGTGGGTGTTATTGGAAAAGTTCGGAAACATTTGCAGGAATCTATGAAGCTTGGCCTTGGCAAGACAAACTTCAGGCAAAAATGTCGGAAGTTTGGTGTCAAACATCAGACGTGAATTTTTGCAACTTCAGTCGGGTATGTCTAAAATTGGCTCCGAAACAGTTAAACTTGCAAATTATTATGCACTGCAGCTATGGCTTAAATGGTGGTCCCAAAATCGGTTATCTGTTCACTTGCCTCATTGAAGTGTCAATTGGATCATACCTCAATCAAGCATCAGTAAAACAATACTCCAATGCTGCTGGAAAACAAAACCATGTCATTCTATAGTTGCATCCAACAACTTCCAAGATTTTTATTGGGATTTCAAAGAGTTCTACACTAGTATAGTATGTACAAACCTCAGATCATAATTATTCTACATCAAAAGGATACATGCCACAAAAAGAGTTTATTAAGAAAAACCGACTTCTATAAATGGACATCCCGAAAAACTGAAGCAAATGTAAATCTATACAACTAACTATCCGAGCTCCGGATTTTACTTTGCCAATTCATAGGGGTCAACAGAGAATGCATAGACAGTCAAAACTCTCTATAACAACATAGTTTGGTTCGATATTTTTTGGCTGCTATAGCGAAATGATGTTATAGAGAACATATCATGAAAGATCGGTTCCACATAAAATATGGTTGTTAGAGTGAAGTGTTTATAGAGTATGGTTATTATAGAGAGGTCTGCTTGTACTTTCAATTTCACGTGTTCCCATGATATGTGGAAAGCCATGATTTTTATGTAGAACATTGCATAATGTCAAAGTCTCACAGAGCATAAATTTTCTCGTCGGAGTTGTAGTCATCCATATCAGAAATATTTGCAGAGTAAGACCACGAAAAAGATTTGCTCCCACTCGTTCTTTTAATACGCCTTTGAGAATCGCTACCACATATTCCAAAATGTTGTCGAAAAACAAAGTAGCACAAGCTACCCAGAGTCCCAATAAGAATCGGTGCACCCAGCACAGTAATAGTAATCGCCATCCACGAGCTTCTCCTCCCTACAACAACGAAACCAACAGCTAGGAACGCTCCACACGTACTAACACATGCTGCCCACATCAACTTATTCACGACCGAGACGATTTGTTTCTGAGCTCTAGTATCCCAGGCAACCAGAGTAATCTGAACTACGACGACAGAGAGAGATATAAAGAGAGAAGTAGCATTCAGGAGGCAGAACACACGAAACGCAACAGTATCGGCGATTCGGGCCTTTCCTGCTTCAGGACCGGTATCGACGTATTGGCCCGGCAAGCTGAATATAGCAAGAAAAGCGATAGATGCGAACAAAACAGCGACTACCGTCACAGAGTTAATGGTATTCTGAACAGCTTCTCTGTGGATCTTCCTAAGTTCTTTGGCGATACCAGAAACACGCCTTCGGGTCTTTTCGTTTTGTATAAGCTGGGATTGGACCTCGTGTTTAATGTCACTTACGGTTCTCTTAAGTTCCGATTCTCTATCGAATTGACCCACAAATCGGGCATGTTTTGCACCAGCCTCAGTTAGAGCTTCCTTAATTAACAAAGCTGAGTCTCCGTATTGTAGTTTGTCTGCTAAGTCCATTGCCGTTTCCTTTTGATTATTAATTGCGTTGACGTCAAGGGATGTGTAAGTGAGCAGAAGGCTTACAATCTGAAACAAAGACAAATCATTAGGATACGAAAAAAAATCAACAACGGTAAGAAAATACAACTACTTATCAGACAACATAACAGAAGTAGTGCAGGATGAACGACGCATAGTTGGTACATGCACAAAAACAATTTCTATGCCAGCGCTCAATATTTTTGGAAAAACGAGAAAACCATCAATTATGAGCCTAAAAATGGAGATTCAGTTCACTCTGGGTGCCCTTTACAGTTGAGACATCTATAGAAACGAAATATTAATCATAGATTTACATCTGGAATACACACAATGAACGAACTCTGCTTCACCAATATTTTTTACCTGGACAAGTTAAAACTCCTATGAGTCTTCCGCTTTTGTTTATGCGTTTGGACATTTTATCAATGATGGTTCTTCAGCATTGTTGCATAAACGTAAACAATTGAAGAATTCTTAGGATTATATCAAAAATATATAAATATAATTTGTTTCATTCTATCAGTTATTGGGATGATAACTCAACATAGATGCACCGAAGAAATAATTAGAAAAATAGACAACAAATCAACAAAAAGAAAATAGACAAAAAGAAAAGAAACAAGACAAAAAAATGCAGACTCAGCCACCAAGTATAATCCCCCTTTTCTTTGATATAGATTTACTCAAATTCAAACACATAATCATTTGATGATTTAGTTAGCCTTAACTACCAACAAAAGAATCTGTTTCACCATACATATCAAGCTAGTTATCTTGGTATGCAAGATAATAGTATAAGAGCGCGAAGGGGAAATAAAATTGAAGGTCCTTCTATCACATTTTTCATTAGTCATAGAACACTTAATATATAGTTAAAATTTGAGCATATTTTCTTCCTAATTCAACAAGGTTAAATTAAAGTTAGTAGACTGATAGAAAAAATGACGCCCTCCCTTTCTTCTTGGTAGAGTTTCTTTAGACTACTAAACAGTGTAATCAAGTATTGACTAATTTGCACACTTTGTCCTCACATGTTTGTTTCCAAAATGATGTTACATATCTTAGTGTTAGACTGGACCATTACAGATGTTGCAGTAATATATGCCCTGATCAATGATGTGTGTCGTAAAATAAAGTTCCACATTTTACTTTGCATATCCTTTCCTTTTTCCTTCTGCTCCATCATGAAAAATTTGCAACTTACGCTACGTAAATCACTAGAATGTTTTGAGTTTCTTTTCAACTTTGTAACTTCATGACATACTTAGATGATGAAACAATATTACAAAATTCTTTTCATGAGTTTCTATTCCCCTCTCGTCCTGTTAGCATTCATTTTTCACTGATGCGAGAAACTTCCGCTTCCTATCAAGGGTCCCAAAAGAGACCAAAACAACTCTGGGAAGCCGTAACAACTAACAACTGTCTTCTGATTGTGTTCCAAAATTATGTTAGACTCAACTATGGATACATATAGCATATGGGTGATTCAATGTGCTGATCTCTCAACGTGGTTGAAGGCTTTTATCCGTAAAGGTTACGAGTGGTCATTGCAGAAGTTCAGCAAAGTCATCTGTTAGAGAAATCAAGGCAGTTTAAACGGCTCCTTATAACTAGCCTTGGCAAGCACCTTTTAAGTTTATAGTCAAACACTATACTCCCTCCGGATCAAAAAGAGTGTCCACTTAGCCTTTATTTTTTGAGTAAAAAAGAATGTCCACTTATCAAAACAAGAAAGAATTAACCTTACTTTTCCAGAAAGAATTAACCTTACTTTTCCAGAAAGAATTAACCTTATTAAGTGTTAGGTGATCAAATCTCAATACCTATTTAATTAGAGGCATTTTAGTCAAATTACCTATTTTTGCCTAGAAATTAGTATTTTGTTTAAGAGGTGTGTAAATGACTAAGTGGACACTCTTTTTGATCCGGAGGGAGTAACATACAATAGTTCTCTATTGGGTTTGAACACTAGAAAACTCTGTATACTTGATGTGTAGCAAAAGCATTGTAAGAAAATGTAATTACTTGGAAGCCCGAAGCCCAAATCTCATTATATGGATTTTTTTGATAAGGTGAAATTTTAAAAATTGGGTAAGATCCACTGAAGTGGGTAGCCTTAACCGGATGTGTCTGGTAACAGATAAAGCCCGGAGGCTGTTCCCGTCCCTGTCGGGGAAGATGCCAACCATCTCTCCTTTCTACGAACACTCTTCATTACATGGATCCCACGTCAATAAGAAAAGTTTTATAGTTCCTAATATGTGTCCACTGTAGAATAGAGTCTTATTCGACATGCTTTGTGTGTGTAATTAAAGGATTCAGTTGTCTTTCACCAAAACATGTTCTTCGCATTCGATTTTCTTTTTTTCACTTCTCGTTGTTTCCTCTTTTGTAATTACCACTAGGACTGGCAAAATGGTTTTAAAAAAATAAGTAACCATTCAATCCGACTCATTAAATATGGGTTAGATAACTGACCATTTAAAAAAAGGATCAAATACGGATACTATCCATATACTCCACTCAAAAAATGGATAAAATGGATCCATATTATCAATACTCATTTGTTTGCTTGTCATTTTTCATGAGTTCTTGCTTTCTGGGAGTCTAAACTTATTTTGGCTTTTAGCTTGTGTTCTCATCTGGATATTCCTTAAACCATATTATCCATCGGTTAACTCATTTTTTATCTGTGTTAAATATATCCATGTTTATTTAGCCCAACTCCTATAGTTGACCAGGGATCGAATCCCTAGGGGTCGTTTGGTAGAGTGTATTAAAGAATATAATGCATGCATTAACTTTGTGTATTAATAATGCATGCATTAACTTTGTGCATTAATAATGCATGTATTGACTTTTTGTATTAACAATACCTTGTTTGGTATATTTTTTCATCCTATGTATACCCTATTTGGTATTATGCTATGCATAACTAATACCTAGCAAACCATGGTATTAGCAATGCAATGAATTTTAATGCATGCATTAGCATGGTTAAAGACACAATTGCCCATGAATTCCCTCAAAAGTATAGTATAGAGGGTATTTTTGTAAACAACTAATTATTTTTAGCAATTATGCAATGCATGTTATTTCTAATACACTAAACCAAACGGTGGATAAAAAATAATTCCTGCATAACTAATGCCAGCATTACTAATACCAGCATTACTAATACATCCTATTCAACATTACTTTTATACACTCTACCAAAGGACCCCTAAGTAACACCCAGACCCCATCGGTGGGAATACACTAGGTATGCTGTTGTTGTTATTTAACTCGTTTTCGATGCCCATATTCGATCCGACTGGCCCGTTCCACTCCTAATTACCACCACTCAAAGGATTAGCTCTTTTCTCTACTCTCTGCATTATTTCTATCCCATGCCTAACCAATAAAGGTCCTTATAATAGTCATCTGCTGCAATGTTGCAACCTTCCCGGTTAAACGCTAGCCCCTATTTTCTGCAAGAATCTGCAACCGGTAATATTTTTCCTTCTTTTAATTCTACATCTTTCTCCAGGAAATCTATCTTTCATAAACCTCTATAGGAACGAATAGAATGTATTGTTCTAGAAATGATAGCAGATCTTTGATGTATTCTGAATAGCAAGTGTCATGCTATAACCTTAAGATAAAAAAGATACCTGGGGACGACATTTCCGTGTGGCTATATGCAAAGCTGTGTTGCCCTTCTTGTCACGCTCATTCAATATTGAGTTGTCAGTATCCAACATTTCCTCCACCACGGAGGTATCCTGACCTTTAACAGCCATATGAAGTGCAGTTTGACCCTTTTTATCTTTGATGGATATTATATCTGGATCTCGCTCTATAAGTGCTTTTACAATATGCAGAAGGCCATACCTAGCAGTTGTGTGTAGTGAAGTTTTTCCGTTCTTCCTAACAATTCGTATGGAGCTCACATCCGCATCTAAAATGGCATTCACCACATCTAAATGCCCCTTGACAGCAGCTGAATAAAGAGGGCTTGTGTTTCTTGAGTCACATACTTTACAGAGTCCCGGCCACATGGCCAAAAGTTCCCTCACAATACCTGTAAATGACAGCATATGCTTTATACGGTGAAACATTTTCTGGGACAAGCTTATCAGTAGCCCAATGAAACATAATTCAAAATTTGAAATTGAAGTAGCCAATTAGAAACTACATGAAGTTCTACAAACTAAACACATGGTCTTTTTCTTTTTTGGATAATTACTCTCCTAATGAACTAAATGATTTTTATGGGACAAGTACTCTTTAATGAAATAAATGATTTTTAATAACAGCGGTGTCCGGGCTAGCTTCCGTGCACTACGAATAATTCAATGGGTACCTGCTACCTCCCACTAGCACAAGTACCAGATAACTCTGTCGACCAAGGCTTGGACATATGAAACTCCAGCGGGATTTAAACTTAAAACTTCATTGTTCTCAATAGTCAACCCACTTCATTGACCACCAGGCCATCCTTGGATGTCTAATTAAATAAATGATTTAGAGTCAAATCATTTATAAAAAATATATAACATATTAACGTTAGAGAAAGCTGACCTCCAAAACCTAGTATACAAGCTGGCATTAGGAACTAAACTTAAAATTCATGGTTTTGCTTCAAGATTTCTGTTAAATTTACCTTATCATATCCATTACCCTATTTGAGCATAGTTGATCAACAAAGTCAAGAATCTTGATTAATCCCCACCCAGGGTAGAGTTAGACTATAGCTTACGGGTTTGGCCAAATACAGTAGCTTTAGTCCAAACTCAGTTTCTGTCTTAAGAAATTAATTCATTATGTATTATTAATTTAGAACCCAATAACTTAAAAGGACTAAAATCCTTAAATCCATAAGCTTCATATTCTACAGTCGCCTCTGCCTCCGCCTATTTGAGCATATTGACCAACAAAATGATAGATCATGATTAAACCCCCCGCCCCTACCCCTCCACCTAGGGGCAAAGCTAGACTATAGGTTACGGGTTTGGCCAAACCCAATATATACAAATTATTTATTTAGAAATCAGTAAGTTAAAAGGACTAAAATCCTAAACCCAGTAACTTAAAAGGATTAAAATCCTAAATCCATAAGTTTCAAATCTTGCATGCACCTCTTCCGCCGCCCTATTTGAGCATATTGACCAACAAAATGAAGAATCGTGATTAACCCCCCCCCCCCTACACCTATGGGCGGAGCTACACTATAGCTTACGGGTTTGGTCGAACCTAATAGCTTTTGTTCATACTGTAAGAACGGATCTTGGGCCTAACTCAACCCCAAAAGCTAGCTTGTAGGGTGAGGATTGTCCAAGTCCATATAAGAAGTTCATGTTCCCATTCCATTTCCGATGTGCTACTCTTAACACTCTCCCGCACGCCCAGACCTCGTTAACTGGAGCGTGGACAATATAATTTGGGGGCCCAACATCGGTGAGCAAAGAATTGGAATGGGTTTGGCTCTGATACCATGTAAAGAATAGATTTTGGGCCTAACTTAACCCCAAAAGCTAGCTTATAGGGTGAAGATTGTCCAAATTCATATAAGGGGTCCATGTTCCCATTCTATTTCCGATGTGGACTCTTAACACAAACTTTATATTTTGTCTTAACAGATTCATTAAAGAATATGTACAAATTATTAACTTACCGAATAACTTAAAAGGACCAAAATCCTAAACCAACTTAAAGGGACTAAAATCCTAAATCCATAAGCTTCAAATCATGCATCCCCCTCCGCCCTATTTGAGCATATTGACCAGCAAAATGAAGAACCGTGAATAAACTCCTCACCCCCTCCACCCAGAGGCAGAGCTAGACTATAGCTTACACGTTTGGCAAAACACAATAGCTTTGGTCCAAATTCAGTATTTATCTCAAGAAATTCATTCAATATATATAAATTATTAATTTAGAACCCAGTAACTTAAAACGACTAAAATCCAAACCAATAAGCTTCAAATCCTCACTCCGCACCAAAAAAAGGTCTAAAAACAGATCAGACAATACTTGTACATCTAAGCACACTATCCCCCACCCCCCAAAAAAAATACACCACAGAGAAACTAATCAAGAACATAATTCATTAGCAGGTAACCTATGAACAATAAGCAATAAACCAATATATAAAAGACCAAAAAATTACATACCCAAGTGACCACTTTTAGCAGCAACATGAAAGGCATCAAAATCAGCTTTAGACCTAATAATAGCACTCTCCAAATCACAAAATCCAAGCAAATAACTCACAATTTCCTGGAAATTATTTGCACAAGCAATATACAAAGCAGTTTCCCCTGCATCATTTTGTAAAGCCAACAAAGAAGATAAATACAACCCTTCATTCTTGATGATTATTTTAAGAGACTCAAGATCACCAGATCGAACGGCTGTGAAAAATGATTGATGGGTTATCAACCATAATGATTTTGAGTCCATGTACAACCTTCAAAATTCAATTTTTTTCAATTTTTTTCTCACTGTATACAACCAGTATACACCAAGTATACAGAGAAATTGTTGTGAGGTTTTTGAAGAGAGAAAAGTAGATGATCTTGAATACAAATGAATTTGTGTGTGCAAAATAAAGTATGAGTAAGATGTTTGAAGTTCAATAATAATACTCCCTCCGTTCCAATTAGCTAATATTTTGATTGGGCACAATATTTAAAAAATAAAAAAATAATATTGTGATAAAAATAAGTTAATTATTTTTTTTGTGATTATAGATAATTTTGAGTAAAAGATAAATTTTAAAATTAAATTATTATTATTAAATAAAAATATATCTTTTTTTATTAATTAAAAACAAAGTGTTCATATAAATTAAAATAGAGGCAGCAGTGAGAAGAGTAGATGAAAATGGGGAATAAAAAAATTATTTTGCGGGTATTTTAATTCAACGCTATAATAATGATTTTAAAGGCCGTGTGGGGACCTCTCCACATAAGAAAATGGTGATAAGCTTATTCTTTCTTGGCTAGGATTATTAAAGGGTCGTTTGGTAGTTATTTCATGTATTAAATCCTACCATGTTTAGAATTACTTTATTCGTCTCAAATTACATGTTGTTCCTTAAGAAATATCAATTAGGATGAGTTTTTTGGCTATTTTATTTTTATTTATATTTAAGTTATAATTTCTTTAAATATTTACTTTATTTATATGTTATCTCCATTAATGATAAAAGTATACTAAGAATGTAAAAAATAATTAATTTTGATTTGAACTTTTAAAACGATAAACAATTTGAAACAACTATTTTTAGTAATCACGACAAATAATTTGAGATGGAGGAAGTATTCTTTTGCTATATTTATAATTCAACACCTAATATGGCGGTTGGTTCGCATTTTGAATTTCTTTTTCTTTTTCTTTTTTGCGCAGATCCCCCTTCAAAGACATTGGTTTTAATTTTTGCCCCTCAAATTTAAAATCTTTAATTTTTTCCCTTCGCTCAAAAATATCCCGAGGTTTCCGGTTCGAACCCCTGTTCAGTTAAAAATAATAAAAAATCGCAAGATTGAGTTTGGATTTGCAAAACAGAGTTTGCCTTATGCCTAAAGGCAAACTCTGCCTTCAAGGTAGAGGTTGCATGCAAGCTCTGCCCGCCTTAAGGTAGAGTTTGCTACCTTAAGGCAAACTCTTCCTTAAGGTAGAGTTTGAAACTCTGTCTTGTGAACACCAAACTATGCCTTGCGAAATTTTTTTAGTTTTTGCCTGAGCGGAGTTCGAATCCGGAATCCAGGAATTTTAGGCAAAGGACAAAAATTAAAGATTTTTATTTTGAGTGGCAAAAATTAAAACCATCCCAAAATAAGGACATTCCTGCGAATTTCCCTTAGAATTTTGCATAATTAGTATATGTATATAAGTTATGTGGGAATTTATGTACTACTTTTATGTAACATGGAGGATGCAATAACTATATGAATGACTTAACCCTACTTAACTAAATCCTATATAGAATAATACATAAATTTCTTCATTACTAATTCATAAATAACTAATACCTACGTAACTCTAACTAGCTACCGAACAACCCCTTAAAAAATGGTGATAAGTTTATTCTTGGCTAGGATTTTAAAATTAATTACTCCATTTAACTTTATCTACTTTAAACTATTCTATTAAGTACAGTTTTTGATTTCTTGTTTGGGGTCTAAAAAGTTGATTTTTTTTTATAGATTCACTATGATCTCTGAAACAATAGTTTTTCTTACTTTTACTTTCTTTATTTTATTCTTTCGACTGTTAAATTTTTTCTCAAAAGTTGCATAACGTGTTTAATTTGTTGTCAATGTGTAATCAAATGTAGAGTATCGAATCTTAGTATCATTAAAGTGATAAATAGGTGACTTAATTCTGAATTATTATATAAAAATATTATCAAGAAAAATTAATAGATTGAATTTGAAATAATAATAATTAATTACCTTTACTATAAAATAGTTTCCTATTTTATCTTAATGTTATTTTGGGACTTAATGAAATTGTAACGTGTGACCCAAATATAATCAGACTCTAATACAGAATAATGAATTCAAATATAATTAAATTTCAATTCGAGTACGGACACCGAATGAAAAGAAAACAACCTTAATGAAACATAATCATTGTGCTATACCATACCTAGGAACCTAGGTACGATTTTTAAGTCACAAGCCAGGACCTCCATATCAAGGACGGATGAATTATTCATAATACAAGTTCGCCATATTTCGATAGCTTTAACTTAATTTATGTATTTATTTTAAAGATTTTATTTAATATGCATTAAATATAAACTTAAAATTCTGTAATTCCAAATAAAGGACTAAAATTGGATAGTTATCACGTATCGTTTCATAATATATGTATTATATTATATTATATTAAACTGTGTTATTTTGAAGAATACAATATTTGAATAAATTGTATTATTTTTTGTCCTCACATAATGCCATAGATCACCAATCTAAAGGATAAACTTACGATATTATTATAAAAAAAATAGAATGCAAGTAGAGTTATTATAAAGAAAAAATAGGGTAAAGGATAAACTAAGACTATTAAATAATAAGAAAAGGAAAATGAGGTAAAATAAAATAAGGTGACGGTGCGACCACACCAAATAGGTCGTTACATAAAAATGAGACTTTCGTCGTTATAATGATGAATTTAACGATACGATACAATAAAATTTAAGTAACAATCAAAATAACTATTATATTTAAATACAATACAATATGTAATGACCATCCAAACAATCTGTAAATTCTTATATTCAACTCAAAACTTACTCACGTAAACTCATCTGAGAGACCAATGAACTCCTATAAGTTCTTTGATATCCTTATATGATTTTGGGCAATTTTTATCTCATGAGCTAACTTTTTGGGTTGAATTAGGTCCAACGTCCATTTCTTTAACATGGTATCAGAATCAGACCCGTCTCAATTTATTGTTTACCCGATGTTGGGTCCAATCTTATATTTTTTCAAGCTCTAGATATCCAGTCCTAGACATGCAGGTGAGGGGGGGGGGGTGTTAAGTCCCACATCGATTGGTGGTTGTGGGTTATTTGATCTCTTTATATGATTTTAAACAATCTTCCTCTTATGAGCTAATTTTTTGATTGAGTTATACCCAATGTCTCTTCAATTATAAAAGTCAAAAAAGTTTTTTATATTCTTAAATTTCTTGTTCAATCAAAATAAGAGACCTAAAATGAATGGTAAAAGGACATTTTTAACAATTATTAATACTAGCGAGACCACATATGAACCTGTGCTGGTTTCCATTTGAGAAAGTTAGCTGAGAATAGCTAGACTGTAGTTTTGTATTGCTCACTTTGGTGATTAATAAAATAAAGTTAGTTAGCAAAAAAAATTTGCATAAGCATTTTTAAAGGAACTTATAGTATCTGGAGCTACTAAAGCAATTACTTTAAGATTTTGAATTTGACCCGTAAATTTTCACGAAAATTTATATCTTGTTAGTAAACTAATGTAGTACTAATTGTGTGTGATAGAAACAACAACTGTGCTTCTGTTTGCAACACTGAGGGCTTCACTGATATTGGCTAATGCAAAAGCGTAATCCTGTGTCGTTGCTATAGTACCAGATACAGTTAAAATCTATATGTCTGTTTGTATGTCTGTCTAATGGAGGTCATTAATAATAATATGTAATGAGAATAATGTGCGATAAATATAATATATCACGAAGCCTCCTGTATTAAGTAATATTGTTTTTGAATGTACTTGGTTTTAAGTATTTGATCAATGTTAAAATCTACTTGTATTTGATGTTTACCCACTATGTTTATTGAAGTGTGTGATCATCTCATCTAAAAATATAAGTCGTTAGAGAGAGCTCATTTTTATTTACTTAATTATATTGTCAATACATCTCTTCATGTTCGGGTATGATTCTATTTTTCGTGTGCTAAATACGTGGAAATTGCTAAATCTATCTATTAGCTCATAGAGTAATTGTTAAGAGTCACACATCGGATATGAAATGGGAATATAGACTCCTTATATGGACTTGAACAATCATCACCCTATAAGCTAGCTTTTGAGGTTAAGTTAGGCCCAAGATCCATTCTTTACATGCTATCAGAGCACATGCATGATCCGAGGGAAGAACACATGCACACTCTCAAACGCATTGTGCGTTACATTCAGGGCACTCTTGATTATGGTTTACACTTATATCCATCATCGGTATCTACTCCCATGTCTTATACATATGTAGATTGGGGTGGATGTCCAGATACCAAGCGTTCGACATCTGGTTATTGTATGTTTTTTGGTGATAACTTGATCGGCTAAACGTCAGGCCACTTTGTCGCGTTCCTGCGCGGAGGCCGGATATCGATGGGTAGCCAATGTGGTGTCTGAGTCCTGTTGGTTGCGTAACCTCCTCTTAGAGCTTCATTTTCCTATTCAGAAACCTACCTTGGTCTACTGTGATAATGTTAGTGCGACATATCTCTCGGAAAATCCTGTCCAACATCAGCGCACTAAACATATCGAGATGGATATTCACTTTGTTTGCGAAAAGGTTGCTCGTGGACAAGTACGTGTCTTGCATGTCCCTCATGTTATCAAATTGCTGACATATTTACTAAGGGTCTTCCCTTAGTTTTGTTTGAAGATTTTAGGGACAACCTCAGCGTACGACGATCGCTCGCTACGACTGCGGGGTGTGATAGAATATATGGAAATATATTCTTTTGGTATAATTAGTGATTTTGTATATCTGTAATTATTGTAGCAATATTTTATATTAGGTAAATATTTAATTTCCGTAATTATAGCCTAGAATTACTATTGTATATCATGTATATAAACTCTTTACATTAATAAAAATAATCAAGGGATTATTGTATTTCAGTAATTAATAACAATGTAACGAGAATAACGTGCGATTCAATATATATAAGCACGAAGGCTACTGTATTAAGTACTATTATTGTTGAATGTAGTTTTTTGGTTTTGATCATATTAAAAAACTGCTATTAGCATTTGATGTGATTATGGAAACTTTTAAATGCATAATTATCCCGACGGAGTAAACAAATCACCCGTTTATATCCATTTTTACAAAATTCAATCTTAAGAAATTCTACAGTTTTGTACGTTACTCTCAAGGTATACAATAGTACGAATAGTTAAATCATGTTGTTGTACACTATTAAGGTATACAACATGTATGTTAATTGTATAATCCAAAAGTATACAACGTACATATCTGTCGATTATTTTGTAAATATATTTTCCTAAATAGGTATGGAGTCTAATAGTTTTCAAGATAAATATTTTCGACATATCTAGCGGCTCTAAGCTCACAAGGGTAAAAATTACTGATTTTAATATTTATTGTTAACACTAATGTTTTCCTATAAAAGTACACTTCCAGAATAAGTTTAAAAGTAATAGAGAAAGAACTCACACTGTCTTCTCTACGACATACAAATTAGGGTTTAAGTTGCCACATATAGGGTTATTCTGACATAACATGAGGATTATCGCCTACTAAATATCATTCCAAACGCAGTATAATTAGTCTATGTGCTACCTATTTATTTATTTATTTTTTGCACAATCTATTTCGTATAGATTTGCACGCCCTTTTAATAACACAATATTAAAAACGTTTTATATTCTTAAATTTTGTGTCCAGACACGTAAAATAAAATGAGGAAGGAACTTTTTCTCAATTGTTAGTATCATCATGAGTGCATGTTACCCGCAAGGGTAGCCAAGTTGGTGTAGCAGTAGAGCGCGGGACCGCAAGGTCACGAGTTCGATCCCCTGCATAAACCTTCTTGGTTGAGCCTGTCACACATGGCTTGCCAAGTGTGGTTAATCGGCTGACGTGGTTTGCAAGCTATTGCGTCAGTCCGGGATTTACCCTGTGCGCACTCGAAAGAGTAGCGACTGCGGGTTCCTTCGTCAACAAAAAAAAATGAGTGCATGTTCATGTAAGAATATAGCACCAAGATAATTCTAGCTTTCCTCCTTTCTCCTCAACCACTCATTCATCGCATTTTTCACGCTCTCTTCTTTATCACAAATAGATGAATTTCGGTTGTGTCATATGTCCGACATAATATGAGGATCACTGTCAATCTATAATTTCAGTCACAGTTTAATCAGTCTTTCTGCTTTCACTACAAGAAGATACCTTTAAGTTCTCTATTTATTGATTTAATTTACGCACAATCTATTTTGTTTAGATTTGCATGCCCCTTAATTCAATCACAAAATTTAAACTTTTATATGTTCTCAAACTTGTTATTTTTCAACTATATGTCACATAAATACAAAGAATAGTTATTTATGTTAGTAATTATACTTGTCCTTCATTGATTGCGTACCTAAGGAGCTTTAAAAAGATGTTTATAATTTCTTGAGTTGTTGTAGCTCCACAATAAATTTCACCAAGACGATTTAAAATATATACGAAGAAAATAATTTTAGCCTAGCTTGTATATACATTATAATTTTCCAGCAAATATATTTCATCTCCCATTATGTCCCTAACTCCACCACCAGCTCCAATCATTGCTTTTAGGTTTTGAATTGAATGCTCAAAATTTACGACAATTTATATCTTGTGTAGAGATGGGGCCAGCAGAGGCAAGGAGTTGCGAGTCGGCGAGCCAAACATTCAAAGGATTGTGTGTGAGAAACAGTAACTGTGCTTCTATTTGCAACACTGAGGGCTTCCCTGATGGCCATTGCAAAGGCTTACGCCGCCGTTGCTTTTGTACCAGACACTGTTAAAATCTCTCGGTCTATATATCTAATGAGAATAATGTGTGTGCAATATACTATAGCACGAAGGCAACTGTATTTAAGTACTGTTTTTGTTAAATGTATTTTTTTTAGTATTTGATTATGTTAAAAACTACTTGTATTTGATGTTCCAATGGAGACTTGTTTTAGCTATCGGTGTTTGTTTAAGTGTGTGACATATCATCTAAAAATTTAAGTTGTTAGATAAAATACATTGTGCGGTCGGGCATGATTCACTTTTTCATATGTCAAACACGTTAAATTGATTTTTGACAATGTGTGATGATGAGATTCGATCTCATGACATCTACCTGGTTTGATACTATACTGAAGTGTTTGATTATCTCATCTAACATCTTAAACTTTTAGATAGATGGTCACACGCTCAATAGTGTTAACAGAGAACGAAAATGCCTAGTTTTAATAAATTTAAAAGATTTAATATGTACAAAAGTATATTTATAGAACAACTTTACAACTACTTTTATAATAAAAAAAAATTGAGTCATTTTTATATCTTGAATGATTGTCAAAGGAATTAACTCGACTAAAAGGCTCAGAAACTTTTTATCTATTCTATTCAATTAAGCAACAATTAAAGCATAAATAAAGTTAGCAAAAGAGGTATATAGGTTGTTCACGAGATTTGTGCGGTTAATTTCCATGAAATTCTGATGAACTCTGGGAATGTGATAATTATGAGTATTACAAATAAATCGCAATGTCAAAATAGGTAAACTCAAGAAAATACAATAATAATAACAACATATCTAGTGTAATCTCACAATTGAGATCTGAGGAAAGTAGAATGTACGCATACCTTACTTATACGTTTATTGAATAGAGAGATTGTTTTCGATAGACCCTCGGTTCAAAAGAAACTTAAAAAAAATTGAATGAAAAGAAGAATTAATATTAACAATTAACAAAGTAGAGGGATCTCTTGTTCTTTTGGGGTGTGCATTTAATTCTGGATTTCTATTCTTTTGATTAGATTTAACCTGAATAATGCACACACACTATTCTCATTTATTTATTTCTTTTTCGTTTTTCTACTTCTCAGTCTCACTATGTCACGTCAATAGTTGTTCCTGCCTTCTTGTCCCTTTTCATTTCCCCCTTTCTCTCAATTCCCACCACAATAAAATCCTTTCATTTATTAGGGCATAGAGTCAATTAATTGTCCTTTTCTTTTAGTTTCGGTATTTATTCTGGGATTTTGACTAATTCAAATTTTGGTCGCCACTCTCTATTAAATATTTTTTTATTTTCAAAACTCAACACTATTAGAAATAGAGGGTTTTCCTACGATATTCAATGAGAAATTTATGCTTTAAAACATAAATTTTCAACCTTATTTCCACCGTACCAGTTCACTGGAAAAACGCATGGTGAAAAATAGGGTTTCATTGGAACGCTGGAAAATTTCTTAATTTTTCCGTGTGAAAACGCAGCTCTTTATATTTTTTCCATCGACATTTAGTGGGAAATAACTACTGAAGATTCCAGTGAAAAATTTAAGGGAAAATTAAAAAAATTAATAGTAAATTTTAAGTCATATAGTTAGGAGTGCTGAAATTTTATCCATCCCATTATAATCCTCAATGGTAGGTCAATCAGTTCATTATGTAAATGGAAATATGAAATTTTTATATTTACTAACTTCAAGTTAAAATTTTGATTAAAGAATAGTGTTGTATAAGTTGACAATTAAAGTAATTATAATAGTATTATAAGTTATAATGAAAAAACTATACTGAATCTAACACAGACAGATTGTTCAAGAAGTACAATACGTTTATAAAATAAAAAGATTAATATCACTTTATGAAAAGCTTAAAAATAAGTCCCTTCTTAAATGGTGGGGCTGCTTTACTATCACGATCATACACCTTCATGTGAACAAGTTTGTATTTGTCTGCTTTCCCCGTGTCGCATGAATGATTAAATATATTTCAATTTCTGTGGCACTCCTCTTTTCTTTTCTTTTTTTCTGAAAAAAAAACAATGAAAAAGAGTGATTTCGATGGTTTAACTTTAATTTTTTTGAAAATATATACTTAAATATTCTTCAAATGTAAAAGCAAATTTTTAGGGACAGTTATATAACAAGAAAACTGGAACTTGTGACTTTCCAATTGGATTAATCTGTTGACATGTAAAACAGTTGTTGGAACACTAATGATAATAATTTGTGCAAACTTTGCTTTTCAATACTGTATTTCACATAATATATAGTAATATCCACGGGTAGCAGAGCTGCATAGATCGAAGAGTGATTAGTTGAACATTTTTTAAAAAATTATAATATAAATATAAGTTAACATATACTTTTATATATAAAGTAAATCTTGAATACCATTGGCAAAATCTCTAGTTTCGCCATTGATAGTATCATTACATTAGAGTGGCAGTTGTTTTTCAATTTCATCTTGATTCTCGGGTTCGAACCCTGTGTACCCCGGTCAAAAATGATAGAAATGGATACCCCATGCAATCGGACTATCTCTTGAATGTAAATCCTAGCCAACTTCTCTGAATTATAAGTCATTTGAATTGGAATGAAATGGGTAGATTTGGTCAACCTGTCCACAGTGACCCATATAGCATCGAACTTGCCCAAGGTACGGGGCAATCCTACCAAGAAATCCATGGCGATCCACTCCCACTTCCACTTAGGAATGAGCAACCTCTGAAGCACATCAACATGCCTCTGGTGCTCATATTTCACTTGCTGACAATTCAAACTTCGGGACACAAACTCCACTATGTCCCTCTTCATCCCGCACCACCAATAATGATCTCTCAAGTCATGGTACATCTTCGTAGCTCCTGGATGGATGGAGTACTTCAAACAATGGGCCTCATCCATGATCAATCTGGTCAAGTCACCCATTCTAGAAACATAAATCCGACCCTTGATCCTCAAGATACCATCACTATCAATCATTGCCTCTTTTGCCTCTGCCCACAATACCTTGTCACATATTTTGCACAATTGGGCATCATCAAATTGTTGGGACCGAATCTGTTCCAACAAGAAAGACCGTGCCTCCACACAAGCTAACACCATACCAGGCTCCGAGATATCAAGCCTAACAAACTGATTGGCCAAAGACTGTACGTCCATAGCCATAGGACGCTCCTCCGCATGTAACATAGCCAAGCTATCCCATGTTCACCCCTAGCGACTCAAGGCATCTGCTACAACATTCACTTTGCACAGGTGATACAAGATAGTCATGCCATAGTCCTTCAAAATATCCAACCACCTACGCTGCCTCAAATTAAGATCTTTTCTGATTGAGCAAGTCCTGAAGACTGTGATGGTCGGTATAAACCTCACAATATGCACTATAGAGATAGTGCCTCCAAATCTTCAATGCAAACATGATCGATGCCAATTCTAAGTTATGGGTGGGATGATTCTTTTCATGAACCTTCAATTGCCTCGAACTATATGCTATCACTTTTCCTTTTTGCATCAACGCACACCCAATACCTACTCTAGAAGTATCACAATACATGGTGAAGTTCTCTCCCTCAACTGGCAAGGTCAAAATCGGAGTGGTAGTCAATAAGGCCTTGAGATTTTTGAAGCTCACCTCACACTCCTCGAATTATTGAAAAGATACACCCTTTTGGGTCAATCTAGTCAACGGAACTGCAATAGATGAAAATCCCTTCATGAATCGCCGATAATACCCTGCAAGGCCGACAAAACTCCCAACCTCGGTGACTGAAGTGGGCCGAACCCAATCCATGACTGTCTCAATCTTTTTAGAATCTACCATAATACCATCCTTGGTCACCACATGCCCTAAGAAAGCAAAACTTACACTTTCAAAATTTTGCATAGAGTTGCTTCCCCTTCAGAATATCAAGCACGATCCTCAAATGTTACTCGTGCTCCCCCTTGCTCTGAGAATAGATAAATATGTCATCGATGAATACCACCACTAATGAATCCAAGTAAGGTCAGAATACCCCATTCATCAACTCCATAAAGGCTGTAGGCGCATTCGTCAACCCAAAAGACAACACCGAAAATTCATAATGTCCATATCGAGTTCGGAAGGCCATCTTAGGAACATCCTCGACCCTAATCCTCAACTAATGGTAACCAGACCTCAGGTCAATCTTAGAAAAGACCGAAGCACCCTGCAATTGATCAAATAAGTCATCAAAGCGAGGTATTGGGTACTTGTTCTTGATAGTCACCCTATTCAACTGTCGATAATCGATACACATGCGCAGAGACCCATCCTTCTTCTTTACGAAAAACACAGGAGCACCCCAAGGTGAAACACTAGGTCGAATAAAACCTTTACTCAAAAGATCTTGCAACTGCTTTTTCAACTCTCTCAACTCGATCGGCGCTATCCGATATGGCATAATAGAAATAGGTTGAGCGCCCGACTCTAGGTCAATACAAATATCTGTTGTTGTGCCTGTGTTCAAAAAATCAGGAAAAACAGAAACCAAACGGAAAGACAAAAAACCAGAAAAAAACAGAAGCGGAAAAATAATACGAAGTAAGAAAATATCCGAGACCACGAAATTCATCGTGTGTCCTTAAGGAATTTAATCCCCTCATTGTACCCGAGGTTATGGATTACTTCCTCCCATGATAAAACGGATATACCTGTCGCAGGAGTAGCGGTACGTCAAACGCCTTCGACTTCGACGAACACAAAGTTGGCAACGAAACACAGTAAGACTCGATAGTTTTATTTGTGAAAAAAGAATGCGAGAATTTCGGATGCGAGAAATTTTTGGTTTTTGGTGGTATCTTTAAAATGAGGCATTGCCTTAGTTTATATAGCCTTGAAGGTGCCTCTTCGGAATAGGTTGGTGACTGTTCGGAAAGGTTGCCTTCCATTTCTCATTCACACCAACTTGGCTAGTTTTATTCATTAACTAGCTTTAACAATCCCCACATGAATGGGGAATGGCTATATGATGAAAAACATGCATGACAAAAAAGCTGTGTGATTCGTAAGCAAGGATTAATCGCATCTGGATAAGTAGATTTCTCTTTGAACTTTCCGTAGTAAACATATGTCGGATATACTCGGTCAATCGGTAGATGTGATATCCTTGAACCGTTGAGCTTTGGTGTATACCTAGACAACCACATGTCACACAATTAACCCTTTAACCGTCTTTGGTTCTCATTGTTTTGTTCGTTTCACCATGAACACTTTGCCTGGTTCATAAGTGCGTAGAGAATTGGCCTTACATAATTCTCCTTGAAGCGGCTTACACTTCACACTTACATAGGTGATTCCTAAATGTGTCATCCCGTAGATACACTATTTGATATACCCCGTACCAAACTTAGGAACCATTAAAAAGCCGCAATGCTTTATCCTGATACCGAACATTGTCTCATCACGAGAATGGACCAAAGAGTTATTGTGACAATGTTGAACCGTCATTAATGACTTTGTTTGATCTCTTTGAACCTAGATCTTGGGATCTCCAGTCTTCTAGGTAGAGTTACCGTCACGATGACTTGTCCTCGGCCATAGTCCCATTCCCTTGATGATCTTTCAACTACCTCTCTAGTTAGGCCTTTAGTTAGTGGATCCGACACATTATCTCTTGACTTAACATAGTCAATTGTGATAATTCCACTAGAGAGTAGTTGTCTAACGGTATTATGTCTTCGTCGTATGTGACGAGACTTTCCGTTGTACATAAGGCTCCCGGCTCTTCCTATTGCCGCTTGGCTATCGCAATGTATGCATATAGGAGCCAACGGTTTGGGCCAAAATGGAATATCTTCTAAGAAATTCCGGAGCCATTCGACTTCTTCACCGGCTTTGTCTAAAGCTATGAACTCGATTCCATTGTAGAGCGGGCGATACATGTCCGTTTGGATGACTTCCAAGACACTTTTGCTCCTCCACCTATGGTAAAAACATATCCACTTGTGGATTTAGTTTCGATTGAACCGGTGATCCAATTTGCATCACCGTATCCTTCAATAACTGCAGGATACCCGTTATAATGCAAAGCAAAGTTTTGGGTATGTTTTAAATACCCCAAAACTCGTTTCATTGCCACCAATGTTTTTGGTCGGGATTACTAGTGTAGCGACTTAGTTTACTTATAGCACATGCAATATCGGTCGCGTACGAGTTCATGATATACATCAAACTTCCCAACACTGCGGCATAATCCAATTGAGAATGACTTTCACCTTTATTCTTTGCAAGAGCAAGGTTCATATCAATTGGCGTCTTTGCAACTTTAAAGTCCAAATACTTGAACTTTTCAAGTACCGTTTCAATATAATGAGATTGAGACAATGCTAGACCTTGAGGAGTCTTATGGATTTTAATTCCCGAATTAAATCGGCAACTCCTAAGTCTTTCATATCAAACTTACTAGCAAGCATGCGCTTAGTAGCATTTATGTTAGCAATGTCGTTACTCATTATCAATATATCATCCACGTACAAACAAACAATGACTACGTGGTTTGGAGTGTTCTTAATGTAGACACATTTATCACACTCATTTATCTTGAATCCATTTGACGACATTGTATGGTCAAATTTTGCATGCCACTGTTTGGGTGCTTGTTTTAGTCCGTAAAGAGACTTAACAAGTCGACACACCTTCTTCTCTTTCCCCGGAACTACAAACCCCTCGGTTGTTCCATGTAAATTTCTTCCTCTAACTCTCCATTTAAGAAGGCTTTTTTCACATCCATTTGATGGATTTCAAGACCGTACACGGCGGCTAACGCTACTAACACCCGAATAGATGTAATCCTCGTTACCGGCGAGTATGTATCAAAGTAATCAAGACCTTCTCGTTGTCTAAACCCTTTAACAACTAGTCTTGCCTTATATTTATCAATAGTACCATCGACTTTCATTTTCTCGCTTGAAAATCCATTTGGAACCTAAAGGTTTATTCCCTGGAGGAAGGTCAACCAATTCCCAAGGATGGTTGTTTAAGATGGATTCTATCTCACTATTGATTGCCTCTTTCCAAAATTGAGCTTCCGATGAAGACATAGCTTCGTTGAAGGTTCGAGGCTCATTCTCCAACAAAAATGTTAGAAATTCTGGTCCAAATGAAGTAGACGTCCTTTGACGTTTGTCGTTGCGTCTCGGTTTTCCTTATCGGAATGTTTTCCTTTGTTTCTTCCCGAGGTCGTTTAGATTCTTTGCTAGACGACTCACATTCCTTTTTATACGGATATATGGTTTCAAAGAAGTCGCATTATCCGATTCAATAACCGTATTTACACGAATGTCGGGATTTTACGAGTTGTGAACCGAAATCGATATGCCTTACTATTTGTGGCATATCCTATGAAAACACAATCAATGGTTTTAGGTCCTATTTTTACCCTTTTGGGTTTAGGAATTTGCACCTTGGCCAAACACCCCCACACTTTGAAGTATCCCAAATTGGGCTTCCTTCCTTTCCACTTTTCGTATGGAATAGATTTTGTTTTGCTATGGGGCACTCGATTGAGTATTCGGCTAGGCCGTGAGAATGGCTTCCCCCACAAGTTCTGGGGTAAACCGAACTTATTAACAGGGCATTCATCATTTCTTTCGGGTTCTATTTTTCCTTTCCGCAATTCCGTTTGATTGTGGCGAGTAAGTGAGCGATTGTTTGATGAATAATGCCATATTCCAAACATATTTGTTCAAAAGGAGATTCATATTCACCGCCCCTATCACTCCTTATCATTTTAATCTTTTTGTTAAGTTGAGTCTCAACTTCGGTTTTGTATTGCTGAATGCTTCAATTGCTTCATCTTTACTATTAAGTAAATAAACGTAGCAATACCGTGTACTATCGTCAATAAAAGTTATGAAATACTTCTTTCCACCGCGAGATGGGATTGACTTCAAGGTTCTATAATTGACATGTCCTAAACGTGAATGCCATAAATTATTTGACTCAAGTAAGTAAGACGAAGCAGAAACTTTATTATTATTGGCAACGACCATTACATTCAGTTTTGTCAGCAACAAATGTAATACACAACGGTGAAGATTTTATTTCTTCAAACCGAATCAAGGCTACACAAACAGATTTAAAATACTTGAAACGAAATGCAGTAAATTGTATGTTGTATACTTGATGAAGTTTTTATATCTTCAAAACAAGTACCCAAATGAGTAGAAAGTTATGAAAACTTTAATCTCAACCGGAGTAGAAAATCCGAAGATTTTAGTCTCCAAACAACATATAAGTTCGTTACACCGAAACAACAAACATTTTTTTTTCCCAGTAAATTGTATGTTGTATACTTGATGAAGTTTTTAAATCTTCAAATCAAGTACCCAAATGAGTAGAAAGTTATGAAAACTTTAATCTCAACCGGAGTAGAAAATCCGAAGATTTTAGTCTCCAAACAACATATAAGTTCGTTACACTGAAACAACAAACATTTTTTTTTCCAAAATTGTATGTTGTATACTTGATGAAGTTTTTATATCTTCAAATCAAGTACCCAAATGAGTAGAAAGTTATGGAAACTTTAATCTTAACCGGAGTAGAAAATCCGAAGATTTTAGTCTCCAAACAACATACAAGTTCGTTACACCGAAACAACAAACACCCTTTTTTTTTCTTTTTATTTCAGTAAATTGTATGTTGTATACTTGATGAAGTTTTTATATCTTCAAATCAAGTACCCAAAGGAGTAGAAAGTTATGGAAACTTTAATCTCAACCGGAGTAGAAAATCCGAAGATTTTAGTCTCCAAACAACATACAAGTTCGTTACATCGAAACAACAAACATACACCTTTTTTTTCCCCGACAATGTTCTGTAATTGTTAAACAAGAACAAATGAACACAGAAATAATGATTAAATTCCTTAAGCTTGTTGTTGTGCTGTGTTCAAAAAATCAGGAAAAACAAAACCAAACGGAAAGACAAAAAACCGTAAAAAACAAAACTGGAAAAATAATACGAAGTAAGAAAATATCCGAGACCACGAAATTCACTGTGTGTCCTTAAGGAATTTAATCCCCTCACTTGTACCCGAGGTTATGGATTACTTCCTCCCGGATAAAACGGATATACACGTCGCAGAGGAGTAGCGGTACGTCAAACGCCTTCGACTTCGACGAACTCAAAGTTGGCAACGAAACACAAGTAAGACTCGATAGTTTTATTTGTGAAAAAAGAATGCAAATTTCGGATGCAGAAATTTTTGGTTTTGGTATCTTTAAAATGAGGCATTGCCTTAGTTTATATAGCCTTGAAGGTGCCTCTTCGGAATAGGTTGGTGACTGTTCGGAAAGGTTGCCTTCCATTTCCCATTCACACCAACTTGGCTAGTTTTATTCATTAACTAGCTTTAACAATATCAATATCACGCTCTAGCAGAACACCGGGAAGGTCAGTAGGAAACACCTCGATTTGCTTGTCAATCATCTCTATAATAGGTTGACTATATTCATGTGTTGGTGATTATGATCAGGTTCATCTATCATCTCTATAATATTTTGATTAATTTTATGGTTAATTTTGCAAGTTATAGAGATGGGACCAAAGATGATGGTAGAGCGAAGAAGGACATGCGAGTCGCCGAGCCAACGCTTCAAAGGGCTATGCTTTAGGAAAGGAAACGGTGCTACTATTTGCAAGTCAGAGGGCTTTCGCAGCGGCCACTGCCGTGGCTTCCGCCGCCGATGCTTCTGCACCCGACATTGTTGAAAAGTTAATTTAATTTCACGAGTCATATGTACTTTCATCACTTTGTTTCTTGTCTTGAAATAAGAAGATCCAGTTCTTTTGATTAATTCTATGTATTTCTGATATATTTAATGTTTTGTTTCGGATAGTTATATATAATCTGTGTGTACTTTAATTTTTTCTGTTAATAATAATAACGGGGCTCATCTTACTACCTTTGTATTCACTTATCTCTACAAGAAATCATGATAAAAATGCCTCACATAGGAGTATGAGTAGCAACTATTGTACTAGTAAGTATTATTGATCATGTGTTGTACACCATGACGTACGATCAATTTATCCCAAATCGGTTCTAGGACATCTTATCGTGGTGTTGCATGATTCAACTAAATTAATTTGCTAGTAAATATCATTTTAAAAAATTATAAATTAAAGTGTTAAATCAAGTCACACATGAAAACGTGATTCTTTAAATTTAACATATTCATTATAGCTTGAATATATTACGAACATGACATGAGATGGTATCTTCATATCACTACATCTTAAGGTAAAACAAATCATATTTCATGAAAGATATGGAGAGTATGCCTTGCTTGTACATATTCACACTCACATTATAAATATGTGTCATACATTTTGGTATATGATTTATAAGGACAACGTTTAAAGATACGTCCAAACATGAATCATTTCAATTTTTTGAAAGAAATATAATTTTTTAACTCATCACTAATTATATTAATTTCATGTAGGATATTCATAGCATAACCGTGTTGTGTGACTTAGAAATATTATAAAGATGTTAACTGCTAAAAAATGGTGACGGACAAAGTGTAGCTAAATGAAATAAATTAATCGCTAATCTATTTAGTTACTAATTTGTGACGGATTATTAAAAAATATTAATAATAATTCGGAAGAATTTAGCAATGAATTAGCAACTTAATTTACAGTTACTATATTATTTATTTTTGCACGATAGCCGGTAGGTACGGACGGCATGATTATCATCGTGCATTCACCCAGCCTCTCCAATATAACAACAAAATTTCACCAAATCCAACAAAGTTTAGTAATTAAAGACTGATAAAAAATTAAATAAATATTTCAAACTAATCTCTTCATGATCCTCATTAAATCTCCCCAAATTTCTTCACTAAAATTCATTCTATAATTATTTTTCCTTTAGATATGGGATTTAAATCTCTTTTCAATGAAAGAAGAAGAATCCGCCATGTGTTTAAAGGAGGGAGGACCTAGATGTGCTTCGGTTCGAGGAAAGACCACACGCGCGCCGCCGCCGCCCGCCCGTCCGGTCCGGTTCCGAGTTCCGGGTTCTCGGGCTCACGGGTCGTGGGCTGTGGGCCTTCTGATATTATCTTTTTGGGCCAGAAAACTTTGCCAGAAGTACAGTTTGATCCCAGAAGTTTCAGATGTGCGGTTTGGACCGAATTCTTTCATATGTACAGCTTTGGTCCCCGAAGTTTCAAGATGTACAGTTTGGTCCCCGAAGTTTTCGTAAAAGTCGAATTTCGACGGTCCGGTAACGAAACGTCCAAAGCACTCAATTCACCATTTATTTTGGCCGAATTACACCTCCTATAATGGCCAATCCGTTGGCAATTTTCTCCATTTATTTGGTGGCTTTACTACCTCCATAATGGTCATTATTTGGCCAATAATGGTTGTTATGGAGGCGATCAAATTCCCTCTTCCTCCAATATAAACACCCCTTACACCATTGTTGAGGCACACTTGATATACACGAAAATACACAAAGCGAAAGCAAAGCGCTTTCTTCCTAATCTTCCAAGCATTATTTCGTTATTCAATATTCTTCACGGTAGCTTTTGAGTTTCCTTTGCTCAATAGTTCCATTGCTGTTTTATCTTGGGAGACGAATTATCCAGGACGTATAAATGATACATACGGGGTAATATTGTCTTAAGGACAGAGTGCCACACTCGACTCAAAGAAAAACAACTTTCCAGCTTTTCTTGATCAACAAAATAGTAATTTCAGTTTGTTGTTATATTGTAATTTTCAGTTTTATAGTTGAATTATAATTTCAATTATTACATAAGCAGTTACTTGTAATTTTCTTTCCTGCAAATCCTTTGTAATACCCAACAACTTAAGACAATATATTTGCTTACGGTAACTGCAATAACATGGCTGGAAATGTGACCGATGTTGCTTGCTATCGTCGCCGCCTCGAGGCAACGTTGCTTTGCCTTCCCCGCCACTACCGCTACGGCCAAGGCGTAACTCCGCCACCTTCACCGCTGCTTTGACGCGCTCTCGCTCAAGCGTAACACCGCCGCCTTCCCGACTGTTGGAGCTCCACCCTCTTCATCACACCACCATGATCGCCCTGGAAAATTCATGGGATCAGAATTCAAAAGATGGCAGCAAAAGATGTTGTTTTACTTAACAGTTATGGGCATGGCCCGGTTCCTTACGGAAGATCCTCCACAAGCTGGAGATGAAATGAACTCTTCGCCCAATGAAACGGGTGAAGGGGGCCTTGGTATCCATGTCATTAATGGCATGAAGATGGTTCGTGACGCATGGAATCATAGCGATTTCATGTGCAAGAACTATATACCGAATCGCTTGGCACCCTCTCTACACGGTCTATTGCACCGCTTGCACCGCCAAAGAGCTGTGGGAAAATCGCAAAAGAAGTACAACGCACAAGATGCGGGTACTAAGAAGTTCATCGTTGGGAAATTTCTAAAATTCCAAATGGTGGACAAGAAGACGATGATGTCCCAAGTCCAGAATTCCAAATGATTTTACATCACCTGGATTTGGAAGGACTGAAACCAAATGAGCAGTTTTTGGTTGCATCGCTGATTGAAAAGTTACCTCCTTCATGGAATGAGTTTATGAGTTACTTGAAACTCAAGACAAAGGAGATGACCTTTGAAGAGCTTGTTATCAAACTGCAAATCCAGGAAGATAATAAGAAGACCTTGCCAAAGGGTAGACAACATGCTGAGGCAAAGGCAAATCTGGCTGAGGCCAAAGGGAAAACAAGCAACAAGCGGAAGTTCCACAAAGACGGCAAAGCCCCCGCAGCGGAGACGTTCAGAGGTAACTCGCATCACACCGTGGAAAACCTGGTCATAGGATCAAGGAATGCCGCAAGCTCAAGACCGAGCAACAACAAAGCCAAGCCAAGTCGAAAGGCAAGGCTCAAGCTAACGTTGTCAAGGACACGCTCCTGGATGACATGATTGAGGATCTCTCGGCCGTGGTGCTAGAAGCCAACTTGGTTGAGAATCCGATGCAGTGGTGGGTGGACACAGGTGCAACAAGACACATCTGTTCCAACAAAGATGCCTTCTCCACGTACACTCCGGTCTCCGACAAGAAGGCTCGTTCATGGGCAACAACGCTTCCTGGACGTGCTAGGGGTTGGAAAGGTGGTCCCGAAGATGACTTCCGCAAGGAACTCACTCGAAGGAAGTGATGCACGTCCCGAGATTAGAAGAAATCTAGTTTCGGACCTTTATTGGTTAATGCCGGTTTTAGGCTAGTGTTTGAATCAAATAAATTTGTACTCACTAAAAATGACACATTTGTGGGGAGGGGCTTCGTCTGTGAAGGCCTCTTCAAAGTGAATGCCATGTCCGTATTGCATCAAGGAAATAAAGTTGAGTCTTCTTCTTATTTGCTTGAGTCTTCTAATTTATGGCATCATAGATTAGGACACGTAAACTACAAGTCTATTCAAAGGTGGTAAAGATGGAGTTGTTGCCTTCTATCGACATAAACCCTCAACATAAGTGTGAGGTGTGCATAGAGGCAAAACTCACCAAGCTTCCTTTTCGATCCGTCGAAAGGAATACCGCTCCTCTAGAACTTATTCACACGATATATGTGATTTGAAGTTTGCACAAACTAGAGGGGGAACAAGTACTTTGTGACATTTATAGATGATAGCACAAGGTATTGTTACCTTTACTTGTTGAAAAGTAAGGATGAAGCCTTTGAAGCGTTCCGACGTTACAAAGCAGAAGTTGAGAATCAACTTAGCCTACGGATTAAATCCATTCGTAGCGATAGAGGGGGAGAATATGTAGCGCCTTTTGAGGAATACTGTGCACAAGAAGGCATTATTCATCAAACGACGGCTCTATACTCACCTCAATCAAACAGTGTGGCGGAACGTAAGAACCGCACATTAAAGGAAATGATGAATGCCTTGCTTATCAATTCCGGACTTCCCCAAAACATGTGGGGAGAAACCGTCCTTACCGCTAATACGATTCTTAACAGAGTCCCACATAAGGGTAAGGACAAAACTCCATATGAATCGTGGAAAGGAAAGAAACCCACCTACAAGTATTTTAAGGTGTGGGGTTGTCTGGCAAAGGTTGAAGTACCTAAGCCAAAGCAGTCAAGATTGGGCCTAAGACCGTAGATTGCATATTCATCGGATATGCAAATAACAATAGTGCTTATCGCTTCTTAGTGCATAAGTCGGATATTCCGTATATCCACCAGGGTACAATAATGGAATCAAGGAATGCTCTATTCTTTGAAAGTACCTTTCCTAGAAAGGAGAAAGACATAACCTCTCGCAAACGAAGTTATGCACAAAGCTCTCAAGAACCGGAGTCCTTGACCGCCCGGATCTAAATGGTTCGGATCTAGCGAATCTCGAGGTGGTCGAACATCCGAATCTAGTGTTCCCGATTCTCGAACTTTGAGACTCCGAGAGATGGATCTAAGGCGAAGTAAAAGGGCCGGAAAGAGACATCCTTCGGTCCCGACTTTGTAGCTTATATGGTTAATGATGAACCAAGGACAATTGCTCGGCGTTGTCAACTCCGGAAGCACCGCTCCGGAAAGAAGCTATTGAGAGTGAAATAAGCTCCATTCTCGCATAACCATACTTGGGAGTTGGTTGATCTTCCTCCGGAAATAAACCGTTGGGTTGTAAATGGATACTCAAACGGAAATACAAGGCGGATGGGTCTATAGACAAGTACAAGGCCAGTTGGTAGTCAAGGGCTATCGACGTACGTAAGGCTTTGACTACTTTGACACATACTCTCCTAGATCCCGGATGACATCCATACGGGTATTTATTGCGATCGCAGCTTTGCGTGACCTTGAGATACACCGGATGGATGTTAAGACAGCCTTCCTAAACGGTGATTTGGAAGAAGAAATTTATATGGACCAACCCGAGGGGTACGTGGTTCAAGGGCAAGAGAAGAAAGTCCGTCGACTTATCAAATCTCCGTACGGCCGAAACAAGCTCCGAAGCAATGGCACGAAAAAATTGATAGTACTCTACTATCGAAGGGGTTCGCCATTAATGAGTGTGATAAATGTGTTTACACGAAAGGTAACTCGACTCATTTGTTATGATATGCCCGTATGTAGACGACATGTTGATCACAGGAGCGATCCTAGGGTAATCCTAGAGACTAAGAACATGTTGAAACAATGCTTCGACATGAAAGATATGGGTATCGCAGATGTCATCCTAGGGATTAAAATCTCTAAGACGTCCGACGGATCGGTCTTATCTCGCCTCACTACATCGAGGATGTTTTGAGAAAGTTCAAGATGTTAGACAGCTTCTCCGATAGCGTCACCAATGGATACAAATCAAAAGCTTGATAAAAATCTTGGTGCACCCGTATACTAGGAGCGATATGCACAGTGATCGGTAGTTTGATGTATATCACAAACGCACCCGACCCGATATTGCTTATGCAAATCAATAAGTTGGCTAGGTTCACCCGTAATCCAAGTAATAATCACCGGAAGGCGTTGAATCGGGTATTACAATACCCGAAATACACGTTAAATTTCGGGTTGCACTATTCGAGATATCCAAATGTACTAGAGGGGGGGTACGATGATGCAAACCGGATATCCGATATAGAGAACACCAAGTCCACCAAAGGGTATATATTTACAATTGGTGGTGGGGCCGTGTCTTGGAAATCCTCTAAGCAAACTTGCATCGCCCGATCCACGATGGAATCGGAGTTTATCGCTTTAGACAAAGCAGAGAAGAAGCCGAGTGGCTTCATGACTTCTTAGAGGATGTTCCATGTTGGAACAAACCCGTACCTTCGGTAATGATCCACCGCGACGCCGGTCGGCTCTAGGAAGGGCACGGAATGCTATGTACAACGGCAAGTCTCGTCATATTCGACGGAGGCATAAGACCGTTAGGCAACCGATCACCACGGGTATAATATTCATTGATTACATTAAGTCAAAGGATAATATAGCAGACCCATTGACAAAGGGCTTACCCAAAGATCGATGGCTTGCACTGTCTGGGGAATGGGCTTAAAACCCAAAATATAAGGACCAATACAAATGTGGTAACCCAACCTTACGAACCGGAGATCCCGGTAATTTGGTTCAATGGGAAAACGAAGTTGTAAAGGTTCGATTGATCGCTTCGGTGGAAGTATGAGCACTTCGGATAGTGATTTCGAAAAGAAACACCAAATCCAAAGCCGTTCCCGCGATAGACGTTAAGTGCTATCTGCAGATGGGTAAAGGATAAGTTTTCAAAACTCGTAATGATCCTCAACAACTTGAGGTTAGGTTCTTGGGAAACTTTTAATGGTTCCTAACACTTGTGAAGTGGGGTATAGCAGATACCTTGTAGGAGACCACCTATTTAAGTGCGAGGACGGGCCGCCTCAAAATGAACGCACTTAAGAATCCAAGACGTTGTCCATGGCCAAAACGGACAAAACATTACGAAGAAGAGAGTAAGGGAATTTGTTGTGTTGGCACCATTGTCTTGGCTTACACTAAACACTGACGGTTCAAGACATCACGTTCACCGCGCAGTAAGTAAGTCCGATGGTATTCAACTATGGAAGGTTCAAAGTTGAGGCTACCTCTCCTTATGCAACATCGGTCCGCTGAAATATTGTTGGAAATGAAAAGACACCATGTGAGTGCGCCAAAATCTCTTTCAAGAGGGGATTGTTGGAAATTAGCCTTTGGCGGGAGTTGCGACCGACCAACTTTAACGGCTTAAACACTAGTGTTACGTATGTTGGAGAATCCGGTTCTTCACACATGCATGATGTACTAAGTACGTAGATAACCGTAGGGCCAAGAATCGTCAAATTTCATTGAAAAATGAAAGAGATATTGGTTCACGAAGTAAGGTGTTTGAAGCATGGAAAAGTGTGGTGTGTGATCAATTCTCCCTCATCGGTAGAGGAAGAAAGAATTGTTGTGTATATAAGACTCGAAATTGGTTTGGGGTTTGGGACCCCAGGGGGTATCCCATGTGTTTAAAGGAGGGAGGACCTAGATGTGCTTCGGTTCGAGGAAAGACCACACGCGCGCCGCCGCCGCCCGCCCGTCCGATCCGGTTCCGGTTCCGGTTCCGGTTCTCGGGTTCTCGGCTCACGGCTCACGGTCCACGGGTTCGGGCTCACGGGCTCACGGGTCACGGGGTCGTGGGCGTGGGCCTTCGATATTATCTTTTTGGACCGTAAAACTTTGCCGTGTACGCTTTGATCCCAAAAGTTTCGTATGTGCGCTTTGGACCGAATTCTTTCGTATGTACAGCTTTGGTCCCCGAAGTTTTCGTAAAGTCGAATTTCGACGGTCCCGAACGTAAACGTCCAAAGACTCAATTCGGCCATTTATTTTGGCTGAATTACACCTCCTATAATGGCCAATCCGTTGGCAATTTTCTCCATTTATTTGGTGGCTTTACTACCTCCATAATAGTCATTATTTGGCCAATAATGGTCATTATGGAGGCAACAAACAAATCCCTCTTCCTCCTATATAAACACCCCTTACACCATTGTTGAGGCACACTTGATATACACGAAAATACACAAAGCGTAAAGCAAAGCAGCTTTCTTCCTAATCTTCCAAGCATCATTTCGTTATTCAATATTCTTCACGGTAGCTTTTGAGTTTCCTTTGCTCAATAGTTCCATTGCTGTTTTATCTTGGGAGACAAATTGTCCAGGACGTATAAAGGATACATACGGGGCAATATTGTCTTAAGGACAGAGTGCCACACTCGACTCAGCAAAAACAACTTTCCAGTTTTCTTGATCAACAAAATAGTAATTTCAGTTTGTTGTTATATTGTAATTTTCAGTTTTATAGTTGAATTATAATTTCAATTATTACATAAGAAGTTACTTGTAATTTTCGTTTCCTGCAAATCCTTTGTAATACCCAACAATATTTACACGTAGATTTCTAACACTTGATTATGGTCAATTAATATGCATTTTTACTTTTTAAATTATATAATTTGGTGTGAAAATTCCATCGAAAGGAAGAATCAGTATCTATCTATCCATATATATCAACAAATTAGTATTAATATCAAAGGAAATTCTATAAAGAAAATGTTGTGCGTCATAAAATATTATCAAATCTTTTTATTTGAAAAAAAAAAAGTGTTCTCTTTGAAACTCTTTCCCTAAAACTAATTCATTTTATGCAGATGAGCAGTTTTATACTCTCTCCGTACCAAAAAAGATGCAATATTTAATAATGTTGAAATTAGTTATATTGGCACTAGTTATACTGGATTATTTCTTATCTACGGCTTGATTTGGTGTATGAAAATATTGCATTTTAGGGGAAAACACTCCAGTTTTTATATTGTCAATTTTAGTCGTTAAGTAAGAATCATGTTTGATTGAGGAGTTTTGATTGCTATTAAATTATTTACTTATGTTTGTGGCAGTTTGCACACATCATATAAGTAGCCAAAAATCAAAATTGACGGGACAAAAATTATATTCCAGTTCTTAGATCTTTGGTTGTGGCCACTTTTTGGTCTCTTCCTAATTTGGTATTTAAAGACTAATTCAATTCATTAGGAGTACAATTAATTAGGTATGCTAACTTCTCACAACATTTGGATATAAAGGACAAAAAACGGTTTCTGTATTTATTTATTTGTTTATTATTATTTATTAGTATTATTTCCTTTTATATTGACAGGAAATGAGCGTTCAAAATCGAATGATTAGAGCTGAAGCATAATTCAATCGAGCTTACTATAATATTAAGCCAAGTCAAGTTCAAACTCAGCGCAACCCAATTTGTTATAGTATTGCGCCGGGTCCAATTAAGCTTTACTGAATTCAAGCCGAATTGAGTCGAACCGAGCTCAAATTAACTCTTTAATGTCTTATGCGGCATATAGTGCTATATAATTAGAAATAATTAATTCATAATAAATTAATCTATATAAGAAAAATATAAGTATATTATTTTAAATCGATAATTACATTCAAATTTGATAAAATTATAATCATTATTAGTTTAAATTCGAACTAATTCAAATGACACCAACTTAATATTGATCATAAAGCAAAAAAAAGAAAAATAAAATAAAGCAACAATATGTTATAAAGTTTTTATATAATATTAACTTTTAATATTTTAAATTTTATTTATACTTATTCTCCCCCAAAATGTCAAGCAAAATGATGCTAATGGCGAACTCCCTAACACACATCCGTCCTCTCACTTGCGCCGCCGCCACATCAGCACCACGGCTAGTTCCACAACCACGGGACCTCATTAAATGGGTCAAAACGGAAGGTGGGTTTGTTCACAAATATTTAAAAATAGCACAAGGTGGAGATTCCTTTGGCCTTGGATTAGTTGCTTCTGAAGATATACCAAAAGGGTCGGATATTATTGCCCTTCCTCAACATATTCCTCTCAAATTTTGGTCTGAAAATTCACTTGATGATGGTGCACATTCTTCTTTGATTAAATTAGCTCAACATGTTCCTGGTAAGCTGTTTTCTTTCTTCTTATATGCCCTTTTTATCATTATCTGCTAAGGGGTCGTTTGGTAGGGTGTATAAAAATAGTACTGAATAGGGTGTATTAATGTGGAGGTTGTTGGAAATTTGCCTTTGGCGGGAGTTGCGACCGGTTCGGTCCTCGGCCGTGGGTCGTGGGTCTTCGATATTATCTTTTTGGGCCGTAAAACTTTGCCGGAAGTACGCTTTGATCCCGTGTTTCGGATATGTACCGTTTGGACCGTAATTCTTTCGGATGTACGCTTGGTCCCCGAAGTTTCAAGATGTACGCTTTGGTCCCCGAAGTTTCTAGAACATCGAATTTCGACGGTCAAAAACGTAAATGCCAAGCACTCAATTCACCCATTTATTTTGGCCGAATTACTCCTCCTATAATGGCCAAATCCGTTGGTCTTTCTCCCATTTATGTTGGTGACTTTACTACCTCCATAATGGCCATTATTTGGCTATTATGGAGGCGCTTTTCAGCAAGAAAACAGTCCATCCCTCTCCTATATAAACACCCTCTTACACCATTGTTGAGCATAAGAGTTAACAAAAGAGATGCAAAGAAAACAAAGGCACGAAAATACACAACCAAAATACTTTTCTTCCTACAACTTCCAAGCATCATTTTTACTCAATATTCTTCACGGTAGCTCTTGAGTTTCCTTTGCTCAAGGGTTCCATTGTCGTTTTATCTTGGGAGACAAATTGTCCAGGACGTATAAAGGATACATACGGGGCAATATTGTCTTAAGGACATGAGTGCTACACTCGACTCAAAGAAAAACAATTTACATTTTTCCGTCTTTCTACAAAACTCGGAATTTCCAGCTTTTTACTTGTGTAACGATTGTAATTTTCAGATTTCTAGTTGAAGTATTGAATCTTTGTTTATCCTTTCGAATACTTGTAATAGTTAAATACTTTCCGTACTGCTTTATAAAGTACCATAGAGCAAAAATCTCCCAACATGTTATACCTGGATTAGCTATACTAAGATTGTTTTTTATCGACGGTGTGGTTTGTTGTATTAAATACTCCACATGCATTGCATAATTTCTAAATAGTCCTGAATAGGGCGTATAAAAATAGGAATAGTACTGGTATTGTTAATGATATGGTTTATTATGTATAAGAATAGTACTGAATAAATTGTATAAGTAATACTGGTATTAGTTGAACAACCAAACTCTTAGATTACTGAAAGCATGTAGTGCTTCTGGAAAGATTTTGTTGGACTTGCGAACAGAGTCCTACATTGGTAGTTGAAAAGAAAAAAGAAGCTATATATAAGGTGATATTAGGTGTAGGGATACACTTAATGGACTGAAGCCTTTTCAGAAAAAATGTTCAGGCTTGGCCCGAGTCCAACAATATCATACCCTGTCAGAGTATCTTTGTGTTAGTTTAGCCCAACGGCTAGTATCAGAGAATTATTCGGCGAGATAACTATACAGGTAGCAAAGTGGAGGCCCAACTTAGTGTCTTTTCCCGTCTGCAGGCCGACTTACTCCCATTAACCCTAGCTTTGAAGATGCATATACAAACAAAGAAAACCATAGACTTCGATAGTCATAAATATTTGATGATGTGGATGACATACAATTAACATCTAGATGACCTAATATTGTGATGGGTCAGGTAGAACATAGTTCGAGAGAGATTGTTCGGTGTGCGTGTAAAGTCCGACATTGGTATCGGAAAATAAAAAGAAGCTATATAGAAGTTGTAGAGATACTCTTAATGGTGTGAGAACTTTTGGGGAAAATCGTGTAGGCTTGGCCAAAGTGAACAGTATCACATCGTATTAAGAGTATTCTTGGGCTAGTTTAGCCCAACAGATTTTCCTTTTTATTCATCACATCAACAACAAACTAGTTGGGGTTCACTATATAGTCAATCAATTCCCCAGTGTCTAAGCCAATATTTTAGGAAGTTTTATAATAATTAGACTATTTTTTATGCTGACTGTGAGCTACATACCCCAACTGTCATCATTTATCCAGGCTAGGGACGTACTATGCTTTGTGAAGCTCACATAGGCGGAGTTAAAAGGATTTGCCTTTTTCTACTAGAGAAAATTCGTTGGTGTTATTGGTTATTTGATTAATGGATTAACTATGGTTGGTTTGTGTTGTGTGTTATACATTTGTATGAGCTGAGTATCTGATTCGGGGATATTTGAATATCAATTCTACTGATGGAACCTGGTAGACTATCGCACGCTCTGAGGGCTGCTTGTTTTACTTGGATTGTTACTCATGAAGCCTGTTTAACTCATGATAACTTGAAAAAAAGGGGCCTCAATATGTGTAGCAGATGTTTCCTATGTAAGGAGGCTAATGGGTCAGTGAATCATTTAATGCATCATTGCCCTTTCATTCAGCAAATTTGGATAATGTTCCTTGATATTTTTGGTGTCCAGTCGGTTATGCTAGGCAACATCAAACTGTCTTTCAACACTTGGTATGAGCAGTCTCTCGCAGATGGAAGCAAACACTATTGGAATGCAATTCTTAATTGCTTAGCTATTCAACCCCCATCCCCTAGATTATTTATTTCGGCATGAGATTACTTAGATTTTCACTGACAAATGCCAAACGTATCAGCCTTCAAACTTGAACCAAATGTCAAACCGAAGGATATTTTACTGCCTAATCCTATCTTATTTATCCCTCATCTATTCCAAAAGTCAAACTGCACCTTGCTATTTAGGGCTTGTAAGACTTTGAAAATATTTTCCTCCATGTATTTATCCTAAAAGGGAACAATATATACACCATATACATTGAAGGTAGAAGAATAAATCATGCCTAATCTTCCTAATCAATCCCTAATAATCTTCTACCTAATTAACGTAATATTCCTAATTAACATTTTACTACTTACCATATATAAAATGATACTACATTAATACATAATAATAATATTATTTACACAATATTCTAACACTCCCCCGCAGTCGAAGCTGGAGGGCGGTGAATGCTGAAATTGTCCCTAAATTCTTCAAATAATATCAGCGGAAGTCCTTTTGTGAAGATATCTGCGATTTGATGCCGCGTTGGGACATGTAGCACTCGCACTTGTCCGCGAGCCACCTTTTCACGTACAAAATGAATATCTAACTCAATATGTTTAGTGCGTTGATGGTGAATGAAATTCCCTGAGAGATAGTCTGCACTAACATTATCACAGTACAATATTGTTGCTGTCGGAATTGGGCAATGAAGTTCAAGTAACAGGTTCCTAATCCAACATGAGTCAGATACAACATTGGCCACAACACGATATTCTGCTTCAGCACTTGAGCGTGATACCGTAGCTTGCCTTTTTGAGGACCATGAGATTAAATTGTCACCAAGGAAGACGCAATACCCGGAGGTGGATCGTCTTGTGTCCGGACATCCTACCCAGTCTGCATCAGTGTAAGTGACAAGTTTGGAAACAGAGGACGGGTATAGATGTAATCCATACTCCAGAGTGCCCTGAATATATCGCACAATGCGTTTTAAAGCATGCATATGTTCCTTCATTGGATTATGCATGAATAGACACACTTGTTGCACTACATAGGTAATATCTAGCCTGGTGAATGTGAGATATTGTAAAGCTCCTGCTAGGTTGCGGTATAACGTTGGATCGACAAAGGGTTTGCTAGAGATGACACTCAATTTAGACTGTGTCGACCGGAGTTGCCGACGGTTTGCAGAAGGACATTCCAGCTCGTTCCACGATTTCTGATGCATACTTCTTCTGGGAGAGAAATAATCCACCTGTATGTCTTGTCACAGCAATTCCTAGAAAGTAGTGTAGTGGGCCAAGATCTTTTATAGCAAATTCAGAACTAAGCTGTGACTTGATACTCTTGCAAAGAGAGTCTGAAGATGCTGTTAGGATAATATCATCCACATATAGAAGAAGATAAGCAATATGATTACCCTGACGATAAATAAACAGAGAATTATCTGAACGGTTGTGCGAAAAACCCATGTGTGACAAAATCTGCAAACCACTTATACCAAGCCCTGGGGGCCTGCTTGAGGCCATATAATGATTTTTTGAGCAAACACACATGGTTGGGATATTTAGGATTTCTGTATCCCAACGGTTGGTGCATGTAGATAGTTTCATTGAGGTGTCCATGTAGGAAGACGTTTTTGACATCCAATTGATGAAGTGACCATCCTTTTGAGAGAGACAGGCTGAGAACTGTTCTGATAGTTGCTGGTTTGACCACTGGACTGAATGTCTCCCCGCAATATACACAACCTGATGTGTGTCTTCCCATCACCTACAAGACAGACTTTATGCCGCTCAAAAGTTTCATCAGATTTTTCTTTATGGCTGAAAATCCACATAGATCGAATTATATTAGCATTAGATGGACGAGGTACTAAATCCCATGTCCTATTTGTAATTAGAGCATGATTTTCATCATCCATGGCCATTTTCCAATTCGGATCTTTTAGAGCAGACATTGGGTTACGAGGTAAAGGTGATTTCGAGACCTGGGTGTGAAGACTATATTTGGTATTGGGTTTGACAATTTCATATTGACTACGGGTGACCGGACGATTAGTTGGACCAATGGATTGGACGCCACTGACCGAGGGGTGAGGAACCGATGGTCCAGTGGGCTGTGTTGCTGAGGCTGGAATTGGGCCGGTAGTTGTAGACTGGCCCAACCTGTTGGACCGGGCAGATGGTGAGGCAGTGGGAATAAGCCTCGGAACCGAAGGCCCAAGCTGCTGCATTGAAATGTCAGTCAGTTGGCCATCGAACTTTGGTCCAATGGGCCTGAATTATGGTTTCCAACACTAATAATGGGTACCGAGCTGTGAAAAAAATGTGTTAGATACGAAAGCTTATCATCATCCAAAAAATCATAGGTATGAGTCCCGGTGGCATGTATCTTAGCAAATGGAAAAATTGTTTCATCAAAGATTGCATGACGACTTATAAATATTCTTTTGGAAGAAATGTCGTAACATTGGTAACCACGATGATTCGTAGGATATCCCAAGAAAACACATGAAGTAGACCGGGCTTGGAGTTTTGTGATTGTGGTGGATGGAAAGAGGGGATAGCAAAGACAACCAAACACTCTTAAGTGATGATATGAGGACTCTCGTAATAAAACATTTTTAGAGGAGCTTGGTAAGATAGGTTTTTATGAGGAAGGATATTCAACAGGTAAGTGGCCATTTGGAGTGCATGATGCCAAAATACAGGGGGAAGTGAAGCATGAAAAAGAGATGTTCTAACAATATTGTTTATGGTTCTAATTTTGAGTTCCGCCTTTCCATTTTGTGATGAAGTATGAGGACAAGACAGACGAAAATTAAGACCATTTGTTTTGAAAAAATCCCAAAACTGTTTATTGTCAAACTCCATCCCATTGTCACATTGAATATTTTTGATATCACGTTCAAATTGAGTTCGGATTAATGCTCTAAATGTGAGAAAAGTGGAAAACACTTGTGATTTTTTCGACAAAGGGAATGTCCACAAATAATTAGAGTAGTCATCAAGTATGAGCAAATAACATCTATGACCAGAAAAACTCAAAACGGGTGATGTCCAAATATCACAATGTAAAATATCAAATGGCAAAAGGGTGCATGAAGTAGAGGAAATAAATGGCAACTTAACATGTTTACCAAGTGTGCAAGAATGACACTTATTTAGAGTCCGTGTTTGGGTACAAGAAATAAAATTATTTTCTTTAAGAGAGGCCAAAACAGCCTCTCCCGGGTGTCCCAAACGTTGGTGCCATAAAGATGGTGCTAAGCTGCAAAAACAGATGGAAACTTGGATTGTTGTGTTGACGGATTTATTGGATAGAGCTCCCCTTTGCTATCACATCTCATGAGAAGCTTCCCCATCTGAAAATCATGCACGGAAAAGCCAAAGGGGTCAAAACGAACAGATACCCAATTATCAGTTGTAAACTTTCTAACAGAGATCAAGTTTTTGATTAATTTTGGAGCATGAAAGACATTCTTTAAAATTAGTGGTGGGTTTGGTGGTGACAATTTGCTAGAACTATAACCTTTTATTGGAATTGAATGGCCATTTCCGACAAGTATTCCATTATCATTGCTCAAATTAAAATAGGAAGAGAGATTACCTTGGGAGGACGTCATATGAGACGTCGCTCCGGAGTCCATATACCAATTTGAATCCGGTGGATTAAGTCCAAGAGTGTGCATGGCGGACTCAATTTCCGTGGGGTGGGCCCCTGTTGAATGGGCCTCATGCCACTGGATCGGCTGAGGCCCACTGCCACTGCCTGTGTTAACAGACCCAGCGAAATGGGCCTGCTGGGCCTATTGCCGCCGCCTTCGCTAATTCACCGGAAAATATTGGGCGTTTTTGAGGCCGGCCGGTGGGCCTTTGGGGCCGCCCGGCCCACCTTCTGTCGGGGCCGGGCCGGGTGGTATAGCCCATGGCCACTTGCCACCGTTGAATTTCGCCGCCACCGACCACCACCCCCTCGCCACCGTGCTTCTTCGCCACTGTCCACCACCCCTGCCGCCGTGCTGCTGCCACTGTCCACCACCGGAGTTGGTGTTTCCGCCGCCACCGGAATTTCAGTGGCCTCCACCTTTGTGATTTTCGCGATTTCCACCCTTATTTTTATTGTTATTACATCTTTTTTGTCCCTTATTTTGTTGAAAAAGGTCAAAATAATTACGATCATTTGAAGAAGTGGCAATCATGACGGAATTTAAAGTAGTTGAGGCCTTTTTTACAAAGCCCGACTCTTCAAGCACAAGCATGGACCTTGCTTGATAAAATTGTGGTTGAGGATTACTTTGACGGATTAGAGTTCCCACGCCGCTATACGCATCGGTGAGACCGGCGACCAATTGTAAGACTAACCGGTTATTAGTAACCGGTGAACCAACGTTTCTTAATTGATCGGTCAACACTTTGAGTCGTTGACAATATGTAGAAACATTAGAAAAATCCGCCATGTCAATGGTTGAGAACTCTTGTTCCAATGTAACAGTGCGAGAGTTTTGGTTATCTTGAAAGATATCTCGGAAGCGTTCCCAAGCCGCCATGGATGTTGAATCCGGTTCCATTATCGTATGCAACAAGTCAGTGGAGATTGTTGCATAAATCCAACCAAGGACTTTGGCATCAAGTGTATCCCACAATTCCTTGTCTGCATCGTTTGTTACGTCTTTCCCCTTTCCATCTTTCGGAGGAATTATATGATGAAGAACTTTGTGAGCACGACAACATATTTTGAATAATTCTGCCCAAGTCGCATAATGAACGGTTTCCATTTCTAGTTTGATGGAAACATGTGTTTTGATGTTTGAGACAGCAAGGGTAGGGTGAAATGATGATTTGGTTTCAGACATAATTGGTTGTGATGAAAGATAATCAATAATGTAGTAAGAAAAAAAATATGAAAATTTTTCGGCCAACTAGGGTTCTAGGGAGGATGAGGACCGAAAATTTGGAAGAAAATAAAATTATTTTGGATCTTTCCTTAAGCTCTTGATACCATGTAAGACTTTAAAATATTTTCCTCCATGTATTCATCCTAAAAGGGAACAATATATACACCATATACATTGAAGGTAGAAGAGTAAATCATGCCTAATCTTCCTAATCAATCCCTAATAATCTTCTACCTAATTAACATAATATTCCTAATTAACATTTTACTACTTACCATATATAACATGATACTACATTAATACATAATAATAATATTATTTACACAATATTCTAACAGGACTGATAGTATTGAAGCTCCCACAAACTAACAAATCTGTTTTCTTTACAACCTAGCTGAATTCTGAAAGTCAAGGTGCTAATATGTGAAAATGTTAGTAAAGGTGTACCATAAATGGGTTACATTAGTGTAATTTCAGAACTAATTACTCATGACAGATATAACTGCGGAAATGGGAAGTGCCAGTAAGGGGGATACTGCAGCCCACATTAGCGGGAAGATTAGTTTATTGCACCCAAATGCCTCTCTAAGACAGTTCCATTTGATGCTGATGAGATTGGACCTATTCTTAGCAATAAATAAGGTATCTGCGGGTGATAAATTTTTAGTTGAACACTGTCAGTTGCACTCTAACAAAAGAGACAGATTAAGAAAAGGGGGATTTGAATATGCTTATCGTCCCATGCAATTCAGTTAGATATCCGTAATTGGTGATTGTATGGTGTTGGATTCAGTGATAACTTCTACAATACATTATAGAGTTGGCATATTCTTATATATACAGTTCTTTTCTTAGACGTTCTAATCTTGTCAGAGTAAAAAGAAAAAGAGAAAACTTCATGGGCGTGTTTGGTAAGAAGGAAAGTGTTTTTCATGGAAAATAAGTGGGTTTCTTACTTATTTTCTTTCGTTCGGTACGTAAACAACAACAACATACCCAGTGAAATCCTACAACGTGGGGTCTGGGAAGGGTTGAGTGTACGCAGACCTTACCTCTACCTTGGTAGGTAGAGCGGCTGTTTCCGGGAGACCCTCGGCTCAAGAAAAAACATAATCATAAGCAAAGCAAAGCAAGAGAAACAATCAACGTGTTCGGTACGTAAACAAAAAATATTATCCTAAAAGCAACAACAACAACATAACCAGTGTAATCCTACAAGTGGGGTCTGGGGAGGGTAAGATGTACGCAGACCTTACCTCTACCTTTGCGGTGGGGTTAGGGGTGTAGGATGGTGGGGATGGGGCTACAGGGGTGGGGGTGAACTGGTGAAGATGAGGTGTACTGGAGGGTGGGGAGGACACAATCAATGTGGATTGACACCCCTATGTTCTATTTGCTGGTTTCCAGCAGTTTTTACTGTTTTTTTTAACCATTGTACTGTTGTTGCTCACCTCTCTATTTTGCAAATCACTTTTACCATTTGCTCTTGCTATTCTGTTTCTATCCCTTTTAAAAAAAATTAGTCTCTTTCTCAAATTAGGTGGCTAAATGCTATACCATTGAAATTCCTTCTGATCTCTGTTAGGAATAGTCGTTATGTCTCAGTATAGATTGGTAACTAGATATTTCTAAATTAGGCTTTTGAGTATTTAACAAAAGGAGTAAAATGGAAACTTGGAGCATTTGGCAGAGGAGCTATGGGCTATGAAATTGGGTTTGAAGCTTCTGCAAGAGAGAGCAAAAAAAGGTTCTTTCTGGTGGCCATACATCAGCAATCTCCCGGAGACTTACACAGTGCCAATTTTCTTTCCTGCTGAGGATATAAAGAACTTGCAGTATGCCCCTCTTCTTTATCAGGTATTGCAGGGATATGCTGAATATGTTTTTCCAATGGAAGTAATACTTTAAGGGTGTGTTTGGTATGGAAATAACTCTGGATGTAAGCTATAAATGTTTCACTGATGTGAAACCTGTAAACATTTTCATTTGTCAGGTGAACAAACGATGTCGGTTTCTACTGGAATTTGAGAAACTTCTGAAGCATGAACTCGAGAATGTTAAACCCGATGATCATCCTTTTGGTGACCAAGATGTGGATTCATCTGCACACTAGGATGGGCTATGTCAGCTGTTTCATCTCGAGCATTTCGGTTGTATGGCAGTAAACGTCCTGATGGTACCCGCAGTAATGTTCCTATGATGCTTCCACTTATTGATATGTGCAACCACAGCTTTGATCCAAATGCTGAAATTGTACAGGAAGAAAAGAACGGCAATAGCAATATACTTGTAAAGGTATTTAACTGCTTGCATAACAACAACAACGTGCCCAGTGTAATTAACTGCTTGCATCTAAACTTGAAAATGTGCACCGATAAATTGGTTCTTCCTTTGTCATAGATGAAGGTGTTAGTTTGTTCCGTTCAATGTTCATGTATATCTCGTATTTTTTCTTAACAGGTGGTTGCAGGAAGGGAGATAAAGCAAAATGATCCGTTGCTACTCAACTATGGCTGTTTAAGTAGTGATCTTTTTCTTCTCGACTATGGATTTGTCATTCAATCAAACCCCTACGACTGCATTGAACTTAGATATGATGCTGCTCTTCTTGATGCTGCCAGTATGGCTGCAGGGGTTTCATCCCCAAACTTCTCTTCACCGTCCCCATGGCAGCAGCAGATTTTATCGCATTTAAATCTAGACGGTCAAAACTCTGATCTCAAGGTTTCAAGCTTTTCCTTCCCATTATTTCATCCTACACTATAAAGTTCTATCGTTTTTGAAACACTGTTATGCTTATGGTGAAACTACAGAATCATAGTGAATAGTGATAATCTCGGTCTTGAATCTATCAAGCCGATTAGTTTCTTTAGTCAAACTGATTCCTTTTGCTGGATTGTCTTAAAGGTGACACTAGGAGGTAGAGAGCTAGTAGAGGGCCGATTATTAGCAGCCTTGAGAGTGATCCTATCAAATGATGAAGACGCAGTGAAGCAGCACAACTTGGAGGCGCTCAATTCTTTGGCAGTCGAAGCCCCTCTGGGAATATCAACTGAAGTATCCGCGCTTCGCACCGTTGTCGCGTTGTGTGTTATCGCTCTCGGACACTTCCCGACGAAAATCATGGAGGACGAGTGGTTGCTTAAGCAAAATGTTTCTCCTACTACTGAGTTGGCTCTCCAGTTCAGAATACAAAAGAAGTCCCTCATTGTAGATGTTATGAGGGATCTTAGCAAGAGAGTAAAGTTACTTCTTGCCAAGGAATCAGCCCCATAAAAGAGCTAAAGGCATCACTTACCGAGGAGCTCATGTACTTTGCACATCATCTTTCTTTTTTTGATTACCATATTGTCCGGGTCAGCTTGCGGCTACCTTGACTAATTTCACGGTATACAGAGGTACCGGGTAACTCTGTTTGCCCATTTTTCTGTCATTTTGGCACGTCTTGTTCTTATACGTTCGCAAATTTTGGTGATTAATTATGGCATCTCTTTTTTATTAAAAAAAAATGACAAGGGAGAGTATAATGATCATGAATAAAATCTTTGATTTTGCTACTTTTCCTTCATCACTTATATATATTTAACGTATATATATTCTCACTTTAATTTGAAATGCTAAAGTTAAATTGTTTAGTTTCGTATAAACATCTAGTGCTGCCAAGTATTATCTCTAGTGTGTTATGCCCAAGCTGAAGAACCCTCCTGCTCTATCTAAACCTTCCCCCCTCCTTCCCCCCTCCCCCGGCAGGCCAAACAAAAATTACAAAAAGTAATCTAGAGGGGTCAGCTTGCTGGCAGGGAGTCAACTTTGCGGCCTTAGGGTCGCAAGTTCGATTCTCCTCTCCGGATATCGTCCTCCGGGGCACATACATGTGGTAAAGCCTGGGCGCTAAAAGCCGCGCGGCATGTTGCGCAGTGGGTTCGGTCTCCGTCAAGCCTTGTGGATGGGGCCTGTGGGGGGGTCAACTTTGTAGCATTGATCCGTTGGACGCAAGCAGACACTGATCATGTGTGCACATCCCGCGATTTACCTGGTGGTGGGGGTGCTGAAGGACCGGTCCCATCATCTCCAGGACGTCTGGGTAATACCAGTGAAGTAGTCAGGCGCAAGCCTGGAAACCTGGATTATCAAAAAAAAAAAAAAAAAAAATACAAAAAGTAAGTTCGGAGAAGGGCTTGTGCCTCGAGGGGTGTGTGATGTAGGAAGCCACAATTGATGCAAGCATCAATGATTGATTTCACAACTTGAATTCATGACTTCTATGGATCACATGAATACAACTTTACATATTACTAGGGCTGGCCAGTGGGCCGGGCTCGGGTCTGGCGGGCCGGGTCTGGCGGTGTCGGGGTCGGGCGGGACGGGAGAAGGGGCGGGGTCGGGTCCGGCGGGCTCGGCGGGCTCTGGCGGGGTCGGGTCTGGCGGGACTGGAGCAAGTCCCGTCCCGATCCCGATCCCGTCGGGCTCGGGTCGGGGCGGGCTCGGGTCGAGGTCGGGCTCGGCTCGGGATATGGCGGGTTTTTTTTTTTTTTTTTTTAAATAACATATGTATAAAAAAAACTCAATAAACAAAACAAGATAGTGTAATAAAAACATCCCAAGGTCAAGTTTTTGTGCCTCTTATATTATTTAATAGACATGTGATTTTTTTGTAATACAAATACAATTGTCTAAAATCTAAATTGCAACTTTGTGGTGTTGTCCAAAAGTTACAAATTACATAATAAAATTACAATTAAAAAAATTACATTCTCAAAAAAACCTGTTCTAATTGCTTGATGATTTCATGTGGTTCTTCGGTTGGAATTGGTATTTGTTGGTCAAATTGATCTACGTCGCTTCCACTACCTTCGGTTAAGATTTCGTTGTAGTTTTCATCATCTTCTTCGTTGATCTCCGGTTGACCGCACCTTCTCCGCTCCGCTCGTATCCAATCTCTGAATAATACGCAATTTTCAAGTCGTCTCCGCTAATGAGTGTCTGTGGTCTCCTATTTGATATCTCGCACTCGCAGAAAAAGCGCTTTCGAGCACGCGATTGACGACGCTTGAATGTTCAAAACATCTCGAGCCATCATTGAAAGTGTCGGAAAGGTCTTCTCATTCCCCTCCAAGATTTCAAAGTCTTCATGTCCATCTTCATTGATAACTTCTTGATACGGTACAGAACCCCAAAACAAAAATATCCAACTCGCTAATTTGGTTAGTAGTAGAGGTACGGCCGCACATTCTATTTCGAGGCTTTCAATACTAGCCGCAGAAACAAGATGTCTTTTGTGAGGTTGTGTTGAAGATGAAGAAGATGGTATGGAAGCCGGTAAGTTACTAGCATTTTCTTGTTGATAAAATCTATATATATTTTTGCATTGGTGTTCTACGCTAGACAATACTTCTTCTTTAGTTTGTTCAATAGGTGGTGGGTGATTTAGATTTTTGGGACTTGGAGGTGGTAGTACTTCTATACAATCGTAAATAGTTTCAATTAGTGATTTTGTACCGTCTATTTTAATAGTAGGATTTAATACAGAACCAATAATATAAATAGAGGGAATAGGAATAAAATATTTTTTTATTTTGAGAAACATTTTTTTAATAACTTTATAAGTCGGTTTTTCCATATATTCACTAAGTAATAAAAATATTAGAGTTATATAAAATAACATAGTTGAAATAGTAGGATAATATATACCGGAAAATTCTTTTGTTGCTTGAAAAAATTTCTCTAAAAATACAATAAGTTCGGAAATTTTTTCCCAATCACTATCTAAAATCATATCACCGGCTTTTTATTATGAGAGTTAAAAAATAAAGTTATAGGTAATTTATAGTCATAAGCAACAAGTAGTTGCTCGTATAAAGAATTCCACCTAGTGGATACTTCTTGTGGAATTTTTCTAAAAGGTAGTTGGCAATCATGACAAATTTTTTTATATTCTTTTCTACGTTGTACTTTATTACTTTTAAAAATAAAGTTTATAGCAAATTGTATTTTACTAAGAATGTCTTCAAAAAGTGATAGACCATCCTTTACAATTAAGTTATATATATGGCACGCGGATTTTATATGAAAATGGTCTGGAAAAGACGGAGTTAAACTATTTTTTAAAATTGTAATTGCGTAATTGTTACTAGAAGCGTTATCTAATGTAATAGTCATAATTTTATCGGTAATTCCGTAATAATCGCACACTTGATAAATATTTTCGCAATAAAAGTACCAGTGTGCCTATCATCTATATATCTATACGCTAAAATACGTTTTTGCATAGACCATTTATAATCTATCCAATGACAAGTTACGAGTTAAATAATCATGGCCGTTAGTACTACGACCTATATCAGACGTGATGGATACTTTGCCATTAAAATGATATAATGAAAAACGTAAATATTGTTGATATTCATGCGCGAATTTAAATACATCTCTCTTAACAGTTGATCTAGGAAAACCGTTAAAAGCAGGATTATATATATCTCTAATGTAATGAATAAAACCGGGAGATGAAGGAAATGAAAAAGGCAAACCCTCCACAACAACTAATTTTGATATTGCTTCCCTATCTCTATGTTTATTGTATTTAGAGCCTACAATTCCCCCCGTCATAGGGTTAATTTGACCATGTACTTGGTCCGGGACAGTATCAGTATGTGAACCTTGTCCCGATGGAGCGAGCGTTTGCGCACCCGGTTTTGAAGCCTGGTATTGGGCATACCTAGCTGGATGAGCACTTACTACGTGTCTAATTAAACCCCCCGTCCCACCGTGACCTTTTCCGCTTTTAAATTTTAAAACATTTTTACAAATTTTACATATGGCTACTTGATTCTCTACGTCCCTATCAAAAAATGTCCATGCATCTGATTTTAATGGTCGTTTTGCTGGACCTCGTCTCATACTAGGGGGAATATGAGGTATTTCAGTTGAAGGTGCACTAGTGGGTGTGTTGTCATCAACATTAGTGGGTATATCATCTAGATCATCGTCTAAATTAAAGTCTTCTTGAGTTCCAGAAAATAGCTCCTGGTCTAAATCTAATGGTATTGTAGGAAAATGTTGAGTATCAACAAAATCATCATGTGTAGGAATAAGATGACTAGAAGAAGTACCCTTGCCCTGGTTGCCCCTACTAGAAGAAGCACCCTTACCCTTACCCTTACCCTTAAACATACCTTTTAATCCTTCCATTTTAATTATGATAATAAATAAATAATTAAAGACAATAAAATTAAGTGATCTAAACTAAATAAACAGACAATAATAATTTAATGAAGGAACGAATGTACCAAACGCCGACGTAACGTCGACGTGTAATCGAGAGGTTGAAAATTGAAACTTTGCTCGATGGAAGATCCTCAAGCTAGTTGCCAACTTCACTACCAATTTCCAAATGAATAAATAAAATTGAATATTTAGCAAACAATGTAGAATTGTAGAGAGATATATTGAGAAATTAGAGAGATTGTAGGAAGATTTGTGAGAAAGATGAAGAGAAAATGAGTTATTTATAGTTGAAAAATTGGGTTAAAGTGTAAATATAATAACTTATGGGTTAAAAATAAATATTAAGGGGTAGGGTGTTGGGGGAGGGGGGGGGGCTAAAATGGCCGTTGCCAACGGCCATAATCTAAAATGGCCGTTGGTGCAACGGCCATTTTTGCAAAGGGCGAGGGCGGGGTCGGGGTCGGGGCGGGCTCGGGTCTCGCGGGCCTGGGGCGGGCTCGGGTCTCGCGGGACGAGACATCGTCCCGTCCCGAGTTCGAGTCCCGCCCCCGTAATTTTTTATTTTTTTTTGGGCGGGGTCGGGGCGGGACCGGGGCGGGCTCGGGTCGGGCTCGGGTCGGGCTGTCCCGGCCCACTGGCCAGCCCTACATATTACTCCATGACTCCTCCTTGACCCCACCCAAAAAGAAAATGAAAATTGGATATTGGCAGTGGAAAACAGAATAACCAATTCAGCAGAAATTAACCTCACCCCTCCATATTTATTTTTTGAAAACCGGTACTATTACCTCACCCCTCCATAATTGATCATATTGAACTTAATTCGAGGGAGAAGATTGTTGATTGTGTAAATAAAGTCTCATATTGATAGTTAAAAAGATTGAGAAGCAACATGTAAAATATATATACTCTGACGTAAGTCATTTTGGAGAAAACCGTGCAATCAGACATTATCATATCATATTAAACTTATGTTTGAATTGATTTAGCCCAACAATACACATGATGGACCACATCATAAAAAAATTAAATACATATAAAGCATATATAAATTATTTAGTAAAGGGACTATACAAGACTTGCTTGAGTAAATAAAACAACTAATCGGAGATCAAGAGTGTTTTAATTAAGGACTTTTTCGTCAAACCACATGAAGTATGCAAATGCTGAAGGATCATTGTGACAAAATATATATGCACTAAAAATATATTGGAGAATCAAAGTAATCGCATGTATGATCAAACTGTTTTTTTTTGTTGCTTGAATTATAATGTTAATGTTAATTAGTCTTAAAATATCATAATTAAACATTCATATTAAGGTCACACATTTGTATTGCTTAAAAGAAGTAACGAGTGTATTAGTATTACGCATGCACTGATGTATGCTTTATGTATTAATTTGGTGCATGTTTTTTAGGTTCTTGTCGGATCAACTGGTCAAAAACTGGTGAATTTCATCCATTTCTTATATATATTCTGGGTGGCTCTAAAATATGGTTCCATGTTAGATTTGTGGTTCCCTACTTACCAAAATAACAACGAACTTTCAAGTAGTAGTAGTAGTAGTAAAAGTAAAAGAGACAAAGATAATGGAAAAAGTCAGAATTTTGAACTCTTTATTCAGAGCCTTGTCACTTCTTGATAAGTCACGATCACAATAATGTTGAGTTACTACTCTCTCCATTTTTTTATTTTTAGTTTATATGTTTTTGTTTGGGTGAATATGAAATATAAGAATGTATAGAAGATTTTTGGATAGTATGATATCAAATTAGATATATGTATTTAAAATTTATGATTTAAAATATGTTAGGTAATTTCTATGTGTATCGTTCGGAATAAAATATGTTAAAAATTTATTTAATATAAAAAGGTTGATAATTTTTTAAAACATACTACGAAGGACAGTCCATTGCACGAGCTATTCTACATTCATGTAGGTTTGGTGAAGGCCGCACCCAAAGGAGTTGTTATGTAAGTAAAGGAGTTATGTAAGTAGCCTCCCGTGATGCAAGTATCCTTGTGATTCAATTACTTGAATTTATGAGTTATAAATAAGAGGTATTGTTATGATTTGAACTTTATGAATTCTAATTTTAGCATATCAAGATTAGATGTTAGTAAATGAATTTTAAATTTAATATTTATATATATTTAATAATTTTTTAATATAAATAATTTAATTCGACCAAATTCATACATCAGCTTCTAAATACGCTTTTATCTATTAAATCATACGAAAACGACTTTAGTATTGCTGAAAAACTTTTTATTATTAGAAGATAAAGTATTTTATATTTCCTCTCATCACTATCCACTAAGAAAAGAAGATTTATGAGTGTGCTTTGTCTTTTTTTTGTTTTAAAGGATAGAATAGTAGACAAATTAGTCATGAGATAGACGTAGACATGGTAGGAAAGTAATTTCTTGATTAATATTATTCCAAAGGTACAATATATATATATATATAATCATCTTATGCTTAAATAATGGAAGACTAATCTACCTTACCTAAATTATAAGATACTAATTACAAGATATTTACCCTATCAATTATCTTTAATGAATAATAGAGGTAATTATGGGATTGCCCCCATAATTACTCTAACAGTCCCCCGCAGTCTTAGCGGGAGGTTCTCGAATGTTGAGACTGTCCCAAAAATCATCAAAGAGTACGCGCGGAAGACCTTTTGTAAAGATGTCAGCAATCTGATAACGGGACGGCACATGGAGAACACAAACCTGACCACAAACAACTTTTTCTTGGACAAATAAGATATACATTTCAATATTTTTCGTGCGCTAATGCTGAACAGGATTTCCAGATAAGTAGATCGCACTCACGTTGTCACAATAGACCATTGTTGCTTTGTCAATCGGACAATGCAACTCCAACAGAAGATTTCAGAGCCAACATGATTCAACGACTACATTGGCTACCCCTCGATATTCCACCTCAGCACTTGACCGAGACAATGTGGACTGGCGTTTGGATGACCATGAAATGAGATTGTCACCCAAGAACACACAATAACCTGAAGTGGAACGACGTGTATCTGGGTAGCCACCCCAATCTGCATCTATGTATGCGGAAAGATTTGAGATGGAGGACTTATACAGATGAAGTCCAAAATAGAGAGTCCTCTGAATGTACCACATAATCCGTTTGAGAGCCCCAATATGTTCCTCCTTCGGATTATGCATGTGCGTGTTGAACCGCATAGGAAATATCTGGTCTCGTAAAAGTCAGATACTGCAAGGCCCCTGCAAGGCTACGGTAATGGGTAGGATCGTTGTACGGAGTTCTGACATCCTTATTCAATTTCGCCTTTGTGTCAACTAGAGTATGTGAGGGTTTGAAGGATGACATCCCTGCTTTGTCAATTATTTCTTCGGCATATTTCTTTTGACTGAGAAACAGGCCACCTGCGTATTGAGTGACAACAATGCCAAGAAAATAATTCAATGGACCCAAGTCCTTTATCACAAATTCTGCTACAAGAAGGGACATAATGGACTAACGAAGTGAAATGGATGATGATGTGAGAATAATATCATCGACATACAAAAGGATATATGCCATGTCGGCGCCTTTCCGATAAATGAACAATGAATGATCAGACTCGCTATGAGAGAATCCCAACTTGGAAACAAATCCCGCAAACCTGTTATACCATGCCCGAGGTGCTTGTTTCAAACCGTATAAGGATTTCTTTAATAGGCAAACATGATCTGGACGTGTATAATCTCGAAAATCCAACGGCTGATGCATGTACACTGTCTCCTATAAGTTTCTATGTAAGAATGCATTTTTAACATCTAACTGATGAATGGTCCAAGATTTGGAAAGAGCCAAGCTGAGACTAGTCCGGATAGTTGCTGGCTTTACCACTAGACTGAATGTTTCACCACAATCAACCCAACCTGCTGAGACCTGCCATCACCAACAAGACGAGCTTTGTATCTCGCAAAAGACCATCAGAATTCTTATGACAAAAACCCACATAGACCGAATGACATTCACATTAGACGGATGTGGTACTAATTCCCACATTTTATTTGTAATAAGAGCATTAAATTCATCTAGCATGACAGCTTTTCAATTCGGGTCGGATAAGGCAGCTTTGGGATTTTTTGGTAAAGGTGATGGTTGAACGGAGGATAGTAGGTTAAAATGATGTTTGGGCCGAAAAATCCCGTGCATGGCACGGGTTTCAATGGTCCGAGGATGTGCCGTCACTGGTTGGGTAGTAGGAGTCTCGGTACTAGGCTAGGCTCCGGAGTTGGTTTGTGGGTAAGGGCGTGATTGAGGTAGTAGTGGGCTGCCCTAATTGGGCCGACCTGCCACAGAAACGGGACTGGGCCGAACCATCGGTGACAAGGCAGTGGTCTCCGGTCCAGTCCCATTTAGTGGTTAGGTCGAATGTTGTTGGGTTGGTTGAACATGAGTTTGTTCATTAAGGTGGTTGTGTAAATTGAGATGTATTCCATTGTCCAGAAAATCATATGAAGGTGAGGATGCCATATGAGACTTCGCAAACGGGAATATAGACTCATCAAAACTCACATGACGACAGATAATTATTTTCCCATTCGTCAAATCATAACATTTATATCCCCTATGATTTTGTGGGTATCCCAAAAACACACAAGGAGTTGAACGAGTCTGCAACTTGTTAATGGAAGTAGAAGGAAACAAAGGATAACACAAACATCCAAACACCCTTAAATGTGTAAAATACGGGAAACGATGATATAACATTTGTGTAGGAGACACATTGGAAAGCAATTTACTAGGAAGAATATTTAAAATGTATGTAGCCATTTGAAGTGCATGGTGCCAAAACTTTGGTGGTATGGATGAATGCACAAGAATAGAGCGCATCATATTGTTAATCTTTCGAATTTTTCTTTCGGCTTTCCCATTTTGTGGTGAGGTATGGGGACACGAAAGACGCAAAGACATCCCATTTTGGTGACAAAAATCATTAAAATGAGTATTTATGAATCCCCCCCCCCCCCCATTTGTCACGTTGAAAATATTTAATGCTTTTGCCAAATTGAGTTTTGATAAAAACACTAAATTGCTTTAAAATGGTGTAGGTTTGTGATTTATGTCCTCATGGAAAAGTCCACAAAAAATTCGAATAATCATCTAGAATAAGCAGATAGTACTTATGACCTGCAGAACTCAAAACTGGTGATGTCCACAAATCATAATGCATAATATCAAATGGCATAAAAGTATGAGAACTAGAAGATGCAAAAAGAAGTTTAACATGTTTACCAAACACACAAGATTGGTGTGTGTTTGGTAAACAGAGGAGTCCAAAGGTTTATTACAAGAAAACAAATTATTCTTTCTAAAATTATTAAAAATTTGTGCTCCTGGGTTTCCCAATCGATTGTGCCATAGAGTAGGAGAAATGGCAGCAAATGTTGATGGTTTGTACATGCTATTTTTGGGAACAGATGTGATGGGATACATGTCCCCCGTGCTATTGTATCTCATAAGTGGCATCCCTGTCTGAAAATCCTTCACAGAAAAGCCAAATGGATCAAAATTTACCGAAATATTATTGTCAACTGTAAAACGTCTAACACAAATCAGGTTTTTAATTAGATTTGGTGGATGTAAGACGTTTTTCAAGTGTAATGGTGGGTGTGCATAGGGTAGTGTTACCTGACTAATACCACGAATTGAAATTTCCCGCCCACTGCCGACATCAATATTTTTATTATTGCTTATATTAAAATAAGACGAGAGATTACCTTGATATGCCGTCATGTGTGACGTAGCCCCTGTGTCCATATACCACGACTCATCGGGAACACTTAGATGCATGTTGTTCATGGCTTGTTCAATGTCCGTGGGTGCATAACAACAGAAGATGGTGCTTGAGTCGCAAACGCATGTTGTGGACGAGATCTAAGAATACCGGGTTAGCGATTTGAAGAGGGAGGAGGTCGGGCCAACGATGAGGTCGGATATGGGCATGGCGGGGCAGCCCACTGTGGAGCCCATGCCCACGGTAGATACTGCCCCCACTGAGTTCCTCCACTACCAGCCTGCCATTTCCCGGACTGGCCACTACCATCGGCAGGCTGGCCATCGCCCTTCCCCGTCCCTTTCCACCGTTATTTTTTCCTTTATTATTACGGTTTGAACCCCATTTTCACCACTATTAGAACGATTACCGTGGCCCCTTGAACCATAATTTTGGGGCTCCAAATCAGTGGAAGATGAGTTGGTGGAGACGAGAGCGGTTCCGACGGTGGTTACTCCTGAAGATGCGTGCTTTGCTTTCCGCATTTCCTCGAGAATTAACCTCGAACGGGCCTCATAAAAGGGAGGCAATGGATTGCTTTGCTGAATGAACGTAGCAACACCATCATATTGTTCGTTCAACCCCGTAATCAACTGAAGGACCAACCTTTGATTCGTCACGGGCGAACCAACGTTGGATAGTTGGTCCGCAAGTACCTTTAATTCTTGACAATAGGCTGAGATGTTGGAAAAGTCATCAAATTTAACAATTGTAAATTGGTGTTCAAGATAGACGGCCCTAGAAATTTTGTTATCTTGAAAAATGTATTATAACATTTCTCACGCTTGTTGAGCCGTAGAATTTGGTTCTAAGATGGTATGGAGAAGATCATTCGAAATTGTGTCATAAATCCATTGAAGGAATATAGCATCTAATCGAGACCATAATTTCTTGTCCATCGTAGTGGTCTCCGATGGTGATTCGGACGGGATGATATGGTCAATCACCTCGTAAGAGCGACAGTGAATTTTGAAGAGTTCTGCCCAAGAAGTATACTGCCCTTTCTCCATTTCAAGAGTTATAGAGATAAAGTTCTTGACGTTATTAACGGCAAGAGCGGGATGAAAAGTTTTTTTTTTGCCATTGGTCCACAAGAAATCAAACTAGAGAATGAAAGAAGTAGTGTTTGATGTGAAAAAACCCTTAGGGTTTCGGAGAGAAGCTAGCCGGGGGGGGGGGGGTTGAGAAGGTGGCTAGGGTTTTGCTAGGGTAAGAGATGGTTTAGGGTTTTTTTGTTTGGCCTGTTGGCCGAAATTGATAAGAAAGAGAGTGAGAAAATTGTGTAGAGGGAGAATGAATTAGGGCTAAGGATCTTAGACTCTTGATATCATGTAGGAAAGTAATTCCTTGATTAATATTCTCCCAAAGGTACAATATATATACAATCATCTTATGCTTGAATAATGGAAGACTAATCTACCTTATCTAAATTATAAGATACTAATTACAATTATACTAATTATAAGATATTTACCTACCTTATCAATTATCTTTCATGAGTAATAGAGGTAATTATGGGATGTGCGACCAGCACGAGAATAACATATCGCCCATAGTTCTGGCATTTTTCCTATTGGCATCTAACGTGGCACTAATACGTTAATCTCATCTACTTGATGTCACCTTTTTTCGGCTTTTTGCTATAAACAAAATTAGAAATTAATGACAGATAAATTTTATAAATATATAGTAATATTTGTTGCTAATTTTTATTAGTACTGGATTAGCAATAATTTATTAAAAATTGTTAGCTATGAACTATTAGGTGATGGATTAGCTACGTAACTAATTTTTTTATGGTGATTTTGGAATTCTGAATTTCACACTAACCATATAATCTTATCTTTAATCCTCCTTCTAGAAACACTACTCACTCTTACTTGTAATAATGTCATCATCCGTTGCTTTCTATATTATATATGATTTAAGTTCAGTAGTATTTGTCCAAAAGTTACACGTGTATAAGTGCACCTGGTTTAATTTCTTTCAATTGATGATTACGGTACAATTTTGTTAGTGGTTGTATTTAGAAATTGGGAAAAATTAATTTAAATAGCCGTTCAACAGTCGATAAGTACATAATATATGTGTATAATGAGTTAAGGATGAATTATTTATCATTTCAATGATAACATGTAAAGTTTTAAATGGATATTCCAAAAATATTATAGTTAAATATATGGTGAAAACTCTATCCCTTTAATAATTTATAAGTTATGTGAGGATTATAATATAAGGATTAATAATGTAGATTATTCCATAATAGAAACTCAAAGGACGCTTATACAACAAGCCCCAACCACATTAATAAATATGTTCAATATATATAATTATAAGGAAGGAGGGAAACCAAAGTATTTGAAAGAAAATGAACAAATTGTTCTTGTTGACTCAATTCAATAATGAAAACTCAAAGGACTGTTATCGAGTCTGCAAAGGAATAGTTCAAAAATGATAGGGAATAAAGACTTGAGATATATTAATTTTAGTAGGTAAGTAAGCAAGTGTACATTGATGTTCATAACAATTGGGGAATTGTTAAATATTCAATAATGCAAACTCGAGGAACACTAGTATCACAATAGAAGAGTCCGCAAATGAAGAAGTTCAGTACTATTATTACTATTTCATTGACTTTCATCTTTATATGTTTTTATTTGCTGCCTACCATTATCAACTACCGTCACATATATTTACTAATATTAACTATTACTATCGTCGTCTATCATTATTGACTATTACCATCCTAATCCATAACCACTAGTCTACCACTACATCCAATCACCTCAGTCGGTCGTTACTATTAACCATTTACAATCTAACCATCATTTACAATCATCACCATCAATTACCACAACAACAATAGTGATTGATTACCGACATCACTAATATATATCGACAACCACTATTATTAGTGATCACCATCTCTATTTAGCTATCACTATCATTCACCATAATTACCAGCTACTGCGCTACCGTCAACCACCATTATTAACTACTATTCTCAGTAGCCATTGCAACTTTTACTATCCACAACCACCACCATTAGCTATCATCATCCCCCCCCCCCCTTGTTCGTATCCACAACTATCATCATTAGCTATCTCTATCGCCAGTAACCATATAATTTCTCTACAATACTTTGTCGATAGAGTAGTAGATCAATAAATATTCTATTTGAATTTTATCTTTATTAAATTTTAAGTAAAGATTGATTTCATATATTCAGATGTTGCGAGAACAAATAGCCTTAATTATTTAGTATTCAGTTATTATATCTTAATATGCAGATGTGTATTCAGATTCAAATGTGTTATACATAATATGATATACATCTTAATATCTAGATATGTAATTATATTTAAACATCTTAATCTTAATAAAAACAAACGGACCTAAAACAATAAACCGGATCCACATTAATACATACATTTTCAATAAAAGGGAAGGAGGGAAACTAATAAAACAAAAGGGCATTTGAAGGTAAATAAAAAACTTATTCTTGTTGACTCAATTCAATAATGGAATCTCAAAGGACTATTATCACAATGGAAGAGTCTGCAATGGAATAGTTCAAAAAAATTATATGGAATAAAGACTTGAGATATAATTAATAGACTTGAAAGGTACAAAAGTTTTAGTAGGTAAGTAAGCAAGTGTACATTAATGTTCACGACAATTGGTATATTATTAAAAGGATTCAATAATGCAAAATCTAGGAAGACTATTATTACAATAGAAGAGTGCTATTATGTGTGAAGGAGGTACAAAGGTTAGTTTCAAGATCCTTGGCCATTTTCCAAATATCCCTCTTGATAACCAATTGAGCTGCCCAAGCGGACAAGAAGAGTGCATAAATGACTGAGTTTAGTATAAATGATAGGGACAAAGTATTTCACATATCGATATCATTAAATTAATAAATTAAACAAGTTTCTAGCATCATGTAGCAACAAGACAGCCAGCCAAAAATGATGTAATTGCACTTGCATATATGTTAGGTAAATTAGTACTATCATTTCTAAAAAAACTTCCACTTGAAATTTTTATTTATTGTGTTAGTCAATTTTGCCACACTGCTCCTAGCAGAACTTTACTTGAGTAGTTTCTTTGAAAGTTGTTTGGATTTGGCATTTAAATCGATTGGGAGTATTTTGTACTCTTTTGAAATTTCACTCGTAAAATCATAACTCCCTCCGACGTTTCAATATCTAATACTGTTTGACTAGATACAAAATTAAAAAAAATATATGTGGCATGCACACTTTCTTTTTTGGTATATTCCAACTCCCAATAAAATGTCATATTTTTATATTTAAAAATAATCTAGATTTGAAAATTACATTTATTATTAATGAGATGATTAATAGCCACACAAATGTATAAAATTGATTATAGACCACAAATTTTAAGTCTTTCATTTTTTCTTAAACTTCATGTCCAGTCAAACAATGTTACATAAAATGAAACAGAGGGATACTACTTCCCCGTCTCAATTTATGAGTCTCAATACTTGGGCATGAGATTTAAAATGAAACTTTTGAAATTTGTGATATAAAACATATCATATCATTTTTGTAGTTACAGGACTTCTAAAATTTGTGGTGTCATAACATTTGTGTAACATTAAAAGCTTGTCACCAAAGTCAAAAAGTGAAATTTAAGTTAAATTAATTTTAAAAAAAAAAAAAAATATTTTTCAAACGAACAAAAAAAATTACACTTAATTAAGACTCACAAGTTACGTAGATCCAAAGAGAAAAATAAAGTAAAAATGTAAGAGGACATCAACTTGGATAATGCAACAAAGAACCATTCATAGTACTCTAGTAATTATATATTTGAATAATTCAATTTTGAGATGCTCTATATATTTATCAGAAAAAAATTGAGATCCAGTCATGGATGTCAGACATGACAGGACCAAACTTGTTTGGTCCGGTCAGTCTAGTCAGGCAAGGTCACGAGTTCGATCCCCTGCATAAACCTTTTTGGTTGAGCCTGTCACACATGACTTGCCAAGTGTGATTAATCGGCTGACGTGGTTTGCAGGCTATTGCGTCGGTCCGGGGTTTACCTTGTGCGCACTCGAGAGAGTAGCGGCTGCGGGTTCCTTCGTAAAAAAAAAAAGGCAGAACATTCGCAATTTTTAGTCCTTTCATTAATTTGAGAATATATAAAGACGTGTTAATTATCACTCTATTCCTTTATGAAAGAAAATGTAGGCATATTAATAAATTTAAAGTATTAACATTAAGAAGCAATGCAGGTCATTGTCTACACTAAAGTGTAAATTGAGCATCTAAAAATAGGTACGCGACCAATTACAATCCTTAAATTACACTGATATGTTGTAAAAAGAATATAATGTTTTAAATTTAAATCTATAGAATTAAGGTTGGAATCATAGCGGTGGATTGGATAGGATTCTTATCCGCGTCCTGAATCAGAGATCTCGAGATCGAGCTGACATGAAAAAAAATTCTAGTAAGGAAGCGTTTTTCCTTTAATAGGTCTTACGCGACGCGAATCCAAATTAGTCATGAAATCAATATGAGAATGGTGGAGAATGTAGCGTACGAGTTTGAGTGAATTCAGTAGCTTTGATCCAAATCTTGTATTTATCTTAAAAAATTATTGAATACGTACAAAGTATTAAATTAGAACTCGATAATCTAAAAGAACTAAAATCTCGAACTCATAAGCTTCAAACCCTTACTCTAACTTTAATTATACGAGTATCATACACCAGATAAAAACCAAAAACAAAGAAGATCGAATTAATGCATAGCATATTCCATAATAAATGAAATGCAAAGGCTGCACATTAGTTATTTGATCCATTCAATTTTGAGTTGCTATTCTCTTTTAGTATTGAGCCAAGAGCCCAAGACTCTTCCAATCTTTGTATTGCCACATACGACCTTGAGCCGACTTGGAATTATTCCAAGTCTTTTTTTCCTCCTCATCAATATTTGTAAACCATATATCCCAGTTAATATTCATTGTACCAAAGAAAAGTAGCAACTTATATAAAGAGAAAAATAAGAATATTTTTTGTTCTGCATGGAAGTCTCTACTAAAAATATATGGTGTGCAGAACTTTTCCTACTTTTCCAATGCATGTGCAGTCGACTAATTATCTATGTTTCTTCAGTAATTACATTATTGTGAGAAAATGATAAAAAGATGAGAAAAGTTCTTTTTTTTTTTTTGGAAATTTCTTGGTGTTTACTTGCTATATAATATTTGTGGTCCTCACTCTATAATTCTAGACCCTAACATTTATTCCTAAGTGAATAAGTGATAAATTATAGTATATGTAGAAGATACATGTTGTGTATTTGTTGATTATCATTAAGTGAAAAATTATATAGAGAAAAGACACATGTTATGTAGTTATCGATGTAGTGAGATTCTAAGTCAGGTGAGTAAATATTTTATTCCCAAGTGATAAATTATATATGTAGTAGATTTATGTTATGTATCCATTGATTATAATAATTAAGTGGTAAATTATATGTGTATGAAGAGACACGTGCTATATATTTATTGATTTAGTGTAATTATTAAGTATATATAAATATTTAATTCCTAAGCAATAAATTATATATGTAGAAGATTTATGTTATGTATCCATTGGTTATCATAATTAAGTGATAACTTATATATGTATTAAAAATACATGTTTAGGGAAATTGCTTGGTGTTTACTTGCTATCTTTGTGGTCCTTGTTCTACTTCTAAGACCCTAAACTCATTCCTCACTGATAAATTATATATGTAGAAGATACATGCTATGCATTTATTGGTTATTATAGTTAAGTGACAAATTATATATGTATTTATTGACTTAATATAAACACTTATACGTATGAATAAATATTTTATTATAAGTGATAAATTATATATGTAGAAGATATACGTTGTGTATTTATTATATATGTATAAAAGGCATCTGATATATATTTATTGATTTAGTGTAAATACTAAATATGAGTAAGTGAATGCTAAGCTGGAGGTTTGGAGACAGACTCTGGAGCCTAAAGGGTTTAAGCTGAGTAGGACCAAGACATAATACTTGGAGTGCGAGTTCAGCAACGGGAGCGAGCTTGAGACATGCGAGGAGGTGGGGCTTGGTACTCAGGTCACTCCGAGAAAGAAAGCTTCAAGTACCTCGGGTCTATTATCCAAGGGAATGGAGAGATTGATGAAGATGTCACACATCGTATTGGGAAAAGATGGATGAAATGAAGACTTGCATCTGGAGTCTTGTGCGACAAAAAAGTGCCACCAAAACTTAAAGGCAAGTTTTATAGGGTGGACCAACTATGTTGTATGGGGCGGAGTGCTGGACAGTCAAGACGTCGCACATCCAAAAGATGAGAGTAGCGGAAATGAGATGCTGAGATGGATGTGTGGGCATACAAGGAGGGATATGATTAGAAATGAGGATATTCATGACAGAGTGGGAGTGGCCTCGGTTGAGGATAAAATGCGGGAAGCGAGGCTGAGATGGTTTGGGCATGTGCAGAGGAGAGACACAAATGCCCCAGTACGGAGGCGTGAGAGGTTGGCTATGGACGGGTTCAAGAGGGGTAGAGGTAGGCCGAAGAAATATTGGGGAGAGGTGATTAGACGGGATATGACACAAGTGCAACTTACTGATGACATGACCTTAGATAGAGGGTTGTGGAGGACACGAATTAGGGTAGAAGGGTAGTAGGTAGTCGAGCATAATCCTACTTACGCTTACAGACAGGTAGCTGTAGTGTTATTATTGTAGGTCTGCTTAGCATATCGTACGAATATGTGTAGTACTGCTTTATAGGCCCCTGTAGTTCGATTTATATTGCTATGTGTTAGTTACTGTTTTTTTTAGAATGCGCTATCAGTGCGTATTCGCATTTGATACAAACATTTTTATATTGCTGTAAATTGCTTTAAATTTTCTTTGCTTTAAATTTTCTTGACCGGACCTGACTGTTTTCTCTTGTTTTTGCTTGTGCATATGATTGTCTTGAACCGAGGGTCTCTCGGAAACAACCGCTCTATCTAATAAGGTAGATGTAAGGTCTGTGTACAATCTACCCTCCCAACGGTGTGGAATTTCACTGGGCATGTTGTTGTTGTTACTAAATATGAGTAAGTATTTTTTTTCTTCTTAAAGTACATTAGTTACGAGAGGTTCTAAATTAAGGATGAATTATTTGATGTTGACACGTAATGGGAGGTGCCTAATTAAACAACTATAATGTGTTCAATCGATTGAACTCAACGGAGAAATATATCTCCATTAATTTGGGCAGCAGTTAATTTGGTGATGAAATACAAATTTGGATGTAAAAAAAAAAGACTTCAATTGACATTTTCTGCAAAGGGATAAATACTATAGAGATTCAGCAAGAAACTAATAGTATACATTTTTAAGACTAGGTGTATTTTTTAAAGATTGAATAACACCTTTTCGTAAAGTATTATATCTTGTCCAAAAACATATATTTCAAAGTGTGAATTACTACAAATTAAAAGCTTCAAAGACTGATAGTGTGGTTGTTCGTTGGTAGTGAATATGGTAATTGTAAAAGGTCACCTTCGTATAAAAACTTTTAAGTGAACAACGTTTTAATGATTTACAAATTTATAAAATTTGAGTGAATCAGATATACTCATAGCAAATAAGTAATTATAAGAAGAAACAAACATGAATACATTCAATAGGCTGAAATCTGATTGATCCAAATTCAGACCTCCACTAAACAAAGCAAATGGACTTATGACTAAGTCGCTAAATCATGTGATTTACCTATGGAAAACCTAGTATATTATTATTATTTTTTGTGATCTTTATAATTAGTATCCTCATTATAAAATGTGCTTTAATGTTCCATTATTCCTAGCCACTAGGAACAGTCTAACCAAATGTAGATCACTCGGTTGGGGGTTGGATCTAGTCTAATTATTAAAGTCAATCACATTAATTTCGTGAGTGAACACAAAAAGATTCTTTGATGTTAATTAATTAGTCATACTTGTCCCTATTCTAGTTCTTGGGAAGAAACAGAGACCATTTTTACAACAAAAAAAAAAAATCGATTATATTCACAAATGAAATATTAATTCTACTAGTCTTAACTATCATTGTGGATTAAAAAGCTATATTTTGGCTAGGAACTTAGTTGCTTCACCTAATGTATTAGAGGTTATGTTCCTTTATGATTTCATACGTACTATATAAATACTATATATTTCAATTTCTTTCTTTTAGTTTTATCTCTTGGCGGGAAAACTAAAAAGAAAAAGAAGCCATTTTAGTTGGTCGTTAGTACTCAGGGGCAGATTTAGAGGTTGATTACAGATTTACGTGAACTCAGTAATTTTTTTCCTAAACCATGTATAAATATTAAGAAATCAACTAAATATCTATAAATTTCGACTGCTTACTTAATTATTATTATAGTATAATTAATTTGAAATTGTTGTAGAACCCATAAATCTGCTTCTATTAGTACTTGATCTTATGTTACACATTTAATATTTGACATGAGTTTAATTTTACTCCACAATCGTAATTGCATGTGCACACTACAAGAAAGAAGTCCTTTAGCCAGGGTAATTCGATGTTAAGAGTCAATAACGACCGGAGAAAATTTGATCGTCACCGGTCGTTAAAGCCTTGAAGTTAAAGTTAACGACCGAATTTCAATCCGGTCTTTAAAAGAACATTTAATGACAACATAGATTCCGGACATTAAATGTCCGTTTTAGCGAGCGGATTTTCCCTTCTCTAAATTGTTATCCCGTTGTTAAAAATCTTAACAACAATAACTAATTCGACTAGTAAAAATACTTTTAACGACCAAATTTTCCATCGCTTATGGCCATTTAAATATTTGATATTATACAAAAAATGATACTACTGAAAATAATAATTATTTCATACACATTCGAAAAAAATACTAAATAACTAATATTCTTATAAAACTTCATTGTTAATACAAAGAACTAATTAAAAAAAGATATACCATATCCAAGTTGAATGAAATCATCTTTATCAACTCGTAAAAAGAGAAAAGTTGCAGCATATATACATAAGATATGTCTTTAAACCACCCCTAACGAAATAAAAGGCCGTAAAAAAACAAGTTTATGTCACTTTAGTAACAACGAATAAATTCCTAAACAAGAAACATAAGACCTCAATATATTTACCAAAAAGGATGCAAAATAATAAAGTTTCTAAAAAAGCACGTGAACAATAATTTATATATCTAACGGATAGTCCAACAAAATTAGATGATTTCCAAAAATAAAGATAGAATCTGCTTTTGATGTACTCAGATTGAAAAATAAGCTGAAGGAAAAAGAAGCTGCATTTATTTCAATAGAGATGAAATTTAAGTTTGAACTGCTGAACGAAAGAGAAGTTTGAAATAATAATCTTAACAGAGCAGGTGAAGAGCAGCAAGCTCTGGTTAACCAATTAAGTTCCAAATCTGCGATTTAAAACAATCAAGAGAAGCGATGGCCAAGTTAATTTTTCAGAGAGAAAATTGAAGTTGCTTTGTGGGGCAAATTGATGATGTTACTGAAGGAAATATTCTTTCTTGGGCCTAACTCAAACCCAAAAACTAGCTTATAGGGTGAGGATTGTCCAAGTCCATATAAGGAGTCCATGTTCCCATTCCATTTCCGATGTGAGACTCTTAATACTCTCCCGCACCTCGTTAACTAGAACGTGGACAATATAATTTGGAGTCCATGTTCCCATTCCATTTTCGATGTGGGACTCTTAACACTCCACCGCAAGTCCAGACCTTGTTAACTGGAGCGTGAACAATATAATTTGGGGGCCGGCATCGGTGAACAAAGAATTGAAATGGGTTTGACTCTGATACCATGAAGGAAATATTCTTCCTTGGGCCTAACTCAACCCCAAAAGCTAGCTTGTAGGGTGAGAATTATACAAGTTCATATAAGGAGTCCATGTTCCCATTCCATTTTCGATGTGGGACTCTTAGCAGTTACGAACCCATATAGCAACCTAGTGTAGGAAATTGATTCATTGATTAATTTCATTCCAATAGTACAATATATATACAATCATAATATGCATGTCTTATGGAAGATTAATCTATCTTACCTAAAATATAAGATGCTAATTCTAATCATCCTAATTAATGAGATATTACAAAATATTACAATATCAATTATGAATAATGAATGGAGGTAATTATGGGATTATTCCATAATTACTCTAACAATCCCCCATAGTCTTAGCGGGAGGTTCTCGTATGCTGATATTGTCCTTGAAATTATCAAAAAGTACGTGTGGAAGACCTTTTGTGAAGATGTCAGCAATCTGATAACGGGACGGTACATGGAGAACCCAGACTTGTCCACGGGCAACTTTTTCGCGGACAAATAAGATATCTATTTCAATGTGTTTTGTGTGTTGATGCTGAACAGGATTGCCGGATAAGTACATCGCACTCACATTGTCGCAATAGACCACTGTTGTCTTTTTAATCGGACAATGTAGCTCCAACAGTATATTACGAAGCCAACATGATTCAGCAACCACATTGGCTACCCCTCGGTAATCTGCAACACTCGACCAAGATAGTGTGGATTGTCGTTTGGACGACCAGGAGATGAGATTGTCCCCCAAGAACACACAATAACCGAAATTGGAAAGACGTGTGTCCGGGAAGCCACCCTAATCGGCATTTGTGTAGGCTGAAAGATGCGAGATGGAGGACTTATACAGATGTAGGCCGAAATAGAGAGTACCCTTAACATACCGCATAATCCTTTTGATAGCCCTCATATGTTCGTCCTTCGGATCATGCATGTGTAAACAAACTTGCTGAACCGCATAGGAAATATCTAGTCTTGTGAAAGTCAGATACTGCAAGGCTTCTGCGAGGCTGTTATAATGTGTAGGATCACTGTATGGAGTTCCGACAGCGTTACTCAATTTTGCCCTAGTGTCAACTGAAGTATGTGACGGTTTGCAGGAAGACATCCATGCTTTGTCAATTATTTCTTCGGCATATTTCTTTTGACTAAGAAACAGACCACATGTATATTGGGTGATGGCAATGCCAAGAAAATAATTCAACGAACCCAAGTCCTTCATTACAAATTCTGCCGCAAGAAGGGACATAATAGACTGGCGAAGTGAAGTGGATGATGCTGTGAAACTAATATCATCGACATATAGAAGTATATATGCCATGTTAGCGCCCTTCCGATAAATGAACAACGACTGATCAGACTTTCTGTGAGAGAACCCCAACTTGGAAACAAATCCTGCAAATCGATTATACCATGCCCTAGGAGCTTGTTTCAAACCATATAAGGATTTCTTCAACAGGCAAACATGATCTGGACGGGAATAGTCTCGGAAACCCAACGGCTGATGCATGTATATTGTTTCCTATAAGTGTCCATGTAAGAATGCATTTTAACATACAACTGATGAATGGACAAAGATTTGGAAAAAGCCAGGCTGAGAAAAGTCCTGATAGTTGCTGGCCCTGCTGCTAGTGGTTGTTTGACCCCCCGTTTTTACCATTGTTGTTGCGATTTTCAGTTCCACCCGAACCAGAATTTTGAGTTGTAAAATCCGCAGAATATGAGTTGGTGGAGACGAGGACTGTTCCGGCAGTGGCTGCCCCCGAGGCAGTTTGCTTCGCTTTGCGGGTTTCTTCGAGAACTAATCTCGAACGAGCCTCATAAAATGGAGGCAACAAATTACTTTGTTGAATGAACGTAGCAACCCATCATAATGTTCATTCCGCAATTAATTAAAGAACCAACCGTTGATTCGTCACCGGTGCACCAACGTTGGATAGTTGGTCGGCAAACATTTTCAACTCTTGACAATAGGTGAAAACGTTTGAAAAATCATCCAACTTGACGTTGGTGAATTGGTTTTCAAGATTGAGCTAATTATTCTAACAGATACACATATTTTAGTATTTATCCCACGATAAGGCTGTTATACATACTAATCTCTTCCAGAAAACAGACTTAATGATACCAAGGAAATTAGCATTTAAAAAAACACAATATATTTCTAGGACACCACAAAAGAAAAAATAAACTAGATGAAATCATACCGTGTAAGCCCAGAATTGGACAAAATCAGGCGTTTCACAAAACAATCATAGTTAAAATAGCAGAAACTTACCTTAACGAGAAGGAAATTCAAAGAATGTGTCCGAATATTACAGTCACTGCGACCAGACCTGTAAAACGCAGGCGAGGATGAGCAGTAAGAAGAGAAGACTGATTTTTTTTTTAAAAAAAAATGGACTGTATTCTAAGTTAAAACATAGAGACGCTGATATCCATTTAAAGAGCTAGAACGTACGATTGATTTTCCTTTAAGAAAGATAGCGCCCTTTATTATTATTATTATTATTAACGACTGGACATTAATCTTTTTAACGTCTGGACATGATTCCGCCTTGAGTATTAAACTGAAAATTGATTTTTAACGACCAGAAAAAATGTGTCGCTAAAAATACAATTTTAACGATTGGATTCATATTCCTTCGTTAAGAGTTGGTCGTTAAAAGTCTATTTTCTTGTAGTGGCATGACTTATAGTCTTGCAAGTTAATGCTATTATCATGATGAAGAAGAAGAAGAGGAGAAAGAAAAGGTAAATAGTGGTAGAAAAATTATGCAATTGTTATGATAATGTATCCGGTCGCAAATATTAATTAGTCATTCTTCTAAATTAAATCTATTTTAAAATATTTGATGTTTAGACAAATATAAGGTCGTTTATTATGTTTCTTCAAATTTACCTTACTGTTCTAATTAATAAAGTATTAATTAAGTTAGACAATAAAACTTTAAAGACTGTTATCATTAAAGTCCAATAATGTACGTCACTATCATTATTTACTAAACTATAGTACAAATTAAATGTTTTCTTATTCTAAAAGTGGCCGGTGGAAGTTGACTTACCATTTACTTTGAAATAATTGTGTCAAATGACTAAGCATAAAAGTAGTAAACTAACCGTGTGGACAATGACTTATAAGACTTAATTTTTGTTGCGTTGTTAAAGATCAGAAGTTAAAACGTTTTTATATTAAAAATAATATTATTTTAAGAACTTAAATATGAGATCTCTAATTAAGAAAAATGAGGCACCCGTTATCATTCCACTATAATCTTTAATTATGAATTCATATAATTACTTGCGAAAATGGGACGCAGCGCAACATTGGTGAATTTATTGGTTATAACCAATTTAACTGAGGAAATATTGGTTGTTGTTTGCATTAAAAATTACAGTCTAATCATTAACATATATTTGTTGTTGGAAAATTAAGAAAATACAACGAAAGAAATAGCAACTACTTACACACAGTTACTAAGTATTGTTAAGAATAAACATTTATATTAATACATTAATTTTTATTAATCATCTCGTTTAAAATTAAAATAGTTAAAAAAAAATATTTTATTGAATTATTTATATCTTAAATATGTTCACTAACATACGATTTAGACTTTATTTGTGGGCCAACCATGGAAAAAGATTGTTTGATAACGAGTTCAATTATTCTCTTTTCCCCACTTTATTTACTTAACTGCAATTTTAAAATTTGTTTGAGAATAACTAATTAAAAGAAATAATGTTGACTATTACAACTACATTAACAACATCATATCCAGAGTAATCCACAAGGTGTATTTAAAGAGGGTAGAGTGTATGCAGACCTTATCCCTATCTCGTGGAGATAGAAATGTTATTTCCAAAAGACTCTCGGCTCAAGTAACGCATCATAAAGTAATTCATAAATGTTAACTATTCTCAAACGAATGTTAATTATTCTCAAACAAATTAAATAACATTGAATGGATACAAGTAAAACAATTTCTTAATCTAATCTAAACAGGATTAGCAAAAATGAGGAGAAAAACATGATTAAATAACATCATAAAAAAATGTATCCTCTCTACAGGACCATGTAGCAGACACGTTAATCAATTGTTAGTAAAATTTTCTTCCCCTCCCATTGACTTTTTTTTTTTTTTTTTTTTTTTTTTTTGTCATTTTTGGAATGAGACACATGCACCTTTCTGTAATTATAAAGTCAAAACTCCCGACCTACTAAGATCCAGCAGGATGATCAAGTTTAATGATATCTATTAACAATAATAATTATTCAAAATATTAAACAACTTCTTAGTCTATTTAATTAGTATACTTCTCTTCCTCTTTTTTTTGTGGCGGGACTGAATAAGTTGTGCTTTCCTTTTTATGAAGTCATTCCAAATTATATTCGCAAGAAGCAAAATAAAATCATTAAAATGACTAATATAAAATAAGACAATCATATATAGCAGAATTGTCACTAACCAATCATTAATGCCCCAGCTAATCATTAGTAGACGAATAATAGAGTTTGAAGAATGAATCTAAGTTCTCAGCGTTGATTGCGTAGAGAATACTTATATCGCTTGTAAAATAATTACAAATATAGAATTATCAATTGATAATTTGGCATTCTAAGTGAAATCTAATGATTAATAAAGAGAGAATCATGATATCGCATGTTTACGTTTTAACGGACAAAACACTAGGTGATTTATCATCATCAATTAAAACCTTGTTAAGATAGAGTTACCCTTCACATGTCTTAATGGTAGAGGTAACATGTATCTCATATTGTTGGGAGTATAATAAATACTTGGAAAATTAGTAAATACATTTAAGTTGGCCGAAACATCACAATTATAAAAACAAGTATCACTTGATAATTTTTGGTATAGAATAGTGCTTTAAAAAAATATCTTTTTTTTTATTTCTTAATTTATGTGGTATACGTTTCTTTTTAGCTTATTTAAAAAATGAGTATCATATTTTCTTATCTAAAATAAATTTAATTTATATTTTCCATTTTGTATTTAATTTAATAATTTATAATAAAATAAATATCAATAGTTATTTTTAAATTTTTTAAAAAAACTCTCTTTCTTAAACTCCAATTCAATCAAAACATTCCATTTAAATTGAAGCAGACAAAGTAATTAACTTGATTTACAAAGTAAATTTTATAATACGGATAGCGTAAAAGTATTGACATTATCAATTGTGTATAACTAAAAAAATATGATGTAGTGTATGAAGTTGTTTTTCTGTTATCCAAAAATTTTCTTAGAAATGAATCCTATTTTACATAAATTTAAATATAATCGGACTCAAACACTGAATATTGAATGAAAAATTAAAAAAAACGTATAACTTAAAGATAAACAAAGAAAGAAAACAAAAAATAGATATTGATAACTTTAAGGGATAGGAAAGAACAAAGAAAGCTACAGAGATGATGATGTTGGAACTTGGAGCCGAGGTCGACCGACGTGAGTACGACACGCCTCTTGTGTACTTTCGCATCCGCGGTTTTACTTTTTAAGCTATCACGCACAATCCATCCAAAAATAGACTATACTAGAAACAAATAAATTAAAGTAAGAATTTATTTTATATAAACTATAGTAAACTGATATTTTCATATTATTTACATATTTAATTTGTTACAGTAAAATACTTATTATTTATTTTAACTTAACATTTAGAGCCGAGTATCTTTCATAAATAACTTTTCTATCTTTGTAAGATAGGAATAAAAATGCGTACCCTCTAACTTTCTTAAACTTTATCTATGAAATTATACTTAATATGATATTATTATTTTTTTGATTTTTTTTAATTTAGTTACTTTAGCTAATTTTTGGCTAAATTGATCAATTTAGTAGTTAAAAATAAATATAAGTATTTGAAAATTGATTGCGATTCATATTTATGACATGTATTGTCCACTTGAATCTAGATTCGTACGATTTGTTTTTCGGGCTTTGTCATATCGAGTTGCAAACATGTACCATGTGAATTTACGTTATACTCTATAAAGCTCTTCATTTACAAAATATCATCATATTTGCGTCATATTCTTTAAAAGTATATTATTTTTTTAAAAGTATAATATAAATATAATATATTTTAAAAAAATTCAAGCTGATCTAATATCCATGCTCGGAAACTAAGCTCATAAATTATTATTGTTAGTGCCTTTGGGGTTAAGGGAGTTTCGTGGGTGGGCATATGTTTTCTATTTAAAGGCCGTAGACAAATTCCAAACTTCAGAAATTCTTCTCTCTTCCATTCTTGTCCTATCATTTTCTCACATTATATCACTCAAAACTTTTCCATTGCCTTTTTCAACAATTCTTCATTATATACATATTAACTCTTATATTTCCTTTTGAAGAACTTTTCTGAATTTTCTTTAAAAAAAAACAAAAAAGAAAAAAATGGTTTGTATGGTTTCTCGTACAGGAAGGCAATTACAGAGGTACAATAAAGGCCGCCGCCTTGTTGTTGGGTAGGTTTTTTATTATTTTTTTACTTGTGTTTATGTCCCAAAAAATAAAAAAGAATGAGAAAATTAGTAACTCTGTTAATTTTTATTTTTTGCAGATGTATTCCATATAGATTTACAAGAAATGGTGAATTTGAGGTGCTTGTAGTTAGTTCACAAAAAGGTCATGCAATGATGTTTCCCAAGGTACATATATGATCATTGAGTATTTTAATTTATATTTCAAAGTTTTTTTTCCTTTTAATTTCAGTAACATAAAATGCGAATTTGCAGGGAGGATGGGAAATAGATGAATCTGTGGAAGAAGCAGCTTCTCGTGAATCCCTTGAAGAAGCTGGTGTTCTTGGCATTGTTCAGGTAAATATAATATATTTATCTTTATTCAAGGTGCAATAATAAATTTTACTAGAAATGGACTTTTAAAGAATAAAATACTCATCCGTCTCAATTTATATAATAATATTTGACTAGTATATATATATGCATGCAATTTAACTAAGAAAGATTAATTTTTTAAACTTGGGGTCTAAACAACGTCATATAATTTGTGGTTATAAATTAGCTCATAAAATTAAATAGAATGCCTTAAGTAAATATGACATTTTTGGATAGTTTTAAAAAAGGAAAGGAAAGTATAACACGTGAATCAAAAAAAGGAGGAATAATATTTCTGGAACTTGTGGTCAACATGCCCTAACAGTTATACCATGATATGTCATAACAGTTATGTGATTAGTAAAAAAACTTTGAAGATGAAATAAAAAAAATTGAGTTAAATTATTTTAGAATATAATTTATTTTTAAACATACTAATAAGAAAATAATGTTATATACGAATGCAATAGATAGATAAGAGTATTAGTTGTTAAATGGATATAATTTAATTTGTTGGAGAAATCTTTAACAATTTTTGTTTAAATTTTTTCCAGTGTGAATTAGGAAAATGGAGATTCAAGAGCAAGAGTCAAGGCATCTATCATGAAGGCCACATGTTTCCATTGCTTGTTACTGAACAACTTTCTCTTTGGCCTGAACGAAATCTCAGAAAAAGAGCATGGGTAAGTACTTATATATTTGGGGCAAAAAAGTTATTGTAGAAAAATCAAGATTCAATTTTTGGTTGTTAAAGACTGATATGTGGCTAAACAACAAAAATTGAAATAATTCTATTTAAAGTTAAATTAGCGATATATTATCAACAAAAATTGTTAGGGCTGAAGTTGGGCAAGTCAAGATCATCTGAATTAATAGATGAGTTAATGGTCAACCTTGCCCAAAGTTTATTTGGGCTAAGATGAGTTAAATGATGAATCATAACTCAACTTGCCCGACTTCTACAAATTTCAAACTTACCTTCTATGATGTTATTTTATTTTGTATGATATTTAATTTTTTCATATAATTATTTTAAAAATAAGAATAGTATTTTAAAGAATTTTCTCATATTTTATAAAAGCAAAAATAAATATATAAAATAGTGGGTGGGAGGGCGAGGGGGGTAGGGGGTGAGGGGTGAGTAAGAAAAGTTTCTCATTTTTTATAATTTTTTTGTATAAATAAAATAAATATATAAAATAAAAACTTCGGTTGAGGGGTGGAGAGGGGGTTGAGGGGGTAAGCAAATTTGAGGAGGGGGTAAGTGGATGGGGTAGGTTGTGGGGGAGGAGGTAAGAAATTTTTTCATATATTATATAAATATTTTATAAAAGTAAAAAATAATATGAAATATGAATTCGAGAATGGGGTAGGGGGCAATGGGGGTGGGTTGTTGAAGGGGTGGTGGGAGGTAAGAAAAAATTTCATATTAGAAATTTGAAAATGGGGTAAGGGGCAAGTGGTGTTGGGTAGGGCGGGAGGTGAGGGTTGATGGGGTAGGTAGGGTAGAGGTAGGTAGGGGTGGAAGGTTAGGGGGTGGGGGTGGAGTAAGTAAGGTAGGGGCAGAGATGTGAGGGAGGTTCAGTGTTTGGGTGGGAATTGGTGTAAGGGAGGGGGTAAGGTGGATGGATAGTGTGATGAGTGGTTGGGGTGCGTTAGTGTATTTTTGTTATTCCAAAATAATAAAGGAATTTTTTAAATAATTATTTTTAAATAAAATTTTTAATCTAGAGTGGAGCTCTAATGATTAAGATTGAACATTTTCGTGGGTCAAATTTTAGCATCATCATGAGTTCATTTGAGCTGATGATTTATGATGGATCAACTTGGGCTAGCCCAAACCAATCAATAATTAAAACCTCTTCTTGCCCGAACTCATGAAACATTGGTCGGGTTGGGGCAGTCATTTGGGCTTGGGCTAATTTTGCCTATGAGCAATTTAGCAACAGATTAACGTCGAATTTATGGAACATCAGGATTTAAAATTGAAGAATTAACTTAATTTACTGTCATCAGGATTTAAAAATTAAAGAATTAACTTAATTAAGTAAACACCCATCCAATCGCTTAGGACTAAAAATAGTCATCAGATGAATAATATGTGTATAATCGTGTTTAATCAACATATAATCTAATGTATAATGTGTAGTAAAAAGAAACAGTGAAAGGGGTAGTAAAAAGAATAACAGTGAATTCAGCCGGCTACCTATATCACATTTAATTTTGAGTAGCTAAGTCACTAATAATTTTATTTAATTGTATTGTGCAGATGACTGTGGAGGAAGCAAGTGAAGCTTGTCAACAATGGTGGATGAAAGACGCACTTGATAGATTAGTTAATAGGCTGAATACATCAGATCTTAACAAAGAATCCCTTCTTTCAAGTTCTCAGCTAGAAAACAAAATAATTCATTTTCTTTAGGATTTTGTAAATAGATCTATAGAGGAAAAAATAATAGAAGTCTGATGATCTTCATAAATTAGTGTTGGATGGTTAAAGGGCTTCCATAACTGTACCATTATTGTATCATTATCAGTATCACTTAATAATTCAAAGTTAACATATTAATTATAAGTCATAAAGTTAGTGAAAATGTCACAAACATGATATAAGATTCATATAACGAATGTGAATATATAACCATCATATCCGAAAGTGAGTCGAGAGCATTTAAACTGCAACTTAAAATAAGAACTTAAACATAAAAATAGTGAGACAAGAAGTAAGATATAAAACATCTAAGATAACCCCCACGAGAAAAGTGGACGGCTCACCTCAGATTAAAATTGTGAGGATAATCAGTTGAACGAGATTCAAGCCGGGGAAATGGTGGAATTTGTTAACGGTGTAAAAGGAATAGCCTTGAATTTTGAGAATGAGAATGTAGGGATTGTTGTCTTTGGTAGTGATACTGCTATTAAAGAAGGAGATCTTGTCAAGCGCACTGAATCTATTGTGGATGTTTTTGCGGGAAAGGCTATGCTAGGGAGCAAATAAGACGACGTTGAGAACTCTGACTAGTAGCACTATGCCTCTACCTTCCTTGTCTATCTAACACATAACTGGATGAAGATCGGACCACTAATTGCGCACCTCTGTAGAAGACCCGGATAGAATAACTCTTGCTTCCACCTGAAAATTCGTCAAAAGACCTGAAAGTGTGAGTTTTTTTGTACTTCACTAGCAGTTTTGGCAACTTATTATAACATGCTACCCGTCTGGTAGTGTCAACAATGTATAAAGATGTCATATAACTCAATCCATTAATCAATCTCGTGATTTTCTCCTCTTCATTTGGAACCTAGGAAGGTTGTGTTAGAATTTGCCCTGAAATTTTTACTTTATTTGAATTTTATTATAATTGTGTTTTACTTTAAAAATGATACTTGATGGAAAATATTTTCTTTGTAGAAAAGGACTCTACCATATTTATCCTATTCTTGGAGGAGAAGTTTTGGACTTCTATAAATAGAATATATTTTCTTCTCATACACAACACAATAGCATTCACAATGTAGTCGTTTTGAGTGTTTCGTTTAGGGAGAGATTTTTCTTTCAATAGATTTTTATGCTTTTATATTAGGTTTCTCATATGTAGGTCAATTGACAAAATCATATTATAATATTATTGTCTTTGTTTCTGATTTATCATCATTCAAGGTTTGCAATTGTTAGCTTCCACAGATTGCATACTAGACAAAATTAAATATTGAATTGCTCAACTTCACATTAGAGCACATTTTCGCCTACAAGATAGAAGTTTTGCCATGAATATCTCCATGAATTGTGCCCAAGTGAAGGGTGGGAGTATAGCCAACATGTTCTTCTTGTAATTCTTCATGTAGAATTGTATTAATCTCCCTTGGAGAGTTTTTCTCATTAATACAAATATATATAATGTGTACAATGTTGAATCCTAATGGAATATGGATCCTATATTTACCATAGTTATGATCATATATTTATCATAATTATACACTACTATTAATTACAAAATATATGGTGAATATATGGTAATATTCACTAATACACCCCTTAAGTCGGAGCGGAGTAGGCCGGACGCTGAGACTGGATCTGAAGTCGATGAACAACTGCCGAGGAATCCCCTTTGTGAAAATATCTGCATATTGATACGAAGAAGGCACATGTAACACCTTAACATGACCTATAGCAACCTTCTCACAAACAAATGTATATCCATCTCAATGTGCTTGGTTCTCTGATGCTGAACCGGGTTATGAGATATGTAGACCGCAGATATGTTATCACAGTAAACCATAGAAGCCTTACGTAAGGGACACTTAAGCTCTAAAATGAGGTTTCGGAGCCAGCAGATCTCAGCTACAACATTTGCAATGCCTCTATACTTTGCTTCTGCACTCGATCGGGAGAGTGTAGCTTGCCTCTTGGCAGACCACGATATAATATTGTCACCTAAGAACACACAGTAACCGGATGTGGAACATCGCGTGTCTGGACAGCCTGGCCAATCGACGTCCGTGTATGATATCAGCCTGGTCGGTGCAGAGCGGTAGAGATGTAATTCAGAATCAAGAGTGTCCTTAACGTATCAAATGATACATTTAAGAGTTGTAAAGTGAGGCTCCCTGGGGGCATGTATGAATAAACAAACCTGCTGAACAACATATGCAATGTTAGGCCTGGTGAATGTAAGATACTGAAGTGCACCTGCAAGACTCCTATAGAGAGTGGGATCGGACACCGGATCCCCTTCAGCAGCACTGAGTTTCGACTTCGAGTCGACCGGAGTAGGCATGATTTTGCAATTCACCATTTTTAGCCCTGTACACAATTTCTTCCGCATACTTACACTGACATAGGAACATGCTATCTGCAGATCTAGTCACAAAAATCCCCAAGAAGTAACTCAACTTTCCTAAGTCAGTCATAGCGAATTCGAATTTAAGCAGCTGAATGATCTCATTTTTCAACACATCAGAAGAGGAAGTCAGAACAATATCATCCACATATAATAACAAATATGCAATGTCACTACCTCGATGAAAAATGAAAAATGAATAATGAATAATGAATGGTCACATCTACTGCATACGAACCCAAAACATGGCGGTTGGTGCATGTAAACTATTTCTTTTAAATCTCCATGTAAGAACGCATTTTTCACATCAAGCTAATGAATCGGCCAGTTCTTACCCATACCTATGCTCAAAACAGTGCAAATAGTAGCCGGTTTGACCATCGGACTGAAGGTGAGCCATAATCAATACCCCTCTTGCTGCCCTGTGCCATTTGCCATAAGTATGGCCTTGTGGCGTTCAAGATCACCACTATCTCTAAACTTATGATGAAAGAGCCACATACAACGAATCACATTCACTCCCTCGGCCTCGGAACAAGATCCCACGGGCGCTGAGTGGTAAGCGCATCAAACTCGTCACGCATGGCCGCATTCCAATTCAGGTCGAGTTTGGCTAGTTTTGGGTTTTTAGGTATTGGTGATATGAATTGTGTGGATAGGTTAAAGTGGACTTTGGGTTTGGAAATCCTGTGTTTGGCATGAGTTTCCATTTGGTGTGTGGGTACGGGAGCGGGAAAGTGGGTCTCGGGTCGTGGGGCTGTGGTAGTAGGTGGGGAGGGGTTCGATGGGATTTGGCAGTGTGGTGTGAGGCTGGGCAATGGGTGGCGGGATATTTCGGGGGTATGCATGTCAGGGGGCAGGGTGACGGTATATTACAGGGTGGTTGGGTGTAGCTGGGGGGAGGGGCAGACAGTGGCGGGGGGGGGAGGCAGACAGTGATGGGTGGTATGGTGTGGTGGCAATGGTAGGTTGTGGCGGGATGGGTGTTCGGATGGCTGAAGATTGCAGATTTTGTAGTGCATTTTGGAGTAGAGGGGAGGTGTTCGAGTCATCAAGGAAACCGTAATTAGTGACTCAATTTTTTTGGATGTTGTCGAGCGGGAAGACGTACTCAACAAACGTGACATGGCGTGAGATTAAGATTTTGTCTGTGGATATCTCATAGCGCAAGTATCACATATGGTTTGACAGGAAATCGAGAAAGACGCACGGAGTAGAGCAAGGTGCTAATTTGTGAGGGACCGTGGAGACCAGATTTAGGTAATAAAGACAACCAAAAATTCGAAGATGATTATAGGAAGGAATCCGATAGAAGAGAATTTCAGTGGGTATCCGATTTTGAATCGTACGATAGGTAAGATGTTAAGAATCTGTTATACCATTTTTAATGCATAAACCCAAAAGGTATGGGGGGATATGCATGAAAAATAAGGGTACGAATCATATTATTAATGATGCAGAGAATTCTTTCGGCTTTACCATTTTGAGGGGAAGTATGGGGGCAGGAGAAACGGAAAACCATGCCATTAGCCGCACAAAAATTATGAAAAGGAGAGTTATTGAACTCACGACCATTATCACATTGAAACGTTTTGATGTCTTTTTCAAATTGTGTTTTAACCAATGTACGAAATTCGAGAAATTTGGAGTAGACTTGAGACTTAAGTTTAAGCGGATAGACCCAAAGGAAGTGAGAGAAGTCATCCAATAATACCAAATAATATTTATGACCTATGTTGCTGGTTATAGAAGATGTCCTATGTTGCTGGTTATAGAAGATGTCCATAAATCTGCATGAATAATATCAAAGGGAGAGAAAGTAATACTCGAAGAAAACGTAAATGGAAGTCAACATAGTTTCCCCAGATGATAAGAGGAGCAACTATGGGCAATGTTCCCTTTATTACATTGAATTAACTTGTGGTTTCTAAGAAAATAAAAAAACATGGGCTCTGGGATGTCTAAGTCTACTATGCCATGTTGATGAGGTGATGTCAGCTAGAGATGTGGGAGAATTGACACTGGCAGTGGATGTGGATATGAAAGGATAGAGACCCCCCTCACTATTGCATCTTGTAAGAAGTTTCCCCGTACGTAGGTCCGTTATAGAAAAACTAAATGAGTCAAAATTAATTGATATATAATTATTGGTGGCAAATTTTCTGACAGAGATTAGGTTCTTGATAATGTTAGGGGCATATAAGACGTTATTAAGGGAGAGGTGGGGATGCGGTGGTGAGGTTAGTGTGTGGCCAAACACTTGTATTGGAATGGGATGACCATTTTCGACCATAATAAATTGAGGAGTATTTAGATTGAGCAGGTGAGGAAGATTACCAGAATTGTTCGTGAGGTGAGACGTGGCGCCCGTATCCATATACCAATTTTTATTGGGTTGTTGGTGTTTTAATGTGCTGAAGGCCTGCTGTTGGGCCGCTGCTGGCTGGATCGAGTAAGACGCCGATGCCCAGGTGCCTAGGTTGGGCCACTGCCCTGGGCCGGCCCAAGTCGGATAATTGGTGGGTGTTGAGGAAGCGGAAGCGGGAGAAGTTGTGTGGGCCACGGATGACTCCATTAGGACTGCCAAAAAATAGAGAAGTAAGAGAGGGGGGTTCGGGATATATATATATATATATATATATATATATATAAGGTGTATATAGGCAGTATCAACCGTATACGAGTGTATAGTAAATAACAGAGAAGTGTGTATAGATATAAAAAAATTATACTACCACCGAGACACAAACGGAGCACAAAGTTTCGAAGGCGATAACAATGTGAGGAACTTTTAACAAAGTGGAACCTCAAAGGAATCAAGAAAGAAGAAGCTAAAAGGAATTTTGTGTAAGCGTGAGGGGTTAAAAAATTGAGTGGGCAATAAAGGAACACACTTTATGGTCTAAAAAAAGGAAGGGATCAACGTCTCCGCACGAGGGAATCCTATGTTTCTATGTGAGATTTATGAAACAGTAATAACAGTAGTACTAGTACTAGTAGTAACTAACTAAGATATGAAGTTCTTTTCCTCTTGAATTATGAATGGCGAAAGGTAAGAGAGAAAGTTTCAAAGTTTTGAGTTTTGAGGAGAGTAGAACGAGTTAGGGTTATTTTGGCTTCTCATATAACGTAGAATTATATTAATCTCTTTTGGAGAGTTTTTCTTATTAATACAAATATATATAGTGTGTACAATGTTGAATTCTAATGCAATAAGGATCATATATTGCCATAATTAGAATCCTATATTTATCATAGTTATACACTATTATTAATTACAAGATATAATTATCATATATTACTATTATTTAACTATAAGTATCAAGAAAATCACTTTTAAGCATTCTCACAATAGACTTGATACGAGTATTTGAAGTTGAAAATAGTCGGTTGCTATGTTAGATAAAACTCATAAAAGTGCTGATCAAACTATTTCTTTTTTTAAAATATAACAAAAATACCCTTAAAATTATTTACCAGAGATATAGTTGAATAATATCTTTATGAGGTGAGGGGATAACAACAAAAATGAAACTACGAGAGAACTAAAATAGGGGCAAATCAAAGGCACTTCGGGATTGGGCATGGACGAGCCTTGACCAGATCTCCTCCGCTCCAATTTGTTTGAAGGTTAATCAATTTGGGGAGTTAAATAGTTTTTCTTTGACTATGATTTTTTCAGCTCTTTTAATATATTGTGAATTATGCAGAATTATAGGACTTTTTATGTAATTTTTTAAATATGTAATTTTTATTATAAATTATTTAAATAATTTGTTTAAAATTATGTTAAAAAAAAGTTGTTCGACTCCTATCAAGCTTCAAATAAATTGGGGAGGAAGGAGTATTTCGGGAATTACAAAGATATCAAGATAATTGTTTTTTGTTAAACCCAAAATGTTTATAAGTTAAATCCTCCTCCCGGATTTTATTCTCTCCAGCTTGATGAAACAGTAGTTAGATGAGTTGTGAATAGTAGTACTTAAACAGGTCACTTTTTGCAATGGGAATAATTTTTATTCTGAAATTTTGTCCAAAGTTTTGATTTTTATAAAAACAATAATTATAATCAAGTTGAGTGATTTTATTATAAATCCAAATAATGTGTACAATTCATTCTTCCAAACCTGCTAGAATACCAGCCCCACTGTCAGGGGGCCATGGCCGGGACCAATGGGCCTGCGGCCCACTGCCACCTTGCCGAGCACCGCCACCACTGTTCTGGCCACCCCCACCACCGCTGGAACCACTATGATTGTCACCGCGATTTTTGCCATTATTTTTCAGATTTTTCTTGCCTCCACCGTGAGCACGGTTTTGGCTCGAATTATCAACAAAACCTTGAGAATTAGTGAAGAACGTCATCATGACCACGAGACTAGCGCCGGTAGCCGCCTTTTTTGCCAAACCGGCTTCTTCTAACGTGAGCATCGAACGGGCTTGATAAAAAGGTGGAAGTGGATTACTTTGACGGAGGAGAGTCCCCACGCCATTATAGGCCTCAGATAGGCCTGTAACCATTTGCAGACCAAGACGATTATTGGTAACGGGCGCTCCAACGTTATGGAGTTGGTCTGACAATTCCTTGAGCCGTTTACAATAAGCTAAAACATTCGGAAAATCTTCCATGCGGACTTGGAAAAATTCCTGCTCAAGGGTGACAACGCAGGAATGTTGGTTATCTTGAAATATATCACGCAATCTATTCCATGTCGCCATAGCCGTAGTGTCCGACTCAATAATTGTTTTGTAAAAGGTCGGTAGAAATTGTGGAATAAATCCACTGAAGGACAGTAGCATCAAGAGTAATCCATAACTGAGGATCCTCCGCGGGAGTAGGGGTAGCATGAGGAATTATGTGATGGAGAACTTGATGGGAGATGGCGTGAATTTTGAACAATTCCGCCCACGTTGCGTATTGGACATTTTCCATCTCAAGAATAATAGGGATGTGGTTCTTGATGTTGAAAACAGTAAGGGCAGGATGATATATGTTCTTAGACATAACGAAAGAACAATATATGAGGAAGGGATTTGGAAAATATTTGGAAGAGAAGAGAAAAGACGGTCACAGAATCCGAGGTGGTGGCTCGAACGTCACGTTGGCCGAGAGGAGCGGAAGTTGTGGGAGAAGGAGGTATGAAAAACCTAGACTTCTTATACCATGACAGAATAATCCATTGATTATTTTCATTAATGAATAAGTATATATATAATTTACAATTTCCATAATATGGAAAATCTAATTCTATTCTACTCTCAAAACCCTATTCTATTTGTACAAAAATTCTACAATTATGGTAAGTGTACAATATGAAGTAATTACAACAATATACTGTCCATATTCCTGGAATATACACGATCTCGGTTTCCTCATATACCGTGTATAAAGGTTCTATTTATAGTAAATGGCCGAATCTACTGTTTCCTATTTTGATAAAAAAACATCAAATATGCCATGCATGGCAGTGATTCTGATGCCTACGATGGAAGGTAAAAATGACCTAAACACTATTGGTTCTGATTATTTGCACGTTTTTAAAAACATATATTTTCTCAAAAAAAAACAAGAATATGAAAAAATAGAAAATAAACTTTTTAGCGAAATAAGGGAAAACAATAAATTTCATAAATAACATTCCACGTTGATTGTCACCTCCCCATGCACCCTCAAGACTTCACTCAGTCTCCTACTCCATGAACCCGCTCACCCCCACCTTCACCCATCCACCCCTTCTCCCCTGCCTTTTTGATATAGTCTATGCTTATGCTTTCAAATTGAGACGAATTTATAGGGAAATTTATGGTGCTCGTGAATCCACGATCTCTCCGAAAATTAGATATTTTATGTACATATTTTCTGAACTTAATCTAGTATTTTTTCGTTGACACTAAGTTCTAAAAAGGTTAAATGGTAGACTTGAGTGAATCCGATATTATTTATCTAAAATAGCAGGGATCAATTCTCACTTGATACTTTTTCCCCCTTATTTTTAGTAGTGTGCTCTAGCCCTTGTTATAGAAATACTAGATCTGCCTTTGTATTCAGATGGTCGACTCAACCATCAAGTTGGGTTACTCATTCCTTGAGTATTTCCCAACTACAGTCTCCACTGGCAACACTTTACTACTATCGACTCATGTACATAGTACAACAAGCATCAATTAGCAGAAATGAAAAGGTTTTAGGCCGAAACACCGCTTTAATACCTCCTAAATCAAAACAGGCACGCACAAAAGGGTAGAGAGTCTGGCCCAACTTGAACCCCTTCCACCCACTCCATACCCTTAGTATTTATATGTCTAGATTATATAAGATGTTTTTGAAATGATATTTTTTGCTTACTTATTGAATACGTATCAAAAATAAATTAAACACTTATTTTCAGAAAAATATTTTTCTTGCATAAATATTTTATTTCGAACCAGACACACCTTATTTTATTGAATGTTTTCCCTACTTGTGAAGGTTTGTGCCAGAGAAGTTTGAGGAGATTTTCAAGAAGTACGTACATAGAATGCAGATTCTTTAACATATGACGAAGTGGATGAATTGCTCAAGAAAAATAGAGAACTTAAGGATTACTTTGGATGGTACTGTTTATACTTATTTTTATTTTAGTTTATAATTTTTTTCTTATTGTCTATTACTCCATTTAATTTGGTTTAATACATATCGACACATTAGAAACTTATCTCTAAACTTTATTAGACACTCGAATTACCGTTTGTTTCATTTGAGCGCACTTGAAAACATGACAAAGTGTTTCTATTAGACTATTTTTACTCAAAATTTGGAAAAGCTTATACATGTGTTCTCAAGCGGGTTACATAGATAAGTTAATTACTTGAAATATTTTAATTATACACATTAACCTTAATAAATTATAAAAATATTAAGATTATTGTAATTGAGGCTGATGTGTACAATTAAAGATAGAATAATTTTATATGGTTAACTTATCTACGTATAAAGAACGTTTGATAACACAAGCATAAGCTTTTCAGAAAGTGTTTAATAGGAATATTTTTTCATAAGTTTAAGTGCTCAATGGAAATAACTTATAGTTTGTCTAAATGAAATTTCGTGGTAAGTAAGTTTGAAAGGTTGTTAATATATTCTGCCATTTAATTTCCTTTTAACGGAAAATAATTACATGGTTAAATATTAATAATCATTAGAGGTGGCAAAATTAGTCCATAAAATTATAACCCGCCCAATCCACTCAAGTTTGTGCTGGTTATTGATCGGCCCATTTTTTTTAAGTTTAGCTCGTTTGTGCCCATTAAAATTTGGGTTGACATTTAACCCAAATTGATCCATGAAAAATCTTGTCAAAATATTTTTAAGGATGATTTTTATTTGATATGTTATATATAGCCATAATAAAGACAAATAATAATTCTATTAGGTACTGTTAAGAGTCACATCGGATATGAAATGAGAACATGGACTCTTATGGACTTGGACAATCCTCAACCTAAAAGCTAGCTTTTGGGGTTGAGTTAGACTCAAGATTTATTCCTTCATGGTATCAGAGTCAGACACATTTCAATTCTATGTTCACCGATGTTGGGTCCCCAAATTATGTCATCCACGCTCCAGTTAACGGGGTCTGGGCGTGCGGGGGAGTGTTAAGAGTCCAACATCGGATATGGAATGGGAACATGGACTCCTTATATGTACTTGGACAATCCTCACCCTAAAATCTAACTTTTGGGGTTGAGTTAGACCCAAGATCAATTCTTTACAGATACTAAAAAATTATAAAAGAACAAATAAAGCAATTAATACTATTAGGCGAATTGAGTTCTGACCTGCTTATTCTCATTTCATCCCAAGTAATTTTTGGGTGGATCAATAACTTGCCAATTTATTAACTCAGCTCATTTTGATCCGCTCATTTACCACCTCTAGTAATCATAATTTTTTTTTTTGGTGTAGGCTTAATGGTATGACAGATTGGAGGCTTCTATATAGTGTGGGGAAAAACAAGGATGGTGTTTTGACTAAAGAAGCAGTACGAGCTGTTTATGATGGAAGCCTTTTTGAACAAAAGGCAAGAGAACTTGCTAATATGAAGATGAAGTCAAGCTAGTTGGTGCACAAAAATGAACATGATGCTTTTTATTTATACATATAGTTGCTACCTTTGGGTTTGTTGTTCTTGTTTGTTATTTTAGTTTGATACTTCACTCAATTCCTGATTTCATTTATTTTCAGTTTTATTATATGTAAGTTACCTTTTAACAGGGAAAAATGACGCTAAAATAAAAAATAGTGAAAAGGAATTCAGTCCAAAGAAATATTCAAATCATTTGATTGAAGCCAAACCCTAGTGGCAACAACGTCAGCATGAGAGCTTGCCATCTTCCTAATTCTTTAAACTTAGAGTCAACAGGTTTTATATTATATACAATTGTAAGATTGTAATAATTTTTTATCGAGATTCCTTTCATTAATCACAATATATATATTGGTATAGAGATTGATTTCTAATACAATAAAAATTTTAGATTACCTTAAATATATACCTATCATAATTACCATATATATGAAGAATATTCGCTAATAACAATAATCCCTTTCCTTCTTCTCATATGGGACAAAAATCTCATTTCTCAGTTACAACATAACTCAAAGGTCATGAAATTAAACCTCATTCACACCAAAACCCCGACACTTGTCAGCGGGAGTGGCTAGTGAGTTAAGTACAATTTACTCCCAAAGTTCATAATAAGTTTTCACATAACATTTTTATTTTGATCAAAAATATGTGTTTTTTATATAATTGAGAAGAAATTAACTTTATTTTTTCAGATTTGCTCTTATTTACACATCCTAAGAAGTCTTTCAAATTACTTCAATTATCTATGATACATATCATTAAATAAGTTCAATAATATGCAAATTTTAGTTAAGGGTAGTTTAGTTTACATGTGTTTTTCTTTACGAGTTACTATTTTCTTAAGAGGTATGCTAAAGGCTAAGTAAATACTTATTATGGATCGGAGGGAATATATTATTTTCAATCGAAAACTTTAGTTCTCATAAATTTTGTCAAAGCATAAGTCATGTGATTGCTATGAATTGAAAGGCTGTAGCTGCTACATACTCAAGTTCTAATTCAAATTCAAGACTACACGACTTGAATTAAAATACTACTCAATTAAATTCAAAAAAGAAAGGATCAAAAGCCTTCAAAACAGTTTATAGAAAGAAATATAAAAGGATATTTTCTTCAGACTTAAGAGAAATTATAGAGATTGTACGACACGACACTTTATAGTTGAAAATTTAAAATTACAATTCGTTTCATTTTTCTCGTCTTTAGCTTTGCAGATGCGAAATTTGTTATATTACACATTGAGCTATGTGAAATGCGCACTTGCACAATTTCACTTGCAATAACAAAGATTTCAAAATATTTCTAGCAAAAGTTGTTCTTACTTTAACATAGATACGACATATAATAAAATCCACCTGATGATGAAGAGTCAATTATTGAACATCATACCAATTACTTGCCCTACTTCCACTCCAATATTGAATATCTCACTTTTGCTACTGCAATCCTTTGACGACGATGATGAGTCTGAAACTACGATTACTTTATCTCTTAATTCATGCGAAAACTTAAAAGTTCCAAAACTTTTGCTCTTTTTTGAATCATTTCGAAGCACTGAAAAATTACATTCTTCTTTATAAAAAGGACGTAGAGTGAGGTTTAACTCGCCAACATATTTGTCTGTGTGAGAAATTCCTTTGGCAAAACAACTCAATGACAGCAGGAACATCTTCTTTTATGATATCTTCCTCGGGCACAATGAAGCAAAGTGTGTTATTCCACTCAGGATTCGTCTTGTTTACAAGATCCACTCCCGTGCACTTGCTCTTTCCTGCTATTGAAACCTTCGCGTAAACTTTCATTTCCCCAAAATTTCGAACATCTACAAGGTTGCTAGAAGAATGGACGGTAAAATAGAAATATCTTCCCTCCATATTATGAGTTACAAGTAAGCAATTTTTTTTTGGTGACAACTTTGTTGGAAATTTGCCTTTGGTTGGGAGGTGCGTCCACCCGTATTTAATGACTTAAACACTAGGATTCCGCATGTTGGAGGCTTTTCTCTTCACACGTGCATAATCTACTAAGTGAGTAGATGACCGTAGGGCCAAAGATCGTCAAATTTCGTTAAGAAATGAAAGAGATATTGGTCTAGGAAGTAAGGTGTTTGAGGCATGAAAATATGGTATGGGACAAATCTACCACATCGGTGAAAAATGAAGAATTGTTCTCTTTATAAGTCTCAAAATTGGCTAAGGATTTGGGACCCCAAGGGGTAACCCATGTGTTTGAAGGAGGGAGGACCTAGATGTGCTTGGGTTCAAGGCTAAGCCCACACGTGCGCCACCGCCGCCCGCCCGTTCGGTCCGGGCTCGGTCGCGGGTTTCTTCTGATAGACCCCCAAATTGTTTAATATTTACAGTTTGGTCCCTGGAGTTTCTGAAAAGATGAAATTGGGAACGACGGAAGACAGAATGGACTTAAAATCCAAACAATACGAACCTTTACGGTGGTAACCCAACCACACTGACTGGAGATCCCAAGAATTTGGTTCAATGGGAAAACTAAGCTGCAAAAGGTTCAGTTGAGCGCTTCGGTGGAAGCAAGAGCACTTTGGATGATGATTTCTGTAGGGAAACATGAATCCAAGGCAGTTCCCACGATAGACGTTAAAGTGCTACCTGCATGGTGGGTAAATGTTAAGCTTCCAAACCTTTAATGATCCTCAAACGGTTAAGGTTGGGGAATCTTTTAATAATTCCTAATACTTGTGAAGTGGGATATAGCAGGATACCTTGTAGGAGATCACCTATTTAAGTGCGAGGACATGCCGCCTCAAATGAACGCACTTAAGAATCCAAGTGTGTCCATGGCCACAATGGACAAAACAATAATAAGAAAAAGAATAAGGAGAGTTATTGTGTTGGTGTCATTGTCTTGGCTTACACTAAACACTGACGGTTCAAGACATCACGTTCACAGTACAGTAAGTAAGTCCGATGGTATTCAACTAGGGAAGGTTCAAAGCAGAAGCTACCTCTCCTGATGCAATATTCTTTCGCTGAAAGTAGGCACCTTGTGTGTGCCAAAATCTCTTTCAAGAGGGTATTGTTGGAAATTTGCCTTTGGTGGGGAGGTGCTTCTACCCGTATTTAATGACTTAAACACTAGGGTTCCGCATATTGGAGGCTTTGTCTCTTCACACGTGCATAATCTACTAAGTGAGTAGATGACCGTAGGGCCAAAGATCGTCAAATTCCGTTAAGAAAGGAAATAGATATTGGTCTACGAAGTAAGGTGTTTGAGGCATGGAAATATGGTGTGGGACAAATCTACCACATCGGTGGGAAAATGAAGAATTGTTCTCTTTATAAGTCTCAAAATTGGCTAAGGGTCCATGTGTTTGAAGGAGGGAGGACCTAGATGTGCTTGGGTTCAAGGCTAAGCCCACACGCGCGCCGCCGCCGCCCGCCCATCCCTTCCGGTCCGGGCTCGGGTCTCGGGTCGTGGGTCATGGGTCATGGGCTTCTTCTAATAGACCCCCAAATTGTTTAATATTTACAGTTTGGTCCCTGGAGTTTCGAAAGATAAAATTGGGAACGACGGAAGGCAGAAAGTTTCTGCCTACCGTTTGGGTTGGTTTTTGGAACGTTGCAACATTAATCATCAGCCATTACCTGCTAATTAACTCCCTCACTAATGGCCATAAACCAGTCATTACTTGGCTGATTAATAGCCATACTAATGGCCATAAACAGCTATTACTTGGCAGTTGAGGAGTCCCTCCCTTATGCTATATATTGGTGTCTTTTAGCACAATTGAGACTCGACTACAACATATATACACAGAGACAAACAGAAAGAGAACAACTGAAATTCTGTCCAAAAATGTGAGCAGCAGAAACGTGTGGACAAACAGAAAACTCTTCCTTCCTTTTCCATTCTTCAGCAAGTCGTTTCGTGTTTGTTTTCTTCGTCAGAATCAACATATTTTCTTTGTAGGGTTGATTAGTTATTGTTTCATCTTCGAAGACTATTGCCCGTTAACGTAAAAGCATATATACGGGGCAATCTTGTCTTAAAGACAGAGAGCCATCTCTCGACTCAGCACACAGTTGTAACAATCCAGATTTAGTATTTCTTGATTTCAGGTTATCAAGATTCAAGACTAAACAAGCTTGCGACAGTTCTGAACATTGGCCTATTTATTTATTCTTTCGAACACTTGTAATATTTATTTACTTCCCGTACTGCTTTACAATATCCAACAATTATCCAACAAGTTTAAGACAAGATTTGTATTAGTGTTCGAAAGATGTCGGTCAAAAATTGTGTGACCAAATCTGGATATGGCTGTGGTTTTCTGGTAGAAGAGAGTTTTGATTATGGGTGACTGCTCCATGACTCGGGACAGAGGCGGGTGGATTTTGGGAATTTTTGAGACTCGCGACGGACTGGCCTTTACAAGACCAATTATGGTAAGTGTACAAGACTAATTAAGATAACATTTATAATACAATATTACAACAATAAACACAACCAATATACACAACATGTGATGGGCCAACCTGAGATGGGCTTTCTGCCTTCTACCGTGTTGGGTTTGTTGACACCCAATTTTGTCCCATCTTTTTGGATTTTATTTGCAATTTTTAATATTTTTGACACTTTAAAACAATTTTAAAATATAGACATATATATATGTATATATATTATTATTATTATTATTTGCATTTTTGTTTGTCATTTGTATTTTTATATCACAAGCATACTTTTATCCTTATATTATATGTTATTTTATTTTCGCAAAACGGCATTGCATTTTTATTTTTTTATTTATTTATTTTAAGCATCAAGCATTTCACAAATATTACATTTTATCATATTATCATCTTTATAATTTATAAATTTTGCAAAGCTTTATAATTAAACCCCTTTTTATATTTTAAACTCATAACCCATTTATTTCCCCAACCCAAAACAATTTCTACATAACCCAAAACAATTCCCCCAAAACAAAACCCCATTTTCGGACCCAACCAAAACACCCAACATTTTCAAAATTTCCAAAACCCATTTCGTCCAAGGCCCAACAACCCATTCCCTTATACCCCAACCCACAAAATTAAAACACCCTACAAACCTAACAAAATCATCCAAACCAAAGCCCAATTCTCTTTCCCCTTATTTCCCTTTACCCCTCAAACCAAATCTCCCAAACCCAAAATCGGCCCACCCGAAATCCCTTGGCCCAACTCCCGCAGCCCAACCGGTCCAACCCATACCCATCGGCCCAACCGCCCAAATCCCCTTTATTTCCCCCCTTTAAACCAAAACCCTACAACAAAACATTTTCATTCCATATCTCTCTCTCAACCAAACTCTCTCCTTCACCCTAAAACACCCATCAGCCGCACACCCCCACACCCGACACGACCCCCCTACGACACGATCCCACACCCCATACCGGCGACCCCACGTCGCCGGTCACCTCGCTGCACACACCACCACCCTAACACCCGCCGCCGCACACACCACCACCCTAACACCACGACGCCGACACCACCCTAACACCACTACGCCGCACCCATCACTTCACCCATACCTACACCCCCAAAATCCGAAACCCATCTATAAATACCCCATTTTCGTTCACTGTTTTGGGGGTCGAGTTTGTGGATTTTTTGTCTGAAAATAGGGAGTTTTGGTCGGAGCTTATGTCGGAAATCGGGTATTATTTTGCTTTTTTTTGCTCACTATCGGGTCGGGTCGGGTCAACCCGATTTAGGTAAGTTTTCCATATTTTTTATGCTTTTATATCTTCTTGTTGGTTATATGAAGATTTGGAAAAAAAAGTTGTTCCGGGTCGGGTCACTGTTCCGACCCGGGTCACGACGGCCGGTCGGGTCGACCGGTTTGAATGCATTTCCGATTTTTATGGTTTATGTGTCTTGTTCGTTGTTTGTTACCCGAAATTTGGAGAAAAACGATTCGGGTTGAAAAACATTCGATTCGGGTCGGGTCACTGACCCGGGTCGGGTCGACCCGAGTCGGTTAATTTCTAGATTTTTGTATGTTTATATTGTGTTGTTGGTTATCTGTAATTTGGAAGAAAATCGATTCGGGTTGAAAATATCCGATTCGGGTCGGGTCGACCCGGTTCGGTTAATTTCCAGATTTTTGTATGTTTATATTGTGTTGTTGGTTACCCGAAAATTTGGAAAGAATTTGATTCGGGTTGAAATATCCGATTCGGGTCGGATCAACTGTTCGGATCGGGTCGACCGGCTCGAATAAATTTCCGATTTTGTGTTTTAATATCTTGTTGTTTATTATCTGAAAATTTTAAAAAAAAATGTTTGATCCCGAGTCGAGTCGACCCGAAATCCGATCACCGTTCGTCCGGTCGGGTAAAAATTCGAATTCGGGTCGACGTTTTAAATGCTAACTCGTTGGTTTATTTTGACATTTAAACATCCGTACACGGATATCTTACTGTTTTAGTGATTTAAATAAATACGTATTTAGGCCGATGAAATTAAATTCGAGGCCGCGCTTTTCTTTCGTTTCGTTTCTCTATTTTCTTCGCTTTCTTTTGTTTTAAGTATCCGGCAACGGATATCTTACTGTTTTACTTGTTTTATTGTTTTATTAATATTGCATTAAGGCCGATGAAATTAAATTCGAGGCCGCACTTTTTTTTCATTTCTCTCGTTTTCTCGTTTATTGTTTTAAACATCCGTGCACGGATTGTCTTACTGATTTACTGATTTATATAAATACTGCATTTAGGCCGATGACAATTATTTTTCATTACATCCTCTTGTGACAATTATTTTTTTCCATTGCATTCATCCTAATGTGGACAATCATTTTTTCATTGAATTCATTATATCATGGACAATCATTTTACTTTGCATTCGTCCCATAGTGGACAATCATTTGCTTTATACAGTTTTTACTTACTAACCTATCGTGGATAAATCCTTTTTCAATCACACATTTTTTAACCTATCCGCACGAACTACGCACACCTGATTCTCGTCAAAGATGAGATACGTAGGCAGCCCTATCTGGGTTCGGTACCCTTTATTCAAAAACTAAAAAAAACAAAAAAACAAAAATACAAAAAATATATATATATTTTCTAAGAATCATTGATAGACTTGGTTGATACCAACACAGTTAGGAGTGTGCATAGGAAAGAACAAGTGGAGAGGACCGATTTCGTGGTAAACCATAGATTCTTTTGGTACCTCTTATTCACGCCTGTGTTGACACTTAAAAAATTGCTTTGCACGCTTCCTAGATATGAACAAAGCCAACCTCATCGTTTCATATGCATTGTGTGGTGAGTTTTTAGAATAAGTTCAATTGCATTGCATTGTGATCTAGAACTTGGCTCGAATGTTTGTTGAGGCGAAATCCTGAGTAACACTTGGTATAGGAAAGGATCGTAGGCTTTCTTTGATCCGTTTGAGCCTTTCCAGCTTACCAAATAACATTATCTATAGTACTCCCCCTTTGAGCCTGAAGCCTATTTTTTTAACAACCACATATTATGCCTATACCCTTTCTGAGTGCGTACACGCACTATCCCTCTCTTGGCCCGACTTCCTTGAGCGCATCAGAAATATGCAAATTGCTGAAAATGATCCGAGTTGAAGTTGCAATGTTCCCAAAAGAGGAAGAGAAATCAAAACAAAAGGACGACTTCACACAAAGAAGAAGTTAAAAAGCCCAGACAATAAAAAAAAAGGGGGAAATAACTCCAAAAAGGGGAAAAAGCTCCAAAAAAAGAAAAAGAAAAAAGAAGCTTAAAACGATATTCAAAAGAAGTCGGTACAAAACAAATGGGGGCAAAAAAAGAAGCAAATCAGCATCAAGGCACGCAAGCGCAGACATATTCCAACGCTCAAGGAAGGATTAGTCACTCCTTACCCAAATGATATCATTTCCTTTCCCCAAGCCTACATTACAAACCCATAACAAGCCCTACATGATCCTATACCAAGGGTTCTCACATTAGTGGATACTTACATGACGGCCGAGCCTATGGTATCACAATTGAATGCATTGAACATCTTTCTGAGGGTGAGTGTACTTCTCTAGACGTCCCAAAGTTCAAAATATTGAAATACATGTGAGAAGGGGACTTTCTTTCAGTGAGAGCATTTGAAACATGAGGTTGCATATGTCAAAACCTTGGCTTGAAGCAAGTGTCGATACTCAGGTATGTCTGAGGTAGCATCTGAAGCTGTAGGAATTACCCTGAAGTCAGCCTCGGTTATACAGAGAGCAGTAACGTGAACCCTAAGCACATTACTAATTGTTGGTACCAACTGAAGTCAAAATATGATTCTGTCTTTTTCATATTATCAAACAAAAAAAAAATCAAAAACCTTGCAAAATATATCGCATCATTTTTCAAACTCTAGTCACTCTCTTTTACAAAAAAAAAAAAAACAAACAAAATTCTGCAAATACAAATCTTTTTGCCGCATGAACTACGTTATGACCTGATTCCCCCGGCGGGATACGTAGGCAGCCACATCGGCTTCGGTCCCATTTTGGAAAAGTTCACAATCTCTTTTGCTTGCATGAACTACGTTATGACCTGATTCCCCGACGGGATACGTAGGCGGCCACATCGGCTTCAGTCCCATTTTGGAAAAGTTCACAATCTCTTTTGCCGCATGAACTACGTTATGACCTGATTCCCTTGGCGGGATACGTAGGCGGCCACATCGGCTTCGGTCCCATTTTCATAAAATCCTTACAATCCCTTTTTGCTTGCATGAACTACGTTATGACCTGATTTCCTCGGCGGGATACGTAGGCGGCCACATCAGCTTCGGTCTCATTTTTAGAAAACCCTTACAAAATCCTTTTGTCATGAACTACGTTATGACCTGATTCCCTTGGCGGGATACGTAGGCGGCCACATCGGCTTCGGTCCCATTTTCAGAAAATCCTTACAATCTCTTTTGCCACATGAACTACGTTATGACCTGATTCCCACGGCGGGATACGTAGGCAGCCACATCGGCTTCGGCCCCATTTTTGAAAAAAAAAAATTCTTCACAATCCCTTTTGCTTACAACGAACTACGTTATGACCTGATTTCCTTTGTCGGAATACGTAGGCGGCCTATATCGGCTTCGGTCACACCATTGGAATTTTTCTTCCATTATCTTGCACACAACGCAATGTGCTTACATGATTGCCTTAACAGGACAAGCAAGTGGCCCGCACAAACTCGGCTTTATCCAGTTGGAAGTTCATCATCTTCATATATATACCAGAAACTGGGGCATTTTTTAAAGGGTTCACTACAAGAATATGCCAATGGACTTGGAAAAATGCCAGACATCTATGTCTTCAATCCAAACAAGTCTGAACTTGTGAGCATCCAGAACCAAAGCTACAAAGTCAACGCGAATCAACCGCCCCTCCCCCCAAACTCACAAATTTCTTTGAGTGCAGGTCTTCAGGTTGACAAAGGCGGAAAGCCGCGACATGAGGCTTAATTTCGCAAAGAATTCCCGCATCGCCGCTCACCACAAGGATCACTTTCCTGTTTTGCGACTGTACAAAGACGTCATTATGTCCGTGCGAAGAATGGTATTTCGACTTACCGGGTCACGTTCTCATCTACTCTGGTATTTTAATTTTAATTTCAGTTAGGCGCCCACCTCATAATGCGGGTATTTATTTTCTGTTAGGCGCCCACCTCCTAATGCGGGTATTTCAATTTACGTCAGGCGCCCACCTCATAATGCGGGTATTTCATTTTCAGTCAGGCGCCCACCTCCTAATGCGGGTATTTCAATTTCAGTCAGGCACCCACCTCCTAATGCGGGTATTTCAATTTCATTCAGGCGCCCACCTCCTAATGCGGGTATTTCAATTTCAGTCAGGCACCCACCTCCTAATGCGGGTATTTCATTTTGAGTCAGGCACCCACCTACTAATGCGGGTATTTTATTTTCAGTCAGGCGCCCACCTCCTAATGCGGGTATTTAATTTCAGTCAGGCACCCACCTTCTAATGCGGGTATTTCAATTTCAGTCAGGCACTCACCTCCTAATGCGGGTATTTCATTTTCAGTCAGGCGCCCACCTCCTAATGCGGGTATTTTAATTCCAGTCAGGCACCCACCTTCTAATGCGGGTATTTCAATTTCAGTCAGGCGCCCACCTCCTAATGCGGGTATTTCATTTCTGTCAGGCGCCCACCTCCTAATGCGGGTATTTATTTTCAGTCAGGCGCCCACCTCCTAATGCGGGTATTTCAATTTCTGTTAGGCGCCCACCTCCTAATGCGGGTATTTCAATTCCAGTCAGGCACCCACCTCCTAATGCGGGTATTTATTTTCGGTCGGCGCCCACCTCCCTAATGCGGTATTTTATTTTCGGTCGGTGCGCCCACCTCCTAATGCGGTATTTCAATTCCCGGTCGACCCACCTCCTAACGCGGGTATTCAATTTCGTCAGGCGCCCACCTCCTAATGCGGATATTTCATTTTCAGTCAGGCGCCACCTCCTAATGCGGGTATTTAAATTTCAGTCAGGCGCCCACCTCCTAATGCGGGTATTTCAATTTCAGTCAGGCACCCACCTCCTAATGCGGGTATTTCAATTTCGATCGAGCACCCACCTCCTAATGCGGTATTTCAATTTCATTCAGGCGCCCACCTCCTAATGCGGGTATTTCAATTTCAGTCAGGCACCCACCTCCTAATGCGGGTATTTCATTTTGAGTCAGGCACCCACCTCCTAATGCGGGTATTTAATTTTAGTCAGGCGCCAACCTCATAATGCGGGTATTTAATTTCTGTCAGGCGCCCACCTCCTAATGCGGGTATTTCAATTTCAGTCAGGCACCCACCTCCTAATGCGAGTATTTTATTTTCAGTCAGGCGTCCACCTCCTAATGCGGGTATTTAATTTCAGTCAGGCACCCACAATTTCAGTCAGGCAACAACCTCCTAATGCGGGTATTTTATTTTCAGTCTGGCGCCCACCTCCTAATGCGGGTATTTTAATCCAGTCAGGCACCCACCTCCTAATGCGGGTATTTTAATCCAGTCAGGCGCCCACCTCCTAATGCGGGTATTTCATTTTCAGTCAGGCGCCCACCTTCTTATGCGGGTATTTTAATTTCAATCGCGCCTATGCAACGGCGCCATCTGCATTACGTCTAAGCAACGACGTCACCTCATCACGCCTATGCAACAACGTCATCTGTATCGGGGAAATACTTCGAACGCTGTTCCACTCTTCCCCCAGTATCTCGCCACATCCGCAACCAAGGTGTCATCATAAGTCGACACTGGGGCATGGTTTTTGAATCGCACCATCTTTTACAACTTCTCCCCCCCTCGGGATTCTCTTTCTTCCCACGCATCTCTAATCTCCCCTCGAGTCCCGATGATCAGGACAAAATTGGCTACTCAGTCAACGTCTTTGGCCGAAAACTCTTTCATCGTCTCCGCCAAAGAGGGGCATCTGTTGACACCCAATTTTGTCCCATCTTTTTTGGATTTTATTTGCAATTTTTAATATTTTTGACACTTTAAAACAATTTTAAAATATAGACATATATATGTATATATATTATTATTATTATTATTATTTGCATTTTGGTTTGTCATTTGTATTTTTATATCACAAGCATACTTTTATCCTTATATTATATGTTATTTTATTTTCGCAAAACGGCATTGCATTTTTATTTTTTTATTTATTTATTTTAAGCATCAAGCATTTCACAAATATTACATTTTATCATATTATCATCTTTACAATTTATAAATTTTGCAAACCTTTATAATTAAACCCCTTTTTATATTTTAAACTCATAACCCATTTATGTCCCCAACCCAAAACAATTTCTACATAACCCAAAACAATTCCCCCAAAACAAAACCCCATTTTCGGACCCAACCAAAACAGCCCAACATTTTCAGCCCAAAACCCATTTCGTCCAAGGCCCAACAACCCATTCCCTTATACCCCAACCCACAAAATTAAAACACCCTACTAACCTAACAAAATCATCCAAACCAAAGCCCAATTCTCTTTCCCCTTATTTCCCTTTACCCCTCAAACCAAATCTCCCAAACCCAAAATCGGCCCACCCGAAATCCCTTGGCCCAACTCCCGCAACCCAACCGGTCCAACCCATACCCATCGGCCCAACCGCCCAAATCCCCTTTATTTCCCCCCATTAAACCAAAACCCTACAACAAAACATTTTCATTCCATATCTCTCTCAACCAAACTCTCTCCTTCACCCTAAAACACCCATCAGCCGCACACCCCCACACCCGACACGATCCCACACCCCATACCGGCGACCCCACGTCGCCGGTCACCTCGCCGCACACACCACCACCCTAACACCCGCCGCCGCACACACCACCACCCTAACACCACGACGCCGACACCACCCTAACACCACTACATCGCACCCATCACTTCACCCATACCTACACCCCCAAAATCCGAAACCCAACTATAAATACCCCATTTTTGTTCACTGTTTTGGGGGTCGATTTTGTGGATATTTTGTCCGAAAATAGGGAGTTTTGGTCGGAGCTTATGTCGGAAATCAGGTATTATTTTGCTTTTTTTTTGCTCACTATCGGGTCGGGTCGGGTCAACCCGATTTAGGTAAGTTTTCCATATTTTTTATGCTTTTATATCTTCTTGTTGGTTATCTGAAGATTTGGAAAAAAAAGTTGTTCCGGGTCGGGTCACTGTTCCGACCCGGGTCACTGACCCGGGTCGGGTCGACCCGGTTTGAATGCATTTCCAGATTTTTATGGTTTATGTGTGCTGTTGCTGTTTGTTACCTGAAATTTGGAGAAAATCGATTCGGGTTGAAAACATCCGATTCGGGTCGGGTCACTGACCCGGGTCGGGTCGACCCGGTTCGGTTAATTTCCAGATTTTTGTATGTTTATATTGTGTTGTTGGTTACCTGAAAATTTGGAAAGAATTTGATTCGGGTTGAAATATCCGATTCGGGTCGGATCACTGTTCCGGGTCGGGTCGACCCGGTTCGAATAAATTTCCAGATTTTGTGTTTTAATATCTTGTTGTTTATTATCTGAAAATTTAAAAAAAATGTTTGATCCCGGGTCGAGTCGACCCGAAATCCGATCACTGTTCTGTCCGGGTCGGGTAAAAATTCTGAATTCGGGTCGGACGTTTTAAATGCTAACTGTTGGTTTATTTTGACATTTAAACATCCGTACACGGATATCTTACTGTTTTAGTGATTTAAATAAATACTGTATTTAGGCCGATGAAATTAAATTCGAGGCCGCGCTTTTCTTTCGTTTCGTTTCTCTATTTTCTGCTTTCTGTTTACTGTTTTAAGTATCCGGGCAACGGATATCTTACTGTTTTACTGTTTTATTGTTTTATTAATATTGCATTAAGGCCGATGAAATTAAATTCGAGGCCGCACTTTTTTTCATTTCTCTGTTTTCTGTTTATTGTTTTAAACATCCGTGCACGGATTGTCTTACTGATTTACTGATTTATATAAATACTGCATTTAGGCCGATGAAATTAAATTCGAGGCCTCGCTTTTTTGTTTGTTTCTCTGTTTAATGTTTACTGTTTTAAACATCCGTGCAACGAATATTTACTGTTTTACTGTCTTATTGTTTTAAACTAAATATCGCGCCTTTTCGGAAATTGCTTCTCGATTTCAGTTTTTACTGTTTTGTTTTAGTTTACTGTTTTTGAATTAAATACTGCGTTTAGGCCGATGAAATTAAATTCGAGGCCGCGCGCTTTTTTGTTTACTGTTTATTGTTTCTTTAACATCCGTGCGACGGATATCTTTTTGTTTTACTGTTTTATTGTCTTAACTAATACTGCACTTAGGCCGATGAAATTAAATTCGAGGCCGCGTCCCTTCGGACTTCATTTCTCAATTTCTGTTTTTTCACTGTTTCGGTACAAATTTTACTGATTTGAATTAAATACTACATTGGCCGATGAAAAAATATCCGTCGATTTTTGAGGCCTCCACAGTTGTAAAGACGGAAAATAAAACTTCTGGGCAAGGATGAAACTTAAATCTTTTTCACCCGAGAGACCAATATGTTCGGTAGGCAAGGCAACTAAAAGGACCAACGAGTCATATGTTCGCAGCCACGACATGATTGGAATGATCTTTTCAAAATTTATGTCTGAGCCCTCCGTAATCAAAACATTTATTGTTTTGGATACGGATCCGAAGTTATGTATATTCAATTGTTTCTAACCGTTTATTCTTGACAGCTTGCAAAGATAAAGTCAAAGAAGGCAAATACCCCTCGGAGATTATTTATTTTTGATGTTGTCTTTTACTTTCTTTAATTCAGCTTTATTTTCATTCTGCATTGTAATATTATTGTACTCGTGAAATTATTGAAATATTTAGAATAGGTAGGCATAGAATTAATTAATAGGGTAGTCTAAAACTGGAAACCCATCGTTAGTTTATCTAATTTTAGGCCCGTTGCCCATAATAATCACTTTGCATACATTCTTATCAATTTTCATACAAATGCATACTTATATTTTTTTCCAGCTTTACATGTATATTAATGCCATACAAATGCATACTTGTACAAAATGCATCATTTTATTAACACCTTGTAATATTATTTTTTATATGTATAAAAACATGCATTTTTATTAGCATAACAATTAACCTGAATTTGATCGGATAACCGCAAGTTAGCGGATCTTAAAGGATGCCTAACCCCTTCCCTTTAGGATAATAAAGAACCCTTACCTAGAATCTCATTAGTTTCGCAGACTACAAAATTGGAGTTATTTTGCAGCTTTTAGTTAACATTCAGGTGCCCTAATTCACCTTAGAATAATTAGGTGGCGACTCCTCAAGCAAGCATTTTTGTCCAATCCAGAGGCGATCGACCCATCGCGTCGCGGAACCCGCAGGTCAAAATCGGGCGCGACAGGGTTGTATCTGAAAGCACTACATGGTGTATATCACGGGTATATACCTTGCTTAACGGTGTTTTCAAGCATCTTGTCAAGTACTCCATAGCTAGAATAAATAAGTAAGGAGACAAGGAATCTCCTTGTTTTAATCCTTTTTAGCCTCAAAAGGCCTACTAGGACTCCTATTTAGTAATATTGAGTAAGAGACTATTTTAATGCATTCCATAATCCATTGGATGTACTTCATGGGAAAAGCCAGCCACTGTAGTGTTTGCTTCAAAAGATACCAGTCTAATGAATCATATGCCTTCTGCATGTTCAATTTAATCATGCATCTGGTGACAACCCTTTTCTTTCATATCCTTTGACAAGTTCATGGCTAATAATGATGTTGTCAGTTATAGTTCTTCCGGGCACAAAAGCTGATTGACAATTATCAATAAGCTTGTAGAGGATAGTACATCAAGAGATTGGCCTATATTCCTTTATAGTAACATGTTAACTTTAGAAATCAAAGTTACTGAAGTACAGTTTATATGCTTGAACATGATCCAGTCTCAAAGAAATCAACACTCCAAGCTTTCTTAAAGAAATGAGCATTCAGACCATCACACCCTAGTGCTTTATCATCATCTATCCCAACTAGAGCTTGTTTCACTTCCCCTTTAGTAATTGGTAGGATTAATTCCCTCTGCTATTCACCATTCAATACATGTCCTATCCTAATTATGTTTGGATCAACTGTTAGAATTGAATCAGCATGTAATCCCTTGTAAAACCCTATCACCTCTTCTTCAATCTCCTCCGGCTTAGTAAGTTGAACCCCTTGTGCATTGTTGACAATATTGATGTGATTCTGTGAGTATCTACTATTTATACTTGCAAAGAAGTATGCTGAGTTTGAGTTTCCTTGTAGTCATCTTACTCTTGACTTTTGCCTATAAATGCTTTATTCAACCCTACCCCATTTCTCCATCTGAGCTTTCAATTCCTTCTCTTGGGCTATCAACTGAATATCCTGCATTTGATTTCCCATCAGTTCATGTACTGCTTGTAGGGTTACCCCTTTAAAATGTGCAACACACAACCGTTTCAGCTCTTGTTTTACATGCTTTAACTTTATCCAGACCCTATGCATACATACAACATCAGAATAGCAGATCCACCCATTAGCCACCAGAGAAACAAACTGTTCATGAGCAGCTAGACAATTAAAGAATTTGAAAGGTCTAGCACTTTCTCTAGTTGTCCCAGCCAGTTTAAGTTTTAGAGGTGGGTGATCTGAAAACTATACTAACATGTTTATCCGGGATCCTGAGCATCCATTCATCATTCACCACAGCCTTATCAATTCTGCTATAAGTGTGATTATTTGTTCAAATATAATCTCTACCATAAGTCTTAATCTCGGTCATCCCTACATGACTTAGGAAATCTCTGAAATCCTTTGTTTCCATATCTTGAACAGGTGATCCTACAGGTTTATCCTCAGCAATAGTCTCTCATAGCTATCGATGGCCCCTGTACTGCAGTCACCAGTTGCCTAAGGTATAATCCTTTCCTATCCTTTATTGTATGCAGTCTATTGATGCTAGAGAAAGTGATATCCATATTTGTTGCATATACCTTTATTACACCATGTATTACTTGAGCACTCATAGCTAGCAACTGGACATCCTTTCACTCATCTTGAATTAGCATGGATTGGGCTGGAGTTGGATTTAATTTCACCTGAGGTACTGTCCTTTGCATTTGTGGTTGTTCTGTGCTCTTCTTACTAGCCGAAGCTTGTTTTGCTTTATTGTTTCCCATTTTCTTAGCTGCTTAGGCTTTTGCAGCTATTCCTTAACACAATTATGTCCTACTATAAAGAAGGTGTCATAATATTCAGGCTCTCAGTCATAGAATCACTCTACCATTTGGTTCCTTTACTTTCAAATTTTGTGCAGCCCCTTAGTAATGTCCATCTCTACTAGTAGTCGAGCAAATGAGATCCTTACATTATTTGTTGTACAATCATCCACAAAGAGAGGATTACCCAGTGTACTTCCAATACAACTTAAGGACTTCCTGCTCCAACAACTAAAAGGCAGACAATACTCAGTACTTCATCATAAAGATTGAAATCAGGTCGCCAAGCTTTAACAATTACAGCCCTACTATTAATCATATGGCGGTCCTGAGAACAATACATCATATTGTTCCTCTAAACTCCCAAATCATATCACAAAATAATCTTCATTGTGATAGAAAATTTTAGGTTTTACCTGAAAGTTCCGGTTATCTTTCAAAAATCTATCAATTTCTCTTAACACGCGCCGAGAGATATCTTAGAGAGAGAAAAGATTTTTCAAACACGTAATTACTTATTTGTAAAATCAACTTCAACATTTTAAAATGTTTTTCCGCACTGAAATATGCTTATCGATTATTTTTAATCGTTTAACTCAAACGGGCTCTTAAAGAATCAAGAAAATGACTTTCTGGATGAAGTACAGAAAAATAAGTTCCATGAATAATAGTCCACACTGATTACTTACCTCTCCCCTCACACACACACTATTACTCTAATCTTCTTTTTCTCTCATTTCTACCTTTCAATGGTGCAAGATATTGAGTATCAATGGCTAATAGTGATTGAGTCACTATTTATGCACTGCCTTATATTTATGTTCCTATAATTCATTTCCAATAACTAATTGCAGTGGGTTGTTAATCTAAGTCATTGAGTTGCTTGAATTATGGCTTAGTTGAGGAATTACTAGTCCGATTAGCTCAAATTCTCTTGTAATTTCCTTTCACTTGATTAATAATTGTAGTGGAGTTGCTTAATTAAAAAAGACAACCGTTTGGTTTTTTCTAGAATAACGAATATTAGTAGGATTCAACATATTATCTATATTTTGTGTCAAAAATACTGGATTATGATGAGCCCAATATATATTTATTTTATTTTTTTGGTTGGAAGCTATCTACCCGAGCTTTTACCTCTCGAGGTAGTGAAGGGTTTGACGTAAACCCCTACCATATTAATTTAATAAATAAACTCAGTAAGATGGGAGACATAAAATTAAAACCTCCGGAACATGAGCAATGTACAAAGTACTATATCTCAATATCGAATGATTGAATCTGTCGTTGACTATTAGAGGCAAATTATAAACTTATAAAGTAGAGATAATAGCACTGTTGGTCCTCAATATTACTTGTAAATTTTGATGTTGATTCTTTATATTTTACTAAGTATATTTAATCTTGAATTTTTTTAAAATGAATGTTTTTGACTCTTTTACATAAAAATATGTTAGATTTAGTTTATTTTTAATAACTATACTACCTTTAGATGTGAAATGACTTTTCAAACTTAACATAACACAATAGATAATTAAATGATTTAAGAGTTAATAATTTATTAAATTCCTAAAGATTTACAGACAGAGGGATTAAAGTTGCACATTTTGATTAATTGAACATTAAATGTACTTAACCAAATAACACAAACTAAAATTAGAATCTCTCAATAATTCAGGGACTAAAACCGCAAATTGCACGTTGTTTGCCTGAATATTTATTCGTTGATATAACGAAATAAACATGATACAACGGTTTAATAACACTTTCAGATATGAAATGACATTGCAAACTTAACATAACACATAAATAATTAAAAAATTTAAAAGTTACTCTTGAAGATTAAATTGCTGAAGATTCACAAACAAAATGATCAAATTTGCAAATTTTAGTTAATTAATAGTTAAATGTACCTAACCAAATATCACAAGAACTAAAATTAAAATCTATCAAATTCAGGAACTAAAACCACAAATTTCCCGATATAGAAAAGATTGATTTTGATATTTAATTTTCTCTCTTGATGTATAAAATAAAAAGGGGCATTCAAATACAAAACATCACTGAGGAGGTGGTGCATTTGCAACCATCAAATTATTCCCACCACCACCATCTATGCAATTAAAAATACATTCACGATAGTCCTTCGGGCATAGCTGGATGGCAAAAGAAGTGAACTTAAAATCCAGCTAGAGGCCTGCAGCGTGGGTTCAAATCCTGATGGGAGCACTTTGCTCTCTTCTGGGATAGGACCTTGAGGGACCGGTACTACTATCTTCATGAATAGTCTGCCGTAAATCAGGAAGCTGAATATAAAAAAAAAATACATTCACAATATGTAGAACCATCACTTGCTGTTATCTATAGAGAGGTCAGACAATATTTATGGTAAAATAAAACAAATTAAGATATTGGAGAATCAGGATTTTTCGCTAAGGAAATTCAAAATATAAAGAAATAAATATATGAAGAATAATGTTAATCTAATGTATACAATGTGATTTTTCAATGAAAGGGATTCGGATGAACCATTGCACCCCCTACTCCGCTTATGCCGACTTCTGTTTCTTTTTTGTTTTCCATGAATCGGAGTACGAGGATCAAAGTACTTAATTTTCAGTATGAATTCAGACATAAAATCTTTCAATTTTTTTTAAAAAGAATTACATATTATAAAATTATAGAAAAAATATAATAAATCAAATTAGTTAATAATTCAAAACATTAAAAAGATGTTCAAGAAAAGCATGATCAAAGAAAAACTTATTTGATTGTTCAAATTGTAAATGTGCCAAACAAAGGGGTGGGGAGGGGGATAATTGTGTAATAGTTTTCATGTAGCGTGATATATATTAAAAGAAACATGATTTAGCGATTGCTAAATTTATAGTTAAATAGCAAAATTTATTGCTAATCTTACTTAGATTAGTGATAGATTAGCAGAAAAAATTGTTAGCTATGACCTTTTAACGATAGATTAGCGACGAAGTTCGTAGCTTTCGCAGATAATTTCAATTCTTTTTTGTTGTAATTGTTTACTCTTTGTACAAATCTTGGAAGAGGAGACAGAATAGTACCTGATATAAAAGCTATAAGGATGACAACGAAGAGTATGTTGATGAATTTTGCCATTTTGAAAATTCGTCAATAAAATTTACTAAACAATTTCTAGTATTCCTTCTTATATACTATGTCGTTGGACAAGAAGATGTTGAAAATCTGGTATATTAATTTACTATCCTGTTTGTGTTACCAATTGTATAAGGATAATCGGATTTCATATTTTACCCATTTAATAGTTTACAAGTATAAGAATTCACAATATATATGGAATAATCATTTTTCCTAACAAAGAGGACAAATATTTTGTTTAGCATTTCCTCAGAAAATATCAATAGCATAATTTTCTTTCCAATTAAAGAGGACACTTTTTTTTTATTTTACACGGAAAGTTTTAAAAGTTGAATTCATAAAATGCACCTAACATTAAATTCCTTACGGTTTGTCAACAATAGATATGTAGTTTTTTTACACTAGCTGTAATATGATGCTATATAATTAACACTCTAGTATCTTTAGCAAGAAAAAAAAACGAAAAATAGTCCAAATATAAAGCTGTCTGTTGCACTTGCTAGCCACTTCTCTTGATCATTTTTCTTTGATATATATACAAGTAATAATGAACAAATAATGCGTAATATTATTTTATAGTAGGTGGCTTACGAGCCATTTCATCATAATCTGAATCATTATTCTTTTTATCTTAATATACTACATTTCAATTTGACTTTTGGAATATTTAACAGACAAAAAAAAAAGTCAGACATTGTATTTTCTCTTTGAATCCTCCATTAACAGCCTTTATATTAATTAATTAGGCCGCACAAAGACAATTGGCATCTAGATTCTTCCGCTCTTTGTACAATAGACTTTTAGAGTTTTTATCATTTTTTTCGGCTATCTTGTTATTGTGGGTTTTCTAATCTTGCCAACATTAGTTGTTATAGGCTGATATTTGGACATCAGCATTAGTAGGACCGTTGACACAAAGAACACGAAAAATACTTGATGAGATTATAGTTATTATCTTGGTATCAAAGAAGAGTTTGACTTGTAGAACTAGTCTTCTTTCATATCGAGCATCACGTTGTGCTTTAATCAGACACTCCCCTCGTGCTATGAGCAGAAAATTCTGAATAAATGGTAACTTATGAGCAAGCGTTCTCACATATATCCCTATTACCGGGAGTCTTTCCGGTCTTTCCTTATCTTAGCTGAGCCTTATGTTCCTTTACTATTCCTATCATCTTTTCTTGAGCACAACAATGAATTGATTATCCTAGTTGATCCTGATTTGACATTAGAAGCTAGGTGTTTGGGGGTACAAAATGGCACAAAACCAAACAACATTTGTGAATCAAAAGCTAGTGTTTTTGGAGAATACTAAAGAAGAGAGTGTGATTTAACAGACTTGTTGAGATCAGAAGCAGAACTCATGGGTAAGGGAATTTTTGGAAGTAGCTACAAGGCAGAATTGGAAAATGGGAAATTTGTGTTTGTTAAGAGGTTAAAAGATTGTTCTTTGGATCAAGAGGAATTCAGAAAAAAAGATTCAAGAATTGGCGAATTGAGTGATCATCAAAGCTTGCTTCCTCTAAGAGCTTATTATATTCAAAAGATGAGAAGCTTCTTGTATTTGATTACATGCCCATGAGTAGCTTGGCTTCCCTTTTGCATATCAAGTCTTCTAATCCCTTTTATTCTCTATAAGGAAAAATTTGGAGAACTATTTGTTTTGCATTTCTTTTTGAGTTTTAGTAGAAATGAGTTTTTGTCCTATACACCGATAGTTTAAAACATTATTGTAAGGTCCTATTTACGTGTTATAGTAGATGACTTTCTTATATTCACGATTATAAATCTCCGAATTTTAAGAAGACTTGTCTGTAAATATTATTTGAGTGACCTTATAGTGTAAAGAAAAAAATATTACACTAATGGTATATATAACTTAAATGTTTCATTTTTACCATCTAAGATCCCTCTCCTTTCCCAAGGAAGCAATGATTTGAATGTCAAGATCAGGGACTCTAAACAACTTTTATTTTGCCAACAAACTTCAAAATTCTCTTTAAGGTCAATGAGAAAGAGTATAACACCGTCAAATATTTCATGTTGGCTGAGAGAATGAGTTGTTCTCTCCTTATATGATCTTAGACAATCATTATCTCATGAATTAACTTTTGAGATTGAGTTAAATGAGGGGTGTATTTATTTACATGGTATCATAACCAAATTCAATCATTTATTGGTTTACTCAATATTGGTCGCCCATATTATGTTATCCGCACTCTAGGTTTCAAAGTCTAGAAGTGCGGGGTGGTGGTGTCAAGTATCCCATACTGAGTAAAAAAATGTGTTATTATCTCCTTTTATGATTTTGAGCAATCTTCAATCCATGAACTAATTTTTGAAGTTGAGTTAGATTCAAGGTGCATTTTCTTTTTCAGAAGTATATTTATAAAAATTCTTGAAGATCTTCACATAACTGGTAAACCATGGACCTGTTTTACTGTCATATATACCCTTTTCAATACATTCTTGACAATCAATCTTGTTTTCCTAATTTTCCTTCACCTTACATTATTGTTGAAATTAACTTCACATGTTACATAGAAAATGGAGGGGCTAAGAAATCCCAACTCACATGTGAAGTAAGGACTCGAATCGCTTATGGAGTCGCTCGTGGTCTCGAATTTCTCCATACTCAGGGCCCTGACGTTTACCATGGTAACATAAGATCATCCAATGTTCTACTCACCAATTCTCTCGATGCTCGTCTCTCAGACCAGGGATTATTGGCGTTAATTGTCCTCAACGCGGGCTATCAGGCGCCAGAAGCGGGATATGCCTATGACTTTTCTAAAAAATCAGATGTTTACGGCTTCGGTGTCCTGTTGTTGGGATTATTGACCAGTAAGGCCCCGTTTGACGCCATTGGCAAGAACAGAAGGGTTGATTTGCCTAGTTGGGTTCGAATAATGTTCCAAGAAAAGCCTATTATTGATGTTTTTGACAAGAGTATGCTGCAAAATTACCAAGAATTTGGAGATCAAAATGGTTCAATTGTTACAACTAGCAATTTGTTGTACTTTGAAGAATCCTAATAAAAGGCCCTCAATGGTTGCAGTGGGTAATCAAATAAAGAAGACTTGTAGTTTTAAATCATGATGATGGTTATTATTCTTTGATGATCATTGAGAACCATTCTGAAATTCTAAGGTTCATGAACTCTAATGACTAGAAATTATAATACTCTGTGTACATTGATTACTATGAATCATTTCAATTCATTTTTGCCCAATTTTGTACTTTGGGTAAAACAGAGACGGTATATATTCTCCCTAATGAGATTTAGTTGGTGATTAGCACTTCCAGTCCTTCATCCGTTGAATCACTTTTGGTTGTCTATTGTAACTCCCAAATTGAAAATGGTTTCTTTTTTTTCAATTCTTTTTTTCAATTAGCGACTCCCTCCGTCATAATTTATGTGTCAATGTTTGACTGTATACAAAGTTTTAAAAAAGTTTTTTTTTGTAATTTAAAACAAGTGGCTATATATGATTACATCGAGTATAAATGAAAAGTTTGAGATAAATTAAAAAGAAAAATGTGACAAATAAATTAGAATAGAGGGAGTATTAGTTAAGCGATAAGAAGTCATCTCTATGTTTGTGGTTTTTACATGGGGATCGACTTTTCTAGTTTTCTTTCCTTTGGAAATTCAATCATATAGTGTGAACAGGATTCTTGTCTAGATCATTATAATCAGATAGAAACCAGCTAATATAAACAGTTGAACATATCCAAAGTCAACTTTTACATTATAAGCAAAAACAAATATTGTGCGCCTATTTGGAGCTTTTCACAGAGGACTCGATCATGTTCCTTAGTGCTTTTTTCCCCCTTTGTTCCAAAATTTAAGGAGACGTGCATCATATATTCCCACGATAGATCGATCATGTTACGTTCCTTGAAGTTTTAATTATTTTAATTTTTGATATTATGTGTTGGAAGTTAGAGTATGATGCTTGATTTTGCTTATGGATGGTCATTTGAGGGTTGAAACTGAGTTGTAGTTGAAACTTGAAACTATGTATAACAAAATAAAGAAGATGAAATTTGATGTTTTCAAGTGGAGGGGTTCAATGCTATTGCGCCCTCGCTGCGTGCCTCAACAAATGTTTGAGTTGATAAGTTATGGTTCAAAAGCTTACATGTTGCATGCATCCACTTAGTTCCGTCTCTAAGAAAGTCACTCACACTGTGCGAGTCACATATATGGGCGCACCCAAGAAAAAGGCATGGATTCACGTGCACCCATGATCTCTTCGTTAGACCATATATAGTAGTATTATAGTTTCTCTGTGTGTGTAATCTAAAATCAAGGAGTCCTACCTGTGGGATTGATGGTTCAATTGTCATGTCCATCTTGAGTTTTACTTAAGTACTTTTTTTCCTTAACTTTCTTTTTTTGTTTGATTGAGCAATATAGGGAGAGAAAAGGGGACATACATATGATATTTATTGACCTAGAAAAAACATACGACAAAGTCCATAAGGGAAGCTTTATGGAAATGTATGGAGGTTATGGGTTATGGAGGTTATGGATATACCTATATATTACATTAAGACGATTAAGCACATGTATGATGGAGCCAAGACATGGGTGAGGACAGTGGGAGGAGATTCAGAGCACTTCCCAACAGGGATGGAGTTACACTATGGATCAACTCTTAGCCTGTTTTTATTTGCTTTGGTGATGAATGAACTGACGTGGCATATCTCCAAGGGGAGGTTCCATTTGTATGCTATTTGAAATACATATATAGTATTGATTGATTAGATACGCGGAGAGTTAACAATAAGCTGGAGGTTTGGAGACATATCCCTAGAGTTTAAAGGGTTCAGGTTAAGCATGACTAAGACAGAGTACTTGGAGTGCAATTTCAGTGACGTAACTCATGAAGCAGATATGGAAGTGAGGATTGAGACTAAAGTCATCTCCAAGAGAAGAAGTTTCAAGAAAATTGAGAGACCGATGATGATGTTAATTGTTACACATCTTATCGGAGCGAGGTGGATCAAATAGATGCTCGCATTTGGTGTATTGTGTGATAAGAATGTGTCACCAAGACTTAAAGATAAGCTTTATAAAGTGGTTGTTAGACTAGCTATATGTATGGGCGAAATATTGGCCGGTCAAGAACTCGCACGCCCAGAAGATGAAAGTAGCGAAAATGAGCATATTGAGATGGATGTGTGGGCATACTAACAGAGATATGATTAGGAATGAAGATATATGGGATAAGATGGGAGTAGTCTTTGTGGTGGACGAGATGAGGGAGGTAAGACAGAGATAGTTCGGGCATGTAAATAGGAGATGCTCAGATGCCCTAGTGAATAGGTGTGAGAGATCGACTATAGTAAGGAGAGTTAGAGGTAGGTTGAAGAAGTATTGGCGAGAGATGATAAGATAGGACATGACACATCGTAGTTTACTGAGGATGTGAACCTATATAAGAAAAAATGGAGATCGAGGATTAGATAGAAGGTTAGTAGGTAGTTGATCGTTGTCTAGCTTTCTTATCAATATTATTGTTATTACTTTCCTACTGGATTTTTCTATCTTAGTATTACCAGATGTTTCATTTATTTCAGCTATCACATTATTTGTTGTTGCTACTGTTTCTCTTCTCCATTGATCTTTTATATAAGTTACTTGAGCCGAATGTCTATTAAGAACCACCTCTCTACCTTCACAAGATAGTAATAGTGAGATTATACTGAATATATTATTGTTATTTATTCGTTCAAAATTTCAAGTCTAATACAATAAAATTTGGGGAGGGGACGAGGTGGTGATAGAAAAAGGAGTGAGGAGGGGATAAAATAGGATTGGGCAGTAAGATGGCGTGTCAAGTAGGTGTCCACCTCATTGATATGTCACGCTATATGGGATGATGTTGTCTATGACAGAGGGTATATATGAGAAGGATATTTTTGCACCAATTTTATAATGTGGGGGAGTAATACATCATTATTTTCGCATAGTTAGAGAGATGACTTTAGCCGAGATTTTTTTGGAAACCGCTCTGTCTCCACGAGATAGGAGTATGGTTTACTTATTCTCTATTCTCCTCAAATTTCATCTTATTAAATTATATTGAGTATGTTGTTGTTGTGATTCCATAATAAAGTGATATTTTTAACTTTTTTTCCATTTTCAAATCTCCCTAATCAATTCACCAAACCCTATAGCACGTATGGTTTGTGACCCACCTCTACCTGCTGAGGTGGCCAAAGACAATACATGAACAACTCCATATTCCAAAATACCGTGTTCAAGAACATTCCACCCAAACGCTCCATAACATAAACACAATCCAATTAACTGACTCCTTCCCAAAAAAAAAACCCCTTATTTCCACTTTCCAGTTATTTCTTTTTTCCCAATTTCCACCTCCAAATCCATCCTTCAAGAACACCCAAGATTTCCCTTTAAATTTCTTAAAGATCTAAAGGAAAATTTCCCATCTTTCTTGTTTTCTTGATATATATATACAAATCTTCAAGAACCCCATATATATATATATATATATATATAGAGGTGGAATTATTCTTGAAATTTGATTCCAATTGATTGATTTGATTGATTTTAGCAAGTGGGTGTTCTTGAAAAATGGGTGATATGAAGGATAAAATGAAAGGGTTCATGAAAAAGGTCTCCTTTTCTTCATCAGGTAAGTTTAAAGGTCAAGGTAGAGTATTAGGTAGTTCATCTAATCCTTCCTTAGTACCCCCAAATCATGTTAATAATGTTTCATTACAACATAGGCAAAATCAACCTTTAAAGACTCAAACTTTGCCTCAAAAACAAAGTAAAGATTCAAGAATTGAGGTTAAATGTGATGATAAGAGTGAAAAAATGGATGGTTTTGATCCATATGGTGAATTAAATAATTTTTCATCTCAAAATAGGCAAATTCAACCTTTAAAGACACAAACTTTACCTCAAAAACCAAGTTATATTGATTCAAGAATTGAGGTTAAATGTGATATTAAGAGTGAAAGAAAGGATGGTTTTGATCCATATGGTGAATTAATAACTTCAGGTGAAAGGAATCAATACGGGTATTCGCTTAATGTATATGAATGTCCTGTTTGTGGTAGTGGTTTTTTATCTGAAGAAGAAGTGGCAACTCATGTTGATAGTTGTTTAAGTTGTGACGTTGAAAGTAAAGTTGAAGTTAAAAGTGAATTGGAAGGTTGTGTTAGTGTGTATTTTTCAGGAAAGCCATCAGATGGGTCGGTCGAGGTGGTTATGAAGTTGTTAAAGAATATTGTAAAGGAACCGGAGAATGCTAAGTTTAGGAAAATAAGGATGGGGAATTTGAAGATTAAGGAGGCGATAGGTGATGTTGTAGGAGGAGTGGAGTTATTGGAGCTTGTTGGATTTGAGTTGAAAGAAGAAGGTGGGGAAATTTGGGCTGTGATGGATGTTCCTAAAGAAGAAGAACTTGTTGCACTTAAGAATGTGGTGTCGCTATTGGAACCGAAGAAGGTTGAAGAGTTGGCATCGGTGTACGAAGTTAAGGCGAGTGAACCGGTTGTGCCGAAGAAGATTGATAGACAGGTAGAATTCGGATAACTTTGATAATAGTTTGGTTTTTTGGTTTCCATGTGTTGTTAAATTCCTGTATAGAATGTCATAGCTTTAGTTTTACTAGTGCTTGAATACTGAAACTCTTTGATACTACTGAATATTATTTTTCTTGATGCTTCAGTGATAAAATTTCCTTGGCGTCCAGTTATTTCTCTTAATTGAACATGATTTAGTACCTTGGCTATCTTTTTTATGTTTATTTAAATGATTTTATTACCGAGTGCAAACATTTACAGCTCAAGGAAAAACAAAACAAAATTCTCTAAGTCTGGGCATCCCCATTCTTAGATGTTAACTACTCAATCCCTATGCACTCCTACACACCTAGTATCTTGATATCACAGCAATCATAGTCTGCATCAGTCTTCTAGATACTTCATCCTAGAGAAGCTAGTTATGGATAGTAGTTAAGTTCATCCAGCCTTGGCTTCAATCTACCCTTACAAAATAGTTCCAGTGTAATCACTCTTGTGACGGTATCAGCTTGCCTTTGTTTGCTTTGAAACATTCTCAGGTTTCTCTCCTGCACCCTTTTTGAAATACCTTGCAGTAAGGGAGCTTGTCCCAAATAGTGGCTGCATAGGGACAGCTAAATAACAGGTGTGGTCCATGCTCTCATCCATTGCATTGCAGAGCACACATAGCTTATCTGTTGGAATGCCTCATCTAGCTAGTCAATCCTTGGTTTTCAGTCTACCATGTATAGCCAACTGTACGATGAAAATCCATCTAGGGGCCCCAAGATTGTTGCAAATTTACTTCCTCCATGGTATTTTGGGAAAACAACCTCTCAACTTAGTATACATGTCTTTGATAGAGAAGCAAGATAGTCTGAGAAAGTCATCAGGCCTCATGCCTTCCTCATTCATGTAGTTCTTAGCCTTCCATATCTTCCTTGTCATCCAAGCTGCCTGCCCAGGTTCATACTCTAAATTTGTCTCCCTTTCCAATAGTAAGTGTGCGCCCCTTTACCCATAGTTTATCCTTCTTTTGACAAAGATTCCAGAGTAATTTACACACTGGTACCGTGTTCCATGTAGTAATAATATCCATGATATTCCATCCTCCAGCCACTCTAGGTGTACATACTTTGTCCCACTAAGGCTCTTCTTGATAGATCACAGCCACCTGTCCACAGATAAGTCCTACAAATTGATTCATCTTTTGAATCACCTTCTTAGGAAAGATGAAAATCTGTGACCAGTATATTTGCATATAAAAAAGAACAGTCTTGATGAGTTGGATCTTCCCAGCATATGGCAGAAATTTAGAGGTCCAAGTATTGATCCTTGCGAGCATTTTCTCAAGCAATGGTTGATACTGCCTCACCCCCATTGTCTTTGTACTCAAGGGAACGCCTAAGTATCTAATATGTAGATCTCCCTTAGGAAATCCCAGACTAGGCAAATCTTCTGGTTGTTCTTTCATGTCCATGCCTCCAATATAAATGGAGCTCTTATCCTTAATTTCAATAAGGCCATAGGCACATGAAAACACCTCAAAACAGTCTTACATCAACTTGATTGATATCTTGTACCTCTGCAAAAGAGTAGAAGATCATCTGAATACGCAGTTGAACAATCTGTTACTTCTGGGAAAGGCTTAGTTGGTCTCCCATTGATAAGGTAGAATAGGAGGCAGTTGTTACACAATTCCTAATCTATTCAACAAATTATAAAGGAAAATTCAAACCAGTCGGAATTTGTTGTAACAAAGGCCATTCCGCTGAATCATATGCGTTCTGCATATCTAATTTGATCATACATCTAGGAGAAATCTATTTCCTTCCATAGCCTTTGTCAAGGTCATGATTTAAAAGGATATTATCAGTTATGGACCTTCCAGCCAGCTTCTCCTTATCAACTAGGAAATCCATTACCTTTTGCATTCTTGCTGTGAGGATCTTTGAGATTAGCTTGTGTACCACTAAGCAACATGAGATAAGCCTATACGATCTTATACTGGTAAGATTCTTCACCTTAGGGACCAAGGTGACTGATGTGCAATTGACAGACCTGCCTAGAACACTTGTCTCAAAAAACTGAATAGCTGCTTTTGTTATGTCAGTCCCAAGGATCGTCCAGGTTCTTTTAAAGAACAAAGCATTAAAACCATCACACCCTGGGGCTTTTGTATCACCAATACTACTCAGAGTTGTAAGAACCTCCTCCCTGGGAATAGGTTCTGTTAATTGTAACTGCTGTGCTGGCTTCTAGTCAGGATAGGTCCCTCTTTCATCACTTCTAGCTTGATTGCATGTAGTTGGGTGGCAGCAGCTCCTTAGAGTCTCATATAGGATCTCTTAACAACACCTTCAATATCCTTGTCTGTATGAACTTTTTTTGATAAGGAAAAAGAAGTGTATATGCCAAGGTATTTGTTTGATGATGCGGGTGATGGTGGATTATTGATATCTGTAATTGTTAAGTGTATCTGTATGAACTAACTGTCCAAACTCATCCATCAAAGAGGCCATCATGTTTTGGCTATTTTACTCGTGCTTCTCATCAAGTAAAGCCCTTTCTCATGAGAATTGATAATTGATGTTTTCATCCTTATATAGCATTAGGTCCATAACTTCTTAAAAAATTAAAGGCTACTTTATTTATTATCAGCCAATTAATGAGGAAATTCTGCTATTTTTGTGTCGGGATACTATAGCTTCTAGTTTGGTGTATTAATCAACTGGACATGATGTGTTTTAGAGAATTTGGATTGGAATTGGTGCGTCAATAGCACTATGGTTGACAACTTCAAAATAGTTCAGGGGGGTCATAGGACCCTCACAAAGAGTAAGTGTGTAACTGAAAATACCGGACTGGTTTAGATTTTTGTGCCTTTTCCCTTTATTTTCTTACGTATTGCTTCTGAGATGAACTGTTGGATGCACTGACTCCATAATTTCTTTATGTTTATCAATCCACTGGAAATTGACGGGAAACTGACCTCACTCTTTGATTTTACCACAATATTCTTGGACGTCTAAAACGAAATCTTCAAAGGAATAATCCAGTGAATTATGTCTGAACTTTGTCGTGAAGTTGAATGAGTCAAACCTATTATCTGAGATATCAGAATCTATGAGATTGATGGAACATGTCATTTATGTTTTTCATGTTTTCTCAATGCATGATAAACATAAAACTACTCTTTGGTGTCACATTTTATGTCTTCCCGTGTATAAAACAACTGGATGTTATAAGAGATTCTACCTAGCTGCTACAGTTATAAGCTATAAATATCCTACGTTTTGCTATATTCACTTAGATATTTTAAGTGTTGCCCCCTATACTCATCGTTTAGTTTCTGTTGAGAATTTACCACAAGTACAACAAAACATTTAGTGAAAATTATTACTGAGTCTGCAATCAACCAATAAATTTAGGCCCTTGGATCAAGTGACTAGGAAAGATAAATTACATTTGAATCTCCAGTATTATTTGTTCAGGTGTTTCTACTTATGTAGTTCAAATGCTACTTTTAGCATTTTTGAACTGGAGTTATCACCAGGTCTCTTTTAGCCAATTGATACTCCGCTTTTTGAATTATGATCATTTTCTGTATGTATGAATCTGTACCAGGACCCCAACTTGTTTTGGACTAAGGCGTAGTTGTTGTATAAATCTATACTAGGAAAGAAAGTTTTAGTGAGAGTACGCTGGATATTTCAAACTAAAATTCCTTTAGTTGTTTGCTAGTGATGTTTTCTTTTTTATAAAACACAGTGCTTTACATTATTTTCAACCAAAAGAAAGCTACATTACTCACAATCTATTTTAAGAATTTGTTTCGGTCTAGTTTTCCATAAGCAAGATTGGCAAAAATTACTAATTATTGTGTTTTTCTTTTTGGGGTTTGGGGTTTGGGGGGGGGGGGGTTCCTTGTGCTGCTCAGGTTCACATAGCTGGGATGTTACTAGCAAGTAATACCCACTGTGGGTCACTAGAAAAGGATTCTCTGTACTCCTTTTTATTTCCTTCCTGTTTTTGTTTTCTTCCTTTGTCGCGATGGCGTGACTGTCTCTCTCAACTTCAACTTGAATATGCTGCCTTAAATTTAGTTCCAACAGTTTTCTATGTTAAATCATACTCTCCTTTAAGCCACACAAGTTTCCAAAATAAAATAAAGCTGCAATAACTACATTAAATTACACAATTAGCAAAAACTTTTAACCACTTAAGAGATAAAAAATTAAAGGACAGCCTGGTACGCAAAGTGTCCCATGTTCACGGAGGATCCGTGGAAGTGTCACACTAGGGTACAATGTAGGCCACCTATCCAGATGCAAAAATTAGTAGCTGATTCCATAGCTTGAACCCGTGACCTATAGGTCATTCGAAGATAACGACACAACATTATCTTTGCCCCAAGGTTTCCCTTCAAGCATTTTAAGAGACATATAAAAGAAGAGAGAAAAGGAGGAGCATCTCAAAGCATTTGACGACCTTTCTTTTAGCTTGGAAGTACTTTTTCATTCTATTCATCACTGTTCATGTAAGGCTTAGTCTTCAAGGACAGTGATTTCTTGAAAGAGTTAAAAGTAGCCTCTCCTCGAGTTTCCAGGTTCCAAACCCTATCACATGGTTGCTTCTCAGCTCCATACCCCCTCTTCTCATCATATCTCCTGGGATCCTAAGATTGCATGTTGAATAACTTGGCACTTTTTTTATAACCGTGGTGTCCAGTACAGCTTGCGCGCACCTCGTCTAATTCCACGGGGTACCCGCTACCTCCCACCAGAACAAGTACCGGGTAACTCTGTCCATCAAAGCCATGACAGATAGGAAGAAATCACCTAGTGTTTTTGTCTCCGCTGGGATTTGAATCTGAGACCTCATGGTTCTCCTCCCACTTCATTGACCACTAAGCCACACCCTTCACCCTTGGATATTGGATAACTTGCCAACTTTCGCACTAGTAATTTTGAAATAATTACCCACCTTGCTTTTAGGGTGCTTCAAGTGTCTCTTTACCTTGGGCCTCCTGTAATAGGTGCTAGTCGTGGTTATAGAACAACCTCAAACAATGTCTTCTATTTTCACGCAGTTTTGTGCATCAGTATATAAAACATCATTTTTAGGGATGAAAAGGGTGGATAACATTAGGTTATCCAACAGAAGTTTGGGTTAAGCGGTTAAAATCACATCACAACATATCCTATATTGGTAGAATAAGCTTTCTTTAAAATTGTAAAAGATTTTCATGATGAATATACTCCATTTGGCAAAATATATTGAGTAATTTGGTGTAAAACTGATTCGAACAAAAGGGTAACAGTTCCAAATCCTTCTTACATTGTGTTCTTCAATGTCTGTATCGATGAATTATTCTCAAGGGAATTACCTTCTATGGTAACTACTTTTGCTGTTTTTTACTTTTATGTTTCTTACCATTTTTATGTACTTTTCTTTCTTTCAATATTTTCATCATACCTTTTTACTCTGGCATTTCTTTCATACCACATTCTGAAATGAAAAAGAACAATTATTGTATCTCAGAGGAGTCTTATTTGCCTTTGAAGTTGTATCAGGTTTGAAATCTGGCAAAGAGTAGTGTGTTTAGTATTAATGCTGAACATTCCATTGAGGAGTTAGAAGGAGTTATGGGCTGTAAAGTGGAGCAGCTACCAGCAACCTACTTAGGATTGACTTTGGGTGCTAATAAGAATGGCAAGATGATTTGGCAAGGTGTCTTGGACAGGTGCAACAGTAAATTGGTTCCATGGAAAAGACAATATTTGTCTTTTGGGGGAAGACTTACACTGGTTAACAGTGTTTTGGATGGTATTCCAACTTATCTGATGTCTCTCCTCAAAATGCCAGCAACAATTGAGAAGAAACTAAATTCAATAAGAAACAAGTTTTTATGGGAAGGAAATGTTGAAAGGAGAAAGTCCCATTTGGTTAAATGGCAGGAAGTGATTAAGGAAAAAAAGATGGGGGCCTTGGGGTGAGAAACCTGAAGCTACACAATAAAAGTTTACTGTTTAAGTGGCTTTGGAGATATAATGATGGCAATGAAAGCTTATGGAAACAGGTTATAGATGCAAATATGGCAAGAAAGACAGTTGGGCTCCTTGTTTAATCCGATCTTCTTCGAAAGGTGGAGTTTGGAGTACTATTAGCAATCTATGGGGTGAGTATAGGCAGTATGTTAAATTGACACCGGGGGATACTAAAATCTTGTTCTGGTCTGACATATGGTTGGGAACTAAAAGTTTAAAAGAAAAATTTCCAGTTTTATATAGTTGTTCCACAAACAAAAAGGGGAAGGTCGCTGATTTTTACTCTACTAGTGGCTGGCAGATGATTCTCAGGAGAAACTTAAATGACTGGGAGATCGATGATTTTGTCCAATTAATGCAACTACTGAACAATGTCAATTTGGAATATAGCATGATTCATTGGTCTGGACAGAGTGTGGTGATAGGCAGTTCACAGTCAGAAGATGTTATAGCTTACTAGTGAAACAACAAGGGCTAGATGGAATAAGATGGCCATGGAAAGCAATTTGAAGAACTAAGGCACCTGTTAAAGTGGCTTGTTTTGGTTGGGTTGCAGCAAAGGAAGCATGTCTTACTCAGTAGAATCTGCAGAGGAATTCCCTTAAGCAATAGGTGCTATATGTGTGAAGAAGAAATAGAAACAGTCAATCATCTCCTCATTCACTGCAAGGTGGCAAGACAATGCTGGGAGTTCTTCTTAAATAAGTATGGTATCAAATGGGTAATACCTCCCAATATTAGGAGCTTGCTGGAGGCTTGACATTATCAAAAAATGGCAAAAAGTAAACAAGCAGTATGGAGAACATTTCCTCTTTGCATTTTATGGACAATTTGGTTGGAGAGGAATAAGGTCTGCTTTGAAGGGAAAAGGCAACATATATCTGGAATTAAAAATAGTTGTCTTTTGAATTTGTATTTCTGGTGTAAAAACAGTGTCATGGAAAATATGGAGCAATATATGAACTTTCTAGAAGAGATAGGAGAGTTGTAGCTTTGTCGTGTTAGTGGTGGTAATCTGACTTTTGTATCTTGTACCATCTTGGTACTTTTTTTATTTTTTTAATAAAATATTACCTTATTAAAAAAAACGACCTCTCTACCTCACAAAGATAGGGGTAAGGTCTGTGTACACCCACCCTCCCCAGACCCTACTTGTGGGACTATATTGGGTATGTTGTTGTTTCTTACCATTTATGTAATGATCAAACTTCATAAGTTTTGCTTTCGAATTAATTCATTATGTGTATGTCTATTCTTCTGAAAAATGGAACGATTATGTTGCCTCTATAGAAGTTTATAAGATAGTTTTATGGTGAATGTGGTCGTAGCATAATTTTGGTGAATACAGAAACATTACCTATTTTGATGAATACGGTCAAGCTTAATTTTGTCAAGTTACGTTTAACACTCCTCGAGACTTTTGAAACTACTTATTGATATCCTATTCGTATGACATGTTGTTCAGCACTCGTGCTATTTTCTGCCTATGACATTCTCTTGTTTCTTTGACCAACAGATTAAGGTGTTCTTTTCTGTTTCCGAGAGCGTAGCAGCAAAAATTGTGCTACATGACTCATTCTTTAACCTCTCAAGTGAGGAATTGAGAAGAGAGGCTGAGATGAAGAGGAAGAAACTAGAAGAGTCGAAATTATTGATTCCTAAATCTTATCGGGAGAAGCAGGCAAAAGCTGCAAGAAAGAAGTACACAAAATCCATTATCCGAATACAGTTTCCAGATGGAGTATTGCTTCAAGGTGTTTTTCTACCTTCCGAGCCAACTAGTGCTCTTTATGAGGTCAGTACTTTGCCTTTTATTTTTATGGTCAAATTACTAGATGACTAGATCTAAATTGGTAAGTACTTAATTGATTTTCTTCAAGGAACTTATGGTAGATTCAAAAAGTAAAGCTTCATATATTTCCAAAATACCAAGCGTAGAATGCATTAACCTTTCGAGCACATCAAAGGATAATGGCTCATGATTAACATATACCAAGAAGAATGTGATAAAGATAAGCTTCAAGTTCTCAAAATATTCCATACATGGTACAATGCTATTACTATAAGACCTGAAAAAATGCAAGGTAAGGGGCACGGGATAAAAAGGGACGAGTAATTTTACTTATCAGGAAAAAGGGAGGATTTGGCATGGGGGACGAGTAAATCTGTACAAGCAAGATCACTGCTCGTGGTGCAGGGGACCAATTGTACAGTTAGATTTGAATTTGCAAATGAATTTCTTGCAGGGGGGACTTTTTCATTCAGTTACCCTGATAGAAATAGGATAAAGAGGTCTTATGAATTCGCCAACAGATAAAAAGGGAAAATGACAAGTAAAAGAAAATAAAGATCAACTTTATTGGATAAAGTATAGCTTGCATACAGAAATTACCAATGCAGAATTTCCATGTGTTTGTCTCCATGTGAACAGAAAATTAAATGACGAATAAGCTGGAAATATTTTGTGAATGAATAGTCACTCAGGCGATACAAGTTACAATCTGTTTGGACTAGTTGTATCTCTGCACCTTAACTATTCAGGTATACGACCCATCGAGATTCCAAAGTTAACGTATAAGTGGAATTCTTGTATACCAGAAATGTGTGTTGTATAAGGTTGCCCTTCGTATTCTGAGTATATATTTCCAGATTTATTGTGTGGTTCTTTCGTCATATCTCTTGTTCATGTGATGGTTCATAGGTAAATCTGGTGTCTATACATGTTATATATTCCAGCTATCTGTTTGTCAGCATGTATACATAATGCTTTACTTTTTTTTCTCTCCTTTTTTTCCACTTTCTAGTTTGTGAGCTCGGCGTTAAAGGAACCAAGTTTAGAGTTTGAATTGTTACATCCGGTGCTTGTTAAGAGGCGGGTGATTCCACATTTTCCAGCTGCGGGGGAGAGGGCTGTAACACTTGAAGAGGAGGATTTGATTCCTTCAGCTCTACTCAAATTTAAACCTATCGAAACAGATTCCGTCGTTTTTACAGGTCTTTGCAATGAGCTTCTTGAAATCAGCGAGCCCCTCGAGACTGGATCAGTTGCTCCCTCGTGAGCTCCCGGCTCGCTCTCTGGACATTAAAGTTATATCGGACTTTAAAGTGTGCTTTCAATTCTTCTGGAATGGATATATCTCAATGTTGGAAACCAGACCAGTATGGAAACCAGACCAGTAACTTTTTTATCTTTCGTTCATCTGTTTCCCATTTCTCTGTATGTTCTTTGTAGAATTGTATTGATCTCTCTTGGGGAGTCTTTCTCATTAATACAAATGTATAGTGTACAATGTGGAACCCTAATACAATAAGGATCCTACCATAAATATACATCACTAAATATTATACAATATATGGAGTATATTAGGTGGTACACGTTAATACACCCCCTCAGTCGGAGCGGAAGGAGGCCGGATGCTAAGACTGGATCTGAAGTCAAGGAATAGTTTTCTAGGCAGATCTTCAGTGAATATATCTGCGTACTGATACAAAGAAGGTACACGTAACACCTTATCATGACCGAGAGCAATCTTCTCACGAACAAAATGAATATCTATCTAAATATGCTTGGTTCGTTGATGCTGAATCGGATTATGAGATAGGTATATGGCGGATATGTTATCACAGTAAATCAAAGACGCCTTACGCAAGGGACACTGAAGCTCCAAAAGAAGGTTTTGAAGCCAACAGATCTCAGTAACAACATTAGCAACGCCTCTATACTCTGCTTCTGCACTTGAACGGGATAAAGTGACTTGCCTAGTTAGATTATCCCCTAAGAACACACAGTAGCCGGAGTTGGAGTGTTGCGTGTCCAGACAACCTGTCCAATCATCATTCGTATATGATAACAACATGGTCGGTGCTGAGGGGTATAGATGCAATTCATAATCAAGCGTGTCCTTAACATATCGAATGATACCCTTAAGAGCGGTAAAATGAGGCTCTTTGGGCATATATGAATAAGCATACCTGCTGAATAACATAAGCAATGTTAGGCCTGGTGAAAGTAAGATATTGTAGTGCACCTGCAAGACTCCTGTAGAGTGTGGGATCGGATACTGGATTACCATCCACAACACTAAGCTTTGATTTAGAATCAACCGGTGTGGACATGATATTGCAGTTCGCCATTTTGGCCCTGTACATTATCTCATCTGCATACTTTTGTTGACACAAAAATATAGTATCTATAGAACGAGTTACTGATATCCCCAAAAAATAGCTTAACTTGCCTAAGTCAATCATATCAAATTATGTCTTTAATAATGTAATAATCTCATTTTTAAACAGATCAGAGGAGGCAGTAAGCACAATGTCATCCACATATACAAATAAGCAATGTTACTACCTCGATGGAAAATAAATAGAGAAGTATCACATTTACTACATATAAACCCAATATGCATGATATACCGTGCAAAACGTTCATACCACGCTCTAGGGGCCTGTTTCAAATCATAAAATGATTTATGGAGACGACATACATACTGAGGGGCTGCTGGATGGACAAAACTAGGCGGCTGGTGCATGTAAACAGTTTCTTTTAAATCCCTATGTAGAAAAGCATTTTTCACATCAAGCTGATGAATCGGCCAATGCTTACACATAACAATATTCATAACCGTACGAATAGTGCTCGGTTTTACAACCGGAGTGAATGTCTCACCACAATCAATACCCTCCTGTTGATTAGTGTCATTGGCTACAAGTCTCGCCTTATACCTTTCAAGATCACCGTTATCTCTATATTTGTGATGAAAAAGCCACATGCAACGGATCACATTCATCCCCTCCGATCGAGGAACCAAATTCCAAGTGTGTTGTTTCGTTAAAATATTAAATTCCTCACGCATGGCCGCATTTCAATTAGGGTCTAGTTTAGCTAATTTTGGGCTTTTAGGAATTGGGAATATGGTTTGTGTGGATAGGTTAAACTGGGCTTTAGGTTTGAAGATCTCGTGTTGCGCACGGGTTTCCATAGGATGTGAGGGGGCATGGTTGGGTCGATGATTTTGGGATTGGGTTGGGTTAGGTGTTCCAGTGGCAGGGGCAGTGTCTGATATGTGTCGGGTTTGGTCGACAGATTCTGGGTTAGGCCATGGAGTGTTGGGTTGTCGGATCTGGGTGTTAGGCCATGAAGTGTTGGGTTGTCGGATCTGGGTGTTTTGGGTCAGGAAGTGTTGGGTTGTCGGATCTGGGTGTTTTGGGTCAGGGAGTTGGTCCGATTTGGTGGGTTGGGGCTACGGGTTAACGGGGCCAACGACGAGGAATGGTATGGGTTGACAGGGTTCTGGGTGCAGACACTGTTGGTTGGTCGGGTTACCAGTGCAGTGGTGTTTTCGGTGGTGGGGACACTGGGGTGGTTGGAACGGCGGCACAGGGTAGCGGTGACACAGGATACATTGGTGACGGTTGCCGGTGGGTGGTCGAGGTAGTGACCGATTGGGACATTGGAGCGATGGGCCGACTGCCGGTGGTGGGGGTGGCATTCGGCGATTGCAGAGACGAGGACTGAACTGGAGAGGCAGTGACGCTGTCGGAGGTGGGCCGATTGCCGGTGGTGGCGGCAGAGAGTGGGCAGGTGACATATACGCCGGAGTTGGTGTTATGGCGGCGACATTGGTGGTATTGACGGTGACTGGGTATCGGTGGTGGTGGCGGAGGCTTGCCCTCCGGTAGTGGCAGCATGTCGGAGAGTATGGTGGACTAGCGGTGATTTGTCCGAATCATCGAGGAATTGGTAATCAGTGACTCAGAATTTTTTAGTGTTGTCAAACGGGAAAACATACTCGATAAAAGTGACGTGGCATGAGATTATGATTTTGTTGGTGGATAGTTCATAGCACAGGTACCCCCTATGGTTTGACGGGAAACCTAGGAAGGCGCACATAGTAGATCGGGTGCTAATTTGTGAGGAGCCGTGGATATCATATTTGGGTAACACAGACAACCGAAAATTCTAAGGTGGTCATAGGTAGGGATCCGACGGTAGAGAATTTCAGTGGGTGTCCTATTTTGAATCGCACGGATAGGTAAGATGTTGAGAATGTTTTATGTCATTTTTAATGCATATACGCAAAAGTTAGGGGCAGAGACGCATGAAAAAGAGGGTACGAATCATATTATTAATGGTTCGGAGAATTCTTTCGGCTTTTCCATTTTGAAGGGAGGTATGAGGGCATGAGAAACGAAAGATCATGTCATTAGCCGCACAAAATTTATGAAATAAGGAATTATTAAACTCACGACCATTATCACATTGAAACGATTTTATGTCTTTTTCAAATTGTGTTTTAACCAGTGTACGAAACTCAACAAATTTGGAAAACACTTGAAATTTGAGTTTGAGTGGATATACCCAAAGTGAGAGAAATCATCTAAAAATATCAGATAATATTTGTGGCCTAAATTGCTAGTTATGGGAGATGTCCATTAATCATCGTGAATAATATCAAATGGAGAGAAAGTAGTACTCATAGAAGTCGTAAATGGTAGTCTAACGTATTTTCCTAACTGACAAGAGGAGCAACTATGAGAAACCCTTTGTTACATTGGATTAAATTTCAATTTCTAAGAGAATAAAAAACGTGAGAACCCGGATGACCAAGTCTACTATGCCACGCTGAGGGAGATATGGTTGTTAGAATAGTGGGAGGAGTGACACTAGCAGCGGATGTGGGTAGGAAAGGATATAGGTCTCCTCACTATTGCATCGCGTAAGAAGTTTTTCGGTACGGAGGTCCGTTACAGAAAATCCAAACGAGTCAAAATTAATTGAGACAGAATTATCGGTGGCAAATTTTCTAACAGAATTAGATTTTTGATGATGTGTGGGGCATATAAGACGTTTTTAAGAGAGAAGTGGGGATGCAGTGGTGGGGTAAGGGTGTGACCAAGTCCTTGAATTGGAATGTGATGACCGTTACTGACCATAGTAACTGCGGAGTATTTAAATGTTGCAGTTGAGTAAGATTACCAGAATTATTGGTAAGGTGAGACGTGGCGCTCGTATCCATATATCACGCATTGTCGGGCTGTCGAGAGGTCAATGTGACGAAAGTCGAGCCCAAATTGGATTGGGAGAGGCCTAGAACGGACTTCTGGGCTCCAAAAAATAAGGCCGGATCGCTATGGCCCAATGAGTGGCTTGAAGCGGACTAGTAGGCGGCGATGAAAATATTTATATACTATGATTTTTTTTTCCGGGTAAAGGACAAAAAATAGAGAAGAAAAATAATGTGCTTTCTTCCAAGAGAAAACAAAAAGAAGAGAAAGGTTTTGTTTTCGAAGAAAAGAAAGCAAAGATTTTGTTTTTGCTTGTTGGATGTTTCTCCGGTAGTGGAACCAAAGAAGACAAACAAACAAAAAAATCTAAGGAAAAGTGGTTGTTGCTTTCTCCGGTAGTCTTCGAAAAGAAAGAAAAGGGGGGGGGGGGGGGGGGGGGGACATGCCTGTAGCTCCGACAGGCAGAGGAAAGAGAGCACAGATTGGTGTTCTCGGGTAGACCGTCGGAAAAAGAAAAGAAAATTTTAGATTTTGGGATTTAGGCCTCTGATAACATGTAGAATTGTATTGATCTTCCTTGGAGAGTCTTTCTCGTTAATACAAATATATATAGTGTATAATGTGAAACTCTAATACAATAAGGATCCTATCATAAATATACATCACTAAATATTATACAATATATGGAGTATATTAGGTGGTAAACGTTAATATTTTTGTCTGTGCAAATCATAGGTTAACTGTACAGTCCTGTTGTATTATTTGATTGATACATCAGTTTTTGGCATAAAATTTGGTTTCAAATCGATGGGATGTATTGAGAACTTGATCATTTGATTGATGAAATACAAGACAGATCTATTTTCTAGGTGTTAAATGTGAGGCAACATCTAACATTTTTTTTTATTTTCCAAGTCTAACTATTTAGCTATAACTAGGGATGACAACGGATCGGATCTGGACCGGATCCTACTAGATCCAGATCCAGATCTGTTTTTCATATCTGAATTCAGATCCGTCAGGTCCATAAAAATCATATTCAAATCCGGATCCACAGGGTCCACGGATCGGATCTGGATCCACATGTAAAAAAATTTGCCTTGCTAAGATTGTAACCTTGCTAAGAATATTTTTTTGAACTGACAAACAATTTTTACTTAGCTAACAGTTTATTGTGTTTTAATTTTGAAATGTTCATATGAGATATTTTGTTCGTTGTCTCGTTTTGATTGTGAGCTATTAATTGAAAATGTTGGACAATGACAATAGTTGTGGAAAATGCTTACTAGTATTTCCACAATGCAGAATTTGCATGTACTTGGAATCTTCACAAATGAAGTGAATATAATTTTAACTACTTGTCTATGGAGATGTTAGTCATTCACTCATATAACATTGATTTTATTATCGAAGTTACCTCTTTATTTTTTGATTTTTGAGTTAACGCGGGGATAAATTAAACTTGTTTTGAGAATTAAACTTGCAAGGATGTGCTTAGCAATTTTAAAAAAATACTTATAAAATTATATTCTAGGTTATGAATATATTTAATAAAAAACGGATCCACGGGTCGGATACGGATCGGATACGGATCTCAAATACAAGATCCAGATCCAGATCCGATCCTTCAGAAACGGATCCGGGTTCGATCCGGATCCGTCGAATCCAAATTTTGAAGATCCATATCCTATAAAACGGATCTGGATCCACGGCCATCTCTAGCTATAACACTAGTGATTGTCTTCAAACTCTAAATCATAAAACTACTAGTAGTACAATTGGGCTTTAACTATCTTCTTCTAGGACAGAAACTGATCCTTTCTAATCAATCAGATTATGAACCCGTGTAAAGATGTTGAGTACAAGAGTGAGTTTATCTTTTGTGATAAGATTCTTTGTTGCAAGCGGATATTATCGCACATGAGGTCCGCTATGATATACTCAACGACCTTGGTAGGAGATATAGCACTTCGATATAAAAAGCTAATATTCCAAAGCTTTTTCGATATGAACAAGATTACTAGGGAGTCGGTTTTTCAAACTCTAAGGTGGAAAAGCAAACTCGAGTGTTCTTAATTTGAAAATATAGAGAAGTAAACAGTTGTTACAATAGCATTATAGGAACAAGTGATCTAAAATAATTTGCTAGATTGTTCCAAGAATGGTCATTTGCACTTTCCCCTATTTTGTGCCGGTCTTTATTTTCGACCCCTCAAGAGTCGAGACAAACAACTTTTTCGTGAGGCATACGTTTATTTGTTCGCATCCTTAGATTCAACAAGTTATGCAGAATTCCTTAAAGAACTTACGCCCACTAGGCATAAGTTCGATTCAGAAGGGAAAAAATTAAAGACCAACTCATTTGAAGGAAAACCGTGCAATTTCTTCTTAATTTTTTTCTATAAATCTTAATAGACACTGGAAATAGATTTGGTGCTACTTTTGAAAGAAGCATCGTTAATTAGATCAATCAATGGAATTGTACAGTGTTGCAAAAATGACCATAAAAATGTCGGGACTGCATCTGGTAGTCAATTTTTACTCTTCTATTTAAGTTATATCCAGTTTTTTAAAATTATTTATTTGGTAACCAGCGTTGGAAAACTTCTGACAAAAATGATCACTTCCTTCACTTCAGAGCAGCTTGTGTTTTGAATAAACTTGTATCAAAATCTTCTAGTTTACTTTTTGATAAACTGTAAATGATTCCCCCTAACATAATTATTTTTTTTGGTTTCTCACCTGGTGTTTGGTACCCGCATTGGAACCCGATTAAATTGAGATCGCATACGGCAGGACCCTTTTTTGGGGGCGGAGCTCCCAACAAAAAAAAATTCACTCATATAGACTCGAATTCAAGACTTCTAATTAAGAGTGGATGGATTCCAACCATCCCACCACAACTCATGTGTGGTCCCCTAACTTAATTTGAAGAATTGAAGGTAAGGTATAGTCAACATATTGATCAGAGGTTGGTGGATATGTTTGCTTGTACATCCAGCTCAATTAGCATATGTGATATTGGTAACACAGTAATATATACTTTAGTTGTAATATAGAAAATGATCCTTTATCGAAATTGTCACTAAAATTTAGTAAAATTGTGATAAGAACGAAAATCTTGTCCAAAAAAGCCAAGGCACCTTCCAACACAAGAAGTTGTTTTTGGCCATAGAAACCAAAAACAAAATTCACTTTTTTGGAATTTTTGAAATTGGAGTTGGAGTTGTGTTTGGCCATAATTTTCACAAATAACATTTTCTTGTTGAAATGTACTTTTTCAATAAGGTTTTGATTGTGAAAAAGGTGAAAAAAGTGAAAAACAAGGTTTTGATTGTTTTTCAAATTTCAAATACAATTTGAAGTTGTATTTGGAATTTTCATGGCCAAACACTAATTTTTGAAAAAAAGTGAAAAAAAATTCCCGAAAAAAATGAATAATTCTTATGGCCAAACAGGTGTGTCAAATCAGATCACACAGATTCTTATAACATGTGCAAATACAAGTTAGGAAAAAGTAATATTCCATCTGTCTTAATTTAACTATATGAATTTTAAGAAAAAAGGAAAAAAATTATAGTTTAAAATATTTTATAAATTATTTAATCAAGAGTAAAAAGTTAAACTAAATTATTTCTAACTAAGAATATATAGCTTTTTTTTTTTGGATAGATTAAAAAGGTGTCACATAAATTAAAATAGTAAAAATATATCTATCTATTTATTGATGAATACATGACGTATCAATTTAAAGGTGTCAAACATATTATTGTTTCTTTATTTTATTTAGCGCACTTAATTTCATTTACTTTAATTATTTATTTGTACAATTAAAATGGAAAGATTGAAACATATGATTACGGGTAAGGGCCAGACTTCTTCTAGTAGGGGTAATAAGGGCAAAGGTACTTCTTCTAGTCATCCTATTCCTAGACAGGATGATTTGGTTGAAACTGAATATTTTCCTGATATACCATTAGATTTAGACGCTGAGACATTTTCTGGAACTCAACAAGACTTTAATATAGATTTAGAAGATGTAGATGACACACCCACTAATATAGATGACACACCCACTAATGTAGATGACACACCTACTAGTGCACCTCCAGCGGAACGCCTCATATTCCCCCTAGTATGAGACGAGACGAGACCCAATAAAATGACCATTAAAATCAGATGCATGATTTTTTTTTGATAGGGACGAAGAGAATCAAGTAGTTAGATGTCAAATTTGTAAAAATATTTTTAAATTTAAAATGGGAAAAGGTCAGGGTGGTACGAGAGGTTTATTGAGACTAGAGATGGCAGTGGATCCTGGACCCGGTAGATCCAGATCCATTTTATAGGATATGAATCTTCAAAATTTGGACCCGACGCATCCGGATCGGACATGGATCCTTTTATGACTGATCGAATCTGGATCTGGATCTTGTATTTGAGATCCGTATCCGGTCCAGATCCGACCCGTGGATCCGTTTTTTATTAAATATATTCATAACCTAGAATGTAATTTTATAAGTATTTTCTTAAAATTGCTAAGCACATCCTTGCAAGTTTAATTCTCAAAATAAGTTTAATTTATCCCCGCGTTAATTCAAAAACCAAAAAATAAAGAGGTAACTTCGATAATAAAATCAATGTTATATTAGTGAATGACTAACATCTCCATAGACAAGTAGTTAAAATTATATTCACTTCATTTGTGAAGATTTCAAGCACATGCAAGTTCTGCATTGTGGAAATACTAGTCAGCATTTTCCTCAACTATTGTCATTGTCCAACATTTTCAATTAATAGCTCACAATCAAAACGAGACAACGAACGAAATATCTCATATGAATATTTCAAAATTGGAACACAGTAAACTGTTAGCTAAGTAAAAATCGTTTGTCAATTCAAAAAAAATTCTTAGCAAGACAAATTTTTTTACATGTGGATTCAGATCCGATCCATGGACCCGGTGGATCCGAATTTGGATCTGATTTTTATGGATCCGACGGATCTGGATTCAAGTATGAAAAACGGATCTAGATCTGGATCTAGTAGGATCCGGTCCAGATCCGATCTGTTGCCATCCCTAATTGAGACACGTAAAAAACTCTCATCAAGCTAGGTGGAATCAACACCTGGCTCAAAAATCGGGTGTGTCAGTGCCCTCTCAGTCGGGACAAGGTTCACATGCTATCCCAGACCAAGTACAAGGTCAAATTAACCCTATGACGGGGATTGTAGGCCCAAAATACGATAAACATAGAGATAGGGAAGCAATAATAAAATTAGTTGTTGTGGAGGGTTTGCCTTTTTCATTTCCTTCCTCTCCCAGTTTTATTCATTATATTAGAGATATGTATAATCCTGCTATTAACGGTTTTCCTACATCAACTGTTTAAGAGAGATGTATTTAGATTTGCACATGAATATCAACATTATTTACGTTATTCCTTATATCATTTTTCTGGTAAAGTATCTATGACGTCTGATATAGGCCGTAGTACTAACGGCCATGATTATTTAACGGTAACATGTCATTGGATAGATTATAAATGATCTATGCAAAAACGTATTTTAGCGTATAGATATATAGATGATAGGCACACTAGTACTTTTATTGCAGAAAATATTCATCAAGTTTGCGATTATTACGGAATAACTGATAAAATTATGCTATTACCATTTTAAAAAATCTTTTAACTCAATCTTTTTCAAATCATTTTCATATAAAATGTGCATGCCATATATATAACTTAGTTGTAAAGGATAGTCTAACACTTTTTGCATACATTCTTAATAAAATACAATTTGCTATAAATTTTATTTTTAAAAGTAATAGAATACAACGGAAAAAAGAATATAAAAAAACTTGTCACGATTGAGGAGTATCTTATAGAAAAATTTCCGAAGAAGTAGCCACTAGGTGGAATTCTTTATATGAGCAACTACTTGTTGCTTATGACTATAGAAGACCTATAACTTTATTTTTAACGCACATAATCGAAATCTAACTGATATGGTTGTAGATAGCGATTGGAAAAAAAATTCAGAACTTATTGTATTTCTAGAGAATTTTTTTCAAGCAACAAAAGAATTTTTCGGTATATATTATCCTACTATTTCAACTATGTTGTTTTATATAGCTCTAATATTTTTACTTCTTAGTGAATATATGGAAAAACCAGCTTATAAGACACCTATTAAAAAAATGTTTATCAAAATAAAAAAATATTTTATTCCTATTCCCACTATTTATATTATTGGTGTTGTATTAAATCTGACTATTAAAATAGACGGTTGTAAAACACTTATTGAAACTATTTATGATTGTGTAGCAGTACTTTCACCTCCAACTCCAAAAAATTCAAATGACCCACCACCTATTGAACAAACTAAAGAAGAAGTGTTGTCTACCATACAAGATGAATGCAAAAAAAGTATATAGGCATTAACAACAAGAAAGTGCTAGCAACCAACCGGCTTCCATACCATCTTCTTCTTCTTCTTCAACACAACCTCAAAAAAGACATATTGTGTCTGCGGCTAGTATTGAATGTATAGTGATAACACTACTAACCAAGTTAGCGAGTTTGATGTTTTTGTTTTGCAAGGTATTATATCGTACCAAGCAGTTCTCAATGAAGAAGGACGTGAAGATTTGCTGAAATACTGGAGGGAGAATGATAAGACCTTTGCGACACTTTCAATGATAGCCCGAGATGTGTTGAACATTCAAGCGTCATCAACAGCGTCTGAAAGTGCTTTTTCTGCCGGCAGATTTCAAATAGGAGAGTACAGACACTCATTAGCGGGAGACAGCTTGGAGATTGCAGTATTATTCAAAGATTGGATACGAGCAGAGCGGAGAAGGTGCGGTCAACCGTAGATCAACGAAGAAGACGACGAAAACTACAACGAAATCTTATCAGACTGAGGTGGAAGCGAAGTGGAGCAATTTGACCAACAAATACCAATTCCAACCAAAGAACCACAAGAAATTATAAAGAAACTAGAAAAGGTGTTTTTAAAAATGTATTTTTTTTAATTGCAATTTTACTATGTTATTTGCAACTTTCAAGTTTCAAGTTTCAAGTTTCAAGTTTCAATACCACAAAGTTGCAATTTTGATAATTGCATTACAAAAAAATCACATTTCTATTAAATAATATAAGAGACACAAAAATAGCATTGAGATGTTTTTATTACACTATCTTGTTCAATTATTGAGGTGTTTATACTTTATATATATGTTATTTTTTTAAAATTAAGTGCAAAAAAAAAAACGAAACCTGACCCCGCCCCGACCCTGTCCCGTCCCAACCCGATAAATATCGGGTCCCTTTTCCAATGGGACCGGGATGGGACACTGGCAGAACCCGCCAGTCCCGCCCCGGTACCGATCCCACCCTACCCCTGTCCCATCCCACCGGTACCCGTCCTGCCCCGAACCCGTCCCGTTGTCCAGCCATAGGATTAATTGATGAACTGAAAATCCATTATTTTTGTACTCAATCTTTACATAAAACTAATGAATACATGATACACATTTTTATACTTTTCATTAAATTATAATTAATTAGTACACATTCACAATAAGTTTTAATTTTACCATAATATTCCCTGCGTCTCAATTTATGTGGCACCACTTGACTTGGCATAAATTTTTTTTAAAAAAAGTTGACATTTGAAATGTGTGGTCTAAAACAAACCTTAGACAATTGTGTGGCTATAAATTATTCCATTAAGGGTAAAAGGGAAACTTTAAAGTGAAATTATTTTTAATTATAGAAATGTGATATTTTTTTTGGGACAGACTAAAAATGTAAATGGTGCCACATAAATATAAACCGAGAGAGTAATTGTTACTATAAATTTGATATAAATACTGAATCCGAATAAATATATTATCCGTTCGTACTAAAATTGACTACTAAATTCAGGGCGTGGTTTACGGGGTATGGCGGAAGCCTGTTGAGGTAAGGTTGCAAAGATTAATTTTATTAAATCTATTATTAACGGAAGCTTTGGTGTAACTGATAATTGTTGCTATGTGATCGGTAGATCACGGGTTCAAGCCGTAAAAACAACCTCTTGTAGAAATACAGACATCCCAAGCTTTTGGTCCGACCCTTCCACGAATCTCATGCATAACAGGAGCTTAATGCATCAGACTTCCTCTACTCACATTTCAAGTGACGGAAATGTGTGTCACCCTCCGCTACTTTTATTTATTAGTATTAGATTTAGCAATTATTGATTATTTTTATTAGATATATTTTCTTAATTTGGAATTTCCTTGTACAATTTCTTCGTTTAGTGAGAAGTTTTTTAACATCAACTACCAAATCTACATTATCAACCGGTAAAGTTTTTATTCATCCACTCCAAATTAAGATTACAAGTACAAGTCTTACAATTCTTTACCAAAGAAGATTATCATAGTAGGTGAAGGTTTAAGAAGAACAGTAATGAAATTATACATATCGTATACAATAAATCAAATCAATAACCAATATTACATCTTGCAATTACAAGAGCAATTTAGTGGTTAAAAGAGCACTATTTCACTTAAATTTAAAAACAAAAAAGTGAGCAATACATATATCACACTAACACAAATTCAAAGTTTAATCCAATATTTATCGAGTCATTCCTCCTTGAACTTGTGGAGCCATTGCAATCCCTTTGTTTTGGTTCTCCATATTTGCCTGCCAACCTATATATATGTTGTAAAACAAGTACGATAAGTATCTCAACAATTTAAGATAAAAATAAGATATTTTACCCGTTTTATTTTATATTATGATGTCTGATTGGAAGCACAATTTAAGAAGGAAAAAAGGACTTTTGATATATATATATAAAAATATACTTAAAACTAATTGTATGAAACATATCATGATATTTTGTTGCTTTTTTTCAATTTTTTTTATTACATAGGGGGTAGGGGAAGGGGAAATGGAGAGGGGATTACAACGTGGGGATTCAAACCCTCACCAACAAGGTGAAAGTTCAAGTAGTCAATCAACTGAGCTACTAGATCTCTACGATATTTTGTTGCTTCAAGACAATGTCGGACTCAGAATTCTTAAGTTGTGGATGCTCAACTATCCTTATAAATAGCGAAATGCTACTTTAAAATTGGATGCTTAATTAGCTAATATCTTTGCATGTTATTAACAACTTCCAATATAATAATATAGTGTTTGTATAAAAACAAAATAGGCGCTCAAGCACCCACTAGCTATAATATATGTCCGTCATTGATTCAAGAGCATGTTATTAAATGCAAGTTGAGAAATTTAAAATCATATTAGAAAATCAAATACAAAAAAGTGTCATTATTTGTTAAATAAATTAATTATTATTTTTTGTCTAGGAATATTTATACCCCAAATGTTATCTTGGGTTCGAGAACTAGAAATAGAGTCGTCTTTCGGTAGGAAAGACTAGCTTTACTCTTAAAGTAGAAAGTTCCGACGCGAATTTAAATTAATCGAGACGTAAAAATAAATAAAAAAAGGGAAGATTTACCAATAGACATGTCAAATCCACGGTGTTTGAGTTCACGGTACTCTTGGCACAAAGCACAACATTCACAGAAGAAATGAAGACAACAGTCCCCACAAGGGCTCTCAGGCAACATGTATTGTTTCCTCATTTTTGTACGATAGAAACATGAATAAATACATCCACATCCAGTTAATGCCTCTATTAAGAAATACAGAGCTCCACTTGCCCCACAAGCTGCAAAAAAAAAAGTTTAATATTTTGTGAATTTCATTATTCATTGTAATTTATGTGATATTATTTGATTGGACATGAAATTTAATTTATCATTGTTTACAAGCTGTTCCATTGTCCACGATCTCTGCAATCTGTCCAAATGTAATACATGGACACCAGCAAGTTATGCAACCTGAAAAGAAAAGAACAAGTTTAAAAATCAGATATTAGAGAAACTAATCCCAATAATAACATTATAAAAACAAAGTCATGCAAAGACGATAAAAAATTACTCCTGTCATTTCAATTTGTATGGCATAATTTGAATCAGAACGAAACTTTAAAAATAAAGAGACAAAATTTAAAAGTAGTCTTAAAATGCTATAGGCTTTTTATGTAATTGTAAAAAGTTCTTATCGAGAGTAAAATGTAAAATTTAAAGTTAAATTATTTTTAAAAATCGAAATGCGATATTTTTTTCCGGAACAATTTATAATAAAAAAGTAAATATAGTTAAACCTCTCTATAACAGCATCGTTGGGTTCGAAACTTTTTTGGTTGTTATAGAGAAAGGATGTTATACACCTATAACGACATTTGACATTTAAATAATAGTTGGTTGTTATAGGCAAAAAAGATGCATAAAATCTTATTTTTTATTTTTTGATGTTGTAAAATAACAAAATTATTTAAATTTTAAATCTCAGAGATATGCATACTTCACTAACTAAATATTAAAGAAAGTTAATACAATTCAAATAAATGCATAACTGAATGGGTAAAATTTTAAGCTCTAAGGCATATATTTTAGATATACTTGAAAATTAAATTCTTTCAAGATTGATGGAGGAAATTTATAATTGTAGCTTCTTTAAAAAAATATTAGAAGGAATCAAATATTTGTCTCTTTGCTTGCTCTAAAGAATAGAATTCATACTCCTTATTCACATTTTTTTTTTTTGAAAGTTATTTATAAATAAAAATAGAAGATAATAATATTTTTAGATTGCAATATGTATTCATATGTAATATTTTGTCATAATTATAGTATATTAAAGTATCAAATTAAATATTTGGTCAAAATCTCTACATTTATTATTGGTAATCATAGATATTCTATTTTTATAAAGATGGTTAATTATTATATTACCAAAAAAAAAAAGATAGTTGTTATACGGAGCGTACTGTTATAAAGTTGGTTGCTGCTGTTATAGGTAAAATGTTGTTATAGAAAAGTAAAATATAACATAAAAAATCAGTTCCGAAAAAACTTAGTTATTCTAGAGATGTGTTGTTATATGCTGATGTTGTTATAAAGAGGTCCGACTGTAGTAGTTTGATATTATTTCGCGTTCACGCAGGGTTCAGGAAAGGACATATTCTAAAGAGATGTGATTAGGCAGCCTACTTTGACACAAGCTACGACTTTGAACCATACAATAACAACAACAACATACCTAGTGAAATCCCACAACGTGTGGTCTGAGGAGGGTAGAGTGTACGTAGACCTTACATCTACCTTGGTAGGTAGAGCGGCTGTTTTCGAAAGACCCCCATCTCAAGACAAATCAAAGCAAGAGAAACAATCAGACCCGAACAAGAAATTTAAAGTAGTATGAAAATGATGGTAACAAAAGCGAATAAGTCATGATAGCGCATTCTGAAAAAGAAGCAGTAATTAATATAGGTAAATAAGATAAACAGAGTACACTAAAGAACACATAACAGTAGAAATCAAACGATATGGGACTATAAAGCAATATTGTGCCTACTAGTATAATCGGCTAAGCAGACCTACAATACTAACCCTACAACTACTAGCTTGTAAGCGTAAGTAGGACTATACTCAACTACCTACTACCCTTCTACCATAATTCGTGTCCTCCCCAACCCCCTGTCTGAGGTCATGTCCTCAGTAAAATGTACCTGCGTCATATCTCGTCTAATCACCTCTCCCTAAATCACGACTTTGAACCATGACTTATAAATTATACAAAGACAATTTACTAATGCTCCAACACTCCCATTTACTAATAAGAAAGTAGTTTCATATAAATTTGAAACATAATGAGTAAAAGAACAACGTACAATTTGAGACATCGGAGAAACAATCACAGAGTCCAGTGGACCAAGTTCCGGGATGATTAACTTGAAACTGACTCGGCATAGGGATGCCGGTCGTCGGTTTTTCACCGTAAACCGGTGGAGCTGAGGGATTCATAACTTATAAACTTATGGATTCTTTTTTTGAAAAAAAATAAAATGCTAAATTGAAAGACACGAACGAGAGCAATGAAATTTGAAAGACACAAAAAAGTATGTAGTTCTTGTGAAAGATATGCAAATTATTGGTTGTATTTATAGTGGAAGAAAAAACTACTATTATATGAAGGACGAGTCAACAAAGGATGTCAAGTTGCTTGGTTTTTATGTCTGCGGTCAATGAATGAATTACTTAAAGTTAAAAATGTTCTTTAGAGTGTTATTTATACAACTTGTTCTCTTTTTATTTATTTTTTTTATTTGTGATTTTGGGGCAACTTGTTTGAGTCCATAGTTTTGACCGTTCTAACTAGAGCTGGCCAGTGGGCCGGGCTCGGGTCTGACGGGCCGGGTTTGGCAGGGTTGGGACGGGACGGGCGAAGGGGGCGGGGTCAGGGCTGGCGGGGTCTAGCGGGGTCGGGTTTAGCGGGACTTGCTCAAGTCCCGTCCAGATCCCGATCCCGTCGGAATCGGGATCGGTATTGGGTTCCGGCGGGTTTTCCTTTTTTTTTTTTTAATAACTTATGTATAAAAAAAACTCAATAAACAAGACAAGATAGTGTAATAAAAATATCTCAAGGCTGTTTTTGTGCCTCTTATATTATTTAATAGACATATGATTTTTTTGTAATACAAATACAATTGTCTAAATTGCAACTTTCTGGTGTTGTCCAAAAGTTGCAAATTACATAATAAAATTACAATTAAAAAAATTACATTCTCAAAAAAACCTGTTCTAATTGCTTGATAATTTCCTGTGGTTCTTCGGTTGTAATTGGTATTTGTTGGTCAAATTGATTCACGTCGCTTCCACCACCTTCGGATAAGATTTCGTTGTAGTTTTCGTCTTCTTCTTCGTTGATCTCCGGTTGACCGCACCTTCTCCGCTCCGCTCGTATCCAATCTCTAAATAATACTGCAATTGCCAAGCTGTCTCCGGCTAATGTGTGTCTGTGGTCTCCTATTTGATAAATGCCGGCAGAAAAAGTGCTTTCAGACGCAGTTGATGACGCTTGAATGTTCAAAACATCTCGGGCCATCATTGAAAGTGTCGGAAAGGTCTTCTCATTCCCTTCCAGTATTTCAAAGCAAGTCTTCATGTCCATCTTCATTGATAACTTTTTGGTACGGTACAGAACCTTGCAAAACAAAAATATCAAACTCGCTAATTTGGTTAGTAGCGGTACGGCCGCACATTCTATTTCTGAGGCTTTCAATACTAGCCGCAGAAACAGCATGTCTTTTGTGAGGTTGTGTTGAAGATGAAGAAGATGGTATGGAAGCCGGTAGGTTACTAGCACTTTCTTGTTGGTAAAACCTATATATTTTTTTCATTGGTCTTCTACGCTAGACAACACTTCTTCTTTAGTTTTTAGTTTGTTCAATAGGTGGTGGGTGATTTAGATTTTTTGGACTTGGAGGTGGTAGTACTTCTATACAATCGTAAATAGTTTCAATAAGTGATTTAATACAGTCTATTTTAATAGTCGGATTTAATACAGCACCAATAATATAAAGAGTGGGAATAGGAATAAAATATTTTTTTAATATCTGCCATATAAGCTGGTTTTTCCATATATTCACTAAGTAATAAAAATATTAGAGTTATATAAAACAACATAGTTGAAATAGTAGGATAATATATACCGGAAAATTCTTTTGTTGCTTGAAAAAATTTCTCTAAAAATACAATAAGCTCGGAAATTTTTACCCAATCACTATCTACAACCATATCAGCTGAATTTTGATTATGAGAGTTAAAAAATAAAGTTATAGGTTTTCTATAGTCATAAGCAACAAGTAGTTGCTCGTATAAAGAATTCCACCTAGTGGATACTTCTTCTGGAATTTTTCTATAAGGTAGTCCACAATCGTGACAAGTTTTTTTATATTCTTTTCTTCGTTGTACTCTATTACTTTTAAAAATAAAGTTTATAGCAAATTGTATTTTACTAAGAATGTCTTCAAAAAGTGATAGACCATTCTTTACAATTAAGTTATATATATGGCGCACACATTTTATATGAAAATGATCTGGAAAAGATGGAGTTAAACTATTTTTTAAAATTGTAATAGCGTAATTGTTATTAGAAGCGTTATCTAATGTAATAGTCATAATTTTATCGGTTATTCCATAATAATGGCACACTTGATAAATATTTTCTGCAATAAAAGTACCAGTGTGCTTATCATCTATATATATATACGCAAAGATACGTTTTTGCATAGACCATTTATAATCTATCCAATGACAAGTTACCGTTAAATAATCATGGCCGTTAGTACTGCGACCTATATCAGACGTGATAGATACTTTGCCATTAAAATGATATAATGAATAACGTAAATATTGTTGATATTCATGTGTGAATTTAAATACATCTCTCTTAACAGTGATCTAGGAAAACCGTTAAAAGCAGGATTATATATATCTCCAATGTAATGAATAAAACCGGGAGATGAAGGAAATGAAAAAGGCAAACCCTCCACAACAACTAATTTTGATATTGCTTCCATATCTCTATGTTTATTGTATTTAGGGCCTACAATTCTCCCCGTCGTGGGGTTAATTTGACCCTGTACTTGGTCCGGAACAATATGTGAACCTTGTTCCGATTGAGCGGATGTTTGCGCACTCGGTTTTGAAGCATGGTATTGGGCATACCTAGCTGGATGAGCACTTACTACTTGTCTAATTAAACCCCCCGTCCCACCGTGACCTTTTTCAATTTTAAATTTTAAAATATTTTTACAAATTTTACATCTAGCTACTTGATTCTCTACGTCCCTATCAAAAAATATCCATGCATCTGATTTTAATGGTCATTTTGCTGGACCTCGTCTCATACTAGGGGGAATAGGAGGCATTTCAGTTGAAGGTGCACTAGTGGGTGTGTTGTCATCAACTTTGCTCGATGGAAGATCCTCAATTTAGTTGCCCACTTCACTCCCAATTCCCAAATGAATAAATAAAATTGAATATTTAGTAAACAATGTAGACTTGTAGAGAGATATATTGAGAGATTAGAGAGATTGTAGGAAGATTTGTGAGAAAGATGAAGAGAAAATGAGTTATTTATAGTTGAAAAATTGGGTTAAAGTCTAAATATAATAACTTATGGGTTAAAAATAAATATTAAGGGGGTAGGGGGAGGCCAAAAATGGTCGTTGCCCAACGGCTAAAATCTAAAATGGCCGTTGCCCAACGGCCAAAATTTAAAATGGTCGTTGGTGCAACGGCTATATTTGCATAGGGGGGACTTACGGGCGGGCTCGGGTCTGGCGGGCCTGGGGCGGGCTCGGGACGGGTCGGGATGAGACATTGTCCCGTCCTGGTTCGAGTCCCGCTACCGATTTTTTTAACTAATCAGGGTCGGAGCGGTGTCGGGGCGGGACCGGGGCGGGGTCGGGGCAGGATCGGGCCGGGACTGGGCCGTCCGGCCCACTGGCCAGCCTTAGTTCTAACTTCTAAGCATCCACGCTACCTATTATTAAATGTGTGAAAATAACGTAATAATAACATATTTGAAATTAATAATTATATTTTACTATCAAACTAAATTTTATAAAGAATAACTATAGTTTTCAATCGAATGATTCTATTAGTTTTGACAGTTTTAAGTAAGGGTGGCCAGAGGGCCGGGCTCGGGTCTGGCGGGCCGGGTTTGGCGGGGTCGGGTCTAGCGAGGCCTAGTGGGGTCGGGTCTGGCGGGACCTGCTCCAGTCCCGTCGCGATCCCGATCCCGTCGGTATCGGGCCAGGGCGGGGTCGGGTCGGGCTCGGGCTCGGGGCGGGGTACGGTCTGGTTTTCCTTTTTTTTTTTTAAAATAACATATGTATAAAAAAAACTCAATAAACAAAACAAGATAGTGTAATAAAAACATCCCAATGCTGTTTTTGTGCCTCTTATATTATTTAATAGACATATGATTTTTTTGTAATACAAATACAATTGTCTAAAATCTAAATTGCAACTTTGTGGTGTTGTCCAAAAGTTGCAAATTACATAATAAAAGTGCAATTAAAAAAATTACATTCTCAAAAAAACCTGTTCTAATTGCTTGATGATTTCATGTGGTTCTTCGGTTGGAATTGGTATTTGTTGGTCAAATTGATTCACGTCGCTTCCACTACCTTCGGTTAAGATTTCGTTGTAGTTTTCATCATCTTCTTCGTTGATCTCCGGTTGACCGCACCTTCTCCGCTCCGCTCGTATCCAATCTCTAAATAATACGCAATTTCCAAGTCGTCTCCGACCAATGAGTGTCTCTGTGGTCTCCTATTTGATATCTGCTGCGAAAAAAACGCTTTCGACGCGCTTGATGACGCTTGAATGTTCAAAACATCTCGAGCCATCAATGAAAGTGTCGGAAAGGTCTTCTCATTCCCCCTCCAAAGATTTCACAAGTCTTCTTGTCCATCTTCATTGATAACTTCTTGATACGGTACAAAACCCCGCAAAACAAAAATATCCAACTCGCTAATTTGGTTAGTAGTAGAGGTACGGCCGCACATTCTATTTCGAGGCTTTCAATACTAGCCGCAAAACAACATGTCTTTTGTGAGGTTGTGTTGAAGATGAAGAAGATGGTATGGAAGCCGGTAAGTTACTAGCATTTTCTTGTTGATAAAATCTATATATATTTTTGCATTGGTGTTCTACGCTAGACACCGCTTCTTCTTTAGTTTGTTCAATAGGTGGTGGGTGATTTAGATTTTTGGGACTTGGAGGTGGTAGTACTTCTATACAATCGTAAATAGTTTCAATTAGTGATTTAGTACCGTCTATTTTAATAGTAGGATTTAATACGAACCAATAATATAAATAGAGGGAATAGGAATAAAATATTTTTTAATTTTGACAAACATTTTTTTAATAGCCGCCTTATAAGTTGGTTTTTCCATATATTCACTAAGTAATAAAAATATTAGAGTTATATAAAATAACATAGTTGAAATAGTAGGATAATATATACCGGAAAATTCTTTTGTTGCTTGAAAAAATTTCTCTAAAAATACAATAAGTTCGGAAATTTTTACCCAATCACTATCTAAAATCATATCAGCTGACTTTTTATTATGAGAGTTAAAAAATAAAGTTATAGGTAATTTATAGTCATAAGCAACAAGTAGTTGCTCGTATAAAGAATTCCACCTAGTGGATACTTCTTGTGGAATTCTTCTATAAGGTAGTCCACAATCGTGACAAGTTTTTTTATATTCTTTTCTACGTTGTACTTTATTACTTTTAAAAATAAAGTTTATAGCAAATTGTAGTTTACTAAGAATGTCTTCAAAAAGTGATAGACCATCCTTTACAATTAAGTTATATATATGGCACGCACATTTTATATGAAAATGGTCTGGAAAAGATGGAGTTAAATTATTTTTTAACATTGTAATTGCGTAATTGTTATTAGAAGCGTTATCTAATGTAATAGTCATAATTTTATCGGTAATTCCGTAATAATCGCACACTTGATAAATATTTTCTGCAATAAAAGTACCAGTGTGCCTATCATCTATATATCTATACGCTAAAATACGTTTTTGCATAGACCATTTATAATCTATCCAATGACAAGTTACAGTTTAATAATCATGGCCGTTAGTACTACGACCTATATCAGACGTGATAGATACTTTGCCATTAAAATGATATAATGAAAAATGTAAATATTGTTGATATTCATGCGCGAATTTAAATACATCTCTCTTGACAGTTGATCTAGGAAAACCGTTAAAAGCAGGATTATATATATCTCTAATGTAATGAATAAAACCGGGAGATGAAGGAAATGAAAAAGGCAAACCCTCCACAACAACTAATTTTGATATTGCTTCCATATCTCTATGTTTATTGTATTTAGGGCCTACAATTCCCCCCGTCGTGGGATTAATTTGACCCTGTACTTGGTACGGGACAATATGTGAACCTTGTTCCGATTGAGCGGACGTTTGCGCACCCGGTTTTGAAGCATGGTATTGGGCATACCTAGCTGGATGAGCACTTACTACGTGTCTAATTAAACCCCCCGTCCCACCGTGACCTTTTCCAGTTTTAAATTTTAAAACATTTTTACAAATTTTACATATGGCTATTTGATTCTCTACGTCCCTATCAAAAAATGTCCATGCATCTGATTTTAATGGTCGTTTTACTGGACCTCGTCTCATACTAGGGGGAATAGGAGGTATTTCAGTTGAAGGTGCACTAGTGGGTGTGTTGTCATCAACATTAGTGGGTATATCATCTAGATCATCGTCTAAATTAAAGTCTTCTTGAGTTCCAGAAAATAGCTCCTGGTCTAAATCTAATGGTATTGTAGGAAAATGTTGAGTATCAAGAAAATCATCCTGTGTAGGAATAAGATGACCAGAAGAAGTACCCTTGCCCTGGTTGCCCCTACTAGAAGAAGCACTCTTACCCTTACCCTTAAACATACCTTTTAATCTTTCCATTTTAATTATGATAATAAATAATTAAAGACAATAAAATTAAGTGCGCTAAATAAAAATATAAAATAAACAGAAAATAATAATTTAATGAAGGAACGAATGTACCAAACGCCGACGTAACATCGACGTGTAATAGAGAGGTTGAAAATTGAAACTTTGCTCGATGGAAGATCCTCAAGCTAGTTGCCAACTTCACTCCCAATTCCCAAATGAATTAATAAAATTGAATATTTAGCAAACAATGTAGACTTGTAGAGAGATATATTGAGAAATTAGAGAGATTGTAGGAAGATTTGTGAGAAAGATGAAGAGAAAATGAGTTATTTATAGTTGAAAAATTGGGTTAAAGTGTAAATATAATAACTTATGGGTTAAAAATAAATATTAAGGGGTAGGGGGTTGGGGGAGGGGGGGGCCTAAAATGGTCGTTGGCCAACGGCCATAATCTAAAATGGCGTTGGTGCAACGGTCATTTTTGCAAAGGGGAGAAAAGGGCGGGGTCGGGGTCGGGGTCGGGACGAGCTCGGGGCGGGGTCGGGTTAGGCGGGCCTGGGGCGGGCTCGGGTCTGGCGGGACAAGACATCGTCCCGTCCCGAGTTCGAATCCCGCCCCCGTTATTATTATTATTTTTTTTAAGCGGGGTCGTGGCGGGACCGGGGCGGGCTCGGGACGGGGTCGGGTCGGGTCGGGCCGTCCCGGCCCACTGGCCAGCCCTAGTTTTAAGCAGCCAAGCCACCTAATAATTCAGATGTGGATGTATAGTTCATGATACTAGCGAATACGGTATTAATATTTCAACTTTATGAGTTCTATATTGTATGATAATAATATTAAGTGTTAGCTAGTAATTGAGTTCTAATTTACTTTTCATACATAATGAGTTTTCTATATAAATACAACGTTTGAACTAAAGCTACTGAGTTCTGTTGAATTTGTCATCGACTTCTAGCTCCGGCCCTGGGTATGGGGTTAGTGAAAATCAGTGATTTGGGCCTATGATTGTGTATGTGTTGAGAAATCCGCATAAATATGTACATGGCTGTCTTTGGGCCTGTGCGAGTTGTGCTACCGCACAGGGCCCCAAATGAAAATCATACTAGCCCATATTTTCGGCCAACACCCACGAACCAGCCCAGAAAAATGAAATCTGCAGCCCAAACTCATCTCTAGCCCTAGCCCCTATAGTTCCCTCATCTTTTGTGAAAGCACTGCTTCCCAGTTCCACCTTCTCTAGCCCTCTCTGAAAATATGCACACTTTTATTGATTCTTTATCTTTATTCCATTGAATACTCATGTTCTTGAAAATTATTCACTTTTGAAACACCATTTGTTTATTCAAGATCTGAGTTTTTTTGTCCTTTCAGATATAATGCCAAGCTGCTCTCTTTGTCTTTTCAATTCAATCTGCTAATTGGGTTTTATGTTTGTAGTTTGTAGAATCGGCTGTTTTTTTAATTAAAAAAAACTTTGTTTTTAAAGTTATAGGTTATTTTTATTGCTAAACTTGCTTGGCTATGTGTATTTTCAGAAAATGAAGCTGAAAATTTGTTTGTTCTCCTTTTTTAACTCTTCCCCACGCTATAACAAATACTTCTGAATTTTGGCTTTGTTGTTTTACTATGTAAGAAGGGAGCCTTGTTTGTTGTTTTAATTTTTAATCATTAAATATTATTGTTTATCATATTTCAATTGTTCACTAATTTTTTATTGAACAAAAACAGTGAGTGTCTCGTCCGATATTCAGCTTAAAAGCTTCAATTCATGTTTGGCAAATTGTGAGAGTGGGTGTTCTAAAAAATTGGAGCATTACATAAAATTACCAGGTTTTTTCTGTCCTTTTTGCATTTCAATTACATATTATGCCTCCTAGAAAGTATGAATATGGATATGAGAAGCGTAAGAAGAAGAAAAAAAATGAGGAATTAACTAAATCTCAAAGAGGAGCTCTTGATAAGTTTGTTATAAAAGAGACACAAGTTCAGGTTGAAGATCGAAATGTTAATAATGTTAATGAGAATATTAATATAGAGAATCAAGCCATTCCGGAGAATAATGTACCCATTGAAAATGATAATGTGGACAATCAAATCGATGCTGAAAATGGTGATGATAATTTGAATAATTCTTTTTATAATGAAAGTGATGATTTGGAGGATAATGGTATTGATAATGTAGAGCAAGAGCAAGAAAACCCATTTGATATATTTGATCCAAGAATGTGGGATGCTCTTGATTCTAAAAGGATTGAGTTATTAGTGACGAAAGGTCCTAAAAGAGATTTGTCCATTGTGAATGGTCCTAAAGATGAATTATCTAGACGATTTACTGCTAATTTGTACACTCGAGTTTTATCAAATGGAGAAAAGTGTGATAGAGATTGACTTGTCTATTCGAAACAACTTGATAGAGTATTTTGTTTTTGCTGTAAAGTTTTTAAAATAGGGAATAGGAGAGGTCAATTAACAAATGAGGGTTCTAGTGATTGGCTACTTATTGGTGAAAGACTTAAAGAGCATGAGACATTCATCGAACATGTTAGGAGTATGAGCACTTGGTATGAGTTACGTCAAAGGCTAAAAAAGAATGAAACTATTGATAAAATGTCTCGAAGGCTAATTGAGAAGGAGAAGGAGCACTGGAAAAATGTTTTAAGAAGAATTATTGCTATAGCGAAATTTCTTGCTAAAAAGAATTTGACCTTTCGTGGTTCTAATGGAAGATTGTATCAAAATAGCAATGAAAATTTTTTGGGCTTAATTGAAACATTAGCAGAGTTTGGCCCATTTGTCCAAGAATATGTTAGACGTATTACAAATGATGAAGTTCATCATCATTAACTTTGGCATAACATCCAAAATGAGCTAATACTTTTGCTTGCTTCTGCAATTAAAAATGAAATCATTAAGAAAATCAAACAAGTAAAGTATTTCTCCGTGTTACTTGATTGTACTCTTGATGTTAGTCACCAAGAGCAAATGTCTTTGATAATAAGATATGTGGATGTTTCTTCAAATTTTGTTAGCATTGAGGAATCTTTTTTGAAATTTTTCAATGTGAATGATATAACTGAACAAGGACTTTTTAATGTTTTACAAAACGAGTTGAAACATCTCGATCTTGACATATTTGATGTGCGAGGACAAAATTATGATAACAGATCAAATATGAAAGGAAAACATCAAGGTGTACAAAGAAATTTCTAGACATGAATCCGAGAGCCTTTTATACTCCTTGTGGGTGCCATAGTCTTAATTTGGCATTGTGTGATTTGGCTAACTCTTGCAGTAAAGCTAAAGATTTTTTTTTGGGATTATTCAACGCATTTTCTACAATTTTTGCCAATTCTACTAAGAAATGGCAAATTTTGAAAGATAATGTAAAAGTGACACCAAAATAATTGTCATCCACTCTTTGGGAGAGTCGTGTAGATAGTGTCAAAGATATAAGATCTCAAATGTCAGACTTTAGAGAAGCTTTACTTGAAGTAGCTGAAAAGGATCTTGATTCTAAAATACAAAATGAAGCTAAATCTTTAGCGATAAATGAGCTTGGTGATTTTGAGTTTTTAATGGCAATAACTATTTGATTTGAAATATTATCTGCTATTAATGTGGTTAGCAAGCTTTTACAATCAAATGATATGCTTATTGATGTTTCCATGAAAAAAAATAAAAGGGTTGGTGTCATTCTTTGAAGGATATAGAGAAACTGGTTTTCATAATGCCTTGAATACTGCTAAGGAAATTGCTATTGAATTGGATATTAATCCAGTATTTCCTCAAAGGCGTATAATTCGCAGAAAGAGACAGTTTGATGAGAATTTAAATACCCCGTCGGTTGAGTTATCTAAAGAGGAGTCTTTTAGAGTTAATTATTTTCTTTGCCTCGTCAATCAAGCCATCGTTTCTCTTAATAAGAGATTTGAGCAATATCAAGAGTAGAAGGTATTTTTGTTCTTGTTTTCTTCTCACAAGTTACAATCATTGGACGATGCAAATTTGAAGTCTTGTTGTAGTAATTTTGAAGAGGCATTGAAATATAATGAGCAATCTGATATTGATGGGAATGAATTATCTTTGGAGCTAAAGTTATTAAGAGAACTCTTGTCTGGAGAAAAAATGGGACCGATGGAAATATTAACATATTTGAGAAGCTTAGATTGTTTTCCTAATACAATTGTTGCATATATAATTTTATTGACTATTCCCGTGACAGTTGCATCTGCATAGAGAAGTTTTTCAAAACTGAAGTTGTTGAAGTCTTACTTGCGGTCTACCATGGTACAAGAAAGGCTTAACGGATTAGCATTGGTAGCAATTGAGAATGAAATTTTGGAGAATATACCATATGAAGACTTGATTGATGAATTTGCTTCAAAAAGTGTTAGAAGGATAGCTCTTTTAAAGTAGGGGTTGATTAACTTGCAGTTGTATTGAGTTGTTATTTACAATTTAAAATAGTTTTTAATTATTGAAATCGTATATTTTTATATTAAGGGTCCACTTTTACGAATCAGAACATGACCCCCAAAATGTTTGAGATGGCCTTGAATATGTATGTATAATAAATTGACGACCTAGTAGCATTAATAATTGTGGTTCAATTAGGGTAGGAAAAGGTTCATCCGAATCTCTTTTGTCGGAAAATCACAACTAAATATATATATATATATATAGATAGATAGATAGCGAATGTTGAACTCATTCAGTAATTTTTTTTGTCTCATCCACTAAGTTCAATTGCAAATGAGAGATGCCAGAATTCATACATTTTAAATTTTGAATCCGCCTAGCTCTATACCTATTATTATATGTACGATAATAATTAATGTTATATATGAGTCAGGGCCCAAGTGGATATTGGAGATACTCGATAGGAAATTGGAAAAAAATATGTGAAGTTAATAATTAATAATTTCCCTACTTTTAATCAAACGAAAATATATAAAGAATAAGTACAGTTTTCTATTGAAGGATTCTATTAGCTGAGACAATTGTTTTAGGTAAACTACCTTAAAATTTCTGACCCTGACCGTTTGAAATTTCATTAATATTAGTCAAATAAATTCAATATTTAATAGGACGTCACCTCTAGAATTTGTGTTTTTTAATTGTGAGTTGTGACCAATAGTAAATTCAATTTAGAAGAGATTAAAAAAACTAAGACAACAAAAATCAAACAAGATCACTTGGAATTAAGGGAGATGTCACTTTTTTATGGCCACACAAAATTTTCTAAATACAATTATTGACTTGGTACAAAATATATAATCAAACCAATGATTTTTCTACTACGTATTTTATAATTCGATCTTAGTATGATAATTCGTTGGTATTTACAATAAGATTGTTTTGTTTCTTTCACATCACTAATTAATGCTGGGTTTCTTATCCTTTTCTGTGCTGTTGTCCCTATTAATGCATTTAGTCAATTTTTTCGTATATCACTATCATGATAGTTACTCCCTCCGTCTCGGATTTTTTAAATTTATTTACACTTCCTTAAGGATATCTAAATTACAAATTGAAGAATCATTCTAATTTTCTTAAACGTATCTGAATTAAATTTTAATAATCAACAAGGATTGTGATAGAATACTAAGTATTCCTTTATTATTAATCAAAAAACTCGAATTTGAACTCTGGATATGAAATCGATCTCCTTGTTAAGGAGCTCTTTAACTTTAATGTAAAACTTTATTCCGGGACAAATTCAAATTTAATAGACCCTAAATGAGTAATGGACACCCTAATGGAAACCAAAAAAACTCAAGACTAACTATCCATCTTGCAATTAAGTATAGTTGTGATAGGATTCTAAATCTAATACTAAAATTTTATAGTTAGTTAACCGTGAAATTTTAAAATTATAGTTAATTAGTAGTGAAATCTTACAAGAAAAGAGGGCAAGTAGCACAGATATTTGCACTTTTGAAATACATAGGATATAAATCAAGTGGGGTGGCTGGGGCATCGCTGCTAGGGAAAAAGAGACATAATTTAAATCATGCCGAATATGAGCTAATATGTTAAAGCACATTAATAATTAGCCACCAAGAAGTCTCATTCACGGACCTCTTACAATGAATGAAGATACATGAGCTGCCACTTTTTTATTTTCAATTTCAGGTTTGGCATCCGTTTTGGGGCTCTATTATTTTGGATTCGCGCTAGAGAATTTCATTTTGAAGATACATAACACTTTTTACCAAAGGCAACTTTCATTTTCAGAATTCGAAACCGAGACACCTTTAATTAAAGATGGATAGGTATTTATCACCCATCACAACCTTTGATGATATACATTAGCTGCCTCTTTTTTATTTTCTGTTCGAGGTTCGGTTGGGGCCTCACTAATTCAAATTCGTGTAACTTTGGGAATAAAGTGTTCCATATCAAAGATGACTTCGTTAGCAGAATTCAAATCTCATGCGTTTCATTAAAGATGAAAAGGGATTAATCATCCCATTCCCACCACAGCTTTTGATAACAAATAGTATTAGCTTTTGATAACTCTCTCATTTGTTCAAACAATAAATGGAACTTTCACAAGTTGTAACATAAAATCTCTCTTATCACTCTAAATTCCCAATTATTAGAAGCTATCGAGGTGAGTGGTTTATAGGATTCACCAAATGTTTTTCAATGAAAAGTACTAATACTGTTGAACATCATTACTATTCTTATAACAATGTCTAAAATTGAACCTTCAAAGGAATTTGTGACTCCTTAAAATCAGTATTAATTCAATTGTGATAATTAGTATCATGACTATTGAAAATAAACGATACCGGCACATTAATGTCCGATCCGTATGTTTTTTTATTCGATATAAGGAGCTCTAATTAATTCGGATTTATGCTACCGTAATCAATTAAAGAGGGGAGCGTTCCCTAAAAAAATCTTTTTTTATATTCAAGGCTCGAACCTGAAATCTCTGATTAAAAACGGAGAGATCCTATCCATCCAACCAATCCGGAGACGGAGCCAGAATTTTTAATTTATAGGTCCTAGACGACAAGTCATTTTGCATACTTACTGAGTTTTGAATAGATTATTTATATATATTAAATGAAGTTCTTAACATAAATATAAAATTTGAGCTAAAATTACTGAATTCTGCCGAATCCGCAACTACTATATGATTCCGCACCTATCTATCACAAGCCTTCAATGATGCATTCCCGTTCTGGCTAGCAATATGGGAGAGCCTTGCATAGGAGGTCATTTTTGTAGGGAACCTAATAAAATAACTGATCAACTAGCAAATATGAGCATGAGTTGAACATTTCAAAAGATCTTTCTTTTTTGACAGCCTTCTCCCTTTGGTTGAAAATGTTATGTACAAGACAGGGACAACATCCATTAAACTCCTCTAAAAAATGTTGGAAAAAGAATCGAAGAATAGTGGAGAAATTAAATTTTGAGACGTGAAATATCATTATCTTTCAAGAGATATTACCTGTATATTAATCTTAGAAAAATACAAGAAATTCTCTGTCAGAAAAACTTACCCACTATAATAAAAAACAGTACTGTAAAACTTTGTAGGGTTTAAACTTTGTAGCTAACCCTCGAGAAAGTGAGAGGTAATGAGAGATTATTAGAGTAAACTTCATAAAAAGTAACTCGACTTAGTGAAATTAACTAGTAAAATTACTTATCTTATTTTATATCAATAAAGTTACTCAACCTATTTTTTATTTCTTAAAGAGTAACTCTAATCGGAAATGGAACTTCCTCCACCGGAAAGATGTCTTGAACGGCCCCCAAAAATTCAAAATTTTGACCCAATACCAAACCCACCCTATACTAGGTAAGTTTATTTAGTACATTTGATTATTGTGCAATCACGAGTTGCATAAATGCGTATGAACGATCATAATGACTTCTTTAGAATATTTTATACAACAACAATGTGTGTATTATAAACATAAGAGATAATGGTAAAAAACACACCTCAAGTATCAACTTTTTTTTTTAGTTTCTTATTTGAACTCTCACACATAATAGTTCAGTTAGAAAACTCAAAAAATGATATTTGAGGTGTGTTTTTTATCCTTAACTCTACGCATAAAGGTATAATACCTATTTAGATTTTTTAAAAGTTCTTTTAGGGATGATTTGTTAGTTGTTTAAGAAGAATAGTAAAGAAATTGTACATCTTTTTTTATATCATAACAAATCAACAACCAATATTACATCTTGCGAGGACAAACAACATTTAAGTAGATTACCAAGAAAAAGAACAATATTTAAATATCTCTCACAATTTATTTATTTTAAAATGAACAAGTCAATATTTTGTCAATTTATCGAGTCATTCCTCCTTGAACTTGTGGAGCCATTGATATCCCCTTGTTTTGGTTGTCCATACTTGCCTGCCAACCTATATATATGTTGTAAAACAAGAACCATAAGTATATTAACAATTTTAGATAAAAAAAAGATATTTTTTTAGTTTAAGATAGGAAAAAAGAACTTCCCATACGTACATATCAAAAGTATCCATACATTTTATAGTATTAAACATGACATGACATTATTTTTTTATTTAAAAAGATATTATTAAGATAAATGAGAAGTTTAAAGTTCTAAAAAAGATCAAACATTAAAAGGGTGCCATTATTTTTTAATGTCATCTTCAATTGCTGGCTGGTAAATATTTGCATCCTTTTCCCAAAAATTCAACCCAAAATTGGAGATGGGTTTAAAGGTGATATTTGAGGTGGGTTTTGGGTCAATAAAGGGAGTGTGTAATTTTTTATAATCTAGGTAATTTAGGAGGATTTGAGATTTTTCCGTCCAAATAGGGATATAGGTGTAAAGTTTGTTAACAACAGTATTTTTGTTCAAAATCACTAATGGATGATAAAGTTAGCTAATAAAAAAAATAGATGATAATTTTGACCCTTTCCCCCTTTTTTTTTTATTGTTTGACAGTTGTATAAAAGATCAATCTCATAATCGATTATGTAATATTCATCATTTCAATTGATTATTTTCTACCTTAAATAACTAAAAAGAAATCCTCATAATCTTAAACATAATATGCTTTAGTAACCTTAAATTACTAAAACAAATCTTTGTAACCCTAAACATAAAAAATACATCATTTACGATCTTTTAGGTCACGACTTCACCGGGTCGGTCCTGACATTTAGTAGGCCCCTGACAAAATATAAATTGAGGCCCCCTATATAACAAATAAGAACGATAACTTCAAATATCAATATATTGTCATTTTGAACTTAGTTAGAGTACATTTGACTATAAAACTTCATGGACTTAAAAATAGCTAAAGTGATTATTTAACAAAAATAACCAAGTGATTGTTTAATGAAAATAACAAAAATTGGAACATGAAATTATCAAATCAGTCCAAAACACCATTAAACTACCCAAATCAACCAATTTTAAATATAATAAATAATCAATTAATTCAATTTAAAAAATTGAGTACAAGCATAGCTATTCTATATTAGAAACTAGAATACTAGTCTAAATCCCAGTTAATTGAAAATTACATAAACGCAATTGAAAAACTACAAATCAATAACCACAAATTGAACATCAATATTTTCAATTATCAAAACCTAACATAAAAAATTTGACAGAGTTGAGAATTGGAATCAAACAAATTAAGTATGGTCTTACCTGAAAACTCAAACAGATGGATGGTGGTCGAAATTCCTCCAGAAGAACCAGATCCAAGGACAACAATGGTGGAATCGGTGGAAAATAGATATCGTTAATTGAGAGTAGAAAAAAATCATAAGTGCACTGGAAAAGAGAAATAAAATAGGAGAAATCTTAAAAGTGTTTTGAGAAATAATTGAATTCCATTGGTAAAGATGGATTTGAAGAAAATAATTAAGGATAGGAGTGAAGAAGACGAAGAGACCGCCCATTTATTTCTCCCTCTCTTTCTCTGCGATCTCTTTATTTCTTTTCTCTTTCTTTGTAATCTCTTCATCAGATAGGGTTTTTTTCGTTTATCTCTTTAATTGATAGATAATTAATTTTTTTTATGGGCCCAACATATATAATACTAATACTAGTATATGTGTACATGGGTTGGGCCCTCTATCACCTCGGGGGCCTGGGCCGTCGCCCTAGCCCAACAAGGCAAAAGGCCGGCCCTGCGACTTCACCTCGATGGTTAGGTCACCACGCCCTTAAAGTCTATATGCGATAGATAGACTCTTGGAACCATGACATATTTGCTAACTTGAACCTACTTTCTTTGTACCTTACTGAAATACCAACTTTCTAAGATCATGATTCATCATTTTTCCTAAAGATCACATAGTATCTCCTAAAAGTCCAATTTATAGCCAATTTCTAAAAAAAAAAATTCTATCTTCAGTTACGATTCTGTACCAAGCCGTATATGTAACCAAATACGTATTATATTAGGAACAAACCTTTTACCTTATTTGTTTGACTAATCCATCAATGATAAATACCAACTATCTCTTCACAAATCCTTCACTATATATATACATGTATATTTTTTTTCCTGTGAAGGTGTTTTAGAATATTCAATTCAATGGCAGACATACAAGTGAATAAAGTTAATTTGCCCAACGAGGTTGATGATGATGATAATGATGAGTGCCTTATTAAGGAAGTTGAAATGACAGTGCCAAAAACTGATGACCCTACAACACCTGTACAAACATTTAGAATGTGGTTCCTCGGGATCACTTCTTGTGTTTTGTTGTCTTTTGTGAACCAATTCTTTTGGTATCGTATTGAACCGCTGTCGATTTCATCAACGGCAGTTCAGATTGCGGTGGTGCCCATTGGGCATCTCATGGCGAAAACCATAACGAAAAGGGTGTTTTTCGAGGGCACGGGTTGGGCGTTTACGCTCAATCCGGGCCCGTTTAATGTTAAAGAGCACGTATTGATTACCATATTTGCTAATGCGGGCGCTGGAACTGTTTATGCTACTCATATATTGAGTGCTGTTAAGCTTTACTATAAGAGGCCACTTAGTTTTTTCCCTGCATTGCTTATCATGATCACAACTCAGGTAACCCTTCTTACTAACTAACCTTTTCCTAGGAATTATTTTATGTGACACTTTTCATTTTCTGAGATTCAAATTATGTAAATTGCGATTAATATTTAAAAATATATTTTCACATCATATTCTTTAGTTTTTGAATATCTAAATTTTAATTTAAAATATTGAATTGATTTAGTCCAATGTAGCTTCAAAGATGTGTTAAATGGACTTTTGAGAAGCAAGAAGTGTCACATAAATTGAGATGAGTAGTTATTTTCAGAATTTTTATTTTACATGCTTTTGCTATTCCTCCGGGAAAAAGTACACAGAGTCAGATTCCATCTTTATTTAATATAGAGGCAAATTCAATCTAATATTTAACCGGTTCTACCGGACTTGATATTTTTGTTACGAAATATAGATATACATATTAAAAATCACTAAAGTTTTAATGAATATTGAATTCTGAACCCCTAATTCAATGGTGCAATGTGTTAAATGATAAAAACATTAAAGGTTAAATTCATCATATTTAAATCAATGAAGAAATCTAGGAAGTCTTTATTGGTTGGCATTGTTTAAAAATTTGTAGTTGTTGAAAGTTGGATCCATAATATCTATTGGTACTATTGATTAAGTTAAGGTATTTGAGCATATTATTCTGAGGGATGTCTGAAATATTTAGCAAAAGTCGACTAAAGTTACATTCTCCCACTTATTTTTCTTTGTAAAAGTTATTTATATATATATAAAAGACATCATGATGCACTAAGCTTTCGCTATGCGCGGGGTCCGGGGAAGGACTGAACCACGATATATATATATATATATATATATATATATATATATATATATATATATATATATAGTTATTTATATATATATATTGTTGTATACAAATGGCAGATGTTAGGTTTTGGTTGGGCCGGTATTTTCCGGAAGCAACTGGTTGAGCCAGCAGAGATGTGGTGGCCAGGGAGTTTGGTTCAGGTCTCCTTATTCAGGTATATATGCCTTGATTTGATTTATTTACACCATCACTATAGGTTAACCTGTAATAGTAGATTAGTAATTTATAGCAAGTGATCTTATTGTGTAAATATTTTATACATGCGTGATGCGTAGGACTTGGTATTTACACCATTGTGTAATTGTGCAGGGCTCTGCACGAAAAGGAGACTAGATCAAAGGGTGGTATCTCATAGCCTTAGTTTTCAGCTTTGCATACTACATTTTCCCTGGTTATCTTTTCCAGATATTGTCCTCATTATCTTGGCTCTGTTGGTTGGCTCCCAAATCTATCTTTGTTCAACAATTGGGCTCTGGCATGCGCGGTCTTGGAATTGGCGCCTTAGGATTTGATTGGACAACTATTTCATCCTACCTTGGAAGTCCTCTGGCTAGTCCATGGTTTGCCAGTGCCAATGTTGCAGTTGGTTTTGTACTTGTAATGTATGTGATGACTCCGTTAACTTATTGGTACAACGTTTACAATGCCAAGACTTTCCCGATTTTCTCTTCAAGCCTGTTCACTCAAAATGGGACGAATTATAACACTGAGGGAGTCATTGATGCGCACTTTCAGCTTGATAAAGCTGCCTATAATCAATATGGCAAATTACATTTGAGCACATTTTTGGCCATGACATATGGTCTTGGATTTGCTGGTCTTAGCGCTACTCTCGTCCACGTATTTCTTTTCCATGGAAGGTATGCATCACCTGATTATTGAATGCGAGAGCCCTTCAGGGGTCGTTGCATAACTAATATAGTGTCTGTACAAATAGTACATTGTCTGATTTTTATATAGTTATAATGTTTTCAATTGAATGACATTCAATTTTGGCTTCTACGTAAGTAGTCTTGATTGAAAGAATCCTCTAAGTCACCAAGAAGGGTATATAAAATTTGACATTTTGCAGGGAAGTGTGGAGTCGATTCAGAGAATCATGTGGATGCTTGGGACAGGAAAAAAGACCAGATGTGCACACAAGGCTAATGAAAAAATACAAGCAGGTCCCTAAGAGGTGGTTCCTTATTGTTCTTGTGGTAAACATGGCATTAATCCTCTTTACTTGTCAGCATTATATTGAAACATTTCAATTGCCTTGGTGGGGTGTCTTGGGAGCTTTTGCTTTAGCCCTTGGTTTCACTCTGCCCATTGGAATAATTACTGCCACCACAAACCAGGTAACTCAATCACCCGAAAACTTAATCTCTTTTACGTGCAAATTAATATGTCGTGTTAGTGTGATTTTGACTTTATTTCCTTCTGAATAAGCAACCAGGTCTTAATATCATCACAGAGTATTTTCTCGGGTTGATATACCCCGGCTACCCTGTGGCTAACATGTTGTTCAAGGTGTATGGGTACATTAGCATGGTCCAAGCTCTTAGTTTTGTCTATGATTTTAAGCTTGGTCACTACATGAAAATTCCTCCAAGGGCAATGTTTATGGCTCAGGTAATTAGGTCCTCTTATACTTATATAGCCTATTTGGCCAAACTTTCAAAATCTGCTTATTTTAGAAAACGTTTTTTAAAAAAAGTACTTTTGGAGAGTAGTAGCTGACTAATCAATTTGAAAATCACTTTTGTTAGTATTAGAGTAGTACTTTGTGCTTGGCCAATGTTCCAAAGGTGCTTATGGACTTTTTTTTAGCTTCTGAAAAATTATTTCTGCTCCTACTTAAAAGCACTTACCCCTAAAAGCTTGGTTGAACACCTCAACTTTCTAAAATAAACATTTTTAGCATCCCATAAGTTTGGCCAAATAGGCTATAATTCTTGACGCAGACAAGGATAATTATTTTCCTTGGGTTGTTTTCTGAATGCTAGACTATTTGCTTTTCAGATGTTGGGCACATTCATAGCAATAATCGTTTATACAATTACTGCTTGGTGGCTCATGGATACAGTGCCAGATCTCTGTGACATCTCTGTGCTACCAGACGACAGCCCGTGGCAATGTCCACAGGACCGTGTTTTCTACGACGCCTCTGTTATCTGGGGGTTCATTGGGCCAATGAGAATATTTGGATCACGTGGTGTTTACATCAATGTCAATTGGTTCTTTGCTCCAAAAGGTGGAATCTCCCACCCCAGGAGTCCCCACACCCCGGTCCGACAGGTCTGTGAAGGAGGTAAATCATTGTGACTCAATTGATTTCAAAGGTTAGACCAGTACCACCCTGCGCACAAGGGGCCTCCTTTATTTCAAGAAGAAACCCCCACACTGCCGCTGACGGGATTCGATCCTTGGTCTTTGCTCCAAATATCCCCCTTGAAACCAATTGAGCTGCCCATGAGGACTAAAACTGTGGTAGGGTAAACTTTTTAAAGTGACTGGTCCCACCGCATTACGGCCCCATACCCCAGAAAACCCCACCTCCGGCCTGGCCCTACGGATTAGTATACACCGCTTGGCCCTACGCGTATGGAGGGGTTTTTTGGGGAACACGGTTCCACTCTCGCTGATCAGAGGACTCGAACACGGAACCTCAGACAGCAATACCCTAATGTATTGACCACTGGGCCAAACACTTTGGATCAATGTCAATTGGTTCTTCCTCGGAGGAGCCATTGCCCCTATACTAGTTTGGTTGGCACACAAGATTTTCCCTAAGCAGAAATGGATTCGCCTCATACACATGCCAGTACTACTGGGCGCAACAGCTATGATGCCTCCAGCAAGCTCGGTGAACTACACGAGTTGGCTCATTTTTGGCATTCCTCTCCGGTTATGTTGTCTATAGACGGTGGCCTCACTTATGAGAACGTTACAACTATGTTTATCCGGTGGCCTTGATGCTGGAACTGCTTTCATTGCGGTGTTGCTGTTCATTGCCTTACAATCGAAAGATATCAGTGTCGACTGGTGGGGAAATAATGTAGATGGATGTCCGTTGGCTGCTTGTCCTACAGCTAAAGGGGTTATTGCCAAAGGATGTCCAGCCATATTATAATTTTTTTAGCAGTTTTTGATGAAGTCATTGGTTTCTTTACTAGTTCATGAACTCATCAATCTTTTCAACATCTTGTCCAGTCTTTGTCCGCGAAATTGCACTTGTTAATTTAGGAATTCATTAAGATTCCAAATGCTTTTAGGCTATAATTTTCAAATATATAAATTTTATTTTTTAATGTTCAAACTCACGATTATATTAAAGAATATAAATCTTAAAAGTAAAAAGTGTCACATTAAATGATCGAAAATACTAAATTTATTCTCTAAATTCAGGGTGCGTGGCTGCTGAAGTGCAGGGTGTGGCCAAAGCCTGTTGAGAATGTGGATAAGGTTTCAAAGCTTTTATTCAATTATCATATGAGTATGAATATTTACTTTCACATGCGGATTTAATTCTTCTTTATAGGTTAAGTACGTCTAATATATGTTTTATGATAATCAATGGTTGTATAGGATAAAATTTGTATTCAACCGATAAATGAATTATGTCGTGACACGTAGCAGGAAGAGATGAGTCGGATCCAAGTATTACTCCTTATAGAAAAGGAATTTGACTATGGTTTTTGAAGAAATGTTTTATCCTTAAAATTTAGTTTTAAACATTTTTTTTCATTTGGAAAAATGGACAAAAAGTTATAAGCATTTTACTAAAGATTGTCTGATAATTTTTTTAATATATATACTCTAGAAGCCTGTAGGGGGCCGCATAAGTAAATAAACTATAATTCTGCTCTTCGAAGTTCTTGTGGGGTCGGTGGAAGCATGGGTGTCATTTGTATGACGAGGTTGAGTAGCGCCTTAACCTTCTAATTGTGAATTCTCTAAATGCATGCTTTCAAAGTATTGACAAAATATATAAAAGAGTTTCAAAATAGTTTTGTGGTCAAGTGTGTGTTGGGACGAATGTGTGCTTGAGTCCGCCAAAAAATGTATTTGGAATAAATGTTTAACCATACTCAAGCATTTGAAATAGAAAATACGCTAGAAGTCAATTAGATACTTTATGAAAATGAATAAATGCTTAATTGACTCTTTTGATGTCTCCGGACTATAATACTAGACACCTTTAGTCTTCATATATCATGAGTTGCATACATATGTTTTGTTGAATGTAAATATATGTTTATGTTTTCAATTCATTTGGAGCTTATAATTCTCCTTAATCTTGAAAGTAAATATGTATGTAAGTTGTTCAATTGACATAAAGATATTTCAATAAATTATAAATTTCTCTATTTTTTCAAATTTAGCTAAACATATTTTTGCTTATGTAAAATTTGTTAGATATGTAAAGCAGTACGACAAGTAAATAAATATTACAAGTGTTCGAAAGGATAAACAAATAGGTAATTCCGAACTGCCGCAAGCTTGTTGAGTCTTGAATCTTGATAACCTCAAATCAAGAAAAACTAAATCTGGATTGTTACAACTGTGGCTGAGTCGAGAGATGGCTCTCTGTCTTTAAGACAAGATTGCCCCGTATATATGCTTTTACGTTAACGTGCAATAGTCTCCCAAGATAAAAACAACAGCTAATCAACACTACAAAGCAAATAGGTTGATTCTGACGAAGAAAACAAACACGAAACGACTTGCTGAAGAATGGAAAAAGAAGGAAGAGTTTTCTGTTATGTTTTTGCTCACATTTTGGACAGAATTTCAGTTGTTCTCTCTTCTGTTTGTCTCTGTGTTGTATATCTTATATTCACTGCAATTGAGCCAAAAGGCTCCAATATATAGCATAAGGGGAGAGACTCCTCAACTGCCAAGTAATGGCAGTTTATCGCCATTAGTGAGGGAGTTAATCACTCAAATAATGGTTGATTTAATGTGCAATATAAATGAGCTGTTAGGGAGGAGTTAAGATGCAGATTAATGGAGTTTTAATGCTTCAAAAATCAACTCAAACGGCAGGCAGAAACTTTATGCCTTCTGTCGTTCCCAATTTCAGCTTTCCAGAAACTCCAGGGACCAAACTGTAAATATTAAGCAATTTGGGGTTCCAAAGAGATAATATTAGAAGAAGCCCAAGGACCAAGGACCAAGGCCCAAGGCCCACGACCTGAGCCCGGACGGGCTGCGGCGGCGCGCGTGTGGACTTAGCCTTGAACCCAAACACATCTAGGTCATCCCTCCTTCAAACACATGGGTTACCCCTTGGGGTCCCAAACCCTTAGCCAATTTTGAGACTTATAAAGAGAACAATTCTTCCTTTTTTCACCGATGTGGTAGATTTGTCCCACACCATATTTCCATGTCTTAAACACCTTACTTCGTGGACCAATATCTCTTTCATTTCTCAATGAAATTTGACGATTCTTGGCCCTACGGTCATCTACTCACTTAGTAGATTATGCACGTGTGAAGAGACAAAGCCTCCAACATACGGAACCCTAGTGTTTAATATTGGTTACAATGGTGCAGGAAACGGAAATAAGTAACTGCTAAGTATTACAACAAACTGAAATTACAATAAAGTTGAACAAGAAACTGGAACAGTTTTGGTATGCTGAGTCGAGTGATTGCACTCTGTCTTTAAGACAAGATTGTCCCGTATGTATCCTTTCTACGTCCTGGACAATTGTCTCCCAAGATAAAACAACAAATGAACAGTTGAGCAAAAGAAACTCAAGTGCTATCTTGAAGAATTTTGAGTAATGAAATGATGCTGGAAGTAATAGGAAGAAACTGATTTCATTTTTGTGTTATGTGTGTCTCAACAATTGTGCAAAGGCTCCTTTATATAGTTGAAGGAGAGGCTTACCAACTGCCCACATAATTGTTGTTACTGGCCAAGTAATGGCAATTATGGAGGTAGTAATTCACCAAAATAAATGGTGAATTGATGTGCAACGGATTGGCCTTTAGGGAGAGTAATTCATCCAAAATAAATGGCTGAATTGAGTGCAAATTAAGGCTGGTTGACGTTCCAATTACCAACAGAAAGTTCTCTGCCCAATTTTGACTTACTTAATACTTCAAGGGCCAAACTGAATCTGAAATAATTCTGGGTCCAAAAAGATAATATCAGCCCGTGACCCGACCGGACGGGCGGCGGCGCGCGTGTGGGCTTATCCTCGAACCGAAGCACATCTATGTCCTCCCTCCTTTAAACACATGGGATACCCCTTGGGGTCCCAAACCCCAAGCCAACTTTGAGACTTATTAACTAAACAAATCTTTCTTCCCCCACCGATGAGGGAGGATTGCTCTTTACCACATTTTTCCATGCTTCAAACACCTCACTTCGTGGACCAATATCTCTTTCATTTCTCAACGAAATTTGACGATCCTTGGCCCTACGGTCATCTCCTTACTTAGTAGATTATGCACGTGTGAAGAACCGAATGTTCCAACATGCGGAACACTAGTGTTTAAGTCATTAAAGATGGTTGGACGCAACTCCCGCCAAAGGCAAATTTCCAACATTTAAGTCATTAAATACGGGTGGACGCACCTCCCCACCAAAGGCAAATTCCCAACAAAATTTAATTGAATGTATTGCATTTTTTTTCTAATTGATATGTGTATTGAATATGTACTTTATGTGGATTAGATAAACTGAAAAAATATGGAGTTAAGAATGGAATCAAGTATTTCTTCACTAAACATTCATATGGTTCGATGAAGTGATCAACGTAATGGTAAAATTAAGAGAAATTTGGTATATAGATTGGCTTATCTTACTAGTGTTTATAAAGATCATTATGATCTCAATGACTTCAAAGTTGAAAAGAAGGTTGAAGATATTCCTAGTACCAATTGATCCAAAAACAAGAAAGCTTGTTAGATTTAAAATTGCGACTAATATTTAATATGTTCAAAAGATAAATTGAATGTATTGCATTTGTCTGAGTGATATGTATATTAAATATGTACTTTATGTGAACAAGATAAATTGAAAAGTTGACATCAAAGCCCAACTCAAGCAGGTTGTAGAAGTTAATACAACTAAAAAAATAGAAAAGATTGCTAAGAAAGGAGAAAACCTTAAAAATGTCAAGCTGGGCGGAACTCACTTTTAGGGGTCCGAGTTGGGTGGAAAAATGGGAAAGGGTGTTCGGCGAGCCTCCAACATATTAAAAATGTAATCGATTTGTTTTAACAGTAACCATAAAATGACCGTGGCACAATATAAACTAATCAAATACACAATAAATTGTTAATGTATACAAATGTAGAAACATGTCACTGAAAAGGAATTTAATTTGATTGATGTTGGTATACTTCTTCTAAATGTCTGAAATTAAGACAAAAAGAGTAAATATGACGATATCTATATATACATAACGTATCTTTTAGGGTTTCTATAGATTTTGTTTTATGCATATAGCAGTGGAGAATCATATATCCCAAAGAGAATTTAAATCACCTGTGAAACTTTCTACTCCACAAATCCCGATATGCTTTAATTATGAAAGAGAGGCCATTGACGAGATGTCATACCTTCAGGTCATTACTATACCAGCAACTTCATGTAGCTCTCCAACAACAACATATTCACTGCAATAAACCATTACAACAGATAAAAAGGAGTTAAATTAGGGTTTATTATAGGAAAAATACAAACAAAACAAATTAAGGGCGAAATCTTATCGAAATTTCTCAGCAATCCAAGCAGCTTTGTTAGCAGTTGGAACCAGAGTGAACCGATCAACGTCTCTCAAATGAATACGCGGAGCACGAAACTCAAACTTAGTACACTTACACTACATATATTCACTGTCTCACTCTCTCTTTCTTGTCCAAACAAGGGCTTTGCTAGCTGTTTCTTTTTCCCTAGAGATACGTTTGGGTTGTTGATTTTTGTAAATGTTTGTCAAGTTCCATTTCTTTTAATGCTTACGTTTTTTTTGGATAATAGAAATCATACATTTATCCATTCAAACCTATTGTTTTGTTTGTAGTTTTTTTGGACTCCACATCTATGTGTATTAGTGTAATATGAATATTTTTAACTTCTTTTTTTTAGCTCCTCAAATATATATAATAAAAATATGGTGTTGAATGCATTTCAACACCACACACCCAAATGAAATTACTGAAACCTAAGTAGGTATTTGGCTATGAAAATTAAATATTTTTCAATTTATTTGAAACTTTGAAGTTGGAGTTAAAGATGGAGTTGTGTTTGGTTATAGGCTTTGCAAAGTATATTTGGTGATTGAGTGTATTGTAAGAATGTATTAATCTCCCTTAGGGATTCTTTCTCATTAATACAAAATTACAAAATATATGGGGAATATATTGTAATATTCACTATTATGTATTAAAAGTGAAAACATGGTTTTAGGTGTTTTTCAAATTCTAAATACAACTTGAAGTTGTGTTTGGAATTGGGAAAAAAACTGAAAAAGTTTCTCATGGCTAAACGGGTTGTTCTTCTCCTTCATTTTGTGTGTTATTTTGGTTCCCATTTTGTATTAATAATTCTTTCCTTTTCTTATTGGAGCTCTTAGATACCATGGCAGGTCAGCAGGATGTGGAATTCAATTTGATAGATTATGGTATACTTCTTCCGTATATCCAAAATCAAAGAAACAAGAGTAAGTATATAACAAATACTTACTGAATATTATTTTTTATTTTTTTAGATACATGGTTTACTATTGTGGGATTTCACTTGGTGTGTTGCATGTGGATACATGTTTGTTTAAAATTTATTATGTGTATTTAATGTATACCAAATATGCAATTTGATTTGTGTCACGACCCAAACCGGAGGGCCGCGACGGGCACCCGGACCTTACCCACCGGATACCACCCATCGTACATCCAACACATATTCATAATTAAATACGAACTAAGCCAAAAGAAAGCACTATGAAAAGTCAGATAACCAAAAAGAACCCAACTCATATATTTATACACCAAGGCCGACGGAGTCGTACATGACTACCACCCACAGGACACCTGTATACAAGCCTCTAAAGAATACATGACATCACAAGGACGGGACAGGACCCCGCCATACCCGTATGCGTATGCAATAATATTGTACCACGACCAGACTACAACTCTGAAATGAATAGAGTGCTTCAACATCAGCTGAACCAGCAACCTACTAGCGTGAACTGTCATCTTCTTTAACTGAACCTGCGGGCATGAAACGTAACGTCCTCCGACAAAAGGGACGTCAGTACGACTGATGTACTGAGTATGAGGCAGGAACAATAGTATAACAGGGATATAACAATAACTGGAACAGAAACAGCTGACCAGCAGTAAAATGCCTCTGAGGGTCCTAATACATATGCCTAAATGTTATGCACAATGCAAATGCGGTATACATATAAATATTTGGCCACACAAGGGCATCTTCCTTCCCACAATATATATATATATATATATATATATATATATATTTTGGCCCTTCATCAGGCATCTTCCTTTTCATAATAGCCTCTGTGGGCATCATATCATTTCATATTCCAGCTGATCAGGTGGTTTGCGTATCCTATTCCCCATCCCCAACATATAGTCCAGGGTAAGACATGAATGTAATGCAAATGAAAATACATGAATGACAATAACACATCCTGGGTGACACAATATCATTGTACCTTTGGCTAATACTGTGAATATCATCATCTTTTCCATATGCCTCAATAAGGTCTAGGAAACATATTTAGACATGCTCTTACCATAGCCTTCGGCTAACATTAGGAATGTTCAAAATTTCTCCTATATACCTCAATAACCTCAATAAGGATTTAGAACATATTTAGACATGCTTATAGCATAGAAATCAATAACATGAATATTCTTAACTACTAGGAGTAGAATAAATTATGGAGCAATATCACAGTTATATTTCGTTACATGGAACATGCCAAAAGAAAAAATAATTTACCTTGACATACCTTAATTAATAACGGAAACTAGCCTTGCCTTTTATTTCCTCGAGCAAGGTTGATGTCCTTTGCTTAGAACACCACAATCCTAATTGATGTGCTTAAATTGAGAACAAAATAGTATGCTGCTTATGTGTTTTCAATTCGTGCAAAAGAAGGGGTTGGAGCAAACCTTGGGCTATGAATCATGAATTGGCAATTGTTGTGCCTTAAAAAAAATGAAATGTCTAAGTTGAGTATTAAATTCTCTTGATGGTTGCTCACTATTTTCGGTCTTCGGTCTTCAGGGAATTCTCACAACAATGTAATGTTTGCTAAAATGAAATGGTTAGGATGGCTGAACGTTCAAATGATTTCCTAAAACCAAGATATAGACTTCCTTTTAAAAGATGCCTTTAAGTGCATTTAATGGATGCTATAATTTGGTCCACCACTCAATTTATTCTTGGCGGTGGGGAGCTTTGGTTATCGACACGTACTCCTTTAACATGCAAGGCCACTTAATTAATTAAGTGATCTGACTTCGTATAATTTATCAATCACACATAATTAATTTCGTGACGCCAATTCACTTAAATCTTAATAATTCATAAGACCATCATATCCTCAATGTCATAATATATGATATGACACTAGTCCATAATCTCTTTGAGGATATACCAAATTTATTTTCGATCTCCGTCGTCATACTTGTTACGTCCAAAATTATTTCGGGGTTTCATCCTTTTATATAATAATCTCTTTATTAGCATACGTAAATATAACATAAAGTTTCCCAACGCTTGTGTCTATTTACACATGCCTAGCGATTTTACATACGCTTAGCGATTCAAACCGTGACCCGAAAGTACGGGATGTTACAATTTGTATACACATAATGTGTATAAAAACTATTTGTTGACCATTTGTATACATATACTAAATTTATTATGTGTGTTTAATGTATACTAAATATGCAATTTGATTTTGTATGCATATAATGTGTATAAAAATTATTTGTTAATATATACATCTATATTAGGTTAAATATGAGATTCAAAAAATTCGTCCCTATTATATAGTCACCTCTTTGCTTAGTTATGTTAAATAAGGGATTAAAAAGATATAGGGTTTCTAACATAAATTTACTTGATTATATTTTTTCTTTTATAGGTATCTACTATGCATATAGTAGTACTGAAGCCATATGGGCTATATATGCCAGAGAGAATCAAGAAGCAGTAGCTGTGGAACTTTCGACTCAACAAATTTCTGATCATCTCCCAAGTGTCTTTGACTATGCAGGGAGAGGCTACAACCGAGATGACCTTAAATTTTATTTTGGCACTCATGTTGAAGTTCTCAAATATGCAATGGAAGTTGGTTTGTGTGCAGATGCTGACTATCCGCAAAGAGACAAGAGATAGAACGATGATGAAATTCTTGATCCTATCCCTAATGAGGTACATATATCATATTCCTCTCTTTTTAAAAATGTTTAGGATGAAAATCATACTAAAAGTAAATATAATACTTATTTGATTTTTAGTTGTAGCTAGAATGAGAGATATCTAGTTTGAGACTATCGTTATGTGTTTACCCTGCCGACTAATAACTTGCTAATTCCAAAATGGAATGGAGTATGGTCCTTGACACACAAGTCAATAGAAGATTGAGGTACCAGCCTATGCTTGGCAACCTTCGAGTGTTCAAGAGCTTTATGCAATTTAGGTGACAGGAATATATTCTGTATTCATGGTGAGGATGCCATTATATTTAATTTGATCATGTCGAAGCTACTATCATGCGTGTGCTTTTAACTCTCTTTATATTCTTTCTGTTTGATATTCTTACTATAAGACTATATACCTGCATTTAAATCTTTGTGGTATGTGTTGAGAATATAATCAAATATTAAAAGTGTGTTCTATTTAACAATTTAAGCTTAAGTTTTTAGATCAGATGGTCACACACTTCAATCTGGTATCAAAGCAGGCCAAAGGTCCTGGGATCGAACCTCACCGCCACCCATTATCAAAAAAAAAATTCCACGTACTTGGACCATGAAAAAAAAAACAAGGCCAACACGTGAGGGGGCGTGTTGAGAATATAATCAAATATTAAAAGTGTGTTCTATTTAACAACTTAAGCTTAAGTTTTTAGATCAGATGATCACACACTTTAATAGTATGCATTCTAAGTCACCTACCGTTATTGTTGCTGGTCTTGAACGAAGGTTTTGTCAACAGTGTAGCAAGTTAGCTTAATTTTCCATATTTGCTATGATAATGATAACTGTTATCAGAAAAGTATTTATGAAGTAGATACATATAGTCGTGTCAATAGGTTTGTGTAACTCACTTTTTATGTATAAATTATGCTGGCAATTTTGTTTTTGTATGTTTAACTTATGGACTAGTGGATCTTGTACTTGTAGTTGTTTGTGTGGTTTGATGGAGAGAGTTGACTATTATAGGAATGTTTAATTATCGTGTTGATTGTTTGCTGTAAGAATTGTTTTGATTACTAGTAGTAATAATTTAGTTGGCTTGACTAGTTAAAGTAGACGTGGTTTTTGGCTAAGTTCCTAAATCCAAGAATTTGGTATTGAATTAAAACTGATTAATTTTAGAATTAAGGTTGACCAACAAGCATCGTTCACTCACGGTATGATGGGCGAGAAAAATCCCAAATGTCCCTTAAGTTTGTATTTAGATTCAAAATCATATATCTCTTAAATATATATTGGTGCACTAATAATCATAATCATAATCTTAAAAAATATTACATCAAACTAAAGATATTGCCTCTGCAAAAGTAAATAATCAATAAACATTATCAGTATTATCATTTAAAAATGTTTACTCTTTCATGAATAAATACAAAATTGCATTCAAATAGCAAAATAATATAAGTTTAAAGCTCCATGCACTTAGCTCACTATTTTTTTCAGCAAATCAAGAATTAACTTAATATAAAGAGGTACAAAAACTTCAAAGTAATTAGGCTTGGTACGAATATCCATACAGAGCCGACCCAAAAGTTGATCATTAAATCAAAGCTGACATTTTGATTTTGTTTCATTTGACATTGTAAGAAAAAAACAAAAAGAAGAGAAACTCAAACTAAATAGACATATATACTACATTTTTTTCACTTTCTCACTCACTCTCTCTCTCTCAGCTTCTTGTTTGGGTTTCTCTTAGAGCTAGGTATCTCTCTTTCTTTTATTTTTCACTCAAACTAAATTAATTTTTTTTTGTTAAATTATTTTTTAACCTCTATTGTTTCCATTTTCTGATGATGCATAATTTTGTTGCTGGGGTACGACGTCGGTGGTGGGGTGGGGCTGAGAGGGAGGTTCATTGGTGTGGGTATGGCGGTCGGGTTACCGGGTTAGATTTGAACTGGGGTTCTATTGACAGATTGGGTCGCGGTGTTGGAACGACAGTGTAGTGGCGACACGGTGGTCATCGGGAGAGTGGACCGGTGAGAGTGCAGGGTGTTTGCAAGATTTGTAATTGAGACGATGTGGTAGTTTCCGGTGGCAGAGGGGTGAACTGGTGCCGGACTCGAGACATGGGAGGACGACGGTGAACTAGTGTCGGACTCGAGAACTGGTGTGGATCGTGATTCGTCTGAGTCACTGTCGGAGGTGGCAGTGACGGGGTTCAGGGAGGACGACAATTTGTAAACGTGTAAATATATGAAACAATATATTCCCTACCCATAATTAGAATATTTCCATATATTGTGTAAATATAATTATGGTAAGACTAGGATTCCTCTTTTGTATAGGCTTAGGATTCCTATTGTATAAGGGATGAATATTGTACTCTATATATACCTTGATATTAATGAAAGACTCCCCAAGGGAGATTAATATCATCTTACATGGTATCAAGACACAAATAAACAAAACCCTAAAAACCTTTCTCTTCCACAGCCGCCGGCTACTTCTCCTACGTCGCGGCCCTCCCGAATTTTCTTCTTGTTTTTCGGGTTTTGGTCTTCCTTTCTTCTCTTCTCTAAATGGCTATCCCTGATTCTTCCACACTTTCTGACGCCTCTACCTCCACAAATCCCACCACAAAGTCATCACCCCCGTTTCATCCCGCCCTTATTGTTTCCAACATCAAGAACCATATTCCCATTATTCTTGATCAAGAAAACAATCAGTATTCTCCCTGGGTTGAACTTTTTCGCAATCATGCATGTCTCTATAACGTGCTTGACCATATTGATGACACTATTCCGCGCCCTACGGAGGTTGATGATTCTATCTGGCATCGTCTCGACGCCGGCGTCAAACAATGGATATATGGTAGAATCTCTCAGGATTTGCTCCTTACTATCATGAAATCTGAATCCACAGCCCTTGACTTGTGGAATCGTTTTGAGGAAATTTTTCAGGACAACAAGCACACTCGTACCGTGTATTTGGAAGAACAGTTCAACAAAACACGTCTTGAAAACTTCTCAAATGTCTCTGAGTACTGCAAGCAGCTTAAACTTCTAGCGGATCAACTCTCCAACATCGGCACGCCTGTCACTGACGATAAAATGGTGCTACAAATGATTTCTGGCCTTACTAAGGGCGAATATGATACTTTGGCCACCATAATTCAACAGGCAGATCCGCTACCGAGTTTTAACAAAGCTCGCTCACAATTGTTGCTCGAAGAAACCCGTCGTGCTAAGCAGGATGAGCACGCCCAGCAGGTGTTAGCTGTCGACACGCAACCCCAAGATTAGACGCCACCAGACAACTCCCAACAGCGGCAGGGCCGCGGCGGTAGAGGAGGCCGTGGTCGTGGCAAGGGTCGCGGTCAACAGAACCAACAAAGAAGAACGACGGCAGAATAGAATAGAGATCGCGAGAACAACCGGGCCGCGGCTCCTCGGCGGTTCGTCTGCGCGCGCGCGCGCCCGATGCGAGCCACGGCGCCCCAGTTCAGAGCCGCGGCGCCAAGTCCATTCCAGTACCAGCAGCCATACAATCCGTATTCTTACCCCGGTTTGTTAGGCCCCGCTCTAGCCTCACAGCAGGCCTACTTCATACAAGGTCAGGTCCCGCAGCCCTCCTCCGACATGACACCCGCTGAGTTGGGTCAGGCGTTCAGCACCCTCTCTATGCAACAGCCTGACAATACTTGGTACATGGACTCAAGCGCCACATCTCACGTCACCCAGTCTGCAGGTACTATTCCTAAACTGTTTAGTTTAAAGCATCCTCAATATGTTACAGTTGGTAGTGGACAACGCATTCCAGTTAAGGGTTATGGTACCTCATACACACAACCTCCTCATCCACCCTTCTCCCTAAAAAACACCCTATATGCCCCACACATGATTAAGAACCTCATATCTGTCCGCCAATTTACTCGTAATAATTCTGTCTCTGTGGATTTTGACCTTTTTGGTTTTACTGTGAAGGATCTTCATACGAGGACACCTCTTACGAGATGCAATAGCACGGGGGATCTCTATCCATTCACTTCCACCTCCGCTGCTAGATCTTGCTCTCCCGTCACTCTAGCGGTTGTTTCTTCTTCAACTTGGCATAATAGGCTTGGTCATCCAGGAGTCCCAGTTTTTAAGTTTCTTAGAGGCAATAATTTCATTACTTGTAATGGGAAACTTGCCCAAAATTGTGTTTCTTGCTCTTTAGGCAAACATATTCGTCTTCCGTTTAAATCATCTACTAGTGTTATATTTGCTCCTTTTGATATCATATATGCCGATTTATGGACATCTCCTATCTCTAGTTCTCTCGGTCATAAATACTATCTTGTGTTGCTTGATGATTTTCACACTATGTTTGGTTATACCCTCTTAAATTTAAATCGGAAGTGTGTGTCAAATTTCTTGAGTTTCACAAGTTCATTCAAACATAATTTGGTAAAGGCATAAAATCATTTCAGTGCGATAATGGTCGTGAATTCAATAACTCTATGTTTCACCGCTTTTGTACCAATAATGGCATGGTCTTTCGCTTCTCCTGCCCTCACACCTCACCACAAAACGGTAAAGCTGAAAGAATCATCCACACCATTAACAATATGATTCACACCCTATTGATTCATGCCTCCCTCCCTCCACCCTTCTGGGTCTATGCTGCTAAAATGTCAGAATACACTCTAAATATTCTCCCTACTAGCACTCTTCACAATATGACCCCTACCAAAATCCTCTACCATAGAATCCCCTCTTATGATCATCTACGGATTTTTGGTTGTCTGTGTTATCCCAACCTTAGCTCCACCGCCCCTCACAAGCTCGCTCCTAGGTCCACTCCATGTGTCTTTCTAGGATTCCCGCCGAACAATAGGGGCTATCTATGCTATGACTTGTCGACTCGTCAGATCCACATATCTCGTCACGTCACATTCGACGAGACCACATTCCCGTTTTCGAATCTTCTAAAATTCCAAAAACAGGACTACTCATTTCTTGATGAGTCTTCCATCTCTCCCCTCATAATCGAACAACTCACATCCTCTGTTCTGTCGTCAGAGCCGCGGCCTCGAGGGGAGGCGCCACAGCGCCTGATTTCCAAAGAGCAATCTTTTGAAACACCGTCGACAGCGCCACGACCTGTGCTGAGGCGCCGCGGCGCCCAAACTTCAGAGAAGCCTGTCAACCTTCTAGCGCCACGACTCTTGATCTAGGAGCCGAGGCGCCTCCGACGGCTTCGCCCCCACCTTCTCCTTATCCGAATTTACCCCCCGTCTCAGACACCGCTCCGCCACCCACCTTCTCCTTATCCGACTTTACCCCCGTCTCAGACACCGCTCCGCCACCCACTGTCCCTACCCATCCAATGGAAACTCGTTCAAGAGCGAAAAGAACATCATATAATCGGTTTCTCACTATGTGTGCCGTCTCCGTAAGTCACCATATGGCCTGAAGCAGGCCCCCTGTGCGTGGTATGATCGCTTTGCCAGGTATATCTTGCAGATTGGGTTTGTATGCAGCAAGAGTGATACATCACTTTTCATTTTTCATCGAGGTAGTAGCACTGCTTACTTATTACTTTACGTGGATGATATTGTTTTTACTGCCTCCTCCGACGGATTGAAAAATAAGATTATTGTCTTGCTCAAGTCCGAATTTGCAATGACTGATTTGGGGAAGCTGAGTTACTTTTTGGGGATATCAGTGACCAGGTCTGCCAATCATATGTTCTTGTGTCAGCGTAAGTATGCAGAAGAGATTGTGTACAGGGCTAGGCTAAGATGGCGAACTGCAAAGAGGTGCCTACTCCAGTTGATTCCAAATCTAAGCTCAGTGCTATGGATGGTGCTCCAGTCTCTGATCCTACTCTGTGTAGGAGCCTTGCAGGTGCACTTCAGTATCTCACATTCACCAGGCCAGACATAGCTTATGATGTTCAGCATGTGTGCTTATTCATGCATGCCCCAGGGAGTCTCATTTCACTACTCTTAAGCGTATCATTCGATACATTAAGGGCACTCTTGATTATGGTTTGCACCTATACCCCTCTGCACCAGACATGTTGCTTTCATATACGGATGCAGATTGGGCAGGATGTCCGGACACGCGACGCTCCACCTCCGGCTTTTGTGTTTTCTTAGGGGATAATCTGATTTCTTGGTCTGCCAAGCGACATGCTACCCTATCTCGCTCCAGTGTCGAGGCTGAGTACAGAGGCGTCACAAATGTAGTAGCTAAGATTTGTTGGCTCAGAAATTTACTGTTAGAACTTCAATGTCCTTTGCGTTAGGCATCTATTGTGTATTGTGATAACATCTCTGCCATCTATCTTTCTCATAATCCGGTTTAACATCAGCGAACCAAGCATATTGAGATAGACCTACACTTCGTTCGTGAGAAAGTTACGTTAGGGCATGTCAGAGTGTTACATGTTCCATCATCCTATCAGTATGCAGACATATTTACCAAAGGACTTCCCAGACAGTTATTTCTTGACTTCAGATCCAGTCTCAGCGGCCGGCCTCCTTCCGCTCCGACTGAGGGGGTGTGTAAACGTGTAAATATAGGAAATAATATATTCCCTACCCATAATTAGAATATTTCCATATATTGTGTAAATATAATTATGGTAAGACTAGGATTCCTATTGTATAAGGGATGAATATTGTACTCTATATATACCTTGATATTAATGAAAGACTCCCCAAGGGAGATTAATATCATCTTACACAATTGAACAGTGGTGGTGGGACGGTACAATTCAAGACAATGTACAGTGGTGGCAGACCCGAAAGGATAGGGAGGGGAGACCGTGACTGGATTGCCGGCGGTGGTAGTTGGTGCGTCTGCCGCCGCCTAAACAGTGCCAACATAATGGAATGCTTGTTGGACAAGCGGTGATGGGTCTGAATCTTCGAGGAATTGGTAATCAGTGACTCGAAATATTTTAATGTTGTCAAACGAGAAAACATACTCAACAAATGTGACGTGGCAAGAAATTATAATTTTGTTGGTGCAGAGCTCATAGCACAAGTACCTCTATGGTTTGACGGGAAACCTAGGAAGGCGCACTGAGTAGATCTGGGTGCCAATTTGTGGGGGGAGGGGGGCGTGGATATCAGATTAGGGTAACACAGACAATCGAAAATTCTAAGATGGTCAGAGGTAGGGATCCGACAGTAGAGAATTTCGGTGGGTGTCCTATTTTGAATCGCACGGGTAGGTAAAATGTTGGGAATGTGTTCTACCATTTTTAGTCCATATACCCATGGTGCATACGTTAAGGGCTAGACATCAGTATATCAGCGTATATCAGATGTATACCGGTGATATACAGGCAGTTTGGTACGGAAAAAGAACGGGAATGGCGGCCAAATTTTAGGTTATAGGTCGGAAAGGATTATTGGCTCTGATATCATGTAGAATTGTATTAATCTCCTTTGGGGAGTCTTTCTCATTAATACAACATATATATAGGGTGTACAATGTGGAATCCTTATACAACATGGATCATATATATACCATAATTATACAAGACTAAATAATATTATTGTACACACTTTAATATATATAATACTTGAGTATTTGTGTTGAGAATTCTAATTTGTTACATAAAAATACAAAAGTAAACTATAAGCTTTGTTTAAAGGTCCGATCCAGCCCAAGTGCAAGTCTAAATCATTTAGATACATAATATTATTACACACATGCTTTTGAAAGTGTCAATTATTCATTCTATATATAACTTAGCTGGCTTGGCCATTTATGGCCTTAAACATGACTTTTAGTTAGCGATGTAGCAACCCCCCATATATCACAAATTACTATAACATTTTTTTACTAATTTGTGATATTTCTCATAATATTATGCACATAAAAATATTGTTCAAAGTTTTTAACTTTTCATTACCGTAAATACCTTAAGGTTTGACGAAAATATTAGTATACCAAAAGTTAATGGAGAAAATGAATAGTTGTAGGGCGTCTTGATTGGTCTTGTAAGACCATATATGACATAAATAACTATTTATAAAGTGGTAAATAATTTAAGTGAGTCGGGATTGCACCCTAGGATATGAATTGGAAAATGATTGGTCTAAGGTCAATACCCAAGAGTTAAATGTATCAATTGAATTATAAATGACATGTTTGAATTATAATTAATGTATATTGCACCGTTATGGCATATTGAACTGTTTGATATTATTTATATGTTTGAGGTTAAGGTAAGTAGCGACTTGACCTTCCAAGTATGATGACCGCGAGGCAGGCTGTTATAGCTTCCATGTTTACAGAAAAAAAAGATTAACCATTAGCCTAAATCCTGATTCCACAAAAGAAACCTATAATATATAAAAAAGACTAAAACTTGGCAGTAGTAGCGGCGCTATCACTGGTCACGACAATAATTAAATCTTCCTTGGATATTCGATATGAGAAATTTTTGTATTATTTTTTTGCCACTTTAGCAGAAGTGCATAAGACATGTTTCCTAAACAAAAATATGAAAAATAACAACAACAACATAATCAGTGAAATCCCACAATCTGGGGGTCTGAGAAAGATAAAGTGTACGCAGACCTTACCTCCACCTTGATAGGTAGAGCGGCTGTTTCCGGGAGACCCTCGGCTCAAGAAAAAGCATAATCACAAGCAAGAGAAACGGTCAGACTCAGACAAAAATTAAAGCAGTATGAACATGCTGATAATAAAATCGAATACGACATGTTAGTGCATTCTAACGAAAGGAAGCAGTAGCTAACCCAGCTAAATAAGATAAACAAAGTACATTAAAGAACACACAACATCAGAAGAAAAAAAACTCATTTAGGCAATATATCTCTCAAAAGAAATCACAAGAACTTTAGACTCCAAATGTACCCTCAAAAACACAAGAATACCACAAAGACAGTAAAATAAGTGTCGTGCAACCATAGTCTCTAGCAGAGCCCATATCTATATTAAAAGGGCCGGTTCAAATACATCAAAAATGAGAAAACACTACTAGGTGCAACACTGAGCAAAAATTATGATATTTATGTTAATAATTCATTTAAAAAAAAACACCTATAGTATTAAATACTCTATTTGTTATGAGTGTCAGCGGAGCAGAGGGTTACTTTACTTGTGCTTGTGCTTTGTCTTGAGCCGAGGGTTTCTCGGAAACAACCAATCTACCTACCAAAATAGAAATAAAGTCTGTGTACACTCTACCCTCTCCCCAGACCCCACGTTGTGGGATTTCACTGGATATGTTGTTATTGTTGTTAACGGAGCCGAACCCGACCTAGGTGCAACCCATCAACCCCCAAATCAGGAAGGGCCCGACTGGACTTAATGGGCCGAATTGGGTCTGGAGTCTGGACTACGGACGGCTTTTTAAAACGTGGCAATCTCACACAATCCACACCATTAACTATGTGGACCGGGGTGAGTTGAGTAATTTTATATCTGTTTTTTACTTTTTAAATATTTATTAAATTTGTAAGTTTGCATTTTGTATATCATATAATACTTACATCATATGTTCAAAAGATGATAAGTATGTTTAAGGATAGGGAAAATTAGTTTGGAATGATTTCGTAAAGGAAATTTCTACATGCATCTCTTGAGATTTTTCAGCCAATAAAACGACCCAAACCAAGACTTATCTAATTTCTCTCTCTGAAGTTAGTACAAAAAGTTGAGAGCTCTATTTGGCTTTTTAACGAATCTAACTATCAAGGTGAGTACATTATATTTATGAAAATTAGAGTTTTGCTACAAACAGATAATGGTCAATCGAATTTTTATTCAACCTTTTCATCTTCTTAATTCCTCAGGTAAGCTTCATGCCAGTCTGACTAAGGTAAGGGGGAAAGACCTCATTTCGTCAGTCATATCTATTCGTCTTAGCCTTTGGTATAAATAAGTATGACTAGTTTGATTATTAATTGTATGAGTGTTTTGGATGAAACCTAGCTTTAGGGGAATTAATAGAGAAGATGAATAGCAGTAGCCAGTATGGTATATTATTTGTAAATAATAATACAGACGAGTCACGGTCCATACCAGTGACATTAATAATTGTATGACTCATTTATTTGGTATAAATAAGTATTTGTAAAGTGATAATAGTTTGACCACCCTAAGATATGAATTAAAAAATAGTTGGTCTAACTAAGACCAATACACAGGAATTGAGTTATAAATGACATGTGTATGCCGAGGTTGAGGTAGGTTGCAATTTAACCTTCCAATTATGAATTCTATAAATGCATGCATGAAAGAGTTTTAAATAATTTTGTGGTCAAGTGTTTGTGAGGACGAACATGTGCTTGAGTAGCCAAAATAATATTTGGAATAAATGTTTTACCATACGGTACACAATATACGAATAGAATCATGCTTCTTTGATGCTACTTAATCATAGAAATTAATTGTAATCATATATTAGAAGTGAATTAGATACTTTATGAAAATGAATATATGCTTAATTGACTACTCGAGTTGACCTTGTTTGACGCTTTTGTTGCTTTCACTTGATGCCTCCCGGCTTTTGCTATCGATATATATATATATATATATATATATATATAAATTGACTACTCGAGTTGACCTTGTTTGACGCTTTTGTTGCTTTCACTTGATGCCTCCCGGCTTTTGCTATCGATATATATATATATATATATATATATACAAGCATATCTCAATTCTAGCTAAACATGTTGGAAATTTGCCTTTGGCGAGAGTTGCGACCGACCAACTTTAACGGCTTAAACACTAGTGTAACGTATGTTGGAGAATCCGGTTCTTCACACATGCATGATCTACTAAGTACGTAGATAACCGTAGGGCTAAGAATCGTCAAATTTTATTGAGAAATGAAAGAGATATTGGTTCACGAAGTAAGGTGTTTGAAGCATGGAAAGTGTGGTATTGTGTGTAATTCTCCCTCATCGGTAGAGGAAGAAAGAAGTGTTGTGTATATAAGATTCGAAATTGGTTTGGGGTTTGGGACCCCAAGGGGTATCCCATGTGTTTAAAGGAGGGAGGACCTAGATGTGCTTCGGTTCGAGGAAAGACCACACGCGCGCCGCCGCCGCCCGCCCGTCCCGTCCGGTCCGGTTCCGAGTTCTCGGGTCACGGGTCACGGTCACGGGTCACGGGTCACGGTCACGGGTCACGGGCTGTGGGTCTTCGATATTATCTTTTTGGGCCGCAGAAAACTTTTCCGGAAGTACGAGTTTGATCCCGAAAGTTTCGATATACGGTTTGGACCGAAATTATTTCGGATGTACGGTTTGGTCCCGAAGTTCGAAATTTCGACGGTCAAGACAGAAAAGCCAAGAACTCAATTCGGCCATTTATTTTGGCTGAATTACTCCTCCTATAATGGCCAAATCCGTTGGTCTTTCTCCCATTTATGTTGGTGACTTTACTACCTCCATAATGGCCATTATTTGGCTATTATGGAGGCGCTTTGAGGCGATAAATCAGTCCATTCCTCACCTATATAAACACCCCCTTACACCATTGTTGAGGACACTTGATATGCACGAAAATACACAACCGAAAAAATCTTCTTCCTACAACTTCCAAGCATCATTTCGTTACTCAATATTCTTCACGGTAGCTCTTGAGTTTCCTTTGCTCAAGGGTTCCATTGCTGTTTTATCTTGGGAGACAAATTGTCCAGGACGTATAAAGGATACATACGGGGCAATATTGTCTTAAGGACAGAGTGCTACACTCGACTCAGCAAAAACAATTTACATTTTTCAATCTTCTACAAAACTGGAATTTCCAGTTTTTACTTATGTAACGATTTAATTTCAGATTCCATGTTGAATTATTGAAATCTTTGTTTATCCTTTCGAATACTTGTAATAGTTAAATACTTCCCGTACTGCTTTATAAAGTACCATAGAGCAAAACTCCCAACAACTTAAGACAATATTCGTATTGTATTACTATTAGTGTTCGAAAGATGTCGGTCAAAAGTTGTGTGACCAAATCTGGATATGGAAATGGTTTTCTGGTAGAAGAGAGTGATGATGATGAACGTGTTCATGGTGTCACCGCTACCAAGACTGGTGGGAACAAGCGCTCACGAGAGCCTGAGGATGTCAACTGGGACAAGAGGAGAAGAGTGAAGATGTTATTCTATCTTGTAGCAGAAGGCCTATATCTGTCCCAGACAAAGGATCCGAATAATGGTGAGAAGGAAATGGACACTCAGTCTGATGAAGTGACTGAAGTGAGCCAGAATCCGAAATTGGGATAAGTATTTTTCTCACTTGTCAAGAATAAGGATTAAATGATAAGTAGTTTTTCTTACTTGTCAAGAATAAAGATTAAATTATGTCTGATTAAAAATGGATTAAAGTAAGGAGGAATATGAAAATAATTTATATTCCTTATGCTTTAAAAAATCAAAAGTTTCATCTCATCTTCCTTTCCGTTTAAAGATTGGATTTTGTAAACGACTTAAGAAGATCCGTTCTTTTAAGTGTAATTACTAAAGTGTGTAAAGTATGGTCGCACATACTATGGAAAAAGATCCACTAACTGTGCGAAAACTCTTACCACTCTTAAGTAAGCGCCAAGAATTATCTGGGCACCAATCATAACGGAAGAAGACTAAAAGCTAAAGACGTTGAGCCTGTCATACTATTTGGCCAGAAGATCCTTCATAGGATGATATTGGACACTCAGTCATAAAAAGCCTCCGGGCGACTGGAGTGGGCCAAAATTCCTTTGATATGATGATATTGGACACTCAGTCATATAAAGCCTCCGGTCGACTGGAGTGGGGCCAGAATTCATTTCATAAGAAAAGTAATTGACACCTAGTAAGGTGGGCTAGAGTTTCCAGGTCCTAAATGATCTGAAGGCCTAAAGAAAGGCAGTAAAGAAATTGGACACTCGGCTGCCAAAGCAACTAGAGTGGGCCGAGTATCGAGATCACATATGATCCGGTTACGCCCTAACCACGGGCAAAAGGTTGTTCATGTGAAGCAACGCCACCTCTAAAATCAAAGGGTGGAGAGGTTGTCCTCAATAGGACTTCAAGGAATGAGATCACTCTAAAAGAGGTGATACATGTTCCTAACTTGGTTAAAGGACGTTGTTGGTCAAATCGATTTGAGACTAGTCCAACAGTCCGTAATAACTAAGAGTGGTACAACAAGTTTATAGCCAAATGAATGATATATTGTAATCCGTGCATCTATGACATCATAGATTAAGACACGTTAAATAGCAAGTCATTCAAAAGCTAACGATGTTGAGATTGTTGCCTCTCGTCGACATAAACCCTCAAAATGAATGTGAGGTAGACGAAGAGGCAAAATCACCTTTCCAAATTCCGTCAAGGGAATAGCGAAAGAAGCACCGCTCCTCTAGAACTTAGTCACACCTACTTGGGTGATTTGAAGTTTATACAAAATAGAGGGGGGAGACAAGTACGTTGTGATCTTCATTGATGATGGTACAACGTATGGAATCCTTTATTTATTGAAAAGCAAAGATGAAGTTGTTGAAGCCTACAAAGCGAGAAGTTGAAAATCAACTAAGCCTACGGATTGAGAAATTCGTAGTGATAGAGGGGGAGAATGTGAAGCATCGTTCATTAAACGAATGTTCATTTCTCACCTCGCCCTAACGGTGTTAGCCAAGCGCGAAGGTGTACGCCCAAATTATGAGGGGTAGCTTGGTAAAAGATGGGCTACCGAAACAGTCAAGTTCGACCTAAGATCGTAGATTGCATATCCACCGGATCCGCAAATAACGATAGTGTTGATCGCCTCTTGGCGTCAAAGAATGCTTGAATTCTTTGGAGATAACTTTCCTTGGAAAAGGAAAAAAGGAGCAATTGCTCAAGGTTAACAAGAACCCGCGAGGGCTCGACGTCCGAACTAGACGTTCCGTATCTTCGAGACTCGAAAGTTCTTTGTCTATCCGGAACTTAATATTCCGGATCCGCAGAACTCGGGGATTCTAGATGTTGAACCAAGACGGAGCAAAGAGGGGACAAAGACTTGTTCCGGTCCTCCTTCTAGCTTGTATGGTTGAGAACGAACCATGGACAATTAACAAATAATTGTTATCTCCAAAAGTCTTTTTTTTGGAAAGAAGCTAAAGGGAGAAATAGATTCCATATATAGAACCATACGTGTGTAATGGTTAATCTTCCTCCGGAAAAGAACCTTTGGGTTGTAAAAAGTGCTCCCCAGTGAGTGGTTTCACATCCGGGGCCATTGTAGTCTTACGGGGCATAGGTGTTGAAACGACCTTCCCTACCGGAGAGTTGGAAGAAGAGGATCGAAATTGGTTTGCTTTGAATTGTTGGGCTTCCTTCGAACTTTCATTTTGGTCCCCCGAAATGTCAACATTTTGGTCCCGAAAGTCTCGGATAAAACGAAACAATGAATCCGATCACGAAACATTGACTCGAAGTTAGAAAGCCAACGGTTGGAAAACCAACGGTCTTAGAGTGAAAATCATATTGAAACAAAGTCTCGATATGAAAGATATGAGTATCACGAGATGACATCTTAGGAATTGGATTTCTAAGACATCTAACGGATCGGTCGATAGTTGACGAGTCTCGTTGAAGCCACCAATAGATATGAATCATAGAACCGATTGGAATCATGGTGCACCCATAGACAAGGAGCGATATGCTCGGGTCACGTGTAGTTCAATGTATTGTACACACTACAACCGACCAGGTATCGTCCAACAAACGAGACGATTGAACTAAGGTTCACCGATGATCTTAATACATGATCAATAGAAGGCGTTAAGTCGGATATGACGATATCTGAATTATTCGCTTATCTACGGATTATAGTATTCTGGATGTCCAGCGGTTACGAGAGAACACGGTGATGCAAACCGGACATCAGATCTGAAGAACACCAAAGCCACAAGTAAATGTGTATGGTGGTTCTTGGAAAATCCTCTAAGCAAACTTGCATCGACCGATTCATGATGGTATCGGAGTTTATCGCTTTATACAAAGCATGAAAGAAGTTGAGTAACTTCACGACTCATTAGAGGACGTCCCTTATTGGGAGAAACCCATGCCTTCAGCAGTTATACACTGTGGCTAGCCGATCGGCTTTAGGAAGGACACGGATGACGGCGTCTGGACATATCTGTCACGATCTGTCGGAGACATAAGACCGTATGGCAGTTGATCATCACGGGTGTCACTTCCTTATTTACTAACTAAGGGACTACCCGGAGATCAAGTGTTCTGCCTGTCTAGGGGAATGGGCTTAAAACCCAAAATATACGGACCAATACAGTGGAAACCCAACCTTACGAACTAGAGATCCCAGTAATTTGGTTCAATGGGAAAACTAAGTTGTAAAGGTTCGGTTGATCGCTTCGGTCGAAGCATGAGCACTTCGGATAGTGATTTACGAAAAGAAAAACCAAATCCAAAGCCGTTCCGCGATAGACGTTAAGTGCTATCTGCGGTATGGGTAAAGGTTAAGTTTTCAAAACTGTAATGATCCTCAACAGATTGAGGTTAGGTCTTTGGGAAACTTTTAATGGTTCCTAACACTTGTGAAGTGGGGTATAGCAGGATACCTTGTAGGAGACCACCTATTTAAGTGCGAGGACGGGCCGCCTCAAATTGAACGCACTTAAGAATCCAAGACGTTGTCCATGGCCAAAACGGACAAAACATTACGAAGAAGAGAGTAAGGGAATTTGTTGTGTTGGTACCGTTGTCTTGGCTTACACTAAACACTGACGGTTCAAGACATCACATTCACCGCGCAATAAGTAAGTCCGATGGTATTCAACTATGGAAGGTTCAAAGCTGAGGCTACCTCTCCTTATGCAACATCGATCCGCCGAAATATTGCTTTGGAAATGAAAAGACACCATGTGAGTGCGCCAAAATCTCTTTCAAGAGGGGATTGTTGGAAATTTGCCTTTGGCGAGAGTTGCGACCGACCAACTTTAACGGCTTAAACACTAGTGTAACGTATGTTGGAGAATCCGGTTCTTCACACATGCATGATCTACTAAGTACGTAGATAACCGTAGGGCCAAGAATCGTCAAATTTCATTGAGAAATGAAAGAGATATTGGTTCACGAAGTAAGGTGTTTGAAGCATGGAAAGTGTGGTATTGTGTGTAATTCTCCCTCATCGGTAGAGGAAGAAAGAAGTGTTGTGTATATAAGATTCGAAATTGGTTTGGGGTTTGGGACCCCAAGGGGTATCCCATGTGTTTAAAGGAGGGAGGACCTAGATGTGCTTCGGTTCGAGGAAAGACCACGCGCGCGCCGCCGCCGCCCGCCCATCCCGTCCGGTCCGGTTCCGAGTTCTCGGGTCACGGGTCACGGGCTGTGGGCTGTGGGTCTTCTGATATTATCTTTTTGGGCCGAGAAAACTTTTCCGAAGTACGCTTTGATCCCGAAGTTTCGGATATACGCTTTGGACCGAATTATTTCGGATGTACGCGTTTGGTCCCCGAAGTTTCAAGATGTACGAGTTTGGTCCCCGAAGTTCGAATTTCGACGGTCAAGACGGAAAAGCCAAGCACTCAATTCAGCCATTTATTTTGGCTGAATTACTCCTCCTATAATGGCCAAATCCGTTGGTCTTTCTCCCATTTATGTTGGTGACTTTACTACCTCCATAATGGCCATTATTTGGCTATTATGGAGGCGCTTTGAGCGATAAATCACCCATTCCTCACCTATATAAACACCCCCTTACACCATTGTTGAGGACACTTGATATGCACGAAAATACACAACCGAAAAAATCTTCTTCCTACAACTTCCAAGCATCATTTCATTACTCAATATTCTTCACGGTAGCTCTTGAGTTTCCTTTGCTCAAGGGTTCCATTCTTTGTTTTATCTTGGGAGACAAATTGTCCGGGACGTATAAAGGATACATACGGGGCAATATTGTCTTAAGGACGAGTGCTACACTCGACTCAAAGCAAAAACAATTTACATTTTTCAGTCTTCTACAAAACTGGAATTTCCAGTTTTTACTTATGTAACGATTTAATTTCAGATTCCATGTTGAATTATTGAAATCTTTGTTTATCCTTTCGAATACTTGTAATAGTTAAATACTTTCCGTACTGCTTTATAAAGTACCATAGAGCAAAACTCCCAACAAAACATATATTGACTTATGTAAAAAAAAATTAAAAAAAATTGAATGAATTGCATATTTATTTTTCTGATTGATATGTGCATTAAATATGTACTTTATGTGCATTAGATAAAATAAATAAATAAAAAATAAAAAATAAATTTTAAGAAATTAAAATAATTGATTTGTTTTTACTTTAACAAAAATCATTTTTTTTATTTTCCACCCGGTGCCGGTAACCTGCATAGGCGCCCGAATAAATTTGGTTTCGCTCTAGAAAATTCACGTTGAGGACAAAACACTTCCTAACAAAGACGATTCCCAACCTAGAGGGACTAAAACCCGATAATTCGGATAATGACAACTAAATTAAATCAAACTATGAACACTCCTAAAACCAACAAATGAGGATAATCCTTTTTTTTCTAGGAAATACTTTTAATTTTTTATTTTTGCTTATGTTTCTTTTGTAGCAAGTAGCAGGAGACAAATGCACATTAAAGTCAACAACAAATGTTTATCTCTACACTCAACCACATTTGACCTTTTCTCCATTACTCTTCTTAAATACACCAAAAAGAAATGGTATTTTGGTCCTTTCCACCGACCTCCAATCAACTCAAACTCAATCTTTCCGGCGTGGCCGCTGGTGCTTATCTTTCCTTTTCCAACATTGCCCCTCAACAAGCTCGCGCTAAGGCCCGGAAAGATTACATTAAAGCCCGACTCAAACAGCTTGTAGAACATTAATACAACTTCATAGTTTTACTACTTTGAGAGAATTTTCGACCCATTTGGGCTTCTGGGTGTTCGAAAAGAACTGTTTTTAAGGTAATAGTTTAATTTAAGAGTGAATTTATTGAGCTTTTTGTCAATGTTTTGGTAAATATTTATTCTCTCTTGTTTTATACTCTTGGGCTCATTTGGTATGAGGGCTAATGGATAATTCTCGGGATTAAATTTGAGATGAGTTTATAACATGTTTGGTAATCCTGGGATAACTTGTTCCCAACCAAACGACCCCTTAGTTAGAAAAGCTTTAGAACTTCTAGTTTTGCAATATGGTAATTTCAACGGAAAAGGCTCAAATATGTCATCAAACTATCGGAAATGACTCATTTATGTCATCACCGTTACTAAAATGGCTCATCCATGCCATTTTCATCAACGCCAGTTTTACAATACCAGATCTGACACGCGACTCCAACTAGATTATGGTTGTCGGTGGGTCGGGTGTATGGGTCAGATTTTTTTATTAATTTGGGATTTAAAATTGGACTGGTTTAATTAGAAGACGTGGACCTCTAACGTGTCATATCTGGTATTGTAAAACTGACGTTAATGAAAAATGACATGGATGAGCCATTTAGATAACGACGATGGCATAAATGAGCCAAACTATTGATGAGTGACATAAATGAGCTATTTACGTTCGATGGCATATTTGAGCCATTTCCGTAATTTCAATTATATGAATCGTTGGAAATGTATGATATGTTAGTAATTACTGGAAATTGTTGCGAAGTGTAGTAAGGATCATTGTTACTGTGTCTACATTTAATATGTGGGGAATGCAATGGAGAAAAATAAATAGTAAAATAAAGGAAAGAAGAGAAGTTAAAAATTGATATGTTGAGCTAGGACTTGATTGCAACTTGTGAGTTGCTTTAATGATTTGTTGAGCAATTATTAGGGAAGAAAAATGATCAAGGAAGAGGGTGTGAGATCCTGAGTCGATGGTCTATTGGAAACAACCTCTCTACCGCCCAAGGCAGGGTTAAGGTCTGCGTACACGCTACCCTCCTCAGACCCCACATGTGGGACTATACTGGGTATGTTGTTATTGTTGTTGTTGTTGAAGAGGGTGTGAGAATGAAAATGTTTATTTGCTGCTAGTTGAGGATGAAATGGAAGTTACCCAATGTACTCATTCATGAGATTGATTAAGATGTCCAAACTAAGATAGGGTTTGGATGTTACCTTCATTGTAGGCTGACTAGAAGAGGAGCCAAGATTTTTGGTTTATGGATTCTGGGCTATAGTTCTTTTTGCTTACTGGGTTTTGATAGATTATTTGTACATATTAAGTGATTTTTTAACACAAATATAGGATATGAGACAAATTTACTGGGTTCTACCAAACCCGTACCACCACATACCTCATTGCCTTCTTTTTGAATCTTGAGAAGCTAATATGGATTTCTCCATTTCTTTACTTAACTAGGAACTATAACATGTATTATCAAACTTTGGCTTCTTGAGTAACTCTCCCATCTTCCCCTCTATCAGCAAACAGTGTGTGGTGGTTATATCTTCAAGTTACTAGTTTATTGCTTAGTGTCTACCAACTCAAGCACAAGGTGAAAGGAGTTATAAGTATCTTGATAAGATAACCTTTTTATTAGGTGATTTTTGCACAATCCATAATCAACTGATGATCAGTAATGAAGCCCAATAACACTTATTAAACAGAAACTAACTACTGCATCCAAATATTTTTTCAACTATTTTTTGCAATATTTTAAGGCTGAGGACTTGCCTGCTTATGTAGGGCTCGTTGACATAAATTATGTTATCTTGAGAGTGTGAACAAGTTCTTTTCTCAAACAATCTTTTCGTCAATACTAATGCCATGGTAGGGAAATTCATGAATGTTTGTTTCACTTATTAGCTAAGCAAATCTTTTTTAATAAATTTTATCAAGGTTCCTTTGTGTCCATTTACATTCATGGAAAACTTTTTCGTCATCCAGTACTTATTTCACCCTTTTTGTTTTGTCGTGTTATAGCTCGCTCTTGGAGATTATGCTTGCACTTTGGCTCTTTGATTAAACTTTCTACGTGTCATCAGCAAATGGTTCCTGTTTATGCTGTGTACCCAGTACTATACCGTGGAAAAAATGCTGCGTTGTCTGCCGCAGTTATCATTAACAGCAACAACTGACTGCTCATCCCCATCTTTGGAAGGTAAGTTTATGAATTTAGATGTAGTGGAAGTACAAGAAGGGGCCAATTTCATCTATCATCCTTAATACTTGTGTATCATTTTTCTGACAGAACACATGATAGACCTGTGCGTCCCCTAGAAATTATGTGGATGGCATACAATTTTCTTTTGCTGTCAATTGTTTTCTTTTTTTGGTATTTTCATCGTTACGCTTTTTTACTCGTGTTTTTCAAACCTGTTTTGAAAAATGATTTTCTTGAGCCGAGGGTCCGTCGTAGACAACCTCTCTACCCCACAAAGGTAGGGGTGAGGTCTCCGTACACCCCGCCCTCCCCAAACCCCACTTGTGGGATCACACTATGTTGTTGGTTTCTTTTTTTTTTTGTTGACAGTTAGTCAACTTTTTGCTTCATATTCTAAAGTGTGGATGGTTCAATTAGCACAAACTCAAAGTCAAATGGCTTGAATGGAACTTTAGCAGTTTTCAGAGCCCCTTATGGTAGATTCTGATAGCTTCAAATCCATGTGAATAAATTGCAGGTGGCGTAATTGATGATAACACAAGTTCCCAAATATCACCTACTGTTAACCTATCACGAGCATATTCCCTTGCTGTGCAAACTTCTTCCTACGGCGAGATATGGTCCAAGGTTCACCATGAGGTCCCTTCTGACCTTAGTGTGGACGTAGCACAGGTTGAGTCCCAGGAGGAGCCGCTGCAATTAGAAGATGTCCTTAAACCAAATCATGAAAGTGTCCAAGAGGCACTTTTGCATATAAAACCAGACGCCCTAAACCAACTTATCGCCAAGTACTTGGACGATAGTGAGGAAACGACTCGTCTCTGTATCCTTTTCTCTCAAAGTGTAAACCAAGCTCGACTCTTGTATGCTCCCATTCATAAGCTGCTCGATGTCCTTCCGCCGGACACAGAATCTTCCGGACATTCCCTTTCGCAAGCTCAATGCAATTGGGCATTCGAGATCTTCCTCCAATTCGACAGCCTTACTAATCCCTTTCCTAGACGTGACACCCATAACTTCAACGATATGCGTCATTGCTACTTCGAGCTAAAGCATGAGCTTGACCTTCTTTTACACAAGTCACGTTCTAAGGCCCAATTTCTCTGTCATGCTACCAAAGGCTCAGTTATCTGTTTAGTTGGAGCTACTATTGGAGTGATCGTAACAGCTGTCGCTATAGCTTCTCATGCTCTTGTCACCCTTGTAGCAGCAGCCACGGTATGCCCTGTTTGCCTCCCTTCAAAAATGGGAAAAAAAGAACTAGTCCATCTGGTGCAGCTAGATGATGCAACAAAGGGGATATTTTTCCTTCACAATCATTTAGAAACAGTAAATTGCTTGGTGGGTCGATTATATGATGCAGTGGAGTACTACAAGCGTCTTGTTCACTTTGCCCTAGAGAGAGGAAAAGACCGATACCCCATCCAGGAGGTAGTAAAGCAACTTCACAGGAAACATAGCAATTTTCTTGAAGAGCTTTTGGGTCTTGAGGAGCATTTGTGCTTATGTTTTGCTGCAATAAATAAGGCTAGAGGCCATCTTCTCAACTATCTCCTTCATCAAAATCAGGATCCCGAATAATTTGTTCATCTGATACTGTAAGAAATCTTCTCTTGTTTTTGGTACCTTTTTGTTTTCTCTTCTCCATATCTAACTATTTCTGGCATGTTAAACTTGCCTCTTTTTTTGTAACTGTGACTTCATAAGTTTCTTACTGTTACTTCCATTGAAATAAATTCTTCACTCATTTCCTCTACTGTATTTGATGTCCACGCTCTTAATTTTTGAAACGCTATGGAACTATGTATATAACCATGTTGGTAGAATCTTGTTTGTCTGGTATGTTTTTAGAAGATTGTCCGACTTTACATTATCTATTGTTTCTAAGATGTGTACTTTCAGAAAAACTCACTCACTCTCTTTCTCTATAAAATTGGTAAATTTATATTGCATTACCAAATTAGTAACGTCAAAATCACTTTCTATACTAATTATAGACAGTACTCTGGATAGGATGGACCAGTATTTGGACTTCTTGGATTTTTAGGGAATATGTAGTACGACTGTGGAGATGCTGTAGCTTTGTCTTCTACTTGGTCCTGTACCATCTTGGTACCTTTCTAATAAAAACCTCTACCCATAAAAAAAAAAAGGTTCGAGAGGCGAGCACTTTTAACATGAGCTAGCTAGATAGCTAAAGAGACTGATGTAACCACATAAAACTGGATAAAGACCCTCAGAGTTAATTGCCTCAATTGCAGTTCTTTTTGAAGTTGGGTTAGACAGATGATTGGTCTTGGTTTTGTGGCTTCATACTAGCTCTTTACTTGGGGTATAAAGAACGGACCTCTTCAATGACAGAGTTGGATCCTGTTTTTTTTCCCGAATCTGACCCTCGGAGAACTCTAGAAGAGCATGCTTCAATATAAGTGGCGCTGCTTCAAAGCCCCAGAAAACTCCCATTTCTCTCTTTCTGTCGGAAAAAATTGCCCCTTTACCTTGTTCAGTTGCTCAAACATGCAGTATAAGATGGGAATGTTTGTGTTGCTACCGTTCCTTTCCTTGTCCGATTCTAGAACTAATTAAGTCATGGTTGTATCAACTGGGTGTTGGGCAATTCTTGTGTGTCTTTGATTTGTCTTTAGGTGATTCTTGTGTTTTCGTTGATCTTCCAAAGTATATTATTTGACTAAATTCTTGTGTATACATTATAATCCAAGCATGCATATATGAGGTTTTCTGTAATTTGCTAGGCTAATAAGGGGGTATACTTCTAATGATAATTGACTCTTAACATTGTTAATCTAAAAGGACGAAAAATTCACTGCAATATTGGATCCTGATATCTTCCGGTTATAGATGGAAAATTTGGCAGTATATCTAGTATAAAGGAGGAGCAAGACTTGACGGTTATTCCCATAAAGAAACTATAAATTCCTCTCTTCTTATTTGGTACAAATAGTAAGGAAATAACAACCCAACTCCAAAAGGGTTAAAATTGTTTACGTGCAAAATGCTCAGCTTTCAAATGCCTTATTTCCTGCATTTATTATTCTATTATCCGTTTTAACTGTTAATGAAAGTAATCATTCTTGGTCGTATCAGTTTGTTAAATTTATTTTAACCGTCTCGGCCTTTTGGTTAAGTTCTAGTGAAGTATCAGTTTGTCAAATATGTTGCACTTGCTTTTCAGTCTATGTTTTAATAGATGCATAGTCGAGGACAAGTTCTAGTGACATATGATTACTTACGTTAAAAAAACGACTACACTGCAAATTGAAACTGTTTCCAAAAGCTTATCTAAATCATTTCTAGAAAGTAAAAGGGCAGCCCGGTGCACTAAGCTCCCGCTATGCGCGGGGTCCGGTGAAGGGCCGGACCATAAGGGCCTATTGTACGCAACCTTGCCCTGTATTTCTGCTAGAGGTTGTTTCCACGAATTGAACCCGTGACCTCCTGGTCACATGGCAGCAACTTTACCAGTTGGAGTAGGCTCCCCTTCAAATCATTTCTAGAAAGTGAATAGTCAAAATCAGATTTAACTAGGAGTAAGTTTCAACGTGTCTTCAAAATCCATCTCATGGCCTAATTTTAGTTGACTGAATAATCATGTTACTGGTTTGTTGATTGCAGATCTGATGGTGGATGCCGCTCTCAGTAGCTTCAGGGGGCAAGAGGCGAGGAAACTTTGGTAATCATCACAAGACTGTTGATGAATAAGTAGGGATTCATATAGCCGACCCCAACTTATTTGGAACCCACCTGTAGTTGCTGTATCGGAGACTGTTCATTGCTTCATCTTCAGCAGGAAGCTTATTGTGGTAACTAACTTCAGGATTTTTGGATATCCAGATCACTCCTAAAACTATAGCCCTTGTAGTAGCTCGTTGGTGAATCGAAAACTTGACGTGTGTTATTAGCTAACCTGTTACGCTTGTTATTAGTATCTATAGCATTTTAGAATTAGCGAACAGGTCTGATAGGAAATTCTTGAAGAGGATTGCGATTTGTGCTTCCCTCATTTTCCAGTGTCTTTGAGCGATTATTTACAAGAACATTCTTTTGTCAGCAGAAGATCTTACTATACACTGGCATTTTGTACTCTTTTCATTCTCTTAATACATGATACATAAAATCATTATAACGAATGATTGTTGCAGCATTGACTTGTACTCTCATCTTTTGGTTTGCTGAAATGCACGAGTAGCACTAATATTCAGGATTAAGGCACTGATTTTTGAACTTCACATGAAAAGTGCACCTATAAAGGCTGAAAGTTTATCAAGATTGTGAAGGTCACAACTAAATTTAACATATCCAACAGGTGTTAGATTTTCTCAACAAAATCATGTTTGATATGAAGTTTGGAAAGATGTGTATTATGAAACATTACTTTCTTAATTTAGCCTCAGAATTTATGTTCTAAACGTGCAAGTTTGCCAGCAAAACCTGATGAAATCTTAAAGCTCCACTATTTGTGATCGAAATAATTAAGTGTCATGCGGAAAATAGCAAAACAAATCTTAAATGATAAAAGAAAAATATGTCAAAAATTATGATGTGATTGTGTCAATTGATTTATATTCATACAAGAGGAGATGAACAATCTACTAATATAAACAAGAATAAAATTATTAAGAGAATTAATTTTCCTTCCTAGCTAAACTCTCCAATCCGAAATGACTTCATTGAGTATTTTGTTATGGAGTAAGAAGAAAAGATTCTCAATTTATAGAAGTTTTAATTATTATTTTTTTCAAAAAACGTTTTCTTTTGGAAAAGTAAAAAATGATCGATAAATATTTTGCCCGAATTTCAAGACAACATAACTTAAATAAGGTAAGAAACTTAAAGACAAACCTTAACACTGACACCACATTGTCCAGAGCTCGCATATTGTTCTGGATTGTGCTAGAGTTCACATGCACACATTCTTAAAATATTTGACGGAAACTAAAAGTACTCAATAATTTTAAAGAACTAAAATTGCTCCAAAACTATATTTAAAGAAATTGTAGAAAAAGAAAAAGTGAAGAAATGGAAGAGAACAAAAAAAACAGCTACAGGAAAATGACTTGTTTGACCAAGTCTAAAAGAACCTTTTTGTTTCCTATAAGGAAACTAAACAAAAAGACTTTGTTGTTTCCTTTTCGTCAAAGTTCTAAAACAAGTCAACGACACAAGCTCATTACCTTAATTTTCCATTTGGGTTTGTGTTTATGCTTCTGTGTGAATCAAGGTAAGCAAGTTACAATTTTTTTGCCAATGTTTCCTTTTAAAAAAAAAATTATTCTTCCCCTTTAATTTATTTTTGTATTTATCTGATATAAGTTCTTGCATTTATCCTCTTTGTTAAAAGTTTCAATCTCTTTTTTTTTCAGTAATACCAATTTCAATTTTTTGAGTTTGGGGTTTTGGATGTTAGTTATTTTTGGTTTAATGTTGTATGTGCTGCTTTAATGTGAGCAATGCAAAAGGAAGTAAAGAATTACAAAAAAAAAAAGAGGAAAAGGTAAGATGACTGCAAAGGCTAATGAGTAAATGCAACGATTTACTATTTTGTTTTGATAATCGTGGTGTCCAACCAGCTTACTCCTTTTATTCACTTGATATTATTTCCTTCATTTCCGTGCTTAATTTCAGTTTGTTATTGATAAATTGTATGACTATTTTATCTAAAAGCTTAAGCGGTCAGGAAAAACACACTTTATTTACTTGATTTTGTCTTCAACACGTCCCCTAACGTGCGAGGCTGATTCTTTTTGGTCGACCCGTGGAAATTCTTTCTTGCAGATTATGCTTTACGTGTTGAATCTTCGATTGATTTTTCCTATGTATCATCAATAGATGATCTCTATTTGTTCTGTGCATCAGTACCACACAGTGGAAACAAATGCTGCATTGTCTGCGGCAGTTATCATTAACAGCAAAAACTAAGCTCTCACCTCCAACATTGGAAGGTATAATTTATGAATTTAGCTGCAGTGAAGTACAAAAGAGTGAATTACATTTTCGCCAGGTTCTGTTCTTACCCTGAACTTGAAGGTATGCTTATTGAATCATTAAAGTTTTGAATATGAGGAAAGATTCATTATGTTATAACTTATCTATGTGGTGTACAATTTCCCTACTTTTTCTTCTCAGGGCAGTTGAAACGTATGCTTGCATATTCGTCTATAGGTCAAATCGGATATGTAATAATTAGAAAAATTGTTGGAGACTCAACGAAAATTGTAAAATTTGTATTTAATGCAATTGATCCTAATGGGACAAAATTTGAAAACAAATCGATTGGAATAAAAGAAATCAGTAAAAAGTACCTAGAAATCAATCACCGGTCCAATTTGAGTACCTTTGTAGGATAGACCTCAACAGAAACTAAAGAATAATGGTAACAAGTGATTGAGTTCAGTAGTTTTGAGTTCAATAGTTTCTCATATAAAATTATGGACTCTATGTCATTTGATCCGATAGCACTCCGTTAGATAGAAATAGATTTGATAAATACTGATAACTCTCAATAAAGCATAAGAACGGAAAGATCCGTTGGATAATGAACTATTGGTTCTAAGAAAAAACCTTTCTAGTAAAAAAGAAAGAGGATTGGAATCTATACATTGATTCACTCTTTTTGAACCGTATGCATCAAAAGGCGTATGTAAAGTTCCTAAGGGATATATCATAGTTGCTCATGATTATTTTAGCCGATTGATCTTTCAATATGCTAGTTTCAACAACTCTCATTCATCACACTCCTTCCTAGCTGCTTGCTCTGTAGTAGGTATTTGGTTTACCGCTTTAGGTATTTGCACTATGGCTTTCAACCCCCTCTAGGGCTATTTTAGTGATAGGTTATGTAGGAACTGGATGATCCTATTTGGTCAAATACTTAGCGACAAACTCCTATGTTACTTTTATTACAGTATTTATGGACTAATTTAATCTTTTTGCTTCATATTCTAATGTTTGATGGTTCAATAGGCTCAACGATGAAATAAAATGGTTTGAATGAAAGTTTAGCATTTTCCGAGCACTAGGAGATTCTGATAGCTTCAAATCTATGTAAATGAACTGCAGGTGGTTTAGTTGATGATAATACTTTGAGTTCCCGATCTTCACCCACCGTCAACCTGTCACAAACATATATACATGCTGTTCAAGCTTCTTTCAATAAAAGATATGGTCCAAGGTTCACCACGAGGTCCCTCCAGCCCTGAATGTCGAGGTAGCACAAATTCCTTAAACCGAGCCACGAGCATGTGCAAGAGACAATTTCGCATATAAAACCAGACACCTTAATCGAACTTATTGCTATGTACTTTGACAACACTGGACAAACCGCTCGTCTCTGTATCGTTATCTCTCAAAATGTGTACAAAGCTCCACTCTTATATGCCCCCGTTCATAAACTTCTCGATGTCCTTCCCCTAGACTTGGATTCCCTTTCACAAGCTCAATATGATTTGGCATTTGACATCTTCCTCCAGTTCGATAGCCTGGCCAATCATCACTTTCCTCGCCGTGAAACCTATAACTTCAACAATATGCTTGATTGCTCCTTCCACCTAAAGAACCAGCTTGAACTTCATCTACACAAGTCACGTTCAAAGGTCAAACTTCTCTGCCGTGCCACCAGAGGCTCAGCCGTATGTCTAGTTGCAGCTACTGTTGGAGTAGTCATATCAGCTGTTATAATAGCAACTCATGGTCTCGCCGCTCTTGTTGCGATCTCAATAAGCCCCGCTTGCCTCCTCCCTTGGAATATGGGGAAAAAAAGTAGACCTCGTGCATCTGGATTTTGTGACAAAAGGGATTTTTTTTCCTCCACAATCACTTAAATACTGTGAAAAGCCTTGTAAACCGGTTACATTATGCGGTGGAGTCCTGCAATGGTACTATTCGCTTTGGGCTAGAGAGTGGAAGAGATAGGTATCATATCCAGGAGGCACTGAAGCAACTTCGTAGGAAACATAGCGTTTTCCTTGACGAGCTTGTGAGTCTTGAGGAACATCTGTGTGTATGTTTTACTGCAATAAGTACGGCTAGAGACCACCTACTTAACTATCTCTGTCGTCAAAATCAGGCTCCTCGATAGTCTGTAAGTGATCCTTCGTTACATTTCCTTTCGGTACTCTTTTGTTTTGTCCTTGGTATTCTTACTATAATTATTAGGAAAGATAAAAAAATCATGCTAATATGATCTTATTCATGTGGTATCTTTTTATAGAAATGTCCTACTTTCATTTCTTAACGTGTTCCTAAAACGTATACTTTCAGATAAACTCTCCACAATTTGTAATTTTAGTATCACATTGTTAACTAGTTGCAATCGGTCCATTTTTTTTACAGACGCATGGTCGAGGTCAAATGTTGATATGCATTGTCTTAAATTTAAACTGCTATCTGGAATTGCTTCCAAATGAGAGATCAGTCCATTTTATCTATTTCTATTTCTGAACAGCCGATGGTCATAAAACCCATTTACATGGAGCAGGATAGAGGGGGCAGGCCCATCGCGCCCAAGCTTCAAAAGTTGTGGTTGGCTCCAGATGATTTTTTCGGCATAAAAAAGGAATGAATGCTTATTTTACCAACAAAGAAGTCAAATCACATTATTTTTCATTTACAAACGAGATGATTCTTCAATCCCCAGAATGTTATTCTACAATGTCTGAACATGTGTATCAAAGAAAGACATGGCAACAGCAGCATGGAGAGCTGCTCCTATTGGAAGAACATCTTCATCAAGAGTGAAGTAGGGGGAGTGCAAACCTTTAACACCAGACACGGCTGTTTTATTTTGTGCTCCGATGTTAAAAAATGCAGCTGACATCTTCTGGGAATAGAAGCTGAAGTCCTCCGCACCCACTGTAACCGGAGCATACTGCACGTTTTGCTCACCAAGCAAGTTTTCTCCAACTCTTTTAGCATGCTCGTAGAGCGTGGGATCGTTTAGAGTTGGCCGATTAAGTCCTCCGAAAAATCAACAGTGGCAGAACATTGATGTACGGATGCTTGTGTCTCAATGATCTATGAGTCAAGTATTTTCATTGTTACTCATCTAATAAGATACGACTAGAAAACTGACACATTATGAGCAATGCTGAAAATTTCTGAAAAATTAAAGCACAAGTTGTTGCAAGCAGAGGAGGAGCCAAGATTTGAGGTAGGGGGGTTTGGAATTTAAGATGGACAACAACCTCAAGCTAATATATAACAACCGTCAAACTAACAAACAATTATCGGTATTTAATATATTTTAAAAAAGCGACAAACAACTTAAACTACATAAATATAAGCCAAAAGGAAAAAGTTACCCAAAGAAAAAGAATTGCACGAGTCTAATTTATATTTTCTTCTAATTTTAAAAAGAGAATCTTGCTTATTATAGCAAAAAAACGAAAAAACACACGGACTGGTGCGTTTCGAGAACCCATATCTCATGAGGGAGAAAGCTTTGTTTGCCTCTGCATTACCACTAAACCATCTGTTTATTTGTGAGTGTGTTCGCAAGTACTTAATATCTATCTTTACTGAGCCTTTCTAGTACAAATACAAGGTCAATGCAAAAGCTATTGGGTTCGCCTGAACTCCTTTAACACTGTAGCTCCGCCCCTGGTTGCAAGAAGATCTGTTTAATTTCTCTGTCTGATATTTCAGATGAGGTTATCAAAGCTACCGTTGATAAAAAAGCTCAAGGAAGAGTCAATGACAAGCTTCTAAAATTAGCTTATTCTGAAAAGTGTTTTTCAAAAAAAAAAAATACAGGGAGAAGTGTTTGGCTAATCAATTTAAACAACACTTTTGACCAATAATTAATATTTTGCCAAACTTTTAAAAAATGTTTCAAATGTATTTTCAAAAAAGTACTTTTGGGAAAAAGCTACTTTTTCAGCTTCTCAAAATAACCTATGCTTCTACTCAAATCGCTTTTTCTTCTCCTAAAAGCTTGGTCAAAGATCTCAACTATGAAAAAAGCACGTTTGACCTTGGAGAAGGTTAGCCAAACAGGTTATTAGCAGCGGTAAAACTCTAGTGCATACCTCTTTGATCCTTTGCTTAAGAGAGGGAAAACCCTCAGATATCAAGAACCGAAACGTTCCACCAAACATCACACTTTCAGGGATTACATTTCCAGCCTCACCACCATCTACAAATGCAACAGAGACAACCTGCATGTAATTGTGCATATAGAATTCAGAATTTGGAACGAAGAAGTAAAATCGTTATTCTAACTGTTTGAAATTAGAGTGACACATACCCTAGACTCGAGAGGATCCGTTTCTCGAGAAACAAGTTGCTGGAGTGCAAGAACTGCCATAGAAACAGCAAGAATTGGATCCTTAGCTTTATGTGGTAATGCTGCATGTCCGCCTTTCCCTTGCATTATTGCTGTAAACCTTCCCGCACCAGCCATAATAGTACCAGGTCTTGAATCAATGATACCAGTGGGCAAATATGGCCAGACATGCATGCCAAATATTGCTTGAACCCCATCTAATGTTCCTCCTTCTAACATATACGAGGCGCCCGCATAGCCTTCTTCTGCAGGCTGGAAGACTAGCTTAACCGTGCCCTTCAATTCATATGGAACATTACTCATTATCAACTTGTTGAATTTAGACGAAGACCGAACATGGTTAGTTTCTATCAAAAGCCAAAATGACAACGATTCTTCCTACCTTCAACTTGTCCCTTCTGTTTTGAAGCAATTTAGCAGCTCCAAGCAGCATAGTGACATGAGCATCATGGCCACAGGCATGCATTTTGCCATTGACCTTGCTCTTGTACTCCGAATCTACCAATTCCTTCAAATTAATACTATGATTCATTTATTCCACTCATTGCAAAAAAAATTCTTTCTACTAGGACAAACAATTCGACAAGGAGCAGACAGAGAAAGTAAAAGACAGAAATGAGTGTTTTTTATGGTCTTTCGTGTTCCTTCTTCGAGTAAAGGTAAGGGTGAAGGTCACATGGGAGGACTTGAGAAAAACTGATGTTTTGAGTAATAACCACCAAACAAGAACAACTATCGTCAGATGCGTATTTTGTACTGTACTTCTTCTCAACTCATCATCTGCATTAATTATCTTTGCTTACGAGTTTCTGAAAAGTATCACCGACTTATTTTTAACTTAAAATTACATGGAAATATCCTTATCTATATGCGCTCACAGGTATGATATAAGAGAGACTGCACTTTTGGGGTGTAATCTTTGTATAGAAACTAAGGCAGTGTATAATTACCTTAAGTTGCCTAAAATTGGGAGTTCAACAATGAAGCTAGAAGATTTAAGACGCCAACATGTTATATTGGCTTCAAAAGAGACGTTTTGTACAACATATTCATTTAATACAACAAACCAAACAGTCGATAAAAAATAATTACAGCATAGCCAATTCCACCATTAATAATCTCAACATTACTAATATACCATATTCCGTACTATTCTTATACACCCTACCAAACGACCCCTTATACCACAATCAGTTGACCACTGTCTGCTGGCCAGTCCGTCACCTGTCCCGATATTTCCCCAAATCCACCCAATTCCCCCGAGTCACAGACTGGTCACTCGTAGTTAATGGGGTATTTTTAAACCAAAAAGATATTTTAATTTAAATTCTAATGTTCTTAAATCCCCTCTACCCCGTAACCCAGTGTCTACACTAAATGACCCGAATTGGAAATTGGCTATGACCGACGAATATGATGCTCTTATTGCAAATAAGATGTGGGAGTTGGTACCCCGTCCTTCTGGTGTTAATATTATTCGGTCTATGTGGATTTTTACTCATAAGGATAATTCTGACGATTCTTTTGCGAGGCATAAGGCTCGTCTTGTAGGTGATGGTAAGACTCAGCAGGTTGGCGTGGATTATGGTGAGGCGTTTAGTCCGGTGGTCAAACCGGCTACCATTCATATTGTTCTCAGTCTGGCTCTTTCGAAAGCTTGACCCATCCATCAGTTAGATGTGAAGAATGCTTTCTTACATGGTAATCTTAAGGAGACCGTTTACATGCATCAGCCCTTGGGTTTTTGAGACCCCAAATATCATCATCATGTCTGTTTATTGAAGAAGTCTTTGTATGGGCTAAAGCAGGCCCCACAGGCTTGGTATAAGAGGTTTGCAGACTATGTTTCATCTATTGGGTTTTCACACACCAGGTCTGATAATTCATTGTTCATCTATCGTCGTGGTAATTCCCTGGCTTATATACTATTATATGTGGATGATATTATCTTGACTGCCTCTTCTGATGCTTTGCGACAGTCTATCATGACAATGCTCAGTTCTGAGTTTGCTATGAAAGACTTGGGGTCCTTGAATTACTTTTTGGGGATTGCTGTAACTCGTCATGCATATGGGTTATTCTTATCACAGCGGAAGTATGCAGCTGAGATCATTGAGCGAGCTAGTATGTCCTCATGCAAGTCTACTTCCACTCCAGTTGATACTAAACCCAAGTTGGGTGATGCGACTGGCTCACCGTATAAGGATCCGACCCACTATCGCAATCTTGCAGGGTCTCTTCAGTATCTTACTTTCATGAGATCAGATATTATGTATGCCGTAGAACATGTGTGTTTGTTTATGTATGATCCCAGGGTTGAGCACATGAATGCGCTCAAACACTTCGATACATCCAGGGAACACCTGACTATGACTTACATTTATATCCTTCATCGACGTCTACACTTGTCTCGTATACAGATGTTGATTGGAGTGGTTGTCTGAATACCAGACGTTCCACATCCGGCTATTGTATGTTTCTTGGTAATAACTTGGTCTCATGGTCTGCGAAACGTCAGTCTACATTGTCACGCTCTAGTGCAGAGGCTGAGTATCGAGGGGTGGCCAATGTGGTCTCTGAATCCTGTTGGTTACGTAATCTTCTTTTAGAGCTTCATTGTCCTATTCAGAAAGCTACTTTGGCTTATTGTGATAATATTAGTGTCATCTATCTTTTTGGTAATCCGGTTCAACACTAGGGCACTAAACACATCGAGATGGATATTCACTTTGTTCGTGAAACGGTAGCTCGTGGACAAGTACGCGTCTGTCATGTCCCTTCCAGATATCAAATTGCAGACATCTTTACTAAGGGTCTTCCTTCGGTCCTTTTTGAAGATTTTAGGGGCAGTCTCAGCGTACAATGACCGCCCGCTATGACTGCGGGGGTGTGATAAATACCCGTGATAGCCGAATGCTCAAAATCAAGCTGTTAAACCTGTGATATACACGGTGTATACATATCGTGTATATCACGGTTCAGTGGTCTTATTTAGGTAAATGTTTTGTTGTAGTTAAATTAGAATTGTACACTTACCATAATTGTATAATTATTGTACAAGTAGAATAATGTTTTAAGAGTAGAATAGGAATAGGATTTTTCTATTATAGAAATTATAAATTGTATGTATACTCTTTCATTAATGAAAATAATGAGGAAATTATTTCTTTTCGTCCACTCATATACTTGGATTCATCACTAGCAAGATACAATGTTGCTTCTGCAACATCGTCAGCCTCCAAGATTGTCCCTTTTAAGTTTGCAATTTCAGACACAAATTCGTCAACCTTTTCTTTCTCCTTAATTCCAAGACAACTCCTCAACATAGGAGTTCCCACACCAAATGGAGAAACACAATTAACTCTAATTCCATATTGTCCCAATTCAACACCCAAATTCTTGACTACCCCCACTATCACGTGCTTCGATTCCAAATACGTGACCATAGGTGACCGAGGCTACGCTGGAAGTGAAAATATTACTAACTTTTTTGGCTGGAATCATCACACGGGCCGCGTGCTTGGCACACATTAATGCCCCAAAGACGTTCACGTCGAATACGCTTTTAAAATTTTCGTAATCGGATTTCAGGATGATGGAATCAGATTTCCCTGGAATTCCAGCGTTACTGAACATAATGCCAAGCTTGCCGTACTTGGAAACTGCCATGTCCACTGCATTTTCGACGTCTTTTTCCACTTTCACATAGCAGTGTATGTAGGAAGCAACTCCCTTTTCACCTATTTCTTCAATGAGGGATTGACCAAGATCGTCTTGGATGTCCGCAATCACTACTTTTGCACCATGTTTGATGAAAAGTCATGTTGCTGCTTCACCAATTCCGCTAGCGCCACCGGTTATGATTGCGACTTTTCCCTCTAGCCTGATATAATCGAACACTAGTAGAGCTAAAATTTTCAATAAGTGAATTCAAAATAGTAAGAAATAAACACCTGAAAAGTCAATGGTATTCAACATCTAATATTTATGCATAATGGTTTTTTTTTATATATAGTGTAATTTTCAGGTAAGGAAGTTAGGATGAACCCTGTGATCCTCCTAGCTTCGTTCATACAATTGAACACATGTGATTTCATATAATTGTGCTCGATTTGATCATTAAAACGACAATAAGGGTCAACTCTCAAAAATGAAATTTAGGTGATTTCTTCCTATCAATTTGAACTTTGATGGGAAGAGTTAATGGTTACATAATTAATTAGTTGGTGAGAGGTAATTAAACAATACTCGGCGGATTGATCGAGGTGCACACAAGTTGACTCCCATATCAATATTATCGAAAAAATAATATTTCCTCTGTTTCAATTTATATATCGACAAGTATTTGATTTGACACCAAATTTAAGAAAGAAAGAAAGATTTGTAGAACTTGTGGTCTTAAACTTGCAATGATATTTTTGTGTCTAGAAAAACATGTCATTAAAAGTAAAATGAGAAATTTAAAGTATTCAATTTCCAAATAAAAAAAGATGTCATTCTTTTTACAATGAATTAATAAAAAAATAATATCACATAATATGAAACAAAAGAAGTAATAATAAGTGAACCTCTAATAATAATGACCATCCAATTGGGAAGGAGTCCAACATTAAGGAAAAGATAACAAAATAAAGGTACCTTTTAGCAATGGAGGAGTTGGAGGCCATGGAATTGAGCTTCAAGATTCTTGAAAATGAAGAGATGTAGCCTTGCCATATGTAACTAAGTCATTTAAAATATTGGCCAAACCCATAGTCAGTTATTTGTGGTCTACCAGATTCAAGTAACGCTTGTTCTATTTAGACACTTTAAGTGGGCTTCTGCCGTGTCATTTAGACACTTTTCGCTGACTTAATAACTTGCGTAATTTTCACAGAAATAAGGCGCAAGAAAAGCCCAAAAACAGATTTTTCTTTTTTATTTCTTCTTCGTCTTCATTCTTTTTCTTTTTCAAATAATTTTTCGACAAAACTCCATTATTTTCAACCCGATTTCGTTCTCTTTTTTTTTCTTTTTCTCTGATCTGGGTTTCAGATCTAGCAACTCCATTTTATATCTTTGGATTATTTTAAATTAATTGGGTCTAAACACCATTAATGGAGTCTTTAGAAAGCTTAAAATTTTAAAACGGGTTACTTGATTTGATGAAAAATTTGAGAAATTAATGTTGGGGCTGTCTTCGGGTCTTTGTGGAGAATCTTTAGCTGAAGTTATAACAAATTTGAAGGAGTTTCTCTTGAAATTTTGAATTAAAATCGTGATCGAAACAAAAACACATATGAGGATGGTGAAGAACACCAAGAATATGCTTTCTTTTCTTTTTTGAAATATTAATTTTTTTTCAAAATTTATTTGATCAAACGCCACATGTCATAATTTAATTTGTCATTTTTCTACACGGTGAATGTGTTACACACATTTTACATATTTGACTGATTGTGCGAAAATAGTTTAAATGGCACAGTAAAGGCTCACCTGAAGTGTCTAGATGGAACAAGCGTTATTTGAGGTGTTTAAATGACAAATCTGAACGACCACAATTGATTGAGCATGAATTTGGCCTAAAATATTAGACTGCTTGCATCATGCACAGCTGTGTGCTATGTACATAACATGTGTTTCATGCTTGTTCTTAACAATTAGGTTTGCGCTGTCAATCATTATTGCCATTAAATAGTTGAGCAAATAAAAGGGAAACTATATACCCTGTGTCAGTCCAAACAAAATTATTAGTACTAATTTTAACTCAATTATCAATTATATAATCGGTTTAGTTATTCTTTTTACATAATAATCAAGTGGAAAATAAATCACCTTCCTCGTCACCATTCCTCTATTACTACTTTCAACACCATTTTTAACACTAATGTTGTGAAACCGCGATTATTTTATGAATTCTTTAAGTCTTTAATTAATTCATTTGATGAAAAATACAAGGTAAGTTTGATTTTGAAGTCTCAAGTTGGTAAAAGTACTTAAATAGATGTTAAAGAATGATTTGAAATTAAGCTACGTGAGAATAATTGCCAAAAAATATAAAAATGGAAGGAAAGGACTCCCTCAGTCTCAAATTATTTGTTGTGGTTACTATAAATAATTATTTCAAGCTATTTGTCGTTTTAGAAGTTCAAGACACAATTAATTATCTTTTTTTCATTTTATCCTTTGGGAAAAGGAGATAGAGACATTGTGTTGGGGGATCTGGAGCAATCTAGTAGGTACCGGGATTTTGGGTATTGTTGAAGTATTAAGGTTGAGGAGGTGAATGGTGTTGTTCGCAGGATGCGCATGGGACGAGCGATCGGGCCTGATGAGATTTCAGTTGAATTTTGGAAGAGCGCGGGCAGTGCATGTTTGGAATGACTAACAAAATTGTTTAACGTCATTTTTAGGACGACGAGAATGCCCGAAGAATGGAGGTGGAGGACAATGATTCCTTTGTACAAGAACAAATGTGATATCCATAGTTGCAACAAGTATAGGTGTATCAAGCTGCTGAACCACACAATGAAAGTTTGGGAAAGGGTTGTGAAGATGAGGGTGAGAAGAGGCGTGTCCATTTTTGAGAACCAGTTTGGATTCATGTCGGGGAGTTCGATCACAGAAGTCATTCATCTTATTAGGAGGTTGGTGGAGCAGTATAGGGAGAGGAAGAGAGACTTACATATGATTTTCATCGACCTTAAGAAGACATACGACAAAGTACCTACGGATGTTCTATGGAGATGTTTGGAGGCTAGAGGAGTACCTATGGCGTACACTAGGGCGATCAAGGATATGTATGATGGAGCCAAGACCAGGGTACGGACAGTAGGAGGAGACTCGAAGCACTTTTCAGTGATGATGGGGCTGCACCAGGGATCAGCTCTTAGTCTATTCTTATTTGCCTTGGTGATAGATGGACTGACGCGACAATTCCAAGGGGGAGGTGCCATGGTGTATGTTATTCGCAGATGACATAGTCTTAATTGATGAGACTCGCAGCGGAGTGAACGCTAAGCTGGAGGTTTGGAGATAGACTCTGGAGTGTAAAGAGTTTAGGCTGAGTAGAAACCAAGACAGAATATATGGAGTGCAAGTTCAGCAACGAGAGCGAGCTTGAGACAAGCGAGGAGGTGAGGCTTGGTACTCAGGTCATTCCGAAGAAAGGAAGCTTTAAGTACCTCGGGTATATTATACAAGGGAATGTAGAGATTGATGACGATATCACATATCGTATTAATGACTATCTATGTCCACTTAAGTACTTCCCTTCATCACTAGCAAGATAAACAGCAGCATTTGCAACATCTTCTTTGTTATGAGGAATCCCTTTTAAATTCCGTATAGCACCAACCATAGCTTCAAATCTTGCTTCAATTTCATTATCAACTTTACTACTTGACAATATAGCAAAAGGTGAAATACAATTCACTCATATCCCATGTAACCCTAATTCAACAGCCAAATTCTTGCACATTCCCACAATTCCATATTTTGATGCAACATAAGTGTGTGATCCAATTCCAGCCACCTCAGTGCAACAACTTGTTGTGAACAAAATACACCTTTTTTTACGAGTTATCATCGCTTTGACCGCGTATTTGCACCCAAAAATGATCCTACTAAATTAATCGCGATTTTACGCTCTAACTCAATGGTTTCCGTGTCCAATATGCTTTTTATTGTTGTGTCGTAGATGCCAGCATTGTTGTACATGATGTCAAGTTGTCCAAATTTTGAAACTGTAGTGTTGATCAATTTTTCCATGTCGTCTTCTTTGGAGACGTTACAATGGATGTAATTAGTCTTGCACGTTAAAATTAGAGGAGGTGAAGAAATAAAAGAAAAGAAAAAAAGGACTTCCACAGATTAATGTGAAGAAAACCAAAAAGAACTAGAATAAATTGTAGTAAAAATATAAGACTATTTTAACCTAAAGAAAGAGGGTGAAAGAAAGATTATCGAGATGAATTTTTTTAACCTTCTCTTTGGTGCAGATACACATGAACTCTCATCCATTTTGCTTTTAAATGCTTTTGTATCCTTGTGAAATTGCTATTATAACTTCTCGTATCGAGTATTTATAAGCCAGGAATTAATCACCCAATTAGAAAATTAATTGGGCAGCTTTCTTTATGAGCTGCCAAACTTTTATTTACGCAATATTTGGTGCTACTTTATAGATATTAATATTATAGAGTATAAGGAAGAAGGCTAATTGAATCTGCTAGTAGTTGCGTTCTTGATGCGATAAATATCACTACTAAAAAATAACTATTTTTTCACTAAAAAATGTTCAGTCACCATTTTCACTGAATATCGATGGAAAAATTTTAATTAGTATTTTTTTCAAACTAAAAAATTAGAAAGTTTTCCAGCATTTTAGTGGAAACCTACTTTTCACCATGCGTTTTCCTAATGAGGTGGTTCGGTGATAATGAAATGGGAAAATCGTGTTTCATAGCTCAAATTTCTCACTGAATATCGATGAAAATAAACTTCTAGTTCTAATAGTGTATAAGACAGATTGGATAAATACTTTTCATTTATTTAGATTTGAGTCAATTATATATTTTGTTTTGGCTAATTGAATCTGCTAGCTAGTTGCGTTCTTGAATTATAGCTCCATGTGATTAGCATAAGACAAATTGAACAAGTACTTTTAGATTTTTTAGATTTGGGTCAATTTAAATCGTTTGTTTTACAATTCCTCTTTATACATAGCACTTTGTTATATTCTCGTTAACAAATAAATTTATTTATTTACACGATAACATTTCATATTTTTGGTCCCTTAGTTATGGGTAATTCTGATTTTGATCTTTCAGATATATAATTCAGCACATTTTACTTTCAATTAGTTAAATTATGTGCTTTTGGTCCCCCTTTTTTTTGTAGGAAATATGATATATTTAAATTATTTCTAGAAGCATAGTTATGGAGTAATAACACAATTGTTTAACATAACATATGCATAATTAAATGGTGAAACGGTTAATAATTATGAAAATACGTAAATATTCCTAACTTATGACTTTAAGCACTTATTTTTAAGTTAAAATAACAAAAATAAGCCAAAAAACATAAGCTAGAATTCCTAACTTATGACTTTTGGCTTATAAGTTAAATGCTATTATGGACTCTAAATCACAAAGTCAAGTTTTATTTCACAAAAGTGACTTTGTTCAAGTTAAAATAGGCAAATACTCAACAATATGGTCTAGCTCTTTTTCAAATCCGAGCATAATGGAGCTTAATGCACCGGACTTCTCTCTTCTTTTCTTTTTTTTGTTACTCAAAGCTCAAAATCCACTAAGTATTTTGATACACATAGCAAAAAGTGGATTAGTTTTGCCATAACCTCCATCAATCATTTAGTTCAATCCACATCCTCTGCCTCTAATTTTGCTTCCTTCAAATTAGTTGATTTCATAAGTGCTTCATCAACTTTACTCTGATCAATTCCTCCAACAAAATTAGACAACATTGGAGTAGCCACAACATTAGAAAAAAATAAAAAATGATTTTTTTTCTTTTTTTCCTTTCCTCAATGACGTGCCTTTTGTACAAAATCAAAAGAATATCTAGAACTCAAACCCCTCCAAATTAACCACGTGATAGTCTAAATCAAGTAGGTAAACTAAGGCGTTCATTTGAAAGGATATACTAGAAAAAAACAATTTATGTATTAGTTTTGATATTATTAATTTCTTATTTGATAGTATTAGTTATATGCCCTTAATCCATGTAGTATTAGTTATACATAACAAATCATGATATTAGCAATACAAATGTTACTGTTACATCAATAAGCATGTCAAAGACATAACTTTTTTTAATACATCAAATCAAACAGTCGATAAGAAATAATATCAGCCTAACTAATTTTAACATTATTAATACACCATATTTAAAATTATTCTTATACACCCTACCAAACGACCCCTAAAGCCACAAATCAAGTTCTTAATTATTCTCAAACTGAAAATCAGTTCAAGCCCACAAATAAATAATCAGCGCTCATCCACAAATAGTTGTCAATTTTGACCTTGAAGGTGATGTGCTATATTTTTCTATATTCTAATAATTGAGACCAATAAATAAAGAAAGAATGGACAAAAGAAAAGAAAAAACTAGCAGCCAAGAAAGACCAATTGGAGTTTCAATTCATAGTCACCAGTCAAACTACTACTACTATACTCTCTTAATTAACAAATTTGCAAAGATTTCTTTGCATTTTTTAAATATTTTTAGTATTTAAAATTTTTTCATCATTCTCAAAAATGGCATACTCTAACACTATATATAAAGCTTAACCAAATTGGAACTAAGAAAATAGAATTCAACACATACCTGAGATACAGAGAAATATTTTGTGAAGTCATTAATTTCTTGAATTTTGTGCTTAAAAGATGGCCAGCAACAGCAGTTCAGTTCCTTCACCAGCCAAAAGGTACTTAGTGATCAGTTAGAACTCTAATTTTTTTCTTCTAATAATTCTTCTTTAAATCCCTTTATTGTGAAAAACAATACTCCATAATTTCGCTGTTTTAATTTGCCCGGCATAAATTTGATTCGACATAAAATTTAAGAAAGGAAAAAAGAAAAGTTTTTAAAACGTGTGTAGTTGTGGTCGTACACATAACATTAATGCGATTAGGGTCCGTTTGTCCATAGAACTTGTTTTAAAAGTTTGGAATAATATCTAAAAATTATTTCAAATAAGTGTTTGCTTTATCAAATTGGCTTGTTATCTCAACTTTTTACTTGTAATGTGAAATTGGAAGTTTAAAACATGTTTTAGGAGTTTTTCAAGTTTTACTCATAAAATTTTAAGTGTATTTTCATGTTCAGACACAACTTCAACTTTCACAATATCCTTTTTAATCTTAACTTCGAATACTACTTCTTTTTTTACAAATATCAATTAATTCATGTCCAAAAGTCTTCGAGACATTTTTGAAAATTCTAGTTTTAAATAAGTATGTCGTTACATTTATGTGACTATAAAAACTTTAATCACAGAAATATAATGCTATCATTAGTTTTTTGAAAACCTAACTAATAAGAAAATAGTCTCAAACAAGTTTAAAACAACTAGGTGATTAAATATAATTCAATCTCTTTTCCATGAAATGCTCTGTTTTTCTTTTCTTATTTAGTTTCGCTATTTTTTACATTTTCAGGCTAGATGGTAAAGTAGCAGTCATCACTGGAGGTGCAAGTGGAATTGGTGCTACCACTGCAAAATTCTTTGTAAAAAATGGGGCTAAAGTTGTAATTCTTGATGTTCAAGACGATCTTGGCCATTCACTCTGCAACGAAATCGGCGCAGAACACATCTCGTACGTCCATTGCGACGTCACCAACGAAAAACAAGTCGAGGAGGCGATAGATTTTGCAGTGTCAAAGCATGGCAAGATCGATATCATGTACAACAATGCAGGTAAGGGTCGTTAAATAGGCGGTTCGGGTTAAATATGGACGAGTCAAAATGAACTAAATCAAGTAATTGCATAGTGTGGCCTTCATTTGAAATTGAACTTATGCGTATAGGCCATAGGAACATAAATTCTTTACATAATTTGTGGATATTATAATGCTTTAACTTATGCTCTATATGTATAATTTCAATTTTGAAGGGCAAAAATTAAAGACCAGCATAAAATAGGTGACAATGACCCGAGCTAAATTAATAAATGAGTCATTGTCCAATTTTCACCAGAAGTTAATTAGGTTGAGAAGTGCTAAACAATCGATTGTTTCCCAACCCACCTACTTTTGGACAAATTTACATATAATCACTTTTCAACTCCCGCGACTGGAAAATAGTCACTGTTACGGAGTTTTAAATTTCACGTGTAAAACTCTAGGACATTGTCACTTCGTGTCGGGCTAGTTTTTCAATGGCAGGGCCGAAAAGGGGTCACTGATTGCGGTTTCCACCTAACTTTTACCCACTTTTAATTTATTTAATTACCAAATAAAACGTATTCTAATAGCTTTCTTTATTGTAGCTATATACAACGTATCAAATAAAAAATTATTATTCAAATACTTTTACTAGATTTCTCACTAGTCAACTTAGGCGGCATACTTCGCCCAAATCACCCAACTTTGATGAGTTGAATTTGAGTGGGCCAAGATGGATGAAATAACCCACACTAGCACCCTATATTTTAACAATAATCACTATCATTGAGTTCCAAATCTCATGGTGTTGAACTTCACAAATGGTTATTTTTCAATCACTCGGACTGAAAAGTGGTTATTTGTGAATTTTATCCGTCAAGATGAATTGAATAAATAAATGGACGGATAAAGCATGTCATATTTTCATAAGCTAATTTTGTCACCCCTAATAAAATGCAGGCATCACAGGAAGCATGGCTCCAGGAATTACCTCCACGGAGTTAGAAAACTTGAAAAAGGTATTCGACATCAACGTCTTTGGCGCCTTTCTCGGCGCCAAACACGCTGCCCGTGTGATGATCCCGGCTAAAAAAGGTGTCATCCTCTTCACCGCGAGTGTCACAGCCGTGGTAGCCGGGATGTCGCCGCACACTTATGCCTCGTCGAAGCACGCCGTGATCGGGCTAGCGAACAATTTGTGTGTGGAGTTGGGACAATATGGAATTAGAGTAAATTGCATTACACCATCTGTGGTAGCTACTCCAATGTTGTCTAATTTTGTTGGAGGAATTGATCAGAGTAAAGTTGATGAAGCACTTATGAAATCAGCTAATTTGAAGGAAGCAAAATTAGAGGCTGAGGATGTTGCTGCAGCTGCTGTTTATTTGGCAAGTGATGAGTCTAAGTATGTGAGTGGATTAAACTTAATGATTGATGGAGGTTATAGTAAAACTAATCCACTTTTTGCTATGTGTATCAGAGATATTCTTAGTGGCTTTTAAGCATAATTTTGAGACTGTTATCTCTAATAATATGTTGAGGATTTGCACATTTTAACTTGGAACACTCTCCTTTTCAAATAAAAATTGAGTTTGTGATTTAAGTACTTTCTTTTTCAAGTATCATCAACTTGCAATCTATTCTTGTGTTTATCAAGGTTCCATTGGCCTTGTATAAAAAGGTTTTCTTTGGAAAAAAAAGAAGAAGTTACACAGTTGGGCCCTGTAGATATACATATATTATATACTCCACTAATTATGCACGGCTGCACACACACATACATGTATTATACATATGTCGCAATCTTTTTGGTGGCTGAGTATTCTGTATAAAAATCCTTACACTCACCTTTCCCTATTAGATGAGCATACACAATGACTCAACATTTTGGCTAATTGTCCCAATTTGGACCAATTAGTCAACCAATCATTCATGCAATTGCCACCAACTTTGATCATGAATTTCATCCACAATCATGAAAAAATCTCCTCCAAGTATATGTAATTTCTTGTCTTTCGTGTAATATAATGTACTACTTCGATCCAACAACTTCTTAGGAGTAGGTTTTGGCTTGCCCCTCTCCAACGAGTCAAGTGGTTGAACGCCCCTTTCTTCTTATTAGTCAGATAGGTTTGGAACCCTTTCCCCTTTTTTTGAATATAATAATACCCCTCGCTCCACTTCGTTTCGCTCGTTTTCTCTTTCCTTCTGCCTGCAAAAAAAGTGATGAGATTGCTTTTGTGTGCGTTAGCGATCATCAAGCCTGTGACATAGATAAGATTGGAGTTCATGCAGAATGTCTGAGACCACATAACATGGAACACATTCTTCTTCTTACAAGGGAAAACTTACCGTAACATCGATGATGTTACAAGTCGATACCAAATGCAAAACTTATTTGAGGACCATCATTAACAAGAAAAGGGTCATTTGCACTTCCCTATTTTGTACTTGTCTTTAATTTTTACCCCTCAAATGGAATTTATATCTTATGGGGTATAAGTTCTTTATGGGATTCAGTCTCAAATAAGTTGTGCCTGATTCCACAAAGAAGTGCCCCTGATATACATATATTATATACTCCACTAAACTTTTTCCAGTGTTAGTAATACACAAATAACATTACATTCTTATAATAAGTACGAGAACAAAAGACCACATAACAAAACCCTTTTCCTGTCTTAGTACTAACACAAGTAAATGAAACTAGCTTTAACAATAACTACCACGTAGAAGATTGAGAAGAGCTTAAAGAGATGGCAAGCTCACTGTGTAGCTTTCGCACCAACATCGGAATCAGGAGGACTTTTAACACCTGCCAAAGATAGAAAAATAACTATAACAAAAGAAAAACAAAGTAAGCTAGGCCCAAAACAAATTTAAAGCATTGTTATAGAAGGATACTTTTCTTTATTCATATTTGTAGCAAAGAGCAATGTGCCTTTTCTGATGCATGCCTGATTACTTTTTTTGGACCAACCACGTGAAAATACTTTATTTAATGGCTATGAGATCCAAACTAAGGACTTCTCTTAGCTCCGATACCAGGTGAGAAAATAAGAGAAACTAGAGAGAGATCTAGAGAATGAATCAAAAGTAGTGGCTGTATCCGAGTCATTTTGTAGGCACAATTTATAATGTATATAACTATATATGTTACATAAAGTATAACTATTTATACTTGCTAACATCTTGTCAGTGAGAATGATGAGAGTGGAGGCCAATGGGGGAGAAATTGAGAGCGTCATGGCTCGAAGAAACCAGAATTCCGTTCTTTTATAAAGAACACACCTAAATTCCCTTAGGATGGATAATGCTCACAAAAGGTGTAATCCCATTGACAAAATCTACGTGAATGGTTAACTTTTCAGCAAGGACAAACCGATTGTTGCATTACTTCATTTATCTTATTATATTGTTGCTATTACTGTCTATTTACATGTGGTAGTTACTGCTTCTTTTTTAGAATGTTTTATCATGTCTTATTCGCTTTCGTTATTTGCATTTTCATACTGCTTTAAATTTCTTGCACGTGTCTGACCGTTTCCTTTGCTTTTGCTTTTGCTTTTGCTTTTGCTTTTGCTTTCTCTTGAGCCGAGGGTCTTTCGGAAACAATCTCTCTATCATGGTAGAGGTAAGGTCTGCGTACACTCTACATTCCCCAGACATTGGTATGTTGTTGTTGTTACGCGAATAAACCAATTTAAGATACAATCATCTCTTTCTTTTTAGATGAAGATGCAATCACGTCTTTTTATGATGATCAATATAATGAAAGAATTGAAACTCCAATTAAGGAATTGGACAATACCTACGTCCCCGGATGATGTCTCTACACTAGACGCCTCCTTTCCAAAGAAAAGGTCTTGCACGGTTTCATAATTTAAGCACTAATAAAACTCCTCAATCGAATGGTTTACCATAGACTTCATCAGTTGCCTATTGCAACAATTGAAAAATGACTATTTACTCGTCTCTATTATCAATAGAAACTCTCTTGAATTTTTTCAACGGAAACAGGTCAAATTTGCCATATACTATCCAAAATTGAGCAATTTTTTCCTCCCTAGCTTGTCTGGTATTACCTGCCTGCTTTTTTTAATGGAGAACACTCCTCTTTATAGTGAAAATGCTGAAAGGGGAGTTATCTCTTCAACATAACCAAGTCTTCCCTCGGCTGAAGAAGATTCGGTTCGAGATAGAAATAGCCGTAGATCAACTTAAATTGGCCAAGATTAACGAACAAAAAGATTGCTTGACCGAACATATTAGCCATCTGATTGAATCGGAGAAGGCACTAGTTAGAAGATTGTGGCACCACAATTTGGGTTAGCTTCCATCACCAAGTGAGAAACCGACTCTTTTTATTGAGATTTCTCTCGAATTTCTGCTACATTCAAATTTTAATTCAAGTAAGAACAAGTCCTTATCCCAAAAAAGTCTCATTTTCCCCCTTAATCCCTAATGGGATAATTTTATGCCATATTCAAAAGTTGAAAAGTAAAATGAACCGTTTTCTCGAAGATCGGACACATGAAGTCCACCTATTTTACGCTAAAGCTCCATTAATGAAAAGGTGAAATATGAGACAATTTAAAGACAAGAGTATGAATGGACCAAAAATGTAACACGCGATAGAATTAAGCAATTTAGGATAGTACAGGGCAAATGTTGGATACCATCGTAATTTGTTTAGTCCCTAGAATAATGGAGCTTCCAATATAAAAAATAAAAATTTAACCTTATTGATAGTTCCCACAAAATCATTTCTATGATGTCTATAAAATTAAATTTTCGCAAGAGATTATATATTATAGAATTAAGGGGTGTATTCAATTGAGATTTTAAAAGATTATTTATAGATAATTAAATCCAATGAATTTTAAAAGACTATTTATAGATAAATAAAATCCAGTGAATTTTAAAAGACTATTTAGGAATGTAATGATTTAAAATATTTTTAAAAAAAAATTACAATCAATTTTTTTTACGTTTGAATTTTAAAAGATTTAGGGTTTGGTCGTGGGAGCCTACTGGATCTGATGGTGGTGTTCATTTTCGCGTAACACCTTCAGATCTGAAGATTGACGTGGACAGTCACTCAAGTCACAAGAAAATTGCACGGTGACTGGGTTATTTCTTCGACGTCGCTGGAATGATGCACAACGATAATTATCTCACTAATGCTCTGATTCCATGTAAAGAATGAATTTTGAGTCTAATTCAATCCCAAAAGCTAGCTTATGAGGGAAGGATTGACCAAGTCTATATAAGGAGTCCAAATTCTCATCCACAACCAATGTGAGAGAATCAACACCCCCGCGCACACCTAGGACTGGACATCTGGAGCGTGAACAATAAATGATAGGGACCCAACATCAGGTAAATAATGAATTGGAATTACCTGGCTCTGATACCATGTGAGAAAATATGGGAGAAAATATTATTATTAAATTGTGTATCTACATTATTACATTGAGCCATATTTATAGACACTATATTTCAATCTTTTTCCATGTAGGATATACAAATTCTATTCCTATTATAACAGTGTATAACAGTCATTCGCTATAGCGGTCAAAAACATTTCGACTGAATGATGGTTATAGAGAGATCTGATTGCATTATCTATGCTAATATTACTACTAGGTCTTCAGCATGTGTATGTGGATTCTTGTAATATACAATATCATAAACTAATATTAATTATATTATTAAAATAGAGTTTTAACTAAATAATTATACAAGAAAAAATAAAGTACAAGTTTCTGAATAATGAATATATTTGACTATCAAATTGTGACTTGTTTGTTGAGGTCAAAATAATTAGATATCGTCTGAAATCTACGAAGATGAACAATAAAATTTTAAATATGAAGAGAAAGATACGTTTCTTTAGTTGTATCTTATTCTAGTCACCTTTATAGTTTATATTTATACAGTCAACTAAACTGATATGACACACAAATACTATACTGAAGATAAAACTCAATGCGACAAAGTAATAGTTGAATGGTAACTGTAGAATTGTATTAATCTCCCTTGGAGAGTCTTTCTCATTAATATGAATATATATAGTGTGTACAATGTGGAATCCTAATACAATAAGGATCCTAAATCTACCATAATTATACAACACTAAATATTACAAAATATATGAGAAATATTTTATAATATTCGCTAATACACCCCTCAATCGGAGCGGGAGGAGGTCGGACACTAAGACTGGTTGAAGTCGAGGAATAGCTGTCTAAGAAGACCTTTTCTGAAGATGTTTGCATACTGATACGAAGAAGACACATACAACACCTTAACATGACCGAGAGCAACCTTCTCATTAACAAAGTGTATATCCATCTCAATGTGCTTGGTTTGCTGATGCTGAACCGGATTATGAGATAAATATATGGCAGATATATTATCACAGTAAATCAAAGACGCCTTACGCAAGGGACACTGAAGCTCCAAAAGAAGGTTTTGGAGCCAATAGATCTCAACAAGAACGTTTGGAACTCCTCTATACTCTGCTTCTGCACTCGAACGGGATAAGGTGGCTTGCCTCTTGGCAGATCAAGATATGAGATTATTCCCTAAGAATACACAATAGCCGTAGGTGGAGCGTCATGTGTCCGAACAGCCAGCCCAATCACCATCCATATATGATAACAACCTGGTTGGTGCTGAGGGTATAGATGCAATCCATAATCAAGTGTGCTCTTAACATATCGAATGATACGTTTAAGAGCGGTAAAATAAGGCTCCGTGGGGGCATGCATGAATAAGCACATTTGCTGAACGTCATAAGCAATATCAGGTCTGGTGAAAGTAAGATACTGAAGTGCACCTGCAAGACTCCTATAAAGGGTAGGATTTGAAACTTGATCACCATCAACAGCACTAAGCTTTGATTTAGAGTCAACCGGAGTGGACATGATCTTGCAGTTCTTTATTTTATCCATGTACACTATCTTATCTGCATACTTACGCTGACACAAAAATATAGTATCTGCAGATCTAGTCACTAATATCCCCAAAAAGTAACTCAACTTCCCCAAGTCAGTCATAGAAAATTCAGTTTTAAGCAATGCAATTATCTCATTTTTCAACAAATCAAATGAGGCACTAAGTACAGCGTCATCCACATGTAACAAGAAATAAGCAATGTTACTACCTTTATGAAAAATAAATAGAGAATTATCACATTTGCTTCATACGAACCCAATCTGCATAATGTACTGTGCAAAGCGATCATACCATGCTCGAGGGGCCTGTTTCAAACCATAGAGTGACTTACAAAGACGACATACATATTAAGGGGCTGCTGGATGGACAAAACCAGACGGCTTGTACATGTACCCAATTTCTTTCAAATCCCTGTGTAGAAACGCATTTTCACATCAAGTTTATGAATCAGTCAATGCTTACCTATATCAATACTTAACACTGTGCGAATAGTAGCTGATTTAACAACCGAACTGAATGTCTCACCATAATCAATACCCTCATGTTGATTAGTTCCATTAGCCACAAGTCTAGCCTTATATCTCTCTAGCTCACCGATGTCTCTGTATTTGTGATGAAAAATCCCCATGCATCGGATGACATTCACCCCCTCCGGTCTAGGAACCAAATACCAAGTGTGTTGTTTTGTTAAAGCAATAAATTCCTCACACATGGCCGCATTCCAATTAGGGTCTTGTTTGGCTTAGATTTTTGGGAATTGGGGATATGGTTTGGGTAGATAGGTTAAAGTAGACTTTAGGTTTGAAAATCCCATATTGGGCACATGTTTTCATGTGGTGCGTGGGGGCATGGCAGGGTAATTGTTTCGGGTTATGGGTCAGAGTGACGGAGTCAGGTTGATTTCTGATTTGGGTGACAAGGCAGGGTACTGGTGGAGGGTTCGATGTTGGGCTGGGTATGAGAAATATGGTATCTGGGTGTAACGTCAGGCTGGGTGAGAGCATCGATATGAGTAGATCGATGTAGATTGAGTGACCTAATCAGAGATGGTTTTAGGAAAGATAGAGGGTTTGTGGTGGTGTCGGTGTCGGTGAGGGTGACTGGATCGGGCTCGAGGTTGGTAGGAGCGATGGTGCCTAGTTTGCATGACGGGTCCGATGTGGGGTTGACTGGATCGCTGGGCATGGTTGACTGTAGTTGTAGGGGAGATGTTCGGCAGATTGCCATGGAGAGGTCCGGTAGGTTGAACGGACTGGATTGGGTTGACATTGGCAGACGTTGGTATTGAAGTAGTGGTCGTAGATGCCGGATGTGGCAGTGACGGTACATTGACTAGATGACTGAGCAGGGGGGAAGGTTCGGACTCCTCGAGGAACGTGTAATCGGAAGTCTGGAATTTTTAGAGGTTGGCGGATAGAAAGATTTCTTCGTTAAATGTGACATGACAAGACACGATGATCTTATGTGAAGACATTTCATAACACAAATACCCCCTATTATTGGGTGGGAAACATAATAAGACACAAGGGGGGTACGAGGTGCAAGTTTGTGTGGGGCCATGGTCGTAAGATTTGGGTAACACAGTCAACTGAAAATTCGTAGGTGATCACAAGATGGGATTTGACAGAATTAAATTTCGGTAGGTGTTCTATTTTGGAGAGTCTGAGTGGGCAAAATATTTAGAATATATTCGGCCATTTTAACAGCATAGACCCAAAAAGAAGGGGGAGAAAGACATGAAATAGGATCTTACGAACCATGTTATTGATCGTACGAATGATTCGTTCGGCCTTGCCATTTTGGGAGGAGGTGACCCGAAAACCATGCCATTAGTGGAGCAAAAAATATGAAATGCGAAATTATTGAACTCACGACTATTATCGCATTGAAACGATTTTATGTCTTTTTCAAATTGCGTAATGCAAGAAACTTGGCAAATACTTCAGACTTGAATTTAAGTGAATAGACCCAGAGAAAGTGAGAATAGTCATCTAATAAGACAAAAGAGAATTTGTGACTCAGTGATCTAGTAATTGGGGATATCCATAGGTCTGCATGAATAATGTCAAAGGGAGAAAATGTAACTCTTAAAGAAGACTGAAAAGGAAGGCGAACAAGTTTTTCCAAAGGGCTAGAAAACATTGTTGGGAAAGTTTCCCATTATTACAATGAATTAAATTATTGTTTCTTAGAAAATTAAAAACAGTAGCTTCTGGGTGTCCAAGTCTATTATGTCATGTTCACGAAGAGATTGTTGCTAAAGCGGTTGGAGGAGAGACAATGGCAGTGAGAGATGTGGGAGGGGTGACACTGACAACGGATGTGGATAGGAAAAGATAGAGGTCCCCTTTACTATTGCATCTCGTAAGGAGTTTCCCGGTACATAGGTCTATTACAGAGAACTCAAATGGGTCAAAATTTATGGATACGGAATTATCCGTGGCAAATTTCCTAAAGAAGATTATGTTCTTGATAGTATTTGGGGCATATAGGACGTTATTTAGGGAGTATTGGGGATGTGGTGGTGGGGTTAGTGTGTGGCCAAACCCTTGAATTGAAATGTTATGACCGTTTTCGATTATAATAGATTGCGGAGTATTTAAATTTCGCAGTTGAGAAAGATTACCAGAATTGTTGGTGAGGTGAGACGTGGTGCCAGTGTCCATATACCACGCATTATCGGGTTGCAGAAGAGTCAAAGTGCAGAAAGCCTGGCCCAAATTAGATTGGGGAAGTCCCGGAGCGGATTGTAGTATAGTAAATTGGGCTTGATTGTTGTGGCCCGGTGGATGTGCACCCAGACCGGTGGGCCGCTGCTGGGCAACAGGAAAATGGGTCGTGTAATTGTGGCCCATCGAACTATATGGGGCAAACTGCCTTGCTTTATGAAAATGGGCCGCAACTGCTGGGCTATGGCTTGAGGCCGCAACTCTTGGGCGCTTGATGGAGGCCCAGTTCACATGTCAGTCCCATCTGCCATTCCTGGGCCTCTGCTACTTCCGTTGCTGTTTTTGGCCATGAAGGCTGTCGGAGAGTGAGAAAAAAACTTAAGGGGGGGTTCGGGACGTATGTGCATTGTATATGGGGCAAAAACAGTCATGTACGAGGTGTATAACGGCTCAGGGAGGTTGTATACAGGTGGTATAAAGTGGAAAGGAGGGTATATCAGTCGTATACAAAGTGTATATCGGTGTGTATAGGCTATATACGAGGGGTATACAGCTTGTTCGAGAGATAGGAAAGGAAAGTGGGTTGTATATCAGCAGTATTCCAGCGGTATACAATGCTTTTAGTAGAATTGGAGGACTGGGCAGCTTTATATCGGAGGTATACCGTCGTATACGGTCGATTCGGCGCCGGAAAAGGACAGAGGTGGGCGGCCGAAATTAGGTTTTAGGTCGGGAAGGATTGTTGGCTTTTGATACCATGTAGAATTGTATTAATCTCCCTTGGATAGTCTTTCTCATTAATACAAATATATATAGTTTGTACAATGTGGATTCCTAATACAATAAGGATCATAAATCTACCATAATTACACAACACTAAATATTATAAAATATATGGGGAATATTTTATAATATTCGCTAATAGTAACAATTCTTCTAATATATCAAAACCATCTTTATAAAATTGTCTCTCTATAAAATACCTACTCAAATATCATTTGCTTCAATAGATAATCAAGAGAGTTATAAGGAATGTGTTAAGATATCTTCGGTTCCATGTAACGTGTTGTGAACGTGTTATTGAACTCAACTATAAAATACCTGCTCTAGGATGTGAACGTGTTGTTGAACTTGATATTATAAGAGCGGAAATTATGATGTGATTTGTGATTGTTCTAATGATTTTTGCTGGAAGTGCTTGGATGAGAATCATCACCCGGTTGATTATGACACTATAGCTAAGTGGAGAGTTACAAATTTCGCGGAAGTTGAAAATACGAATTGGATTCTAGCTACGTACGGATTTTGTTGGCTTTATTTAAACAAATGGGGCACTGGAAAGAGAAGACAAAAAGTACAACTTTTCGAGTTCTTGCAAAGGGGAACTGAGGCATGTCTAGAGCAACTTCACCATTGTTGGATCATGAAATTGGATCATAGAGCTGAGCCTCTATGATTGTACTTGTATTTTAATTGTTCGCTAATTTGTAATGTATGAGTTAAATTTACTAATACTACTTATTATTTCTGTTAAATACCAGTGCATATGATTGTATATATTAATGCTATCATGGATCAAACAACTGTTGAATTTGACAACTCACTTCGCCTTTGGTTGAAAATAAATTTCATTTGTTTAGTAAAACTAAAAATTTAATGAAATAAAAAGATATATATTTTGTAACCTTCTATATATCCTTGTTTTAAAATCTTTATTTCATGTCTAATAATTAAGGGGTTGTTTGGTAGTTCGTTTAGAAGTGAGTTATGCTGGTATTAAATCCTACATAAATAATATCATGTTTGGTAATTGGTTAGGAGATAAGTTATTTATGTATAAAATTAATACAATATTTGGTTTGCGATTTCGAAATTTACATATTTAATATATGTATAAGTTATAAGAAAATTTATGTATTATTTTATACATGATAGAAGGGGGAATAACTAATACATGAATAACTAAATCCTGCATAACTAATCCTTACATAAAATAATTCATAAATTTTCTCGTAACTAATCCATATATTACTAATACATGTGTAATTCTATCAACTACCAAACATCCCCTAAGGGTTTACTATATCTACTTAAGAGTGATTTATATTTCATGATCAGCTTTCTCACTTTTCTAGAGACCACCCTACAATCAATCAATTAATCAAAAGAGCAGACAATACAATTACTAAGGGCTTACTTAAAAAAAAAAGAAGTTAAGCTAAGAACATTGTTAATTTGTTGGCTATCGCTAACTAGCTTGTAGCCAAACATAATATTTTGATAATTCATCATTAAATAAAATAAGCAACGAACTTTTATTGTTTAGCGACATAAATTATCTATCATTAATTCTTCTTTTTTTTCCTTTGAAGTGAAGCAGTGTTACATTCTCGATAGATGTTTGTGTTGACTATATATCACTAGTCAAACTATTTTTTTTAAAAGTCACATACTGAAACAATATACACATTATTATAAGTTATGTTGTAGGATTTGCATCAACTTTTATACATTATCAATTCGTCTCCTTTAAAATTCATAGAAAATGAACTCAACTACTACTGAATTTATAACGATCTAATTTGATGAATTCTGAATTAATTGAATTCAACCCACCAGCTCATTGAATATTGCATTCAAAAGCATTAACTGATATAGCTCCAGATTAGGGTTCTTAATATATGGAGAAATGACTACTCTTTACAATTCAATTCACATCACAACAGCATAGAGATGCATTCAAGAGAGACCATTTAAAATCAGGTACGGATCTACAGTGTAATTTATAGATTTTCGTGAACCCAGAATTGTGATCCTTCGGTTATTGATAAATTATGATTTTCGTCCTTGTAATATCTGATTAAACATATATTTAACTTCAATTAATTGAAATGTGTACTTCTGGTCCTATTTAAAATCATAGGCAAATCTACCGTGTAACTTATGGGTTCACATAAATATAGAAGTTTTTGCTCAGGACGTTGGGTTAGAAATTTGTTAGAATTTGACTCGTCGGTAAGGTTTCTAACGGATATCTAATATATTTTCGATCAATACGATTGGAAACGTCTGTCGGAAATTTATGTCTTTTTTGATAGTGACGGTGAACCCAGTTATTTTGAATAGTAACTTTTTAGATCATTATAGGAATCATAAACTTTAAATCTTAGATCCATCTATATTTAAAAAATATCAAATATCTTTGTGCCAACCAATTGCCCCACCAAGAATTCAATGATTTGAATATTCAAGAATGTAAAGAATGGATCTTGGGCCTAACTCAACCCCAAAAGCTAGCTTGTAGGGTGAGAATTGTCCAAGTCCATATAAGGAGTCTATGTTCCCTTTCATATCCGATGTGACACTATTAACACTCCCCTGCACGCCCATACCCTGTTAACTGGAGCGTGGATAATATAATTTGGGGGCCCAACATCGGTGAACAAAGAATTGGAATGAGTCTGACTCTGATACCATGTAAAGAATAGATCTTGGGCTAACTCAACCCCAAAAGCTAGCTTGTAGGGTGAGGATTGTCCAAGTCCATTTAAAGAGTTCATGTTCCCTTTCATACCCGACGTGAGACTATTAACACTCCCCCACACACCCAGATCTTGTTAACTGGAGCGTGGATAATATAATTTGGGGGCCCAACATCGGTGAACAAATAATCGGAATGGGTCTGGCTCTGATACCATGTAAAAATGGATTTTGGGTCTAACTCAACCCAAAAGCTAGCTTGTAGGGTAAAGATTGTCCAAGTCCATATAAGGAGTCCATGTTCCCTTCCATATCCGATGTGAGACTCTTAACAAAGAGTACTACTCCCCCAAAGTTTATTTATGTTTATGCATTAAAAAGATAGTTAAGATTGTACTGGAAATCTCTTGTGATATTTTAATTAAATGTGAAATTTAAGGCAAGCCCATCTGTAATTAAGTCGTGGCTGCATTTTCCTATGAGGTCCTTCAATGCCTCGCCATTAATAAAAACTTACAAGCTGTACTAATGGTTTTTGTATTTTAATTTTTTCGTTAATACTAACTTTTAAGACCAGTCAGAGAGCAAAATGGATCCACTACATCACGTGCCATGAGATACTGTCACGTGAACACATCATCATCCTTCATAATAGTTTTAAAGCCTAAAGAAGTTTCTAAATTGAGATCAAAATACATGTTGTAAAAGTGATCGATTAATTAGGTGTACTTGTAATGTCAAATAGGCGGGCTGAAAATCCGTTGTATATATTAAGTATGGCTTTGGCAAAATAAACTTTAGCTATATCTGTATGGTTGAAGTGTGGCTTTGGAAAGATGTTCCTGTCTTAAATATTTTCCGTTTTATCGGCTGACGAAATCGGATGACAAATTGATTCCTTAACTAAACGATTTGGGCTGAAAACGGAACTCTAACTTCCAGCAATGGGTTCCCCAACTACTCCAGAAAGCGTTAGGATGGTGATTGAGTAAACTAAGTGGTAAGAAAAAAAAATACAGCTAGAGTGCAATAAAGGCGATAAAAATAGAATGAAGATATGAAAAAAAAATCAGTTTTTTGATTGATTGGATGTGTGTTTTTCTATACAAATGATCTTATATTTATACTACAATAAATAAAATGTGATCCTCCTATGTTAGCCACTAAATTACACACTAGCCAACTAGGAGGAGGTGGTGCCGATTTTTGCTCCTTGATTCCCACTTGCACGATTAATGGCACTTCCTTCTAGATGTTGTTGGTTGTTACCGTTTCTTGGGGTCTAGGATGCTCTTTGACTTGGTTTTCAAGGCATCCAAATATGTGTGGGTCTTAATCGTTCCTCGGAATTATGACTCGGCTAGGCTACTGTAATAACCGATAAAGTTTTTTTAGCCGAATACTAAGACTAGTAGATTCGGCTACGAGTCAATTCGGTTATCGACTTAGCATTCTATCACCTGCCCATTTTGATGTTTCCACCTTCGGCTGCCACTTGATTCGGCTACACACTTAAAGGTGTTTTTTGAGTGTTAACAATTGCCTCCTGCATTAACTCGAGTGCAGCTATTGAGTTGATGTATTCAAAAATAGTCGTCATTTCATGTGGCAACCGCGAATGTCATTTCAATCACTTTTGCTCTAAATATATGCAATTATGATTTTCTCTGAAAAGTTTCCTCCTTTTAACCGAGACGTCTAGGCTTCCCACTGAGTTTCAGTCGCACGTTTGAAATAAAGGAGTCACAATGCGTGTCAGCCACATCTTTAAAAAAGAAATGGGATATTTAAGGAGAGACGTCCCCTAAAGATTTCTCACTTAGTCATCAGTCATTCCCAATTCTCCAAAAACCCTATTTTAGAACCATGTCTTCATCTTCCTCTCTCAGGGATCAAATAACGCCGATTTGGTTGCTGGTGACCTAACCCCTACCTTTGCCTTCATCGATAAACAGTTGGTTCTTGCTCCTTATAGTACATCTGAACAGGGCGACCTCCTTCTTTCTCGGTATCTTAGCCCTGCAAACTATGACCTTTCTATTGTCTGTGATTGGTTCATCGGTGACCGTTGTCCAGCTAGCCTACATATATGGCCGACCAAGATTACCAACTATTTTGGTTGGTTGGAACAAGTGAAGTCGGCCAGAGAGGCCGAATGGAGACACATGGGTATCTATGACGCCATTGCGCTGTCGGAGTTTGACCTCCCCTGTAATATTGGTCTCATATACGCCTTCCTTGGTTATTGATCGAATACTGCCAACACCTTTATTTTCCCTTGGGGGATGATGACCCCCACACTGCTCGACGTGATGGCGGTACTTGGCCTTCCGATACTAGGAGCCGAAGCGCCAGTCTTAGGCGATATAGATGTTGTCGGCTTGGGCATCAATGTCTCAAAGACTTCTTTCGGCTATGGCCACTTCATGGCCAACAACAACCAAGTATCGCCTCTCCCAGTCGATGATGCCGATCATCATGCTTTCCTTCTCTTTTGGTTCAGCCGATATTTTTTCTGTACAGGGTCTTATGCAGTCGTGAATGAACTGGAAATTTATGCGGCGTTAGCCGTTTTGGGGGAAGATGTCAGTTGGACATCTCTCTTCCTCACTTATCTTTATATGGCTCTTGGCGATGTCTAGGCAAGGTTAAGGGACTCCATAAATTTGAATACCTTAGCAGGTCCCATGTGGTTCCTTCAGCTGTGGATCACCCTGTATTTCCCGGAGTTTATTCCTGATGATTTTGATGACCACCATTTTCCATTAAACCCGTCGGTGCGGCTACCGTCGGTGCTAGCCGATACTCTTCAGAAAACACCCTTCATTCCCAGGACACCTTCACTGCAGTCTCCACCCTGCATGGTCTGTCTCGAGACCATTACACAGACTGGAAATCGGTCCTCGAGAGATGGGCCACACCCGATTGGGTCCGTCAAGTAGCGATTATAACTTACATTCTCTCAACGGAGAACTATGGCCCTCATATGAAGCACATTCTGATGGCAAGGGATCTATTGGGTGGCTTGAAGCCCACCTCTAGGAACAATAAGTTGACCAACACAACGTTGTACTCTTGATGCAAAACAGGCAAGGAAAATAGCCGATCACAATCTTAATAGGCTCGCCGTATTTGACTGGCAATCGTTTCCCCCGAGAGCAAATACCACTATTGCTTTTGATGACTTGTAGAACACGGCCAAAGAGAAATTCTTCCAGTCTCCTCTAGATGTCTACTGTGATCGGTTGGTCCTGTGAAAGAAGAAAAAGACCCAAGAAACCCCTAAACTGCGGATGAAAGAGGCCCATCTGAAAGCTTCTCTCCTTAGATCGCTAAACCTGCTGCCTCAAAATCTTCATTCAAATGTTGGCAGACGAAGAGAAAAGGTAAACTGTCTTCTACATATGTGTTGGCCAGATTATTCTTGTGAATTTTCGGCTAACATCTTTTCTGCATCTTTCAGTAACTCAATCCCCCCAGCGTTTGTCGATTTAAAGACCACCTCCAACAACGAATCCCCGTCACCCAGGCAACCCAGATGAAGCAGAGGGGTTGTCATCCGAGATCGTAGTGAGGAAGAACTCCATAGAACTAGAGTTCCTGTTTCTGCCGAGGAAGAGGAGGAAATTGAGATATATCCCTTGTCCAGCTTAAATACATTCGCATCGGTTATCTTTCAATATTCATGTTTTTTGTTTGCCCTTTCAATGACCACAACTCATAAGACGCAGACGGTCGTAGACAGCATTTGATGCTCCTCTTCATATTGGATCGTCCTTTTTGGCTCATGCTTCTAAGCATTCGCAAGATCCATTATCGGCTGTCCTCAAGGCCAAAATTTGTCCTATCGAGGCAACCGAAGATTTTTATGCTGATGCAGCCGTAGAGGTATATATTTTCTCTTATGTTTGGTCCTTCACTGTTTCCAAACCCTTGCCTTCTGAACCTGCCCTTTTTGTATAGGAAATGGCTGGAGATAATCCCCCAACTGAAACTAACCCAATTTATGACTCAGAAGCGCCAGCCGAGATTATCCCTAAAGACATGCTTCTGCAATATTTTGGCTCAGTCGATATTACACCTGCACCATCTTCACTTGTTAGCATTTATCGGGAGCGAGTTGCGGAGTTTCTTGCCAGGGGGATTTCGACTAGCAAAGAAGAGTTTCATGTTTTGAGGGCTTCTCTGTTCCGATTGTCAAAAGAAACAAAGGGTTCCCCAGTTTTGGCAACCATTTTCCGAATTTACGATCTTTCATTCCACGGGGCAACACGGTTTTCCAAACTAAGTCTCATTCGGTGAACCTCTTAGGCTTAACATATTTGTTATATGCTTTGACCATTTTCTGTTTACCGGCTTCGATTCTCACTAGGTCCATCAATCGATCTTCATCTAGCTAATATAACTCCATTAGCATGGCCTGCTGATATTCTTCTAAGCTTAAAGAATTCTATTTGGCCACCCGTAATGACTTAATATTAATCTCCAAGGGCAACACTGCATCTTGGCAGTAGGTGAGCCGATAAGGTATTGTCCCAATAGTTGTAGACTTAGAGTTTCTGATTGCCCAAATAGCTTCATCCAAAGTGAGATGCCATACTGCCGGTTTATCCTCCACATTTTTACTGATTATGTCTACAATAATCTTGTTAGATGCCTCAGCTTGTCTATTCGCCTGTGTATAATAAGGCGAGGATGTGATCATCTTGATCCTAAATTTATCAGCAATGGCTGCCACCTTAGAACTAGTGAACACCGTCCCTTGATCGGTTGTAATCATCTCAAGAATAGCATATCTATATATGATCTGGTGTTGGATAAATTGAATGACATCTATCTGATGAACCCTCTTCATCGGCTGTGCCTCTACTCATTTAGTGAAGTAATCGATAGCCACAATAATGAAATTATATCCTTTAGTCGATTATGGGTGAATCTTGCCGATGAGGTCTATAGCCCATCCCCTGAAAGGTCAGGGCTTCACGATCGGGTGCAACAACTCGACTGGTACCCCTTGGATTGGTGTATGTCTCTGACACTCTTTACAACCTTTTGCGTATTGAAAGCAATCGGCCGTGATGGTAGGCCAATAATAGCCATGATAATAAATCAACCACTTCATCGTTGGCCTGGCTCTGTATGATCCACAGATTCCTTCATGAACTTCTCCTATGACTCTTAAGGCCTCTGCATTATCAATGCATTTGAGTAGCACTCCATTTATGCTCCTTTTGTAAAGATCATTATCATTGAGCACATACTTCAAGGCTCTCCTCTTAACCTTAAGGTCCTTGCAAGTGGAAGGATCTTTTAAGTAGTTTGATTAACACTTGCTTCCACGAGTCGATCTGGTCCATGGCTAACACTTCGGCTGGCATCTCATCATACTCTAGAGTAAGTAGAGACTTCCTAAATCTAGAAGCTTATTATGCTAAGTCGTTAGCCTCAACATTCATGCCCTTGGGAATATAACTTAACGTAGATAATGTGAATCTACTAAGTAACCTGCTAGCTAACGGGACAACAAATTTGGATCTTTGCAGTCATATTCCCCAGCCAGCTGCTTGATAACCAACTGAAAGTCTCCACAAATCTTTATGCACTTTGCTTTCATAGAGACTATGAGTTTGAGTCCTATGATGAGAGCATCGTATTCAGCTTGGTTATTTTTCAAGTCAGAATCTAACCGATAAGAGAACCTCCATGTTTCATCTCTAGAATCGGTTATCGTTATTCTGGCTACGACTCCCTTTTGGGTTCTTGACCCAGCAAAAGTTAGCGTCTAAGGGACGACGTCCATACATGCAGTAGAGGGGGCGCATGGGTCATCAACATCTATACAAGGGTGGCCTGCCAAGAAATCAGCTACCGCCTGACCTTTTGCAATGAGTGGCCTATACTCGAGAGAAAACGCAGTGAGCTTGATTGCCCATTTCATTAGTCGTCCTTGCAAAATAGGTCTATTCAATAAGTACCAGACAATGTCAATCTTGCACAAAATGTGGACCACATGTGGCATTAGATAATGTTCAAGTTTTGTACAAGCATAGAATAAGGATAAACAAAGCTTATCTATAGTGGTATATCTAGTTTCAGCTTCATTGAGCATTCGACTAAGGTAGAAAACTGCCCTTTCGGTTCCATCATCGGCATCATGTGCTAACAGAAAGCCGGTAGACAAATCTGCAGCCGAGATGTACAATTTCAACAGTTTTCCTAGCATGGGAGGCACCAACACATGAGGAGTTGCTAGGGCCTTTTTAATTTGGTCAAATGTCTCTTGCTATTCTGGGCCCCATATTAGCTCTTCTGACCCTTTAAGCCTAAGCAAATGTGAAAAAGCCCTCATTTTGCCAACTGAATTAGATATAAACCTCCTTAGGAAGTTGATATTCCCTAACATGCTTTGTAATTCCTTCTTTGTTCTGGGTGGTGCGGATTCCATTACTTCCCGGGCTTTGTTATGATTTATATCAATACCTTTCTTATATACCAAGAAACCAAGGAAGTTGCCAGTCGATACTCCGAACATGCACTTGGCTGGATTCATTTTAATATTATGAATCCTTATTATTTTTAGTGCTTGTTCAAGATCGGCTAAGTGATCCTTGGAGTCCTTAGACTTCACCACCACGTCATCAATGTAAACCTCAACAGTCTTGCCAATCAGATAATGGAAGATGTAGTTCATTGCCCTCTGATAAGTAGCACCAGCATTCTTCAAACCAAACGGCATAACTACCCACTCGTAAATGCCCAAGGCTTCTGGACACCTAAAAGCAGTCTTGTGAATGTCCTCCTCTGCTACTTCTATCTGATTATAGCCAGAGTATCCATCCATGAATGTCATCACACTATTAGCGGCTGCCGAATCGACTAGCATATCAACTACAGGCATGACGTATTCATCTTTGTGAGTGGCTAGATTTAGGTTCCTGTAATCAATACATACCTGAACCTTGTCATTCTTCTTCTTGACTGGCACAATGTTTGCCAACCATTCCACATACCTAGCCATTCTGATAAACCCGGCCTTCAACAACAGTTCAATCTTAGCTTTAATTTGAGGCATCAACTGAGGGCGATATCTTCTGGGCGGTTGTTTATGAGGTGTAAATCCCTCTTTAATTGGAAATCTATGATCTACTAAAGTACGTGCCAGTCCAGGAATCTCATGATAATCCCACGCGAAATAGTCTTTATACTGCATTAGAAGAGCCGTCATGCTATGTTTATCTTCCTCCTTCAGCGAGCCACTAATATGTGTTAGTCGAGGGACTTCCTCAGTACCCAAGTTGATATCTTCTAAGGGATCCTGAGACTCAAAACTAGGCATAGCCTTTCTTATGGGCTATTCAAGTTCTATCGGCAACTCAATGTCATCGACTGCTAGTGTTGGTTCTCTGTTGTAGTCCTCTACCTGTGATGCCACAGCTATCCTTGCTTCAGAACTTAGAGCAGTTAGCCGATGCCACAGATCACGTATGATTTGGGTCTCCTCAATCATCTAACTCTTCCAAGGTAAGCCGTGGTTCGACTAATTATTTTATTTTAAAACCTCGTGAAGTTAGATTGCAGTATTCCCAAGATCCTTTTTCGTACTGCTTCGCGACAACTATGGGAGCCACATAGGGTGAATATAAGACAACCTCCAAGTTCTTAACCCCTTCTTGGAATGGGTTATCATCGGCTGGGATAATTTCTATCGTGTCTCCTTCCCAGAAAATGAGCTTTTGATGCATGGTCGAAGAAAGGCATCGATTGGTGTGTATCCAGTCTCTGCCCAACAGAATGACATATGACAGCTTGCCAACTATTACAAAGAAGGCAGACCTGACCGTTTTAGGACCTACCGTGATTTCTGCTACTAAGATCCCCAAAGCTTCAGAGGCCTCTCCTATAAAGCTAGCCATTTTCATGTTTGTTGGGATGATATCCTCTCTAGTTTTATTGGGGCTTTTCAAAGTAAGCAGCGACATCACATTCAGCACAGCCCCATTATCGATGAACACTCGGTTGATGGCTTTGCCGTTAATGTAAGTCTTAACATATAGGGGTTTGAGGTGTTTAACCATCTCTTCTGTAGATGCACCAAATACAGTGCTTAAAGCGTCCCTAGCCGTGGTATCGGCTATAGTCACCCATTCAGTGTCTTCCACACACACATCACCTTTTAGACTATCCAGCGTAGAGCGATCGGCCCAGAACTCACATGGAATTAAGCTGACCATTTCAATAGTTGCCCAAATCTCATCGACTAAATCATGCTTAAATAAATCAAGGATGGAGTCTCCCACCTCGTCCAATTCGGTTGACGAGAAATTAATATCTTCCATCTCCTGGAGGCATATAGGAACCGGCTGAGGTTCTAATGCTTGGATCCTCTACGCGATCTGTGGATCCATCTCGGCTAGGGATTCCTTCAAGATGATAATCTCTCATCGGGGTTCCTCCGTTAGGTTGTCATCGGGTTGTATATTCAGCTCTGGTTGGTCCACAACTTCTTCTTCATGCAGCACTGTCTCTGAAGAGATTGAGCTGAATACCCGCTCGATAGCCTCAGCTACGTCAGACTCATTCCTGCTTATCGGTCGCCTTAGTGATGGATATCTTGTGCAACGTTTGCTTCATCTTACGCAAGGCTTTGGCATGTTGCATCCTTCTTTTCTGAGTTATGGATATGACACTCGGTGGTGCCTCTTTCTTTCAAGAAGCCTGATTGATGAACCACATTCCTTCCTCTATATTGTCGGTTGGCTTGATCATCTTTCGGGGTCTTAGCTGACCTTCATCACTCACTGTGATATGCAAGGAATAAATACCTTCTTTTACGTTGAACTCAGCCACCCTCTGTTTATCTATGGGGAGTGGTTCTTCATCTATCTGGGGCATGATCGGCTTCTCATCGAATGGTTTCCATGCTTGCCCCCAAGCCTGCGCCTGGGGTCTGCTGGGTACCTTTTGAATATTGAGTGTTGTTTGTGAGGTTCTCGAGCAATGTGCTTTGGTTCATAAGGGCGGCCACGAAAATTATTTTCAACTGGCTGCATGTCCGTGTCCTCATAGATGTCACGTAAGCTGCCTAGCCGATCAAACACAGAGGTCCTTGTGGCATCTTCTTTACCAGTGGGCTTCTTTGGGACCCATATATTTTTCATCGGCCATTTCCCCTTGACATCCTTTGATTGATCTGGCCTAGCAAAGGACACCATAGATATCGGCACTGCGGGAAAGGGTTCAGTATCAACAGATATTTCAGCTATGCTTTTATCAGCTAGCTTGAACCTCCCATTCTTGATGCCCTTTTGAATCGCCTTCCTGAAGACAACACAATTAGAAGTAGTGTGGCTATATGAGTTGTGCCATTTACAGTACTTCTTATCCTTGAGCTCTTCGGCAGGCGGGATCCTATGGCCATCAAGCAGCCGAATATGTTTATCTTTAAGCAGATGATCAAAGATCTGATCTTCCTTTGTAATGTCAAATGAGTAACCAACCCTGTCATGTTGAAGTCGTCTCATTGCCTTTCGTAGCTTTCAAAGCTAGGCAAGAATAAGCCTTACCCCTGACAATCTCGGCTACCATTGCGTCTGCCATGTAATCGGCTGACTCTGAGTCAGACTCGTCTGCCTCAATAATGGATACCAAATGGGAGCTTCGGTTCCGATTAGCTCTTTTTTCTCATTCTTCTAGATATACTGCTCTATTTGTCTAGCCTTCTTGGCTAACTGTCTTAAGTAAGATCATGATTGTCCTACTAATTTCTCTTTTAGCTGAGGATGAATGCTGTTGATTATCATATGGGCACATTCCGATTCAGGAAAGTGTACAATGCATTTCCCAACCTTCCTTCTAAATCTCTCGATATAATCGGTAGCCGACTCATCGACATGTTGCTTGAGATTCGTCAAATCGGTTACAATGACCAAGCAAATTCCCCAGAAAAAACTACAAACTAGTCAAAGGACAGCCTGCCTTATTCTTCTCCCGTTCGGGACCCCTATTGTATCTTTTCTAAAGTGGCATTCTCCCTTCTATCTATTAACAATGGAAAATTGCAAAATGATTGGTCATGTGGTACACTCGCTCTTAGTGATTGAGGTTGGGGCCAATAAAATCTATCATGGAAACAACACTCCATGTCAGCCCAGCTCTGTATAGAGTCGGGGGTCAAGGATGAGTACCAATCAAATGATGTTCCGGTTAGAGAAACGGGGAACAACTGTAGCTTGTGATACTCGTTCTGGCCAACCTCGCCATATTAGGCGGTAAATCTGTCGATGTGCTCAATGGTAGATTTACCGTCATCACCCGAGAAGGTGGCGAAATCAGGCATTTTGAAGCCTCTTGGCAATGGTGCTATCCGATCTACCCAATCGGGGTAGGGTTTTCTGTATACAGGCCTGTCCAAGGGTTTCAGTTGGATGCCAAAGTACTTCTTCATGGTATTTGTGATAGTTTCAAGGTTCATCAACTGTGAAGTCCCCTGTCGATTCTCAGCTGGAATCGGCTAGTAGGCGTTTTGAACTGGAGGTGTCCATTATGTACCTTATTGAGCAGGGTTTTGAAAGTTGTAGGTGTTCTGCCGGCCATTACCAATAAGTGGGGTATATCCCCATTGTTGTTGTTGGGCATAGCCACCAAAGCCTGCAACTTGAGCTCTTGGAACAACCGACGGAGCCTGAGGATAAGTGTTCAATGTCTGCTCTCCCCGAACATCAGTCGTTCTTGGAAAGTTTGTGCTTCCTGGATGGTATGGAATGGGTACCGCTGTGACTGCTGGAATGGTGTCCCGTTGTAGACAGCGCCACCAGATAGCCGAGCAGGGTCATAGCCAGGGGTCAACGGCTGCCAATTCGGCTGGCCAAAATTGGTTGCCTGCACCGTAGGGCCATTTGCAGGAGCGTACGGCATAAAAGGCGGCAACCCAAGGTGTCCGGATGCCTGAACTGGTCTCCGAGCCATATTGATCTATCCATACTGCAGACTAGCTTGGTCGAGTGACACAATTTGCCCCCCAGCGTTTGGCGGCAACCATACAGTTAACTGGTTACCAAGTGACTGAGCTTGTGCTCCTAGGTGTGCTATCGGTTGTACCTAAGTCGGTCCTGACTGATACACATTCGGCTGAGGAACAACACTTGGAGTCACAGTTGCATGTTACATAGCGCCACTCGTCAGAGGGATAGCAGAAAACATTCACGTGGATGCAGTCGGTTGGCTTCCAATTCCCTCGCCTGCTGAACCTCATTATGCACCATTGGCTTAACGATGCCAGCCAACTGTTTGGAAACCTGGTACATAATGTCATGGATGCCTAAGTCAATCTGATGTCTGATGAATGACATAGTCATGACAGTTAGACCTTTAGGTTGGCTAAGTTCACCCACGGCTTGGGTTGATGGAGGAAGTGGATGGGTATCAACCGATGTAGGCATACCCGAGGAAAGTGGTGGCTCATTGTTCCTTATGGGAGGATTCTGTTTAGGATGTGGACTGGACTCTGGGTTCATCTTCTTACCAGACCTTAGGCGCATACGCCCAGCGTGATCCTGACCTGGAGAATCAAACTTCGCTACCTATGGTCCCACTGGGCATGCCAAATTTGTTCCTGTCCGAAATATTTGCCGTTTTATCGACTGAAGAAATCGGATGACAAATTTATTTCTTAACTAAGCGATTTGGGCTGGAAGCGGAACTCTAACTTCCAGCACTGGGTTCTCCAACTACTCCAGAAAGCGTTAGGATGGTGATTGAGTAAACTAAGTGGTAAGAAATATAAACACAACTAGAGTGCAATAAAGGCGATAAAGATATAATGAAGATATGAAAAAAATCATTTTTTTGATTGATTGGATGTGTGTTTTTCTATACAAATGATCTTATATTTATACTACAAGAAATAAAACGTGATCCCCCTATGTTAGCCACTAAATTATCCACTAAATCCACTAGCCAACTATGAGAAAGTAGTTCCGATTTTTTCTCCTTGATTCCCTCTTGCACGATTAATGGCACTTCTTTCTAGATGTTGTTGGTTGTTACCGTTTCTTGGGGTCTACGATTCTCTTTGACTTGGTCTTCGAGACGTCTATATATGTGTGGGTCTTAATCGTTCCTCGGAATTGTGACTCGGCTAGGCTACTGTAATAGCCGATGAAGTTTTTTTAGCCGAAGACTAGGACTAGTAGATTTGGCTACGAGTCAATTCGGTTATCGATTTAGCATTATGTCGCCTGCTCATTTTGATGTTTACACTTTCGGCTGCCACTTGATTCGGCTACACACTTAAAGGTATTTTTTGAGTGTTAACACGAGACAAACTTTAGAAGCATAAATCTGAAGTCTAGCCTTGGCAAGCCACACTTCTAACACATATATGTATGTTGGAATTTGCTTACGCATGTAATATGCCAAACTTTTAAAAAATTGCGAAGTTGGATGCGAAGTTTTGTTGATTCGCGTATGTTTAAAGTTGGTCATGAGGTGAATATATTTTCAAAAAAATAATAAAAATTTGGCTTCTCTCTAATCTTAGGGATGCTAACTCCTATGTGCTTCTAAAGTTTGCGAGTTTTGCAAATTCTCCAAGGACAGTACCAAGATTTTTTCAGATTTTTAAAAGCTATGCCTCCGTTTTATTTTACTTGGTCATTATATTCAAAATAGATACTTTTTTACTTATTCGATTTAGTAAATCAAGAGAATTTTTTTATTTTCTTCTAATACTACCTTGATTATTAAATAACTACACAAAATATTAGCTGTCAAATTTAAATTTCTAAAGCATAATTAATAAAATTAATTTAACAAAATAAAACCCCATAATAGATACCTTTTTAAGAAAAGTGTCAAGTCAACATGTACCCAATAAAATAAAACGGACGAGTTTATATATTGTTTTATCTTTTGTCAACATTTAGTGTTTAATATCAAAGCGACATACTCATTTCGTGGAAATGAAGAATTGAATTATACAACTTTTCTCCTCCACCTATAGAACCAAATTGAATAACAAAGTTAACTTTGACCGCAATTTCCAATTTTAGTTAATATTGTAAATTTTTAGATCTTGATCAAATTCGGAAAGTGGGACTTTAATATTTTTGGGCAATAGGACAAATTCAGCCTTAGTCCTAATGCGAAATAATATTTAAATAATTAAATATATAAAAACAAATTATTTACAAGGTCAATGATCATTTCTTTCAAGTGCTTCCTTCGAGAGAAATGATAATTTTAAATATTTTAAGAAAATGTATGTTAACATTGTCTTTTTTTTCTATCTCGGATTAAATATTTCTTTCGTCCAGAATTAAATATTTTGCCACTAAATTAAGAATCAGCCTTAACGTGCTCCAACTTGCTCGCCCTCTTTATAATTAAACCCATACTTTAGGTAGAGTAGCATTTTTTTCTTGTGAAAACTATTAATAGTAAAACATATTAAAAGCTTATAACTATGGTTACGAACGTTGCATCTCGAGCAACAATGTTTGACATATGAACATGGTGTTAAAGCTAGTTAATGAATAAAACTAGCCAAGTTGGTGTGAATGAGAAATGGAAGGCAACCTTTCCGAACAGTCACCAACCTATTCCGAAGAGGCACTTTCAAGGCTATATAAACTAAGGCAATGCCTCATTTTAAAGATACTAAAAACCAAAAATTTCTGCATCTGAAATTCTATATTCTTTTTCACAAATAAAACTATCGAGTCTAACTGTGTTTCGTTGCCAACTTTGAGTTCGTCGAAGTCGAAGGCGTTTGACGTACCGCTACTCCCGCGATGTATATCCGTTTTATCCCGGGAGGAAGTAATCCATAACCTCGGGTACAAAGTGAGGGGATTAAATTCCTTAAGGACACACAAGAATTCTCGTGGTCTCGGATATTTTCTTACTTCGTATTATTTTTCCAGTTTCTGTTTTTTCTGGTTTTTTGTCTTTCCGTTTGGTTTCTGTTTTTCCTGATTTTTGAACACATGCACAACAACAAGCTTAAGGAATTTAAACATTATTTCTGTGTTCATTTGTTCTTGTTTAACAATTACAGAACATTGTCGGAAGAAAAAAAAAGGTGTATGTTTGTTGTTTCGATGTAACGAACTTGTATGTTGTTTGGAGACTAAAATCTTCGGATTTTCTACTCCGGTTGAGATTAAAGTTTCCATAACTTTCTACTCCGTTGGGTACTTGATTTGAAGATATAAAAACTTCATCAAGTATACAACATACAATTTACTGGGAAAAAAAAAGTGTATGTTTGTTGTTTCGATGTAACGAACTTGTATGTTGTTTGGAGACTAAAATCTTCGGATTTTCTACTCCGGTTGAGATTAAAGTTTCCATAACTTTCTACTCCGTTGGGTACTTGATTTGAAGATATAAAAACTTCATCAAGTATACAACATACAATTTACTGGGAAAAAAAAAAGGAAAAAAAAAAGGTGTTTGTTGTTTCGGTGTAACGAACTTATATGTTGTTTGGAGACTAAAATCTTCGGATTTTCTACTCCGGTTGAGATTAAAGTTTTCATAACTTTCTACTCATTTGGGTACTTGATTTGAAGATATAAAAACTTCATCAAGTATACAACATACAATTTACTGCATTTCGTTTCAAGTATTTTAAATCTGTTTGTGTAACCTTGATTCGGTTTGAAGAAATAAAATCTTCACCGTTGTGTATTATAATTGTTGCTGTCAAAACTGATTCAGTTCGATAATTTATGGCATTCACGTTTAGGACATGTCAATTATAGAACCTTGCGAAAAATGATTAGTTTGGAAGTATTGCCTAAGTTTGAATGCAATCAATCAAAATGTCAAATATGTGTTGAGTCTAAGTATGTTAAACATCCTTATAAGTCAGTTGAAAGGAATTCAAGTCCTTTAGACTTAATCCATACAGATATTTGTGACATGAAGTCAATCCCATCTCGTGGTGGGAAGAAGTATTTCATAACTTTTATTGACGATAGTACGCGGTATTGCTACGTTTGTTTACTTAATAGTAAAGATGAAGCAATTGAAGCATTCGGGCAATACAAAAGTGAAGTTGAGACTCAACTTAACAAAAAGATTAAAATGATAAGGAGTGATAGGGGCGGTGAATATGAATCTCCTTTTGAACAAATATGTTTGGAATATGGCATTATTCATCAAACAATCGCCTTACTCGCCACAATCAAACGGAATTGCGGAAAGGAAAAATAGAACCCCGAAAGAAATGATGAATGCCACATTAATAAGTTCGATTTACCCCGAACTTGTGGGGGAAGCCATTCTAACAACACTAGCCGAATACTCAATCGAGTGCCCCATAGCAAAACAAAATCTATTCCATACGAAAAGTGGAAAGGAAGGAAGCCCAATTTGGGATACTTCAAAGTGTGGGGGTGTTTGGCCAAGGTGAAAATTCCTAAACCCAAAAGGGTAAAAATAGGACCTAAAACCATTGATTGTGTTTTCATAGGATATGCCACAAATAGTAAGGCATATCGATTTCTGGTTCACAAATCGAAAAATCCCGACATTCAGGTAAATACGGTAATTGAATCAGATAATGCTGACTTCTTTGAAACCATATATCCGTATAAAAAGGAATGTGAGTCGTCTAGCAAAGAATCTAAATGACCTCGGGAAGAAACAAAGGAAAATATTCCTGATGAGGAAAAACCGAGACGCAGCAAACGTCAAAGGACGTCTACTTCATTTGGACCAGAATTTCTAACATTTTTGTTGGAGAATGAGCCTCGAACCTTCAACGAAGCTATGTCTTCATCGGAAGCTCAATTTTGGAAAGAGGCAATCAATAGTGAGATAGAATCCATCTTAAACAACCATACTTGGGAATTGGTTGACATTCCTCCAGGGAATAAACCTTTAGGTTCCAAATGGATTTTCAAGCAGAAAATGAAAGCTGATGGTACTGTTGATAAATATAAGGCAAGACTAGTTGTTAAAGGGTTTAGACAACGAGAAGGTCTTGATTACTTTGATACATACTCGCCGGTAATGAGGATTACATCTATTCGGGTGTTAGTAGCGTTAGCCGCCGTGTACGGTCTTGAAATCCATCAAATGGATGTGAAAACAAATTCTTAAATGGAGAGTTAGAGGAAGAAATTTACATGGAACAACCCGAGGGGTTTGTAGTTCCAGGGAAAGAGAAGAAGGTGTGTCGACTTGTTAAGTCTCTTTACGGACTAAAACAAGCACCCAAACGTTGGCATGCAAAATTTGACCATACAATGTCTTTGTCAAATGGATTCAAGATAAATGAGTGTGATAAATGTGTCTACATTAAGAACACTCCAAACCACGTAGTCATTGTTTGTTTGTACGTGGATGATATGTTGATAATGAGTAACGACATTGCTAACATAAATGCTACTAAGCGCATGCTTGCTAGTAAGTTTGATATGAAAGACTTAGGAGTTGCCGATTTAATTCTGGGAATTAAAATCCATTAGACTCCTCAAGGTCTAGCATTATCTCAATCTCATTATATTGAAACGGTACTTAAAAAGTTCAAGTATTTGGACTTTAAAGTTGCAAAGACGCCAATTGATATGAACCTTGCTCTTGCAAAGAATAAAGGTGAAAGTCATTCTCAATTGGATTATGCCGAGTGTTGGGAAGTTTGATGTATATCATGAATCGTACGCGACCTCGATATTGCATGTGCTATAAGTAAACTAAGTCGCTACACTAGTAATCCCGACCAAAAACATTGGTGGCAATGAAACGAGTTTTGGGGTATTTAAAACATACTCAAAACTTTGCTTTGCATTATAACAGTATCCTGCAGCTTATTGAAGGATACAAGTGATGCAAATTGGATCACCGGTTCAATCGAAACTAAATCCACAAGTGGATATGTTTTTACCATAGGTGGAGGAGCAAAGTGTCTTGGAAGTCATCCAAACAGACATGTATCGCCCGCTCTACAATGGAATCTCGAGTTCATAGCTTTAGACAAAGCCGGTGAAGAAGTTTGAATGGCTTCGGAATTTCTTAGAAGATATTCCATTTTGGCCCAAACCGTTGGCTCCTATATGCATACATTGCGATAGCCAAGCGGCAATAGGAAGAGCCGGGAGCCTTATGTACAACGGAAAGTCTCGTCACATACGACGAAGACATAATACCGTTAGACAACTACTCTCTAGTAGAATTATCACAATTGACTATGTTAAGTCAAGAGATAATGTGTCGGATCCACTAACTAAAGGCCTAACTAGAGAGGTAGTTGAAAGATCATCAAGGGGAATGGGACTATGGCCGAGGACAAGTCATCGTGACGGTAACTCTACCTAGAAGACTGGAGATCCCAAGATCTAGGTTCAAAGAGATCAAACAAAGTCATTAATGACGGTTCAACATTGTCACAATAACTCTTTGGTCCATTCTCGTGATGAGACAATGTTCAATACCAGGATAAAGCATTGCGGCTTTTTAATGGTTCCTAAGTTTGGTACGGGGTATATCAAATAGTGTATCTACGGGATGACACATTTAGGAATCACCTATGTAAGTGTGAAGTGTAAGCCGCTTCAAGGAGAATTATGTAAGGCCAATTCTCTATGCACTTATGAACCAGGCAGTGTTCATGGCTGAAACGAACAAAACAATGAGAACCAAAGACGGTTAAAGGGTTAATTGTGTGACATGTGGTTGTCTAGGTATACACCAAAGCTCGACGGTTCAAGGATATCACATCTACCGATTGACCGAGTATATCCGACATATGTTCACTACGGAAAGTTCAAAGAGAAATCTACTTATCCGGATGCGATTAATCCTTGCTTACGAATCACACAGCTTTTTGTCATGCATGTTTTTCATCATATAGCCATTCCCCATTCATGTGGGGGATTGTTAAAGCTAGTTAATGAATAAAACTAGCCAAGTTGGTGTGAATGAGAAATGGAAGGCAACCTTTCCAAACAAATACCAACCTATTCCGAAGAGGCACCTTCAAGGCTATATAAACTAAGGCAATGCCTCATTTTAAAGATACTAAAAACCAAAAATTTCTGCATCCGAAATTCTCGCATTCTTTTTCACAAATAAAACTATCGAGTCTTACCGTGTTTCGTTGCCAACTTTGAGTTCGTCGAAGTCGAAGGCGTTTGACGTACCGCTACTCCCCGCGACAGTATATCCGTTTTATCCCGGGAGGAAGTAATCCATAACCTCGGGTACAGTGAGGGGATTAAATTCCTTAAGGACACACAAAGTGAATTCGTGGTCTCGGATATTTTCTTACTTCGTATTATTTTTCCGCTTCGTTTTTTCTGGTTTTTTGTCTTTCCGTTTGGTTTCTGTTTTTCCTGATTTTTGAACACAGGCACAACAACACATGGATCATAATAATTAGTTTTTTTGAATAATGAGAATAAAGTTTTACTCCGAGGCGGATCTAAAATTTTAAGTTTATGGGTCTCAACGATCTCAAGGAGGCTAGCAAAGTTTAAGCAGATTCAATTCCAGTCGTTGGATCAAGAAACTACTTTGTACTCGGTTCTCAACAATTTTTTATATATAAATATATTTAGTAATAGACTTCTCATATAACATAGGATCTGCGCAAAAAATATTGGATTCCCGAAAACCCATCCGATACCCTAGATCTGCCCCTGGTTTTACTGTGATTCTGTGAAATAAGTGTGAACAAATGTGTTTGCAACGTGAAATACTTATAAGGATATTTTACTAATCAAAGAAAAATTGTCCACCAATTTTGAGAGACAATAATAATTATTGTGGACTATGACTAGGAAAAGGGGAAAATGGACAATCAAAGAAAAAAAAGCAATTTGAATTATGATTATTAATAGGTGGCTCTTGGACTTGATTTTGCTATAGTTTTTGGGAAATCGTTATTGAGAAATTCCACCTAATTAAATTTAGAGGAAAAACAGTATTCTAAATTTAGAGTGAAGATAATATTCCCTTTCAACTTCATATAAAAAATAAAACGATTTACTCAGTTTTAGACTGCAAATGTTTTTCTTTTACTATTTTAAATTCATTTTACACTTCAAGCCTAAATTAGGACTTATAAAAAGATAAATAATAATTCAAGTTATAAATTGATACTTACAATTGTACTAACTTATTACCTTAAAAACATATACATTATAATCTTCTTATAAAAAATCTAAAATTCATGATAAAGTGAAGTCTTTGTGTAAGATGCTTAATTGATTTTCAATATGTATACCATTACGGTTCGGTTTGATTTGATTTTTCCTTAAAAATTTGAATATTAAAACTAAATTAAACCAATTAAATCGATTTTCATATTGGTTCACTTTTTTAGTTTTCCATGAACACCGAGATAGGACGGTAGAAATATTCACTATCCAATGTTGTGTAAGATGCTTAATTAAAAGGGGGGGGGGGGATTAATTTTCCTTTTAAGGAGCAATATTTAAAAGTCAAAATTAGATACTCCTATAAATAGTGAGAATTAGAAATTGTAACTTCCTTCTAGTTTCTTGCATCATGTGGAGTTAAATTAAGCTGTTTGGATGTAGAAGGCATTAATATTACCATTAATGCCACGGTCAACTGTTGTTTGCCACTTCGATTGACAGTTTCCATAAATACGTGCCCATTTACAGCAACCTATGCAATTTGTGAGTTGGTAGTTCGATTAATCTATGGAATTATAACTTAGTTCCTCAACAAAGTAATCTCATCAAGTTTATATTAGGACCACAAAATAATATTGAAGAAAATCACTCTAGAAATTTGTCTGCATTGGGTGTATATCCTGAACAAATGTGAAGTATGTTTGTTTATACACTTAATCATAATTAATTGATTATATTTATCTGTATTGGGTGTATATCCTGAACAAATATGAAGTATGTTTGTTTATACACTTAATCATGATTAATTGATTATATTTCTGTCGCATTAGATTACTTAATAATAATACGTTAACATGGATTGATGCAAACATCTATGTGAATGACTTTCTATATACGTGCATTTACACGTAGTTAAATCATTAAAAAAGATTGTGTTATGTCAAGACAATGAATTTGTAAGTATATATAACATCTACAAAAATTAAACAAAATGAAAATGAGATGCACTTCTAGCACATGATGTAGCATGAAGTTAGAAGTCTAATTTTTAATATTAATTACCACATCACAAAAGTTTATGGTGAAATATTAATGATGTATGATTGTGGATGTATATCTGGTAACATTTACAGATGGTTAAAAATACATTAAACTATCGCTTTTTCGCGAATTTCACATCCTAACTGTCATTTATTCCCTTTTTCTACTTAAATCATCACCATTTATGTATTAAAACATACCTCAATTATCAGTTGTTCTTTTTTTCTGGCTGAACTATATTTTTCTATCATTATATTTGTAATATTCTAGTATCTCCTTAATTAGTTCACATAATTTTAGGGTACTTAGAATTGGTTATTCTTCTATGTATATATTGCATATGATATCAATGGAAAAAAAAGTAATGAGTAACTTAGACCACTTCTTTTATGATAGAAGTATACAGGTTAATTACTTGTCCATAGGGATGTCAACGGGGCGGGGGGCGGGGGCGGGGGCGGGGGCGGGGGCGGGGGCGGGGGCGGGGGCGGGGGCGGGGAAGAGTACCACATACCCGTACCCGCCACCTAAAACCCACCCCCACACCCGCCCACCACCCATCACGGGTAGTAATTCTTCCACCCGTACCCGTCTGGCGGGTATAAGATTACACCTGCCCGCGCCCCACTTACCCGGCGGGTACCCATTACCCGCCTCACCACCCGTTGGGTACCCGCATACCCGTCTACCCGCCTCACCTACCCACCTAAAATATTCAACTAATAAATGTTCTACACTTCTACACCACTTGTATCAATAAAATTAACAAAGCTCAAATCCTGCATCAGTAAGTTAACTCTTCAACATTTGATTAAAACGCTCTACATTGATTTACCTGAATAATACAAAGACCTGAAGAAATAGGATTTGAAAATAATGAAAAATAATTAATAAGAATTGAAAAGTGAAGACTAAACAAAGAATGATAAAAATATGAAGAAATAAAGATGGGTTTTACCTTGAATAGAAAGAGATGAAGATTGTATCAAGGATTCATTGCAGCCGTTAGGAATGGGGGATTTAGGGTTGGCTTTTGAGTTTCTTCCTGGGATTTCGCAAGATGGGTTACACGTGTACGGTGTATGTGAGAAACTGAGAATGTTTATTTATTTTTACTTTTTTTCACTTTTAAACCATATTTGGACTTTGGGCTAAGGAAACAAGTAGTAAGCTCATTATTTAGGCGGTGTGGGTACGGGCGGTGCGGGTACGATGTGGGTAGCGGGTGTGGTGCGGGTCTTATATGAAATCCACCCCCGCCCCACTACCCATGGCGGGTAGCACTTTTGATACCCATACCCGCCCCACCGCCACCAAACCATCCACATACCCGACCCAACTGAAGTAGGTGCGGGGCGGTACTCGCATTTATCCGCCCCACTGACATCCCTACTTGTACACCCTTAGATAATTTAGACAATTTTTTGAAAGAGCACAAAAATATTTAAGAAAAAATATATAAATAATAACATACTCAAAAGTTCAGGAAAAAAAATCATTGAGCCTCACCTTGCTTTTTGGATGAATATAATGATGATCCCGTGGAGATGGATCTTCCTGCATGCCTTTATTGAGTTTGACATCTATATATCTGTTGTCGCTCCGAATTCTGTTCTCTGCATTTTTATCGGCTGACCGTATCAGGAGACAAATTGATTCCTTAACTTAAGCGATTTGGGCTGGAAACGGAACTCTATTTCCAGCAATGGGTTCCCCAACTACTCCAGAAAGTGTTAGAACGGTGGTATGAGTAAACTAAGAGGTAATAAATATGAATCCAGCTGAGTACAGTAAAGTAAAGGATAAAGATAGATAAAAATTGAGTTGTTTGATTGATGGTTGTGTCTGTATATATAAAGAATTGTCCTATTTATATTACAAAAAAGGAAAAAAAATGTACAACGTGATCTCCCCCCCCCCCCCCATGTCAGCCATCAAGTAACCCACTAACTTCAATGGCTGGCTATGGGTGAGGTAGTGCCGATTTTCTCGCCCTCTACTCCTCTTACTCGGATAATGGCCCTTTCTTTTAGCTGTTGTTGGCCATTACCGCTTTTAGAGGTCCGAAAACCCTTTTGACTTGGTCGTTGAGGCGTCTGCATCTGAGTGGGCCCCAGTCGTACCTCTAACTAACAACTCGGCTAAGATGCCTTAGTAGCCGATGAAGTTCTTGTAGTCGAGGGCTAGGAATAAATTCGGCTATGGAACAGTTCGGTTGTCACTAAATTCGGCTAAACACTTAAATTACTTTTTAGTGTTAACAATTGTCCCCTTACATTAACTCGAGTGTGAATGTTGAGTTGATGTATCCGAAAGTAGCCATCATTTCAGTCTGACAGCCACGCATGTCACTTCAATCGTCTCATCTCCAGTGCATGAAATGATGATCACTTCTTGAAATGTGTTTCCCCTTTAACCTAGGCGTCTCCATTACCACGAATTGGCTCTGATGATTTTTGGCCTTGCTTTTGAAAATAATAAATTAATCTCAGTCGCACCTCTGAAGCTTATTTAAGGAAAGGTATCTCCATATAGGTTTCTCACCTAATCTTTGGCCATTTTCTTAGTCGGAAACCATGGCTTCATCTTTTTTATCTTGAAGATCAGGAAAAACTCATTCTAGTCAATAGTGACCTGACCCCTGCCTTGGCCTTCATCGATGAATAGTTGGTTCTCCACATAGGTTTTTCAGCCCGATAAACAATGACTTTCTTTCTACTTGTGACTAGTTCATCGACGGCCGTTGTTCGGCTAACCTTCGTACTTGGCCGACTAAGGTCGCTCATTATTTGGGTTGATTGGACCGAGTAAAGTTTGTCACAGAAGCCAAATGGAGGCGCATAGGTCCTTTTGATGCCGCCGCACTATCGAAATTTGATCTCTGTTGTAACGCCGGCCTCGAGTATGTGCGGCACCTCTGTTTTTGTGCTTGGTTTACTTGGATGTGGGAATTCATATCCCACCCTTTAACTTCAGCATTGCTCTCAACATTCTTGAGCAAATTTAGAATAAATCCCGCAGATTTGATGGGCCATTGTCTTTTACCACTTGGGATGGCGTTCTTCACCTGAGCAGTGCGACCAACCTTACGACACATGCGTGTGAAAGAAATGGTTTTCTCTGTATTTTGTGACCGGACAGCCGGTCTGTGGCTGTCATTTAGCCATACATCTCCCATCGGAGGGAATTAGTTATTTTGTGTGACCTGACAGCCGGTTTGTGGCTGTCGTCTATTCATGCATTCCCCAAATCGAATTATAGTATTTTTTTAGATACTTTCCATTTACATTCCTGTCCATTTCTTCATCGTATTAGTCAATATGCATTGCTGGCGATCTGTTGGCTTACTACGAAAGGTCCTTCTCAATTTGGTGACCATATGCCGAATTTACTATCTTTCATCCTTGTCGGCAAAACGGTTTTCCAAACTAAGTCTCCTTCGGCAAACCTCTTAGGCTTAACATGTTTGTTGTATGCTTTAGCCATTTTACATTTACCGACTTGGATTTTCTCTAGGGCCATCAGTCGATCTTCATCTAGCTGGTCTAACTCTATTAGCATGGCCTGTTGATACTCCTCTAAACTTAGAGAGTTCTGCTTGGCCACCCGTAAGGATTTGACATTAATTTCCAACGGCAACACTGTATCTTGGCCATAGGTTAGCCGATAAAGTGTCATCCCGGTAGCTATAGATTTAGAATTCCTGATCGCCCAAACAACTTCATCTAGAGTGAGATGCCACATTCTTGGTTTATCCTCTACGTTTTTACTAATTGTGTTCACAATAATTTTGTTGGATGTCTCGGCTTTCCCATTCGCCTGTGCGTAATAAGGCGAAGATGTGATCATCTTGATACCGAACTTCTCATCAAAGGTTGTCACCTTAGAACCAGTGAAAATCATCCATTGATCGATGGTAATCGGCTCAGGAATACCATATTTGTATATGATCTGGTGTTGAATAAACTGAATGACATCTGTCTGATGAACCCTCTTCATCAGCTAAGCCTCCACTCATTTAGTGAAGTAATCGGTAGCCACGATAATGAAATTATGGCCTTTAGCCAATTGTGGGTGAATCTTGCTGATGAGGTCCATAGCCCATCATCTGAAGGGCCAAGGTTTTACGACTTGGTGCAGCAGCTCGGTTGGTACCTGTTGGATTGGTCCATGTTTGTGACATTCTCCGCATCATTTTTGCATACTGGAAGCAGTCAGTTGTGATAGTAGGCCAATAATAGCCATGGCAGTAAATCAACCACTTCATAGTTGGCCCCGCTCTATGTGATCCACATACTTCTTCATGGACCTCTCCCATGACCCTCAAGGCCTCTGTTTTGGCAATGCACTTGAGTAGTACTCCATTCACGCTCCTTTTATGGAGGTCATCGTCAATGAGCACGTATTTCAAGGCTCTTCTTTTAGCCTTGAGGTCCTTGCAACTGGAGGGATCTTTTAGGTAGTCAATTAATAACTGCCTCCATGAGTCGATTTGATCAACGGCTAACATTTCGGCTGGTAATTCATCGTGCTCTAGGGTGAGTAGAGACTTCCTAAAACCTGAAGCTTCTTGTGCTAAATCGTTAGCCTCAACATTCATGCCTTTGGGAACATAACTTAACGTGGATGATGCGAACCCACTAAGCAACCTACTAGCCATCCTATGACGGGCCAGCAAATTTAGGTCTTTGCAGTCATATTCCCTGGCCAGCTGTTTGATCACCAGCTGAGAGTCTCCTCGGATCTCGATGCACCTCGCCTTCATAGAAACTAGGAATTTGAGTCCCACGATGAGAGCCTCGTATTCGCCTTTGTTGTTTGTCAATTCAGGATCTAGTCGATAAGAGAACCTCTATGTTTTAACTCTCGAATTTGTTATCGTGACTCCGGCTCCAACTCTTTTCTGAGTTCTCGACTCGTCAAAGGTTAGTACCCACGGCGCGACGTCTATACATACAGTAGGAGGGGCACATGGATCCTCCATGTCTACACAAGTGTGTTCTGCCAAGAAATCGACTACTGATTGACCTTTGACGGCCCTGAGTAGCCTATACTCGGGAGAAAATGTGGTAAGCTTGATGGCCCATTTCATTAATCGACCTTTCAAGGCAGGTCTATTCAGTAAGTACCGGATATAATCAACTTTGCACAAAACATATATAACGTGAGACATTAGATAATATTCGAGTTTTGTGCAAGCATAGAACTAAGACAGACAAAGCTTCTCCAAATGAGTATATCTAGTTTCAGCATCGTTGAGCATTCAGCTAAGATAATAAACCGATCTTTCAGTTCCATCATCTCCCTCCTGTGCTAGCAAACAGCCGATAGATAATTCTGCAGCCAAAATATATAATTTCTACGGCTTCCCTGGCACGGGAGGCACTAGTATGGGGGAAGTAGCTAAGGCCTTTTTAATTTGATCAAAGGCCTCTTGTTGTTCTGGACCCCATACTAGCTCTTCTGACTCTTTAAGTCTGAGCAAATGTGAGAAAGCCTTCATCTTGCCAGCCGAGTTAGATATGAACCTCCTTAAGAAATTGATCGTTCTCAATAAGCTTTGTAACTCCTTCTTTGTCTTGGGTGGTGCAGATCTCATTACTGCCTTTGTCACGATCTATCTCGATGCCTTTCTTGTGTACCAAAAAGCCAAGGAAGTTGCCAGCCGATACTCCGAACATGCACTTGGCTGGATTCATTTTGAGATTATGAATCCTCATTATTTTTAATGCTTGTTCAAGATCGGCTAAATGATCCCTAAAGTCCTTAGACTTCACTACTACATCATCGATGTAAACCTCCATAGTCTTGCCGATCAAGTCATGGAAGATGGTGTTCATTGCCCTTTGATAAGTAGCACCAACATTCTTCAGACCAAACGACACTACCCACTCGTAAATGCCCAACGCTCCTGAATATCTGAATGCGGTTTTGTAAATGTCATCATCGGCTACCGATATCTGATTATATCCAGAGTATCCATCCATGAAGGTCAATACACCATTAGCGGCTGCTGAGTCAACTAACATGTCGGCTATTGGCATGACGTACTCATCTTTAGGAGTGGCTAGATTTAGGTTCATGTAATCAATACATACCCGAACCTTGCCATTCTTCTTCTTGACTAGTACGACGTTTGCCAACCATTCCACATACTTAGCCGTTATGATAAACCCGGCTTTCAGCAGTCGTTCGATCTCGACTTTGATTTGAGGCATTAGCTGAGGGTGATACCTTCTAGGCGGTTGTTTTTGGGGTTTGAAACCCTCCTTGATTGGCAATCTATGATCTACCAAAGTACGTGCCAGCCCAGGCATCTCATGATAATCCCGTACGAAGTAGTCTTTATACTGCAGTAGAAGGGCTGTTATTCCTTATTTGTCTTCTTCCTTCAGTAAACCACTAATATGTGTTAGTCGGGGGATTTCTTCAGTTTCCAAGTTGATATCTTCCAACGGATCCTGACACTCAAAACTAGGCATAGCCCTTCTTATGGGCGATTCAAGTTCCATCGACAGCTCAACTTAATCGGCTGCAAGCGTTGGTTCGTTATCGTGGTTCCCCATCTGCGATGCCTCAGCTATCCTTGACTTAGAACTTAGAGCGGTCAGCCGATCCCACAGGTCACGTATGATTTGGGTTTCCTCAACCATTTAAATCCTCCAAGGTAAGTCGTGGTTCGGCTAATTTTTTTATTTCAAACTCTCACGAGGTAAGATTACAGGATTCCCAAGATCATTCTTCATACTACTCCGTGATGGCTATGGGAGCCACATAGGGTGAATAGAGGATAGCCTATACGTTCTGAACCCCTAGTCGGAACGACTTATCATCAGCTGGGACGATTTCTATCTTGTCTCCTTCCCAAAAGATGAGCTTTTGATGCATGGTAAAAGGAAGGCATCGACTGGTGTGAATCCAGTCCCTGCCCAGCAGAATGGTGTAGGACGGCTTGCCATCTATTACAAAGAAGGCAGACCTAACCGTCTTAGGACCTATGGTGATTTCTGCTACTAGAATCTCTAATGCTTCAGAGGCTTCTCCCATAAAGCTAGCCATTTTCATGTTAGTTGGGATAAGATCCTCCTTTGCTTCAGAGGCTTCTCCTGTTGGCCCAACACTGGAAACAGGGGCTGGAACGGAAACTGGGGAAGTGGGCTGGACAACTGGAACAGTACCAAGATCTGTACTGGGCCGTGTGTTTGGCCCACTGGGCAGACGCGACGGAACAACAGGGCCAACGGCCAGTGGGCCTGCTAGCAGATTTTGGGTGCGGGACAAGTCCGATAAATGATGGATAATATATGGTGAGACCTCGTCATCTAAATTATTATACGAACTAGGCCCGGGACTACTCACTTTAGGAAACGGAAATTGGGTTTCATCAAATAAAGCATGGCGACTAATTATAATTTATTAGACGATAAATCAAAACACGTGTAACCACGATGATTAGACGGATAACCCAAAAATATACACAGGGTAGAACGAGCTTGAAGTTTGTTAATTGTAGTTGACGGAAATAGCGGATAGCATAAACACCCAAAGACCCTAAGATGTGAATACGAATGAGTCTTATTCTAGAGAATTGTAAGTGGAGATACATATGCCAACCCTTTGGTAGGAAGTATGTTAAGGAGGTAAGTAGCCATTTGTAGAGCATGATGCCAAAAGGAAAGGGGTACAGAAGCATGGGCTAATAAAGTGCGGACAATATTATTAATGGTACGGATTTTTTGTTCGACTTTCCCATTTTGTGAGGACAAGAGAAATGAAAAACTATGCCATTAGCATCACAAAATTTCCGAAACAACCCATTATCATATTCCTTGCCATCATCACAATGAATATTTTTTATGTCCCGTTCGAATTGTGTAGAGATGAATGCTCTAAATTTTAAAAGGTGGAAAATACTTGAGATTTTTTCGCTAACGGAAAAGTCCATAAAAATTAGAATAATCATCCAAAAATATAACATAATAACGATGGACCAAAGAACTGAGAACGGGAGATGTCCATAAATCGCTGTGAATAAGGTCAAAATGCATCAAAGTATGAGAAGTAGAGGCTACAAACGGTAATCTAACATATTTTTCTAATGGACAAGAATGACAAATTGGAGTACCACGTGTATCCATACAAGAAATAAAATTATTTTTAAGTAAAGAAGACAAAATGGACGACCCCGGATGACCTAGACGTGCATGGCATAAGGAAGGAGCAAGAGCAGCAAAGGTGGATGGCAAGGCATGGCTCGTGGAAGTGGCGGTGATTGGATAAAGCTCCCTTGCACTATTGCATCTCATTAGAGGTATCTCCGTCTTGAAATCCTTCACAGAAAATTCAAAAATGATCAAAATTAACAGACACCCCATTATCAATGGTAAATTTTCGGACTAATACTAAATTTTTAATTAAGCGTGAGGCATGAAAAACATTTTTCAAGGCAAGAGGTGGATGTGGGGAAGATAAATTGGTGTGACCATAAACACGAATTGGAATTGACTTACCATCACCAACAATAATACCACAATTTTTGCTCAAATTGAAATAAGACGAGAGGGTACCTGGGTCGGATGTCATATGAGTAGTGGCTCCAGTGTACATGTACCAATTTGCATATGGGGGATTCAATCCAAGTGAGTGCATTGCGGCTTCAATATTTGTATGAGTGGGGCCCGCAGCATGGTGGCCCCTGTGGACGCCGAGGCCCAAGCGCACCCGCTTGCTGCCCCGGCCCAGAATTATGTCTCGGGTACCCCTGTTGGACCAAAAAACTGGGCCTGTTGGTGTTGGAAATTGGGCCTAGTTCTCTGGGTAGGCAGTTGGCGGGTAGTAAGGGTTGTTGGGCCTAGGGTCACTGGCCCAGTTCCACGGCCATGGACCACAGGGCTGTGGCCAGTAGGCTTGCGGCCCATTGCCACCGATCTGGTTACTACCCCCGTTATTGCCATTGATTTCCACGACGGTTTTTACCATTATTGTTGCGATTCTGGCCCTTTTTGCCACCACCATTGTTGCGATTTTGGCCAGAATTGATGGAAAATAAGGGAGAATAGTCGGACGCGGTCATCATTACTACAGAAGGAGCCCCAGTGGCCGTCTTCTTAGCCAAGCCGGCTTCTTCAGGCGTGAGCATGGAACGAGCCTGATAGAACTGTGGAAGAGGATTGCTCTGACAAAGAAGCGTACCAACGCCACTAGATGCCTCAGATAGGCCTGCAATCATTTAAAGGACAAGACGATCATTGGTAACGGGCGCACCAACATTGCGGAGTTGGTCTGCCAATTCTTTCAACCGTTTGCAGTAAGCTGAAACGTTAGGAAAGTCTTCCATGTTGACGTGGGAGAATTCCTGCTCAAGGGTAACAACACGAGAATTCTGATTATCTTGGAATATATCACGTACCCTATTCCAAGTATCCATCTCCGTAGCGTCTGGTTCGATAATCGTCTGTAAAAGGTCTGTAGAGATAGTGGAGTAAATCCACTGAAGAACAGTAGCATCAAAGGTCGTCCATACTTTAGGATCATCCTCGGGGGTAGGCACCTCATCATCTCCAGGAACTGAGGGAATTATGTGATGGAGGACTTGATGCGAGCGTGCGTGAACTTTGAACATTTCGGCCCACGTCGCGTATTGGATGTTTTCTATTTCAAGAACGATAGAGATGTGGTTCTTGATGTTAGAAACAGTAAGGGCAGGGTGAAACGTGCTCTTAGACATAACAACAAAGCAAGACGTGACGTAGGGATTTGGAAGAAATTTTGGGAAGGGAGAAGGAAACAAAGGGCATGGAAACCGAGAAGATGTTCTCGGAAAGCGAGGTAGTAGAAGACGAGTTTGGGAGAGAAAATATGTGACCTGGACTACTGATACCATGAAAGAAATAATTCTTTTATTATTTTCATTAATGAATGAGTATAAATACAATTTACAATTTTCATAATATGGAAAATCCTATTTCTATTCTACTCCCAAAACCCTATTCTATTTGTACAAGAATACTACAATTATGATAAGCGTACAATGCTTAATTAAATACAACTAACCTATTACCAAACATGGGTATACACGGCTGGTATATACCGTGTATATCAGTTTTCAACTTGGCTTGTGATTCCATGATATACACGGTATACACAGGGCAGTGTATATACCGTGTATATCGTGGATATATTTATCAATACGTGTAGACTACTCCTTTAATTTTCCTAGTCCAACCCTGAAATAAGAATGGTGTTACAAACTTGGTTCAACACACTATCCACATTATGCCAACAATACAAATTAGAATATTCAATAAACCATTTGGGCCACTAATAAGTACATTTTATTTGTTAACTTATCTATGATGGGCAATTTAGATTTCTAAAGTTGTTTGATGAGTTTTTATGCAACTTCACTACAAAGGCAACATTGATTTCTTTTCAAAAATTGAAAAGTGCAACAAATTTGTTGTTTTGACTATCAATTGCGTAAGCTTTAACATTACTTGTATACATTTCCCATGGAGAGGTTATTGCACAATTTAGCTCCCAACCTCCACAAGCCTTTAATACAAACGACGCATTCTCCTATATTTATTAATAAAAATCCAGAAATTGTGAAGACATATATGACCTTGATGAGGTGAGGAATTAGAAACAGAAATATGGATAAGAAAACCGATTCGATAATATATACATATCATCAATTAAATTTAATATAAGGTGATAATTTTTTAGGTGGGGAAAAAACTTAATGCTTTTGTCATGACCATTAATTTCATTTAGAATCTTGAGCTTCTGAATATTTAGTCATACTTTACTATATGTGCATGAATGACCAATTAATATATACATACACATAACATTCACCGCCACCCCATACACACACCTCTCTACTTTTCTAAGTAAAATAAATCTTGAAAGAAATTAAAAATGATTAGGTGGCGATCTTGAAAGAAGTATTTATTAGTAATTAGTGTTTATATTTCAATCATACAGTTATTTTGCTTTAATAGTTCAAAATTCAAGTGAAATACATCACTTAATCATGATCAACTAATAACAATTTTTTATAGCACATATTTTGCATGTTCTTGGAATAAATGCAGACTTAGGTGAATATAGGCATAATAAAAGAAATATATATATATAGGTGATATTAGGTAGGAATAAGTTTGTCTGGTTAGAGGACTTATTATTATTATTATAAATTTAATTTATTTTTACTTTTATTTTTATTTGGTGTGTTAGTGACATGGCTTCAGCTTAATCAAACAGTGAGGATTCATATAACCGATCTTATTTATCTGGAATTGGGACGTAATTATTTTTGTTGTGATACGTATCTTGCGTTAATTAATTTGGTATAAGCACTGAGTTTTTTTTTTGGGGGGGGGGGGGGGGGGGGGGGGGTTGGAGGAGAGGAAGGGGCATGTTCTTGACTTTCATTAAAAATGACAGCTTTGTGGAGGGAAAGGGCTACATAATTGACAGCTTATTAGTATTATTACGTGAATTAATCAAAATATGGAACTCAAACATTATAAGTTCAACAAATATATTAAGCTGCAATAAATAGTATTCAATACTAAACTTGAAAATTAAGTTGTGCCGATATATGTTAAATAATGATAATAAGTTGCTATTACTTTGGCGGCCACATAAAAGTATTTTCATGAATTTAAGTATTTAACACCGTTATTATTATAAGTCTCCTTTTCTTCTTTCCCTTTCAATTTTTCTTTGAAATTCATGAGAATTATATATTTTTCTGTCTTTTCTTCTTTTTGTAACAAGTAATTTGCTAAATCGCGTATATTAATTTGTAATGTATATACAATTGATATAACTAAAAACACCCACACACACGAAAATAAGAAAAATATTGTTGGTTTGATCTAATTTCTTGTTTAAAAGGGTCAAGTTACGTAAATGTCCCTTTTTAGGCCACGTTTACATTTTCTTCCAATTCTTAAAAGTCGTACAAATGTATCCCTAAGTTACCCTTTCGAACAATGTCAACCTCGAATCTAATGTATGTTTAATATGTCGCTCAACCTTACCGACAAATCATTAATTTGTCATCTAGTGTTTGAAATAACTTACAAAAATTTAGACTGCCGCCTAATATTTTTCATAAAAAAATTCGTATACTAAAAAAAATCTTTAAACAATGATCTAAAAATTCATAAATTAAATTACAAGAGAAATAAAAATATATTTACTGAATAATTATTCTAAAAAGAGACAACCGGCGAAAATTATAACGTTCAAAAAGGGTGGCGTAATGTTCTCATTCATTTTGTTAACTACATATATAAAAGCCCATATTGAATACATTTTATTCTCTTCATATCCTACTTTGTGATATCTCACTGAATGTGTTGTTGTTACGTATACAAAAGGCCATCATACGTAACTCAGGAATTTATGATAGATAGCTATTGAAATTAATAAGGATGTAGTTGGATTTGTTAGAAAATTTAGTTTTGGCTTTAAAGGCTACAATGGCTTTTTCTTAGTATTTTGTACATGTACTTTATTATATACATGTATGTATGTTGTATGTATAGGTTTACACACACACAAACACACAGTAGTAATGGCTATATACACCTTTCACACCGACTCTCTTAAGCAATGAATGAAAGCCCCTCCACCCCACCCCCTTTACACTGCATGCACTAATTAGTTGTAATTGCAATATTTACTCTAATTTTCCTTTTTCTGCAAACTTTCTTGGGATTTTTCCAACAATTAATACATTTTCTGCCCCTCTATTTACAACTATCTATTGTACTGTTCTTTCTTCAATTCAATTAAATTCATTATTTAATAGTCTCTCTCTTTCTCTCTTCCACCCCACCCCACCAACTCCCCCTCCCCCTATCATCTTCATTGTAATTTAATTAACCTTTAATGCAATCCCATTTTTGCCCTCTATGGTTCCCCTTATATATAATGGGCTTTTACAAGTCGAAATTCATAATCATTATCAACAACTTCTTCAAATCTTTTTATTTTCCATCATCTTAGAGTTGTGGGAGCTGCTGCTGCTGTGTGCACAAGAACTTCTTAAGGTATAGTACTACTACAAAATCTTGTTATATATGATCATATAGGAACAACGGTGAAGCCAGGAATTCGCAGTGTTCAAATTTACTTTATACATTCATAAAGTAATAGGCGAAAAGGATGTTCAACTGACCAACCTTCACCAGCTGTAGCTCCGTCCTTACAGAGAAAAAAAAAAGATATTTTCATGCGTTTGCGATTATTTGTCTTCCTAGTCTTCGATAGAAGGGGTGTAGAAAAATGTTTTTTCTTGTGTCAAAACGAAAGAATTACGATTCTTGATCATGTTTTAGTCTTCAACACAAGAAAGGGCGTAGAAAAAACATTTTTTTTCTTGTGTCGAAACTAAAGAATAATGATTCTTGATCCTGTTTTGGTCGTCGACGCAAAAAAACGGTGTAGAAAAATCCTTTTTTGCTTGTATCGAAACAAAGGAGTAAATATTTTTGATCCAGTTTGTTAAACATCTTCTCATGGTTCTATTTTTGTGTCATTTGATTTCAGGATTAATCAAATAACAAGAGATGAGTAGGAGGAATGGAAATGGTCCAAAACTCGACTTGAAGTTGAATTTATCATCACCAAGGGCGATGAACCATCACAATCACCACCATCACCATCACCAGAACTACATTGATCAACATCCGATAAGGATGCAAGAGTCGTCACCTAACAGGTCAATGACATCATCACCAACAAGCTCATGCGTGTCATCAGACGAATCCCCCGGCCGTCAACGCCACGTCAACAGCCCGGAAACCGCAACAACATCAATGGTCCTTGTGGGGTGTCCAAGGTGCTTGATGTATGTCATGCTAGCTGAGGCTGATCCAAGATGCCCCAAATGCAAGAGCACTTGTTTGCTTGATGTCATCTATGAGTCCAACAATACTAGGAAGAGATAGATTCAACTTCATTCAAGAAAAAAAATCAAGAAAATCCCCTGTTTTTTTAAGTTTCTATAAATAGCACTACTTGAGCTCCATTTTGACTTGAAAATTTAGCCATGATAGAAATGGCAATTTGGAGCTTAAATAGTGATATTTTCTTTGTTTTATTTGTTAATTTTAATTTTTTTATGCTTTCTGTTATGTTTGTTACTCCTTTTACTAGGAAAAGTAGTAGTAGTTGTGGGGTTAGTGAGTTTTAAGGTATGTTGCATCTTTTGCAGACTGTAAATGGGCCAACTAAAAGTACCCACATTTTCTTGTGAAAAAAAGAAGAAAATATTAGGTAAATTTCTCCATTTATTTAACTTTTTGGTTAAAATACAATCAGAGCATGACATGTCAGCAGTGTCAGTTGATCTTGATTAGTCAATTAATCTCTTAAAGGTAAAATGTCAGTTTAACCAGCAAATTGGAAAGTTCTATTTTCTTTGTTTAGCATAGAAAACAGAGGTTTTGCTACTTCTCTTTGGCAAAACAAAGTATCACAGCTATGCAAAAGGCCATTCTTGCAAACTTCGATCCTCTAATAATGTTATGACACTGTCTGTGTGGAATCCTTCAAAAATGCATAGATTTTGACGGATTCGACATACATCTAACAACATTTTTAAGAGATCGAGCAACGTTAATAAACACGGTAAATTTGTTATCAAATCCAATGGCAATTAAGGCACTATTGATGTCATAACTAAAAGAAAAATTGATAACTATAGCCCTAACTGGTGTCTTGTATTCCTCTCATGCATATTGGAATCTCATTTTACAGATGTATCGCATTGAATTGATTCGCCGGATTAACCACTTAGACGGAGAGTTCTATGTAAGTGATTCAAGTAACGTGAAGTGATAAAAGCAACGATATAGTAACATTATGTACACCACCAAAAAGTTGTGGTGGATGGACATGATCCTTAATCAGACATCACATTCGAGTTTTGGGAATTGACAAGATTCATTGTAGGAAAGCGCTTTCCCTTTTAATAAGTCTTAACTCTTATGGAGCGTGAATTCATATTAATTGAAACTCTAAAGCAAATACCATACACCGGGTAGGAAGAAAAAAGAATGATATACATTAAGAGGATGTATTAAAGGGTTCATGGCAATCTAGAAAGTAGTTTGCCGTACAATATTGTTATAAATCCAAATAATCAATGTGATAATACAATAGAGATGGCAGTGGATCCTGGACCCGGTCCGGATCCGGTGGATCCAGATCCGTTTTATAGGATATGGATCTTCAAAATTTGGACCCGACGGATCTGGATCGGATCCGGATCCGTTTCTGACGGATCGGATCTGGATCTGGATCTTGTATTTGAGATCCGTATCCGGTCCAGATCCGACCCGTGGATCCGTTTTTTATAAAATATATTCATAACCTATAATGTAATTTTATAAGTATTTTCTTAAAATTGCTAAGCACATCCTTGCAAGTTTAATTTATCCCTGCGTTAACTCAAAAACCAAAAAATAAAGAGGTAACTTCGATAATAAAATCAATGTTATATTAGTGAATGACTAAAATCTCCATAGACAAGTAGTTAAAATTATATTCACTTCATTTGTGAAGATTCCAAGCACATGCAAGTTCAGTATTGTGAAAATACTAGTCAGCATTTTCCACAACTATTGTCATTGTCCACCATTTTCAATTAATAACTCACAATCAAAACGAGACAACGAACAAAATATCTCATATGAACATTTCAAAATTGAAACACAATAAATTGTTAGCAAGTAAAAATCGTTTGTCAGTTCAAAAGAAAATTCTTAGCAAGGTTACATTCTTAACAAGGCAATTTTTTTTACATGTGGATCCAGATCCGATCCGTGGACCCGGTGGAACCGATGGATCCGGATTTGAATCTGATTTTTATGAAACCGATGGACCTGGATCCGGATCTGGATTCAGCTATGAAAAACGAATCTGAATCTGGATCTAGTAGGATCCGGTCCAGATCATATCTGTTGCCATCCCTAGACATGATCCTTAATCAGACATCACATTCGAGTTTTGGGAATTGACAAAATTCATTGTAGGAAAGCGCTTTCCCTTTTAATAAGTCTTAACTCTTATGGAGCGTGAATTCATATTAATTGAAACTCTAAAGCAAATACCATACACCGGGTAGGAAGAAAAAAGAATGATATACATTAAGAGGATGTATTAAAGGGTTCATGGCAATCTAGAAAGTAGTTTGCCGTACAATATTGTTATAAATCCAAATAATCAATGTGATAATACAATAGAGATGGCAGTGGATCCTGGACCCGGTCCGGATCCGGTGGATCCAGATCCATTTTATAGGATATGAATCTTCAAAATTTAGACCCGACGGATCTGGATCGGATCCGGATCCGTTTCTGAAGGATCGGATCTGGATCTGGATCTTGTATTTGAGATCCGTATTCGGTCCCGATCCTACCCGTGGATCCGTTTTTTATAAAATATATTCACAACCTAGAATGTAATTTTATAAGTATTTTCTTAAAATTGCTAAGCACATCCTTGCAAGTTTAATTTATCCTTGCGTTAACTCAAAAACCAAAAAATAAAGAGGTAACTTCGATAATAAAATCAATGTTAAATTAGTGAATGACTAACATCTCCATAGACAAGTAGTTAAAATTATATTCACTTCATTTGTGAAGATTCCAAGCACATGCAAGTTCAGTATTGTGAAAATACTAGTCAGTATTTTCCACAACTATTGTCATTGTCCACCATTTTCAATTAATAACTCACAATCAAAACGAGACAACGAACAAAATATCTCATATGAACATTTCAAAATTGAAACACAATAAATTGTTAGCAAGTAAAAATCGTTTGTCAGTTCAAAAGAAAATTCTTAGCAAGGTTACATTCTTAACAAGGCAATTTTTTTTACATGTGGATCCAGATCCGATCCGTGGACCCGGTGGAACCGATGGATCCGGATTTGAATCTGATTTTTATGAAACCGATGGACCTGGATCCGGATCTGGATTCAGCTATGAAAAACGAATCTGAATCTGGATCTAGTAGGATCCGGTCCAGATCATATCTGTTGTCATCCCTAGACATGATCCTTAATCAGACATCACATTCGAGTTTTGGGAATTGACAAAATTCATTGTAGGAAAGCGCTTTCCCTTTTAATAAGTCTTAACTCTTATGGAGCGTGAATTCATATTAATTGAAACTCTAAAGCAAATACCATACACCGGGTAGGAAGAAAAAAGAATGATATACATTAAGAGGATGTATTAAAGGGTTCATTGTAATCTAGAAAGTAGTTTGCCGTACAATATTGTTATAAATCCAAATAATCAATGTGATGATACAATAGAGATGGCAGTGGATCCTGGACCCGGTCCGGATCCGGTGGATCCAGATCCGTTTTATAGGATATGGATCTTCAAAATTTAGACCCGACGGATCTGGATCGGATCCGGATCCGTTTCTGAAGGATCGGATCTGGATCTGGATCTTGTATTTGAGATCCGTATTCGGTCCCGATCCGACCCGTGGATCCGTTTTTTATAAAATATATTCATAACCTAGAATGTAATTTTATAAGTATTTTCTTAAAATTGTTAAGCACATCCTTGCAAGTTTAATTTATCCCTGCGTTAACTCAAAAACCAAAAAATAAAGAGGTAACTTCGATAATAAAATCAATGTTAAATTAGTGAATGACTAACATCTCCATAGACAAGTAGTTAAAATTATATTCACTTCATTTGTGAAGATTCCAAGCACATGCAAGTTCAGTATTGTGAAAATACTAGTCAGTATTTTCCACAACTATTGTCATTGTCCACCATTTTCAATTAATAACTCACAATCAAAACGAGACAACGAACAAAATATCTCATATGAACATTTCAAAATTGAAACACAATAAATTGTTAGCAAGTAAAAATCGTTTGTCAGTTCAAAAGAAAATTCTTAGCAAGGTTACATTCTTAACAAGGCAATTTTTTTTACATGTGGATCCAGATCCGATCCGTGGACCCGGTGGAACCGATGGATCCGGATTTGAATCTGATTTTTAAGAAACCGATGGATCCGGATCTGGATTCAGGTATGAAAAACGAATCTGGATCTGCATCTAGTAGGATCCGGTCCAGATCATATCCGTTGCCACCCCTAGACATGATCCTTAATCAGACATCACATTCGAGTTTTGGGAATTGACAAAATTCATTGTAGGAAAGCGCTTTCCCTTTTAATAAGTCTTAACTCTTATGGAGCGTGAATTCATATTAATTGAAACTCTAAAGTAGGGCTGGCCAGTGGGCCGGGACGGCCCGACCCCGACCCGACCCCGTCTCGAGCCCGCCCCGGTCCCGCCACTACCCCGCTTAAAATAAAATAAAATAACGGGGGCGGGACTCGAACTCGGGACGGGACGATGTCTCGTCCCGCCAGACCCGACCCCGCCCGCCCGACCCGACCCCGCCCCGAGCCCGACCCCGCCCTTTTCCCCTCTTTTGCAAAAATGACCGTTGCACCAACGACCATTTTAGATTATGGCCGTTGGCCAACGGCCATTTTAGGCCCCCCCCTCCCCCAACCCCCTACCCCTTAATATTTATTTTTAACCCATAAGTTATTATATTTACACTTTAACCCAATTTTTCAACTATAAATAACTCATTTTCTCTTTATCTTTCTCACAAATCTTCCTACAATCTCTCTAATTTCTCAATATATCTCTCTACAAGTCTACATTGTTTGCTAAATATTCAATTTTATTAATTCATTTGGAAATTGGGAGTGAAGTTGGCAACTAGCTTGAGGATCTTCCATCGAGCAAAGTTTCAATTTTCAACCTCTCGATTACACGTCGACGTTACGTCGGCGTTTGGTACATTCGTTCCTTCATTAAATTATTATTGTCTGTTTATTTTATATTTTTATTTAGCGCACTTAATTTTATTGTCTTAATTATTTATTATCATAATTAAAATGGAAGGATTAAAAGGTAAGGGTAAGGGTAAGGGTAAGAGTGCTTCTTCTAGTAGGGCCACCAGGGCAAGGGTACTTCTTCTAGTCATCTTATTCCTACACAGGATGATTTTGTTGATACTCAACATTTTCCTACAATACCATTAGATTTAGAGCAGGAGCTATTTTCTGGAACTCAAGAAGACTTTAATTTAGACGATGATCTAGATGATATACCCACTAATGTTGATGACAACACACCCACTAGTGCACCTTCAACTGAAATACCTCCTATTTCCCCTAGTATGAGACGAGGTCCAAGAAAACGACCATTAAAATCAGATGCATGGACATTTTTTGATAGGGACGTAGAGAATCAAGTAGCATATGTAAAATTTGTAAAACTGTTTAAAAATTTAAAACTGAAAAAGGTCACGGTGGGATGGGGGTTTAATTAGACACGTAGTAAGTGCTCATCCACTAGGTATGCCCAATACCAGGCTTCAAAACCGGGTGCGCAAACGCCGCTCCATCGGGACAAGGTTCACATACGATATCGTCCCGACCAAGTACAGGGTCAAATTAACCCTATGACTGGGGGAATTGTAGGCTCTAAATACAATAAACATAGAGATAGGGAAGCAATATCAAAATTAGTTGTTGTGGAGGGTTTGCCTTTTTCATTTCCTTCATCTCCCGGTTTTATTCATTACATTAGAGATATATATAATCCTGCTTTTAACGGTTTTCCTAGATCAACTGTTAAGAGAGATGTATTTAAATTCGCGCATGAATATCAACAATGTTTACGTTTTTCATTATATCATTTTAATGGCAAAGTATCTATCACGTCTGATATAGGTCGTAGTACTAACGGCCATGATTATTTAACTATAACTTGTCATTGGATAGATTATAAATGGTCTATGCAAAAACGTATTTTAGCGTATAGATATATAGATGATAGGCACACTGGTACTTTTATTGCAGAAAATATTTTTCAAGTGTGCGATTATTATGGAATTACCGATAAAATTATGACTATTACATTAGATAACGCTTCTAATAACAATTATGCAATTACAATGTTAAAAAATAGTTTAACTCCATCTTTTTCAGACCATTTTCATATAAAATGTGTGTGCCATATATATAACTTAATTGTGAAGGATGGTCTATCACTTTTTGAAGACATTCTTAGTAAAATACAATTTGCTATAAACTTTATTTTTAAAAGTAATAAAGTACAACGTAGAAAAGAATATAAAAAAACTTGTCACGATTGTGGACTACCTTATAGAAGAATTCCACAAGAAGTATCCACTAGGTGGAATTCTTTATACGAGCAACTACTTGTTGCTTATGACTATAAATTACCTATAACTTTATTTTTTAACTCTCATAATAAAAAGCCAGCTGATATGATTTTAGATAGTGATTGGGTAAAAATTTCCGAACTTCTTGTATTTTTAGAGAAATTTTTTCAAGCAACAAAAAAATTTTCCGGTATATATTATCCTACTATTTCAACTATGTTATTTTATATAACTCTAATATTTTTATTACTTAGTGAATATATGGAAAAACCAACTTATAAGGCAGCTATTAAAAAAATGTTTGTCAAAATTAAAAAATATTTTATTCCTATTCCCTCTATTTATATTATTGGTTCTGTATTAAATCCTACTATTAAAATAGACGGTACTAAATCACTAATTGAAACTATTTACGATTGTATAGAAGTACTACCACCTCCAAGTCCCAAAAATCTAAATCACCCACCACTTATTGAACAAACTAAAGAAGAAGCGGTGTCTAGCGTAGAACACCAATGCAAATATATATATATATATATTTTATCAACAAGAAAATGCTAGTAACTTACCGGCTTCCATACCATCTTCTTCATCTTCAACACAACCTCACAAAAGACATGTTGTTTCTGCGGCTAGTATTGAAAGCCTCAGAAATAGAATGTGCGGCCGTACCACTACTACTAACCAAATTAGCGAGTTGGATATTTTTGTTTTGCAGGGTTCTGTACCGTATCAAGAAGTTATCAATGAAGATGGACAAGAAGACTTGTTGAAATACTGGAGGGGGAATGAGAAGACCTTTCCGACACTTTCATTGATGGCTCGAGATGTTTTGAACATTCAAGCGTCATCAACTGCGTCTGAAAGCGCTTTTTCTGCAGGCAGATATCAAATAGGAGACCACAGACACTCATTGGCCGGAGACAACTTGGAAATTGCGTATTATTCGAGAGATTGGATACGAGCGGAGCGGAGAAGGTGCGGTCAACCGGAGATCAACGAAGAAGATGATGAAAACTACAACGAAATCTTAACCGAAGGTAGTGGAAGCGACGTGGATCAATTTGACCAACAAATACCAATTCCAATCGAAAAACCACATGAAATCATCAAGCAATTAGAACAGGATTTTTTGAGAATGTAATTTTTTTAATTGCAATTTTATTATGTAATTTGCAACTTTTGGACAACACCACAAAGTTGCAATTTAGATTTTAGACAATTGTATTTGTATTACAAAAAAATCATATGTCTATTAAATAATATAAGAGGCACAAAAACAGCCTTGGGATGTTTTTATTACACTATCTTGTTTTGTTTATTGAGTTTTTTTTTATACATATGTTATTTAAAAAAAAAAGAAAAAAAAAAGGAAAACCCGACCGTACCCCGCCCCGCCCCGCCCGATACCGACGGGATCGGGATCGGGACGGGAACTGGAGCATGTCCCGCCGACCCGACCCCACTAGGCCCTGCTAGACCCGACCCCGACCCCCTAGCTCGTCCCGCCCCGACCCCGCCAGACCCGAGCCCGGCCCACTGGCCACCCTTACTCTAAAGCAAATACCATACACCGGGTAGGAAGAAAAAAGAATGATATACATTAAGAGGATGTATTAAAGGGGCAATCTAGAAAGTAGTTCGCCGTACAATATTGTTATAAATCCAAATAATCAATGTGATGACACAATATGATGTACAAGCATGTGATGTTTTAAATAATTAGGTCAAAGATGTTTGTTTTGATTCATCAGAAAAAGGGCAATTTTGGTAAATTGAAATTGATTGAGGTTGGGTAGTTAAAGCATTGAAAAACAAGAGAGTAGCAATTATATTTCATATATTTGATTGAGAGAACAATTAATAAAATCAAATAAATGCTTACAGTAATTGAGACGGTTGAGAATAATATAATGAGGCCATTACGTCATATGGTAAATACAAATTAAATGTTTGTGTTCATCTTCTACTACCATATTCAATTAAACCTTCTTTTACTTTTGTTGGAAAATAATATATAATTTTCATTTTTTGGAAATGGTATTTTTGGTCCTTCGGTTATTAGTTAGTTTTTGTTTTGGTCCTTATGATACATGACTTATCATAATTAACCTTCAATTAATTAAAATATGTTTTTGTCCCTTAATGTAAGAAATATGTTATATTTAAATTATTTTAGAACGATGTTACCATCAAATATGAAATAAAAGTATAAGCATAACATAATACGTGGGTAATAAAGTGATGGCATAATTAATAACCATAGTAAATTTATGAATATTAAAAAATGAAGAGATTAATAGCGTACAATTTAATTAATTAAAAATTAATGCGTTAGTCAAAATATTACAAAAATTAAATCATAATTTATCAATGATTGAAGGATTAAAAGTGCTATTAACCCTTTCATTTTATTTTTTGGGGAGTTCCCTTTTTGGTTTCTTTTTTTAACTCTTTTTTACACTAAATGACCTATTTTATTGCCTTTCTCCAAATTTATTAGAATATGGGTAAATGTGAAGAAGAGAAAATGATTCATTCTATCTTGATTTTCTAACATTGATAAGTATTTTGGACCAATTATTTTTAATACTCATGATTAGTAAAATGGATCGAAGGGGTACTTTAATTATTTTTTTGGGGGGTAGGGGGTGGGGGTGAAGGATTCCTTTTTTTGGTTCCATTTTGAACTCTTTTCACACTAAATGACATATTTTATTGCTTTTCTCAATTTGGGCATTTCTCCTTCCTTCCATGTTCCCTTATTCAATTCGGAATTTAACTCTCGTCACCTTTTTCCCACCCCTTCTTTAACTCATACACATGCAAAGCCCCATTAATTTCTCCTTCCCTAAAAATTGAAGCCCTTTCTTCTGGCTATATTTAAACAATCCTAATTCTGAACTCTTAATTTCAATGGCTCCCACCTCTAGAAAATCTATATTTTAAATATCTACTTTTATTAGTGAAAGTTAAATTCTACAAGGAAGAGTAACTACTTGCTAGTAGGGAGTTGTATGAGCCATAACGTTCTCTAATGCTCTGAGAGAAACGCGATGGGACAAAAATGACCTTGTTGTACCTCATTCTTGTCTTCAATAGGGTTTGCTCTTTTGGGAGAGTATGTCGCCAACATAATTTTAATGAGGTGTGAGGCTTTGCACCGAATTGAGCTTATCTCTTTGAAAGCCTACGTCCCGAAGTTTTTATGCAATAAACCCCTTCAGTTGAAGACTAGTGTTAGGTGTTTGTGAATGTTGGACCATTAAAGTCCATCATCATATTCACATGATGAGTGTTGCAGTAATGCAAATGCTCAGATAAATGTACACTCGTACAAAATTATATTAAAATTAAAAGTTAGAACATTCACTAGAAGGTGCAAGTTGCTTGCATTAATAACAAAATGAGAGAAAATAGCTTGAAATGGTTTAATCATGTCATTCATAGACCTACAAATATACCAGCAGGTAGGTATGAAACTAAGATGCATGAAAGTGTTAAAATGAGACGAGATAGCTAGACCTAAAGTCACTTAGAATGAAGTTATCTCAAAAGATTGGGAATAGGTTTTAATCTTGCTAGTATGTTGATCTTGAATTGTTTTACTAGGAGTATTTTGACATTAACATAAATTTATATGCCAGGAAAAACATTAAGAACTTTTAACATTATTATTGTTATTACTATTTATATGTATTTGACTTATTTTTTACTTCTATTTTTATTTGGTGTGATGATGACATGAGGTGAACTCAAATAAATAACATAGTCTGAAAGGATTCATATACCCGACATCAATTTGTTTGAAATTGGGACACACTTCTTGTTGTTTAAAAATTCAATAACCTATGTTCAACTAAATTCTGACCAACTTAATCACTGATGATAAGACAAAAGCTACAAAATTGGAGCAATTAAGCAACATTTATGCATGGCTATAAGATTTGATAACTTCTTGAAGATAGAAAATCGAAGAGTTCGATGATTCAATGATGATGAATCTCTAACAAGACTGTCATGAAGAAAACAATAAAGTTTCACCAAAGTATCTTAGGTCAAGGCCAAAAGGCATGACCGTGACATACCTAGTGATTATTGAAGTGAGAGAATCATGAGATTTCGGATTTAATTTTCTACAAGTAAAATAATGTTAAGTAGTTTCTTTTTATCTACTTAAATCTGGGAGGGGAGCATTACACGGTATCTATTAGAAGATAGTAAGTATCCAATGAAATAATTAAAGTGTGGCTCAATTATGAATGAAGCAGGATTAAAAACATGAAAGAACAATCTAGACAGCTTTTGTCCTTTCTACCTAAGTTTTGATCGATAAAGTTATCTAAAAATAATAGAATAATCAAGATGTGTGCAAGTAATACACCATCGTTATAAAACTTTAAAAATGAACCACCTAGTATAACCAACTTGATTATTTGATTATTAAATGCAATATAATATATGTGCGTATCTTTGTAGACAGAGAGAGAGGGAGGATTGGGCCCTCAAATTTAATAAGATCGGGAAAATTCTATTGCATGTTGATGAAACAAACTTAAATTAAAAAAATCCTGAGATAGAAATACAGACGTGGATGTGAGGGATCCAACATGAGAAGATGAGAGTTTAAAATTTTTAGGTTAGGATGGTCTTAAGATAGGTAAAAAAAGTCAAATCATCAATCTCAGTCATATTTGGGTCACGGGCACTTATTTTTTTTATTTTTTTTTGTTAACGAAGGAACCCGCAGCCGCTATTCTCTCGAGTGCGCACAGGATAAACCCCGGACTGACGCAATAGCCTGCAAACCACGTCAGCCGATTAACCACACTTGGCAAGCCATGTGTGACAGGCTCAACCAAGAAGGTTTATGCAGGGGATCGAACTCGTGACCTTGCGGTCCCGCGCTCTACTGACACCAAAATAGCAGGGCAATGACACCAATCAGTTCCTCTACGTACTCTTCAATCTGCCTCTACATTAGATTTTTTTAAAAGTAAGAACAGCCCGATGCACGAAGTATTCCGTGTTCACAAAGGGTCCGGGAAAGAGCCCCACCTCAAGGGAGTGTGATTTAGGCAGTCTCTTGTGACGCAAATATCAGTAACTAATTCCACGACTTGAACTTGTTGCTAGAAAAAATAGGAAAACTGAATTAAAGAAGAAAGGTTTTAGCGTGATACCATTGTCCTTGAAGAGATATTGTTTGTATTCTTTTTAGGGGTTACAAGCAATTCCCTTCGGAATCCAACAAAGCCTAGTATATTGCGGATTTTCTTTTACCTACTTTAGGGGAGTCCGTATATTTATAGAACTTTAGAGATGACTTTTCATGAAAAGTGTACTCCTTCAACAAACAAATATGTCCGTTCAATTTAAGATTCTCAAGTAGTACAAACTAAGTAGAAGCATGAACTTAGTATTATGATGCAGTACTTAAAAATAGAAACAACAACATGGCAGGCAGTGACACTCTGTAATCAGTACTCTTCAATCTGCCTCTATATTAGATTTTTAAAAAAGGCATGTGTTCACGCAGGCCCAGGGAAGGGCCGCACTCCAAGGGGTGTAATGTAGGCAGTCTACCCTGACGCAAGCATCGGCTGATTCCACAACTTGAACCGCTGACCTATAGGTCACAAGAGACAACTTTACCGTTGCTCCAAGACTTCCCCCTTCTGCCTCTACATTAGATAAATAATGAAAGTAGAAATTGCAAGTTTTCAGCTAGTTATTGACTTGTTCGTCTACAAGCATCAGTGGCTAATTCCATAGCTCAAACCCGTGACTTATAAGTCGATGGAAAAAACTATACTGTTGCTACAAGGCTCCCAACCTTCTGCCTCTACATTAAACAAATAGAGAAAATAGAAATTGCAAACTTTCAGCTAGTTGTTGACTTGTTCGTACATAAGCAAAGCTGCTGATCGCGAGCTGGTAGTAGTGAACAACATACAACAAGCAACTGTATGCATACGTAAATCAATTAAGTAATAGAAAACTAAACATAGATTGAAAAAAAAAGGTGAACTCATCATTGTTGGCACATAAACATACTCTTATTCCCAACTTCCTGTTGGGTATTCTATTGTACTTTATAGAGTAGTACGGGAAGTAATAACTATTACAAATGTTCGAAATGAGAAATAAATGGTCAATCTTCAAAACTGCCGCATGTGTGTTGTGTCTGGAATCTTGATCACCTAGCAAAGCCAATGTTGAGAACTGTCGCAAGTTTGTTGTGCCTTGAATCTTGATATCCTGAAATCAAGAAATAACTAAATCTGGATGGTTACAACGTTGTGTGTTGAGTCGAGGATAGTCCTCTATCCTTAAGACAAGATTGCCCCGTATATATGCTTTTACGTTAGCGGGCAATAGTCTCCCAAGATAAAACAACACTATAATCTCAACACTACAAAGCCAATAGGTTGAGCCTGTCGAAGAAAACAAATATGACTCGACTTGCTGAAGATATGGAATAGGAAGGAAGAGTTTTTCTTTACTCTTCTCTTTTGTCTCTGTGTATATAGTGTGTCTCTGTAGTGTATATCTTGTGTATACGTGAGGGTTTGGTCACTGTTTTTGACTGATTTTCAGCCACTGTTTTGCTGATTTTTCAGGCACTGGTTTGCTGATTTTTCAGCCACTGGTTTGCTGATTTTTCAGTGTCTTTTTCGTCTGTTTTGTGGCCTGTTTTTCGTCTATATTCTGCCTGTTTCTTCCTTCTGAATTGAGCCAAAGAAGGCTCAATATATAGCAAGGAGAAGGGGCTGTACAACTGCCCAAAACATGGCTGTTAATGGCCATTAGGAGGCCATTAAAGCAGCCAAGTAAGGGCGATAAATGGCCATCAAGGAGGGGGTCGATTTAAGGTTGTTCATGGCCAAGTAATTGGCTGTTAATGGAGGAGTTAATCAGCCAAGTAATGACTGATTAATGCCTCAAAAAATAGTCCCAACGGTAGGCTTTCTGCCTTCCGTCACCTTCCCAGAAATTTTGGAGACCAAACTGTAAATATTGAAACTTCAGGGACCAAACTGTACATATAAAAGAATTCTGGTCAAAACTGTACATCTGAAACTTCAGGGATCAAACTGTACATCTGGCAGAGTTCTCTGGTCCAAAAAGATAATATCAGAAAGGCCCACGACCCACGACCCACGACCCACGACCCGTGACCCGAGCCCGAGACCGGACCGGACGGGACGGGCGGGCGGCGGCGGCGCGCGTGTGGGCTTAGCCTTGAACCCAAGCACACCTAGGTCTTCCCTCCTTTAAACACATGGGATACCCCTTGGGGATCCAAACCCTTTACCACATTAGAGACTTATATAGAGAGCAATTCTTCCTATTCCCACCGATGTGGTAGATTTGTCCCACACCACATTTCCATGTCTCAAACACCTTACTTCGTGGACCAATATCTCTTTCATTTCTCAACGAAATTAGACGATTCTTGGCCCTACGGTCATCTACTCACTTCGTAGATCATGCATGTGCGAAGAGACAAGGTCTCCAACATGCGAAACACTAGTGTTTAATTCATCAAAGATGGGTGGACGCATCTCCCCGCCAAAGGCTAATTTCCAACAATCCCCTCTATGAAAGAGAGATTGTGGCGCACGCACAAGGTGCCTACATTTCAGCAATCTTTCAAATAAACGATATTGCATCGGGAGAGGTAGCTTTCGCTTTGAACCTTCCCTAGTTGAAACCATCGGACTTACTTACTACGCGGTGAACGTGATGTCTTGAACCGTCAGTGTTTAGTGTAAGCCAAGACAACGATATCAACACAATAACTCTTCTTATTCATTTTCCTTCTTACGTTTCTGTCCGTTGTGGCCATGGACACACTTGGATTCTTAAGTGCGTTCATTTGAGTCGGCCATCCTCGCACTTAAATAGGTGATCTCCTACAAGGTATCCTGCTATACCCCACTTCACAAGTGTTAGGAATCATTAAAAGTTCCCCCAACCTTAACCTCAACCGTTTGAGGATCTTTTAAAGGTTTGGAAGCTTAACCTTTACCCACCATGCAGGCAGCACTTTAATGTCTATCGCGGGAACAACTTTGGATTCATGTTTCCGTACAGAAATCATCATCCGAAGTGCTTCTTGCTTCCACCGAAGCGCTCAACTGAACCTTTTGCCGCTTAGTTTTCCCATTGAACCACATTCTTGGGATCTCCAATCAGTATGGTTGGGTTTCCACCGCAAAGGTTCGTATTGTTTGGGTTTTAAGCCAATTCCCCTAGACAGGCAGAACACTTGATCTCCGGGTAGTCCCTTAGTTAGTAAACAAGGATGTGACACCCGTGATGATCAACTGCCATACGGTCTTATGTCTCCGACAGATCCTAAAAGATATGTCCGACGCCGTCATCCGTGTCCTTCCTGAAGCCGACCGGCTAGCCACAATGTATAACCGCTGAAGGCACGGGTTTCTCCCAATAAGGGACGTCCTCTAAAGAGTCGTGAAGTTACTCAACTTCTTTCATGCTTTGTATAAAGCGATAAACCCCGATTCCATCATGAATCGGCCGATGCAAGTTTGCTTAGAGGATTTTCCAAGAACCATCATACACATTTACTTGTGGCTTTGGTGTTCTTCATATCGATGTCCAGTTTGCATCACGTTGTTCTCTCGTAACCGCCGGACATCCGAATACTATAATCCGTAGATAAGTGAATAATTCGTATATCGTCATATCCGACTTAACGCCTTTCTATTGATCATGTATTGAAATCATCGGTGAACCTTAGTTCAACCGATCCGCTTTGGAAGACGATACCGGTCGGTTGTAGTGTGTACAATACATTGAACTACACGTGACCGAGCATATCGCTCCTTGTCTATGGGTGCACCATGATTCCAATAAGTTCTATGATTCATATCCATTGGTGGCTTCAACGAGACCGTCAACTATCGACCGGTCCGTTAGATGTCTTAGAAATCCAATTCCAAAGATGTCATCTCAGTGATACCCATATCTTTCATATCGAGACTTTGTTTCAATATGACTTTTACTTTTAGACTGTTGATTCTCCAACCGTTGGCATTCTAACTTCGTAGTCAATGTTTCGTGGTCGATTCATTGTTCCTGTTTTATCTGAAACTTTCGGACCAAAATGTAAACATTTCCGGGACCAAAATGAAAGTTCCGGAAGAAGCCCAACAATCCGGCAAACCAAGTCTGGATTCTCTTCTTCCAACTCTACGGTTGGGAAGGCTAATTCAACATTCATGCCACGCAAGACGCAATGGCCCTGGATGTGAAGCTACTCAAAGGGGAGCACATCTTACAACCCAAAGGTTCTTTTCCCGGAGGAAGATCAACCATTACGCAAGTATGGTTCTATATGATAGAGTCTATTTCTCTCTTTGTAGCTTCTTTCCAAAGCAGCGCTTTTGGAGATGACAATTATTTATTAATTGTCCATGGTTTGTTCTCAACCATACAAGCTAGAAGGTATGGAACAAGTCTTTGTCCCCTCTTTGCTCCTTCTCGGTTCAACATCTAGAATCCCTGAGTTCTGCAGATCTGGAATATTAAGTTCCGGATAGCCAGCAACTTTCGAGTCCTGTAGATACGGAACGTCCAGTTCCGGACAGTCAGGCCCTCGCGGGTTCTTGATAACCTTGAGCAATTACTCCTTTTTCCTTTTTCAAGAAAAGCTATCTTAAAAGAATTCAAAGATTCTTTGATGCCAAGAGGCGATCAACACTACGTTATTTACGATCCAAAGTGGATATGCAATCTACGATCTTAGGTCGAACTTGACTGTCTCGGTAGTCCAACTTCTACCAAGCCATCCCACATCACAACTTTTGTATGTGAGATCATTTCCACGTCTCACACGGAGAGTTATCCTTATCCTTATCCTTATGCGGAGTTCTGGTTGAGAATCGCATTAGCGGTAAGGATCGCCTTGCCCTACATAATTTAGGCGTACGGGTTTGCGCTTGGCTAACACCGTTAGACGAGGTGAGTAATGAGCGGTCGTTTAATGAACGATGCTTCACATTCTCCCCCTCTATCACTACGAATTTCTCAATCCGTAGGCTTAGTTGATATTCAACTTCTGCTTTGTTGCGCTTATCCGCTTCAACAACTTCATCTTTGCTTTTTAACAAACAAAGGATTCCATACGTTGTACCATCATCAATGAAGATCACAACGTACTTGTCTCCCCCCTCTATTTTGTATAAACTTCAAATCACCCAAGTAGGTGTGACTAAGTTCTAGAGGAGCAGTGCTTCTTTCGCTATTCCCTTGACGGAATTTGGAAAGGTGATTTTGCCTCTTCATCTACCTCACATTTATTTTGAGGGTTTATGTCGAAGAAGGCAACTATCTCAACATCGTTAGCTTTTGAATGACTTGCTATTTAACGTGTCTTAATCTATGATGGCATAGATGCACGGATTACAAATATATCATTCATTTGGCTACAGACGTACTGTACCATTCTTAGTTATTATAGACCTGTTGGACTAGTCTCAAACCAACTTGACCAACAGCGTCCCTTAAACCAAGTTAGGAACATGTAACACCTCTTTTAGAGTGATCTTATTCCTTGAAGTCCTAATGAGGACAACCTCTCCAGCCCCTTTGATTTTAGAGGTGGCGTTGCTTCACATGAACAACCTCTTGCCCGTGGTTAGGGCGTAACCGGATCATATATGATCTAGATACTCTGGCCTACTCCAGTTTGCTTTGGCGACTGAGTGTCCAATTTCTTTACTGCCTTTCTTTAGGCCTTCAGATCATTCAGGACCTGGAAACTCTGGCCCACCTTACTAGGTGTCCATTACTTTTCCTATGAAATGAATTTTGGCCCCACTCCAGTCGCCCGGAGGCTTTGTATGACTGAGTGTCCAATATAATCATACCAAAGGAATTTTGGCCCACTCCAGTCGCCCGGAGGCTTTGTATGACTGAGTGTCCAATATCATCCTATCAAAGGATCTTCTGCCAAATAGTGTGACAGGCTCAACGTCTTTAACTTTTAGACTTCTTCCGTTATGATTGGTGCCCAGATAATTCTTGGCGCTTACTTAAGAGTGGTAACAGTTTTCGCACAGTTAGTGGATCTCTCTCCATCGTATGTGCGAACATACTTTACACACTTTTAATCATTACACTTAAAAGAACGGATCTTTTTAAGTCGTTTACAAAATCCAATCTTTAAACGGGAAAGAAGTTGAGATTAAACTTCTGATTTTTTTCTTTAAAGCGTAAGGAATATAAATTATTTTCATATTCCTCCTACTTTAATCAATTTTTAATCAGACATCATTTAATCTTTATTCTTGACAAGTAAGAAAAACTACTTATCCTCTTTTCGGATTCTGGCTCACTTCAGTCACTTCATCATACTGAGTGTCCAGTTCCTTCTTACCGTTATTCGGATCTTTTGTCTGGGATAGATACAGGCCTTCTGCTGCAAGATAGAAGTACATCTTCAGTCTTCTCCTCTTATCCCAGTTGACATCCTCAGGCTCTCGAGAGCGCTTGTTCCCACCAGTCTTGGTAGCGGTGACACCATGAACACGTTCATCATCATCACTCTCTTCTACCAGAAAACCATTGCCATATCCAGATTTGGTCATACAACTTTTGACCGACATCTTTCGAACACTAATAGTATTACAATACGATCTTGTCTTAAGTTGTTGGGTATTCTATTGTACTTTATAGAGTAGTACGGGAAGTAATAACTATTACAAATGTTCGAAATGAGAAATAAATGGTCAATCTTCAAAACTGCCGCATGTGTGTTGTGTCTGGAATCTTGATCACCTAGCAAAGCCAATGTTGAGAACTGTCGCAAGTTTGTTGTGCCTTGAATCTTGATATCCTGAAATCAAGAAATAACTAAATCTGGATGGTTACAACGTTGTGTGTTGAGTCGAGGATAGTCCTCTATCCTTAAGACAAGATTGCCCCGTATATATGCTTTTACGTTAGCGGACAATAGTCTCCCAAGATAAAATAACACTATAATCTCAACACTACAAAGCCAATAGGTTGAGCCTGTCGAAGAAAACAAATATGACTCGACTTGCTGAAGATATGGAATAGGAAGGAAGAGTTTTTCTTTACTCTTCTCTTTTGTCTCTGTGTATATAGTGTGTCTCTGTAGTGTATATCTTGTGTATACGTGAGGGTTTGGTCACTGTTTTTGACTGATTTTCAGCCACTGTTTTGCTGATTTTTCAGCACCGGTTTGCTGATTTTTCAGCCACTGGTTTGCTGATTTTTCGGTATCTTTTTCGTCTGTTTTGTGGCCTGTTTTTCGTCTATATTCTGCCTGTTTCTTCCTTCTGAATTGAGCCAAAGAAGGCTCAATATATAGCAAGGAGAAGGGGCTGTACAACTGCCCAAAACATGGCTGTTAATGGCCATTAGGAGGCCATTAAAGCAGCCAAGTAAGGGCAGTAAATGGCCATCAAGGAGGGCTGATTTAAGGTTGTTCATGGCCAAGTAATTGGCTGTTAATGGAGGAGTTAATCAGCCAAGTAATGGCTGATTAATGCCTCAAAAAATAGTCCCAACGGTAGGCTTTCTGCCTTCCGTCACCTTCCCAGAAATTTTGGAGACCAAACTGTAAATATTGAAACTTCAGGGACCAAACTGTACATATAAAAGAATTCTGGTCAAAACTGTACATCTGAAACTTCAGGGATCAAACTGTACAGCTGGCAGAGTTCTCTGGTCCAAAAAGATAATATCAGAAAGGCCCACGACCCACGACCCACGACCCACGACCCGTGACCCGAGCCCGAGACCGACCGGACGGACGGGGGCGGCGGCGGCGCGCGCGTGTGGGCTTAGCCTTGAACCCAAGCACATCTAGGTCTTCCCTCCTTTAAACACATGGGATACCCCTTGGGGATCCAAACCCTTTACCACATTAGAGACTTATATAGAGAGCAATTCTTCCTATTCCCACCGATGTGGTAGATTTGTCCCACACCACATTTCCATGTCTCAAACACCTTACTTCGTGGACCAATATCTCTTTCATTTCTCAACGAAATTAGACGATTCTTGGCCCTACGGTCATCTACTCACTTCGTAGATCATGCATGTGCGAAGAGACAAGGTCTCCAACATGCGAAACACTAGTGTTTAATTCATCAAAGATGGGTGGACGCATCTCCCCGCCAAAGGCTAATTTCCAACACTTCCCACCAGCTTTTTAATGATTGAGCTTAACAACCTTGTTCTTTTCCAAAAGGACATATTGCTGTATCTGAGAAAAAAAAGTTTGTTCGCAAAAGTTATTGTTCTTAGCTAGGCTAAAAACACCATATACTTGTATCCTGACCAACAGGGCTTGGAGCTTAGCGAATATACTGTTACTTATTTTGACTCAAAAAACAACCTCAGATATTCCACCTTTGCATGCAATAGTTTTGGATGGATACTATGTCAATTCTACCTATTGGATGTGTTAGATGATATTAATCTCCCTTGGGGAGTCTTTCATTAATATCAAGGTATATATAGAGTACAATAATCATCCCTTTTACAATAGGAATCCTAAGCCTATACAAAAGAGGAATCCTAGTCTTACCATAATTATATTTACACAATATATGGAAATATTATAATTATGGGTAGGGAATATATTGTTTCCTATATTTACACGTTTACACACCCCTCAGTCGGAGCGGGAGGAGGCCGGACACTGAGACTGGATCTGAAGTCAAGATATAACTGTCTGGGAAGTCCTTTGGTAAATATGTATGCATACTGATAGGATGATGGAACATGTAACACTCTGACATGGCCTAACGCAACTTTCTCACGAACGAAGTGTAGGTCTATCTCAATATGCTTGGTTCGCTGATGTTGAACCGGATTATGAGAAAGATAGATGGCGAGATGTTATCACAATACACAATAGATGCCCGACGCAAAGGACACCGAAGTTCTAACGAGAAATTTCGAGCCAACAAATCTCGCTACTACATTTGCAACGCCTCTGTACTCGGCCTCGGACCGGAGCGAGATAAGGTAGCCTGTCGTCGCTTGCGTACCAAGAAATCGATTATCCCCTAAGAAAACATAAAAGCCGGAGGTGGAGCGTCGCGTGTCCGGACACCCTGCCCAATCTGCATCCGTATATGAAAGCAACATGTCTGGTGCAGAGGGGTATAGGTGCAAACCATAATCAAGAGTGCCCTTAATGTATCGAATGATACGCTTAACAGCAGTGAAATGAGACTCCCTGGGGGCATGCATGAATAAGCACACCTGCTGAACATCATAAGCTATGTTTGGCCTAGTGAATGTGAGATACTGAAGTGCACCTGCAAGGCTCCTATACAGAGTAGGATCAGAGACTGGAGCACCATCCATAGCACCGAGCTTAGATTTGGAATCAACTCGGAGTAGGCACCTCTTTGCGCTTCGCCATCTTAGCCCCGTACACAATCTCTTCTCGCATACTTACGCAGACACAAGAACATATGATTGTCAGACCTGGTCACTGATATCCCCAAAAAGTAACTCAGCTTCCCCAAATCAGTCATTGCAAATTCGGACTTGAGCAAGACAATAATCTCATTTTTCAATCCGTCGGAGGAGGCGGTAAGAACAATATCATCCACGTAAAGTAATAAGTAAGCGGTGCTACTACCTCGATGAAAAATGAAAAGTGATGTATCACTCTTGCTGCGCATACAAACCCAATCTGCAAGATATACCCGGCAAAGCGATCATACCACGCACGGGGGCCTGCCGGTGCCATATAGTGACTTACGGAGACGGCACACATAGTGAGGAACTGCTAGATGGGTGAACCCTGGTAGCTGATGCATGTAGACTGTCTCTCTCAGATCCTCATGTAAGAATGCATTCTTCACATCAAGCTGATGGATCGGCCAGTATTTGCCCATGGATATGCTCAAAACTGTGCGGATGGTAGTCGGTTTGACAACCGGACTGAAGGTCTCACCACAATCAATGCCCTCCTGCTGATTTGTGCCATTAGCCACAAGACGGGCCTTATACCTCTCAAGATCCACATTGTCTCCGAACTTGTGACGAAATAGCCACATACAACGAATGACATTCACCCCCTCAGGTCTAGGTACTAGATCCCACGTGTGCTGTTTCGTTAAAGCATTGAATTCCTCATATATAGCCGCATTCCAATTAGGGTCTTGTTTGGCCAATTTTGGGTTCTTTGGAAGTGGAGAGATGGTTTGGGCAGACAAATTGAAATAGACTTTGGGTTTGAAGATTCCATGCTTTGAACGAGTTTCCATTGGATGGGTAGGGACAGTGGGTGGCGGAGTGGTGTCCGAGACGGGGGGTAAAGTCAGATAAGGAGAAGGTGGGGGCGAAGCCGTCGGAGGCGTCGCGGCTCCTGGATCGAGAGTCGCGGTGCTAAAAGGTTGACAGGCTTCTCTGAAGTTTGGGCGCCGCGGCGCCTCAGCACAGGGCCGCGGGGCTGTCGACGGTGTTTCAAAAGATTGCTCTCTGGAAATCAGGCGTCGCGGCGCCTCCCCTCGAGGCTGCGGCTCTAACGACGGAACAGAGGATGTGAGTTGTTCGATTATGAGAGGAGAGATGGCAGACTCGTCAAGAAATGAGTAGTCCTATTTTTTGGAATTTTGGAAGATTCAAAAATGGGAATGTAGTCTCGTCGAATGTGACGTGACGAGATATGTGGATCTGATGAGTCGACAAGTCATAGCATAGATAGCCCCTATGGTTCGGCGGGAATCCTAGAAAGACACATGGAGTGGACCTAGGAGCGAGCTTGTGAGGGGAAGTGGAGCTAAGGTTGGGATAGCACAGATAACCAAAAATCCGTAGATGATCATAAGAGGGGATTCTATGGTAGAGGATTTTGGTAGGGGTCATATTGTGAAGAGTGCTAGTAGGGAGAATATTTAGAGTGTATTCTGACAGTTTAGCAGCATAGACCCAGAAGGGTGGAGGGAGGGAGGCATGAATCAATAGGGTGCGAATCATATTGTTAATGATGCGGATGATTCTTTCAGCTTTACCATTTTGTGGTGAGGTATGAGGGCAGGAGAAGCGAAATACCATGCCATTATTGATACAAAAGCAGTGAAACATAGAGTTATTGAATTCACGACCATTATCGCACTGAAATGATTTTATGCCTTTTCCAAATTGTGTTTGAATGAACTTGCGAAACTCAAGAAATTTGACAAACACTTCCGATTTAAATTTAAGAGGGTATAACCAAACGTAGTGTGAAAAATCATCAAGCAACACAAGATAGTATTTATGAACGAGAGAACTAGAGATAGGAGATGTCCATAAATCGGCATGTATGATATCAAAAGGAGCAAATGTAACACTAGTAGATGATTTAAACGGAAGACGAATATGTTTGCCTAAAGAGCAAGAAACACAATTTTGGGCAAGTTTCCCATTACAAGCAATGAAATTGTTGCCTCTAAGAAAATTAAAAACTGGGACTCCTGGATGACCAAGCCTATTATGCCAAGTTGAAGAAGAAACAGCCGCTAGAGTGATGGGAGAGCAAGATCTGGCAGCGGAGGTGGAAGTCAATGGATAGAGATCCCCCGTGCTATTACATCTCGTAAGAGGTGTCCCCGTATGAAGATCCTTCACAGTAAAACCAAAAGGGTCAAAATCCACAGAGACCGAATTATTACGAGTAAATTGGCGGACAGATATGAGGTTTTTAATCATGTGTGGGGCATATATGGTGTTTTTGAGGGAGAAGGGTGGATGAGGAGGTTGTGTGTATGAGGTACCATAACCCTTAACTGGAATGCGTTGTCCACTACCAACTGTAACATATTGAGGATGCTTTAAACGAAACAGTTTTAGGAATAGTACCGCAGACTGGGTGACGTGAGATGTGGCGTCTGAGTCCATGTACCAAGTATTATCAGGATGTTGCATAGAGAGGGTGCTGAACGCCTGACCCAACTCAGTGGGTGTCATGCCGGAGGAGGGCTGCGGGACCTGACCTTGCATGAAGTGGGCCTACTGTGGGGGTGGAGCGGGGCCTAACAAACCGGGGTAAGAATACGGATTGTATGGCTGCTGGTACTGGAATGGACTTGGCGCCGCGGTTCTGAACTCGGGCGCCGCGGCTCTGTACTGGGGCACCGCGGCGCTGTAGACGAACTGCTGAGGAGCCGCGGCCCAGTTGTTCTGCGATCTCTGTTGTTGTTGCTGCTGGTTGGTTCGGTTGACCGCGACCCTTGCCCCGCCACGGGCCTCTCTACCGCCGCGGCATTTTCCACCCTTGCCGCTGTTGGGAGTTGTCTGGGTGGCGTCGATCTTAGGGTTGCGTGTCGACAGCTAACACCTACTGGGCGTGCTCATCCTGCTTAGCACGACGGGTTTCTTCGAGCAACAATTGTGAGCGAGCTTTGTTAAAACTCGGTAGCGGATCTGCCTGTTGAATAATGGTGGCCAAAGTATCATATTCGCCCTTAGTAAGGCCGTAAATCATTTGTAGCACCATTTTATCGTCGGTGACGTACGTGCCGATGTTGGAGAGTTGATCCGCTAGAAGTTTAAGTCGCTTGCGTACTCGAGACATTGGAGAAGTTTTCAAGACGTGTTTTGTTGAACTGTTCTTCCAAATACACAGCACGAGTGTGATTGTTGTCCTGAAAAATTTCCTCCAAACGATTCCACAAGTCAAGGGCTGTGAAGTCAGATTTCATGATAGTAAGGAGCAAATCCTGAGAGATACTACCATATATCCATTGTTTGACGCCGGCGTCGAGACGATGCCAGATAGAATCATCAACCTCCGTAGGGCGCGGAATAGTGTCATCAATATGGTCAAGCACGTTATAGAGACATGCATGATTGCGAAAAAATTCAACCCAGGGAGAATACTGGTTGTTTTCTTGATCAAGAATAATGGGAATATGGTTCTTGATGTTGGAAACAGTAAGGGCGGGATGAAACGAGGGTGATGACTTTGTGGTGGGATTTGTGGAGGTAGAGGCGTCAGAAAGTGTGGAAGAATCAGGGATAGCCATTTAGAGAAGAGAAGAAAGGAAGAACAAAACCCGAAAAACAAGAAGAAAATCCGGGAGGGTCGCGGCGTAGGAGAGGCAGCCGACGGCTGTGGAAGAGAAAGGTTTTTAGGGTTTTGTTTATTTGGCTCTTGATACCATGTTAGATGATATTAATCTCCCTTGGGGAGTCTTTCATTAATATCAAGGTATATATAGAGTACAATATTCATCCCTTATACAATAGGAATCCTAAGCCTATACAAAAGAGGAATCCTAGTCTTACCATAATTATATTTACACAATATATGGAAATATTCTAATTATGAGTAGGGAATATATTGTTTCCTATATTTACACGTTTACAGGATGCAACATTATGTCAAGCTAAAATTCTTACTACTTTGTTTTTCATATATATTATTTCAACAAGATTGACGTATAGCTATTACAGAGCAAGTTAAAAGTTAGTATATTTCTTTTATAACGTTGGTGTTCGTGCCAACTTACGCACATCTCAACCAACTCACCAGATATCTACTACCTTCTACTAGCACAACTACCGATTAACGTTATCCATAACAAAGCAACTAGCATTTATACCAACTCCAAAGGTCTTACATTTCCAAACTCTTGCTACTCAATGATTTCAGCCACGATTAAAGAACTTCAGTAGTCCATAAGATGTCAATAACAAGTTTAGTTCCAGAATGTTATAGGAAGTAGAGCATGCAAAGACAACAGAGCAACAGAATAAAGCTTACAGGTGAGTCTCTCAAGTTTTATTCTTGTAACAGAATAAAGCTTCAGTTACAAGAACGTACTGATCCCACTTGAACATAATACTTCCAATCACCAGCAATTTGTTCTTCTGCAAAATTATAGCAAATGCAAGACTCTGTGACGCCCACACATATGAACCAGTATATTGCCACAACAAATTTTACCCTAGAAGTAACTGAGAAGTGAGAACTTCTACAAAACATGATTCAACAGATTCCACAACACCGAAAAGAAAATGTCTCCATCACTGTTCTAGCAGCCTGTACCAGTTTGTGATAGGTAATGATTAGCTAGACATGAAGGTTGTTAAAGGCGAACAGTGTAGAAACACCACAAAATATGTTGGAACTTTAAGTGCAACGCGCAATTAATGCGTAATAAAGAAAGGGAAATGACTAGATTTCTTGTACTACAATCAAGTGATATATAATAATTACGCCCCAATCTCAAGCAAGTTGGGATCGCTATATAAATCTTCACTAAATATGTTTCTACATTTAAACTAATCAAATGATATATACGAAGTAAAAATTAAGTCATTCAAATTCATTTTAAACAAAAAAGAGGTCATTGAAACTTCTAAAGTTGCAAATATGATAAACTTAGAATTTCTTATTCAAATTCAATTACTAGATTTTATATAATCATTTCCTTTTCCAAATTATACAGGCATATTCTTCCATTATATTTTATTAAGAATTTATATATCACCTTGTCAACTATATTTTATTATTTAGTGTTGCTCTCTTTTAATAAGTTTATGGGCGATGAGACACGTGCTTTAGCTCATGCGCTGCCTTGAACAAATTGCAATACTGACAAACTAATAACATAGTTACTAAAATAAAAATCAGTCACTAGGGACCCACCTAGTGAACTTTATTTATGTGTACAATAATCCCTATCCATAATTAGAATATATCACATATATTGTGTAAATATTTAGTGATGTATAATTATGGTAAACTAGGATTCTTATTGTGTTAAGGTTCTACATTGTACATTATATATATTAATATTAATGAGAAAGACTCTTCAAGGGAAATTAATACAATCTTACATGGTATCAGAGTTTAAATTTTTTATCATGTTTGGGACATACATGACGTTATTTAGGGAGAAGAGTGGGTGAGATGGCTGAGTGTGGGCGTTACCATAGCCCTGAATTGGAATGCGTTGACCATTGCCAACTGTAATAAATTGTGGAGACTTTAAACGAAATAATTGGGAAAGATTATCTGCAGACCGAGTGAGGTGAGATATGGCTCCCGAGTCCATGTACTAATTTTCATCGGGTTGCTGCAAATTCAAACTGCTGAAAGCCTGGCCCAAATCAGAGGGGGTCAGACCAGTGGGCTGCTGGGAAATGTGCGTGTGTGACGTGGGCTTGGTGTTGTTGGTAGTGGGCTGGACAGTAACCCGAAACTGGGCCCAGTATGCCCTGTTGCTGAAAGGGAAACTAGGCTGAAGAGTAGCCCGGGTATGCGGCCCAGTCCTGATTTTGGACGTTGTTCACTGGGTCGGCCCACGAGGCAGATTGGATGGGTTATTGCGGCGGCTGACTGGCTTGCTGGCCCCTGCCTTTACCACGTCCCTTGCCGCCACGTCCACTGCCGCGACCCCTGCCGCCGATGTTCTGCCGCAATTGACTGTTCTCCGGCAGAGGCGGCTGGCCGGCGGCAGTGTGATTATTACACTACTCAAATATGAATTTGCTATGACTGATTTGGAGAAGTTGAGTTATTTTTTAGAATCTCAGTGACTAGATCTGCATACTATATGTTTATCTGCTAGCGTAAGTATGCAGAAGAGATCGTGCACAGAGCTAAGATGGACAATTGCAAAATCATATCCACTCCAGTTGATTCTAAATCCAAACTTAGTGCCGTGGATGGTAATCCAGTGACGGATCCTACTCTGTATAGAAGTCTTGCAGGTGCACTTCGGTATCTCACTTTCACCAGGGCTGACATTGCTTATGTTATTCAGCATGTATGCTTGTTTATGCATGCCCTCAATGAGCCTCATTTTACTGCCCTTAAACGTATCATTCGATATGTTAAGGGCACACTTGATTATGGACTACACCTATACCCCTTCGCATCGAACATGCGATTATCATACACAAATGCAGATTAGGCAGGCTGTCCGAATACACGTCGTTCTACATCCGGCTACTGTATATTTTTTGGAGATAATCTCATATCTTGGTCTGCTAAGCGGCAAACCACATTATCATGTTCGAGTGCATAAGCTGAATATAGAGGAGTTGCTAATATTGTTGCTGAGATTTGTTGGCTCCGAAACCTTCTTTTGGAGCTTCAGTGTCCTTTACGTAAAGCATCTCTAGTGTAATGTGATAACATATCCGCTATATATATGTCTCATAATCCAGTTCAGCATCAGCGAACCAAGCATATTAATATGGACATCCACTTTGGTTGTGAGAAGGTTTCTCTCGGACATGTTAGAGTATTGCATGTGCCTTCTTCATATCAGTACGCAGATATCTTCACAAAGGGCCTCCCGAGACAGTTGTTCATTGACTTCAGATCCAGTCTCAGTATTTGGCCTCCTCCCGCTCCGACTGATGGGGTGTATTAACCTGTACAATAATCCCTGCCATATTTAGAATATATCTCATATATTGTGTAAATATTTAATGATGTATAATTATGGTAAACTATGATTCTTATTGTATTAGGGTTCTACACTGTACACTATATATATTGGTATTAATGAGAAAGACTCTCCAAGGGAGATTAATACTATCTTACAACATTGACTTAAAAAATCTTTTAGCGATAAGGGAGACGCTAAGAAAGTAAAAGCATAAACATAAAGTAATTTTTTTCAAGATAAAAATATCTTAGTCAATAATTTTGTATGTATAAAAGTAGCTAGTCTTTATTGATTTCAAAAGGAAAATATATAGATATTTTGGGTATGGCGGGGCCCTGTCCCAACCTGATGATATGTTGTAGTACTCTTAGAGCCTTGTAGACTAGTGATCATGGTATATATTTGTTTGTACGGACTTGTCAACCTCCTTGTCAGCGATTGGTACTCTTGTTATGGCCTTCCTCGCCCTGTTATATATATATATATATATATATATATATATATATATATATATATTGGTCAGTTGTCTATCATTACAGGTTATCTTATTCAAATTTCTATTATGTTTTGTCATTCTGAGGCCTCGTCGCCTAGACAGTAATATGTTCAGGTTATGATACACAGGTGGTACGTTCGGGCCGTTCAAGCACCGGATGCCAGCCACACCACCCGAAGTTGGGGTGTGACAAACTTGGTATTGGTCCCAGATGACTTTTATAATTTTGACAAAGGCAGATAGATCCCAAGTGCGGTATTAAAAGCCAATAAAGCCTTTGACATAATGATGAAACAAAGCAAGTCAGGACTTCTAAGTAAACTAGATGGTTGTGCATGTTGAAGTGTACAACTACCTTATCTAAAAGCTTAAATTGTTAGAGACACTTTTATTTATTTCATTAAGTATTTACCACGCCCTCTCACGTGCGAGCCTAATCTTTATTTATGGATCAAATACATAATATTCTATTTGATAATGGATTGTGTTGCCACGATGACACTGTCGTGCCTGTTTTTTACCGCGGCTCGCGACGTAATAGCATCGATTCCCTCTGGATTGATTAAATGTTGTTGAGAAGTCGCCACCTAATTATTCTAAGGTGAATTAGGGCACCTAAATGTTAACTAAATGGTGCAATGTGAACTCCGATTACTGGTCTGCAAAATTATGAGATTCTAGGTAAGAGTTCTTTATTATCCTAAAGGGAAGGGGTTAGGCATCCTTTAAGAAAAATGCATGTTTTTACAAGTATTATGCTAAGGAAAATGCATGTTTTTACAAGTATAAAATTGCGGTTATCCGGTCAAACTTAGGTTAATTATTATGCTAAGAAAAATGCATGTTTTTACAAGTATAAAATTAAAATAATGTTGCTAGTAGCTAATGAAACATGCATTTTGATAAAGAAATGATTTTTCATTTTTGAGAAGTTTTGCAAAAGTGATTGTGATTTTGGAAAAAAGTATGCATGACATTGTTTACTAAATTACATATAAAATTGATTTTTTAGATAAAAGCATGCATTGTAAGACATTGTTTATAAAATATATATAAAGTAAATTTTTCGGATAAAACATGAATTTGTATGACATTGTTTATAAATATATACAAAGTGATTTAGTAAGAAGAAAATAACTTATTGGTAATGCAAAGAAAGTGACGTTTTGGAAGTCATTTTAAATAACGAATCGGATAAAAAATAAGACTCTATTTTGTATGATTAATAGTGTGATAAAAGGTGACCAATAGTTTTAAAAATTTTAAACAGTTCAAAAAGTAAGCTAGCGTTTTGAAGGTATGAGCGACGAACCTAAAATAAATAAAACTAACGTTTGAAAGTAAGGGCGACGGGTCTAAAAGAGATAAACTAGCGGTTTCCGATTTTAAATCTACTCTTTCTAAATTATTAATTCTAAGTCTACCTATTCTAAACATTTCAATAATTACACGAGTACAATAATATTACAATACAGAATAAAATAAAACTGAACTAAAGAAAAGAAAATAACAATAAAATAAATCATCTCCGAGGGGGTATCTTATCTTCTTTAACTTTCATAAATGTGTCTTGCAAGCTGTCAGGAACAAACGGTTAGAAACAGTTGAATATAAATAACTTCGGATCCGTATCCAAAACAATAAATGTTTTGATTACGGAAGGATCAGACTTAAATTTTGAAAAGATCATTCCAATCACATCGTGGTTGCGAACATATCACTCGTTCGTCATTTTAGTTGCCTTGCCTACCGAACATGTTGGTCTTTCAGAAGGAAAAAGATTTAAGTTTCATCCTTGCCCGGAAGTTTTATTTCCTTTTTTCCAACTGTGGAGGCCTAAAAAATCGACGGATATTTTTTCATCGGTCAAAGTGTAGTATCATGTTAAATCAGTAAATTATACCCAAAATAGCAAACCGAAACCAGAAACCGTTTTCCGAAGGGACACGGCCTCAAATTCAATTTCATTGGCCTAAGTGTAGTATTTGTTCGAATCAGTAAAATAACAAACTAACCGCATAATGGTTATTCAAATACAAAAATAAACCAACAGTCCGTGATCAAAACATCCGACCCAAATTCTGAATTTTTGAACCGAAACAGAATTCGAATTCACTTCTTAAAATCCAACCCGAGATAGAACAGACCCGACCTCGAATCAAACAATTCTTTTCAATTTTTCAGATAACCAACAATAAAATATTGAAATAAAATTCTGAAAATTTTACCCGTCGGAACAGTAACCCGATCCGGAACAGTGACCGGAAAACTGAAAATCGCACAACATCAGTCCAACACATTAGAATCAAGAAAATAGCAGCAAGGCAAAGTAATAAAGTACCCCAAATCGATTAGTACAATATAAAGTCAGTAGCATAGCCATAGAATCGGAAAACAGTGCCGAATCCGAGAAACACATTTGTTTCCATTGCAAATTTCAGATAACCAATCAAAGGTAAAAATAAAAATAAAAAGATAATCATTAACAATAAATCATATAAGAACCAACCTTATTTATGGATTTTTGGCATTGGTTTCAACCCGAAACAGAAAGCAGACCCGACCCGACCAGAAAACAGAGAACAACAAAAAAAGAAAATAGATTTTTAGGGATTGAAACCAGTATTCAAAAGGTATTTTTCAGATTAAAAATTAGGAAACAAAAGTATTTTTTTAAAACAAAGATTAACAACAAACCGACCATTTCGGATTCGGATTCGGATTTACCTTTAATTTTTTATGCTTTTTCTTTTCGGATTTCGACCCTTTACTTTTTATTTTTCAGACCCGAAATCCCCCAAATAAAACAGATTTACAGCCCCCTTTTAAAATGAAGAACACATGCAAAGAAGAAACAAACAACCTTAAAAAGATTTCGGACCTAAAAATTCGACCCTCAAAATGAAGAACAAGAGGGGGTTTTTATAGATGGTACCCCCCAACTTTCACCCCCCATACCCCTTATAAAATTTGAGTTCGAATTTCAAAATAAAAAAGGGGCAAAAATCTGATTTTTGGGGTATGGGTTGCAGATTTTGGGGGGATGGGTTAGTGAGGTGACGGGTTTGGCAACTGGCGGTGTCAGGGGTTGGTGGTGGTGTCGGGTCGGCGGGTTTTGGGGGAGGTGATGGGTTCGGCGACTTGGGGGGCCGAAAAGGGTGTGTTTTGTTTTTTTTGTTTTTTAGGGTTAAGGGATTAAAGGGGTAAGAGGATTAAGGGGATGGCTTGGCCGATTGGGTCTTTCGGGTGGGCCAAAATGGGGAGTTTCGGTTGGGCCTGGTCGGGTTTGGCCGACTGGGCCTATTTTTTGTGGAATTTGGGTTTGTTTGAGGGTTAGGGATAAAAATGAGTATTGAGTGAAATAAATAAAAGGATTTATTATTAACAAGATGTTTTGTGAAAGATATAAATTATGTAAATAAATTATAACGATGTGATAATAATAAAATAATATTTGCGAGATGCTTAATGCTTATTTAAAATAAAAAATATGGTGTCGTTTTGCGAAAATAAAATAACATAGAACTTTAGGATAAAAACTATTATTAGGATATTAAAAGGCAAACGATAGTGGAAATAATAATAATAATAATAAATAATGATATTGAAAATAGATGACGATATTAGAACCTTATATATATATATATGTGTGTGTGTGTGTATTAAAATTGTTTTGAGGTGTCAAAAATATTTAAAATTGTAAATAAATCGGAAAAGACGGGACAAAATTGGGTGTCAACAGAGACTGTTAAGAGTCCCACATCGGAAATGGAATAGGAACATGAACTCCTTATATGGACTTGGACAATTCTCACCCTACAAGCTAGCTTTAGGAGTTGAGTTAGGCCCAAAATCTATTCTTTACATGGTATCAGAGCCAGACCCATTTCAATTCTTTGTTCATCGATGTTGGGGCCCCAAATTATATTGTCTACACTCCAGTTAACGATGTTTGAGCGTGCGGGGAGTGTTAAGAGTCCCACATCGTAAATTGAATGGAAACATGGACTTCTTATATGGACTAGGACAATCATCACCCTACAAGCTAGCTTCAGGGTTTGAATTAGGCCCAAGATTCATGTTGAATGCGAGATGCTCTGTGCACCGGATTGCTCTTTTTTGTCGTTTAATTATGTTTTTAATTATTAGAACTTAGAAGTCCTGCATCGATTGTGTGATGGGTAGTTGGTTTGTTTATATGGTCTTGGACAATCTTCGCCTCATGTGCTAGCTTTAGATTTGAGTTAGGACCAAGCTTCATTTCTAACATGGTACCAAAGCAGATCTGTCTTAGTTCTTAGTTTACCTGGTGTTGAGCGACTATATTACGTTATCACACGTTAGACGTCCCATACTAGGCTATGGCTAGAAGTTTCACTTCAGTTCCCCGTATATGATCTTGGACAATTATCACCACATGATCTAACTTTTGGGATTGAATTAGGCCCAAGGCCCATTTTTCATGGGCCAAACACGTGAGAATATTTTGTGACAGAGTATGGCTCCCAAACTTGAACCCGTCATTAGTATTTAAGGGATATGTCAAAGAGCTTCCTATAATTAGTCAACAATGACTAAAACACTCGTTAATTGGCAAAAACTATTGAGAGTAGGGGTGGGCAAAAAATCCGGAGAACCGAAAAAACCGAACCGAAATTCGGTTCGGTTTTTTCTCATTTTTGAAAAAACGAACCGAATCAAGATTTAGTGATTCGGTTCGGTTTTTAAATTTTGGATACGAACCGAATCGAAAAACCGAATTAAATATATTTTTTTATTATTATTATTTATTTATTATTGTAGGCTACTACTATCTCTTGAATCATAGCCATTGAAGCTAATATATGAAGCTTTTATGGAAGTCGCATGCGGCATGAACTTGATTAACATATCACGGAAGCATTGACATAAAATGTAGAGAGAAAAAGTAGTTGTAAATTGATAAAACTTTAAATGGTCATAACTCTGCGCTCGGATGTCCGTTTTACCCGATTTTTTTTATTTTGCATATTTTTTTGAGACGGGGCCGGTCAAACCGCCGTGGCACAACCAATTTTTAGAAAAACGTCTGTTTTCCCAATCAATTTGTGTTTTCCCCCAAATCAATTTCTAATTTTCCTTTTTCTTTAGTAAACATCTCACGATACACAATAGATTTCAAGGTCGAAATTTCATGATAGTCTAGGTGTGAATGTCAATTTCAGTTTTGGAAATTCAATTTTTTTTAAAAAATAAAAAACTCTCCGACCCGACCCGGCTCGGCCCACTAGAAAAAACCGATATAATCCGATACGTTCGGCATATAAACCGAACATATCGGTTTTTTTAAAAAAAAACTTGTATTCGATTTTTTTTTAAAAAAAATGATTTTTATTCGGTTCATATTTTTCGGATACAAAACCGAACCGATATACGACCCTCTAATTGAGAGCATAATAAGGGAGTTCTCCCCAATACGTATTATTGGCTTACCTGAAGGCGAACATAAATCAATATAGAGTTGTACAAATTTTTGTGAAACCAGCCAATAGGAAATTAGATAGATCGTGAGAGTATTTAGGCATCCCACATGGGTAAGAGTAATTGTATACGTCGATAAGTGAATATAAGAAGAGCCAAGCATACGACAATTGGCATCATGCATTGTTTCAATTTCTTCCCGGTGTTCCTCATATCTTCCTCGACGGTAACAACATATTTCTAAGAAATTACACTTGTGTATTTATCTGTACGTTTGGTTGAATAAAATATCATTATGCATTTTCCAACAATATGTCATTTTCTTTAACCACAAGTCCAAGAACAACTTATTCTGACCACTAAAATTGTAAATTTTCACGTTCTAGATTTAACATCAAGGAGTTTAACTTTTCAGGGTTTTAATTTAAGCTTTCCTTGTAAACTGAGATTGATCAATTATCTAGACATTTCATAATTCCAACCACACTCCATCGTTGTTCCAGCACACCAAGGATATTCCAGCTTGTGACCATCTCCATTGATTTTGCATGTATAAACAACAACATATTCAGTGAAATCCCATAACGTGGGGTCTGGAGAGAGTAGAGTGTACGCAGATCTTACCTCTACCTTGATAGGTAGAAAAGTTATTTACGAAAGACCCTTAGCTCAAGACAAAACATAAATACAAGCAAAGCAAGAGAAACGGTCAGACTCGGATAACAAATTTAAAGCAGTATGAAAATGATGATAACAAAAGCGAATAAATCATGATAAAGCATTCTGAAAAAAGAAGCAGTAACGAACGCATGTAAATAAGATAAGCAAAGTACCGAAAGAACATACAACAGCAGAAATCAAACGACAGGGGACTATAAATCAATATTGCGCCCTACTAGTATGATAGGCTAAGCAGGGCTACAATAATAACACTACAACTACCAGTATGTAAGCGTAATTAGGACTACGCTCAACTAACTACTACCCTTCTACCCTAATCAGTGTCCTTCACAACCCCCTATCTAAGGTCATGTCCTAGGTAAGTTGCACATGCGCCATATTCCGTCTAATCACCTCTCCTCAATACTTCTTCGGTCTATCTCTACCCCTCATGAACCCGTCCATAATCAACCTCTCATACCTCTGTACTGGGGCATTTGTGCCTCTCTTCTGCACATGCCCGAACCATCTCAACCTCGCTTCCCGCATCTTATCCTCTACCGAGGCCACTCCCACTCTGTCCCGGATATCATCATTTCTAATCATATCCCTCCTTGTAAGCCCACACATCCATCTCAGCATCCTCATCTCCGCAACTTTCATCTTTTGGATGTGCGAAGTCTTAACTGGATAACACTCCGCCCCATACAACATAGTCGATCTAACCACCACCCTATAGAACTTGTCTTTAAGTTTCGGTGGCACATTTTTATCGCACAAGACTCCAGATGCGAGCCTCCATTTTATCCACCCTACACCAATACGATGTATGACATCGTCATCAATCTCTCAATTTCCTTGGATAATAGACCTGAGATACTTGAAGCTTCCTTTCTTTAGAATGACCTGAGTACCAAGCCTCACCTCCATGCATGTCTCATGGTCGCTCCCGTTACTGAACTTACACTCCAAGTATTCTGTCTTGGTCCTACTCAGCCTGAATTTTTTAGACTCCAGAGTCTGTCTTCAATCCTCCAGCTTAGCGTTCACTCCGCTGCGAGTCTCATCAATCAGGACTATGTCATATGCGAATAACATACACCATGGCACCTCCCCTTGAATTTATCGCGTTAGTCCATCCATCACCAAGGCAAAGAAGAATGGGCTAAGAGTTGATCCCTGGTGCAGCCTCATCATCACTGGAAAGTACTCTGAGTCTCCTCCTACTATCCGTACTATGTCTTGACTCCATCATATATATCCTTAATCACTCTAGTGTACGCCACATGTACACCTCTAACCTCCAAACATCTTCATAGAACCTCCCTAGGGACTTTGTCGTATGCCTTCTCAAGGTCAATGAAACCCATATGTAAGTCTCTCTTCATCTCTCTATATTGCTCCACCAACCATCTAATAAGATGAATGACTTCTGTAGTCGAATGCCCCGATATGAATCCAAACTGGTTCTCAGAAATAGACACGCCTCTTTTCACCCTCATCTCCACGACCCTTTCCTAAACTTTCATAGTGTGGCTTAGCATCTTGATACCCCTATAGTTTTTGCAACTCTAGATGTCACATTTGTTCTTGTACAAAGGAATCATTGTACTCTACCTCTATTCTTTGGGCATTCTTGCCTTCTTAAAAATGACATTAAATAACTCACTCAACCATTCCAAACCTGCACTGCATGTACTCTTCCAAAATTCAACTGGGATCTCTTCTGGCCCGGTCGCTCGTCCCCTGCGCATCCTGCGAATATCACCCTTAACCTCATCAACCTTAATAGTTCTACAATATCCAAAATCCCGGTACCTTTCGAATTGATCCAGATGTCCCAGCACAATGACTTTATCTGCTTCTTCGTTTAAGAGTTTATGGAAGTAAGACTGCCACCTCCGTCTAATACGCTCATCCTCCACCAGTACTTTGTCATCCTTGTCCTTGATGCACCTTATGTGATCCTAGTCACGGGTCTTCCTCTCCCTCGCCTTGGCTAGTCTGTACAACTTCTTATCCTTGCCTTTTTCCTATAATTCCACATACAGACGTTCAAAAGTTATCGTTTTCGTTGCCGTAACAGCTAGTTTTGCCTCCTTCCTCGCCATCTTATATAATTTCCTATTCGTCCACTTCTCTACCTCATTCTTGCTTTCTACCAATTTCGCATACGTCATTGTCTTTGCTTTCACCTTCTATTGAACTTTACTATTCCACCACCAGTCCCTTCGATGCCCACCACGGCTGTCCCGCAAGACCCCTAGCACTTCTCTAACTACCTCTCGAATGCAACTAGTTGTCATATCCCACATACCGGTCGCATCCCCACTACTTCCCCAAGCCCCCATGGCCATAAACCTCTCTCGCATCTCCTTTGCACTAGCTCATGGTCAAACTCCCCCATTTGATTCTTAACATGTTATCCACAACCCTCCTGTTCTTCTCTATCTTCATCTCCAAATCCATCATCAAAAGCTTATGTCGGGTTGTACGATACTCACTCGGAATAACCTTGCAGTCTTTACAAAGATCGTTGTCAACCTTTCTAAGGAGCAAAAAGTATATCAGAGTCTTAGCCACTGATCTACGGAAAGTTACCAAGTGATCCTCCTTCTTCATGAACCTCGAATTGGCTATCACCATCCCAAAAGCTTTAGCGAACTCCAAAAATGGGATGCCTCCCCCGTTCCTGTCCTCGGGGCCAAAGCATCCATGCACGTCATCATAACCCCTGAAAGTGACCCGATATGTCCATTGAAATCCCTTCTTACAAATAACTTCTCAGTGGGTGGTATACCTCCCACCACCTCATCCAAATCCTCCCAAAAGCGCCTCTTCTCCCAGCACTAATAATGCTCATAGTGAACCCTCCAACTACCAACTTAATCACCATCATCCTGTCATTGACCCTCCTAACCTCTACTACCTTTAGTTATATCATTCTTGGCATTTCTGTTTTAGGTGTAAATCTTTGATTAGTTTATTAGCTTATATCCGCTTTAGTGGTTTTGGTGACTGATGGTAGACTAGGGTTATATTCTCGATCGGGGACGGGGGCGAGGGTTATGGGGTAAGTATGTTTTTACTTTTTTGGGAAATCTTTTTCTACCAAGCAGATTATTTGTAGACTTTCTTCCAACAAATAGAAATCAAGTGATCTTCTCAATGAGCTCAATTTTCACCTTAGGTAATTTTATCTCATACTTTGTGGCCCTTTATGCAAACGGATTTCAAAATCTTGGTCACATAAATAATCGTACTTAGGGACTCGGAGGTAGGGATAGAAACTATTAGCGAATATTCTCTGAATATTCCCTGTATATTTTTTAATTATGATAGATGTATATTTAAGGTAATTTAGGATTCTAATTATATTACGAATCAACCTTTGTAAGGTAAGTTAGGATTCGTACCATATTAGGAATCAACCTTTGTACAGCTATATATATTGTGAATAATGAAAGAAATCCCTAAGGGAAATTATTCTATCTTTCATGGTATCAAGAGCCTAAAACCTAAATCACTTCTCTTCCTCATTCTCGGCGAAATCGACGCATTTTTTTCTCGATTTCACGTAAAAAAAAATCTGGTTTCTTCCTCCCTTTCTCGGCCAAACCAGAAAATCCCCTTCCCTCGGCAGGCGGCAATCATGTTTTCCCCCACAAATTCCGGTTCATCCACTGGCACACTTGACAACCCCTCTCAACGTTCAGTATCTTCTTTTCATCCGGCATTAGTCGTTAACAACATCAAGAATTTTATCCCTATAATTCTTAAGCAAGAAGACTGTCAATATTTCATATGGATGGAACTATTCTACATTCATGCATGTGCATACAACGTGCTCGATCATATTGACGAATCTGTTCCTCGTCCCACCGATGTTACAGACTCAATCTGGCGTCGTCTTGACGCCATCGTCAAACAATGGATCTACGGCTCGGTCTAATACCCATACACCACTCATACTGCCTCCAGCAAAGTCTTCTGCACCTCCAGCACCACTGTTGCCCCTCAGCCTAGCAACCAGTCCCACAACCATGCTGCCTCCCAGCCCAGCAACCTGTCCCGCAGCTATGCAACCTCACAGTCCCGACCTACCACCACTGCCTTCTCATCGCATGGAGACTCGTGCACAACACGGGATCTTCAAACCCAAGGTTCACTTCAATCTCTCCACACAAACCTTATCACCCATTCCAAAAAATCCAAAACTAGCAAAACTGGACCCAAATTGGAATGCGGCCATGTGTGAGGAATTTAACGCTTTAACCAAGCAGAACACTTGGGATTTGGTACTTAGACAAGCTGGTGTGAATGTTATCCGGTGTATATGGTTATTTCATCACAAGTTTAGAGACAATGGTGACTTAGAGAGGTATAAGGCAAGACTAGTTGCCAATGTCACTAATCAGCAGGAGGGTATTGATTGTGGTGAGACATTCAGTCCGGTTGTTAAACTGGCCACTATTCGGATTGTTCTCAGTATTGCTATGGGCATGCATTGGTCAATTCATCAGCTTGATGTCAAGAATGCATTTCTTCATAGGGATTTGAAAGAGACTGTGTACATGCATCAGCCTCCTGGCTTTGTTCATCCGGCAGCTCCGCAGTTTGTGTGTCGTCTCAGGAAGTCATTGTATGGATAGAAACAGGCACCCCGCGCTTGGTATGATCGGTTCGCCAGGTATCTTCTGCATATTGGTTTTGTATGTAGCAGGTGTGATACATCTCTCTTCACTTTTCACCTAGGTAGCAGCACTGCATATTTGCTATTATATGTCGATGACATTGTTCTTACTGCCTCATCTGACGGGTTGAAGAATGAAATCGTTGCTCTACTCAAAACTGAATTTGCTATGACTGACTTAGGCAAGCTAAGTTATATCGGTGACCAGATCTGCATCCACTATGTTCCTGTGTCAGCGTAAGTATGCAGAAGAGATAGTGTACAGGGCCAAGATGGCAAATTGTAAAATTATGCCAACTCCGGTGGACTCAAAATCCAAGCTTAGTGCCAATGACGGTGCGCTAGTTTCTGATCCCACTCTATATCGGATTCTAGCAGTTGCTCTTCAGTATCTTACATTCACTAGGCCTAATATTGCATATGTCGTTCAGCAGGTGTGTCTGTTCATGCACGACCCCCGAGAGTCCCATTTTGCCGCCCTCAAACGTATTATCAGATACGTTAAGGGCACACTAGCCTTCGGATTACATCTATACCCCTCTGCCCCCAACCAAGCTACTTGCCTACACGGATGCAGATTGGGCAGGATGCCCCCGACACACGTCGCTCCACCTCAGGACTGTGTATTTCTTGGGGATAATCTTATCTCATGGTCCGCCAAGCGGCAGGAAACACTTTCCCATTCGAGTGCTGAAGCAGAATATCGCGGTGTTGCTAATGTAGTTGCTGAGATATATTGGCTACTAAATCTTCTTTTGGAACTCCAGTGTCCACTCCGCAAGGCGTCTATAGTCTATTGTGACAACATATCTGCCATCTATATGTCTCATAATCCGGTCCAACATCAGCGGACTAAACATATTGAGATGGATATCCACTTTATGCGAGAGAAGGTTGTCCGTGGTCAGGTCAAAATATTACACGTACCTTCCTCTTATCAGTATGCAGACATCTTCACAAGGGACTATCGCGACAGCTCTTCACCGACTTCCGATCCAGCCTTAGCGTTCGGCTTCCTCCCGCTCCGTCTGAGGGGGAGTATTAGCGAATATTCTCCGAATATTCCCTGTATATTTTGTAATTATGATAGATGTATATTTAAGGTAACTTAGGATTCTAATTATATTAGGAATCAACCTTTGTAAGGTAAGTTATGATTCGTACCATATTAGGAATCAACTTTTGTATAGCTATATATATTGTGAATAATGAAAGGAATCCCTAAGGAAAATTATTCTATCTTTCATAAACAAAAGACAAGGACGACACAAAGGCATAGTGGAAGATAGCAACGGATGATAACTCAAAAAGTATATATAAGACTAGGATTACGAGTACAACGAATACCTTCTCAAATGCATCCCTGTGATATTTGGAGGATATAAGTCCACACTCAATGAAGGATTTGGTACAGAGACAATCATCACGCAAGTTGACAGATAAATGATCTGATGTGGGATGACTCAATCCAGACGTGAATTATCCGAACACGGCACGTACAGAGGCAGAAGGAGGAGGTCTGAAATAAAGTTGAGTTTCAGAAAGCAGGTAACATTAGTTGACATAAGGTATCGACGAAAATCAGATGAATAAAATGGCATCCCTTTTGAACTCATGAATAATCAAGAAATACACGCTTGAGAACAAGAGGGGATAACTTATTACTCCGGGGAGTCAAGTTACATGCAAATAGAGGGGTACCAAATCGCAACGAGGAAGAGAAAATAGAGGTCAATGTGCGAATAAGATAAGTAGAGCACAAGCAGTCTCAGTAAGATGTATATTTTTCCTCAGTCATAGAGGTTTAAGGACATGACTTGTGATAAATAATCCGACAAGAGTTCATAAACTACTGAATTCTACAACACATTTATTCCGGCGCATTATTACAATATATATTGCAAATGGAAACCCAAACTAATTTTGTATTTCAGCATAAAAGGTTTGCAAAGAGAAAAACTCAGAACGAACTTTCGCTAAGAAACACCAATTACATCTTGAAAATTTTATTAATGAAGCTGACAAGCAACGGAAGTCCAAAGTGGTATCAGCTCGAGTAGACCCCAGACATCTAGTGGACTAAAGATAAAGGAGATTTTGGTAAATTATTAGGACAAGAAGAAAAGAATAGGTATGCTTGATAAGTGGATTTATCACCAGAAATATGATCGGAATCTCCCAAGTCAATGATCCGAGGTCCAGGATCAAAGGACGGGACTGAGACACTAGCAACAAAATTACAAATATGGTCCTACGATAAATTTACAGAAGAAAGAAAGCAATATCCCTAATAGTTCCAGCTCTAAGTTTTGCTTTCAAAAGCCCTAAAAGAAAGGGTGTCAGAGCTAACTTTGTCACCTTCTGACACAACAAATTGCTGCTTCAGAAACTAACGATTGTTCTCATGCCTACTCTATCAGAGTTAGAAACAGTGAAGGAGGGACAACAGCAAAACAAATTTTACTATATTATACTCCATCTATACCAATTCATGTAACACCATTTGATTGGGCACGAATTTTAAAAATAAAGAAATATTTTATTATGTTTATCAAATTGTTCTTAATTTAGTGTTTATTTTTGTTGATTTTTCTTCATAATAAGTAATTTTCTAAAATTAAGTGGGACCCAACAAGGTAAAATAGAGATTGTGACATTAAATAGTTGTCAAATAAGTAAGTAAAAGTGACATTCATTTTGAGACGAATTAAAAAGGAAATGGTGTCGCATAAATTGACACAGATGGAGTATTAGGTTCAAACAATTATCAGTAATAACATGTACCTGCCTAAGCGTTAGTAAATTTCTCTAACCAATTTCTGCATATCATCACAAGGAAAAGCAGACCGATAATTAGGGGTGGGCGTATATCGGTTCGATTCGGTTTTGTATCCGAAAAATATGAACCGAATAAAAATTGATTTTTTTTTAAAAAAATGAATACAACTTTTTATAAAAAAAAAAAAACGATATGTTCGGTTTATATGCCGAACGTATCGGATTATTTCGGTTTTTTCTAGTGGGCCGGGCCGGGTCGAGGATTTTTTTTTAAAAAAAATGAATTTTCAAAACTGAAATTGACATTCACACCTACACTATCATGAAATTTCGCGTTGAAATCTATTGTGTATCGTGAGATGTTTACTAAAGAAAAAGAAAAATCAAAAAACAAATCTGGTAAAACGTACATCCGAGCGCAGTGTTATGACCATTTAAGGTTTTATCAATTTACAACTATTTTTTCTCCCTACATTTTATGTCAATGCTTCCATGTATCAAGTTCATGCCGCATGTGACTTCCATAAAAGCTTCATAGATTAGCTTCAATGGTTATGATTCAAGAGATAGTAGTAGCCTAAATAAAAAATATATATTTAATTCGATTTTTCGGTTCAATTGTATCTAAAATTAAAAAACCGAACCGAATCACTAAATCCTGATTCGGTTTTTTTAAAAAAAAAACTGAGAAAAAACCAAACCGAATTTCGATTCGGTTCGATTTTTTCGATTCCCCGAATTTTTTGCCCACCCCTACCGATAAGCATTCATTGATCAAAGGAAGCGATTAACTATTTTCTTCTTTCAATTCACCCCAACCACTTGCGCCAACCTCCTAGAATAGTTCTCAGTTGAAATAAGATCTTCCTTAAGTCTCCTATAGTAAATGATTTCCCAAGGCCACAATCGAGAACAACCAAAATAAGTCTCCACCGGTAACTCATTTTCTCTCTTCTCTTGGTTCTCCACCAGCCCATAGTGTTTGAAAACCTGGTATACTTCCTCCAAAGAAAGACTTGTCAAACTAGTTGCGTGAAGCCGCTCGGAAACTGTCAAACCAGAATTCTGATTTCATGCCCATGTCTGCTCCGCCACCACATCACAGGTGTCAGATCCTGTGGTATTTGAATGTTCCTTCCAACATCGCTTGATTTCTCTGTGGTTGTTTCTTCCACCTCTATGAGTCGTCGTTACTGAAGGACAAGGTTCACCCCTCAATCTATGGCCATTTCTGGAGTCAATCGCCTCCCAGGTACCAGCCCCAAGTCTTCTTGAAGTCCTGGATTCAAGCGTCTTCGGATCATTTGAGTGGTTCAGGGTTATCTGTTCAATTTGCTCCATTCCTGCTAATCTGTTTGGGCTTCCTCAAAGAGGGTAAAACATCCCTGTGTGTCAAAATATTTTGCTCCTTTCGCTCATCAGCCTTATCAGGTTCATATCTATCAAAGTCCAATCCATCTTCAAGGACATTTTCATTCATTGGGTCAATGACTCGGTCACTCCACCTATCATTTTCCGAGAGATTTGCCTCAACATTAGCAGAGTGCGTCCTTTTTACTGCCTCAAAGGATTTTAACTACTCGTGCATATTTCTGCAAAGGCCGAGGCTGCCTATTAGACCATGAAAGATGTATCGGCTCTCCACATATGTACTTTCCTCGAAGTGTTTTTAGAGCTTTCTCATCATCTCTAGGATAGTCATAAACTACAAATCCAAATTTGTCTTTCACGCGAACATTACAATGTCCAAATCTCCGGAAAACACGTTCAAGCTCATCTCTATGAACGCAAGATGATAGGTTACCGAGGTGCAAAGACATCAGTAGCATAATACGTAATGTTACTAAACATTTAACCAAGCAGGTCTTAACCAGAGCTCAGTTGTTCATACAGAAAGATATTGCATATGTGATTCATAACTTTTTCTCTTGGTCAGTAAGCAGCCAAAATGCGAACTACATAAAATAAAATAAAAAGTCAGCCCGATGCACTAAGTTACCGCTATACGCGGGGTCCGGGGAAGGGCCGAACTACAAGGGTCTAATGTACGCAGCCTTACCTTGTATTTCTGCAAAAGCTATTTACACGGTTTGAACTCATGACCTCCTGGTCACATGACAGCAACTTTATCAGTTACGTCATCAAAAAGTAAATTGAAGAAATATGTAAATTTTAGGAACATGCCGGAATTTGTCTTCTAGATCTTTGACAAGTTACATCCAGATCATACTCAAGAATCAGCCAATTAGATAAAACATAAAATAAAAAAGCTGCAAATATCCTTGCTTGGTCTCATTTCTCCTTAATAACAGAAGTAAAATGACACAGACAAATACACACATGTATATATGTATGTGTATATATATAAGTGGTGAGCTAATTGAACACAGTATCTGTTGTAATGTGCATATTAAGCTATCATTGAGCTCCTAACATAATCATATTTCTTCCCTGAAAGCAGATAGCCGAACACCATATCATATCAAATAAAATACTTTTACGGTTTCCATTTCTTTTTTAGGATTGTATTAATTTTTCTTGGGGAGCTTTTTTCATTAATATAAAATATATATAGGGTATACAATGTGAAATTCTTCTACAATAGGGATCCTATATTTACCATAATTACATAAGACTAAATATGGCTAAATAATATTGTACAGATTCTAAGACACCCCCTCAGTCTGAGCGGGAGGAGGCCGGATGCTAAGACTGGATCTGAAGTCAAGGAATAGCAGTCTAGGAAGGTCTTTTGTGAATATATCCGCATATTGATAAGAAGAGGGCACATGCAATACCTTGACATGACCGAGTGCAACCTTCTCACGAACAAAGTGGATGTCCATCTCAATATGCTTGGTTCGCTGATGCTGAACCGGATTATGAGATAGATAGATGGCGGATATGTTATCACAACAAACCAAAGACGCCTTACGCAACGGACATTGAAGCTCCAAAAGAAGGTTTCGGAGCCAGCAAATCTCAGCAACAACATTAGCAACACCTATGTACTCTGCTTCTGCACTCGAACGGGATAATGTGGTATGTCTCTTGGCAAACCAAGAAATGAGATTATCCCCCAAGAATACACAATATCCTGAGGTGGATCGTCGCGTGTCCGGACAACCTGCCCAATCAGATGATAACAGTCTGGTCGGTGCTGAGGGGTATAGATGCAATCCATAATCCAGTGTGCCCTTAACATATCGAATGATACGCTTAAGGGCAGTAAAGTGAGGCTCTCTAGGGGCATGCATGAATAAGCATATCTACTGAACAACATAAGCAATGTCAGGCCGGGTGAAATTAAGATACTGTAGTGCACCTGCGAGACTCCTGTAAATGGTAGGATCAGACACTGGGTGACCGTCACCGGTACTAAGCTTTGATTTGGAGTCAATCGGAGTGGACATTATCTTGCAGTTTGCCATTTTAGCCCTGTATACTATCTCATCTGCATAATTACACTGACACAAAAACATAGAATCTGCAGAACGAGTCACTAATATCCCCAAAAATAGCTCAATTTCCCAAGTCAGTCATAGCAAATTCAATTTTGAGCAATGTAATAAGCTCATTTTTCAACAAATTAGATGAGGCAGTAAGCACAATGTCGTCCACATATAATAATAAATAAGCAATGCTACTACCTCGATGAAAAATAAATAGTGACGTATCACACTTGCTGCAGACGAACCCAATTTGCATAATGTATTGTGCAAAGCGATCATACCACGCTCGAAAGGCCTGTTTCAAACCATAAAGTGACTTACGAAGACGACATACATACTGAGGGGCTGCAGGATAGACAAAACCAGGCGGCTGATGCATATAAACAATTTCTTTCATATCACTATGTAAAAATGCATTTTTGACATCAAGCTGATGAATTGGCCACTTCTTACCCATAGCAATGCTCAGAACTGTACGAATGGTAGCTAGTTTAACAACCGGACTAAACGTCTCACCACAATCAATACCCTCTTGCTGATTAGTGCCATTAGCCACAAGTCTCGCTTTGTACCTCTCTAGATCACCATTTTCTCTGTATTTGTGACGAAAAAGCCATATGCATCGGATCACATTCACCCCTCCGGTCGAGGAACCAAATCCCAAGTGTGTTGTTTTGTTAAAGCATTAAATTCTCCATACATGGCCGCATTTCAATTAGGGTCTAGTTTGGCTAATTTTTGGGTTTTGGGGAATTAGGGAAATGGTTTGGGTGGACAAGTTAAACTGGACTTTGAGTTTGAAAATTCCGTATTTGGCATGGGTTTCCATGCGGTGAGTGGGGGCAGGGGTACTGTTAGTATTTGGGTGTGAGGCTGGGATCTGTTTACTGTTCGACGGGCCTAAGTGCTGGTTACTGAGGTTGACGGGTTGGGGTGTTGGTAATGAGGATTTGGGGTTTGACATCTGGTGTGGTGGTGGTGGCGATCAGGTTGGGTTGATGCCATTTAGGTTATGGACGGTGGGGTAAGACGTCGATAGTGGGGTGGGGTTGGGACGTTTTATAGGTGGTGTGAGTATGTTGATCTGGGTATCGGTGAGATTATATGTGGATGATAGTAGCATGGGTGATGGTTTTGGCGTCGGTGTAGGTAATCCGGTCGGGGTCGGGGTTACTTTGATAATGATGTGGGGTTGGGTGATTGGAATGTCGAGAATGGGTGGTGGTGATATTGGGTTTACCGGTGGAGATAGCCGGTGGGTGTGAGATGGGAGAACTGATGGAAGTGGGGCAGCCGACCGACTGTCGACGGTGGGAATGGCAGTCGGTAGTGGTTGTAACAGTGCAGATGGACTGCCGATAGTGGCATATGGTGTCTGACCAGTGGGATTGGCGGCAGACAGTGGCTGACCAGTGGAGTTGGTGTCAGATAGTGGCTGAACATTATCGGATGCTACCGGAATAGTGGTAGCATGCCGGAGAGTATAATGGACAAGCGGTGATGTGTCAGAATCATCGAGAATTGATAATCATTGACTTAGAATTTTTGAATGTTGTTGAATGGGAAAACGTATTCAACAAATGTAACGTGGCGTGAGATTATAATTTTATCGGTGGATAGTTCATTGCACAAATACCCCTTTATAGTTTGATAGGAAACTAGGAATGCACATGGAGTGGAATGAGGTGCTAGTTTGTGGGGGGCCGTGGATGTCATATTTGGGTAACACAAACAACCGAAAATTCGAATGTGATCATAGCTAGGGATCCGGCGGTAGAGAATTTCGGTGGGTATTCTATTGTGAATCGCACGGGTATGTAAGATGTTAACAATATGTTCCACCATTTTTAATGCATATACCCAAAATGTGAGGGGTAAAGACGCATGAAACAAAAGGGTACGGACCATGTTATTAATGGTACGAAGAATTAGAAGAAAGTATCAGCAACAACTGGTTTTATTACGGGACAACTCATGATTTCGGCTTTACCATTTTAGGGGAGGTATATGGGCACGAGAAACGAAAAACTATGTCATTAGCCGCACAGAAATTATGAAACATAGAGTTATTGAATTCACGACCATTATCACACTGAAATGATTTGATATCTTTCTCAAATTGTGTTTTGACCATTGTACGAAATTCAGCAAATTTAGAGAATACGTGACATTTGAGTTTAAGCGGATAGACCCAAAGAAAGTGAGAGAAATTATCCAGAAACATCAAATAGTATTTGTGACCTAGGTTGCTAGTGATATGAGAAGTCCATACATCGGCATGAATAATATCGAAGGGAGAGAAAGTAATACTAAGAGAAGACGTAAATGGTAGTCGGACATGTTTCCCTAGGTAACATGAGGAGCAATGGTGGGGAAGTTTCTCTTTAAAACAGTGAATTAAATTTCTAATTCGGAGAGAATAAAAAACATGAGCACCCGCATGACCAAGTCTATTGTGCCATGATGATGAAGATATTGTTGCGAGAGTAGTGGGAGGAGTGACAAGGGAACCTAGAGAGGTGGGAGATGTAGTACTGACATCGGACGTGGGTAGGAAATGATAGAGGTCCCCCTCACTATTGCACTGTGTCAGAAGATTCCCAGTACAGAGGTCCATTACGAAAAACCCAAATGGGTCAAAATTAATTGGGATGAAATTATCGGTGGCGAATTTTCTAACATAGATTAGGTTTTTGATTATGTTCGGGGCATAAAAGACATTTTTAAGAGAGAAGTGGGGATGCGGTGGTGGGGTAAAGGTGTGGCCAAATCCTTGAATTGAAATGCGATGACCATTACCGACCACAATAGATTGTGGATTTTGTAACTTGCGCAGTTGCAGAAGATTATCAGAATTGTTGGTGAGATGAGACGTGGCACCTATGTCAATATACCATGCATTATCGGGCTGTTGACTGGGTAAAGTGCCAAAAACCTTACCCAAATTGGCTTGGGTTGGGCCTGGGATGGACGGATGGGCCCCAGGATGTTGGGTCTGTCAGTAAATGCTTAGCTTTTGTAACTTGTTTAGTTTGACATTGAAAGAATGGTTGTGCTCTCTGCACATTTTGTATATTTTGTTTTTGTCTTACGTAACTTTTTATTATTTGGTGGCAATCCATAGTATTTCGTCCTAAAACACTATCCCAAGTTAATGCTATAATTAAATTGGTGGATACAAGCTTATGGCGACTTTATAAAAAAGTCTTAGAATGTGTACAACATTATTTAGACATATTTAGTCGTATGTAATTATGATAAATATATGATCTCTATTGTACAAGGATTCCACATTGTATACCCTATATATATTTTGTATTAATGAGAAAGGCTCCCTAAGGGAAAATCAATACAATCCTACATGGTATCAAAGGCCAAAACTTCCTCCATACTCTAATCCCCTCAATTGGCCGCCCCTCTTCTTTTTCGGCGCCGGAATTCCGCTGTATACCATTGGTATACACCGATATACAACCTCCCCATCCCCCTTATCTCTACAACAAACCGATATACATTGAGTATACAGTTGCTACTTCCTTACATACACTCCAAATATACGCCCCAAATTTTCTAACATAGATTAGGTTTTTGATGATGTTCGGGGCATAAAAGACATTTTTAAGAGAGAAGTAGGGATGTGGTGGTGGGGTAAAGGTGTGGCCAAATCCTTGAATTGAAATGCGATGACCATTACCGACCATAATAGATTGTGGATTTTGTAACTTGCGCAGTTGCAGAAGATTATTAGAGTTGTTGGTGAGATGAGACGTGGCGCCTATGTCCATATACCACACATTATTGGGCTGTTGACTGGGTAAAGTGCCAAAAACCTGACCCAAATTGGCTTGGGTTGGGCCTGGGACGGACGAATGGGCCCCAAGATGTTGGGTCTGTCGGCTGTGGCCTGGTGGTGTATGTCCCATGTTGTTGGGCCGATGCTGGGCTATAGGCCACTGGGCTTGACAGCCAAGGCCTGTCTGTAAGGTTCCCAGCTCGCTAGGCCACAGCTGGGCTGCAAGGACATGGGTCGAATAAAGTTGGCCCTGCCTGTGGCCCGTCGGTTGGGCATGTGATAGGTTGCTGGGTTGCTGAAGGGGCCGCTGGGACACAGCTTGCAGCCCAGTCCCATGTTGTGCTTCTGCCGCTGCCCGTAAAACCACCGTGATTATTCCGCCATGAATGCTTGTCGGAAAAAATTATGTTGGGGTTCGGGGCGTATATTTGGAGTGTATGTAAGGCAATAGCAACTGTATACTCAATGTATATCGGTTTGTTGTAGAGATAAGGGGGATGAGGAGGATGTATATCGGTGTATACCAATGGTATACAACCGAATTCCGACGCCGGAAAAAGAAGAAGCGCGGCCAATTGAGGGGATTAGAGTATGGAGGAAGTTTTGGTCTCTGATACCATGTAGGATTGTATTGATTTTCCCTTAGGGAACCTTTCTCATTAATACAATATATATATAGGGTATACAATGTGGAATCCTTGTACAATAGAGATCATATATTTATCATAATTACATACGACTAAATATGTCTAAATAATGTTGTACACATTCTAAGACTTTTTTATAAAGTCACCAAAAGCTTGTATCCACCAATTTAATTATAGCATTAACTTGGGATAGTGTTTTAGGACGAAATACTATGGATTGCCACCAAATAATAAAAAGTTACGTAAGACAAAAACAAAATATACAAAATCTGCAGAGAGCACAACCATTCTTTCAATGTCAAACTAAACAAGTTACAAAAGCTAAGCATTTACTGATTTACAAGCACAGAAGAACCTCAAAGACACTCACAACTATAACTAAGCTTTCATTGCTCTTGCAAAACGAGGAATATGTACACATGTATCATGTATGTATACGACAAGTGAGCGTTCATTTATCTCACAAAACAAGAAAGATATATATATATATATATATATATATATATATATATATATATATATATATATATATATATATATATATATATATATATATATATATATAGTATTATAGTAATTATGGTTATCATGATAATAGAGTTAAAGACCTAAGTTATGAAATTTTCATGATTTCAAAGAAAACGAGGCATGGGGAAGAACATAGATATCCCGACACGTGGATAAAAGCTCTACATACCTAATCGCTCCAATACTTACATTAAAGGCCTGAACTTGGAAGAAGGAATCCAAAACTTGCACCTTAATTCCGTGAGTTGGGTTTCCTTGAAACGAACCAATGAATTCTACTTAGAAATTACACTTGATTAGAATTGCGTGAAAATACATGAAAAGGACTTACCTTGAGTTATGATGATGACAGGAGAAGAGAATTTCGTTATAGGACTTGGGGAAATAAGAAAACTGATTTTGAAACTAAGTACGTGTATTTATACTGTTCCAGTGGTCGGAGGTTTTACGACCGATATTGACGGTCGGTCAAATTTTTTACGATCTGAGTCTGGACCGTCAAACATTATACGATCCGCATAATCGGATCGTCTTGAAAATTACAATTTTTTTAGTGATCTGTAAGAGCTGAGAGACTGAGATGGTAAAAAAGAACGGACCGTAACTTTTTATACGGTTCATAAAATCTACTGGGTTCCGTCAATTTCAAAAACGAAATTGACGATTCATTTTAACGGACCGTAACAAATTCTACGGTCTGTATAATCCAGGCGTAAAACCTGATCTGCAGAACTGGAACTGGTTTTTCAACTTAACCACCCCGTTTTGATTTTCTAAACTCTTGGATCATAAACATGGCTTAATTTGAAGGTACGGGGTGTTATAATTGTATTATGTATTAAAACTAAAGTTCGGTAAATATATTTTATTTTTTATATTATCATTTCTTTTAAATGATATAAATAAGTATTATCAATGTCAAAATAAATTTAAATGAACAGAAAGTGAAAGAAAAGTAAAAAGAGGTGTGGAGCACTCAATTTAGTGTCTAAAAAATTTATTAAGAACAGTAATAAAGGCTCAACCTCATTTTTTGAATGGTAAGTATAATTAATTTTCAGAACAACACTAAAAAGGTATTGCTTATTTTGAAAAGAAGAGAAGAAAGAAAATAACAACAACAACATATCCAATGTAATCTCACAAGTGGGGTCTGAGAAGGATAAGATGTACACATACCTTATCTCTAAATTTGTGAGATAGAGATGTTGTTTCCGATAGACCCTCGGCTCAAAAAAAACAAGAGAAGAAAGAAAAGTAAAAAAGAGACACTAAAGCACACGGTCTAATCTAATATAAAATGACCTTATTTAGATTAAATCTATATTAAAATGAAGTTAAAAGTATATCGGCCTCTTTGGAAAGCCACCCATATAATTAAAATTGAATGTAATTACACAAACCTGTTTGTTAGGTTAAGTTATTACATGATGGTATAATTGAGAGATAGAAATCAATCTTTAGGCAAACCTTTGTTGTACCAGTCAAGGAGAAAGATCTGTGATTAATTTTATACTAACATTATCAAAAATCATAAAGTGCAAAATAGAATTTTGAGGTTATTAGGCTCTTAATTGGCATGATCTCAAGTATCTTAGTTGTATTTCACATAATATAAAAGTATCATAAGCATATAGGAGTTGTGAAATGCACAACTTAGTTGTTTATTACTTATTTTGAATCCTTAATTCAATTTTCAGTCATCACAAAGTTGAGAAACTTGTTTAAACCTTTGACAACTAATAGAATTAAGAATGAAAAATTTGGATAACCTTGTTTGAGGCCTTTTTCAGTAGAGAAAAAATCGTATGAAGAGTCATTAATGAGAAACGAGAATTTAATATTACTGATACAATATCATATTCAATTTTGTCTTTTTTTTTTTAATCAAAGTTAAATTCTTAAGCACATTGATTAAGTGACCCTCGTTATAAACTTAATTATTAGTCATTTCATCACTGTAATTTCTTCTACATTATGTTAAGCTTGTACTGTTACACTATATTTGACAATAACATAATTCTAAATGCAGTTTAAATATAACACACTTCTGACATAAAATAACTAAAAATACATAATTTAATTAAATGAAGGTTAAACATATTTCTTCTGACATCACAAGGATCAAATCATAATGGACCTTCAATTTAAGGACCAAAAAATTATTATTACCTAACAACAACAATAACAAACATAGTGTAATTCTAGAAGTGGAGTGTGAGGAGAGTAGAATGTAGCAAACTTTACCCTATCTTTATGGGGTAGAAGTTGTTTCCGATAAACCCTCGGTTCAAAAATGTGTTTCTCAAAACAGATTTGAAAGAAAAAGAATCAACAACAAAATAGATAAACGAAGCAGAAGAAGCTAACACGTGTAGTAATAAAAAATGAAAAATATCATCAAATGATGCGGTACATTGGATGGAGCTTCTCCCTCCTTTATTAGAGATCTCGAGTTTAAATGAATTTTTTTTAGTAGGGGCGCTTTCCCTGCACGGGTCTTACGCGATGAGAATCTGGATATAGTTGGAATATAATGTGAGTACCAAATATGTTGTAGGAGCACTTCCCCGAATGGGTCTTACGTGCACGAATCTAAATATAATCGAATTTCAATATGGTTATTGAACCACGAGTGGGAAATAAAAAAATAATTGAAAAATGATATTATTCATTTTTAAAAAAAATTATTGTGAGATCTTTTGTGCAAATTGCATTTTCCTATCCACTATCAATCATATATCTATTTATTTATTTATTTATTTATTTATTTATTTATCCCCTCTTTTTTCTTTTGCCCCCTCTGTTCCTTTCTGCCTCTCTTCCGCCCTCCATTAGATTTTCCCTAAGATTCTCTCTTTTTAACTATTTTTTTGCTCTTCTTCGATCAAATCGATATTTGTACAAACCCCAAATAATCATCAAGAAGTATATCAATCAGCTATGACGCTTGGGTCAGGAGGATCTAGTGTTGTTGGTGAGCCAATTTTTCTGAACCCCTTTTCGTTTTTTTTCTTTAAAGATTTGATATTTGTAATATTTTCTTTAAAGATTGATATGTATTATGCAATTCTTGATTTTTCCTTCAAATCTGATTATCTAGTTTTGTTGGTGAGCCAATTTTCTTGAAATCCCTATAACCCCTTTTGTTATTTCCTTAAAGATTTGATCTTTGTTATGCTGTTCTTAATATTTGCTTCTAATCTTGTTCTGGGTCGTTTTGTTTTTCTTGTTTTATGCATGTTTTGTATTTGATGTGTTATTTGGCTTGTGGGTGTTTAATGTCTCAGTTCTTGCTGATTAGTACTTTTCATTCAGTTATTATCGGAAACAGCCTCTAGCCTCTCTACCCCACAAGGATAGATGTGAGTTAAGGTCTGCGTACATCCTACTCTCCCCAGACCCCAATTGTGTGTATGTTGTTGTATTCAGTTATTATCTAGTCTTGTAAGTAAGACAATATTTCTTGAAACCCCCATAACCCCTTTTTTGTTTTTTGTTTAAAGTTTTGATATTTGTTATGTAATTCTTGATTTTCGCTTCAAATCTGGTTGTGGGTCATTTTGATTTTCTTGTTTTATGCATGTTTTATGTTTGATGTGTTCTCTGGCTAGTGGGTATTTAATGTTGTCTCAGTTCTTGCTGATTAGTACTGTTCGTTCAGTTGTTATCTGTGATTTTTCTCATTTATATTTATATATAAATTAAAGAATTTCCTGATCAATTGGTTGGATTAGTTAGGAAGTAGTTTTGCTGTTATTTAAATTTGCTTCAGTTCAACTATTTTGCAAATTTGACATTAATTTTATATTCTTCTTAATTTTTCCTTCAATTCTGGTTCTGGGTAATCTTAAAACTCTTCTTTAATGCATGTTGTGGGTACTTAATGTCTCAGTTTTTGCTGATTGGGAACTTATTATCTGGGAGTTTTTGTCATTTATTTATATTGATGAACTATCTGATCATTTGATTTGGATTAGCTAGGAAGTAGTCCTGGTTGTAGATTCTTTCTGGGTGTTGCTCTTATTCAAATTTGCTGCAGTTTAATTATTTTGCAAATTTGACATTACTTTTGTCATTTTCCCTTCAAATCTGGTTCTGGGTCGTTTTGTTTCGCTTCTTTTATGCATGTTTTGTCTTTGATGTGTTCTTTGGCTTGTGGGTATCTCAGTTCTTGCTGATTAGAATTTTTAATTCAGTTATTATATATTGAGGAACTTGCTGATCAATTGATTTGGATTAGCTAAGTAGTCTTAGTTGTGGGTTATTTTTGCATTTTGCTGTTATTCAAGAATTTGCTTCAGTTCAATTATTTTGCAAATTTGACATTAATTTTATCATTTTCCCATCAAATCTGTTTCTGGGTCGTTTTGTTTTTCTTCTTTTATGCATTTTGTCTTGTGGGTATTTGATGTCTCAGTTTTTGCTGATTGAGACTTATTATGCAGTTATTATGTGGGATTTTTTGTCATTTATTTATCTGCGGTGGATGTGTGGGCATACTAGGAGAGATAGGATTAGAAATGAAGATATTCCGGACAAGGTCGGAGTGGCCTCGATGGAAGACAAGATGCGGGAAGCTAGGCTTGGGTGGTTCGGGCATGTGAAGAGGAGATGTGCGGATGCCCCAGTGCGGAGGCGTGAGAGATTGGCTATGGATGGCTTCAGTAGAGGTAGAGGTAGAGGTAGATTGAAGAAGTATTGGGGAGAGGTGATTAGACAGGACATGTCGCAGTTATAGCTAACCGAGGATATGACCTTAAATAGGAGGTTGTGGAGGACACGGATTACTTCATATCATTATCAAGGTTTTTGTCGAGAGTCTCTATTTGTTGTCATATCTTGGTTGTAGTTGTTAGAATTTCTGGTCAATATACTGCAACTTGCCAAGTTGCGGATTGATTGCTCTTTGGGGAAATACGGCACAAACGTTTCTGTTCTGCCTTTTCTCTTTGTCATGGGACTGTGAGTTAGAACTATGCTCAATTTAACCTCAGCTTGGCAATGATGATGATGAGGATATGTGCTTCATATATGGACCCTCAATAATTGCACTGACCACTTTGTCCCTTTTGCTGCTTTGTGGTGGGCACTATGCCTCAATCCCAAGCTAGTTGCAGTTGACTATATGAATCTTCACTATCCATGTCAAACCAATAATCATAATTTAGTTCAAAACCAGAAGTTTTCTACATTGCTACTGGCATATAAAACTCTAACAAGATTAAAAGACTCCCGGTAAACAGAGGACCTAAAGTAAGCATATCACTGACTGTCTGATATGCTAACACGTTTAGTTAGATATCATTTCATGTGGGAATGGGTTTTTACCTTAATTCTATGCATCTGGATCTTTTTACTATAACCTTTTTACTTTGGAGTAAAATGTGTAACCATGTCATCATTCTTGTTCCCATTTAGACTGTACAATCTAGTTCGTAGTTTGAAGCCTTTACGCAGTTCTGTACTGTTTTTATTTTTGAAGATTTCACCAACCAAAATTTCAATTTCCTTGCAGTCCCTCGCAATTTCAGATTACTGGAGGAACTTGAACGTGGGGAAAAGGGTATTGGAGATGGGACAGTGAGCTATGGTATGGATGATGGAGATGACATTTATATGCGTTCTTGGACTGGCACCATTATTGGTCCTCACAATGTACACATTCTTTTCTCTTTTTTACTTCCTACCATCTCTTTCTTTGGATATAACGAATACATGAAATTCTACTCGTAGAAATTTTTTCTACTATTCAATCATTCTTTAGTATGTCCCTAAATCATGAATGCCACTTAGAACCCGTTTGGCCAAGCTTCTAAAAGCAAGCTTATTTTGAGAAGTGCTTTTCAAAAAAGTACTTTTGGTGAGAAGCAGTTTGTGTATTGCTAATCAATTTAAAAAGCATTTTTGAGTTGTGATGAGCATTTGGCAAGCTCGTAAAAGGTACTTCTATGTGTATTTTCTCAAAAGTGTTTCAAAAAAGTACTTTTGGGGAGAAGCTACTTTTTCAGCTTCTGCTGCTACTCAAAAACAACTCTTCTCCTAAAAGCTTGGCCAAACACCTCAACTTTGAAAAAAAGTATCTTGGCTTGAAGAAGCTTGGCCAAACATGCTATTAGTTATGTTTCAAGGGGAATGTATGAGACATGAACTGCCGCTTTTCTCTTTAAAATTTGTGTATGCTCTTAGTATATTAGACTGATGCCCTGTGTTTTTTGTGGGTTGATGAATTTCCTTGGACTATAGATCTGTCTGTCCACTGGTCCTACTGGCTACTGCTTATGCATTTTGACGGTTCCTATGTCTTTCACAGTTAAAGACTAACGTACTTCCTTTTCAGTCTGTGCATGAAGGTCGCATTTATCAGTTGAAGCTATTCTGCGACAAGGATTATCCAGAGAAGCCACCAAGTGTCCGTTTCCACTCTCGAGTTAACATGGCGTGTGTCAACCATGAAACAGGAGTGGTAAGGACCCATTATTATAGTGCTAGAATCATAGCCTTTGTGTTATCAAGCAATTATTATGTGACTATTTGCATCTTCTGAATCGTTTAAATTCGAACTTTTGTTCTCCGTGGTGAATTCAACACTTGCAAAGTATATTTTTAATGGCATTACATGTAGCATGGTACTTGTAAAACAAAAGCGGAGCAACAACCAGATACCCACTAAGGTACTGACCAGATGATTTATTCCCTGGAATGAAAAGTTGTTTCTTTTAATGCAGACCAATTTTTAATCTCATGCTTTATTTTAGTTCATTAAAAGTCTTAGATGTGGCTCTTGTTGTTGAATATCCAAGTTAGTTTCAATGATATTTTCGCTCTCGAAGTTCTCAACTTTTTTCTTTTGGTTTGACCTTTTCTCCTAAATGCATAATTAGGTGCTATGATGTTATATTCCAACAATCTTTGGGTTTGCAGCTTTAGATTTGGATAACATTCTATTACTCCGTTAGATGGGATTTGATTTTTTGGCTGAAGAACGATTAGCCATGTCTAAAAGTGTTTACAAATTCTGCGATAATATATAACGTCTTCACTGGCCTAATGTAATATGTTTTTTCTTGTTTATAGCCCTGTCTTTTCAATTAGTAAATTGGTGAACTAGTTGATGATTCGCTATCGCTACATCTTATAATTTGTGCAGGTGGAACCAAAAAAGTTTGCTTTACTTGCAAATTGGCAGCGAGAGTATACTATGGAAGACATACTGACTCAACTGAAAAAGGAGATGTCTTCTTCCCACAACCGTAAGCTAGTTCAGCCACCCGAAGGCACCTATTTCTAGCGTTAAAAGGGGAATAACGTATAGGTCTTCTTGTCAACTATGTGCGAAATTGTACTGCTGTGTTGTCACATTGGGAATTAAAATGTAAAGGGGTTGAATGCCTGAAGAGGCTTCTCCTCTTACCTCACAATGGCATCTTGATCATCCCCTCTGCTTTTCGTTTTCTAAACTTCATCTATGCTTGCTGTTTGATTAATGGATTCAGTTCTTGTGCTATCTGAATCATCGTCGAGTTGTTCTTTTACTGTCTTCATAATCATCTTTGTCCTTAGTGTTTTCTTCATTTGCTTTGGCATGTTACACAAGAAAGTAAAATAACTTTGCTTGGCATGTTATTTAACAAATGGTTGATATTGGATATGTACCTATTTGTCTCTTAACATTTCCTATTTTGCTATGTCCAAAGTGTATTACATTAATTGTTAAACAAAGAAATTTCTGCAGTTTTTCCATCTTTGTTCATGGAGAAAGGAGAACAGACTATCAATACTTCTAGTAGCTTAAAGTGCGAGATAGGGGTCACAATTTGTAATCCTAGGAATGTAGCGAAATGAATGATAGCCAATAAAGTAGTTTGTATACTGAATTTGGACCATTTCTCGATTTGTGTGTCATCGTTGGCCATGCTAGTCTTTTCTATATCGTGCCAATTTTATTGGATATCCCTGACCGGGTTAGTTTGTAACGCTAAATTCACTTGGAAAAAGGAGCTGGCACCCTTTCTGAGCAGGTAAAAGCAAACTCTTTTTCTGCTAAGTTGTGGTAGACAAAGATAGTTGCTATCTGTTTCCGAGCCAGCTAAAAGCAGACTCCTCTTCTATCTACGATTATAGTAGATAAAGATATTCGCTATCTGGGTTGGTGGGAGATAGTAAATGACCGGTGAAATAACTGAGGTTGTGCAAGCTAATCCATATACCGCCTTTATTAAAATTAAAAAAAAAGGTAGGAGTAAGTTCTAGTCACCAAAATACAATAAGTCTAGTCTAGGAGGACCAAGTTGTTGATATCAAAAGGGGGAAAAAATGTCCAAGGGATACTAATTAGTTTGACATTTACTGAATTATATTGGTTGAACAAAGTATGGGACCAAGGGATATTAATTTTGAAGAGGTGCTTTTATATCAAGCTAAGTTAGTAGGAAGTGTTTTAGGAACAATTCTAGATATTCTTTCTTTTTCATTGTTATAATTGGATTTGTTAGGCAAAAGAGATTCTTTTGCATTTTGTTCATAGGTTAAAAAGTTGGATAACAAGTGTACAATTAATGCATCAAAATAGTACTTCCACTTTATTTAGAAACCATCACAGTCAACCCTTAGTACACCAATTATGTAAAGGATGAAAAGTATTTGTTGGATTCTTCTTTTTTCTTTGGGAAGGGCCCTCTATATGCAAGTAAGCAAGTTGCGTTAGTGCACATTTAAAAAAAAAATAGGAACCTAGCATCAGTAACGAAGTAGGAGTTACAGAAAAGTATTCTAAATACCGTCAAACCTCTTTATAACGTCATCGTTTGTTTTGATTTTTTTGGCTGATATAGCAAGATGTTGTTATAGAAAAAATACAATGTTACATAACATGAAAAATTAATTCCAAAATTAACATGATTGTTATAATAAAATGTTGTTGTAAATGATGATTGTTATAGAGAAGTCTGACTGAATTGTGAGCCCCTTAGTCTTTTTATTAAAAAAGATCATGGACATATTTGAACTATTCACGTAGTTCAATAGCAAATTTGATAATTTCTCACAGTGAGACAAATCTGAACCATTCACATGGTTCAAAGGCAAATCTGATTATGAGAGTAAGTTTTTGTCATTAGTCAATAATACAAATCTCTTTTTTGTAACGACAAGAATATATTTTATTCCAATTATTAATGAACAACAAATTTGAATCATTTCTCACCGTTTAAGAGCAAAATTAGATATTTTCCTTTTGAAATAACTGGACCCTAGCATGGGTCATGCCCCCAGTTTTGAAGAAAATTGTCAAAGGAATTTGGAAAAATTCAGGATAAATCCAGTTTCAACGCCAAGTATAGATATTTACATGAAAATACATAACTTCTATAGAGATTAGACGAACCTTATAAATCGAATGTATCAAGTTAAAATCTGTGTTTGACTCAGTCCTTAATATTAGTGAATATTATAATCCATATTGTAATTATTAGTGATGTATAATTATGGTAAAAATAAGATCTCTATTGTATTAGAATTCCACATTGTACACACTAAATATATTTGTATTAATGAGAAAAACTCATCAATGAGATAACTACCTGTAACATCGAATGTCATCAAAATGACTAACATTTCCCACAGCTGGTAAGCCCCACAGCTTTGCCAGTTGTCCCTCTCCACACTTGAGAGACTATATGTTTCTAGTCAAAAGAATGTGATAGGAACACTTCAGATTTTTGAAAGCTAATGCAAATAAGAGGTATAGTATAGTTTAGACTGGTTATTAATTAATACGGAAATGCTTATAGACTCTGAGATGATCAAGTTTGTAACTCTCTTTAAGGAATATGAGAGTTGGAGGCTAAGTTGTGTGCATAATGAGTAGCTTCAGAGACGATATTCACAAAGAATAAGTTGAGGAAAACATCAAATATTTCGCGTTCATGAAGGGTGGGCTACACTCCAAGAGGAAGTAATGTCGGCAATTTTTTTTTTGTTGAAAAACAGGTAATGTCGACAACTTACCCCGACACAAGTATTAGTGGCTGATTCCACAGCTCGAACTAGTAACCTATAGATCACATGGAGACAACTTTAACATTGCCCCGAGGCACCCTTTCAAGCGGTGATGGAAAAATCAGAAGACAACATATGGGAAGAAGGTACATCAGACTGATTTGGTGGAGGGTGTTTGTTTGACTCCACTTGCTGGTGTAAATATCATTTTGTGAATAATGTAAAAGAATTGTTTGATATTATCAACTTTTTACACCTTTAACAAGGATTGAAAAAAAGAAAAAGATATCATCTTCTGCATTTGGACATCAAATATCAAAGCCAGATATTCTCCTTCTTTACAACAACACTTTAGCAGCCCAGTAACTTCACCATGCAACATTATTTGCTTGCACAGATTTCAAACTGAAAAAATATTCTATCTGCCCTTGAACTAATTTTCTTTGTTCAAAAAGATATAATACTACATAGTACAAGGAGGGAATTCTCTATGATATTTAGTCCCCTTACTACAATCCGCCTCAAAGAGTTCCATAACAAAAGGGGGAGGATACTGAACTTCAAAAACCATTTGTTAACTTCAAAAAACTACATAATGGAATCTGACATTCTGAGTTTCCTAAAGTTGACAGAGCGACAATTAGGCAAATCCTTTTCTTTATCAGTTCTAAATCATGCCAACAAATGCTGTTGAACCTAGAAACACACTGATAATTCATCAATAAAAGCAGCCCAGAAAATTTGTTACATATACTTGTGCATCTAGTTAAACAATGGGCGGCAAGGTGAAAATGGCAAAAAGGGCTTGAAAGAACAATGCCTAAGAAGGTGAAAATGCCAAAAAGAAAAAGGACTCAAAATAGTTATGCACAGTTACATTACAGTTGCCTTTTGCCAACATCTGAGATTTACAACATTTTAAGCAACACCATCCGCATCAAGTTGAAATAGAGCATGTAGTTGGTAATCTACAAATAAGAAAACATGATAAATTTAAACAAGTATTATTTTAAACGATGGTTACTCAGTTCATGCTCCAGAAGACAATAGAATTTCATACGAGATAGATGGGGATAAGCAAGAGGGACTTCTCTTGGCTTCTTGTGAGGTGCAACAGCATATCTATTGGTTTGGCACATAATAATGCAAGGGTTCAACCATCTTGGAAGCATCAATGCAGTCCCTAAGGGGAGTAAATCAATTGTATCGTTCTTTCGAACCTACATTTCCCAACTCCTAACGTAATTTTTGTAGGATTTTGTTGGGTTCAAAACACATAAGTAAGACACAACGGAAGTTTAAAATTTTGTTCTTACTTACCTCCAACAATTTCTTCTGGTATGGTTATATGACAATAAAAAACATGTAACATAAAACATGAACACTTACATGTTGTATTATCTGGAGTCTTTACTAAAGGGTGGACACGCGATTCCCTTTTCGACTGCAAACACAATGCTACGGTGTATTCCTCTGTCAAGAAAGCCAGGAAATCTTGGCAGAGGTTTGAGAGAGTTTCGTCCTAGACTCTAAGTCTAGAATTAGTTTATAGAATTGGTGTGTTTTAATTAACAATGGGAGTGCTGTATTTATAGTTAAAATTAGGTCATAAATCAGATTAGGGTTGGGCTCTAAGCCTGACCCAAAAATCGAGGTGCAGTGGGCCAGTCTGACTGGGCCCACTGCCGGGTCGGCGCCGCGGCACCTTACGTAAAATTTTGTTTCCCGTTTTCATTTAATAAATATAATCAGCACATTAAATCCAAAATCTAATTTTGATTTAATTAAATAATTTCCATCTAATAGAAATTATCCCATAGTTATTATCAATTTAAATATCTCGATCCCAAATCGAATATTTAATACTTTCTCAATACACCCTTAGATCGAAGAGACAATCGACATAGTGTGACCCTATAAGCCTTCATATATATGAAGTACTTTTACATGAATCCAGCAAACATAACATTTATGTGAGATGATAAATTCCTTTCATTTGTGACACTCGACCAAGCTTAGGATTTGTCACGTGTCTATCCAAATGGCTTGATCACTTTATCTCATTTATATTAGTCGACAACTAGACCATAATCTAAATATGTCTCTTGCATTGGCCAATGACTTGGTCGACCTAATATCACTGAGAAGTTGAGTGCTCCCTCAAATATCCAATCGAGGAATGAATCCTATTCTTGGCTCAATTACCACCTTTATTTACATCATAATGTACCCAACACAAGCCGTGTCTTATCCTATAAGGAGTTTAAGCTTAGGACATCCTTAAAGTACATTACTCTGTAAACAAGGTGCGTATTGACCTCAAGTCAAAGGACATTTATATCCCGCACGATGATAACACTCTAGACATGTCTAACAAATAGTTTATCAGCAGGGTATACCAATACTTTCCAAAAGTATCCATGTGTCCATCACTAGTAACCATTACTAGTAGCAGGTGAGACACACTACATTCTCTAAGAATGTGATGCAGACCACATGTCGACTTATAACATATCATCGATATCCCATTCTCGATGATCATTAGTCGAGGCTATTTTAGAGTTACGCTCTATCATCAATATTTCACTCTATTAATGACAACGTAAGCTCAAGAGATGCACATTAATGAATAATTACAAACAATCAAATAATAATTCAATAATCGCAAATGCCATAAATATTAATCTTATTAATAATACGAATGTGTTCAGTACATTTGTCTCTAATAATGATTATCTCTAGGACAAACGTACTTTCAATTTTATCCCTTGTTTCCCAGCTTGTTAGAAGCTATTCGGTAGATTAGATCACTTCAGTCTTACATTTGAGGTGACATTTCTTCCTTCTTTCCTATTCTCTGAGTACCATCAAGCAAAACGAGGACATTTATGTCGAGAGTTAGTAAATACAATCTTAGCAAGTAGTTGAAGGCCATATAATAGAACGACAAACTTACTTTACGAGGCACCTATCCGTTTGCTCATTCTCTTCTCCTTGAGGCTCTGCTGCACTCCCATAGGATACGAAACTCTGAACCTTCTGTAAATCAAAATACAAGCCTTGAGAGTAAAACACAATGAAATATAGAGGCAAAGAACCAGAAATAGAGTTTGCATCAGTAGTTGGAGAAGAATAAGTGGAGGAGAAGAACCAATGAAGAAGTTTAGGGTGGAGAAACAGTAGGAAGAAGACGGGAGAAAAAACAAGGACTAATCAGAGTAAACGAAGAGGTGATGCAGTCATTTTACAGCCTTACATTGCATCATCCCATGGAAGATTAAATATGTATGGATAGTTATAATGTACTGGTCAAACATTTTACATATGGCATAGGACTCAACGAAATTCACCTATTTCTCCATGCGTTTTTCATTAGACAACTCTATTTTCTCTTTTTGATAGCAAGTATTTATTTTTGGTGGAGAAGTTGGATATCTTTTATTGACTAATTCATTTACATAGTCTCCTTAGAAAAGAATAAGACATGCATGATTTGATGTAAAAAAGTCCCCTATTACAAAACAGCATCATAATTCGTAGTTGTTTGTTGGTAAAGGGATCGAACATCTTCTATTCAATTCACTAAAAGACATTGTGCCCAAATTGATGCCATTAATAGCCAAGCAAGAGATAGCATCAAACAAATTATCAAGACTACCATGTGAGTAAAATGATGATTCAGGACATTCATTCAAGATAATTATAGAAGGGCAACCGGGTGCACAAAGCATCCCGAGTTAGCAGGATTCGTGAAAGGCCGCACCTTAAGGGGTGTGATGTAGATAACATACCCTAGTGCAAACATTCATTCAAGAGAATTACGTCATGAGGAATCAGGGAAATAAAGTTGACTATCGAATTCAATGTATTTGAATGACCGAACTGTTCATAAGGAAGAACTGAATGTTCTTTTTTGTTCTATCAAATACCTGGATTATGCAAATTTTTAACTAGTATTCAGATTTAGACAAACTAAATAGTCTTGTCGATCTGATAAGACATAGCAGGACAACAGCCAAAAGACATAGCAGAACAACAGCCAAAATGACTCAACTTTGCAGTTGATTCCTGAGTTCATGAAGATGTTTGATATCATCAGGTAATCTGTGAAGACTAAAATGTTTGAAGGGTAATGCTTCATAATTGAGCCTTGAATTCCGAAGGATTTGGACAGGTCTAACCAATCAGATAAGAAAAACGAGTTAATAGGAAGAGGCTGTTCAACCTTATGGTCATGTTTACTTTAAACACTATGTTTATATCAACAACAGACACTTACTATTTAGTGTATTCCACCTTGGTTTGATTTGGAAGTATACTCCAAACCTTCTACTACTACTTGTAGTCTCTTATATGACATGGCATTTTCAATCTGTATAGCAGTCCATCAAGGTGTAAGAGGCCTGATACTGCCTACACTTCATAGAACCGCTTGTACAAAATTAACCACCAATTAAAGCTATGCACAAAAGGCGTACCAAAGGGTGGGGCCTAGTGGTCAATGAAGTGGGTTGAGAAACATGACGTCTCAGGTTCAAATTCCAGTAGAGACAAAAACACTAGGTGAATTCTTTCCATATGTCCTACCTCGGTGGACAGAGTTACTTGATACATGTTACTGGTGGGATGTGGGAGTTATCCCATGGAATTAGTCGAGGTGCGTGCAAGCTGGCTCGGACACCACGATTATAAAAAAAGCTATGCACAAAGGCAACAAACATTTAGAAGCAGGCCCTAGATAAGTTGTAAAAAGACTATAATAATAGAAATATGACAGAAGAAATTGAAATTGTTATGCCTAATTCACAAACAGGCCCAGAGAACTCCACCAGGCTTTTATGTGTACTCGACCACTCCCACCACTGATTATAAGATTCTAACTGTGAGCATTAGAAAATGTCTTAAGGATCCACTGTCAAATGGGACGATTCTTGATTGCAACCATTTGAGCACCCTTTTTTTTTAGAAAGGTAACATTTGTATTAATCAGCACCAAGTTGGTAATGGTATAAATATTTACAATTACAAAAAATCCCGTGCATCTTACAAGGATTCAAAAAGTTCAAAAAGAAGCTTCTGTATCGTCTACATAACTTTCTTTACACCAAAACAGAAAAGTCAAAAAACATCTCATCTTGATCTTCTATATGGAGCATGTAATGCCTTCAAAGCATCTAGCATTCCTCTCTCTGTCTGATACTTCCTTTTGATTTATTCCAGCTCCATAAAAGATCCTTTGTATCTTTAGTCAGTTTGACCATCGTACTCAAAATCAAGCCAAATAAATTGAAACAGAGGGAGTACTAATCTACTAGTATTACATATTGAAGTTGTGTTGTGATGGATAAAAATTCATCATTGTTCAAAAATTCATTTGAAGTTATACAGACAAAGTCATGCGCCATTTAAGGTGATCATACAATAGACCCTTGTGGTCCGGTGCTTCTCCGCCCCCGCACACAGCGGAAGCTTAGTGCACCGAGCTGCCTTCTGAACCACCATTACCACAAAGTCTATTAATTAAATTCTTATCTAGTGTATTCAATTGTTAATCTCAAGATAGACAATAACCGATCAGTGACCATCACTGTCAAAATTATAGTTGATTCTTCTCATTTTTATGAACTTACTATTAATATACTATTACCCACTTTTATCGCATTTAACTCTTGCGCTTCTAGCGCCAACATACACGTGCAACACACATGTCGAGAGAAATAAGTTACACTTCCTCTAGATCTACCGAATTTAAATTCTAAATCATATTTTAGTATGAAAAAGATGCTTTTAAATAAATTTTGAACCACCGTAACAAACTATATTTAGGATATGCTTATCTATAATCAACTGCTTACTTAAAGAAAAATTACCGTAACCGACCCATCATTGTCAAGATTACACAATTAATACTTCCAAACTATCAAGATTCAAACAATCCAATCTAACAACACAACTCGTTATTGAACAATTATCTTTCAAATCTCAGCTAATTCTGTCCATTTCATTTGATTGAGCATGAACATTAAGTCCTTACCGAAAACACTAATCCTATAGACTTACTAAATTTCACAAGTTCAATAATTCTGCTCTTTGTATCACCAAGTGAAGTCATCTAGGACTAATAAATTCATAGCTCTAATCAACATCTAATGTTCTCCAATTTATCTTGTTGATATAAATAAACCATATATTTTAGGTTGAACAAATTGGACGCACAAGATGAATTTACTAGAATTTATAATTGTATGACCATATTTAATGTGAAATTCTGATCCAATCATTACAACAAAATCTACTTAATGAGATTCTCATATAATATACAACTGCTCATTTCAAGAAAAACAATAACCGATCAATGATCACCACTGTAGAAATTATAGTTGATTCGTCTCATTTTTATGAACTTACTACTAATATACTATTAACATTTTTTATCGCATTCGGCACTTGCCCTTCTACCTAGCATACACGTGCAATATGTGTGCAACACACGTATCGATAGAAATAAATTACACCTACTCTAGATCTACTCATAATCCTAGATTATACTCTAGTATGAAAAGAATGCTTTTAAATGAATTTTGAATCACCTCTTTAACAAATTATAGATGCTTATCTATAATCAACCGCTTAAAGATAAACCACCATAACCAACCCATCATTATCAAGATTACACAACTAATACTTTCAAACCATCAAGATTCAAACAATCCAATCTAACAACACAGTTCGTCATTGAACAATCACCTTTCAAATCTCAACTAATTCTCTCCATTTCATTTGGTTGAGCATGGACATTAAGTCTTTATAGGAAACATTAATCATGTAGAATACTAAATTTTACAAATTCAATAATTCTGCTCTTTATGAACTCAGCTAGGACTAATAAGTTCATAACTCGAATCATCCCATCTAATGTACTCCTACTTATCTTTTTGATGCAAATAAATCATATATTTCAGGTTGAATAAATTGGACGCACAAGATAAATTACCAAAATTTATACTTGTATGATAATATTTAAGATGAATTCCGATCCACCATTATAACAAAGTCTATTTAATAAGATTCTTATCTAGTATTCAACTGCTTATCTCAAGATAAACAATAACTAATGAATGATCATCACTTAAAAATTATAGTTGATTTGTCTCTTTTTTATGAACTTACTACTAGTATACTATTACCCATTTTCATCCCATTCAAAATGTGCAACACACATGTCGAATATAAATAAGTTATACCTATTCTAGATATATCGATTTTAAATCCTAGACCATACTCTAGTACGAAAAAGATGCTTTTAAATGAATTTTGAATTACCACCGCAACAAACTATATTTAAGAGATGCTTATCTATAATCAACCGCTAACTTAAAGATAAACTACTGTAGCTGATCCATCATTGTGAAAATTACACAACTAATACTTCCAACCATAAATAAATTAGCTCGTCATTGAACAATCACCTTTCAAATCACAACTAATTCTCTCCATTTCATTTGGTTGAGCATGAACATTAAGTTCTTACAGAAAACACTAATCTTGTATACATACTAAATTTCACAAATTCAATAATTCTGCTATTTATATCACTAAGTGAACTCATCTAGGACTATAAATTCATAGCTCTAAACAACATCTAATCTTCTCCAATTTACCTTTTTGATGTAAATAAATCATACATTTGGGGTTGAACAAATTGGACGCACAAGATGAATTACCAGAATTTATAACTGGATGACCATATTTAATTTAACTAGAGCAGTTCTAACATTCCTATTGCGAGGTTGAGTTTGCTGTCATAAGAATTACGTATTGCTGCATAGAATTGTCATACGTATTAGGAAATGCTTACGCAAAAAATTAATATGCAGAGCTTTAAAATTTCCACACCCAAGTTAATTTTTTGGGTATCTGATTAAGAGCATTTAACATTAACTAATTGAATTGTGAACTTTTGATCCCTCTACTTGAATCTTTACAAATTTAATGAATGATATATCTATTACATCATTTAACTATCCATGCATTATATTAAGTTTGTATTGTAACTTCATACTTGGCCGGTGATATAATTCTAAAAATTGTTTAATACAACATATTTTTTATATAAGAGATTAAAAACACACAGTTTGATACTTCTTCTCTCTCAATTTATGTGGAACCATTTCCTTTTTGATTTGTACCAAAAAATGTCATCTTTCTATATTTAGAAATAATTTAACTTTATGAAATGATTTACAATCGCATATTTATATTAAAAGAGTTATTTTGGACCACACATTTCAAAATTCTTTCTTTTTTAAATTATTTGTCAAGTCAAATAGTGACGCATAAAAAGGACCGGAGTGATTATCTTACAAAGACCATAATTAGAACTTATAAATAAACGAGGGACCAAAAATGTTATTATCAGAATTAATGCCCTAATGTGCGGCTATTCTTTTCAACATATTTAAATAGTTTTTGGAAAATTCACTAAAACGAGGGAAAAAACAAACGCAAAAAATCATCTATATTGTGTGGAGTCTTAGAGATGACTGCTGTATAGAGTATCAATATTGAAGCTATTGGTTCTTTTTTTTGCTTGATGGAACTCGAGTTTCTATCTGCACATATGCATAACCCACCGTTTTTCCGAGGCATTTTTTCGAGTTTTTATCCCGTGCCGACAACGCGTTTGATAATATGCCCCAATAAACCTAAACTAGGTAAATTTTCCTTTAACTGTTTCTCATGTGCTGCTGTGCAACAAGTAGTTGAACCTAACTACCCATCAGTTGAAAAAAAACCAAAACTTCAAGATTCTTTGAAATATGGTGCAAAGAAGAGATTTTTTGATGTGGGTGATGGTGATTTTGTTGAGAAAAACTCAAAATTTCAAGATTCTTTGAAATATGGTGCTAAGAAGAGATTTTTTGATGCGGGTGGTGGTGCTTTTTTGATAAGGGACAAGAAAAGGGGACATAAATGGCATTCTGAAAAGCTTAAAGAGTATGCTGCTGAGTTACGTTTGAAGGAAGGTAAAGCTCTACATGGTGAAATGATTAGGAGTGGGGTAGAACCAGATTCACATTTATGGGTTTCTTTGATTAATTTTTACTCGAAATGTGGGGACTTAAGTTTCGCGGAGAATGCGTTTGAGTTAATTACCGAGAGAGATGTTGTGTTGTGGACAGCATTGATAGCAGGGTTTATAGCTCAAGGGTACGGGCGTAAAGGGATTTGTTTATTTCGTGATATGAGTGGAGAAGGTATTAGGCCAAATGAGTTCACTTTGGCAACAGTTTTAAAGGGTTGTTCAATGTGTTTAGATTTAAAGTTTGGGAAACAAATACATGCTGAGGTTGTTAAAGGTGCAGCCTTTTCGGATGTTTATGTTGGTTCTGCTCTTGTTGATTTGTATGCTAAATGCTGTGAACTAGAATCTGCTGTTAAAGTTTTCTTTTCCATGCCGGAGCAGAATTCAGTATCATGGAATGTTTTACTTAATGGGTATGTTCAGGCTGGTCAAGGAGAGGAGGCTTTGAGATTGTTTTTAAAGATGTCAGATTCAGAGATGAGGTTTAGTAATTATACGCTATCTACTATTTTAAAGGGATGTGCCAATTCAGTAAATTTGAGAGCTGGTCAAGTTATCCATTCAATGTTGGTCAAAATTGGGACTGAAATGGATAATTTTACAAGCTGTAGTCTTGTAGATATGTATAACAAATGTGGTCTGCAAGTTGATGCCATGAAAGTGTTTTTAAGGACTAAAAATCCTGACACTGTGGCATGGACTGCAATGATTAGTGGACTTGATCAGCAAGGACAAAAGAGAGAAGCTGTTAAGCTTTTTTGCTTGATGAGGCATTCAGGTTTGAGGCCTAATCAATTTACACTAGCTAGTGTTGTTAGTGCAGCGGCTGATTCGGTGGATTTAAGTTGTTGCAAAAGTATCCATGCTTGTGTTTACAAATTTGGTTTTGACTCAGAAGAGTGTGTCAGCAATGCATTGATTGCAATGTACATGAAATTAGGGTCAGTTTTTGATGGGCGTCGTGTATTTTCTTGTATGAGTAATAGGGATATAATTTCGTGGAACTCCGTTTTGTCTGGATTCCATGATAATGAAACTTCTTATGAAGGGCCTAAAATCTTCAGGCAGTTGCTTGTAGAAGGTTTGAGGCCAAATATGTACACGCTCATCAGCAATTTGAGATCTTGTGCAAGCCTCTTAGATGCCAGTCTGGGGAAACAAGTGCATACCCATGTAGTTAAAGCTAACCTTGGTGGAAATATATATGTAGGAACTGCTCTGGTTGATATGTATGCCAAGTGTGGGCAGTTGGATGATGCGGAAGTGATCTTTTACAGATTGAGTGAAAAAGACGTCTTCACTTGGACAGTTGTTATTACAGGTTATGTGCAGTCTGATCAAGGAGAAAAGGCTTTCCGATGCTTCAATCAGATGCAAAGGGAAGCGATAAAACCCAACGAGTTCACTCTTGCTAGCTGTCTAAGAGGTTGTTCTCGTATATCGAGCCTAGACAATGGGCAGCAGTTGCATTCCGAGGTAATAAAATCTGGGCATTTCAGTGATATGTATGTGGCTAGTGCATTAATTGACATGTATGCAAAATGTGGGTGTATTAAAGATGCCGAGTCTCTATTTCAGAGCATGGGATCCAGTGATACAGTGTTGTGGAACACAATTATATGTGCCTACTCCCAACATGGGCTAGATGACAAAGCATTGGAAACATTTAGAACCATGTTAGGTGAAGGTATTCTGCCTGATGGGGTTACCTTTATTGCTGTCCTTTCTGCATGCAGCCATCTGGGCCTGGTGAAAGAAGGAAGAAGGCATTTTGACTCAATGAAAATTGGCTTTGGTATCACTCCTTCATTTGAACACTATGCTTGTATGGTTGATATCCTTGGCCGTGCAGGCAAATTTAACGAAATGGAACACTTCATTCAGGGTATGGAGCTTGCTCCTAATGCCTTGATATGGGAGACCGTTCTTGGAGTCTCTAAGGCTCATGGAAATGTGGAATTGGCTGAGCAAGCTGCAAACACACTTTTCGAAATTGATCCAAAAGCAGAGTCAAGTTATATATTGTTGTCCAATATTTATGCAGCAAAAGGGAGGTGGGCTGATGTTTCGAAGGTTAGAGCACTAATGTCCAGACAGGGTGTCAAAAAAGAACCTGGTTGTAGCTGGGTTGAGATTGATAATCAAGTTCATGTCTTCTTATCTCAGGATGCTTCACATCCCAGGTTAAAGGATATCCATAAAAAGTTGGAAGAGCTGGCTTTAAGAGTTACTGCTGCAGGATATATTCCAAACACAAACTATGTGCTTCATAATGTCTCTGACAAAGAAAAGATAGACAACCTTTCACATCATAGTGAAAGGCTAGCTCTAGCATTTGCTCTCATGAGCAGCAGCAGGAATAGTACTGTTAGAATCTTTAAAAATCTTTGCATCTGTGGAGATTGCCATGAATTTATGAAGCTGGCGTCAGTTGCAACAAACCGAGAAATAGTTATTCGTGATATTAACCGCTTCCACCACTTCTCTCATGGAACGTGCTCATGTCAGGACTATTGGTAATTGTTGACTGGTTGAGACCCATCAGGCAAGGCTATTCATGTTCAGCGGCTGCAACAGATCAATAGTGCTCAACTGAAGTTCTAAATGCAGGTCACGATATGTCAACATGAATAGATTATTGAGGTGGCAAGTGATGAGGTATTTACCAAACTTTAGTAGCTCTTACACTATTATGCAGAGTATAAATGTAAAAGAAAGATCTTAGATCCATATTCATCTTTCCTCTATGAGTGTTGTGGTTACTTTTACTTATATTCATCATTTCTTTGTTAGTATTACCTTCTTTTTTCAACTTATTTTAGTATGAAAAATCCGTTGACTTTGACTTGGTTTTTTTAGTTAATCACCGTTTATGATGAAATAAGCATTTAATTGTGAAAACTTCTGTTATTCTTTTGTTCTTATATAACGTGCAGTGATATTTTATTGTCCTTTCTCTGTTTCTTAATGTGGGCTGTCCGTTCCAATTTTTTCTAGGAAATCAAATTTTTCTTGTGTTTGTTGGAAGTATCAAGTTGTTTTTGTTAAGTAGCTATTTTGATGCATTCTTACTTCTAAAGTGACCAAAGTTCCAGAAAAACATTGGTTGAAACTTCTAATGATCTAGCGTATTTTTTTATTTGTTTGATTGAGTTTCTGCCAAGGTTTTATTTTTCCTTGGAAGATCTTTCTAATTCGAACACAACTCTTTCTATTACCTACAGGACTAATAGCTGGATTGTAAGTTACCTGAAGGGACAAATAGATTAAAAGGTCAATCAATCTCCGAGCACCGAAACTAGGTGTGTCAAAGCTCTGATAAACTTACTGCAGAAGGTGAAGAAACTGCTCAAGTAAAGCAGAGGTACTTATTTTTTCCTTTTCTGCTGTTCCATGTTTGAGCTACACTCCACTCACTTTGGTAGCTGCAGTGATATTCGACCATTTCCTATCATCTACATTGTTTACTCTTTGAAAAGTCTCTGAATAAAGTTCTTTTTCCATCAGAAGGATGAAAAGAAGATTAACTGATATTTCTATATCATTAAATTTAGAAAACAATATCACCAGTAGTGAATTCCCAACTAAATGTTACACAAATTTGGCCAATAGTGACTTTGAAATACTGCAAATTGACAATTCATAGATTAATGCTTTCGATTATCTTCAAAAGATGAAAAAGAGAGTTCCTGCTTACTGTTCTTATAGAGCTAAACACGCTTTCACCTCTTCTTAACCTGAAATGGCTGAGAAAATCTTTGGATCATGGAAAAGAATCCGTCCAATTCCCCCTTCATGTATGGTTATGTGATTCCATGGAGGGGTATCCCATTTCACCTCGTATAATCTTGACAGAAACTAGAATGAACTTTGATAATAAAAGAATTGGTAGAACGAAAGCCGAGGTGGTGAATTGGAATCAAGTTTATTGAACTAAACAGAAACCTCATCCTAAGTCCTAATATAGGATTTTTTCACTCGATAACCCCGCTTCCTTTGCTCCACTGATACCAACGATACAAAATTCCGTATAGAAAGAAAGATTGATTAGTGAGCACTCAACTACTAGAAAAAGGGGGCCTTCTATGTCGTGAATAACCAAACTCCATCATCTTTTTTATGTGGGATGATATGATCGGCTGTACTAACTGAATATAAATGCATTGTTCAATGCAGGAAAAACCATGCACAGTAACAGGCATAAGAAAAGATAATGGTGATACTTAATAGCCGTGTCATATTTCTTTGTCTTGAACCTCATACTCCTAAAATGGATGAGTTAGGTATAAGAAAGACTCAAAGAGTGGTCGATTGAGATGGTGGCTGAGATGTTGAAGACATTAGAAAATTTTCAGGGTGTAAACTGTAAAGAATGTAGATGATGCAGTGATATGGAATGGTAGCAGCAACGGAAAGTTTGCTGTAAGCTCTGCGTATCATTTTCTGTCTGGGAATAATCATATCATATCTGACTGGCCTTGGAAGTCTATTTGGAAAATCAAAGCTCCATTCAAAGTGGTATGTTTCACATGGCTGGTTGCTCAGAAAGCATGTTTGACACGTGAAAACCTACAGAAGAGGGGGATTCAATTGACTTCTAGATGATTTTTGTGGCAGGAGGAAACAGAAACAAATAGCCACTTATTTCTGCACTGCAAAGTCACTGATATGTTTGGCAATTGTTTCTGGCCTTGGCTGGGATCAAACGGGTAATGCCTAAAGATACAAAGGACCTTTTATGGAGCTGGAATAATGCAAGAGGAAGTATCAGACAGAAAGAGAGGAATGCTAGATGCTTTGAAGACATTACATGCTCCATACAGAAGATCAAGATAAAATGTTTTTTGACTTTTCTGTTTTGGTGTAAAGAAAGTTATGTAGAGGATACAGAAGCTTCTTTTTGAACTTTTTGAATCCTTGTAAGATGCACAAGTTTTTTGTAATTGTTAATACTGATACCAGTACCAACTTGGTGCTGATGAATACAAATGTTACCTTTCTAAAAAAAAAGGGTGGTCAAGTGAGGTGCATCAAGAAAGAAAACAAAGTTGACCGGTCACTGGAAGCAGAACATAATTTTGCTCATCTTTTTCATGTCTCATCTCTAGAGTTCAAGACTCTGCACTCAAATGATTGCAAGCAAGAATCGTCCCATTTGGCAGTGGATCCTTAGACATTTTCTAATGTTCACAGTTAGAGTCTTATAATCAGTGCTGGGAGTGGCCGAGTACACATAAAGCCTGGTGGAGTTCTCTAGGCCTGTTTGTGAATTAGGCATAACACTTGTAATTTCTTCTGCCATATTTCTATTATTATAGTCTTCTTACAACTTATCTAGGGCCTGCTTCTAAATGTTTGTTGCCTTTGTGCATAGCTTTTTTTATAACCGTGGTGTCCGGGCCAGCTTGCACGCACCTCGACTAATTCCATGGGATAACTCCCACCAGCAACATGTACCAGGTAACTCTGTCTACCAAGACTAGGACAGATGAGAAGAATTCATCTAGACTCTGCACTCAATTATGAAGCATTATCATACTTCTTCATGAATTCAGGAAAAGTTGAATCATTTTGTCTGTTTCCTGCTAGGTCTTATCATATCGACGGGGCCTTAGAATTGACTTCCATTGTTTGTCTACATCTGAATACTAGTTGAAATTTGCATAATCTATGTATTTGATAGAAAAGTGAACTGTATTCAGTTTTTTGCTTATGAATAATTTTGTCATTCAAATACATTGAATTCAATAGTCAACTTTCATTTCCCGGATTCCTCATGAATGATTCTCTTGAATGAATGTCCTGAATCATCATTTTACTTAACAGGTATCTTGATAACTTGTTTGATGCTATCTCCTGCTTGGCTATTAAATAATGGCATCAATTCGGGTACAACGTCTTTTAATGAATTGAACAGAAGATGCTCGATACCTTTACAAACAAACAGCCGCGAGTTATAATGCTAATTTGTATAATAGGGAATTTGTTAGATCAGATCATGGATGTTTTATCATCAAACCTTTGCATATTCTTTTCCAATGAGACTATGTAAATGAATTAGTCAATATAAGTTTTCCAACGTTTCCTCCATAAATAAATACTTATTGAGAAGGTTTCTTGCTAGTAATATGTAGTACTCTCTACTGTTAGGTTAATTGACTGATATTAAATTACTCTATTGCAGAAGGTCTAAATGACTTGTCTCAGAAAAGATCATCTCAGACTGGCAAGGATATGTTCGAAAATCACTTGATCCGGAGATAGTAGAGTTGTCTGATGGGAAATGCATGGAGAAAACAGGTGAATTTCGTTGAGTCTTATGACATACATTAAATATTTGGCCAGTACATTATAACTATCAATACATATTTAATTTTGCATGGGATGATGCAGCATAAGGTTGTAAAATGATTTCTTCACCTCTTCTTCCACTATTATTAGTGCTTGTTCATTTTCCCGTCTTCCTATTGTTTCTCCACCCTAAATTTCTTCATTGATTCTTCTCGCCACTTATTCTCCTCCAACTACTGATGCAAACTCTTTTTCTGGTTCTCTGCCTCTATTATTCATTGTTTTTTGTTCTCAAGGCTTGTTTTTTGATTTATAGGGGTTTCAGAGGTTTGTATCGCATGGGACTGCAGCAAAGCCTCAAAGAGAAGAAGAGAAAGAGGAAAAGGATAGGCGGATGCCCCTAAAAAAGTAACTTTGTCCTTCTGTTCTATGACCTTCAACTGCTTGTTAAGATTGTATTGACCAACTCTTTATATACGTGCCCTCTCTGTGCTTGATGGAGTCAGAGAATAGTAAAGATGGAAGAAATGTCACCTCAAATGTAACTCTGAGCGGATCTGATCTACCGAATAGTGCTTCTAACAAGCTGGGAGACCAGGGATAAATTACAACAGGAGCTGTGAAATGTAGGTTTTAAAGATTGATACAATTGATTTACTTCTCTTAGGGATTGCATTGAAGCTGCCAAGATGGTTGAACCAGTGGATATGCTGTTGACCTCACAAGAAGGCCAAGAGAGAGTCCATCTTGCTTGTCCCCATCTATCTTGTATGAAATCCTATTGTCTTCTGAAAGCATGAATGGAGTAACCATGGTTTAAGTAGTACTTGTTTAACTGTATCATGTTCTCTTATATGTGTAGATTACCAACTGCATGCTCTAGTTAAATTTGATGCAGCTGCTGTTGCTTAAAATGTTGAAAATCTGAGAAGGGGCCAAATATTACATTATTTTCCTTAGCAAAATGTTAGGGATAGAGGTAGGCCGAAGAAGTATTGGGGAGAGTTAATTAGACGGTATATGGCACAGGTGCAACTTACTGAGGACATGACCTTAGATAAGGTGTTGTGGAGGACACAGATTAGGGTAGAAGGGTAGTAGGAAGTCGAGCGTAGCCCTACTTATGCTTACAAACTGATAGTTGTAGTGTTATTAGTGTAGGCCCGCTTAGCCTATCATACTAGTAGGTGCAATATTGCTTTATAGTAGCGTTTGATTTCTACTGCTATGTTTCTAGCATGACTTATTCGCATTTGATACCAGCATTTTCATACTGCTTTAAATTTCTTGTCCGGATCTGACCGTTTCTCTTACTTTGCTTGTGGTAATGCTTTGTCTTGAACTGAAGGTCTCTCAGAAACAACCGCTCTACCTACCAAGGTAGAGTTAAGGTCTGCGTACACTCTACCCTTCCCAAACTCCACGTTGTGTGACTTGATTGAGTATGTTGTTGTTGTTCCTTATCAAAATGTTGTAAATCTCAGACGTTGGCAAAGGGAAATTGTACAGTGCATAACTATTTTGAGTTAACTCAAAATGTAAAGAGGATTTAGTCCCTTTTTGGCGTTTTCACCTTCTTAGGCATTGTTCTTTCAAGTCCTTTTTGCCATTTTCACCTTGCTGGGGCATTATTTAACTGGGTTACACAAGTATATGTAACAAATTTTCTGGGTTGCTTTTATTGATGGAGAAATATCAGTGTTTTTCTAGGCTCAGCAACATATGTTGGCATGATTTATAGTTGATAAAACAAAGGATTTTGCCCAACTGTCCCTCTCTCAAATTTAGGAAACACACCATGTCAGTTCCCATTATGTAGTTTTTCGAAGTTAACAAATGGTTATTAAAGTTTACTCCCCTCGTTTTGTTACGAGTCATTTGAGGTGGAGCGCTTCTCTTGAATGAACATTGCGAATTTGAATTAATTGGACTCCAATACAAATTTCAAACACTAAATGAAAAATAATAAAAAAAGACAATTGAAACGGAAGGAGTAGTTCGTGAAAATAAAAAGAACAAACTATGTGTCTGTTGATACATGAAGGAACAAAGTCAACAAACTATAACGTTGATGGTCAATACAGTTCAATTTCAATGTGAAACCGACATCATAGTCCCACTTTCCCCAAATTCTCATTAATTATCCAATCAGAAAAATCCACAGCTCACACTATTTTCACCTCCACGTCCCCACCCCACCCCACAAACTAAATAGACCTCCACCTTTTCTCCAACCCTACAATAGTCACCATTACTTTTAAAATGAGAAAAAAAAATTATAATGGAACAAGTTGAGTTTAATCCCTCAACCTTCAAAAATTAAACATAACACCTTAATCAGTGCACTAGTCAATCTCTTTGATCATGAGTTTCTTCAGATAATATTAAACATATTTAACAATTACACACATAATATACCGAGTTTAGTCGAATGACCATGAGTTCACGTGATTCAATTTTTGTACCTAAATTTGCCCCTACCTCGATCTTAATAATTTCACCATGACCACCTTAGCCGCCGACTTACCACCACCACCTCCTCCGCCTTCCGCTTATCCGTTCAGTTTGGGCAAAAGAGCACAATACTTAAAAGTATAATGATTAAAATTGACAAATACTGAAAACTTAAAGTTCACATGGTTAATTTTGACATCGAAAAATATTTTCAAAGTAAAATTTATTTATCAACCCAAATCATAACACAATGTAGTTTAAATTCTTTTTTTTAATGAAAAATGCTCTCTGTCTCAATTTATGTGGTATTATTTTCTTTTTGCTATCGAAAAAAGAATGTCACATTTTTATATTTAGAGCCACACATTTATATAAGATTTATTTCGGACCACACATTTCAAAACTCTTCATTTCTTTCTTAAACTCTGTGTCAAGTTAAATGATGCCACATAAATTAAGACGAAGAATAGTTATAAAATTCTTTATTGAACATAAAATTAGTTAGACTCCTCAACATGTACTAATAGTTTTTTTTAGGTTCCACTTGGTGTTCATACTTGTTTTAGGATCTAGATTAATTCAAATTCATATCACATAAAACTAATTAAAAAAACTGTCTTTATAAAAACTTTTTTAATCCACATAGCTTGAAATCAAAATCTTTATTTAATAACAATATATGTAGTACTGGTAGATTAATAGTTTATAAAAAATGAAAAGGACAAACTAAGTTACCCAGAAAAAAAATAAGAAAAGGACAAACTAAAACTGCTTGGTCAAATACAGTTCAATGTGTAACCGATGCTTTAATCACTATTTTCACGTTTCACCTCCACCTTCTCCAACCATTGTTGTATTCATCGTAACACAACTTCAATAGGCAATACTAGTAGATTGTTACTACTCCTTCGTATAAAAATAAATGTTGTTTTTAAAATTTAAGACAATAAATTCTTATATTAAAGTTCTTAATAATGTTCATTTCTCAAGAAACATATCATTAATAGGGATACCTATAGTTGAAAATCAATATCCACTTACCTGCTTTTCACTTCCTTTACGAAAACATTAACTTTTCGAAAAAAATACATTTTGACTAAACTACTTTTATTTAATAAATTCTTACTTATTTATTGCCTTGAATAAATATGGATAAATCTAAAAAAATGCAGACTTTTTAAGATAATTTCTTCTTGATTTTGTAAGTGAATATTTATTTTGAATTAAAATAAAAAAGTTAAGTGAACACTTATTTTAAACCGGAGGAAGTAATACCTTATATTTATTACTCCCTCCGCTCCAATTTATGTGATGTATTTTTATTTGGCATGCATTTTAAGAAAAAAGGAAGACTTTTGAATCTTATGGTCTAAAATAAGCCAAATATATTTGTGTGGTTATAGATCATCTCGTTTTGCATAAAATGTAAAGTTTAAAGTTAAATTGTTGTCAAATAAAAAATATGTCATTTTTTTCGGAACGAACTAAAAAGAAAATGAATCATTTTTTTAGAACAGAGAAAGTAATTTTTCTTAATTAGCGCAAAAAGAACTAAAATGACACTTATTTTAAAACTAAGTAAGTAGTTCATAAAAAAGAAAATAACAATATATCAATGTAATCTACAATAAATTCAAAAAGAATAGAATGTACACAAATTTTATCCCCTCGACTCAAACAAAAATAACGGTACAAAAAAATAAGAATGAAAAATTTCATAAAAAAGAAAAGAACAAAATAATATAACTGCATGGTCAATACAAAGTGTGAAATCGACGTCACAGTTCCACTATCCCCATTAAATCCAAATCGACGTCACGTCAAAAAGCCATTAGCTCACTCACACTATTTACACCTCCACGTCCCCAGCAATATATATATATATATATATCAACCTTTTCTCCGACCCTACTAACTAATTAGTGAATTTATCGGCGCTTGCACTAAAAATCCAAATCATATCCTTGAGATCATCACCATGTCAACCTCCTCCACCATCATTCCACCACCACCACCACCTCCTCTGCCCTCCACGGCGGAGAAAAAACCAGTATTCATTCGTTCTGTTTGGGCGAACAACCTCGAATCGGAGTTCTCCTTGCTCCGAACCCTAATCAGCCGTTTTCCTTTCGTTTCTATGGATACTGAGTTCCCTGGCGTGGTTCATCCTCAGGATGTACTTGCTCGGAACCCGATTGATCACTACCACACACTGAAAGTTAATGTGGACAAGCTTAAGCTTATTCAGGTAGGTATTACACTTACTGATGGTTACGGTAACTTGCCGGACCTTGGTTGTGGTTATGGATTTATATGGGAGTTTAATTTTTGTGATTTTGATGTTGCGCGTGATGAGTACTCGCCGGTTTCGATTGAGTTGCTTCGTCAGCAAGGGTTGGATTTTGGTAAGATGAGGGATTTTGGTGCTGATATCAACCGGTTCGCGGAGTTGATGATGTCGTCTGGTTTGGTTTGTAATGATGCTGTTAGTTATGTTACTTTCCATAGCGCGTATGATTTCGGGTATTTGGTTAAGGCGCTTACAGGTCGTGAGCTGCCGGAAGTGTTGAAAGAGTTTCTTGGGTTGATGAGGGTGTTTTTTGGTAAACGGGTTTATGATGTGAAACATATGATGAGGTATTGCCAGAACCTTTATGGTGGATTGGATCGGGTTGCGGATACGCTCATGGTGAACCGGTTGGTGGGGCAGAGTCATCAGGCTGGCTCGGATAGCTTGCTGACTTGGCATGTGTTTCAGAAGCTGAGGAAGGTCTACTTGGCGGACAACGAGGAGCTGACCGAGATGTTTGCGGGTATTCTATATGGGTTAGAGATTCTTTCTTCCTAGCTCCCCATAGATGTAGAATTTTAATTTCAGAATTTATGTACAATCCTTTTTTTCTGAATTTAAAGGAGTTTTAGTTTGGTTAGTTTTATGACCCTTAATTTATATGCATTCCCTTTATACGTGTGTGCATAACTCACTCAAGAGCATAATGTTGGTCATGCAACTTTTGAGTACTGGTAGTTCACCTGGTAAATCCAACTTGTTCACCTAGAAGGTGTGGTTTATTTTGATCAGCAAGGTAAATAGGGAAACCTTATATGTTAAGTCCAGACTAGATATATTAGTCCTAGACTAGTTCATTCAGTGATACAAAGAGTGCGATCATCAGATTTGTGAAATTCAGTCAGTCTACCTTTGCATTTGCGTTTCCTTCATGGAATTGAAAATCAGAACATCCTTGTGGTTTGGCTGAATCTCGAAAAGTGGGTTTTAGTGCCAGGCTGTATCAATGTTTTGTGTTATTCAAGATTGGAGTGTTCTGAATTGTGAAGGAGTAGAAGGATGTGTTTTATTTTTAGAGTGATGGTCATGATCAGTAACTATTTGTCTTGGCATGAGCAGTTGTTCAACTAGATAAGAATATCATTTAATAGAACTTTTTGTGATTGGTGGTTCAGACTTCACATTAAATACGGTCATACAACTATAAATTCTGGTAATTCATCTTGTACGTCCAATTTGTTCAACTTGAAATATATGGTTTATTTGCATTAAGATAAATTGGAGAACTTTAGATGTTGATTAGAGCTATGACTTTATTAGTCCTAGATGAGTTCACTTAGTGATACAAAGAGCTTAATTATTGAATTTGTGAAATTTAGTCTGTACACAAGATTAGTGTTTTTTGTAAGGACTTAATTTTCACGCTTAACCAAATTAAGTGGAGAGAATTACCTGAGACTTGAAAGGCGATTGTTCAATGATGAGTCGTGTTGTTAGATTGGATTGTTTGAATCTTGATAGTTTAGAAGTATTAGTTGTGTAATCTTGACTATGATGGGTTAGTTACGGTGGTTTGTCTTTAAGTAAGCAGTTGATTATAGATAAGCATCTCTTAAATATTGTTTGTTGCGGAGGTGGTTCAAGATTCATTTTAAAGCATCATGTAATGTTGTGATGTGGTTGAGCTGGTCAGAGTGAGTTTGGAAGTGAATGAATTTCCTTAATTTTGGACGGATCAACGATTGCATTTGTTAATATCAAATAATTGATGCTAGTCAATTACATGTTGACTTGGTTGATGAGAGTTTTTTTATAATGGTTGAGTTTTTGTACTGTTTCTGGTGACGGAGAAATCGGTCTGGAGCCAACCTTTTGGGCTAACGTAGTCTTCGAAACTCGGGATGATGGGCTTACTTTTCTACTTTTCTCCACTTAAATATTGGACTTAGTTTGCTTGGCGTAGGACTCAAACTAGTGAATTAAAACACAGGTCCCCAACCTTTGCTAATTGAGCATAGTCATCTTTTATCATGCCTTTGGAATCTAAATGGAGAATGTAATGATTTATTAGGTTGAAGCATTGAGGGGCACGTGTGTGTCAACAAACTTGGTATATGAGAGTTTGCCATCTAGGAGTTGAGATGGAGTAGTCCGTTGGATCGACTCATATACTTAATTGTGTTTTGGTGATTACAAAAGCATTTTGGAATTCTTTTTCTAATTATACACTAACGCATAGTGTGTTTGAAACGTTTCAGTGGAAAATGTGGACTTGAAAGATTTTGCTATGGTGTTATTTGAGAAATAACATTAAAAGCTAGCCTATCATCGTCGCTGGTGGGAGTGTGTAATTATTAAATTAGTCGACAATGCCTCTATATTGGGGTTGCTTATATGAGTACTCTGTATTTGAGCCTGTTTCGTTCCAATACGCATTAAGAAGGTTCAACTTCTGTATTAAACATGTTATTTATATTAAATATCTCATAAATTTTCGAAGCTCCATACATGAAATTTTCTCCTAATGCAACTTCTGTCATTTCCACGTTTGATCTTTAACCAATTCCCGGTAAAAGCACTAACAAGCTTCATAAATTTCAAAAATTCAAATTCACCTCACTTTTCACTTTTACTTGGCTTTTATGGTTTTCCATCTAGAGAACACTCCAAAATAGATCATAACTCTCTGATGATTAAGCTAGTTCTTTAAGTGTTGTTAAAATCCAGGTCTTCATCACTTAAAGCGGTTGAAGATGCAATTGCAGAGTTATTACCTCATGTAAAGCAACACGCTTCGATGCTTAAAATGATAAAGTTGCAAAAAGGCATACCCTGCCTTAACCTTTTTTTTGTTTTGAAAAAGGTCATCCGTCGCCTTTGTCTCAAGAACAAGCATTCTACATTATAATAAAGTTGCCTGAAGAAGCCCACTGAGGGACTAAGATGTACTCATCTAACCACATCAAGAAACACTTAAATAATTCTACGGACATCTCAGCGGTCAAAGCGGTGGAAATTGGGTCACTATTGTAAACAAAGGGAAAGGCAACAACAACAACATATCCATATCCAGTGTAATCCCACAAGTGGGGCCTGTGGAGGATTGAGGGTACGCAGACCTTACCTCCTACCTTGAGAGGTAGAGACTGTTTTCGATAGACCCTCGACTCAGAATAAAATAATAACAAAGCAGATCTATTAGAAAAACGGAAACAGGAACTACAACTAGGGCTGGGCATAAATTACCGAACCGGAAATTTTGGTAATACGATATTATGTACGGTGTTCGGGAGTAAACTTTTAAAATTACAGTATTCGTGTTCGGGTTCGGTATGAAATATTAATACCATTCGGTATTTTCTGAATATCAATTATTTATTAAAGAGCTTATGTTTTGGCAAATTAGTGAGGCCGAAGTTCTACAATGTGATTGATTGTTTAATTATTATTAATCCCCAGAAGCTGAACGTTGCAATTCCACTAAAGAATTGTACGTCCAGTTGATTATTGAGCATTTGAGCTCTCTGGAGTTGGCAAAGTGTTGATCCTTTTCTCAAACTTTATTGTCAACAAAGTAAATTGATAGCTATTGGAATTTTACGAACAATCTGTTAGCTGTAGTCGCCCTGAATAGAAGATAGCTATTGCCAACTTCAAACTTTCTCTGAGTGGAATGTGGAGAGGACATTAAGGCTATTACAACCAAAGTTTCAAATTGCCTTGAGTTTACAGTCATGCTCTCTTGAATGGTAAATCCCGGATACCGTACCGGAATTTATCGAACCGAAGTTTGATTTATCAAACCAAATTGAATTATTTTGGTTCGATATTTGGTAGTTATTTTCAATTGCAGATTACCGAAACTGAACTTTGGAAAAATCGAACCGAATACCGAACGCCCACCCCTAACTACAACTGTAAACAAAGGGAAAGGGTGGACTGTAAGTTTTCTTTGATTCAAATAAGCATGCACAACTAATATAAACTAGATGCATTGTCACAACAGATGAAAACATACATACTACCCTCAATAAGACATTTAACTTACATGGTGAAAACATAAATGCATTTTGGCAAATAAAGAAAAGAGATAAAAACAAAATCCAAAGGCTCAAACAAAATGGAATATATAGAGTATTCAAATAAAATATGAGGATTGCAGTAGATTGATAGTCAATGCAAAAATAGACAAATTATATTGAACCTTCTTAATGCGTATTGGAAGGAAACAAGCGCAAATAAAATGGAATATACATAGTATTCATATCGGCGATCCCTATATAGAGGCATTGTTGACTAATTTAATGATGACATACTCCCACCAACGACGAGGATATGCTATCTTTTAATGTTATTTCTCAAATAACACCATATCAAAATATTCCAAGTTCACATTTCCCACTGAAATGTTTCAAAGACACTACTCCCTCTGTCCCAATTTATGTGACACCATTTCCTTTTTGGTCTGTCCCAAAAAGAATGACACCTTTCTTTATTGAGAAACAATTAACTTTATGAGATGATTTACAGCCACTCACTTATATAATTCAAAAGTCTTCCTTTCTTTTTTAAACTCCGTGTCAAGTGAAATGATGCCACATAAATTGAGACGGAGGGAGTATGTGTTAGTGTATAATTAGAAAAAGAGATCTAGAATGCTTCTATAATCACCAAAACACAATTAAGTATATGAGTCAATCCGATGGACTACTCCATCTTAACTTGTAGACGGCAAAATCTCATATACCAAGTCTGTTAACACACACGTGCCCTTCAGTGCTTCCAGCTAATAAACCATTACATCCCCAGGTTTAGATTCTAAAAGTGTGTAAAAGATGACCATGCTTTGGTGTCGTTTGAGAAAGAACTTTAAAAGCTAGCGAGGATAGGCTAGCTTTTTAATGTTGTTTCTCAAATGACACCAAAGCAAAATCTTCCAAGTTCCATTGGCAAAGGTTGGGGGATTGTGCTTTAATTCACTAGTTTGAGCCCTGCGTCAAGCGAACTAAGTCCAGTATTTAAGTGGAGAAAAGTAGAGGAGTGAGCTCATCATCCTTGAGTTTTGAAAGCTAGATTGGCCCAAAGGGTTTGCTCCAGACCGATTTCTCGATCAACTAAAAAAAGATGACTTCAAAAACTCATCAATTACGAAAAAACTCTCATCAACCAGGTCAACATGTAACTGCCTAGCATCAGTTATTTGATATTGACAAATGCACAGCCGCTAATCCGTCCAAAATTAAAGAAGTTCATTTACTTCCAAACTCCCTCTACTGCTTTTGCATAAGCGTTATGTGGTGAGATTTTGATTTGGAGCCAAATAGAACTCGTAGTAATATATTGGTTTTATTTATATCTAATATACCATTGCAAAAAATTACCAAAGGTTTGTTATTAAGAATGGAAAGGAACAAGAGATAACAAATGTGAGTTAAAAGTTTTGGCCTCTGTCTATTGCTTTTGCGTTAGAGTTATGTGGTGGATTCTTGGATATGAAGCACAGTAGAATATTTCTTTCAGATTTATCTTGTTTTAGGTAACCAAAAGAGCCTCAGTTGTTTTCTCTCGATCCGGGCCTTCCTCTTATTTGTGTTGCCATATGAAAACACCAAGAATTTCCCATTCTAGTTTAAGTTAAACTGCCACGTTGCCCATGCATACAACATTTGTTTGGGTTTTAAAAAGAATAATTGTGAAATAGAAAACCTACTTGAAATCTATTTATTACTTTATCAATCCTTACAAAAATAGAACCTACTTGAAAATCTATTTAGAAATTTTATCAATATATTCTTGATAACGTCACCTTAATTTAGAAACATAAATATGACTTTTACCGAGCATTTCTTAATGAAGGGACATGAATCGAGTCGTTATAAATATGCTTACAGTGACCAATTTTTTTCCGGTCGTTAAATCCAATTTTTTGCTCAACATTAATGACGAGATAATATCCCGACCTTAAGAAGTATAAGAGCCGGTCACTAAAATTAATTTATCAATACAAAAGAGGCGCTAGTTTTCCGCCACCCCACCCCACTCCCTCTCCAAAAGAAACCCTTAGGCTTCGATAAAAACACACACCCAGTTTAAAAGAACTACTCGTCTGCTCCGTCCCAGCATGTTCATCTGTAACTGTTATCAAAAGCAAATTTCTGGGAGAAAAGAATCACCTCTGTCGGCAACAATTTTTCATATTAGATTTTCTTCTCAAATTGAGATTCAAAATATTACCCTTTTTATATGATTAATTTTGGTTCAAGTTTATAGGATTATGATCGTACTTGTAAGTATAAGGATGTTGGTGTTGCTTTGGTGATGGTTGATGTTCAAGAATTATTGATTTCAATTTTCCTAATATGGATTTAAGAATTTTTAAATTTTCTTAATCTGAGCTTAAGAAATAAAAAATTATGGCGTGGTTGTTTTCAATGTGCAATCCCCATCTTTATCGATTCTGCTGCTTTCAATTTGTGTTTCTCTTACTATCTCCTTGAAAATGACCAGGAGGAAGGCCATCCCTGAAAAGAACGTGAAAGAAAGGTTAACGCTCTTCCTCTCTTTAAGAGATAACAATTGCAGAATAATTTCCTGTCCTACACTAATTTGAGTAGAAATTGCAGTTATCGCCTTTTTCAACATTGGAGTCATCATTCGATTCTCTTAATGTGAAGAAAAGGTATACATGCTTCTTGTCTTTGATATTTTCTTCTTCATCTGAATTTATCCCTCTTCACTTTATAAATGCTTAATTTGTCTATTCTGCAGCTGCTTTTGCTGTTGATCCTCTTTATCATCAGACATCAGCTCAGTGTGATGAAGGTGGTGAGAAGGGTCTTTTGTAGAATAACCTAGGAATCTATGGTAATTGCCGTGTCCTTTTTGATTCATTCGAGATACCTGGGAAGTCTGTACCATAAGCAATTCGGCATGATAGAACACAGTCCATTGATATATGTTTTGCTAAAGGTTTGTGGCTTTTGGAATTATGTGGTTTTGGGTTCTTTTTTCATTTAGATGCTGGAAGGTTCTTTGTATGTGATCCACTATCAAATGATTGTTATAGACCTTCTCCTTTAGTATAGATTGTAATGGTGTTGAATATGGCCGAGAAGGACGAGATATCCCCCAGTCTGAGGCATATAATTTGTCAATTTAATGGAGAGATGCCGCTGCCAGATGAAACAGATTTTGCTGGCCAGATTTCACCAGAACTTTTTTTGAATTGTTCGGCCTAGATGTGGATGATGGTGCATTTGACAATTGTGGAGCCTGGCGATGGAATAAGTTTGTCAGATCAAGGCTCAAACGTTGTTGATCAAATTTCTTCAAACCCAACAGGAGGTGGCAAACACACCTACTTTTTGTCGCCTTGAAAACTAATTTGGAATTGAGGCCCTTGAAAAGAGAACGATTGAAATTCGATATTTCTTTGTGCTTTGTCTTGCAGGACAGTGAACCATTTACTTTTCCTGATGCTGAGGATGATGACAGATCTGTGAGAGTTGATGCTTACTTGTTTTGAAGTTTAGGATTTCCTTCAAAGCACAATTCCTTGGCTGGTCCTGATCATTGGAAGTATCGGAAGGTGAAAGGTAAGCTTCCGTAGGAATACCAGAAGGAATATTAACTTTTCCAATCCTCCTCTATCTCCAGTCATGGGAGAAATCTATAGCAGTTTGAAGCTTCTTTGTGTTTAATATCACATGATCACATGAACATTCTGAGTCTCCGAGGAGCCTTGATGTGAAGATGGATCACCAGTAAAGACTAAGAAAACGAAGAACAGGAAAGCAGAATCTGGAATTGCTTTCATGAAAGCATTGGACACTGAACTAATCTATCGCATGGCTTTGCTCCTCCAAAGAATCCCAAGTTACTACTCTTTCTAGCAAATAGAACACCGTGTAACAGGTTACTTCCAGAAGATTGTCATTATCAACCTAAGAATCTTGTGAAGCTGTTTCTGCAACCCAATGTTACGGTAACTCTGGTCACTTTGATGAGTTCTTTATTTGCCGACTACCTTAAAAATATATTCTGATTGCCTGTATTCTCTTGCCTTAGTGCCTTCGAAGGAGAGGAAAGCAAATCCCAGGTGAGATAACTTTTATGGCCATCTGCTGTTAAAACTTTGTACTTTTGACATAATTATGAATGTATAACATTTATGGGAGATAGATTCTGTTTTGGTGAGTTGCTTTCAATCTGCAAATGTTTAATTTTGATTAAAATACATTTTTGCCAGGTCCTCTTGTCTACTTGAACAGTGCATAAATGTGGCTTAGCAAAAATGACAATTCTTTAAGTGCTTTAAGTGATTTATGCTGGTGCTTTTGAGTTGGATCTAGAAGAGTGTTTACCTGATATCTTTTCTAAACCCTACTTCTCTATATCATTTTTGTCGAAGGCGCCCTTAAGCCTGGAAGGAAGGCTCAAAACATGTTGAGCATTTCGCCTCGCTTGGCGAGCGCCTCAATGTTTTCATCAAGTCTCTAAGACATACTTTTCCTTGCCAATGAGCGTAATCCTAAAGAGGCGACACTAAACAATTGATATTTCACTTTATCAAATTTTATTTTCAATTTCTTTGTCCATATATTTGTTATTCATGCTTATAATTATAGTCTTGGACTAGACATACATATTTGTATTTTTTTCCTCCATTTGCACCTTTCTTTAATAAAGCCCACACTTTATTTGAGCTTTGTGCGGACCTTAAGAGTCTTTTTGCGCTTTTCGCCTTCTATTACACTGCCCTATATAAGAATGCCCTCTATTGACTTCTAGACTATTTCATAGGTTTTGTCTTCTACTACATATTGTAATAGCATACTCCTGTTGCTGTATATTTACTAGTTTTCTTCAGAAAAAGGAATGTTACATATGATGACAGATGAAACCATTGTTATTATTTGACTTGACTTGCATGGTTTCTTGCTTAGATGAAGCCTGTTAACAAAGTGAAGATTTTGGAGCTATGCCATCTTGGGATGATGATGGTGGATTTCCTGGGACTTCTGATGATGGCAATGGATTTAGTGATCTTGGTATTATTGGTAATAAGTCATTGTTTATGTTGAGAATATATAATACCTCATTGAGACTTTTTTCTTTAGGCTGAAAATGGAAGAAACGAAACTTTGAATCATGTTAATCTGTGGGAAGAGAAGTGTCGAATGTTCACGTTGCTTGTTTGATGGGAACTTAAATCCCACAGAAAAAAATCTTCTTTGCACAGTTGCTGTGACAAAATAATTTGTTTCTCTTGTAGAATCTGCTAGATGGAGAGCTTCTATTGGTATTAAATCATTGTTTATGGTGGAAATAAGTAATACCTCATTGAGAACTTTTGAGGAACTGATGAGTATTGGTTCCTTTATTCTTTTAGGCTGAAAATGGAAGAAACGGAACTTTGAATCATGTTATCTGTCACTTAATCTGTGGGAAGAGAAGTGTCAAATGTTCACGTTGCTTGCTTGATGGGAGCTTAAATCCCACAGAAAAAGATTTCTTCTTTGCACAGTTGCTATGAGAAAATAAGTTTGTTTCTCTGTAGAATCTGCTAGATGGAGAGCTTATTTTGAAGCAAACTGAAACCTTTTGTTTACCTTGTCTGAATTAACAGGGTACCCAAGATTGAAGTCCAGTATGATAAAACATCCAAACAAGTAGATGTTCAAGTGCTTAAGGAAACACTTTTGGACCAATTGAATCAAACATCAGTGAGGGTAAGTTCAAACTTTTTACTTCAGTGGCAGTGGCCTGGATGGGTGTAGATTTATGCATTTTCCCCATGTAGAATTTCCACTAATATACAACATAATTTAGAATTGATTTCTTATCACCATGCCCAGTGATGGCGCCACATCATATGAGAAGGACATATTGTTATTTAGGCTCCGTTTTTTTACCACAGATTTTGGTTCCAAAATTTGAAATAATACCTGAAAATTATTTCAAATAACTGTTGTTTATCAAATTGGCCCATTATTTGAAAATTTTGTTTTAGGAATTTTTCAATTTTTCAGTCACAAAACTTCAACTTTGTTTCCATGTCTATACACAACTTCAACTTTCAAATATTATTTTTCAACTTCAAATACTACATTTTTTCAAATCTCAACCAAATCATGTTCAAATCCTATGTCACGCCCCCAAACTAGAGCAGGACGTGATTGGCACCCAACCTTACTACCTGTTGAGCAAACCCTAATCTGGCTAACTGAAAGTCATATATGAACTCATCCTTTAATGAAGGGAATAATAAGGTAATTATTTAATAATGTCTGAAAACTGAATAACGAAACCAAGCAAATACCGTATGAAACATAACCCACTAACAATCATGAGCCTCTAGGAATCTGAAATATAATACATAGTCAACAGGAATCTAATACATAGTCAACGGGGCATTCTCCAGAAATATTATTATGTTTAAAAATCATCGCCGGTAAAGGAACAACTGCCCATGGAATGTAGTCAACGGAGCCTTTCAGCTGAGCATAAGAGATCTTCCTCTAGCCACGGGTTTCGTTATCTGCCCACTCCACACCTGTCACATGACATGGCAGACCCAAATGGGCCAAGTCTCCAAGGGTACACAGTAAGTCTTATAGACTGCTTCCTCTAAAGGTGGAGCTAGACTTTCTTTCTGGGGTAAGAACATAATAAATACAGGAATGTTTTGCATTTAGTGCCAGGATGTATTGAAGGGTCAATGTTTTGCATAATTCAAGATTGGAGTGTTCTGAATTGTGAGGGAGTAGAAGGATGTGTGTAATTTTGACTGTGATGGTCAATGATCAGTTACTATTTGTCTTGAGATGAGGAGTTGAATACCAGATAAGAACATCATAAGTAGATTTTGTTATGATGGTGGTTCAGAATTCACATTAATGTGCGTCCTATTTGTTCAACCTGAAATATGTGGTTTATTTGTGTCAACAAGATTAATTGGAGAACAATAGATGTTGATTAGAGCTGTGAATTTATTAGTTCTAGATGAGTTCACTTAGTGATACAAAAAGCAGAATTATTGAATTTGTGAAATTCAGTCTGTGTACAAGATTAGTGTTTTCGGTAAGGAATTAGCTAAGATTTGAAAGGCGATTGCTAAATGATGAGCTGTGTTAGATTGGATTGCTTGAATCTTGATGGTTTGGAAGTATTAGATGTGTAATCTTGACTATGATGGGTCGGTTACAGTGGTTTGTCTTTAAGAGGGAGTTTGGAAGTGAATGGATTTCTTTAATTTTGGGCGGATCAGCGGTTGCATTTGTCAATATCAAATAATTGATGCTAGTCAATTACATGTTGACTTGGTTGATGAGAGTTTTTTTGTAATGCTTGAGTTTCTGTACTCATTTGGTTTGGTGTCTGAGAGATCGGTCTGGGGCCAACCCTTTGGGCCAACGTAGCTTTCGAAACACGGGGATGATAGACTCACTCTTCTACTTTTCTCCACTTAAATATTAGACTTAGTTCGCTTGACATAGGACTCAAATTAGTGAATTAAAACACAAGCTCCCCAACCTTTGCTAATTGAGCATAGTCATCTTTTAGGGAATCTAAACTTGGGGATCTAATAGTTTATTAGGCTGAAGCATTGAGGGTCATGTATGTGTCCACAGACTTGGTATATGTGATTTTGCCGTCCAGGAGTTAAGATGGAGTAGTCCGTCGGATAGATTCATATACTTAATTGTGTTTTGGTGATTATAAAAGTTTTTTTTTTTCTAATTATACACGGACACATTGTGTCTTTGAAACGTTTCAGTGGAAAATGTGAACTTGGAAGATTTTGCTATGGTGTTATTTGAGAAATAACATTAAAAGCTAGCCTATCCTCGTCGCTGGTGGGAGTGTGTAATCATTAAATTAGTCAACTATGCGTCTATATAGGGGTCACTGATATGAATACTCTGTTTATTCCATTTTATTTGAGCTTGTTTCATTCCAGTTTGTCTATTTTTGCGTTGACTATCAATCTACTGCGATCCTCGTACTTTATTTGTTGGCTTCTTGTAGCTTCTCCCTCGCAGTAAAAATCTGCTGCTGCTACTACTACTCAAATCATTTCTCCTTTTTGGCCAAGCATTGTAAATCTCCAAAAAGAACAAAAGTGTTTATGACTTCCCGAAAGCTTGTCAAATAGGTTATTTACATTAAATATCTCATAACCTTTCGAAGCTCCATACATGAAATTTCCTCCCAATGCAACTTGTGTCATTTCCATATTACCTAGATACTTTGTCACAAACGATGAAAATAAAAATACTACCCTCAATAAGGCATATAACTTACATGGTGAAACATAAATGCATTTTGGCAAATAAAGAAAAGAGATAAAAGCAAATTCCAAAGGCTCAAATAAAATGATATATATAGAGCGGTTGTTTCTGGGAGACCCTCAGCTCAAGACTAAAGCATAATCACAAGCAAAGCAAAAGAAACGGTCAGACCCATATAAGAAATTAAAGCAGTATGAACATGATGATAACAAAATCGAATACGCCATGGTAGCGCATTCTGACAAAAGGAAGCAGTAACTAACGCAAATAAATAAGATAAACAAAGTACACTAAATAACACATAGCAGCAGAAATCAAACTACAAATCAAACTACAAGGGACTATAAAGCAACCGTGCCTACAGTAATAACACTACAACTATCATTTTGTAAGCGTAAGTAGGACTACGCTCGACTACCTACTACCCTTCTATCCTAATCCGTGTCCTCCACACCCCCCTTATCTAAGGTCATGTCCTCGGTAAGTTTCAGTAGATTGATAGTCAACGCAAAAATAGACAAATTATATTGAACCTTCTTAATACATATTGGAACGAAACATGCTCAAATAAAATGGAATAAACAGAGTATTCATATCGGTGACCCTATATAGAGGCATTGTTGACTAATTTAATGATTACACACTCCCACCAGCGACGAGGATAAGCTAGATTTTAATGTTATTTCTCAAATAACACCATAGCAAAATCTTCCAAGTTCACATTTCCCACTGAAACGTTTCAAAGACACTATGTGTTAGTGTATAATTAGAAAAAAAGATCCAAAATGCTTCTATAATCACCAAAACACACGTGCCTTTCAATGCTTCCACATAATAAACCATTACATCCTCAGGATTAGATTCTAAAAGTGTGATAAAAGACGACTATGCTTTGGTGTCGTTTGAGAAAGAACTTTAAAAGCTAGCGAGGATAGGCTAGCTTTTCAATGTTGTTTCTCAAATGACACTCCAAGTTCAATTGGCAAAGGTTGGGGGACTTGTGCTCTAATTCATAGTTTGAGTTCTGCGTCAAGCAAACTAAGTCCAGTATTTAAGTGGAGAAAAGTAGGGGAGTGAGCTCATCATTCTTGAGTTTTGAAAGCTAGATTGGCCCAATGGATTTGCTCTAGACCGATTTCTCGGTCACCTAAAAAAGATGACTACAAAAACTCCTTCGTTACAAAAACTTTCATCAACCAAGTCAACATCTAACTGCCTAGCACAATTATTTGATATTGACAAATGCAACCATTTATCCGTCCAAAATTAAATAAATTCATCATTACTTCCAAACTCTCTACTGCTTTTGCATAAGCATTAGGTGGTGAGATCTTGATTTGGAGCCAAAATAGAATGGTTAAAGAGGACTCATTGTAATTTATTGGTTGATTATATCTAATATACCATTGCAAAAATTTCCAAAAGGTTTGTTATTTAGAATGGAAAGGAACAAGGGATAACAAATGTGAGTTAAAAGTTTTGACCTCTATCTATTGCTTTGCATTAGAGTTATGTGGTGGATTCTTGGATATGAAGCACAAATAGAAATTTCTTTTAGATTTTTCTTGTTTTAGATACCCAAAAGAGCCTCGGTTGTTTTCTCTTGATCCGGGCTTTCCTCTTATTTGTGTTGCCATATGAAAACACCAAGAATTTCCTGTTCTAGTTGAAGGTGAACTGCCACGTTGCCATGCATACAACATTTGTTTGGGTTTTCAAAAGAATAATTTTGAAATAGGAAACCTAATTGAAATCTATATATTTTTTCAACCCTTACAAAAATAGAACCCACATGAAATCTACAGTAAAACCTCGATAAATTAATAACCTCGATTAAATAATAATTTTCTCCGGTCCCGACTTGGACCAATGGGATAAAATAATAACCTCGATAAATGCATAAGATAATAATTTTAAAAAAATTCCTCGAGGCCCACTGAAAATATAAAATAATAATTCATTAAATACGTATGAAAATTACATATATAATTCATAAAATAAAGCACTTCCTAAACAATTTTTATTTTAAATTTTATGCTTTCCTAAAATATGTATCTATATATTCAATTGGTTCTTCTTTTCATGCGAACTGAACTCAATTTCATCTTTAACTTTTTGGAGGGCATAAACTACATTCGGCACATTCTTCTCATTTTGAAGCAAATAATTTTTCAAAGTCTCTACGGCAAGAAAAGCTTCTTTTGGAGAAACATGTGGTATAGCGTTACTATCATCTGGATCTTGATTGTCATCATCTTCCATACCCATTACTCTTAAATAATTTCTTCGTCCGTAGGCGATTCCATTAAAGCTTCATTTTCACTAGGATAATTCAGAATCTGCTCTACATTTATGGTATTTCTATAATGTAGATTAGAAATAGTTTCCTCTAATCTTTGAATGCCTTCAACATCACCAGTTTCTTCTTCTAGAAGCATACCTTCCTTGGATCGAATTTTGCAATGTCGAAAACAATTTGCGACAGTTGTGGCCTTCATTTTCTTTTCTTTTCTTTTCTTAGTTACCGAAAAAAAATTAATTGTTTAATTTGAGAAATATAATGTACAAAATAAAATTATTCTATAAATTAATAAATATTAATTTATCGATAAATTAATAAAATATTCATTTATCGATAAATTAATAACCCCGTATAACATAATAATTTTCCAGGTCCCAAGGATATTCATTTATAGAAGTTTTACTGTATTTAGAAATTTATCAATATATTCTTGATAATGGCACCCTTTCTTACCTGAACCTTGTCACTTTGGTAATAATACTTCTTATTTACATAAAAAAATAACGACCATATTTTAACGAAGGACCATGAATCCGGTCGTTATAAATATGCTTACAGTGACCACTTTTTTCGGGTTGTTAAATCCAATTTTTTGCTCAACATTAAGGACGAGATAATATCCCGTCCTTAAAAAGTTTAATAACCATTTGGCACCTGGTGTAACTGTTATCAAAAGTAAATTTCTGGGAGAAAAGAATCACCTTTGTCGGCATCAATTGTTCATGTTAGAGTTTCTTCTCAAGGTAATAGGGTTATGATCGCACTTGTAAGTATATGGATGTTGGTGTTGCTTTGGTGATGGTTGATGTTCAAGAATTCGCGTCATTATTGATTTCAATTTGCGTAATATGGATTTAAGAATTTTTTAATTTTCTTACTTTGAGCTTAAGAAATAAAAATTTGTGGCATGGTAGTTTTCAATGTGCAATCCCCATCTTTAAGCTTAAGAAATAAAAATTTGTGGCATGGTAGTTTTCAATGTGCAATCCCCATCTTTATCTATTCTGCTGCTTTCTGTTTGTGTTTCTCTTGCTTTCTCCTTGAAATGACCAGGAGGAAGGCCATCCCTGAAAAGAGCAAGAAAGAAAGGTTAACAGTCTTCCTCTCTTTAAGAAATAACAATAGCAGAATAATTTCCTGTTCCTAGACTAATTTGAGTAGAAATTGCAGTTATCGCCTTTATCAACATTGGAGTCATCATTCGATGCTCTACTGTGAAGAAATTTTATGGTATACATGCTCTTCTTGTATTTGATATTTTCTTCTTCATCTGAATTTATCCCTTTTCACTTTATAAATGCTTAATTTGTCTATTTTGCAGCTGCTTTTGCTGTTGATCCTCTTTATCATCTGACATCAGCTAAGTTTGATGAAGGTGGTGCGAAGGGTCTTTTGTAGAATAACCTGGGAATCTATGGTAATTGCCATGTACTTTTTGATTCATTCAAGATACCTGAGAAGTCTGTACCAGAAGCAATTCGGCATGATTGAACAGTGTCCATTGATATATGTTTTGCTAAAGGTTTCTGGCTTTTAGAATTATGTGGTTTTGGGTTTTTTTTTTTCATTTAGATGATGGAAGGTTCTTTGTATGTGATCCACTATCAATTGATTGTTATAGACCTTCTCCATTAGTATAAATTGTAATGGTGTTGAATATGCCCAAGAAGGACGAGATATCGCCCAGTCAGTCTGAAGCATATAATTTGTCAATTTAGTGGAGAGATGCCGATGCCAGCTGAAACAGATTTTGCTGGCCAGATTTCACCAGAACAAACTTTTGAATTGTTCAGCCTAGATGTGAATGACGATGCATTTGACAATTGTGAAGCCTGGCCGATGGATCATGATGATGGAAAACACTAATTTGGAATTGAGGCCCTTGAAAAGAGAACGATTGAAATTTGGTATTTCTTTGTGCTTGTTCTTGCAGGACAGTGAACCGTTTACTTTTCCCGATGCTGAGGATGATGACATATCTGAGAGAGTTGATGATTACTTGTTTTGAAGTTTAGGATTTTCTTCAAAGACCAATTCCTGGGCTGGTCCTGATCATTGAAAGTATCGTAAGGTGAAAGGTAAGCTTCCGTAGGAATATCAGAAGGAATTTTAACCAGTAAAGACTAAGAAAAGGAAGAACAGCAAAGCAGAATCTGAAATTGCTTTCATGAAAGCATTGGACACTGATATGTCGCATGGCTTTGCTCCTCCAAAGAATCCTAACTTACTACTCTTTTGAGCAAATATAACACCGTGTAACAGGTTACTTTCAGAAGATTGTCATTATCAACCTAAGAATCTTATGAAGCTGTTTCTGCGACCCAATGTCACGGTAACTCTGGTCACTTTGATGAGTTTTTTATTTTCCGACTACCTTAAAAATATATTCTGATTGCCTGTATTCTCTTGCCTTAGTGCCTTCGAAGGAGAGGAAAGGAAATCCAAGGTGAGATAACTTTATGGCCATCTGCTGTTAAAACTATGTACCTTGACATAATTTTGAATGTATAATATTTGTGGGTGATAGATTCTGTTATGGTGAGTTGCTTTCAAACTGCAAATGTTTAATTTTGATTAAAATACATTTTTGCTCGCTCCTCTTGTCTACTTGAACGGTGCGTAGATGTGGCTTAGCAAAAATGACAATTCCTTAAGTGATTTTATGCTGCTGCTTTTGAGTTGGATCTAGAAGAGTGCTTGCCATGATATCTTTTCTAAACCCTACTTCCCTATATCATTGTTGTCAAAGGCGCGCTCAAGTCCTGGAGCGAGGCGTAAATGTTTTGCATCGCTTGGCACAATGTCGTCATCAAGGCTCTTAAGACATACTTTTCACTGCAAATGAGCGGAATTTTAAAGAGGTGACACTAAACAATTGATATTTCGCTTTCGATTACACTGCCCTATATAAGTGTTGAGAATATAATCAAATATTTGACCCTTGTGGTTCGGCCCTTCCCCGGACCCAGAGCATTGCGGGAGCTTAGTGCACCGGGTTGCCTTTTTTTTTTTTTAAGTATAATCAAATATTAAAAGTGTGCTCTCTCTAGTAGCTTAAGTTTTTAGATGAGATGGTCACACACTTCAACATGGTATCAGAGCGGGCAAAGATCCTGAGATCGAATCTCGCTGCCACCCATTATCAAAAAAGAATTTAAACGTGCTTGGACCATGAAAAAATCAGGCTAGCACGCGAGGAGGCGCGTTGAGAATATAATCAAATATTAAAAGTGTGCTCTCTCTAATAGCTTATGAGATGCACACTTCACCAATAAGAATGCCCTCTATTGGCTTCTAGACTATTTCATAGGTTTTGTCTTCTACTACATATAGTAATAATAGCGTACTCATGTTTCTGTACATTTACTAGTTTTCTTCAGAAACAGGAATGTTACATATGATGATAGATGAAACTATTGTTATTATTTGACTTGACTTGCATGGTTTTGGTTAGGTGAAGCCTGTTAACAAAGTGAAGATTTTGGAGCTATGCCATCTTTGGATATGATGGTGGATTTCCTGGGACTTCTGATGATGGCAATGCATTTAGTGATGTTGAGAAGTCGAGTACATTTGAAATTCGAGTTATTTCACGGAATAACACTCGTATATATTGAGCTCGTAATGGTACCTCGCAATTCAAAAAAGGACTAAGGGGGTCGTTTGGTTGGGGTAACAAGTTAACCCGGAACTATAATGATGCCATTATAGTACGGGGATTAAAGAATGAAGGAATTGTTGATGGATATATTTTTATAGGTAGATGTTTAGTTCATTAGACTAAAAAGATATATAAGGTATAATATTAAACATGTGTTGGTTTAACAGTTGATCAGTTGGGAGATATTTTTATTTTCAATTTTTAACCTTATAATTTTAAAGGACTTTGAGAGAAGAGCCTTGGGAAGGTCATTTTGGTGTTTCGTCTTGGGTTTACTTATCTTTGTTGTCTCGCAATGAAGGTGGTATAAACATGGTTGTGGTATAACTAATATTAGGATTGCTAAATCTCAGGAATATTTTTTTTTAACTAAATGCGGGATAAAATAATCTCGCTTGTATTTTAGGATTGTTACCCCTTTTTCCACAAACGAATGACCCTATAAATATTAATTTGCAGAACTTGAACATAGATTGACAATATTTTATTTTGGAATACTTGAACGTATACTATGTAACTGTAACATGAAATTTTCTAGATGGATAATGAGATAGGACCACCCTAGCCTCAACAATATAGCCGGTTCGAAAATGAAATGTCCCTTCAACTCGAGTATAACGTAGACATCAATATAGTATTTTACTATTTTATCAAAAACTACCATATCCTCTTTGCTTATTATTAATGACTAGTTATGGACCAGTTGGGGGTCCCATATCACCACTTGAGTCAATCATGGTCCTTTAAATGTGACCTTAGGTCATATCAAAATTAAATTCCTATGTCTCGGCAAATTTGATATAAGCTTTAAGGTCACTGTTTGTACCAAAAATCCATTAAACAAAACAGTAGAATGTGATGTATCGGAATCCTGCATTTTTCTTGCAATTCTGCATTGATTATATTTTTTTTTTGTGCTGAGGGCTATTAGAAACAACCTCTCTATCCCACAAATGTAGAGATAAGGTCTGTGTACATCTTACCCTCCCCAGATCGCACTTTGTGGAATTACATTGGGTAGGTTGTTGTTGTAGAAGAATGTGATGTATAGGCTAATAGATGATTTTCTTCAAGTTCTTTCCGCATCATTCGTAGAAATAATATTTACTAATCACTTTTTGATTTGTCTTTAGAAAATAATAATTAATATCTTGACGTTTCAAGTCTTATAAGTGAAACTTCATGATTTCCTTGTGGACTTTGAAATTCTAGGATTTGTGGTTATTTTACAGTTACAGGAGTCTAAAAAGTAGTTAGCAGTGAATTTTACCCAATAAACTTTCAGTGAAATCTTACAAAGGGCCTCAAGACTTTTGAAACTTGAACTTTTAGGAATATTTTGTTTATGTTTAGTTGATGAAGATCAATCACCCATTCCATATTTTTACACGTGATAATGGGGTCTGGGGAGGGTAGAGTGTACGCAGTCCTTACCCCTACCTTGGGAAGGGAGAGAGGTTGTTACACGTGCAAAATATCTTTAATTCAATTTTTTTTTTTGAAGTCTCTTCTGATAAACCCTTTTCAATTTATATGTACAGTCATGTTAAAAAGGGATTTAAGTGTTTTAAAACATGAAATTTTAGAAATGTTTTGTTTATGTTTAGTTGATGAAAATCTATTTCCTAAGGTCTTTGTTATCGCTTAAAACTTCCCAATTACCCATCACATATGTTCGCCGTGCAGAATATCTTTAATCAAAATATTTTTTTCTATGCTTTTTCGTGCAGAATTTCTTTAATCGCCTGAAGAAGTATTGGAGGGAGGTGATTAGACAGGACATGACGCAATTTCAGCTTACTGAGGACATGATCTTAGATAAGACGCAATTTCAGCTTCCTGAGGACATGATCTTAGATAAGAGGTTATGGAGGACTCAAATTAGGGTAGAAGGCTAGTAGGAGTCGTGCTTGTCTGTTTGTACTAGTAGTCGCAATATTGCTCTACAGTTTCTTGTCCTTTGACCATTGCTATTATTTGTTGTTTCTTGTACTTTGATTATCTTATTTCTCTGTGGTAGCTACTGCTCCTATTTTTCACTTATTCGTTGTCATTATTTTCATTTTCATATTGCTTTGAATTGCCTATCCTTATATGACTTTTTTGTGCTTTTTCTTGAGTCGAGGATCTTTCGGAAACAGTCTCCCTATCTTAGGGTAAGGTCTGCGTACACTCTACCCTTTCCAGACCCCACATCGTGGGATTTCACTGGATATATTGGTTGGTTGTTGGTTGGTTTTTCGTGATAAACCCTTTTCAATTTATATGTATTATTCATGCGTGTCAAAAAAAAGTAATTTACTTGGGAGGAAATTACAACAAGGTAACTAAGTTATATCTACACTCCGAGTGAAAAAGTTGTTACAGGTTTCAAATACCCCACTCTCTAAATTCTTTTACTGCTCCATTGGCCTAAATTAATCATAAGAAAAATGAAAAGGTCCAAATTTGCCCCAGGTCTATATGAAATATCCCAATCTTTTCCACCATTATATATGTTTTCTGTGTTCATACTTGTATCGTCAACTAATCGTTTCATATTTGTCTTATTAATAACGGAATTTCAACGTGAAATGAGTGGTTTACATGTCCAAATTTGTTGAAAAAATGTTCATATTTACCTCAGATTTTAATTATGGTTTAAGTTTCAAAATGGAGTTCTATTATGAGTCAAAGGGAAAAGTTGATCTCACTTTGAATGGTATAGGAATAAATTTGATCCTTTTCCCTATCAAAATGGTACTAATTAGAATGATGTATATTATCATTTCATTACACTTACAAAAAAGAAAAAAATCTGTTTTTTACACCTTTCTCATTGTATAGCATATACTATAAATTATTTTAGAATTTTAATTTACTCGTGGTCTTTTTGACATCAATCATCATAACATGTACTCTTCGCTATAGAGACATCTGAGTATATAAAAATTCAAAACATTAATTATTAGAAAGATACCAAAGATAAATAAAGAATTTTAAGAAAACTAAAGAGGATGGTCCCTCTCATGTCGATGTACTTTTAGGTGTCATGTGGAAGACACATGATAGATGTGATGTTCTACCCCACCTCCCCCTCTCTCAACTTATCCTTTTTGTATAGATATGGTAAATTATTTTTAACATTCGATGTTTATATAAAATTATATTAATTTATCATGATTAAATTATATTTCAAAGTAAGAATTTATAGTTTGGTGATAAAATATCGGTAAAGATATGTGTTATATAGTTATTAAAACTTTATACATACTAGATACAAGTAAAAAATTTACTCATAAAAAAAGCTATTGTCACAAAATATTTATATGTAATTTTGACAAATATTACGAGGTAAAGGGGGGGGGGGGGGGGGAGGTAGTCAAAACTGGGAAGTTAGATAGGAAACTAAAAGTTTGGAATTCCATTTATAACATTATTTTGACAGAAGCTTTTTTGGTTTTCTCAATAAATATTTTTCATATTAAACAAAAATAGCTGTCCCGTGAGAGACCTTGTAGTTTCTAACGTGGATTCACTAAAAGATTTACGCGGAGAACTGTCTTCTCCGTTCCAAATTAGTTACTATCATATTTTGTTTGTTAAGAGTTAAATTATATACATTTTAACTAATATTTTAAACTCTATATTACAGCAAAGTGATATAAGTAAAGTCTCTACTTGTAATATTTTTTGTTTAGTTTTTAAATATTTACATTTTAATTATAAATAAAAAGGGGTTAAGAAAAGTGTGGTTGATTTATCTTTTACCATGTCAGTTCATACTCTTATTTAGTTGATCTTGATAGTTTGTGTTGGAATACAATTGTTGTAGGAAACGGGAAGTAAGTAACTATTACAATAGAAGAAAGGATAAAGAAACTATTACAATAAAATTGGAAATCAAAACCTAAACAAATTGCTTGTGAGATTCGCTGAGTCGAGTGATGACACTCTTTCTTTAAGACAAGATTGTTCCGTCTATCTCCTTTTATGGTGTTGAGCAATAGTCTCCCAAAATACAACATCAACTTTAACAAGTGAGCAAAGGAAACTCAAATGTTACTCTTGAAGAACTTTGAGTATAGTGACTTTGCTAGAGAGGAAGAATATGAGCTCTGAAAATCTGGAGAATTTTCTAAGTGTTGAGTGTTGTTTAATTGAGCCAAAGGCCTCAATTTATAGTGTAAGTAGAAGACCACTCACCTAGCCATGTAATTGCACTTGAATGAGGGGTTACATTCAGCCAAATAATGGCTGAATTCATGTGGCAAGTAATGGAGAATCAATGCTCCAAAATCAGCCCAAACATCAGATTTTTCCAACTTCCCGTAGCAACAATCTGCCTCCGAAGCGTTGCGGCGCCGTGGCTCCAGTAGCTGACCAACTATTTTGCACCGCGGCGCAAACTGGGAGGCGCCGCGGCTCCGACGGTTGTGGCGCTGCGGCCCTTCACGGCTCCGCGGCGATTTCCGACTCGTTTCATCTTACACTTCGTACAATTCTTCCTTCCTTTACCAACGTGGAATACTTTGTCATTTGGCCAATAACCGTCCATAATTCTATGTCTCAAACGTATTACATACGTACCAATATCTCTTTCACTGATGAAATTTGCGATACTTGGCACTACGTGTGCACGTGTGTGGAAACGGTGTTTCCGACGTGCGGGCCCAATTGTTCGAGTCATAAATTAATGGGATATACTTAATCCACATTTAGTAAATTTCCAACAATTTGAATACGAGAAATTTAATCTCTCTAAGTTTTAAATTATTATAAATTAATTTAGCTTCAAAGTTTAATCAAATGACTCTCAAAATATAAAATATGACAATTAATTTGAAACGGAAGGTTACCAAAGAAACTTTAAGTTTATCTAAAAGCTAAAAGCACTAGTTTGGTAAGAAAAATGGTCTAAAAACACTCACACACACATTAAATGAGTTGGACCTACTGTGAAGCATCTAATACTATACCAACCATGAGACAGAATTTTAATTATGTCTGCAATTACAATTAAACGTCATTCTCATGGTAGGAAACACTTACAAATCTCATTAAAGTAAGGCGAATTATTTTTCAGAGAAAACAAAAATAAAATGGTCATACATAGAGGGTGTTTGAGCAATGAGCAAGATGGTCAAACTGATTTATAAGTATCTTTTATTTATTTATGTGTTTGGTAAATATTTAAGTGTTCATAAGCCAAGTTTTTATAAGTCAAAATTAGTTAAAAGCCATTAATTGGTCACTCCCAATTTATGATTTTAAATTTATATACACTTTTAGTTTGATTAAGATTTTATCATTTTGTCTTTGATTTCTTTTAATTCCCAAAATATTTTCCCCGAAACAAATACCCTAACTTCTTCTCCTTTCGTATCTGTCGTTCCTCATATTTCTTACAAAGATATTGTAGAATTTATTATTTTTTGTAAAACATTTGAGGGCATTTATGTCATTTTACAGAAAAGAACAGTTTATCAGTATTTTTTAATCAAACCCATCAATTGTTTGTTATCAATTTCAACATTCCTATCTAAATACACTACTAGTTTATTTATAAAATTAATTTTAACATTTAAAAGGATTTATCAGTACTTAATTATCATTAAATGGAGTCACCTACAAAATTTTGTGAGCCCAAAAAATCAGATATTATCATTTAATCCCAAAGCCTCTCCATCAGTTGATGTCTATATCAAATTAAAGACTCTTCATCTGTCTCAATCTCTTAATGACCATTTAATTGCACTTTCTTTATCAAATTAGATGCCACGTCTTAAACAAAAAGGATAGAAACACGACTTAACAATTGAATAAATTAAGAAGAAGAAAAAGGAAAAATTTAGTCAAAGAAATGAAATCTTGGTTGATAACATTGTAGTGAATCTTTAGGTTATTAGTTAACAAGAAAAGAATACCATTTCAATACTAAATTGCCTATATGATATTGTTTTTTTGTTTAAGCTATATATAATGCAAGTGTGAGAAATTTTTACATCATCAAATTTTTACCTACAGTGCACGGACTGTCTTTTTAAAAAAAAATTATCTTTATCTTTGTAACAGGTAACTTGTCTTAAGACAATTCCACATCTTAATAAGATTTACTTGTAGATATCCTATGTATGATTTGATAGTGTAAAGAGTTATTTGCATTGGCGATGTATAACTTAAACTCATTATATTAATTTTACATAAATTGAAAGAAGAATCTTCAGATTTTTTTAGACCTTGCAATATTTACTAAGTATGATAAAGTGAAAAATGTTGTGATATTATCACTTGTTGACAAAGCCACTCAAGCCTAATGAGAAAGATTGTAGTATCTTTGAGACCTCCTTTCTAGTCTCCAAATAATATCAGCTTTTAAGCCTGACTTTGTGTTCTTAATTTGTTAATCAGATTAATTTAGATTTGTGTCGTATATAACATATTTAAAGAAAAACCACTTCTTATCATAAGTGTTTGTATTCACGTAACTTGAACCCGAAATCTTTAATTAAGGATGAACAACCAATAATCACAATCTTTGATGATTGAATGGAGTATTAGAATAACTAAAATATGCGGAAGCAAAATGCAAGGACCTAGAAATTAAAATGCAAACCTTTTATAAAGGTACGCTCGTTTGTCTATAGGTTTTATCTCAAAATTTTAAAATAATATTTGAAGATTATTTTAAATAAGTATTTGTTTATAGACTTAATCCGTTATTTTAACTTTAAACTTTAAAGGAATTTGAAATTTCAAAATAGACTTTTTGGAGTTTTTGAATATTTTAAGTTTTCGCTCATAAAACTTCAACTGTGATTTTATGTCATATTAAACTTCAATTTTTAAATACCTCTTTCAATTTTAACTTTAAATACTATTTTTTTCAAATTTCAACCACGGCAAGACACCTAAACCTAACTTCTTTTGATTCCTCCTCCTCCATTTCTTCTATTGCAATTAAAACTCTGAATTTGATGAATTAAATAGCAGTTCCACTGTATTATTTATTTATACGATTAATGGCTGGGACCTTCTGATTCTTCTGAACAAGTATTTAATTCACTCACTTATAAAATAGTATATATTACATATAAATAAATGTAATATACCCCCCCCCCCACCCCCACCGACCCCCTTTCTTTTCATGAACCAACTTCTTTAGATCATATGTTTTGTATTAGTTGCCTTCCACAATAACAAAATAGAAAACTCACCTTAGTTTCATACTCACATTCACAACCAACAATGACAGCCAAATAATATAATTTCAGAATTTGAAGTTTATATCAATTTTAAATAAATTATTACAGTCCAATTATATATATTACTGAAGTAATGTAAACCCATAAATTACGTGGTAGATGCGCCCTAGCCAGGGGCGGACTACAGCTTCGCCTACAGAATCAGCGAAACCAAATAGTTATGGTTCAAATTCTATTTTGTGTTTAGAAATTCATTAATATGTATAAATAACTAATCAAGAATTTAATAATTTACATTTTTAGAATTTATAACTCATAAATTCTAATTTCGCCTCTTCCCCCACCAACCCAATACATAGCTACAACAACAACAATAATATATTTAGTATAATCTCATAAATGGGATCAGAGAAAGGTAAAGATGTACGCAGATTTTACCCCTATAAGATAGGGTAGAGAATGTTTCCGAAAAACTCTCGTCCCAACGAAATGTATCTGACGTGATTATAAAAAAATAGAACAACAAAGTAGTAAGATACAAAACAAATGAAACAACAAATAATAGCACACGTCTAAGAATAAGAAATTATGCGATAACTATAGAATACTACTAAAACAAGTAGAAGAAAAACCATAACACCAAAAAAAAAAAAAAAAAAAAAAAAAAAGTCTCATAAATTATTACCCACCATCAAACCAACTATTCAAATTTCAAGAGTTAGTTCTCTCCTCTCATTATTTTTCATTTCATTCAAACAAAAAAATTATGAAGCTCTCTTCTCTCTTCAAGACTTCATCAGAAAATTCCTCTTCCTCTTCTTCTCCATGGCCATGGCCACTACCAACTTGTGGAAAACCAAAAACCCTTTCATTTAGATTAGAAAAAAATCACCACAACATTTTCAACTCCACCTTTCATCTTGATGATATTAATGACACTACTAGATATAGTCTTGATGATTTCTTTAGTGAATTTGATGAAGCAAGTTTTTCCACTACCACTACTACTACAACAACAACTATTGATGGTCAAGATTGCATAGAGAAAGTGATTAAAGGGTTGAGATTAGAGAAAGAGAGGTTATTTTTTGAGCCAGAAGAGACAAGTTCAATTCTTGATTATCAAGAATCCAAGAATATTAGTACTAGTACTAATGTTGTTGATGAAGGTAATATTAGTAATAATAATAATATTAGTTTTGTTCCAATGGGATTGGATTCAAAGGATCCTTTTGTGGATTTTAGAGACTCAATGGAGGAAATGGTGGAAGCACATGAGATAAAAGATTGGGAGAATCTTGAAGAGCTATTAACTTGTTACTTGAAGTTGAATTGCAAAAGTAACCATGGTTACATTGTTGGTGCTTTTGTTGATTTGTTGGTTAATCTTGCAACTTTTAGTGGTCATGATAAGAACAACAATAATGTTGTTGGTGGTGGTGCTAGTGATTGTACAATGACAACTATTGATGAGGAACAACAATGTTTATTATCTTCAACAACAACAAGTCATTCATTCACATCTCCATTGTCATTTTGTTCTTCATCTTCTTGTTCTACTAGTACTAGTGTTTCTTTGTCTTTGTTAGAAGAAGAAGATGTTGAAGATGAGGTTATTCAGAGGAAAAAACAATGTTAATTGCATTGTTTTATCATTCTCTAATTTTCATTTTTGGAACGAAGGAAGAAATTAAAAAAAAATGTAAATGTATATGTATACTAGTGGAGTAGTAGTTCTTTCTCCCTTCTATAAAAATTATTGTTGACTCTCTTTTAATTTTTTTGGTCTCTTATTAGTAATAGTATTAGAAATTTTTGTTATTTTCTTGCTGTTGGTGTAGTTAGCAAGTAGATTAAATTGTAGTAGTATTATATTGATATAAATACGGTTGCATCAATGTATTTTTCTGATTTTTTATTTAGTGTTTGGTTCCTGCTTTGGGCCAGATTAATACGGATTTGCGTTGGGAGTCCCACTTTAATGCTCTTTACGAAAGGCGGTTCTATATATATATATATTCAAGGTTCGAATCAAAATTTTTTATTTAAGGATGAATTTCCACCATAATCTTTAGAATTGGGTCAATGTTTTGACTCATGAAATTTACTTTTCGCCTTCCACTTTGTCTGACTTACGTAGAATATGGAGTTGAGGGTTCAAATTAACCAATTTTGTTGTATTGTCATAAAATTACTGGAAATATTGTCAAAGAAAGTCAACTGGTAATAGATTTTTTTTTATATAAAATATGGATTCTACCCTTTCCTTAGTTACAAATTTCTAAAAGTCATAATGTATCCAAACTAACATTTTAAAGTGTATATCACACAGCTGTATACCTTAGAATGTTCACCATGTATGCCTAAAAAAATTGTTTCGAGCGCACACAATGATTTTAAATAATATATTAAAATCAAATTATTGATATGTTTAATCAGAGAAATCTCATAATGGAATAGAATTGAAGGACTTATAAAAATTCAAAATATGAGAAGTAAGAAAATATCGATGACAGCGAACGAATGACATGCTACTTTGATATGATATTGGCCTTTAGTTCGGCTACTAACAAGGGGTAAGGATTTGATAAATATTTTAATGTATATATAATACATGCTTCAAACCTTAGATGGTTCAATGTTCACCATGTATGCCCAAAAAATGTATTGTGCATAGTTTACATCTTGAATTATTCGCCATGTATATTTATAATATTTTGTTTTTAAATTTTTCTTTATAAGACAAATAAAAAACCAAAATTGCAACAAAAGTGCTCTATTTAGGGGTGGACAAAAAATCCGGAGAACAAAATAAATCGAAACGAACCGACGGTTTAGTTCGTTTTTTATTCGGTTTTTTTAAAAAAAAACGAATTATGATTAAATGATTCGGTTCGGTTCGGTTCAATTCGGTTCTTTAATTTTGGGGATGAACCGAACCGAAAAACCACGACAAATTTGTAATTAATCTTATTTTTTATTTTAGGTTACTACTATCTCTTGAATCATAGCCATTGAAATCAATCTATGAAGCTTTTATGGAAGTTGAATGCGGCATGAACTTGATTAACATATCACGGAAGCATTGACATAAAATGTTGGGAGAGAAAGTAGTTGTAAATTGATGAAACTTTAAATGGTCATAACTCTGCGCTCATATGTCCGTTTTACCCGATTTTTTTTATTTTGTGTATTTTTTCGAGACGGGGACGGCCAAACTGTGCCGCCAATTTTTATGAAAATGTCCGTTTTTCCAATCAATTTGTGTTTTCCCCCAAATCGGTTTCTAATTTACCCCCCGACCCGACCCGCCCCGGCCCACTGACCACCCCTAGAAAAAACTGATATAATCTAATACGTTCGGCGATATAAATCGAACATATCAGTTTTTTTTTAAGTTGGATTCATTTTTTACAAAAAATGATTTTTATTCGGTTCATATTTTTCGGATACAAAATCAATATGAACCGATATACGCCCACCCCTAACTCTATTAATGCATAGCTGAAATCGATGTAGTCGTTGGTTGGTTAATAAATATTTGAGGACTAAAGAGTTATCCAAAGGTGCAATAGACAACTGTACACTTGTTTTATGAGTGTCATACAATTTTAATATATACACAAATGCTATAAGGACCATTCAATGACAAAAAATACGGACACACGTGTAAATATATCTCTTAATTTTATAATATATGACAGATATATCCCTCGTTAAAAAAATTATGCATATATATTCTTTCATTACACAAATGGTATAAATCTATCCTTTTTCTGACGGAATATTTTTTTTAAATTATTTAGCTTCTTTTTTAATTAAAAAAAATATCACGTGGCTTTAAAAAAATCAAACCAATTTTTATGAGTAGACTTATCTTATTAAAGTCATGTGGTAATTTTTTTCTGGTGGGTTTGGGTCTAGTTCGCTTAAAACAATGGGTAGACTTATTTTTTTTAAAGCCACAAAGATATTTTTTTAAATGAACCAGATCCAACCCATCAGAAAAATATTACCATGTTGCTTTAAAAAAATAAGTCTCCTAAAAAATAGGTAGACTTATTTTTTTTAAGCCTCATGAAATTCTTTTAATTAAAAATAAGCTAAATACTTTTTTAAAAAAAATTATCAGCGAAAATGGTATATTTGCATAATTTGTATTATGGTAGAGTATATTTACACTTTTGTGTAATGGCATGGATATATATGCACCACTTTTTAGAAAAAGAATATATCTGCTCTATATCGCAAAGCTAAGGGGTATATTTGCACCTTTTCCTCAAAATATAATAACTTATGTATACTGATGTTGGGTAAAAAGTTTACTCGTACCAGTGTTTACATCAAACTAATAAATGCATCATATATGTTTATATATAGATTTCTAACACTTAATTATGTCCATAATTAATAAATTCATATTTTCACTTCATTAAATCACTTAAATACTATAGGTTGACTTATTTTAGTAAGTACTGTGTGCCAATAAGTATTTACTTTGGTATTATAAAGATATTTTACATTGCTATTAACATGTTGTAAGCCTATAATAAATAAACTGATTTATATTTTAGGTTACTAATTTTACTATTTATGAACGATTATCTATAATTATATTTAAGTGACCTGTAATATATTTAAGTTAAACTATATATATTTACACAAATATAGAAGACCGGATTTTGCAGAAATTTGCAGTTTACAACACATACATTAACTGCTGATCAAATCATGATAGCCCCAGATTTTTAAAAAAAAATGGAAAGTCATTATCTTGATAGCTACAACACCACTGGGCCTGAAATTTTTGGAGTGGTCCTTTCCTTTGCAAAAAATTATCATAAACTTAAATTTGAGAAAAATACGTAGTATAACAGTCATTTTTTATGTCCTTATATGGTGACTGGATTTTATTTTTCAAAGTTTAAAAAGTAGTATCAATTTTGTTATGAAGAGGATTCTACTTGCTATTCAACTTCCTCTGTATTTTTAACTTTTTTTCCTTTTTCAAATCTGATAATTACTAGACGAGGAACGAAAGTTTGCCATATAGAGAGATTTTTTTTATATAGGAGAAATTTTCTGTTCACTTCTGACCAATTTCAATTGGCACATAAATTTTTAAGTATATGAGTTCGTCCCTTTACTCTTCTCCTAACTTAACAATCAAACTTAATTTGTCTCTAACATAATTAGAACCGTATAATATGCGGGCAACTCATACATCACGTGCTATGACACATAACTCATGCATCGCGATATTGTGGTGCAATATCGTGATGCATGTTTTTATTATACTTGTTGAATGTTTGATGTGTCCTTTTCTCTGTTGGTAATCTATGGTACTTTATAGAGCAGTACGGGAAGTAATAACTATTACAAATGTTCGAAATGAGAAATAAATGGTCAATCTTCAAAACTGCCGCATGTGTGTTGTGTCTTGAATCTTGATCACCTTGCAAAGCCAATGTTGAGAACTATGAGCAAGTTTGTTGTGCCTTGAATCTTGATAACTCGAAATCTAGAAACAACTAAATCTGATGGTTACAACGTTGTGTGTTGAGTCGAGGATAGCCCTCTATCCTTAAGACAAGATTGCCCCGTATATATGCTTTTACGTTAGCGGGCAATAGTCTCCCAAGATAAAAACAACACTTTAATCTCAACACTACAAAGCCAATAGGTTGAGCCAGCGAAGAAAACAAATATGACTCGACTTGTCGAAGATATGGAATAGGAAGGAAGAGTTTCTCAATACTCTTCTCTTTTGTCTCTGTGTATATAGTGTGTCTCTCGTAGTGTATATCTGTGGGTTTGCTCACCGATTTTCGTCACAATTTGCTCACCGTTTTGAGCTATTTTCGTGATGTTTTTTTCGATCGCTTTTGCACTTCGTATTTTCGTCTATGTTTCTGCCTGTTTCTCACTTCTTTTTTTCAGCCAAGTGAAGCTCAATATATAACAAGAGGAGGGGCTGTCCAACAGCCACAAACAAGGTCAGTAATGGCCCTTAAAGGAGGCCATTAAAACGACCAAGTAATGGCTATTAAGGCCATTGAAAGATGCGCTCACGCCCAAGTAATGGGTCATTAATGGAGGAATTAATCAGCCAAATAATGGTGGTTAATGCTCCAAAACGCAATCCAATATTTACGAAAAAAGTCTCTAAAAATTCTCGGGGACCAAACCGTAAATATTGAAACTTCGAGGACCAAACTGTACATATGAAAGAATTCGGTCCAAACCGTACACATGAAACTTCGGGGATCAAACGTACATCCGGCAGAGTTCTCGGTCCAAAAAGATAATATCGACAGCCCACGCCCCGGCCCCGTGAACCCGTGAACCCGACGGACGGGCGGGCGGCGGCGCGCGCACGCGGGCTTAGCCTTGAACCCAAGCACATCTAGGTCTTCCCTCCTTTAAACACATGGGATACCCCTTGGGGTCCCAAACCCTTTACCAGTTAGAGACTTATATAGAGAGCAATTCTTCCTATTCCCACCGATGTGGTAGATTTGTCCCACACCACATTTCCATGTCTCAAACACCTTACTTCGTGGACCAATATCTCTTTCATTTCTCAACGAAATTAGACGATTCTTGGCCCTACGGTCATCTACTCACTTCGTAGATCATGCATGTGCGAAGAGACAAGGTCTCCAACATGCGGAACACAATTGTTTAATTCATCAAAGATGGGTGGACGCATCTCCCCGCCAAAGGCTAATTTCCAACATTCTCCACTTGGTGTTATATGATATTCTCGTTTAAAAGATATTAATGATTTATCATTAACTAACCGTTGTGTCATGTATATGATTTGAAATATTTGAAATTTTAGATATTTTTTTCGATTCTACCATATGTTAGAATATTTTTGTGAGTGCTATCTTGATTTAAGTGGTCTTATTCTTTGTCCCGTGCTAGGAAGCATTATTCCTCTTTTCATTCCAAATTCAAGAATACGATCGATACGTAACTGGTCCGTACGCCTCTCTGGTCCGATCGATCAGAGGCATTACTCTCCTGTTCTTCGAATACAATTCGTTCCTTCTATGAGGAAATTTCAATTTGTGGAAAGCCTCCGATGGCTTATTTTTCTTCAAAATTTCAATCATATCATGTCAAAACACCTAGACAGCCTTTGATTAATATAATTCAAATTTTTAAATATGGAAGCTGACCCCTTCCCCAATGGTGGAGTCAAGATCTTCATTAAGAAATTCAAAATTTAAATAAGTAAATGCACACACAACAACAACTACTACTACTACACCACAGTCACAAATAAATTGGAATCGGCTAGATGAACCCCACCACCACACCCCTTGTGCCTCCTATCTCTGCCCCAGCCCTCCCCCGCCCCCGCCCCTAAGAAAAGGAAAAAAATGAATAATGGAAAACAGGATGTTGGAGGGAAAATTTTGTTTTGTTTTAGGGTAGGGTTACCTTATCACTTCAATCCTCACTGGCTAAATAGATTTTGGAGTCCATCACAATCCAAATCAGCAAGAGGATGGAGAAAGAAACAGGAATCTCATGGTTGAAAGGGAGAATGTCACTGCCACAAGATTAAACTCCATGTGTTCTTGTGGTCCTTATATTTTCATATCATATATACTCCTACATACATAAATGATTCTCTAATTGTTTCTGATTTTTCATTTGGGCAACTACCAATTACATGAGCATGTTACAAAAAAAATATGAATTAGTCATGCAACGGACAATTTTTATCGGTAAATAGTAAAAATTCGTCGTTAATTTTATTTAATAATGGAATAGCGATAAAACTATAAAAGAATCATGTTAGCTACTCGCTATTTAGCGATTGATTATCGACCAATTGACATGTGTTCTTGTGGTCCTTATATTTTCATATACATGAAATCTCCTCTTTTTTTTTTATTTTTCATACCATGAAACTGCCCAACTAGTTAGCTAGCCAGGTCCATTTGACCAACTACAAATTACATGTGCATGTGCGTATAAATTATAATGGAAATTGGTTTTCATCTATTATATCAAACCAAACGAGCCGTTAATGTTTAAAGGAATGTATTACTCCATCCGTCTCAATTTAAGTGTCTTATTTTTCTTTTTGGTCTATTTAAAAAAAGTGTCTCTTTCTATATTTAGTGAAAGAAATAATCCCTTGATTATTTTCATTAATGAAAGAGTATATATACAATTTATAATTTTTCATAATAGGAAAATTTTATTCCTATTCTACTCCCAAAACCCTATTTTAGTAGTACAAGAATCCTATAATTATGGTAAGTGTACAATACTAATTAATACAATTATTTACACTACAGATCAATCACAAAACCGTGATATACACTAAGTATGGTAAGTGTATATCACGGGTACAATATAGCTATAAAACCGTGATATACACTACTTATGGTAAGTATATCACATGTATATTTAACACATCCTTGCAGTCATAGCGGACGGTCTTCGTACGCTGAGACTGTCCCTAAAATCTTCAAATAGAAAAGACGGAAGACCTTTCGTAAAGATGTCGGCAACTTGATACCTGGAAGAGACATGTAAGACGCGAACTTGCCCACGAACTACCTTTTCGTGAACAAAATGGATGTCCATCTCAATATGTTTAGTGCCAGAAAGATATACGGCACTAACATTATCACAATAAATCAAAGTAGCTTTTTGAATGGGAAAGTGAAGCTCCAAGAGAAGATTACGTAACCAACATGATTTAGAGACCACATTGGCCACCCCTCAATACTCAACCTCTGCACTGGAGCGGGATAAGGTAGCCTGTCATTTGCCAGACCATGAGACCAAGTTATCACTAAGAAACATACAGTAACCAGACGTAGAGCATCTGGTGTCTGGACAGCCACCCCAATCAGCATTTGTGCAAGAGACAAGTGTAGAGACCGGTGACAGATATAGATGCAACTCATAATCAAGTGTGCCTTGTAAGTAGTGGATGATGCGTATGAGTGCATTCATGTGCTCAACTCAAGGATCATGCATAAACAAACACACCTGCTTGACGGCATAAGTAATATTAGGTATCGTGAAGGTAAGATACTGAAATACCCCTGCAAGACTGCGATAGTGAGCCAACCGCATCATCCAACTTGGGTTTAGTATCAACTGAAGTGGAAGTAGACTTGTATGAGGACATACTAGCTCGCTCAATGATCTCAGCTGCATACTTACGTTTTTTTTATAAGAATAACCCACCTGCATGACGAGAGACATCAATCCCCAAAAAATAACTCAAGAGCCCCAAGTCTTTCATAACAAACTCAGAACTGAGCATGGTCATGATAGACTTGAGCAACGCATCAGTAGAGGCAATCAAGATAATATCATCCACATATAATAGAATATAAGTCAGGGAAGAACCACGACGATATATGAATAATAAATTATCAGACTTGCTGTGCGTAAACCCAATAAATGATACATAGTCTGCAAATCTCTTATACCAAGCATGTGGGGCCTACTTGAGCCCATACAAGGACTTCTTCAATAAACAGACATGATGAAGATATTTGGGGTCACAAAATCCCAAGGGCTGATGCATGTAAACGGTTAAGATCACCATGTAGGAAAACATTCTTCACATCTAACTGATAAATGGGTCAAGCCTTCGAAAGAGCTAGACTGAGAACAATGCGAATGGTAGCCGGTTGCTGGACCCACGACGGTGGACTGTGACGGTATTGGAGAACCCGCTGACGAATTTTGGGTGCGGGACAAGTTTGAAAAATGGTGGATAACATACGGGGAGACGGCGTCATCCAAAAAATTATATGAACGAGGCACGAGACTACTCAATTTAGCAAACGAAAATTGGGTTTCATCAAAAATAACATGGCGAATAATGATGATTTTATTAAACGATAAATCAAAACATTTGTAACCACGATGATTAGACGGTAACCCAAAAACATACAAGGGGTAGAACGGGCCTGAAGTTTGTTAATTGTGGTGGACGAAAATAGTGGATAACATAAGCACCAAAAAACCCTACGATGAGAATATGAAGGAGTCTTATTATATAAGATTTGAAGGGGGGTGAATAAGCCAAACCTTTGGTAGGAAGTATGTTAAGAAGATATGTAGCCATTTGTAGAGCATGATGCCAAAAGGAAGGAGATACGGAAGCATGGACTAATAAAGTGCGGACAATATTATTAATGGTACGAATTTTGCGTTCGGCTTTCTCATTTTGTGAGGACGTATGGGGACAAGAGAAACGAAAATTTATCTCATTATTGCCACAAAAATCCCGAAACAGCCCATTATCATATTCTTTGCCCTTATCACATTGAATATTCTTAATTTCCCGTTCGAACTGGGTACGGATGAAGCGATGCATCCATTTATTCATATTTAACTTGACACGTGGGTGAAACAAGACATGTTCTCTAAACTTTAAGAAAGTGGAAAACACTTGAGATTTTTTCGCTAATGGAAAAGTCCATAAAAAATTAGAATAATCATCAAAAAAGAGAACATAAAGCCCAAAGAACTGAGAACATGAGACGTTCATAAATCGCTATGAATAATATTAAATAACATTAAAGTACTAGAAGTAGAGTCTACAAACGGTAATCTAACAATTTTTCCTAGAGAACAAGATTGACAAATTGGAGTACTACGTGTACCCTTACAAGAAATAAAATTGTTTTTATGTAAGGAAGAAACAATAGACGACCCAGGATGACCCAAATGTGCATGCCATAAGGAAGGAGCGAGAGCGGCAAAAGTAGATGGCAAGGCTTGACTCGAGAGACCGGATGTGAGCGTGATAGGATAAAGATCTCCCCAGCTATCACATCTCATGAGAGGAATTCCCGTCTTGAAATCCTTCACAGAAAATACAAAAGGATAAAAAACAACAGAAACTCAATTATCAGTGGTGAATTTACGGACAGACACTAAATTTTTAATTAAGTTAGGGGCATGAAGGGTATTTTTCAAGATGAGATGTGGATTGGGGGAGGGGGAGAGAGAGACAATGTTTTATGACTGTAACCACGAATTGGAATAGAATTGTCATTACCAACAATTATGCCACGAGAGTTGCTCAAATTGGAATAAGACGATAGAGTACCTTGGTCAGACGCCATGTGAGTAGTGGCTCCGGTGTCCATGTACCAATTCGGGTCCGAGGGATTTAATCAAAGTGTGTGCATCGATGCTTCAATGTCGGTAGGTATGGGGCCCACTACATGATAGGCTTGCGGAGGCCGAGGCCCAATCACACTAGCCTGCTGCCCCGGCCCAGAACCTGCTCTCGGTACCCATTGATTCTGGGCAGAATTGGGCCTGGAAGTTGAAGCCGAAAACTGGGCCCAATAAGGATGTTGGGCATTCGATGGGAAATAAGTGATATGTGGCCCAAACCCACTGGCCCAGTTCCACGGCCATGGGGCCCAGGGCTGTGTCCAGTTGGCTTGCGGCCCACTGCCCCGAGGCCCATTGCCACCCCCGTTATTTCCACCTCGGTTTCCGCCATGGTTTTTGCTATTATTTTTGCGGTTCTAACCCTTTTTGCCACTACCGTTGTTACGGTTTTGGCCTGAATTATTGGAGACAGATGGAGAAAAATTGGACCATGACGACAGAAGGGGCCCCAATGGCCGCTTGCTTAGCCAAGTCGGCTTCTTCGAGTGTGAGCATGGAACGATCTTGATAAAACTACGGAAGAGGACTGCTCTGATGAAGAAGCGTACCGACGCCACTATAGGCCTCAGAGAGGCCTGCAACCATCTGAAAAACAAGACGATCGTTGGTAACGGGCGCACCAATGTTGCGGATTTGGTCCACCAATTCTTTCAACCTTTTGTAGTATGCTAAAACGTTGGGGAAATCTTCCAGATTGACGTGGGAGAATTCCTGCTCAAGGGTAACAACACGAGAATTTTGATTATCTTGGAATATGTCACGCACTCTATTCCAAGCATCCATCGCCGTAGCGTCTGGTTCAATAATTGTCCGCAATAGGTCGGTAGATATAGTGGAGTAAATCCACTGAAGAACGGTAGCATCAAGTGTCGTCCATAACTTATGATCATCCTCGGGTTTTGGCACCTCCGTATCCGCAGGAGCCGCGAGGATTATATGGTGGAGGACTTGATGCGAGCGTTCGTGAAATGTGTTCTTAGCCATAATAGCAACGCAAGACGTGATGTAGGAATTTTGGAAGAGAGTTTAGGAAGATGGAATACTTCGCCGGGCACGAAAACCAAGAGAATGTGGGCTCGGAAACCGATGCACAATGTGGACGGAAATTGGGGAGAAAAATATTAACCTAGACTTCTGATACCATGAAAGAAATAATCCCTTGATTATTTTCATTAATGAAAGAGTATATATACAATTTACAATTTTCCATAATAGGAAAATCATATTCTTATTCTACTCTCAAAACCCTATTCTAGTAGTACAAGAATCCTATAATTATAGTAAATGTACAATACTAATTAATATAATTATTTACACTACAAATCAGCCACAAAACCGTGATATACACTAATTATGGTAAGTGTATATCACGGGTACAATATAGCTACAAAACCATGATATACACTACTATGGCAAATGTATATCACGTGTATATTTAACATTTAGTAAGTTGACAATTCAAATGTTCTACGTGACAAGTTTATAACCAAAAGATTCAAATGATATTTTAGTATATTATACACATCTTTAATTTAGGTCCACGAGATTCAAAGTTCTCCTTTTATTTTTGAAACTTCGTGCCTAGTCAAATTAAGACACTTGAAATGGAACTAAGGGAGTAGTAAAACTTTTAGCGACAATAAGCTCGTATAATGAAACAGAGAACAATCCCATAATTACTCGTTTTGCTGGAATTTCAACTTGAATTATTTACGCCAAATAAAATAATTTTTGCAGTTAATTGAACCCATACTATATTTTATATATTGAGATTGAGACTGTATTTAATTTCATTGTATTTGTATTATTGTAGCATTAAATGAAATGCAGTTAGTTAGTAAAGTGAGTGAAGTTAGTTAGTTAGTGAATGGAGGCAGATATCCAGTCGTCATCCATCTATCCTAATATCTATTCTTTAAAAAATCGAATCCAATTAGGATTAAATAATCCAGTTCAGTTCTTTAGAATTGGGGATGAACCAAACCAAAAAATCAGAGACAAATATGCAATTAATCTTATTTTTTATTTTAAGCTACTGCTATTTCTTGAATCACAGTCATTGAAGCCAATCTATGAATTTTTTATGGAGTCGAATACGGCATAAAGTTAATTAACATATCACGGAAGTATTGACATAAAGTAATTATAAATTGGTGCAACTTTAAATAGTCATAACTTTGCGCTCGGATGCCCGTTTTACCCGATTTGTTTTTTTGATTTTGCATATTTTTTTGAGACGTGGCCGGTCAAACAGCCGTAAGGCGGTTTGGCGCCACCAATTGTTAGGAGAACGTCCGTTTTTCCAATCAATTTGTGTTTTCCCCTAAATCGATTTCTAATTTTCCCCTTTCTTTAGTAAAGATCTCACGATATATAATAGATTTGAACGTCGAAATTTCGTGTTAATGTAGGTGTGAATGTCAATTTCAGTGTTGGAAATTCAATTTTTTTAAAAAAAAAAAACCCCGACCCGTTTATTTTATTCAGTGTTGAACTTTTATTTTATGGGGATGTAAACTTTAATTTAGAGTTTTTTACATGTTTTAAGAATATATATGATGCAGACTTTATATTTTTGGATTTTAAATTATTTTTTTTGGACTTTATATTTGAATTGAAAAAATCATATAAACCGATACATTCGGCGATATAAATCAGATATATTTTTTTTTTTAAAAGTTTGATTCGATTTTTTTTAAAAAAACAAATTTTATAGACTTCATAATTTTTTGATACAAAATCTAATGGAACGGATGCCCACCCCTACACTCAACTAGTTTAGATCAGATGTTTTCTTTTCATTTAGCAGTATGTATATATAGCTAAACAATTGCAAAGGTTGAGCTTTCAGTTTTGATCTGCACTCTTCTTTTCTCTCACGGTACAAGCTTCACATTCCCAAGCTCAGACCTCCATTAAAGCTCCAGTTTAAGCTTGACATGGTATTAGAGCACATCTCTATTTCATAATTCCGCACTTAAATCTTTGATTAACTTTCAATCGTTATTCAATTTAGTTTTATTTATTATTCGATTTGCACATGCAATTGCAGATTTGAGTATTTGATTTGGGAATCGTCGTTTCTATCGCACTTCGCGATTTAGGTATTTGTTTGTATTTCCTGAAACTTGATTGTTCTTAGCTCCTTTTCGATTCATTAATGGCGTTTACTGATAACTGATTCGAGTAGCACAATTGACTGGAGTAGTCCATTGTACATGCATCCATCTGATAATTCAGGTGTAATGCTAGCATCAAATGTCTTGAATGGAATTGGATATAGGTCTTGAAGGAGAGGAGTGTTGCGATCTCTCTCGGTGAAGAATAAACTAGGTTTTATCAATGGAGGAGAGTCCAACAATGATAATATCACCACTGGATTTGTGAATTTTGCAGGTATTGTGGTTTGCTCTGGCAGAATTCTTTTTATTGATTTTGATAAATTCTCATGCACATGTTTAAGATCAATTAATGACACATGGATCATAGATTCAGGTGCATCAAACCACATGACCTTCAATAAGATACACCTATCCAATATCAGACCTTTACCATATCCTATATTAATCACACTTCCTAATGGCTATAGGGTGAAAATGTATATTTGAATTCTGAGATTATCCTATATAGTGTGCTATTTGTTCCCTCTTTTAAATACAATCTTATTTCAGTACATTGCGTAACTTCAAGCCTTAATGGCATTGTGTCCTTCATTGATAATGCTTGTCTTCTGCAAGCCCCTTCAATGAAGAGGCCTCTAATAGTTGGTAAGGTGGAGGATGAATTGTATCTCCTCTGCTCTCAATGCTTGAAGTCCTCTGCTGGTTGTTCTTCAAATAATTTTCTCTCTATTCCTAATATTACCAATTCTGTTGCTTGTCCTTATGCCACTAAGCTTGCAGATGCTAGTGGTTTTACTGCTTTCAATAAAGTGCACTGTAACTCTGAATCTGTTGCAAATAGTTTGAATAAAGTGCACTAGTTGTCTTCTGAAAATTCTTGCTCATTATCTTCTGAAAATTCTTGGGTACTCATGGAAACAATGTTGATTTGCTGTGGCATAATAGACTAGGGTATGTACCCTTTGGAAAAATGAGGGGAATTCCTTCAATACCTGCAAACTTTTTCCCTAAACAACCTTTCATGTGTTTTATATGCCCCATGACCAGACAAACTAGGTTACCTTTTTCTCAAAGAACCAGCCCAACAAACCACATCTTTGACCTCCTACACATAGATTTGTGGGGACCATATCATGTTCACATACATAACAACTACAAAAAAATTCTCACTATGGTGGATGACCACAGTAGATTCACTTGGACACACCTCTTGACTTGCAACACTAGGCATTCATCAACTTGGTTGAAACTCAATTTGAAACCAAAGACAAGTCCATAAAATCAGATGATGGACTAGAATTTGTTAATGCAGAGGCCACTGCATTTTTCCAAAATAAAAGGATCATTCACCAGAAAAGTTATTCATACACACCACAACAAAATGGTGTGGTGAAAAGAAAACATAAGTACTGATTGGAAACTGCCAGAGCATTCTTTTTCAGTCAAAAATGCCAACCAAATACTGAGGGGAGTGCATCCTGACATCAACACGCATCATCAATAGATTACACACAAATAAGCCATTGGGTGTAATTGGGTGTACAAGGTGAAGCGCAAGGCAAATCGTAGTATATAAAGATTTAAGGCTAGATTGGTGGTGAAGGGTTACACTCAACAATTAGGAGTTGATTACACAGAAATATTCTCCCCTGCCATTAAGATGATGACAGTAAGATCCTTGATAGCTATTACAGTGAAAAGAGGTTGGAACATTTACCAGTTGGATGTGAACAATGCCTTTCTATATGAAAATTTACATGAAAAAGTTTATATGCAATTTCCTAAAGGTTCGATAGTGGATGGTCCAAATTTGGTATGCAAGCTAAACAAGTCATTATATGGTTTGAAACAGACAAGCAGGCAGTGGTATGCCAAGTTAACTGAGGCATTGTATTCAAGAGGATACACTCACTCACCGAATGATTACTCCTTATTTCATAAAAATGAAGGTGATACAGTGATTTTTGTTGTTGTTTATGTTGATGATGTCCTCATCACTGGGTCTTGAGATTCTCTACAAGGATGATAGAGTTATTATCTCTCAAACGAAGTTCATTCTTGACTTGCAAAAGGAATTTAATTGTTTGGGATGCAGCAGTCTTACTTCTCCTCTTGATCTAAATGTCAAACTCAAGGCTAAAGAGGGTGCATTATTTGAAGATCCTACCTTTTATAGGAAACTGAACTTTCTCACAAACACTAGATTAGATGTAGAATATGGGTCCAACATCTTCGTCAGTTTATGCAGGAACCTAGAGAGCCACACCTGAAGGTTGCATTTCATCTGTTGAGGTATTTGAAGGGTGATCCTACTCTGGGTATCTTCATGTCTAAAAATCCAAACTGCACCATCAAAACATATTGTGACTCTGATTGGGCATCCTGCCCCGACTCTAGAAGGAATGTCAGTGGATATTTGGTGTTATTGGGAAATAGTTCCATAAGTTGGAAGTTCAAAAGGCAAAAAATTATGTCTTTTTCTTCAGCAGAAACTGAGTACAGGTCACTGAGGAAGGTGGTGGGTGAATTGGTGTGGCTTAACAGACTGTTCCATGAGTTAACTGTCCCATTTTCCATCCCCATCTCAGTTTATTGTGATAATCAGCCCTACACATTGCTAAAAATCCAGTCTTACATGAGAGGACAAAACACATAAAGGTGGATTGTCATTTTGTAACGGACAAGCTTCAAGAAGGGCTCATTGCCTTGCATCACATCTCCACAAGTGATCAACTAGCTGATGTACTCACCAAAACACTCACAGGGGTCAGACATGCTGCTGTTCTTCACAAGTTGGCAGTAGTCTCCGCACTTCCAACTTGAGGGGGGCTATTGAGATTGAGAATGTATTTAATTTTATTGTATTTGTATTATTATAGCATTAAATGAAATGTAGCTAGTTAGTTATTAAAGTGAGTGGAGTTAGTTAATTAGTGAGTGAGTGGAGGCATATATCCAACTGCCCTCACTCAATTAGTTTAGATCTGATATTTTCTTTTCATTTAGTAGTGTATATATATAGCTAAACAATTCCAATGCAATGATTGGGCTTTCAGTTTTAATCTTCGACTTCTGCACTCTTCTTTTCTCTTATGGTACAAGCTTCACATTTCGAAGCTCAGACCTCCACTAAAGCTCCAGTTTAAGCTTGGATTGACACTTCCAAATCTTGACAGTATAAATAGGATAGAATAAATTTTTGTGTATATATAAATTGTTTTAATTAAATATTTCCCAAAAGAGCATTTTATTTATTACAATTCAAAATGCCAACAAAATCCAAATAACAAAAGAAGCAAAATCAATGAATTTTCCTCGAATAAAAAATAGAAACAACGACAAACCAATAAATAAAGTAAGATAATATCTTGTCTTGAAATGAGACAAAAACATACTGCATAGCTTATGTAAAAGCTGCTATGGAAACCTCACAACGTATTTGGATAAATAAAAACAAGATAATATATTTAATTCAACTTAGGATAAATTAAAACAAATTGATTAACGTGAGATTTCAATCTAAAAATTGGTTAATACCACAAAGTTTAATTAGAAGGTTCGCCGCTCAGAAAAAGAATCTTGATTGGCTCTGAGATTAAGGCTAGCATTAATTTTATTAATTAGCAACAGCTTTATCTATTAATAAATTATAATATAAGATTTTTTTGCAACGTTAAGTTTGATGGTTGACAATACTTACTTTTTGTTATTTTCTTTTAAAATATTATTATTATTATTATTATTTCTATCACTCGATTTTTTAGAGAGAGAGAGCACAAATAGTGGAGCATATTATGCTAGGTTGTCTCCAAAATTTGTTGGTTTTGTGGTCCTCCTTTGATTTTATGAAATCAAGTATCCATCGACGGCTGATCTATTTATTCCTCTATTACTTTTCTATATTAATTTAATTTTCTCGAGTATATGAGTGACAAATGAGTCATGATTTTCACTAAGAAATTTAAAATGTTTGAAAGTAAACACGTGAAAACTTAAAAGGGATTCAAACACTTTCAGATGAAACCACTGCACCATCTAACTCAGCAAATGAGCCAATCAATTATAATTGTTACTCCCTTCGTCTCAAATTGTTTTAAGATTGACCAGTTTGGAAGTCAAACAACTCTTTTTTACTATGATTTTCTTCTAATTCTTTTCATATATTGTGAATTATTAGTTATACACTTATATTACTTTTTATGTCGTTCTCAAATATATAAATTTTATTATAAAATACTCAAAAAATCTATGTTTAAAATTAAATCAAAGAAAAAATTGTTTAACCGCCAAACAGGTCAACCTTCAAACAAATTGGGACGGAGGGAGTAATACAATTACACACTTTAATTCATTTTTAGGATTTTTTACATATTACTACAACCCTTATATTAGAGGAGGAGCCAAGATAATTTAAACTTTACAACAAAAACATATCCGGCATAGTCTAACAAGTGAGTTCTGGGAAGCATGGACGTACGCAGACTTTACCTTTATCTTTATGGTATAGAGAAGTTATTTTCATCAAATCCCCGATTTAAGAAAGTCTAAGATAGCGACATCAGGTGTTTAGAGACACAAGTTGTGCATTACTAAATTAATGTTTTCTTTTGTAATTTTGACCTGTAGTTTCACAAAACGTTGAAAACAACCAACATTTTAAATTTACCTTCTACATATCTCATTTTTAATATTTCTCCCGTTTTAAATAATCTGTCGTGTTTTCTAAAAATATTTGTTTTAAATTATTCATCATTTTACTAGTTATTGAGAAAATTTACTACTCTTTTCCCATTTTGCCCTTAGTAGTAATTGTTCTTAAAGACTATAAACACCTCAATTATGGGGAGATGACATATTCATAGAGTAAATATTAAATGAAGATAGTTTATATCTTATGACATAAATAAGAATGAAATAGTTAAAACTCCTAATATTAATTAAGGAGCGTGTAATAAAGAAATACAACAGATAATTTGAGACGGAAGGAGTATAAAGAACCAAACGCATAATCTTTACATTACCTTTGTATTCATCCCATACTCCGACAGTTTTCACAAAGTTGTTGGAAGTTGAAAATGTTGAACTAAGTTTCAGTTATTTGCTATCAACCAAAGCCAACATGCCTAACAAAGACAATTAACTTGGTGTTTACTAGGTATTTTAAAAAACGAGGTAGCCGGCCGGCTTGGGAGTTGGGACTCTGATAAGAGAGGAAGGTTAAAGGATACTTTATTTGTCTTCTTATTTATTTATTTTTAAAAAAATAACTTAAACAGTATCTAGCTATGTTGCTTGGAGTTTAAAAAATTGTCGTCTGGTGCGTGTCAGGTCCTTCAAAATCAGTGCATTTTTGGAATATTCAATATTAGTGTGACGTCATATTTGAAAAGTCCGAGCAACACAAATTTATATCACGGGCAATACAAAACACATAAAGAATCAAATTACTTAAAGTCCAACGAGAATGAGGAACATATTCAACAGCCTTATAAACTTTTCAAAAATTAACACGTGGCTTCCCTTGATTCGAATCCTACTCTAATTCAATCTCTTTGTGGCAAGGTATTTTATTATGTATTTTACTCCAAAATTTTACTATTTCACCTAATGGTAAATAATTTCTTCCAAATATAAACATGTAGTACTCACGTATCCAAACACAAACATGAGTGGAGTTAGTTAGAGCCTAGACAAAGAAAGGGTTCATTCGAACCTCCTTCATTGGAAGATCACGGTATATATATACAAGGTTATATTATTTTACACATATACGATAAATGATGAATTCCCTTATTAAAATCTTACCATCGCCACGGAATACAAAGATCATAAACTTGCCTGAAAATCTAATTTACCACACTTCTTCCTGCTTGTATTAAAATGCACAATGGAATACTTGTCACGTCACATTCAACCACACTACAATGTCCATTTTATTTGTTGATCATTAGTTCATTACTAAGGAAAGTTTGTCCATAAGAATTTTTTTTTTTTTTTAAAAAAAAAATCACTTTTTTCAAAAATCAGTGTTTGGCCGTGAAAATCCAAATACAGGTTGAAGTTGTATTTGGAATTTGAAAAACAACTAAAACCTTATTTTTCACAACCAAAACCTTGTTGAAAAAGTATATTCAACAACAAAATATTATTTGCAAAAACTATGGCCAAACACAACTCCAACTCTAACTCAAATTCAAAAATTTCAAAAAAAGTTAATTTCATTTTTTAATTTCTATGACCAAACGCCTACTAAAACACTTTAAACTCAACAATATGCCTTTGAAAACTACAATTAGATTGAAAAAAATTATAAAAACATAGATAATTTGAATGTTGATCCCAGAAAACGAACAAATCCAGGGGCCTTTAATCTGCAGGTCTAAGCTGTCAATGAATCTGGTAAAAACAAGAAATTGTCCTTTTATAATTTTAAAATTCGAGGTCATCATCTCTGTTAATGGCCATTAATGAGAACTTCATTTCCAAGAAAGATTAAAGTAAAGTTTCACTGTAAATAAAATACAATGACCAAACACAAATGGTATAGAAGTTGGTGCCCCTCACCTCTTTTTTTTTCTGAAATTAATACTCCCTCCGTTACTTTTACTTGTCCAACTTTCCACGTCTCTTAAAAAAAAATGAAATGTATAATTTAACATGATCACCATATTAAATGGTGCATAGTTTTAATGGACATGAAAAATGATTTGAAATGAGTAATTAATATTATGGGTAAAACAAAAAAAAAAGAAATTGTCTTCTCTTGATATGCTATTAATATTATGGGTAAAACAAAAAAAAGAAATTATCTTCTTTTGATATACTAAAAGTGACAAGTAAAAGTGAAAAAATTTATTTTTAATATAATGAATAAGTAAAAGTGAATGGAGGGAGTACATTTATAAATTATTAGTTTTGCTTCGGATGCTTTCTTGTATGGGCTAAAAGCCCAATAGTATTCTGTCATTCTCATGGACCCAATTCGTGGTATACTGTTTCATAGTCCATAGAGAGATAGTCAAATTAAAAAGGCCCATTTGTGGAAAGCTATCACGTCGTTTAAGGTACAACAATCGTCTTTCATTTCTCAAATATCCCCCTTGATAACCGATTGAGCTGCCCAAACGGACAACAACCGTCTTTCATGTTAAATTTATCATTGGACCTTGTTATTGTGCCAAAAAAGATTTCATAGACACCACCATGAGCCTTTCACAATTGTTGATCGGTCTCGAACCGGGAAAGATGTTCTTCAAAACAGAACATACGGTATGGACAAAAAAACGTATCTTTCCCTAAAAAAACAAGAAAGACATTTAAGAATATATAAGACCTTATTAGGAAAATCACCTGTAACATCTTCTTTTTCTCCTTCTTCTCTCCGTCACACATAGAGAGATATGTATGTGCACATGCACACATTTAGGGTTCTAAGGATAGTTTATCGCTGAAAGAATTTAGTCTTTACTAGAATTTCGATGTGAAAAAAACTCTTTCATGATCAAGCACCAAAATACATTTTTTCTAGAATATTAGTTCGTTTAAGAAAACTAGATAATTTTAAATTTTTTGACATTCTAAAAAAGAATTAAAATCATTTATTTCTTTTATTTCCAACCGCCTTTAATACTAAAAGTATTAAATATTCTTTTAAAGGCTTACAAATAATAAAAAGATTTTAAAAAAAAATCAACAATGGGATCCCCATGACATTTCCAGGAAGATAAGAGCAAACAAAGACTTTAATAACTAGTTCTGAGAATTTGCAAAGAAAGAGACTTATGAATCTGAATCTGACATATATGAACTATCAAAATAGTGCTACAAGTTTGTACCTATCTTTTCTCTCTTGAGTGTCAACTTACCTATGAGATTTGCATTGAATGCTAAGTGTATGCAATCAAGAAATCAACCAATAACTTGTGACCACACAAGGGATTTGTTAATTAATTTCTAGCCCTTTTGGGGTGGGTAGGGAAAGATGAGCGGAGACAGATTCAGAATTTAAAATTTATCGGTTCAGTATATTACTGAACTATCAATCATTTGAATTATTAGCCCTTTTGCGTTGGGAGTAGGGATGGAGACGGGACGATATGGATTAAAAATTAAAAATTTATGTGTTTAGAATGGCATTGAACCCACTGATTATTTGAGTTACTAGTTTGGGGTGGGGGAAAACGGGTAGAGCCGAATTTAAGATTTGAAATGTATGGATTCAATATGTTATTGATCCACCATTGATCATTTGGATTACTACGTTCTATGTTTAAAATTTGTACATATTTAATAAATTTCTTAACACGTGTAAAGAATCTGAGCAAAATTACTGGACTCAACTGAAATTATAACTTTAATTGTGCCTTCCCCCCTGAAGACGAGGAGGAGAGTAGATAAGGTAAAAAAAAATTATCACCACCTTGTGTATACCAATTCGATAAATATGAGATTAGTATCTTTCATATACACACTTATAACTTAACCATGGTTAGAAGTTATGTATTACGTAACACTTTAAATTTTAACTGCTAAGATTAAATTGTTATCGACCGGATACTGTGGACAACTAAATGACTTCTTAGACTTTATTACATGTTCTGGGTAAGTGTTTCCCTCCGAAGTGTTTGCCGTTTTATCAAATGACAAATTGATTCCTTAACTAATCGATTTGGGCCGGAAGCGGAACTCTAACTTCACCAATGGGTTCCCCAACTACTACTCCAGAAAGCGTTAGGATGGTGATTGAGTAAACTAAGTGGTAAGAAACATAAATACAGCTAGAGTGCAATAAAGGCGATAAAGATAGAATGAAGATATGTAAAAATCAGTTTTTTGATTGGTTGTGTTGTGTTATTCTGTAGTCTGTACAAGTGATTTCACATTTATAGTACAAGAAAAATAAACGTGACCTCCTATGTTAGCCATCGAACTACCCACGAAATCCACTAGCCAACTATGAGGAGGTGGTGCCGATTTTTTCGCTTGGACCTCTAGCACGATCGACGGCACTCCCTTCAGGTTGTTGTTGGTTGCTACCTTTTCTAGAAGGTCCTTTGACTTGGTCTTCGAGGTGTTCGAGTATGTGTGGGTCTCAGTCGTTCCTCGAAATTATGATTCGGTCATACTACTGTAATAGCCAATGATGCTTTTCTAGCCGAGGGTAGGGACTAACGGATTCGGCTATGATTCCGTTAGTTACCGATTTAGAATATTTTTCCACCTTCGGCAGTCACTTGATTTGGCTAAACACTTGAGTGTTAACAGTAAGATAAACTTCTGTATATTGGTATTTGGTTGTGTACAATATTTTCTATTAATCTTATAATTAGTGTCAAATGCAACAGAAAATGTTATCACTTTATAGTTTACAACCATATATTTAATGTAATTGAAATTACTTAGATGAACATAAGAGCATCAAAAAGATTTGTTATACTTGTGATTAATCCCAAATTTAACACAAACGGTTACACTTAATTGTATATGATTAATAATTTGCACCATATATTTCATGTGATAGATTATTGAGTTGACAAATTTGTGGATTCTTTCACATTGTACAGTTTTGCCCTAAATGAACCCATTAAGGCAGTGGAAATTGGTGTCCTTTTCTGAAAAATAAATAAATAAAAAGAAGCCCATTAGAATCAGATTGAGAAACCATATGGTATGAAAACATTTTAGCTAGTCGGCTAAAAAAATTCACCCTCCTAATTGTAATAATTTGTAGCCGTCGTTGGTATGTATTAAGTGTGTAACAAGTATCTAACCGATATACACACTGATCATTCACATATTATACAATGAGTACTTTCAGTATTACCCTTACTACTAAATAACTAGTATAAAATAATAGTAGTCAAAATTATATTTTCAAAGGAGAGTGTCAAATTAATAAGGGCCAAATAAAATGACACAGGGAGAGTTAATTCCCTAAATGGTCACCCATGTTTTAAAAATTTTCTATTAATATCACTTTTATTTCTTTGAAGACTATAATATCACTCAATTATCATTATTTTTCTTAAAATATACTAAACACCACAAAAGTCTCCTTCTCCCCTAGTTGGCGTGTCATGTCATGTTAGAATTTTATCTTTTTAATAATAATTTAACTCAACTCAACCCATGCCTTATACCCGAATTTGGATCCGGTTAAAAAAATTCAAATAAGCTAACTTTTTCCCACTTATTCATATTCACACTGTCTACTAAAAAGAATTAAAAAGCAACTCTTAAAACTGCTAATTAGGTGTAACTTTTTTCCGATTAAAAAATATTCAAACAAGTTAATGGCTCATCATACAAGACTCCGAAATGTGTGCTAATTGCTAAATCATAAGTTGTTTAGCGAATTTAAAATGAATTCAAACAATCCAGTGTATGCTCAAAATGAATATTAACAGTTATATGTTGAATCAATACAAATCCATAATCAAACCTGGACTATGGCAATTTTCTCCGCGCTGATGAATATCAAATTACCTTTTTAGGCACAACAAATTAATAATTATACTACCCATAACTTCACATTGATAGTCGAAGGTGAGAGCTACAAAATCCCTTCAAAAATCAAAATATTTGTTTTTCTAAGGTTAAAATCAACATATAACGCTTCTTTGGATTTTTTAGTCGGATTTAAAATCGGGTGTACATGGGTTTAATTGAGTTAAATGGGTTTAATTAGTCAAATTATTCTTTAAAAAATAAAATTTTAATGTGATATGACATGTCAAACTAGGAGAGAAGGAAGCTTTTGTGATGTTTAGTCTATTTTGAAGAAAATAGTGATAGTTGAGTAATATTACAGTCCTAAAATAAACAAAAGCGATATTAGTGGAAATTTCCCAAAACATAGGTGACTATTTAGGAAATTAACTCGACAGAGGGAATAATATCATTTTTGTTTCATAATTCCCTACGAATATTTTATCCACTTATATTGAATTTTAGGAAAAAATAAATAGAGAAAGAAAAACCTGAATAATTATAGTGCATGTCTAACTGGCTGCTTCTTGGATAAGACTAGATATATCATATATACAAGGTCCACCAACCACTTTTTAACTGTCGATTATATTAATGTTGCAAATCAAAACTTTACATCTCATTGGGAAAACATTTAGTTTCTTTTCTTTTTTAAATATGGAACTCTAATTTTTGTCAAGTCTTTAATATGGGTCCTTGCGTTAGGAATTGCCCCAAATTTCATATCTTATTTGGATTTTATGATAGTTGTGTTTTACTTTAAAAAAGATTTTTTGGTGGAAAATGTTTCTTTATAGAAAATGACTCTACCATATTTATCATTTTTCTTGGAGGAGAAGTTTTGGACTTCTATAAATAAAATATATTTTCTTCTCATACACAACACAATAACATCCACAATGTAGTTATTAAAAAGACTTGTTTAGAAAAAGATTATTCTTTCAATAGTTTTAATCTTTCTTTTATAGCATTAGTTTTTTATATGTAGGTCAATTGATCAAATTATATTAAATATTAATATGTTTCTTTTAGTATATTTTTTATGTTGTTTGATTTATCGCCGTCAAGGTTTACAATTATTAACTTCTGCATGGCGCCTTTATTATTTCGATCCTAACACCTTGTTCTCCAATAAGGTGTGATTTGATAACTGTAAAGAATGGAACTTGGGTCTAACTCAACATCAAAAGTTAGCTTGTAAGGTGAGGATTGTCCGAGTCCAAATAAGGAGTCCATGTTCCTATTCCATTTTCAATGTGGGACTCTTAACACTCCCCGCACGCCCAGATCCCGTTAACTGGAGCGTGGATAATATAATTTGGAGGCTCAACATCGGTGAACAAAGAATTGGAATAAGTATGACTCTGATACCATATAAAGAATGAAATTTGGGTCTAACTCAACCCCAAAGTTAGTTTATAAGGTGAGGATTGTCCAAGTTCATATAAAGGGTTCATGTTTTCATTCCATTTTCGATGTGGGACTTTAAACAATAAAAACTCAATTGCTCCACGTATTAACTATCATTTTCATTTGTCAAATCTGTTTGAACACAATAAATCTGGACTGTTTTCTTTCACTTTTTCTCAATTATGATCATCTGGATCTCCTTTATTTGCGTTAATGGAGTATTCGTAAATTATTTTACTAGATGTCCACTTGCATCATATAAATCGTGTTAAGAAATGACTCCTTGAGAGTGGTACCTATACTTCATTCTTGTAAGACTGGTCATCTAAATCTTAAATTTATTAATAGTCGTGGAAACAGCTTTTAATGAGAGGTATCATATAACACCACTCTGAAAAAATACGGTTTATACGTGTAATAACATCTTTAAGAAATTAATATGAAAAGGTACCTATAAAGTAGTACGCAATTTGTTTTGTATTTTTTTCCTCTGTTAAATCTATCGTTCAATAAAAGCCTAAAACCATTACTTTCAAGTTTCAACTCATATTTGTCCCTTCATTTAACGGTTATCCTACTTGGATTTGACATTTGCATAATCGCAGGGCTTTCATGAATTAATAGATTGATGGAAAGGTAAATATAAAAGAAATCCAGTACTTTAAAGATAAATTTGAACATTTTTTCTATGTAATATAAAGACATTTTTTGAAAATAATACAAAGTATATATCAATTTAGTACATGAAGTACTACCTCTCCAACAACCACTTTTCATATATAAATTCACTAACAATGTGAATTGTAACTATAAGTCGATACTGATTATGAAAAACTCTATGTATATTACTTCTTTTTCTCTGACTGACAAAAAATTCTGCGTACATCACTTTCTGCGAAGACCCTTGGATGATGAATGAGTGTGAAACAATTGAGGAAGATAATAATTCAATTACTTCGCATTTGCAATTAGGGATGGCAACGGATCGGATCTGGACCGGATCCTACTAGATCCAGATCCAGATCCGTTTTTCATACCTGAATTCAGATCCGGATCCAGATCCAGCGGGTCCATAAAAATCATATCCAAATCCGGATCCATCGGATCCGCCGGGTCCACGGATCGGATCTGGATCCACATGTAAAAAAATTTACCTTGCTAAGAATTTTTTTTGAACTGACAAACGATTTTTACTTAGCTAACAGTTTACTGTTTTTCAATTTTGAAATGTTCATATGAGATATTTTGTTCGTTGTCTCGTTTTGATTGTGAGCTATTAATTAAAAATGTTGGACAATGACAATAGTTGTGAAAAATGCTGACTAGTATTTCCACAATGCAGAACTTGCATGTGTTTGGAATCTTCATAAATGAAGTGAATATAATTTTAACTACCTGTCTATGGAGATGTTAGTCATTCACTAATATAACATTGAATTTATTATCGAAGTTACCTCTTTATTTTTTTATTTTTGAGTTAACGCGGGGATAAATTAAACTTGTTTTGAGAATTAAACTTGCAAGGATGTGCTTAGCAATTTTAAGAAAATACTTATAAAATTACATTCTATGTTATGAATATATTTAATAAAAAATGGATCCACAGGTCGGATCTGGACCAGATACGGATCTCAAATACAAGATCCAGATCCAGATCCGATCCGTCAGAAACGGATCCGGGTCCGATCCAGATCCGATCCGTCAGAAACGGATCCGGGTCCGATCCGTCAGAAACGGATCCGGGTCCGATCCGGATCCGTCGGGTCCAAATTTTGAAGATCCATATCCTATAAAACGGATCTGGATACACCGGGTCCAGGATCCATTGCCATCTCTATTTGCAATCCTTGTCCTTACCGTTCTTTCAAAATTAATTATTTGCCCCTTCATTAAAGATGTTCTAGAAATATTTAACATCGACTAAGTAGCTCTATAAACTAATGAATTGGATCGATCAAAAAATGAAAATTTATACGTTTAGTCTCGATCTATTGGTGGTGAATTCCTCGAGGGACAAAGACAGGTCATTATTTATAAAAGAAGCACTGATTTTCACATATATTGTTGTCGGCCCTTGCTATTTGCTACACAATCTTTGGCACATGCTTATATTTGGCACAGAAAGGGACCTACACATTTTAACAAAGATCATAAAAATTCACATATAGTTGGCTATTTTCACGCAACTTCTACATAAGCTGAAGGAAGAAACGTATTTGAGGTTAAATATCTTGAACTCTGTGTATTTTTTTTTTTTTATAATAGTAGTGTACGAGCGAACATATATGTGTAGGTCTAAATATGTCCTTACAAGTTTTAAAATTATGTTAAGTTAAGATCTGGGTGAAATAAAAACATTTTTGGCCCAATTGGGTAACGATAGAGGTATTTTGGGTCAAACTATTAACGATGAACAAATTTGGTGAATTTTGAATACTTTAATAGCAATTTTTATCCTTTTCCGTTTGTTCAATTTTTAATAACTATTAACATTAAACTTTGCCATGGATATGTTGTTGTTGTAACGTTAAACTTTTCATTTTATCCTTGAGGAGAAGATTTATAGTTTGAAAAATCTTCATTTCATTCTTAAAATGTTCAGTCACACATCTTTATACAAATTGAGACGGATCATGAGGGAGTATATACTGCTAACTATATGATCATGTATTGCTATTATTCGACATTTTCTGAAAACATAAACAATACAACAATAGGATGTGTGACTGGATACAGAGTTAAGTATACCTTAATTAATTTCACGAATTACCTGCTACCTCCCATCAGATCATCACTATAAGTATTAGATAACTCTATCAACTAAATATTGAACACATAAGAAATAACATAATTTTTTTCTTCATTATAAATTGAACCTAAACATGTAACAATTCAAATTATGTCACATAAATTAAAATTGAGATTATAAATTTCATATTGCGCCTACTAACTTCCTTTAATTTCTCAAAGAAGGGACCTTATGTCTTTATCAAACCACAAACACGTACTGTCTTCTCCATTTTGAGAAACAATTGGATATGACTTATTCATTTCTCTTTCAAACACTTTTTATCATGTCCAAAATGTCCAGTTACTTTCCAGCCTATGTGTTCTTAATCTTGTTCTTTACTTCCTGTCTCTTGTTATTGGCGACAAACGATTATTGTTGATTTTTGTGTCTACTTATCTACATACTGTTTCATCTCTAGCATATATAGCTAATGCTAAAAAGTCATCGCAAAAGAATGAGGTGGCATGTATGAATCCTTCGTAATAAAAAATTTCAGGTTCGAATTCAGAAAATTAAGAATTAAGTTGACATCTACTTCATGTTCGAGAGAAAAACTAACTACAATTAGAGATGACAATGGATCTTGGACCCGGTTCGGATCCGATGGATCCAGATCCGTTTTATAGGATATGGATCTTCAAAATTTGGACCCGACGGATCCGGATCGGACCCGGATCCGTTTCTGACGGATCGGATCCGGATATGGTTCTTGTATTTGAGATCTGTATCCGGTCCAGATCCGATCCGTGGATCCGATTTTATTAAATATATCCATAACCTAGAATGTAATTTTATAAGTATTTTCTTAATTTTTTTTCATAATTTATGTATTGAGTAAAGGGTTGAACCAGGATAAGACACAAGTCACACAACCATGTAATTTGTCTTTGAAATTTCATTTCTTTTACTTATATGCTCTCTGTAGTTTTTCATATTTTTATTTCTATAAAAAGAAAAAATTATCACTCTTCTTTAAATTTCCCTTTCTTGAATCTGTTTGCATTAAGCTTTAAGTATTTGTCTCTCATTTGTTTGATCAACAAAAAAAAATTGGGACTTTTGATATATGACTGACATTGTTTTATGTTGTTTAATGAAGTCAATCAGTAAAACTACAAGTAGAGCATCACTAAAGCCTCCAAAAATTAGCTCAAAGTTGCAACATGTTTGCATCACTAATGAAATCAATCGTCTTTATTTTCTTATGATGCTAAAACTTTGTTCAGTATTTTGGAAGAATGGTGTCATGTTTGTGTAGGTTGATTGAATGAACTCAATCATTTTTTTCAATCAGTTTGCATTTCATTTTGTCATAAAAGTTTCAACAGGTGAGAATATTATTCAAGCCAAAAAAATTTACATGTAGATCCAATCCGATCCGTGGACCCGATGGATCCGGATTTGGATTTGATTTTTATGGACCCGATGGATCTGGATTCGAATTTAGATCCAGATATGAAAAATGGATCTGAATCTGGATCTAATAGGATCCAATCCAAATCCGATCCGTTGTCCTCCCTAACTACAATATATAACCAAAGTAGTTCCAACTACATAAATAGAGATGCCAGATGTTATTTCGTCCTTATCATTATGTCGCACTATTTGATTGAATACGAAATTTAAGAAAGAAAATAAGACTTTTCAAATTTGCGGTCAAGAAAATCTTAATAATGTGTATGATTATAAATCAACAACATACTAAGTGAAATCTTACAAGTTGAGTTTGGGGAGGGTGGTGTATACGCAACCTTATCCCTACCTTGTGAAGGTAGAAAAGTTGTTTTCAATAGATCCTCAGTTCAAGATTATAAATTTATCTCGTTAAAAGTTTAATAAATCTTTTCTAGTCAAATTATTGTTATATATAAAAATATGACTTTCCTTTTCAGATAAACTAAAAAGAAAAAAAAACGCATAAATCTGAATTTTACTTTTCAATCTAGAGTCAATTGTCTCACTACTATAACTCTATTTGTCCTCCTAAGAAACTTTCTTTTTTCTGTTTGGAAAAGAGACTGAGCCTACATGCTAGATGACTTACTTTATGGATGTTTAACTGGCTGTTTTTTGGACAAGACTTGACACAATTAAACCACATTTTTTGGTCCCAATCTTGATGCTCCAAATCAAAACCAATATTACCAATTCTTAGCTTTAATTTATTTTTAATTTTTGATGAAAATGGGATTTTAGTGTTTTGTCTATTAATCTTTATCAATGTGGTGATGTGATACATAACTCAATTGCGCCAAGAATTATCATTTCAATGGTGTCCACTTTCTCTCTCCCTGCACCTTTGATATTATACAAGTACAGTGGGATTGACATTGCAGATCCTAAGTTAGAAAAATAACATAGTAAAGAATTTGGACTTTTTTTCTTTCTCTTTTGGGGTAAACTATATTTGCTACAATATGGTCATTTAGAGGACTACTGAATGAATATTTGAGAGTCCAAACATTAATATCATTCATTCATCACTTCTCTTGGACTAAGTGAGTATTTGGGAGATTATTTAGGGGATAGTCACTTATTTTTTATTTTATGGAACTAAAAGCACTAATCTATTCTTAACGAAACAATCACTTAAATTTGCATAAGTATTACTATCACATAAAATCATCTTTGAGGGACTATGAAGAAAAAAAATCTAATCAGAGACGCTAGAAAATTTGTTGGAAATTTGCCTTTGGCGGGAGTTGCGACCGACCAACTTTAACGGCTTAAACACTAGTGTAACGTATGTTGGAGAATACGGTTCTTCACACATGCATGATCTACTAAGTACGTAGATAACCGTAGGGCCAAGAATCGTCAAATTTCATTGAGAAATGAAAGAGATATTGGTTCACGAAGTAAGGTGTTTGAAGCATGGAAAGTGTGGTATTGTGTGTAATTCTCCCTCATCGGTAGAGGAAGAAAGAATTGTTGTGTATATAAGATTCGAAATTGGTTTGGGGTTTGGGACCCCAAGGGGTATCCCATGTGTTTAAAGGAGGGAGGACCTAGATGTGCTTCGGTTCGAGGAAAGACCACACGCGCGCCGCCGCCGCCCGCCGGCTCCGGCTCACGGCCGCGGGATGTGGGTCGTGGGGGTCGTGGGTCTTCGATATCATCTTTTTGGGCCGAAAACTTTGCCGTAAGTACAGTTTGATCCCGAAGTTTCGATATACGATTTGGACCGAGAATTCTTTCGGATGTGCGCTTTGGTCCCCGAAGTTTCAAGATGTACGCTTTGGTCCCCGAAGTTTCCGTAAAATCGAATTTCGACGGTCAAAAACAAATGCCAAGCACTCAATTCAGCCATTTATTTTGGCTGAATTACTCCTCCTATAATGGCCAAAACAGTTGGTCTTTCTCCCATTTATGTTGGTGACTTTACTACCTCCATAATGGCCATTATTTGGCTATTATGGAGGCGCTTTTCAGCGAGAAACAGCCCCTCCCTCTCCTATATAAACACCCCATTACACCATTGTTGAGCACTAAGACATATGCACGAAAATACATAAACAGATGCAGAAAAACAAAGTGCACGAAAATACACAACCGAAATAGTTTTCTTCCTACAACTTCCAAGCATCATTTCGTTACTCAATATTCTTCACGGTAGCTCTTGAGTTTCCTTTGCTCAAGGGTTCCATTGCTGTTTTATCTTGGGAGACAAATTGTCCAGGACGTATAAAGGATACATACGGGGCAATATTGTCTTAAGGACAGAGTGCTACACTCGACTCAAAGAAAAACATTTTACATTTTTCCGTCTTCTACAAAACTGGAATTTCCAGTTTTACTTGTGTAACGATTGTAATTTCAGATTCCATGTTGAATTATTGAAATCTTTATTTATCCTTTCGAATATTTGTAATAGTTAAATACTTCCCGTACTGCTTTATAAAGTACCATAGAGCAAAACTCCCAACAAAATTTTCCTCAAATCTTAATTAGAATCGTAGCAGAAAACTACAGTAGACACAAAAAAATAGACAAAAAATAACCGAAGTTTCACCTCAAAAAGTTGGATCAAACTCTAAAAATAGACTAAAAATAACAACAACGAAAAAATGCACCTCCAAATTAGATGTGAGTTCTCTAAATCCTTTTTTATATACATTTTTCATCAAATCTAACAAACAATTTATCAAGATAAAAGTGCTTATGTTTGGCAAATTTAAAAACTAAAATTGATCAAGAATATGTTTAAGGGATGACTTTGAACCGATAAAAAATATAAGAGATCAATTTAGTTATTTTCTCGTTTTAGTGATACCTAAAACACTTGCTAGTGACAAAGTTAAGGATCAAATCAAACTCCCTTAAAAATTGATACCTATTAAAGAGATCCTACTCTTTTTTTTCAACCCTCTCTTTGTCCTTGTCTAAGTACAATTAGAAAAATACAAATGAAGAAAAACAAACAATTGAACTTAGTTACCGGCTCCTTATGTTTTAGTTGATGTCTTGTTAATAAGCTGAAAAATCTATAAATTTTGTTGTCTGAGAAATGAGGGGTCGGTTTGGTGGAATAAGGAAAATTATTTTAGGATGAAATGCGGGATTATTTATCTCACGTTTGGTTATTTAATTAATCCCGAGATTTATTTATTCTATTATTTGTACTAAAATAGCGGAATTAGCTATTCCATATTCTTATCTATCCCATCTCATAAGATATTATTGTCTATTCCCATCCCGTCAACCAGACAATCACTAAGGTTTACACAATATAATAGGAATCACCACTTCCATGAAAAATCATATAGTAGTACTTTCAAATCATCTTTTTGGAGTTGACAATTCTACTTCTGTAGTCCCACACTGTGAAGCCCCGAGCTATTTTAATGCTCCTTAAAGTCTTGAATTAATACTCATATCGCGGCGAGTATATGAGAGGAAAATTCTAAGTCCCAAGATGATATGGATATACAAATAAGTGCTAGGAGATCATTTGGAACTTAGTTATATACATATATTCTCTCTTGGAAATAATATTCACCCAAGATGATATGGATATACAAATAAGTGCTAAGAGATCATTTGGAACTTAGTTATATACATATATTCTCTCTTGGAAATAATATTCATAATATAAAGAATATGAAGACTGAGTTATAAAATAAATAAGTGTGTTAGTGAGCCACGATTGATATGTAGGCATATAGCAATGAATTATGGACCCTTTTCCCCATTATTAAAAAGTTTCTCAGGCGTAAACCTATCTATACTAATAAACCTTTTAGGTTAATAACGGCAACTGAAGGTGGGCGTAGAAGCATTAAAAGCCGAAATTGACTTCGTTGTGCCTTACTTGTTTTGAACCCAACAAAATTCTACAGTATGACGGCAAAAGAATTTAAAATTGGAGCAGAAGTTTGGAGGGGTTAAAGGGATCAAGGTTGATATGGTTTATTACATGGAGCAGTGAGCATTACATGAATCAAGCTTAGATGATGGATTGAATCATATAATGACGTGAAGTTGGTATTAAATCTGAAGTTTAGTCTCTGTATCAATGAATTTATAATGCAAGGTATGAAGGTAATTTTTCCTCTATGATTGTTATCCTTTTGGATATGAATACCAATATTCAAGAGTTGTAATTGAGTAGTGGATATATTTTGAAATTTAGTCTTGAATTTGATGGATTATATAAGTAAGCCTTAAGTTGTGAGAATAAAAGAGATTATTGGATGTTTGTATTGAAATGGACTTATTGGTCATGAATTGACTTTGTTAAGTTATATTGTGTATAGATTCACGCTTTTGAACATGATCTGAACGTCCGAGGTGCTTAGTACACTTTGGAGCTTTGAGGTAAGTTAAAAGAATTACTTTTCTAATAGGAAATTCTAGTAAAACGTAGTTACTCTATATGTTCGATAGTATGCCCTAGAAAAAGTTCTTGTCATTAAGTATTTAGTTCTATTCGTCTTTATTCATTACGGTTATAATTAGTATTGCAAGAATCCCTTAACATATTGCTTGATGTCTTGTATGCGTTATACGATTTTAAAACTCAGTTTTTAAGAAATATATGCTTACGTGCTACACTTCATATTATGTTCAATTGTGTGTAAATTATATGCTCAGTTTATGGTGTGATCACATCCAGACTCATACGTGAGAGCTAGCCGACCTCCCCTTGCGTGAGTGCCACGACGGCCAGGGTTAGATACCCACATGGTCGTAGTGGCTATTGTTTGCTGGGGAGATAGGCCGACACTCCCCGTACGTGTTTCTAGACCACACGTACGTAGGGCCACTATGTGTAACTCTGTTTCTATTTCAGTTTAGCTATTAGCTTAATGTTCAATTTCAGTTATTAGTTTTCTATTCACTTATCAGTTTACAATCTTAGATTATCAGCTTATGTTAGTTTTTAAGACTTTATATGATTTACACAATTTCTTGTGAAACATGTTTTTCCTTGTTTATTATGCTCGTATCTCATAAAGTCTAGATCCGCCCTTTTTAGGAGATAGTCTATGAGTCTTACTGAGTACTCTTGGAGATACTTTGTCTGTTTGGGATTGCCACGTCGTTTGGCAGGTATTGAGTATGCAGATGACAAATCATGTGGCTAAAGGCAGACGTTCTAGGCTCACTTAGCAGGCTCCATTGATTCATCCCAGCGGTAGCAGATCCTTTCCAGTCATTTATTTACTTTTAGACATTGACATTATTCCCGGGAAATGCCCCGAAGCTTTATGTATTCAGATTTCAGTTCGAGACTCATGACTTTATAGTGGGTTAGCTTTATAGACACTTTGAAGTTATGTTCCTTATTTAGTTTTCTTGACATGTTTAATCAAGATGTTGGTTTTATTTCTATTACTAAGATGAGTTCAGACCTTCAGTTAGTTAATACAGGGTTCGATCAACGGATAGTAAGGGTTGAGTACCAATCACGTCTCACCCTAGTTGGGAGCGTGACACACATGTTCCAAATAAGCTTTTTTGCCTTTACTAACTTTCTTCTCAAAGAAAAATAACCATAATTTAAAGATATCTTCGTGTACAAACCACTCCTCATTTTTTAAAGTAAGTTCAAAGTAGTCCCTTAAATCTATTTCTAAGCAATTTTTGTCATTTAAGTATTTCAAAAGTGATGACTTTTGATATTCGTCAATTTTTTAACAAATTCTCTTTGTTATATCAAGGAGAGTTGTGAATTTTTTTAATTAAGATCCTGTTTGGATCAGCTTATTTTAGGTGATTTTAAGCTAAAATAGATTATAAATATTTTTGTAGTGTTTGGGTAAAATAAAAAAATATTTTTAATCACTTGTTTTTAAGCTAAAATAACAAAAATAAGTCAAAAATCATATGTCCATCTAAATAGGCTCTAAAAACACCACGAAAACCTCATCAAATTCTAAAACCGCAACACAAAAAATTACACTATGTGTAAAGAATGGGTCTTGGGTCTAACTCAACCCCAAAAGCTAGCTTGTAGAGTGAGAATTGTCCAAATCCATATAAGGAGTTCATGTTCTCATTTCATATCCGATGTGAGACTCTTAACAGAATGTGTGTCCTTGATCTTTGTTTTTTGCCTTTACAAAAGTGTATTTTTAATTGTGTCCTATTTAATAGTTTTAATGAAGATCCAAATGTTTAATAAAGAATGCATATTGGGCCTAACTCAACCCCAAAAGCTAGCTTGTAGAGTGAGAATTGTCCAAATCCATATAAGGAGTTCATATTCCCATTTCATATCCGATGTGTGACTCTTAACACTCCCCCGCATACTCAGACCTTGTTAACTGGAGCGTGGATATATAATTTGGGGGCCCAACATCGGTGAACAAAGAATTGAAATGGGTCTGACTCTGATATCATGTAAAGAATGGATATTGGGCCTAACTAAACCCCAAAAACTAGCTTGTATGGTGAGGATTGTCCAAATCCATGTTTTCATTCCATATTCGATGTGGGACTTTTAACACTATGCATAAAAAAGTAGACCAATAATAACAAAAAAATTCACCAAGCTACAAAAAACGTTAAACAAAATATCAAAACTAGCATTAACCGCAAAAATTACACCTTGAAATAACTTTTGAGATTTTTTTCCCGATAATATGGATTAAACAATAATAGGAATCCCCACTTCCATGAAAACTCATATTGTACTTTCTAATCATCTTTTTGGAGTTGACAATTCTACTTTTTTAGTCCCACGTGTTTCGATTTCGAAATAAACTTCATTTTGCCCCTACTAACCTTCTTCTCAAAGAAAAAAGAAAGGTAACTCGTGCATTGAGCTTCCGTTATGGACGGAGTCGGGGAAAAGTCGGATCACAAGAGTTTAATATACGCAGTCTTACCTTGCATTTAAGTAAGAGGTTGTTTTCACAGCTTTAACCCTGACCTCTGATCACATCGCAACAACTTCTCAAAGAAAAATTATCATAATTATAAGATTTTCTTTTGCACAAACCAGTCTCCGTGTTTAGGATTAAGTTCAAAGTAGTCCCTTCAATATACTCTTAAGCAATGTTTGTATGTTAATTTTTCAATAGTGAGCACTTTTGATTTCCTTCAAATATTTTAACAAACTTTATCTGTTAAATTTGAGAAGAACTATGAAATAAGAAATTTAACATAAAAAAAGTCCATCAAATTCTAGAATAACAACATCAAAAACTCCACTAGACACAAAAAATTAGACTAGTAATAGCATAAGTTTCTCCTCAAAAAGCTACATTAAAATTTTAAAAAATAGGCTAAAATTATTTTAAAAAAAAAAAATTACACATCCAAATGACTTTTGGAAAATTTTGTTTTATGAGAAATATGGGTTACACAATAACAAGGAATCCCCACTTCCATGAAAGCTCATATAATGTAAGTACATTATAAGCATTTTTGAGTTGACAATTCTACTTATGTAGTCCCACATGTTACCAATAAACTTCTTTTTGCCCCGACTAACTTATTTTCAAAGAGAAATGACCATAATTTAAAGATTAACCACATTTTCAAAACAATTGGACCCAAAATTTCTTTCATGTTCTCTTTCATACTTTTTATGAGGTCCAAAAATCAGAATTATTTTCCAGCCTTTGTACTTTCATGTTATTCTTTTCTCCTATCACTTTCTGTCTCTTTTTGTTGGCAACAAATAATGTCTCCCATTAAGAAAACAACTTAACATGAACTAAGATATATTTGTGTCTACTTATCTACTAGGTAGTGAGAAAAATCCAAGATAGAGATATTATTAATTAAGGTATATGAATTTGAATATATATATATGATAGGCAAGATAGAGATATTTTGAAATCCAATTACGTTTGTTTGTTTTTCTTAATTTTAAGATTAATTAAGGTATCTGAATTTGAATATATATATATATATATATATATATATATTAGAATATATTTTAAAATTTGACATTGTTTAAATAAAAACAAAGAAAAGTGGAGTTTTTTTTTGGTTCCTACCCGGTGTCTGGTACTCACATTAGAGCCTGACTATATCTGGATTCGTACCGCGCAGGGCTCATTCGGAGGAAGCGCTTCCTACCAAGAATTTTACCATACCCAAGACTTAAACCCGAGACCTCTGGTTAAGAGAGAAAAAGTGAAGTTAACTTTATGAGAAAGAAGTTTTTTTGGAAGTTCATCTACAGTTTCTTTTCTTTATAAACCAAATTAGAACAATTCAAGAAAAAGGAGGTCCATATAGGGTTATATATATATATATATATATATATATATATATATTACACTGTTTTTATACATGAAATTGTGAGTGATATTCTAAACCTTAAGCGAGATTCGAATTGTGATTCTGTATATGTTTTGAAAAGAAAAAATAAACTCCTGCTATGTTTGATAAACGAAAATCTCCTACTATGTTTGGTAACTTTGAGTCTTATTTTGTATATATAAATTCTTTTTTCCTTTTGAATTTTAAAAAAAGTAACTTACTTTTAAATAAATTATTCATACATGTTAAATAAATTTTTATATACGAATATAAAATTAATGTCAAAATTATTTGATTCTGCTGAACATGTAAACAAAACTATAGCTCTATACTTATTTCTAGGGCTGTTCAGTGGGTCGTGTCGGCCCGATCCCGACCCGACCCATCCCAATTACCCCCCCCCCCCCCAAATGAAAAAACGGTAGTGGGGTTCGATCTTGGGACGGGATTGGGGCTCGTCCCGATCCCGTCCCGCCCTGGTCCCCCCTCCCCCCTTTGCAAAAATAACTGTTGCAACAACGGCTATAATGGCCATTTTTCCCCCTCCCTCCCCCATAATCCTTTAACCTCTAAATTAATATATTTACACTTTAACCCTATTTCTCAACTATAAATACCTCATTTTTCTCACAAATTTTCCTAGTATCTCTCTAATATTTCAATCTGTCTCTCTACAAGTCTACATTGCCTACTAAATATTATATTTTATTTGCTTATTTGTATCAAAGTTCAAAAATTGGGAGTGAAGTTGGCAATTAGCTTGAGGATCATCCATCGAGAAAAGTTTTAATTTTCAACATCGATTACACGTCGACGTTACATCGGCGTTTGGTACCTTCGTTCATTCTTTAAATTATTACTGTTACTTAAATTTAATTATCGTATTTAATTTTATTATCTTTAATTATTTATTTGTATAATTATAATTGAACGAATTAGATGTTTTATTCTGGTAGAGGTACTAGGGATAACAGGGGTAAGGGTGCATCTTCTAGTAATCTTATTCCTAGTCCCGATTATTTCACTCATGTAGATGAAACTGATTTTTTTAATGTTAATATTAATATATCATTAGATCATGAGACATATTCTGCATCTGAACCAGACTTTAATTTTGAAAATGAATTAGACGATAATGTAGATAACACACCACTAGCGCACATCCACCTCAGGCTCTGACTGAGTCTCAGCCTGAAACTGAATCTGGAATGCCTCCTATTCCCCCTAGTATGAATCGAGGCCCCAAACAACAAAAATTAAAATCACATGCATGAGATTTTTTAATAGGGACAGTGAAAACCAACTAGCTAGATGTAAAATTTGTGAAGAAGTTTATAAATTTAAAACTGAAAAAGGTCATGGTGGGATGAGAGGTTTATTGAGACATGTACAAAGCATGCACAAAGCTAGGTATAACGAATATCTGGATGAAAAATCGGGTGTGCCAATGCCTTATAAGTCGGGACAAAGTTCACAGACCATGTACAGGGTCAAATTAACCCGATGACGGTGGGGATTATAGGTCCTAAATATGATAAACACAAAGATAGGGAAAATATAAAAAAAAAATTAGTTGCGGTGGAGGGCTTGCCTTTTTCATTTCCTTCCTCTCCTAACTTTTATTCATTACGTTACAGAAACGTATAATCCTGCTTTTAACGATTTTCCTAGATCAACGGTTAGAAGATACGTTTTTAAATTTACACATGAATATCAACAGTATTTACGTTATGCATTATATCATTTTAATGGCAAAGTGGCTATCACTTCTGATATAGGTCGTAGTACTACCAGTAATGATTATTTAATCGTTACATGTCATTGGATAGATCAGACTTGGTCTATGCAAAAACGTATTTTAGCATATAGATATATTGATGATATGCACATTGGATTATTTATTGCAAGAAATATTCATGAAATTTGTGAATAATATGGAATTACTGATAAAATTATGAATGTTACATTAGATAATGTTACTGCTAATGATTATGATGTAAACCTTTTAAAAACTTGATTTACTCTATCTTTTCACGATATTTTTCATATTAGATGTGCATGCCATATTTATAACTTAGTTGTAAGGGATAGCCTAAAACTTTTTTAACATTCTGATAAAGTACAATTTGCTATAAACTTTATTTTTAAAGGTAATAAAATACAAAGACGCAAAGAGTATAATTATTTTTTTCATGATTGTGGACTACCTTATAGAAAAATTTCAGAAGAAGTTTCGACTAGGTAGAATTCTTTATATGAACAACTATTTGTTGCTCACGAGTATAAAAGATATATAACTTTATTATTTAACGTCCATAATCAAAGTCCAACGAATATGCTGGTAGATGATGATTGGAAAAAAAATTCTGAACTTATTTCATTTTTGGAGAAATTTTTTCTAGCTACTAAAGAATTTTCTGAAATTTATTATCCTATTATTTCAACTATGTTATTTTATATAGCTTTAATATTTTTGTTACTTAATGAATATATGCAAAAACCAACTTACAAGTCAGCTATTAAAAAATATTTTTTTCCTATTCCCACTATATATTTTATTGGTGTTGTATTAAATCCGACTATTAAAGTAGATGGTTGTAAAGCACTTGTTAAAACGATTTATGAAAACTTAGAAATACTTCCAACAGACCCAACTGAAGAAGAAGAAGAACCAACTAACATGTGGTTTTAAAAGACATGTGGTTTCTGCTGATGGTGTTCAAGGCCTTAGAAATAGAATGTTTAGAGGTTCAACTTCTTCACAAGTTAGCGAAATTGATGTTATATTTTGTTGGGTGCTGTACAGTACGAATCAATAGTCAATGAAGATGGACATGAAGACTTGGTGAGATACTGGAGGGAGAATGAGAAGATATTTCCGACTCTATCAAAGATGGCCCGAGATGTGTTGAACATTCAAGTGTTATCAACATCGTCTGAAAGCGTTTTTTCTGCTGGAAGATTTCAAATAGGAGAGCACAGACACTCATTGGCGGGAGACAGCTTAGAGATTGCAGTTTTATTCAGATATTGGATTAGATCGAAGCGTAGAAGGTACGGTCAATCGGAGATCAACGAAGAAGACAACTACAACTACAACGAAATCTTGTCTGAGGGAACAGGAAGCAACGTCGAACAATTTGACCAACAACTTCCAATTCCAATCGAAGATCCTCAAGATATTGTGAGGAAATTAGAAAAAGTATGGTTAACTATGTATATTTTTTAATGTCAATTTTACTATGTGATTTGCAACTTTTGAACAACGTAGTTGCAATTTTGAATTTGTATTATAAAAAAATCATATTTCTATTAAATAATATAAGAGACACAAAAACAATTTTGAGATGTTTTTTATTACACTATCTTGTTCAATTATTTAAGTGTCTAAAAAAATCCAAATCCCGCAACCCGACCCGTCCCTCCAAATCCCTGCCCATCTTCCAGCGGGATGTGGGATGGGACGGGACCTCTTCCCGTCCCGCATATCCCGCCCGCCAGTCCCACCGGATACCGATCCCGACCCACCTCCCGTCTCACAGAATCCCGACCCGGTCCGCACAGACCCGTCCCGTTGGCCACCCTTACTTATTTCCGATACGAATCTAAATTAGTCAAGCACAAAAACAGATGTTGAATACTATGTGAGAAAAAAGTATATGCTAGCTTTAGCCACACAAGAAAAAGAGTATTGTCCGCGGGCATAGTTGGATGGCAAATGAGGGGAACTTAAAATCCAGCTGGAGGCCTGCAGCGTGGGTTCGAGCCCTGGTGGGAGCAATTTGCTCTTCTGGGTTGGATCTTATAGGTGATATCAATTGCTCTGTTCTCAAACCATGATCATTCAGGCACATCATGCGATTTACTGGTAGTAGTGGTGAGGGACCGGAATTACTATCTCCATAATTAGTCTGGCGTAAGCCGGAAAGCTGGATATTAAAAAAAAAATACTAGCGAGCTCGTGAACTTTTTATTTTTCAATGTGTGATGATTACTACTCTGTTGAAGGAGCAAGTTGGTTGTATCAAAAACTGAATAAAGACAATTCTGCATCATAATTAGAGGCACCAAAGACATAGTTTACTGTAATTATTAAAAACAACTTTTTTTTTTACTTTAGAGGCATTAAAACAAATGGAAATCCTTAAAAGAAGAGGGTTGTTTTCTTGTGAATTTGAAGACTTGTACTGAAAAGTCTGATTAATAATGACTATTAATTGCCTTGGTAAAGTAACCCTTATCACAATTCACAGGACCTAGTGAGTGAATTCATCTCTGCTTTGCTTTGAATTTGTGAATATGGTACATCTCTTTACTGAATACAGGGTCCTTTATAATGACTAAGACTATGCATGCTTAATCACATTTATTTAAACTTTAAGTTTTGAAAATTATCCATTTTAATTAATTTTTCAACATTCAAACTCTAAATTGTTACAATCTATTTCTTTCTACATCCTGCTACATGAAAATATATAAAAGAATCGCTGAATATTTGACTGTTGACAGTTGATTGAAGGTGAACGGTTCAATATCATGGTTGTATGTGTCGCTCATTGACAAATTTTTAGGCGGGTAAACTTTTTATGAAAGGAAAATATGATACATTAGACAAATTTTAAATCCGAATTGAGAAGAAAAACGAATAGCTTTACATAATTTAACACCAATTTATATGATACATATTTTTTTGGGTTTGATGATAGAATGAATCAGTAAGGTCTATTCGGTCAAAACAAATAATAAGTGAGATGAGCTTAAACTGTGACAATGTTTGTAACGGATACAAATTTATCATTTTATTTATTATTTTTTTAAGTAGAGTGTCGAGTCAAACATGAATAAATAAAAATCGACGAAGTGAGTACTCCCTCCGTCTCAAATTATTTTTTACTTTTTTTTATTTTACACGCCTTTTAAGAAATATTAATTAAGGGAGATAATTGACCTACTTTACCCTTATTTATATCTAAGTTATAATTTCTCTTCATTAAATATTTAGTCTATTTTATGTGACATTTTCATTAATGACAAAATTCTACTAAGTGTAAAATACATAAAAAATTATTAATTGTACTTTGAACTTCTAAAATAATAAATAATGTAAGATAATTATTTTTAGTAATTACGATAAATAATTTGAAATTGATGGAGTATTAAATAAGAAATTTTAATAATTTCCTTGCCTAAAAACTGCATACAACTATTAGGGGTTTGTCTCTTTGGGTGGGGGGGGGGGGGTTGCATTATCACATGTCATGACAGGGGAACAATCAAGAGGGGGATGACCACATTTGAGTTCTAATGATAATTAATTGTTGGTATGTGTACAAACTTCCAAACCTCACACAAAACCCAATTTACCCCTCTCATTCAATTGCATTTAAAACAATTGTCTCTTATCACTCTTCCCTTTAACTTTTTTACTTTTTTATGGTCATTTTTCCAAATTATTTTATAGTACATTTTCCAAATTGTTTTATTTATTTTGTGGTCCATTAATTTATCCAAATCCCAAGGTCTATCTTTCCCCACCATAAGAGGACTGCAGTTGCAAACCCCATAAGGATCTTGACCAAGTATGGAATAGAAGAATAGAAGAATAGAAGCACAACATTTCAGTGTGTGACTCATATTTGTTCCCTTTTAAATAATATTTAAATTTATTATTTATTAAAGTAATTTTTTATCAAAAAAAATAAGGGAGTGATTAGAAAAGGTGGGAAAATCATTTCACTTAGAAGGGAAATGAGGAAAAAATTAGATGTCAAAAGTAATATACTTTCCTTTTTCTTGAAAAATTATGGTCGATGAGAATTCATTTAATCGAGGCTCAAATTATTTGAGGGCGAAGCTTATTTATTGGTATAGTTTTGAAAGTAAATTGTAGTGATATTTTTTTCTTTTCAGATGTGTTTGATATGAAGGAAAATGTTTGATTAGTTCATTTTTTTTTTAAAATATCTTTTTAGCAAAAGATATTCATTAAAAATGAAAAAATGATGTGTCTGGTAGAACTGTAGAAGTAGAGAAATAAGTTTCCTCAATGATATTATACTCCTCCTTATCCTCCCCTCATCCCACCCCCAAACCCCATAGCCCCGCCTACACCAACCCCCACACCCTATCTTTGTCTGTTGCCTATATTATATCCAAATATTTTTGCGATAATATTATTTGTTTACTTGTCAAACATCAAAAAAAAAGTTAGAAAATTACTTATTTCTCGTAAAAAATACATTTCGTACCAACACATGCCCTTCTTCTTTACTTTAAAATATTGGTTTCTATCACCAAAAAATTCAAAAAAGAATTGTGAGTGAGGAAGTATCTTTTTCTTTTCCTTTTTCATATCTTTCTTTTTATTTCTTTCATTCACGTACTCAAAAGATTGTATAACATTCCTTCCTGGTCGAATTTATCTCATCTATTATAAAGCAAAGCGTGGAGACAATATTGAACCACCAAAATTTGTGGTGAAGTAATGTAATTAATAAGTATTCTTTCACGTTTAATCATAAATTTTGGATTCGAGTTTTGAGTATAAAATTACTTTTAATATAAAGTGGTTTACCCTTCAACATGGATTTTCTGGCGCAAACACAGATTAGTCGGTCCCAAAATGAATACTACTCCCTCCGTTCCATAATAAGTGATTTTTTAGGCTCATGCACATTCTTTAAGAAATTGATTACTCCTAAAAAATTATGAGTATTTTTACTAACTTACCCCTAATCAAGTTTTACTATTTCTTAGGGGGGAAAAAGGTAGTTAATGAATCTTGACTGTTTAAATAAGAGTAATCTTGGAAGAATTTACCCAAAGTCTTATCGAAATCCTAAAACATCATTTATTTTGAAAAAAATTTAAAAACCTAAAAAATCACTTATTATACAACGAAGAGAGTACTAAATCTAATTCGAAAACCAAAAAGAGGCAATAATATTTGGCATGGATATTCTCGTTTCACTCGGAAAATGTTCGAAATGTTCTAGCTAAGGTAACGGTATAAATATATATGATATTTGCTATAATTGTTTTCTCATTATATACAACAATGTGAAAGCGTTTTTATATCTTTAAGTTGGTAAATAATTCTAATGTTTTTGTTGGACAAATATCAAGAAATCGTACATGTTTCAAGTAGTGAATCACAATTCATTTGGCCTGTCCCATTTGTTGCAAAAACAAGATGTATCTATTTTTTAAGTAGTGTTGTTTGATTAATTGTTTTTGGAAAAAAATTCCTTATAGCCAAAATATTTCACATTGTATTTGAAACAAAAGAGACCTTGTTTGGCTGAATATTTTTTCCTTTGTTCATTCTAGGACTTAAAAATGAATTACTCTTACCTATTTCAGGTTCCATTCAGATTGTCGAGTCTTAAACATTGTATTTTGTTCCTTAATTAATTAATTTGTTTGTACATTGGTCACAAAAGGCTACTTTAAATGTAGTATTTTCCTCTTTTGTCAACAAAATAAAAGCAGTACACTCGTGTAGTACCTTTTATTTATACTTTTCATACTTCTATATCATGTCATGCATGGAAAGCAGTATCTTTCTTTTTTATATACTTTTTAAAAGTAGCACCTTTACCTATAACACAAGATAAAAGTGACCTCTTTTTTAAATTAAAAGTAGGTTAAGAGTATCACATCCGATATGAAATGAAATATGTACTATTTATATGAATTTGGACAATCCTCACCGTACAAGCGAGCTTTTGGAGTTGAGTTAGGCCTAAGATCCATTCTTTTCATGGTATAGAGTCAGGTTCATTCCAATTTTTTATTTACCGATGTTGGGCTGCCAAATTACACGATCCAGTTAACAAGGTCTGGACGTTTACACGCTCCAGTTAACAAGGTCTGCGCATGCGAGGGAATGTTAAGAGTCCCACATCCGATATGAAATGGAAACATGTACTCTTTATATGAATTTGAACAATCATCACCCTACAAGCTAGCTTTTTGGGTTAAGTTAGGCCCAAGATACGTTCTTTACGATTATATTTTAGTTTAGTTTTAGGACAGATGCATAATGGAAGTAATTCCATCAAATTCAATAGTTTTAATTTAAATTTTTATATTTACGTGTGACTTTCATCGCATAAGGCTTGAGACTCCCAAATTCATCCCGAGCCTTCTTTCTACCTCTTCTCTCTAATCCTCGATCAAATTTGTATTTTCTAGGCGTTATAAAGTGGGTGTTTTTTCTTTGCCTATTATATGTACCGGAATTAATAGATTTATATAAATACTAAATTTTTAATTTAGAATAACTCAAATTATCTGCGAGTTAGTGACATTCCAAACCCATAGAATTCAACTCTTGAATTCGTCTCAATATAATCTTAGATAAAGTAGAAAATGAAAAGAACGAAATATAAGGACAAAAAGAACATAAACAAGAACAGTACATTACTAATATAAATAGATTACAATTTTCACAGCATTTTTGACCACCCCCTTGACTACACAACACTAAATTTCTTTTTCTCCATAATAATCAAAAAGGCTGTGAAAATTAAACCCCCTTTTTTCTCCTACCCATAAATTAACAAAAGCAGAGCAAAAAAAAAAAAAAAACTTAAAAACACTTAATATAAATAAACTATTTGTAGAAACCCATTCTATTACTAATATTTATGGGTCCCATAATCCGACTACCACTGCAAATGCATACACTTGACGTGAAGATACTTCAATAAAGAGTCACGTGACCATCACCTATACGCCACGTGACCATGCAAGAACGGCGAGCTAGCTCCAGCAACACCGGGTCGGATCGAAAAAACCCCATTCCAAATCTCAGTAAAAGCCCTAACAATAATCCCATGATAATACGGCGAATTCAACTGCAAAAAACAATTCAACAACTCCTTCAAATCATCCTTCGAATATATCTCCTTCTCTAAAATCATCTGTAACATCGATTGCCGGAAATCCAAGTACGGGTCATCGGAATCCTTCTCGACGGCGACACTCTCACCCCCGATCCGACCGAAACCTTGTACAGCTTTTGAGGTTTTGAAATCCGAAGATTCGTAATTTGTAGTGTCGGAGTGTGGGGAGAAAGTTGTTGTTGTGTCCCATGAAGTACAAGAGGAGTAATTTGAGTAGTTTTTGTTTGGGATTTCGGGTTTAGGGTTTTTTCTGTGGCGAGGTTTTGGGTGGAAAATGCTGGAGAGTTTTGGGCGAATGCAACTACTGCTGCTGCAGCCGAGTTTAACTGTAACATTGCTCAGAATAATTTTTCTTCTGTGAGTTGACATTTTTGCGAGAGATTTGGTATTGGTTTTGTGGGGATTGTTTAAGAAAGGAAAGTGAGAAGAAAGTCACATATAAATGGTTCATGTGAGCAAGATATACAAGTGAAAGGAAGTGGAGTAAGTATCTTTCATCTTTATGAGTGTAACAACTAGTTGATTAAACTAATTGATGACAGTCTATTTTGGGTCACTCATTTTTTTTTTTTTTTATAATCCAGATTTTCAGTCTTGCGCATGACTACTTCACTGGTATTACCCAGACGTCCTGGAGGTAATAACACCTGTCCTTCAACACTATTACCAGGTAAATCGCGGGATGTGCTCTGGTGACCAATTTTCTGGGAGCGTAAAACTGTGGTAGGGTAAACTTTTTAAAGTGACTGGTCCCACCGCATTACGGCCCCATACCCCAGAAAACCCCACCTCCGGCCTGGCCCTACGGATTAGTATACACCGCTTGGCCCTACGCGTATGGAGGGATTTTTTTGGGGGAACACAGTTCCACTCTCGCTGATCAGAGGACTCGAACACGGAACCTCAAACAACAATACCCTAATGTATTGGCCACTGGGCCAAACACTTTGGATCACTCATTTCTTTTTTATATCCTGTTTCCTGCCTTCGCCAGGCTATTCCTAGATATAATAATCCTAGTCCCTCAGCACTACTACCAGTAAATCGCGCGATAATTTTGAGAACAAATTAACTGATATAACCTAATGGATCACTCATTTTTCTTTTTCCTTTCAACTTTATATACTTTTTGCAAGGTATAATAATAATATATCCGATGTAATTTTATAAGTGTTGTTTGAAGAAGGTGAGGGGGGGGGGGGGCGCATAGATATTACCCCATTTTAGAAGTAGAGAGATTATTTTTTATAGAAATGTTATTTCCGGTTATAAACAAAATGAAAAACCTTCAATAATTAGGGTCAAATATATTTTTATTCACAAATAACTAAAGTTTTCTAATACGAGGAAAATGGTCTGATATGCGAAATGGTATAAGTTTGCCTTTGAATTTTAATGAAGGGGATTATTGTTCATCATTTTGTTCAAACAGTCAGATTTGTATCTTCCAAACTCAAATTAACCACCCTCTAAGTTTGAAATTTGAAATCATCCGAGTTAATAAAATTCATTTGCACAACCAAGTTCAATTCCTACTTAAATTAATTGATATCAATATTGATGCAGAGCTCCACATCAACCTCCTAATATTAAAAAAAAAAAAAACCCAAGTATGCCTTATTTAGCGATCAAAGTGAGATTATTGGTGATTGAGGGTTAGTGATTTTATGACAGAGTTAAGTTTTTGAATAAGGTTTAATTTTGTGTGTGTAGTCAGGATGAAATGATGGTGGAGTAATCGTACTTTTCAAGTGGTATGTTTGAGAGAGAAAGTAACTATTATGATGGTGATTGATTTAATTGAAAAAAATGAAATTTGTATAATTCACTAAATTTATGGAGCAGATTTTAAATATTTTTCTTTGTAAAAAAAGTTTTTGTGTTGAAAAATTTATATTATTTATAAATAAGAGCATATTTAGACCAATTTTATAATAATAGAAATGTTACTAAAGAGCAAATTTTAATTATTTCATAAAGTTAAAGGATTAATTTGGACATTTTTCTTGTAAAAAGAAGGGTGAGTAGTATAAATGTTTGCCTTGAAGTTTGAGTTTAGGAAAGTTTAATGCTATTCAGTGGATGAAAGCAACATCCTTTCACTAGAAAAAATTTAAATTAAAGACACTGTAAATATTACATCTTCCTTTTATTTTGGAAATATGGAATTAAAATTATTACTTGATCGAATTTAGAAAGATTTGACTTTCCTATATACTTAGGAACCATTTGGCTATCGCTTTATTTGAAAATTAGTATTTGTCCATAAAAAAATTAAATGCAATTGGAAAACATCTAAAATGTTGTTTTTACATTTTTCACTTTCAATACATTTAAACAATCAAATATTCTTTTCAAAACTATAACAAACACAAGTCCATCTTCAACTCTAACTTCAAAATTTCAAATAAAATAAAAAATATTTGATTTTCATGGTCAAACGCCTACTTAATTTTTATATTGAGTAGTAATTTTCGAAAGATGATAGGTGGGATGTCATAAGTGTTTGAACTCTTAAAGAATTTCATTTTGCTTCCATGAGATATGGAATTAAACAAGACTGCACGATAAGTATTATAAGTGGGGGCTGGGTAGGATAGAATGTACACAGATCTTAACTTAATTTTGTGCGTAGAGATATTATTTTTGATAGACCTCCAGCTCAAAATAAAAGACAAGTTTAATATAGCAAATTTAAAAAGATAAATTATCATAAACAAGTTCATTTAGTTTGATTCTTCATAATCGAGAACTTACAAATTTTAGATATCACAAGATATTACAAATTATAAAGCTTCTCAATTATCTGTAAATATAATTAACCACACTTCTAAATTTTCCCATCTCCTCTTTCCTAGTTTTTAAATATAAAAAAATGTCATCGAAAATTTATTATCTTTATCCATTGAACCCCCTATTGGCGGTGAGGCTGCCATGAATAGGAGTGAGAGAGGCTATTGTGTTAATGGTTGACGCATAAATGGAGATTGTTTATATTAATTATTGCTATATTAATATGCAATAGGTTGGATTAAGATAATACAAGTAGCGCATAAATAAATTAAACTGTTAAACACTTGACAATGACAGTAGGTATAATGATATAGTGATTTATTAGGAAAAAAAAACAAATGATCGGCCACTGATTCTCTGACAGCAGTTTAGATTTGATAACATGTTGTGTGAGCTTCGTACTGGTTTACATATTATTCACTCATTCCCCGAATAAGTTGTGATGTTTCGCTTTATGATTCTAAATTGGATTAGATATTAATTTAATATTTTAAAATTATAATTTAAATATTAAAAAATTACATGAAAAGTATTATAAATTATAATTTTTCTATTAATATAATAAAAAATATGTCATAAAATGCTAATAAAAAATCATGTAATTTACTCCAAAAAGAGAAATTAACAACTGATATGGGACAGAGGGAGTAGCTTTCTATATGTTCTATTGTTCTGCTAAGTATATTTACGAAAGTACTGTTGGAAATTTACTAATATGAAATTAAGTATATCTCATTATTTATGACTCAAACAATTGGGGCTCCGCACGCCGGAAACGTCGTTTCCACACACATGCACACGTAGTGCCAAGTATCGCAAATTTCATTAGTGAAAGAGATATTCGTACGTATGTAATACGTTTGAGACATAGAATGATGGACGGTTATTGACCAAATGACAAAGTATTCCACGTTGGTAAACGAAGGAAGAAGTGTACGAAGTGTAAGATGAAACGAGTTGGAAATCGCCGCGGAGCCTTGAAGGGTCGCGGCGCCACACCATCGGAGCCGCGACGCTAATTGGTTGGCCAGTCACTGGAGCCGCGGCACTTCGGAGGCAGAATGCTGCGACGGGAAGTTGGAAAGTTCTGACCTTTGGGCTGGTTTTGGAGCATTGATTCTCCATTACTTGGCACATGAATTCAGCCATTATTTGGCTGAATGTAACCCCTCTCAATAAGTGTCATTACATGGCTATTGAAGGTCATTAGTTGGCTAGTTGAGGGGTCTTCTCCTTACACTATAAATTGGAGCCTTTGGTTCAATTGAAGAACACTACACAACACTTAGAAAATACTCCATAATTTTTCTGAATTCATCTTCTTCATCTCTAGCAAAGTTACTATACTCAAAGTTCTTCAAGAGTAACACTTGAGTTTCCTTTGCTCAATTGTTAAGTTGTTGTTGTATCTTGGGAGACTATTGCCCGACATCATAAAAGGAGATATACGGGGCAATCTTGTCTTAAAGACAGAGTGTCATCACTCGACTCAGCAAATCATACAAGCAGTTTGTTAAGTTCTTGATTTTCAATTTATTGTAATATTTAGTTTATCCTTTTCTTACAATTGTAATAGTTACTTACTTCCCGTTCCCTGCAACAAGTGTATCCCCACAAGTACAACTTATTAGTCCATACACAATCTTTGAAATGCAAGAATCACATTTATAGGCGATATAATTTTTACATTGCTATTTAACTCAATATAATAGGTTATTACTATATTTTCCAGATTACATTGTTAGTCTTTTATAAAAAAAATTACTCTATTTCTTGACTTATTTTATGTTACGACATTTGATTCAGAACGGGTGTGTGGAATAATCATCTCATTAAGGTAAAATAAGAAATTTAAAATTAAATTGTTATTATATGTGGAAAGATTTCATTTTTTTCCTTAACAGACTAAAATGAAAGTATGTCACATAAAATGAGATAGAAATAATATATGTTATTATAGATCATAATATGAGTGGAAAAATCTTTTTATTGTTAGATCACAAAACTTAATTTAAATTCTTAACTTTTTATAGACCAACTTGCTGGTTATGGAGCCAAAAGAGATGTTTTTCAAGTAATAATTGTTTTGTCTTTGAAAAAAAAAAGCAGTAATTTGTTTGAGAGAAAATAAGTATTTTTTCTGTTCTAAGATAAATGTCCCATTCGCTTTGGAGATTAATATTAAGATAATTGCCATTAGAGTTCCATTATATATAAAAAAATAAAGTTGAACGTGGGCCAAAAAGTGGATATACAGTTGACTTTTGAAAATTCGAATATTGTTTAAAATAAAATTGAATACAGAAGTGATATTAACATAATAATGAAGCAAGTATTGTAATTTCAATTTGTGAAAGTGAAGACAATTTTGGCACAAGATAAAGTTAAAATTCAGAGATCTAATTTAGGACAGATGAAGTACATTTCATAATATGTCTAACACATATTATTTCTAGGGCTCTAGGGAAGTACTATCTTGACTTGCTTTCCTTCTGTTTGGGGAAATTAAATTGGTAAAACTTGTTATGTATTATAAACTATTATTTAGTAATAAAAGTTAACTTACCATGAATAAGTTATTAGTTACTTATTTTTGTGAAGATAATAATTTTCGGTGTTTCGTTTTGTATTTCATTAAAGATTAATGATAATTAGATAACAGAGAGTATGTTGATGCAAATTTTAAGCACTACAGAGTAATAATGATATCTAAGTGTTAATGGGAGCAATTAATATTACGTTCACAAATAATTATAAGAAAAATGTCATCCACTCAAAATTAAAAATCTATTCCTTGAAAAATGACTTCTTTCGTACCAAATATTCCAATAAATTTCTCATGAAAAACTTATTCTAAAAGTAACTTTTGTCCTAGCAAACACGCTCAAATTTATTCTTCTTACCTGAGATTGAAAGAAGGCTAATCGAGAGATTAAAAGTTATTAATGTCTTTTTTAATCTTTGTCCCTTACTTATTTAGTGCATTATTAAATATTAAATTTCTAAGATATGCGCCAAGAATATGGTGGTATAGTCTAATCAGTGGTAAATTTCGCTAGCTTTTTTTTGCGTGAATAATACATAAAGCAATAAATATGCACAATGAAACTAGGACAAAAGGGATCCAAAGTGTTTGGCCAGTGGCCAATACATTAGGGTATTGCTGTCTGAGGTTCCGTGTTCGAGTCCTCTGATCAGCGAGAGTGGAATTGTGTTCCCTCAAAAAAATCCCTCCATACGCGTAGGGCCAAGCGGTGTATACTAATCCGTAGGCCGGAGGTGGGGTTTTCTGGGGTATGGGGCCGTAATGCGGTGAGACCAGTCACTTTAAAAAGTTTACCCCACCACAGTTTTAAGTCCTCCGGGGCATAGTCTAGTGGCAAAGCCTGGGCGCTATAAGGCGCTCTGGCATGGGACAACGTGGGTTCGATTCCCCGCAAGCACAAAGAAACTCTGCATGTTGGGGAATTTGACCTTGTCTCATTAATCAGTTGTACGCTCCCAGAAAAACTGGCCACCGAAGCACATACCGCGATTTACCTGGTAATAGTGTTGAAAGACCGGTGCTTATTACCTCCAGGACGTCTGGATAATACCAGTGAAGTAGTCAGGCGCAAGCCTGGAAACCTGGATTATAAAAAAAAAAAAAAAAAAAAACTAGGACAAAAGGGACCAATTAATTTAATGTATTCATACGAAAATGAAAGAGATGAATGTTAAGGTTCGAATTCATGAAAGCATGCAAGGACCATTTATGGATATTGTGAAATGATAATTAAAGGTTTCAATTCCAAAATATGATCAGTCAATATCAAGGTGCCAAATGATTCTGCCGATAAAAGTTTTTTGAGAGTCATCAACATATATATTATCTCTGGCATATATCTTTGATCCATTGAGCAAGAGTCTGCTACGACTTCAAACCCTAGGAATAGGTTCTTTTGGGTGGAACACACCAAAACCTCCATGACTGAGTTTCTATGGTAAGAATTCGAATTATTCTATGAGTTACTTGAAGAAGAGAGAGAGAGAAAGGGCGGGAGGAAGTACAATGTGTCTTGTGCGAAGGTTGTGATGAAGTGGTAAATATTTCTTTCTCTTTAACCAAAATTTCAGTTTCGAGCCTTGCTAGGAGGGCTTTATCCCCGATGTGAAATTTCCGAGCACAAATTTAAATCTAGCCGGGCTGCAATGCATATACTAAAAGTTGAATGGGAAACAAAAAAAAACTAGACACAACTTCATATATTTAAAATAGTATTTGGAAATTAATTTGTTAATAACAATACTTATTAATTTGAATAAGCATATCTCCACTTTCTAACCAACTGGGTCATGAATGTGGAGACAATAGAATCAAGAAAATTAATGGATCATTGAAGCAAATTCAGAGGTTTCTTGTATTCATGACAAATCTGTAAAGCTTAGGCAGTCAAGGGTAGGCCATAAGTCATAAATACAAATAGTAAACTCTTACAATTGGGTGGCTTTTGAAAAAGTTATAATGATTGAGAAGCTAAAGAAACCCCAACCAAATTAGAATAGTTAGTATGTCATCATAACCAAATGGGTTTTAAGTTATATATATCGTCAATACAACAAAATATTAAACCATCAAATATCTTTACATTGTACAACATGTAGTAATTGTTTTGATACAAAGGTAAGCTTTCAACTTTATGTGTTTTAAATTTAGAACTATGATTTCAAAAGTTAATAATTGTATTCTAAATTTACTATGTGTATATATTAAATAAATTTTATAACATCAATATATACCATTTGAACAAAAGTTATTAAGTTCGGCAAAAATCGTATCTGGGCTTTTATTTTCTGCTCAGAACCTATCTTATTTTGAAGATTACAAATTCACGTTATCAACAAAACATATTTATATATATCTTTTGAGTGACCTGATGATGTAAAATTTTATTATATTCACGATATATATGGTGCAGCGAATGTAACTGCTCCTCCCTTAACCAGAGGTTTCAGGTTCGAGCCCTGCGTATGGAAAAATTATTGGTAGGGAACGCTTCTCTACGAACGGAGCCCTACGCTGTGCGAATCCGGATATAGTCGAACTCCAATGCGTGTACCGGATACAGGGTGAAAAATAAAAAAAAATACTCGCGATATATATAACTTAAGTAGGCGTTTGGCCATAGAAATAAAAAAAATCACTTTTTTGGAATTTTTGAAGTTGGAGTTGGAGTTGTGTTTGGCCATAATTTTTGCGATTAAAATTTGGTTGTTGAAATGTACTTTTAAAAAATATGAAATATGATTTAAACCCCCAATATTTAAAAAGTAGCAAAACTACCCAAAAAAAATAATAAACATAACTAGTTCGTAAACACTACCTATCAATCAATTCCTATTACATTAAGCATGATTTATATAAATTTTCTCTAATGCGATGATATAATCAAGTTTACAATTATACGAATCTTCAACATGTATCGTCATTAATTATGGGCATGGACTTGTTCACTGATGCATACGAGCTACAAAACTAAAATGACCCAGTACGTTTCTTTTCGTATGCGAGCTACTATATAGTATTACTCTTTGTCAATTCTAAATATTATTACAACGATTCATTAGTATTAAAAATCAATAACACTAGTTGTAATAGCTATTCTTTAATATAATCCTTTCACATTGTGTGAACATTTTGTTCCCGTCGAGCATGCATTTCTCAATCAGCTGAATTAAATGGGTTCAAATTTATAAAAATAAAAAATATAGGGTAAAATTTGAAAAGTGAAAGACAAAAGCAACAACCAAAAATAAAAAGTAAAAATAAGGTTTTAGTTGTTTTTCAAATTCCAATACAACTTAAAGTTATATTTGAATAATATCTATGGCCAAACGGGACAAATTTCTAGTGTTTATTTCTTTTTGGCTGCAAACAATTAGTGCATTCTTACATCAATTTCTTTTCATGATTAATGGGGTCACATGCACCATAAACTCCCAAGTCCATTCATATTAAACAAACTTCATCATGGCAATGGGTCAGAAAGCTTCATTGGTTTTGCAGCCACTGCTACAATAGCCATCAATGGGAAAAGGAAACCAAAATATCATAATGGGAAAGAGAGAAGAAATCACATACTCATACATGACATGGATTGAACTTGTAATCACTAATCTATATAGTTACTACTCCACCTGCACTCTTTAGTTGCAATAGAGTAGTTTTTATTTTGTTTTAATAATGCTAGTATTTGAGCTAACTTGTTCGTACTATAGGATATGTCTGGTTTTCATTATAGGCATCGAGTCATTTTTTCAACCAAAACTTAAGAAGATGGAGAAGAAATCACATACTTTCTCTGTTGCAAAAAGAATGTAACCTTCTATTTTAGAAATAACTTGATTTTAAATTTTCAATTTACTCTTAATAAAATGATTTATAACCACACAAATATATCTAAAATTTGTTATAGACTAGAAGTTTCAGAAGTCGTTCTTTCTTCCTAAAACCACGTGGCCATTCAAACAATGGAAGGGCGTAACACTTTTAATCTTTCTTAAAAATACATGATTTTTCGTTGTTTTCATTAATCACTAGACCACTCCAAGCATCCCCTATAGTACCTACCCCTTCCCTATCGGGACACACATATAGCCAATTTTTGGACCCTTATTTAAGGCCTAAATGAAGTTTATAAATTTTTGTAAGTTTAGCCACCGTAAAATAACTCTAGACCTACATGACTAAAGTTGAAATATCCGAATATGAAGTTAAAAACTTAAATAAGTTTGTGAAGTTAGGCTTGCCAAAGCCAAACTTTAAACATTTGAAGCAATCAAACTTCAAAAATTTGACAAGCTAAACTTTATCAGAAGCTATATCCCTCGTACATTCTCAATTATAAAACATGAAGAAACAAATTGCTAGACAAAAAATTGTGGAGAACCTGGAAGGCACTGATTACTTCTTATTGTATATATAACGAAACCTTGAAAAGTCAGTTCAACGTTTCAGACATTTGAGATATATGTTGTACAGTATAATTTATTTACACCGAGTAATATTCCTATTGCAATACATCCGTAAAACTGGATGATAATTACTTTCAGGTGGACCCGACCCCGAGTTCATTTTCGACGCTGTTATATGTTGCGAAGAGGAGGGTGGAAACCATCTACCGGGTGCAATTCCTACTCCCTTTACCCGGTCATAGGCCTACCACCACACCCCGAACTCAATGCCCGATTTAGTTTTTGAAAATTAAGTAAACAAATACATACAGGAAAAATAATGGCTACTGGGAGTCTATTTTTAAAAATAATTCTTGATTAAGCCAGCAACATGCTGTGCAACCCATAATGAGCCAGCATCCGTGCAAGAAAAAGCATGAGTATAATCCCCACCTTCTACTGCTAGAACAGCACCTGGTACCTTGTTGGAGATCTGTAAGAACAAATTGGTTATTAGATCAATTTCAATAAAGTGGTTAGAAAATAAAATTAGTCCTTACCGTTTGCAATAACTAAAACAGAAAGCGGGATTTTTCTTTTGGGAGGGTGCTTCATTGGTACAATGGTGTCGGTGCCTTGAAACAACGATAAAATTGTCTCCACGTGATCTATAGTTCAAGTTTTTGGAATCAACCACCGATGCTTGTTTCAGGTTAAGCTGTCTACATTACACCCCCTCCGAGTGCAGCCCTTCCCGTGCACAAGGTTATCCTTGTTTTGTGTCAAGGCCAATTTGGACTTTGGAGCAATGGTAATCAGAGGCGGATTCAGGATTTAAACTCTATGGGTACAACTTTTTAAAATTCTTAGTTTGAACCCATTGTATTTTAAAAGTTATGGGTTCATGTCTACTACTTATTGCAATTTTAATATTTTTTACACAAATTTATGCTCTGTGTCGAAAGTTAGGGGTTCAATTGAACCCCACCTATCATGCTACATCCGCCACTGATGGTAACACTGTCTCTATGTGATCTATAGGTCACGAGTTCGAGCAGTGAAATCAGCCACCGATGCTTGCGTGAAGTTAGGCTGCCTACATTACACCCCCTCAGGTGTGGTTCTTCTATATAGGATACGTGAATGGGAATGATTCGTGCATTGGGCTGCCGTTTTTTTTGTGTTGAGGCCACTTTGCGTCCACCTTAACTATTTCATCGGTACATACTACTCACTATGTGGACATCTACTTGTGTGATCGTTTTAAGAGAGAAAGACCCTCAATAAGGTTGGACCGTTGTCAAACATGGTCAATCTTAGACCCTTGACGCACGAAGCATTCCGCGTCACATAGTGTTCGAAGAGGGCCGCACCTCAAGGTGGTATGATTTAGGCGGCCTACCTTGACGACGCAAGCACGAGTAGTTGATTCCACGATTCTCATGACCTATCTACACTAATTTTTAAAAACTATTCTTTAGTAGTAGGCATCACTAAAATCATAATCGGAAACACTCTTTCTTCTGGGTGACTTGTAGAGAAGGACAAACACATTTAAGGAAGGCAGTCACAAACATTTATAAAGTGACGCTCATGGAAGCCACATCATAGTACCAATCTGAGAAGTGAGAACGTCAAACAAAGAAGATTAAGCATGCACTAACTAGATACATTTTTTTCGTAACAATAAATGTGTAAACATTAATTTCGAGTTCATAACGTTATGGAGGGATCATTAGATGATAAAAGACAAACAATCAATAGAATGATAACCTAGGCAAACATACTTGCTGTTACATCATGCTCATTTCTCTTACTTTCAAGATGCAGTAAATTCGGCCATATTGTATAATTGAGCTAGAAATCCTAGATTTTATATCTCTTCTAGAAACTCAATAAATTAATTCTTACAGTCTTCAACTAGATATTATAGTTTTTCTCACTAGTCTCTATAAGCTCAAAGGAGCCAGACTCACAGCTAGCACAAAGCATAAAAACTTAAAAAGTTTTAAGAATTCTGGTCAGATCCGTATTTAACATTAATGAGACATCATAGCACAGTAAATCTTTGTAGTTTCACATCGCAAATATAAAAGGGAAAAATCTGCTCAATCAAATAAATTACAAATATTAGTTACCTCTTCATACAAATGTAAGGGACCCCAGTGATCGTCGCTGCCAAACAAAAATGCCATCTGACTTTTCTTTTCCCTCACAAATGACCAATCAGGTTCCTCAGAAAGCTAATCCAGAAGGAAAAAGAACTCATAATTAGGATAGACCGAGAAAAATTCTAAGGAGGAATACAGATATGTAGGAATTTGGGGCGGTTGGGGGAAAATACACTTTTTCTAAGTCATCTTTTAGCTTGAAAATTAATGCTTTTCTATGGGAGTATACTGCCGTAGCCTGTGGTTCAAGCTATTAGTGTGACATGCATGGTACATGCAGCTGTTGTGCAACAAAAATCACATAGTTTTTTCACCTTTTATATGAAAAATAACAGTCTACAACTATTTTTTCTATAAGCACCATCATCTTAACAAGAATATTTTGCATGAAAAATGTTCTGAAACTTATAAACTTATGATTAAGTCGCACTGGATCAGACAACGGAAACCTTTGGAGCAACATAGATAACGTGACAAGGATAAACTTACCTTTTCAAATTCGGTCATTGCCATGTATAGCATGTTCTGAACGGTATGGTACTGAAAAGCATTTTGCAGTTGCCAACAATGATTAGTATTCAAACTAATAATAGATATAGATGGGTGACTTTACAATATCTAATATCACAAAGAACAAAAAATAAATTTCATTTGTCGATGAAAAATGCAGCGAAATCAGAAGACAAAAAGAGGTTAGTAATTTTGTACTTCGTGTTGAACACGTGCCCTCAAGATTACAGCGAGTAGAACTAGGACCAGCCATCTAGGTATATAATTTTACAGCAGCTAGGTAATCTACAAGGAGCATTCACAACCCGTGAAAATAGTGGGCTGAAATATGGAGGACTTTCCAATAACCCGTGGGTTTACACCTGGATCTAGCAAGAGCCTGCACTTGTTTACCCTAGTTATGGACTGTGTTGCTCGGACTCTCTAAAAGTGTTGCTGTACCCGTGTCAGATTCTCCAAAAATGCACTACTTTTGAAGTATCTGACACGTACCAGTCGACATTTTTGAAGAATCTGAACAACATAGGTTATGGATGAGTTAACCAATAGTATGTGTATACTGTTTTGATACAACATTGTGTTAATTGACAAAACTAATAAGAGAGTCAATGAAAAGCTTGAACTACATGAGAGGGCTCTAGAGTATTTGAGGATAACTAGAAGTAAAACACAATATATGATCTGCAAGTTTAGACTTTAGTTAGCATAAGAAGAATGAAATTGGAGTGAGATTCGATGAGATTGTGGTGTTCAAATGCAGACTATTTATATGTTTAGGCTCAGGCTCACAGGAGAATAGCATTATAGATGAAAATAATTAAATTAGAATGGCTAAGATAGAGGACCGGTACGGGAAAATTATAAGATAGGAAGATAGGAGGATACCTACTAAAGTTGTAGACAAGTTCTCTATAGAATAGTTGTGAGACCAAAGTGAACTTGATAATCTAATCCCCAATTATAGCCACAAGCTAAGTTACGTAGAAATGCGGAGATAAAACAATGCACATTATAAAGAAGGTACAAGTAGCACGTATACAACAACATACCCAGTGAAATCCCACAAAGTGAGGTCTGGGGAGGGTAGAGTGTACGCAGACATTACCCCTACCTTGGGAGGTAGAAAGGTAGTTTCCGGTAGACCCTTGGCACAAGAACAAACAATTCAAAGCAGTATAAAAATCCATGGCCAATTAGCACGTATAGAAGAAGATAATAAGATGTACCACGACATTGTTTGGTCATGTCGTTTGTGGACCTCCAATTGCACCGATCCATAAGTGTGACAACATTATGATTGAATGTATTTAAATGGGGCAAAATAGATCCAAAAACGCATGGAGGAAAGTCAACAATTTCTAGGAATCCCTTTGGACTAAACTGGAAAAAAAATACAACGAAAGAGCAAAATTCTTTCTATGTGACACCAACTAGTTCAATGAAGGTTAATCGACATTTGAACACTTACACTAGGTTATAAAATTTGGTTAGAAATTGTATAAGAGTGCAGAATTATATGTGAGATTTAGTGAATTCTAGTTTAAAGAATCTCACATATGTTTCTGCACTCTTGTACAATTTCTAACCAAATTTATAAGATTCCAGTCAAACATCACACCCCTTGGGGTGCGTCCCTACCCCGGACCCTACTAACGCGGGATACTTTGTGCACCGGGCTGCCCTTTTAAAAGAATCCCTAAGTTGTCTTAAAGGAAATTAGCAGGTAGCGGAATGAAATGGGCCCAAATGGATATTAAGGATTCATATAACTAACCAAACTAGTTTGGAGCGGAGGTGTAATTATTCTCGTAAAAATTAGGATTTGTCCATATTTGCCTACACAATGTCATTTTAACTTTGATGGCTTTGAAACGGAAAAAAAGAAAATGATCCTTACCATCAAAATTGACGTGGTTTGACTTTTCATAATTGTTTAGATAAGAGCTTTGACTTGGCATTTCGAGGAAGAATTGACTTACAGATCAACTTGGCAAGCAGAACTCAATACTCATTTATCCAAAAACAAAAATGAGTAACTGGTAGGTCTAATAATTCAGATCTGATTACCACCAATGTTAAAGAGAACCATAAGAAATTGACGCTCACCTTGAGGACATGCGTACAGAGAGCCTCCACTGCAGACGGGCACCAGGAATTTCCCACAGAGTTCTTCACCAGAATCCTGGAGATCCAGGCTGGTAACAGTCCCAGAATTGCTACAATTGAACTAAGGCCCGTACATAAAGTGCGAGATCTACACAAGTAATAACCGAAGAACATCAGTTCGTCACAGTAATTGCATGAGGAAAACAATGCCCGCACAAATCTTACACACAAACAGGAAAATAAATGATAATATACTCAAAAGCAAAAGTACCCCTCGATTTGTTATTGGATATTTTGGAGGTCTAGGATTCGGGTAGAAGGCTAGTAGTAGGTAGGTAGGTGTGGGGAGGGAGGGGTCGAGTTTTCCTCCTCCCCTCTTTTCCTTTTAGTAGTAGTTGTCAGATATCACATTGTTTTATTTCCTTGATGGTTATTACGGTATGTTTCCACATTTATTTTGTATCTTGTTATTTGCTCTCTCCTTTCATATATTTCTGCGATAGGTACTTTTCTTCTGAGCCGAGGGTCTACCGGAAACAACCTCTATCTCACAAAGGTAGAGGTAAGGTCTGCGTACATACTACCCTCCCCAGAACCCACCTTGTGGGACCACACTGGGTTTGTTGTTGTTGTTGTTGTTGTTGGATAGATGCCACAAATTTAGTCCCAAATGAATAAATTAGACACTGTCAAAAGTCTAAATCCACAACTTAAGTTCGAAGAGATTCTTAAAACAAGATAAACAGAAAATAAAACAGAGGAAATAACCAGTTGTAAACAGTCAACAGGATGGACATGCAAACTAGAATAATAGAAGTTACATGTCGAAAAATAAAAACTATAGCAGTGGTTAGTTGGAAATGCTTATCAAGTCATATGATCTGCAAAGAGAATTTGAAATTTCGAATAAAAAGCAATCTGATTGCACATGCTCACTGCCCAAAGTAAGTAATATGATATTAATGGGTTTCTATAACTGTTCCATTGAGAGTTGAATAACAAAGGTCCAGAAGTCTGATGTAAGACGAAAAGCAAAATACTCATTGGTCCCCAAATGGACAGGAAGGAAAGTAAGCGGCTAAAGTACAAAGCTCTCACTTCACATAGAGAACATAAAATGGAAAAGAAAAAAAGAGATTTACGCTGCAATCTTCTTAATAAAAGCTTGTGTTGAAGACTTGGTGTTTACAGCTAGAAATGGATACAAGTAAATGCAGTATGTCACCTAGAAAACAAAACAGAAGTATCAGAATGAGAATCGCGGATTTTGGGGGGAAAATGCATAATAGTGAAAAAGATTATACATAAAATATAAAGAAGACATACTCATCACCTTTCCTTGAAGTCTCTTAAAAATGTCCAGAGTTATGTATGAGCCAATAGAATGACCAATCTAAGAACGGAAATCAAAATCAGCCAATGGCGTAGATCTTCCAACACATGAAACATCTAATACATCCAGAAAATGAAAATCCATGTACTCTGATGTCAACTTTCCATTTCTTCTTATAGCTTTTTGTGGGTTATGAATTGATGGTTCAGAGAGAGAATCCAAATAACATGCATATAAGAGTAACTTGAGTATATATTAATGCAACTTCCAAACTTACCAGTACTATAGGAACTTCAGCATCCTGAAGCTCATGCTCTATGAAGTTCATCTGGAAAAGAAGATTTGAAACAAAATTAAGTCAAGAATGCAGACTAATATAACCAGTGTTCTGAAAGGCGTTTTTGGGCGAGTCCCGGGGTGCAAAACGCGCCTCAAGAAGAAGACTCACGCCTACTGAAACTTAAAAAAGATTAGAGACAATATTGAACATTCACATTGTTTTTTCTACATCGCTCTTTGTAAATATCCAAATTCTTACCCCACCAGAGAAAAGAGACCAAACTTGTAACATCAAGACTGATTGGCGATCCTGAACCTGAAGAAATCATCCTCAGACCAGTTCTAGCGACTTTGATACGACCATCTTGCTTTACCATTTTGTTTTTCTGTCAGATTAGTTTTTGGATTTTCATGTTTTTGTGCGCTTCCGCTATTGGCATGTTATTCACCTTCTATTTGTCACCTTTTTCTAGTTGAAGAACGCAAGACAGCTTTCACTACAGGTTCAGATTTTTAAAAACCATGTGGAATGCGACTTTGGAAGAAATACGAGTTGTTGCATCCGGAAGTGGTAATATGGGTAGTTAACTGGAATTTTCTCCAGCAATGGGCAATTCCAAAGACTAAAAATCCGATCCAAATCAAAGCAAGCTACTTTGAATTCCAAATAGAAAAAAGAGGAAGGGAAAGAAGTTTGTAATAGGTAGATTCTTCTTCTCAAGTGGTATCCCGTTTAATGTTGCAAATGACCCATAGTATTTGCCAATATTTGACGCAATTACAAATGAAGAGCCAGCTTTCGTGGCTAATGCATGAGTTGAGAACTTGGATACTGAAAGATGAGGTTACAGACGTTGACAAGAGGTGAGATGAACATAAATAACCATGTTTATTGAACTCTTTGTGCAGCAGTACTGATCTCTTGTTAGAACACACAGGGAAGTTGAAAAGTCATCAAATCACACTTCAAAAGCAAAAAAAGGGTGATATTTATTTAGGACATACTTGGGTGTCAAATTTGATTAGAGCATTTACAAATAATCATGAACTTATTCGTCCTGCTATCACTCACTTTTCTACAACATATCTCACTCTCAAAAGCAAGATCAAGCCCTTAGATATATGATTTCTTCTGAAGATTGGAATAAATCTGCTTGGGCTAAGAAACATGGTGAAAATAAGTCATTTTGATCAAAACTTTTGGCCACATATTGCATAAAGAATATAACTCCTTTAGTGAGTGTCTTAAGGGAAGTAGACTTAGAGGAAAGTCATGCATGGAATATATATACATGTGTGTGCATATATGTTTGTGATATATATATATATATGTATATATATGTGTGTGTATGTGTGTGTATGTTTCTATTTCAAAATTGTTAGAGAACTTTTCAAATACATAAAGTGGACAATGGAGTTGGCCAATCCATCTATCAGCAATTCTTTTCCAAATAGGACCATAAAGCTGACTTTTCCTTAGCCATATTCATCAAGTCATATATATATACCATACATGGTTTTTCCTCCAAGCCTACTTCCCTTAAGACACTCGCTATAATACTCTTTTCTGATCAGAATCTCATTTTTGATAGTACGGGAAATTAGCCCAAAAACTGGATAGGGGTCAAGATGATGCCGGGCGCATCGACTGATTGAGTGCCCCACAAACTGCGTGAAATGATAACTATTACACAGCTTACTAAATCTGCCTGGGGTATGGAAACCTATTATTCGTCGGTGGTCCAGTGCACCCTAACTATACAAAGCCACCGCCCCCTCTCCTCAACTCACTTAAATTGGTTAATTAAGAAGGAAATTTTACAAACTTATGACTCTCGGTTTCACCCCCTTATATTTCTTAGTCCAAGCAGATATAACCATAGACCTAAAGGGTTGTTTTTGCTTTTGAAGACTTTGAATAGTGAGATATGTTGTAGTAATGTGAGTGATAGCAAGATAAAAAGGGTCATGCTTATTTATAAATGATCTCATCAAATCTAACACACATGTACACAGATAAATGTCACCACTTCTTTTGATTATGTGTGGTTTGATGAATTTTTAACTTTCCTATATGTTCGAACAGGAGATCAATACAATGTGTTCCCAGAAACGGAAATGTATTTACTCCTTTCTCATTAGAAAAAAGAGATCAATACAATGTGCTACACAACTAATCTAATAAACATGAGACTGAATTTCTATTATTCTCTTTCTGCCATTCACAAAATTAGAACCATCATCAGTAATTTATCTGAACGACATTTTCTTAACTTCATATACATGTGTGGGTGCTGAAATGCTAGCAGTAATATACGGATTAAATAGTTTTAGACTTCATATCCTAAAAAACCAGAAATATTAGTAAGGACAGACTGTGAAGCAATAGTAAAATTAAATAAAAAAATAAATGAGAAAAACAATAGTAGAAGAAGATGGCTGAATTTTGTAGACACCATATCAATATATAGTATTTGAACATATTAAAGGAAAGGATAATAATCTAGCTGAACAATTAAGTAGACTAATTTTAAGCAATAAATAATTTTGTTATTTATCTACAGACTCCAGCTAGAGACAATCTTAGACAAAAATGGCTTCAGACAAAGTAAGCAGACGTCTTCCGCAGACATTTACAGTGAGACAATGTTACGTAATGTACACTTTAAACCTCAGACTTATTCTCATGATACACTACGAAAGAATTTTTTTCGGAAAAAAAACAATTTAATCTGTTTTCCAACTTCAAATATTACTTTTAAAGACATACCTGGCAGTATTTTAGACAGACCCCAAAGGTGTCTTATAGACAATCTTTGAATTTCTTATAATAAAAATCCGAGAGATGTTAAATATTTTATAGCATGTTTAAATTCATTATGTCAGTATTTTACAGACAAAAATAAAAACAACCTTTTTAAGTGTTATGTAGTAATACATGGAAGAATTAATGGAGTTTTTTCAAACTTGGTCGGAAGTGTCAAGCTCTGTTCATGGTCTATTTAGACTATGCAAGAAAATTTCTCGGTCCAAACTCTCTGCTTTAAAATAGAACCCAAACCAAATACCCCAATACAACATCCAAAAAGACACAGACAAAATTATCTTTTTCGATCATTGCTCCTCTATGGAAAATGGTTTCAAAAGGCTTAATGAAATGAATGGGATGCTACAGAAAGAAAATATGAAACTACAAGACAAGATAAAGGCCCTTGAAAGCTGAATACGGGCCTTGAAATATGAATTAGCACAGACGCATCTTGAGAAAAAATAGTTTCCTAGGAGTTCTCCATAACAACAACATACCCAGTGTAATCCCACACAGTGGGGTCGGGGAGGGTAAGATGTACGCAGATCTTACCTCTAATTTTGTGGAATAGAGAGGTTGTTTCCGATAGACCCTCGGCTCAAAAAGAACGTAGTCAATGCATCTCAGAGTTCTCCACCTCCACAAAAAATAGATGAGACGGGTGTGCATTCCCCAATGAATGCAGAAAAATCTTTTGTATCGGATAATGATATAGCTAGTCCGGTTTAAACGGTAGCCGGTAAAGACTTATCAAATCTGTGAATGGTTGACACTTTGCCAAAAAGTGTAGCTGAATTATCAGCACCAGAAACTCCACAAACACAAGGAAAACGATTACCTAGGACCTTCACTCAAGAAGAAACATCTAAGAAAAGGATTTGTGTTAAAAAAGAAAAAAAAAGAAGAAAATAGAAAAGATAGTCCTAACTACTCTAGAAAAAATTCTGCAAGAAAAAGAGAAGCATGTGATTACTGAAGATCCCAAACCATCTCAAGAAAATAAATTAAAAAGTCATAAATTGGAGACATCACCAGTACACAGTTCAGAAGAAGAAGAAGGTGATAGATTGTTCAACGATGCACAAGACCTAGACGATGATAGCTCAGGAATGAGTTTTGACCCGGTCGCTCTACATAATCTAGACACATGAGTAGTAGTTGAAGACAACAATAGTAAAACAAACACGGTGATGGCACACAGGCACATGACAAGACAAGACATGTTTGAAAAAATAAAATGAGGCACAATCACGATGTCTTCCTTGGAAAAGAAGACCCCATGTGACGATACAAGACAACTGACGGTACAAAACAAATATTTGGAAGACATCAATGTAAAGGATAAAGACTATCCTATATTCAAAAAAGACTACATTGGAAAATGTTGATAGGAAATTGTAGTATTGGAAAATGTTGATAGGAAGTTATAATATTTTAAAAATATAAGACATAGAAAGTTGTAGTAGTCGTAGTATTTTGAAAATACAAGACATTGGAAAATGTATTCCTTCGGGATAAGAAGACTTTTGTCAAAGAGGAAAACTTGAGGTGAAATCTGTATTTGAAATCCGAAGAAGTCCTATAAATTCCACAGACTCACAACAAGAGAAGACACACTCAGAGAAAAAAGGAAGAACACTGCAAGCAAAAAAATCTTTCCATTTCCTACTTTGCCTTGGAACAAATAAATCCATGTGTTGTAAAAATCTTGTTCATTTCCTGCTCTACTCCGTAAAATAAATAAACTTGTATCTCCAGTGTGCTAAGTACTTTACTTTTCAGTAGCTAATCTTTCGGGTCCTCCGAAAGGAAAACCTCTCTCTTGTAATCATGTAAGTTTGTTGTTTTTAATTTATAGACTATGTTCCTATTATTTACCCCGTTATTATCTTTATTATGTTTAAATTTCAATGCATGTTAATACTAATATAGTTAAACTTTAAATCACTCTAAGTATATGGTTAGCTTTCCCATTTCTTAACAACTACGATGGATTAACATGTAAATTCCTAGAAGATACCGATTAAGTTAAACCCAATTCATTGCCTAGAAGGCGTTATAATGGGTAATCAGTTTAACTGATGGTCAGGGTGTGGTTAAAGAAGAAAGTGTTAAGAAAAGATTAACATCGCTAATCTTTAACAGATTGGAAAGAAGATATGAGCAGAGTGAATAAAAAATAAAAAATAAAAAAAATGAAAATAACAATATGTATATATATATATATATCGCTATTTTTCAGGGGTAAAAAATAGATAATAGTCTTATGATAAAAACACTAAATGATATGATTACAGAGAGAGAGTACGGAGTAGGATTTTACACTAGATTTTACAACATAATTTTAAATCGATAAACATTTATTGAAACAACACTCCCTTTTTGATATTTTCAAAATACTACGACTACTACAGCTTTCTATGTCTTATATTTTTACATTATTATAACTTCCTATCAACATTCTCCAATACTACAACTTCCTATGTCTTATATTTTTAAAATACTATAACTTCCTATCAACATTTTCCAATACTACAATTTCCTATGAACATTTTCCAATGTTCGTCCTTTTGAATTTCTTACGTAGTCTTTTTTTGAAGATAGGGTAGTCTTTATCCTTTACATTGATATCTTCCAAATATTTGTTTTGTACCGTCAGTTGTCTTGTATCGTCACATGGGGTCTTCTTTTCCAAGGAAGACACCGTGATTGTGCCTCATTTTATTTTTTCAAACATGTCTTGTCTTGTCATGTGCCTGTGTGTCATCACCATGTTTGTTTTACTATTGTTGTCTTCAACTACTACTCATGTGTCTAGATTATGTAGAGCGACTGGGTCAAAACTCATTCCTGAGCCATCATCGTCTAGGTCTTGTGCATCGTTGAACAGTCTATCACTTCTTCTTCTTCTGAACTGTGTACTGGTGATGTCTCCAATTTAGGACTTTTTAATTTATTTTCTTGAGATGGTCTGGAATCTTCAGTAATCACATGCTTCTCTTTTTCTTGCAGAATTTTTTCTAGAGTAGTTAGGACTATCTTTTCTAATTTTTTTTTCTTTTTTAACACTAAACTCCTTTTCTTAGATGTTTCTTCTTGAGTGAAGATCCTAGGTAATTGTCTTCCTTGTGTCTGTGGAGTTTGTGGAGTTTCTGGTGCTGATAATTCAGCTACACTTTTTGGCAAAGTGTTAGCCATTAACGAATTTGATAAGTCTTTACCGGCTAACGTTTAAACTGGACTACCTGTATTACTATCCGATACAGTGGATTTTTCTGCATTCATTGGGGAATGCACACCCGTCTGATCCATTTTTTTTGGAGATGGAGGACTCTGAGGAATATATATATATATATATATATATATGTTTCTGTTCAAATGTAGTGCAAGCATTTAACCACTTTTAAAGAAACAAACGCATCAGTAGATTTTAAAAATGAAAGACGTTAACAAGGAAGTTGGAAAAACGTCTACTTGTTTTCATCTGTCAAACTAGCAGCCATAACTGAACAATCATATTGCTTCCAAAAATTTCTTTTATGATCATCTAACATCTCACTAATGTTTGTAACCCCATCTTCCAATACCCAAGTTACTCATGTATTGAGGGAGGCACAAAACTCAGCTCATAATTTGCAACTCCATCAAACATTGACAAGTAATATAGGTCATTTGCAATATTAATTGGGATAACACTTTAGAAGAAGAACAAATGAATTCACTGACAAACTTCTTTCCTTTCTTCGTTTTCTCCCCATTTGGAGTTCACAGTAATTTGACTTACTTGAGCACTAACAAGTTATCTATAGCCTTTGGATGTAGATTGTCTATAGTTGGAAAGAGCTAGACTCACTACCCATATTACCCCCTCCGGATGCAACTTCTCATTTTCCTTAGAATGTAGCATTTCGCATGTTTTTTACGTTCTGAACACGTAGTAATACTTTCTGGCATTTTTCAACTACTTCATCTGGAACCTTAGGACAAGCTTTATCCTTTTATGGTAGCCTGCTAAAGGTTGCGTCAATCTATCGATTGTGTCACTACATTGTTGTTCAGTAGGCATGAGCAACGCCAGGGCGTGTGCCTCACTATCTAGGGCGTGTGCCCAACAGAACCTATGCTCCCCAAAAACGTCTTTCAAAGCACTGGTTACTACAACTCTACAATAAAATATATGTTCACAGAAGACTTAAATTTAATTAATTGGAAACTAGAAGCATTGCCACTCCATTAGATTATGCATTACAAAGCAGAGGATATAAAGTTTTAAGACAAAACATATGATGGATAAATATCTACACTGAAACATGAATCTTGGTCTATAATATTAGGGATATTTTAATTATTATATTAATTATTAAAATGTAACATTGAATACTGATGGACTTATGCCCCGTGGATTACGCCTCGCGACCTCGCCTCATAAAACATCAATACAGACATTGAACTACCATATTCAGAAGAAAAAAGGAATATTCTGGGAATATCTGAGAAAGAATAGATTAAGCTAATCCAATAATTAGTAGGAGTAGCTCTTGACAACATCCTTCAACCACAAGCTTAATGGTAGTTTCAACTTTCCATTGACATAGGTATAGCAGTACAACAACAACATACCCAGTGTATTCCCACGGAGTGGGGTCGGGGAAGGGTAGGATGTACGCAAACTTTACATCTACCTTTGTGGGGCAAAGAGATTGTTTCCAAAAGACCCTCGGCTCAAAAAGAATATAGTCAATGCAAGATTGCATGAAAAATTAATCAATAAAAATATGACAAGCAAAATATCCACATATAGAATAAATGGGGTAATACACACATAGGAATAATGCTCTATGTGATAATAAATACTACTACTTAAGGAAAGGAGAAGAGGAGATGGAGAGACTAGCCCCCCGCCTCTCTCACATATCGCGAAAAAACTCAACTACCTACTAACCTTCTACCCTAATCCTCAACCTTCAAATCTTCCTATCTACGGTCATGTCTTCATCCGTATGGACTTCCCAAAAAATGATTTGTTGCCTATTCGTGCTGATGAGATCAGACATTGTAAGCGTAGCTACGCCCCCCACTATATGATGACGGTCAAAAAGGGGGATTGATTGTGGAACCGAGCATAGAGAACCGGGGGCGGCCAGGAAGATAGGCTAGGCGGAGTAGTCGCTCTGGAGCAGGTTCTTCGACTGGATCAATGCATGTATGAACCCTAAAAAAATCGTGTCATGTCCTGTCTAATCACCTCCCCCAGTTCTTCTTTGATCTATCCCTACCTCTCCTAACTCCTGCAACCGCCAATCTCTCATACCTCCTCTTCACATGCCCAAACCATCTCAGTCGCTCCTCCCACATCTTATCTGCCACGGAGGTCATTCCAACCTTGTCTAGAATAACTTCATTTCTAATCATATCTCTCCTAATATGACCACACATCCATCTGAGCATTCTCATCTTCGCCACCTGCATCTTCTGAACGTGAGCGTGAGCGTTCTTGACTGGCCAACATTCTGTCCATACAACAATGCCGGTCTAACCACCACTCTATAGAACTTACCTTTCAGCCTAGGCGATACTTTATTATCGCAAAGCACCCTGGAGGCAAGCCTCTATTTCATCCACCCTGCCCCTTGTATTATGGACCCAAGGTACTTGAAGCTTTCTCTTTTAGGTATAGCTTGTGCGTTGATCTTCAATTCCACATCTGTCTCATGCGTCACATCACTGAACTTGCACTCCATGTACTCTGTCTTAGTCTGCTTAACCTGAAACCTTTAGATTCTAAGGTCGTTCTCCAAACTTTCAGCCTCTCGTTAACTCCACTACGCGTCTCATCAATAAATACTATGTCGTCTGCATAAAACATACACCACAACACCTCATTTTGAATATGTCGCGTCAATTCGTCTATCACTAAGGCAAATAGAAATAGGCTAAGGGATGATCCCTGGTGCAACCCCATCACGACTGGAAAGTGCTTTGAGTCACCTCCCACTGTCGGGTCTTGACACCCTCGTACATGTCCTTAATTGCCCTAATGTAAGCAACATGCACACTCCTAGACTCCAAACATCTCCAAAGGACCTCCCGAGGGACTCTATCATATGCCTTCTCCCGGTCAATGAACACCATATGTAAGCTAATGATATGCTTTTCATCATCCCACCCGTCACACCCCCTCTCCCCTCCCCAAAAAGAAAGGATTTCTTTAAGAAGAAAAAAAACTAAAATGAGGTAAGAAAATTACCTTGTGATCTGTTTGTTCTTGCAGTGAGAACAGCCTTCCATGCTCCCAATTCTAGCAATTGGAACAAATCATGCAACTATGTTAGTGATGCAGTTGACGGGTCATTAGTGCCAGCTGAAAGTGTAAAACAAGATATTAACATACACCAAGAAATATTCATCTTTTAAGACTATTGAGTCTATACATATCTTCAAAAGGTCAATCAAAGACAGGATATCATCCAACTATCTTCACATGAGACGCAAACTCTGAACTAAATTTTCAAGAGTTACAAGGAGAAAAGATAACAGAATGGAAGAACAAATGCCAGAGGACCTTACGGCAACTCAAAACTGAGACTCCATTTTATGGATAGATGAACAGTTATTGCACACGTATCTGAAAGACACGAGAGTGTATATATACATGATAGATATAGCAGGAGCTTAGTGCACCAGGCTTCCCTTTTAGACATGTCTCATAGGTCTCCAGTGTTTTAGTTCTGCAGTTAATATTCTTTGCATGAAGGTTCGAAGTATACTGCGGCATCTAGTGGTGAATATTCTTAGCATTTGTGTACAGAACAAATCTGGTTTAGCTTCAAAAGCACTGTCCACAAAGAAGCAGAATTGACGACTTATACGCATTATTTAGGGCACTTCAGATTTTGTAACTGTTCCTACTCTTTCTTCTCCTGCAAAAGAAATTGTCTTTTGTGAAATACTTGGCAAAGACTAGGGATCTCGACCTTTTTGTACTATGAAGTTTTAGCGCAACAAGCAGGAATGACGCTTAAGATTAAACAGAAGGGATTTAAGGAAGATAGTTATATTTGGATTTGAGAAATGTAAACTTTGAGACGAGTTAAGTGATGCAAAAATATATTTAACCAAGATTCTTTTCATAATTTACCATCTGAAAGGGTCGAAACTCAATTTTTATAACCTTACAGGTCGACTATCTGCACATGCTCCTACTAAATCCCCCTGCTAACCCGCAAATGCACTAAAAAGGGCAGCCCGGTGCATCAAGCTCCCGCTATACGCGGGGTCCAAAGAAGGGCCAGACCACAAGGGTCTATTGTACGCAGCCTTACCTTGCATTTCTGCAAGAGGCTGTTTCCACGGCTTGAACCCATGACCTTGGTCACATGAACCAGCAAATGCACTATGATTAAAAAAAAAAACCAAATTTTCAGAAACCAGTAGGTGGTGAATGTAGGTAAGACTCATTCCTGGTATGTATCTGATTAAGGGTGTACGGAACTATACGGTAAAGGTAGGGGCAACTTTTTGCTAATCTGTAAAGAATTTTGACGAATCCAAGTGAAGCTCCCACACCCATATTGCACCTGTAACTATAAATAAGGTATTGATTTACCTTAAAGGTCCATGTGGGAAAATGGTGGCAATTGGCAAAACAGAGTAGGTGTGCTAAAAGTGATTATATGTCCTGTAACTTTATCAAAGAAGCTGTATAGCTAAATGCCGATGAATTTGTTTCCGACATTCACATTTCTAGGAGAATATTCGCTTCATAGGCAAGAAGACCGAATTCCTAGTATTCAAATTGATGTTGGGCCTTACCTTTTCTGTTTGGGCAATATGTGAGATTGCTGAAAGAAACAAAAGAAAAAGGAAGCAATCAGTACAACCAACAACAACATACCCAGTGTGATCCCACAAGTGGGGTCTGGGGAGGGTGGGGTGTACGCGGACCTTACCCCTACCTTTGTGGGGTAGAGAGGTTGTTTCCAATAAACCCTCGGCTCAAGAAAAACATTTTTCAAAATAGGTTTGAAAAGTACAAGAGTAAAACAAGCTATGATGGAAATATCAAATAAAAGAAAAGTATTGATAGCAAAAATAGTGAAGATAACCAACGTCAACGAAACAACAGTAGTGATAAAATTGAAGAATAGAATAATGGTAGAAGAATACTACTGGAAGCATGCTCGTCTAGAACCATGCTAAACTAGAAGCATGCTCTCCCACACACAAAAAAAAGAAATAGCTCGACTACCTACTAACCTTCTACCCTAATCCGAAGCAATCAGTACAAAAGTTCAGATTTTAAAACCACAAATGATTATTTCTAGCTGATTCATGAATCTCACTATTCAAGTTGTTATAGTCCAATAGAGGTGAAACAGTATCGTGCCTGTCACGGATGCAATTCCACCCAGCAGATCATAGAGTGATTCCAGAAAATCAACATAAAATGTGACAACACCTGCAGCAGTATCAACATAGTTTAGTTGCATCATGCCTTCACTAACACCTACAAAAACATAGATTCACTGGCTTACAAAACTCTAACAACCTGGATTTCCAGGAATAAATAAGAGATGAAACTTCGGGTCCTTGGCATGAATTTCCAGCAGATCCGTCTTATAACTGACCCAGCATATTACATGCACAAGATGAGACACTAATTGTTTCACATGCAAATAAATGTACAAAACCTTCAATAACAAACACTAAAAAACATGACTTGATCTTCAGTTCAGTTGCTCATTTCTCATAAGTCAAAGTGATTAGATAGTAAGTAAAATACCAATCAGCTCGGTATCATAGTAACCCATGGAGTATCAAATATGCTATTCCAACCATCCTACTCACTAAATTCATTTTCCATAGGCAGTGCTGAACCAGGATTTTCACTTAGGGGACCAAAATATAAAGAAGTAACCACAAGAATTCAAGGGGATTCAACATATAATACATATTCACTAAAAAAATACCTATCTACACTGTAATTTTCCAGACTAGGTGGCTCCGCCTCTGTTAATAGGCATGATACATGAAGCTCTCCTACTCCTTGAACGCGAAAAGAAGATATATATTATATAAACTGCATTAAAACTACTACAAAACCAGAGCTTTTGAAATCGAAAGTATTTTCAAAATGCTTCAAGAAATCCTAGCGAAAAGAAAAATAAACTTTTTACTCTCCAACTACTACATATAAAATAAGATAGACAGGTCATAAAGGATGATAAATTTCTACACGAAAAGAATAAATTTAATATAAATTCACTATACAGAATGATGAATGTGTTTCATACTTCAACTCCAATAATTGGGCCCAAATTAGCAATGTCTACTAATATCTACTACTATCTCAATCACATTCATTGGCGGAGCTGGAAATTACATTGTATATATAAGCTCAAAGCTTTTTATTACTCCCTATGTCCCAATTTATGTGATACATTTTCCTTTTTAGTCCGTCCCAAAAAGAATGATACATTTCCTTATTTTGCAACAATTTAACTTTTACCTTTACCTTTTACGCTTAACGAGATGATCTATAACCATATAAATATATATGGCTTGTTTTAGACCACAAGATTCAAAAGTCCCCTTTATTTCTTAAACTTAGTGCCGAGTCAAACTATATCACATAAATTGGGACGGAGGAAGTATTATATATATAGTAGATGCTCAATCCTCTTTACTTTTTTGTATGTTTACTTCTTTATACAATTTCCTTAGTGAAAATCCTGGCTTCGCCACCGATCACATTGGTGTTTATCCATTATAACGATAACGCAAAACACATAATCGAAATCCCTTATCTGCATTGAACTAGTAAAAATGAAACAATTAAAGAATCACAATTAAATTAGAGAGCAAAATTACCCTGAAACATTACAAAGCCGAAAACTCGCACGCTGTCTTTTATTAATTAGACTCAGATTTTCGTGACCCATTTGTGAATTTCTGCACTTTGATGAAATTCTTCTCCTGAAAATTAAAAAAAAAAACAGAAGAAAAAAAAAGGTCATTTATATGTCAAATATATATCAGGAAGAGTAAAATAATGACGAATTCGATGTTTATTTACAATGTTTACATATAAAATCCATTAAAACTGTGAAATTATTTGGAATTTGAAAAAAAATAGTGTAGAACCTGGAGAAGATGGAGAGAGTTCGAGTAATGGGAGCAACAAGCATTGATTATATCGAATCGAAGTTGCTTATATAAGCCTAAAAAAAGATGCGTAGTAAAGAATTTGTTGGAGTCTGGTATTAGCTGGTCTTTATTCGGTGAGAATTTGTTTCCAAGTGTTTAAATTTTGTTATTTGGTGTACCGTTTTGTCTTACAAACATTTTACATTTTTTTTAATTATTGTTTACTCGGTATTCGGCACTCCCATTGAAATCCATAAAATTTAGATTCCCTTGAAGTTTCATGTAGAATAGTAAAGTATTTTCTAATAAAGGTTCCATATCCATGAGGGCTCGATGCATTTTAATTAGAATGTAGAGTAGAAAGTGAATGGGTTGGGTCGACCCATGACACTTAAATGACACCTTACCTAGTCGCAGCGCGAGGTCCATCGCGAGTACATTGAACGCGATGACCTTCGCGTTGGGATGCTTATCACGATGAGGTTGCAGCGCGATGCCTGTCGCGTTATGTTCTGGTGTTTTGGGGCTCACGACCTCTACTTCCATTCCTTAGTTTTATCAACTTTTATTTCGCTCCAATTTTGTATGTTTTCGCTCCTACTTCCCTATGTCTTTATTACAGTAATGTACGTGTACAACATACCCTCAACTCAACACAGTCCGTTAGCATGAACGAAAAAAAACTATTAAATAAGGTGATTCCATATATATGAGGGCTCGATGCATTTTAATTAGTGGCATATATAATTTAAGTTATGTGGGATTTCGACAAGTGTCCGTTGTGAATAGGGATGGCAGGTGGGTATAATTTTGCGGATTCCGCACCGCCCCCGCCCCAGTTAGGGCGGATATGGGTATAACTTTGGCGGGTAGTAGGTGGGTATGGGTATTGAAAATGTACCCGTTACGGGTAGGCGGGTAGGTGGTGGATTTGCAGTCATACCCGCCCCACATCTAACCGACTACCCGCCCCGCATCCAACCGCCTACCCGCCCCACATCTAACCGACTACCCGCCCCGCATCCAACCGCCTACCCGCCCGCCTTATACCCGCCCCAAGCCCAAAATATTAGCAGCCCATAAGTCACGACAAGTCTCTCATTCTCCAACAAAACTCAAAACTATATGCCTCTTCAGTCCTTCACGCCTCCCTCTCTCTCGTTCCCCTTCACGACGTCTCTCCTCCCTCTCTCATTCTCGACGTCTCTGTCTTTTTCTTTAAAGGAAAAATCACAAACTTTTTTCATGAACCACCTCGACGTCTCTGCCTTTTTCTTTAAAGGAGATGTTGATCGGGAAATATTGTTGTCTTTGCTTTGTGTTTTGGGGTTGTCTTAGTAAGGTTAATTTTTGTACATTTGTTATGTTTTACCTATTGGGTTTGTAGAGTTCAATTGAAAAAGTTAAAAAACTTTAGCTTATATAGCTGAAATAATATCTAGGTTTTGTCTACATTTGTAATATATAGCTATTTGGGTGGATAATTTTTGGGTTTTCTTGGAAATTTTGTTTTCTTGATTCTTTGTTGTAAGGGGAAGAAGTGAAAAAAATGGAGAATTCTGATGGTGAAAAAATCCAGAATTCTCATCCCTCTCTCCCAAAGAAAATGAGACCGTGACGGTATTGATTCTTGACTCAAATTTTTGGGATAATTTTTGGAATTTGAATTTTTGGGATCATGTTGATCAATAATTGATCACAAATGAATGGATTACAAAATATGGCAGGCGGGTATTGGCGGGTGACGGATATCCACTTGGGTGGTGGAGCGGATGTGGATTTAGCAATATACCCACCTAGGTGGGTATGGATGTTGAAAATTGTACCCGCCACGGGTGGCGGGTATAAAATTTTCTGGCGGGTACGGGTGCGGGGGAGGGGGTACTCGCACCCGCTCCGCCCAATTGCCATCCCTAGTTGTGAATTCCAATTTTATTTCATAATTTGCTCCCTAATTTGGTAAGAAAATTCCTTTGACATACCATATTTCACGAACTTTTCACACAACAATTTGGCAAAATACATAGATGGCACCATGTACTAAATATGAAATGTCGACCTCACACTCCAACTAATCAGGCGACTTATTATTCACTACACATTTAAACAGTGAATTTACTTACCCCTAATACGCATATAATCAGTTGTACAAGGGGATTTGTTATACATTCACCACCACGTCAGCGTCATGTCAGAAATCTTCTAAATTTTAATTCTTAATAAATAAAATAATAATAAATACAACAACAACATATCCAGTGAAATCACACAACGTGGGTTTGGAGAGGGTAGAATGTGTTGGAAATTTACTAATGTGGAATTAAGTTTATCCCATTATTTATGACTCGAACAATTGGGCCCTGCACGTCGGAAATATCGTTTCCACACACGTGCAATCTTAGTGCCAAGTATCATAAATTTTGTTAATGAAAGAGATATTGGTACGTAAGTGAAATGTTTTGAGACATAGAATGATGGATGGTTATTGGATAAATAACAAGTGTTCCACGTTGGTAAACGAATGAAGGATTGTGCGAAGTGTAAGATAGTACGGGTCGAACCGCGGAGCCAAGAAGGGCCGCGGCGCCGACCGGACTGGGCCGCGGCGTCGGAGCGCCGCAGCGCTTGGTCGGCAGTGAGGCTTTTGGCTAATTAGAGCTGCGGCGCTAATGCTTCAGAGCCGCGGGGCTTCCCAGGCAGTGACTGTTCGTCGGAATCCCAAAGGTTTGGCTGTTGAGGTGGTTTCAATGGCATTGAATCCACCCAATAATGGTCATTACTTGGACCATTATGTTGTTGCATTACTTGGGGGTTAAGTGTCATCCATTACATGGCAATTGAATGACATTATGGGGCATTTGAAAGGCTATCTTGCACACTTATAAATTGAGGCCTTTGGCTCAGTTCTATAGAAGAACAAAACATAAATACATACAAGTATACAACACCACAAAGAGATCAGTTTTCCTGATTAGCAATCCTTCTCTTAGCAATCTTCATTGTTCGTGTTCTTCGCTGGGATCATTTGTGTAGGCTTTGCACATTTGATAGTTTGTTGTTTCATCTTTGGAGACTATTGTCCACACTTTCGTAAAGCCTATATACGGGGGCAATCTTGTCTTAAAGATAGAGAATCATCTCTTGACTCAGCTGGTGGTGTTGTGATTATCTAATTGGTTGCTAAGTGTTTCAGGTATGAACTAGAATCTCAAAGGACTCTAATAGTTCGGATTCTCAGCGGATCTACAAGCCACAAGTGTAGCAGTTCATGTTCTTGTATTTCTGAATACAAGATCCATATTTGAAGTTCCAATTCAAGATCAGGATATTGACAACTTGTTGTTGTAATATTTGTTATTTATCCTTTCGATCACTGTAATAGTTGTTTACTATTTCCGTGTGTGTTTTACATATCCAATAATTTTAAGACAAGATTGTATTAGTGCTCGAAAGATGTGTGCCAGCAGATATGGTCTCAAATCTGGTTGTGGTTTTCTTCTTAAAAATAGTTTTGTTAACAGTTCAAACACTGTCTCTGTCAACAACTGTACTTTCAAATTTGGTCCTAGTTTTAGTTCTCTCTTTGACGACAGTTACAAATCAGTTTCCGTCAAAGGTGGGATCTCTAGATCTGATGTTGAGCTTCAAGATACTGCTGATAGTCATGCTAGTACGACTAAAGATCAAGGATGAGTTGGTGTCACTGCTCCCGATGGTGCTGGAAACAAGCGCCCACGAGAGGCTGAGGATGTCAACTGGGACAAGAGGAGAAGACTGAAGATGATGTTCTATCATGTAGCAAAAGGCCTATATCTTTCCCAGACAAAGGATCTGAATTATGGTAAGGAGGACATGGACACTCAGTCTAACTGAAGTGGGCCAGAATCCAAAAGGTATAAGTTAATAATCCTTCCTTATCTATAATGTGTTTAGTTAATATCTGAATAAAAGTGTGTAAAGCAAGACTGGGAATATGAAAGTGTTTTCATTAAAAACTTATATTCCCTACACTCTAAAATCATATATTGAATTTCCTTCCTTCCCGATTAAAGGTTGGACTATTGTAAACAAAACTTAAAAGATCCGTTCTTTTGAGTGTAATTATTAAAAGTGTGTAAAGTATGTTCGCACATACGAAGGAGAGAGATTCACTAACTGTGTAAAAACTGTTACCACTCTTAAGTAAGCGCCATGGATTTCCATGGGCACCAATCACAAGGGAAAAAGACTAAGAGATAATGGCTTTTCTTAAGTCGTTGAACCTGTCACACTATTTGACATAAGATCCTTCACTTGATAGGATGATATTGGACACTCAGTCGTACAAAGCCTACGAGCGACTGGAGTGGGCCAGAATTGATTTGATAGGATGATATTGGACACTCAGTCGTACAAAGCCTACATGCGATTGGAGTGAGCCAGAATTCAGTTGATAGGATGATATTGGACACTCAGTCGCACAAATCCTACGGGCGACTGGAGTGGGCCAGAATTTCCAGGTCTTAAATGATCTGAAGGCCAGAAGAAAGACAAAAAAATAATGGACATCTAGTGAGGTGGGCCAGAGTTTCCAGGTCTTAAATGATCTGAAGGCCAAAATAAAGGCAGAAAAGAAATTGGACACTCAGTTTGCCAAAGCTACTGGAGTGGGCCAGAGATGCTAGAATGTCGAGTGACATAGATGCCCAAGAAATCACTCAGGGGGCCCAAATCCTTCATAGCAAACTTAGAGAAAATGAGAGACATAATGGACCGGCGGAGAGCATCAGATGATGTGGTGAGGATGATGTCATCAACATGTAATAATATATAAGCCATGTATGTACCCTAGTTATAAATGAACATGGAATGATCAGATCTGTTGTGTGAAAAATGAAGGAGGAGACATAATCGGCGAACCGCTGGTACCATGCTCGAGGAGACTATTTCAGTCCATAGAGCAATTTCTGCAACAGACACACATAATTCGAGTGAATAGGATCCCTGAAACCCATAGATTGATGCATATATACCGTTTCATGAAGATCCTCATGTAATAAGGCATTCTTGATATCAAGTTGATGAATGGGCCAAGACTTGGATAGAGCAATGATGAGGACAATCCGGATGGTTGCGGACTTTACGACCGAGCTAAACATTTCATCACAGTCTACTCCCACCTGTTGAGACATGCCATCACCTACAAGACGAGCCTTGTACCTCTAAAAAAACCATCATATTTCTTTTTATGTCTAAAAATCCACATAGAACGAATAATGTTAGCATCATGTGATATGTGGCGCCTGTGTCCATATACCAATTTTCGTTTGGAGCGTTAAGTGACATTGTGTTCATAATTGTCTCAATATCAGTCGGTGCATAAGTTGAGGGCGGGAGGGCTTATGTTGTGTAGACTTGTTAGGGACGTGAGCCGAGTATATCAGGGTGGGCCTGTCGGTTCTAAGGTGGAATCCATGGGGATGTCGAATACGGGCTAGAAGGAGAGGCCCATGACGGTGGGCCCCACGCCGCCCACAAAGGGTAGGCAGCCTACGACGGAGGCTGATGTCACTACCGCGGTCGCTGCTGGCTATTTCCTACCATTGGGGACTGCCCACAATGCTGGCCTGAGTGGTGATGCTTTTGATTTTCCGGGTTTCCTCAAGAACAAGCTTCGAACGGGCCTCATAAAATTGAGGTAACGGAGTGCATTGTTGAAATATGGTGGCAATGCCGTCATAGGATTCGCTCAAGCATGTAATAAGTTGCATGACCACTTGCTGATTAGTGACTGGTGCGCCGACGTTGGAGAGTTGGTCGGCAAACATCTTGAGTTCTTAACAATATGCAGACACGTTTGGGAAATCGTCCCGATGAACGTCCTTGAACTGATTTTCAAGGTATAACGCTCATTGAGTTTTGTTGTCGTAGAAAATACTTTCCAAACGTTCTCACGTTTGGCGGGCAGTGACATCAGTCTCAATGATGGTGTACAACAGATTATTAGAGATTGTGGTGTATATCCACTAGAGGACGGCTGCGTCCAAATGAGACTAGAGTGCATCATCAGAAGTCGAAGCCGATGGTAGGTCTATGGACTTCGATGTACGAGGGATTATATGGTCGATAACTTCGTAAATACGACAATGGATCTTAAAAAGCTCCGCTCACGAGGAGTATTGACCCTTTTCCATCTCAATGGTGATAGGGATGAAGTTTTTGATGTTGTTTACTGCAAGTGCGGGATGAAATTTGGTTTTGTCAGCCATGAAAAATGAAATTTATGAGGAGAAGGGAGAGAGAATGAGTGGAAAAAAACTAGGGTTCAGTGGGGCGGTGGCCGAGAGCTATAGTGGGGCGGTGGCCGAGAGCTATAGTGGGCGGTGGTGGAGGTATTTTTAGGCTACTAATACCATAAAGAAATATGTTCCTTGATTGTATTCATCAATAATGTACAATATATATAGTACATTATTGATGAATACAATCAAGGAACATATTTTTTTATGGTATTAGTAGCCTAAAAATACCTCCACCACCGCCCACTATAGCTTTTCGACACGCCCACTATAGCTCTCGCCACAAAAAAAACTAGGGTTCAAAGTGGGGCGGTGGCCGAGAGCTATAGTGGGGCGGTGGCCGAGAGCTATAGTGGGCGGTGGTGGAGGTATTTTTAGGCTACTAATACCATAAAGAAATATGTTCCTTGATTGTATTCATCAATAATGTACAATATATATAGTAGTACAAGAATATTTAAACTAGGTAACTAATCAATCTAATTACAATATGAAATATAATTCTACCTAAAATAGGAGACCTAATTACAATAGGAATACAATTCTACCTAAAATAAGGGATATACAATTAATGAAAGAATATTCGATTATGAACTTCAATTTAATGAAGTTCAACTTTAAATATTTAGGTTAGAAGTTAGGCTCTTTAAAACAAATGTCTGAAGTTGACATTAATCAGGTCTCAAGACTTTAAATATTTAGGTTAGAAGTTAGGCTCTTTAAAACAAATGTCTGAAGTTGACATTAATCAGGTCTCAAGACTTTAAATAGTTAGGTTAGAAGTTAGGCTCTTTAAAACAAATGTCTGAAGTTGACATTAATCAGGTCTCAAGACTTTAAATATTTAGGTTAGAAGTTAGCCTCTTTAAAACAAATGTCTGAAGTTGACATTAATCAGGTCTCAAGACTTTAAATATTTAGATTAGAAGTTAGGCTCTTTAAAACAAATGTCTGAAGTTGACATTAATTAGGTCTCAAGATTTTAAATATTTAGATTAGAAGTTAGGCTCTTTAAAACAAATGTCTGAAGTTGATATTAATCAGGTCTCAAGACTTTAAATACTTAGGTTAGAAGTTAGGCTCTTTAAAACAAATGTCTGAAGTTGACATTAATCAGGTCTCAAGACTTTAAATATTTAGATTAGAAGTTAGGCTCTTTAAAACAAATGTCTGAAGTTGACATTAATCAAGTCTCAAGACTTTAAATATTTAGGTTATAAGTTAAGCTGTTTAAAACAAATGTCTGTTGACATTAATTAGGTCTCAAGTTTGCATAAATCACAAAGGTTGAAGACACAAAGCTGATTTGCGGTTGACAAGCTTTGATCTCCAATGTGGAAGACATAGAAAGTGTAATTATCATGTCTTTTCTGAAATAGGCATAATGCCAATTATCCATATTAAATATTCTGTTTCAAAGTCAGACTTCTAAACTTTCATGACAAAAAACTACCTTAATTTTTGTTGAACCAGAAATAGTTAATCTTGCCACAAAACCAATTATCTCTATTAACATATTGCAGTGCTATCATCTGGTGCCTTAACGAAAAACACATAATTGCTACGCAGAGTGCGGTGTTTGATTTCTCATCATTAAACGTAAAAGAAGAATAAGAGTAACAACTACCTCGTTTAAATCCTTACATTATAATTAAAGAAAATTGAAACGAAGTACGTTGAAGTATTCTTGATTGGGCCTGAGCTGCTTTATGACCATCAGCACACAAAAAGGCCCAAAAAAGCCCCAAATGGGCATAATACCCCGAGCTGGCCGGCCGGCCCAAACAAATGCCAAGTGCTAGCCGGCCCAGCTCAGACTTCCCGTGAATGCTTGCTGGATTGGGCCTTTTTCCCTTCTTGTCTTTTTTCTTCTTCCCCGGATTGAGCCTTTTCCCCTTCTTGTTCTCTTATCTTCTTCCTTTCTTGTCCTTTTTCTTTCCTTTATTTTTCTATCTTCTACTATAGATTAAAAAAGAAGAACTGAATAAATAAACTAAAGTAACCATCATCGAAAACTTAACAAACTAAAATATATCAACTACAAACTAATAAAATAGTAAGTAGACATTAATTATACATTTATTAAACACATATTATACGTTAATTATATATTTATTATACACATATTATACAATAATGTTACAATTTCTATACGTATGATACATTTTCTATACACATACAACATTGATACAATTTCTATACGTATGATACATTTTCTATACACATACAACATTGATACATATTCTATACAACAATGATATTGTTTCTATACGTATGATATATTTTCTATATGTGTGATACATTTTTTCTATACATATGCAGTAGTGATACATATTCTATATAATAATGATACAACTTTTATATGTATGATACATTTTCTATACATATACAATAGTGATACATATTATATACAAAAATGATACATTTTATATACATATCCTGAAATTAGTTGAAAGATGACTAGAAAATGAAATTATATTGAAAAGATTAAAAAATAACTTTTAAGATACTTGGGCTACCGGATGTGAATAGTAGCACCCGGTCGGCGTCCTTTCCCATTATTCAATCCAAACAGACCTGACATATTAGGTCCAAGTAAATAAGCCCAATAGCACAGGCATTCACATTTAATATTGGGCGATAGTCTTATGGAAAAATTACTCACAATACAGATCACATTGCTTTATTATTGTTAAGTAATAAATTAATTTAAAATATATAATAGTTAAGCATAATGAAGTGATAAAAGTATATGTACAAACTATGAGTTATTTATTTATTGATTTGACGTAAATATCATGTGTGGAAAATATAAGTTTATTTGTGATTAATACTTTTGTTTTGTGCTTCCCCTATTAATTTGTGCGTTTATTTAACTTTTCTCTTCGAAGTTTGGAATTTGCACTAATAATTCTTTTTTCTTTGAAAAAGTGCTTATAATATTTTGATCTTTTCAACATTTAATTTCAGGAGGAAAGTGGAAGGATAAAGAAAGGATAATTTAGTCATTTAAATTAGCTTATAGTAGCCAATAAATGCTTGGATAAACACGACCATAAACTGAAGAAGTATGACGATAATAATCTTTTGTGGTTCCTATTAATTTCCTTTTTGTCGTGGTTTGATATATTTATCGTTTCAATAATTACTACCTAATCTATTTTTAAATAGTTACGTCCCTAAAACAACATTGGATAAGTTTGCGTTAGAATCTTTGTTTAATTTGATTTGAACAAATTAAGACTGGTGTTAAAACAGAGTCATCTAAGAAAAATTATGTCGAAATATTTATAAATCAAATAATTTTACTAGAATGTGTGATTATGTTTCGGACACAACCCTAATTATGATGATAGAAAACGCTAGCAATCTCAAAATGAGATAATAATTACCAAAATTTTCAACAGTCAATTTATTTTCAAAAGGTAAAAAGTGACAATAAAAATTACGCAGGAGTATTTATCAAAGCTGCTTTTGCGCCTCTATTTTTCTTTTTTAATAATTGATCTTAAAGCATCATCATGTTTGAGAAGTTTTTGTAGAAATAATTTTATAAGTATTCGATGTTTATATCAAATCAAAATAATATACTATAATCATGTGATAAGTTGAAGCGCGAATACTTATTTTTTAACCACAATTAAATGATAAAAAGCTTATGTAAGAAAAGATGTCGTGTATACATTAAATTAATACCGATTCCCTAGGTTTTTATCCTTTGTCTTTCTTCTTAGAGTTTATAAATTTAATTTGAGTGTATCGTGTAATAAATTCAACTACGAAGAATTAATTTTAAATAATTAAAAATTGTAAATGTTTTAATTTTCTCCATGCATGTTAGAGAGTATTGATATATATAGTAAACTGAATAAATTTACCTTCCTCATTATAAACATAGTACAAGCTAATTCAACATAGATTGGTTGAATTTAGGGTCACCAAACATAACTAACTTTGCTACTTTAGTTTTTAGTATAATATTGCTACTAATCATCTTAAACAGTGAAGCAATGATAGAAGCCTATATCTAATTTCTCAATTCATGAATATATCGACACTAGTTTGACCTTTAATATTGTATTACTGTGATATTGGCTAACAAACAACAGCATGTTCAATTTAATTCCACAAGTGGGGTCTAAGAGATTATGATATACGCAGACTTTACCTCTATCTTTGTGAGGTAGAGAAGTTATTTTCGATAGACTACAATACTGACTAATTTCCTTAATTAATTTACTTTCGATATTTTAGTTTAGGCCAAACCCATCGCCAGCCACCTGCGGTCATCCAGATTTGTCACTTGAACACCTCAAACAACGCTTGTTCCATCTAGACACTTTAGGTGGGCCTCCGCTGTGCATTTAAACCATTTTTGCACAATCACTCAAATATGTAAAATATGTTTAACATACTCGCTGATGACGTGGAAAATTGACAAATTAAATTAGGGCATGTGGCGTTTGATCAATTAATAATATAAAAAATAAATTTTAAGAAAAAAATAATATTTCAAAAAAGAAAATATATTCTTGATGTTCTTCACCATCACTACAAGAAAATCGCTAAATTGTGACGGATAAGAGACGTCCCAGAACCCTTTATCGTAAATTTATAGTGACGGATTTTAATTCCGTCACAAATAGACCAGTCCGTGACAATATATTGGCTTAGATTTTGTCACAAATTTGAGACAAATTTGTAACGAATAAGATTACCCATTGTTACGAGTTTCTTCCCTGGAATACTAAAAAAATTCAAGAGAAAGTCCATCTCTAGAAGCTTTTAAAATAGAAGCAAGTATTGAATATCTAAAATGAAATTTCATCCAACAATAGATTATAATTGACTTGAATTAATGACTTCTCTTAACTGTGAATTAGGACCAACATCCTACTACAAAATTACTTGCTATGATAAGTAAGTTAGGCTAATTAACTATCTAACTTAGTTTGCATTTTTCTCTTGCTCTAAACTTAACAAATTCAAATAAAGTAATGCATTCCAACAATTTCACCTATGCTAACAGCGAAACTAAAAGAACAAGATTGGTTTTAATAATATTACAGAAGCAACTAAAAGAGTGGCTAAACTAACTTTAATGGAAAAAAAAGTAGTCATTGGTTAAATTAGAATACAATTTCTTTCTTTTGTTCCATGTTTGAGCAATATTAGTCCTAACAGATGTCTCCAGAAGTATTATCACTACATAACTATATTAATTCCACCATTTTCAATAGCAGCCAAATAAGAAGAACAATTCTAGTAGAAAACACGGACAACTGCTCAACGTAAGATAGAAATGGGTCTGGGTGAGAAAGCAAATAATTCAACAAAATTTTTGGGGGGAAAACTAAAAATTGTCTAATTTTTTTGTTTGTCACGGAAAAAGATCTGTCACAAAAATTATATATTTATTAGTTAATTAATTTTTTTATTATATTGTTACGGAATGCTCAGTCTGTCACAATTTTAATCAAGGATTTATGACAAAGAGTTGTCATTTTTCCTAATCAGCCTTAATTTGTGACGGAAATATATTCGTCACAAAAATTACATTTAAAATCTGTCACAAATCCGTTACTCTTAGAAATTTTATAGGAAAAAATATTTAATTTTTCTTATTTATGCAAGGTTGATCTATCACAAATCCGTCTCAATTCTATTACAATTTGTGACGGAATTGCTCCGTCTCAAATATTACGTCACAATTTTGACATTTTCTTGTAGTGCATATTTATATGTTCCAAGTTCCAACCACGATTTTAATCCAGAATTTCAAGAGAAAATCCTCCAAATTTATTATAACTTCAGCTAAAGATTCCCATGAAGACCCGAAAATAACCCAACATTAATTTCTCAAAATTTTCATCAAATCAAATAATCCATTTTAAACCTTCAAACTTTCTAAAGACCACATTAATGTTGTTTAGACCCAATTAAGAACCAAATAATTTGAAGAGACAAAATGGAGTTGCTAGATCTGAAACCCATACCGAAAAAAAGAAAAAAATCAAATCGAAAATAATAAAATTTCACCGGAATATTATTTGAAGAAGAAAAAGAATAAAAATGAAGAAGAAATAAAAAGAAAAAGAAAAAGAAAAATATATTTTTTAAGCTTTTCACGCGTCTTATTTCTGTGAAAATCACGCAAGCTGTCAACTCAACGAAAAATGTCTAACTGATACAGCGGAGGTCCACCTAAAGTGTCTAAATGAAATAATCATTACTTGAGATGTTCAAGTGACAAATCTGGACGACCATCGATAACTAACTATAAGTTTGGCTTTAGTTTATATTGAGTCGTCGATTGAGAATATATTGTTAATTGACAATGATGACTAGTTAAGATTCAACTTCATCAATTTCAAGATCGTCGCACATTTACAATTCATCTTGAAAATTTAATGTAGCCACTTTCTTTTTTTAATTTATTCAAAATGAATGTTACATTTATATATCTATAAATACAATATTAACAATAATATACTTAATAAAATTTCATAATATGAGGTCTGGAGAGTGTAGAGTGTACACATACCTTAACCTTGGTAGTTAGAGCGGCTGTTTCCGAGAGATCCTCGGCTCAAGACAAAGCCCAAGCCCAAGCAAAGTAAGACAAACAAAGTGCGTAAGTCATGATAGCGAATTCTGAAACAGAAAAGAAGCAATAGCTAATGCAAGTAAATAAGACAAACAAAATACACATAACATCATAAATTGAATGACAAGGGACTATAAGACAATACTGTGCCTACTAGTATGATATGTTAAGCGAGCCTACAATAATAATACTACAACTATCAGTTTGTAAGTATAGGTAGGACTACATTGGACTACCTACTACCCTTCTACCCTAATATATGTCCTCCATAACCCTATATTTAAGGTCATGTCCTCAGTGAGTTGCACATGCGCCATATACCGTCTAATCACCTATCCCCAATACTTCCTCGGCCTACCTCTACCCCTCCTGTACCCGTCCATAGCCAACCTCTCACACCTCCGCACTGGGACATTTGTGTCTCTCCTCTACATGTGCCTGAACCATCTCAACCTAGCTTCCCTCATCTTATCCTCCACCGAAACCACTTCCACTCTGTCCCGGATATCATCATTTCTACTTCTATCCCTCCTTGTATGCCCACACATTCATCTTAGCATCCTCATCTCCGCAACTTTCATCTTTTGGGTGTGCGAAGTCTTGACCGGCCAACACTCCGCCTCATACAACATAGTCGGTCTAACCACCACCCTATAGAACTTGCCTTTAAGTTTTGGTGGCACATTTTTATCACACAAGACTTTAAAAAATTTCTTTTACCGCTAATGAGATGATTTATACTCCAAATGATTCTTAAGTGAAATTTACCCCATTTTAGAATAGAAGTGCATGCTACGCAATCTATAGGTTAGAATGAAAATATTATCAGAATATACAGAAGTCTAGACTATTTACTTACGCAAGCAAACAAAAGGCTAGCTTGTGTATAAAGCAATGTGATGACATAAAAGAAAATATAGATAACCATCTTTCTTTGTGACTTTAAACAATAGCCATGCGTTGCACTAGTTATACTATAAAGTGACTCATTGCATTTCCTAAAAGAGGAAAGGATAATTCAAATAACAAAGCACTTATTACTGTTATATGATTGAAGTCTTGCAAGCATCTCCAACTTTTTTTAAAAACATGCACTTATTAATTAGTTGAAATATGCATGAATTGGGAATATATGTTGATTTAAAGGTTTGATTAGTACCATATGTATGATTTGTAAGTAGCATATTGATACAAGCAAATATAATCAGATGACTATGATCTATTTACTCCATGATATTCTGATATTTGTTATTTGGGATTTAGATATTGAGTTTACCTTGTGCCTTCTTTATGGTTTTGTTTGTGTTTAGTACTAAGGGATTGTTTAAGGGGTAATAATATATGAAACGAGTTTAGATTCAATATATTGAAGTAGGTTGGCTTAGGCCCGTTTATTTTTATTAAGATTAAAATATTATTAAGATCTGAAATAGTAAATAATAAAGATTGTTTGTTTTCTCCGTATCTAAATATATAAAACTTGTCTTTATCTAGAACTTAATTAGGATAAAATTCAAATAAATTTCCAATTAATCTAATATAATATCAAAAAAAGATTATACAGTGATTGGTTTGGTGGTGGTGATGGGTTGAAGGCCAACGGTAGTGGTTGTGGGTGGCGAAGGTAGGGGAGGGGAAATTGGTGGTAATTTTGACTGATAGAGGTGAATGTAGGTAGTAGCTAGTGGTAATGGTGAATGTCATGCGTTTGTTTAATGGTGGTAATTGATGGCGGCAACTAATTATTGTGGTGATGATATATAGTAATAACTAATGGTAATTTATTACGGTGATTGACAATAATAATGTGTATTATTATAACAAACATAGTAGTAAAAGTATTATAGTAGGACTATATTTTTAATAATTAATTATAGACCAATAAACGAAAAAATAAATATAGAATCTATAATAACATCTTTTTTCTTCGCATGGAAAATAAATTTAACTGTTACTACAAATTCTCATTGTCATTTCGTCTAGCACTCATGGAGATATTTCATGCCTATCGAAAAGCTACCCCTATATATATATATATATATATATATATATATATATATATATATATATATATATATATATATATATATATATATATATCAAAGTGAAGATCATGATACCTACTCATGATATTATTTTAGATAAAGAAAAGGATAAAAAGTACACAAGTTCCAGCCTCTATCTTAAAAATGAAGCAAGTATGTCTTTGGAAGGGAAAAAGGAAACACAAATTAAGAGGAGTATTGTATTTATAATTAAGTTGTTGACTCAAAGTTTCAAATTCTTGAAACCTAACTTCATTAGTATACTCTTTGCTATATATATTATGGGTCTTGCTATGGATATAACAGGTTAGCATTGTATGAATGTTTTCGATTTTCCAAAATGACCTTATCATAAAGGGCTGGTAGGTTTTAAATTACAGGTTCGCCAAAACTCAAAAGTTTTGGCTCGAAACTTTATGTGTTAAAAAATAACAAAAATATGTACAAAGATTTAATTACAAAATCTCAGTTACTAACATTTGAGGTCATTGTCCTATAATGTAGAATTCATAAAATTTAAATTTTGGAACCACCGATGTGATTATTATTTGTTGTCACCACATTAAACTTAGGACTTTTTTGGATAGCTAGCTAGACTCTATAATTAATACTAATATATACGTACACACACGTATATTGTCTTAGTATGTAGTGGCCTCCTAAAGACGAACTAAAGAATCCAAGTTTGTCTGTATTCATTAATCCTATGTCAGAAGGCATGAATTTTCTTTTAATCCATCTTAATTCAAAGTTCCAAACCAATAGGCTGAAGGCAGAGTTGTTATGTTAAACAACAAAATCAGCATTATTGTTTACTATTTGATTTTGGCCATTTAATTAAGGGATCACTACTTTGCAACAACAAATATTCAGCTTTTGAATCGTATGTTTCCTGATTTTGCTAAAGCTTAATATAATTAACAAGATTACGTTTAAAGAAGAATAAAGTAGTTTACTATCATTTGATTATTAATCTGTTTCTTTCTTTTGATTGCCAGAAAAAAAAAGAAAGGGAAATGACATGAGATTACACTTGTATATTATTTATGAATTATGTCACACACGAAGTTTCCAATGGCTCGTAATTGGTCTAAAGTCTAAACTATAGACTAATTTACTTCAAGGGTCAATGAAATATCAAAAAATAAGATATTGTATTGAATTGTGGTCAATATGAGCAAAGAATGACGATGTATAGACTATGTAAATGAGCCTAAGCAATGGGGTTATGTATAAGAAGACAATATTTATTAAGGAAATTCAAGGTTCCAAGAATAAATTAATTAATTTTTTCATATGGTAACTTGGTATAAGGTCTATTGTACTACTCGTTCCCTTCTGTTCAATGTGACACACTTTTATTTCTAAATTGTTTCTAAAAAGAATAATAACTTTCTAAGATGCTAACCCACAAGGATTACTATCGCTACATGAGTTTATTGGTGGATCAAGAAGAGCGGAGATGAAGATATAAATTATCATTCTTAAATTTGAACATAATTAACACTTCACATTTTATTCTTAATTATAAGAAGTTTTCATAACCATAGAAATGCTATTAAATGTTTAATACCACAAATTTTCAAAATTTTATAATCACACAAATGCTAATATGCAATACATATGGCATGTTTCAGATCAATACTAGTTTTTTTAAAAAAAAAATTTCTTACAAGCTGATTCAAACTAGATCACATAAATTAGAACGGAGAAAATATATAACTTCCACATCATCTTTTTTTTTGCATGCATGAAAAGAACTATGGATACAATAGATTATATTGAAGTAAAACCTTCTCTCAATATAAACAAGCAAATATTCCAACATAGGTTGGTTGATTCAGGGTTCATTGATACGCTCAAATTACACATATTAAATGGCGTAAAGTAGACGTTGTCAAATATAGTAATCCAACTAGGTTGGGGTCGAATTCCACTTGAAATATGGTGAGAAAGGGTCATTATCGTAGTGTAATACTTGACGTAGGTCTTTGTTCTAATTCCGTAAAGGTTGTAAAGAGTTGTGTAATTCTAACATCGATATTGTATTGATTGAAATTCATATGATTAAGAAATCAAGATTGTGTCCCCGCTACGTTAGATGCTATGCTCTAGATATTAACTTGATATACTCCTCATGGATTGTGTATTGTATACACTTAATCTCTATGTGACTTCCAAATATTTCTCAATAGTTAGAAAGTATTTCTCTTCATGATTTTCTCAAATATAGAGGATTGATATTAAGAACTATTAATTATGCTAAGTAAAACTCCTCTTATTCCTTAGTGAGTTTATTAAACAAGAGTTAACGTTCCGAGTCCTTGTTAATTATTCCCATCAAACCCTACTCACCTTCCCAAGTAAAGTAGAATTTATGGCTTAGATTAATGTTTGCAACCAATAATCAACATGAACGAATAAGAAATAATTAAATACTAACAACCCACGATTCATATATTAATAGTAAAAATCTATTCGCATAACACCCATCATTGGGTTCACAATCTCAGAATGGTATTTAGCTACTCATGATAGTAAATATAACGAAAAGCTTTGAAATTGTCATTGAAACTTAAAATTGAATACGAAGAATAAAAGATTGGAACTTGTTCTTGAAAACCTCAAAATACCCAAAGGACTCGATAGTCTCGATACAAGTCTTGGAACTGATAATCAATAAATTACAAAATCCTAAAAAGTATTTATACAAGTTAAAAAATTCGAAATTAAAACAAGACAAAATTGTCCTTGTCGCTAAATTCGACGGACCGTACAATTAAGTCCAGTCTGTATAAACTTCTACGGTCCGTATAAAATTATCCGGTCCGTCAAATCTCTGTAGTTCTTGATCTTCACTCAATACTTAGAATGTACGTCAGGTTTATCCGGTCCATCAAAATATTTACGAACCGTCAAAACCCACCGTAACAGTCTTGTTGCTCTTCCAATGTTTTTGCCAAAGACCATCTGGGTGACAGTCCAATTACACGGTCCGTACAAATATGTAGGGTCCGTACAATTTCCAATTTAGGGAACTTTTCTTGAATTTTCTTGTTTTTGCTTTTCATACGTCAATTACATGAAACATAAACAAAACACATCAAAACGACATAAATTTACTTAAAAACAAGTAAAACTTATCGTCAAAAAATATCAAATGTGTCGTAATTCTACTACACATCATTCACCTACCATAACTAACTTTGCTACTTTAATTTTATATGCTAGCTACTAATATATCATCTTAAACAATAATAAGTGATGACATGAAGCATGTCTTTTCTTAATTCATGAAAATATCTACATGTGCCCTTTACTATATATACACGACTCTAATTCCCTAACATTTGTTATTTTGAAATTCAGTTTATATTGAGTCGTACATTGAATATATAGTGTTAAATTAATTGCCAATAATGTCTAGTTCTAATAGCAACGAGCTGATAGATTCTTGAATTTCAAGATTGTCACAACTCAATATAGCACTAATTATACACATATTTTATGTATAGTTATATACACTAATTATACACTACATATTGACTAAAATTAGTATAAAAAAAAATAGACGATGAATATTTTTTATTTGTGGACTTTTATTGGATTGTTTTGTAGTGTAAAACACCCCCAAAAATATTCACAAACACATTTGTTTTGGTCATTTGTTGAAGGAAGGACAGAAAGTTGGAAATACTTGCAAGACTTCAAATAGTTTACCCGACTAACTAACTAGTAGGCCAACTTAAGAGGAGCTTTGTTATTTTAATTAATTAAAAAAAAGAATCAATAAGTTTACTTAATGTATATAACTTAAATCTTTGCAAAATTCTTTCAATTATCCTTTTCCTTTTCCAAGCAATTGGTGATTATTATGCTATATGTTGGATGTTGTTGTAAAAGTACTTTTCGCAATGATAAAAATTGTTTCATGACATTACAATAACCTTCGATGCGAAAAGTTTTTTGCAACAAGTTATTTTTTATTACCATTTATGTTTTTAGCAATAATATATTAAATTTTTGTTGCCATTTACGTTTTCTAGCAACAATAAATATATATTTAGTGTTGCTAAAGTTTTATTGCTAATTCTATACTTTCTTATAGTGCATGTATATTATGTACGTAGCACGAATAATATTGAAATATTTTTTCATGTCTCAAAGATCTTTGTGCCTTGATATGTCGTCAGGAGTCACTAGGTGAGACATTCCAATTACTCTACAATTTTTTTTCGTATTTATATAAAGAACTATATATATTTGAATTTCTATTCATCGTCATTTCTTCTAAAATTCTTGAAGATATTCGTGCATGTCGAAAAGCTACCACTAGTACTTATCTCATAGTGGAGATTATTAGCGAATATTCTCTGAATATTCACATTATATTTTGTAATTATGATAGATGTATATTTAAGGTAATTTAAGATTCTTAGTGTATTAGGAATCAACCATTTAAGGTAAGTTAGGATTCTTAGTGTATTAGGAATCAACCTCTGTACAACTATATATATTGTGATTAATGAAAAGAATCCCTAAGGGAGATTATTCCAATCTTACATGATATCAAGATCCAAACCCTAAATTCTACTCCCAAAGCCGCCGACCAACACCCTCCCTCTTCTTCTTTCTCGATCGACGGCCACCATGTCTTCCCCCACTAATTTCGGTTCCTCCACTGGTACTTCTGACAACCCCCCACCACGCTCATCGTCTTCTTTTCATCCGGCCTTCGCCATTACCAACATCACGAATTCTATCCCTATAATTCTTGACCAAGAAGACTGTCAATATTCCATGTGGACAGAACTGTTCTATATTCATGCATGTGCGTACAATGTGCTCGACCATATTGATGAATTTGTTCCTCGTCCCACCGATATTGCTGACTCGACATGACGTCGCCTTGACGCCATCATCAAACAGTGGATATACGGCACCATCTTAAAAGACTTGTTGTGTACTATCATGAAAACAAGTGCTATGGCACGTGACCTTTGGGTACGGTTAGAAGAAATCTTTCAGGATAATAAAAATACTCGGGCCGTGTATTTGGAAGAGCAGTTCAATAATACGCGTCTCAAGAATTTTAACAACATGTCCAAATATTGCAAACAACTGAAACTCATAGCCGACCAACTTTCCAACGTTGAAATATCTGTTTCTGAAACCAAGATGGTACTTCAATTGGTTGCTGGTTTATCGAAAGGTGAATTCCACAGGCCGACCCACTACCAAGTTTCACCAAGGCACGTTCACAACTATTGTTGGAAGAAACCCATCGTGCTAAACAAGAGGAGCACAATCAAAAGGCGTTAGCCGTTGACAGCATGAACCACTGGCGGCCAATACCACCCCGCAACCACCGCACGACCACCACCACCAGCAGTCCCGCGACGGAGGGCGTGGCGGCAGAGGCCGCGGCAAGGACCACCGCAACCAACAACCAGGCCCAAACCCTGCTCCCTACTTCCAATGGGATGGACCGCAACCCTGGCCTAATATCGGGAACTGGGCCTCGCCTGTATGCCCTTACCCAACATCAGGGGCCCAGTTCTAGTAGGCTGCTTGGTCATTGGGTCTCTTGGGCTCCTCCCCAGCTAACAGGCCGGCCCATCAACAACAGCAACATGCCCACATGGTCTCGGTCCAGTAGTATCCGCAAGGCAGTCCCTTGGCCCCCACCGATTTGGGCCAGGCCTTCAGCACTGTGAACCTTCAACGACCCGACGATAATTGGTACATAGACACCGGAGCCACATCCCACCTCACCCGGTCATCATGTAACTTATGCCAAATGCTTCGATTACAATGTCCTCAATTTATTACTGTTGGCAATGGTCATCGCATTCCAATTGAAGGTTACGGTAACACACATACCAAACATCCCCACCCGCCTTTTTCCCTAAATCATGTCCTTTACACACCCAACATCATTAAAAATTTAATCTCTGTTAGAAAATTCACTCGCAATAATTCTGTGTCTGTCGAATTTGACCCTTTTGGTTTTTCTGTGAAGGATCTCAATACGGAGAAAATTCTTACGCGCTGCAATAGTGTAGGAGACCTCTACCCCTTCACTCAATCTTCCGATGTCAGAACTCTTCACATGTCTCCGTTGCTGCTATCTCTCCGTCAACTTGGCATAACAGACTCGGACACCCAGGAGATCCTGTTTTTAATATTCTTAGGACTAATAAGCGTATTCAATGTAATAATGAGAAACTTGCCCAACACTGTTTTTCTTGCCCGCTTGGCAAACATACTCATATTCCATTTATGTCATCCAACAATGTTACTTTTTCTCCATTTGATATTGTTCATACTGATTTGTGGACATCTCCGGTTGTCAGTTCCTTGGGTCACAAGTTTTATGTAGTATTATTAGATGATTTTTCACACTTTGTATGGATCTATCCACTAAAGTTCAAATCTGAAGTGTTTGCCAAGTTTCTTGAATTTTAAAAATTCATCAAAACACAGTTTGAAAAATCTATAAAATCTTTTCAATGTGATAATGGACGTGAATTTAATAATTCGGCGTTTCACAATCTCTGCTCTAAACAAGACATGGTTTTCCATTTTTCCTGTCCCTACACTTCCTCCCAAAACGGCAAAGCTGAACAAATCATCCGTACCATCAATAACATGGTTCATACCCTTCTATTTTATGCCTGTCTTCCACCGTCATTCTGGGTCTATGCTGCTAAAATGGTAGAATACCTCCTTAATATTTTACCAACCAACACTCTCCAAAACAAGACTCCAACCAAAATCTTATACCGTAGGTTCCCTTCATATGACCAACTCCGCATCTTCGGTTGCCTATGCTACCCCAACTTGGCCTCCACTGCATTTCACAAACTAGCCCCACGCACCACGCCATGTGTTTTCATCGGTTTCTCACCGAATCATTGGGGTTACATGTGCTATGACATAGCCACTCGTAAGATCATTATATCACGTCACGTCACGTCATATTCAACGGGGCAAACTATCCATTTTCAAATCTCCAAAAATTCCAAACCAAGAATTACACATTTCTCGATGAGTCTCCTCTAATCCAGTCAATGTGTCTCCGGCAGTTCCCTATTCCGACGAAGACTGCACCAACAGCTCCGTCACCAACATTGTCCGATGTTGTCACCAGCCAAACACTCCTTATCTATCGGTCGAACACCCCACTGCTCGACCCCCCTGTGTCACCTACCCCACCAACTGTTTCTCGACCTGCTATCGACCAGAGAACATCCAACACCGCCCCAGAACCAGCAAGTCAGCAACCCCATATCGCAGTGCACCCACTGCTGCCTCCAGAACCCGTAACCCAGCAGCCTCAAACCCCAGTCCAAACACTGCTAGCTACCCACCGCATAGAGACTCGTGCCCAACATGAGATTTTCAAACCCAAGGTTCACTTCAATCTCTCCACACAAATCTTATCACCCATTCCAAAAAATCCAAAACTAGCCAAACTGGACCCTAATTGGAATGCAGTCATGTGCGAGGAATTTAATGCTTTAACTAGGCAAAACACTTGGGAGTTGGTACCTATACCGGACGGTATGGATGTTATCTGGTGCATGTGTCTATATCGTCACAAGTTTAGAGACAGTGGTGACTTAGAGCGGTATAAGGCACGACTGGTTGCTAATGGCACTAATCAGCAACATGGTATTGATTGTGGTGAGACATTCAGTCCGGTTGTTAAACCGGCCACTATTCGGACTGTTCTCAATATTTCTATGGGCATGCATTGACCGATTCATCAGTTTTATGTCAAGAATGTATTTTTTCATGGGAATTTGAAAGAAACTGTGTACATGCATCAGCCCCCTGGCTTTGTTCATCCGGCAGCCCCGCAGTATGTATGTCGTCTCAGGAAGTCATTATATGGCTTGAAACAGACACCCCGCACTTGGTATGATCGCTTTACCAGGTATATTATGCAGATCGGATTTATTTGTAGCAGGTGTGATAACTCTCTCTTCACTTTTCATCGAGGTAGCAACACTGCTTATTTGCTATTATATGTGGATGACATTGTTCTTACTGCCTCCTCTGCCGGTTTGAAGAATGAAATCATTGCTCTACTCAAAACTAAATTTGCTATGACTGATCTGGGCAAACTGAGTTATTTCTTGGGTATATCCGTGGTCAGATCGGCCGCTACTATGTTTCTGTGTCAGCGCAAATATGCGGAAGAGATCATGTACATGGCTAAAATGGTAAATTGTAAAAGTATGTCAACTCCCGTTGACTCAAAATCCAAGATTAGTACCAATGAGGGTGCGCCGGTTTCTGATCCCACCCTATATCAGAGTCTTGCAGGTGCCCTTCAGTATCTCACATTCACTAGGCCTGATATTGCATATGTCGTTCAACATGTGTGTCTGTTTATGTACGCCCCTCGAGAGTCCCATTTTGCGGCCCTCAAACGTATTATCAGATACGTTAAGGGCACATTTGACTTTGGACTGCATCTATATCCTTCTGCCCCAACCAAATTACTCTCCTACACGGATGCAGATTGGGTAGGATGCCCGGACACACGTCGCTCCACCTCGGGCTACTGTGTATTTCTTGGGGATAATCTTATTTCATGGTCCGCCAAGCGGCATGCCACGCTATCCCGTTCAACTGCTGAAGCAGAGTATCGCGGAGTTGCTAATGTTGTTGTTGAGATCTGTTGGCTCTGAAATCTTCTTTTGGAGCTCCAGTGTCCACTGCGAAAGGCGTCTATAGTCTATTGTGACAACATATCTGACATCTATATGTCTCATAATCTGGTCCAACATCAGCGGACCAAACATATCGAGATGGACATTCACTTTGTGCGTGAGAAGGTTTCCCTTGGTCATGTCAAGATATTACACGTGCCTTCCTCCTATCAGTATGCAAATATTTTCACAAAGGGACTACCGAGACAGCTCTTCACCGACTTCCGATCCAGCCTTAGCGTTCGGCCTCCTCTCGCTCCGACTAAGGAGGAGTATTAGCGAATATTCTCCGAATATTCACAGTATATTTTATAATTATGATAGATGTATATTTAAGGTACCTTAGGATTCTTAGTGTATTAGGAATCAACCATTTAAGGTAAGTTAGAATTCTTAGTGTATTAGGAATCAACATTTGTACAACTATATATATTGTGATTAATGAAAGGAATCCCTATGGGAGATTATTTTAATCTTACAGAGATCATGATCATGATACCCACTCATGAGATCATTTAAAAAAAATTAGAATAGGATAAAAAGTATTCATCTATCTTAAAAACAAAGCATGTTGATTTGTCTTTAAATTGGAAGGGATAATAAAAAGAAAATTACAAGAAGGTATTTAATTATAGGAAGTGGACGGATCGAAGTTTCAATTATTGAAATCTAACTACATTACATAAGAAGGAACCTTAAATCTAACGCAAATTTATTTTTGTGTGATCTATAAGTCACATATTCAAACCGCAGAATCAATACTCACGATACTTGCATGCATCAGGGTTTGCTATCCACATCACCCTACCCACCCCTTAAAATGCTACCATTTTTAAACCTTGTATGAACTCAAGATGTTCCGTACATCAAATTACCCTTTTTAGTACATTATATATTAGTACTATTTCTATATACGAGCGAAACTTACCAAGTTGATATGAAGAAGCAACTCATCTTGTATTGGTTCTAATAAAGAGGGAAAGAGAAAAACATGAAATTATTGAATAATAATGGCCTCTTGTCATAAATATGAACTAAGCAATTTATCCTTATTAATTGCAACTACTTATAATTTGTTGATCTCTTTAAATCCATATTAGTTTAACTCAACTTGCTTTTATTTAGTGGTAAAGTACTTCTTATGCTAAACATCAAATTCAGAATAATTGTTTTCTTTTACCCGGTTTTGATAACTACGTCAGAACCTAGGACATGACCTTAGATTCTATGGCTGACACATATTAGAGTAGAATGTTAGAAAGTAATTGAGTGTTGTCCTACTTACTCTTTCATGCTAGTAGTCGTAATATTATTCCGGTAGTTCCTTGTCTTTCAATATCTGTTACTCCCTCTGTCCCAAAAAGAGTGACTCACTTTTCTTTTTAGTCCGTCCAAAAAAGAATGACATATTTTCTTATTTGGTAATAATTTAACTTTAAACTTTACCTTTTACGTAAAACGAGATGATCTATAATCACACAAATATATTTGACTTATTTTAGACCATAAGATTCAAAAATCTTCATTTATTTCTTAAAGTGAGTGTCTACATCACATAAATTGAGACGGGAGTACTATTTATTATTTTTTGTACTTTGATTATCATCCTACATGTTCGTTTTTTCATTTCGTTATCTTATGTTCTTGCTGCTATTACTGCTTATTATTACTGTTGCTTTTATTTCTGCTTGAGCTTAGTCCCCTTATTTGTCAAAAGGTAGATGTAAGATCTGCGTACACTCTCCTCTCCTCTCCTCTCCTCAAACTCCAAATGGTGGGATTGTACTAGGTATGTTGTTGTTGATATCTATATCAGGATCCAAACTAATCTAAATTTGTATTGCATAAAATCCATTAAAGAGGACCCTCTGATTCAGAATGGAGGGATGCTATATATCCATCCCACCATACATGTTAGTGACAAGTTATTTATTTTATTTTGCCTTGCGTACGTGATACCTTTACAAAAACACATTCAACTACTTTGGAGTAGTAAGTAGTAACATAATCAAAGATTATTGTCTACTTGAGTCCCATGAGATTAACCTGAAAATGCGGAGATTAAATTTCAACGTTTCTATCATTTTGTTATTTATTCTTCTTTTTAAGGCGTAATAGTACAATATTTATTGTAATTGTTTTTAGGGCAGGTGGGATAAGGGTCAAAGAGGAAGTTGAGGAACTGAAATTGTTTAAAAGGGGGGTGTAAACTACAAGGTTGGATCAAATAATGTCACATGAAGCTTCCAATGGCTCATAATTAGTTCAAATCATAGACTAATATATTAACTTCTAGGGTCAATAAAATATTTTGAAAAAAACGAAGTGAAAGGTTCTGAAAGTAATTGTCAAAGCTATTCACACTAATAGGTCAGATTTTGCAACAAGAAAATGAATTTGGGTATTTTCTGAGGTCAATTGAGACAAACTTTGAGTCTAGAACATAAACAAAGGTTATGAGAAGAATTGTGCATTATTAAGTATTGGATTTAAGTTATATAAATTGACACTATAAAAATTATTTACAATAAATTTTAATTTGTGATAGTAAATTTTTACCAAGTTATCAATTAATATTTATTATAAAATTTACATGTAATTACATTATTTGTGAACCGATTGTATAAATAATTTTTTTTAACCATCAATTCATAAAATTATTTTTAATTTTTCTTCTTTTTGACTTTTGTAAACCTTCATAAATATGTCACACGAAGCTTCCAATGGCTCATTACTAGTCCAACCATAGGCTAATTACTAGTGGGTTAATGAAATATATAAAAAATGTCAAATTTAAATTGTGGTCAATCATACCAAAGACTAAGTTTTATAAAAGACTAAAAGCCATTGAAATAAAACAAAGGTATATGCACCAATTGAGACAAAACCTTCTTTTTAGTTCCCGGTGTTCGGGCTCCAATAATTGGAGCCCGATTATATTTGAATTTGCGTCGCGTAGGACCTATTCAAGGGAAGTGCTCCAAGGATTTTTTCATATCAGGGTTCGAGCCCAAAACCTCTTATTAAGATAGAAACAACCTCGTCTACTGCATCACATCCTTTGATAGTAATTGATACAAACCTTGATTCCTGAACATAAACAGGAACTTTCAACTAAGCCCTTCAATTCCCCAATATTGATTCTCTTCCATGGAACTGTTGGTTACAATGGTGCAGGAAACGAAAATAAGTAACTGCTACGTATTACAACAAACTGAAAATTACAATAAACTTGAACAAGAAACTGAAATAGTTTTGGTATGTTGAGTCGAGTGATGACACTCTGTCTTTAATACAAGATTGTCCCGTATGTATCCTTTCTACGTCCTGGACAATTGTCTCCCAAGATAAAATATCAAATGAACAATTGAGCAAAGGAAACTCAAGTGCTACCTTGAAGAATTTTGAGTAATGAAATGATGCTGGAAGATAGTGGGAAGAATCTGATTCGTTTGTATGTTTCTGTGTGTCTTAACAATTTTGCAAAGGCTCCTTTATATAGTTCAAGGAGAGGACTTACCAACTGCCCACATAATTGATGTTACTGGCCAAGTAATGGCAATTATGGAGGTAGTAATTCACCAAAATAAATGGTGAACTGATGTGCAACAGATTGACCTTTAGGGAGAGTTATTCAGCCAAAATAAATGACTGAATTGAGTGCATATTAAGGCTGGTTGACGTTCCAGAAACCAAGAAACCAACAGCAAAGTTCTCTGCCCAATTTTGACTTTCTTAAAACTTCAGGGACCAAACTGTAAATATAAAACAATTTTGGTCCAAAAAGATAATATCAGAAGAAGCCCACAGCCCGTGACCCGTGACCCGTGACCGAGACCGGACGGGACGGGACGGGCGGGCGGCGGCGGCGCGTGTGTGGGCTTATCCTCAAACCGAAGCACATCTAGGTCCTCCCTCATTTAAACACATGGGATACCCCTTGGGGTTCCAAACTCCAAGCCAACTTTGAGACTTCTAAACTAAACAAATCTTTCTTCCCTTGCTGATAAGGGAGAATTGGTCTAAATACCACACTTTTCCATGCTTCAAATACCTCACTTCGTGGAATATCTCTTTCATTTCTCAACAAAATTTGACGATCCTTGGCCCTACGGTCATCTACTTACTTAGTAGATTATGCACGTGTGAAGAATCAGATTCTCTAACATGCGTAACACTAGTGTTTAAGCCATTAAAGTTGGTTGGACGCAACTCCCGCCAAAGGCAAATTTCCAACAATCCCCTCTTGAAAGAGATTTTGGCGCACTCACATGGTGTTTTTTTTCTTTCCAGCAATATTTTAGCGGACCGATGTTGCATAAGGAGAGGTAGCTTCAAGTTTGAACCTTCCATAGTTAAATACCATCGGACTTACTTACTGCGCGGTGAACGTGATGTCTTAAACCGTCAGTGTTTATTGTAAGTCAAGTCAATAGAACCAACACAACAAATTCCCTTACTCTCTTCTTCGTAATGTTTTGTCCGTTGTGGACATGGATAACTTCTTGGATTCTTAAGTGCGTTCATTTGAGGCGGCATATCCTCGCACTTAAATAGGTGGTCTCCTACAAGGTATCCTGCTATACCCCACTTCACAAGTGTTAAGAACCATTAAAAGTTTCCTCAAATCTAACCTCAACTGTTGAGGATCATTAAAGGTTTTGAAAACTTAACCTTTACCCACACTGCAGATAGCACTTAACGTCTATCGCGGGAATGGCTTTGGATTTGGTGTTTCTTTACAGAAATCACTATCCGAAGTGCTCATGCTTCCACTGAAGCGATCAACTGAACCTTTACAGCTTAGCTTTCCCATTGAACCAAATTACTGGGATCTCTAGTCAGTAAGGTTGGGTTACCACCGTATTGGTCCTTATACTTTGGGTTTTAAGCCCATTCCCTTAGACAAGCAGAACATCTGATCCTTAGGTAAGCCCTTTGTCAGCGGGTCTGCTGTATTATCCTTTGACTTTATGTAATCAATGGATATTATACCCATGGTGATCAGCTGCCTAACGGTCTTATGCCTCCGTCGAATATGACGAGACTTGTCGTTGTACATAGCATTTTGTGCCCTTCCTAGAGCCGACTGGCTGTTGCAGTGGATCATTACCGAAGGTACGAGTTTGTTCCAACACGGAACATCCTCTAAGAAGTCATGAAGCCACTCAGCTTCTTCTCCTGCTTTGTCTAAAGCGATAAACTCTGATTCATTATGCATTGGGCGATGCAAGTTTGCTTAGAGGATTTCCAAGACACAGCCCCACCACCAATTGTAAATATATACCCACTGGTGGACTTGGTGTTCTCTATATCAGATATCCAGTTTGCATCACTGTACCCCCTCTAGTACAACTGGATATCTCGAATAATGTAACCCGAAAGTTAACATGTATTTCAGGTATTGTAATATCCGATTCAACGCCTTCCAGTGATCATCACTCGGATTACGGGTAAACCTAACCAACTTATTGACTGCATAAGCAATATCAGGTCGGGTGCAGTTTGTTATATACATCAAACTACCGATCACCTGTGCATATCGCTCCTAGTATACGGGTGCACCAAGATTTTTATCAAGCTTTTGATTTGTATCCATTGGTGACTTTATCGGTGAATTGTCAAACATCTCAAACTTTCTCAAAACATCCTCGATGTAGTGAGACTGAGATAAGACCAGTCCGTCAGACGTCTTAGAGATTTTTATCCCTAAGATGACATTTGCGATATCTATATCCTTCATGTCGAAGCATTGTTTCAACATGTTCTTAGTCTCTAGGATTACCCTAGGACTGCTTCCTGTGATCAACATGTCATCTACGTATAGGCATATCATGACGAATGAGTCATAGTTACCTTTCGTGTAGACACATTTATCACACTCATTAATGACGAACCCTTTCGATAGTAGAGTACTATCAATTTTTTTGTGTCATTTCTTCGGGGCTTGTTTCAGCCCGTACAGAGATTTGACAAGCCGACAGAATTTCTTCTCTTGCCCTTGAACCACATACCCCTCGGATTGGTCCATATAAATTTCTTCTTCCAAATCACCATTTAGGAAGGCTGTCTTGACATCCATTTGATGTATCTCAAGGTCACGCAAAGCTGCGATCGCAATGAATACCCGTATGGATGTCATCCGAGATATCGGGGAGTACGTATCAAAGTTGTCAAGACCTTCTTTCTGCCGATAGCCCTTGACTACCAGCCTGGCCTTGTACTTGTCTATAGACCCATCTGCTTTATATTTTCGTTTGAGTATCCACTTACAACCCAACGATTTATTTCCCGGAGGAAGATCAACCAACTCCCAAGTATGGTTATGCAGAATGGAGCCTATTTCACTCTCAATAGCTTCTTTCCGGAGCGGTGCTTCTGGATTTGACAACGCTTTAGCAATTGTCATTGGTTCATCATTAACCATATAAGCTACAAAGTCAGGACCGAAGGATTTATCCTTCCTGTCCCTTTTACTTCGCCTTAGTTCCATCTCTGGGAGTCTCTAAGTTCGAGAGTCTGGAACACTAGATTCCGGATATTCAGCCACCTCGAGATCCACTAGATCTGAACCATCTAGATCGGGCAGTCAATGACTCCCGGTTCTTGAGAGCTTTGTTCATAACTTCGTTTGCAAGAGGTTATGTCTTTTTCCTTTCTAGGAAAGATACCTTCAAAGAATTGAGCATTCCTTGATTCCATAATTGTACCCTGGTGGATATCTGGAATATCTGACTTATGCACTAAGAAGCGATAAACACTGCTGTTATTTGCATATCCGATGAATATGCAATTATAGCTCTAATATTTTTGTTACTTAGTGAATATATGAAAAAACCATCTTATAAGACACCTATAAAAAATGTTTATCAAATTAAAAAAATATTTTTTTCCTATTCCCACTATTTATATTATTGGTGTTGTATTAAATCCGACTATTAAAATAGACGGTTGTAAAACACTTATTGAAACTATTTATGATTGTATAGCAGTACTTCCACCTCCAACTCCAACAAATCCAAATGAACAACCACCTAAGGAACCAACTAAAGAAGAAGTTTTGTCTATCATACAAGATGGATGCAAAAAAGTATATACGCATTACCAACAAGAAAGTGTTAGCAACCAACCGGCTTCCATACCATCTTCTTCTTCTTCTAAAAAAAGACATGTTTCTGCGACTAGTATTAAAAGCCTTAGACATAGAATGTTTAGTAGTATCACTACTAATCAAGTTAGCGAGTTTGATGTTTTTGTTTTACAGGGTGTTGTACCGTACCAAGCAGTTCTCAATGAAGAAGGACGTAAATACTTGTTGAAATACTGGAGGGAGAATGAGAAGACATTTTCGACACTATCAAAGATGTCCCGAGATGTGTTGAACATTCAAGCGTTATCAATAACATCTGAAAGTGCTTTTTCTGCTAGAAGATTTCAAATAAGAGAGCACAGACACTCATTAGCGGGAGACAACTTGGAGATTGCAGTATCAGAGATTGGATACGAGCGGAGCGTAGAAGGTGCGGTCAACCGGAGATCAACGAAGAAGACGACGAAAACTACAACGAAATCTTATCCGACGGAGGTGGAAGCGACGTCGAGCAATTTGACCAACAAATTCCAATTCCAACCGAAAAACCACAAGAAACTAGAAAAGGTGTTTATAAATATGTGATTTTTTTTAATTACAGTTTTACTATGTTATTTGCAACTTTCAACACAAAAAAATACAATTTTGAAATTGCATTATAAAAAAAATTATATTTCTATTAAATAATATAAGAGGTACAAAAACAGCATTGGGATATTTTTATTACACTATCTTGTTCAATTATTAAGGTGTTTATATATGTTATTTTTTAACCATTAAGTGCAACAAAAAAAATGGAAAACCCGACCCCGCTCCGTTCCGATAAGATCGGTCCCCTTTTACGACGGGATCGGGAATGGGACGGGACGTCGGCGGATCACGCCAATTCCGGTCCGCCAGTCCCGCCAAAAAAGGGGACCCGCCCTCCCCAGTCCTGTCATTCTTTTTTTTTCAACAAAAGGAAACTGAATCAAACACAATAAAAGGAATCTTAATAGTTTAATTAATTGACTACTTCAAACTTTAATCTTATTAATTTGATGAGGGTTCGATTTCTTACTTTATAATCCCTCCTCTAATTTTCGTCCGTTTCCCTTGTGTGATAAAAAAATTGAAAAAAAAATATCAAAACAACAAAAAGAATAAAATACAAGGCGTCCCTCTCAAGAAATCATCAAATGCCTTCTCTTCCGAAGTTTTTACCCAATCTAAATCGCCGTCACCCTTCATGGCTTCACATATACCCCACCCCTCCCCCTACCCCACATATACATTAGATATACAAAATAACACACACATTATACATACTATATATAGAACCTTTCACGTTCCGACAATAATCATACTACAAACTAGTTCTCTCCTTTCACGTTTTCCCCTTCAGTTATTTACTCTTTTTTTTCTTCATAATTTGAGATACTTTCTTTACAATAAAGCAACTTTATTCAATCTTTTTTTCTTATTATTATTCAGAAATTTCACTGCATATATTGAAACCCCTTTGAATTATTTCTCTCATATATAGAAGATCACAGGTTATTTTGGTAATTTACCTTCTGGATTTCACTCATTTTGAGTGACAGCAAGTAAGTTTATTAGTATTAAAAGTTTGTTAAAGATACAATTTTTATTGGGTATTTTTCAGATTTTTTGCTAATGGGGTTGAGTGTTTGTGTTGTTTTTTATTTAGGCATTTTCCCATTCAGTTGTATACTTTTTTCCAGTATTTAAGATTCTTTCTTTACACAAAAGCAACTAGGTTCAATTTTTTTCTCATTTAAATTCAAAAGTTTCACTGCAGTTATTGTAATCTCTTCAAATTGTTAAACCCCTTTGAATTATTTCTCTCATATATAGAAGATCACAAGTTATTTTTGTAATTTAGCTTTCTTTTTTTACACTTTGTTAAAGATTCAATTTTATGGATATTTTTCATTTTTTTTTTGCTAAATGGGTTGAGTGTATGTGTTAATTTTTCAGTTATATACTTTTTCCAGTATATAAGATTCTTTCTTTGCATAAATGTAACTATATTCTCTGTTCCTTTTGCAGAATCTCTGCATCATTATCTTCTTCTCCAGAAAATATTATTGCCATTTTACTAAGTCCCATTCAATTATTTTCTTTTTCATTTTTATTCGTAAACTTACAATTCTTGAAATCCCTTCAGATTGTTAAACCCCTTTGAATCATTTGTCTCATAGAAGATCCCAATTTCTTCTTTTTGGGTATACAGTTTGTTCAAGATTCAATTTTATGGGTATTTTTCATTATTTTTGCTAATGGGTTGTGTGTTTGTGTTGTTTTTCAGGCATTTTGACGAACCCAACTTTATTTTTAGTTAATTTAGCTTCAAGTTCAGCAAGTTAGCTTTTTTTCTTTTTTACAGTTTGATCAAGATTCAATTTTATGGGTATTTTTCATAATATTTTGCTAATGGGTTGAGTTATTTAGGCATTTTGAAGATCCCAAGTATTTTTTTTGGTAATTTAGCTTCTGGGGTTCTCCCATTATGAGTTCAGCAAGTAATTTTTTTTTACAGTTTGTTAAAGATTCAAATTTTATGGGGTATTTTCAGAATTTGCTGATGGGTTGTGTTCTTTTAGGTATTTTGAAGATCCCAAGTTCTTTCTTTTTGGTAATTTAGCTTCTGGGGTAAATTTTTTTGTACAGTTTGATCAAGATTCAATTTTTATGGGTATTTCTTATAATTTTTGCTAATGGGTTGAGTATTTGTGTTTTTTTTAATGAATTTTGAAGAAAGATGTTGGGAGAACTCATCACAAGCAGTTTAGTGTAAGTGATCTGTTTTTTTTTTTGTCTTGTTGTTTCTACTATTTTGCTTTGATGATTCCTTATGTTTTTTCTGCCTTTTGGATTTTTGGGCTTTATTGCTTTTGGTTTGTTATTGTTTGTATGTGGGGTTTTCGTGTATTTATTGAACTTTGCTTTGTGAATTTTTTTTATGCAGATTGGTTCTTGGGTATGCATATCCTGCTTTTGAATGTTATAAGACTATTGAGAAGAACAAAGTTGATATTGAAGAACTCAGATTCTGGTGTCAATATTGGTAAATAACTTTATTCTTGTATTCTTAACCCCTCCTTTTTATTTTGTTTTTAATTGGATACAAATTTATTAAAAAAGGAAAATATTTGAAATTTGTAAAATTTTATACTGCTTTGGATTGCGTGTGCTGAGTGTCTACTGGAAACAACATCTCTATCCAAGGTATGGGTAAAGTCTGCGTACGCTCTATGCTCCTCAGACCCCACTTTGTGGGATTACATTGGGTATGTTGTTATTGTTGTGGTCGATTTTAAATATATTATAACATTTGTGTTGTTATAAAAGATTCTCATTAAGGAAATATAGAAACATGTCATTCTTTTATTGTAACGGACTAAGGGCTTGTTTGGACATGATCCTTTTCTCCCTTTTCCCGAAAAAGAAATGCATCTCATTTTTTAACTTCAAGAACTCCTTTTTATTTTTCAGGTTTCAACCAAATTTATGTCCAATCGCTTTCTAATAAAGAAATAGTGTCAAATAAAATAGAAAACTATTATTTTTGGTTTATCTTTGAGGGTGGTGGGGTTGTTAAGTGAGGACGGGGCGGGGTAGGTGAAGGGGTTGAACCATCAAGAAAGCAAAGTTGGCAAAAAGGGTTGTGCAGAAATAATTGGTATTGAGTAGTCTTTTGGCATGTTCAAGCTTTAGACTTAATAAAAAATGTCAAATTATTGTAACTTCTAATCAAATGATTATTAGGGGTTTTTACTTTGATAAACTTTAGTCCATAATTGACATAGAGTAGTTAGCAATTTACAACTTCCCATATGAAAATGACATAAAAAGAAGCATTAATGTAAGAGAACTATGTTGCTCGAAACTTTTAAACATGCTGCCGTATTCGTCGGATCCTCCAATGTCAGTGATATTTTTTAAGATTCCGAGCAACATAGAGAGGGCTTGGGTGGGAAGATCTACAATTTCCCCCCTCAATTCTTATTTGCAGAACTGTTTAGTATGTCTGATAGGTCACTATCCATAAATTTGAACTAGGTTGTAGGTGAACTGTTTTTCATCTTTTTTGGTTATCTAACTCCATCCGTCTCAAATTATTTGTCTCGGTTACTAAAAATAGTTGTCTCAAATTATTTGTCGTTTTAAAAGTTCAAGGCATAATTAATTATTTTTTCTCTATTTTACCCTTTGTCATTAATGAAGATGACACATAAATAAAATAAATATTTAATGGAGAGATTATAACTTAGACATAAATAATGATAAAGTATGTCAAATACCCTTCTAATTAATATTTCTTAAAGGGCGTATAAACCAAAAAAGCGACAAATAATGATATCCAATTAAATCTTGATTAGTTGCAAATTGTGTTTTTCTTTCAGGATCATTGTTGCTCTGTTGAGAATATTTGAGAGCATTGGTGATGTATTCATGACATGGTATGAACTTAATGAACTTCTAGTCCTTCCATCTTATACATAAACCTATTTTGCTCAAACTCTTCAAAAATGTTGCCACTTTCGTTTCGGATCTCCAAAAGTTTCCAAAAATGCAGTATTTTAGAGGATCCGACATGCACCGATCGACATTTTTGAAGAATCCGAACAACATAGCATGAAACTTCAATTCACATTCTTATTTTAAAAAAAAATTATACTCGAACTCACCCCTGTCGCGCGAAAGACTCACTGATTTCACTAGGTTGTACGCCTCAGTAATCTGCAATTTGCATAAACTTCTAGGCCTTCCATTTGATACATAAAATCTACATTGTTCAGACTCTCCAAAAATGTTACCGCACTCGTATCGAATCTTCAAAAATGAAGTACTTTTGGAGGATCCACACACCCACGACATTTGCAATTGGGCGGGGCGGGTGCGGATCCGTGGCGGGTACATTTTCAACATCCATACCCGTCTAGGCGAGTATATTCCTAAATCCACACCCGCTCCACCACCCAAGTGGATATCCTCAAAATTCATTATTATTGGGCTTATGTGCTGCTAAAATTATATGTGCCAAATTATTTGGGCTTTAGATAAATATAAAATTGTACAAATAAAACTATAGTTGGCGGGTGAATTTGGGGCGGGCGGTTGGATGCGGGGTGGGACAGGCGGCTATAATTGCAAATCCACTACCTACCCATAGCCGCCTACTACCCGCCAAAGTTATACCCATACCCGCCTACTACCCGCCAAAGTTACACCCATACCCGCCTCAACTGGGGCGGGTGCGGAATACGCAAAATTATACCCACCTGCCATCCCTAATGAAACTACAATTCACATTCTTCTTGAAAGAAGATTATAATCGAACTCACACGCCCAAAAGGACTCTCAGCCATATCACTAGACTGTAACCTTTATGATCTGCAACTTGCATTTGACATTCCATTTTGTGTTATTATTTCAGGCTACCAATGTACAATGAGGCAAAGTTGGCACTTATAATATACTTATGGTATCCAAAAACAAAGGGTACAGGATTCATATATGATACGTTATTGAAACCATGTGTGTCAAAGCATGAACCAGATATTGACAGAGGATTTCTTGAGTTCAGAGCAAGGGCATTTGACTTGGCCATTTATTACTGGCAAAATTGCACTGAATTGGGGCAAGCAAAGTTCTTTCAATTGCTTGATCTTGTAGCTGCTCCATCTAGAAGTTCACAGCTCAGCTCTGAGGTACTTTCTCATACATTTTTTCCCTCCATTTAACCATTTAAATTCTTGATCATCGTATTTTCTTGATTTGGTGATTTTTTTGCATGGAAATTACTCTTTTTATAACCCTTCAAGGGTTCTACTTTGACCATTGTAATTAACTCAAAATCTAGATTAGGAGAAAATAAAGGATTAAGAAAGTATACGTAACCAACCATCAAGGGATACACTGAAATGGAAAGAGATACTTCCGCCTTAATTAGAGGTCTTAAATTCCGTACCCACATCTAGTGTGCAAAGCAAACCAATATATACAAGCCATTTTTCCTTTGTATATACTTTTATATGGATTGTCACCTTAATTATGTATGTTAGGTTGACTTACTTGGCTTGGTATAAGCATTGCGTTCGAATAAGCATCCGTTCCCAGGGTGAGAATTGAACCATAGAAAAAATGAAAACAAATAGAGTGAAGGGTAAGAAGGGGTAGGTCGGAACGAATTAGGGAAACGTTAAGAAATAGCCACTTTTCTGTCCATATAATTGAAAATTAGTCAGTATGTTGGAATTTTCAATATATCACGTAAGGAAAACTCTATGAGAGGTTATTTTTAAAAGATATAGGACCGAAATATGATCAGTAGGTGCTATTTTGACTATGAATTCCGTACTGGACTCCAAGTTGGTAGACGTTGGGACCATATTGGGCCGGTCCAATATGACGGAATAGGGCTTTTAAACCAGTCTTTGAGATCCATATTCCTAGGAATGAGTGGGCAGTGCACTTGAACCACATTATGAATTTGCATGAAAATGTTGGAATGAGGCATTTAGAAAAGAGTAATGAAAACGATGAAGGAAAAATAAAGAAATATATAAAAGAGAGCACTTGTGGAGGCTGGGAGAAATAGGGGCAGCTAGAAGGGGCATTCGGTCCTGTTTTCTCAAAATATTCACTGTTTTGGAATTTTAAATTTCGCATGTGAAACTTCAAGGTAGTATACTAGTTGGAACTCTAGGACAGTGGTTACTCTGAAATTATAGGGGTTAAACAGTGGCTATCCGTGAATTTTACCGGACAAGAGGAGTTTCTCAGTTGGTTGAGCATGGGGCTTTCATAATGGAGGTTTCAGGTTCGAAATCCTACGATAGCAGGGGATTTGCCTTCTGGATCGAGCTTGTCTTACGGGGCTTGCTTACTAGGGATTATTTCTTTTGTGTGGTATGCGGGCTATTGCACAACAATGAAGTTTACCCTGTGTGCACCCGAAAGATGGCGGTTACGGGTTCCCTTGTCATAAAAAAGAGGAATTCGTAAATGATAGAATGACAATTCCACAGGCACGATAAAGTGTTGAACAATTTTTTTCATTAAAGACATGATTCGCCTAACCGACCTAAGTTTAACTAGGACATTTATTAACTTAATCTATCTTGATCTGTCAATTCAACTCATCTAAAAATTGAATTTATTTTGGGCCAACTTATTTTGATATGTTATAGTAATAAAGGTAACAAACTAATTATAAGAAAACAAACACGCACACACAAAATTATAATTTGATAAAATTTGGGTGAATTAGGTAATAATCTAATGTTTAACTCATCTCGATCCATCCTTTTTTTAGTGTAAGTAATATTTGATTGAGTTAATGATCACCCCATTTATTATTTTAATTCATTTTAATATCGCCCAAACTTATATCAATCCGCATATCATTATTAACTTCTGGTGGGTTAAGTGGTACTTCATGATCTTCACAAATGGTGAAGTAATCAAATGCGAAGTTTTCTTCAAATGTGTAAATTACCCATTGGCATATTTATTTGGCAAAATACATAGGTTGTAACTTAAATTATATCCGAAATGTCGAGTTCACACTCCAACTAATCGGGCTATCTATTACCCTCTTAATCATTTTAAAAGTGAATTTATTGCCTCCCTACGAGCTGATGTGACACAAAATATAAAAATAATTGAAAAAGAGACGCGTTTTAGTTAAAATTTATTCATTTCCCTTTTTTTAATTGCAAAATTCAGATTTTTATAATCCCCCACCCCCACCCCTCTCTTCTTCTTCTCCATTTTTTTTCTTATCAAAACCACCCTTCCTTGCTATGGCTGATGGAAAAATGGTTCTTTCATGATTTCTGAGAAATAGAAAGGGAGAAAACAGAAAATAACAACTCATCAATGGCAGGCCACTTATTTCCTCTATCCATCTCTATTCCATTTCAACTTGCAATATTTTTTCACTTCAAGCATCTTCGAAATCCGACATTACCAAAATAACAAAAAAAAATGGTGCATTTTACCTTATGAGCTTCCATTTTACTGAGCTCTTTTGTGGTTGAAATTAAAATATTTACAATAATCTAAATAAACAATTCTTGCATCCGAAAAACACGAAGTTGTGTATATAAAAAAAAAGTGATGGGTCCTAGTGGTGTGTTTGTTGATAATTCCACTCACATAATGCCTTAAACGATGATGGATTCGCGAATCGAAATTATTTTCGGTGAGACTTCTGAAATTGAGCTGGTGCCGGTGCCGGTGCCGGTGCCGGGTGGTGAACATGATGTTTCCGGTGGGGTGATTGATTAGGGATCTATTTATTTTTTAAAATGTGAAATAAAACGAAACATCAAGTTTGACAACAAAACTTGAGGCTGATTGTAAATTACAAAGACTATAGTTCAAGATTTTACCGAACGAAGCTTCACATTAAATTAGAAGGAACCATCCTTTTGGGGACTTTAATTGGAGAAATAAAAAAGTCCAATTTTATAATGAGAAAAATCTTACACGTTTCATATGTTGTTGACGGCGGTCACATTCTCTATTCTCGACTCCACGTAATTGGGGACCAAACAATCATACAATTCGATGAATACCTACAAAATTAATCACCAATCATTCCTCACCATTCCTTTACTTCCCACTTTATTTCGCACCATCATCATTTTTCTCATTTCCTCGTTACTTCCTCTATTTTCAATTTGATTGGCATATTTGTGATCTTAAATGTTTGATGTGTATTTTGTTTGTCTTATTTATCTGTATTAGTTATTATTTTTTTTCTTTTCAGAAGTCGCTATCATAGCTTAGTCGCTTTGTTTATCTTACTTTGCTTGTGATTATATGCTTTGTCTTGAGCCGGGAGTCTCTCAGAAACAACCGGCTCTACTTACCAATGTAGATGTAAAGTCTGCATACACTCTACCCTCTCCAAACCTCACGTTGTGTGATTTCATTGAGTATGTTGTTGTATTTGTAATCTTTAATATATCTGATTGCATGTGCATTAAACATATTAGCTAGGTGTTTGGTTAAGTTATAAACGGGTTAATTTGCTTATAAATACTTTTTGATTCATTCACACGTTTAAATATCAAAATACTTGTAATTTAAAATCAGCCAAAAGTCATATATCCATAATCCCAGTTTATGAGTTTACTACTTATATAAGTTCATTTAGTTTGACATTATTCTACGGTTTTATGTAATCACCAAAATACTATACATAATTATAACATTTAATTATCTCTGTCCTATTTTTATTATTCATTTTTATGTAAAAACTTTTAAATTTAAATATTTTGCAAATAATTTTAAAGCTTTTTCAGTTATTTTCATAAAAAAGTGCTTATCAACCCCTTCTATACTACACACAATTGACTTAATTATTATCAGTTTCAATACTTATAAAAATTCATTAATATTTATAAATTACTTTTAATCAGCTAATTCAAACCCTCTCTATAATGTTTGTGGGATCATAAAAACGTCTCTTTAATTTTCTAATTCTTGCAGCAAAGAAATGCTACTGACCATTCTCGCGGACCGCAACCTCCTTCAGCCCCCCCAATGCCGCCATCACCATCGTCATCCTTCGGGTTATTCAGGAGGAACAAGCCGCCATCGGATAGGCGGCAGCCACCACCATCGCCACGGTCTTTCTTCTCCCACCGGTCCATCTTTCATCCTTCTAAACCGGAAACGGTTCAAGTGTACCAGGAGGATCTTACTTGAACCCGTTTCAAGTGTACCCGGATTATTTTGAACCCGGTTCAAATGCCCGGTCCAAATATTGGCACTCCAACGAATGCATTAGTTAGTCAATCAATAGTAGTCTACTAGAAATAGTACAGAAAGTTGTACCTTGTAATTTGTAAATAACCAAATTAGAAAGAAAACAAGGTTAACACTCAGATTTTGAATGTTTTTTTATTGAACTTTTTTCCTGCTCCATTTGTTTTTCGATTTTTTTGAGGTTGTATCGAAAACAGTCTTCCCAGATTGTACGTTGTTGTTGTTAATAAAAAATTAAAAAAGAAAAAACACTCAGCTTTTAAATATTTTTTATTGAAATTTCTTTTTCTTGCTCCATTTGTTTTTAATTTTCTTTTTTCTTTTCTCCAGCATTTTCTGGTTTACATATATAGAAAAATGAAAGGCGTTGTACATATATGACCCTATTTTTGTTTAATCTAAAAGTTGAACGATTCCAACGGAATATATTCTGCGTATCGGGTCGGGCAGTTATCTGGAGCTCCGGATCCGAATAGCACGAAGTAGCCAATCAAGAGCTCTAGTCAAAGGAGCAAAAATGTGCCGATCAACGAATTCGATTAGTCCGGCGACGGGATTGTTGACCGGAGACCGGAAGAACAGGCGGCTGAATAAGCTCCGACCCGAGGAATCCGGCGAGGTCGACATCGGCTGTAGATAAGCCCACGCCGCTTGCTTCACGAGCCGATTCCGGATTGAAATCTCCGAACCGGATTGGCCGTGGCTCACCGGAGTCATAGGCCGAGGAGAATTGACGGCGGCCGGCGGTAAGAGATCTCTCAGTGAAGTATACGATACAGGCTTAATCGATAAAAGCTCAAAATCATCGCTTACCGAGTTCGTCAACGACGACGAAGCTGAAGATGATGACGTGGCGGTTGCGGTGGTGGTGGTTGACGGTGATGATGATTGATGATGTAGGCTGAGCTTTGTAGGGAGAATAACGGAGTTGCGGCGGCGGAGGAGATGGTTTTCCGGTGACTCAACGGCGGACATGGCTGAGGATAGTTAGAGAAACTTGTAGAGAGAGAAAGACAGTGGTCAATAAGGGAGGGGGTATATGAGTTAGGTGGTTTGGCTTATATAAGAGAGAAAATTTATGGACTTAGTATAATATAATCTAATTATACATAAAATTTTATGTATCAAATATTTATATAATTAGTTTTTTTATAAGGTAATTATACATAAACTTTTAATGTATTACAGTAAATGATGGAGTATATAATATACTGATATATTAGTAAAAATAATAATTAATTTACAATTTCATATTAAAATTCATTGATTGTATAAAATTTTATTTTTATACTTTCTCCGTTCACTTTTACTTGTCTAATATACTAATAATTAATTTTTATTTTTACTTGTCAAATTTAGCATATCAAAAGAATTTTTATTTTTTATTTTATCATAATATTAACTACTCATTTCAAATCATTTTTCAAGTCTATTAAAATTATGCATAAATTAATATAAATATCATGATAAATTATGCATTAAATTTATCATTTCTTAAGGGGTGTACACTATTCATGGTGGACAAGTAAATATGAACGGAAGGAGTACAAATAGTTGGTCAAACATACTTGCATTGAGGCTTTGACTAATCTGAGTTCACGTCGTGTAAGACTCATTTAAGAGGGAACAGCTCCTTAATAGGATTTTGATACCCAAAGCTCATACTCAAAACTTTACTTAAGAGTGAAAGAATTCTATTCATCCCATCACAATTCTTGTTGATCGCTGTCTATTTCTAATTTAAATGATTGGATGCACTTCTATCTAAATTAATTCTTCTAAAAAATATGTACATTTTATATATTATAAAAAAAATCAATAAATAAGTACACTATAAGTCATGAGTAAAAATTTTCTATATTTAATAGAGTTTTTCGAAATTCAATTTTATTTAGAAGGACGCCATAAGGAATGAATTTAAATTAATCGGACTTTAAAATGGAAAAATAAAAAAACACATATGATCTAATTTGAGTATTATTATTTTAAAAGTTTCTTTGAAGTGTGTGTGTAAGAAAGCGTGGTGCTAGTGGGTGCTATTTTTAGCTTATAATTTTGGTTTGTTGGAGTGACGCAATTATTGGCGTATATTGTCACTATCTTCTAACTTGGTCTAAGGTTTTTGCTAAGGCTGACCAACGGTGCGGGTCAGCCCGGTCCCGACCTGACTTTGCTATTAAAAAAAAATATTCGGTAATGGAACTCGAATCGGGACATGACCTCTGCTAGTCACGCCGGGGCCCGACCCGCTATAGTACCGCCAACTCCGACCCGCCCGATAACCCCCCTTTGCACAAAATAACCGTTGCACAATAACCATTTTATATTTTGGTCGTGGTGCAACAACCATTTTTGGCCTCCCCTCCCCCTACCCCCTTAATATTTATTTTTAATTTCTAAGTTATTATATTTACACTTTAACCCAATTTCTCAACTATAAATACCTCATTTTCTCTTCATCTTTCTCACAAATTTTTCTACAATCTCTCTAATATCTCAATCTATCTCTCGACTAGTCTACATTGTGTACTAAATATTCAATTTTATTTATTCATTTGGTAATTAAGTTGGCAACTAGCTTGAGGATCATCCATCGAACAAAGTTTCAATTTTCAACCTCTCGATTACACGTCGATGTTACATCGGCGTTTGGTACATTCGTTCCTTCGTTAAATTATTATTGTTTCTTTATTTTAATTAGCGCACTTAAATTTCATTAAAATGGAAGGACTTAGAGGTATGTTTAAGGGTAAGGCTTCCTCTAGTAGGGGTAACAAGGGAAGGGGTACTTCTTCTAGTCATCCTATTCCTAGACACGATGATTTTGTTGATACTTCACATTTTACTGAAATACCATTAGATTTAGACGAGGGGATATTTTTTGGAACTCAACAAAACTTTAATTTAGAAGATAATCTAGATGACCCATCACGTGATCTAGATAACACACCGACTAATCTAGATGATGCATCCGCTAGTGCACCTCCAACTGGAACGCCTCCTATTCCCCTTAGTATGAGACGAGGCCCACCACAACGAAAATTAAAATCAAATGCATGGAAAATTTTGTATAGAGACGTAGAGCATCAAGTAGTTAGATGTCGAATTTGTAAAAATATTTTTAAATTTAAATGGGAAAATGTCAGGGTGGTACGAGAGGTTTATTGAGACACATAAAAAACTTTCACCCAGCCAGGTGGAATCAACACTTAGCTGAAAAATCGAGTGAGCCAGTGCCCTCTCAGTCGGGCTCGGGACAAGGTTCACATACTATTCCGGACCAAGTACATGGTCAAATTAACCCTATGACAGGAGAAATTGTAGGCCTTAAATGCGATAAAAATAGATATAGGAAAGCAATAGCAAAATTAGTTGTTGTGGAGGGTTTGCATTTTACATTTCCTTCCTCTCCCGATTTTATTCATTATATTAGAAATATGTATAATCCTGCTTTTAACGGTTTTCCAATATCAATTGTTAAGAGATATGTATTTAAATTTGCATATGAATATCAACAGATTGCCTTTTACATTTTCTTCCTCTCCCGATTTTATTCATTATATTAGAAATATATATAATCCTGCTTTTAACGGTTTTCCAATATCAATTGTTAAGAGATATGTATTTAAATTTGCACATGAATATCAACAGTATTTACGTTATTCCTTATATCATTTTTTTGGTAAAGTATCTATTACGTCTGATATAGGTCGTAGTACTAACGGCCATGATTATTTAGCGGTAACCTGTCATTGGATAGATTATAAATGGTCTATGCAAAAATATATTTTAACGTATAGATATATAGATGATAGGCACATTGATACTTTTATTGCAGAAAATATTCATCAAGTTTGCGATTATTACGGAATAACTGATAAAATTATGACTATTACATTAGATAACACTTCTAATATTTATGCTATTACAATTTTAAAAAATCTTTTAACTCCATCTTTTCCAAATCATTTTCATATAAAATGTGCATGCCATATATATAACTTAGTTGTAAAGGATGGTCTAACACTTTTTGCAGACATTCTTAATAAAATATAATTTGTTATAAACTTTATTTTTAAAAGTAATAGAATACAATGAAAAAAAGATTATAAAAAAACTTGTCACGATTGTGGACTACCTTATAGAAAAATTTCCGAAGAAGTAGCCACTAGGTGAAATTCTTTATACGAGCAACTACTTGTTGCTTATGACTATAGAAGACCTATAACTTTATTTTTTAACGCCCATAATCGAAATCCAACTGATATGGTTGTAGATAGCGATGGGGAAAAATTCCAGAACTTATTGTATTTCTAGAGAAATTTTTTCAAGCAACAAAAAAAAAAAATTCGGTATATATTATCCTACTATTTCAACTATGTTGTTTTATATAGCTCTAATATTTTTACTTCTTAGTGAATATATGCAAAAACCAGCTTATAAGGCAACTATTAAAAAATATTTATCAAAATAAAAAAAAATATTTTATTTCTATTCCACTATTTATATTATTTTTGATGTATTAAATTCGACTATTAAAATAGACGGTTGTAAAACACTTATTGAAACTATTTATGAATGTGTAGCAGTACTTCCACTTCCAACTCCAAAAAATTCAAATGACCCACCACATGTTGAACAAACTAAAGAAGAAGTGTTGTCTAGCATACAAGATGAATGCAAAAAAGTATATAGGTATTACCAACAAGAAAGTGCTAGCAACCAACCGGCTTCCATACCATCTTCTTCTTCTCCTTCTTCAACACAACCTCGAAAAAGACTTGTTGTTTCTGCGGCTAGTATTGAAAGCCTTAGAAATAGAATGTTTAGTGGTAATACTACTAACCAAGTTAGCGAGTTTAATGTTTTTGTTATTCAAGGTGTTGTACCGTACCAAACAGTTCTCGATGAAGAAGGAAGTGAAAACTTGCTGAAATATTGGAGAGAGAATGAGAAGACATTTCCGACACTGTCAAAGATGGCCCGAGATGTGTTGAACATTCAAGCGTCATCAACAGCGTCTGAAAGCGCTTTTTCTGCTGGGCGATTTCAAATAGGAGAGCACATACACTTATTAGCAGGAGAAAGCTTGGAGATTGCAGTATTATTTAGAGATTGGATACGAGTGGAGCGGAGAAGGTGCGGTCAACTAGAGATCAACGAAGAAGAAGACGAAAACTACAACGAAATCTTATCCGACGGAGGTGGAAGCGACGTTGAGCAATTTGACCAACAAATACCAATTCCAACAGAAGAACCACAAGAAATTATAAAGAAACTAGAAAAGATATTTTTAAATATGTAATTTTTTTAATTGCAATTTTACTATGTTATTTGCAACTTTCAAGTTTCAACACCACAAAGTTGCAATTTTGACAATTGTATTACAAAAAATCATATTTCTATTAAATAATATAAGAGACACAAAAACAGCCTTGTGATGTTTTTATTACACTATCTTGTTCAGTTATTCATTATTGATTTATATATGTTATTTTTAAAATTAAGTGCAAAAAAAAATGGAAACCTGACCCTGCCCCGATAAATACCGGGCCCCTTTTCCGATGGGACCGGGACGGGACACTGGCAGAACCCGCTAGTCCGCCCCGGTACCGGTCCCGCCCTATCCCCGGTCTCGTAGGGTACCATCCCGTCGGGCCCGCCCCGAACCCGTCCCGTTGGCCAGCCATAGTTTTTGCTGGTCTTTTGTCTTTCTTTATTTTTCTATTCATTTCATTTTTCTTTAAGGAACGTCTTCAAATATATTCTTATTTGTGCCCTTTTCATTATTTTTGATGTTATTGATTTCAATTGTGGCAATCTATTAAATAAATTTCCTTATTGGTTCATTTATTTCCCATGTAGTAATTGATTATAAAGAAGCATTTTTAATAGGCAAAGATTTGAAGAATTAAGCTAAATAGCCGCTATTTAATCGTTTAAAGTAAAATTAGTTGGTAGATGTATAATATGTATATAATCTTATATATATATATGTGTGTGTGTGTGTCATGTATAATTTATGTATTTGGAGAAGGGAGTCAGTATTTGAAGTATAAATTCAGGATTCTAGCTTTTTAAAATTACTGGCTTCTTAATTAATAATTTATATATTCTTAAGACAGATAAAATTTGAATTAAAGTTACTGAATTCGATCGAACGTATACATTAGTCTCTAGCTAGGCCCACTGTCTAGAAAAATTAAATAATGATTCTGGCCGCTACTTGTGTAAAAGATTCCAATTTTATTACAGATTACTTCGGTATAAAAGTGAAAATTTATAGTGAAAGATACAAAAAAAGGTCACGTGACTCATTCGACTCTCTAGTCTTTATCAGATTCTAATAATTTTGTTTTCAGTTACAACTTCTCAAAGTGATGGTGAATTAACGTTTATTCTATACGTTATAAAATCATATTATTGTCAGAACAATCATCATTGCATTTTGTTAAGAAAAATGTGTGCCTTATTGGTGTTAAAAAAACAAATTATATTGATTAAGTTAAGCATAGCATCTACGTGCATCAAGAATATCTAAAGAGTAAATACATGAACAAATCAAGAAAATTATATATATATATATATATATATATATATATATATATAATATAATATGCATTAAAGAATGTTACTCCACACTCCTTGAACAAGATTGACTACAATTCATAGTAATATCTATGGGTGGCCGGTGGGCCGGGCTCGGGTTTGGCGGGCGGGTCCGGCGGGGTCGGGGTCGGGGCGGGACGATCCGGGGGTCGGGATCGGGACTAGCGGGCCTAGCGGGGTCGGGTCCGGGCGGGACTGCTCCCCCCGTCCGATCCCGATCCCGTCGGTATCGGGGCGGGGCGGGCTCGGGTCGGGCTCGGGTCGGGGCGGGGCGGGGCGGGGTCGGGTTTTCCTTTTTTTTTTTTAAATAACATATGTATAAAAAAAACTCAATAAATAAAATAAGATAGTGTAATAAAAACATCCCAAGGTCAATTTTTTTGTGCCTCTTATATTATTTAATAGACATATGATTTTTTTGTAATACAAATACAATTGTCTAAAATCTAAATTGCAACTTTATGGTGTTGTCCAAAAGTTGCAAATTACATAATAAAATTGCAATTAAAAAAATTACATTTTCAAAAAAATCGTTCTAATTGCTTGATGATTTCATGTGGTTCTTCGGTTGGAATAGGTATTTGTTGGTCAAATTGATCCACGTCGCTTCCACTACCTTCGGTTAAGATTTCGTTGTAGTTTTCATCATCTTCTTCGTTGATCTCCGGTTGACCGCACCTTCTCCGCTCCGCTCGTATCCAATCTCGAATAATACCGCAATTTCCAAGTCGTCTCCGCCAATGAGTGTCTCGTGGTCTCCTATTTGATATCTCGCTGCGAGAAAAAGCGCTTTCCGACGCAGCTTGATGACGCTTGAATGTTCAAAACATCTCGAGCCATCAATGAAAGTGTCGGAAAGGTCTTCTCATTCCCCCTCCAAAGATTTCAAAGAAGTCTTCTTGTCCATCTTCATTGATAACTTCTTGATACGGTACGAACCCCGCAAAACAAAAATATCCAACTCGCTAATTTGGTTAGTAGAGGTACGGCCGCACATTCTATTTCGAGGCTTTCAATACTAGCCGCGAAACAACAAAGATGTCTTTTGTGAGGTTGTGTTGAAGATGAAGAAGATGGTATGGTAGCCGTGACGTTACTAGCATTTTCTTGTTGATAAAATCTATATATATTTTTGCGGTGGTGTTCTACGCTATTCAACACTTCTTCTTTAGTTTGTTCAATAGGTGGTGGGTGATTTAGATTTTTGGGACTTGGAGGTGGTAGTACTTCTATACAATCGTAAATAGTTTCAATTAGTGATTTAGTACCGTCTATTTTAATAGTAGGATTTAATACGAAACCAATAATATAAATAGAAGGAATAGGAATAAAATATTTTTTTATTTTGAGAAACATTTTTTTAATAGCTGCCTTATAAGTGGTTTTTCCATATATTCACTAAGTAATAAAAATATTAGAGTTATATAAAATAACATAGTTGAAATAGTAGGATAATATATACCGGAAAATTCTTTTGTTGCTTGAAAAAATTTCTCTAAAAATACAATAAGTTCGGAAATTTTTTCCCAATCACTATCTAAAATCATATCAATTTTGGCTTTTTATTATGAGAGTTAAAAAATAAAGTTATAGGTAATTTATAGTCATAAGCAACAAGGAGTTGCTCGTATAAAGAATTCCACCTAGTGGATACTTCTTGTGGAATTCTTCTAAAAGGTAGTCCACAATCATGACAAATTTTTTTATATTCTTTTCTACGTTGTACTTTATTACTTTTAAAAATAAAGTTTATAGCAAATTGTATTTTACTAAGAATGTCTTCAAAAAGTGATAGACCATCCTTTACAATTAAGTTATATATATGGCACGCGCATTTTATATGAAAATGGTCTGGAAAAGATGGAGCTAAACTATTTTTTAACATTGTAATTGCGTAATTGTTATTAGAAGCGTTATCTAATGTAATAGTCATAATTTTATCGGTAATTCCGTAATAATCGCACACTTGATAAATATTTTCTGCAATAAAAGTACCAAAGTGCCTATCATCTATATATCTATACGCTAAAATACGTTTTTGCATAGACCATTTATAATCTATCCAATGACAAGTTACGCTTAAATAATCATGGCCGTTAGTACTACGACCTATATCGACGTGATAGATACTTTGCCATTAAAATGATATAATGAAAAACGTAAATATTGTTGATATTCATGCGCAAATTTAAATACATCTCTCTTAACAGCTTGACCTAGGAAAACCGTTAAAAGCAGGATTATATATATCTCTAATGTAATGAATAAAACCGGGAGATGAAGGAAATGAAAAAGGCAAACCCTCCACAAGAACTAATTTTGATATTGCTTCCCTATCTCTATGTTTGTTGTATTTAGAGCCTACAATTCCCCCCGTCATAGGGTTAATTTGACCTCAATGTACTTGGTCCGGACAAGATCGACGTATGTGAACCTTGTCCCGATGGAGCGGCCGTTTGCGCACCCGGTTTTGAAGCCCGGTATTGGGCATACCTAGCTGGATGAGCACTTACTACGTGTCTAATTAAACCCCCGTCCCACCGTGACCTTTTCCGCTTTTAAATTTTAAAACATTTTTACAAATTTTACATATGGCTACTTGATTCTCTACGTCCCTATCAAAAAATGTCCATGCATCTCGATTTTAATGGTCGTTTTGTGGACCTCGTCTCATACTAGGGGGAATAGGAGGTATTTCGGTTGAAGGTGCACTAGTGGGCGTGTTGTCATCAATATTAGTGGGTGTATCGTCTAGATCATCGTCTAAATTAAAGTCTTCTTGAGTTCCGAAAAATAACTCCTCGTCTAAATCTAATGGTATTGTAGGAAAATGTTGAGTATCAACAAAATCATCCCGTGTAGGAATAAGATGACTAGAAGAAGTACCCTTGCCCCGGTTGCCTCTACTAGAAGAAGCACCCTTACCCTTACCCTTAAACATACCTTTTAATCCTTCCATTTTAATTATGATAATAAATAATTAAAGACAATAAAATTAAGTGCGCTAAATAAAATAAACAGACAATAATAATTTAATGAAGGAACGAATGTACCAAACGCCGACGTAACGTCGACGTGTAATCGAGAGGTTGAAAATTGAAACTTTGCTCGATGGAAGATCCTCAAGCTAGTTGCCAACTTCACTCCCAATTCCCAAATGAATTAATAAAATTGAATATTTAGCAAACAATGTAGAGAGATATATTGAGAAATTAGAGAGATTGTAGGAAGATTTGTGAGAAAGATGAAGAGAAAATGAGTTATTTATAGTTGAAAAATTGGGTTAAAGTGTAAATATAATAACTTATGGGTTAAAAATAAATATTAAGGGGTAGGGGGTTGGGGGAGGGGGGGCCTAAAATGGCCGGTTGGCCAACGGCCATAATCTAAAATGGCCGTTGGTGCAACGGTTATTTTTGCAAAGGGGGTTTAAGGGTCGGGGTCGGGGTCGGGGTCGGGACGGGCTCGGGCGAGCTCGGGTCCGGCGGGCCCGGGCGGGCTCGGGTCCGGCGGGACGAGACATCGTCCCGTCCCGAGTTCGAGTCCCGCCCCGTTAATTTTTTTTTTTTTTTTTTTTTTTTTTTTTTTTTTAGAGCGGGGTCGGGTCGGGACCGGGGCGGGGTCGGGACGGGGTCGGGCCGGGTCGGGTCGTCCCGGCCCACTGGCCAGCCTTAGTAATATCTTCACAAAAAATAGGATAGAAGAGTTGCTAATATTACATATGGCATGTTTAATAAAAAGTTTTTCCGATATATCATCATGTAGAAGATCCCGAACAAAGAGTAAAAAAAAAGTGGTAGGCTAATCTTTCTATTGGACCACAAAGCTTTTTCTCTAACTGGGCATAAATACGTCCTTGCCTATAATAATTAAATATATTTACATAAGGCTCATTTAATAAGGAAATACTTTTAAAAAATTATTTCATACTCAAGACTCGAACCCGAAAATTTTAATTAAGGATCATTTGCACTTTTTCCCTATTTTGTGTTGGTCTTTAATTTTTCCCCTCAAGACAAATAATTTTTTCGTAAGGCATATGTTTATATTTTCGCATGATACTATTTCACAAGTTATGCCCTGCGCTCTAAAAAAATGTATGCTCCGCTAGCATAAATTAAGGATCAGCCCATTCGAAGGCGAAAATTAAAGACCACATTACAAGAAAGTATAAAATTTGCAATAAAATTTTAGCAACAATAAATATAGTATTGCTAAAAAATGTAAATGGCAACAAAAATTTAATATATTGTTACTAAAAACGTAAATAGCAACAAAAAAATAACTTGTCGTTACAAAAACTTTTCGCATTAGAGGTTATTGCAACAATATGCAACAATTTTTGTTGTTGCGAAAAATACTTTTGGCAACAACATCCAACATATGGCAACAAAAAGTGTTATTGACAAATGTCTTTCTTCTTGTAGTGCCACCTCATTTAAAAGGCAAACCGCGCAATTTCTTCTCTAATTGAAGGTGAAAGAATCCTATCCATTCCACCACGATCCTTATTAGTACGGCGGATTCATTAATATCCTTTCACCGTTAATTAGAAATTTCAAAGTTTGAGATGCAAGAATGAATAAATATTCGATAGCAGATATTTTGTCTGTTTTTAACGAGCCTATCCAACATGAATTCAGATTGATCAGACAAATAAACTCAGAATACTGAATTAATAAATTTAAAAAAATTAAGTACAAGCACACATAATGAGCATAATATAACCATTTAACAAGGTCGAATGATGCTATAAAGTCACTGCATTAAATATGTCTATCTTCAAGGAATCATCCTCATACCATGAAGATATCTTAGATACGTCAATATTCGAAAAGAAAAAATTGTTTGTATTTGTTGAGAGCTTTTTTCTTCTCTTTCTAAATTTCGGAAAACAAAATATATTTTTCTACAAACAATTTTGGTTTTTATTTTTGAAAATGTTGTTAGTAACATTTTAAACTTTAAAGGTCAAAATGCATGGAGAAATTATGTTGAGTTCAACTGTAAAAGAAATGAAGCGTATTCGAATGTAATTATATGATTTAAAATGTTATTTTGTCAAGTTGCTATTTGCTCAATGTTTATTTGATAGGTGTATGATTATTCACTCTAGAAGACTAGAATATAATTAATGAAGTTTTGAATCTGAATTATTCAGATTTTGATTCATTAAGTATGCCCTATTTTTACCCATTTAATTATTTTTAATAGGTATGATTATTCAAATCTTGTATATCGTCTTTAAATTATGAAGATGTTGATTTAAAGATTTAGGTAATGTGCCTATTTAAGACTAGTCGACTGGAGCGCACAATTACCATCGCCAATAATCTTCACCTCACTTGCTACCATCGTGCAACTATATATCACCACCAAAAATCGCTATCAACCAACATTGTTAATTATCTCATTAACCTTTTTATTATTATTTTCATGATGATAAGAGTTAATGATTGAAAAAATAAAATTATTGTGTCTTCAATATAAATGATATAACACTATATTGACTGGACCAGCTAGATAGTGGTGAACTCAAATTCCACATATCTGGAAAATGACATTGTATCAGTTTTTATTTCTCAACAAGTATGAAAAATAATGTCCAACCAGTTGCTAACATTAGAACTAATTGCATAGACCTTTCTATGATGTTTAAATATGTCACTGTCGTTAAATTTAAGTATTCCATGAACTTTTAATGCTACGAGTTTTTGTCATAAATTTCATTTTACACCATAAAGACATTTGCTATTTGATTATCTATAATTTTTTCAAGACAAAAAATTTGAAATAGTCAAAACAAATATGTTTCCCATATGATATTTGAAATTCATATTAGGGTCTCGATTACTCCGAATTTGCGCCACTTAAGGCGCATCAAAAGGAAGGAAATTCCTAGCATGATTTTTCCAGAGTTCGTACGGATATCCCTTGAAATTTGACTTGTTCGGTAAGAAATTTCTAATGAAAAATCCGTCGAAAACTTTACCAATGAGCCAAATTCTAATAGATTCCATCAGAAATTAGCGATTTTCAAATTATGAATCTCTGGTTAATGGTGAAGAGATTATATCAATCCTGAAAAGTCAAATACCTAAAATACTTTATTGGCTACTTGCTAGTTACTCTATAGTATTCAGAGAAACATACAAGAAATTAATGATTTTATTTTATTTTATAATTGAACATATACAAAGAATTTTATTGAAAACATATAAACATCTTCTGAATGCTTCGTTATTTTTTATATTTATATACTTATTTCCTAGTCGTTAACACTCAAAAGTATTTCGGCCACCCTTCCTCAAAAACCCTAAACTACTTCCTAAACCCTAGCCGACAACACCCCCCCCCCCTCTCGGCTAACACATACCCGAAACTCTAGGGTTTTTCACCACCTAAAACATCAACATCTACTTCTTTTCTTCTCTAGGTTTTGATTTATTATGAAACATATGACCGAAAAATAAACCTTTCATCCCGTTCTTGCCGTTAATAACGTCAAGAACTTCATCTCTATAACCCTTGAAATGGAGAAAGGGCAATATACATCTTGGGCAGAATTGTTCAAAATCCATTGTCGTGCCTATGAGCTCATCGACCACATTATACCTTCCGAGTCATCCTCAGACGCCGGTTTGGTGAACAAAAAGCTATGGTCCCGATTGGATGCTATTGTCCTTCTATGGATTTATGGCGTTATATCCAACGACCTGTTACATACTATTTTGGAGCTGAATTCTACGGCTCAACAAGTGTGGGAACGTCTACAAAATATATTTCAGGATAACAAAGTTTCTAGGGCAGTTTATCTTGAACACCAGTTTACGAATATTAAACTGGATGATTTTTCCAATATCTCCTCTTATTGTCAGGAATTAAAGATGCTTGCGGACCAATTATCCAACGTTGGTTTGCCCGTGACAAATAAACGGTTGGTCCTTTAGTTGATTGCAGGACTGAATGAACAATATGATGGGGTTGCTACGTTCATTCAGTAAAGTAATTCATTGCCTCCTTTCTATGAGGCCCGTTCGAGGTTAATTCTAGAGGAAACACGAAAGGCAAAACAAGCATCTTCTAGAGCTTCCACCGTTGGCACTGCTCTCATCTCCACCAACTCATTTTCCACGGATTTAGAGTCCCAAAATTCTGGTTCGGGGGGGGGGGGGGGCAATAATAATCGTCAAAAATGGGGTTCAAACCGTAATAATAACAAATGGAAAAATAATGGTAGAAAGGGACGGGGCCGTGGAGGTGGCCAACCCGCCGGCGGCAGTGGGCAGTCCGGGCAGTGGCGTTAAGGCAACAACAGTAATCGTAGGAGCAGTACCCCCCGTGGGCCTGGGCCCCACGGTGGGCTTCCCCGCTATGTATGTACCCTACTTCTTCGTGGGGCAGGCCTGTACCTTCAACTCGCCAACCCGAAATTCTAGGGTCTCGTCCTCAACATGCATTTGTGGCTCAGACACCATCTTCGGTGGGCTATGCACCCACTGACATCGAACAAGCCATGAACCACATGAATCTAAATGTTCTGGACAAGTCATAGTACATGGATACAGGGGCTACGTCACACATGACGGCATCTCAAGGTAATCACTCGTCTTATTCAATATGAGCAATAATAAAAATATTGTTGTCGACAATGGTTAGGAAATTCCAATTCGTGGTATTGGTCAGGTAACACTACCCTCTCCACACCCTCCATTATACTTGAAAAACGTCCTTCATGCACCAAAATTAATTAAGAACTTGGTATATGTTAGACGTTTTACAATTGATAACAATGTGTGTGAATTTTGATCCGTTTGACTTTTCTGTAAAGGATTTTCAGATGAGGATACCACTCATGATATGTAATAGCACGGGGGACATGTATCTCATCACCTCTGTTTACAACAACCGCATAACAAAACCATCCGCCTTTGCGGCCATTTCTCCTATTGTCTGGCACAATCGGTTGGGTCACCCAGGAGCACTAGTTTTTAATACTCTTAGGAAGAATAATTTGTTTGCTTGTAACCGAACTTTGGACTCTTTTGTTTTCCAATCTTGTGTGGTTGGTAAACATGTTAAACTCCCTTTTGCGTCTTCTACTTCTCATACCTATATGTCATTTGATATTTTGCATTGTGATTTGTGGACATCACGTGTTTTGAGTTCTGCAGGTCATAAGTACTATCTGCTAATTCTAGATGATTATTCGAATTTCTTGTGAACATTTCCCTTAGGACATAAATCACAAACCTATACCATTCTAAAACAATTTAGTGTTTTTTATCAAAACTCAATTTGACAAATCCATTAAATGTTTTCAGTATGACAATGGCGGGAAATTCATAAATACCCATTTTAAAGATTTTCGTCATCAAAATGGGATGTCTTTGAAGTAACTGTTGGAAATTTGCCTTTGGCGGGGAGATGCGTCCACCCATCTTTGATGAATTAAACACTAGTGTTCCGCATGTTGGAGGCTTTGTCTCTTCACACATGCATAATCTACTAAGTGAGTAGATGACCGTAGGGCCAAGGATCGTCAAATTTCGTTGAGAAATGAAAGAGATATTGGTCCACGAAGTAAGGTGTTTGAGACATGAAAATATGGTGTGGGACAAATCTACCACATCGGTGGGAATAGAAAGAATTGCTCTCTATATAAGTCTCTAAAGTGGTAAAGGGTTTGGGACCCCAAGGGGTATCCCATGCGTTTAAAGGAGGGAGGACCTAGATGTGCATGGGTTCAAGGCTAAGCCCACACGCGCGCCGCCGCCGCCCGCCCGTCCCGTCCGGTCTCGGTCACGGTCACGGTCACGGTCACGGGTTGTGGGCTGTGGGGACTTTCTGATATTATCTTTTTGGACCCCAAATTGCTTAATATTTACAGTTTGGTCCCTAAAGTTTCTGAAAAGTTGATTTTGGAACGACAGAAGGCAAAAACTTTCTACCTACCGTTGAAACTATTTTTTGAAGCATTAATCAGCCATTACTTGGGCTGATTAACTCCTCCATTATCAGCCCTTCTTCAATGGCCATGAACAGCCCTTAAACCACCCATTAATCTGCCTTCTAATGGCCATTAACAGCCCTCACTAATGGCTATTAACAGCCTTGTTTGTGGCTGTTGGGCAGCCCTCCTCTATGCTATATATTGATGCCTCCTTTGGCTCAATTCGTGACAGCATGAGAGTACACATACAGACAGAAAATCAGCAAAAACAGTGACGAAAAAGATAGCAAAACAGTGAGGAAAAACACACATATACACAAGATATACACAACAGAGACACACTATATACATAGAGACAAAAGAGAAGAGTAAACAGAAACTCTTCCTTCCTTTTCCATTTCTTCAACAAGTCGATTCATATTTGTTTTCTTCATCAGGCTCAACCTATTGACTTTGTAGAGTTGAGATTAAAGTGTTGTTTTATCTTGGGAGACTATTGCCCGCTAACGTAAAAGCATATATACGGGGCAATCTTGTCTTAAGGACAGAGGGCAATCACTCGACTCAACACACAACGTTGTAACCATCCAGATTTAGTTGTTTCTTGATTTCGGTTATCAAGATTCAAGACACAACAAGCTTGCGGCAGTTTTGAAGATTGGCCTATTTGTTCAACAAGATTCAATTTCTGAATATTGAATATTTGTTTATCATTTCGAACACTTGTAATAGTTATTTACTTTCCGTACTGCTTTATAAAGTACAATAGAGTACCAACAGTAACACAATTTTTTTTCAGGTGGAACAAATGAGATATTTACTATGATAGTTAAGCAAAATTGAGTGATAAAAAGATAGTGTAATGACTTTTGCTATACATAGATAAAGTTAAATATAATACTTCTTTTTTACAAAAAATAATATGATAATTTTGGTGTAATAAAGTGAAAATTGTGTAAACGTCCGTTGAATCCTAGTATTTCAAGATTGTTAATTCGACGAAGTAGGTTCAGATTATGCTAAATCAGAAGTTTCAGGGTTCACATAGTAATAGGAATAAATTGAGTGGCTAACCTGACGTTTCAGTGAAATTAACCTGTTGAGGTTTAGGAGCCGTTTATTCATATCATGAGTTGTCCTTTTAGGTCTTGAATTTGTAGCAATTTAGAGGAATCAGAATTTGAAGTTTACGAATTCTGAATTTGTTACTTAATTTATACTTAGCTTGTTTTAATTACTGAATTCACAATTAAATATTTATATATTAAAATTAATTTCCTAATACAAAATACATAATCTAAGCATAAAATTATTGAATTAATTTTAAAATTGTGCCTAATATTGTAGCTCTACCCAAAACGTTAAATAGAATTATATAAATTAGAAGATAAATAGTCAAAACTACAAAATTGACATGCATATATTGCCTTGATGTAAACCCCCGATGTGAGTAAGTTTTTTCCTATATAGCTCCTCTCTTGATCAAGTCTATTGGATGTCGTATCTTTAACTGTTACTAGTTCAGGTGACATGTTTAAACTTTAAAATGGACCTTGACAAATGCTTTCTATAATGTTATTTTGTATAAATGTAAGGTAAAATAGTATTCAATAGGTCCTACATCGAATCCTGCACATAATAGGAGTTTTGTGTGCATAGAGGCGGATTCAAAATTTTGATAAGATGGGTGTATTTTTTTTTTTATATAGAAAGGTAGATTCATAATATAAATTTGAAGGGTTCAACCTTTAGTTATTATTGCACCCATTAAGCTTTTGAAATTATAGGTTCAAATTATTTTTTTAGTTTTTTTTTTTTTTTTCATACACACACTCCATGATGAAAATGTTGGGATCAGTTGAACCCATTGACCACATTTGCATCATCCATTGCTAAAATTTTACGATGACAAAAGGAATAAGAATTTCATGTATCGCGCTTAGAAATTTTGAAGGAATAAATCAAAGAAATAGAGAAAAACAGAAAAAGATAATTAATTAAAATGCAAGAAGTGATATTAGAAAAGAAAAAATAACAAAATAGACATAAGATTTGAACTCCTAACCCCGCTTAGAGAGGTGCACCTGAAATCATTGCAGCATATGATATTTTGAGCTTGAGTGCGCACGTATACAACAAACAACACATACCTAATGAAATCTCATAACGTAGGTCTGAGGAGGGTAGAGTGTACGCAACTTTACCATTATCTTGGGAGGTAGAGAGATGTTTATGAAAGACCATCAGCTCAAGAGAAAGCATAAAAAGGTCAGATAAGGACAAGAAATTCAAAGCAGTATGAAAATGAAAATAACGAAAGCGACTAAGACATGATAAAGCAGTCTGAAAAAAGGAGCAGTAGCTACCATAGATAAATAAGATAATCGAAGTACAAGAAACAACATATCGTAGCAGAAATTAAAGGACAAGAAACTATAGAGCAATATTGCGACTACTAGTATGAAAGGATAAGTGAGACTACCTACTAGTCTTATACCCTAATCTGAGTCATCTATAACATCTTATCTAAGGTCATGTCCTCGGTAAGCTGGAGTTGTGCCATATCCTTCCTAATCACATATCTCAAATACTTCTTCGGCCTACCTCTACCTCTTCTGAAATTGTCTATAGTCAAGCTTTCACACCTCCGCATTGGCCATATGTGCCTCTCCTCTTCACATGCCCAAACCATCTGAGCATCCTAGAAGTGGTCTGCTTACAAACATACAAATGTCTAAATAAACAAAAGAAAAATTAGAAAACACCCTAATGTGAGTGAGCCAACACAAAGAAAGCTTTAAACTTAACTAATTGGTATCACCTAAAGAAATCTATTGCCTCCATCTTTCTATTCTTTGCTAAAAAGGAAAAAAGAGCACCCGGTGCACTAAGCTTCCGCTATGCGCGGGGTTCAGGAAAGGATCGGACCACAAGAGTCTATTCTTTGCTAAGTCTAGTTCAAATAAATTTATTGCATCAATTTTTCTATTCTTTGCTAAGTCTACTTGAATTTCAAGCGATTGTAAGTCTTTTAAGCCAACATTAATAAAACTTTAAGTCTATCCCACTCCCTTTTAATAATTTTAATCATTATAACATCACATACAAATTGATGTATTTGTAGGTCTATAAAGGCATGACCAAACCATCTCATATAATCTTCTCATTTTTCCGTTAAATGAGTTACTTGTCTTGATCATTTCCAATCTTGTATAGACTTATAAAAAACAAAGTCGTAAAAAGGAATACTGGGGACCAAAGTGTAATTTTCTTCTTAAAAAAAGGAAAACCATGATAATGTATCCTGATTGAGGACTTGTAATATCTGATGGTAATATTAAATTCCAGAAAGAAATTCTATAAACTGTCCCTGGCAGAACCATATGCTTGAGAATTGAGCATCCAAAGAACACTTCAATATTGTACTATTTTAAGCCAAAATTGCACAAAGTATACAAAAAATGCCACAAAAATGTAATCTGATGCAGCTATTTAGCCTCCCACATAGCCTAAAACTTAAGGGAAACCAAAGAAAATGGGATAAGATGGAACGAGAATTTTATAAATAAGCGACATTTCCTTCCCGTTCTTTTAACTCCATCTGCGCTGCTCTGTTTGATTACAAGTATAAACCACGTAAAAGGGGTCAAGCAGATTCCGCAACTGTACAAAGTCTCAGTAACACCATCCAAAGCCCTTAGGGATCTAAGGAGCAAAACAGCAAAAAAGGAGACGGTGATTTCTTGTTTCCAACTAAATAGACTGGAATTTCCCCTATATCATCTTGGTAGCACGTTCATTGGTGCTGGTACGTCAGCAATAGTAGACGGAATGTGTGCCCGTGGGGTACCTAGATCATCTATTCCAAAATCACGGAGCAAGGTTTCCCCATCCCATTCAACTGCAGCTATTATTGAAGTTAAGGGAAGTAAAGATTGAACGAAAAAGATCTGCGAATGAAAGAAACCTAACAGACAAGGATACAATCTCTCTTCCACATATCCGTGATGCTAACATTTGCATCTGATAGAAGCCAGTAATCTGCGTCATTCTGCAACAAACACAAAGCATTTATAACTATAAAATTAGCGCAAGAACGAAAGAATTCTATTTTATTTTTGTGCAAATCTATTGTCAAGTCATGAAAATAAAAAGGATAAAGGATCAAATTTGCCCCTGAACTATGCAAAATAGAACAAATTTGCCCTCTGTTGATAGTAGGGGTCAAATATGCCCTTGCCGTTAGTAAAATGATTAGCACTTAGCATCCGGAGATGCTACATGTCCCACAGTTAAGGATTATTTTTTTCTAGACGGAGGGTAAATTTGAACCTTTCGCATAGTTCATGGGCAAATTTGAACCTTCTCCCTAGTTTTGAGTTTAAATTTTTCTTATTCCTCCTTTCTCTCTCTTCGGCCCTCTACCGCCAACCCCTTTAGGAGGCATTTTCTACCACATGGCAACACTTCGTATCCGTACATCTGTCATGACTAGAACGCATAATCATAAGTATAGATTTTACCATGTAATTGGTGAACTTTATCCAGCTTTCTTAATGTATGTAGGCAATAATCACATTGACTTTGAAACGGGAATTGAAGAACAAAGTTTATTGTTTGCCTTGTTTAGTGCTTAAGCAATAAGCAAAGCTTAGACCATATCATCTTTTCAAGATGACCAAGTTCCAGAAATGCACACTTACGTCAACATCTGAAGGGAGAATCTTCATCATTCCACCACCGTAATCCTGTGAGGTACCAAGATCAGAACTCAGTTGATCAACATTTTGTGTTTGTCCTTCATTCTCAGTAACACTGTTTGAAATAGTTGATCTCTCCATGGCTTGATAATCCTTTGAACCTGAACCTGAAGCAACTGGGACGGTCGTTGACGGTTCAACACCATTCATCTCCTCGAACTTCTCCTCAAATTGACTAATCAAACATGAAGTTCCAACAGAACAATACCAAATAGGAGAGTGAGATAACTTTTTCCGAGAGTTAGAATTACGATGAATTGTTCATGTACAAAAACATGCATATACGGTGATTGGTTATCAGTTTACAATCCCACATAATTAATACATGTATAAGTTATGAGTCAATTTATGTATTATTTTATGCAGGGAGAAGATGGAATAACTAATACATGAATAACTAATCTCTGCAAAACTAATCCCTGCATAACTCTAACCAACAACCAAACGACCCCCAAGGAAATAGCGACTAGGACATGAGAATGGCTCTAGAAGCCAATGATACCTGACAAGGTAGACATCAATGGGACCCATTGTGCTTCTGAGTATAATTCTATATCTCCTTTGAGGATAGTCCACAGCCTGTTGATAAAGCATGTTATTTCACCTATTAGAAATATGTAATACATTTTCTCATATTCGCTTCCTTTCTCAACTTACCTCATCAGGATCTGGGACTTCCAGGGTGGTGCCATGAGGAGCTTTAACTGCTATTAGGGTCTCATTCTGCCAGGATTAAAGAGTATAAACTTATTCATAGGTTCTTTGAGCAGAGCACTCCAAAAATACAATAATTTTGAACAATGATGAAGTGATTATAAAAGAAAGCATATAAATGGAAAAGTGAACCTGAAAGCAAGGTAGGCTCTTTATATCGTCTTCAGTTACAAAAAGCCACCTAATTCACAGAATCGAAATTGTCGTCAGCGAAGAGCAATTTATCAATCTAGGTTATAACTATGTAGTGAAGACAGGTACAAGAAATTACCTTTGGTTGTTTTCGTCTTCACTCATATCCCTTAACTTTCCTTGCATTTGTCTGTAATAATCTAAACATCAGCACAATGACATAGTTCAAGGAAGAAGCATGAACTACTGACTTATCTGACAAACCACATACCTAATCCGCTCATCCAGTCTTCGCTCCTCCATTGAAAGGCTGTCAATTTCGGCCTGCAGAAAGTTCCATTTTTGGATAATACATTACTTCAAAGTGCGGTTCGCATACAACTAGAGCTCTATTTAAGTGCTGAAAACTGGTTTAACAGTGGATATCTATCATAACATAGATGAAGACACTATCTTAGCAATCAATAGGAGCTGATTACCTGAATAATCACTCAACTTGTGGTACTTGGCCATCAAAGTCATCTATCTTTCTTTTGTCTTCCAAAAGTCATCTTATTCTGCCTAGTTCCTTTCTTCTTGTGCACCGTATAGATTTTTGACTGAGTCATCAGCTATCTATCACTTAGTTTCCTCATGTATTTTAGATGTTACATTATTTTGGCAGTTCCAATCTTTGAGTTAGCCGATTCAGAATTAGTGTAATATTATGATATAGATATATAATTTTTAAATTCTTTTTAGGGATAATTTCATAGACCTCCCCTCGGGTTTGGCTCTATCACATTAACCTCCCTTGTGGTTTACGATATTACGGTAACCACCCTTAGTTAAAAAAAAATTGTAACTTCATTTTACTCATTTATCATTAATGTAAATAATAATAATAATTTGACTACATTACAATTTTTAAACATATTTTTGTATTAATTCTCTTAGGAAAATACAAAATCCATCTAAGATGACCATTGAAGTGAACTAGGTAAAGTAAGATGACTTTTGGAAAACGAAATAAAGATAGATGACATTGATAGCCATTTCCTAACAGTTAAGTGACCATTCGGACAATCAACTCACAGATAGTTAAGGAAGCATAAGTACCTTTAAAATGGCGGCATCGTTATCCACTTCTCCAGGTCTAGAAGCATCAACACCCCTAAGGAGCGATTATGGAATTTGCATATCAGTATAGCTTCAGACGCTTAATGACAGATCATTGCAAGCAGTGTATAAGTAGAAGATATGTGTTTATATCCAAGCAACTCTAGCTTACTTCCATTGTATTCTGTTCTTGAGCTTCTTTTCGATAAGACCAATTCCTTCAAGCACATTTGTTATATCATAGATCCTTCTTTTCTGCACCTGTATGAGCAGAAAATTACAATCAGAGTTTAACAATGCATTGAGAAAACTTCTAGCTAAATGATATATCACCTCCAAAGTGTCTGCAGCTTGGTTAAGATCAAGCATACCATCTTCAGCATGCTTGATCAAGTTGATAAATCTCTTGGTTAAAAGACCTGAACAGAAGACAGTGGTTCAATCCTCGATTTTTTAAACTTTTATAACAAACCAATCCATGGGCAAAAATCATCGAATACCCAAGGAACTGTCGTAGCGGCAGCTTGCAGGTGTAAGAGGAGAAGGAGAACCTGAAAATTTGCAATCCAGCAGTTGGTTAAGAAAATGTTAACCAGTGCAACCATGACAGTAGAAACGGTTTTCTGTATACTCCCTCTATCCCAATTTATGTGAAGGTTTTTGACCGAGTACAGAGTTTAAGAATGAAAGAAAGACTATTGAAACTTGTGGTCTAAAACAAGTCATATATATTTGTGTGACAATAAATCATTTCTAAAAAGATAAAATGGGACGTTTAAGGTTAGATTGTACTAAATATAGAAAGGCGTCATTTTTGGGGGGACTGACTAAAAATAAAATAGCATCACATAAATTGGGACGGACGAAGTATAACCTTTAGATGGATTAGAGGGAAATGAATATTGAACATTTACTTGTGCTGATATTTAGCCAGTTACAACTTACAACCAAGACAAAAAGAAAAATTTAGATACCAAGACTCACCAGCATTAGAGATAGGAGTTGGAGGACCAGATTTATTACTTTTTGTGGTTCTTGACCGTCCATGTGCTCTTCCTCCTTTACCGGACACAGGCGTTCCAAGTGGACTATTGGCCACATAGACATACCCGGAATTAGCAGTCCAGTTACTGGACTCAACTTCTTTAATATAGCCCGTCTTCCGGTTTAGTGCCTACAGAGGTATTAAGTGTGCAAAGTAGAAATAAGTTACATAAGTGATCAACAAGTAATAAGTAGCAAACCAATGAACAATTATGAGAACACTCTGAATATTCCCTGGAATAAATTTGAGTATCTAGAATAATCTACTTATCTAAAGGTCCGGTTTGGGGTTACTACTCAAAACCGAATTAAAAACTTCTTGACTTAGGCACATAATTCAATCTCGTTAATGAGAGGCTGGTTCCAAGATATTAGCACAATAGTAGAATAATACTGTCACAACAGTTTCCTGTAAACAAATTAACCACTAAGATATTAGCATTAAACTTTACACCTAAAAGAATAAACATATAAAAAGGAAAAGCCATAAATAATAGAGCTTCAGTTTAATGTCGCTAGTGCTAACTAATTAGCGAACACAAGCAAGAGTCCAATTGCTACTTAAACTGAAGATAAACCAAAATGCAAATGCTCCCACGCAATCTTCTCTAGTTAACAACAGAATTCAAGATACGAATGATTTCACAGTCAAAGTGCCTATGGTACCAGTTCATATTTGGTTACCCAAAGCTCATGTAGAGGCACCTACTTGGCCAACGGAATTTAAGAAAAAGAATAGCCTATTCCTCTGTCTCTCATATGGATTTCATAATTATAGGAATTAGTTCTCTAACCGAAAAGGGACTTAATGGAGCCCTTTTACAAATAATCTCGACATGATCCGTCATCATGGCAGGAATTGCTTTAAAATTGGGAAGTTACATGTTTTTAAGATTTTCAATACCCATGTTTCCCGAAGCGACTCTTTGTTCCACTTCTTTCATTTATGCTTTAAGTGCGATTGCTATAATATATACTTCCTCACTTTAAGGCAGATCGATCTTAAGAAGATCATTGCTTACTCCTCAGTAGCTCATATGAATCTGGTGACTATTGGTATGTTCAGTCGGGTGGCGACCGCTAGGTCACCTATTTTAAGATATGAACACAAGGCCAAACATGCATGCCGGGCGCGCTCACACGTGCATACACGAATGACAGAATAGCATAAATCACAATCAACTCACTTGACTCATTTACTCCTTTTTACCAAATTCAGCCAGCGGAGCCTGCGGAGGGTCTATCACAAACAGTCTCTCTACACTCCCCAGACCCCACTTGTGGGATCACACGGGTATGTTGTTGTAGTCAGCGGTGTCTGAAAGTTTTAAGCTAACAAGAGGCAAATGACCTCAGGGGCAATCAAATATGAAAACTCAGAGGCAGCTTAACCCAATAAAGCCAATTTGTTATAGCATATACCATGGTTGCTCAAGCAAATTTGTTAACATAACCAGCGCAATACCAGTTACCAAACAGCATTTCAACTACAAAAGATAGCGTCAAAGCTATTCACATAATGAATTACAAATATGCAGATTAACCACAAAATGCACGAAACATTTTAAGCACAAAACAGCTACAGTTGTATCAAAATGCACTAATTAGTTATCTTTCTGAACTCAAATACACTAATTAGTAATCTTTCTGAACTCAAATACACTAAATAGTCAGCTAGTAACCACAAAATGCACAAAACTGCAACAATTGAACTCAAACTAAGACTTTATTAGCTACTACATTTTATCAGATCCCATAAGCTATCTTTCTGAGGAATATCGAATTCAAGTTTTTACTCCCTCTGTCCCAATTTATACGACACACTTTCTTTTTTAGTCAGTCCAAAAAGAATGACACATTTCATTATTTGGCAACAAATTAACTTTAAACTTTACCTTTTACGCTTAACGAGATGATCTATAACCACACAAATATCTTTGACTTGTTTTAGACCACAAGATTCAAAATCTTCCTTTATTTTTTAAACTTCGCACACAATCAAACTACATCATATAAATTGGGATGGAGGAAGTACTATTTTTTTCTTGATAAGGTATTCAAGTCTCTACTATTAAATCCCACCTATAATCTTAAGTTTCCAATTTCAAAAGGCAAAACCCACTAATGGGATCCTACAGCAATTCCCAAGAGGCGACAATTTTAGCTCTAACTCACATGAGACTTAACAACAATAGCTTCCAGATAAATTAGCGGACAATCCGGGAATCAACACCAGGGGTAGAAAATCGGTGGAGACTTAACAACAATAGCTTAAGGCTATAGCAAAATCGTTAACTTAACCAACCCAACCCAATGCAGATAAACAAGAATGCTAGTAACCACAAAATGCACAAAACAATCTCAATTTATATGACACGCTTTCCTTTTTAGTCAGTCCCAAAAAGAATAACACATTCTCTTATTTGACAATAATTTAACTTTAAACTTTATCTTTTACGCTTAACGAGACGATCTATAACCACACAAATATCTCTGGCTTGTTTTAGACCACAAGATTCAAAAGTTTTCCTTTATTTCTTAAACTCTATGCTGAGTCAAACTACATTATATAAATTGGGACAAAGAAAGTACATTTTATCGAACCACATAAGATATATTTCTTCAGTACATCTAATTCAAGTCTCTACTACTTAATCCCACCTATAATCTAAAGTTTTCATTTCAAAAGTCAAAACCACCACCACCACCACCAACAACAACGTACACTGGTGTAATCCTACAAAGTGTGATCTGGAAAGAGTAAGATGTACGCAGACCTTAACTCTACCTTTGTGGGGTAGAGAGTTTGTTTCCGATATACCCTCGGCTAAAAAGAATGTAGTCAATGCCGAAATACAAGGAAAACAAGACAGCAAGTTATCACAATACAAAGCAAATAAAGCAACACATAGGAATACACGACTTTATTCACACAATGAAATACAAATAATGCTGATTAACAAGAATGCTAGTTAACCACAAAACAGCAACAATTGAACTATTTCGCTACATTTTATCGAACCCCATAATCTTAATTCAACTCTCTACTAATTAATCCCACCAACAATTTTAGCTCAATTAAAAAATCCAACAAACTCACAGGAGACTTAACAACAATAGCTTCAGGTTGTAAATTATTCGACCCAATTCGAGAATCAACAACACCAGGTATACTAAATCGGTGATAATCTTCAGGACAAACAAACGGCGGCCTCATAGAAGCAAACGGCAAGTATCGTTTGATCGGTTGAGAGATCTGATTCCTCCATCCACCACCGTTTACGCCGCCGGAGGACGACTGCGCCGCCGTACCAGTCGCCGGTGCACTAGAACCTGACATTTTTGGATACCTTTTGACCTGAAATTTTGTGTGGTGGGGTGGGTTTTGGGTTGGGGTGGGGTGGGAGTGGGGGTGGGTGGAGGAAATGGGGGAAAGGGTTTAGCAAAGGAGAAAACGAGGGAAGGGAGGGAATTTTGGTTTTGGATAGATGTGGAGGGAATTGACATGCAAATGTTTCTCTTGTTTTTTTAGTTCATTTTGGCCCCTTTGGATACTTATTATTTGCAGTTTGATCCTATAATTGATAAAGTTTTATTTTATTTTTTCAATTTCTTTTGGGAAATATAAGCTAGAATTTCATCTTCTCTACAACATAATAAATATCTAATGCTTGATTTACAGTTATGAATACCATGATGATGGATGATTTTATATTTTACTATGTGACTTGAAGAATGTGGATATTTGTTCAAATGATGCATCTCATGGACTCAAAATTTTGTTGTATCGTGAAATTGCATAGATTCGATATATAAACTTCAATCAGTCTGCTGATTTTTTGCATCTAGTTTTGGTGTAGTAGCTATATTTCGATTCATCCTCTTTTTCAAAGATTTCATAATTGGACCTTGAACCCCTTTCATATGATGGGAGTTGTCGGTGCATTAGGTGTTGTTTTATTGTGCGTCAATCATTGTGCTACCGTAGAAAAGACTTTATTTAAAGATGACGCATCAATCATAATCATAACGGACCAATTACCAGATCTACCTATCATAGCCGGCATTGTTGGGTTACAAGGATTTGCAGGAAACGAAAATTACAAGTAACTGCTTATGTAAGAATTGAAATTACAATTCAACTATAAAACTGAAAATACCAATATAACAACAAAACGAAATTACTATTTTGTTGAACACGAAAATCGGAAACTTGTTTTTGCTTTGAGTCGAGTGTGGCACTCTCCTCAAGACAATATTGCCCCGTATGTATCCTTTATACGTCCTGGACAATTCGTCTCCCAAGATAAAACAGCAATGGAACTATTGAGCAAAGGAAACTCAAGAGCTACCGTGAAGAATATTGAATAACGAAATGATGCTTGGAAGATTAGGAAGAAACTGCTTTCTGCTTTGTGTATTTTTCGTGTATATCAAGTGTGTCTCAACAATGGTGTAAGGGGTGTTTATATAGGAGGAAGAGGAATTGTTTGACTGCCTCCATAACAGCCATTATTGGCCAAATAATGACCATTATGGAGGTAGTAAAGCCACCAAATAAATGGAGAAAATTGTCAACGGATTGGCCATTATAGGAGGTGTAATTCAGCCATTTGGCTGAATTGAGTGCTGGACGTTTCTGTTCTGGACCGTCGAAATTCTGACTTTCTGAAAACTTCAGGGACCAAACTGTACATCTTGAAACTTCAGGGACCAAACTGTACATTTGAAAGAATTCTGATCCAAATTGTACATCTGAAACTTCTGGGATCAAACTGTACTTCTGGCAAAGTTTTCTGGCCCAAAAAGATAATATCAGAAGGCCCGCGGCCCGAGAACCCGGAACCGGACCGGACGGGCGGGCGGCGGCGACGCGCGTGTGGTCTTTCCTCGAACCGAAGCACATCTAGGTCTTCCTTCCTTTAAACACATGGGATACCCCTTGGGGTCCCAAACCCCAAATCAATTTCGAGTCTTATATACACAACAATTCTTTCTTCCTCTACCGATGAGGGAGAATTGATCACACACCACACTTTTTCATGCTTCAAACACCTTACTTCGTGAACCAATATCTCTTTCATTTCTCAATGAAATTTGACGATTCTTGGCCCTACGGTTATCTACGTACTTAGTACATCATGCATGTGTGAAGAACCGGATTCTCCAACATACGTAACACTAGTGTTTAAGCCGTTAAAGTTGGTCGGTCGCAACTCCCGCCAAAGGCTAATTTCCAAAAGGCATAACCATAAAAATCATAAAAATCATTAAAAAAGCGTGAGCCGTTATTAAAATATTTAAAATTTTGTTATGATAAACGTTGGAAATCTCGAAGTTATAACATATTATTGATGATGCAGCTTTCTCAATTTTCAAAGTGGATGGCAAATCGGTGGAAAGGTGATGGTGGTAGTGATAAGTAGGAGGCAAAATTGAACCATACACGTAATATAGGGGCAGAACTGTATCATACGCATAGTGTAAGGGTAACTTTGGTCCATTTTGGTTTAATTATGACATGGAGTATATAATTTGGGGGAAATGCTAATTAAAAAATGTATATATAGGAAATGAGGTCTGTCAATTTTAAAAGGCAATTTTGAGCCACTTTTGTAATTGTAGGGATAGATTTGGGACCAATATTTAACGTAAGGTAAAGTTATTTCATTTCACATAGTATGAAGAGCCAGTAGTTTTAACCTTTTTCGTTTAAAAAATAATTTGGTGATTGCACTATGTAATTATCAGCAATTTTTATTTTCTTGAAAATTGAAAAGTATAATTATTATTCCTCAATTACATCTTTTTTCCCATCACCCTCAATTACATTTAATTCCATGTCAATTAAGTAATTACTTGACAAAATAAATAGTCCAAAATCGTGGTAATTACACTCAACCTAATTACAAGATATCCTTCTAAACAAGACTAGTAAGGAACTTAATGGTCCTGGTAATTGGAGGCGAACCAATTCTGCAAGTCCAATTTGAATTCATCACCTTCTACTCGAATTGTGTCTACGTAAATTCTTTAAAAATATATACATCATTTATTATATAATTATACTCATTCACGATCAATTAACTCTTAATCTTGAATCTACTTTTGCCGCGGGTAACACTAATCCGCCAAGGAGGGGAAGAAATAATTTAAACTGCCCAACTCAGAATGAATGGAACATTTAAGATATATGAGCAAACTAAGTGATAAGTCAACGATGAATGAGTCGAAAATCTACAGAGTGCACAATAAGTGGATTTACGAATTACTTTTGACTTAATGGCCAAGATGAAGATGTTGATAATAAGATAACTTTACCTTAAATCCCATTAACTCAAGTATCAACTAAGGCTGACCAGTAGGACGGGATGAGATGAGACGGGACGGGACGGGATGAGATGAGACAGGACGGGATTTGGGGGACGGTGGAGTGGGTCGAAATCGGGATAGGCGGAACGGAGGGGGACGGGAAGTGGTCCCATACCGTCCCACATCCCGTTATCAGAGGGGACGGGACGGAAAGGGGGATTTGGGGGACTTTTAAAAACTTTTTTTCTAAACACTTAATTTTAAAATATATATATTTAAACACTTAAATAATTGAACAAGATAGTGAAAAAACATCCCAAGGCTAATTACCTCTTATATTATTGTTAACACTCAAAAGTAATTTAAGTGTTTAGCCGAATTCAGTGACAGCTGAACTGTTCCAGAGCCGAATTTACTCCTAGCCCTCGACTACAAGAACTTCATCGGCTACTAAGGCATCTTAGCCGAGTTGTTAGTTAGAGGTATGACTGAGACTCACTCAGATGCAAACGCCTCAACGACCAAGTCAAAAGAGTTTTCGGACCCCTAGAAGCGGTAACGGCCAACAAAAGCTAAAAGAAAGGGCCATTATCCGAGCAAGAGAAGTAGAGGGCGAGAAAATTGGCACCACCTCCCCCATAGTCGGCCATTGAACTTAGTGGGTTACTTGATGGCTGACATGGGGAGGGATCACGTTGTACAATTTTCCCCCCTTTTTTGTACTATAAATAGGATCATTCTTTGTATATACAAACACACAATCAATCAAACAACTCAATTTTTATCTATCTTTATCCTTTTACTTCATTTTATCATTTACTTTACCGTACTCAGCTGCATTCATATTTCTTACCTGGCTGACATTGTGAAGCCGATGGTACATAATGAGGTTCAGCAAGCGAGGGAGATGGAAACCAACTGAATACACCCATGAGAATGCTCGGCTAGTTCTGCCATCCCTCTGACGAGCGGTGTTGTTCAACACGAGACTGTGACTCCCGGTGTTGTTCCTCAGCCGCATGTGCATCAGCTATTGCCTACTCAGGTGCAGGTAGCACACTTATGAACACAAGCCCAATCGCTTGGCAACCAGCACACTGGGTGGTCGCCGCCGAACCATGGGGGGCAAAATGTGCCACTTGACCAAGCGAGTCTGCAGTATGAGCAGATCAACATTGCTCGGAGACCAGTTCAGGCTCTAGGACACTTTGTATTGCCGCCCGTTATGCACCGTACACTTTGTATTGGGAAATGCACCATAAACTCTCCCGAGTCTGAGTGTGCCCACATGATAATCAACAACATGCACCCTCAGTTAAAAGAGAAGTTGGTGGGACAATCCTGCTCTGACCTGAGCCAATTAGCTGAAAAAGCTAGCCAAATAGAGCAGTACATCTAGGAGAAGGAGTGGAGCAGAGCCAGCCGAAATCGAGGCTCCTACTTGGTATCCATCATTGAAGTGGATGAGTCTGACTTAGAGTCAGCCGACTGCGCGGCAGACGTAATGGTGGCCGATAATTGTTAAGGGTAAGGTTTACTCTTGCCCAGCCGTAAAAGGCAATGAGACGAGTTCATCCAATGACAGGGTTGGTTACTCATTTGACATCACAAAGGCAGATCAGATCTTTGATCATCTGCTCAAAGTTAAGCAAATTCGGTTGCTTGATGGTCATAGGATTCCGCCTGCCGAGGAACTCAAAGATAAGAAGTATTGCAAGTGGCATAACTCATACATTCACTCTACTTCTAATTGTGTGGTCTTCAGAAAGGCGATCCAGAAGGCAAGCTAGCCGACAAAAGTATGGCTGAAATATCCATTGATATCGACCCCTTTCCCGCGGTACCAATATCTATGGTATATTTTGTTAAGCCTGATGAGTCAAGAGACACCAAAGGGAGACAACTGATGAAAATAGTATGGGTCCCAAAGAAACCTACCGAAAGGGAGAAAGCCATAAGGACCTCTGTGTTCAACCGGTTAGGCAGGCTACATGACATTCGCGATGACAGGCAGTCAGCTAGGAGCAGTTTTCATGGTCGCCCTAAATACTCGAGGTACTTTGAATGAGAACTTCAGGAACAAACCATAAGGTTCAGAAAGGTCCCTATTGGCATCAGGCATAGGCCTGGGGGAGGCAAATACGGATGTCAACCAACCGACAGCTGAGCATGCCTCGAATGGATGAAGAACCGCTCCCTAAAACCAAACTGATGGTGGTCGAGTTTAACGTAAACGAGGATGTTTCGTCCTTATGTATCACGGTGAGAAATGAGGACCAGACGAGACCCCGGAGAATGATTAAACTAGCCGCCAACACATAAGAGGGGAAGTGGTCTGTCAATCAGGCTCCCGGAAAGAAAGAGGCACCACCGAGAGTCGCATCCGGGAGTTAAAAAAGAAGGATGCAATGTGTCAAGGCCTTGCGTAAGATGCAACAGACATTGTATCTAATTTCCAACACCAAGGCAGCCAAAAATCATGAGATTCCTGAGTCTGCCATAGTCGAGGCTATCGAGCGGGCATTCAGCTCAGTTGCTTCAGGGGCAATGTCGCCTGAAGGAGAGACGTCGGGTCAACCAGAGCTGGATGAACAGCCTACAGACAACCCGACAGAGGAACCCCGGTAAGAAAATATGGCCCCAGATAGACCTTTAACCGAGGCAATCCCACAGATTATGTAGAGGATTCAGTCAGAGGATCCTCACCCGATCCTCATTGACTCCAAGAAATGGAAGATATGAGCTTCTGGTCAGCCGAATTGGATGAAGGAGGGGACTCCATCCTCGATTTATTTAGTCATGACCTGGTTGATGAAATATGGGCAGACATTGAAATGGTCAGCCTAATCCCATATGAGTTTTGGGCCAACCGCTCCGCGCTGGATAACCTAGAAGGTGATGTTTGCGTAGAAGACGCAGAATTGGCAACAATAGCCGATACCATGGCTAAGGATTCTTTGAGCACCGCATTTGGTACACATACGGAAGAAATAGTTAAACACCTTAAGCCCCTCTATGTGAAGGATTACATCAACGGCAAAATCATTAGCCGAGTGTTCGTCGAAAATGGGGATGTGCTGAATGTGATGCCACTACTTACTTTGAAAAGCCTCAACAAAACCATAGAAGATCTCATCTCAACTACCATGAAAATGTATAGCTTTATGGGAGAGGCTTCTGAAGCATTTGGGATTCTAGTAGCAGAAATCACTGTAGGTTCTAAGACGGTCAGGTCTGCCTTCATTGTAATAGATGGCAAGCCGTCCTACACCATTATGTTGGGCAGGGACTGGATTCACACCAACCGATGCCTTCCTTCTACCATGCATCAAAAGCTCATCTTTTGGGAAGGAGACAAGATAGAAATCGTCCTAATGGATGATAGCCCATTCCGACCAGGGGTTCAGAATGTAGAGGTTGTCCTATATTCACCCTATGTGGCTCCCATAGCCGTCACGGAGCAGTATGAAGAAGGATCATGAAATCTTATAATTTTACCTCGTGAGGGTTTGAAATAAAATAATTACTTGAACCACGACTTACCTTGGAGGATTTAAATGGTTGAGGAAACCCAAATCATACGTGAACTGTGGCATCGACAGACCGCCATAAGTTCTGAGGGGATAGCCGAGGCATCGCATATGTGGAACCACGATAACGAACCAACGCTTGCAACCGATGAAATTGAGATGTCGATGGAACTTGAATTGCCCATAAGAAGAGCTATGCCTAATTTTGAGTCTCAGTATCCTTTGGAAGATATCAACTTGGGAACTGAATAAATCCCTCGGCTAACACATTAGTGGTTTGCTGAAGGAAGAAGACAAACAAGGCATAACGGCCCTTCTGTCGCACCCGTTTGTAACACGGTCATGACGCACGGGCGTTTCCCTGGTGTTGATTCAATGTTATTGAGGAGTCACCACCTAATTATTCTAAGGTGAATTAGGGCACCTAGATGTTAACATAAATGCTGCAAAGTAAACTCCGATTAATGGTCTGCGAAACTATGAGATTCTAGGTAAGGGTTCTTTATTATCCTAAAGGGAAGGGGTTAGACATCCTTTAATATCCGCTAACTTGTGGTTATCCAGTCAAACTCAGGTTAATTATTATGCTAAGGAAAATGTATGTTTAAAATATAGGGTTATTTAAAAGGAAGTTTGCATGTAGTTAATAAAATGATGTATTTTGACAACATGAAAATTCTTGCAAAGATGATTGCGGTTTTGAGAAATAGATTCCCAAACATAAAATCCGAAATTGATTTGATATAAAAATATGCATTTGATGGCATTTTGTTTTAAAGTATATGTAAAAATAATTTTGTTGACAAAATATGTATTGTAGGGCATGGCTTATAAAATGCAATGTGAAATTGAGTTTTTGATAAAAACGTGCATGTGATTTTTTGACAAGAGTATGCACTAACATAGTATGATTTATAAAATACATCTAAACTTAATTTTTGGATAAAAGCATGCCTTTGTATTGTTTATAAAATACATATTTTTTAGCAATTGATAGCGAGAAGAAAAGCAAACTATTTATAATGCAAGAAATGATTTTTATGAAAGTCATTTTTATAGCAAATCGGATAAGAATGAAATCTCATTTGTATGATTAATAATGCGAGTAAAGGGTGTCCAAGTTATTTGGAATTTTGAAACATGCATGACGAGCCTAAAATGAACTAGTGTCGGATTTCCGATTTTATAACTGAGTCTAAAGTGAATAAACTAGCAACAGATTTCCAATTTTAAATTACCTTGTTAATCTATCCATTCAAGGCCTAATTATTCTAAGCATTCTAATGATCACATAAAATTAAATAATTAAGTTACAACACGAAAGAAATAAAAGGAGCGGTATTTAAGGAATTAAAAGCTTCGACTAGGGCGGATGACGATATCATCCCGCCCTATTTGTTTAGAAATCTCGATGCCGGAGAATGCAAGGAAACGTGGATGCGGTCTTCGTTTGGCAATGGCCATGATGAGTCTCATAACGAGACTCTTCGTTGCTCCCGATGCATTTCATGTAAAAAAGAAGAAGAAAATAAGAGGATTAGTAGATGGAACATGAAAAATATATACATAAAAAAAATGTAAATAAATAATTCATGAAAAGTAATATGTTGTTGTGAAGGCATTGTACCCTTAGGCGCAGTTACGAAACTTAGTCACCTTATATGGTCCAAATAGCTATTACCAGATTTTAAATGAAAGAAACCAACAGGCATCCCTTTCATAAGCCCGTTTTTGACAAACTCAAACATTTAAAGCCAAAATATACATGATATATGAAAAGATGCATGACACATTTAGAAGTACACGAAGGTATATAGTTATGACATACACTGAGTGCATATCTGGGACTCCATGCTTTGAACACAATGTGATATACCTAACCATTCACACTCCATTTTGAAAATAATATGACCAAATTTAAATCATTAAAAAAAAATCGAAAGCCATTCACAGAGGTTCAGAGCAAAACAGTAAGTAAATCAGGCAGAAAGATGAAGAAGAACCAGCTAATAGAGAGAGAAAGATGCACCACCAATCTTAATCCATACGAATAGCATCTCATGTAAACAAATTTATCTCTTAGAGCTTGACAATAAAACAAATAGATAACACATGCTAGTATTGGGAGGTGGGAACATGAGAGGGGAAAAAATAACTAAGCTTAAATGACATCTCATATATTATGGTCTTAGAATATATATATATATATATATATATATATATATATATATATATCAACGAAAAGGGATGCATTATATCTAGGAGTTCAGAGGGACATGAATTGAAACCAACAACACACAGAATGCTTTCACGTCCTTATACAAATTAAATACTAAAGGGAAAATTCAAAGTAGCTTAATCATACTCAACTAGAACATGATGAATTACAGTAATATAACCAAAGCTAAGCAGATTGCCGACATATCCATTCCCCTCTTTTGGAAAATAGGCATGTTTCAGGTGAACTATTTTCACAAATCAAACCAAAATAAGAATAACTAACAGACAAGCAATTTCAACTGGATGCGCAGCTTGTTAAGAACAACAAGAATTTTCCCTGTTCATACTATTTTCACTCAATTTCAAAGTAATCAAACTATCTCAATCCCTTCCTCACACATATGTTATATTATGAGAGCATGATCATAGACTAACAGGAAGTTGCAGCTAAACAGTGGTTCAACATGACATTAATAAGTACAAGCAGGTAATAGATGTGACCACAAATGTCAATTAGACAACTCAACATACATGATGTGATATATAAAATGGTTCATGGGAGTTTGTTGGTTACAAAGATGCATGAAACGAAAATTACAAGTAACTGCTAAGTATCAAGAACTGAAATTACAACTGAACAATGAACTGAAATTACAATGAACTTGAAGAACAAACAGGAACAGTTTTTGGTATGCTGAGTCGAGTGTTTGCACTCTGTCTTTAAGACAATATTGCCCCGTATGTATCATTTCTACGTCCTGGACAATTGTCTCCCAAGATAAAACATCAAGTGAATAAATGAGCAAAGGAAACTCAAGTGTTAACGTGAATAATTTTGAGTAATGAAATGATGCTAGAAGGTAGTAGGAAGACTGTTTTTTTGTTTATGTTTATGTGTTTTCGTGTGGCTCAACAATGGCGACAAAGGGTCTTTTATATAGTTGAAGGAGAGGCTAACCAACTGCCCACATAAGTGTCATTACTGGCCAAGTAATGACAATTATGGAGGTAGTAATTCACCAAAATAAATGGTGAATTTGATGTGCAATGGATGACATTTAGGAAGAGTAATTCAGCCAAAATAAAATGGTTGAATTGAGTGTTGTTGACGTTCTATTCTCTGCCCAATCTGACTTTCTTGAAACTTCAGGGACCAAACTGTACATATGAAAGAATTCTGGTCCAAAAAGATAATATCAGAAGAAGCACAGCCCGCAGCCCGTGGCCCGGATCGGACGGGCGGCGGCGCGCGTGTGGGCTTTCTTCGAACCGAAGCACATCTAGGTCCTCCCTCCTTTAAACACATGGGATACCCCTTGGGGTCCCAAACCCCAAGCCAACTTTGAGAATTATAAACAAAACAATTCTTTCTTCCTCCACCGATGAGGGAGAATTGATCTCAACACCACACTTTTCCATGCTTCAAACATCTCACTTCGCGGACCAATATCTCTTTCATTTCTCAACGAAATTTGACGATCCTTGGCCCTATGGTCATCTACTTACTTAGTAGATTATGCATGTGTGAAGAACCGGATTCTCCAACATGCGAAACACTAGTGTTTAAGTCGTTAAAGTTGGTCGGTCGCAACTTCCGCCAAAGGCAAATTTCCAACAGAGTTTACATGTGGTAATGACACATAATTACTAAAAAAAACTTCTCATGGTTGGCATAGTGACCTTTTAACATTTAGACATGCCAGAAAAACACATACAGTAATTTAGGTTAACTTATAAGTGTAGGAATGGGTAGCTAATAAATCAAACATAGTATTTCACATATGAAAATTCAACTTAAACTAAGTTAAGCACATACAGTGTTCAACCTCATGATTTCTTTGCAAACATACTTTACCTGTATCAGGATTTTTATCGTTGCATGATCACCAAAACAATAACTTCATCACATAGAACACTTAGGTAGCAGCAAGCAACTGTGCATTGTGGAAATATTAACTATAGCTCCTCTAATAGTTAATTAGTAGTCAACTAACATAACCAAGCATCTAACACAATGACAACTAGTATCATAACCCTTTTTCTTAATCATGAATAATTAACCAACATGCACACAAATAACTCTTCCATACTGATCTAATTATAACTACCCAGCAAGCAACAAGTCCATACTTCTTATCTAACAAGTCTCAACATGCTTGAAATTAACAACAAATTAAACACATAAAATACACGAAATGCGTAAAAGGAAAATGAGCGGAATTTGATCCTACTGACTAGTGACAAGGACTCACAAGACAAGCATACTTCAATTATTTTGAGTCCAACATAATCATATAAGGTCCGGAAACCAGCACATACACATACAAAGATATTTATCATATTTCTACTATCCTAAACTAATGCATACAGGTTTACAAACATGCTAATAGGGATTCAAAGCTGAGCATATCATATACCAGTCATTAATCATAGAAAACATGTAAACAAATTAACAAACATGTATCTAAGTTCATAAAGAGACTAGAACTATATTGCTATTTAACATATGATCTTTAAACATGTGAAGGACTGAACCATAGTAAAAATAAACCAGACCTTAACTGCTACAAATTATGATTTTTAAAGTAAAACAAGCATCACATGTAGCTACTATATTAATCACTAGATAATCTACATTAACATCACTAAACAGACACTAAGATAGTAAACACGACATATTATACTTAACAAACTACAAAATACTAAACATGAATTTAACAGTTCACACAACCAAACATGTCTAAGGGATTTATATAAACTAAACAGGCAACACAGACCCGCATACTTAGACATTAATCATAATTAGCCATATAAATTATTATCACATAATTTGCGCAACACACATAAAGAATGTAGAGAATAAAATTAGAGGAGATGTATTTACTGACCTTCTCCGGCAGCGAACCGAGGCGCTAGTTTCGAATCGTCGAATCCGCTCGGAGAATTTATTTTTAAAATGCTGATTTTTTCGAATTTGGAATTCTGATTTTTGCGATTTCGAAATTCTAATTTTCGGATTTTAGACTGCTGATTTTCTGATTTTGGGTCCGGTTTTTTTACTCGACCCGAAATGACCCGGAATGTGACCCGACTCGAAACAGAATCGAGTATCGGCTTCCATGACTTGATTGGCAAGACTATGGAGGTTTACATCGATGATGTAGTAGTGAAGTCTAAGGACTTCAAAGATCATTTAGCCGATCTTGAACAAGCATTAATAAGAATGAGGATTCATAATCTCAAAATGAATCCAGCCAAGTGCATGTTCGGAGTATCGGCTGGCAACTTCCTTGGCTATTTGGTACACAAGAAAGGCATCGAGATAGATCGTAACAAAGCCAAGGCAGTAATGGGATCCTCACCACCCAAGACAAAGAAGGAGTTACAAAGCTTATTGGAAAAGATCAATTTTTAAGAGGTTCATAACTAACTCGGCTGGCAAGATGAAGGCTTTCTCACCTTTGCTCATACTTAAAGAGTCAGTAGAGCTAGTATGGGGTCATGAACAGCAAGAGGCCTTTGATCAAATTAAAAAGGCCTTAGCTACTTCCCCTGTACTGGTGCCTCCCGTGCCAGGGAAGCCGTTGAAATTGTATATTTCGGCTGCAGAATTATCTATCGACTATTTGCTAGCACAGGAGGCCGATGATGGAACTGAAAGAGCGGTTTATTATCTAAGTCGAATGTTCAACGATGCTGAAACTAGATATACTCATTTGGAGAAGATTTGTCTGTCTTTGTTCTATGCTTGCACAAAACTCGAATATTATCTAATGCCTCACGTTATATACGTTTTGTGCAAAGTTGATATTGTCCGGTACTTACCAAATAGACATGTCTTGCAAGGTTGATTAATGAAATGGGCCATCAAGCTTACCGCATTTTCTCTCAAGTATAGGTCACTCGGGGCCGTGAAAGGTCAAACATTAGTCGATTTCTTGCCAGAACACCCTTATGTAGACATGAAGGATCCATGCGCCCCTCCTACTGCATGTATAGACGTCGTGCCGTGGGTACTAACATTTGACGGGTCTAGAACCCAGAAAGGAGTTGGAGCCGGAGTCACGATAACAAATCTGAGGGATAAAACATGGAGGTTCTCCTATCGGCTAGATCCTGAATTGACAAATAACCAAGCCGAATACGATGCTCTTATTATGGGACTCAAACTCCTAGTTTCTATTAAGGCGAGGTGCATCGAGATCCGATGAGACTCTCAGCTGGTGATCAAACAGCTGGCCTAGGAATTTGACTGCAAAGACCCAAATTTGTTGGCCCATCACAAGATGACTAGCGGGTTGCTTAGTGGGTTTGCATCATCCACGTTAAGTTATGTTTTCAGAGGCATGAATGTTGAGGCTAACGACTTAGCACAAGAAGCTTCAGGTTTTAGGAAGTCTCTACTCACCCTAGAGCACGATGAATTACCAACCGAAGTGTTAGCCGTTGATCAAATCGACTCATGGAGGTAGTTACTAATTGACTACCTAAAAGATCCTTCCAGTTGTAAGGACCTCAAGGTTAAAAGAAGAGCCTTGAAATACGTGCTCATTAATGATGACCTCTATAAAATGAGCGTGAATGGAGTACTACTCAAGTGCATTGCCAAAGCACATACCTTGAGGGTCATGGAGAGAGGTCCATGAAGGAGTATGTGGATCACACAGAGCCAATTCGTGGTAATGGAGATGCCTCGATTAAAGGGGAAACACATTTCAAGAAGTGATCATCATTGCATGCACTGGAGACAAGACGATTGAAGTGACATGCGCGGCTGTGGACTGAAACGACGGCTACTTTCGGATACATCAACTCAACATTCACACTCGAGTTAATGTAGGGGGCCAATTGTTAACACTCAAAAGTAATTTAAGTGTTTAGCCGAATTCAGTGACAGCTGAACTGTTCCAGAGCTGAATTTACTCCTAACCCTCGACTATAAGAACTTCATCAGCTACTAAGCATCTTAGCCGAGTTGTTAGTTAGAGGTACGACTGGAACCCACTCAGATGCAGACGCATCAACGATCAAGTCAAAGGGGTTTCCGGACCCCTAGAAGCGGTAATGGCCAATAACATCTAAAAGAAAGGGCCATTATCCGAGCAAGAGGAGTAGAGGGCGAGAAAATCGGCACCACCTCCCCATAGTCGGCCATTGAATTTTGTGGGTTACTTGATGGCTAGCATGGGGGGATCACGTTATACAGTTTTTTTCCTTTTTTTTTTACTATAAATAGGATCATTCTTTGTATATACAAACACATAATTAATCAAATAACTCACTTTTTATCTATCTTTATCATTTTACTTCATTTTATCATTTACTTTACTACACTCAACTGCATTTATGTTTCTTACATCTTAGTTTACTTATACCACCGTCCTAACGCTTTCTGGAGTAGTTGGGGAACCCATTGCTGAAAATTAGAGTTCCGTTTTCAGCCCAAATCGCTTAAGTTAAGGAATCAATTTGTCTTCCGATTTCGTCAACCGATAAAACGGCAGAGAACAGAATTCGTGGTGAGAATAATTATTTAATAGAAATATGATTTTTTTTGTAATACAATTTCAAAATTGCAAATTTGTTTCGTAGTTCAAAAGTTGTAAATCACATAGTAAAATTGGCATTAAAAAAATTACATATGCAACCATACTTTTTCTAATTTTCTGACAATCTCTTAAGGATCTTCCGTTGGAATTGGAATTTGTTGGTCAAATTGTTCAACGTCGCTTCCTGCTCCCTCGGATAATATTTCGTTGTAATTGTAGTCGTCTTCTTCATTGATCTCTAGTTGACCGCCCCTTTTACGCTCCGCTCTAATCCAATCTCTAAATAAAACTGCAACCTCCAAATTATCTTCGCCAATGAGTGTTTGTGCTCTCTTATCTGAAACTGTCCAGCAGAAAAACACTTTCAGAAACTGTAGATGACGCTTTCAACACATATCAGATCATCTTTGATAGAGTCGAAAATGTCTTTTCATTCTCCCTCCAGTATTTCAGCAAGTCTTCACGTCCATTTTTATTAGCAAATGATTCGAATGGTACACACCCTGCAAAACATAAACATCAAACTCGCTAATTTGTGAAGCACTTGAACCACTATATGTTCTATTTCGAAGGTCTTAAATACTTTTAGCAGAAACTGCATATTTTTTATAAGGTTGAAGTGAAGTAGAAGATGGTACATAAGCGGGTGATTTGCACTTTACTCTTGGTAATACATATACATAGTTTTGCATTGTGTTTGTATGCTAGAGATAACATCTTCTTTAGTTGGTTCTTCAGTTGGTTATGTTGGAAGTATTTCTAGGCATTCATAAATAGTTTCAATAAGGGCATTACAACCATCTACTTTAATAGTAGGATTTAATACATCACCAATAAAATAAATAGTTGGAATAGGAAAAAAATATTTTTAAAATTTTACAAACATTTTTGTAATAGCTGGAGCTTTAGTTGGTTTTTTCATATATTCATTAAATAACAAAAATATTAGAGCTATATAAAAATAACATAGATGAAATAGTATGATAATAAATACCAGAAAATTCCTTAGTAGCTAGAAAACATTTCTATAAGAATACAATAAGTTCCAAAATTTTATCTCAATCATCATCTACAAGCATATCTGAAGGATTTTGATTATGGGCGTTAGATAATAAAGTTATAGGTCTTCTATACTCGTGAGCAACAACTAATTGTTCATACACAGAATTTCACCTAGTTGCAACTTCTTCTGAAATTTTTCTATAAGGTAATTCACAATCATGACATATTTTTTTAAACTCTTTGCGTCTTTGTAGTTTATTACCTTTAAAAATAAAGTTGATAGCAAATTGTACTTTATCAAGAATATATCTAAAAAGTTTCAGGTCATTCTTTACAACTAAGTTATAAATATGACATGCACATCTAACATGAAAAATATCGGAAAAGATGGAGTCCATCGAGTTTTTAAAATATTTACAGCATAATCATTACAAGAAGCATTATCTAATGTAATAGTCATAATTTTATCAGTAATTCCATAATATTCACTAATTTCATGAATATTGCTTGAAATAAAAATTTCAGTGTGCCTTTCATTAATATATCTATATGCTAATATACGTTTTTGCATAGACCAATTGTGATCTATCCAATGACATGTAACAGTTAAATAACCATTACCATTAGTACTACGGCCTATTTCAGAAGTGATAGCCACTTTGCCATTAAAATGATACAATGCATAACGTAAATATTATTGATATTCATCCGCAAATTTAAAAACATCTCTTCTAATAGTTGATCTAGGAAAAAAATTAAAAGCAGGATTATATATTTCTCAAATGTAATGAATAAAACCAGGAGAGGAAGGACATGAAAAAGGCAAACCCTCCGCATCAACTAATTTTGTTAAATTTTCTCGATCTTTGTGTTTATCATATTTCGGACCTATAACTCCCCCGTCATCGGGTTAATTCGACCTTGTACTTGGTCGGGGACACTACGTGAGCCTTGTCCCGACTTAGAAGGCGTTTGCACACTCGCTTTTTCAGCCAAGTATTAGTTATACCTTGCTTTGTGATCCTTTTCCACATGTCTCATTAAACCTCATGTCCCACCTTTACCTTATCCAGTTTTAAATTTATAAACTTCGCGATAAATTTTACAAATAGCTAGTTGATTAGGAATGTTCCTTTCAAAAAAATCTCATGCATGTGATTTTAATTTTCGTTGTTTTTTGGCCTCTTCGCATACTAGGGGGAATAGGAGGAATTTCAGTTTCAGTCTGAGCCAGGTGGAGTTGCACTAGTGGGTGTGTTATCTAAACTATCTTCTACTTCATTTTCTAAGTCATAGTCTGATTCAGATGCAGAATATACCTCATGATCTCATAGTATATTAGTATCAACATTAAAAAGTTCAGTTTCATCTACATGAGTGAAATTATCATAATTAGGATTACTTGAAGATGTACCCTTACCCCTGTTATCCCTACTATCTCTACCTGAAAAATGTTCACCTCGTTCCATTATAATTATGTAAATAAAGAATTAAAGTTAAGAAAATTAAGTATGATAATTAAAATTAAACAATAATAATTTAAATAAAAGAAGGAACGAGTGTACCAAACGCCGACGTAACGTCGACGTGTAATCGAGGTTGAAAATTAAAACTTTGCTCGATGATCCTCAAGCTAGTTGTCAACTTAACTCCCAATTTTTGAATTTTGATAGAAATTATCAAATAAAATATAATATTTAGTGTGCAATTTAGACTTGTAGAGAGAGAGATTAGAGAGATATTATGAAGATTTGTGAGAAAAATGAAAAGGAAAATGAGATATTTATAGTTGAAAAATAAGGTTAATATGTAAATATACTAACTTAGGGGTTAAAAATAAATATGAAGGGGGTAGAAGGGGTTTATGGGGTGTCAGGGGGCAAAATTGGTCGTTTCTAGCAGTTGCCAACGGCTATAATTGTAAATGGTCGTTTGTGCAACGACTACATTCTGTAAACGAGGCGGCCGGGGCAGGACGAGATGGGTCGGAGCGGGACCAACCCTAGTCCCGTCCCGATTTCGAATCCGAATAGCGACAATCCCCATCCCGTAATTTACCCAGCGGGATTGAGACGGGGTGGATCGGGATCGGGACAGAGCGGGACGGGACGGGACGGGACGGGTGGGATCAGGACGTCCCGGCCCACTGGACAACCATAGTATCAACTAGTAGGTGGCCTTTAAAATATTAAATATGTTCGAACCTCATAATCCTTAAAAGAAACAAGGAAATATAAATAAAGTGCATGTTTTATTTGAATTAGTACAAAAATACAGATTATTACATTTAGTTGCTTCAAGAACAAAAGTTTAGGTCCACTCTAACGTCGTTTGTTTTCGTTAAGATGAATCTAGAAATTACGATGTTATATTAAAATTTGAATATTAAATAATTAAAATTATTTATTTATTAATATTTGAATATAAAACTTATTTTTATTTAAAAAATAATAAATATAAAATTCAAATAAAATATCAATAAATTTAATATTATATCAACAAAGAAATTACATGACAGTTGATGGTGAATTGGTGATGGTGGCTAAAATGTTGTGGTTGTGGTGCCAACCGAAGGGGTGATTGGTGATGGTATTGTGGATAATAGCTAGTGGTGATTGTAGCTGATAATAGTATGTAGTTATTAGTGTGTCTAACGAAATTCAGTTCTTCAGTTTATGATAAGGTGCTCAAGTTTTACAGATTTAAAAAACATAAGTTGCTAAACTTATATTTGAGGGACAAAGTTAGCTCTACCCCTACAAATAAAGGACGATTTTGACTAAAAACACAATAAATTGCATTTTTCTTAAAACAATTTACAACAAACGTTTTTCTTTACTACAAATTCTACAATACAATATATTGCTTAAGTTAGAGTAAATATTTTCCTAGCGTTAACGACATAATAATGAGTTCAATATTCCACAGCAAGATAAATTACAATTATTGATGTGAGTTTTTTACCGTAAGGTAACATAATTGTGGTGCACATCAATCATTCCATTCAACAACAAACAATTGTCTTATTCATTTTTATTAAATTATTTATTTTTTCATTCTCAGCTTTCATATCTTAATTAATACCAATCAATTAGTCCAATTATTGCATAATCTTGAACACGTGACTCGAAAATGACCCATATAGGATACAGATTCAAGCATTATATATGCTTTTAAAATATGTTACCGCATCCCTATCGAATCCTTCCCAAATGCACTATTTTTAGAGAATTTAACATGTATATGTCATTTTCAAGATTCCGAGCAACATGTCTAATTAGAAAGAAAACATTCTATTTTGCTGGTACAGTTTCAGATCACAACCATGAATAAGTTATTGTCCTCTAAAACCAAAACTACTCAACAAGTCCCTTCGGCGTATATGCTTAATTAAAACGTTAATGTACATTATATTCTCCACTTACTCAGAACCTTTCAAGTACTCGTCAATCAAAGACTAATAAGGTTATTGCCAAGGGCGGAGCTACGGGGCGCAACAGGGTTTAACCGAACATTATTCGCCTGAAAATTATATTATATATGTAAGGTCAAAATCATGTTATGCATATATAGTAGATGTTGAATCATCTTAACTTTTTCGTGTATTTAGGGGTCATTTGGTAGTTGGTTAGGATTATACAAGTATTAGTTAGACAAGGTTTACTTATGCATAATTTAGTTATGCATAGATTATTTCTTTGAATGTTGGTTTGTTATATTAAAGTTAATTTATATTATATACTTTTTAAAATTAAAATATTTATTTACCATTACAATTTAAGTATGCAGAAATTAATACATAGATAATGTCTCTCTTTACTAGCTACTAAACGTGGTATAAGTTATGCAGAAATTAATACATGAATAAAGTGTCTCTTTACTAGCTACCAAACGACCTTGCTTCTTTATATTTTGAATCTCTTAATAAAAATCTTGACTCCATCACTAGTAAAGTTACAAAGAAACCGGAGGGAGTAGATGACAATACTCAAAAAATCTTTAACTAAAACCAAAATTAGGCACATTATGAATGAAGAAGAAAAACAGCCAGAAGGACAAGTCATAATTAACATTGTTCCTAGGTCAAATATAACATATGTCAAGGCACACTAAAAATCAGGTATTAATGCTCTCTGCATTATATCACAACTTACATCGACTATATCAAACAAGTATGGTATAATAAGCAATTCATGCAACAAATTTCTAGGTGCTACAAAAATATTTACTTGATTTTGTAGCTGACTGATCATTGATTCATTACTAGTCAACAGCTCAGATTAGTTCCTACTCTTCACTATTCATAAGTCATAACTGGTTCTTCTTCTAAATCCTACTCCCCGCGAGTTCAAGTTCCCCAGCCAGGATCATGCTTGATCGCGAGAAGGTGGAGAATGATAGAAAAAACAACCAGATCAATAGCGATTTTCTAATACTGATTTACTAAGCATCCAAAAAAACTTCTATCAACTTGTTTGCAGTTAAACACAACCTAATAGTTTTGTCATAAAAATGGGAGAAGGTGAAGTGCTGCAGATTAAAGATATGATTATTCACATACTCCCGCTAACTGAATCTCCTCTCACATATGTAAAAGGTCAAGCAATAGAGGAAACCTTTTTTCAAATGACCAATACCAAATGCAATTTTTTTTATAAGTATCAAATGCTAACTTTCTTCCTAATAGCAAAATGATTTATCAGAGAAATGCTGGAAATGAAAAATGGCAAATTGCTCCTTCATTACATGGAAAATTAGATAAGACATCCACTTCATCCTCGTAAAAAAGGGCAGTATCGTAGGGGGAGAGTAACAAAACAAACACTTCAAATCAAACAAAGCTAAAACACTTTATCCTAGTGTCTTAACGTCCTTACTTGTATTGCATTTGATGCATTGGCATTGTAATCAAATAAAATCAGCAAACATATAGTGCAGTAGACATGCTACTGCATATTAGCAAAGAGAAAACACAACGAAAAGCAAATATAATCAAACTGGAGCACCATCATCCATTCACCCGGTAGAAATTTTTTAAAAATCGGCCTTTTCTTCATAAACATCTATTATCTAATAAATTTACTCTAACAAAACTCTCCCTTTTTTTACTTACCACATCGCCATTAACTTGGTTCTATAGTTTAGCTGTTCAACTCCTAGTAGGACCTTATCAATCAATACTTACCACATATTCAATCAAACCACAATAGTACCGCAACTTGAATGTATATAAACTAGCAATATCAACTATAATTCGATCCTATGCAAGTTGGGATGAGCTACCAATCCTCATTAACCATGTCACTCCATTTAAGCTTGAACGTATACAAACTAGGCTAATACAAAATTAACAAGAATTTATACCACCAGGAAATGGTTAACCAGTCAAATGATCATCAACATATAATTACCAGGTAGTTAATTAACTTGGTTCTACCAAACAAAACTCTCCCCCTTTTTTCACTTACCACACAGTTAATTAACTTGGTCCTATGGTTTAGTAGTTAGCACTCTGGAGTTTGGATCCCACGACTTGACTCCTAGTAGGACCCTATCAATCAATACTTATCACATATTCAATCAAAGCACAATAGTTACCACAACTTGAATGTGTACAAACTAGCAAACAACAACTACACTTCCAGCCGATCACGAAATCGCGATTCAACAGACTTCAACATCACAGGCAATGAAAAGCATACGCCTTTCTCAACTTGAATGTTTACAACCTAGCCATGGACGGAGCTAGGGTATCGGAAGGGAATACTGCATATATAAGGTCAAAATTATTTTTTTATGTATATATAATAGATGTTGAATTCTTCTCGACTTCTTCATGTGTTTATTTCTTTATATTTTGAAACCCCTTACTGAAAATCTTGACTCCGCAATTGAAACTAGCAAATAACAACTAAGCTTCGATCCCAAGGAAGTTTGGGATCAATTATGAATCCCCATTAACCATGTTGCTCCATTTAAGCTAGAATGTGTACAAACTAGACTAGCACAAAATTAACAAGTTTGTATACCACCATGAAATAGGTAACCAATAAAATGATCATCAACAATATTTTTTTATAAACAAAATGGGGCAATATCTTTAAATTCAATTTATGTTACATTATGATCAAACCAAAAGGGAGATTGTCTCACCGGCATAGAAGAGCTACAACACACCTCCAACCTTTCACGAAACCTCGGTTCATGAGACTTCAACATCACGGGCAACGAAAAGCACACGCCTTTCTCCACACACATCTTGTGCCTCGGCTTGATCCGATTCTCTAAACTAAACGAGAAATACTGCGGAAACACAATCAATTCCTTCAACTCCCTCCCCATTTCCACAACAAAATAATCGAATTTCGGCTCCAAATTCTCCTCAACACTATAACAAAACAACGATGGAAACCTCCGAAACATCACTTTCGCTTCTCTAAACGAAAACCCAATTCTTAAAAGGTAATCCAAACGCGGTATAAACTTAGTTTCCACTGAACAAGAAAGCAAACTCGCACATTTCGAAACATCCTCAATACCAATAGTACTTTGCAAGAAGTAAAGTGTTGGTCTTAGATTCTTTTCTACTGATTTAGTAAGCAACCGGGGACGTCGCCGTAGAACTCCCGGAAGGTTTTCTCCGGCGACATTAGCTTCCCGGAGCAAAAAAGTGACGGCTGGGCGAATGGTGGTGGAAAGTGGAGCTGTTAAGATTTCCGGGCACATGTGTAAGACCCTTTTAACATCGAGGGTGTTGAGATTGATTGAGTGAAGGAATTCGATTCTTGATTTAAGGTCAGATAAAGAAGAGGATATTATAAGTGGGTGAGAAGTAATGCAATGTAATGAGTCTATACCAATGGAGTCCAAGAAAAGGAGTTTTTCTTGAAGTGGGGGTGGGTGGTTTGGCGTGGTGGGGTGGGGAGTTGAGATGGGGGTGGGTGGTTTGGGGTGGGGTAGGAAGGAAATGGTGGTGGGGGTGGGGGGGTTTGAAGGATTTGGGTGGGGGGATAATGGAGGGTTTAGGGAGAGAGTAGGAGGAAGGAGGAGAAGAAAGGTGGAGAGTTTCTTGCATGGTTATTGTGATTTCTCACATGGTGTTCTTGAAAAATGGATAATTTGTGTGTTTTGATTGTTTGTATCAGTGGTGTGGTGGAAAGGGATAAGGGGATGAGAGATAAGGCATTTGTTTGATTTTTGTGGGTTCAGGAACAAATGAATGGGCTTGGATTTAGGCCCAATTGTGTTAGATCTGTTGGGCTTTGATGTTGAAGTGGGTGGGGTAAGGAGGTAGGGGGTGGAGATGGGGTTGGGTGATTTATGGTGGGGCGGGAAGAAAATGATGGTGGGGTTGTTGCGAGGTGTTTTTGGAATGGATCACAAGTGAACACTGACGAATGAATCAATTCAAAAATATCACAATTTGATTCTTATAATTAATTTAAGAGCATATAATTATCAATAGGAAACAATCACATAAATTGTTCAACCTGAATGGTTTAGGAAGGGAAAAAGATGATGAAGAAGAAATGGAAAGGTGGAGAGTATCTTGCATGGTGATTGTGATTTCTTACATGATGTTCTTGAAAAATGGATAATTTTTGTATTTAATTGTGTTGTTGTTGTTGTATTAGTGGTGTGATGGAAGAGGGAAAGGGATAAGGGGATGTGAGCGAGATGGCATTTATGGATTTGTTTGATTTTTGTGTTATCTTGAAAGTTTTTTTTAGGGTGTCCAGGAAGAAAGAGGGACGATTGATTGGATAATGTAATTTTTTTTGACCCAATTGGCTTGGGTTTATTTGATAGGGCCAATTGTGTTAGATCTGTTGGGCTTGATGTTGAAAAAATTGGGTCATTCACACTTTATACATTTTATAGTAATTATTGACATATTTTAACCAATGACTGATATTTATATACGTTGCACGATATACATAGCCAATGACCGATATTAGATGTCAAAAGCCAAAATATAGGTTTTTTGTGCTAATAGTTTGTCCGGATTGTATTTTCACATCAATTTTTCGAAGATAAATAAAATGATGGTTCTAAAATCGGGTGTTTATACACTTTGCTTGGTGAAAGTTACTCATATACTAGCGGAAGTGCGGAACATAACATATACCTCATAAAATTAATTAAGCTATGTTCTAGCAGATTTTGATATCGCGATTATAACAAAATAAAATATTCAAATTAATTGAATCCAATATAAATATATCGGATAAAAAAAAGAACGAAAAATGGTCAAAAATACCCTTAACCTATTAGAAATGACTTAAAATGTCATTCTTCTATCTATTGGATCAAATTTGCCCCTCCTTCCATCTATTGGGATAAAAAATATCCTCCACCTATTAGAAATGACTCAAAGATGCCTTCCTTCCACCTATTTGATTAAATTTATCCCTAATATTATTTTCAAACTTCAAATTATCCTCAATTAATGACACAATTATATGTAATAAAATTTTAACCAAACACATGAACTTTGTTTATCGATTCATATAAAATTTTGACCCAATTCTAAAAGATCCGACTCATCCATGACCCAACCAAATACAAAATTCATTTTGATTTAACGCAACTAAGCAATTAAATCATTTTTTCACCTCCTTTTTCAAATTAGTTTCTGTACCTACTTGCTGTGTAGTATAATACTATCATTTAATTTTACTCATTTTTAAACTCCAGATATATGCCTCTTTTTGTTTTTTTTAGATCAAAGCATCAGTTGACCATCAATTGTTGTAGCATCAAGATTTACATGTAAAGATAAACACAAAAGACTTAATTTCAATTATTAAATTTAACAACGATATTGCAGCCGAATACAAAGAAATAAATTTATACTTTGAACAAAAACTAATTGTAGAATGTAACCTCAAGGAAATATGAATATTAATATGCTTATATTGCAATCATATAGATTTTTTAAGAAATATCTAAAATGTGGTAAGTAAGCATCAAACTGAATTGAAGAACACTAATAAAAGAAAGATACATAAAAATTAACACAAAACAACGCAAATATATTTCTACATAACTCAGACGAGTCGTATGTCGTGTGTTCTATGCAAAAATACTAACTTCTGACCAAAGATAATTTTTTTGGTCGTACAAAAATTAATTAAAACAAAGGTAAACATATTTTTATCACTTTGCTTCGTCAAATCAAAATGAGTTTTGTATTAGGTGGGTCATGGATGAATCGATTTTTTTTTTGGGATTCGATTAAAATTTTATATGAATCGATAAATAAAGTTCACGCGTTTAATTAAAATTTAATTATGTCATTAATGAAGGATAATTTTAAGTTTGAAAATAATATTAGGGATAAATTTAATTAAATAGGTGAAAAGAAGGATATTTTTGAGCCATTTCTAACTTGTGAAGGATATTTTTGATCCCAATAGGCGGAAGAATAAGCAAATTTTATAAAAAAGAAGGATATTTTTAAATAATTTATAATAGGTTAATGACCAAAAACCTTTTGACAACTCACTATAGTGAAGCTACTACTACTATTATCCGGTACCAACCATCTCTCCGCCTTAAACCCGATAGGGAGAGAGCTTCCAGATTCTTCTATTATATATATATATATATATATATTATCCATTTATCCGTAAAAAATTATCTCCACCAATGGCTTTCAGTGCTTGTGCTACTACTACTGCTCTGCTTTCTTCAAACCCTACTAGGGCTTCTTCTTCACCCAAATTGTCTTCGTTTTCTCAGTCAACTATTGTTCCTTGTTCATCTTTCAATGGACTCCGTAACTGTAACCCTTTAATTTCTTCTCGCGTTTCTCGCTCCAACAAATCAAACTCATTCGTTGTTCGCGCCTCTGTAAGATACATTTCGCCCCCTTTTTTCCCCTCTTTAATTGCATCTTTTGTAAAATGTATTTTGTTTTGTTAATTTGGAGATGGACCTGTTTAATTTGAATCTGCATTTCATAAGTGATATTTGGGACTGATGTCTAGTTGTTTGGGAGTGAGGCATAATTGTTGTTGTTGTTAAAGGAATATGTTCCTTGATTTTATTGATGAATGATTTACAATATATATAAGGTTACAAGAATATTTACTTTGATACAAATTAGTTAATTAATTAACTTAATTACAAAAGTATTATAATTCTACATAAAATAGTAGATATACAATTAATGAAAGAATATTAGTAAATATTCTATTACACCCCGCAGTCGAACGAGAGTTTCTCGAACACTGAGATTGACTCGAAAATCATCAAATAGTATGCACGGAAGTCCTTTGGTGAAGATGTCGTCAATCTGATATCTGGAAGGAACATGAAGTACACAAACTTGACCACGAGCCACTTTTTCGCGAACGAAATGAATGTCCATCTCAATATGTTTAGTGCGCTGATGTTGGACGGGATTGCCGGAAAGATATATCGCACTAATATTATCATAGTAGACTAGTGTTGTCTTTTGAGTCGGGCAGTGAAGCTCAAGTAGAAGGTTATGGATCCAACAAGACTCAGAGACGACGTTGGAAACACATCTGTATGCTTCTTATGCACTTGATCGGGATAGTGTAGGTTGTAGGTTATCTCCGAGGAAAACGCAATAATCAGACGTGGAGCGTCGGGTCTCAGGACATCCACCCCAGTCAGCATCAGAATAAGCAGTGAGACCAGTGAGCGAATACGTGTATAGATGTAATCCGAAGTGAAGTGAACCTTGGACGTATTGTAAAATACGTTTGAGGGCATGCATGTGTGCTTTCGTCGGACTGTGCATGTGTAAGTAGATTTGTTGCACGACATATGATATGTCTGTTCTCGTGAATGTGAGGTACTGCAGGCCCCCAATCAGGCTACGATAGTGAGTCGGTCTGAATATGAAGGGCCGAAATCAGCGCTGAGCTTGAAATTGGTGTCTATAGGCGTGTGAGATGGTTTGCAAGATGTCATACCTGCCGGTCAAGGATCTCTTCGGCGTACTAATTTCTGACACAGAAATAGGCTGCCAGAATGTCGAGTGACAGAGATGCGCAAGAAATAACTCAGGGGCTTAGATCCTTCACAACAAACTCAGAGGAAAGGAAAGATATAATGGATCGGCGGAAAGCATCAGATGATATGGTAAGGATGATGTCATCAACATATAATAATAGGTAAGTCATGTCTGTACCCTTGTTGTAGATGGACAGAGAATGATCAGATTTGCTGTGTGAAAAATCGATAAAGGAGACATCGGCGAACCGCTGGTACCATGCTCGAGGAGTATGTTTCAGTCATGGAAGGAGATAAAAGGAAAAGGAGTGACACAGAAATTTCTATGTACAAGGTATTCCATTTTCTTCAATTTCACCTTAACTTTTGTTTTGATTAAAGAAATCATTGAACCAGAATTTCTCCGTCGATTTTGGTCCAAGTACCCAAAATCGGTTGACCAAACTGGGTACGGATCCCACACCGATGTCGTGTCGACACGAGTGCAGCACCGAAAGTGAAGAGCCCGAGCAACATAGGTGGATACAGTAATATTCATCAACTACTGGTTTTAACTATTGATCAATCTTTGTATGACACTATCATATATTTGAAAAATCTGAATTGTTAAGTTTCCCTTTTGTAAATTATTCCATCTGAGAAGCTATGCTATGCTTTTTAGTTCTCTAGGTGGATTGGTTTGTTACTACATTGGAAATGGTGTTAGGTCTGGAAATGTCGGTGCTGTTGTCGCTAATAAACATGACTATGAGCAAAAGACTTTCTTGTCTGTTAGATACATAGTTCAAGGAGAATATAGAAAATGCAGTTTTTTGTGATATTTGTTCAATTGGACAAATAAGATGGAGTAATTAAAAGTTTTCTATGAAGCAAAAGCCAGTTGATAAACTGAGATACTTGCACCAGTCTCGAACCATCAGGGCCGACTGTTGGATCTTGTGGGACTTGAAGATTTACTAGACTTGGATCCAGATTGCAGGGACAATTGCACCAGTCTCGAACCATCAGGGCCGACTGTTGGATCTTGTGGGACTTGAAGATTTACTAGACTTGGATCCAGATTGCAGGGACAATGCCGTCAATGAGACCAGTACTGTGACAAAATGCTCATTGATATCAGTTACTGAATGACTTAGATGACTTCTACGTTGTCAAAAAGCATGACACAAACTCCCAGTATAATCATATTTTATGTATGGTGTGAATTAGTTTCATCATGGCTGCTGGTTCCATTTTGAAAAAGGATTGAGAGGTATATCATTAGTTAAGTCATGACCTCATCCTGGTCGTGCAATAGCATTATAATGTAGAAGAAAACAAATCCTAGGCATGTCTTTCTAAATTAAAGATGTCAGAAAATGAATTCGATAAACTATTGGTGTTTCCAGATAGATCTAAAAATCTTCATATGTATGTGTGTGTACTTATATATTAAAAAAATAGATAAATTACATCAGAAGACCAAGTGAAATAAACATACACTTCTATTCCTATTTTAGATTGTTGAATTCCCATTCCCCCCATGATTTTCTGTTCGCCCTACTTTATATAAGAGGTGTTTTCTCCTTGTTTCTGGATTCTGATCGTCTCTCTAATGTCATTTCTTGTTACTTCTCCCACCAGAATGAAATCCCACTTGTTGGAAATAAAGCACCAGATTTTGAGGCTGAGGCTGTTTTCGATCAAGAATTCATCAAGGTACTATATCGGTGTTCAATGAATTGGTATTATTAAATTGTTAGTCTAAGATCTCCCTTCTCTGTGTGTGTGTGTGTGTGTGTGTCGCTTTCTGCTTATCAAATTTATGCTTTCTCCTCCTCTTTTCGACTTTCTCTCTTTACATCGATTATAAGGATCTGTCACTTCTCTCTTCAAAAAAACAAAAACAAAAGATATCTGCCATCTCAGTGCCTTGCTGCTAGAGTTTGAATCTTGATGTTAGGAGATCTCCTGTTATTGAAATGTGCCTTATTCTTTTGGTTGACAAAAGAGTAAAGATCACTTCATGAAGGCATGTTACTTGTTGGCTAACCTTTTTGAATAACAATTAGTTAAGAAATTGAGACATGGAAAGAATTTCAATATACAGTGTTTCTTCGTTCATTTAGGTTAAATCAGACTCTTGAAACAATTTTGTCCTATAACTACTCTCTCACTTCCTTCCCCCATTAATAATTGCAAGGCATTCCTTTACACATCCATTCATTTTTGGGTGAGTTTCTTGGCTATTTGTAATTGAAGAATGTTTTCTTTGCAGGTTAAACTTTCTGAGTACATTGGGAAGAAGTACGTGATTCTCTTTTTCTACCCACTAGACTTCACTTTTGTTTGCCCTACAGGTCAGGTTTCCCTAAAATCACTCAGCTGCTAGTTTCACTTATAACAAATTTTAACTGATTATGGTGGTTTCTGAATGTATTGTTTCGAAACAATCGATTCCTTCTACTGTAGAGATTACTGCTTTCAGTGACCGTTATGAAGAATTCCAGAAGGTGAACACAGAAATATTGGGCGTCTCCGTAGACAGTGTGGTATGTATTTATTTCCTTCAAAATTTTCCTCTAAAGTGGTTGGTCAGTTACTTTATTGTTTTGTGCATTTGATATGCTTGCACCAATGTGATATAGTAATGTAAGCGCCACTTTCAACAGAATACCTTTTAAAGAGGCAAGCATACATAAATGGTCTGTACCTGGTTTCATTGTGCAGCTTCTTCTCTACAGCCCCTTTCACTTGATAAAAAACCCTTTTCACTTGATTTGAACTGTGTGATGTGCTCTTACATGAAGAAGTGACATACGAACTGGCTTTAGGAATTACGAAGGTATATATAAATATTTGGAGAAGCAGTTGAATAAAGATAGATGCGAATACTAAATACTGAACTAGAAGACGTCAAGTGAATTGTCAACTGGGCACATTACAAAAGAACTTGTAGTTGGAAATAGATATCATCTTAAAAAAGAAAATGAATCTGTATCGGAGGTATATATAAATAGTTGGAGAAGCAGTTGAATAAAGATAGATGTGAACACTAAATACTGAACTAGAAGACGACAAGTGAATTGTCAACTGGGCACATTACAAAGAACTTGCAGTTGGAAATAGATGTTATCTTAAAAAATAAATGAATCTGTATGTGAAAGAAAGGAAGTTGACAAAAATGAGAGATCTTGAAATGTGATTATGATCTTGGTATAGCTATCTATGCTACACCATTGACAAGACATAAGAAATCTGGAAGAAGAATAAGTATAGGTGGCTCAATGCTTTAATGTGGTGAGAGCGCAAAGTGTGATGTGTGGACTAGGCGAATGTGACGGGTTCGAATGTTGATGTCAACAAAAGCCTGGTATTTAAGTGGATAAGGGTAGAGGGTTGGGCCTTTTCCACCGAGGTTTAAACTGTGCGCCAACTAGCTCTCGGGAATGTCACGATCATCGAAAGAAAACAGGAAGAATAAGTAAAGATAAAAGTAATTTAATTAGCAAGACTAATAAGATTTACTTGTGGATCATGATATCATGTATGCTTGAAAAATCATCTTAGTACAAGGCACAAGTTAATACCAATTATTCAGTTGTAATGATTTTTCGTCATTGATCATGTTATTAAAAAGATCCTAAAATTGTTTATCTCATGTATTCTTGTAGTTCTCCCACCTTGCATGGGTCCAAACTGACAGGAAGTCTGGTGGACTCGGTGATCTGAATTATCCATTAATTTCAGATGTGACAAAGTCAATTTCAAAATCTTACAATGTTTTGATACCAGATCAGGTATGATTATTGCCATTTCCTACTGTTTAGCTTTTAGAGTTCATTGATATTGGTTTGGTATATCACTGTCGATAATAGTTACGTTTTTACACTGCTAAATATACAAGTGAGAAATTTTAAGTTTGGGGAGAGTGCCTTGGATGCAGTGGAGGGAGGGCTGTAGTTATGATATAGGCAATCAATCACAGAATCAAGTTCACTTTTGTCATCAGAGTGGATCTACTATAGTAAACATGTTTTAGGGTTTCGTAGTAGAATTTGAACTATGAAATCAAATTGTAGAGTTTCAGATTGTGCTGTTATTGATTTTACTTTAACTGCAACTAATACTTTTGCTAGATGTATCAATCAACCAGCTTTAATCCCCAAGTAGTTAGAATTAGCTTTATGAATCTTTTATCTCTATTCTACTCTATTCGGGCCATTTATTCACTAGTGGTAAATAATTTGTCTCTCAAGTGTAAAAAAAAGGCAACCTGGTGCGCTAAGCTCCCACTATGCGCGTCTGGGGAAGAGCCGGACCACAAGGGTCTATTGTATGCAGCCTTACCCTGCATTTCTGCAAGAGGTTGTTTCCACAATAACTGGAGCCTTGATGAAATGTTTCTGCTATAATATCTTAAAGTTCTTTATGCATATAAAGTTATTAATAACCAGTTATGAGAGAGTTATAAGCAAAGCCTTGTAATTTGAAGTGGAATTAACTCCCTGATATTTCTTATGTTGTAGGGAATTGCATTGAGAGGACTTTTTATCATTGACAAGGAAGGAGTTATTCAACACTCCACCATTAATAATCTTGGAATTGGTCGAAGCGTCGATGAAACATTGAGAACACTTCAGGTAACAACATATCTGGGAGCCCGTATCATACTTATCATTAGACAATCTGTTGCTTATAGTGTTAATGTATAGCAATCCATGTATCTTTGTCACTGTAACTGTTTTCGTCTCTTTGCAACAGGCATTGCAATATGTTCAGGAAAACCCAGATGAAGTATGCCCAGCTGGGTGGAAGCCTGGTGACAAGTCAATGAAGCCTGATCCTAAGGGCAGCAAAGAATACTTTGCATCCATATAAGGGGATGAGATGGCTGCAAATATCTCTGTTCATTTGTTGTTAAGTGAGGTTGTAGAGCTTCTGTAACTTTTTTTCTTGACCTACCTGTTTTGAGCATTTTCTAAATAATGTACGCCCTGGTGGATACCCAAGTCTTCTGTATCTTCTGAGCTTAAAACATAAATAGATAATGACATTATTTGTGCAAAGATTCTAAGAAGTAGAACTATTCATGTGATAGTTCTCCCTCTAGCGTTTAAGATTGTGTTATAGTGTGTGTAACAAGTGAATGTGTTTTGCTGACTTATTGCGGATCCACAGCAGGGAATATTTAGATTTGTCACTGCCTTATAAGTTCTTATCCTTAATGATCAGTAAGTAATCTAGCCACAAAAGAAGTTGCAATTCTGTATAGTTGATAAGTACCGATATGTTCCCAAGTAGATGGTATAATTGTTGAGATATGAAAGTAATAATTTGGAGATTCTAGATTTGATCTCATCTGTAACAGTAAAAATAGTGTAGTATTATTTGTCTCAGCCTTGATGGAAAATATTAGCAAATTGTTCTTATGGGCAAGAACAAACACTTGATAGATTAGTTGAGTTGCGTGAAAAAGATTGATAACAACCATTATTGCTCCATCAAATTGTCTTTAATGTGCAAATGACAACAATACTCAAATTTGTTGTCAACAGTTTCTACAACTTACTTTTCCCAATAAATGAACTGACAAGTCTGTAAAGTTCATGTTACAATTTCATTGTATTACATCAGTCATGTTCCCAACAAAATAAGAACCAAGGCTGTAAACTCAAAGCAAGTTAATCATAAACTTTAAGAATACATAGGTTCTTACCTTCAGAACTTAACTGAATATACAATGGAAAATGGATCTTATTGAAAGAACATGGGGTTAAATCTAAGCATCAAACACAAACAACTGTCTCAACTAACTCAATGCAAAACATATAGCTCTCACGAAGCAACCGTGAAGCCCACCAGATCTCTAGCACAACTATAGCTCTAATCAGCACCTGATGCAATCTCAACACCTTTGTTTTTTATGAATGTGGTGTCCAGGCCAGCTTGCACACACCTCGACTATGACGCAATCTCAAATCTTAATCTGAAAATATGTAAAATGGTGCAACTTAGTGACCAGTTACTCAATCCAAAGGCCAGATTGGGGCATACTTTAAAACATGTATGATGACAAAACAAGTTATAACTGGTCTCATATGTGTATATAATGCATCAACATACATGGTGTGTATATAATATACACACGCATGTGCACGATAACTTATATATCTTATGAAGTAGAATTATAGTTCATACTTATATCAAAACGTGCATTTAGCTCTAAATGTTTTACCGGTACTTGTAAAAAACCCTTTTATTTGCTTTCACACTGCAACTACGCACAAAAATCTTAACACCACCCCTGCCAATTACCAGCAAAACAGAAATGCCAAGGAAAACCATAACTTAGCCTTTTTGATTATCATCTGCCTCAACATCTGATCTCTTGCTTCTTATTCAATTTATCCAGTCTCTAAGATTAATCATTCAAACCTCAAATTTTGTTTGATAACCAGTTAGGGCTCAATCTTGAGTTTCAAAGAATTATATCCATATCCTTGTGGGAATGATACTCTACACATTATACTACTTGTCCAATACACTTGCATGTGAACTGGGAGCTCTAACAAGTTTTTGGTGCAAATAATTCTGTTTGATTGTTAAACCAAATGCAAGAATAGTAGTCAATCAAGGTAACATGCATCTGTTTCCTAGGCCTCGTACATCAGATTTAACAAGTTTTAAAAGTGAAACTTTGCACGATATGTAGACTCAAATCGAGAAAGAACTACATTTTTGTTTTTTAGAGCTGAGATGACCGGTGATGAAGCAACAGCATGGAAAAAGAACATGGGATCCTCTACTAAAGTTTTAAATGGCGTGGAAGAAGCATACGAGAGATACTAGACACCTTCCGACTCACGCCCTTAACCAAGCATTCTTCCCGTACCCCAATTCTGCACCGAAATAGATCTGTTACCAAAGATTATTGAACAATCAAAGGTGTTGTGTATATTTGCTAATAGATATAAGACTAAAAGTGCATTCAGGAACAAATAACACAGTCAAGATTTCATCATACCTGGCCAGAAAGGCCCATGTTGCTGAGACTAATCCACTGATAATTTGAGCACTCTGATATTCTCCTTATATATGATGCCGAAAGTATTTAACAATATATCTTTTGGTTCTGCTATTTAACAATATATCTTTTGGTTTCCTTGGTGCACATTTTATCTGGAAGCTGCTTAGTGTCTATGAGTAAACCTTCTTCCTTGGCTGAAGGACAGAGCAAACCCCAATAGTTTTGATACTTGAGTGAACAGCAAAACTTACAGAAGTTTCAGTTCTATCTGCACAAATACCCAAAATAAGTTCAATAAATTGGTGATGGGAGCAGCCTACATATCATGTAAAGAAATATATAAATAAATGAACAATACTTACCTACAGTGTAAATCAAAAGATGTCTTGTGATACAGTTAGACCTCCCTATAACAACCATATTTTCTGCAGAACCGATCTTTCATGTTATTTATATTATATGTTCTCTATAATAAAATTTCGCTATAACAACCAAAAAATATCGGACAAACAACACCGTTATAGAGAGGTTTGACTGTATTTTGCAAGAATTCTTCCCCTTAATGAGAGTCCAAATTAAAGTGTGTTTCAGACAGAAGGAGGACTTTTGTCAAGGAAGCTCGGCAAGTATCATCAGAGCAGTTTTCTACTAAAGCACAGTAAAGTAAGCTAAACGTATGTTGATCCTACTTAGTGAATTAAGAGAGTAACAGAGTTTTGTACCCTTCACATAATATGCAGCCAAACAGCATCTCATATCACAACGTCTTAGCCTGACTATGATGGCCACCCCAGCGGCGTCGACGAGCTCTCCTCTTTCTCCCATCCAGCTTTTCCTTGGCTTTTTCAATCAAGTCTCTTTCACCACGTCTCTTGTACATCTTGAAAGTCATATTTCTCTCTTCAGCCATTTTCCTCACCTTTTCTGTAATCTCTGCAGCAATCTGTCTGTTATAAAGCTTTCTTAGACCCCTCATAAGCTTCGCAAACGTGTCCGGCTGAGGCATCAAGCCAGCATCCATCATATCTAAACAATACGAACAAGCCTCTTTCACATGTCCGTTTGAAAACAATGCATGAATCCAAATAGTCCATGCAGAAACATTAAGCTCACATCCTTTGGTCGTTATGCAACTCCACACATCTTTACTTAGTTCAAGTTTTTCCGCTCGTAACAAAGTATTCAATAGGTCCTTCAGAGTACCATATTGAGGAGCACACAAAAGACCTCTTCCGATCATTTCTTTAAAGTGATCACAAGCTTCTACTAAACGCCCTTGCTCAACAAAACCATTAATCATAATGATAAACGTGTCAACCCCCGGACTAATCCCATTTGCTTCTATTTGGTTCCATACCCGAACACCTTCATCAATTTCCCCTAATTTACAAGCTAAACGAATAACGACATTATAGATGTTAAGGTCGGGAGGTAGACTGACCTTTTCCATTTCTTTTACAAGTTCCAAACACTCTTCCAACTCTTCCTTCTTCTCATGCGCCAACATTATATGTAAATAAGTAGTTTGATTCGGGTTATACCCTTTCTGCAACATATTATCAAGAAGTTCATAACCCTTTTCAATCTTTCCCCACTTACAAAATCCACTTATTAAAGTTGTATACGTTACAACATCGGCTTCACATCCACTTCTCTCCATATCCAAGAATACCCGCATAGCTTCCTCCATCTTATCCTGCAGACAAAGCGCCTGAATTACTATTGTATACGAAGTTCCATTCGGGTTACAACCTTTCCTTCTCATCTCCACCAAAAGATCATACGCGTCCGCCATTTTCCTAGCCACCGCATAACCATTAAGCAAATTGTTATAAACCACAATGTCGGGCTCGAAACCCGCCTCCCTCATTTTCACCAACACGACTTTCGCTTCCATAAGCTTCCCTTCTTTACACCAACCATATAACAATGACGTAAAATGCTTTATCGTTGGGCTAAACCTACTAAACCTCATTTCATCAAACAACTTAGCCGCCTCTTTTACACTACCATTTTTACACAAAGCATCTAATAAACACCCGAAAACATACTCATCCGGTTCAACACCGTATTTCGGCATCTCATCCAACACTTCAATTGCTTTTTTCACCATTCTTGCCGAGGCGAATCTCCTCATTAAAACAATAAATACTTCTGGTGTCAAAAACTGAGGATTGTCTTTCCTCATTTCTTCAACAAGTGCCCATACAGTACCAAACTGCCTCATTTTCCCTAAAATTTTCACCATTGCTTTATACACATCATAACTATGCCTATAACCAGGTTGCTTTGATGCCCATACAAAGAATCTAAACCCCAAATTCCCAGCATCACCACATCGATTTAATACACGTTCGGTTAACCCTGAACGTGCTACAACACCAGATTCTAGTAAAGCAAGCTCTAGTTTAGGTACTCTTGAGTGAAATTTTCTTAAAATTCTATAAATTTTCTCTACATCAGATGAAAATTCATCATTTGGAGGAGAATTTAAAAGGGCATATTTGGAATGTAAAAAAGATTTACCCTTCGAAGAAACTGAGGTGTTTTCCACCCTAGAGTGAAATTTTCTTGAAATTCTATAATTTTTCTCTATATCAGCTGAAAATTCATCATTTTGAGGAGAATTTAAAAGGGTAGTTTGGGAATGTAAAAAAGATTGACCCTTTAAGGAAACTGAGCTATTTTCTGGTAGTTCAAGTTTTGGAACCCTAGAATGAAATTTTCTTGAAATTCTATAAATTTTCTCTACATCATCTGAAAATTCATCATTTTGAGGAGAATTTAAAAGGGTATATTTGGAATGTAAAAAAGATTTACCCTTTGAAGAAACTGAGGTGTTTTCCGGTAGGTTATGCAGTGAATAAGCTGCACGGAGGTGCAATGATGAACGGAAATGAGTGGCAATTTTCAACATTTGAGAGTTTAAAACTTTAAATTGGTTTTGGATTTTGGTTGAAATTATTGAGGGTTTTTCCACATTAAGGGTTGATTTAATAGTGGGAGCGTGCGGGTGGGGGTGGGGGTGGGGGATGGGGGAGGTTCACGGCGGAGGTAGGTGGCAATTGACGCTGCGAAGGTGATTGTACGGCGGTTGGTGTATTGTGGTTGGGCCAAGTTAATTGCACTAATTTTTTAAGGGAACTTATAATTGGCCCAATCTAGTTGGGCTAGAAAGGTGAGTTGCAGGGGCACAGATGTCCCTATTTTTGGGTTGGTCTCTAATATTTGCCTCTCGAGAATACGTGGTATTTAATTTTTACCCAACAGCACTTTAAGTAAAAAATAAGAAGACTAAAAGTATTTCTGTCACCAAAATAACAAATAACTTTTTCTGCAATATAAAATTCTTTTTGCAAGGCATAAATTTATATTTTCACATTATAATATTCCAAAAGTTATGCCGGACACGATAAAACATTCAAATTATTACATAACTTATGCTGCATAACTTAATTTCTAGAGAACGTTTGTCCAGAGAAGCAAAAGTTCAACTTCGGTAAGATAAAAAATTCTATACGTGTTACACAACTTATGCCTAGAGGGTATAAAGTATTTCCAAAAAAAATACACAATACGCAGGCCCACACATATGCACCGAAAAGCATAACTTCAATTTCTATACACTACAATAAATTCTGAAAATACTACACAACTTTTGCTGTGTAACTTAATTTCTACAGAATTTATGTCGAGCAAGACAAAAGTATAATTTCAAAAGATAAGAATTACAGAACTTATGTCGAACGAAGCAAATCGAAATAGATAAAGGTATCTTCTTTCATAATTTTTTATTAAATGAATAGCAGGGACGTAAAGTAAAAATCACATATGAGATGGTCAAAAATAAAAAACCAGCGCGTTGAAGATCAACCATGCAAAAACTTCCAAGATAATTGCACTAAAATTTTGAAGGAAACTTATAGTTGGCCCAATCTAGTTGGACTGGAAAGGTGAGCTGCACGCTGCTGCTTATTTTCCCAACATCATTTAAGAAATGGCCACTTGTCGAAATCATTTATATTTGTAGCCTGTTGAGGCTCTTTCTTTGGTTTGCAATACGGTGTCTGATCATAATATTAGGGCCCGACTAATTAGAACCCGTGTTGTCTAAGACTATGTCGTGCTTATTTTGAGTTACTGCGTTGCACACAAGAAATATCACACTAAGAGTGAATTAATCAAACCTCATTTACAAGTTCAACATCAAGTGAATTCAGTCAATTTATGCGCTGAATTTCATGTCAAAATATTGGAATGTAGTCATATATGGCATGATATTCATGTAAAAATGGTTGAAGTTCAGTCATATATGGACCTAAATTTCATGCAAACATGACCGAAGTTCACTCATATATGGCATGAACTTCTGGAGAAAATGATTGGAATCTAGTCATATATGACCTGAACTTCATGCGAAAATGTCTGAAGTTGCTTGCTTTGAAATCTCTTGAGTTATTTTCCAAGCAAAACTTCATAAGCATATGCCTTGATTTAAAAGGGATTAAACTTGGAAAAATTTAAGAACTGACTATTACTTAAATAGGGTTTTGAAATCACTATTTGTGCACTTTGTCCGTATTTTTTGGGAGAAATTAGCGAAGTCTCATTTTTGGACCGCTAATTAATTATTTCAAAATTATTCAATATTTAACCAACGTTTTAAAAAATAAGAGAAAAATAAATATATTTGCAGTGAAATAACCAATGATTAAGAAGGTACAATTCGAATGGTAGTTATCCAACATAAAAATAGAAAAAAAGATAAGTGTATCTTATCATATACAGTCAGGCCTAACAATCAAGTCTTTTTTAAATCAATTTTTATGTTATATTTTACTTATCTATAATAGCATTTTAACTATAAGAGCAACAATCAACTTTATAATAATATGTTTTTTTGTAAAATTACCCTCATATAACAACTATCTTTCTTTTTTGATAAGATAATGATTAACCATCTTTATAAAAATAGAATATCTATGATTACCAATAACAAGTGTAGAGAATTTAACCAAATATTTGATCCTTTGATACACTATTTATGATAATGGTATTATATGAAGATATGTATTTTCATCATTAAAAGATTTTCCTTCGTTATACAAAGTGTTATTAAGCTTAGAATTTGGCAATTAAAAATGAAAAATTAGATTTTACGCATTTTTTTTGCATATAACAATGAAATATTATTTAAATGTCAATGTTGTTATAGGTGTACGTATAATAACCATTTTCTATAACAGCTAAAAATTCCGGACCCAACGATGATGTTATAGAGAGACTTGATTGTAGTAAGATTTTAATGCCCTTATCATGTGGCATCACATGATTCATTTGCTCATCATTGACGTATATCTAGATAAGATCAAATTGTTTAACATTAAATTTTTATTAAGAAGATGATGAATAAAATTCCTCAATTCGCAAGCCATATTTTCGTTGACTACTAACTACTAAGGATCGTAGTGTGCATAACACAAAATATCCAAGAGATACTTTGATGTGGCTCACATGTATACCCGCCCATTGTGGTCATTATTATGTTGACCAATTGTCTAATTCCTTTCTCTTAATCAAAATGATTAAACAATTAATCATCATGTAATAAAAGAACAATATAAAAAAAATTATACAATCAAATTGCTATAGATAATTTCAAAATAGATACCAATGGTAAGCAAAAGTTGGTTATTCTGTCAATCATTCGTTTGACACCGAACCCACAACTTATTTATGCTATTGGGTTCACATATTATTATATATACTTATTTAGGACACTTCTTAACACACATATGAGATTTTGATCAAAATTCCTACAACATATTCTGTGAAATCTTACAAGTGGAGTCTGGCAAGGGTAGATTGAACCTATCAAAGTCGTATCAAATATTCTAAATCCTCCCCTGCTTACATGCAACTGCAGGTTAAAATATATTTGATAGTGTATAACTTATATATATATAAAAGGTAGTCCGATGCACTAAGCTCTCGCTATGCGCGGGGTTCAGGTAAGAGTCTATTGTACATGGTCTTATCTTGCATTTCTGCAAGATGTTGTTTTAACAGCTTGAACTCATGACCTCCTAGTTACATGACAACAACTTCATCAATTACTTCCCTTAGTGTGTAACTTATATTGTCTCTTAAATCTTTTGTGTTATTAATATGTTCCATCCTGAAACGGTTGATGAAGCATCTATACTATGATGATAACAGTAACGGTTTTCATAATATTTAATTGAAAGAACATATAATTTCTGTTGTGATCTGAGTTTGCAGGTTTGCTTAAAGACAGAGGCAAAATTGTCTGCTGTCCCACCTTCCGGCAAAATTATTCAAAATTTCTCTAGTTTACTTGCACTTATTCTGCATATTTTTTTTTTGCGCACTTATTATGCATATAATGTACCATAAAATATTCAACTTATTTATGGATCAATTTTAAATGTAAAACGAATGTAGACAATTTGGGGAACCAACACCTACTAAATGATTATAAAGCCTTGACTAAACTAAGTATACATATACGGAAAATGAGATATGTTTCAACTTTCAACATTACGTATATTAGTCTTGTGTACATTATATATATTTAAATAGAATTGTCACATGATATACTCCTATATGTAAGGAAACCATATACAAAACGCATTATACATCTTCATCGAATTCTTCTATTAGCTTACTTTTTAATCTTGAAAGTTGTTAAAACATAGAAAATAGAATGGTTGAAAAAGTTGTATGGTATGGAAAAAAACATTATATATTCGTGGTTACCAAAATTTATCAAAAATAGATCACATGGCATATTATTGTTTTCGTATTATATGTTTAAACTTCTTTTAAGTTTGAGGGAGCATAAATATTGGAAATTTCTTTAGTAAAATAAGTATATAATAAATACACTTTTGCGCCTAAAAATAACTCTTGAAGAAACTGGTGACTGAAAAAAAAAATCAAATTAATAGGAATGAAGCTTAATCGGAATGAATAATACTTTTTCTCCCATAATCAATCGAGATGAAGCATAAACATCGACAACTTTACTATTAAAGAACTTTCTCCTTCAAGTTTTCCCAAGTAATTTTTTTTTTAAAAAAAAAAAAAAGATAAACGAAGAAGAAGGAGAAAAATCATGTCAAATAACATGGAATGATTAGCTATTGGAGAACAACCAATTTGTTTTGCATCGTGCCTCTTAAAGCCCAACAAAGGATATAATATTGAAGGGTCTTTAGTCTACTTTGGTTCTTTTTCTTTGATAAGAATGGAATCAAGAACCCAAATAATGCCTCGATTTGAAAAGATTGATCATTTATGTTTATATTTAGAGAAAATAATGGTAGTATAATCACTATTTTAGGGTGAGAAACGATAAAAGCCAACCCTTTATGCAATAGCTTCTATTAGAGTAAAACTCAAAATGACATAACTAAATATTTGTTTTGTTAATAATAAATTTTGTGGCAAGGAATAAATTAAGGAACTAAGGGCGTTTCAATAATGACAACAACTCCCACTAAAGCAATTGTAATAGCTTCTGCCACTATTAGAAAATCACTATTTTCTCACTGAATTTTACAATCTAGAGTAGCACAATGTTCTGGAAATGGACCACCTTTTTATCCGTTGGACCGGCAGTTATACGGTCCATATCCAAAAGTCCAACAATTGGGCCCAACATCTCATTTTTAAGGAAAAATTACCTGATATAGCGTAACTCACTCCCTTTAGGACCGACACTTACACACATACCTGTTTATCGTCGTCGCTGGAGTTCGTCGGTAATCTCACAATCTTCACTCACTCTCTCTTTGAAAACACGTGAAGCTATACATTTGATCACACATATGTACATTCAGTTACTGTATCCGAGTGAGTTTAGTTAGGATGAGATATTAGATGTACGCAAATACACTGTATTTCTCTACATTTTGTAGTACTATGGTATGGAGTAGCAAATCTCCCTATATTTCTAAAAATGAGCACTAATTTATGAAATTAATGGTTTCGGCCGGTCACTGGCCCAACAAATTTGGAAATTTAATGTGGGACCAGGAAGGTGAAATCATCATCATCAGATCTAACGGTTGATATAGCTTTATTCCCCAAAAATGACATCACTTTGATTGCGGAATCACGTGATCATAAATACGTCTGGCAACACATGATTACCCGGTGAAAGTCTAGGCATAACATGGTTCATATTATATTCTTCTTTATCCAATTTTCATTTTTTATCTGTGTTTTACCACCCAGGATTGTTGTGTAGGATGAACAAAGACTCTTCCCCTTAATCGGATGTTTTGTTCGAGCGTTTAAGGCTTTCCTTTTTAATGAGTTTTATGCGATATGAAGTCGGATTAATCAAAACCTTATATTTAGATGCGGGTATCGATATCGATTGAAATCTCCATAAAATATGTGTTTGATATGATAGAAGTCACATTTCATAAATAATAATCCAGAAGATGTTTTTTATGAAACACGTTTTTTTAAAAAAATATTATTTGGACTTTTGTGAGCCGTATATCATATACAAATGCTTAGTGCAAATGATATGAAATTAAATGTTAAAATACTTATAAGGCAGATAATTTCGTCTCTAAATTAAAGAAGTCTTTTTCTATCCTTTTAATTGAAAAATAACTTTTGATACTTGAATACCATGTATTGACTTTCTAATTTTAGAAACAACAATAATAACATATTAAGTGTAATTCATATACGGAGTCCGGAGAAGATTGAGTGTGTGCCGATCTTATCTACCTTAGGGAGATAGTGTAGTTGTTTCCTATACTTCCTATTTTTAGAAAAAAGAGAGTAATTTTGTTTCTGTATTACTATAACGCACATGCAAACAATTGTCCCCAAAAATTAAATATGCAACAATTTTATCTCGCACAACATATTTTCAGGTAGTTGAATAACTGAATTACCTGTCAAGTAGAAAACCAGATATGCCGTATTCAATCTATTTTACATACCCAAATGAAAAATATTACTATTAGGTTCACAAACATCATTTATTTGTCCGAAACAATATTTTAGTCTCAATTTATGTGATGATGTTGAATGAATATGAAATTAAGAATTATAAATAAAAAATTAAAATTTATGATCTAAAATAAATGGTAGAGAGGGAGAAAGAGAGATTTTCTTATATTTTTTTCTATATATATAAGCATGTTAGTGTGATACATTCATAGCAAGTCAATTGCCTCTTAAAAAAGAGTCACACTAATAAACATTCAGACAGCATAAATGCTTTAACAACCATGACCTGTAGGAAAAAAAAACTGAATCATTTTTCCTTCCCTTTTCTTTTTTTCTTTCCAAATATGAATGTTGCAACATACAATGTTGCAACATTGAGTCATTAATCCCCACAAAAAAAAGCTTTTTACCGCAACAAAAACCCACAGCAACATCAACCGTATACTATACTATATATTATATACCGAAATATTTCTAAATACCAAAGAAATTAAAGCATATTTCATTTAAGTAGAACTGCTGATTCAGTCGTGGTGTAATTATATCTTTGAACTTCATCCTCCCATATCAAGTTTGATGTGATTTCATCTGTCTCTGGTACATGTTCCTGTTAGGAAAATATTAAAACAAAAATAATATGTTAGAAAAAATTCTACACAAAAGAAAAAACTAAAATATATTAGAACAAATTATCCACAAAAAATCGTTTTTTTATCTACCAATCCATTCGTCACGGTGAAGTTTAATCAGAAAAAGAGTTTTAGAAAGAAAGACTGACCTTTAAATCTTGTAGTAATTAAAAAACAAGTATAAGTATTTATATAACTGTAAATTATCTCAATAGGGGTAAAATTGAAAATTTTAATTATTTTAATATTCTTTTTGAAAAAAATTAAAAAAAAAATATATCGTATAAATTAGTACGTATGGAGCATTTGGAAGGATACATAATGAAAGTGTCAACAAACATTAAGGTTATCAAAGTTGAACAAGTCAATAAAAAGAAGTGCTTTTATTATCTAGTGATGTTTGATAACAATATGACCAGTGAAATTCCACAACGGGTAAATATTTGATCAAACTAATATATAAGTAATCCATTTAAGACGAGTTTCAATCCATGTATGAAAGGTTTATACAAGTGTGAGACAAACCATTTTACCAACCAAAGAGGACAAAGGGTAAGGCAACTCTAGTGGAACCTTTTTTCAAGTTTGAACTTTGAACTACATAAATTCCAAACCTAAACTAGTTTAAGAATTATACTTTATAAGATTAACAATGTTAAATTTTTACTTTAGTATTCGACTGATTTAAAAAAAAAATAGTATTTAAAGTTTTAACTTAAAAAATATTGAAAGTTAAATTTCTGTTTGTAAATGAACACAGAATTAAATTTTCGTGAGTGAAAACGTAAAAGATTCTTAAAACCCTTTTTTTCATACATCAAATTCTATATTTGAAGTTTGAACAAATCAACCAAAAAAGTGCTTTTTTTTCTTAGTCATGTTTGATCAAAGTAATATAAGTATTTAAGACAAGTTACAATCCAAAGTCTTAATACAAGTGGGACACAATATTTTACAAACAAAAATTTAAAAAGGAAGGCAACTATAAGAGCGGAGCCCTTTTTTTATAGTTTGAAGTTTGAAACTTTGAACTGCATAAGTTCCAAACATAAATTAGTTTTCAAATGTGTACTTTAAAAAGATTAAGAATGTCATAAATAATGATTATTTCACTAAAAACTATGAAGAAACAATTAGACTCTTAAGATATACTACTATACTAAACATAGTGTTTAATGAATTAATTACCTCAAGTTGTCTGACCAATTGTTGGGGTGTTGGAGCAGATACGATAATGCGACGTGCTGTTGGAGAAATAAAGCCTTCATCCACTGCCTTATCAAGAAAACACAATAACGAATTATAGTAACCCTCCACATTCAACAGCCCGACCTGCATTATCATTATCATTATTAATATTACATTAGATTAATTAATTATAATATCAAACCAAATTAAAAACATCCCTCTTTTCATTAAAAATCTCTCCACTTTTTATCACGATTTTATAAACGGGGCCGGAGTTACAGTCCAGCCGAACCCAGTAGGTAATTGGTCAAAACTCTTAATTCTCGGGGATAATGGGGTCTTTCTACCCATCTCAACTTAGATCGCCCGACATATGGCTCGAACTTGTGAAACTTTTGTCAATAGAGCTAACATCTTGTTAGATATCCACATAATATGTCTTAAATTATGGGGCAGTATACATTTGGCCGCTCAATAAGAGATATTTATATCCGCCAAACAATATAACGTAATATATGTATATCACGTGTCTATTATACAATATACATAATGCATGTATATATTTAAATTTGCTTGTTACTATTATACATTTGTCGGCCTATATTTTCAAGTCCGAGGCTATTTATGCCAATTTTCGTATAATTAATATATAGCTATAGAACCTAATAAACTATAATTTCTAGAATAGTAGTTGCATCATATTATAAGATCAAGCAAAATACCCTTCTTTTGACTAAGATTTTCCCACTTATTCTAATGGTTCTATAATATTGCCACTCAATGGGGGATCATAAAACATGATTAATGATTATTAGAAATTAGAACTCACAAGACCCAAGTATTATCTTTCCATGTGAACCAAATATTAAGGACCACGTGCTTTGATACTTTTGTAATCTCATTCTTAATTTGACAAGTAATGTTGACTTGAAAAGGAAAAAATCACACAAAGAATAATAATAATTCTTTTTATAACTACTTAAAGAATGTGAAAAGATGTATGTTGAGAAACATGGTGACACAAAATGTCAAGATATTAGAGAATTTTCAAGTTGATTAAACAGTTGAAATTCTGGAAGTTCGAAATAGCTAAAAGAATATAGATGAAAATAGACACTATTTTGTTGATAAAAATATTCATTTTTTCCCTTTGGAGAATGATTACATGGAGGAATAATTTTGGTCAAAAAGGATAAATTGCATGCTTTGATTAACTTTAGAAATCAAGTTTTCACCAAATTCTTGATTACTTTCAAAATCCATTTGGAAGACTTTGCCTTAAAACATTCCATCATTAAGTATTAATTTGTCATACGAGCTCTTAAGCATATTTTCCGCGCCATGACGTAAGCATGACACTCGGGCGGATCTAGTGACGTAGATGTGGGTGCATCTGAACCCATAACCCTTAGCCTAGACGTAGATTTATCTGTGTAAAATTAATTAAAATTGCATAAAATACTGAACTATGAACCCAAAAATCAAACAGTATGATGGGTTCAATGGTTTGAACCCTAGTCCTGAACTCATTAAAATTCTGAATCTGACTCCATCCGACTCTGATGACACTATGGCCGCATCATTATGCTTACGGCAAGAATGTTTCAATTTGGACCTATCAATAAGCCTACTTCCATTATTTCAGTGTTGTATATGCACAATATATAACTTTTTATGTTTTCTTATGAAATTTTTCATGTAAAGCAATATGAACTAAGGGCAGATTTCTCACTGGTTTACGGTGGATTCCAAGCTGGGCCCATGTGATGACTTCAAGAAGTTCTTCAAGGGTCCCATAACCACCTGAAAATCAGACAAAATATAAGCTAAGTGTATAAAGAAGCACATTTTGCAGTGGTGTTGCATGCCTGTCAGATCTTTCAAAATGCATTACTTTTGGAGGATATGATGCGCACCCGATTATATTTTTGATGAGTTCGGGTAACATAGCGTTCAAATAAAAGTCTTAATGTTAATGGAAGTACCGGGAAGGGCAATGAAGGCATCAGCTAGCCTGGCCATTTCAGCCTTCCTTTGATGCATGCCAGAAACTGCTCTAACTTCTCCTATCGTCTCACCCGTTATCTGTTCACAATTTGCAGCATATATACTTAGACATGAATGGCTCAAGAATGCTTGATAAGGGGAGGGAGAAACAAGATAAAAACAAAGAAAAATAGATCTGTAAGATATGTTGCTCTCAAGACTCTTCAAAAAAAGCCAACAGGCAAGTCATAAAATCCAGAATGTTGATCCGAAACGGGTGCAACAACATTTTTGGAAAGTCCAAGGAACATAGTTCTTTACAAGTATATAAAATGAAGTACAATTTGGATAATAAGTTAAAAGAATAGTAGAGGAAGAAGCTAGTGCAATGATTTCAAACTTCCATACTATGAGAATGAGTTATGAGTAATATTACCTCTCTAGGCATGAGAGTCCTTGGAATCACACTGCAAGATCCAAAAAAAAAAACAAACAATAAAGTAGATTAATATATTGTTGTTGTTGATGTCGTAATAATAGTATTAAGAATCTTACAAAAATGAAAAAGCATATGGTTAACTTTCCCAAAAAGAAAGCTTTGCACATATTAACTGTGAGACTATGTTGCTCGGACTATAAAAAATGCCCGATAGGTAAGCCTCGAATCCTCCAAAAGTATGACAATATTTTTAAAAATTCCGAGCAAATTGTGGGGTTAATTAAGAAATGTCTTTTGTGCTAAGCAAAGCAAAATCTGTATAGTGTCCCTTTTATCAAGATTTGGAAATGCTTCAATCAGTGCCTAAAAGGCTTCTAACTTTATGCAGTTCCTTTTGCCTTTGTGACAGACATTCCCACAGACACAAAATGGATTAAGGCCATACCACAAAAGACACTTTTGGAGGATTTCTTGTTACTATAAAAAAACAGATTTACTGAGTACTTTTCACATGTTAAGAAACTGTTTACTATCATTAATTAAGAAACCAACATTTGATCCAATGATGTCTGTCTTTGAGGTAGTATACAAGAACACATTTCATTGAGAAATGAGAAACTTGCCTGGTCTAAAGTCCAAATTTTAATTAGCTATATTCTTTTTTTTAACCTGTTTTAAAAAATGACATACTTTTAAGTTCGAAAATAATTAATTATATCAAAGCTGTTATGACCATACAAATGTCACGGTTAACACATATTCAAGGCTATAAGTTTCAAAAATTTTATAGCCACAAAAATATCAGGATATTTGTACGTTTAAAAGTTGTTATCAATGTCCCATTAACACTACACATAAATTAATACCGACGCTAAACTTTATATTTTTACACAAGGGTAAACTTTATATTTTTACACCAACCTCAATAGCTAAATAGCTAGAACCTAAGAAAGAGTAAAATTATGAGGTTAAAATGATGCTTGTCCTTGCAAACTTCAACATCAAAACCTTTTTCCTCTGGAAGTGTGTCTCATCTGTATGTGTTTTCTAGAGAGAGAGTGTGATTATAGAGAGAGAGTATATGCAGTACTCATATTATATATATATATAAAGAGGAAATTACCCTAGAACATGGCGCCCACCATCATGAACTGCCTGAGAAACAAGACCCATCAGACCCACGCTTCCTCCTCCATACACCAAATCAATCCCTTTCTCCACCTTCAATCGATAAAATCAAGAACCATAACACGTGTCAGCAACCCATTTCACCATTTCACAACCCCATCATCATTCAAACAAAAAAACTACTACTAACACAACATTTTATACACAACCAAGAAAACAAGCATGAAAACTCAAGATTACATCAACATAATAGTGATAATATTTATTAATTCCCACATGCATAGTTTATATCAAGAATTTATACACAGACCTATAGTAACAAATCATCCTCATCCTCGGTAACAATATTTCACTAACCGTTATAGCAATCAAAAAATATTGAAATAAACCACATTAGGGAGTTTTTGACTGTATATGCATATTTCATGAGACCACAAAAATCACGAAAAATAACAACACACGAATGAGGTCTGAAAAGAGTGGGATGTACACATACATAAATCCTATCTTAAGTTTCTATAGAAACTCAAGACTAAGAAATCACGAAAAGTAGTGTGCGTAAATTTAAAACTTGAAGAGGGGTCGTGATATCAAAGTGGCACGTTTGGTTCCTAATGGAAAAACAAAAAACAAAAACAAAAACTTTTTTTGTTCCTTATGGAGTGACCCCATAAACTAAGATCATGCAAGAAGGCTGCTCAACTGACAGGCATGTTACAGCTAGATAAATTTCTTCCACCATTCTTTCTCCACCACAACACACGCACACACATACCATTTCTTGTTTATTTCTTTGTCATGCCAAACAAAAGATAAACCCTACATAGAAAAGTTGTGTTTTTGAAGAAGAAAATATGAAACTTCATAGAGAATTGAAAAAACCCATGTTAAATTTTGTTAGAATCATGAAAAAGTGAACAAAAACTCAAAACTCAAAATGGGTTCTTGATTTTAAGCTATTTTCAGCTTACATTTGAAACAAATACTTAAAACAGATTTTTTTCATGTAAAGCACAAAACTTTCTGATTCTTGAAAACCAGAGAAGAAGAAAATAATGAACTGAAACTCATATTCTGTCAACATAAACACTAAGACATAATAATGAATAGAAAAAAAATCCCATATTGGAAATTTTGTTATAATCATGAAAAAAATGTAACATAAACTCAAAACTCAAATTGGAGTTCTTGATTTCATGCATTTTTCAGATTACATTACAAAAAAATCAGATTTTCCCCTTAAGAAGCACAAAACTTTCTGATTCTTGAAACTAAAAAATGAATAAAAGAGAAGGAAGCTGAATAATAAGAAGAAAAATAAGAAGAAAAGATTAAAAAATTAGGATTTTTACCAGTGTTTTTCCTAATTCAGTAGCAGATTCTTGATAACTAGGTTTTTTTCCAGAACTGCTACCACAAAAAACACAAATCCTCTTAAACTTTGATCTTCTCTCTTCTTCCATTTTTGTCTTATTTTTGTTTTCTCTCTCACTATCTCTGTATATATATAATATTTATATATAATTATGTGTGTGTGAATAATGACTGATTGGACCAAAAGGGATGAAAGGATGTAGAAGAAGAAGGATTTGGGGGAATGAATGAGAACAGAACAAAGGCAAATTCTGTTTTTAGCCTTTATGATGACCGGAGAGAATAGAGTGTATTTATAGGCCCCATGTTCAAAATATTACTCTTATTTGAATAGTAATAAGTTATATATATTGTCACGTAAGTAACGCTGTCGCCATGTTTGATCAAAAATAACTTCTCCCTCTGTCAAGATAGAAATAATATATACTTACAATTTATTTTTTTAGATCCCACTTATAAAATTATACTAAATATATTATTATTATTGTATTATTAATTTTAATATCAATAAAAAAAAAGTTTGATGCACTAAGCTTCTGCTATACGCGAGATTCGAAAATAACGATACCACAAGGGTCTCAATTTAATATTAATAAATTAGTTCAAAACATATTTATAGATAGGTTTTCTTAAAATATCTAGAACTTATAATTTACAAGTAAGATGATTATACTATAATAGGTCTAACATAGCATGATGGTGTAATTTTTTTTTACACTAATAGTATATATAATTTAGATATATATTATTTATGTCTCAATTTATATAAGATTTCGAGAGTCAAACATATTAATTTCGATCGTAAATTTGGATGTGGGGTATTTAAGTTGTGTAATTTTTTTTATATATATATATAAAGTACATAAAAAGTATTGTAAATCGCTATAATTGATAATTCAAAATATTTAACACATATTCAGTATAATCTCACATATTCAAAATATTTAAAAGTCACTTAAAAATCACTATGAAAAGTAAACTCATTTAACTTTGGAAATTCAAACGTTGCCATATAAATTGAGATAAAGAAAGTACTCCATCCGATTCAATTTATATGATGTAGTTTAACTGGACACGAAATTTAAAAAATAAAGGAAGACTTTTGAATCTTATGATCTAAAACAAGTCATGATATCTGTGTGGTTATATATCATCTTGTTAAGCTTAAAAATTAAAGTTTAAAGTTAAATTATTGTCAGATAAGGAAATGTATCATTCTTTTTAGGACCGATTAAAAAAAAGTATGTCATATAAATTGACACGGAGGAAGTACTATTTATCATTTTCTTAATTTAATTTATAAATTCCTTACACTGTTTTCGGTTTCTGGTTAACTAATGTAATTTAAGAGATCCAGTTCCTTTTTTATGTTTACTTACTATTTATTATTTTGTACTACTACATTCAACATTCTGTCCTGTCAATTATTTAAAGGGTTCACAAAAGTATATAATTTTGGTGGCCTGTTGGAATTCGTAAAAGTTACCTCTTAATATAAGTAAATATATTGAATTATTTTACGATTAAGACTTTTGAATTATGAGCTTTTTACAATAATTTTTTGTTAATACTACTATTTATACCTCTGTCTTGGGTCTTTGGCCCATCTAGAATTTCTTCAAATATTCATTTATACCCACTGGACAACTTTAATTTGCATATATCCATCTCGAAGGGATATGCAAGACGATATGCTTTGGTACCTGGAAGGGACATGCAAGACGCGTACTTGTCCACGAGCTACCTTTTCGCGAACAAAGTTAATATCCATCTCGATATGCTTAGTGCGCTGATGTTGGACCGGATTTCCAAAAAGATAGATTGCACTAACATTATCACAGTAGACCAAAGTAGCTTTCTGAATATGAAAGTGAAGTTCTAATAGAAGATTACGCAGCCAACATGATTCAAACACCAGATTGGAAACCCCTTGATACTCGGTTTCTGCATTGTATCGCGATAATGTAGCCTGGCGTTTTGCCGACCAAGAAACCAAGTTATCACCCAGAAACATACAATAATCAGAGGTCGAACGTCTGGTATCAGGACAACCACCCCAATCAGTATATGTACAAGACACGAGAGTAGAAACGACGGACGAATATAAATGCAATCTATAATCAAGTGTGCCTTGTATGCATCGTTTAATGCGTTTGAGCGCATGCATGTACTAAATCCGTGGATCATCATAAACAAACACACCTACTGCACTGCATAAATAATATCCGGTCTCGTGAAAGTCGGATACTAAAGTGCCCCTGCAAGACTGCGATAGTGGGTGGGATCTTCGTATGGGGTGCCAGACGTAGCACTCAACTTCGGTTTGATATCAACCGGAGTAGAAGTAGACTTACAAGATGACATGCCAGCTCTCTAAATAATCTATGCCGCATACTTTTTTTGAGATTAACATAGACCACCAGCATGACGAGTGATTGCTATGCCCAAAAAATAGCTTAAGGGCCCCCAATCTTTCATCAAAAATTATGAACTGAGAATGGACATGATAGACTTGCGTAGAATATCCGATGAGGCAATCAATATAATATCATCAACATATAACAGAATGTAGGCCATAGAAGTACCACACCGATAGATGAACATTGAATGATCAGACCGGCTGTGAGAAAACTCAAAAGTAGACACATAATCTGCAAACCTTTTATACCAAGTCTGTAGGGCCTGCTTAAGCCGATACAAAGATTTTTTCATCAAACAGACATGATGAGGATAATTGGGGTCCCTAAAACCCAAGGGTTGATGCATGTAAACTATCTCCTTAAGATCACCGTGTAAGAAAACATTTTTCACATCCAGCTGGTGAATGGGCCATGCCTTCGAGAGAGCTAGACTGAGCACAGTGCGAATGGTTACCGGTTTGACAACCGAACTAAATGTCTCTCCACAATCCACGTCAATCTGTTGTGTTTTACCATCATCTACAAGACGGGTCTTATGCCTCTCAAAAGAACCGTCTGACTTTTCTTTATGAGTAAAAATCTAAATTTACCGAATAATATTAACACCAGGTGGACGGGGCACCAACTCCCACATCTTATTTTTAATAAGAGCATTATATTCATCACCCACGGCCAATTTCCAATTCAGGTCATGAAGGGCAGACACCGGATTACGTGGTAGGGGAGATTTAGTGACATTAGAATTAAGATTAAAATGTCATTTTGGTTTAATAATAGCCCTTTGGCTATGAGTAACGGGCCCTTGACGTGAGGTAGAATTGGACGGGAGTTGGGCGTTTCTCGGGTTGGTAGTGGACTGGCCACCAGGCAGTGGGCCTGCTAGCCCAACAACCGGGTGAGCAGTAGATATTGGATCGAAATGAGTAGTGGGCCGTGTCGCTGGAACAGTACCGTTCCCAAGACTGGGTCGAGACTCTGGATCTATAATTTGTGGGCTGGTAGGCAGTGGGCCTGCTGGCGGATTTGGGTCACGGGACATCTCAGACAAATGGTGGATAATATATGGTGAGCTCCCATCATCCAAATAAGTATATGAACTAGACACGGAACTACACAATTTAGTAAACGGAAATTGGGTTTCATCAAAGATAACATGGCGACTAATTATGATTTTGTTAGAGGATAAATAAAAATATTTGTAACCACGATGATTAGATGGATAACCCAAAAATACACAAGCGGTAGAACAAGCTTGAAATTTGTTACTTGTAGTTGACGGAAAAAGTGGATAGCATAAACACTCAAACACCCTAAGATGAGAATACGAAGGATCTTTATTGTAAAGAATTTTAAGTGGGGATTGATATGCTAAGCCTTTATGAGGGAGGATGTTAAGTAGATATGTAGTCATTTGTAATGCATGATGCCAAAAAGAAGGTGGTAATGAAGCATGTGCGAGCAAGGTACGGACAATATTATTTATGAAACGAAGTTTTCTCTCGGCCTTCTCATTTTGTGAGGACGTATGTGGACAAGAAAACTGAAAAGATTTTCCATTAGTGTCACAAAACTCTCGAAACGACCCATTATCATATTCCCTGCCATTATCATATTGAATATTTTTAATTTTCCATTCAAATTCGGTACAGATGAATGCTCTAAATTTTGAAAAGGTGAGAAAAACTTGAGATTTTTTTGATAAAGGAAAGGTCCACAAAAAATTAGAATAATAATAAAAAATAAGACATAATAATGATGGCTCAAAGAACTTAAAATGGGAGATATCCATAAATCACTATGAATAATGTCAAAATGCATCAATGTACGAGAAGTAGAGGCTACAAACGGTAATCTAACATGTTTTCCTAATGGACAAGAAGGACAAAGTAGAGTACTACGCGTACCCTTACAAGTAATAAAATTATTTTTATGTAGAGAAGAAATAATAGATGACCCGGATGTCCCAAACGTGCATGTCACAAAGAAGGAGCAAGAGAGGCAAAGATAGAAGGTGTGGCTTGACTCGCGAAAATGGTGGTGGGTGGATAAAGCCCCCCTCCCCCATACTATTGCATCTTATTGGAAGTATCTTGTCACGACCCGACCCGACGGGCCGCGACTAACCGCCCTAATGACGTCATTATACTAACCTGTCACACATAATCTAACTAACCCTTAATGAGTCTGAAATCCGGCAGCATAACGTCGCAATAACAACATATGCCAGGGTAGGCAAGCCGACAAGGCTGCCTTTACCCCCGAATGCACCTGTCTCCTGAGGAGTCACAATTAGCCAATATAAAATAACAAGCAAGCCGACAAGGCCGCCACCGATAGTAACGTATAAACATGGGAACACCCCAAAGCCACGAATACAATAACATGGCCGACCCAAACGAGTCATAACCCTTACATACGTACAACCCACCACCGTCTACGTACCTCTATAAGAAGAAGAACGACATATGACGGGACGGGGCCCCGTCGTGCCCCTAAATACAAACGAAGCTCTAAAGATATTCGGTACCAACATGACAAAGCTCGGATCAAAGGAGCTTTCCAACTCTGCCGAGTAGGAACCTAGGCCGAGGTTCACCAAACTGAGAGCATGTACCTGCGGGCATGAAACGCAGCCCCCCGAGGAAAGGGGGGTCAGTACGAAATAATGTACTGAGTATGTAAAACATGAAGCTGTAAAAGAGATCATAATTAGCCAACAGAAACAGAAGATCAGTATAAAAATCGATTCAAATCCAACTGTGCCATAAACCATAAAAGTCAGTTGTGCCTTATAAAAATGAGAGTCAAGGCAAGAAAACATGAATGCCTGTCCATATACATATATATACCTGTAACGTAACCCGGCCCACTAGTGCGGGACTCGGTGGAATCATATCATAACCCGGCCCATGCTGGGACTCGGTAAATCATCTCTCATCTATGGATCCATCCTACGTAACCCGGCCCCCTAGTGAGGGTCTCGGTGAACAATGCAAGGTGGTGCACGAATTGTAACCCGGCCCGGGACTCGGTGAGGTGAAGTAGTAACACTTAGCACGAGTAGATATCATGAGTGCCATGCAAGTAAAAATCATCATTTGACTCTCAATGAAATCATTACAATAATGTCATAATAAACTCTTTGCTGAAAAATCATAGGCACTTCTCATAACAATCCTCTTTAGGAATTAAACTATATAAGAATTAAGTACGTCCGCCGTACTTTCATTAAATCATGCCAAAAAGAAAGAAGTAAGAGTTTCACATACCTTATTGTCGAACTAACCAACTTACTAATTAAAGTTCGTCTCGTCTAGCACTTCAACCTATAACAATGGTAATACGTTCGTCAATTTTATGATTACTAGCATACTTTATATCGAATAACGACTTCTTATTCTATAAAAAAAATCGGGCAGCACTTCCCCCGTTTATACATGTTTCCACAACTTCCAAACGAGGCTAATAACATCAATAACCAAGTACCAATTAAGGGCACAACCAAAACAACAATAAAGGGAATTTACACACCCACTTCTCATGTAAATTTTGCCTCTTAATCCACCTTAAAAACAGCCCCTAAAACAGTCCATATACATCACCACATATCCAACAATTTCATGCAAGTTCTTGGCCACAACATGTCATAATTCCATAACCCTTATCTTAACTCCTAAAATCCAATTTCGTATTTCAATACTTCCATATAACTAATTCCAACTAAATATCAATGTTTCCTTTCAATTTCATCATGCAATTAGTGATAATAATAACCACAATAACCAACGAATCCAACAACACCAAAATCTGTCCCAAATTGGCAACTAGCCAAAAATGGTCACATGCAATGCTTAAATTTCAATTCTTCCTTAACACAAATTCATTACCTTAATTCTAACAACATGCATTCCAATTATATCATAGAAAGAAGAATTTTTATACCTCACATTCGTCAAAACAGTCCGCAAATTTCTGCCACTTTTGTCCCAAAATTCCCCACTTTGTTTTGTAATTTTTTTCCTCCTTTTTGTTCACTTCTTCAACTCCAATTGACATGCAAGTGTTCTACCATGTTAAGCCATCATCCCTACACGTTTTTCTTCCAAAATTTCATCCCAAAAATCCCAATTTTCTGGCAGTTTTCGGTCCAAGCAAAGTGGCTGTTTTGCCATCGCTTTCGCCATTTTTGGTGTGGTTTTGCTTCTAATTTTTGGTGAAAAATGTAGTCTAGGAAGAGAAGATAACAACCTTAATTTTGGTTATGGGTGGAGGGTGATTTTCGGATTAGTGTAGAGGAGAGAATGAGAGGAGAGTATTTTTTTTTTTGGTTAAGTTTGGAAGAAGATGAAGAGGTAAGTGTAGGTTATATAAAAAAAAATCTGATTTTTTTTCTCCTTTTTTTTACACTTTGGCCCCCAAGTTCTTCAATTAGTAAAACTCAAACCCACTTCTTTTAATTCCCGAGAATTCCATAAGCCTCGTATCCTCAATGCCATAATGTTTTTAATACAAAACTATTCCATAACTCCATTGGAATAAATTCAACTTCTAGGATTAATTCTCGTCGTCACGTGTATAGCACTAAAGAAAAATTATTCCGGGATAACATCCGCTTATACACTAATTTCCCGTATTAACATATGTAAGCGTTCCTTATATTCAATATCCGAATCTTGCTTTCTTAATGACGTTCTTAATTATCGTCTTAATCTTACGAGGTGTAACATTCTTCCCCCCTTAGAAACATTCATCCTCGAATGTTCATACTGTTGGGCACATCTTATACAACTTGATTCAAGGATTCACAAGCACACGTAAATTTGCATATTAGGTCATCTTAGACTCTATGATACACGTTTCTGCCAACAAATATCCAACTTACAAACAACTCAACTCTTGCCATTATCTAACAAAAGGACTCAGATAAACAAGGAGACAACCTACGTCCTAGCTTATTCGTAATTTTCTAAAAGTGAAGTATACTAAAACTAAGGCTAAGTAGAGTCATTACTCCCGCAGTACCACATTATGTACATATATACAAGAACTTTAAGCATAATCTATACCTTAGTCTTAAACTTGAGAACAGATAGCATCTTCACAATCAATGACTAATCTCCATTTTATATATTCGATTCCCGGTCCTATTTTAACCGGTAGTTAAGTACTTACATGAATGTTTTAACTCAAAATCAGCGCTTCAACTAAGCACATAAGGATCGGGGAAGACATAACTTCAAAATGGTGTAATAGCGAGACTAAAATATATATATATATTTTTTTCCGAGTTCCCAAAAGCCTAATATCCTCAACCTGGATCAAGATGCAAGCGTTCTATATAATAGAATCCAAATATACATAATAGAGGCGTTGTTTGATCATGCAGGTACTAAGAAAAAAACACACAAGCTACCCTAACGATGATATACATATGAACATGCTCAAGACACCAACATGGCATATACACTAGTTACCTAGTCCGAACCATAAACAAGGGATCACAAGGCGGTGTAAATAAGTGACAAATGCATACAAACTACCTTAGACCGTCCCAACCACACATATATATTTAGGAACACCGGAGATGCTAAATGAATATTCAATCCATCATTACTAAGCTTATGATCAGGTACTAAGGCTAAAAAAAAAGTCTTAAAGATTATATTAGACCTACATCAAGCCTAAATCAGAACAAGTGGACACATAGTAGGCATATAATGATCTAACTTTTTCTATACGAGATGTTAATCACTATCTCTCTAATAATTCAAATAGCAAGTGTTATCCATATCGTGTTATTTGAGCCTAACATATACTCAATACCCATATTAAGAATAATTTTAAACAATGAGCATAAATTGGAAGCTTAAGTTAATCAAATTAGGTTACTCAATGTCTCATTTTTAACAATGATTAGCAAGACTTTATCTATTACAAGTCGACACCGTATTGAACTTACTAATCCAAAACTTACGATATATCCAAATCATATTAACACTAATTAGGCATGCTTAGTCATAACTTCTAACATACCCCCAAATCAGTAAAGCAGGCTCGGAATTTAGGTAATATTCATAATTCACAATCATCACATAGGCTACCCGTTATCAATTTCCATCATAAATAACATCATATAACCTCAACCATATCAACCCACTTAACTCATTCTCTTCTAGTTTTAAATTATCATATCAGACGATATAAGACAAGTTTTGTTAAATAGGACAACTAATCTTGTTCTTAATTAGTGACGCTTGTTTTAGGTAGATAATATGACCAACCGACTTACAGATAGCCAAACGAGTTTCCAAAATAGTATATTGGTCATCACGTTAATTTAAATAACCCCTACATGCTAAACCCAACTTCAATCCAACCTGCCAATCCATTAAATCAAATCTAGGCATTTCATATATCATTAATATCCGTAAATTAACTAAGTAGCCCATACACGACTAGACAAATCTAAAATTAACCTGTTTTGTTCTATTTCAATTGTACATATTATTCTAAATCAGCATGGAACATTTACACTCTTTTGTTGACATCTACTACTACTTTCAATTTGGTAACAATGCCCCTTCTTCTCCCTATATAAAGATGATGGTGACCAGTACAATCCCAAACTCTTAAAGGGATAGAACAAGAATCTCTCTCGCTTCATCGTTTCTAAGTTTGGTATTACCTAAAGCTACAATCTTGTAGGTACCATCAAGAAGTGGATTGGGAAACATAAAATTCAAGGTACCCCCCCCCCCCCTTTTCACATCTTGGAAAATGGACAATGTCAATCAAAACTTAAAGGAATCTATAACTATACCAAATTAGATATTCAATCCCGAGTGGTAACAGGTAAACCAATTATCCGGACATGAGTAGGCATAAACAAGTATATATAGACAGACCAAACATATGTGGATTGCCTATCCATGCCATGCTAACCTCATCACTACTCACTTAATAACTTAACCAAATCGGCGAGAAGCAAGGAATGCACATAGTTGAGGAACTACTCGGATATTCATTCATTTTTTTTCAACATGTGATTTAGATACCTATCAAAACTCAAATGATCTTATATTATCTACCAAATTTACATAAAAGGAGAAGGGGGTAGACATACTTGCGATGCGGCATACATGGGAATAGGTGGACTTAACAGTTTGATATAATCAACACATAGATACAAACACATGAACATATACAATCAAACCAAACTGGATGCAGAGTTATGCACATGAGGAAAGGACAAGATTATTTTAAATAGTTATGTTCAGATGAGTATTAGACCACCTAAGACTATTGGGACATGCCAAGGATAGGTATGACCCTTTAACACGCAAAACATACACCAAATAGGCTCCTAAACTATCCTTCAGATCACGACATCACTTAAACAAGACACACATCCATTTCAAAGTCATTAGGTGATCCTATCATAATTATAACAACATTCTTATGCTAAATCTTAGTTCCCTTATTATAGGCAGATAGATAAATAAATAAATAAAAACATTAAGCCCTTCAATCATTGCCATACCAAATGTGACCTTTACAACCAACATAGTCATTATGTAAGCATAATTTTTAACTTCAACAACTGGTGTTTAATTAACATAACCTGTGTAGTTGAGTCATGGATTAATCGAACATAGTGTCTAAGAGGTTTAATATACTTCTCAAGCCACTATAGCAACATACCGAAATAATTTGTTCAGTTAACCAGGGGAACAAACCTCATGTTCATGTATTAAGCATACAAAATTAGTACATATGCTAATGATGGTTTGACCTAACATACTATGGACACCACCGGACTTAAACAATCCAAGAGGGGTTACAATGGACTAAAACTAGTATACCAATTACTTCAAGGTCATTTAAACGGATCATACAAGGTCAAATAACCCTTAAACTTAACAAGACAACCACTTAACACACAAATAATCGTCACACAATACTCTAACAGTGTTTTCATCAACTGAACATACTAGACATTAATAGAGTAGTCATAAATAGCCATAATATTCACATATATTACATAATGTTTGGCATAATATATTCACGGTTTAATAGTTAACTAAATAAGTAAACCGTTTATTGTAGCAACAAGTCATTCCTGGAATTATGTAAATACTCAATTTTCCACTCCCTTAAGCAACTATTGACAACATGTTTGGCATACGAGTCTATTCCCTATTTAAGAGATAAAACACAGGCTTGGGTTATTAGAACATTTTGCATTCTACATTATGATACGCAAAGACAATTATGGGGGAAATTTTAATCAAACATAAAAGATATCTAAGCAAGTCTAATTAACTGTTTAGAGGTAGTCCCACTAAGTAAAATTGGCGAAGATAGGTCCTAACACAAGTGATTTATACTCATCCCACATACTGTACAGGAACATTAACAGACCACCATGTCCGAAAGAAGTATGACCAAGACAAAATACATTTATACATAACATGGATAGAATAACTCATAAGAAAAGCCGGAACACATCAACTTAAACAGGGTAATATTACAACATGTAGAGGACCATCTACTCCTAAGCCCCATCCACAAGTAGGACAACCCGTTAACGACTATCAACTACCTGAACTAATTTCAAGGACTTATCCGACAACTTGCTCCGAGACAACAAACCTTATATGTACAACAAGATAGCAATTCCGCTTTTTGGCATATCTCATATTCCTTTTCATATAAACATAAGCATACCAAGGAGTCATCACAACTAATAAACTTCACATATACTATGCACTTTAACCCGATCAAACATAAAATATTTTACTCAAGAAGGCCTTGTATATCTAAGGTCTCAACGATTATCTAATATTCTAAGAGTCTCAAATATTCCATGTCCCAAGCTTACATTATTTCTTCCCGTATACGTGTAAGATAGTTTCTCATAACCTCGAATTCATATTGCCCTTCTGGCGGCTGTCGCTTTCTTTGGAGGCATAGCTGTAACACATTAATACGTCAGAGAGGGAACAACCTAATAACATAGCTCTATCGCACGATCTAAGAGTGAGAAGAATAGAAACCAATCCTAAATATCCGGCAGCCTCTCCTGCGTATAAGTATGGTGCACAACATACCCATACACAAGACTCTACTAGACACGGTCGTAGACATTCCGAGGACTAACGCTCGATACCACTTTTGTCACGACCCGACCCGACGGCCGCGACTAACCGCCCTAATGACGTCATTATACTAACCTGTCACACATAATCTAACTAACCCTTAATGAGTCCGAAATCCGGCAAGATAACGTCGCAATAACAACATATGCCGGGGTAGGCAAGCCGACAAGGCCGCCTTTACCCCCGAATGCACTCGTCTCCGAGGAGTCACAATTAGACAATATAAAATAACAAGCAAGCCGACAAGGTCGCCACCGATAGTAACGTATAAACATGGGAACACCCCAAAGACGAATACAATAACATGGCCGACCCAAACAGAGTCATAACCCTTACATACGTACAACCCACCACCGTCTACGTACCTCTATAAGAAGAAGAACGACATATGACGGGACGGGGCCCCGTCGTGCCCCTAAATACAAACGAAGCTCTAAAGATATTCGGTACCAACATGACAAAGCTCGGATCAAAGGAGCTTTCCAACTCCGCCGAGTAGGAACCTAGGCCTGAGGTTCACCAAACTGAGAGCATGTACCTGCGGGCATGAAACGCAGCCCCCCGAGGAAAGGGGGGTCAGTACGAAATAATGTACTAAGTATGTAAAACATGAAGCTGTAAAAGAGATCATAATTAGCCAACAGAAACAGAAGATCAGTATAAAAATCAGGATTCAAATCCAACTGTGCCATAAACCATAAAAGTCAATTGTGCCTTATAAAAATGAGAGTCAAGGCAAGAAAACATGAATGCCTGTCCATATACATATATATACCTGTAACGTAACCCGGCCCACTAGTGCGGGACTCGGTGGAATCATATCATAACCCGGCCCATGCTGGGACTCGGTAAATCATCTCTCATCTATGGATCCATCCTACGTAACCCGGCCCCCTAGTGAGGGTCTCGGTGAACAATGCAAGGTGGTGCACGAATCGTAACCCGGCCCGGGACTCGGTGAGGTGAAGTAGTAACACTTAGCACGAGTAGATATCATGAGTGCCATGCAAGTAAAAATCATCATTTGACTCTCAATAAAATCATTACAATAATGTCATAATAAACTCTTTGCTGAAAAATCATAGGCACTTCTCATAACAATCCTCTTTAGGAATTAAACTATATAAGAATTAAGTACGTCCGCCGTACTTTCATTAAATCATGCCAAAAAGAAAGAAGTAAGAGTTTCACATACCTTATTGTCGAACTAACCAACTTACTAATTAAAATTCGTCTCGTCTAGCACTTCAACCTATAACAATGGTAATACGTTCGTCAATTTTATGATTACTAGCATACTTTATATCGAATAACGACTTCTTATTCTATAAAAAAAATCGGGCAGCACTTCCCCCGTTTATACATGTTTCCACAACTTTCAAACGAGGCTAATAACATCAATAACCAAGTACCAATTAAGGGCACAACCAAAACAACAATAAAGGGAATTTACACACCCACTTCTCATGTAAATTTTGCCTCTTAATCCACCTTAAAAACAGCCCCTAAAACAGTCCATATACATCACCACATATCCAACAATTTCATGCAAGTTCTTGGCCACAACATGTCATAATTCCATAACCCTTATCTTAACTCCTAAAATCCAATTTCGTATTTCAATACTTCCATATAACTAATTCCAACTAAATATCAATGTTTCCTTTCAATTTCATCATGCAATTAGTGATAATAATAACCACAATAACCAACGAATCCAACAACACCAAAATCTGTCCCAAATTGGCAACTAGCCAAAAATGGTCACATGCAATGCTCAAATTTCAATTCTTCCTTAACACAAATTCATTACCTTAATTCTAACAACATGCATTCCAATTATATCATAGAAAGAAGAATTTTTATACCTCACATTCGTCAAAACAGTCCGCAAATTTCTGCCACTGTTTGTCCCAAAATTCCCCACTGTTTTGTAATTTTTTTCCTCCTTTTTGTTCACTTCTTCAACTCCAATTGACATGCAAGTGTTCTACCATGTTAAGCCATCATCCCTACATGTTTTTCTTCCAAAATTTCATCCCAAAAATCCCAATTTTCTGGCAGTTTTCGGTCCAAGCAAAGTGGCTGTTTTGCCATCGCTTTCGCCATGATTTTGGTGTGGTTTTGCTTCTAATTTTTGGTGAAAAATGTAGTCTAGGAAGAGAAGATAACAACCTTAATTTTGGTTATGGGTGGAGGGTGATTTTCGGATTAGTGTAGAGGAGAGAATGAGAGGAGAGTATTTTTTTTTTTTGGTTAAGTTTGGAAGAAGATGAAGAGGTAAGTGTAGGTTATATAAAAAAAAATCTGATTTTTTTCTCCTTTTTTTTACACTTTGGCCCCCAAGTTCTTCAATTAGTAAAACTCAAACCCACTTCTTTTAATTCCCGAGAATTCCATAAGCCTCGTATCCTCAATGCCATAATGTTTTTAATACAAAACTATTCCATAACTCCATTGCAATAAATTCAACTTCTAGGATTAATTCTCGTCGTCACGTGTATAGCACTAAAGAAAAATTATTCCGGGATAACATCCGCTTATACACTAATTTCCTGTATTAACATATGTAAGCGTTCCTTATATTCAATATCCGAATCTTGCTTTCTTAATGACGTTCTTAATTATCGTCTTAATCTTACGAGGTGTAACATATCTCCATCGTGAAATCCTTCACAGAAAATCCAAACGGATCAAAATTAACAGAAACCCAATAATCGGTGGTGAATTTTCGGACATACACCAAATTTTTAATTAAGTTAGGGGCATGATGAACATTTTTTAAGACAAGAGATGGATGTGGGGGAGACAATTTCGTATGACCATAACCGCAAATTGGAAATGAGTTGCCATTACCAACAATAATGCCACGATTTTTGCTTAAATTAAAATAAGACGAGAGATTACCTTGTGCGGACGTCATATGAGAAGTTGCTTCGGTGTTCATATAACAATTCGAGTCTGGGGATTTAATTCGAGTGTATGCATAGCGGCCTCAATATCCGTAGGTGTCGGGACTGGAGTCGAGCCCGCAACAGTGAAGGCTTGCTGCCCCGGCCCAACATTGTATCGTGATGCACTGTTCGTTAAACTGGGACTGGAGGCCGACTGTAATTGGCCCCAGTTTCCAGGATAGGCCATTGGTGGATAATAAGGGCTATTGGGCCAATGGTCACTGGCCCAATCCCACAGCCAGGAGGCCCAAGGCTGCGGTCAGTTGGCGTGCGATCCACTATTCCGAGCCCCACTGCTGCCGCTGGCACTATTCTGGCCACCACCACTGTCGCCTTTACCACCGCTACTGCCACCGCAGTTCTTGCCATTATTTTTATTATTTTGGCCCCTTTTTCCGCAAATGTTTGTACGATTTTGGCCTGAATTTTTGGAGAATGAGTGAGGGTTGTCTGACGTGGCCATCATCATGACGGAATTTGCGCTGGTAGCCACCTTCTTAACCAAATTGGCTTCTTCCAACGTGAGCATGGAACAAGCTTGATAAAATGGCGGGAGAGGATTACTTTGTCGAAGCAGTGTCCCAACTCCATTATAGGCCTCAGATAGACCTGCAACCATCTGAAGAACAAGACGATTATTGGTAACGGGCGCATCAACGTTTCAGAGTTGATATGTCAATTCCTTCAGCCTTTTACAATAGGGTGAGACGTTCAGAAAATCTTCCATGTTGACATGAGAAAATTCCTGCTCAAGTGTGACAACACGGAAATTTTTGTTATCTTGGAATAAATAACGCACCCTATTCCAAGTTTCCATCGCCGTAGCGTCGGGTTCAATAATGGTCTCCAAGAAGTCTGTAGAGATAGTGGAATAAATTCACTGGAGAACGGTAGTATCAACGGTCGTCCATAACGTAGGATCATCCTTGGGGGTAGGCACATTCTCCTTGTCAGTTACCAAGGGGATTATGTGAATGAGGAATTGATGCGAGCGTGCGTGAACTTTGAATAATTTCGCCCACGTCACGTATTGGACGTTTTCCATCTCAAGAACAATAGGAATGCAGTTCTTGATGTTGGAGACTGTAAAGGCAGGATGAAACATGTTCTTTGATGTAGACATAACGAAAGAACAATCGGAGAATTAGGGATTTGGAAGAAAATTTGGGAAGAGAGGAAAAAATTGCACGGAAATCGAGGATAAATCACGGAATCCGAGATGGGAGAAAAGAGCAGCGGAAGTGTTTTTGTAAGAAGGTATTTTAGCCCTAGACTTTTGATACAATGAAAGAAATAATCTCCTTTATTATTCTCATTAATGAAGAGGTATTTATATACAATATACAATCCATAATTATGAAAAATATTATTCCTACTATAACAATAAATGGAAAGTCATATTCCTATTATAACAATAAATCCTAATTACAGTTGTACAAGAATTCTTCAACTATGATAAGTTTACACTAAAATTTGAACTCGGATACACGTCTATATCACATGTATACTCCTTCTGTCAAATCCATTTGAAGGGAGTCCGTACAATTAAATGCGAATACAGGCCAAAAATGCATTAGTAGATACTTGGATATTTAATTTTAGGAGACGTGTATAGCACGAGACAGCTCAGATCAAAGCACGATAAGTTAAATGTAAGGGTGGCCAGTGGGTCGGGACGGCCCGACCCCGACCCGACCCCGTCCCGAGCCTGCCCCGGTCCCGCTTAAAAAAAAAAAAAAAAAAAAAGAACGGTGGCGGGACTCGAACTCGGGACGGGACAATGTCTCGTCCCGCCAGACCCGAGCCCGCCCACCATGACCCCGCCCCGACCCCGTCCCGAGCCTGACCCCGACCCCGCCCACCCCGACCCCGCCCCGACCCCGTCCCGAGCCCGACCCCGACCCCGCCCTTTGTCCCCCTTTGAAAATATGGCCGTTGCACCAACAACCATTTTAGATTTTGGCCGTTGGCCAACGGCCATTTTAGGCCTCCCCCCTCCCCTAACCCTCCTACCCCTTAATATTTATTTTTAACCCATAAGTTATTATATTTACACTTTAATCCAATTTTCCAACTATAAATAACTCATTTTCTCTTAATCTTTCTCACAAATCTTCCTACAATCTCTCAATATATCTCTCTACAAGTCTACATTGTTTGCTAAATATTCAATTTTATTTATTCATTTGGGAATTGGGAGTGAAGTTGGCAACTAGCTTGAGGATCTTCCATCGAGCAAAGTTTCAATTTTCAACCTCTCGATTACACGTCGACGTTACGTCGGCGTTTGGTATATTCGTTCCTTCATTAAATTATTATTGTCTATTTATTTTATTTAGCACGCTTAATTTCATTTACTTTAATTATTTGTTAGCATATAATTAAAATGGAAGGAATTAGAGGTATGTTTAAGGGTAAGGGTAAGACTTCTTCTAGTAGGGGAAAGCAGGGCAAGGGTACTTCTTCTAGTCATCTTATTCCTACACAGGATGATTTTGTTGATACTCAATATTTTGCTACAATACCGTTAGATTTAGACGAGGAGTTGTTTTCGGGAACTCAAGAAGACTTTAATTTAGACGATGATCTAGACGATACATCCACTAATGTTGATGACAACACACCCACTAGTGCACCTTCAACTGAAATACCTCCTATTCCCCCTAGTATGAGACGAGGTCCAGCAAAACGACCATTAAAATCAGATGTATGGACATTTTTTGATAGGGACGGAGAGAATCAAGTAGCTATATGTAAAATTTGTAAAAATGTTTTAAAATTTAAAACAAGAAAAGGTCACGGTGGGACGGGGGGTTTAATTAGACACGTAGTAAGTGTTCATCCAGCTAGGTATGCCCAATACCAGGCTTCAAAACCGGGTGCGCAAACGCCCGCTCCATCGGGACAAGGTTCACATACTGATACTGTTCCGGACCAAGTACAAGGTCAAATTAACCCTATGACGGGGGGAATTGTAGGCTCTAAATACAATAAACATAGAGATAGGGAAGCAATTTCAAAATTAGTTGTTGTGGAGGGTTTGCCCTTTTCATTTCCTTCATCTCCCGGTTTTATTCATTACATTACAGATATATATAATCCTACTTTTAACGGTTTTCCTAGATCAACTGTTAAGAGAGATGTATTTAAATTCGCGCATGAATATCAACAATATTTACGTTTTCCATTATATCATTTTAATGGCAAAGTATGTATCACGTCTGATATAGGTCGTAGTACTAACGACCATGATTATTTAAATGTAACTTGTCATTGGATAGATTATAAATGGTCTATGCAAAAACGTATTTTAGCGTATAGATATATAGATGATAGGCACACTGATACTTTTATTGCAGATAATATTTATCAAGTGTGCCATTATTACGGAATAACCGATAAAATTATGACTATTACATTAGATAACGCTTCTTCTAACAATTACGCAATTACAATTTTAAAAAATAGTTTAACTCCATCTTTTCCAGATCATTTTCATATAAAATGCGCGTGCCATATTTATAACTTAATTGTAAAGGATGGTCTATCACTTTTTGAAGACATTCTTAGTAAAATACAATTTGCTATAAACTTTATTTTTAAAAGTAATAAAGTACAACGTAGAAAAGAATATAAAAAAACTTGTCACGATTGTGAACTACCTTATAGAAAAATTCCACAAGAAGTATCCACTAGGTGAAATTATTTATACGAGCAACTACTTGTTGCTTATGACTATAGAAAACCTATAACTTTATTTTTTAACTCTCATAATAAAAATCCAGCTGATATGATTTTAGATAGTGATTGGGTAAAAATTTGAACTTATTGTATTTTTAGAGAAATTTTTTCAAGCAACAAAAGAATTTTCCAGTATATATTATCCTACTATTTCAACTATGTTGTTTTATATAACTCTAATATTTTTATTACTTAGTGAATATATGGAAAAACCAGCTTATAAGGCAGCTTTTAAAAAAATGTTTGTCTAAATAAAAAAATATTTTATGCCTATTCCCTCTATTTATATTATTGGTTATGTATTAAATCCTACTATTAAAATAGACGGTACTAAATCATTAATTGAAACTATTTACGATTGTATAGAAGTACTACCACCTCCAAGTCCCAAAAATCAAAATCACCCACCACATATTGAACAAACTAAAGAAAAAGTATTGTCTAGCGTAGAACACCAATGCAAAAAAAAATATAGATTTTAAAAACAAGAAAATGCTAGTAACTTACCGGCTTCCATACCATCTTCTTCATCTTTAACACAACCTCACAAAAGACATGATGTTTCTGCGGCTAGTATTGAAAGCCTCAGAAATAGAATGTGCGGCCGTACCTCTACTAACCAAATTAGCGAGTTGGATATTTTTATTTTGCAGGGTTCTGTACCGTATCAAGACCCCGCTAGACCCGACCCTGCCAGACCCCGCTAGACCCGACCCCGATCCCTTGACTCGTCCCGCCCCGACCCCGACCCCGACCCCGCCAGACCCGGCCCGCCAGACCCGAGCCCGGCCCACTGGCCACCCTTAGTTAAATGACACAAAGTATTTTAGAAAATAAGAGAACTAAAGAATACAAAAAATATCTAACCGACCGTATAATATATGATTTTAAGGTCAAGGCATTGAGTTAATTCACATATAAATACAATATTAATAACATAATCAGATTTATAATTAAATATTTTCAAATATATAAATATATTATTTTTTCTTAAAACGACATAAGAAAGTGTCATATAATTAACAAGAATGAGAAGAATATTTAACTTTAATTTGTAGTATTAAAAATACATAATTGAATTAAGAATTCAGTGCTGGATGAGTAATAAGAGCTAGGTTGCTTATCGGTCGGTTGAACGTTATCAATTTGTAAACATACTAAATTGAAGTTTTACGAATTGTTAGAATATCTGTTATCGATTAACGATCGTTAACGATTCACTTATATGATTAACCGATATGGACTTACAACTGATATATTTCAAACACGTGATGTAGAATATAAAAGGAAGCGGTCTACGTAATTCTACAAGATATAGTAATACTTAGGTACATGATTGGAGTCCTCCAAGGTTATAGTAATTTGACAACATAAGGAAGAAAGCAAATATGTACTAGTTGTGGACAATAGTGTAAAACTAGAATCTATTGAAGAACCTTAACACATTACAAGATAATCTTTTCGAAACCATCAAAATATCTATGAATCTAATGTGAAGGAGGTGATAAAAAAAATAATGGGATAAAAGGCTAAATTTAACAAATGTTATTTGTTTATCGATTAACCGTTAAGAAGATTTAAAGAATTATTATCAATTTGATAAGTCAATAATATAAAATATAAATCATTTTTAAATTGTTAAATCAACAACAATATATTCAGTGTAATCTCACTAATGAAGTATGATGAGAATATGATGTACGCAGACATTATCTCTATCTTTATATGATAGAGAGACTGTTTCTGATAGATCATCAACTCAAAATATATAATAAAAAAAAAATAGAAAGAAAATTAATGAAAGCAAATTAACAAGATAAATAAAGTAAATGACTTAAACTTCAAACCGCTAAATCTATAACCTAATATCAATAAATCAACAACACTATTTTAATACTACAATTTATCGGATTAATTGAAATTTGGACAATCCTTACAAGCGAGTTGGTAAGTGACAAGGTGATTGGGGTACAACTACTTCGACGTCGCGGGTTCGAATCCGTGTGGTGACAGTCTTTGCTGAAATATTGCAAGGGTTGTTGCTGGGTTCGTGTCCCGTTGGTCCTCTCCCTTGCATGATTGTCATTCACGCATATCCTTCGATTTACATCTCACCAGATCAAAATACCTCTGATACAGGTGGGGGGTTTCACCTTCGGAACTTTCTCCCTCACAAAGTAATGAGATTGATCCGACAAAGTAAGGCTCCGATGTGTTCAATCAGATTGGAAAATGTGAGCCCTAAACCTCTATAAACTTCAAATCGGATGTTCTCACAAACTGACTATGCAATCATTGTGCTGTTGTTTGATTGATTGACGTTATTTTCTTTTCCTACTACTCTCTTCTTTCTTTTGCATTGAGAAAAGGACCTCCTTTTCACCCAATCACTTCACTCTGTGGTATGTATGTATTGTTGAAGATGTGAGATATCACAATCATGGCTTGTCCGCCATACGGACTATTCACTCGTCCCATTACTTTGTGAAGGAGAAAGCCCCGCAGGTGAAATCTCTCACCTATATCAGAGGTCCTTTGATCAGGTGGGATGTAAATCGAGAGATATGCGCGAGTGGCTGTCCTGGAGGAAGAGGACCAACGGGGCACGAACCCAGCAACAACCCTTGCAATATTTCAGCAAAGGCTATCACCACAAGGATTCGAACCCGCGACATCGAAGTGGTTGTACCCCAATCACCTTGCCACTTACCAACTCGTGTGCCTCTGGGGGCCACTCGTCCCATTCCTAATCCTACTCCATTTACGCTATGACATGCCCTCCTATTTTCTTTACATTTAATTTTTGAATGCTACATAAAGGACTTTCATATATATATATATATATATATATATATATATATCATTTTTTTCATTACAATCTCAAATTAATCGCAAAGTTAGTAATAAAGACGGTAACAACAATAAACATAGTGAGTGAAATCTCATAAATGGAGTTTGGAGGTGATGTGTACACAAACTTACTCCTACCTTGTGAAAGTAGAGAGATTGTTTGTGATAGATTATATGTTTAAGTCAAGCACATCAAAAATCAAATATGTAAAACAAGTGCATTAATTTAGAAGCCATGTTAAAATCAATGAAGAATAGAACAACAACACCAAATAATACGATAACTTAATTAGCAAAGGAATCATAATAAAGATAGTGATAATCAAAGATCACCACTATTATCTCAATCCAACCCCTAAAGCATCATAATATTACAATTTTTTTCAACTTCATCGGTAGTGTCAATACATATCTCGTTGGTCTAGGCCAACTCTTGTTGCCTCAATCTTTTGTGGATCCACTTGAATACCTTCTTCCAGACCACGTGGCTCAATAATTCCTTAATTTTACTTGTAGAATTTTAACATAAAGCTTGTGTTCTCTAGCGTTTGCAAAGCCATAAGTGATTCTTATGTTCTCCCGACCGCGAGAATACATAAAAATATCATCGATGTATATTATCATAATAATGTCAAGGATCGGGTTGAAACCCCAATTCATCAAATCTATAAAATTTGTTGGTGCATTATTTCTAAGCCCCAAAAACATTACTAGAAACTTATAATGCCCACATGAGTCATAAATTCCGTCTTTGGGATATCATTTTTTGTTATCTTCAAGTGACGGTATCTTAATCTTAGATCAATAATGAATCAATGATTCACGGCAACATATATTTGTCCTAGAGAGTGGTTCCATTTAGTTGTCGGTAATCGATACATATCAGTACAAAATCGTCTTTCTTCTTTACAAACAAGATTAGATGACCCCTAGGTGGAATACTTAACTTTATATATCCCTTATTAAGAAAATTCTTTAGCTACTCAAGTTTTTTCGATATCAACTGAGGGGTCATTCTGTACGGAAGAATAAAGAATCTTGTTGTTTAATTATATTTTTAATAACAATAATATACGTAGTGTAATCTTATAAGTGTAGTCTAGAAAAGATATGATATATGCAAATATTATCTATATCTTTGCGGGTATATAATTTTAGCGCTTTTCACACAAGGCCAACAAAGAAAAACAAAATTAATTGGACAAAGCTGATGATCGACCATTGTTAGAAGTAACAATTGGATCTCAAAATTAGTTTTCAAGAAATTAAAGCTCGATGAGAAAAATCCAAATGTTTAAAACACTGACAATGAATCTACGCAACCAACTAGATTCACAAATCATAATTGTCCACTCGTGTAATATTGAGAATGTACCATTTTTGTAACACTTCTTATTCAAAGCCAATAAAATACACGCGGGGTGATTCACCGGCTTTAGTTTGTCGATGGAGTTTAGCTCGACACAAAATACTTCAGTGTCCCACCACGTAATGCCTTATTCGATTCTTGTTGTTTAGACTCATAAAAGTATAATGAAACATTCCTAGAAAATTAATTGGGTGTGAGTATAAATTAGTATTTTATTGGTAATTAAAAAGATCAAATTCACATGTGATGTATATAGATATTCTTAATTGTGTGAGGATTTTTGAAAATATCTTTTTAATTAAAAGTGAATGTTCTCACATCATGTTTGTAATTTGTATTGAGCTGGTTTAATCCGTTAACCAGTATAATACGATGAATACGAAGAAGCTAGTTTTGGACTTTGGTAGTCATAACTGATAGGGTGATGAGAAGTGAATCTCAGAAATAATAGAGTTGTAACTAGTGGTGATGAGCCACGTAAAACTTAGTTCAAGGAGGATATCATTAAGTACACCAATAAAATTTCATATTGACAAACTACATATAAATTATAAAAATCTTTAATTGTGATAATAAATTATAAAAAATATTTAAATATTCTTAATATTGTGATACCTTTTTGGAAAACCACACCCACTTAATCCAAGTAGATAATATATGCACAAAGATAAAAATGACAAAATAGGAAATAAAATTTGTGCACATGAAGTTTCTAAGTTGGGGTCAGTAACAGATCCCTATTTTCTTTGTGAAGGGGAAAGTCCCGAAGGCGAAACTCTTCATCTGTATCAGAGGCCCCTTGGCCAGGTGGGATGTAAATTGAGGGATATGCGCGAGTGGCAGCCCTGCAAGGGAGAGGACCAACGGGACACGAACCCAAAGAACAACCCTTGCAATATTTCAGCAAAGACTGTCACCACACGGATTCGAACCTGCGACGTCGGAGTGGTTGTATCACAATTACTTTGCCACTTATCAACTCGCCTGTGCCCCGGGAGCAGCCGACAGATATTAGATAATCGCATAGACTTTCGGTTTGCTAGATCGACTAAGTTGCAGGATTCATAATGATTTTTGTTTATATTTGAATTTTGAGACTCATTAGTCAGATTAATTTAGTTATGAGTTGTGTAAAATTTTATTAGAAAGAAGTTTCTTAATTTTCAAGGTTCAAAATCCACAAAAACTTAAAAATAGAAATATTTTATTCATGTCATTACAATGTTATTGATGGTAACATTTATAATGTTCTCTAGCTTTCATTTATGTTACATATTTTTCTTTTAATATTTTCTCAAAATAAAAAACACTTTTAAATTTGAAAATAAGTATAACTTTACACTTTAAATTTACCTTTATGAGAAGCTTTGAGTACACAAATCTTTTGCATGTTATTCTATGCTTCAAATTGCAAAGTATATTTATTTCTTGGCTGAATACATCAAGTGTCTTAAATTTTTTAGTATATTTTATTTAGACGCTCGAACGACGATTTGTTCCTAATGAAAAATGTGTATGTTAAAAGAGTTGACATATTTTGAGTGATTAACTTATTCATTAATCACTTGAGAATACGATTTGAGCTGATAATATTTAATAGAAATAATTTATCATGTGTTTTAATGCTCAAATAAACTAAAGTGTAATTCAAATCTCGTCTAAATAAAATATACGGATACCTTTAATGTACTATTGATATATTCCGCCATCTTCTTTAAAATTCATTATAATCCAAATTATAGCACAAATTTGAAATTACCAGCTTAATAAACTTAAAGAAACAATGTTAGCGTTAGATAGTTTGTAATATATAGGGTCTTAAATTGAACATATAAATCTGTAAGTGAAAGAGCACGACTATTCTGAAAAGTTATAAGTACTATAATTATAAGGACACTATTAAAGTAGCATAAGAAAAATCTGCACATATAAATATATAATTTATTATATCTTAAAAAAAATTATTTATATTTTTTTCAATCTATATATACGAGCAATATCTCTTTAAAAGAAAATCGATTATTTCATGCCTCAAAGTCTTTATCTTCGATTATGTTTTCTTATTTTTCTAACAGTTAGGAAGAAAGAAATTGAAATATAGTAACGGCGGAAAGTTTGAAATTTCAGCGTAAATGGCTAATGCTTTGTTTATTCCGGGGAGTAGACACACGTGAGGAGACGCCGCCGGCAAATAAGCAGACGTGACCCCTATGGGACCCGCTGTTTATCAACAAAAAGTTTGTAAAAAAAGTAAACACATTTAATGTTTATATATGAAGCTAAAGAATTCAAAAACTATTTTTTTCTATATATTTTTATCTTTCAATTTTAATTAAATAGTGCTATATTTTTTCACTTTAATCTATTCATCATGAAGTTAATGATTTCACTTATTAAGTTATTCGATTTATTTTAATTATGTTATACTTAATATTTAACTGGACATACAATTTACTTTTTTTCTTATCGGTGGTGACGTACCATCGGCTGCAATAAAATTTTCTTTTGACAAATTTTGCTATTCCGATGACTGATCGATTCCCTCATTTGTGGTTTTTCAGCCTGAAATGGTGGTGGCGGGATATCGAGAAAGGGGAAGGTGGTGGCAAGGAGAAAGATCGAGGAAGAATTGTGTTTTTTTTAAAATAATGATTTTACACGATATGATAAATGTGACAGATATGCATGTTTAATAGATAACTTGGATTCAGGTTTTCAAAAAGACACATCTTTAGTTTAAATGTCGGAATAAAAAAAGGTTGTCTATGTATTCGTCTATTTAGATTATAGTATTAGTACTAATCTACTAGGATTAATCTTCATATACAATTCAAGGAGGTTTTGATTTGGTATCCTTCCTTTGGCTGTAAATATTGTTTGTTCAGATACTACTCAGGTGGTCACTTAATCTAATTAATTGGTCAGTATCTTAGCTTGTCCACATCAGGTGAGTACTGTAATATATTCAAAATGGATTTGAAACTAGACAGTTGTGGAGTGATTGAGAGGTTTACTTGTCCTATAAAAAAATAAGCAAAAAGGAGAAGAAAAAGTAACTAAACTAATGCAAAATGGATTTTGGAATATCCACCTGATGGATTTAATTTTATAGACGTTCTGTCCATTAAATCACTTGAGATTTTCTTTGACAAGAAGACTAAAAAGGAGATCAAGAAGAGAATTAGATCATATTTTCCAATTGCCTGTTTTTTTTTTAAATTTTCTAAGCCACCTAACAAATAGTGACTCAATACGTAGAAGAGAAAACAATTCTACTCATTTTTAGACTAAGCATATGTAACGAACAAATTCATTAAAAAATGTGAACTATCCCTTTGAGTAGATCCCTTATGCTTCTTGTAGGGTGTGTGAGCAAAATTTTATATTGATAGTTAAAAAAATTTAGAAAGCTACAGATAAGGTATATTTAAAGCGGACAATATTATATTATGTTAAAAGTGTCTTGGGCTAGCTTAGTCCAATAAGTGATATAAAATCAGTAGTTTGACGAGATGAATATGAAAATGATGGAGTGATGATGTGAGGTTGAGTTTACTACCTTTACCATGCCAAAAGTAGCTCAGAGATGTAGGGGCAAGCTAGCTCTAGCTTTGACTCCCATAAATGCTCGGTCATGTGGGTGACACACGACGAATCTGAATAATTGACATGTGAATCAGGGTAACGGGTGGTACTTACTTCGAGGAGGAGTCATTCTTTATATGGAGCATTTTACCACCTAAAATAGATTTTAGCGTGAATTTAAATTAATCGATCACCTTGCTTTGGTTACACTTTTTTGAACCGAGGGTCTATTGGAAACAACCTCTATATTCCATAAAGGTGGGAGTAAGTGTAAGGTCTGCATACATCCAACCCTCCCCAGACCTTTGTGAGATTACACTGTGTATATTATTATTATTGTATTTAAATTAACCGTACTTACATATAGTTTTCATCGACCTCGAGAAGGCATACGACAAAGTCCATAGGGAGGTTCTTTGGAGATGTTTGAAGGTTAGAGGTGTACCTGTAGCGTACACTAGGTCAATCAAGGATATGTATGATAGAGCCAATACCAGGGTACGGGCAGTAGTAGGAGACTCGAAACACTTTCCATTGATGATGGGGCTGCACCAGTGATCAACTCTTAGCCCATTCCTATTTGCCTTGGTGATGTTATTCGCAGACGACATAGTCCTGATTGATGAGACTCGCAACGGAGTGAACGCTAAGTTGGAGGTTTGGAGACATACTCTGGAGTCTAAAAGGTTCATGCTGAGTAGGACCAAGACAGAATATTTGGAGTGCATGTTCAGTAACGGGAGTGACCTTGAGAAAGACGTGGATATGAGACTTGGTACTCGAGTCATTCCAAAGAAAGGAGGCTTCAAGTACCTCGGGTCTATTATCCAAGAAAATAGAGAGATTGATGACGATGTCACACATTGTATGGGGTAGGGTGGATGAAATGGAGGCTCGTATATAGAGTCTTGTGCGATAAAAATATGCCACAAAAACTTAAAGGCAAGTTCTATAGGGTGGTGGTTAGACCAACTATGTTGTATGGGGCAGAGTGTTGGCCGGTCAAGACTTCACACACCCAAAAAATGAAAGTTGCGGAGATGAGGATGCTAAGATGGATGTGTGAGCATACAAAAAGGGATAGAATTAGAAATGATGATATCCGGGACAGAGTGGGAATGACCTCTATGGAGGATAAGATGTGGGAAGCGAGGTTGAGATGGTTCGGGCATATGCAGAGGAGAGACACAAATGCCCCAGTGCGGAGGTGTGAGAGGTTGGCTATGAACGAGTACATGAGGGTTAGAGGTAGGTCGAAGAAGTATTGGGGAGAGGTGATTAGACGGGATATGGCGCAGCCTCGGTGGACATGCCCTTAGATAGGGGGTTATGAAGGACACAAATTAGGATAGTAGGTAGTCCGGCGTAGTCCTACCTACGCTTACAAACTGGTAGTTGTAGTATTATTATTGTAGGCTTACTTAGCCTATCATACTAGTAGGCACAATATTGTTTTATAGTCCACTGTCGTTTGATTTATGTTTCTATGTGTATTTTGTTTGTCTTATTTACCTGCATTAGTTATTGCTTCTTTTTTCAGAAGTCGCTATCCTGGCTTAGTCGCTTTGTTTGTCTTACTTTGCTTGTGCTTTGTCTTGAGCCGAGGGTCTCTCGGAAACAGTCGCTCTACCTACAAAGGTAGATGTAAGGTCTGCGTACACTCTACCCTCCCCAGACCCCACGTTGTGGAATTTCACTTGATATGTTTTTGTTATTGTTAGTTAAATTAACCGGATTCCAAAACAAGTTGAAAATCTAGTGTGAAACAAAAATAATAATGAGATACCAAAATATTAAAAGAAATAGCTAGTAACCCTTTTAAATTGGATAACCTATATTTGACATATTGCTAATAATATCTTGTGAAGATATAGTTAAGAGACGGTCAACAATCCAACCATTGCTTATGTTCCAAATGTACCTTAATATCCTAGAAAGATACCAAAGATCTATAAAAATTGTGATCTTAATTATCTGATTCACAAGATGTTCGAAGACTCTTAATTATCTGATTCACAAGATGTTGGAAGACTTAAGTATCTGTAAAGATTCTTGAATTGATCAACGTCTCTTAGTTGTCACTTGGGCAGCATCACATTTCTTTACTGTTTTGTTTAAACAAGTTGTACTAAGTTCAAAATCTGTCTTTGTGAGATATTAATATTGAATACCAATTGAAATCATTATTGAATAAATTGTAACTATGGAAAATACAAATATGCTTAGATATGACAAAGTATAAGGGGAAAGATTAACCATCAAATTAAAGGTTATGACGGAGTGATAAATATTTACCTATTCTTAATTATAAGATTGGTTGAAACACTCACATTACACATTTGAGGATTTGATGATAATGATCAGACAATGATCTCACTTTCCTCTTTATATTCAGAAGGAGTTATGTCGATTCGCTCTGAAAAAGAACGATGTACTAAAGAAGAAAAAGAAGCGACGACTACCTTACTTAAGTAATTCGTTGTTATTCTTTCTTATTATAAGTAGTTCCCCTTCTTCGGATTTACCCGTGCTTCGACGGAGTTTGGCTTTTTCTGTTATAGGTATTTAACATGGCCGAAAGCTAAACTTCAGTCAATAACGTGTTCGTTGTTAAAGTATATCTTTTTCAATGGTGGCGCGTGTGAGTCGATGTTGACACTTTCAATGTGTGGATCATACCCTTGGCATCCTAGGACAGTAGCCCAAAGTACCAATGTGAATATAAAATTATCTCTGATAAGGAACGCTTTAAAACAATATTCAAATTTAACTGAGTCTTCAAGCGAATATCTGAAAAAAGAAAAGAAAAGGAAAGACTACAATTTACTTGCAAATTTAGTTTAGGATAACCAACAACAATAGAAAACAAAATATCTTTTTGGTTTATCTTGTTTAACTTTGTTAGCAACAGATACGAAATGATATGAAAATCAAATTTGTTGTTTCAAAGATTTCTCATTGATTAAAACCGTGGATATAGCGTGTTTCTAAATGGGCCCCAAATATCTTCCAAAAAGTATTTGTTTTGGGACTTAAAAAGATTAGGTCGTAACTCATAAGCGAAGCCAATTTCTTGAAATTCTTCTTCCAATTTTGAAAGCTATAAAAAGTAAAGTTGATTGTGACACTCATTGGTCACATACTTTATACTTCAATAGAGACAAAGGTCTATATCAGCCCACAATCTAATACTTTCTGCCTTTTCTCTTATAAATAAAATTGTGATGATTTGTGGGTTTAAGCATTTATAGGAAGTATTAAGATGAACTATAATTCATATTTCACTATGTGGAAATTAACCGATTGAATTGATTACTTTAGCTAGTGAAAAACGTTTTCTCATCGTTTCAATGAAAATATTTTTCTTACCATGCGTTTTCCAGTGAGTTGATTCAATGAAAATAACGTGAAAAAATCATGTTTTATAGCACAAATTTTTCAGTGAATGTCGGTGGGAAAAAACCTCTATTTCTAGTCGTGGAATAGTAGATAGATTAAAATACAAGTTGAATGCAAAGTAATGGCCAAATGTGTACATTTCTCTTTTAAAAATATGATCTTGGTTCCATTGTTTTCTAAACTATTTTGATTTTATTTTTATTTTAAAAAAGCTCAAATTGTTAACATCTAGTTTATTTGAGCATTTGGAGCTTGCTAACACGAATTCAACAGAAGTACGATCAAAAGCATACAAAATACAACGGGCCCAATTCTGTTGTTAAGAAAAAAAATAGTTAATGGGCTATAAAACCATTATGGCCCATGTCTGTTGTTCTACTTCATCCTTATCATAGTAGCTTTATTTCTCTTTGAGTTCAATTTAGCTGCATTAGCCGCCCCTATCCCATCCCAACCCCGTTCAACATCATCAAAGTTATGCCCATGTCGAAGGTTGCCCTCATGCCCTGTCTGCTGGAGTTTGCCGCTACTTCACCGGATAATCACTGGAATTCTATTTGTTGTTGGTGCTTTGTTCATGGGATTTTTTTCACTGTTCGTTGTTATTGCTCCTTCATTGGAGTTACACTAGAGTTTCCGCTGTTGGCTTCCTCAACTTCTTCTCTCCATGTACACTTGTATGTCACATTATTTCGTTGTATATCTCATACGTGTCTCCATATACATAGGACATACAGAATCGGGCATACACTGTACATATTACTTGTATATCATATATATAATGTATATGTTATGTATATAATACTGATACAGCTGACATACAAGTTACAGAAGAAAACTCTATGACTTCTAATGGACGTTGTATTTACAAAAAAATAAAATTAGAGTGAAAAGATAGATGAAAACTCTTTGACTTACTATCTAAATGGTGAAAAGATACAAACAAAATTGTGACAAGGATACGGAAAATTTTCTTATCACATAATCATACATAAGGTGTTTCATTTATTCTGTTGGCTACATTTCTTGAATTCTAAAGATAATATATCTATCAACACTTTCAAGAAGCCTAATATCATCAATATTAGATTGTTGATCATCAATGGAGATGTTTAAATCCAAAGAAACAAAAGGGCTACTTCTAGTTTCCTCCATTGGAAGTGTCCCTTTATCCTCATTGTCTGATCCATCACAAGGAGAAACACCTTTTGATGACTCAGAACTTGTAAAGCTTTCATGATCACAACTTAAAATGATAATGGCATCACTTAAACTTACTTCCTCACCACTTGAATTTGTAATTTTCCCTCTTTCAATTGCCTTCTTTATTCCCCTTTGAGAACAATAGTCCACTTGTTCCACATCCTCCACGAAGAAAACACGATGAGGATTCGAAGAAACCCCTTGTGCAAATCTCTCAATGTAGCTACAACTTTGTTCATCTCGCGACCTTTTGTAATCCAACTTCGTGGAAGAAAAACTGCTCAGAGCAATCGATGTGAATCTCGAATAAGAACCAAACACAACCTTAGCCAATTCACTTGCAATTTTTTCCTTTGCTTGAACATCATGGCCTTGAAAAAATAACCAAGTTTCTTCTTTGGCGTCACCGTTTCTTTTTATCATTCCTGACCTACATTGCAATACTGTTCTTGAAATCTCTCTAATGGCCTCTTTTTGCCATGGCACTTTCTCCTCCAATGCATTGGAAAGAATGGTCAAGTTTTCTGAATTGAACTCCTTCAACATTGAAATGTAGTACTCCATCTCCATGATTTGATCACTTGAGGAAGCGGAATTAGGAGTAGAATTTGGATTACTTGAAGAAAATGTGTTTCTGGGGTCACTATCACTGTGCTCAGGAATGTAGATTCTCAGACTTGTTTCGCATGTAGTATCTTTTTTCTCCCTCCATGTGTGTACTTCAGGATCAAGAAATGGCGAATTGAATATTGAAGAAGGCGATGTTGAATCAGGAAAGGTTAAACTTCTTTCAAACGTCTTGATTTTTTTATGAGACGAGTTGCATATTGAATTCCACTTCTTGCAGAGCTGTTCAACTGACATACCCTTCTGGATGAAAACAAAAATTTTAAGTTAGAATTTTCGAGTAAAAAAGGGACGGCCAAAAGTAAAATCAAAATTTGAAGCTACTAAGATAATATAATTAACCTGATCATGATGATGATTACAATTAAGTTTTTGCCTCTCATCTTTAAGCCATGAAGGTAAACTTGAGGACAATGTTGAAGATTCAATGTTAGAAGCATTGTTTTGTTGTAAGCTTAATGCTTCTACTTTAAACTTGGCAGAACAATCAGCACAACAAGTCAATTGCTTCTCATGATAATGATCTCCACTATCAAGAATCATCCCACAAGATCCATTTTCAGATGCCTTGCTTCTAAGTCCAAGTTGTGTATCACTGATACAAATATAAAAAAAACATTGAGAAAAATGATGAAGTTGACAAAAACAGGAATAAGCTACGAAATGCATCGTTAATCTATCGCTAAATATTCAATAGCTAACAAGAGTATTTAACTAGTCCATGGGTAATCCATTTATTAAATAGAATTAGCAACGGATATTTAATCTTTTGTAGTGATTACACTGTGTGAAAGCTTTGAATTTCTTCCTATTTTTTAACTCTACTTTCTGATACTTTGAGGGAAATAAAGAGATAACCGACCATAATGAAAGTGGAGGAAAAAGTAAGGAAAAGGAAAAAGTGAATGGTCAAACAACAAATTACCTAGAATGAGAAGAAGATGAAGAATAAAGGTAAAAGAAGGATTAAGGAATAATGCTTTGAGGAATATATACTAATAGAAATATTAAAAAAGGTGGTAATACTTTTTCTACTTTCTCTTTCATGTATTAATATTTACAGCACAAGATATTAGGATACTTATTTTAAAAAAACAAAAACTCCTAGAAATCTAGCATCAGTTTTGATTGTAGTACAATTTCTTAATCACACAAAATTTGATAATGATCATACACCAATAAAGTCTAATCCAAGAAAAAAAAGAATGAAAAACTATTTTATTTTGGATTGAAGTAATATACATTGATTGAGTAAAGAATTTTTACACAGATCAATGTAATAAGTTATAACAAGTTAGTATCTTCTATTTTTTAGTTTACCATATCAGATTTACTATAATGATTTATCGTTATTATTGTAAGTGAACTTAACCTGATATAAAAAAAAATTATATGCCAACAATACACAAAACTTACCTGTCAGAGTTGAGACTGAGGCTCAAACTGCCAGCAGGAACAGTAATAGGATGCAGGCCCCAAATAGATTCCAATGAATTATGACCACTTCTACATCTCATGTAAGTTTGAAATGTTGCAATTCCCGCAAGCCAAAATTTTCCATTTTCACCAATACTACAAACCAATCTCCCAAGTTCCATTACCATGTGTTCCACAGAATAGTAGTAACTAATTGAATTATTGTTATTATTAGCCCTATAATCAGTAATCCACTTGAGATCTCCCAAGTACAAAATAACCCCTTTGGCTACTAAACTTTTCACAAGGCAAGTCAACTCTCCAATTCTTTGCTCAACTTCTTCTCTTGGGATATTAGCAAAACTTGAAAGTGGAACACATATGAGCTTAATTTCCTTCAAAGATTGATCAATAGTACAATCTCCATTAATATTGTCAACTTTATCCATCACTCCTTTAATCACCCCTTCTAGGCTACCAATACATTCACCAACTATCACAATACTTTTCCTCCTTTTGTTCATTAGACTTTTCACTACATTCATCACATCCTCATCTTTAACATGTGGAAAAGAATTAGGAGTACTACTTACTTTGTTGCAACTTGCTTTTAATAATCCACCACTTTGATCATGAGAAAGGAATATATGGTTGTTGTTGTTGTATTCTTTGGGGTTACTTGAAGGAGAAGGATTTTGAGTAGTACACATGAGGTCAAGTGAAATTATAGCTTGTTCAACATTGGTTTTGACTTGAGTACTTGAAAAGCCAGCTTCTTTCATGACCCTACTCACACTAGGATCATCCAAGATAGAAATGATAAGTTGTTCAAGATCTATCTTCACATCTAGAAGAGGTTGTTGTTGTTGTTGTTGATTCTCTACTATTAACCCTCTCCTTTGATGAGCTTGAACACGCTTAAAGGCGGCCACAAGCGCGTTAGAAATGGAAGGATGTTGATGTTGATTCTGATTCTGATGATGGTGGTGGCCGCCTAATAACATAGGGCTACTAGAAGAAGACGAGGATGTAGGAAGGCGATTGAGGGCCACGTTGAAGCAAAGCTCAAGGGCTTTACATCGAAGGGGATGAGACTGAGACTGAGTCTGAGACTGGAGACACGCTGTTCTAAGTAACCCGGAAGAAGAAGCAAGCAGGGTGTTTGCTACATGGAGAGGTGTCACTTGGGAATGGCCGCGACGCTTGGCTAGCACAACAGCTTGTTTTACTACATTTGCTGCCTCTGATGTTAGAGCTTGTTGTACTGTGCAACCTCCACTTCTCATGTTTTAGGAGAGGAAAAAAAAAGGAAGAAGAAGATTTGGCTAATTTTTGGAGCTAAGCTAAGGTGTATACCCTTGTGAAAGTCTTGGTTTCATGATGAGTACAAAATTAAAGTTCCACACATATAAACAAGGCTTTTATGACTTGATGATTGAGTTAAAAATGGACATGGGATTCAAGAACTTCATAAAAAGAATGAATCAAAAGAAAGAAAACCCTAATAAACCTTGGAAGAAATAGGTTTAGTTTCAAGCCCTAATTTTCTTGATACATGTCTGTCTAAAATCTAGAGTAAAGATTGTATTGTATGGAGAGGAAACTGAGAAATATAAGGTTGGGGGTGGTGATTGGGGCAGGAAAGAGTTAATTTTTATTATTTATTATATATATATATAGCTTTAATTTTCCTTTTTGTTTTTGTTTTGGAGTTCTTGAGGTCCTGTTCTTTTCTTGTAAGTGAGGGTAAAATTTAGGGGGTCCAAAAGTGATTTGTAGTGGAAAGTGGAAGGCATGTGCTGATAAGGAGGAAGAATTGCACCATTACCAAAGGCAACTCAACTTTAGTTTGCTCTCTTTGTTATATACACTGTACATTTATTTAAGTTATGTACATCCTTATTGCAAGTATTTTTTTTTATCATCGAGTTAATTTTTATCTATTATAGTAAATAATTTGTTTATTTTTAAGATTACAAATGGTATATTTTAAGGAGGCTAAGTAATGTGATAGCAAAACAATAATTTTACACGAACATATGATGTATATAACTTAAATCTGTATTAAAAGTTGATGCTGATATGATTTCCCGTTGCTTTCTTTTGTTTAAAGGTAAATTAAAATGGTCTTAATATCGTCCATTTGTTTTCAATAAAAAGAGAAGTTGATAAATAAATTAGGATAAATGGTAATGTTTCCTATAATAAAATAAATTCCATCTTCACGCACTATGGAGTCATATAACTAGTAGTGTTACATGTCATTCAGAGTTGATTACAATTTCACGTGCAGGGCACGTGCCCCTTGCTACTAGGAAATGAACCGAGTTAGTGGAACTCTACCTTTCATGCAAAAATACTAAGTTTGTTTATTTATTCTAATTTTTAAAGGTGGGTAGTATTGGATACCAACACATCCATCAATACATTTGAGGCACCAAAAACTTCTTGTGGAACTTTTTAAAAATTATTTATTCAAAAGATGACTTATATTAGGAATTACCTAGACCTAGATTTTCTCCAACAAAAAGACGAATATGTGATTTACCAACAAGAAATGCTTTACAACGACATATTACAGTTCATACATCCCGGGCAATATTGTAACTTTTTACACATAACTGATCAATAGAGACAATGTTTAACCAAAAAAATACATCCCGGACGAAGTTAGAGGCACTATAGATTTATTCGAATATCTTTTGTTAAAAAAATGTTGAATTTTATTGACTTCTTGGTATGATAACTTCTTTTTATTTTCTTAGCAAAAAAAAAAATTTACACTTTTTTTAATTTTAAATCCTCTTAATAAAAATTCTAACTACTGTGATATACATTTATGTAACTTGAAGGGTTAGACTTTAAAGGAAACGTCTAAGTTGAAAAGTAAGGATAACTTCAAAGGCTTTCACTCAAGTACTCACCTTCTAACAAAAGGCACAAAAATTTCCTAACAATTGGTAAGACTAGTATAATATTCTTACAACTGTTTCAGGGTAAGAATTAAGATAACCTTACCCTCAATACCATTTATCCTTTATTTTTTTTATATTTAGTAAATTTTAATTTGATAGTGTCATTTATCCTTAATGGCGCTATGTTACAAGAATGACATATCATGTTTAAAATTTTTAAAAAAATGTTAGTACTTTTGATATGTTATATACAGATCATAATATTCAAAAGTCTATTATTTACACTCTTAGAAATTATGCATGTCACGACCCAAGGCCACAAACTTGTATTATCCGCTATGGCTCAATAGGTGTCACAAATTTATCCTTAGGTTACAACATCATTGATTCTAAAATAGCGTGTGCTATGTGAATCTTTGTTATGTATTGTAAAACTCTTCACTTTCCTCTCTCATTCCCATATGGGGTTCACCTAAGGTATCATATGTACCCTCTCTTTAAAAGTTTGCCAGCCTAGAAGCCTGGCAAAACTTCTTTGCGACCGTATTCATCGACTAGCCCCTATCACGGGCATCACATACACTCTCCTTTAGGGACTGATAAGTGTCTTCGCTTATGTTTTCCCCACAATCGTATTTAGTACCGACTGTAATATTATATTTATCACGATCCAAGCCCATGCCATGTATTGTCCACTTTGACTACATAGGCCTCACAAATTTATCTGTTAGATTACGCTATATATTATTGAGCCCAAAGAATACGCATATCATGTGAACTAGTATTATGCTTTCATCTCCCTTTTGATATGAGATTCGATCGCCTAAGGTATCATGTGCACCCCTTCTTCAGAAGCTTATAGTCTGTTTGGTCAAGTTTCTAAAATCAGCTTATTTTGAAAAACATTTTCCGTAAAAAAATACTTTTAAAAAAGCATTTATGACAAAAAGCAATTTGTGTGACCAATTAATTTAAAGTCACATTTAAACAGCTAATTACAAGCCTAAAAGCTTACCAATCCTTCTCTAGCCCACGTCTGTCCACGGCCTCCACCATGGCTATCATAGTGCCTAATCATACCTAAGACACATTAAATAAAATGGAAAGAGCAGTAAATATTCTGAACAAATAGCAAATATTTTAAAAAGTTAAAAACATGTTACTGGCCCCAACTAGGAGGAGAGAAGAGGAGATCAAGTCCCTCGGGCATAGCTGGATGGCAAAGGAGGGGAACTTAAAAATCCAGTTGGAGGTCTGCAACGTGGGTTCGAATCCTGGTGGGAGCAATTTGCTCTCTTCTGGGGTAGGACCTTGTAGGTGATATCAGTTGCTCTGTTCTCAAATCCTGATAATTCAGGCACATCCCGTGATTTACTGGTAGTAGTGTTGAGGGACCAGGACTATTATCTCCGGGAATAGTCTGGCGTAAGTCGGGAAGGTGGATATCAAAAAAAAAAAAAAGATCAAAGTTTGTCATGGGCTTCATCGGGGTATCTCTATTAGGGAATTTGGAATCTTATAAAAGGTATTTTCTCCGTCCCAATTTAAATGTCTTAGTTTAACTTGACACGGAGTTTTAGATTCTCAATTCGAAGACAAGGAATAAAGGCCTTCAATTTAGAATTTATTACCTACGTTCAATAGTTCAATTATGAGACCTCAATTTTTTCCTTTTTCGTGGTTAAAAACACATGAAAATTTTATTTTAATATTAAGTGGTAATAAAACTCGAACTCGGGATCTTTGTTTATTTTGATACCACATTTAAGATTTGCGTACACTCTACCCTTCTCAGACCCCACTTGTGGAAATATACTTGGTATGTTGTTGTTGTGTCGGAAAATATTATTGGGACGGATCCACCCATAAAAGGTGTTAGATGGCCCATAAGTCTATTAAATATTTTTCACGTTAAACCCTAGAGCTAGCCTATATAAACACCATTATATATGGGTATATAAGAAAGATTCATCCATCATATAGAGACGGCTAGGGTTTACATATATGATCTATCTCTACATGAGAAGAGACATCCAGACGACTTGTGACATGAATCGTGGTTGTTGCAGATCTTTCATAGAAAACTCGGAGCTGAGCAGGACATAATAGACTTACGAAGAGCGTCAGATGAAGCAGTCAATATAATATCATCCACATACAGAAGAAGATAAACTATATCAGGACCTTGTCGGTATAAAAGAGAGAATGATCAGACCTGCTGTTAGAAAACCCAATAGTAGAAACATAATCTGCAAACCTCTTGTACCAGGCCCTAGGATCTTGTTTGATCTCATACAAAGATTTCTTCAGTAAGCAAACATGATCAGGATAAGAGGGGTTTTTGTAGCCCATGGATTGGTACATATATACCGTTTCATTGAGTTCTCATGCAGGAATACATTCTTTACATCAGGCTGATGTAGAGGATATGCCTTCGAAAGTACCAGACTCGGCACCGTACGGATAGTTGCCGGTTTGACCATCGGACTAAAAGTCTCATCATAGTCCACACCAACCTATTGAGTTTTTTCATCACCTATAAGACGGGCTTTATGCCTTTCTAAAATACCATTACTTTTCTTCATGACTAAAAATCAACATAGACCGAATCACATTAACATCAGGAGGACGAGGTACCAAATCCCAAGTCCTGTTTTTAATAAAAGCATTATATTCATCATCCATAGCCATTTTCCAATTCGGGTCATGAAGAGCAGAAACAGGATTACGAGGTAACGGTGATTTAGTAACATGAGTATGAAGGCCATATTTCGCATTTGGTATAAAAATTCCGTGTTGACTATGAGTGACTGACCGTTGGGCCAAAATTGGAGTTGGATGGATGGATACTGTGATATCGGGCGGAGGAGGTGACGGACTGCCCGTCAGTGGGTCCGGGCATGTTGGGACGGTACTGACCGCGGCTGGACTACTGCCTAGTGGACTGTCAGGCAGTGGGCCGCCAGGCAGTAAGCTGCCGCAATGAGTGACCCAGCTTGTCTGACAGCCACTAGGCTCGGGCAATCCGTCCCAGCAGGCTGGGAAGGCGAAAAAACTCGTTGGGCCGAGGAAGTTGGGCCAGTTTGGGAGGCCAACTGGTTGTGGTGATTGGATAAAGCTCGCCCCGACTATCACATCTTATTAGACGCATACCCGTCTGAAAATCCTTCACAGAAAACCCAAAAGGATCAAATTCAATAGAAACCCAATTATCAGTGATAAATTTTCTAAGTGAAATTAAGTTTTTAATTAATTGAGGTGCGTGAAGGACATTTTTCAAAATTAACGATGGTTCGGGGGAGACAAATTTGTAGTACAATAACCACGAATTGGAATTGAATGACCATTTCCGACAATTATACTATGATTATTGCTCAACTTAAAATAGGACGAGAGATTACCTTGTGAGGACGTCATATGGGACGTTGCCCCGGTGTCCATATAAAGTTTGCATCGGGTGGTGTGAGCCCAAGGATGTGCATCGCAGCTTCGATGTCTGTCGGAGACGCCACTACCGAATGGACCTGCTTCCACTGGTTCGGCAGTGGCCCAAGAACTGAAGGTTGTTACTGTTGCTGGGCTGCTAGCCGTAGTCTGGCCCAATTTCCAGCGGGAAATGGGCAGGGAGGCATGGCCCAAGGCCAATGCCAGGCCCGCGGTTGCCAATGGACCGACTGCTACTGTTGACTGTCGCTCCTGCCTCCACTGCTACTATTGCCGCTACCTCTGCCACGTCGGTGGATGCCACCCTTTCCACCACCGTAGCCGCCGCCACGGTTTTTATCTCCATTATTTCCATTTCATTTCTTTTGACCACGGTTAGGCAGCCCATTATCAAATTGGGAAGAATTATCGTCGGACGGAGCGACAACCATGGGGAATTGGAAACGGTGGCCATCTTTTTGGTAAACCCGTTTTTTCTAGTATGAGCATAGAACGGGCTTGGTAGAATGGCGGAAGAGGGTTGCTTTGGCGGATGAGCGTGCCAACACCACTATATGTGTCAGTAAGACCGACCACCATCTGTAAAATGAGTTGATTGTTACTGATCGGCGCGCTGACATTCTTGAGTTGGTCGGACAAAACCTTGAGTCGTTGGCAATATAAGGATGCATTGGGAAAATCCTCCATGTAAGTGGTAGAAAATTCCTGCTCAAGTGTGACAGCCCGGGAATTTTTATTATCCTGGAATATGTCACGTAACCGATCCCACGCCTCCTTTGCCGTGGAGTTAGGCTCAAGAATTGTATGCAACAAGTCACTGAAAATCGTGGCATAAATCCATTGGAGAACCGTTGCATCAAGGGTCACTCATAATTCCTTTTCATCATCGATTTTCAGCACCTTCTCCTTGTCATTCTCCGGGGAGATAATGTGATGAATAACTAGGTGTGACCTACAATGAATTTTAAAAAGTTCTGCCCACGTTGCATAATGGACGTTTTCCATCTCAAGAGTGATGGAGATGTGGGACTTAATATTGGAGACCGCTAGGGCCGGGTGAAAGTTTGATTTGGAGTCCGACACTGCAAACGAAACAAAGAAGAGGAAGAAAAAAGATATATGGTTGGCGTCGGAAGAACTCGGCTGACGATAATCGGCGGCAGAGAGGTGGGAGGTTGACGAGAGAGAAGGGAAAATTTAGGGTATAGTATTTTCCCCTAGACTTCTGATACCATGTAAGAAATATTCTTTCTTGATTTTTTCAATCCAAATGGGTAATATATATACCCAATAATACAGTCCTAATCCTATGTACATAAGGTAATAAATTATCTTAATTCTAGGTACATAAGGTAATGAATTTGACTAAATATACAATTACTATATATAAAGTATACACAATTATGACTAATTATATTTTTTCTATTCTATCAGATAGCAATCTGAGAAGAAGTAACATAAGTTGCCTATTATAACATATTAAAATATATTGATAATGTAATTTTTTTACACTATCATGTATATGAATTATATCCTACTCATAATAGCAATCAAGTTATGCATCATGAGCTAATTAATCACTTAGCTTGCGGGTTCATGATTAATAATTTTAAACCTAGATCTTTCAACATCAAATCCTAAGTTTCTAGTAATAATTTTTTTTATTCCAAAAAGATATGATGAGTGATCATACTTTAAAATGAAATCGTCCAATATAGAAGTAGTCAAGTTGTAATAGAATTAACTTGTTTGTTCCTTCTTTATTAATCTTTTTCTTTTTGGTTAAACTAAATTAAAGCATTCTATGCATAAAAGCACTATTAAAAGCAAAATATGGCATTATCTACTCAAAAGGGCTGCTCATTTTTTATGCTTTTCAGCTTCACTTACGCGCCTTGCTTAGGCCATGTGGTTTAAAAGCAATATCACAAATAAATGCATAAAAAATACATAAAAATATATTAAATACTTTTTCCATCCAAATTTATGTGATATATATTTGGATTAATAACATTTTTAGTCCTTCAGTTACTAGTAAATTATGATTTTATTCTTGTGATATATGACTAAGCACATTATATTTAATATTGAATTAGTTGAAATTTGATCTTGATTGTTTTGCTCGTGAATATTCACAAATTTACTATAATTATTAATTATTCTATCATTTAATAATCCATGTGTAATATTAAATTTATATTGTTTCTCTATCACGGTAATATATTTCAAAAAATATGTCCAAAAGCACACATTTTAATTAATTGAAGGATAAATGTGCAGAGTCATAATCATAAAGATTAAAATCAAAATTTATCAATAACTGAAAGTCTAAAATGTTATCGTTCTTATATTTTTCTTTTTAGTTTGTTCCAAATAGAATGTCAATATTTTCTAAAAAAAATATTAATCAATTTTAAATATTTTTAATGAGATAATTTTCAATAACATAAATATTTATAACTTATTTTAAATTATAAATTTAAAAAAATATACTTTTTGTAAAGAAAATAATGTTATATTAGATAATGTCATATGAATTGGGATGAAACAAAATTCTTTACATTAAAAGTAATAATCATGGTATATATTTGATATTATAACTTTAAAAGTGGTATTTTGGGAAAAGTTGCTCAAATTTTGACATGACAGCCTTCTTATAACGTTAAAGGTGATGGATTACGTACTATACACATACTGCGTTGCAAAAAGTATTGATAATTTTTAGGCCATTATTTTGTAATGACCAAATTTTATGTTTCCATGCACTTGTCAAAGCATATCATCAGAATATAAATGGCAAACATTTGTTATTATAATGAAATCTGCAATCATCTCTAGAGAATGTTCCCTAGCCCTTGCTTTAGTAGTGCTTTTTGAGCCTTTTTAGCTTAAATATACACAATTAGTGTAAATAATTTTTTATTATTAAATTACTTAAAAGATATTTATAAATACAATTTCTTAAAATATGAAATTTATCTTCAAATATGATAAATTGTTTTCTATAGCAAATGACGTTAATCTTAGCACTTTTTAGTATGTACAACTAGATTTCACTATGACAGTCATTCTCTATAACAAGGTAAAATTTTCTTCATAATCAATTTTTATATTACATTATGTTATTTGTCTCTATAATAACATTTGAATGTAACAACTAAAAATTAATTGAACAAACGACATTGTTGTAAAAAAATTTAATTATATATTTTTTTTAATTTATTTTCGGGTAGGGTGGGGGGAAGGTGGAGCCTTTTGAGGAAGGGTTTTGTGGAACTCAAGGGAATGTTCTGATCACTCTTTCCTAGGATTGTGCTTCTTGTATGTTGGAATATTATTAGCTTGAGAAAAATGAGATTAATCAAACAATATTTATAAGGTTAACTACTGATAATTGAAAAATGAAGGATTCAATCTTTAGTTATTTTTAGGCAATTTGATAGTGTATCTTTTTACCCTATAACGAGGCGCAATCAATAATTACGACATCATGTTAATCTTAACTAAATATTTTTTATATAGAATATAAATTTGTGCTTAAAAATATAATTGCAAGTATGAACCCAAAAATTTAAATATATATAATGAATTCAATGATAAGAACTTTAAATATTAAATTTTAGAATTTAAATTTCAAATCCACCCTTTGACTACAACACGTTATATAGAAGTTAAATTCTTTCTCAAATGCAGTTAACTTTGGATGTCATAGAGTCTGTTCTTAAACTTAATTTGTGGTACTTAGTTAACTAAAAGAATTTTTGGTATTTGGTCATAGAGAATACAATGATAAAACGTCCAGAATTTAGCCAAAACAGAATGCTAAATAAAAGAACTTTTTTATTTAAAGTATTAAAACACCTTTTAATATAGAGAAGAAACCAAAATGAAATACTGTTAAAATATTACAGTGATTTATTAGAATTAAGGAAAAAAGAATTAACAATAAAAAGACTGGAAGATTATAATATGACAGATGAGGAGACTGAATTAGCAGAAATAAGTACAAATTTGGATGATATTATAAGAATATACAGAGAATTAATAGATCTCAACACTGAAATAATTAGACAAAATTAGGTAATAGCAGATTTGAACGCAGACCTACGAATGACAACAGACCATTATGGATGAAAACAAACTAATAGAACAACAAAATAAGTTAAGAGAACTTAGGATGATAGTCGTAAAACACCTTACGTATAATAGAGATATAAACCAACATATCGTAAGTTGTAGAATAAGCATAGATCTTATAAAAGATAAAGATCAACGTCTACAAGAATATTCCCAATAAGTAAGTGAACAAGAAAATACTATTACAATTTTAAGAAACATGATAGCCCTAAAAGAAGAAAGATTAAGACAAAAAGAGAAAGAAAATATGAAACTAAGAGAAGAAAAATTACGAGAAATAATCAGAAAAGATAACGAACTAAAAGACTTACAGGATGTTATAGAAGAACAGTATAAGTACATCAACATATTAAAATATGGATAAAGATAAAGAGACAATAGAAGAATCTAACGAAACCTACAACCAAATGACTACATATGAAGGAGGAATGACACAAACATTAAACCTTTAAACCAGAAATATATCAGAAAATACAAGATGAAAAAGAGGAACTATCTATTAAGAAAATATTTAAAACAAAATGGTTTGAAAGAAATAAAGAAATAAGATATATAGCACACAAGCATGAAAATATAATAGACACAACTAGTGTAAATGGAAGAACAAAAATAAACTTGATAACAAATGAAGTAATAAAAAGAGAGTTAGCAAAACTATCTACTAAAGAAGCTAAAAAATATAGAAATATATACTTTGGAGGAGTAGAGTTTACCATAAAAGCATATTTTCAGAAGAACACAGATACACCTATACAAATATACATATTAGATGATAGAATATTAGGTAAACTACAAGATGCTTTAATATCAGTAATAAAAGGAAATTTAATATACCAAAAGCTAAAATTTACAGTACAACCAAATTTTAGTATATCATTAAAAGATGAACATAAAGACTTAGCCTTAACACTATATTACAAACTAGATGGAATAAATATGTCACCAGGAAGTAAAGTTATAAGTATAGAAACAAAAATGATATATGCCCTAAACGGAAATCACCATGTGAAAAAACAACATGAAATGAATATTTTAGTACAAAAAATGTACCAAGAAATATTAGAACAAATAGAACATAAAGAAAAATCTAAGATAACCATACCAGAAGAAATATTTATGGATTTTAGTACTTGAACCCTAACACCATAAAAAAGATTAGTACCAAAGATAGAAGGATCTAGAGTATCACAAAAGAACCAATGATATCAAGACAAGATAACTTAAGAATCGTACAACCCAGAATACTAGATCTAATAACATACCTAGTAATAGATTAAGGATTAAAGTAATAATATTTAATGGTATGATAACAACGGATTGTGTAGCTGAGATAAATACAGGAGCTATTAAAATATATAAATACAACTCAATTTATAATGAGTCTGCAACAAATAAAATAAGATAATGATAAATGATATGAATATGAAGACTTTTATGTCAGTCAAACTGATGAAGAAAGTGAATCAGAATTAGAAAATATTAACTTTATTAACAAAAACTCAGAAAACGAAAGTAGTTCTGACTAAATGGAATTACAAGAAGAAAAAAGAAAATTATTAGAAGAAAGAAATTACTGGATACGTTATGAAAGGCATGTTCACCATAAGCTTATTACAACTACGACTACTAGTGAAATATGAAATAAATACTATAATGATATATACAAAAAGGTTACTAAAAATCTTAGCAGAATAAGAGAAAGATTGAGTGAAATAAGATGGAAAAAATTACTAGATGAAGTAAGAGAAAGCGGGCGAAAAGCATAGAGTGAAACATTGTATGTAACGACCAAACGTCATTTCAAGCTATGTAATGCCTAGACTTGGGCCTAGTTTGATCCGTCTTACCAAAATGTGTTGGAGTTTAGCCTCATTAGAATTTGGGAAATTTTCACCACATAATGGTACACTTTCACAAAGTGTATACATTTTGAAGTCATAAATATAATATGCTCGGGGTAGAAATAAAGGGCGGCCCGGTGATTAACCTCCCGCTATGCACAGGGTTCGGGGAAGGGTCGGATCACAAAAGTCTATTGCGTGCAGCCTTATTCTGCATTTCTGTAAGAAGTTGTTTCAACGGCTCAAACTCGTGATCTCCTGATCACATGGCAAGAACATTATCAGTTACGCCAAGGCTCGCTCAGGATAGGAATACAACAACAACGATATACCCAGTGTAATCCCACAAGTAGGTCCAGTGAGGGTAGGATGTACGCAGATCTTACCTCTACTTTTGTGGGGTAGAGAGGTTGTTTCCGATAGACACTCGGCTAAAAAAATGTAGTCAATGCAGGAATTCGAGGAAAATAAGATAGCATGATATTACGATACAAAACAAAGAAGCAACACGTAGCAATACACACATACAAGTATGGATCTACGTGAAACCTAAATAATACTAGAAAGAAAATGAGAAGAGGTGGTGAAGAGGCTAGCCCCCTACCTCTCTCACACACAGTGCATCAAAATTCAACAACCTACTAACTAACCTTCTATCATAATCCTCGACCTCCAAATATTCCTATCTAAGGTCATGTCCTCAGTCAGATAAAGCTTGTCATGTCTTGTCTAATCACCTCCACCCAATTCTTCTTCGGTCTACATCTACCTCTCCTAACTTCTGCTATTGCCAGCCTCTCACACCTCCTAGTTGGCGCATCCTCACACCTCCTCTTTACATGCTCAAACTATCTCAATCTCGCTTCTCCCATTTTATCCTCTACGGAGGCCACTCCGACCTTGTCTCGTATAACTTCATTTCTAATCATATCTCTACTAGTATGACCATACATCCATCTAAGCATTTTCATCTCTGATACCTTTATCTTCTGAATGTGAACGTTATTGGCTGGCCAGCATTCTGCCCTATACAACAATGCTGGTCTAACCACCACTCTATAGAACTTACCTTTCAGCCTAGGCGACACATTCTTATCACAAAACACCCCGAAGGTGAGCCTCAATTTCATCGACCCTACTCTAATACGGTGTGCAACATCATCGTCAATCTCTCATTCTCCTTGTATTATGGATCCAAGGTATTTGAAGCTTCATCTTTGGGGTATAATTTGTGCGTCAATCTTCACTTCCACATTTGTCTCATGTGTTACGTCACTGAACTTGCACTCCATATACTCCGTCGTAGTCCTGCTTAACCTAAAACTAAACTTCCAACCTATCATTAACCCCACCACATGTCTCGTCAATCAGAACTATATCGTCTGCAAATAACATACACCACGACAACTTCTCTTGAATATGTCGTGTCATACAACATTGCTACTATTTATTTTCTTACTAGATTAATGTTGGTCAAGTTAGGAGAAAAGTATCTTCGGAATGGTATATCAGTTTTTGTATTCAATGATATTACCCTCCCAAGAGTTGTGATAAAATAAATAGGATTCATTCAATTAATTAGGGGTCTTGGATCTGAACCGCAACAAAATAAAGAAAATCTTAGTAGGAAGCGCTTCCTTCGTTAATCATCTTACGCGACGCAAATCTGAATTTATTGAAACCCCATACGCAAATGTCCTCTTTTAAAACACCATATAACTTTTGTTCCTATTTTTAAAAATTGTTAAAATATAGCCATTAGGACTGGAAAAAATACTTGATTGTCGTCTAACATCTATAAACTTTTAGACAAATTTTAGCTTCTCAAAAAGGATGTAAAACGTGATCTAAAATGTCCATAAATTGTAAGAGAAATAAAAAAGAGGATTATTTATTAAACAATTGTCCCAAAAGAATAACTGATGAAATTTCTGATCCTAAAGCAGATACCAAATACTGAGAAAAAACCCGGGAGTAAACCTTTCTTTATTGCAAGAAAGCCTTGTTTAATCCCTAATAAAGTTGCTAAACCTAAAAAGATAAGGACTACAATTAGAATCTTACAAGAACATAATTACTGTGTCCTGGCTTTCTCATTAATTAAGAAAGAAAATAAAGCCAAAAAAGAGAAAGAACATGAAATTTTGAATAAATAAAAGGAAAAGCCAAAGATGAAAACAACATCTTTTGCTTTTGGTATTGAAAAATAGATGTCCCAAAAGAAAATACCATGGAGAGACTGTTGTTTCCTTTTAGAAAAATGTGTTTCAATGAAGGCTTTTTTTTTCTTTTTTCTTTTCATGAATCCTTAATATGAAAAAGACTAGATAAAACGAATAGTACATTTTACTTATTACATCAAAGCCATGATTAAAAAAAATCGTAATAAAAAAAATATTAACTCAATTTTCGCTAGTTTCACAAAAAGTCATTAAGCTATTTTTCGTAACAAAAATAATTATTGAACTTTATCTAAGTATCACATAAAGTCACTAAACAAGTTTTTTTTTTGTAACTAAAAGTCATTCAACTTTGCATAAACATCATATAAAATATCTCTTTGTTTTCTCATAATGACATTCTATGATACTTAGATAAAGTTGAGTGGCTCTTTAATTTTAAAAAATTAAAAAAATTCCCTTGAAAAATAGTTTAGTGACTTAATTAGTACAATAAAACGAAAGTTGAGGGATCATTTATTGAAATTAACCCAAGTATTAAATGTCGGTGAGAAATGGAATTTTTCATCTTTTTTTGTCATTAATTTTTATCATCCTGAGGTGCCACAGCTCACTTCAAAGTTGGAAAGCATCCCACAGCTCACTTCAAAGTTCAAACAACAAAGATACTAAAAAAACAGTATGTATACTTTTCCCCCCTTTTTTCTCATACATAATTTAGTTATTGGCAAAGTTACTGTCATGTGACCAGGAGGTCATAGGGTTCAAGCCGTGAAAATAGTCGCTTGCAGAAATGCGAGGTAAGACTGCGTACAATAGACCCTTGTGGTTCGGCCCTTCCACGGACCCCGCGCATAGCGGAAGCTTAGTGCACCGGGCTGTCTTATTTTTTTATAATTTAGTTATTGGCAGGAAAACGTAAAATAAAAGCAAAAAAATACAGGAGTACCTGCTTTAAAATGTACTCCTACTGCCAATGGTTCGGCAGTGGCCCAAGAACTGAAGGCTGATGGCTGTCGTCTGTCCCAATTGCCAGCGGGAAATGGGCAGGGAGGCACGACCCATGATGTCGGCCCACTGCCCTATTGGGCTCTCGGTTGCCACTGGCCGACCGTTGCTGCTGACCGCAGCTCTTGCCGCCACTGCCGCCACCTCCGCCACATAGGTGGCTGCCACCCATTCCACCGCCGCTGTTTTTACCTCCATTATTGTTATTTCGTCCCTTTTGACCACGGTTAGGCGACCCATTATCAAACTGGGAAGAATTATCGTCAGACGGAGCGACAACCATGGCAGAATTGGATACGGTGGCCGTCTTTTTGGCAAAACCCGCTTCTTCTAGTATGAGCATAGAACGGACTTGGTAGAATGGCAGAAGAGGGTTGCTTTGGCAGATGAGCGTACCAACACCACTATATGCGTCAGTAAGATCGGTCACGTAAAATGAGCCGATTGTTAGTGACCGATGCGCTGACATTCTTGAGTTGGTCAGACAAAACCTTGAGCCGTTGACAATATGAGGATGCATTGGGAAAATCCGCCATGTCAGTGGTAGAAAATTCATGCTCAAGTGTGACAGTCCGGAAATTTTTATTATCCTGGAATATGTAACGTAACCGATCTCACGCCTCCTTTGCTGTGGAGTCGTGCTCAAGAATTGTATGCAACAAGTCACTGAAAATCGTGGCATAAATTTATTGGAGAACCGTTGCATCAAGGGTCACCCATAATTCCTTTTCATCATCGATTTTTGGCACATTCTCCTTGCCATTCTCCGGGGAGATGATGTGATGAATAAATCGGTGTGACCTACAGTGATTTTGAAAAGTTCTGCCCACGTCGCATATTGGACATTTTCCATCTCAAGAGTGATGGAGATGCGGGACTTAATATTGGAGACCGCTATGGCCGGATGAAAATTTGATTTGGAGTCCGACATGGCATACGAAACAAAGAAGAGGAAGGAAAAGGTCACACCGAGTTATTCTTCCTTGATTATTTCATTCCAAAGGGGTAATATATATACCCAATAATACAATCCTAATCCTATGTACATAAGGTAATAAATTATCCTAATCCTAGGTACATAAAGTAATGAATTTGACTAAATATACATTTACCATATATAAAATATACACAATTATGATTAATTATATTTTTTTCTATTCTATCACCAATAACATTGATAATTTAGCAATAATTTTTTAGAGGTACGTAGGCCAGATTTTTATAATTAAAAATAAGGGTGGCCAACAGGGCGGGTACGGGGCGGGGCGGGGCGGGACCCGACTAGATGGGGGTAGGGCGGGACCAGTACCCGGTGGGTTCCGCCGATGTCCCATCCCGATCCAGTCAAAAAAGGGGACCGTTAAATATCGGGTCGGGATCGAGTTTTTTTTTTTGCACTTAATTTAAAAAATAACATATATATATAAACAACTCAATAATTGAACAAGATAGTGTAATAAAAACATCCCAAGACTGTTTTTGTGCCTCTTGTATTATTTAATAGAAATATGATTTTTTTGTAATACAATTTCAAAATTGCAACTTTGTGGTATTGAAAGTTGCAAATAACATAGTAAAATTACAATTAAACCTCCGTCAGATAAGATTTTGTTGTAGTTTTCGTCTTCTTCTTCGTTGATCTCTGGCTGACCACACCTTCTCCGCTCCGCTCGTATCCAATCTCTGAATAATACTGCAATCTCCAAGCTGTCTCTTGCTAATGAGTGTCTGTGCTCTCCTATTTGAAATTTGCCGGCCGAAAAAGCGCTTTCAGACGATGTTGATGATGCTTGAATGTTTAACACATCTCGGGCCATCTTTGACAGTGTCGAAAATGTCTTCTCATTCTCCCTCCAATATTTCAGCAAATCTTCACGTCCTTTTTCATTGGGAACTGCTTGATATGATACAACACCATTCAAAACAAAAACATCAAACTCGCTAACTTGGTTAGTAGTGTTACCATTAAACATTCTACGTCTAAGGTTTTCAATACTAGCCGCAGAAATAACATGTCTTTTTTGAGGCTGTGTTGAAGAAGAAGAAGAAGATTGTATGAAAGCCGGTTGGTTGCTAGCACTTTCTTGTTGGTAATACCTATATACTTTTTTGCATTTATCTTGTATGCTAGACAACACTTCTTCTTTAGTTTGTTCAATAAGTGGTGGGTCATTTGGATTTTTTGGAGTTGGAGGTGGAAGTATTGTAAATCATAAATAGTTTCAATAAGTGCTTTACAACCGTTTATTTTAATAGTCGGATTTAATACAACACCAATAATATAAATAGTGGGAATAAGAATAAAATATTTTTTTAATAGGTATCTTATAAGCTGGTTTTTCCATATATTCACTGAGTAATAAAAATATTAGAGCTATATAAAATAACATAGTTGGAAAAGTAAGATAATATATACTGGAAAATTCCTTTGTTGCTTGAAAAATTTCTCTAGAAATACAATAAGTTCTGAATTTTTTTTCCAATTGTTATGTAGAATCAGTTGGATTTCGATTATGGGCGTTAAAAATAAAGTTATAGGTCTTCTATAATCATAAGCAACAAGTAGTTGCTCGTATAAAGAATTCCACCTAGTGGCTACTTCTTCGGGAATTTTTCTATAAGGTAGTCCGCAATCGTGACAAGTTTTTTTATATTCTTTTTTTCGTTGTATTCTATTACTTCTAAAAATAAAGTTTATAGCAAATTGTATTTTATTAAGAATGTCTTCAAAAAGTGATAGACAATCCTTTACAACTAAGTTATAAATATGACACGTACATTTTATATGAAAATGATTTGAAAAAGATGGAGTTAAAAGATCTTTTAAAATTCTAATAGCATACTTATTAGAAGAAACATTATCTAATGTAATAGTCATAATTTATCAGTTATGCCATAATAATCGCAAACTGAATAAATATTTTTTGAAATAAAAGTATCAATGTGCCTATCATCTATATATCTATACGCTAAAATACATTTTTGCATAGTCCATTTATAATCAATCCAATGACATGTTACCGTTAAATAATCATGGCCGTTAGTACTACGGCCTATATCAGACATGATAGATACATTACCAGGAAAATGATATAAGGAATAACGTAAATACTGTCGATATTCATGTGCAAATTTAAATACATCTCTCCTAACAGTTGATCTAGGAAATCGTTAAATGCAGGATTATACATATCTCTAATGTAATGAATAAAACCAGGAGAGGAAGGAAATGAAAAAGGCAAACCCTCCACAACAACTAATTTTGCTATTGCTTTCCTATCTCTATGTTTATCGTATTTAGGGCCTACAATTCCCCCCGTCATAGGGTTAATTTGACCATGTACTTGGTCCGGGACACTATGTGAACCTTGTCCCGATTTAGAGGGCATTGGCGCACTCGATTTTTCAGCCAGGTATTGGGCCCACCTAGCTTGGTCAAAGTTTTGTACGTGTCTCAATAAACCTCCCGTCCCACCCTGGTCTTTTTCCATTTTAAATTTATAAACATTTTTACAAATTTGATATCTAACTACTTGATTCTCTTCGTCCCTTTAAAAAAAAGTCCATGCATCTGATTTTAATTTTCATTTTCTTGGGCCTCGACTCATATTAAGGGGAATAGGAGGTGTTCCAGTTGGAGGTGCACTAGTGGGTGTGTCATCTAGATTAGTTGGTGTGTCATCTAGATTAGTCGATGTGTCATCTAGATTAGTGGGTGTGTCATCTAGATTAGTGGGTGTGTCATCTAGATTAGTGGGTGTGTCATCTAGATTATCTTCTAAATTAAAGTCTTGTTGAGTTCCAGAAAATATCTCCTCGTCTAAATCTAATGGTATTTCAGGAAAAAATTCAGTATCAACCAAATCATCTTGTCTAGGAATAAGATGACTAGAAGAAGTACCTCTGCCCTTGTTACCCCTACTAGAAAAAGCCTGACCCTTACCCTTATCCTTCAACAATCCTCTAAATCATTCCATTTTAATTATGCTAATAAATAGTTAAAGATGAAGAAATTAAGTGCGCTAATTAAAATAAAGAAATAATAATAATTTAATGAAGGAGCGAATGTACCAAACGCTGACGTAACGTCGACGTGTAATCGAGAGGTTGAAAATTGAAACTTTGCTCAATGGATGATCCTCAAGCTAGTTGCCAACTTCACTCCCAAATGAATAAATAAAATTGAATATTTAGTAGACAATGCAGACTTGTAGAGAGATAGATTGAGAGATTGTAGGAAGATTTGTGAGAAAGATGAAGAGAAAATGAGGTATTTATAGTTGGAAAATTGGGTTAAAGTGTAAATATAATAACTTAGGGGTCAAAAATAAATATTAAGGGGGTAGGGGGTTGGGGAGAGGGGGGGGGGGGAGGCCAAAAATGGCCGTTGCACAACGACCAAAATATAAAATGGCCGTTGTGCAACGGTTATTTTATGCAAATGGGAGGTTTCGGGCGGGACAGGGGGCGGGATCGGGGCGGGACGGGTCTATCGGGACTAGGGCGGGACGGGCCCTGACTGGACGAGCCCAGGTCCCGTCCCGGTTCGAATCCCGTTATCGATATATTTTTTTTAAGCAGAGTAGGGGCGGGTCAGGGTTGGGTTGGGTAAGGACCGGGCCGATCCGCGCCCGTTGGCCAGCCTTAGTTAAAAATAAATATCACTACTAAATGTAAGGAATGATGATGAAATTGTCACCATATCGTTTTCGTTTTGATCCAATAGACTTTAGATTTTTCAATTAGGATGCGCCATTATTGAATTTAAAAGTACATACTTTTCCCTGATTCGTACGAGGAGTCCTATGCATTCAGTGATGAAGCTACATTCCTGTTTACGGTTCAACATATTAGCGAATATTCTCCGAATATTTCATGTATATTTTATAATTATGATAGATGTATATTTAAGGTAACTTAGGATTCTAATTATATTTTAGGCTCTTGATACCATATTGAAGTGTGTGACCATCTGATCTAAAAGCTTAAGCTGTTAGATAGAACACACTTTTAATATTATATTCTCAACACGCCCCCTCACGTGCTGACCTGATTTTTTTTCATGGTCCAAGCACGTGGAAATTCTTTTTAAGAATGGGTGGCGGTGAAGTTCGATCCCAGGACCTTTGGCCTGCTCTGATACCATGAAAGATAGAATAATTTCACTATTCACAATATATATAGTTGTACAAAGGTTGATTTCTAATATGGTACGAATCCTAACTTACCTTACAAAGGTTGATTCCTAATAATAATTAGAATCCTAAGTTACCTTATATATACATCTATCATAATTACAAAATATACAGGGAATATTCGGAGAATATTCGCTAATACAACAGAACACAATATTTTTTATACAAACATTATATATATTTAAAAATCACTTAACATATACAAATAAATTAACATTGAAGCATGCCAATATTTCTCACCATCCTATATATATCATCTACCCACCCTCCATCATGATCATATAAACTGACAAATCAAGTTTAATTTTTGTTAGTGTATAATAACGTAAGAATTGTGCAAAGGAGCATAAACTTAACTTTCTGAGAAGCACAAAAAAAGTAGAATAAATGAGTATATATATATATTTTAAAAAGAAAAAAAAAGGCAAGCACTACTTTTCATGCTATATATGTTTTGGAGAACAGAATCCCTTTTTCTCACTTTGATTTTTGTTAAACCCAACATTCTTATATCCAGAAAGCATTATGTAAAAAGTTGTAGAAGAATAATAATGGGTTATTCCCTAAAATATATTAGAATAATAATCTTAATTAATTTGATTAATTTTTATTTAAAAGTTGATCCAATTATAAAAAAGTTGAAGAGAAAAAAGTAAAATATTTTGAAGAACATCGATAAGACTCTTCTTTTAAACCTTAAAGATGTTCTTTAATTAATTTAACTTTAGAATCACCAAAAGTGATTATCTTCATCACTTTAAATTAAACCTATAATAATAATTCACAATTAGAGTGGAAGTTGTCGCTTAGTATCCAGCTTTTGAAAAGCTCAAGAGTTTCAAGAACAATCACATCCTTTTAGAAGAAAAAAGTAAAACCAGAATTAAAGAAATATAATTTATAAATATTATAAATATCCCCATTTAAAAAAAATTAAGATTAAAACATTTGAATTTGACTACATGTCTAAATATTAAGATATGTATAATTAAGATTAAAATTCGACAAGATATTAAGACATCATAATACGATATAAATATTAAATAATTATGATTGTTGTTTTCTCAACATTTGAATATATAAAATTTGTTTTATTTAAAAATAATTAATAAAAATATAAAGTTTATATAAAATATTAATTAATCTAATAATGACAGAACCCGTGATATACACAACATTGTATATCACGGAAACAGTGGGTTTATTGTTGTAATCAAATTAGTGTACAAACTTACCATAGTTGTAGAATTTTTGTACAAGTACAATTAGGATATTAGATGTATAGTAGGAATATAACTTTTCATATTTGGAGATTGTAATTGTATATATATCTTATTCATTAATGAAAATAATCAAGCGATTATTTCTTTCATGGTATCAGAAGTCTAGGGCTAAAATACTCTCAAACACTTCCGCTGCCCCCTTCTTTTCTTGATTTCCGTGACCTACTCTCAGATTCCGTTGATTTTTTTCTCCTCCTCTATTCTCAAATTTTCTTTCCAATCCCTAATTCACCTATTGTTCTTTCGTTATATCTACGTCAAAGAACATGTTTCATCCTGCCCTTACAGTTTCCAACATCAAGAACCGCATCCCTATTGTTTTTGAGATGGAAAACGTCCAATACGCGACGCGGGCAAAATTATTCAAAGTTCACGCTCGCTCGCATCAAGTGCTCCATCACATAATCTCCTCGGTACCTGGCGTGGAGAAGGTGCTTACCCCAGAGGATGATCCTACGTTATGGACAACCCTTGATGCTATCGTTCTCCAGTGGATTTACTCCACTATCTTTACAGACCTCTTACAGACGATTATTGAACCCGACACTACAACGATGGACACCTGGAATAGGGTGCGTGATATATCCAAGATAACAAAAATTTCCGAGCTGTCACTCTTGAGTAGGAATTTTCACATGTCAACATGGAAGATTTTCCTAACGTTTCAGCCTATTGTAAACGACTCAAGGAATTGGCGGACCAACTCCGCAATGTTGGTGCGCCTGTTAGCAATGATCGTCTTGTTCTCCAGATGGTTGCCGGCCTATCTGAGGCCTATAATGGCGTTGGCACACTGCTTCGTCAAAGTAATCCTCTATCACCATTTTATCAGGCCCGTTCCATGCTCACGTTAGAAGAGGCCGGCTTGGCTAAAAAGACGGCTACCGAAGCAAATTCCGTCGTGATGATGACAACGTCAGACGACCCTCACTCATTCTCTGAAAATTCAAGCCAAAACCGCATAAACGATTGCGGCAAAAATGGTCAAAATAGTAAACATAATGGCAAAAACTGCGGTGGCAATCGAGGTGGTAACGACGGTGGACAGAACAGTGGTGGCAGCAGCAGTAGGCCTCGGGGCAGTGAGTCGCAGGCCAACTGGTCCCAGCCGTGGAGCTGGGCCAGTGGACATTGGCCCAACATCCCCTATTTCTCGCCCAGTCCATATCCGAGTAACTGGGCCTAGTTTCAACAACAGTCCTGGCCTAGATTCTCGAGTCCAAACAGTGGCGGTAGGTACTCTTCTGGACCGGGGCCACAGGCAGGCCTGCTTGGGCCTCAGCCTCCGCAGGCTTTTCATATTGCAGGCCTAAATCAGATCCCGACACCTACAGATATTGTGGCAGCAGTGCATACACTTGGATTAACTCCTCCGAACGGGAATTGGTACATGGACACCTGCGCCACTTCTCATATGACGTCCGATCAAGGTACTCTCTCGTCTTATTTCAATTTGAGCAACAATCATGGTATTATTGTTGGTAATGACAACACAATTTAAATTCGAGGATATGGACATACTACTTTGTCTGCCCCACATCCATCTCTAGTTTTGAAAAATACTCTTCATGCTCCTAACCTAATTAAAAATTTGGTGTCTGTCCGAAAATTCACCACTAATAATTGAATTTCCGTTAATTTTGATCCTTTGGGTTTTTTTGTGAAGGATTTCAAGACGGGGATACCCCTAATGCGATGCAATAGTAGGGTAGAGCTTTATCCACTCACAACCTCCACCACTTCCACGAGTCAAGCCATACTATCTACCTTTACCGCCCTTGCTCCTTCCTTGTGAGATGCACGTTTTAGGTCATCCGGGGTCGTCTATTATTTCTTATTTACATAAAAATAATTTTATTTCTTGTAAGGGTACGCGTAGTATTCCACTTTGTCCTTCTTGTTCATTAGGAAAACATATTAGATTGCCATTTGTAGCCTCTACTTCTCGTACTTTGATGCCTTTTGACATTATTCATAGTGATTTATGGACATCTCCCGTTCTAAGTTCTTTGGACCATCGTTATTATGTTCTATTTTTGGATGATTATTCTATTTTTTTGTGGACCTTTCCTTTAACAAAAAAATCTCAAGTTTTTCCACATTCTTACAATTTAGAGCATTCATCCGTACATAATTCGAACGGAAAATTAAAAATATTCAATGTGATAATGGCAAAGAATATGATAATGAGTTGTTTCGGGAATTTTGTGATGCTAATGACATAGCCTTTCATTTTTCTTGTCCTCATACGTCCTCACAAAATGGGAAAGCCGAATGAAAAATTCGTACCATTAATAATATTGTCCGAACTTTATTAGCTCATGCTTCCGTACCCCCTTCTTTTTGGCATCACGCCCTACAAATGGCTACTTACCTCCTTAACGTACTTCCTAACAAAAACCTAGCATATAATTCCCCACTTAAACTTCTTTACAATAAAGATCCTTCGTATTCTCATCTTAGGGTGTTTGAGTATTTATGCTATCCTCTTTTTCCATCCACTACAATTAACAAACTTCAAGCCCATTGTACCCCTTGTGTGTTTTTGGGTTACCCATCTAATCATCATGGTTACAAGTGTTTTGATTTATCCTCTAATAAAATCATAATTAGTCGCCATGTTATTTTTTATGAAACTCAATTTTCGTTTGCTAAAGTGTGTAGTTCCGTGCCTAGTTCATATAATTTTTAGGATGATGATGTCTCACCTTATATTATCCACTATTTATCCGACTTATCCCGTGACCGAAATACTCCAGTAGGCCCACTGCCTGCTGGCCCACAAAATACCATGTCCGTGGGTCTTAACAATCTGCCTAGTGGGCTATAATACTATTCTGCAATCCCAGCCTACTTCAGCGTCTGCCTCGATCCCGGTTTCAGTTGTTGGGCCAGCAGGCCCACTGCATGTTGGCCAGTCCGTCACCACCCCCACACATTGACCGTAATACACCCAATTCTATCTTGAGTAAAGGGCCCGTTACTCGTAGTCAACGAGATATTTTAAAACCAAAATGATATTTTAATCTCAATTCTAATGTCCCTAAATCCCTACTACCACGTAACTCTGTGTCTGCCCTATATGACCCGAATTGGAAATTGGCTATGAACGACGAATATAATGCTCTTATTAAAAATAAGACGTGGGAGTTAGTACCCCGTCCATCTGGTGTTAATATTATTCGGTCTATGTGAATTTTTACTCATAAAGAAAATTATGACGGTTCTTTTGAGAGGCATAAGACTCGTCTTGTAGGTGATGGTAAAACTCAATAGGTTGGCGTGAATTGTGGTGAGACGTTTAGTCCGGTGGTCAAACCGGCTATCATTCGCACTGTTCTCAGTTTGGCTCTTTCAAAAGCATGACCCATTCATTAGTTAGATGTAAAGAATGCTTTCTTGCACGGTGATCTTAAGGAGACAATATACATACATCAACCCTTGGGTTTTAGAGACCCCAACTATCCTCATTATGTCAGTTTACTGAAGAAGTCCTTGTATGGGCTTAAGTAGGCCATCTGGGCTTGGTATAAAAGGTTTGGAGATTATGTATCTACTATTGGATTTTCTCACAGCAGGTCTGATAATTCTCTGTTCATATATCATTGTGGTACTTCTCTGGCATACATTTTATTTTTTGTGGATGATATTACATTTGACTGCCTCGTCTGATAATCTGCGTAAGTCTGTCATGTCACTACTCAGTTCAGAATTTGCTATGAAAGACTTGGGGCCCTTGAGTTATTTCTTGGGTATAGTTGTCACTCGTCATGCAGTTGGTTTATTTTTGTCACAGAAGAAGTATGCGGCTGAGATCATTGAGAGAATTGGTATGTCATCTTGTAAGTCTACTTCTACTCCGGTTGATACCAAACCGAAGATGAGTGCTACGTCTAGCACACCATACGAGGATCCCACCCACTATCGCAGTCTTGCGGGGGCATTTCAATATCTTACTTTTACAAGACCCGATATTACTTATGCAGTTCAGCAGGTTTGTTTATTTATGCATGATCCACGGATTGAGCACATGCATGAGCTCAAACGCATTATACGATACATACATGACACACTTGATTATGGATTGCATTTATATCCATCATCCGTCTCTACTCTCGTGTCTTATACAGATGGTGATTGGGGTGACTGTCCTGATACCAGACCCTCGACATTTGATTATTGTATGTTTCTTGGTGATAACTTGGTCTCTTGGTCTGCGAAATGTCAGGCTACATTATCGCGATCCAGTGCAGATGCCGAGTATCGAGGGGTAGCCAATGTGGTGTCTGAATCATGTTGGCTGCGTAATTTTCTATTAGAACTTCACTTTCCTATTTAGAAAGCTACTTTGGTCTACTGTGATAATGTTAGTATAGTCTATCTTTCGGGGAATCCGGTCCAACATCAGGGCACTAAACATAACGAAATGTATATTCATTTTATTCGCGAAAAGGTAGCTCGTGGACAAATACGCGTCTTGCATGTCCCTTCCAGGTACCAAATTGCTGACATCTTTACTAAGGGTCTTTCCCTCGGTTCTATTTGAAGATTTTAGGGACAGTCTCAGCGTACGACAACCACCCGCTATGACTACGGGGGTGTGGCAGAACCCGTGATATACACGACATTGTATATCACGAAAATAGTGGGTTTATTGTTGTAATCAAATTAGTGTACAAATTTAGCATAGTTTAGAATTCTTGTACAAGTACAGTTAGGATATTAGATGTATAGTAGGAATATGATTTTTCATATTTGAAGATCGTAAATTGTATATATACCCTATTCATTAATGAAAATAATCAAGAAATTATTTCTTTCATTTGAATATATAAACTTTGTTTTATTTAAAATAATAAATAAAAATATAAAGTTTATATAAAATCTTAATTAATCTGATAATATATCAATATATATTTTTTCTAAAAGAATATATGATAAATTGGTGGTGGCAATGACTAACGGTGGTGCTTGTGGATGCCGACCAGTGGTGCTTGTGGATGCCGACCAGTGGTTATGGCTGGCTAGTGATAGTGTGTTGGTTGATGAAGGTGATTGTAGGCACGCAATAATAGCTAGCGATGATGGTTGATGACAAAATGATTAATAATGTGGTAATTGATGATAATAATTGATGGTGACGATTGATAATTTTGATAGATGATTGTGATAGTTAATAGTGATGGTGATGACTAATATTGCTAGTTAGTTATATAAGGTAATAACTAATAGTGGTGATTATTGTTAGTTATCGGTGATTATGATAAAGTCTTAATTATATATATCCTTGAAGTGTAGTTGTGTATGTCAACTTCATATATACATATTTGAAATTAGATATTTGAATCTTCACCGATTATATTGTTCAGGATAGCGATTATGGATGGTGGGTAGCAGTAATATATGTAGGCCAAAAAAAATAGTAAGAATTTTGGTATATAACGCACCTTTGTAAACTATATTTTTGTAAAGCAAATAGGTATATCGTTTTTATCCTTTATCACATGATATACACACTTGTAATATATACAAAACTAGCTTCTTCAACACAAAAAAAAAACTTCGATCTTTTGGTCCTTTTGGTACTTGTTAAAAGTAAGAAGCCTCCATATTGGACTACTTTTCCTTTTTTCCTTTTCAAGATTTACCCTTTAATTAATTGATCTCTTTGAATTTATTCCCTTTAGCTATCACATATTCCAGCTCAGCTATTGAAAGTAATTGCTGGTCATACATTATTATTTTTTGACAACAAAAGAAATCATTTTATTAAAACACGTATAAGAGATAATTAGCTTAATATCTCCTAAATTCAGATTGTCACGCTTCAAAACATGGACTTTTCAAGAATGACTTAACTCATATACATATATAGTGTAAAAACATTTACACTATCAGGGTGCTTTAATTTATTTTAGCAAATAACATATTTTATGTTTCAGGTAGTTAATTAATTTCTCGTTTTATGTATGAATAATTGCACATAATTATCTTCTATGAACTAAACCTATATAAGTTACCCTAATTTATATGGTTTGAAGGGAGTTCAACCGAATCCTCGTCAAATAAGGAAGTTTTAAGTTGTGACAAAACAACAACTACTACTACACATGAGGATCACAAATTCGGGGCTCGATGAAACAAAACTTTTCAAATTGAAACTTCTTGAGGTTAGCAGTTAAAGAGAGAGTATGGTATTTTCATTAATTTCAAACAAGTTGGAATCAATTATATCATTTTTTTTTATAGAAAAAGAACCTCTTATCAGAGTTATTGGCTGAGAATAGTATACATCTTCTGGAGTCAATTAAGGAACAATTACTTAATTTCACATGGGATTCATTCATCTAAGAAAGGAAAGGAATAGAACAAAGTGAAAACGAGGGAAAAGGAGACAAAGAAAAGAACAGATGACCTCCCAAATGTTGTAGCTGATTCATAACTTTTGTAGCCAAAATAGCAAAAACTCACCATTAATCCTATGTAACAATGGATATTATCAAAAAAACAAAATTTAGGTAAGGTCTATTTAGCAATAGATTAGTGATGAATTTCTTAACTAATTCCCGTCTTTTATAGCGCGTGAAGAACTAAAAGTGATAAATTGATGATAACTCAAATGTGACGCCAATTACAGAGGGTAGACTGATAAGGACGGGTCAAAGGAAAGAGCTTAAGCTTCTGATCAAGAGAAAGGGGTGCAAATTATACCTTAGGCGAATCTCAAATCGAAATAGGAGAGGAAGAGATTTAAGACATAATACAAGTCGCATGTTAGTAGCCCAAGGAATACATATGTGAGGCCTGTCGGGTCAAAACAGACGATACGTGTCATGAGCTTGGATAATGACAAATGTGGTATCAAAGTCGGACACTCCCTCTACACGGTAGTGAGACAAATCTAAGTGAGGACGCTGAGTTCCTAAAGGATTGTATGTGATGCCCATGACAGAGGGCGAGTCACTAAAATGGACTTACAAGCTTCTATTCAGGGGTGCACGACGTAATACTTTAGGCGAATCTCACATCTGAGAAAAGAAAATGAAGATTTTATAAGGTAATAACAAAAATTCACATGATATACACGCTTTTGATTTCGTTGACGGGGTAACCCTAGAAATAAATTCATGAAGCCCCGTCGGCCATATGGGCATGTGATAGAAGTACTGTTTGGAATATAACATTTTCCCCTCAAAAGGATGAAAGGAAGCTAACCAATGAAGTAAAGAAGATCCTCCACCATACATGAACTAATTAATGAATAAAACTCTAAAAAATATTAATGCAGAAAGTGGACAGCCCTTTTAACACCCCAAAAAGTTGTTAGCTTTTTTGCACTCCTTTAAGACTGATGTATTAACTTTAACCTTTTCTTACCTCGAATGAACTTTCACCTAAAGCACCTTTTTATGCCTTTAACAGCCTCACCTTTTCCAGTCTTCTATCCTAATTTCTTTTCCAAAAAAAGGTGGAACTCCCACCCTAGGAGTCCCACACCCCGGTCCGACAGGTCTGTGAAGGAGGTAAATCATGGTGACTCTTCTATCCTAATTTCTAGCTATATGGAGCATTACAATAATTATACAATAGTATTAGAAAGATTATGTGAACTTGGAGAAAACTTTCTTCCTTAGATTAATTATGTGGTGGAAATGGAAGCACGTGTGATTTCAGAATTGTACTGGGAAACATGGTAACCATAATTGCATAATTTTTTTTAACTCATAATATATTTATTTGGATCATTTCTGTACATTTATCCTTCCACAAACGTTAATTATCACCAACTTATCATATCTTTTACTTAAAACTTTTTTAGGATATGTCGAAATTGAGGTTATTAATTGAAGATTTATTCGATATTTCAGATTTTGTATGTCGGAGAAGAGTTATGAAAAAGAACAAGTCAAATTAGAAGAAAATAGAGAAAATTTATACATTAAGCAATTAATTGCTGCGATCACAAGAGTGGAAGTCGTGATAACAAAGTAAAATACGTATTAAATATTTGCAGAAACATCTAATCACAGAGTTTTAGGCTATATATAGCTTGGGCATAATTTGAATCCCCTTTAAATACCTTTTGGAACATGAAATTAGTGGAATAATTACATGGTTATCCAATATTTAGTGGACCCTTATTAATTAGGAAATCAAACAAATCCACTTTTAAATTCTTAATTTCCCTAAAAGAAGTAAAGATGATGAATTATTGAGTTTTGAAACTTCTATATGAAGCCTTTATGGAATATATAAAACATAATCATTATTGCAAAATCTTTCTGCATTTTGTGGAAGTCATGTTTCTTTTTAGTTTATGAATTTTTCATTTTTAATATTTATGAAGTTGTTCATCTTTATAACTTCAGAAACCTTTTTAAATCTTCATTATATCTTAAATTCCTCAAACTTTTTGATGAAGAGTTACTCCTGTCCTTTTCAAATATGTATTATTAACACCCACTTTTAGTACCCTGTGTACTCCCTCCGTCCCAAATACTTATCACATTTTGATTCTCAAGAATCAATCTAATTAATTTTTAAAATTAAATTAAATTTTATTAATTTGATAATTTTAAAAATAATAAAAAGTGCTATAAATCGTAATCCTTCTTATATATTTTTCACCTTTTTGCTATTGTAATTATTTTAACCGGATATTGTTTGCCACGGCTGGTCGGTCAAAATAATTACTTAAACCATATCTTTGTTGCTATTGTAATTGTTTTGAGCGAATACTCTCTGTATTACCCTCCGCCCTGTGCACTTCCCCTATCAGCCCAATACATTAGCCCAGCTTATATATGGGGAAGCCCAATTCAACTTAATGTCTTATTTTTTGTGTGTTCTTTAATTTTTGTCCTTATTTCTCGTTTAATGAAAATTTATGGGTCAAAGTACCCTTTATTCACTGGTCTACTAAATCAGAGATTCTGAGTTTGAATTCCAGCAGAGGTAAATATAGAAAAAAATCATCAGGCAAAATTTTCATAAAAACTATGCCTATTCGGTCAAAGTTATATTTCAATGTAACTAGCCGAAAATGCATAATCTTAATTTTCAATGAAGCTTTGTCTTCAGGATAAAAACTATGCATGAAATCTCGACTTGCGATTTTTTTAACTCTGCTGAGATTCAAATTCACAATCTCAGAGGTATTTTTGGTCATTTTTAAGGCGAAGTACAAAAAATTAAAAACCACCAATTTAAAGGGCTTAATAAAAGCCACCCTATTTTAGGGGGGGGGGGGGGAATTGTGGGAATTTCCCACTTAAGGTCCATCTGCTAGAATTACTGGGCTCAACATATTTAAGGTCCACTTAAGCCCATTTTCCTTGTTGCTCTTCTAACAAAACCCTCCCTTTCTTCTTTCCCAAAAAAATCTCTTAAACCCTACTACACCAGCAAACCTCGAAAAACGACGACGTTGTGAAGCCATGCATAGAAGGAACATTAGGTTGCGAAGAGAATACCTATACAGGAAAAGCTTAGAAGGAAAAGAGCGTTTGCTCTATGAAAAGAAACGCAAAATCAAAGAAGCTTTAGAAGGTCAATTTTCAAAAATAAATGAAAAAAATCTTACTTTTTTTCTTAAAATTCTTAATGGGTATTTTGGGTATTTTTCAGAGGGAAAACCGATTCCAACTGAGCTGAGGAACGAAGAATCTGCGCTTCGCAAAGAAATTGATCTTGAAGATGAAAATACTTCTGGTATGCTAATTGCCCTTTTGCCCTTATCCCTCTTTTTTCATTAAAGTTTTGCCCTTTTTGTTGTTTGTATGATTTTGTAAGTTTAGAGGATTGATTAAGGTCCTTGTCTTAGTAGTAGTATTTAGGTATCACGTTGATCATTATTCCTATGTGTTTATTACTTAATTTGTTCTATATCTTGATATTTTTTGCTGTCTTATTTTCTTGCAATCTTTCATTGACTATGTTTTTTGAGCCGAGTGTCTATCGGAAATAGCCTCTCTGCCCCCCCCCCCCCCCCCCACAAAGATAGAAGTAAGGTCTGTGTACATCCTATCCTTCCCAGACCCCATTCTGGTGTGATTACACTGGCTATGTTGTTGTTGTTGTTGTTTAGAGGGTTGATTAAGGATCCTGTAATTAATCTAGGTTATGGTACTTAATTGAATTGGGTTGGAAATGGTTTTGGTGTCTACTTGTAGGAGAATAGAAGTGATATGTTTAATGAGATTTGCTTAATGTTTATAATTATTCCTTCATGCTAATTTCCCTTTTTGACTGCTCTTCGCAAAGAAATTGATCTTGAGGATGAAAATACTGCTGGTACACTAATTACCCTTTTGCCCTTATCCCACTTTTTTTCATTAAAGTTTTGTCCTTTTTGTTGTTTGTATGATTTTATAAGTTTAAAGGGTTGATTAAGGATCCTGTAATTAGTATTGGTTATGGGGGTACTTGATTGAATTGGGGTCTAATAAATAGAAGTTCCATGTGTACTGGGATTTTCTTAAAAATACGACATCAACAACAACATACCCCACAAGTGGGGTCTGGGGAGGGTAGGATGTACGCAAATCTTACCCCAGCCTTGGGAGATAGAGGGGCTGTTTCGGGTAGACCCTCGGCTCAAAAGAAACGTAATCAATGCAAGATTGTGAGGGGAAAATGATTTGCTTAAAAATGATTGACAGAAATAACTTTGAAGGCCAACCTAAAAATGGATTTTTGGCTTCTTTTGTAAAAATGGATTTTTGGATTCTTTTGTAAAAATGGATTTTTGGATAGGTTTGCAAAATGTCGTGCATATAAAGGCGTTTTCTAGTTGTCAATGAAGATGGAAAGAATTATGGGGGACCAAGGTTCAAATCCTAGTAGAGTTAAAAAAATGCTTGTTTGGCTTCTTCTGATTTGCCAAAACCTCGGTTAACAGAGTTACCCGGTATTTTTGTTGGTAGAAGGTAGCCGGTAGACTGGCATTAATCAAGGTTTTCCTGTGGTTAATAAAGAATTTGCAGCGTTATTATGAGTAAACCTTTTTCCTATTAATGTGTCGTTCTGAGTTTTAAGTCAGTCTCTTAAGCTCAGAAAGTGAGGCTTCTGATGTTTGCCCATGTATATTTTGTATGATTTTATAAGTTTAGAGGGTTGATTAAGGATCCTGCTATTAGTATTTGTAATGGGGTATACTTGATTGAATTGGGGTGGAAGTGGTTTTGGTGTATAATTGTTGGAGAATAGAAGTGTTATGTTTACTGGGATTTGCTTAAAATGATTGAAAGAAATAACTTGAAGGCCAAAGAATGAATTTTTAGCTAAATTTCCAGTGTTATGCATCCAAGTGGGTTGGTGTCTAATATTAGGAGAAGAAGTGCTATGTTTACTGGAATTTTCTTAAAATGATTGACAAATAACTTTGAAGGCCAAAAATTGGATCTTTGGCAAAATTTGCTTTGTCTTGCATCAAGGGCGTGACCTAGTGGTTGATGAAGTTGGAATGTATTACGGGGACCTTTAGGATGTGACCTAGTGGCATTCAAGTAGGAGCAGAAGTGCTACGATTACTGGGATTGTTTAAAATGATTGGCAGAAATAACTTTTGAAGGCCAAAGAATTGATTTTTGGCTAAATTAGCAGTGTAATGCATCCTAGGGTGCGGCTTAGTGGTCGATGAAGTTGGGATGTGTTATGGGAACCTTTAGGGTGTGACCTAGTGGTCAAAGCTGGAATGAATTATGGGAGACAAAGGTTCAAATCCTAATACATTCGAAAAAAGGATAGTCGGGCTTCTTCCTATCTGTCTAAATCTCGGTGAATGGAATTACCTAGTATTTGTACTGATAGAAGATAGTAGGTGTGCGTTAGTGAAGGTGGCATTGTGGTTAATAAAAAATTGCAGTGTCATTATGAGTTAACCTTTTTCCTATTAAGGTGTCATTCTGAGTTAAGGGAGCCTCTAAAGCTTAGAAAGTGAGGCTTCTGATGTTAGAAATGAATGATAGAAATAACTTGTAGGCCAAAAAAATGATTTTTTGGGCTAATTTTGCAGTCTCATGCATCCAAAGGGTGTGACCTAGTGGTCAATAAAGTTGGAAGGTATTACGGAAACCTTTAGGTGTGAGTGACCTAGTGGTTGATGAAGCTGGAATCAATTATGGGAGACCAAGGTTCAAATCCTAGTAGAGTCGAAAAAGGCTAGTCGGACTTGGATTAGTGATGATTCTGATGTTAAAAATGAAGGCTTATTGTGATGCTAGGTCATAACTCGGCCTAGGAAAAATGAGAATTTGCCATCTTCTTTCATTCCTGAAGTAGATATGTCAATACCTTGAATTTTGTCTGGACATGTGGTATAAAAACTATTTGTACTTGTGGATTGCATTAAGTTGTTTTAGCTACCTCTTTTTTTATCTTTAGTTATAAAAGTTGTGAAAGTAAATCAAACCTGAGATGTGCTAAGGACATTTTACTTAAAAATTATTTTGCTCAACAAACAAAAATTTGAAGTGACTCGAGGATCCAACAAGTTCTAATTATGACCTGGGAGCAGAAAAAATGAATTAGAGTATCCAGTAGTACAGAGAAGTAGAACTAGAAGAGGAAGTTATTTTTCTGACAAACTTATTAAAGGATTATATTCATATGCTGCTGTGTAAGAGCTAGTTTGCCAAAATTTGAAGAAGTTGGAGAAAAGTTGGTCACTGAGAATAAGCTATCAACGACTAGAGTTGTTTATTGTTGAGCGAAATATACTTGAAGACAATGTCCTTAGCACGCCTTGAACTTCATCCACTTTTATGCACTTTTACAACATCTTTAAGGCTTGGAGGTGTAGTGCGTTATTTGATTGGAAATTGGGGAACACTGGTCTCCTTAGCTGAATGCCAAGAAGAGGAATCTTTTTTATCTTCATATTCTCAATTCTCAACCTACCCAGTGAAACCCACAAAGTGGGGAATTATTTTCATATATGATATAAAATTTTATAGTTTCTAGATGTTTGCTATGTGCTAGTGAGCTCTCCTTCACTTATTTATTCTCTTGGTGGGTAAAATCTTGTCGAATATGAAAGGGAAGGGAAGGGAGAAGCAAATAGGGTACAACAGATGATGGAAGGATATGAAACCTTTAATAAACTAGAAATTATGTCGAAAATCTTTACAACTCCTAATGGTGTTAAAATTTGTGTGGTAGGAACCTATAACATTTACAATTAGTGGTCCTTTAATGCTGTCTCTTTGTCATGCCTTTTCTATGAAAATCAATCTCTCTTTCTCTCTCTGTTATTCTGTAAATAATAAATTCACAGATGGCAATTGTAGACTATTCATGTGCAAGTAGAGCATAGTGGCTTGTGTTAAGATGTTCTCCAATTACATTCGTGTTGAGTTGTAGCTCTATGTGCTATGTATTTACTAAGACAATGCTTTTGTATATTTTTAATGACGTCGATGCAGTACCTCGATCAACTATTGATGATGAATATGCTAATGCAACTGAAAAAGATCCCAAAATTTTGCTAACCACTTCAAGAAATCCTAGTGCACCTCTTACTCAGTTTGTCAAGGTTGGTGTACCTTTAAATTGTCCTGTTATTATATTATGTAGTACCTGACTCCCTTCACTCCCTTCTTTACAAGTCATTAAATTGATAACTATATCTTTCCTTTTCCCCCTGTTGTTGTGAGACAGGAGTTGAAAATTGTGTTCCCTAATGCTCAGCGGATGAATCGTGGTGGTCAGGTAGGTCTACTATTGCGAAGTCTGTTCTTGTTTTATACTTCAATGCATTACGAGTTTATTAGTGATGGCTAATGGAGTTTACAGCTTGAAAGATTCATAATACATTAGATTTAGAACTCGTCCCTACTTCTTGTCGGAATAGGACAAGGTGTTCCAATTTAAATTACCAATTTAAACGTATGTGTATATGCACATTCTTGTGCATGTGTGTATACTGAAACACAGAGTAAATACTTGGAACACTCGCATACATATATACACTCGAAAAATTTAATTGAATATAAAATAGAGAAAGCGCATTGAAATCGATGTCATGTATTTGTTTTGGAAAGAAAGAGCTCCGATTCATTGTCTTTTGACCCTTTTTATGTGGGGAAAATGACTTGGCTTAAGCACTTAATAACTTTATATACTTGCAAAACAAGCTATTTAGTTCTTCAAGCCTGTGTTGCTCGTTTTTTTTTAATCTGGGTGCGAGTCGGGTCCTCCAAAAGTACTACATTTTTGGAGGATCCGACCCGGGTGCGGCAAAATTTTTGAGAGTCCGAGCAACATAGCTTCAAGCTATTAACATATTTAGAGTTAACTTGTATTTGTTTATCATGTGTCTGTATTTTACTCTTTTTCTTCCATTTACAGGTTATATCAGAAATAATTGAAACCTGTCGAGCTCATGATTTCACAGATGTAATTTTGGTCCATGAGCATCGTGGTGTGCCTGATGGTATTATCATTAGCCATCTGCCTTTTGGTCCAACTGCTTACTTTGGATTGCTCAATGTGGTAAGTGGTCTTACTCTTCTCTTGTATAGCCCAGAATTCCTCTGCTGGCTGTGTGAGTTGTAGACGATGTCCTCATCTACCATTTTCATGCAGGTCACAAGACATGATATTAAGGACAAAAAATCCATGGGAACAATGCCTGAGGCATACCCACATTTGATTTTTGACAAATTTTCAACTAAGGTAATTCGTAACACCCTTTTTGATGAAGAGTGAAACTTATCACCCTTTCATGCATTTCAATAGACTTGCATATTTCCAAAAGAAACGAAAATCCTATGTTAGCTAGAGTCTTTGTTTTCTTAGTATAGCGTCTTATATACTGTTTTATACTCACCAGAGATATTTTGATCATGCAGCTTGGTGAGAGGACAGTTAACATCCTAAAGCATTTGTTTCCTGTGCCCAAGCCTGACACAAAACGTATTATCACATTTGCTAACCAGTCAGACTATATTTCATTCAGGTTAAATTTCTTGTTCATAGTAATTAAATTACTGAGAAATAATGGTGCCGTACGAACAGAATGAAGCTTCTAAACTCTATCTTTGGCATTAACTATTCTTACACAATTTTAGATATATAGCTGACTACTGTTTCACTGATTGCACCATACTCATGTTCTGTTTTTTTTTTTTCGTGAAACATTTTGTTATGTTTTTGAAGCTAATAATTTCAGGGATGGTTCTGTTAGTTGTTCTATTCATTAGCCACCTTTGGTGATTTACTGAATATACAGCATCTTTTTTGCCCCCTTTGCTTTGTACTAAATTTGATTGAAATATGCAGACATCACATCTATGAAAAGCATGGAGGTCCAAAATCGATTGAGCTGAAAGAGGTTGGCCCTCGATTTGAACTACGGCTTTACCAGGTAATCATAATTAAAATGAGACCTGGTTCTTCATAATTGTTTGCATCCTTGTTTATGAATAATCCTGAAGCTATGATAACTTGACTTATCAAATTTTAGTAGCCTTACCTACATTTTCGATATCCGCATGTTCCTATAAAATTACTCGGAACGATAAACAGAAAAAAAAGACTTTTTAGCCGAGGGTCTATCGGAAACCACCTTTCTGCCTCTCTGTCTCACAGAGGTAGAGTTAAGGTCTGCGTACATCCTACCCTCCCCAGACCCCACTTCGTGGGTTCGTGGGATTACATCGGGTATGTTGTTGATAAAAAGAAAAAAATTTGCTGGAAATTCTCTTATTTGCATCACGAAAAGCATAAGTGATATTGGACCCTTATCCAAGAGTTTACTAATATGTGTTTTATCTAGTTCGAGAATTTGTCATACTAGTTAAACATATTTGTTTTGGTCTAAAAGAATCAGTCCCTGAAAATGTGCTTTCTGTAGTCGGTTTCACTGTCTCTTTATTGATTGTCTATTACATAAATGTATGGATTTTGTGCGACATTGTTAGGAACGTGTGGTATTTTTTGGTTTTGCTGAAAGTCTTGATCGGTATTCCATCTGTTGCGGAATTCTCATTCCTGATCAAGTTGCTTTTTTTATATGTAGATCAAATTAGGAACGGTGGATCAAGACGAAGCTCAAACTGAATGGGTCATAAGGCCTTACATGAACACGTCCAAAAAACAGAACCTTCTAGGGGACTGAACATGCAGAATATGAACTTTGAATTGAAGCCTACGCCTCTTTCCGTTTGCACCAACAGAAGTTGATTTTAAACTTCGGTGGTGATTGCTGCTAAATTCAATTTTGTTAGAGAAAAAACGTCACTCAGCAAGACATGTATTTCATCGTTGAAATGCAGGAGGTTATTGAACTTAGAGCAAAATTAGACGTAATCTGTCGCTTCCGATTTCCAGAAAGATGCTGTAAAATCTCTGCTTCTGGGGAGTCAAAAAACGATTTACAATATTTATAGTGATCGAGGCATGAGAGGAACAACTTTAAAATTCCATTTTGAATATTTGGTGTGAAACCATTTGCTCCAACACTCAAAAACAACAATTTCTATGTATTTCTTATATTACATGTTTGATTTGAACTATTTTCCACCATTCACGAGTCAATTTTTTTCACAACATTGCTTAATTGTATATCCAAAAAGTTATAGAGAAACACGCTTTTTCTTTCTTTAAGGAGTACCATTGAAACAAAATAGCTTGTTCTGATCTCTCACATTATTATCCTTCGATTTTCAGTTGTAGCTATTGAAAAAGGCAATGTTATATTAAAAGTATTCCATGGACAGAAAGTCTTTGAATATTTCTCCCTCGCATACCACTTCTTTATGCACAATTACATCACTCTTTTCGTCATTAACACAAGGAAGAGTGACCTGTTTATAGGTATAGTCTTTCATAAAAGTTGGTAAGAATTTAGTGGATAATAAAGTATGTGACAATGCATGTGGTTTGACTAATTATTGATTCCATTAGCGGGTAATGATCTGGGATAAGAGAGGAGTCTGATTGAACATAGCTCTTTATATATATAATTTAAATAAAAGAGAGAGAGTCCAGTTGAACATAACTCTTTATAATTTAAATAAAAGAAAACGACCTCTCAAAGATTTCGTATATTATTTTTATATGTCCTACGTTTGAAACTAAAAATTTCTATAAAAAGGAAATAAAACAAAAGATAAATTTGTAAAGAGGACGACAACTATAGTAAATGGATAACTAGTGAAGTAAATGGCCTAAAAACTTGCACAAAAAATTATGGGCACTAATTAGGCATTTGGCCATGTGATTTGGGAGCCTGATTTCATATTTTGATTTTAAATCATCGTTTGTTTATGAAATCTACACAAATTTTTTACTTCTACTTCAAATTATGATTTCAAATCCCAAATCCTCCAAAAAGTAGGATTTGAGATTTCAAATGTTTTTAAATGTAAAAGTTGACGTACAATTTATATTTTGTAAAAAAAGACCTATCATTTTAAATTTTGCAACCAAAAACAAAAAGGATCCATGCTCAACCTGAAAAAATTATCCATACCATGTGAAAGGATCATGATAGCTAGTTACAACTATTGTTGATTTTGGACCAATAAATCTTTGTCAAATTATGTGTATTTGAAAGATTGTAATAGCATGTAATTGCAAACATTTGTTTATAAAAGGAATATGGAGATATGCGATTTATTAATGCGGCGTCGTAGGATATTATGATTCCTTGTTATGAACTATGATTTGCTTATTTGGCAAGATTGTATAAAAGTTGGGTAGTTTTGATAGTTTTTATAAATTATGGGGTTTTCATATTTATGAGAAAAAGTACAACATAAGAAATCCAAGTTGCACATCCAAATAAAATTTCAACTCCAAATCAATATGGTTTGAAATCATAATTTGAGATCATATCCAAGCGGGTCTAACTCTCTATAATATACTACTTATGAATTAAGTAGGAATTTATATCCAACGGCCTTTTTACAATTAGCCGAGAGGTAAAAACAAAATATTAATTAGGGAAAAGGACATGGTATGACCATTAACATAAAGAAAAGACCAATTTTTAAGTAAATGACTCGAAATAACCCTTAGGTCCAAAATAAAGACAAATTAGCCAAAACCCTAATTTCTCACACTCTCCTCTATTTCTTCTCCCTCTCACTGCAAGTTATTCCGCTCAACTCCAATTATGCTCACACATTCAAAATTCTAGGAAGCCTACTCCTCTACTTCTAAATGTACACATACTGAAAGAAATAATCCCTTGATTATTTTCATTGATTGAAAGAGTTTATATACAATTTACATATTTCCATAATAGGAGAATCCTATTCCTATTCTACTCCTAAAACCTTATTCTACTTGGACACTAACTATACAATTATGGTAATACAATTATAGTAAGTATACAATATTAATTACACTCAAATACTACCTAAACTTGTATATCATATGTATATTTAACACACCCCCGCAGTCATAGCGGGCGGTCTTCAAACGCTGAGACTGTTCCTAAAATCTTCAAAAAGGACAGAGGGAAGACCCTTTGTAAAGATGTCGGCAATTTGATACCTGGACGGGACATGGCAGACGCGAACTTGACCACAATCAACCTTTTTGCGAACAAAGTGAATGTCCATCTCGATATGCTTAGTGCGCTGGTGCTGAACCGGATTACCAGAAAGGTAGATGACACTAATATTATCACAATAAACCAAGGTTGCTTTCTGAATGGGACAATGAAGCTCTAACAACAAATTACGTAACCAACATGATTCAGAGACCACATTAGCTACCCCTCGATACTCGGCCTCTGCACTGGAACGAGATAAAGTCTGCTGACACTTCGCAGACCATGAGACCAAGTTATTACCAAGAAACATACAATAGCCAGACGTAGACCGTCTGGTGTCCGAACAGCCACCCCAATCAGCATCTTGTATACGAGACAAGTGTCGACGTGGATGAAGGATATAAATTGCAAGCCATAATCAAGCGTTCCCTGAATATACCGAAGGATGCGTTTGAGCGCATTCATGTGCTCAACTCTGGGATCATGCATAAATAAACACACATGATGTACGACATACGTAATATCAGGTCTCGTGAATGTAAGATACTGAAGGGCCCCTGCAAGACTGTGATAGCGGGTCAGATCCTCGTATGGTACGCCGGCCGCGGCACTAAGCATGGGCTTAGTATCAACTGGAGTGGAAGTGGACTTACATGATGACATCCCAACTCTCTCAATGATCTCAGCTGCATACTTCTTTTGGGATAAGAACAACCCATCGGTATAACGAGTGACAGCAATCCCCAAAAAATAACTCAAGGCCCCCAAGTCTTTCATAGCAAACTCAGAGCTGAGCATTGTCATGATAGACTGTCGTAAAGCATAGGAAGAGGTAATCAAAATAATATCATCCACATATAACAAAATTTAGGCCAAGGACGAACCACGACGGTAGATGAACAAGGAATTATCCGACCTGCTGTGAGTGAACCCAATAGTCGAAACATAGTCGGCAAACCACGTATACCAGGCCCGTGGAGACTGTTTAAGCCCATATAAGGATTTCTTCAACAAACAGACATGATGAGGATGTTTGGGATCCCTAAATCCCAAAGGCTGATCCATATAGACTGTTTCCTTGAGATCATCATGTAGGAAAACATTCTTTACATCTAACTGATGAATAGGCCATGCTTTCGAAAGAGCTAAGCTAAGAATAGTGCGAATGGTAGCCGACTTGACCACCGGACTAAACGTCTCACCACAATCCACACCAACCTGTTGAGTCTTACCATCACCCACAAGCCGCACCTTATGTCGGGCAAATGAACCATCCGAATTGTCCTTATGAGAAAAAATCCACATAAACCTAATAATATTAATACCAGATGGACGGGGTACCAACTCCCACGTCTTATTATCAATAAGAGCATTATATTCATCGGTCATAGCAATTTTCCAATTCGGGTCATTCAATGCAGACACAAAATTACGGGGTAAGGGTGATTTAAGAACATTATAATGTAAATTAAAATGTATTTTCGGTTTAAAAATACCCCGTTGACTACGAGTGACCGGTATATGACTCAAGGAAGAATTGGACGGATTTTTGGAATTTTCTGGACTCGGGATGGACTGGCCAGCAGGAAGTGGGCCTGCTGGCCCATTACGGTAAACATGTGTATGAACTGGACCAGTTTCAGAATTGGGCTGGACTGGCCCAGTGACTATACTGGGCACTGTAGCTCATGACGGGGCAGTGTGGCTAGCGTTTAGTGGGCCCGTTGGAGAATTTTGGGTGCGAGAGACGTCTGAAAAATGGTGAATAATGTACAGGGATATACCATCATCCAAAAAATTATACGAACTAGGCACGAGAGTACTAAACTTAGCAAATGAGAATTGAGATTCATCAAAAATTACACAGCTACTAATGATGATTTTATCAGAAGATAAATCAAAATATTTGTAACCACGATGATTGAACAGATAACCCAAGAACACACACGGGGTAGAACGGGCCTGAAGTTTGTTACTTGTGGTGGACGGAAAGAGTGGATAACACAAGCACCCAAAGACCCTAAGATGTGAATACGAAGGAGTCTTATTATATAAAATTTGAAGGGGGGACGAATATGTCAAACCTTTGGAAGGAATAATGTTAAGAATATATGTAGCTATTTGTAGAGCATGATGCCAAAAAAACGGGGGTATGGAGGCATGAATTAGTAAAGTGCGGACAATATTATTAATGGTATGAATTATGCGTTCGGCTTTCCCATTTTGTGGAGACGTATGAGGGCAAGAAAAATGAAAAATTGATCTCTTTATTTGCACAAAATTCTCGAAACACCCCATTGTCATATTCTTTGCCATTATCACATTGGATATTTTTTATTTCACGTTTGAATTGGGTTCTAATGAATTCTCTAAATTTTAAGAAGATGGAAAAAACTTGAGATTTTTTTGCTATTGGAAAAGTCCACAGAAATTTAGAATAATCATCCAAAAAGAGAACATAATACCGATGACCCAAAGAACTAAGAACAGGAGACGTCCATAGATCACTATGAATAATATCAAATGACATTAAAGTATGAGAATTAGAGTCTACAAATGACAACTTAACTATTTTCCCTAAAGAACAAGATTGACAATTCGAAGTGCTACGCTCACCCTTACAAGAAATAAAATTGTTTTTCTCTAAGGAAGACAAAATAGACGATCCCGGATGACCTAGACGAGCACGCCACAAGGAAGGAGCAAGGGCTGCAAACGCTGACGGCAAGGCTTGACTCGATGGACCGGAACATGGCGTGATAGGATAAAGATCTCCCCTACTATCACACCTCATGAGAGGACTCTCCGTTTTGAAATCCTTCATAGAGAACCCGAATGGATCAAATTCTATGGACACGAAATTATCAGTGGTGAATTTTCAGACAGACACCAAAATTTTAATCAATTTTGGAGCGTGAAGGGTATTTTTCAAAATAAGGGGTGGATGGGGGGGGGGGGGGGGGGGGGGAGACAATGTTTTATGACCATAACCACGAATTGGAATTGAATTACCATTAAAAAAATTATACCACGATTGTTGCTCAAATTGGAATAAGACGAGAGAGTACCTGAATCGGATGTCATGTGAGTAGTGGCGCTAGTGTCCATGTACCAATTTGGGTCCGACGGATTTATTCCAAGCGTGTGCATCACGGCTTCGATGTCGGTAGGAGTGGGGCCTGCTGCATGATGGGCCTGGTGGGGCCCAGATCTGCCTCCATGCTAACCCGGTACCCTACTGGATCGCTGGACCGAGACTGGGCTGGAGTAGCTGGGTCGAAAAGAAGGCTGAAATTGGGCCCAATTACCGTGGGCTAGAGGCGCTGAAAAGCCGAGATTGTTGGGCCACTGCCTACTGGTCCAAGCCCACGGCCAGGGGGCCTAAGGCTAGGACCACTGGGGCTGAGGCCTAGTGTTGATGGGGTGGGGCCTACTGCCGCCGGTACTGCTGACATTACCACCGCGATTTCTTCCATTATTTTTCCTAGTATTCTTGCCGCCACCGTGAGCACGGTTTTGGCCCGAATTATCAACACACCCTGGAAAATTTATGGAGGACGTCATATGACCACGGGACTTGCCCCGGTAGCCGCCTTCTTAGCCAATCCCGCTTCTTCTAAAGTAAGCATGGAGCGGGCATGATAGAACGTTGGGAGAGGCCAGCAACCATCTGTAGAACCAGACGATCTTCACTAACGGGCGCACCAACGTTGCGGAGTTGGTCTGCCAATTCCTGCAACCTTTTGCAATAAACTGAAACATTCGGGAAATTTTCCATGTTGACGTGGGAAAAGTCCTGCTCAAGAGTAACAACTCTGAAATTCTGATTATCTTGGAATATGTCACGCAGCCTATCCCAAGCAGCCATTGCCGTAGCGTCTGGCTCAATAATCGTCTGCAACAGGTCAGTAGAGATAGTGGAATAAATCCACTGAAGGACGGTGGTATCAAGCGTTGTCTATAACTTAGGATCATCCTCACGTTGAGACACCTCCATATCCTCAGGAGCCGCGGGGATTATGTAATGGATGACTTGATGCGAGAGAGCGTGAATTTTAAACAACTCGGCCCACGTCGCGTATTGGACGTTTTCTATTTCAAGAATGAGAGGTATGTGATTCTTGATGTTAGAAACAACACGGGCAGGATAAAACGTGCTCTTTGTCGTCGACATAACGAAAGAACAATAGGTGATTTGAGGAGAAAATAAAAGAACACCACCGACGGTCACAGAATCCGGGAAGGGGGGGCGGAAACAGAGCACAAGGTCGACGGAAAAGAGGTTGGAAAAATAACCTAGACTTCTGATACCATGAAAGAAATAATCCCTTGATTATTTTCATTAATTAAAAGAGTTTATATACAATTTACATATTTCCATAATAGGAGAATCATATTCCTATTCTACTCATAAAACCTTATTTTACTTGGACACTAACTATACAATTATGGTAATACAATTATGGTAAGTATACAATACTAATTACACTCAAATACTACCTAAACTAATATACAAAATCCAAAATATACATATGATATATTGTATATCCTAGGTATATTTAACACATACTTCCACTTTTGTGAGAATTGGGTGGAAGCTACTAACTTCCACCTCTTCTTGGATTCTATGACTCCCCATCCCCGTTGAAAAAATAGTGAAAGCATATATAAAGATAAAATACTGTGTCCTGCATGACGTTAATTTCCATAGCATAAGAAAGTATAAAATGAAGTTGCACGTTTGTGCTACGGGAAATAATCATTTACTTCCAAGAAGGAAAGCGTACAGGCAAAACTACTGAGGAAGAAGGAAAAAACGAATTGAATGACTTGAATCAAAATGTATCATTGTTGTATAATATGTATATAATAATTGTATTATTGTTGTATAATATGTGTATAATATGTATATAATTAGTGAGTATATGTTGATTATATAATTATTATATACAAATTATATAAAAATGATACAGTTTCTATACACATATTGTAAGGATACATATTTCTATAACAATGATACAATTTCTTTAAGTCCGATACATTTTCTATACATATACAGTAGTGATACATTTTCTATACAACAACAAAAACAACATACCCAGTGAAATCCCACAACGTGGGGTTTGGGAAGGGTAGAGTGTACGCAGACCTTACCTCTAACTTGGTAGGTAGAGCGATTGTTTCCGGGAGACCCTCGGCTCAAGACAAAGAATAATCACAAGCAAAGCAAAGCAAAGCAAGAGAAACGGTCAGACTCAGACAAGAAATTAAAACAGTATGAACATGCTGATAACAAAATCGAATACGCCATGGTAGCGCATTCTAACAGAGTCAGTAGCTAACGCAGCTAAATAAGATAAATAAAATACACTAAAGAACACATAGCACCAAAAATCAAACTATAGGGGACTATAAAGCAATACTGCACATATAAGTATGATAGGCTAATCGGGCCTACAATAATAACACTACAACTATCATTTTGTAAGTGTAAGTAGAACTACGCTCGACTACCTACTACCCTTCTATCCTAATCCGTGTCCTCCACAACCCCTTATCTAAGGTCATGTCCTCAGTAAGTTGCACCTGCGCCATATCTCGTCTAATCACCTCTCCCCAATACTTCTTCGGCCTACCTCTACCCCTCCCGAACCCATCCATAGCCAACCTCTCACACCTCCGCACTAGGGCATTTGTGTCTCTTCTCTGCACATGCCCGAACCATCTCAAACTCGCTTCCCACATCTTATCCTCCACCGAGGCCACTCCCGCTTTGTCCTAGATATCATTATTTCTAATCCTATCTCTCCTTGTATGCCCACACATCCATCTCAACATCCCCATCTTCGCAACTTTCATCTTTTATATGTGCGAAGTCTTGACTGGCCAACACTCTGCCCCATACAATATGGTCAGTCTAACCACCACCCTATAGAACTTGCCCTTAAGTTTTGGTGTCACATTTTTGTCGCACAAAACTTCAAATGCGAGCCTCCATTTCATCCACCCTGTCCCAATACGATGTGTAACATCGTCATCAATCTCTTCATTCCCTTGGATAATAGACCCTAGGTACTTGAAGCTTTCTTTCTTTGGAATGACCTGAGTACCAAGCCTCACCTCCACGCCTTTCTCAGAGTCGCTCCCGTTGCTGAACTTGCACTCCAAATATTTTGTCTTGGTCCTACTCAACCTGAACCCTTTAGACTCCAGAGTCTGTCTTCAAACCTCCAACTTGTCATTCACTCCACTGTGAGTTTCATCAATCAGGACTATGTCGTCTGCGAATAACATACACCACGATACCTCCCCTTAGATTTGTTGCGTCAGTCCGTCCATCACCAAGGCAAATAGGAATGGGCTAAGAGCTAATCCTTGGTGCAGCCCCATCATTACTGGAAAGTGCTTCAGAGTCTCATCCTACTGTCTGTACCTTAGTCTTGGCTCAATCATACATATCCTTGATTGCCCTAGTGTACGCCACAGGTACACTTGTAACCTTCAAACATCTCCATAGAACCTCAATGATACCATTTTTATATATTTCCTGGAATTAATTGAAAAATTACTACGAAATGAAATTATTTTGAAATATTTGCTGGAATTAGTTGAAAAAAATGCTACGAAATGAAATTATTTTTAAAAAGCTAAAAAATATCCTTAAAGCTTTTTGGATCAGCCGATGTTAATAGTTTCACCTAGATGGTCATTTATATCTTTATCCCTATTAATTAACCCACATTTCATGTTAAAGAACCTTAAGCCAATAGGGAACACTAGTTTAATAGTATATCTTTATAAACCATGGTAGATCTCCTAAATTTATCCGGAACTATATATTGAATCATTTCTCCATTTGTGCATATCATTCTGGCGCGGTTGCGCAGGGACCATATTAATCTTGGTCAATATAATATTTGTTAATAAAGGTAATAATTGTGTTTAGTTGAAATGACAGTTTGCTTTTTATTTCTCATCGGGTGTTCGCTACTCACTTTAGGGTAGACTAATCCACTTTCACGTTGACAAATTTCACTTTTGAGGTAATAAAACCTTCCCTACCAAAGTTGACTCGATTTCCACGGGTCAAACCCTAAACTTCTATTAAGAATTAAAGATACTTACCACCCACCACAACACCACAACTCTACACCTCATGTAAGGTCTTTAAAACGTTAAATTGCACATATATATCATCTTGCACTGTATAATAATTTATTTACTCTTCTTAGTTCTTATCTTAATCAGCATGAAACATCAATTATGTCAGTGTTTGTAAACTAAGGCGGAAATAGTACTTTTATTCAATATTGAAATGATACTAAATCAAATAGAGTCAAAGTATTTGTAAGCAAAGGGGAGACTAATCTCATTACTAAATCAAATGGAGTCAAAGTATTTGTAAGCAAACCAGATCACCTTTACTTTATAACAAGTGTTATTTTATTTTCAAGAGTATGAATTTCATTTTTATGAAGAGTTATTTGTAAATATCATTTAGATAACTTGAAAATGTAATTTTTTAAAATAATATTAGAGGTCGTTTGGTTGGGGAACAAGTTATTCCGAAACTATAATACATGAATTAAATAATTTCTTATGTTTTATTGATAGATGTTTGAGTTGTTAGACAAAAAATGGAGAATAAAGTTATAATACACAAAACATATATTTGGTTTAAATGGGATAAATTGAAATAAACTATTATTCTCAATTTTAACTTTCTCTTTCTTAAAATCAATAACAACAACATACCTAGTTATAGTAGTTCCATAAGTGACGGGTGGAATTCGGAGATAGTAGTTTGTACACAAGTCTTACGTCTATCTTTTGTGGGGTATGGAGATGATTTCTGCTTCTCTTTCATAAAACCTCGGGGTAAAAGCTAGAATGCTAAATGTGTCATTTTAGTTACTTTTCTGGAATTAGTGATTTAAAATTATTATTACACCCAGAATATGGTATAAATAAAATACTGCAATTTGATATAAAACAAATGGAAATATAAAATTGTAGCAAATGTAAGATAAAATTATGAATAATTTATTTCGAATTTATTATCACTTATATCCTACCAAGCAAAGGATCCATATATAAAAATTAAACTCAGATCCATACTGATTATACACATCCACATATTAGAAAACAAAAGGAAAAAATATCAAAGATTTGTGTAGATAAATATCTAAAGGAAATTTCCGTTCATTTTCAAAGTACTCCGTATTAAAAAAAGCTGGTCCACGTCACCTACCTCTCGCCTTCCACGTCACTCTCTCCTTTTTTTTTTCAACACGACACTCTCTTCCTAACATCAGCATTTAGTTTGTAAATATTTACTTGCATTCATAAACAATAAAATAATATAATGTGTTAAAGTGTAATTTTATTAGCGGAGTTTAGAGATGATAAGATATATTTAGACCTTATTCTTATCATTATAGGGTAGAAAAGTTATTTTTGATAACCTCGGTTCAAGAGAAATAAAAGAATTTGAAACAAAGTATCAAGTAAAATATGACAATATAATACCAAGATACAAAGCAAATGAACCAACAGAAAATATACATATTAAAGAAAAGAAATTTGATCACCAACTAAATATTACTGATAAAGGAATCATTGGCTAACTACAAACCTTCTAGCTTAATCCTCGATCTCCACATTTTTCTATCTAAGGTTATGTCCTCAGTGAACTGAAGCTATGACATATCATGTAGAATCATATTTACTCACTTCTGCTTCGGCCTATCTCTACCTTTCCTAACTTCTATTATAGCTTCTCACATCTTCATACTGGCACATCGACGCACCTCCTCTTCACATGCTCGAACTATCTATTATTGTTAACTAATTTAAGAAAATTAGAATACATGTTAATTAATCGCGATTAGGTGTAAAAGTGTATACACAAGGACATGTTATTTATTGGTTTAATATAAACACCCGATAATTTTTTTACCCATTTTCTTTAATATATCTCTCTCAATTTCTTAGAAATCTATCCGTTAGAAACTTCTGAAAATTTTAAATTCCACTATTTTCATAGTCCAAAATCCCCACATTTTCTCCATCGCCGGCGAGTCCAAAACCCCCACATTTTCTCCATCGCCGGTGACAACCCACTGGTAAACGCCTGACCCGACCCGTTTCAGTGCCATGACATCCAGTCTAAGCCCACTGGGAACAGCTCTAACAATAATATTCGTAATCTCATTATTAGCTTTATTCGCTCAGCTCTTATTTCTACTCCATCGCCGCCGCCGCCGAAATCTGCGCCGTGATATTCCGATTCATGTTCATGAAAATGTTCCAGAACCTTCTTCATCTTCCAAAGAGCTTCTTCTCTTTTTATTCTGTCTTAGAAATAAAAAAGCGAATCTCTCTCGGGTCGAAGCCGACCCGAGTCCGGATTCTCCGGATCCGGCGGAAATGGAGCTTATTGATTTGTTGAAGCTTCATGATATGTACGGACCTTCGAGATTTCTATTTACTATCAAGGAAGAAGAGAAAGAAGATTTGGAATCGGAGAAATCTCTGTGTTCTTCAGCTGAAAAAACGAAGAGTATGAGCTTACAGGAATGTATGAAAATCGAGGAAGAGTCGCCGGAAAACTCGCCGGAGTCGCCGGAAAACTCGCCGGAGTTACCGGCAATCTTGCCGGAGTTTCCGGAAACCTTGCCAGAGTTGCCGGGAAACTTTCCGGAGTTTCCGGAAGCGGTGTTAGTCGGCGAAGAGGTGCTGGAGGAGGTGGTTGCGGCAGTGGCAATTGATTATGATCCTAAATTTACCGAGAATGAAACGACGCCGTTTACAACTCCGTGCGATTCGCCGTTTTACTTAACTCCAGTTGCTTCTCCGACACGTGAGGTAAGCTTATAAAACGTTGTCGTTATGCATCGCCGGCCGGCTTATCACATTGCCGAGCTGTAGTAGAAAAAAATTTAAAAAATTATATATTTTTTTTGGTGTGTATAGTTTGATTTTGACATATTACCTTATCCGATTTTTATTTTTCCAATTGTTGTATATTATGTTATTATTGTGTAGGTAGAAGTATCGAAGCAATTTCGAGGTCACAAGAACTATGTATTTATAGAGATTGTATTGCAATATTAAAACCGTTGACATAATGATCATATCTATGCAACTTATTTTGTTGAAGAATTTTGAAATATGGAGTTCGGAGCTTAAATGACTCACAAAATGGGCTTTTGAACCAAAATAATCCATAAAAAAAAGAGATAAAATTATTTTTTGCGCGGAAAATTCTTGCGCAAAATGAGAACTGTAACAGTGCAGTTAATTCTTTTTGCGCAGAAATTTACTGCGCAATAGTGATTATTATAAACCCTAACAGAATTAGTCATTTTCAAGTCACTCTTCATCTTCCCCACTTTCACTCTTTTACCATACTTTAGCCCACCGAAAATCATGTCTCGAAGTTTCGAAACGTCAAACTTTTCTATAGAACTCGATGTTTGTGGTTGCAGTTATTATTGTAGGCTCGGAACATTATGGACCCAAGATAATTCGGGTCGTCGTTTTTGGCGTTGTAAAGTGCTCGATGTAAGTATTTTTACAAGTTTTTAGAGTTTAGAGTTTTTTCACATTATCTACATATTTTACTTTAAAAATTGATTTTCTTGTAATGTTTATAGGATATGAATTGTTGCAAATATTTTCGATGGGAAGATGACATTCCGGTGGATAAAACGGTTACAACGAAGTTTAAAAAGCCTCATGTTGTTAGAGATACCGCGACTTCACGTATCACTAGAGATACTGTGAAGTTTGACTTGCAGTTTAAACTTGTGGAAACTCAAGAAAAAATTGACCTTTTTGGAGGTCTTGCTAAAATAATCCGAAGAAAAATAAAGTCTTTTCAAGGATAACCTTAGAGACACTCAATACGAGAAAAATGCTTTAAAAAGATAAATTGAAATTTGGGAGATGATTTGTGTTATCTTGTTGTTGTTAATTATTTCTATGTATTTTATTTATTAAGGTTATTATTTCTATGTATTTTGTTTTTATTTATTTTCAGTTAAGTTTATTATTTTTATGTATTTTATTTTTACTAGTAGTACGTTTTCATGTATTATGTATTTTCTATGTTTTTAAATGTATTATGTAATCGACACCTTTTATGTACTAATTTATTTGTGTTTTCATTTAAAATTGTGAATTGTTGAATTTTTTATGTATTATTAACTCTAAGACACTTATATAAATTAATAATAGACTATAAAAATCAAAGCAAAATAAAACATACTAAATTTCTTCAAATTGATGACTTCATCATAAATTAAAAATACAAATAAAATCATGAGTGACCCAAAATCTAAGAAGTCGACATTTCTGGGACTTCCTGACGAATCCTGGCCAAGAATTCACTACGACTGATAGGTATCTTTTCAACATACATTTCAAGAACATTGAGAGTGATTAAGCCCCTATATTCTTCTGACGCCCTCAAATATTCACTCAAAGACTCATCATTAGTGATATTTCACTCGCTATAAAGCACTAAACCTTGCGGTGCAATGGATATTAGATATCTGCCTATTACAGATAATGCAAATTCACGCTTACTAACTTTCATTCTTTTGTGTATGGCATTGAGTAATGTTGAGTACTCCAAGGTAATTGAAAACTTAACATGGTATTGTGGTGGAATACTATAACGAACAATATTATTATTATGAAGAATCTCCTCATCCCAAAATAAAGAAACTTTAATAGTTGAAGGACTAGAGACCATTTTTTATGAACTTTGGAGTTGGATAGTTTTTTCAAGAACTTGAAATTTTGATGACTTAAACTTATGAAATGTTACCTCATCCAAAATTCATGTTAAATAGAAAAACAAATGGGTTCTTGAAATAGTTGTCATAGTATCATGTCAAATCAAATACAATGAGTAGATGAATAATTAATTGTAAAACACAATAATTTATTGAGTAATTAGACTAAAAGTGAACATTTAAAAAATGTGGAATGCCTAGGGTTATAATAATCCCTTTTGTTTTGTCATGTTTTTATGGGTTAGTTTTGTTCAAAGGCCCACTTTGTGGGTCATACTAATATTTATATAGTTATTAGAATTTTGAAAGTCGTCTTAAACATGTCATAATAATATTTGTGTGACTATAAAAATATCTACCAGTGACAAAATGAAAAACTTTATCAAATTATTCTTAATTTAGAAATGCTTATTCTTTTTTAAAATAGACTAAAAAGCAAATAAGATCACATAAATTGAAATGAAAGAAGTAAATTATGTTTTTAAAGTAAATAAATTTGAAAATGATACTACTATTTAACCTAAAATCCGTTCATTAGGTCACTCAATTAAATTAGTATAATGAGGTCACAAGCAATATGGTTAGCCCATGTGAATGTGTTGAAACACAGAAATAACCATAGATGAATAATCATATTGAAATAACAAAGAGAGAGATAATGAATCTTATTGAGTACCTCGGGCCTAAATATAATTTCGTGTGCTATCTGATGGGCTATATTCATGAATCATGAGGGATGAGGGAATTTATAGGATAAGCTAATGACCCTGTGAATTTTGCCCCTTACAGCTGTTACAAAGATAAGATCGTGACTATTAAATGTGATTAAATGAAATTTAAGATATCTCAAAATTTTTGGTATACGAGCTGACTTTATTTGCTAGGAGTATCTATGTGTGACAAGTATAATAAACGGTTGAATGATGCCTATTGAGCTTCGTTAGGTGACAAATAGTATATGAAGTAATGAATAAGGCCATTCGTCACCATCATAGGCGGATCTACAATTATTATTGCATAGGGTAAAATTTGTATAAGACATCTGTACGGATTATAGTATGACACGTGGAATACGGTGCTGAGTCAGGTTCATATCAGCCTGAGGCGCTATCGATTAGATGCAATCAGTACCAGGGGCATTATATGCATAGTTGGTACCGGTAGTGCAGAGAGTCGGGGGAGCCATTTGAATTTCAACGGACAGTCGTTACTCACCGGTCAATCGTCATTCAATGTACAGAAATGTTACACAGAAATGGGCGAAAGGCTTTCCAATGAGTTTCGTTGCTACTTTTAATTGAGGTAATCCTTATTGTTCTTAAGTTCATACGAATTATAGAATCTGATTCTTGTTAGTTCTAAGATGGGCATTGAAAATACTATGTGGGTTGGGTACTGTTGGGGCAGTCCGTATGAAACTGGAAGTTGCATGTGAAGTTGCTGGATAGTTATAGATATTGTAGCAGTGAAGGAGAAGGATTAGAAAGGCTGGTTATATTGCTGCCTGTATAGATTTCCATATAGAAGAAACATAGATTCGACGCGTACAAGGTGTTCACTAGAATGTCTCAATGAATTTATTATTGGTATATTAATCCGATTGTGATTTAAATCATTCGTGTGATGTAGATAATCGTTCATAGAGCTTACAAGGACCAATGAAACTTAGATAATTTCGACAACAAGGTATGCAAGACTCTTTCTTTCTTTTTGGCATATTCTACGTACAAAGCATAACCGGAATATTATTCCATAAAGTACTCTACTCTAAGTAGTTAAGAATGATCATGTTATTGACTCTTATGTTAAAAGTCTGTTTTAAGTATGTTTCTAAGATCTTATTGAGGCATACGGAAAAGATGATGATATTCACAGTGTTAGCCAAATGTACAAGGATATAGGGTCAGGATGTGTTATTGTCATTCATGCATTCTCATTTGCATTGCATTTATATAGTACCCTGGACCACTTGTGTTATGCACATTACTATATGGTAAATATTACATATATAGGGGATATGGGGAAGGGAAAGGCGTTATATACGCACACCACCTGCAGCTGGTACAAACTATCACAAAAGAGCCCTAAGAGGCCAATATGATGTGATGATGTGATGCATGTGTGGCTTATTGGGACGGGTTGCACGATCCGCAACACTAACATATATTGGGACGGGTTGCACGATCCGCAACACTAACATATATTGGGACGGGTTGCACGATCCGCAACACTAACATATATATATATACCGCATTTGCATCATGCATACTTTCATTTACCAATATATGGTATGATGCCCAGAGAGGCTGTTATGGTAAGGAAGATGCCCAAAGAGGATGATGTATATGTATACTGCATTGTGCGTAACATTTAGGCATGCATATTAGGGCCCTCAGAGGCATTTACTGATGTTCAGTTGTTTCTGTTTCAGATTATGATATATCTCTGCTATGTTATTTCTCATGCATGACATACTCAGTACATCAGTCGTACTAACGTCCCTTTTGTCGGGGGACACTGCGTTTTATGCCCGCAGGTTCATATTGAGAGAGTGACGGTTCGCACTAGTAGGTTGTTGGTTCAGCTGGTATTTGGAGCACTCTATTCGTTCCGAAGTTGCGGTCTGGTCGTGGTATGTTTTACTCTTTAGAGGCTTGTAGATAGGTGTCCTGTGGTTAGCTGTCATGTAAGGCCCTGTCAGCCTTGGTATATTAATGGATAAGTTGGGGCTTTTGGGTTGAGACTTTACGTAGTCTATCACGACTCAGTCCATGTTTAAATATGATTAAGGGTGGAGTGTATATGTGGTACCCAATGGGTAGGGTCCGGGTGCCCGTCGCGACCCTCCGGTTTGGGTTGTGACATCCATGTCAGCATGAGACGATACCGATTAGATGCAAGCAGTACCGGGGGCGTTATATGCATAACTAGTGCAGAGAGTCGGGGGGGGGGGGGACAATTGCAACGGACAATCGTTACTCACCGGTCAAGCGTCATTCAATGTACAGAAACATTACACAAGATTCTAAATTTCCTCCAGCCTTTATTAGCCTTTGTGACCTCTTAATTACCTTTTATTTTAGCATTAATATTGGGGCATGATTCATGAAACTCTCACCCTATAGCTCTAGTATAAATAGAGGTTCTCATTATATTGTAAGACATCATCTACAAAATAATACAACATAATCTTTAATATTTCTCTCATTTCTTACGCTTTCATACTAGTCACATAGGCTTTATCAAGAAATAAGCACAAGGCTCAAGCTAATTGTTTCTTTACTTTAACTTAGTATTGCTTACTATTTCAGTATTTTGTCTAATATTATTGCCAGATCAGTTATTTGAGATACACATGTCCGTGACTACGTATACAAATTCAACAGTATCGTTTTACAAGTAAACAATTATGATTATGAGTTTACGTGAACTCAATTATAATTATATATTAATTTGAAACTGCTATAAGAAATATAAACTTCATATCCTGAATTGATATTAACAAACAAAAGCATTAATTTTAATAGTGTCAATGTTAATTTCAAATTCTCAATTGGCCATAAACATAAAAAAAAATAACGTTCGTTCTCAAATTGATTATGTAGATGCATTCTACCTTTGATAAAAATTATCAAAATTTTCATTTATACTGGAAATGTTTTAAGCTTCTATCACAATATTTTTCCTATATTGGAGTTTAGGATTCACTATTACTAAAATTTATCGTATTTCTGGCGGCAAATTTAGACGGACAACGATTTGTAGGAATTTCGACATCTTTTTCTAACAGTTATACATAGAGATATTACCAGCTATTTTCAATAATGAAGAATTGTAGATAACATTAAGTTTTTAATTAGTTGTGCCTCCCTGAAACAAGTGGGACAAAGAGTTCTACAAACTACAAGATAATATTTCATTTGATTTGTGTTAAGTTTTGGTAACTGGATTAAAGATTAGTATATTATGAAGATGGCCGGAACTTGTTCACAAGGGTGTACTTTATCCTCTGATCATAGAGATGTTTCAGTTTTTGATAGTTTGCCTATATATGTGGAGGAGCTGCCGGTGCATTTGCCAAGACCGCGGTTGCTCCACTAGAGCGGGTGAAAATAATTATGCAGACAAGAACAGAAGGCTTTAATTCTCTTGGAGTTTACCAATCTCTAAAAAAGATCTGGAAACACGAAGGCATTGTTGGTTTCTACAAAGGAAATGGAGCGAGTGTCCTTCTAATTGTTCCATATGCTGCATTGCATTTCATGGCCTATGAGCGGTATCGTGGTTGGATTTTGAATAACTACGACTCTGTCGTGGGAACATGGTCATTTGTAGATCTTTTAGCTGGCTCAACTGCAGGAGGAACTGCAGTTTTGTGTACCTATCCTCTTGATTTGGCTCGTATCGAGTTGTGGACACAAAAGGATGTTTGAAGAATGGGAGTACTAGACGACCCGTTAACATCCATCCTCCATATAGTGGTGTTAAACATGTCATACAAGATGTCTACATAGAAGGGGGACTACGTGCTTGTTGGTATTCTTCCTTATGCTGGATTGAATTTTTCTCTTTACGAGGAATTAAAGAGGCGTACTCTGGAAGAGCACCAAAACTCCATTTTCATGCGTCTTTCTTGTGGAGCTCTAGCTGGCTTATTTGACAGACGATTACGTATCCATTGGATGTGGTTAGGAGGCAGACGCAAGTAGAGCATCTGCAACCTCCATTGAAATGTAAAGAGTTTTACCTCCAAAATAGAAATACGTTTGACAGGCTTTCTTCCATTGTCCGTAATCAAGGTTGGAGGCAATTGTTTGCGGGCCTTAGCATAAACTACATGAAGATCGTTCCCACGGTGGAAATTGGTTTCACAGCATATGACACAATGAAGGCTTGGCTTCACACACCTCCTCGACAGAAAACAAAATCAATATCTACTGTATAAGTATAAATGATATGTATTCTCACCTTCCTTTATTCATTAATGATGTACAATATATATAGTGTTACAGAAATATTTACTTTGCTACAAACTAGGTAACTAAGCAATCCTAATTACAAGAGAAATCTAATTCTACCTAATATAGGAGATGTACAATTATAAATGCAATCTAATTCTATTACACTCCCGCAGTCGAAGCGGGAGGTCGGCGTATGCTGAGACTGTCCCGAAAGTCTTCAAATAAAATCAGCGGAAGACCTTTTGTAAAGATGTTGACAATCTGATAACGTGATGGGACATGTAAGACATGTACTTGTCCACGAACAACCCTTTTGCGAACAAAGTGAATATCCAACTCAATATGTTTAATGCGTTGGTGGTGAACTGTATTCCCTGAGAGATAAATTGCACTAACGTTATCATAATAAACCAATGTCACCTTCGGAACCGGACATTGGAGCTCTAAAAGAAGGTTCCGTAGACAACAAGATTCAGACACCACATTGACAACTCCTCGGTATTCTGCTTCGGCACTGGATCTGGACAAGGTTGTTTGGCGTTTTGAGGACAAAGAGACCAAATTATCACCAAGAAATACACAATAACCAGGCGTGGAACGTATGGATCTGGACAACCACCCCAATCGGCATATGTGTATGAAATAAGAGTGGTTGTCAAAGACTGATATAAATGCAAACCATGATCGAGAGTACCATAAATATAACGCATAATGCGTTTGGGAGCATGCATGTGATCCTCCATCGGGTTATGCATGAATAGACAAACCTGTTGCACATCATAAGATATATCGGGCCTCGTGAATGTGAGATATTGTAGGGCCCCTGCAAGGCTGCGGTAATGTGATGGATCGGTATATGGCTTGTTGGACGAAGCACTCAACTTCAGTTTAGTATCAACTGGAGTGGCGGACGGTCTACACGATGACATGCCAACTCGTTCAACAATCTCTGTTGCGTACTTCTTTTGGGATAAAAATAAACCACATGCATGATGTGTCACAACTATCCCCAAGAAGTAACTCAGTGGCCCTAGATCCTTCATTGCAAACTCAGAGCCAAGCAGTGACATTATAGACTTGCGAAGAGTATCAAATGAGGCAGTTAATATAATATCATCCACATACAAAACAATGTAAGCGATATCATTACCCTGACGATAGATGAATAGAGAATGATCAAACATGCTATTAGAAAACCCAATACATGAAACATAATATGCAAACCTCTTGTACCAGGCCCTAAGAGCTTGTTTGAGCCCATATAATGATTTCTTCAACAGACACACATGATGAGGATAAGTAGGGTCTCTGTACCTCATGGGTTGATACATGTACACTGTTTCATTGAGGTCTTCATGCAGGAAGGCAATTTTGATATCAAACTGATGAAGCGAACATGCCTTTGAAAGAGCCAGACTGAGGACCGTTCTGATAGTTGCCGGTTTGACTACCGGACTGAAAGTCTCACCGCAATCCACACCAACCTGTTGAGTATTCCCATCACCTACAAGACGGGCTTTGTGCCTCTCAATAGTACCATCAGATTTTTCTTTATGACTAAAAATCTACATAGACCGAATCACATTAACGTCAGGGGGACGGGGCACCAAATCGCAAGTCCTATTATTAATAAGAGCATTAAATTCATCATCCATAGACATTTTCCAATTCGGATCATTAAAGGCAGACACAGAAGTATGAGGCAGTGGTGACTTGGAAACATGGATGTGAAGACCATCTTTTTTGTTTGGCTTAAAAATCTCGTGTTGACTATGAGTGACATGCCATTGGGCCGGAATTGGAGTTGGGCCAGGTGAGAAGGACGGACCGCTCAACAGTGGGCTGGCAGTGACTGGACTGCCGGGCAAAGGGCTTGCGAGCAGTGGGCTGCACCGCTCAACAGTGGGCTGGCAGTGACTGGACTGCCGGGCAAAGGGCTTGCGAGCAGTGGGCTGCTTGAGCAGGAAGCTAGGCCGAGACCCAGCAGACTGCCAACCACTGGACCTCGCGGCAGTGGGCTGCCAGCGAGAGACTCAGCTGGGTCAGCCGCCGCTGGGCTCAGTGATTGGGCCGAGACACCGGGAAACATGAGGCCTGTTTGGGAGGCTAATTTATGGATCAAATACGGGGGTATGCTATCGTAAAAAAGTTAGAGGATAAGTCGAAACATTTGTAACCACGATGATTTGACGAATATCCCAAAAAAAAACACGGAGTTTACCAGGGTTGAAGTTTATTAATGGTAGTAGAAGGAAAGAGAGGATAGCATAAGCACCCAAAAACTCATAAATGAGAATATGATGGGTCCCTTAGGTATAAAATTTTGAGTGGGGATTGGTAGGCTACTTTTTTGTTCGGAAGTATGTTCAACAGATAGGTTGTCATTTGTAACGCATGATGCCAAAAGGATGGTGGTAGAGAGGCATGTGCAAGTAAGGTTCTAACAATATTGTTAATGGTTCAATTTTTTCTTTCTTCTTTTCCATTTTGAGATGATGTATGTGGACACGAGAGACGAAATGATAAACCATTAGTTTTGCAAAAATCTCAAAAAGGCCCATTATTAAATTCTCTACCATTATCACACTGAATATTTTTAATGTCTCATTCAAATTGAGTACGGATGTATGCTCTAAAGGATAGAAATGTGGAAAAAACTTGTGACTTTTTAGACAAAGGAAACATCCACAAAAAATTAGAGTAATCATCCAACAACAGTAGATAATATCGGTGGTCTGAAGAGCTCAAAATGGGAGATGTCTAAATATCACTATGAATAATATCAAATGACATAACAGTATGAGAATTAGAAGCAACAAAAGGTAACTTAACATGTTTTCCAAGAGAACAAGAGTGACAAACATGAGAACTACGAGGTCTAGTACACTCAATAAATTTATTTTGTTTAAGGGAATAAAAAACAGGTGCTCCCGGATGACCCAAACGCTCATGCCATAAAGAAGGAGCTAAAACTGCAAAAGTGGATGGTAACGTGGCTTGATGTGTGGTTGTGGTGATTGTATAAATCTTGCCCCGACCATTACACCTCATTAGACGCATCCCCGTCTGAAAATCTTTCATGAAAAACCCAAAATGATCAAATTCAACAGAAACTCAATTATCAGTGATAAATTTTCTAATTGAAATCAAGTTTTTAATTAATTTAGGTGGATAGATTTCAAAATTAACGGTGGGTTCGGGGGAAACAAGTTTGTAGTACCATAATAATGAATTGGAATTGAATGACAATTTCTGATAATTATACCACGATTATTGCTCAAATTAAAATAGGATGAGAAATTACCTTGTGAGGACATCATATGATATGTTGCATCGGTGTCCATGTACCAATTTGCGTAGGGCGCAGTAAGCCCAAAAGTGTGCATCGCGGCTTTGATATCTGTCGGGGTCGCCACTGCCGAGTAGGCCTACTGCTACTGGCTCGGCAGTGGCCCAAGAATTCCAGCCCCTGGTTGTTGGGCCTGCTGGCAGCTGGTCCGTTGTGCCTAGGCTGCTGGCCTGGGGTTGGGCATGGCCTAATTTCCCGCGGGAAATGGGCAGGGAGGCACGACCCAGGGCCACTGCCAGGACTACGGTAACGGCCCACTGCCCCACTGGGCTGGCGGTTGCCACTGGGTTGGCCGCCGCCCCTGCCGCCACTACCACCACCTCCTCCGTGGCGGTTTCCATCGCCTTTTCCACTACCGCGGTTTTTGCTCCCGTTACCGTCGTTTCGGCCCTTCTGTCCATGATTTGACGGCAAATTTTCAAATTATGACGAACTCTCATCGGACGGAGCGACAACCAAGGGGGAATTTGACACTATGGCTGTCTTTTTGGTAAAACCCACTTATTTGAGGATGATAATCGAACGAGCTTGGTAGAATGGCGGAAGAGGATTACTTTGGCGGATGAGCGTACCTACTCCACTATATGCATCAGTAAGGCTGGCAACCATTTGTAACACGAGCCGATTGTTAGTTACCGACGCCCCGACGTTCTTGAGTTGGCCTGACAGAACCTTGAGTCGTTGACTGTATGCGGACGCATTGGGAAAATCTATCATATCAGTGGTGGAAAATTCATGCTCAAGTGTGACGGCCCTGTAATTCTTATTGTCTTGGAATATGTCACGTAAACGTTCCCAAGCTTCCATAGTCGTGGAATCATGCTCAAGAATAGTATGTCGTAAATCACTCGAGATTGTGGCGTAGATCCACTAGAGGACCGTTGCATAAAGGGTGAACCATAATTCCTTCTCATCATCGGTCTTCGGGACCTTCTCCCACTAGAGGACCGTTGCATAAAGGGTGAACCATAATTCCTTCTCATCATCGGTCTTCGGCACCTTCTCCTTGCCTTTTTCCGACGAAATTATGTGATAGATAACCCGGTGTGAGTGATAATGGATTTTAATGAGTTCCGCCCACGTCTTATAATGGACGTTTTTCATCTCAAGAATGATGGAGATATGAGATTTTATGTTGGAGATAGCTAGGGCTGGGTGAAAATTGGATTTAGAGTCAGACATGGTTGTCGGACGGAGAAGGGAAGCTGGCGGCGCAAGGAAGAAGGGGGAGGGGGGGCGACGTGTTTGAGATAGAAAATTTTAGGGTTTAGTATCTTTTCCTAGAATCTGATACCATATAGGAAATATTCTTCCTTCCTTTATTCATTAATGATGTACAATATATATAGTGTTTCAAAAATATTTACTTTGGTACAAACTAGGTAACTAAGCAATCCTAATTACAAGAGAAATCTAATTCTACCTAATATAAGAGATGTATAATTATAAATGCAATCTAATTCTGTTATTAACAATTAAGGTCAAATTACTTGGATGTAAGTGAGTATTTACCGTATTAGAACCCCTCGAACAAACTTCTTTCTTCTCCATTTTTCCAAAGGATTCACAACAAGTTTACTTTCTAAATTGCTCCCTTTGGTCCTTTTAATCTGTCGTTCAAAGAACTTGATACGAGAGGGAAAAAACACATACTATTTGTTGGGTTTAGGTGGTGTGAATTGGAAATAAAAGAGTTCAAAATGGAGGGAAATGTCAAATTCAAAAATGAAAGAAAATGAAAAGTTCCTTTTACAAAGAGACTTTGTCCCTCATTGGTGAAGGAAAGCAATACTAGTGAGTTTATAGAAGCACTTCTAGCTCATAAAGAGTTGAGAAGAGAATCTCCCCTCGCGCCGTTCCTCATTTTTCTCCTTACGAATATTTTGAAACTCTCCTCTTCATTCTTCAATACTTTCTGCATTTGCAAAGTAAATTTGAATTGTGTGGTTAGGCCGCTCTTTGAGTTTGTTGTGGTTAGTATACTAGTGTTAGTGTTGTTTATCTGTTCTATTCTGAGAGAAAATAATCCTAAATCTCAGGTGTTGGGGGACTGTGAGTTCAGTGCGCGCGGAACTATTTTGATAGAGTTAATCCTAAGGAATATTTTGTCTGAATTATCATTTTCTCTTCCTTAAATAAATTATTAAAGATTAATCCTCCTAAGCCTCCAAACAAACTTAACGAATGCATGCTTCATAATTCTCATAATCATATCTCCCGAAATAATGGAACACAAAACAAAACCAGAACGAGAGAAAATCCAACATCAAAATAACCAGATTATACATATACCATGTGTATCTATGAATTAATATCTAAAAATATGATCAATCAATAACTAACTATATATCAAATCCCAAACTTGGGAATCGACTGTATTAATACTATATTCAAATACATTTCATCCTAATAGAGATAATTAATTTGAGAGGAATAATATCTCAAAGCATACAAAAAAGAAAAGATAAAAAAAAAATCCCATAATCAAGATCATCCAACAAACCAAAGAATACATGTATAGAGAAACAAATTTAAAAATTCAGATTTTTTAAAAAAATAAAGAAATAAACTCCAAAATTAATTAATTAAGATTTCGTCCAATTAGGTAAGGCAACGCATTTGGTTCTCTCAAAAGTAGAAGACGATATCTTATCTGACTTCAATGGAACCTTAAGTGAGCATCCAACAAGAAACTTAATCTTTCCCGTTGTGATCCAACCAGATTTGAACCTAATGTGCATGGAAAACATCGTGAAAATATCAAAAACCCCATTTTTCTTCTCATTCTCATAATCCGATTTCTCACTACTTCCCAATTCAACCGTGCTTTGTCCCTTGATCACCGGGTGCAAAGTAGTTGTGTTCCTAGGCTCCTGATAGAACAATTCAAGACTTGTCGTGGCGAATTTCTTGTGATGGTAAGTAGTCATGGCCTCGATAAAGTCAAAGTGAACACCAAGCTTTTCGTTGGAGTTTCTAATGTCAAAGCTGAGGGTGAGGTCATAATCAAGGGTGTGGGTTGAAGGGGAGAAATCGAATTTCGCCAATGAGGCATCTGCCACTTGGAAATGGATCTTGTTGGGCCTCCAAATGAGCCAAATGGCTAGAACAATGATGCCGAAGATGACTATGATGGTGCATAGTATTTGAAAAATGCATGAGCAAATGCAACTAAAGATACAGTTGCAACAGCAAAATTTCCCCATGACGGGGTTATATATATTTTTAATACAGAAGAATCAAATTGGAGGGAGGATGATTCTTCTGTATGTGTGTTGCTGCCAAGTCTTAAAGGTGGGGTTAATGTGTATATGTATAGATATATTTTTAGTTTTAGAAGTAAGGAAAAGAAAAGGCGGGGAGGAAATAATGGAAATGCCAATCATTTTTAGTGTGGTTAGGGTTTGACACACGGTTGCCTTTGTGGAGAAATTCTATTTAATTTAGTCAATTTTCTTTAAATTAGTTTTTTGTGGAGGATATTTTATTGAGTTTAAGTTAAATATATTTTTCGTGTAATTAAATAATTTTTTAAAATTATGAGGATAGTTACACTTAAGCCTCTTTAAAATATGAGATTTGTGATTATTTTTTTTTAAAAAAAGACAAGTTATCAATTACAACATGTAAAGGTAACATGATAGTATAAAAATTATTTACATTTTTTAAATAAATGATCTTCAAATCAACTTATACGCACCTCGACTAAGTTTACGAGATACCTTTAACCTCTCATTAACACAAGTACCGAGCAACTCTGCCTACCAACGTTTGAACAGATGAAAAAAATCACCTAATTATTTACATTAATAACAGTGTATATAACTAAAACTCAATTTAGTTATGGATGAGGCATAATTATAGTTAGTTAAAAAACATATCGTTATTCTCCTCCTCTTCTTCTTCTTTATCTAAAGAATCTTCGTGAAGTTCTTGATTCTCTTTTCCTCCCGGCAAATTAATCTACATACTTAGTTATTTCCTATCTTTTATTCACAAACATTTTATAAGATTGATACTTTTATGGTATGTATAGGGCAAAATTCGTATGAGACAGTTGTACGAATTATAGTATAACACGTGGAGTACGGTGCTGAGTCAAAACCACGTCAGCCTGAGGCACCACCGACTAGATACGCATGGTATCAAGAGCGTTACAAGCATGGTTGGCACTGGTGACTTGGAGGGATGGAAGTAAACGTTTGGTTCGCAACGGGCGGCCGTTACAAAATCGGGCGTACGCCTTCTAACAGAGCATTGATGACATTTATTGAGACACTAATTGTCCAATTATTATATCATTCATTCTCCTATATTAATGGGAGCATATTTCGTGGGTTGTGTACCCTTGTAGCTCATGTATAAATATGACACATTGTCTCATTGTAAATTATCACATTCAAGTTATTACAATACACTTGCTCATATTCTCTCGATTTCTGTGCTTGTATACAAGTTATCGTAACTTTGCCCAGAAGCTGTCTCAAGGCTCAGGCTAATCATTACTTTGCTTTGTCTTATTATTACTTGTTTTCAGTATAATTTATCTAGAATTCTTATCTAACGTGTCCTTGAAATCCACGTACCCTTGACCACATATACAAATTCGGTTGTACCATTTTACAGGTAAATAGTTTGGCGCAACCGTGAGGCATGGACAATTGTGGTGTCACAAGTGACCCCTATAATAATCTAATTTTCTGTTCAAGTCTTGTTTTTTCGTTCGGAACAGACATATGACAGGAGTAGGAGAAAGCAGTCGCAACATCGGGGACAACACAAGCAACCTCCCACTCGGGCCAGATGGTTTGCCGTTAAGAGCCACGAGACCCGAAGACCCGATGTTTGTAGATAGAGTCACTTTTAGAGGAAAACACATGCAACATAAGGATGTTCCCACCGGCAAAATGCCCGAAGAAGCCATACAAAACCTGAGGACACAAAACGCTGCTATGAGGGAGCAGTTTGAGCTTTTGATGCGGTTTCAAGCGGAGTATATATCCAAGAATATCGGTAGTACTCCAACAGATGACCTAGTGCCTCCACAAAATGCTAATGGAGAAACCGCAAATGATCAGGGTAGATCAAGAAATGACGGTTTAGAAAGTGAAACCACCATTGAGAATGCGTTTTAGGAACAAGTTTTGAAATTCATGAAAGATATGACTGACAAAGTCGATACCAACGTAGAGAAGGCGGAGAAAACCTCCTAGGAGTTCCAGCGAAAGTTCATTCAGATACCAAGGGCTCCTCCTATGATCGATGGTTCGGACGCAAAGAGATACATTCAATTGGCGTATAAGCCAGAGGTTAGGCCTGAACTAATCCCCAAAATATTCAAAATGCCTTTTGTGGCCAAATATGATGGAACTACTGATCCCCAAGAGCATATCATGGCCTATACTACGGCTGTGAAAAGAAATGATCTAAGGGAATATGAAATAGAATCGATTATGATCAAGAAGTTTGCTGAAACACTTGCTAAGGGAGCTTTGATATGGTATTCACAACTCCTCGAGCACTCTATCGGATCGTTCGCCCAGCCTGTCGACATGTTCATAAAAGCTTTTGCGGGGGCCTAAAAGGTAAAGTCAGATAAAGGAACCGGAACCTACCGGAATTTCTCAAAGAATTATTACCAACATTATCCTATCCCCGGAAGTAGGGGGTGGATAGGGTTTTTGCTCATTTGAAAAATTAAATAATAAAAGAGGTTCTGGATGAAACAATTAAGGATTGGTGAATTCTCATAGAGGAAGTAACTCTAATAAGGGTATCGAGTACCTGAAATTACCCGAGTACAACTTCAGCATAGATGAAGAGCAGATGGTGGTCGTGCTGAGAATTCATTCGGCATCTCATCCGCCAAAACTATTGCAATCAGATCCTAGCAAAAGGGACCAGTCCATTTGGTGTGATTTCCATGGCACACACGGGGATAAAACTGTAGACTGCAGAAATCTACTCGAAGAGGTGGCAGGAATGCTAAGCAAAGGCATCTTCGAGAGTATTTGAGCGAAAGAGCTCGCAATAATTATGAGCGGCGACCACCCGTGGAAAATAAGTCGAACCTGACTGCACCATCCTATGTTATATATATGATTTATGATGGATCAATGATTGCCACTACATCTTTCACCGCAGCCAAGAAGAAAAAAATCTCAGTAACCCGTTAGAAGAGGAACCTGGAGATACCTGCATACTATCACATTCACTGAAGAAGATGTTGCCGGTGTTATCTTCCATCACAATGATGCATTGGTAGTCACGGTACATATCGGCTGCTTCTAGGTGAAGAAAATTCTAATTGAACCCGGCAGCTCGGCTAATATAATTCGACTAAAGGTGGTAGAAGAAATGAATATGGTAGACAAGATAGTTTTGGTTGCCCTAACCCTCTTAGGTTTCAATACGTTAAGTGAGACCACGAACGGGGCGGTAGATCTGCCAGTGGACACAATGGGAGTTATCAAGATGAAAAAATTATATGTCATCAATGGTGACATGAGGTACAATGTAATATTCGAAAGGCCGTAGATATATGATATGAATGTGGTTCCATCGACATTACATCTACTAGTGAAATTTCTAACACCAGAAGGGATTCAGCTAATTCGAGGTGAACAACCCATTGTCAGGGAGATGTTCGCGATAGAGGAACCAGAAGTGGTGGCATATTCTAAATAGTAATTACAAGAGGCGGAGCTGGTATCAGAAGATGTTCAACAGGTTCCGCCGGTAGAAACAAAATTGACTTGTCCGGAAGAGGAGTTTTCGAACCGGAACCAAATGCCTAGACACTTTGAGGTACTGGATGAGTCGGATGCCACCAAGTCCATTGTATAGGAACTTGAGCAGATTGTACTACACTCATAAAACCCCGATAGGAAGGTATACATGGGACTGAATTAACCCCCGGGCTCAGAAATTTAATTCTTAAATATCATATATCTAACACTGATTGTTTTGCATGGTCTCATGAAGATATGACTGGCGTTCCTCCAGAAGTCACAACTTATAAGTTGGGCCTGAATCTCAATTTCCCTTTGGTACGGTAGAAAAAACGATCGATCGCCAAACTCTATAACAAGTTTGTTAAAGAAGAGGTAGCTAGATTACTTAATATAGGGTCAATCCAGGAAGTAAAATAGCCAAATTGGTTGGAAAATGTAGTCGTAGTACCTAAAAATGAAACAAATTTAGAATGTGTATTGATTATAAGGATTTGAATAAAGCATATTCTAAAGACTCATATCGATGCTACGACCGGACATAAGTTAATGAGTTTCCTCGATGTGTATTCTGGGTATAACCAAATAAGGATGCACTCGGAAGACCAAGAGAAACATCTTTTTTAACTACTTTCGGTACTTAATGTTATAACGTTATGCCTTTTGGACTAAAAAATATCGGAGTCACGTATCAAAGGTTAGTAAATAAGATATTTGAAAAACAAATAGGAAAAATAATGGAAATGTATATAGATGATATGCTTGTTAAGAGTCTTCATGTAGAGGACCATTTAAGCCAATTGCAGAAAACCTTTGAGGTGCTGAGAAAGTATAATATGAAGCTGAGCCCCGAAAAGTGTGATTTTGGGATGGGCTCCGAAAAGTTTTTGGGTTTCTTGGTCTTCCATAGGGGGATCGAAATAAATCCTGGTAAGATAAAGACAATTGAAGATATACTAAACATACTTGAAGATGTGAAAGTAGTACATCGGCTGACCGGGAGAGTGGCGGCCTTGAGCAGGTTTATATCCCGGTTGTCAGAAATATGACACGGTTTCTTTTTCACTCCTAAAGAAGAAGAATGACTTTTTCTGGGCCTGAATGCCAACAGACCATATGGGACCTGAAAACTTACTTATCCAGTCCTCCGCTCATGTCAAAGTCAAAGGACTGAGAGAAATAACTAATATATTTGGCGATCTCAGATGTGGCAGTAATTGCAGTTCTGGTACGGGAGAAGAAATGTACGCAATTTCCTGTCTATTACATAAGTAGAGTAATGTCAAGGGCCGAGACCCGGTACCCGTTACTTGAAAAATTGGCTTTCACCTTAATAATGTCGTCGCGAAAACTTCGGCCATATTTTCAATGCCACCCAATTGCCGTAGTAACCACGTTCCCTCTTAAGAATGCGTTGCATAAATCTAAACTTTCTAGGCGCTTGTCTAAATGGGCGGTAGAATTAAGTGAATTTGATATTGAATATAGACCCCGGACTGCGATAAAGTCGCAAGTTCTTGCAGACTTTGTGGCTGATTTCAGTCTGAAAGTAACCCCTCAGGCGGAAAAGGAGGCTATCTTGGTCTCAGGGACTGCCCCATGGATCTGGACACTTTATACAGATGGTGCCTCCAACGTCAAGGGGACCAGTTTGGAAGTGGTGTTACGAACTCCCATCGGTAAAATCTTAAGACAAGAAATACACAGCACTCTGTTGACTAATAATGAAGCAGAGTATGAGGCTTTGGTTGCAGGTTTAGAACTGGCCTGAGGTTTAGGCTCACAAATCATTGAAGTCAACTGTGACTCACTGCTGGTAGTGAACCAAATCCACGGAGTGTTCGAAGCTAAAGAAGAGTACATGTCAAGATACCTTGAGAAGGTTCTGAAAATGTCGTCTCATTTCCAAGAATGGACAGTAGTGCACTTACCCCGGGAAGAAAACATAGAGGTAGATGCACTCGCAAACTTGGCTCTAGTATGGAGGCCGAAGGTTCTAAAATCGAGTTGGTTGTTCAGTTGTTGCATTCGACACTAGATCCCGGATACGATGAGGTAAACTCTACCAGCCTAACTTGGGACTGCAGAAATGAATTTTTGGACAATTTTGTGCACAAAAAGCACCTGGAAGACCTGAAAGCATTAAGATCTATAAGGACCAAAGCTGCCTGGTACAATCGTAGACGGAAAACTTTATCGTATGTTTTTTATCGTCCCCTAGCTCGATGTGTAGGCCCCGACAAAGTTGATTACGTGATGAAGAAAGTCCATGAAGACATTTGTGAAAACCATTCGAGAGCAGAATCCTTAATGAGGAAGCTCATGAGGGCCGGATACTATTGGTCCCAGATCGAAGAAGATACGAAAATATTCGTAAAGAAATATGATAAGTGTTAATGCCATACACAACTGTTACACCGATTGAGGGAAGAACTTCATCGGATAGTATCCCCGTGGTCGTTTATGAAGTAGGGGATGTGCATCGTTGGACCCTTGCCAGCAACACCAGGACATATATGTCAAATTATGTTTATGATTGACTATTTCTCTAAGTGGGTTGAAGTTGCAACTTATACAAAGATACAGGAGAAAAAGGTGAAGGACTTCATTTCGCAACACATTATCTGTCATTTTGGCATCCCGAAGGAAATAACTTGTGGCAATGACCAAAGTTTTATCGGAGCCAAAGTCACGGAGTTCTTAGACGGCTTGAACATCAAGTGGATCACCTCTACTCCTTATCATCCCAACGCAAATGGTCAGGCAGAGTCAACAAACAAGACTATAATTCAGAACTTGAAGAAGAAACTAAAAGCTGCAAAAGGAAACTAGTTGTCTATGCTGCCAGAAATATTATGAGCATATCGAACCACGACAAAAATAGGTACCGGAGAAATTCCTTTTTCCCTAGTATATGGTGCAGAGGCCTTGATTCCATAGAAGTGGGAACTCCCAGCTTGAGGTATATTCGGGCTAAGGAAGAATCAAATGCAGAATTAATGTTCGTACACCTAGATTTTCTCAAAGAACGTCGGGACCTAGCGTACGTCTGGATGGTAGCCCAAAATCAAAGGAATGGAACGTTACTATAACCGGCGTACAAATCTCCGACACTTCAAACTCAGGAACTTGGTGCTTCAGAAGGTAAATCTGAGTACCCGGGTGTGGAATACAGGAAAACTTAGAGGTGATAGAATTTTCACGGGTCCTTAAATATTTGTGTCTGGATTGTGCTTTTCCCTGAAACATGCACTTTTCATAAGTTCAACCAAATGGGTCAGTTTCTTGTTTAAAAAAAAGTTGCCAATGTCATATTAAATTTCGATGATCAAGCATAGGTAATAATTAAAACAAGCATTTCATCCTAGGATTAATTTACATCAAATATTAGTCAATAAAAGTGATCATGCTAAAACCACAGAACTCGAGAGGTGCCTCATACCTTCCTCCCGATCAACAGAATTTCTTACCCAATCTTTTATTTTCGCAGACCGATGAAAGTCAAATTCCATTTGTTTAGGGATTCAACAATGTGACTTGGAACACAAAAACTCAATTCCAAGTGACGACTCTGAATAAATAAACAATTCCTTTTTCAAAACCATCATTTTAAATGAAAAAAACTCTTTTAAAACCTCTTCTTAATATGAGAGTTGAAAAAGGGGTGTGACAACACTCGAAAAGTGCGGGACTATCTATATAGGACAAAATTCGTATGAGACAGTTGTACGAATTATAATATGACACGTGGAGTACGATGCTGAGTCAGGATCATGTCAGCCTGAGACACCACCGACTAGATATGCGTGGTATCGGAAGCATTACAAGCATGGTTGACACTAGTGACTCGGAGGGATGGAAGTAACTGTTTGGTTCGCAACGGACGACCGTTACAAAATCGGTCGTAGGCTTTCCAACAGAGCATTGATGGCATTTATTGAGACACTAATTGTCCAATTATTATAACATTCAATCTCATGTATTAATTGGAGCATATCTCGTGGATTATGTACCCCCTGTAGCTCATGTATAAATAGGATACATTGTTTCATTGTAAATCATGACATTCAAGTGATTACAATATACTTGCTCATATTCTCTCAATTTCTGTTTCTGCATACAAGTTATCGTAACTTTACCCAGAAGTTGTCTTAAGGCTCAGGTTAAGCATTACTTTATTTTATCTTATTATTACTCCATCCATCCCAAAAAGATTGGTCTACTTTTCCTTATTAGTTTGTCCCAAAAGATTGACACTTTTCTATATTTAGAAATAATTTAACTTTATGAGATGATTTACAACCACAAATATCTAAGGCTTGTTTTAAATCACATATTACAAAAGTCTTATTTTATTTCTTAAACTTCGTGTCAAGTCAAACTAGGTCAATCTTTTTAGAACGGAGGGAGTACTTGTTTTCAGTATAATTTATCTAGAATTCTTATCTAACGTGTCACTTAAGATCCAAGTGTCTTTAACCACGTATACAAATTTAATTATGCTATTTTACGGGTAAACATGGTATGTTAATTATATTCCATCTTTTCCAATTTGTTTGACGTTATTTTTGTATTGATTTATCCGAAAAATAATAATATATTTAGATACTTGAAAACAATTAATTTTAAGCTTTTCATTTACTGCAATCACATAAATGTTATGATACTTTAACACGACAAGTTTGTACTACTGCTATATACACCTGATTGTGCATATAAAATTCATCCTACCGTTAGTGTTTCCAGACAGGGGAAGTCCCGATGCGAGCCTCGGGACGGGGCATACCAAAAACGCATTGGGGCGCAAATAAAAAGTGAACCTTCTATAGGACGTATGCCCTAAAATTTGGGACATAAGTCCTGGGCGTAAAAGCGAAAGCTCCGAGCGTAAAAGTGTATGCACCGGACGTTAAATTTGATTTTTTTAAATTAAACATTTTTTGCTATAGGTTATAATTTCTACTATTAGTGTAATTATATTTATACTTCATTTTTCACGTTGTAGTGATTTTTTCTAAAATATATAAATAACACTGTCATAAATAATTTTTTAAAATGTTTATGTCTGAAATTGGTAGTATAGATATTTCATATCACTATGTTGCTGAAGCAACTTTTTTCATTTTTTGTCATTGCTATTACACTTTTCATCCTTCTCCTTTTTTGAAATATATAAATAAAAATCAGTGTAAATATTAGTTGAGGGTGGAAAGAACTAATAGATGTGGAGATTAACGATGAAGTGGATGAAGATTTTATTTTAAAGATTATCTAGGCTGTTACGGAGTATCATTTTTTGTGATGTTACCTTTCTCATATAATAATTACAATAATTTCTTTATCTTATCAGTGATTTATTTAAATTTATTTGCAGAAGTTTAATGAAAATTTTACTTTTACTTATTTTTTAGTATTAAAATTATAAAATTTAAAATACTTAAGATATACGCCCCGTAAATCTATGAGACTTACGCCCCGTGTCTCGAAGCTTACACTTCGCCCCATACTTCGTAAAACACCTCGCCTTACTTCCCCACCTCTTAAAACACTGCCTGCAGCCTTTCATCAGCGCGCAGTACTACTGTTGCAGCTCTATCCATTCTAGATTTGGACTTGATTGAAATAAAATAAACATTACAGGGTGAATCTAACAGCTGTACAACTTCTAATTTAAACATTTAAGGGCTTATTCTTAGCTTGTAATTTGGGTATTTTGTCAATTCTAGTTCATGAAACTAGAATTTAAGATCACTTGTTGCACTTATAAAACCCCTTCTCCCGGTCCATATTATAAGGTATTTTTAGTTTATGCATATTTTTTAAGAAAATTACTCATCCCTAGAAAGTAAAAGGCATTTTCACTAAATTATTCTTCTTAATTAAATAGTACTTATTTAATATAATTTCTTGATTATGTAAAAACTCACTTATCTAAATAAGGGTAAATTTGAAAGAAAAAATTAATATCTTCTTAATTATATAAAAGATTATTTGTTTTGAACTAAATGTAAAAGCTAAAAGTACTATATAATCTGGACTCAAGGAAGTATTTGTTGGAAATTTATCTTTGCGGGAGTTGCGACCGACCAACTTTAACGGCTTAAACACTAGTGTTACTCGTGTTGGAGAATCCGGTTCTTCACACATGCATAATCTACTAAGTAAGTAGATGACCGTAGGGCCAAGAATCGTCAAATTTCGTTGAGAAATGAAAGAGATATTGGTCCATGAAGTGAGGTATTGAGAATGCACTTACACAGCCTCTCTCATCGGTGGAGGAAGAAAGAATTGTTTTGTTTATAAGTCTCAAAGTTGGTTTGGGGTTTGGGATCCCAAGGGGTATCCCATGTCTTTAAAGGAGGGAGGACCTAGATGTGCTTCGGTTCGAGGAAAGCCCACACGCGCGCCGCCGCCGCCCGTCCGGTTCCGGGCTGTGGGCTGTTATGATATTATCTTTTTGGACCAGAGAACATTGTCATATGTACAGTTTGATCCCTGAAGTTTCAAGAAAATCAGAATTGGGCAGAAAGCAGAAACGTCCACCAGCACTCAATTCAGCCATTTAATTTGGCTGAATTACTCTTACTAAATGGCCAATCCGTTGCACATCTTCACCATTTATTTTGGAGGAATTACTACCTCCATAATGGCCATTACTTGGCCAGTAATGGCACTTATGGAGGCAATTCATCAGCCTCTCCCTCAACTATATAAAGCCCCATTGTCACCATTGTTGAGCTACACAACACTTAACGAAAAACAGAAACATATTCATCTTCCTACAATCTTCCAAGCATCATTTCATTACTCAAAATTATTCATGGTAACACTTGAGTTTCCTTTGCTCATTTGTTCGCTTGCTGTTTTATCTTGGGAGACAAATTGTCCAGGACGTAGAAAGGATACATACGGGGCAATATTGTCTTAAAGACATATTGCAAACACTCGACTCGGCATACCACAAACAGTTCTAGTTTGTTCTTTGTAATTTCAGTTTGTTGTTGAATTGTAATTTCAGTTCTTGTATTACTTAGCAGTTATATATAATTTCTGTTTCCTGCACCTTTGTAACCAATAGTATTATCTTACTAAGATGATGTTTTTCTAATCATGTATGTATGGTTTATGTTTATCTTCCTCTTCCATCCTCTTTATGTCTTATGCTATTATGCAAAACCCATCTTCTATTTCAACAAGCGGGATCAAATTGTTAGTTCGATCGTGAAAGGTGAAAATGTAAATAATTTAACAATCTTCATTGAAGGCGGTTAGTTAAATTTATTTATTTTAAAAAGCGCAAATTTTTTGAATTTGTAAAGAAAAGAACCCTCCATAAAGAAGGTGAGGACTTCACAGGATAGGAAGGAAGACTAGAGATGTTATTGTGAAAATTTGTTTTTGCATTAGCAAATCTTAGAAGAAAATGGAGAATGAATTATCAACAATTAGATGATTAAAGGTGTGCATAAAGAGTGATGATGTTACTCTTTTAAAAGAGAAGGATGAAATAATTGATTAGGTTATGATCTAATATGATAATGATAGTTGCTGAATTTTCTAATCAAGTTAAAACAAGAGAAGAATGATTCAAGTTTGGAAAAAAAAGGAAGAATTGAAAAAGAGAATAAATGGTTATTTATTTTCTCAATTTCTTGATCAAGGAAATATTAGGTGTCTTTGTGATAAATGCAAATAAATAAAGTTGTTGATGCCAACACTTCATCTCTAGTAAAAAGGTTCAAAAGTAGAAATTGGTGGTGGATAAATTTCGAACCTAATACTCAAATTTTAGTAGTGGTGAGATACTCAAATACTCAACTTTATGTCATGGTTATGCACGGTAAAGATGAATTTAGAGGATTGGTTATGGGTTCATATAACTTGATTCTAACTTTTACTCAGATCTTGTACATATATGTGTTTTATATATTTTTAAACTTAATTTATAATTTCTAAATTTTGAATTTGTCTATGTGACTGATTCTTTTCAACGGAATTGATATTACATTAAATCAAATACTAATCTATTATACAACTAAGTAGAAAGCCTCATGTGTCAACTATTTTTCACAAATAGTAATCATATCCCAAGAAGGAGCTATTCCTCTATTAAGCATTTGAGTCATTATTGGTGAGTCCGATAATATTTGTATGTTTCTTCATCTTTACTCCACCGCAATTTAGATTACTTTTCGAATTACTAACGCTTCAGATATCACAACTTGTCCAACAAAATGAATTGAATTACCATAGGCATGAAGCACATGACAATTAGCCTATTAAGCTATCGCCGCAATACTCGCTTTTCGAGTATTTGAAACTATACATGAATCAATCAACATAAAGCAACACATTTTCTAGAAGAAAGATTACTGAAGTTTGGTTAGTTACAACATGTCGCTCTAATCACATATGGCTTGCATTCTTTATTTCATATGTAGATTCTTTAAAGTCAGATATAGCTTTTGATAAAGTTTCAGCGTCACTTCACAACAAAGGCTTAAAGTTATCTGTTGCGATTAGATTAATTAGTATTAAGTATGATTTGGGTTGGGTTGGGTTGGGTTGGACAATTAATTTTTGGTTTTGTATCTTAGCTTATTTTTTGAAAGTTTTCACTAAATCTAACAGATAATTTATTAAATATTTGTGAGAGATCAAAAATATCATCTTTTAACAAATTTAAAAGACAAAAATTGTAACATCTCAAGCAAAGGAAAGATTAACCATCGATTAAGCATACTTTCGAAACTATTTTTAACCTACCATCAAATATAACCAGAAATTATATTAGTAGAGTAATAAATAGAATTGGGGTACAACCACTCCGACGTCGTGGGTTCGAATCCGTATGGTGACAGTCTTTGCTGAAATATTGCAAGGGCTATTGCTGGGTTCGTGTCCCGTTGATCCTCTCCTTTGCACGGCTGTCACTCACACATATCCCTCGATTTACATCTCACTTGGCCAAGGGCCTCTGGTACAAGTGGGGAATTTCGCCTTCGGGACTTTCCCCTTCACAAAGTAATAAATAGAAATTGAAACTCGAGAAAAAAAAAAGTTTACAAAACCCAATCCTAACCTCCCCAAATTGGGCCGCACACCCATATATATTCATACCCCACTGGACTTGCATAACAATATCGTTCGCATTATACTCTAAACAAAACCTTCCAAATATCACTTTGCTTTTTCCGGGTCAAAAACCATGCCGGAACACCACTTAAACGGAGCATATTACGGCCCATCAATCCCTCCGCCGTCCAAAACCTACCACCACCCTGGCCACGGCGGGTCCGGTGGCTGCTGCTGCAACCCATTTACCTGCTGTTGTAGCTGTATCTTCAACTGTATCTGCACTTGCATCTTCCAAATCCTGTGTACTCTACTCGTCATTATTGCCGTCGTCGGATTCATTCTCTGGTTCGTTCTCCGGCCAAACAAAGTCAATTTCCACGTCGCCGACGCTTCAATCAACCACTTCGATTTCTCCGATCGAAACAACACGTTAAATTACGATATTGCCCTCAATATCTCAATTCGAAACCCTAACAAACGAATTGGGATTTACTACGATTTAATTGAAGCTAGGGCTTATTACCACGGGGGTAATTTTGGAAATACGACACTTGACCCGTTTTATCAGGGTCATAAGAATACTACTGATTTGGATCTGGTGTTTAAGGGTTCGAATTCGATTCAATTAGGGGATAAAGCGAGATCTGATTATAATGGAGAAAAGGATAATGGTGTTTATGAGATTGGATTGAAGCTTTATATGAGGATTAGGTTTAAATTTGGGTGGATTAAGACTAAGAAGATTAAGCCGATGATTAAGTGTGATTTGAAGGTTCCGTTTAAGGCTAATGGCACTTTTGAGAGAACTCAATGTCATCTTGATTGGTGATTTTTAGTTCTTAATCTCTCGATATTTGGATATTAGGAGATATAATTCTTGATATTGAGCTATTTTCTATGTTTTTAGTAATTTTTGTGTGTTGGATTAATGAGATGTTATTCATCCATAGACAATGGTATTATCTTGCTTTTTTGCATATTGTTTGTGAATAATTAACGAGTATTGTTATTTCATTTATATTATTTTTTGGATTATTGAGATATTATATTCATCCATAGACAATGGTATCATTGGTATGATCTTACCTTAGATATTGTTTTGTGAATAAATAATGAGTTTTTTGTTACTGTTATATGGTTTTATTTTTAGTCGGGTCTATCGAAAACAACCTCTCAATATAAGAGTAAGGTTTGCGTACGATCTATCCTCCTCAGATTTCACTTATGGAATTCTATTGGGTATTCTATTGGGTATGTTCTTGTTGTTTCTATTGTTTTTTATTTGTATATATTCTTTGAATGTCGATAGGAGTATATTATTGAAAATGAGCTATTTTCTCTGTTTTTTAGTTTTTTTTTGTTGGATTATTGAGATATTATTCATGTCCATATTCAATGGTTGTGATTTTGCTATTTTGGATATTGTTTGTGTATAAATAATGATTTCTTTTATTTTTCTCTAACTTTCTTTTTGTCTTGTGTTTCCTTATTTTTAGCTTGCTTTTGTTAATTCAATTTGGAGATCTAGGTGGATTAAGAAGATAATTAAATGGGTTAATAGTATTTTTATTTGTAATTAATAGATTCAATTTTTAACCATGTTGATGATTAAGCATATTTACCCGTAAATTAATCTAAATGTGCATTTTTTTTATGGCTTTTCTTGTGAATATTTAAAAACTTACTACAATCATCAAGTGTTTCTACCACTTAATCATTCATGTATTACATTATACTTGAACACTTATTTCACATTTAGTTCAATTTGGAGGTCTAGGTGGATTAAGAAGATACTCCCTCAATTCCTAAATAAATGGTGTTTTAGGCTTTTTCATTTTGTTTCAAAATAAGTGTTGTTTTATGTATTACATAATTTTTTAGCAGTGAGCAATTTTTTAAAATGTATGCAAAACCTAAAAACACCACATAATATGGAACGGATGGAGTAATTAAATTGGGATTAATTGTTTATCCAAATAAAAAGTTGACATGTTCCTTTCAAATTAAGTCTTTCACATAAATAAAGGTTTAGTTGCACATTAATGAATTATCTTCCCGTTACAGAAATGTTAAAAGTGAAACCTTGGAACTGACATTTGGTGTTTAAATTTTGAATTTGAATTTTGGTTTTGACTGTTTTTATTTTTGAAAAAAAATAGTAAAAGCTGAATATAATACTGTTATGGTTTCCACGTGTGCAATCTACTTCGATTTCTTAAAATTTCAGTCTTTCCCTTTTTAAATTGGGTTAACAAAAGTTCTCACTTTTTTTTTAAAAGGGAACTTTAATAAATACTTTTGCAGTACAGAAAAAAAGTATGAATCATTCCCGCAAAATTTTAATCTAAACAACGAAACAAGAAACAAATTGAACATTAAAGTAACCAACTTATCAAAATATTAACTAATCAAAAAATAATAGAGGGAAAGATTAATCCATAATCTCGACAAAAATAGCAGGAATTTTTTTTTGTGAATGCTAGAGTGGAATCATCATTATAATAATTCATGATTTTTGTTGAAATCATATTTGCCAGAGATTTGGATAACTCAACAAACAAATTGATGGTATCGATTTTATGAAGTATTCTTTTTTCATTTCTTGACGTAATCATAGTTAATTTCATGGCTGTCATTCAATTTCCACTTTATCCCTTTAAAAGTATTAAATTACTTTTTGTAAAACAAAAAAGTTACTCAATCATACCGTAGTATCAATAAGGTAACTAAACTATTTTTTGTAACAAAAAAATCACTCAATTTTGTCTAGTATCATCAGAAGTAACTAGGAAGAAGAATAAAAAGAGATAATATTTATGATACTTAGACGAAGTTGAGTGTCTTTTTTAGTTACAAAATTATCTAGTGATTCTTTTATGATACTTACACAAAGAAGAATGACTTTCTACTTGGGAATCTTCATCAGATCGATCAAGATGAAATCGATTGGCCTATCAGGGAGCGCTAGCTATGTGCTGACATTAGAAGATCGACAAGAACAATCCTCTACCTCAGGATGTTCTTTTTTCTAGGAATCTATCAATCAGAGATCAAAAGTCACCTTCAGTATTCAGATGTCGGAAATTATTGGAGATAAGAAACCTTCATCTTCTACAAAGCTTACAGATCGGAGAAGACGAAGGACAATCGGGTCAAATGATTGATCCTTCGTTACAAACAAGGTATGAAAAGGCTTTGTCTACTGGCTACGTGAAAGCATCAAAGCCATTAATCGTGAATGAAAACATCAAAACACAACCGTTGGATATGAGCCAGCTGGTCGAGAAAAGAAGCACATAGAAAGCTTCTCTTGCGTGCTAAGTTTATTATTATTTGTTACATAGTAGACAAATAAGGAGTAGACAAGTGTAAATATATTTTTCTTTTATTACTTACATTTAGCACAATATACAGTTATAAATACAACATAGTGAAGATGAATACGCAAGAAGAAAACTTCCTCAAATCTTTCTTTTCTTTCATTGTATCAGAGCAATAGCTCGATCCAATTTCTGCTCATCATATCATCACAGTTCTTAAGATCTTCATTTTCAGAACAAAATGAATGAAGATAATGCAAGGACTACCATCACTACTAATGAAATTGCAACAAAATTTGATCATACACATCTTTATCATCTTAACCTTTCTGATTCTCTCGGAATGAACCTAATCAGTTCCATTTTTTATGGAAGAGGTTCTCCGGGGTGGAGAAGGTCAATTTTAATTATTTTGTCAGCCAAGAAGAAGCTTGGCTTCATCAATGCAGCTTGCAAGTCTCTAGATCTGGCTCACTCAGATTATGAACAATGGACTTGTTGCAATGACATGGTCACATCATGGCTATTGAATTCTTTGACAAAGGACATTGGGGAGAGTGTGATTTACTCCAAGACAGCAAAAGAGCTATGGGATAGCTTAAAACATAATTTTGGCAAGACAAATGGTACCAAATTATATCACATGCAGAAGGAACTTTCAGTGTTAGTACAGGCAAACAGTGATGTAGATGGATACTTCACTAAATTAAAAAGAATGTGGTATGAACTGGACTCACTGAACCCAATTATTTGTTGCACTTTTGTGTGTACTTGTGATGGTAAAATCAAACTAATTAAATCATTGGAAGATTAGAGACTCATTCAGTTCCTCATGGGACTGAATGATGTATATGCACATGCAAGGGAAAAGATATTGATGATGAACCATTTACCTAGTTTGAATATTGCTTATTCACTTTTGTTACAAGATGAAAATCACAGAGAAATGTATGTTAATTCTAATTACACTACTAATTCAGCATATTTCATGATAACACCATAAGAAAAAGGTTATCGGAGATCTGGAAATCAAGGCATGAGGGGAGCAGGACAACCACAACAAAGATTTGCAATAAATACACAAAGAACTTTCAAATGTAATCAAAGGAACAAACCAAGGAAGGCAAAATACGATGCAAATGTGAGTTGCACATATTGTGAAAAAATATGTCATGTTCATGATGACTGCTACAGACTACATGAGATTTCAGAAGATTTTGAACTCACAAAATCTAAGATGAATCAAGAAAAGGCGAATGGAGTAATTGCTGAATAAGAGATTCAGGTTACACCCAACATAGAAGAAGATGCAGGAAACAGATTCACTCAAGCAATGAGTAATGATCAATATGTTGAGCTTGTTCAAAAGATTATGAAAGATGTGAAGCTAGGACAAGGAGCAATCAACTCAAATGGTGTATTCAATATAGGAGCCATTGTTGGTACAATTCTAAAGTACTCATGAACTTGTATTTCAGTATTTAACACATGCACCTGGAACATTGATTCAGGTGCATCAGAACACATGTTTTGATTTCAAATCCTTTATTTATTTGTCACATCTTCATGTTCCTATAAGCATCACCTTACCTAATTCCTTTAGGATTATTGTCACTCATGCAGGAAGTGTCTCCATTCTGTCTAATATTACTCTTTAAACTGTCCTTCATGTTCCAAATTTCAAGTATAATTTATTGTCCGTTCATAAGTTGTACATTCAACATAAATGTGATGTGTTTTTCACTGCTAGTGGTTGTATCTTATAAGACCATTTAATGAGGAATACTCAAACTTTTGGTGAAGTGGGGGAAGATCTCTACCTATTTCAGCCTACTAGTTTTAGGTCTAAGAATGTTTCAAATGAAAATGCAATTCCATTAGAAGAAGGAAGTAATTCCAATGTTATGTCAAAGTCTGTTTCATTTCTAGTTTCAGCTAATGTTGTTCCTAGCATAGAATTATGGCATGTAAGGTTGGGACATGTTCCTTATTCAGTAATAAAAAAAATTGATTCATTCATATTCCTTCCAATTCTTAAGTTTGTGATATGTGTCGCACCCGTTTTTGACAGCCCCGTCTGCGAGGAAGGGGAATCCGACACAATCGCGACTTATGGGCGCTTCCTGAATTGATTGAGGGTTAATGAGTCTCCACCTAATTATTCTACGGTGAATTAGGTCACCTAAATGTTAATACAAATGTTGCAAAATGAACTCCGATTAATGGTCTGCTAAACTATGAGATTCTAGGTAAGGGTTCTCTATTATCCTAAAGGGAAGGGATTAGGCATCCTTTAAGATCCGCTAACCTGCGGTTGTCCGGTCAAACTTAGGTTAATTATTATGCTAAGAAAAAATACATGTATAAAAGTATAAAGTTAAAAGATGTTGCAAGTAGTTAATTAAAAGATGCATTTTGACAACATAAAAGGTCTCTTGCAAAGGTGATTATGATTTCGAGGAATAAATTCCCAATGTAAAATTCGAGAAGAGTATGCAGGATATTGTTCATGTAAAATTGTTTTTTTTTTAATAAAAGCATGCATTTGCTTGGCATTGTTTATAAAATACATGCAAAATTAATTTTTTTTAGATAAAAGTATGCAATTTTAATGGAAAGTTGATAAAATACATATAAAGTTGATTTTTTGGATAAAAGTATGCATTTGTATGACATTATTTATAAAATACATGTTTTGGCAATTGTTAGTAAGGAGAAAAGCAGATTGTTTATAATGCAAAGAAGTTATTTTTATGGAAATCATTTTTTTTGAATTGCAAATTGGATGAAAAACAAAACCTTGTTTGTATGATTAATAATGCGAGTAAAGGGTTACCAAATTGTTTTGAAAGTTCTGAATATGCATGACGAGCCTAAAATAAATAAGCTAGTGGCGGATTTCCACTCTTAAACTACCCGAGCCTAAAATAAATACACTAGCGACGGGTTTTCAATTTTAGACTACCCTTTCTAGTTTATCAGTTCTAGGCCTAATTCTTCTAAATATTCAAACAATCACACAAGCAGAGTAATTAAATTACAATACAAAATGAAAGGAAGGCGAAATTTAAAAGAAGTTAAACGGTAATGGCTAAGGTGATGATAGTGTCATCTCTTGGGCCTCGGGCATAAGTCCGGCAATCTTGTTCTCTTTCGTCTCTGTAGAGCCCCACTTGCTATTTCATATTGTTTAGATGTTCCTCTCAAGGTATAAAAGAAAAAACAGTTAGAAATAAATAAATGTGAGTAAAACCTTCGAATCCATATAAAACAATGGAAGTTTTGATTACGGAAGACTCAGACTTATATTTTAAGTAAAAGAAATTCCATTCATGTCGTGGTTGCAAACTAGAGACTCGGCGGTCAATCTAATTGCCTTGCCAACGCATGTTGGTTTCTCGCATGTGATTTTATTAAAGGTCTCATCATCGCCCTATTCCGAAGGAAGCAAACCGAGGGACAAGGGACATAGCTTCAATCATTTTCATCGGCCCCATCGTAGTATCGTGTTCAAATCAGTGGTATTTAACCAAGTGTAGCTATCTGTTTCTCAGAGAATATGTCAGCATCTATTCTCATCAAGTGTAGCATCTGTTGATATCGAAATATAGCCTTAAAACTTGGAAAAATCGCTGCAGTCATTTCAGTTTCAAATTGGCTTAAGAGCAGCAACAGTCATTTGGCTTCAAAAACTAGCAAGTAGACAAGTGTAAATAGATTTTTCTTTTATTAATTACATTTAGCACAATATACATGCATATATACAATATAGTGAAGATGAATACACAAGCAGAAAATTTCCCAAAATCTTTCTTTTCTTTCGGGGAAGCGGCCATAGAATAATGTTTAATAAGTGAAATGCATTAGCTATTGCTCTCTAGTTGGGCAACCAGGGTCCGAGAAGGACAATAATTTTTACTTTACAATTATTTGTTTACTTTAATATAATAAAATAGAAATTAAATGACAATTTGTGTAATTATCCACCCAAATAAACGCACAACACATGAGCCATAGAAAGAATATTGGTGTCATGTTCTATAAAATACAAAGAACACTACATGTGTACGTGAAAGACAAAACTCACATTATTAGGTCATCCACCCATTTTTAGTTTCGATAATATCTTCTTCTTACACGTAAAAACATATTTCTATTTTGTCTTTGTGCAGCCACTCTATTATGCACCGACGAACATCTTTTATTTATTAATTGTAAAAAAAGTATCTCTAGCAAAGCAAATATCTCATAATTAAAGTTAATTATTCCATTAAAATCGAATTTTTAAAAATTGCGAATTAAGAAAAAAGAGAAAGAAAATTGTTTCCATTCTTTTATTTGAGAGTGTCGTATTTATGAGCTGTTAGTCATTTCGTATGATTCACTTGTATTGCATACATATGTTTAATTCAATTTCTTCCCAATTTATTCTCTTTGTTTTTTATTTTATTTGTCTAATACTACTTTGGAATAATACTGTAAAATTTGATAACTGCAATTCGGTACAATTGTTAATACACAATTACACATGGTGCGCCACATATATAATTAAGTAGAGAAAGATTGTGAAAAGCCTTTTGTTGTCTACAACAAACGTTGAGCAAAGTTTTTCTTTTTTGGTTACTTTGTTGTTTGGTATCTGCTTTTAGGTTTTCGATTAATTTGAAATTTACTGCAAAGGGCCTATCAGAAGGGAAAAATACATCTTATCGGGAGTTTTTCATTCACAGAGTTCGAACTTAAGATATTTAATTAAATATTGAGATATTATATTCATCCCCACCCTATAAACTTGGCGTGCTGAACAAAGTTATCATTGAAACCATTCCTGTTCAAAAGGATTCGACATAATTAATTAATTAATTGGAAAGAATATTGTTTTACAATTCAACATTACCAAACTTTTCATTATATATATGTTATTAAATAAAAGTATGACGAGTCTAGAGCATCTCCTATAAAAACAACGAGAAAGACCTGTTTTTGTAGTACTATAATGATAGTAGTATTTTCAATTATTAGGAATACTGTTCGGCCTCATTAACTTTTTTATCAAACTGAAAAAGGTGTCTCATAAAACTTCTTTTAGAATAAAAATAACAGACAAGCTTTATCATTTTCAGAAGAATAAAAAGTAGAAACCCTCTAATTTTAGAAATGATAGTTAATTTGAAAGTATATCCACATTTACAAACCTTATCTCTTTGTTAATATAAATATTTTTCTTTTGTTTGTTTCAGCCCTTTATCAATATGGATGATAGTTTCCCACTAGAACACTCAACTTAACAAACACTGGCATAATAATGATGTACTTTCGCAACAAACAAGAAAAACACCAAAAATGTTGAGGTAATAAGTATATTTTTATTTTAAATTTATGTTCTAATAATTTATGAATTTTTAACTTAATATATAAACTTTTTACATTGTCAAGTTAACTTATATTAAATAAGAAGTAATTTTTCATAGCAGACATAATATATTGGATATATTATCGTAATAACATGCTAAAAAGTTGTGACACTTATAGCTCACAACATTTCTTTTCCATCATAATATTATCGTGGAATAAATAAGAGTTCTACACTTTTTTTTAAAGGATTTCGAACTTGACCTCCGTAGGGTGTAAAAATTCTTGATATAGAGCGCGCACTTTCTCATTGAATTTTATGCTGAATGAATTAGAATCAATCGAAACCCTAATATGAGTACCGACGTCCTAGTGGATAACAACAAAACCATCCCTTCCCTTTGCCCCTAAATTTTTTATTTTCATTGAATTTTTAGAGAAAACAAAAGAGACGGAGAAGGAAATTAACAGTACAATATTGTTTGGCACACAGTATCTTAATTCAGCCAAGAAAAAAACTTATAATCACATGGCCATATGGCTATTCCTATAGACTTTAACGAATATACAGCTCATATGTTCCCATTGACCAAACCCTTAAACTTTGGCAATTTTATAGCCATTTCTTATGCTCTAAAATATTGGTACTATTCAACATCCAATTAATTAACAACAATAATTGCTTCACTTTTCTCTAGTGAGAAGAAAACAATTATATGATATAATATATTGTAAATTACACATATAAAAATTCTTAACAATATGAAATACAACTTGTTACAGGATTGTGAATTCTCCCTTCTACTTTACGGAAACAATATTATTTCCCTGTATAATATATCCGTCTTATCCTCAATTTTTTCTTCCGAATTTTTATTTTTAGAAAATGTACAATTAAAAAAAAAAGTAAAAATAGGTTTAAAGAAGAAGATAATTAAAAACTTAAAAGCGGCAGAAAACTAAAAACAAACTTGACGGCTGGTATACTTCAAACACTGACGTCGCAGCTCCGTGATAACTGATATTTAACGGCGTTATTCCCCACAATGATCCCGCCGTTACCGGGCCGGTCACCTAACGGCACGTACGCCGAGCACGTAACATGTAAATTGTAATGGCCAGTTATCACGGTGCCCACTTTCCACTTTACACGTCCGTCTACCTTAAAATCAAGCCAAACGCCGCCGTTTTGTTGATCCTCCGATAGGCCCGGACCGTTATACGGGGCGATTGGGACGTTATTTCCGTAAACAAACGGAGACCATATGTTAACGTCCTTATGGCCTTGATACACCGGGGGTATTTGCGTATAGTACGTGATTTGTTGATTATGATACGTGGCATATATGTCCATGTTATCGTAATAAATTCCAATATTGCTATTAGGGTTACGCGCATATATTGTGGCTTGGATGGAGGTGGAGAAGATGTTCGGTGCGGATACGTTGAAGGTGAAGATGGTGGTGTCTTGGAGGATGAAACGGGGTTTTTTGGGCTGAAGAACGGCCCATACTATGAGGATAGTGAGAAGAGCTAAGAAGAGGAAGATCATGAGTCCGGCGCAACAGCGCCGGATAATCTTCTTCTTCTTGCTCTTGTGATGGCTACACTTTTTTTCGGACATGTCGGTGGTGGTGGAGGAGGGGTTTTAGTGTTGTGTCGGAGAAACAGACAGGGAGTGAAGATGAGGATTGATTATTTTTATAGAGAGCTAAGGGTCCTTTTTTTCTCTTTGGTGCGTAAGAGTGATAATGAAAGACGAAATATGTCACTGATAATAAAATACTAGTCGTTTCTTTTATGGCACTTGTGTCTTAATTAGAAAGTCTGCAGTAGCATGGCAAAAGGCTAGTATGTCTAATTCCCCTACTTTATTTATTACCAAGCATGGACCCCACATATACAACATACACACAATAGCATAGTAATCACTTATTTTTAAATTATTTATCGTAGTTACTAAAAAATAGTTGTCTTAAATTATTTTTTATTTTAAAAATTTTAAGCATAATTAATTCTTTTTTCTTCATTGTCATTAATAAAGATGAAACATAAATAGAGTAATCATTTAATGAAAAGAGATTATAACTTAGACATAAATAATGGTAAAATATATCAAATACTCCTCCTAATTAATAATTTTTAAGAAGCGTATAAACTAAAAAAGCGATAAATAATTTGGAACAGAGGGAGTATATAAGTTATTTACATAGACGACCTGAAAGTATAAAATAATTCACATTAGGATGTATATAAGTTAAATTCTAGGTATATGAAATGTTTTGCTTGTGTATTTTTTATGGGGTTGAGTACGAATTTAGTTGCAAGTTTCAAATGAAGCTTCACGCAATTTCGAGAAACAAAAGGGAGAAAAGAACTTGACAAATAAATTATATTCCCAAAGAATGACTAATTTTATGTTTTCAGGGATGATCATTGATCTCTAATCATATATCGCACTTGCATAAAGTTGTGAGAATTATTCGGAAAAAGTTTTGTGAATTCTTGATGATTGTTTAACTCTTTATTAAATTGCTATTAACGTGTCGGCTCGGTGTTTGAAATTTGCATGTGGCAAAAAGAAATCTTGGTTTGGTAAAACAAATCATCTAGTTTGTGATTGCCTACACCATAACATGCATTAGATAGAGCTTCTTTGTGAAGGGGAAAGTCCCGAAGGCGAAACCCCACCTGTACCAGAGGTTCCTTGGCCAGGTGGAATGTAAATCGAGGGATATGCATGAGTGCAGTCCTGCAAGGGAGAGGACCAACGGGACACGAACCCAGCAACAACCCTTGCAATATTTCAACAAAGACTGTCACCACACGGATTCGAACCCGCGATGTCGGAATGGTTGTACCCCAATCACCTTGCCACTTACCAACTCGCAGCTTCTTATATCCGTTATTTTAGCTGTAATTTATATTCACCATTTCTATTTACTTTTCATGTTAGTTAAAATAGGCGGAATACATCATTAACCTCTTAAATTTGTTTCAATTGAAATTTAAATATGTGATAAAGTATTTTTATTATATATTTTCAGTTCAAATTTTAGAAAAAAAATTGTGTGTTTTCAAACGTTCTTTATGTAGATAAGTTAACCACTTATAATATATCAATTTTTTAATTATACAAATTAACCTCAGTAAGCAGTAAAATCACGGGCATATTTCAATTGAGATGTATAGTTAAAAGAGATAATATATTTTATGTGATTAATTTATCTATATAATAAGCGCTTGAGAATACACACACAAAATCAAAATTGAGTCGAAAGAATCTAATAAAACATTTTATCATATATTTAAATACTCAATTAAAATATATCAAAATTTAAGTATTTAAATAAAATTTACTTACAAATTTTGAGGCGATATCAAAAACCGATTTATCAATTTAGAAAACCAATAAAGAATCAATGAAGTAAAGAAAAAAAAATTAAGAAGATTTGGTTCGAGAAGCGAAGGTTCAATCGTTTTTTGGGATCCAAGAGACGCATTGTGCGGGGAATAATAATAGATCCGCCAATTTGTTTAATTTGGTCAATGGTAATTAAAAACAAATTAATCTTGGGTTTGTACAACATGAATTTAAACTTTGCACTAACTATGATGTACCATCATTGGAGAATTGTTGGTTGAAAAAAAAAAGTAAAAAGAACCTTCTCATTTAAGGTTGGTTGAATATTTAAGAATTGTTTTTGGTTTTTCATTCAATTTTTGATTTATATTTTGGGCTGATTGATTCGTATTCACGCTTTGTCGGGGGAGGAGGGAGGTAATATTTTTCCTGCCAGAGGCAACTTTAATACCATGTACTTATGTTAAGGGGATATAATTTTACATCTATCATATAGTTATAATAAAAGGAAAATTAATCTTATATATGCAGATTTTCCGGCAAAGGAAATAAGTTTCACATGAAACCCTTTATGCCATCCCTAGTTCCACCTTGTTTCCATGGCTTAATTTCAAGACTTCTGATTGAGGATGAAAGAGTATTTATCATCTCATCACAATCTTTAATGATAGAATAAATTAGTAAGAGTTTTCAATTGACCTCCATTTGCTAAATTCGGAATAATTATTTCTTTTTTCAAAAATAACGAATTATTTGTACACTACAACTCTGTTTGAAAGTTATTTACATTTGCGGATTTTCCTATTATCTATTATTCTAGTTATATGGAATTCTCATTCTGATCCTCAAGAAATAATTTGTTACTATCTTTTTTCAATTTCTTAGCAAACAATGAAATGTTTACTCTAATGATTATATGCTTTGACTTTATAAATATATTTTTGAAAACTACTACTTTGCGACGAAACAAGAAAAATTAAATGATTACTACATTTTACCAACAAATTTTTACATGCATCATGACTCACGGGTGCTTCATTTTCAATTGATTTTGAAATATTTAACAAAAGAAAGAAGATTGAGCTATATGCATGGACATTGTAAACATTTTCTTATACCATCTATGTATTTTGGTCTACTATAGAAAATTGTTTTCCATTTTCAAAGATTACGTATAAGTATTTTTTAAGTGATTTGATAGTGTAAATTTTATTTATAAAGGTAAAGAATGGATCTTGAGTCTAATTCAACCCCCAAAGTCAGAGTCCATGTTCCCATTTCATATCCGATGTGGGACTCTTAACACTCCCCAGCATGTCCAGACCTCGATAACTTGAGCGTGACAATATAATTTGGGGGCCCAACATCTGTGGACAACGAATTTGAATGGGACTGACTCTGATACCATGTAAAGAATGAATCTTTGGCCTAACTCAACCCCAAAAGCTAGCTTGTAGGGTGAGGATTGTCCAAGTCCATATAAGGAGTTCATGTTTCCATTTCATATCCGATGTGGGACTCTTAACAATAAAATCAGTGCATTATAAATAAATAAAAAAGATAAAGGGAAGCATATACTCTTGCGTGTGGAGTTAGGGGGAGGGCTGGACATCAAAGTTTTAAATTTATTTAGTTAAGCATTTTTTTTGGGGGGAAAAAATCTTAAAGTAGACGTGCGTCGTGCCTTTTTTCACCTTTTATTTCATTTTTGTATTGCTGTAAAAATGATTAGTAACAAATGTTTAAATTAATTAATTTGACAATGCAATTAATGATACGTTTCGGTGGCCTATCATGATTCGGAGAACTTCCTCCAGCTCACCCCACCGACGACTGTTGTGGTCTAATTTATGGAAAGCGGGACGAAAACGAGAGTATATTCTTCTTTTTTATTCGATATCCGTATTATAATTTAATTAATTTAAATTTGTGCCTTATTAAATTTATTAAGTGAAAAAATACTATCTATTAAAACAAATAAACGATGTTGGCAAATGTGAATAAAGTCACTCACCTCACAGCCCAATTTCTTCTGTGTGGTGTATACTGGTCGGGTGGTTGCCCAAAGGACCAAACCTGACTACGACGAAGCCTCCCCTCAAATAAAGATGTCTCTGATGTTACTCTCCTAGCAAAAAGAACCTTTTGTGTTATTTTTTTTGCGAGCTTGATCGGGAGCAGGGCCGTCTCAACAAGATTGTGGGCCTAAAGTCAAATTTCATGGAGAAGCCTTAATTTTCTTTTAAAAAGAAAAGATTGTCATATATATTTTTATTTAAAATCTACTTTTCTAGCTTTTTAGATGTGAAGTCATTAATTACTATCTTATAATCAATTTGTAATAATAATTCCTTTTTAATTGATAATAAAGTTAATTCATTCAATCTCTCTTGACACTTTATTGATCTTAGATAAATAAGATTTTATTAATTTTAGTTTTGAAAACTTATTTCGGCTGAGACAACAGTTATAGAATCTGTTAACATTATTCTATAAGAAATATATAAATTTAGAAAAAAATCAACTCTTTTTGTTTGATTGAGTATTTCGAGTAGATAATTATCTTCTACTTGTATTATTTCTCTTAATACTTTTAATTCAAAAAATAACTTCTAAATCATCAATGTCAGAATAACTATCCCCAATTAGTGCAACAGGTCAAATGTTATTGCACTTTCTGCCCACAAAATCTCTTCAAATTTAACAAAAACAGTATATACGATTTTTATAAAAAAATATATATATAGGATAAATTTAGAAAAAAGCGGGACTCCCAAAAAATTGGGGTCCAAGCCATGGCTTTAGTTGCCTTATATTGTAGTCGGCCCTGATCAGAATGGACAAAGAGAGGTGTTTTCTATTAGTTAAAAGCAAATATCGCTAGTTCATGCAAATTTGAAAAGTTATCATGGATGAACCACATGCAGAGTTGCATCGGGAGATTGAAGAGAACGCCGCCCAGTGTGGCAAACTCTTACAAGAAATCTGTGGGCAGATAAAAAATTTAAGAGTGCAGGATGAGTGTGATGTTGGGTTTAAATGATAGATTGAATGGGAAATGGAAGGAGTTCCCTCTTGCTTTGTCCCACATCGGTAGTGGAAAGAAAAATGGGAGTTCCCTCTTGCTTTATAAAATAAGTATTTGTCCCACATCGGTAGTGGAAAGAAAAGTTCTTCTACTTATAAGTAGAAGTACTCCTTCGTGTTGCTAAAGGGTTAAGAAGAGGGTCTCCCCTCGCGCCGTCGTCGTCGCTCGGCTCGGATTCGGATTCGGATTCGGATTCGGTCAAATGATTTGATTGATAATCTTTTTGGACCAAATTTTCTAGAAGAAGGTTTGCGACCTGGTTTCTAATTTCCCACCAGATTCGTTTGATTTCTCAGAATTTTACTTACGAATTTTCTGAACAACACAAACTTCTTCTTCTTCTGCACAAATAAATTCTGTGTGATATACTGTCGTTGAGTGGTTCGCCGCTACCTGAATTTGGAGTACTACAATTCTGGTAAGATAATCGTTCTATCCTGGGAGGGGATATTCCATCAACCTCGAGTACTGTGAGAGGAATAATTTCATTAAGGACACACTTTGAACTAAGTGGGCTCGATTATATTCTGAAAAATTATTCTTATTTTTCAACACTGATTCTGTTTATTTTCAGTTATTATTTACTGATTTTTTTTTCGAATACAGATTGATAACAATCTTAAGGAAATTATATTTTTAGATTAATCTGTATTCTGTTTTGGAGACTAAAACCTGTGTGGTTTTCTACTCCGTATGAAAGTTCATATTCTGACTTGAAGACATAAAAAATTTCATTGGAATATTAAAGTTCATACTTGTACAACGATTAGAAGAACATAAAAACTTCATCGTTGTTGTATTCTGGTTTGGAGATTAAAACTTGTGTAGTTTTCTACTCCATATGAATATTAGTATTCTGACTCGAAGATATAAAAACTTCATTGGAATACTAAAGTTTCATGATTATACTGTGATTTGAAGAAATAAAATCTTCATCGTTTAAGTCTGTGATTGAATTGTTATTCTGGTTTTATTAACTAAAACAGTTTGTCAATTTGACAGTGACAAACGAATAATGGCAATTGAGACTGGAACTACCTCTGCAAATACTGCACCAGCGGTTACTCCTACAACCCGTACCGATGTGCCACCGGCCGAGAAACCTGCGAAGTTCACCGGTGCCAACTTTAAAGGATGGCAGCAAAGAATGTTCTTTTGGCTTACCAACCTTGGTATGCAAAATTTCACCAGTGAGGACCCTCCCGTGCCTTCCGCCGACATGCCTGACAACCAACAGTTCATGGTTACTGAGGCTTGGAAACAGTCTGATTTTTTGTGCAAATGCTACATTTTGAGTGCCTTAGAAGATGACTTGTACAACGTCTACAATGCAGTTGAGACTTCCAAAGAACTATGGAGTGCACTTGAAAAGAAGTACAAAACTGAAGATGCTTGCTTGAAGAAGTTTGTGGTTGCCAAATTCCTAGACTACAAAATGGTGGATGGAAAAACCGTTGGAACCCAAGTTCAAGAGCTTCAACTTATCTTCCATGACCTTATTGTTGAAGGTATGGTAGTAAATGAAGCGTTCCAAGTGGCTGCAATGATTGAGAAGTTGCCGCCCTCATGGAAAGATTTCAAGAATTATCTTAAGCACAAAAGAAAGGAAATGAAGTTGGAAGATCTTGTGATTCGTCTCAAGATCGAGGAAGATAACAAAACCGCTGAGAAGAGGTACCGTAAGACTTTACCAATTGAAGGGGCAAACATCGTTGAAGATGCTGCTCTGAAAAAGAACAAGAAAAGGAAGAGGCCTTCTGGAAAAGAGAAGGATTCCAACAAGAAAAAATTTAAGGGTAACTGCTTTAATTGCGGGAAAGCTGGCCACAAAGCCCCAGATTGTCGTCTCCCGAAAAAGAACAAGGGAAAAGGACAAGCCAATATGGTGGAAAATAATTATGATATGGATGATCTGAGTGCAATGCTATCGGAGTGCAATTTGGTTGGCAACCCAAAGGAGTGGTGGCTTGATTCTGGTGCCACTCGACATGTTTGCGCTACAAAAGAAGCATTTGCAACCTATGCTCCCGCCGGACCCGAAGATGTACTTGTTTATGGGAAATACTACAACAGCCAAGGTTGAAGGATATGGGAAGATACTTCGAAGATGACTTCCGGCAAGGTCCCGACTCTCAACAATGTTATGCACGTTCCAACAATTCGGAAGAATTTAGTTTCAAATTTCCGGACTACTCGTCGAAACGGGTTTAAGTGCGTGTTGGTTAGTGAGAAAATTGTAATAAGTAAGAATGATTTGTTCATAGGAAAGGGCTACCTCACCGAGGGCCTTTTCAAACTCAATGTAATGGGTGTTGACAAGTATTAATGAAAATTCACTTCGTCTTACTTATTGGAGTCAAATGATTTATGGCATGTTCGTTTAGGACATGTCAACTACAAAACCTTGCGAAAATTGATTAATTTAGAAGTATTGCCTAAATTCGAGTGTAATAAATCTAAATGTGAAATCTGTTGAATCTAAGTTTGTTAAACATCCATATAAGTCTATTGATAGGAATTCAAATCCTTTAGACTTAATTCACACAGATATATGTGATATGAAGTCAATACCATCTCGCGGTGGAAAAAAGTATTTTATAACTTTTATTGACGATTGCACTCGATATTGTTATGTGTATTTGCTTAATAGTAAGGATGAAGCAATTGATGCATTTAAGCAATACAAGAACGAAGTGGAAAATCAATTGAATAAAAAGATAAAAATGATTAGAAGTGATAGAGGTGGAGAGTACGAATCTCCTTTTGCAGAGATATGTTTAGAATACGGAATTATTCATCAAACTACTGCCCCTTACACACCACAATCAAATGGAATTGCGAAAAGAAAAAACCAAACATTAAAGGAAATGATGAATGCCTTACTAATAAGTTCAGGTTTACCGCAAAGCTTGTGGGGGAAGCTATCCTTACAGCTAACCGAATACTCAACAGGGTGCCCCACAGCAAAACACAATCTATTCCATATGAACTATGGAAAGGAAGAAAACCCAACTTGAAATATTTCAAAGTATGGGGTGTTTAGCAAAGGTCCAAGTTCCTTTGCCCAAAAGGGTAAAAATCGGACCAAAAACTGTGAATTGTGTTTTTATTGGCTATGCTACAAACAGCAAAGCTTGTCGGTTTTTGGTTCACAAATCGGACAATTTCAAAATTCATGTTAATACGGTAATTGAATCAGATAATGCTGAATTCTTTGAAAATATTTATCCGTATAAAACCGAATGTGAGTCGTCAAGTGAAAAACCTAAACGACCGCGGAAAGAACCAAAGGAAATTACACCAAGTAAAAAGGATGCAAGGCGTAGCAAACGTCAAAGGACATCTACTTCCTTTGGACCAGATTTTGTGACATTCTTGCTTGAAAATGAGCCTTAAACATTTAAAGCAGCGTGTCTTCTTCGATTCAAAGATTTTGGAAAGAGGCAAATATAGTGAGATTGAATCAATTTTGAACAACCATACATGGGAATTGGTTGATCTTCCTTCCGGAAATAAACCTTTAGGATCAAAATGGATTTTTAAAAGGAAAATGAAAGCTGATGGCCCTATTGACAAATATAAGGCAAGACTTGTGGTCAAAGGTTATAGACAAAAAGAAGGCCTTGATTACTTTGACACATACTCGCCGGTAACAAGAATAACATCTATTCGGGTGTTAGTGGCACTAAGGCGTCGTATATATGGTCTTGAAATCCATCAAATGGATGTCAAGACACTTTCTTAAATGGAGAATTGGAGGAAGAAATTTACATGGAACAACCCGAGGGCTTTGTGGTTCCCGGTAAAGAAAGGAAAGTGTGCAAACTTGTTAAGTCACTTTATGGACTTAAACAAGCACCCAAACAATGGCATGCGAAATTTGACCAAACAATGTTGGCAAATGGATTTAAGATTAATGAGTGTGACAAATGTGTTTACATTAAAAATACTCCAAATCATGAAGTCATTGTTTGTTTATATGTTGATGACATGTTGATAATGAGTAGAGATATTACCGATGTAAATGCTACGAAGCGTATGCTGGCTAGCAAATTTGATATGAAGGACTTAGGAGTTGCTGATTTGATCTTAGGCATCAGAATTCATAAAACTACACAAGGTCTAGCATTATCGCAGTCTCATTATATTGAAAGAGTACTTGACAAGTTTAAGTATTTAAATTTCAATATTGCAAAGACTCCAATTGATGTAAGTTTTGCACTTCAAAAGAATGAAGGTGAAAGTGACTCACAATTGGACTATGCACGAGTTTTGGGAAGTTTGATGTATATTATGAATTGTACACGACCAGATATAGCATGTGCTATAAGCAAGCTGAGTCGATTCACGAGTAATCCCAATCAAACTCATTGGATGGCAATGAAACGAGTCTTGGGATATTTAAAACACACCCAAACATATGCTTTGCATTATAATAAATATCCCGCAGTAATTGAGGGATATAGTGATGCAAACTGGATCACCGGATCATCTGAGGTTAAATCCACGAGTGGATATATTTTCACCGTTGGTGGAGGAGCAGTGTCTTGGAAATCATCAAAACAGACATGCATCGCCCGCTCTACAATGGAATCTGAATTTATAGCTTTAGACAAGGCCGGTGAAGAAGCTGAATGGCTCCGGAATTTCTTAGAAGATATTCCATTCTGGCCCAAACCTTTGGCTCCTATATGTATACATTATGACAATCAAGCAGCAATAGGTAGGGCAGGGAGCGTAATGTACAACGGAAAATCTCGTCACATACGACGAAGACACTATACCATTAGACAACTCCTCTCTAGTGGCGTTATCACGATTGACTATGTAAATTTAAGAGATAACGTGGCGGATCCGCTTACAAAAGGCTTATCTAGAGAGGGAGTTAGTAGATCATCAATGGGAATGGGGTTAAGGCCGAGGACAAGTCATCATGGCGGTAACTCTACCTAGCAGACTGGAGATCCCAAGAGCTAGGTTCAAGGAGATCAAACAAAGTTGTGACTGACGGTTCAACATTGTCAAATAACTCAACCCATTCTCGGATGAAGACAATGTTCAGAAATAAGGATAAACCTTATGGCTTGTTAATGAGTTAATAAAGCATTAAGGTTCTTTAATGATTATCTAAATCTGGTAGTGTATGACCAGATAATGTGGCTATAGGACCACATGTTTAGAAATCACCTATGTGAGTATTAAGTGTAAGCCGCTTTAAAGGGGAATGACAGTGAAGGCCCATTCTCTACGCACTCATGAAACCAGGAAGTGTTCATGGCTGAAACGAACACAACCGTGAGAACCATAAACGGTTGAGGGTTGATTGTGTGACTTATGTTGTCTAGGTATACAACAAAGTTCGACGGTTCAAAGATATCAAATCTACCGATTAATCGAGTATATCCGATATAAGTTCACTACGGAAAGTTCAAAGGGAAACCTACTTATCCAGATGCAGTCAATTCTCGCTTGTATATCACACTTGTCCGCGCATTCCTTTATCTTATAGCCATTCCCCATTCATGTGGGGGATTGTTGGGTTTAAATGATAGATTGAATGGGAAATAGAAGGAGTTCCCTCTTGCTTTGTCCCACATCGGTAGTGGAAAGAAAAATGGGAGTTCCCTCTTGCTTTATAAAATAAGCATTTGTCCCACATCGGTAGTGGAAAGAAAAGTTATTCTACTTATAAGTAGAAGTACTCCTTCGTGTTGCTAAAGGGTTAAGAAGAGGGTCTCCCCTCGCGCCGTCGTCATCGCTCGGCTCGGCTTCGGCTTCGAATTCGGATTCGGTCAAGTGATCTGATTGATTGATAATCTTTTTGGACCAAATTTTCTTTAATTTTTAATTATTATTTAATTAAATTAATTAACTTATCCAATCCTACCCGTTAGTGACCCGGATCCGCGTGTCTGACCCGCGACCCGGTTTCTTTCCCATGTTTAAATTTCCCATCTGAACATCACAAACTTCTTCTTCTTCTGCACAAATAAATTATGTGTGATATACTGCCGTTGAGTGGTTCGCCGCTACCTGAATTTGGAGTACTACTATTCTGGTAAGATAATCGTTCTATCCCGGAGGGGATATTCCATCAACCTCGAGTACTTTGTGAGGGGAATAATTTCCTTAAGGACACACTTTGAACTAAGTGGGCTCGATTATATTCTGAAAAATTATTCTTATTTTTCAACACTGATTCTGTTTATTTTCAGTTATTATTATTTACTGATTTTTTTTTCGAATACAGATTGATAACATGTGATACCTAAAGTATGAACCCAAATCTCTAATTAAGAGTAAAAAGGATAGTCTGGTGCACTAAGCTCTCGCTATGCGTGGAGTTCAGAGAAAGCCGAACCACAAGGGTCTATTATACGCAGTCTTACCTTACATTTCTGAGATCTCTAATTAAGAGTGAATTTGGTTTATATCGTGCAAAATACGGTAAAAATCAATTTCTTTAGATTATATAATTTGTTGAATCCTTGTAACATAAGCGAAAAATGTAGTTAAAAGTGATGAACGGGTTACAAAGTTGTTTTAGGTCACAGAATAACATTTTTACGAGTTTGATCTGTGCCAATGCAAAAGTTTGTTATACTAACATATTTTATATTTTCATTCTCTGTGTATATACTTTTTTTTAGCTTTCAACAAAGAGGTCTAGTCTAAAGATGACAGATGGAAGTGTCACATATTGATTGCAATATAATGAAATTGTAAAATTCTTGGAGGATTTTCACACAAAAATTAAAGTCATTTAAAGGCGGATTTATAATTTGAAGCTCCATTATGAATTTTTATAACGATCTTAAGTTCGTATTATAATAATGATTGAATTTATATATATATATATATATATATATATATATAAGAAAGGTCTATCGAAAACAATTTCTCTACCTGTCAAGGTAGATGTAAGATCTACGTACACTCTACCCTTCCATACCCCACTCATGGAATCACACTGATTATGTTGTTGTTGTTGTGTGTATATATATTATTTTGATAAACTAATACACTAGAATCCGTTGCAATATAACCGTTCTCCCTTCTTCTCAAGTTTTTTTTAGAACACTATTTTTCAAGTTTTTTGTTTTTATGCATGACGGAAAAGTCCAATATGTTATTAAGTGGAGATGTTAGCATCCTAACTATGATGACAATGAAATTTGTGGAGGAGCGGGGTAGTGTCAACAATATGAAAAATTAATAAACAGTCACTTTACCGTTCTTATAGTTAAAACATAACTACTATATCTTGAAGTTTCAAAATTCACAAAAAAAAATGAGGATAATATTGTGAAGTTTTATTTTAATGAAGTTAAAACTTCAGAATAGTGGTTATTTTTCAAAGAGGAGCAAAAAAAATAGCTAGTGAACAATAGTTGTTCTATGTCAATAACTTCAATAATGTTGTCCGGGAGTTTCTCTGGTTGAATTTAATATTCTAGGACAATGATTTATTAATTAATTAAAACTTTTTCATTTTATCATAAATAATAAGTTTTAAATAATTATATAAATATTATAACATATTTAATATGATGATTTTAAAAGAAATACCTCTTAAAGTTTGTGTCCAATCAAAATATCATATAAAAAAAAAGAAAAAAAAAGAGAAGACTAAAGAAGAAGAATTGAAATTGGTGTCTTACATAAATAATCATGAATAAGAAGAATATATTTTTCATGCAACCAACCACTCTAATGGTCAATTAAATAAATAACGTCATTTTCCTTGCCACGATATCCCTTTTACCTACCATTTGCCTAATTCCTATGTACTCTCTAACGTAAAGCTTACCTACCTATATTTTTTTATTATTATTATTATATAGGATTAAGCCCAGGGAAAATAGAGAGGGAATTACAACGTGGTGACTCGAACCATCATCAATAAGGTAAAAGTTCAGTTAGTCAATCAACTGAGCTACTAAATAGTTCATTATTAATACATTTTTTTATACAATAAATTAGCGACGATTGTTTTTGAAAGAATTAACCTAAATAGTTGGTCTACCTAACCACTTAAATTAAAAATGGTCGGTGATTATACGTGTGTGTGTGTATAGTTGTGTATTATCTATGAATATGGGCTCGAAGAAGTTTACGATAAATTCGATCGACTATTTATATAAATATCTATTTTTGTGGTTTAACAATAAAATTATCCGTTGCTAATTTCAATTTTTTTTTAATGAAATGAATTTGTAATCCACAAAAATGTTGGTTTTGTGGGTATCCTATGTTTGGGTTTTGCAATTAGCCGTCCTCAATGAGAGAGAATAATCTCTTGATTATTTTCATTAATGAAGAGATATATATACATGATATACAATACCTAAATATGGAAAATAAATCTCTTTTTCTAATACAAGACTAATACATTTTTCTAATACAATACTAATAACATAATTACACTTGTACAAAGATTCCATAAATATGGTAATTTAATATACAAATTCGGTCCAAGTGGTATACACATTTTTGACCGGGTATCCCCTTTCTATCATACCCCCGCAGTCATAGCGGGCAGTTGTCGTACGCTGAGGCTGTCCCTAAAATATTCAAACAGAACCAAGGGAAGACCCTTAGTAAAGATGTCAGCAATTTGGTACCATGAAGGGACATGCAAGACACGTACTTGACCACGAGCTACCTTTTCACGAACAAAGTGAATATTCATCTCGATATGTTTAGTGCACTGATGTTGAACCGGATTCCCAGAGAGATAAACTGCACTAACATTATCACAATAGACTCTGAATAGGAAAGTGAAGCTCTAATAGAAGATTACGTTGCCAGCACGACTCAGACACCACATTGGCTACCCTTCGATACTCGACCTCTGCACTGGATTGTGAAAAAATAGTCTGACGTTTTGCCGACCAAGAGACCAAGTTATCACCAAGAAACATACAATAACCAGATGTCAAACGTCTGGTATCTGGACATCCACCCCAATCAGCATCTGTATAAGACACGAGAGTAGAGAGGGAGTATGGATATAAATGCAAGTCATAATCAAGTGTGCCATGTATGTACTGTATAATGTGTTTGGGCGCATGCATGTGCTCGTCCCTCTGATCATGTATAAATAAACACACTTGTTATACTGCATAAGTAATATCAAGCCTCGTGAAAGTAAAATACTGAAGAGCCCCTGCAAGACTGCGATAGTGGTGAGATCCGCGTATGGTGTGATAGAATTAGCACTCAGCTTCAGTTTGGTATCAACAGGAGTAGAAGAGGACTTACAAGATGACATGCCAACTCTCTCAATAATCTCAACCGCATACTTCATCTGTGATAAAAATAGACCACATGCATGATGAGTGACAACTATACTAAAAAAATAACTCAAGGGCCCTACGTCTATCAGAGCAAACTCTGAACTGAAAAGAGACATGATAGACTTGTGCAGATTATCAGAAAAGGCAGTCAATATAATATCATCCACATATAATAAAATATATGTCAGATAAGTACCACGACGATAGATGAACAGAGAATGATCAGACATGTTGTGAGAAATCCAATAGTAGACACATAATCTGCAAACCTCTTATACCAAGCCCGTGGGGCTTGCTTCAGCCCATATAAGGACTTTTTGAGTAAATAGACATGATTAGGATAATTTGGGTCCCTGAAACCCAAGGGTTGATGCATGTATACTGTCTACTCGAGATCATCGTATAAGAAAGCATTTTTCACATCCAACTGATGAATGGGCCATGCTTTCGAGAGACTAGACTGAGAACAATGCGTATGGTAGCTGGTTTGACCACAGAACTAAATGTCTCTCCACAATCCACGCTAACCTATTGAGTTTTACCATCACCTACAAGACGGGCCTTATGCCTCTCAAAAGAAACGTCGGAATTTTTCTTATGAGTAAAAATCCACATAAAACGAATAATATTGACATCATGCGGACGGGGCACCAACTCCCGCATCTTATTTCCAATAAGAGCATTATATTCATCATCCATGGTCATTTTCTAATTCGGGTCATGAAGGGAAGACACTGGGTTACGTGGTAGGGGCAATTCAGTAACATTAGAATTTAGATTAAAATGTCGTTTAGGTTTAAACATACCTCGTTGGCTACGAGTAACGGGTCCTTGACTCGAAATAGAAGGGCGTAGTTTTGAGTTGGCTGTGGGTCTGGTCTGGACTGGCCAGCAAGCAGTGGGCCTGCTGGCCCAAAACGCGAACATAGTGGTGATGGAACTGGGCTGAGATCGGGAGACAGTGTTGGGCCAGCAGGCAGTGGGCATGTTGGCATAATCGGATCACGGGTCTGTTGGGCTAAGTGATGTATGACGTACGGTGAGAGTCCATCATCCAAAAAATTATAAGTACTAGACACGAAATTAGACAATTTAGCAAATGAAAATTGAGTTTCATAAAAAATAACATGACGACTAATTATGATTTTATTCGAAGATAAAGCAAAACATTTTAAACCACGATGATTAGACGGATAACCCAAAAATATACAAGGGATAGAACGGGCTTGAAGTTTGTTAATTGTAGTGGACGGAAAAAGTGGATAGCACAAACACCCAAACATCCTAAGATGATAATACGAGGGTTCCTTATGATAAAGAATTTTAAGGGGTGATTGATATGCCAAATCTTTGCTAGGAAGTATGTTAAGGAGGTAAGTAGCCATTTGTAAAGCATGATGCCAAAATGACGGAGGTAATGAAGCATGGGCTAGTAAGGTTCGGACGATATTATTAATGGTACGAATTTTTTTTTCCGGCCTTCCCATTTTGTGAGGATGTATGAGGACAAGAAAACCGAAAAGATATGCCATTAGTGTCACAAAATTTCCTAAATGACCCATTATCATATTCTCTACCATTATCACATTGAATGTTTTTAATTTTCCGTCCAAATTGGGTACGGATGAATGCTCTAAATTTTAAGAAAGTGGAAAAAAACTTGAGACTTTTTAGACAAAGGAAAGGTCCACAAAAAATTAGAATAATCATCCGAGAATAACACATTATAACGATGGCCCAAAGAGAGCTCAAAACGGGAGTTGTCCATAAATCACTATGAATAATGTCAAAAGGCATCAACGTACTAGAATTAGAGGCTACAAAAAGTAATCTAACATGTTTCCCTAGCTAATAAAAAGGACAAATATGAGTACTACGCGTACTCTTACAATCAATAAATTTTTATTTTTAAGAGAAGAAACAACATACGCCCTCGGATGACCCAAACGAGCATGCCACAAGGAAGGAGCGAGAGCGGCAAACGTTGATGGTGAGGCTTGACTCGTGGAAGTGGTGGTGGTGATTGGATAAAGTTCTCCCCGACTATTACATCTCATTAGAGGTATCCCCGTCTTGAAATCCTTCACAGAAAATCCAAAAGGGTCAAAGTTAACAGACACTTAATTATCAGTTGTAAATTTTCGAACAGACACCAAATTTTTAATTAAGTGAAGGGCATGAAGGACATTTTCCATGACTAGAGATGGATGTGGGGGGGGGGGGGACAAATTTATGTGACCATAACCACGAATTAGAATTGAATTGCCATTACTAACAATTATGCCACGATTTTTGCTCAAATTGAAATAAGACGAGAGATTACATGGTGCGGACATCATATGAGAAGTGGCACTGGTGTCCATGTACCAATTTGCGTCTAGGGATTTAATCCAAGTGTATACATAGCGATCTCAATATCCGTAGGTGTCGTAACCGAAGCTGGGTCCGCAGCAACGAAAGCCTGTTGAGGCTGAGGCCCAGTCCGATTCTACTGGGTAGCTGGGTGCTGCTGGGCGTAATTGGGCTTAGCCTAATTTGATGGAAAATAAGGAAAGGGTGGCGTGGTCCACTGGCCACCGGCCCAGCCCCACGACCACTGTGCAGTGGCCCAAGGCTGCGGCCAGTGGTGCTGGGGCCCAGCCGGTCCACTGCCACTACATCTGCCACTACTGCCACTGCCACGACCACCGCCATTGCTGCGGCCGCCGCCGCGGTTCTTGCCACCATTTTTCAATTTTGACTCTTTTTTCCGCCACCGCTGTTACAGTTTTGGCTAGAATTATCTGAGAACGAGTGAGGGTCATGGGACGTGGCCATCATCATGACAGAATTTTTTCCCGATAGCCGCCTTTTTAGCCAAGCCGACCTCTTCTAATGTGAGCATGGAATGGGCCTGGTAGAACGGTGGGAAAGGATTACTTTGACAAAGAAGCGTCCCAACTCCATTATAAGCCTCGGATAGGCCTACAACCAGCTGAAGAACAAGACGATCATTTGTGACGGGCACACCAACATTCTTGAGTTGATCCGCCAATTCCTTCAGCCTTTTACAATAGGCTGAGACATTCGGAAAATCCTCCATATTGACATGGGAAAATTCCTTCTCAAGAGTAACGACACGGGAATTTTTATTATCTTAGAATATATCACGCACCCTATTCCAAGTTTCTGTCGCCATGGCGTCGGGTTCAATAATCGTCTGCAAAAGGTCCATAGAGATAGCGGAATAAATCCATTGAAGTACTGTAGCATCAAGAGACGTCCATAACGCAGGGTCATCATCGGCGGTAGGCACCTTCTCCTTGCTTGTTTCCGAGGGGATGATGTGATGAAGGACTTGATGCGAGCGTGCGTGAACTTTAAATAATTTTGTCCACGTCGCGTATTGGACATTTTCCATCTCAAGAACGATAGGGATGTGGTTCTTGATGTTGGAGACCGTAAGTGCAGGATGAAACGTGTTATTTGAGGTAGACATGAAGAAAGAACAAGAGGAGAATGTGGGATTTGGAAGAAATTTTGGGAGAGATGAGGTTGTGCGGCCGTCGGCCAATGGTAATGTACCGAATAGGGCGGCGAAAACGTATAATTTGGAGAAGGAAGAATTTTTTCTAGACTTCTGATACCATGAGAGAGAATAATCCATTGATTATTTTTATTAATGAAGAGGTATATATACATGATATACAATATCTAAATATGAAAAATAAATCTCTTTTCAGAATACAATACTAGTACATTTTCCTAATAGAATATTAGTACCATAATTACACTTATATAAGAATTCTACAAATATAATAATTTAATATATAAATTCCATCCAGGTGGTATACACGGTTTTGAATATGTATCCCCTTTCTATCACTCAAAACAGTAGCCAATACTCACTTCAAGTAGTCAACAATTGTTTGCTTTGCAATATTTGACTCTCACATGTGAATTAATTGAGGTTTGTCGGTTTTACATCTTGCACTTTCCTTTCAACTTCATTGTTGTAGATCATGTTGTAAAATTCAGGAAGATATACGAAGGATGAAAGGGGAAAAAAAGTAAAGAGTAGGAATTTATGTTCCCAAAATGGAGATCATCAAATAAATTTACAAGAATATATAGGCTTTGGAGTAACATTCATAATTTTAAGTTTATAAGTTTTGAAGAATTTTTTTTAAGTTTATTAGTTTTGGAGAAATATTTTTTTTTGCTTATTGAGTTCGGAACATATTATTTATACGTATTAACTGATTTAAGCCAAAGCTATTGCAGCCTTTCTTCTCCTCTATAACTTTGGAAGGATTCGAAACACACCCAATAATATTTAAAAGAATCGAACACGCATGTATTAATTGATTTGAGCCAAAGCCAAACAAATATAGCTTTTGAAAGATCCGACACAAGCCCAACATTATTTTTGAAGAGTCCAACGCTCTGTTCAAGCTAGTAAGTGGTAAGTATTCTTTCATTTTTAATCAGAAATCTGGATATCAAGTCCTGAGAATTGAATCGCTACTGATAAAGAGTTTTTTACCTCTCAAATTGAAAATTTTCGATGAAAATTCAAATTAATCAAGCCGCAAAATAAATGAAGTATAACAATTTCGAAGTGACAAATATAAAAAAAGGGAAACGGATCAAATTTGCCCCTTTACTATGAAAAAAGGTTCAACTATACCCTTTGTTATACTATTGGCACAAAAATACCCCTGCTATTAATAAAATGATTTAAATATATCCTTCCTCCGTTAGGATTGTCCAAGGTGAACGCTTAATGTGGCACCGACTTTTTGATGAGGTAGACACCATGTGGTATGCCACCTCATAGCCCCAACTCATTTTACCCCTCCCTCCACTTCTTCTTCCCCCTCTAGCTCCTTCTCCCCTCCACTATCATTACCACTAGTCCGCCATCGACACCATGACCACAGCCATTTTCACCACTCTTGAAATGTCTTGTTTTGTGCTTCAGGCAGCATCTTTAGCTGCCTAATAAAACAGAAAATGGAAAATTTTCACATTAATGCTTGAATATATTTTTTCTTAAAGCACATTACTGCTTGAATGTTGAGAATTACAGGTTGTATACCATAATATCATCACTTAACAAGTTTGGAGCCTAAAGGAGAATTTAGGTAGAAAATGGTGTGGTATATCTTTTCCACAGAAAGTAAATGATTACGTTAGTCATATGGACAACTGCATCAAGTTTCAAAGAAAAACAGAGAAAGAAAGGAAATGGTCAACTAGCCTACAATTTCAAATTCGAATTCTGTACTGGGCTATAACATTAATTAAGGGGTTTAAGTTATAGAAAAATTATGAAAAAGTAGGTTGATGGTGGTAACGGTGATGGAGAGGAAGGGGGTGCTAGTGGGGAAAGAAGAAGTGGAAGGAGGGGTAAAATGTGTTGGTAGCGGTGAGGTGGCATACCACATGGTGTCTACCTCATCAAAAAGTCGGTGTTACATGAAATTGAAAGTCCACCTTTCATAATCGTAATGAAAGAGGGGTATATTTGAATCATTTTACTAACAATAGGGATATTTTTGTACCAATAATATAACGGAAGATATATTTGATCCCTTTCCAATAGTAAAGAGTCAAATTTCATCATTTTCCCTTAAAAAACATGTATTTCTCGTGTCCTCTTTCCAAGCTAGGATATCCACCATTCCTCACTAGAATTCCACATTTTATCCTATCATCCAATATTCAGATCCCAAAAGTAAAATATATACTTTTAAGTCCTGACACATTTTTTATTCCTAAACACTTCCCACCTTCAAAAATTCAGTTGTTTGTACTGCCAAAAAGTCCCCACAACATCTTCCTTGAAGTTTGAACTCTCTAATAATTCCAAATTACTATAGAGAACTTAAGGAAAAATTCTTTCAACCTTGATCATATGGTCACTCTTTTGTTTTTTGTTAGGTGTTTGATATTTAATTTGAGACTGGGATAAATTTGAATTCGCACCAAGTAAAACTCATTAAAAGCGAAAACATTCTCTATCAAAATTTTTGCCATTTTAGAATTTGAACCCGAAACTTCTAGTTAAGGATAAAGAGATCATATTCATCCCAACACTACCATTGGTGACAACTCTTTTTGTTTCTCCTTCTTTTATCACCCCTTTTCCCAATTCTATAATGTTTTCACAAACATTTGTCCTTTTTTCCCTTAAAAAAAGAAAAGGGTGTCATCTTATGGGACTTAAGGTTGATCTTCTAAAACAAAAAAAAAATTGTAGAAAAAGTAAAGCGGGAAATAAGAAAAGAAGAATTTAAGTTAGTGGGGAAATTCCATCAATGAGAAAAGTCCAAGTGAAAAGTGGGGGAAAAGAAGATAGAAAATGAAAGGAAAGGGACAGATGGAATCAAAGTTTTCTTAAGTCATATGGGGATGTAGATTATTGGCAATTTACATACAACTTAGTGGTCCTTGAAATTAAGATATAAATACTTAGAAGAAACAAACGAAAAAGGACCCTACTCAAAAATTGACAATTGAGGACTTTGAATCATTAATGTGAGTGTTACTCGTTAGAAATATCTTGATAGATTATTTCATTCCAAAGGATAGTAAATATACTCATAATATAAGCATTATCCTAGGTTAGAATTAAGATATTAAATGACTAAATATACATCTACCATATACAAAATATACCATGTACAAATAATTATGACAAAATATTTTATTAATTCTATCACACCCCCGCAGTCGAAGCGGAGGTCGGCGTATGCTGAGACTGTCTCAAAAATCTTCAAATAGAACCAGCGGAAGACCTTTAGTAAAAATATCGGCGATCTGATAGCGTGACAGGACATGTAAGACACGTACTTGTCCACGAGCAACATTTTCGCGAACAAAGTGAATATCCAGCTCAATATGTTTAGTGTGTTGATGTTGAACTGGATTCCCTAAGAGATAAATCGCACTAACATTATCACAATAAACTAATGTCGCCTTTGGAAGAAGATAGTGGAGCTCTAGAAAAAGGTTTCGTAACTAACAAGATTCAGAAACCACATTGGCAACTCCTCGGTATTCTTCTTCGGCATTGGACCTAGACAAGGTAGCTTGCCGTTTGGAGGACCAAGATATCAAATTGTCACCAAGAAAGACACAATAACCAGACGTGGAGCGTCTGGTATCCGAACATCTACCCCAATATGCATCTGTGTAAGAAATGAGAGTGGTTGCCGAAGACGGATATTGATGCAAGCCATGATCGTGGGTGCCCTGAATATAGCGCACAATGCATTTGAGAGCATGCATGTGATCTTTCATCGGGTTATGCATGAATAGCCAAATCTGTTGCACAACATAAGATATGTCGGGCCTCGTGAAAGTAAGATATTGCAGGGCGTCTGCAAGGCTGCGGTAATGTGATGGATCAGCACATGGCTTGCTGGAAGTAGCACTCAACTTTGGTTTAGTATCAACCGGAGTGGAGGAAGACTTACACGAGGACATGCCGGCTCGTTCAACTATCTCTTCTGCATACTTCTTTTTAAACAAAAATAAACCATTTGCATGACGTGTTACAACTTTCCCCAAGAAGTAACTCAATGGCCTTAGATCTTTCATAGCAAATTCTGAGCTAAGAAGAGACATGATAGACTTGCGAAGAGTATCAGATGAAGCAATTAAGATAATATCATCCACATACACAAGGATGTAAGCATCATCCTAGGCTAGAATTAAGGTATTAAATAACTAAATATACACCTACCATATACAATATACTATGTACCAATAATTATGATAAAATATTCTATTAATTCTATCAAAATCATATTAGAAAAAAATAATAGAATAATTACACCTTATGTTAATTAGGGTACTAATGCTATCAAAATTAACCCACCTTTTTAAATCATGTAAAAAATGACACATTCCTTCTTCCTCCTCCCTATCTCTCTGTACTCACTCCCTCCTCAAACCCTCTCTCTCTTCTTCTCCGGACCCTAATCACTGGACTCCCAATGTCGCCGTCGCCGGTCGGTACCACAAGAAACATCCTCACGCCAGAGCTCTGACCACCATCAACACAACCCACAACTGCTACCCCCACTGCTTCGCACGTCCTTCTCCCTCTCGTACTCGTCTCATTCGCTGCTCTAGGGAGGAGCTTCTAGCTTCGGTGAACCGAAGTAGCCATCAACTAAACCGTCATGACGCCGCCTCTCTCCCCCTCATCCCATCATCACTGCCAGCCTTTTCGGATCCCCCATCTCCGTCGAACTGCCACCAGAGCTCCAACGACAACACCCACTATCCCTTGCTCTCTATCGCACTTCCTCTCTTCTTCTTTTTTACGACGACGACTTTTCTGGTGGCTAAGATCTGGCCGCCTCCTCCGCTGCAGTGGCTCATATCTGATAAAAAATTACCTATATCTAGATCTATCGGAAAAATCATGGAGGTGGTGGTGGAGTAGCCGGTGGTGGAGCGCAGGTGACGGCGGTAGGGGTCACCGAAGGTGGTTGAAGTTGGCAATGGAGAAATCAAGAAGGGCAGGGGTAGTGGGTGTATAATAGTGTATATTATTATATAATAGTATATATGGGTGTATATGGTAGTATATGGGTGTTTATGTATATAGGTGTATAAATATGTATACACCTTCAAACACCTATATACATAATGTATTTGTCTTTTGTATATAAGTGTATAATACTATATAAAATTGTTTTTGGGCCAAAGTTTTGCAATGTAAATTTTAGGTTATTTTTTGCAATGTAAGTGAGCAAATTGTATATTTTTAAAATTTTCTCAAAAATAATTGACAATTCAAAATATTTAATTATTTAGGTAAGCGTATACTTCTGATCGAAGTATAATTAATGAAACTATAAATTGTGGCTTGTGCAGACTAAGAATCACACCTAGCAACGCATTTTATTATTGGATAAATAGAGATTATGGTAGAATTACATATTTTTTCAAACGGTACCAGAAATATAGTAGATGGTTGACAGATAAATTTGCATTTCTATCGGCAAGAAAAGTAGTATGTGTTACAGAGACGGAGCCATAATTTGAACTTTATGAATTCCTATAAGGACCTCAAGTTAATAGTATATGAGTGTGTGTGTATGTGTGTATCAAAGGTCCGTAAATTCACATATTGTACTCTAGATCCGCCTATACGTTGAGGTGTCTTTTGGTTCATGTTCAAATATTATAAGGTATAAGCATTTAAATTTTATTAAACTTAATTTAGTAGAAGTTTGAGTTATATTCTAAATTCATTTAAGTATTGGTCCAAAAAAAAATTATAAGGTAATATAATCGAATTAATTATTTAAATTCAATTAAATGGACTTAAAGTAGATGCCTAATTGGACTAGTCATTTGGTTGGTGTTCCAATCAAGATTGGTGTTCCAATCAAGATCTTAGCTTACATATTTATGGCAAAAACATTACTTGTGGCGATTGTCAAAGCATTCATAACAGACAGTCAGACCAATTTGAATTCAAGATCGATTTTACAAATTACCAAACTCAAGAACAAGCTATTAAGTCCTTGGAACAACAGTTGAGACAAATTGGATGATTCTTTCTCGATAGTTAGAGAGTCTTGAGAAATATTGTATTAATAAATTATTTACAGCTTACAGTAGTAATACATATCAAATATTCTACGGAGTAAATGTTATTCCAACTTTATGTTAAATTATTACTTTTACATGGCTAATGGAACAAACATGAGAAGTGATTTTAAGGTACTGGCGTTCAGAAAATTAGATAAAATTTAACAATATAATATTTGCTGGACAAGTGATTGATGTGTTAAAATGGATTGAGTGAATAATTAATTGGAACATAATTCGCTCAATGTTTGCTTAGGTTAAAATAGGTGGATCATTATGCGTTAAATAATGTGTCACAAATCAATTTGCTCAATTCGAAAACATTACAACCCAAATTAGCCTAAACTTTTAGATCGACTAATTTAGGTTATGTCTAAAATAATCCATCAATGAACATATGACCAATCCAACCAATCCAAGTTTGAGCGATTTAGGTGAGTCTTATTTTATAGTTAATTACCAAATTATACATCTAGGGCTTTTGCTATTTGTAGGGGCATTTGCTGTGCAGTGTACTAATTGTTTCAAATGGCTATACATACCTACAAAGGAGAAGTATGAAGAAATAAGGGAACACATATTGGAACAACCCTGCTATTGTGAAATAATCCGTGGGTGATGTTCTGATAAATCATGCGACGATCTAAACATTTCTCTTGTCTTCAAATGATGGTAGAACGTTTGTCAAACAATTGCTAGTTTTCTCACAATCACATCAAATGTGCACTTTAAGATTCAAGAGCAAAGAAAAATTACACTCTTATAAATACAAAGTACGTAGTTTATCAAATTCAGTAATTATATCATCTTTATTCTCCTATATATAGTTAAATTATTCACAAGTCATGTGAATTGGCAAAATGTGCACGTATTGTAGCACGCCAAGATCATTTTTGCACAAATTCAAGAGAAGTGAAAATAAAATAAATAGAAACTTTACAGAAAAATAAAAAAAAGATGGTGAGGAGTGAAATTGTGAAGGAATGAAGAAGCAATGAGAGAGCCTAATTCCCATCAGACTGGGTATAAGCATGTCCCATTTGTCTTTATTATATTATATTAGTGTGGCTACGGTTGGCTCTTTCTCCTCAATCGGTGGAGAATTCGTCTTAGTCTTAGAAGGTTAAAATAAGTGTTTGTAGTTAATTTAAGGTGTTCTTTTATCTTTTTTAATGGAGATCTACTCCAATGTGTGCTTCCCTTCTACTTTATCGATAGGAGAGAACAGACATCAGATTTTAGTTAGAACAACTTTTTGCACCTGCCTATAAGCAATAGACACTACAGTTACACTACGTGTCCCATATAGGAACCTAATATATAACATGAATTTTCTCTACACACACAAGAAGAAGGGAAAAAGTATTGATCAATGTCAAAAGAGAATGGCATTCACGCACCTTGTCTAGTTTAAACTGTTTAAGATGTGTCTAATAGGCACAATATTGGCAAGATGAGATACCCGATAAATATCAAGCAAAAATGAAGTATCAAAATGAAATGTCATGTTACATTTAAGGGTTTATCTCGATCTAATTGGCCTCTTTTTATAAATGCAACTAGGACGATACTGTTGGTTATTTTTTGCTCTATGGTACTTTATAAAGCAGTACGGGAAGTATATAACTATTACAAGTATTCGAAAGGATAAACAAAGATTCAATAATTCAGCTAGAAATCTGAAAATTACAATAGAACCACAAAGCTCGAAATTACAATTTTGTTGAAGACGGAAAAATGGAAACTGTTTTTTTCTTGAGTCGAGTGTGGCACTCTGTCCTTAAGACAATATTGCCCCGTATGTATCCTTTATATGTCCTGGACAATTTGTCTCCCAAGATAAAACAGCAATGGAACACTTAGCAAAGGAAACTCAAATGCTACCGTGAAGAATATTGAGTAACGAAATGATGCTTGAAAGTTGTAGGAAGAAAACTGTTTTGGTTGTGTATTTTCGTGTGTTGTATGAACTGTTATTCGTAGTGCTCAACAATGGTGTAACGGGGTGTTTATATAGGTGAGGGAGGGGCTAAAAACTGCCTCCATAACAGCCAAATAATGGTCATTATGGAGGTAGTAAGGCCACCAACATAAATGGTGAAAGACCAACGGATTTGGCCTTTATAGGAGGAGTAATTCAGCCAAAATAAATGGTTGAATTGAGTGCTTGGCGTTTCTGCTTTGACTGTCCAAATTCTAACGTTCTGGAAACTTCAGGGACCAAACTGTACATCTTGAAACTTCAGGGACCAAACTGTACATCTGAAAGAATTCTGGTCCGAACTGTACATCTGAAAACTTCTGGGATCAAACTGTACTTCTGGCAAAGTTCTCTGGCTCAAAAAGATAATATCAGAAGACCCACAGCCTACGACCCACGACCCGTGAACCCGTGAACCCGGAACCCGGAACTCGGAACCGGAAGGGCGGCGGCGGCGCGCGTGTGGTCTTTCCTCGAACCGAAGCACATCTAGGTCCTCCCTCCTTTAAACACATGGGATACCCCTTGGGGTCCCAAACCCCAAACCAATTTCGAGTCTTATATACACAACAATTCTTTCTTCCTCTACCGATGAGGGAGAATTGAACACAATACCACACTTTCCATGCTTCAAACACCTTACTTCGTGGACCAATATCTCTTTCATTTCTCAATGAAATTTGACGATTCTTGGCCCTACGGTTATCTACGTACTTAGTAGATCATGCATGTGTGAAGAACCGGATTCTCCAACATACGTAACACTAGTGTTTAAGCCGTTAAAGTTGGTCGGTCGCAACTCCCGCCAAAGGCTAATTTCCAATAATCCCCTCTTGAAAGAGATTTTGGCGCACTCACATGGTGTCTTTTCATTTCCAGCAATATTTCAGCGGACCGATGTTGCATAAGGAGAGGTAGCTTCAGCTTTGAACCTTCCATAATTGAATACCATCGGACTTACTTACTGCGCGGTGAACGTGATGTCTTGAACCGTCAGTGTTTAGTGTAAGCCAAGTCAATGGTACCAACATAACAAATTCTCTTACTCTCTTCTTCGTAATGTTTTGTCTGTTTTGGCCATGGACAACGTCTTGGATTCTTAAGTGCGTTCAATTTGAGGCGGCCCGTCCTCGCACTTAAATAGGTAGTCTCCTACAAGGTATCCTGCTATACCCCACTTCACAAGTGTTATGAACCATTAAAAGTTTCCCAAAGACCTAACCTCAACTGTTGAGGAGCATTACAGGTTTTGAAAACTTAACCTTTACCCACACTGCAGATAGCACTTAACGTCTATCGCGGGAACGGCTTTGGATTTGGTGTTTCTTTTCAGAAATCACTATCCGAAGTGCTCATGCTTCAACCGAAGCGATCAACCGAACCTTTACACTTAGTTTTCCCATTGAACCAAATTACCGGGATCTCCGGTTCGTAAGGTTGGGTTTCCACCGTATTGGTCCGTATATTTTGGGTTTTAAGCCCATTCCCTAGACAGAGCGAACGCTTGATCTCCGGGTAGTCCCTTAGTTAGTAAACAAGGAAGTGACACCCGTGATGATCAACCGCCATACGGTCTTATGTCTCCGACGGATCCGACGATGTGTCCGTACGCCGTCATCCGTGTCGAACCTGAAGCCGACCGGCTAGCCACAGTGTAGAACTGCTGAAGGCACGGGTTTCTCCCAATAAGGGACGTCCTCTAAGGAGCCGTGAAGTTACTCAACTTCTTTCATGCTTTGTATAAAGCGATAAACCGGATTCTCCAACATACGTAACACTAGTGTTTAAGCCGTTAAAGTTGGTCGGTCGCAACCTCCGCCAAAGGCTAATTTCCAATAATCCCCTCTTGAAAGAGATTTTGGCGCACTCACATGGTGTCTTTTCATTTCCAGCAATATTTCAGCGGACCGATGTTGCATAAGGAGAGGTAGCTTCAGCTTTGAACCTTCCATAATTGAATACCATCGGACTTACTTACTGCGCGGTGAACGTGATGTCTTGAACCGTCAGTGTTTAGTGTAAGCCAAGTCAATGGTACCAACACAACAAATTCCCTTACTCTCTTCTTCGTAATGTTTTGTCTGTTTTGGCCATGGACAACGTCTTGTATTCTTAAGTGCGTTCATTTTGAGGTGGCCCGTCCTCGCACTTAAATAGGTGATCTCCTACAAGGTATCCTGCTATACCCCACTTCACAAGTGTTAGGAACCATTAAAAGTTTCCCAAAGACCTAACCTCAACTGTTGAGGAGCATTACAGGTTTTGAAAACTTAACCTTTACCCACACTGCAAATAGCACTTAACGTCTATCGCGGGAACGGCTTTGGATTTGGTGTTTCTTTTCAGAAATCACTATCCGAAGTACTCATGCTTCCACTGAAGCGATCAACTGAACCTTTACAGCTTAGTTTTCCCATTGAACCAAATTACTGGGTTTCCATCATGAATCGGCCGATGCAAGTTTGTTTAGAGGATTTTCCAAGAACCATCATACACATTTACTTGTGGCTTTGGTGTTCTTCAGATCTGATGTCCAGTTTGCATCACAGTGTTCTCTCATAACCGCTGGATATCCAGAATACTATAATCTGTAGATAAGCAAATAATTCAGATATCGTCATATCCGACTTAACGCCTTTCTATTAATCATGTATTGAAATCATCAGTGAACCTTAGCGTTTCTGCTTTGACTGTCCAAATTCTGACGTTCTGAAAACTTCAGGGACCAAACTGTACATCTGAAAGAATTCTGGTCTGAACTGTACATCTGGAAACTTCGAGATCAAACTGTACTTCTGGCAAAGTTCTCTGGCCCAAAAAGATAATATCAGAAGACCCACAGCCCACGACCCGTGAACCCGTGAACCCGTGAACCCAGAACCCAGAACTCGGAACCAGACGGGACGTGCGGAAGCACATCTAGGTCCTCCCTCCTTTAAACACATGGGATACCCCTTGGGGTCCCAAACCCTAAACCAATTTTGAGTCTTATATACACAACAATTCTTTCTTCCTCTACCGATGAGGGAGAATTGAACACAATACCACACTTTCCATGCTTCAAACATCTTACTTCGTGGACCAATATCTCTTTCATTTCTCAATGAAATTTGACGATTCTTGGCCCTACGGTTATCTACGTACTTAGTACATCATGCATGTGTGAAGAACCGGATTCTCCAACATACGTAACACTAGTGTTTAAGCCGTTAAAGTTGGTCGGTCGCAACTCCCGCCAAAGGCTAATTTCCAACAAATACCCCACCACCACAATATTGGTGGTCTTTAACTAGATTGAACGAATTTTCAAATTACAAATAAAAGTAAATCCTTTCATGTACTATAGTAAATTTACATTGTTTCCTATTCCCATGAAAGAAAATCAAAAGAAACTGTACAAAGATCAAGGGAAATCCTAATCTAGTAAACGGATAAATACAATGTGAACCTATTAACATGAGATCGTTGTAGGTACATATTTCAAATTGAGTTTACGACACAATCTATACTCTACTCCCCTTTATCTTTAGACCCATGCCCAAATTGAACTTTCACATCATTGCAATAAACTCTAATTTTATCTCTCTTTGACTCTGTCTCTGAAGTATAATCAAACCCCATATTAATTTGCAGGGTGAATTTCAATACCCAGGCGATGTTGTCAAATTGAAAAATAAAAATGAAGAACTATGGGTCGCCAAAGCAAAAGGGTAAATATTATTCTCAGCCAAAACATTGGTCTCGTAAAGGAGTTATTTTAGTTCCTAATAATAGAACTTATGTCTAGCGGGTCATGAGTTATTTAAGGGAGCGAAGCATAATTTGTGGGATACGATAATGCAAAAATATAAACTTATGCTCCGCAAAAAAGTTGTTTGTCCGTGGGACAAAAATTAAAGACCAGCTCAAAATAGGGGGAAAAGTGCCAATGACCCGATTTTAGCAATTGTTAAAACTAATATTTGGGCTTGGGCCTAAGCTAAATAGTACACTAGTTTTTGGAGTATCTGCACAAATATGACATTCTGTGGCCCGCTATCTAAATTGTATCGGCAATATACTGATACTTGCGTGGAATGTTCTCCACACGGGCTGGTCTTTAATTTTTGCCCTCAATTTGTTAGTCTTTAATTTTTTATCCTACTTCTTATTTAATAAAAAATTGTGGGTTAAAATATCTTTTATTCGCGGATCTACTAAATCAAAGATTCTGGGTTCGCATCCCGTAGAGGCAAAAAAAATCGCAACGCAAAATTTTCATAAAAATTATGTCTATTCAGCCAAAGTTATATAGAGGTTATACCCCAAGGATAATTTCTATGTAACTAGCCGTACAAGGCATAATCTTAATTTTTCAATTAAACTTTGCCTTCAGGCATAGTTACATAGAAACTATGTCCCTTAAGACATAATCTCTATACAACTTTGGCCGAATAGGAATAATTTCTATGAAATCTTGCCTTGCGATTTTCTTTTTCTTTTGACTCTATTGGGATTCGAATCCACAACCGCAGAGGCATTTTCGGAGGCATAATTTTTATACAACTTTGATCAAATAAGCATATTTTCTAATAAAATCTTGTCTTGCGATTTTTTTTCTTTTTAACTCTGAACTAAAGAATTTAGAATAAAGGGGCTCGCTTTGCCCGTTAAGAGTAGGTAACCCGTTCCATGTCTTGCTGAAATTCGAACACAGCCTCAATGATATTTTCGGTCATTTTCTTACACGAAGGGAAAAAATTAATGACCACCAATTTGAGGGACAAAAATTAAAGATCACCCTAAAATATGGGCAATTGTGCGAATTGCCCAATATACATCCAAAAAAAAAAATGAAAAGTCATGCTTAAACAGGTTATAATAGGTGGGTCATAACTTTTGTACAATCTTCGTTCTAAGGGAAAAAAGGACAACATTTTGCTAGCTACTAAGATGGTACAAAAATCTTATGCATGTGCATAGAACAACAATAACATACCCGGTGTAATTTCAAATGTGAGATTTTCAAAAGCCACCGTGGTTTATGTAGTATTACCTACTAAATGAATATTAGTAATGACATCGTGAACCACTTACGCAGGTAAAGTTTGGTCTAGCAGCAACAACTTTACACAACGTGTCGAACAAAATATAAAAACAAACAATAAACCCATAAAGTGGAACAAGGAACTCATATAAATGAGAAAAATGATGAAAAAATAAATGTTCACAAAGTAAGATCATTCGTTGATTGTGAATTTTAACTTTTCTTTATTCTCCATTTACCTTTTTCTTTTAGATTGATAAGCACTACACATGATCCTCAGTAGATCAGTTTCCCAAGAAGTTTGGTATACGAAGCATTTCGTGTTTATGCAGAGTTCAGAAAAGAACCGCACGTCAAAGGAATGTGACATAGATAACATATTCGAATACAAGTATTAGTCACATATGCCACAACTCAAACATCTAATCTATAGATCATATATAGACAATTTTATCATTATTCTAAGGTTCATGTTCGCATTCCGTACTCATGTAGGGTACGGAGAAGGGTCGTACTCCGAGAGGAGTGTGATGTAGGCAATCTAATATAGTGGTTGATTTCACGATTCGAACTTGTAACACATAAGTCTAATGAAGACCACTTTATCATTGATCCAAGACTCTCCTTGCATCTAGTGCTCATGTAGAGACCGAGGAGGAGCTGCACAACCCCAAAAGAATGTTATGTAAGCATTATTGTGATTACACTTCTCGAATTCGTGACTTTTGACTTATGAATTTCACTGGGACGACTATATCATTACTCTAAAGCTTCTCTCAGCATACGTACACATATCTACGTAAAAATCATTTACAGAAAGAAAATTGAGCAAAGTTGCAGAACCCAATGATTAGGACAAGTCTACAACTTTTGGTGTCATAAATTTTCATTGATGAGTCTTTTCATCTGTTGCACTCAAGGCAAAATATGGTAAAAAGCTGAAGCCTAAAACATCTTCAGCAATCAAAATTGGCATTGGGCCAGTTTCCGAAAAGGCAAACAATCAAATAGTACAAGCTCTTAATTAAACACAACTGTTTTACACAATAACCAACAGATCCACTACATTACTTGAATGTAGAGAGTGGATTTTCTTTTACAAGGGTTGTGATGGACTTAGAGGTCTTGGGTTCTAATTCTATTGGATATAAAATCATCTTTATTAAGAAATACTTTACTCCCAATGTAGGATTTATCTAGATTTAGTCAAGTCTCAATATAGGTGTTGGACACCAACCGAAAAATTAAATAATAAAAGAGAGAAGATGTTCTCTTTTTCTCTAATAATGGTGTATATATTGAGATTAACTTGTACGCACTTTGACTATTTCATTAAATATATCTTTCCACCAACATCATTAGCATCGAGTGACTCTACCGAGGCTTAGATAGATCAGTAAAAATTATCTAATATTTTTATCTCTACTTAAATTAGAATTTGCACTTATTTTGTTGACCACTCCCTTTGTACACATGTGAATCAGATTCTATGGCGTTGGATTTAGATCTGTTCTTTTTTTTTTGTTATTTGAATTTTCAAAAAGTTATTGAAAACATTTTTTGAGAAAGGTTATTGTTCAATCACTTTTGAAATATAATGTTCTAGATACATTCTTAAATTTTGTACTGACCTACCTTTATAGATAATTCTTTTTATTTATGAAACATAATGGTTTCATTTCTAGACAGCAAATTCAATTTTAAAAACAAACGCAATTGTTTTTAATAATTGAATTACTCTTTCAAAAACCAAGATTGTATGGTTTTTGGTGGGACTGCAAAATACTCAGTACCCTTAATAAGGGGTCTAGGTTCGAACCTACTAGGTACAGAGTTTTATTTTAGGAAACATTTTAAACCTCACCCCCAAATGTGGGTCTTCTCGACACATAGCAGAATTAAAACGGACTTTAAAGCAGGTACCAAACATATGAAGAAAAAAAACTTGATTCTTGAAAGTTGAAACCAAGCCAAAGGAATCACATTTTAGAGAATTAATAACTCAAGAGTAGGTTTCTGGCAAAAACTAAAACCAATTCACATGGTTACTCAAAAACTATTGAAAACCCAAATATTGTTTTCCAAAACTAGTAAAGGGGCAGCCCGGTGCACTAAGCTCCCTCTATGCGCGGAGTTCGGGGAAGGACCGGACCACAAAGATCTATTGTACGCAGTCTTACCTCACATTTCTGCGAGAGACTGTTTAACTTTCCAAAAACTAAAATTATATCATATCCAAAGGCAACCAAGAATTTACAAGAAGGCATGTGTAGCCATAACTAGGAGTATTTATTATATTACACAGATTTGAAAAGCAGTCCCATTACAATTGTCAGATGAAGACAACAAAAAAGGGAAAGATTTTAAAACAAGTCCCTTTGCTAAAAGACTTCACCATTTCCTTCAACAAGGCAATTGGCAAAGACAAAATTAAACACAGCCATATGCTAGTACAATTATTTAAGGCTATTTAAAATCTACCAAAATACTATCTAAGGAGCAAACTATTACTACTACATATCAATAGGTCCAATTCTTTAGGCTTTGCCATTCCTTTTTCTTATCATATGCATGGATACCTCTGACCAGTTTGCTGAACATCTTGCCTATTTCTACCACCTGCTCATACAGAAAAAATAAATCAGAATTTGACCCTATAAAACTTTCTCAAAACCCCACCATTACACACATCGTGAAATTTACATCTAACTTGTAATAAACAGTCATTGATGAGGTATCTTGAAGTAACGCTAAAGTTGTCTCAGTTTGACCTATAGGTTACGGGTTCGAGCCGTGGAATTAACCATTATGTTTGGGTCGGGAACTGTCCACTAAAGGGTAGTGTAACCTACAATTCTGTATATTTAGAATGTCCTCTTTCTTGGGAATCAAGGCGTCAAGACCAACTTGCTCACATCTTAGTTGTTACGTCGAGTACCTACTAAATAGGCAACTTCGCGCACTAAAAGATAGTGGTATCAGGTATATTCAAGGTGTCCTAATGACAGATAATCTAGAACAATTGTTCAAGGACTCTTCAAGTATACCGCCACGTTTGTATCGAGTCCTTCAAAAGCTTTGCATTTTTGGAGAACTTGATACTTGTGAGGCATCATTTTTCGAATGTCTGAGCAAGTCTCGAATTGGCAATTTGACCTATTCAAAGGGACTCATGGGGATTTTCAAGTAGCAAGCAACCTATTTTCGGTTGTCAGATGCTTTTTCCAAAAGACCACTATTTTCATCTTTTTCCCATAATAAAAAATATTAAGAGAGGAAACAAGAAAATACTAAACTCTAAATAAGTCATGAAAATTTACCATGATATAGAGATAAAAGTTCAAAGAGTGGCATAACTTTCTATTATGACCTTAGACTAACTTTTCCTGTACAACATGATGTAAAGTGGTATTCCAAACATCAAACTTTTTGCTTCACATTAGCACTAGAAAAAAATCACGAAAAAAACAATTTCTTGATTTGAAACTAGAGAAGAATGCAAAGAGACTTACAAAATTCTTTGTTAAGTATCCACAGAAGATCAACTAAAGTGAGACAAATAGTGACAATTACTTGTATTTTTCAATTCTATCAAAAGGGATAGGAAATTAGGAGGTTTAAACTAAAATTTGTTTCTCCCTTCAGCTTATTTCCCCTTCTTCTCTAACCAAACAATAAAAATGGAGAATTCTACTATTTTCAGCTAACTTTTTGGTAGCTGGTAGAATTATTCGGTAATTGTGTTGATGAAAAATAACAACTTGGTGAAATAGTCAAGTTCCACGCGAATTAACCCAACAAAACTATTAACAACATACCCAGTGTAATTCAAAAAGGGGAGTCGGGAGAGGATAGGTAGGGAGGCTATTTCTGATAGATACTCCGCACCCAACAAAACTGTTATTAAAATAAAATATAATATGCCTATTGCCTCTCTACTCCCAAACAAATTGCTGACCAGATACTTGGAGAAATAAGCAAACTGTTTTCAGTTATAGGATAAAATTAGTTTTAGCATCATTAAGAACACCAATATTCTTGTCTTTTAAAAATAATTTATCAACACAAGTTCAAGATTTACATCTTGAGTACTTTTTGTGATTTATTGTTTAACACTTATACCCATTTCAGTTACACTTGTTCATACTAGCACCCGAAAATACCCACCCCCCAATAGCCAACCTAACCCTCACTTACCATGCAAAAAAAAAAAGGAAAAACAGATGACAAGAAACCCATAACATAAAAGTATGATTGCACAAATAACTACTCATCTCATCTCTCGATTTTTTTTCCCTTTTAGTCTACAACAACAACATATCCAGTGTAATAACACATAGTGGGTCTGGGAAAGGTAGGAATAGGATGTACACAGATTTATCTCAATCTTTATGGGATAGAGAGGTTTTCTATAGACCCTCGGCTCAAAAGAAAAGTAGTAGATGTAGGATTGCAAAAAAAAAAAAAAATCAGATATAAAGCAAACGGAGCAACACATAGTAACATGTTGATATTAGCTATAATGATATTATAAGTACTAACGTATTCACGGGTGTGATCAATGAAGTAGGATTGAGAGTCCTAAGAGGTCTAAGGTTCAATTTTCAACTAAGGTAAAAATACTAGTTTATTTAGTCTTATATTTTCAAGTCTTAATAAACAAAATTACCAGATACAGATATGATAGAAGATAGCAGATACTTTATAGAATTAATTGAGATTCACAAGCTAATCCGAACATGACATTTATCAAAAAAAAGTTAGTAACATGATCTTTGGAATGTTACACATATCAGCTAATGTGACAAAAGTTACTTTTGTTCTTTTCTAAATTACTAGTCATACAGGTTGAAACGGAAGAAGTAGCATTTTGCATGTGATATCACTTGCTTCTTTGATAAGCTCTACAATAGGCCATGAATATTCACATTGAAAATGAAATTTAAAGTTAACCATAAAATTATGATGACCTATAAAAAGAAATTATTCAACAGTGGAGATGTTGTTTGTGGTAAAAATATTAGGTAATTTCAAATTTCAGCTGAAGCAAGCATATTGTACTGATTTTTTTTCATCTTGACAGACAAAATTATCCAATATCTATATTGGTAAAAAATGACATGTACGTCGTAGAAATAATTAGGATTCACATGCTAATCCGAACATCACCATTACCAGAAAAAGTTAGTAACATGACCTTTGGAATGTTATATATATCAGCTAATGTGATAATAGGTATTTTTGTTCTTTTCTAAATTACTAGTCTGTCAAACAAAACTCATACAGATTGAAACGGAAGGAGTAGCATATTGCATGTGATATCACTTGTTCCTTCAGTTTGGTAAGCTCTACACTTGACTAGGGCATGAATATTCACATTGAAAATGAAATTTTAAGTTAACCATAAAATTATAATGCACCCAGAAAAAGAAATCAATCAACAGTGGGATCAAAAGTACTCCTTCCATCTCAAAATATGGAGTATTATTTTTAGCTTTTCAAGAGTAAATTTGATTAATTTTTTAAATTAAATTTGATTAAGTTAATTCAATATTTATTAAGAATTTAGATACTCAAAAACTATATAAAAGTACTACTCTCCGTCCCAAAATACTTCTTTGACTAATATTTTAGGATGTATCTTTTCATTATATTCATATGAGAAAAAGAGCATCCAGCTTCACCATTGTTGCATGCTCTCTCCTTCTTTGGCACTTCCCATTCCACAACAGATTTGGTCCTCTATTGATCCATCTGAATCACAATGGCAGTTTATAGTGTTTTTGTATAATGTTTTAATGTCTAAGTTTTAAATTTAAAATATTTAATTCATCTAATTTAATTTAGCTCTAAAGATTAGTCAAATTGACTCTTGAAAACCAAAATGTGACTATTATTTTGGGATGGAATAAGTACAAGTTGAAATTCTTTTAATATCAACAAGATACACCTTCTGTCCCAAAATACTTATCATGTTTTTCTTTATAAAAGTTAATTTGAATAAATTTCAAAGTTAAATTAGATTAGATTAATTCAATATTTTAAAATTTAAATTTAGATATTTAGACGCTATAAGAAAAGTAATATAAGTTGCAATTATTCTCATAATAAAATGATGAAAAAATACAACTTAAATGTTAACCAAAATTCATATAGTTTGACTATTGAAAAGCATAGCGTGACAAGTATTGTGAGACAAAGGAAGTAAAAGAATGCATCATAAAATGTTAGTCAAAATTTATAAATGTAATAGGGAAAAGTGACACATTTTTAGAGGGGAAAAATAGAATTTAACTCAATAATATGATTGACTTGCCTCGTCTCTTTCCACCATTGTTGTTAATGTTTGTGGTGGGTACTCTAGGGAGAAAAACACCAGTTCCACCATAATCTCTACCAGAACTACTTTCTCCATTACCACTGCCGCCAAAGGGCAAAAACCGGTTCCCGGCGAACCGGTCTAGACCAGAAATTTTTCTCATGCTATGCATCCTGATGAACCGGTTCTTCTCTGCTTGCATCTCTAAAACCCTGGCTCTTGCTTCCATCAAACTCTCGACCTATCAAAATAGGGAAGTGGCATTTTGTAAGAGAAAAAAAAAAAAGCAAAATCTAGAAATATATAAAAAATGATGTTGAACCGGCTCTACCTGGAGTTGAAGTTGAACCGGTGGGTAAAGCTGGACCGGTTGATAAACCGGCGGTGGGCCTGTTTGAAGAAGCTGTCTTGCTCCTCTATTGCGTTCAAAACACTCTGAAAGTGAATAATCCGTACAGCTGATGCACCTCTCAGCCGGTCTGAACCGCTGCAACATCCAGAAAAACAATGGCAAAAGCTGAAAAAAACAAAAAAGCAAAAATATTCCCCCCAACACTCATATATAAGGGTTTAATAGTCCCACATCGGAAATGAAATGGCAACATGAACGATTTGGATAATCCTCACCCTATAAGCTAGCTTTTGGAGTTGAGTTTGGCCTAAAATTCATTATTTACATGGTATCAGAGCAGCCCATTCCAATTATCTGTTCACGGATGTTAGGCCATATCAAAAATGGAATGAAAACATGAACTCTTGGTCGATCGTCACCCTACAAATTAGTTTTTCGGTTGAATTAGGCACAAGATTCATTATTTAACTAAGGGAAAATCTAGAAGGAAACCCTTTATAGAGAACATGAAGCTAATTTAAAGCAACACAGAAACAGATATAAGCTCTGAATCATCTGCAACATCGAGTAAACAGTTTAAAACAATGGCGAAATTTTTTTTAAAAAAAAAGTAACACATATAGCAAAATGCCAACAAAATGTAGAAGAAGACTCTTTACAACGAACATCAAGGAAAAGCATAATAAAAGCTCCCTTTAAAAAAATACCTCAGTAATAGGAAATGGCTTTGGAACAGTATGACGTTGTTGAAGAAGCGAAATAGCAGCGAAACGTCGAATGATATTTTCATCACTAGCAGTAGCAGCTTGTCCTTGATCATTATGATAAAGACAAGAGTAACAACAACAGCAAAAAGAAGAATTGGTGAACTTATTATCTTCTACAGGAAAAATATCAGAGGGTAGCCATAACTCTCCATCATCCAAATTTTCCGAAAACCCCTCCATTATCTCCCAATACCCACTAAAGAAACTATTCTTCAAAATTTAAGAGAAAGAGAAATAGTGGGGAAGAGGGAAGGGTTTCGTTTTTCAAATTTGACGTTACGAATTCTTCTTTTTTTGGCCTGCTAAATAGTGTGTATGTGTGTGAGAGAGAAGGGGGAGGGGCGGGGGGCGGGTAGGGGTGGGGTAGGGTGGGTCACGTGACCAGAGGTTTAAGAGGCAAATGGCTCGTGACTGATTAGATATAAAATTTAATAAATAAAGAGATATTTTTTTAATGTATAAATATGGAAATAAATACTTTTATTGGACAGATTAAAAAGAAATATAAAACATTTAAAATGAAACGGAGAAAATATGTAATTATCAAATATGTAGAAACTTTTAAAGTGTGATCCGTAATCAAATTTTGACGTTACGAGTTTGTTTTTTTTTTGCCTGCTAAAAGGTGTCTGGGAGAGAAAGGGCGTGGGGGTGGGTGGGTCACGTGACCAGAGGATTAGGGGCACGACGGCGGACAGACCAATAACTGGAATGGGAGTGATAGTGGGGGTGGGGGGAGTGGGGTAAGGTGGATGCCATTTTTGGGTTAGTTCTGAGCTTTGTAGAGCTGGAGAGGTGCAGAGTTGGCTTCTCTATTTGGAAGGTGACACGTGACTGCACAGGGAAGATGGATTGTAAAGGTTTTCATATGGGTTAATGGAGAGCATATCATAAGTAATTTCTCTTTTGAATTTAATCGAGTCCAATACAAATACTGAGCATTAATTACAAATTAAAAACAAATGTAATTTCGCTTTTGCTATTAACAAGCTTCGTTATGGAATAGATAGAATATTTACAATTTTAATCAAAATTTTCGGGGAATTTGATAAGAGAAAAGGATAGTAGAACATGTATCGTCGTTTAATGGATCACACGTGGTATGAATCCAGATCATACTAAGGCTGGCCAGTGGATCGGGTCGGCCCGGTCCGGTCCCGCCCCGACCCCAATATTTAAAAAAAAAAAAAAAACGGTATCGGGACTCGAATGGGGGCCCGCCAAGCCTGACCCGATCCCGCCCGAAACCCCCCCCCCCCTTGCACAAATAACTGTTGCACCAACGACCATTTTACATTTTGACCGTTGTGCAACGATAATTTTTGGCCTCCCCCTACCCCCTTAATATTTATTTTTAACCCAAAGTTATTATATTTACACTTTAACCCAATTTTTCAACTATAAATACATCATTTTCTCTTCATCTTTCTCACAAATCTTCCTACAATCTCTCAATCTTTCAATATATCTCTATACAGGCCTACATTGTCTACTAAATATTGAATTTCATTTGTTCATTTGAGAGTAAATTTGGCAACTAGCTTGAGGATCTTCCATCGAGCAAAGTTTCAATTTTCAACCTCTCGATTACACGCTGACATTTCGTTCCTTCATTAAATTATTATTGTCTGTTTATTTTATTTAGCGCACTTAATTTCATTAACTTTAATTATTTATTAGTATAATTATAATGAAATGATTTAAATGTATGCTTACGGGTAAGGGTAAGGGTCAGTCTTCTTCTAGTAGGGGCAACAAGGGCAATAGTACTTCGTCTAGTCATCCTATTTCTAGACAGAATTCTATTCCTACACAGGATGGTTTTGTTGATACTGAACATTTTCCTGCAATACCATTAGATTTAGCCGAATAACTATTTTATGGAACTCAAGAAGACTTTAATTTAGATGATGATCTAGATGATACACTCACTAATGTAGATGACAACACACCCACTAGTGCACCTTCAATTGAAATGCCTCTTATTCCCCCTAGTATGAGACGAGGTCCAGCAAAACGACTATTAAAATCAGATGCATGGACATCTTTTGATAGGGACGTAGAGAATCAAGTAGCTAAATGTAAAATTTGTACAGATATTTTAAAATTTAAAATTGGAAAAGGTCACGGTGGGACGGGGGGTTTAATGAGACACGTAGCAAGGGCTCATCCAGCTAGGTATGCCCAATACGAGGCTTCAAAATTGGGTGCACAAACGTCCGCTTCGTCGGGACAAGGTTCACATACTGTTCCGGACCAAGTACATGGTCAAATTAACCACACGACAGGGGGAATTGTAAGCCATAATTACAATAAATATAGAGATAGGAAAGCAATAGCAAAATTAGTTATTGTGGAGGGTTTGCCTTTTTCATTTCCTTCATCTCCTGGTTTATTCATTACATTAGAGAAATATATAATATTGTTTTTAACGGTTTTCCTAGATCAACTGTTAAGAGAGATATATTTAAATTTGCACATGAATATCAACAGTATTTACGTTATTCATTATATCATTTTAATGGCAAAGTGACAATCACTTCTGATATAGGCCGTAGTACTAACGGCCATGATTATTTAACGGTAACCTGTCATTGGATAGATTATAAATGGTATATGCAAAAATGTATTTTACCGTATAGATATATAGATGATAGGCACACTGATATTTTTATTACAGAAAATATTTATCAAGTATGCGATAATTACGGAATAACTGATAAAATTATGACTATTACATTAGATTGCGCTTCTTCTAACAATTATGCTATTACAATTTTTAAAAATAGTTTAACTCCATCTTTTTCAGATCATTTTCATATAAAATGTGTGTGTCATATATCTTAGTTGTAAATAAGGGTGAGCGGATCTGGATACCCTAACTTTTTTGAACTACCCGGACACTACCCAGTAAATTTTTTTTATTCATATTCTCACTATTTATAATATTGGTGATGTATTAAATCCGACTATTAAAATAGTCGGTACTAAATCACTTATTGAAACTATTTATGATTGTGTAGCGGTACTACCACCTCCAAGTCCCAAAAATTCAAATCACTCACCACCTATTGAACAAACTAATGAAGAAGTGTTGTCTAGCGTAGAAGACGAATGCAAAAAAGTATATAGGTTTTACCAAGAAGAAAGTGCTAGCAACCTACCGGCTTCCATACCATCTTCTTCTTTTTCTTCAACACAACCTCACAAAAGACATGTTGTTTCTGCGACTAGTATTGAAAGCCTCAGTAATAGAATGTGCGGTAGTAACACTACTAACCAAATTAGCGAGTTTGATATTTTTGTTTTGCAGGGTTCTGTACCGTACCAAGCAATTCTCAATGAAGAAGGACGTGAAGACTTGCTAAAATACTGGAGGGGGAATGAGAAGACCTTTCCGACACTTTCAATGATGGCCCGAGATATTTTGAACATTCAAGCGTCATCAACGGTGTCAGAAATCACTTTTTCTGCCGGCAGATATCAAATAGGAGAGCACAGACACTCATTAGCCGTAGACAGCTTGGAGATTGCAATATTATTCAAAGATTGGATACAAGCGGAGCGGAGAAGATGCGGTCAACCGTAGATCAACGAAGAAAACGAAAACTACAACGACATCTTATCCGAAGGTGGTGGAAGCGACGTGGAGCAATTTGACCAACAAATACCAATTCCAACCGAAGAACCACAAAAAATTATCAAGAAACTAGAATAGGTTTTTTTCAAAATGTAATTTTTGTAATTGTAATTTTACTATGTCATTTGCAACTTTTGAACAACACCACGAAGTTGCAATTTTGACAATTGTATTTGTATTGCAAAAAAAAATCATATGTCTATTAAATAATATAAGATGCACAAAAACAGTTTTGAGATGTTTTTATTATACTATCTTGTTCAATTATTGAGTTGTTTATATATATATATATTAATTTTTAAATTAAGTGCAGAAAAAATAATCCCACCCCGACCCGATCCCCTCCCGCCCTAGCCCGATCCCACCCCTTTTTCGACAGAACCGGAATCGGGATGGGACTTCGGCGAATCCCGCCCGTCCCCCCCCCCCCCCCCCCCCCCCCCGTCCCCCCGGCTCGATCTCGCCAAAACCGCACCGAATCATCCCGGCCCGGCCCGTTGGACACCCCTGGATCGGACAAAGCCCAAATTGAATATTGACACGGTGAGAAACTAAGGACCTGTTTGGCCATAGATATTTTTTTATGAAAATTTTAAATACAACTTGAAGTTGTACTTGAAATTTGAAAAACATCTCAAACCTTGTTTTTACAATTTTCACTTTTTATTTTACCTACCAAAGTGAAGGTAAGGTATGTGTACACTCTATCCTCCCTAGACCCCACAATGTGGGATCTCACTGGATATGTTGTTGTTGTTGTATTTTTTGTCATTGCTTTTATCTTTTACTTTTCAAATTTTACCATATATATTTTATTTTTATATATTTGACCCCACAGTAAATTTGACCGATGGGTTTAAATCGGAGAAATATAAAAGAGGTTCTATGTGTATGTGTGTGAAAAAACTCACGCCGCGATTATCATCGCCTTGGAGTGATAGTATTATGTTCTTGATGAGTCAAGGGTAGGAAGACTTTGAGTGCCATTTAAGATGAATATTATAAATAGAATGATTTTCTTGTTTAAGTTGGATATATGTAATAATTGTAGTAGACATTGATGTAATCTGAATTTATTGTCTAAGAAAACTAATGATTGAAATTTATAATTGGGAGATGGAAAACAATTTCGTGAAAAAAGGGAAGAGGAAGAAGACAAGCGAGGACTTTGAACTATAAAATACTAGAGAAATATGTGGTCTAATGACATTACCGGTTAAAGATGTGAATAATTGTGAACTTGATTATATCATTAGTATTAAAGAAAGTCTATATAAATCATGTTTAATGTAATAGAAAATTATTGATTGACAGTGTTTACGCATTCGTTATGTTTATTAGCTGATTTGTATGATTTTGCTAGTTTTTAAAAATTGGGGAATATAAATTACATTTCATGTTTTTAAGAAAAATGCATTCCAACAACCAAATATTATTTACAAAAATTATGGCCAAATATAACTCCAACTTTAACTCTAACTTCAAAAATCTTTTTTTAAAAATGATTTTTTTTGTTCTATGATCAAACGCCTACTAAGAAAAAAAAACATTTTCACCCTCTTAAGTGGATTGGACATGATTTGATTGAAGTTTGAAAAGGAAAAAAAAACAGTATTTTCGAAGTTGAAAAGTCGATTTAGTTGTGAGTAGATATGAATTATAAGTTAAAATATCATAAGTAAAAAATTTGAAATATAAAATTTGGAAGTTTTCCAAGTAAGGTTAGTTCTACCTACAAAGGATTACACATATGAAAATATAGAGTTTTTTTGTCTGTATTAAAATTCTGATTTCTACATGTTTATCTTTATTTTATTGATAACAAGGCGATATTCTTGGGTGACTCTTTACATTATATTATACTATAACACTATGAAGTAGGTAGTTATTTGACATAGATACACTGACACAAAATTATCATTTTTAGCTCATTCCGTGTGATGGTGTTTGACTAAGCTCCAAGTGTAGAAATAGAAAGAGTTTTTAAATTTGTGCTCTAAAAACTAAAATAAAGTATAAATATCCATGTCACTATAAATAATCTTATTACGGATAAAATGATGATTTTAAATTAACTATTTTTAAATATATATTTATCATTATTTATATGACAAACTAAAAGGAAAAGTGTGTGATAAATTAAAAATAAGACAAAAAGATAATAATTGTTGAGCTCTTTCCAAAATCAAATTTTAACTGAGTCAAATAAACTCAGTCCAATCTAAATGAGTTTACTCAAATTTAAATGTGATGTTGAAAGTTTCTACTCTTTGGATCTCACAAACAAATGTAACACAGTAATGTCATCTAATAATAATCAGGAAATTATTAGTTAGGTGATAAATGAATCAAATATAAATTTGTTACTTGTATAACCTTTTTGCTACAGGATATGAGTCACCTTAATTTGACTCATAATAATTACTTCCTCTGTCCATATTTATGTTTCAAATAATTGCTGTAAGGTTATTTTAGCAATGAACTTGAAATCTTCTTAAGATTATTTTAAGACTGTATTATTAGAAGCAAAAACTTAATCATTTGATAGTATTTTATCCTAACTAAATAAGCACTTATAATCATTTCTAGACTTTGAAACATTGAGGTCAAATACCACATAGGAAATTAAGTAAACAAAACGTACAAGATAGGGGTAAGGTATGCGTATATTTTATCCTTTTCAGATCCCATCGTGTGGGATTACACTGGGTATGTTGTTGTTGTTGTAAAACGTATTCAAATTGGATTAGATCACTCACTTAGACTGAGATGAAAGGGTCTTTTTGATAACTTTAGTTTAATAGTACTTAAACTAAATGTATTGTATTATATTGTATGAGAAGATCATTTAATTTATTAATAAAGGGAAAATTTTAAAAATATATCATTTGCTCACTTACATTGTAAAAAAAATAGCTCAAAATTTACATTACAAAGTTTTGGCCCAAAAACACTTTTATACAGTATTATACACTTATATACAAAAGACTAGTAATTATGTATATAGGCGTTTGAATATATATACATATTTATACACCTATATACATAAACACCCATATACAATGTTATACACTATTATAAACTCCCTACTTCTTCCCCTCCCCATTTCTCCATCGCCAACCTCAACCACCTCAGGATACCCACACCGCCGTCATTTGTGCTCCAACCACCGGCTGCTCCACTATCACAACCATGAGTTTTCTGATAGATCTAGATCTAGATAATTTCTTATCAGATTTGAGCCACCGCAGCGGTGGAGGGGGGCAGATATGAGCCACCAAAAACGTTGTTGTCGTCAGAGAAAGAGAGAGGAAGCGCGACAGAGATCAAGGGGTCGTGGGTGTTGTTGCTGGAGCTATGGTGGGAGTTTGTCGGAGATGAAGGGAGGAGGAGGAGAGGCGTGACGTCGTGGCAGTTTGGTTGTTGGCTGCTCTAGTTCACTGGAGCTAGAAGCTCCTCGCTGGAGTAGCAAAAAAGACAAGTATGAGAGGGAGAAGGGTGTGCGAAGCAGTGGGGGTAGCAATTGTAGGTTGTGTTGATGGTGGTCGGAGCTCCAGCGTGAGGATTTTTTAGTGGTGCCGACCGCCGGCGACGGCGTTGGGATGCCTGCGATTAGGGTCCGGCGAAGGAGAGAGATATGAGAGGAGGAGGGAGTGAGTGTAAAGAGAGAGAGGGAGGAGGAGGAGGAGGAGGATGGAGTGTGTCATTTTTTGCAAGATTTAAAAAGGTGGGTTAATTTTGATAGCATTAGTACCCTAATTAACATGAGGTGTAGTTATTCCATTAATAAACCAGTTTAAAATATTTTACAAATATGGCGAAGAACATTTGTACTTCTTTCGGGTTAATACTTTTGGTCCCTTTATTTTTTATAAATTCTGATTCTAGTTTTAGTGAAATATGATTGAGTATATTGCTCATGATTATCAATTGTTCCACCACTTAGTGACTCATGTGTTATGTTAAGATTGTATTGTTACTCTATAATTTTTTTCTAAATAGTTTAAATATAACATTTTTTCTACATAAAAGGACCAAACACACATTTCAATTAGTAAAAATAAAATGTGTATAGTCAAATATAACAAGGACTCAAAATTTAGCAATAACTGATAGACAAAAAATACCATTTTCCTTTTTTACTTCATCTTTTAAGAAGAATAAATCTTATCCATATGTAGGTTGCTTCAAGCCAGCAAATAATAGTTACAAATTCTCCCTTATTAAAAAAACTATATTTATTAATCCCCCTTACCAATATATATATATATATATATATATATATATATATATATATATATATGGTAGGATAGGGTGGAACTAACCCTTGCAACATTCCTTTGGTGAGCGATCGCACCTATATGAAGTTGAACCACTTCCACTATGTCGACTTCCACTTCCCCCCTAATTTTTGTTTTTCAGAATATTGTTCCTTTTACTAATTATTTCTTTTATTAGTAGTTATTTGGCAGCCCAAAGTCTTCATTCATGACTAAATATTATGTTAGGTAAAATGTCAAATACATTGATAACTCCTTATATAAACTTAGCATCATTTTGCATTTAAACACAGCACTTTTAGTGTCAATCTACTAATATACGTGCCTATTAAATCCTTCTTATTAATATGACAAATCGCGTGTATTCCATTCAAAATAAAGTGCATAAAATAGCTTTAGATAAATCACTTATTATGAAATAATGGAGTTTTGCAGAAAAAAAAAATGAATTTTAGCTTATATCCAATAAGTCTCCATTAGTCATCTTTCGTTCTCCTTCTTCCAAATTTATTTTGATTATTATGGAAAATGGGTGAGAAAGATTAATTTTGAATCTTGAAGTTTATGGATTCCAAAAAACCTCGAGTAAATATAAAATAATAATTGAGTTCACAATTAAAAAAATATAAATATTTAATAGATTTTTAAATTAATAGAGTCTAGATAAAAGTTACTGGAATCTTGTGAACCCACCTGACATATTATTGATAAGCCATTGATCTTCACCACCACTTAGGCCCATCTTCACCTCTACCTTTTCTTGTATCTGTCTAAATTATATACAATATTTTTAGAATAATATTTTTTGTTTATGTGCCAAACTCAAGAAAATAAATAAGAAATTCACTTATTTACCTGAAAAATATTTTTTGAGAAAATATTTTCCTTCTTGAACGCACATAATAAGCAATAAGGTTATAAAGTAAAATGCTCAATCTTAGCTCTTTTCACCTTTAAATGAGTATTATCATATTATGAAATGATGATAACACATAATCACATTTGAGACAACATCCTATATGTCTTTTTTTTTTTTGTCACTGACATATCAATTAAATGCATTTTGTTTTCTTTACTAATACTAGGTGGCAGTGAAGAATTTAATAGGTGAAAGTCTTTCAATTTTAGGATTCAATAGGTCGAATTTCAAGATAAGATGCTTAATATAAATTGTTCTAAAATTGAGATTGTCTATGGATTTGGCTAAGATAACCTATCATGGATTAGGTACGTAGTTTCCATACTTTATATGTGCACTTCAATAAAAGGAAAAAGCATTTGTTCAACAATATCACTTATTAGGTACCTTGTCTTGTATTTCACCTTAATAGTTGTGTTAAATTAAGATAAGGCAATTATTGATTACTTGTTTGTTTAGACAATGAGTGGTTGTTTAACAAGTGCGATTTTACTTTCATATGTACTTTTCATATAACTTTCAAGTTATTAAATATTTTACTGCAGAGAAATAGGGACACATTGAGGTATCTATATCACATCAAGAGACCTTCCGATTTGAACAATTGATTGATGGTTACCAACAAGTCTACACCAATGCACAAATTGAGAAGAAAATTGTAAACTATTACTCCATCGGTTTCAATTTATACGACATAATGTTACTGTGCATGGAATTTTAAAAATAAAGATTTTTTTTATTTTTTATGATCTAAAATAAATCTAAAAAATTGTGTGGTTATAGATCATGTTATTAAGCGTAAAATATAAATTTAAAATTAAATTATTATCAAATAATAAAATGTTAACATTCATTTTGAGACTAATTAAAGAGAAAAGTGTATAATGTAAATTGAGTAGGATGGAGTATGAAGGATCTAATAGCAGTCTTCCTAATCAATTCATTAGAGTTGTCACTTCGATTATATTTTAATGTTATTTTAGATTTTCTTATGGATTTTAAATTTCTGGATACTAAATTGTTTTTCAATTACTATATGAATTAAAAGTGACTGTTTGTGATTATTCTAAATTCTTTTTGGTGAATTTAAAAATCTAAGATAATGATTATTTTGTAATTATAAGGACAGGAAAATGGCCATTGGCGAACTTTATAGGGATTTTGTTGGGTTGTTGTACGCAGCGGATATTGAAAATTTGTTTCAAACCCAACAAACGTAGAACTGTTTGACTATGGGATAATTTTAAACTGTAAACATAAGACTTGAATGGTACTTACATATTTACAATATCTGGAATCTTTATCAATTGTGGGTGCGCACGCGAATGTCCTTTCGATTGCAAGCTCTAAGCTTCAATGTATTCCTCATTTGAAAAGCTAGGAAATCCGGCAGAGGTTCGAGAAAGTCTTTTGATTCTGAGTCTCTAAGATTTAGAATAATGATATGAAAATCAAGTGTAATGAATAATGAAGTGTAGGTCTCTATTTATAGGTGAAAAATTAGGTCAAACTGGATTAGGGTTTGACTTTGGGCCTGGCCCAAAATTCGAGACAGATTAGGTCATGCCGCCGCGGCCCTATGGTGTGGGTGCCGCGGCGTTGACGTGGCCCTACACTGTCTCATTTTATTTTCGCACATTCTTAATTAAATCTAAAATCCAATTTTGACTTAATTAAAACAATCATTATTCATTTAAAATATCTCAATTCTAAATCGAATATTTAATACACTCTCAATACATCCTTAGATCGAAAAGACAATCGACATAGTGTGACCCTACAGACCTTCACATATCGACATTAATCAAATTAAGGTCTACGCGAAATTTCTAGACGGCGCCGCAAGACTAACTCAATATGTGAAGTACGTTTACACGAATCCAGTAAACTTAACCTCTATGTGGTAAGATAAAATCATTCCATTCACGACACACCCGATTAAGCTTAGGATTTGTCAAGTGTCTATCCAAATGACTTAATCATTGTATCTCATCTATATTAGTTGACATCTAGACTATATTCTAAATATGTCTATTGAGTTGGCCAACGACTTAGTCAACCTAATATCACCGAGAAGCCGAGTGTTCTCTCGAATATACATTCGAGGAATAAATCCCAATCTTGGCTCAACTATTACTTTTAATCCACACCGTAATGTACCCAATACAAGCCGTATCTCAACCTATAAGACATTTGAGCTCAGGACATGATCAAAGTATATTACTTTGTAGACAAGGTGCGCATTGACCTCAAGTCTAAGGACTTCTATCTCGCACACGCTGATCATACTTTAGACAATAATAACAAACAATATATCAGCAGGGTATACCAATACTTTCAAAGCATCCATGTGTCCATCACGAGTAGCCATTACTCGTAGCAGGTGAGACATACTACATCCTCTAAGGATGTGATGCAGACCACATGTCGACTTATCACATATCATCGATATCCTATTCTCGATGATCATTAGCCGAGACTATTTTAAGAATTACATTATAATATTAATATCTCACATTATTAATAACAACGTAACCTCCAGGAATGCATATTATGAAATATTATAAACAATCAATTAATAATTCAATAATTACAAATGCCAAAATATTAATCTCCACTAATAATAATACGAATGTATATAAAATACATTTGTCCTAATACAAATTGTCTCTAAGACATACATATACTTTCAAACTTTACCAACTACTATTCATTGCTATTTGATTCTGATTGGTCTGAACGAAAATATTTCAGAACACAAAAAATGATTTCCTTAAAAATGACCCGCACATAGTGAGATTTTAATGCACCAGACTGTTTTTTTTTATACATATTTTTAATTGAAAAAAAAGAACTTCATTCAATTAAGCATATATGACACCTATGACGAAATGAAACAGGATCAAATAAAAGGACCTGTAGGATTTTAAATTGGCAAACTTCCAACAAAAGAGTGCATATTACACGTTTGACGAATTCCACATCAAAATAAAAAATGAAAGTAAAGAGTTTTTAAAGATATAATATAAGTTCACCTGCTAAGCTGTAGCCCCAGAGACAAATTTGAAAGAAATAAGCTGTAGCCAGAAAATCTATTTGAAAAAAATATTGATCCAAATCAGATAACACGTACCATAAGCTGAAGTTTAGAAGCTAAAGTTAGTGTTACAAAAAAAGTTCGGTGAGATGAACAAGAATGTTTCGCTTTCTGTGTATTCCCATGTAATGATTATTAATGAATAAAAAAAATTGATTTTTTTTATTAAATATTTTTTATGTATACATAATTAATAATTCCAGAAAAAAATTGAATCTGAACCTCAAAGTCATGCCATTCTTTCTATGGAAAGCCAACAGAATCAAGGTTATTAGATATCCCAAAAACCCAAATTTTCTTGCATGTGACTCGTCCTTGTTAACTTCTTTGGATTTGCTTCACACATAAAAGCAAAAGGGGAAAAAAGAGTTTGGTAAGAATTGCAATTAAAAATGAACTCACTATCATTTACGATTTCAACTCCAAGCTGATGGAAATTCTCCTCCACCTACAATTCTTCCAATTTCAACTAAACACCATATAGTAAATATCCCCCCCTTCCAAAAAAAATAAAGAAAAATAATAATAACATATTCAATATAATCTCACAAGTAGGATCTAAAAAAATAAATTGTACGCAAATATAATCTCACAAGTAGAATCTAAAAAAATAGATTGTACGCAGATCTTACCCAACATTGAAGGGTAGAACAACATTGAAGGGTAGAAGGACAGTTTCCGATATATCTTTTGCATAGGAAAAAAGAAAGAGAAAAAGAAATTTGAGTGGCAAACTCCTTCGTTGACCTATCCCAAAGTCAAATGCAATTTACGTAATAAACCATTCATAATCACTTTCCTGATTTCTCCTTTCAGTTCTAATCATCATCATTTACCTAATAAACTTTGCCTTATTAAGGCTAATTATAGTAAGTAAAACTATGGCACTTTTTCCTTATCGTATACCACAATGCAGCAGATTCCTTCTCTTCTGCTCCCACAACTTTGTACAATTAAAACCACGGCTTAACTAAAAAGCCCCCAAAAAATTGAAAATTACTCCAAAAACCGGGTTCGCCGAACCGGTCCAAAACGGCTCCGAAATCCACCAATAATCACCGGGTCATTTATGCAGTGATGAAAACCGGAATTTTTTTCATTTTCATTATTACCCTTGCATTGCACACACTTATTAGCTTTCTTCTCCATTAATGAATTTTTCGTCATCATCGGGAAAGTATCTTGGATCCTCGGAAACGGATCCGGATCTGGATCCGGGTACGGATTATTCAGATGCATCAGATACCGATCCACAGAGTAATTGTCGTTCAAATTCTCCAGCTCCGGCGAAATTTGATCATAAAATGGTGACCGGAAACCGAGGAGATTCATTTCCGGCTGGGTTCGCCGGAGGAGAATCAGATTATTCACCGGAAACTCGTTCTCCGTCATGAAACCACCGCCGAACTCTGCCTTCGCCGCCGCCTTCCGGTTCCTCAATTTCCGCGACCGTTTTAAAACCACGAGAAAAAAACAATCCTTTTCGCGAGCAATTAAACCGAAATTCGCCTTACCGGTGATAGGAATTCTCCGGCGATCCTCGAACTTCGAGCTCTTCCGATCACACAAGTAAATCGAAATTTGATTCGGTGATATTCCGATCCTCTGGCTTAACATCAACTGAAACGCCTTGAATTCTAGCATAGGATAAACTCGTATACTTCCAATGTTCATCTCTCTTTCGCCGTCGAAAAATACCACGGGAAACTCCGGCCCTGCACCGCCTTCCACCATAACTCCGGCAAAAAATACGTCACTTTCCAGCAAAAAAATAGAGTTCTGAAAAGGATGTAATGAAAGGTTTATATATACAGGGGAAAATAGAGGTGAGGTTTAAGGCTTTTAAGAAGGGTAGATTAGTAAATAAGATAAGGCGGTGGGGATAATTGTGGAATAAAGTATTGGTAATGAAGAAGACAGAGTAGCTTCCAGGTGCTTTTATTGGTTGGGGTGGGGTAAATTGAGTGTAGTGGTTGTTGCTTGGGGATCACGTAATTTAAAATATGAATTTTTAAATTTATTTTTGTAAATGTGAAGTGTTTTTAACGTAAATATGTGTAACAAATATCCTTTTATATGTTCTCTTTCGTAAACGCCTATTTTTGTCGTCACGCCACATTTTTAAAATTATTTTTATTTTAATATCGTTTTTGGATTCGATTAATCTTATTCACCTCGTGAAGTCTTACTTGGAAGGTAAAACACAAAAAATGAATATGCTAATATAACTATTTGATCAAGAGGATTTTTTTTATAATATTGATATTTTGACCGATTAATCTTTCAATATGACAATTTTAATAATTATGTCCATTACACTTCTTCCTAACCGCTTAGCCTATAAATAGAATTTAAGAGGTCATTTGATACGAAAAATAATGTGAAATATTTTATAATTAAATTTGAAATTAATTTTATATTATATTTCATAAAAGGTATAAGTAAAGTCCAAACTTATTTTTGAAATATCCTATATCCCATCAAACTGGATCCCACTTCCAAATGGATGATTTCTCGAATTAAATTTAAATGGGGTGGTGGTTGCTTGGGGATCAAGTAATTTAAAAGGTGAATTGTGTTTTAAAGTCCAACGGTGTAACAAATATTCCTTTTTATGTTCTCTTTCATAAATGCTGATTTTTGTCGCCACGCTATATTAATATAGTAAATGTATTTCTCCTATTTTTTTCATTGTCAATCATATTCCATTTTATTTTGAAAATAATTGTAGGAATAATTCTTGAATGTTTCAAGATGTAGAAACCAGTTTACTGTGATAAGTACTACCATCTGTCTTAAATTATTTATCATTTTATTTATTTATACACTTCTTAAAAAATATTAATTATGAAAAATATTTAACTTACTTTATCCTTATTTATATTTAAAGTATAATCTTTCTCTATTAAATGTTTACTCTATTTATGTATCATCTTTTTTAATGACAAAAGATAAAATAGAGAAAAAATAATTAACTATGTCTTAAACTTTTAAAACGATAAATAATTTGAAATAACTATTTTAAATAATCACAATAAATAATTTGAAATAGAGGGAGTAAGTTAGACATGTCCATGACTCGGGTCGGGCCGGGTCAGGTGACTTTTTTTCCTGCTTGCCCGACCCTGACCCTGTTTTATTTTTTAATTTTCAGACATTGGCCCTGATCCTTCGGGGACCCTACGGGTCACGGGTCAACCCTGACCCGCTCTACAAAATAAAATAAAACAGTAAGCAAACACTGCAATTCTACCCAATCCGTTATTCGATATAATTTGTCACAAATTAAAAATTACAACAAACAGAAGCATGAAATCATAAAAAAAAAATACACAAAAAAAGAACTGAAACAGATTCCACGAAAAAAATTACAAACCAACATCACAATAATTCATTAACATCATCATAAGCATCATCATCATCATCACCATCAATAGATTCTTCTTCGTTTGTCCCTCCACCTATACTATATAAGTAAAAACCAAATATTAATAAAGAAAATTCTTCGCGGGTCGGGGTCGGGTCGGTGATCGGGCCAGGTCAGACGGATAAAAAATTGTAACTCTGGCCCGACCCTACATATGAACGGGTCCCGCTTGAGCTCGTGACTTTGAAATCTTTTAATTGCCTTTGCCTTCACTAGAATTTTTTGTTGAGATTCAATAGTTTAAAATTGTACTTTTCCCATTTGTGCATTTTTTTATTTTTCAACAAAGAAATTCCATCGAATTCCCTTTTATCAACCTAGCTCTGCCCTTGGACATTGTTATACATCTCTAATTAGCAAAAAAATCGTCAATTCACTACCTAATGTGCTAACATTATTATTAATATTTGATAAATATATTTTCAGTAAGATGTTGCTTTATTAGTTTATATCGTGATATAAATTGAAATCTTCTTCGAACTTGATGAATAAATAGATAGAATAACAACAAATAGCATCTTTCTAGCATACTTTCTTCGGATAAAAAATAGTGTACATTTATCAAATCAAGAAAGAATTAATCTTACATTTTCAAATTTGCCCTTATTAAATGTTAGGTGACCAAATCTCAATACCTATTTAATTAAGGGCATTTTAGTCAAATTACTTACTTTTGCCTAGAGATAGTATTTTCTTATAGGGTGTGCAAATGGCTAAGCGGACACTCTTTTTTATCCGGAGGGAGTATCTCACCATCTTATTTTCTTTGAATTCATGTATTGGCTTTTCTTTTGAGCTGAGGGTCTATCGAAAATAACCTCTTTACCCCACAAAAGTAGAGCCGTAGAGGTAAGGTCTGCGTACATCATATCCACCTCAGGGTGGGTATGTTGTGTTGTATATTTTCAGAAGATGAGGGATCAAAATGTACAAGGCAATAACTTAAAAATTGTATAAATGTAATTTCGGGTTGGTTTGGTTCAGTTTGATTTTTTGGTTTAAACCAAACCAAACTAATTATGATCGGGTTTTTTTCTAATATCAAACCAAACCACTAATCGGGTTTTTTTCTCGGTTTGACTCGGATTATCTATTTGGTGTGGTTTGTGATTTTTTTTGTACACCTATACTTGTAAGGTTACAAAAGGGTATATTCGAAACATAAATATTTTTTAGTATTTAAAACAGTTTGGTTACAAAGGACTCAAAAATAAGGGAGACAAGTGTAATATCTCAAATCCCGAAGGAACTAAGTGTTATGAAGAGAAATTTGGAGGGTGGTTTTTGAAATTCAATCCATAAATTCATTATTAAAGAATAGAATTTTAATATGATATGGCATATCAACTAGGAGAGAATGAATGCTTTGTCATGTTTAATATTTTTTGTGAGTGATATTATAGTCCTATAAAAAACAAAAGTGATATTAGAAGGCAATCGTCAAAACACGAGACAAAGAGTATTTGATACTTAATATTTTGTTTAGCCAAAGAAGGAAAATGACAAAAAATCATTTTTCTTTTGTGTATATCATGTGGAATTAGAATTTATAAAAGGGAATCCAATAAAAGATACTCCTCCGTCTAAAAAAAGATGGTAATGTTTTAGATTACGTGGGTCAACTTAATTTATATTTAGTGTGAATTTGATATAAATTTTTGAATGTTTTTAAAATAAATGTTATATATTTAAAAACTATATAAAAAGTATTATAAGTCACAATGATTAACAATCACGTACGGAACTTGAGCTCGTGACTTTGAAATCTTTTAATTGCATTTGCCTTCACTAGAATTTTTTGTTAGATTCAATAGTTTAACAAAGAAATTATTTGTGCGTTTTTTTTTTCAACAAAGAAATTCCATCGAATTCCCTTTTATCAACCTAGCTCTGCCCTTGGACATTGTTATACATCTCTAATTAGCAAAAATTTCGTCAATTCACTACCTAATGTGCTAACATTATTATTAATATTTGATAAATATATTTTCAGTAAGATTTTGCTTTATTAATTTATATCGTGATATAAAGTGAGATATTCTTCGAATTTGATGCATAAATAGATAGAATAGCACCAAATATCATCTTTCTAGCATACTCCCTTCGGATAAAAAAGAGTGTCCATTTATCAAATTGAGAAAGAATTAACGTTACATTTTCAAATTTGCCCTTATTAAATGTTAGGTGACCAAATCTCAATACCTATTTAATTAAGGACATTTTGGTCAAACTACTTACTTTTGCCTAGAGTTAGTATTTTCTTATTGGGTGTATAAATTGCTAAGTGAACACTCTTTTTTATCCGGAGGGAGTATCTTACTATCTTATTTTCATTGAATTCATGTATTGGCTATTCTTTTGAGCTGAGGGTCTATCGAAAACAACTTCTTTAACCCACAAAAGTATAGTCGTAGAGGTAAGGTCTGCGTACATCATATCCTCCTCAGGGTGGGTATGTTGTTGTTGTATATTTTCAAAAGATGAAGGATCAAAATGTACAAGGCAATAACTTAAAAATTGTATAAATGTAATTTCAGGTTGGTTTGGTTTGGTTCGGTTTGATTTTTTTTTTTGTTAAAAACAAACCAAACTAATTATGGTCGTTTTCCCCCCAAATATCAAACCAAACCACTAATCGGCTTTATTTCTCGGTTTGACTCGGATTATCGATTTGGTGCAGTTTGTCGATTTTTTTGTACACCCATACTTGTAAGGTTACAAAAGGGTATATTCCAAAAATAAATAAATTTTAGTATTTAAAACAGTTTGGTTACAAAGGACTCAAAATAAGGGAGGCATGTGTAATATCTCAAATCATGAGGGAACTAAGTGTTATGAAGAGAAATTTGGAGGGAGGTTTTTGAAATTCCATCCATAAATTCATTATTAAAAAATAGATTTTTAATATGATATGACATATCAACTAGGAGAGAAGAAATATTTTGTGGTGTTTAATATTTTTTGTGAGTGATATTATAGTCCTAAAAGAAACAAAGTGACATTAGAACGCAATTGTCGAAACATGTGAGAGAGAGTATTTGAAATAAATAATCCTTTGATTATTTTCATTAATTGAAAGAGTATATATACAATTTACATATTTTCATAATAGGAGAATCATATTCCTATTCTACTCCTAAAACCTTAATCTACTTGGACACTAACTATACAATTATGGTAATACAAATATAATGGTAAATGTGCAATACTAAATACACCACAACATTACCTAAACTAGGAGACTAAAACATTACCTAAAATCTAGACCATATACACGGTCAAATATACAAAACCGAGGCCCAATATACATAGGATATACACGTGTATATCCTATGGATATTTAATACACACCCGCAATCATAGCGGGCGGTCTTCGAAAGCTGAGACTGTCCCTAAAATCTTCAAAAAGGACCGAGGGAAGACCCTTTGTAAAGATGTCGGCAATTTGATACATGGACGAGACACGATAGACGCGCACTTGACCACGAGCAACCTTTTCGCGAACAAAGTGAATGTCCATCTCGATATATTTAGTGCGCTGGTGCTGAACCGGATTACCAGAAAGGTAGATGGCACTAACATTATCACAATAAACCAAGGTCACTTTCTGAATATGACAATGAAGCTCTAACAACAAATTACGTAACCAACATGATTCCGAGACTACATTAGCTACCCCTCGATACTCGGCCTCGGCCCTGGATCGGGACAAAGTCGATTGACGTTTCGCAGACCATGAGATTAGGTTATTGCCAAGAAACATACAATAGCCAGACGTAGACCGTCTAGTGTCCGGACATCCACCCCAATCAGCATCTGTATACGAGACAAGTGTGAACGTCGATGAAGGATATAAATGGAAGTCATAGTCAAGTGTACCCTGAATGTACCGAATGATGCGTTTGAACGCATTCATGTGCTCAACCCTGGGATTATGCATAAACAAACACACATGTTGTACGTCATACGTAATATCTGGTCTCATGAATGTGAGATACTTAAGGGCCCCTGCAAGACTGCGATAGCGGGTCGGGTCATCGTATGGTGCGCCGGCTGCAACACCCAATTTGGGTTTAGTATCAAGTGGAGTGGAAGTGACTTACAGGATGACATCCCAACCCTCTCAATGATCTCGAATGCATACTTCCTCTGTGACAAGAACAATCCACCTGCATAACGAGTGACAATAATCCCCAAAAAATAACTCAAGGGCCCCAAGTCTTTCATAGCAAACTCAGAACTGAGCATTGTCATGATAGACCTGCGTAAGGCATCTGAAGAGGCAGTCAAGATAATATCATCCACATATAATAATATATAAGCCAAGGATGAACCACGACGATATATGAACAAGGAATTATCCGACATGCTGTGAGTAAACCCAATAGTCGAAACATAGTCGACAAACCTCGTATACCAGGCCCGTGGAGACTGCTTAAGCCCATATAAGGATTTATTCAATAAACATACATGACTAGGATATTTGGGGTCCCTAAACCCCAATGGCTGAAGCATATACACTGTTTCCTTGAGATCACCATGTAAGAAATCATTATTTACATCTAACTGATGGATGTGCCATGCTTTCGAAAGAGCCAAGTTGAGTACAGTGCGAACGGTAGCCGGCTTGACCACCGGACTAAACGTCTCCCCACAATCCACACCAACCTGCTGAGTCTTACCATCACCCACAAGCCGAGCCTTATGCCGTGCAAACGAACCGTATGAATTGTCCTTATAAGCAAAAATTCGCATAGACCTAATATTATTAAAACCAGATGTACGGGGCACCAACTCCCACGTCTTATTATCAATAAGAGCTTTATATTCATCGATCATAGAAATTTTCCAATTCGGGTCATTTAACACAGACACGGGATTACGGGGTAAGGGTGATTTAAGAACATTAGAATTTAAATTAAAATGTATTTTTAGTTTAAAAATACTCCATTGACTACGAGTGACCGGTTGATGACTCGGGGAAGAATTGGGCAGATTTTGGAAATTTTCTGCACGCGGGACGGACTGACCAGCAGGCAGTGGGCCTGCTGGCCCAACACAGTGAGCAGAAACAGTTGAGGATACAGGGACTGGACCAATTTCAGTGTTGGGCTGGACTGACCTAATCGCTGAAACTGGCCAGTGACGAGACTGGGACAGTGGCCTTCGACAAGGCCAGTGGGACCAGCGGGTAGTGGGCCCGTTGGAGGATTTGGGGTGTGGGATATGTCCGAAAAATCGTAAATAATATACGGTGATAGACCTTCATCCAAAAAACTATACGAACTAGGCCCAATATATATAGGATATACACGTGTATATCCTATGAATATTTAACAGTATTTGATACTCAATATTTTGTTTAGCCAAAGAAGGAAAATGACAAAAACTCATTTTTCTTTCGTGTATATCATGTGGAATCAGAATTTATATAAGGGAATCCAAAAAAGGATACTCATCCGTCTAAAAAAGATGGTTATGTTTAAGATTATGAGGATCAAACTAACTTATATTTGGTGTGAGTTTCAATATAAATTTTTTAGTTTTTTATAAATAAAATTTACATATTTAGAAACTATATAAAAAATACTATAAATCAAAATAGTTAACAATTCAAAATATTTAGAAAATATTTGACAAAATTATAGTCAAAGAAAATATTATTTAACTATCCAAATAATAACTAGAACAATATATTTAGAATAGAGGGAGTAATAAAAATCACGTATGGAACTTGAGCTCGTGACTTTGAAATCTTTTAATTGCCTTTCCCTTAACTAGAATTTTTTGTTGAGATTCAATAGTTTAAAATCGTTCTTTTCCTATTTGTGCATTTTTTATTTTTCAACAAAGAAATTCCATCGAATTCCCTTTTATCAACCTAGCTCTGCCCTTGGACATTGTTATACGTGACAAGTGTGGACGTTGATGAAGGATATAGATGCAAGCCATAGTCAAGTGTACCCTGAATATACTAAATGATGCGTTTGAGTGCATTCATATGCTCAACCCTGGGATCATGCATAAACAAACACACCTGTTGTACGGCATACGTAATATCTGGTCTCGTGAATGTGAGATACTGAAGGGCCCCTGCAAGTCTGCGATAGAGGGTCCTCGTATGGTCCCCTCTTGATGGCCATTTACAACCATTACTTGGCTGTTTTAATGCCCTCCTAATGGCCATTAACAGCCATGTTTTGGGCAGTTGTTTAGCCCCTCCTCCATGCTATATATTGAGCCTCTTTTGGCTCAATTCGTTGGCAGCAAATAGGCAGAAAACAAACTGAAAACAATGACGAATATACACTGCAAAACAACCACAAAATAGCTTAAAATAGTGAGCAAACTGTGACGAAAATCAGTGAGCAAACTGTGACGAAAATCAGTGAGCAAACCCACACATATACACAAGATATACACTACAGAGACACACTATATACACAGAGACAAAAGAGAAGAGTATTGAGAAACTCTTCCTTCCTATTCCGTATCTTCAGCAAGTCGATTCATATTTGTTTTATTCGGCAGGCTCAACTTATTGGCTTTGTAGCGTTGAGATTAAAGTGTTGTTTTATCTTGTGAGACTATTGCCCGCTAACGTAAAAGCATATATACGGGGCAATCTTGTCTTAAAGACAGAGGGCAATCCCTCGACTCAACACACAACGTTGTAACCATCCAGATTTAGTTGTTTCTTGATTTCAGGATATCAAGATTCAAGACACAACGAGCTTGCGGCAGTTCTCAACATTGGCCTTGCAAGGTTATCAAGATTCAAGACACAACAAGCTTGCGGCAGTTTTGAAGATTGACCATTTATCTACCCTTTCGAACATTTGTAATAGTTACTTACTTCCCGTACTGCTTTATAAAGTACCATAGAGTACACTAACAGAGCCTACGTCATAATTTGCGGCCCTACACAATTCTTAAACAAAATCTTCTTGTTTTTTGGTTACTTGTTGTCCGAAATTTCAATTGGTCGTCAGACTTGGGAATCAATCTAAAACTAACATATTTTTATTGGTTTCGTTGGTTCATTAAAATGACAACTTTGAGAAATCTGGCGGTGGCTCCACCATTGTATTAACAATCTATGTAGTTCAATGGCCACTCTTAGCCCAATGAAGGGTTGTCTTGATGGCTATGGCAGCAATTCAATTGTCTCTAGCTAGCTTTTTTGAAGTACACAAGCTAGATGCATCGTGAAATTATGTATGTTCTAAAGACAATCTATATAAGGGACAAAAATGTACTTGAACACATTCGTATTATTAATGAGATTAATATTTATGGCATTTGCAATTATTGAATTATTGTTTGATTGTTTGCAATTATTCATATATGTGCATCCCTTGAGCTTACGTTTACATTAATAGAGTGAGATATTAATGATAGAACGTAACTCTCAAAATAGTCTCGACTAATGATCATCGAGAATGGGATATCGATAATATGCTATAAGTCGACATGTGGTTTGCATCACATTCTTGGAGAATGTAGTATGTCTCACAGCTACGAGTAATGGTTACTCGTGATGAACACGTGGATACTTTGGAGAAGTATTGGTATACCCTGCCGATAAACTATTTGTTATACATGTCTATAGTGTTATCGGCGTGTGCAATATAAATGTCCTTTGACTTGAGGTCAATACGCACCTTGTTTACAGAATGATGTACTTTGACCAAGCTCTAAGCTTATACTCCTTCTCCGATAAGATACGATTTGTGTTGGGTGCATCGGATGCAAATCAAGGTGGTAGTTGAGCCAAGAATAGTATTGATTCCTCGATTGAAAATTCGAGAGAGCACTCAACTTCTCAATGTTATTAGGCTGACTAAAGTCACTGGCTAGTGCAAGAGATATATTTAGAATATGGTCTAGTTGGAACTAATAAATGTGAGATAAGTGATTAAGCCATTTGGATAGACACTTGGCAAATCCAAAGCTTAATCGAGTGTGTCGCGAATGAAAGGAATTTATAGTTCCGCATAAAGGTTAATTTTGCTGGATTCATGTAAACGTACTTCACATATTGAGTTCGTCATACGATGCAGTCTAGGAGTTGCTTATGAACCTTAATTAGATTAATGTCGATATGTGAAGGCCTATAGGGTCACACTATATGCGATTGTTTCTTCGATCTAAGAGTGTATTGAGAAAGTATTAAATATTCGATTGAGAATCGAGATATTTAATTTATAATAATTATGGAATATTTCTATTTGATATAAATTACTTAATTAAGTCGGGTTGGATTTAGAATTTAATTAAATGTGTTGGATATATTATATGGGTACTCGGACAGATACATGGAAGCAATTGGGCTAGAAATTACTGGCCGAAAATGGGAGCTTGGACGTCCACTTTGGGCGTGTGAAGTGGACAGTAGCACAATGTCTCGAATATTAACATGAGCCCGGTTTTCCGTGTTATATCTGTTTAGGTTTTGTCCCGAACTCCTATATATACAACACATACCCCATAATTATAAGGAGATTGAAAATAACTTCTCGCTCCTAAAGCAAGATTTCCTAGCTTTCGTGGATACCTTAGTGTTGAACCCCGTGTACGAAAACCTGTAAGTTTTCTTTTATCATGTTTTGAACATACAACATTATTATCGCATAAGCCATGCCAGGATTGTTGTTGGTCAAGAAATTTTAAACTTTCGCCGTGCTTACTACTTATTTACGAACCCAACAAATCAACTAATGTTTCCGTCACATTCTTCTTCATCAATTCATGCATTGACGGACACCCAATAAAGGTCCTGGTTAGTGATTTAAAAATAGACACTTTTTGTTTTCAACCTCTCATCAAACACTTCCATGTAAGGTCATTCATTATGAAGCTTTCCATCAACTAAGTTTACATTCTTTAGCAAGCGGCTCAATTCTGTCAATTTTGAGACAGCTTTCTCATACCATTCAAAAGACAGAGATTACTCAAAATCTTAGCTCGAGGTATAAGGCTGGTCACACTACTATTGCCATTATATGGCCAACTTAAAGTAACCATATATATTAGATGCAATTTAAACAACCGAAAACATAGAAACTGCTTTATTTTCTGCTTCCCTCAATTGGGTCCTCCATTATACACTTGAAAACCGAACCTGCATTAGAATCAGGGGCACAAGGGAGTTCACTGGAACCTCCTTCGCTAGAAAAATACACTGAATATATAGTGTTAGTTATTTTTATGTATATTTATTAGACATTGAATTTCCTCGGCTTCTTCGTGTGTTTATTTCTTTATATTTTGAATTTCCTTAGTGAAAGTCCTAACTCCGCTACAGATTTTAGTGAAGAACTCACGCAGCCACTCAGTGAGCACAAAGCGAACTATTCTTTCGCCTTTTACTAAAGAATACTGTGTGCGTGCTGCAAATCAGTGGCATACGCCAATTTTTGGAGGGGTTCTCTTCATTGAGTACCCCCAACAATTCTAGTTTCAACCTTTTCTACATGTTTCTTTGTACTAAGTTTATTGGATTCTAATATTATCGGTAAGAATAACCTTTTTATTGGAGGTAATATTACACAATGTTTTCTGCGGGATGACAGGTAGAACAAAATGGCAGGGAAAATTGACATGATGGAGGAGAGTACAAGATTAAACTTGGAGGTTAAAAATTTATCAAAAGTATTTGCTACAAAATTAAGTTGTTTTTTCGATGTCGATTATCGAAAAATACTTTTTAATAAGAAAAGAATATCCGTCAAAGGAGGAAAATGACGTCTTTCACTTGTCGCTAAAAAAACTATCATCTATTGCGTTTATCTCAATGCTTTACTTAGTATGGCCAAACCATTGGCGGAACCAGAATTTATATAAGAAAATTAAAACAAATCCAAAACATCACGTATCGTCTTGAGCACGTGACTTGAAAACCTTTTAATCCCCTTTGCCTTCACTGGATTTTTTCGATACGTCAAGGAGATTCAGTAAGTTGTCAGCTTAATTATTATACAATAGGGTCAGACTCGGCTAACAACCGTTAACGTGAGATGTCAGGTAAAGGCACTATAATGCATGAAATTCACGTGTTAAAGATATTTTGGTCATTTTTAATTTTTGGCACTCATTTTCGTCACAAGAATAGTTTTTACATCATTTTAGTTCTGAATTCGTATAAGTGCACATTATCTTATCCCAGTAAGTTCAGCAACTTTGCAGTAATATACGTTTTTTGGCGTTATTGTTAGCATCAAGTTCTACAAAACACCATTAATCCTAGTGGAACTACAGACACTTTAACTTTGTCACTAAAATTGGATTACATGATTTGCTCACACTACGATTCAGAAGAAATTTTAATGGTTCTTAAAATTATTTCCCCAAGAGTATGGCATTTTTTCTTTTAAGAGAGATGAAAATATCTGTTTGTTATCTATCTTCCATTCTATAAAAGTAAAAGACAAAATTGTCCCACATTGGGTTACACAAAGGAAAATAAGTATCTGGATGGATATAAAAGAACAGGAAGGAGCTACAAGAAACATACTTACCTGGACGGGGTCAATGGGCAATCAACAAGGCTCATGGCCTAGGTTAGTGACCTCCATTGCACTCTGGAGGGGCGCTCACCTAAGGTCGGCCCAAGTGGTCGAGCCTACGTCATAATTTGTGGCAGCGGGGGCCTGCGTTCGCGCGGCCCCTACCCAATTCTAAAACAATTTTTTTTGTTTTTGGTTTTCAAGTTCAAAACTAGACAAGTTTTCATTTGGATTTACAGAGTTGTATATAGAATTGGTAATTATCATTTAGAATCTGTGTTTTGCCTCACCATCAAAACCATTAGTCATTAACATTGAGAATGAAGTGTCTCAATTTTGTTAATTTTGAGGGCTTTCTCATGCCATTCACAAGGACTTCTTTCGAGGAGTGATGAAACTGCATCACTCCACTTTCTTTGGGTATCAAAATCTTAGCTCGAGATAAAAGGTTCCTCAGGCAACTCAATGCCATGATAAGATATGTTTATCGGACTCGTCAAAATTATCGACGGGTGCATGTTGGATCATCCAAAAGTAGTGCGGATATTTTGTGAGAGTTCGAGCAACCTAGATTATAAGGTCAACTTAAAGTAACCATAAAAAGATGCAATTTAAACAACCAGCAAGTGCTTTAATTTCTGCTTCAGTCAATTGGGTCCTTCATTATACACTTAAAAACCGTACCTGCATTGGAATTCAGCTATTCAAGATGCTCAGTCCAAAGTATCCTATGCCACATTTCGTCGATCAGCTTATGAGCATATATTTCTTCAGACTGGCCAAGAAAGAAGCTAAATCAAATCTCAAATTAATCAAACTAGAAAGTATACAGCACATCATAAGTCTTTTGTGTTTGAAAAACTATGTCGGTTTTCGATTATATAGATATTGAAGGACTGTGAAGAAGAACAAGCAGCAGAGAGCAATACTAAGAAAAGGAGTGTGGAGAGTACCACATCGATAAGTAATGAGTAGATACAAACTCTGATGCAATATAAAAGGAATACACAGGATAGATGAATAACTCACGCAGCCACGCAGTGAGCACAAAGCGAACTATTCTTTCGCCTTTTACTAAAGAATACCGTGTACGCGCTGCAATTAGTGGCATACGCCAATTTTTGTAGGGGTCTCTTCTTTAGAGTACCCCAACAATTCTAGTTTAAACTCTTTATACATGGTTCTTTATGTATTGTACAGTTAGAAAAGTCTATTTTATGGGAGGTGAAATTGCACTACTTTTCTGCAGTGATGACAGATGGAACAAAATGGTTTGATTTTCTGTTTCGTCCAAGCAGGATCTGAAGTATCGGCCTTATTGTGTAGAATGTCTTCCGTTGTGGGTTATGAACCGACCCTGATGGGCTCTCCTGTAAAATTATTATTATATATATTACAATAGTTAGGCTAAAAATTTAAAACTTTCTACGTCTGAATAAGAAATCCTAAATTCTAGTGTTACGGTAATATTTCTCTTTGTTCTTAATAGTAACAATATTTAGGCTATAAAGATCACATTTCACTTAGTTTTAAGAGATCAGTGAGATGAACAATCCATTTTAAAAATTCTAATAGTTGTATAACTGCAATAAGTTATAAGCCCAAGCTTTTTGGATCAATTTTCATATCACAGTTGTTGAATTTTATGTGTTTAGAAACTTTGAGATGAAAATTTTCAAGCACAACAAAAAAAAAACATGCACTTTACAAAAGGGTATATTCGGAACATAAATAATTTTTAGTATTTAAAACAGTTTGGTTATAAAAGACTCAAAATAAGCGAGGCAAGTGTAATATCTCAAATCACGAGGGAATATGAAGTTGCACTACTTTTTCTGCAGTGATGACAGATAGAACAAAATGGCAAGGAGAAGCTAAATTCAAGCTTGGAGCAAGAAAATTCTCTTAAGAGTTATCATGAGGGACAAAACACCTCATATTATGTAAATAGTGTGTTTGGTATGGCAGATAAAGTATTTACTACAAAAATGATGTCTGATGGTCCCAATTTAAACATTATAAACTGTAAAAGGGGAAACCATAAAAGAAAGAGACGAAGTAAAGAAACAAAAGTGATATTAGAAAGCAATTGTCAAAACCTGAGATAGAGAGTATTTGATACTTAATATTTTGTTTAGCCAAAGAAGGAAAATGACAAAAAATCATTTTTCTTTCGTGTATATCATGTGGAATCAGAATTTATATAAGGTTATCCAATAAAAGATACTCCTCCGTTTCAGAAAGATGGTAATGTTTTAGATTACGAGGGTCAAATTAATTTATATTTACTCAATTTGGATATGAAAAATTATTTTTTAAAAAATAAAATTTACATATTTAGAAACTATATAAAAAGTACTATAAGTCACATTAGTTAACAATTCAAAATATTTGACATAATTATAGTAAAAAAAGATATTATTTAACTATTCAAATAGTAACTAGGACAATATATTTAGAACGGAGAGATTATTAAAAATCACGTATGGAATGAAATCTTTTAATTGCCTTTGCCTTCACTAGAATTTTTTGTTGAGATTCAATAGTTTAAAATTGTTCTTTTCCCATTTGTGCATTTTTTATTTTTCAACAAAGAAATTCCATCGAATTCCCTTTTATCAACCTAGCTCTGCCCTTGGACATTGTTATATATCTCTAATTAGCAAAATTTTCGTCAATTCACTACCTAATGTGCTAACATTATTATTAATATTTGATAAATATATTTTCAGTAAGATGTTGCTTTATTAGTTTATATCGTGATATAAATTGAGATCTTCTTCGAACTTGATGCATAAATAGATAGAATAGCAGCAAATATCATCTTTCTAGCATACTTCCTTCGGATAAAAAATAGTGTCCATTTATCAAATCAAGAAAGAATTAATCTTTGCCCTTATTAAATGTTAGGTGACCAAATCTCAATACATATTTAATTAAGAGCACTTTAGTCAAATTACTTACTTTTGCCTGGAGATAGTATTTTCTTATGGGGTGTACAAAATGGCTAAGTGGACACTCTTTTTTATCCGGAGGGAGTATCTCACTATCTTATTTTCTTTGAATTCATGTATTGGCTTTTCTTTTGAGCTGAGGGTCTATCGAAAACAACCTTTTTACCCCACAAAAGTAGAGCCGTAGAGATAAGGTCTGCATACATCATATCCTCCTCATGGTGGGTATGTTGTTGTTGTATATTTTCAGAAGATGAGGTATCAAAATGTACAAGGCAATAACTTAAAAATTGTATAAATGTAATTTCGGGTTGGTTTGGTTCGGTTTGATTTTTTTTTTTGGTTTAAACCAAACCAAACTAATTATGGTGGGTTTTTTTCTAATATCAAACCAAACCACTAATCGGGTTTTTTTCTCGGTTTGACTCGGATTATCTATTTGGTGCGGTTTGTCAATTTTTTTTGTACACCTATACTTGTAAGGTTACAAAAGGGTATATTCGAAACATAAATAATTTTTAGTATTTAAAACAGTTTGGTTACAAAGGACTCAAAATAAGGGAGACAAGTGTAATATCTCAAATCACGAAGGAACTAAGTGTTATGAAGAGAAATTTGGAGGGTGGTTTTTGAAATTCAATCCATAAATTCATTATTAAAAAATAGAATTTTAATATGATATGGCATATCAACTAGGAGAGAATGAATGCTTTGTCATGTTTAATATTTTTTGTGAGTGATATTATAGTCCTAAAAGAAACAAAAGTGATATTAGAAGGCAATCGTCAAAACATGAGACAAAGAGTGTTTGATACTTAATATTTTGTTTAGCCAAAGAAGGAAAATGACAAAAAATCATTTTTCTTTCGTGTATATCATGTGGAATTAGAATTTATAAAAGGGAATCCAATAAAAGATACTCCTCCGTCTCAAAAAGATGGTAATGTTTTAGATTACTAGCCAACCGAAAAAATATCAGTTGGTTCGGTATCGGGTTAGCACTTATCGGGCGATGTATCAATTAGATTATGTAACAGCTATCACTTTATAATACCTCCATAGTACCTACTATTTTAATGAAATTCAGTATTTCACCCACCTTACAAAAAAAGAAATTTTCATTAAAAGCACATCCAAACCAAAACTAATATCTGATCATCAGATCATGCATTTGAGTTCATGTGAAAACCCATTCAGCAGCAAACGACTCGTAAGCTGCATGCTAGGGCATTGTCTTTGACTTGAGGTCAATACGCATCTTGTTCACAGAATGATGTACTTTGACCAAGTTCTAAGCTTAAACTCCTTCTGGATAAGATACGTCTTGTGTTGGATGCATCAGGATGTAAATTAAGGTGGTAGTTGAGCCAAGAATAGGATTCATTCCTCGATTGAAAATTCGAGAGAGCGCTCAACTTCTCAATGTTATTAGGTTGACTAAAGTCACTGGCCAGTGTAAGAGATATATTTAGAATATGGTCTAGTTGTTTGAAAAACTATATCGGTTTTCGATTATATAGATATTGAAGGACCGTGAAGAAGAACAAGCAGCAGAGAGCAATACTAAGAAAAGGAGTGTGGAGAGTACCACATCGATAAGTAATGAGTAGATACAAACTCTGATGCAATATAAAAGGAATACACAGGATGGATGAATAACTCACGCAGCATCGCAGTCAGCACAAAGCGAACTATTCTAATATTTGGTGCGAATTTTATGAGGATCAAACTAACTTATATTTGGTGCGAATTTTAATATAATATTTTTATTTTAAAAAAAATAAAATTTACATATTTAGAAACTATATAAAAAATACTATAAATCACAATAGTTAACAATTCAAAATATTTAGAAAATATTTGACAAAATTATAATCAAAGAAAATATTATTTAACTATCCAAATACTAATTAGAACAATATATTTAGAACAGAGGGAGTAATAAAAATCACGTATGGAACTTGAGCTCGTGACTTTGAAATCTTTTAATTGCCTTTGCCTTAACTAGAATTTTTTGTTGAGATTCAACAGTTTAAAATTGTTCTTTTCCTATTTGTGCATTTTTTATTTTTCAACAAAGAAATTCCATCGAATTCCCTTTTATCAACCTAGCTCTGCCCTTGGACATTGTTATACATTAGCAAAATTTTCGTCAATTCACTACCTAATGTGCTAACATTATTATTAATATTTGATAAATATATTTTCAGTAAGATGTTGCTTCATTTATTTATATCGTAATATAAATTGAGATCTTCTTCGAATTTAATGCACAAATAGATAGAATAGCAGTAAATAGCGTCTTTCTAGCATACTCCCTCCGGAATTAAAAATAGTGCTCATTTATTAAATAAAGAAAGAATTAACCTTATTTTTTTTTAAATTTTCCCTTATTAAGCGTTAGGTGTCCAAATCCCAATACCTATTTAATTAAGAGTATTTTAGTCAAATTACTTACTTTTGCCTAGAGTTAGTATTTTCTTATGGGGTGTGCAAATGGCTAATCCATATGCAGGCAAAGGCGGATCCAAAATCTAAAGTTCACGGTTTCAATAATAATGTCAAGTTAAAATACATTTTATCTGCTTTACACCCGAAATTGGTCCTCTATGTTTTATTGGATCTGTTTCTTGTACTAGAATTTCGCCCCTTAGGCCAGGAAGAAGCCGTTGTCATAGTTGGAAGTAAAGGTTCATCTAGCAATATATGCATCAAATGACCAGCACAGTCAAACATGTCAAGAGTGTGTTACAATCAAAGCACTACTCATAAGATTACAACGTATTTCCAACATATCTAAATCTCAGCTTGCCTTTTTCCCATAACAAAAACATACACATATGTAAATATTACCCACACTTGTCATCGAAACATCTTTGGTCCAAGGTAAACATTTCAAATGTAACTTACAGATCATGTTGCTCGAACTCTTTAAAAATGCCACCGAATACGTGTCGGATTCTTCAAAATTAGTGCATTAATGGAAGATCTGACATAAGTGCGGCAACATTTTTAGAGCGTCCGAACAAAATAGCTTGCAAATACATACCTTCACATGTTCTCGTTTTCCCTCCTCGTCTCGATGAATGACAATGATCAGGAATTCATAATTGGTAATGTAAGTAAATATTAATACATCCCTATCAATCTCGGATTTGACAAGTTACAACTATTTGTTGTGCCATTTTAATTTCTTTACAGGGACACCCACAATTGGCTATCAAAGTCTTAGCTCGAGGTATAAGGTTCCTCACACAACTCAATGCCATTATATGGCCAACTTAAAGTAACCATATACTATATAAGATGCAGTTTGAACTAGGGCTGCTTATTGGGCGGATTATTACGCTTACCGGTTCGGCTTATCGGTTATTGACTTTTAAATGTATTAATCTGCTAGCCAACGGACAAGATATCAGTTTGTTCGGTAAGGGGATAGCACTTATCGGGCGGTGTATCAGTTAGATTATGTAATAACTATCACTTTATAATACCTCCACAGTACCTACTATTTTAATGAAATTCAGTAATTCACCCACCTTACAAAAAAAGGAATTTTCATTAAAAGCACATCCAAACCAAAACTAATATCTGATCATCAGATCATGCATTTGAGTTCATGTGAAAACCCATTCTGCAGCAAACGACTCGTAAGCTGCATGCTAAGACATTGCCTATAGGGTCTAAGTTAATTGTTTACATTAACAACCGAGCAAGCAACGCAGTAGCAAACACTCTCGGATGATCAAAACCACCCTAAACTCAGTATCAAAGATCATTCATTTTTTTCAGAACAAGGATACCCTCTCCAGTGACAACGCAAATGCTCGGATTAAATTATATATTAAGCTAAAAAATATATTACTGGTTCACTTAGCGAAAAAGAAAGTAGAAATAACAAGAAACAAAAAGAAAATAGAACCTTCAAAGAGAGAAGACTAATCGTTGTTGAAAAAAATACATTTTAAAATGTTAATCAAATTTGATATATTGAATCTTGAGAAGGCAAAGCGTGCCACTTATTTTGGGACGGAGAGAGTACACTTTAAAACTGAACTCGCATCGGAATTCACTATTCAAGATACTCAATCCAAAACACCCTATGAGGTATATCATCGATCAACTTGTGAGCATGTATTTCTTCATAATCACCAAGAAAATGAAGTGATATCAAATCTTAAATAAATCAAACAACAAAGTATAGGAGAAACATTTGATGCTTTAAAGAAAATACTCATTCCCCTTCGCTAACCCGCCCTGACCCACATTTTAAACGTCGTCTTCGGCTTAAATTGAATAAAAATTACAACTAAGTTCTACATTTCTCTAATTTTTCTTTCTGTGGATGATTATTACACAAAAAAATGTACACATTCTTTATGTTTTCCGGAGAAAAAATTAGAAAGACCCAAAAAAGCAAAATAATTGTGTGAAGCTCAAATAAGCATAATAGCTTTTCAAACTTTCAAGCTTAAATTGCTTTGTTTTATGCATTCTTATGTTCTCCAAAAGAAAATTGAAGACACCCGGTGAGCAAAATGTTATGAATCAGCCCAAGCCTAATATGAATATGGATGCCACAGAATAAGTTATTGGGCCAAAAAGAAGTAATAGAACCAAAATGCCTTCACAAAGATTGATTTGGGGTCCAGGCCCAATTAACAACTAGTTAAAAGGGGATTAAGGTTTAGAAAGAAAGGAGTATGCGTATGGTTATGAAGAAACTGTTCTTCTTGTCCTCTTTCTCAACGTGTAGCTTCTCATCTTCATTCTTATCTCTATCCTTAGTTACCTGATTTTAGTATTTTCCATTGTAATTCAATAGTTTGAATGTTACAGTTGTAATTTGACTATCATCGATTATATATATTTGTGTTGAGAATTCTGGTTCGTTACATAAAACAAATATATGAAGCTTACGAAGCATAAAAATAATTAAAAATAGAAATATTTTTCAAATTATCGGGCCTAAATTGAAAAAATATTACAAACCAGTTCTAAATATATCTAATTTTTCTTTCTGCCAATGAGTTTTACACGCACAAAAAAAATCTCTAACTTTTCTTCTGCAATGAGTTTTACACAAAAAAAAAAAAAAGAGAAAAAAGATTACACACAAATGAAGATATAAATCATTTTGGGTTACCTTGGTATTTGGGGAGGTAGACAGAGCGCCGAAGGGCGGCGTATCAGTTAAGGGGAATGATATATTTGTTTACAATCGCTAACGGAGGATAACGTTAGTTAATAAAACAAAGTAGAGGGGTATATTTGACCTTTTTCCCTTGATTGAATGAAAATGTTTCCTTTGCCCTCTAACCTTCTCTACTGACCTATCATCTAAGATTATCCTTTTTGTTGTGTTAATTATGAATAAGTTGTACCCAAGCGTGTGAACTAGTGGTTAATGATTTGGGTTGATGGGCAATCAATCAACAAGGCTCATGGCCTAGGTTAGTAACCTCCATTGCACTCTGGAGGGGCGCTCACCTAAGGTCGGCCCAAGTGGTCGAGCCTACGTCATAATTTGTGGCAGCGGGGGACTGCGTTCACGCGGCCCCTACCCAATTCTAAAACAAATTTTCTTGTTTTTGGTTTACTTATACTTATACTTGGTGTCTGAAATATGGATACGTTGTTAAACTAGGAATTCAATTTTAAAACTAAACAAGTTTTAATGGTTCATTTGGATTTACAGAGTTATATATAGAATTGGTATTATCATTAAGAATCTGTGTTTTGCCTCACCATCAAAACTAGTGGTCATTAACATTGAGAATGAAGTGGCTCAATTTTGTTAATTTTGAGAGCTTTCTCATGCCATTCACAAGGCTCCTCAAGGACTTCTTTTGAGGAGTGATGAAACTGCATCACTCCACTTTCTCTGCGTATCAAAATCTTAGCTCGAGATAAAAGGTTCCTGAGGCTACTCAATGCCATTATAAGATATGTTTATCGGACTCGCCAAAAATATCGACGAGTGCATGTTGGATCATCCAAAAATAGTGCATTGTTGGAGGATATTTTGTCAGAGTTAGAGCAACATAGATTATAAGGCTAACTTAAAGTAACCATAAAAAGATGCAATTTAAACAACCAGCAACTGCTTTAATTTCTGCTTCAGTCAATTATGTCCTTCACTATACACTTAAAAACCGTACCTGCATTGGAATTCAGCTAGTCAAGATGCTCAGTCCAAAGTATCCTATGCCACATTTCATCGACTGGCCAAGAAAGAAGCCAAATCAAATCTCAAATTAATCAAACCAGAAAGTACACATCACAACATAATTCTTTTCTGTTTGAAAAACTATGTCGGCTTTCGATCATATAGATAGCGAAGGACTGTGAAGAAGAAAAAGTAGCAGAGAGCAATACTAAGAAAAGGAGTGTGGAGAGTACCACATCGATAAGTAATGAGTAGATACAAACTCTGATGCAATATACCGTGTGCGCGCTGCAATTAGTGGCATACGCCAATTTTTGGAGGGGTCTCTTCTTTAGAGTACCCCAACAATTCTAGTTTCAACTTTTCTCCATGTGCCTCATAGAGTTGTAATCGCGTGAAAATCTTTGTTAAGTATAGGTAAAATTACCCTTTTGCGGTATGACTGAGAGGAACAAAATAGGCTCTCAATACAATGAAAATGACATTTTTATTGTACTCTGAAGGTGAATATAATACTTACCATTTTATGTGACATTATTTGATTTGATACTTATTCTGTTCCAATTTATGTGACACCATTTGACTTTCACAGTGTTAAAGAAAGAAAAGACTTAAATTTGTGGTTCAAAACAGGTGTTAGACATTTGTGTGTTATAAATCATTCTATAAAGTTAATTATTTCTAAATATAGAAAAGTTACATTTTTTTTTGACAGACTAAAAAGAAAATGATGTCACTTAAATTAGACAGAGGGAGTACAATACAAAATGATATATTATGGAACTATGAGTAACAACCATCCAAACAAGTTGTTAGAGTTGTTTCCATGACAGTAATGTCAACTACTAACCTATGGGTAAGATTGATCCTTTTTGTTGTGTTAATTGTGAATAAGTTGCATTCAAGTTTGTCGCCTAGTGATTACTGATGTGAGTTGAGAACTATGAGGTTTTAGGTTCAAATTTCAACGGAGATAAAAATACTAGGTGATTCCAAATCTTGATAAACAGAATTACCCGGTACCTATGTTGGTGAGGTAGCAAGGTACCTCGTAGAATTAATCGAAGTGCACACAAGCTAGTCCAAACACCGTGGTTATAAGAAGAAATAAAACTAAAAGGAAAATATCAGATCACCCAGAAGGAGTGCACGTTGTAAGTACAACAACTTTTGCAGTAATCATACATTTTTGTTAACATCAAGTTCTACACAACACCCTTTAGACACTTGACTGTCACTAGAATTAGCTTACATGATTTGCTCATACAAGAATTCCAAAGGAATTTTATTTTAATTTTCCCAAGAGTATGGTAAAGATCTGTTTGTTGTCCATCTGGTTTGCCATAAACTGAAAAAAGAATCAAGGGAAATGTTCCACATAGGCTGACACAAAAGAAAACAAGGATTTGAATGGATACAAAGACTAGGAAGGGACTACAAGAAACATACTTAATTTGACGGGTCAATGGGCGATCAACAAGGCCCATGGCCTAGGTTGGTGACTTCCATTGCACTTTGGAGGGGCGCTTGCCTAAGGTCGGCCCAAGTGGTTGAGCCTACGTTATAATTTGCGGCCCTACCCAATTCTTAAACAAAATCTTCTTGTTTTTTGGTTACTTGTTGTCTGAAATTTCAGTTGGTCGTCAGACTTGGGAATCAATCTAAAACTAACATATTTTTATTGGTTTCGTTGGTTCATTAAAATGACAACTTTGAGAAATCTGGCTGTGGCTCCACCATTGTATTAACAATTTATGTAGTTCAATGGTCACTCTTAGCCCAATGAAGGGTTGTCTTGATGGCTCTGGCAGCAATTCAATTGTCTCTCGATAGCGTTTTTGAAGTACACAAGCTAGACACATCGTGAAAGTATGTATGTCCTAAAGACAATCCCATAATAGGTCCCATCCTTCTGCTCTTTCTCGTAATCTCGAATGTTATCAGTTCCGGTACGTAAACCAAATAATACAATGCAAGCAAAAGTTCCTAGATTCATGGAGATACTTTTGTTCTTCTTATATATAAGATCGTGATTGGATCCGCATATGTTTGGTGAATCCATGGAAGGCCATCATTGAAATAGTCTTTTATTGCTATTGATTCGATAATCCCTATAGGGTGTGGTCAGCGAGAATTAATTTTTGGGGACAGACAGACCGGTAAAACAACAGTTGAAAAAGCAAATAATGTTTCAAGAACAATCTATATAAGGGACAAAAATGTACTTGAACACATTCGTATTATTAATGAAATTAATATTTATGGCATTTGCAATTATTGAATTATTGTTTGATTGTTTGCAATTATTCATATATGTGCGTCCCTTGAGCTTACGTTTACATTAATAGAGTGAGATATTAATGATAGAACGTAACTCTCAAAATAGTCTCGACTAATGATCATCGAGAATGGGATATCGATGATATGCTATAAGTCGACATGTGGTTTGCATCACATTCTTGGAGAATGTAGTATGTCTCACAACTACGAGTAATGGTTACTCGTGATGAACACGTGGATACTTTGGAGAAGTATTGGTATACCCTGCCGATAAACTATTTGTTATACATGTCTATAGTGTTATCGGCGTGTGCAATATAAATGTCCTTTGACTTGAGGTCAATACGCACCTTGTTTACAGAATGATGTACTTTGACCAAGCTCTAAGCTTATACTCCTTCTGGATAAGATACGATTTGTGTTGGGTGCATCAGGATGCAAATCAAGGTGGTAGTTGAGCCAAGAATAGTTTTGATTCCTCGATTGAAAATTCGAGAGAGCACTCAACTTCTCAATGTTATTAGGCTGACTAAAGTCACTGGCTAGTGCAAGAGATATATTTAGAATATGGTCTAGTTGGAACTAATAAATGTGAGATAAGTGATTAAGCCATTTGGATAGACACTTGGCAAATCCAAAGCTTAATCGAGTGTGTCGCGAATGAAAGGAATTTATAGTTCCGCATAAAGGTTAATTTTGCTGGATTCATGTAAACGTACTTCACATATTGAGTTCGTCATACGATGCAGTCTAGGAGTTGCTTATGAACCTTAATTAGATTAATGTCGATATGTGAAGGCCTATAGGGTCACACTATATGCGATTGTTTCTTCGATCTAAGAGTGTATTGAGAAAGTATTAAATATTCGATTGAGAATCGAGATATTTAATTTATAATAATTATGGAATATTTCTATTTGATATAAATTACTTAATTAAGTCGGGTTGGATTTAGAATTTAATTAAATGTGTTGGATATATTATATGGGTACTCGGACAGATACATGGAAGCAATTGGGCTAGAAATTACTGGCCGAAAATGGGAGCTTGGACGTCCACTTTGGGCGTGTGAAGTGGACAGGCTGGGCTGGTCTACTGAATATTAACATGAGCCCAGGTTTTCCTGTGTTATATCTGTTTAGGTTTTGTCCTGAACTCCTATATATACAACACATACCCCATAATTATAAGGAGATTGAAAATAACTTCTCAGTTCCTAAAGCAAGATTTCCTAGCTTTCGTGGATACCTTAGTGTTGAACCCCGTGTACGAAAACCTGTAAGTTTTCTTTTATCATGTTTTGAACATACAACATTATTATCGCATAAGCCATGCCAGGATTGTTGTTGGTCAAGAAATTTTAAACTTTCGCTGTGCTTACTACTTATTTACGAACCCAACAAATCAACTAATGTTTCCGTCACATTCTTCTTCATCAATTCATGCATTGACGGACACCCAATAAAGGTCCTGGTTAGTGATTTAAAAATAGACACTTTTTGTTTTCAACCTCTCATCAAACACTTCCATGTAAGGTCATTCATTATGAAGCTTTCCATCAACTAAGTTTACATTCTTTAGCAAGCGGCTCAATTCTGTCAATTTTGAGACAGCTTTCTCATACCATTCAAAAGACAGAGATTACTCAAAATCTTAGCTCGAGGTATAAGGCTGGTCACACTACTATTGCCATTATATGGCCAACTTAAAGTAACCATATATATTAGATGCAATTTAAACAACCGAAAACATAGAAACTGCTTTATTTTCTGCTTCCCTCAATTGGGTCCTCCATTATACACTTGAAAACCGAACCTGCATTAGAATCAGGGGCACAAGGGAGTTCACTGGAACCTCCTTCGCTAGAAAAATACACTGAATATATAGTGTTAGTTATTTTTATGTATATTTATTAGACATTGAATTTCCTCGGCTTCTTCGTGTGTTTATTTCTTTATATTTTGAATTTCCTTAGTGAAAGTCCTAACTCCGCTACAGATTTTAGTGAAGAACTCACGCAGCCACTCAGTGAGCACAAAGCGAACTATTCTTTCGCCTTTTACTAAAGAATACTGTGTGCGTGCTGCAAATCAGTGGCATACGCCAATTTTTGGAGGGGTTCTCTTCATTGAGTACCCCCAACAATTCTAGTTTCAACCTTTTCTACATGTTTCTTTGTACTAAGTTTATTGGATTCTAATATTATCGGTAAGAATAACCTTTTTATTGGAGGTAATATTACACAATGTTTTCTGCGGGATGACAGGTAGAACAAAATGGCAGGGAAAATTGACATGATGGAGGAGAGTACAAGATTAAACTTGGAGGTTAAAAATTTATCAAAAGTATTTGCTACAAAATTAAGTTGTTTTTTCGATGTCGATTATCGAAAATACTTTTTAATAAGAAAAGAATATCCGTCAAAGGAGGAAAATGACGTCTTTCACTTGTCGCTAAAAAAACTATCATCTATTGCGTTTATCTCAATGCTTTACTTAGTATGGCCAAACCATTGGCGGAACCAGAATTTATATAAGAAAATTAAAACAAATCCAAAACATCACGTATCGTCTTGAGCACGTGACTTGAAAACCTTTTAATCCCCTTTGCCTTCACCGGATTTTTTCGATACGTCAAGGAGATTCAAGTAAGTTGTCGACTTAATTATTATACAATAGGGTCGACTCGGCTAACAACCGTTAACGTGAGATGTCGTAAAGGCACTATAATGCATGAAATTCACGTGTTAAAGATATTTTGGTCATTTTTAATTTTTGGCACTCATTTTCGTCACAAGAATAGTTTTTACATCATTTTAGTTCGAATTCGTATAAGTGCACATTATCTTATCCCAAGTAAGTTCAAAGAACTTTGCAAAGAATATACGTTTTTTGGCGTTATTGTTAGCATCAAGTTCTACAAAACACCATTAATCCTAGTGGAACTACAGACACTTTAACTTTGTCACTAAAATTGGATTACATGATTTGCTCACACTACGATTCAGAAGAAATTTTAATGGTTCTTAAAATTATTTCCCCAAGAGTATGGCATTTTTTCTTTTAAGAGAGATGAAAATATCTGTTTGTTATCTATCTTCCATTCTATAAAAGTAAAAGACAAAATTGTCCCACATTGGGTTACACAAAGGAAAATAAGTATCTGGATGGATATAAAAGAACAGGAAGGAGCTACAAGAAACATACTTACCTGGACGGGGTCAATGGGCAATCAACAAGGCTCATGGCCTAGGTTAGTGACCTCCATTGCACTCTGGAGGGGCGCTCACCTAAGGGTCGGCCCAAGTGGTCGAGCCTACGTCATAATTTGTGGCAGCGGGGGCCTGCGTTCGCGCGGCCCCTACCCAATTCTAAAACAATTTTTTTTGTTTTTGGTTTTCAAGTTCAAAACTAGACAAGTTTTCATTTGGATTTACAGAGTTGTATATAGAATTGGTAATTATCATTTAGAATCTGTGTTTTGCCTCACCATCAAAACCATTAGTCATTAACATTGAGAATGAAGTGTCTCAATTTTGTTAATTTTGAGGGCTTTCTCATGCCATTCACAAGGACTTCTTTCGAGGAGTGATGAAACTGCATCACTCCACTTTCTTTGGGTATCAAAATCTTAGCTCGAGATAAAAGGTTCCTCAGGCAACTCAATGCCATGATAAGATATGTTTATCGGACTCGTCAAAATTATCGACGGGTGCATGTTGGATCATCCAAAAGTAGTGCGGATATTTTGTGAGAGTTCGAGCAACCTAGATTATAAGGTCAACTTAAAGTAACCATAAAAAGATGCAATTTAAACAACCAGCAAGTGCTTTAATTTCTGCTTCAGTCAATTGGGTCCTTCATTATACACTTAAAAACCGTACCTGCATTGGAATTCAGCTATTCAAGATGCTCAGTCCAAAGTATCCTATGCCACATTTCGTCGATCAGCTTATGAGCATATATTTCTTCAGACTGGCCAAGAAAGAAGCTAAATCAAATCTCAAATTAATCAAACTAGAAAGTATACAGCACATCATAAGTCTTTTGTGTTTGAAAAACTATGTCGGTTTTCGATTATATAGATATTGAAGGACTGTGAAGAAGAACAAGCAGCAGAGAGCAATACTAAGAAAAGGAGTGTGGAGAGTACCACATCGATAAGTAATGAGTAGATACAAACTCTGATGCAATATAAAAGGAATACACAGGATAGATGAATAACTCACGCAGCCACGCAGTGAGCACAAAGCGAACTATTCTTTCGCCTTTTACTAAAGAATACCGTGTACGCGCTGCAATTAGTGGCATACGCCAATTTTTGTAGGGGTCTCTTCTTTAGAGTACCCCAACAATTCTAGTTTAAACTCTTTATACATGGTTCTTTATGTATTGTACAGTTAGAAAAGTCTATTTTATGGGAGGTGAAATTGCACTACTTTTCTGCAGTGATGACAGATGGAACAAAATGGTTTGATTTTCTGTTTCGTCCAAGCAGGATCTGAAGTATCGGCCTTATTGTGTAGAATGTCTTCCGTTGTGGGTTATGAACCGACCCTGATGGGCTCTCCTGTAAAATTATTATTATATATATTACAATAGTTAGGCTAAAAATTTAAAACTTTCTACGTCTGAATAAGAAATCCTAAATTCTAGTGTTACGGTAATATTTCTCTTTGTTCTTAATAGTAACAATATTTAGGCTATAAAGATCACATTTCACTTAGTTTTAAGAGATCAGTGAGATGAACAATCCATTTTAAAAATTCTAATAGTTGTATAACTGCAATAAGTTATAAGCCCAAGCTTTTTGGATCAATTTTCATATCACAGTTGTTGAATTTTATGTGTTTAGAAACTTTGAGATGAAAATTTTCAAGCACAACAAAAAAAAAAAAAACATGCACTTTACAAAAGGGTATATTCGGAACATAAATAATTTTTAGTATTTAAAACAGTTTGGTTATAAAAGACTCAAAATAAGCGAGGCAAGTGTAATATCTCAAATCACGAGGGAATATGAAGTTGCACTACTTTTTCTGCAGTGATGACAGATAGAACAAAATGGCAAGGAGAAGCTAAATTCAAGCTTGGAGCAAGAAAATTCTCTTAAGAGTTATCATGAGGGACAAAACACCTCATATTATGTAAATAGTGTGTTTGGTATGGCAGATAAAGTATTTACTACAAAAATGATGTCTGATGGTCCCAATTTAAACATTATAAACTGTAAAAGGGGAAACCATAAAAGAAAGAGACGAAGTAAAGAAACAAAAGTGATATTAGAAAGCAATTGTCAAAACCTGAGATAGAGAGTATTTGATACTTAATATTTTGTTTAGCCAAAGAAGGAAAATGACAAAAAATCATTTTTCTTTCGTGTATATCATGTGGAATCAGAATTTATATAAGGTTATCCAATAAAAGATACTCCTCCGTTTCAGAAAGATGGTAATGTTTTAGATTACGAGGGTCAAATTAATTTATATTTACTGTGAATTTGGATATGAAAAATTATTTTTTAAAAAAACAAAATTTACATATTTAGAAACTATATAAAAAGTACTATAAGTCACATTAGTTAACAATTCAAAATATTTGACATAATTATAGTAAAAAAAGACATTATTTAACTATTCAAATAGTAACTAGGACAATATATTTAGAACGGAGAGATTATTAAAAATCACGTATGGAATGAAATCTTTTAATTGCCTTTGCCTTCACTAGAATTTTTTGTTGAGATTCAATAGTTTAAAATTGTTCTTTTCCCATTTGTGCATTTTTTATTTTTCAACAAAGAAATTCCATCGAATTCCCTTTTATCAACCTAGCTCTGCCCTTGGACATTGTTATATATCTCTAATTAGCAAAATTTTCGTCAATTCACTACCTAATGTGCTAACATTATTATTAATATTTGATAAATATATTTTCAGTAAGATGTTGCTTTATTAGTTTATATCGTGATATAAATTGAGATCTTCTTCGAACTTGATGCATAAATAGATAGAATAGCAGCAAATAGCATCTTTCTAGCATACTTCCTTCGGATAAAAAATAGTGTCCATTTATCAAATCAAGAAAGAATTAATCTTACTTTTTCAAATTTGTCCTTATTAAATGTTAGGTGACCAAATCTCAATACATATTTAATTAAGAGCACTTTAGTCAAATTACTTACTTTTGCCTAGAAATAGTATTTTCTTATGGGGTGTACAAAATGGCTAAGTGGACACTCTTTTTTATCCGGAGGGAGTATCTCACTATCTTATTTTCTTTGAATTCATGTATTGGTTTTTCTTTTGAGCTGAGGGTCTATCGAAAACAACCTTTTTACCCCACAAAAGTAGAGCCGTAGAGATAAGGTATGCATACATCATATCCTCCTCATGGTGGGTATGTTGTTGTTGTATATTTTCAGAAGATGAGGTATCAAAATGTACAAGGCAATAACTTAAAAATTGTATAAATGTAATTTCGGGTTGGTTTGGTTCGGTTTGATTTTTTTTTTGGTTTAAACCAAACCAAACTAATTATGGTGGGTTTTTTTCTAATATCAAACCAAACCACTAATCGGGTTTTTTTCTCGGTTTGACTCGGATTATCTATTTGGTGCGGTTTGTCAATTTTTTTTGTACACCTATACTTGTAAGGTTAGAAAAGGGTATATTCGAAACATAAATAATTTTTAGTATTTAAAACAGTTTGGTTACAAAGGACTCAAAATAAGGGAGACAAGTGTAATATCTCAAATCACGAAGGAACTAAGTGTTATGAAGAGAAATTTGGAGGGTGGTTTTTGAAATTCAATCCATAAATTCATTATTAAAAAATAGAATTTTAATATGATATGGCATATCAACTAGGAGAGAATGAATGCTTTGTCATGTTTAATATTTTTTGTGAGTGATATTATAGTCCTAAAAGAAACAAAAGTGATATTAGAAGGCAATCGTCAAAACATGAGACAAAGAGTATTTGATACTTAATATTTTGTTTAGCCAAAGAAGGAAAATGACAAAAAATCATTTTTCTTTCGTGTATATCATGTGGAATTAGAATTTATAAAAGGGAATCCAATAAAAGATACTCCTCCGTCTCAAAAAGATGGTAATGTTTTAGATTACTAGCCAACCGAAAAAATATCAGTTGGTTCGGTATCGGGTTAGCACTTATCGGGCGATGTATCAATTAGATTATGTAACAGCTATCACTTTATAATACCTCCATAGTACCTACTATTTTAATGAAATTCGATTTCACCCACCTTACAAAAAAAGAAATTTTCATTAAAAGCACATCCAAACCAAAACTAATATCTGATCATCAGATCATGCATTTGAGTTCATGTGAAAACCCATTCTGCAGCAAACGACTCGTAAGCTGCATGCTAGGGCATTGTCTTTGACTTGAGGTCAATACGCATCTTGTTCACAGAATGATGTACTTTGACCAAGTTCTAAGCTTAAACTCCTTCTGGATAAGATACGTCTTGTGTTGGATGCATCAGGATGTAAATTAAGGTGGTAGTTGAGCCAAGAATAGGATTCATTACTCGATTGAAAATTCGAGAGAGCGCTCAACTTCTCAATGTTATTAGGTTGACTAAAGTCACTGGCCAGTGTAAGAGATATATTTAGAATATGGTCTAGTTGTTTGAAAAACTATATCGGTTTTCGATTATATAGATATTGAAGGACTGTGAAGAAGAACAAGCATCAGAGAGCAATACTAAGAAAAGGAGTGTGGAGAGTACCACATCGATAAGTAATGAGTAGATACAAACTCTGATGCAATATAAAAGGAATACACAGGATTGATGAATAACTCACGCAAAGATCGCGATCAAGCACAAAGCGAACTATTCTAATATTTGGTGCGAATTTTATGAGGATCAAACTAACTTATATTTGGTGCGAATTTTAATATAATATTTTTATTTTAAAAAAAAATAAAATTTACATATTTAGAAACTATATAAAAAATACTATAAATCACAATAGTTAACAATTCAAAATATTTAGAAAATATTTGACAAAATTATAATCAAAGAAAATATTATTTAACTATCCAAATACTAATTAGAACAATATATTTAGAACAGAGGGAGTAATAAAAATCACGTATGGAACTTGAGCTCGTGACTTTGAAATCTTTTAATTGCCTTTGCCTTAACTAGAATTTTTTGTTGAGATTCAACAGTTTAAAATTGTTCTTTTCCTATTTGTGCATTTTTTATTTTTCAACAAAGAAATTCCATCGAATTCCCTTTTATCAACCTAGCTCTGCCCTTGGGCATTGTTATACATTAGCAAAATTTTCGTCAATTCACTACCTAATGTGCTAACATTATTATTAATATTTGATAAATATATTTTCAGTAAGATGTTGCTTCATTTATTTATATCGTAATATAAATTGAGATCTTCTTCGAATTTAATGCACAAATAGATAGAATAGCAGCAAATAGCGTCTTTCTAGCATACTCCCTCCGGAATTAAAAATAGTGCTCATTTATTAAATAAAGGAAGAATTAACCTTATTTTTTTTTAAATTTTCCCTTATTAAGCGTTAGGTGTCCAAATCCCAATACCTATTTAATTAAGAGTATTTTAGTCAAATTACTTACTTTTGCCTAGAGTTAGTATTTTCTTATGGGGTGTGCAAATGGCTAAGCCATATGCAGGCAAAGGCGGATCCAAAATCTAAAGTTCACGGTTTCAATAATAATGTCAAGTTAAAATACATTTTATCTGCTTTACACCCGAAATTGGTCCTCTATGTTTTATTGGATCTGTTTCTTGTACTAGAATTTCGCCCCTTACGGCCAGGAAGAAGCCGTTGTCATAGTTGGAAGTAAAGGTTCATCTAGCAATATATGCATCAAATGACCAGCACAGTCAAACATGTCAAGAGTGTGTTACAATCAAAGCACTACTCATAAGATTACAACGTATTTCCAACATATCTAAATCTCAGCTTGCCTTTTTCCCATAAGAAAAACATACACATATGTAAATATTACCCACCCTTGTCATCGAAACATCTTTGGTCCAAGGTAAACATTTCAAATGTAACTTACAGATCATGTTGCTCGAACTCTTTTAAAATGCCACCGAATACGTGTCGGATTCTTCAAAATTAGTGCATTAATGGAAGATCTGACATAAGTGCGGCAACATTTTTAGAGCGTCCGAACAAAATAGCTTGCAAATACATACCTTCACATGTTCTCGTTTTCCCTCCTCGTCTCGATGAATGACAATGATCAGGAATTCATAATTGGTAATGTAAGTAAATATTAATACATCCCTATCAATCTCGGATTTGACAAGTTACAACTATTTGTTGTGCCATTTTAATTTCTTTACAGGGACACCCACAATTGGCTATCAAAGTCTTAGCTCGAGGTATAAGGTTCCTCACACAACTCAATGCCATTATATGGCCAACTTAAAGTAACCATATACTATATAAGATGCAGTTTGAACTAGGGCTGCTTATTGGGCGGATTATTACGCTTACCGGTTCGGCTTATCGGTTATTGACTTTTAAATGTATTAATCTGCTAGCCAACGGATAAGATATCAGTTTGTTCGGTAAGGGGATAGCACTTATCGGGTGGTGTATCAGTTAGATTATGTAATAACTATCACTTTATAATACCTCCACAGTACCTACTATTTTAATGAAATTCAGTAATTCACCCACTTCACAAAAAAAGAAGAAGGAATTTTCATTAAAAGCACATCCAAACCAAAACTAATATCTGATCATCAGATCATGCATTTGAGTTCATGTGAAAACCCATTCTGCAACAAACGACTCGTAAGCTGCATGCTAAGACATTGCCTATAGGGTCTAAGTTAATTGTTTACATTAACAACCGAGCAAGCGACGGTAGCAAACACTCTCGGATGATCAAAACCGGCCTAAAGCGTATCGATCATCATTCATTTTTTTCGAACAAGGATACCCTCTCCAGTGACAACGCAAATGCTCGGATTAAATTATATATTAAGCTAAAAAATATATTACTGGTTCACTTAGCGAAAAAGAAAGTAGAAATAACAAGAAACAAAAAGAAAATAGAACCTTCAGCAGAGAAGACTAATCGTTGTTGAAAAAAAATACATTTTAAAATGTTAATCAAATTTGATATATTGAATCTTGAGAAGGCAAAGCGTGCCACATATTTTGGGACGGAGAGAGTACACTTTAAAAGCGAACTGCATCGGAATTCGCTATTCAAGATACTCAATCCAAAACACCCTATGAGGTATATCATCGATCAACTTGTGAGCATGTATTTCTTCATAATCACCAAGAAAATGAAGTGATATCAAATCTTAAAGAAATCAAACAACAAAGTATAGGAGAAACATTTGATGCTTTAAAGAAAATACTCATTCCCCTTCGCTAACCCGCCCTGACCCACATTTTAAACGCCGTCTTCAGGCTTAAATTGAATAAAAATTACAACTAAGTTGTACATTTCTCTAATTTTTCTTTCTGTGGATGATTATTACACAAAAAAATGTACACATTCTTTATGTTTTCCGGAGAAAAAAATTAGAAAGACCCAAAAAAGCAAAATAATTGTGTGAAGCTCAAATAAGCATAATAGCTTTTCAAACTTTCAAGCTTAAATTGCTTTGTTTTATGCATTCTTATGTTCTCCAAAAGAAAATTGAAGACACCCGGTGAGCAAAATGTTATGAATCAGCCCAAGCCTAATATGAATATGGATGCCACAGAATAAGTTATTGGGCCAAAAAGAAGTAATAGAACCAAAATGCCTTCACAAAGATTGATTTGGGGTCCAGGCCCAATTAACAACTAGTTAAAAGGGGATTAAGGTTTAGAAAGAAAGGAGTATGCGTATGGTTATGAAGAAACTGTTCTTCTTGTCCTCTTTCTCAACGTGTAGCTTCTCATCTTCATTCTTATCTCTATCCTTAGTTACCTGATTTTAGTATTTTCCATTGTAATTCAATAGTTTGAATGTTACAGTTGTAATTTGACTATCATCGATTATATATATTTGTGTTGAGAATTCTGGTTCGTTACATAAAACAAATGTATGAAGCTTACGAAGCATAAAAATAATTAAAAATAGAAATATTTTTCAAATTATCGGGCCTAAATTGAAAAAATATTACAAACCAGTTCTAAATATATCTAATTTTTCTTTCTGCCAATGAGTTTTACACACACAAAAAAAATCTCTAACTTTTCTTCTGCATTGAGTTTTACACAAAAAAAAAAAAAAAGAAAAAAAAGATTACACACAAATGAAGATATAAATCATTTTGGGTTACCTTGGTATTTGGGGAGGTAGACAGAGCGCCGAAGGGCGGCGTATCAGTTAAGGGGAATGATATTTTCTTTAAATCGAGTAAACTTTGTAGACGGGGGGATTATATTTGTTTACAATCGCTAACGGAGGATAACGTTAGTTAATAAAACAAAGTAGAGGGGTATATTTGACCTTTTTCCCTTGATTGAATGAGAAATGTTTCCTATGCCCTCTAACCTTCTCTACTGACCTATCATCTAAGATTATCCTTTTTGTTGTGTTAATTATGAATAAGTTGTACCCAAGCGTGTGAACTAGTGGTTAATGATTTGGGTTGATGGGCAATCAACAAGGCTCATGGCCTAGGTTAGTGACCTCCATTGCACTCTGGAGGGGCGCTCACCTAAGGTCGGCCCAAGTGGTCGAGCCTACGTCATAATTTGTGGCAGCGGGGGACTGCGTTCGCGCGGCCCCTACCCAATTCTAAAACAAATTTTCTTGTTTTTGGTTTACTTATACTTATACTTGGTGTCTGAAATATGGATACGTTGTTAAACTTGGAATTCAATTTTAAAACTAAACAAGTTTTAATGGTTCATTTGGATTTACAGAGTTATATATAGAATTGGTATTATCATTAAGAATCTGTGTTTTGCCTCACCATCAAAACTAGTGGTCATTAACATTGAGAATGAAGTGGCTCAATTTTGTTAATTTTGAGAGCTTTCTCATGCCATTCACAAGGCTCCTCAAGGACTTCTTTTGAGGAGTGATGAAACTGCATCACTCCACTTTCTCTGCGTATCAAAATCTTAGCTCGAGATAAAAGGTTCCTGAGGCTACTCAATGCCATTATAAGATATGTTTATCGGACTCGCCAAAAATATCGACGAGTGCATGTTGGATCATCCAAAAATAGTGCATTGTTGGAGGATATTTAGTCAGAGTTAGAGCAACATAGATTATAAGGCTAACTTAAAGTAACCATAAAAAGATGCAATTTAAACAACCAGCAACTGCTTTAATTTCTGCTTCAGTCAATTATGTCCTTCACTATACACTTAAAAACCGTACCTGCATTGGAATTCAGCTAGTCAAGATGCTCAGTCCAAAGTATCCTATGCCACATTTCATCGACTGGCCAAGAAAGAAGCCAAATCAAATCTCAAATTAATCAAACCAGAAAGTACACATCACAACATAATTCTTTTCTGTTTGAAAAACTATGTCGGCTTTCGATCATATAGATAGTGAAGGACTGTGAAGAAGAAAAAGTAGCAGAGAGCAATACTAAGAAAAGGAGTGTGGAGAGTACCACATCGATAAGTAATGAGTAGATACAAACTCTGATGCAATATAAAAGGAATACACAGGATAGATTTATTACTCACGCAGCCATGCAGTGAGCACAAAGCGAACTATTCTTTCGCCTTTTACTAAAGAATACCGTGTGTGCGCTGCAATTAGTGGCATACGCCAATTTTTGGAGGGGTCTCTTCTTTACAGTACCCCAACAATTCTAGTTTCAACTTTTCTTCATGTGCCTCATAGAGTTGTAATCTAGTGAAAATCTTTGTTAAGTATAGGTAAAATTACCCTTTTGCGGTATGACTGAGAGGAATAAAATAGGCTCTCAATACAATGAAAATGACATTTTTATTGTACTCTGAAGGTGAATATAATACTTACCATTTTATGCGACATTATTTGATTTGACACTTATTCTGTTCCAATTTATGTGACACCATTTGACTTTCACAGTGTTAAAGAAAGAAAAGACTTAAATTTGTGGTTCAAAACAGGTGTTAGACATTTGTGTGTTATAAATCATTCTATAAAGTTAATTATTTCTAAATATAGAAAAGTGACATTTTTTTTTGACAGACTAAAAAGAAAATGATGTCACTTAAATTAGACAGAGGGAGTACAATACAAAATGATATATTATGGAACTATGAGTAACAACCATCCAAACAAGTTGTTAGAGTTGTTTCCATGACAGTAATGTCAACTACTAACCTATGGGTAAGATTGATCCTTTTTGTTGTGTTAATTGTGAATAAGTTGCATTCAAGTGTGTCGCCTAGTGATTACTGATGTGAGTTGAGAACTATGAGGTTTTAGGTTCAAATTTCAACGGAGATAAAAATACTAGGTGATTCCAAATCTTGATAAACAGAATTACCCGGTACCTATGTTGGTGAGGTAGCAAGGTACCTCGTAGAATTAATCGAAGTGCACACAAGCTAGTCCAAACACCGTGGTTATAAGAAGAAATAAAACTAAAAGGAAAATATCAGATCACCCAGAAGGAGTGCACGTTATAAGTACAACAACTTTTGCAGTAATCATACATTTTTATTAACATCAAGTTCTACACAACACCTTTTAGACACTTGACTGTCACTAGAGTTAGCTTACATGATTTGCTCATACAAGAATTCCAAAGGAATTTTATTTTAATTTGTCCAAGAGTATGGTAAAGATCTGTTTGTTGTCCATCTGGTTTGCCATAAACTGAAAAAAGAATCAAGGGAAATGTTCCACATAGGCTGACACAAAAGAAAACAAGGATTTGAATGGATACAAAGACTAGGAAGGGACTACAAGAAACATACTTAATTGGACGGGTCAATGGGCGATCAACAAGGCCCATGGCCTAGGTTGGTGACTTCCATTGCACTTTGGAGGGGCGCTTGCCTAAGGTCGGCCCAAGTGGTTGAGCCTACGTTATAATTTGCGGCCCTACCCAATTCTTAAACAAAATCTTCTTGTTTTTTGGTTACTTGTTGTCTGAAATTTCAGTTGGTCGTCAGACTTGGGAATCAATCTAAAACTAACATATTTTTATTGGTTTCGTTGGTTCATTAAAATGACAACTTTGAGAAATCTGGCTGTGGCTCCACCATTGTATTAACAATTTATGTAGTTCAATGGTCACTCTTAGCCCAATGAAGGGTTGTCTTGATGGCTCTGGCAGCAATTCAATTGTCTCTCGATAGCGTTTTTGAAGTACACAAGCTAGACGCATCGTGAAAGTATGTATGTCCTAAAGACAATCCCATAATAGGTCCCATTCTTCTACTCTTTCCCGTAATCTCGAATGTTATCAGTTCCGGTACGTAAACCAAATAATACAATGCAAGCAAAAGTTCCTAGATTCATGGAGATACTTTTGTTCTTCTTATATATAAGATCGTGATTGGATCCGCATATGTTTGGTGAATCCATGGAAGGCCATCATTGAAATAGTCTTTTATTGCTATTGATTCGATAATCCCTATAGGGTGTGGTCAGCGAGAATTAATTTTTGGGGACAGACAGACCGGTAAAACAACAGTTTACATCGAGATATTAATGACAGAACGTAACTCTCAAAATAGTCTCGACTAATGATCATCGAGAATGGGATATCGATGATATGCTATAAGTCGACATGTGGTTTGCATCACTTCTTGGAGAATGTAGTATGTCTCACAGCTACGAGTAATGGTTACTCGTGATGAACACGTGGATACTTTGGAGAAGCATTGGTATACCCTGCCGATAAACTATTTGTTATACATGTCTATAGTGTTATCGGCGTGTGCAATATAAGGTCCTTTGACTTGAGGTCAATACGCACCTTGTTTACAGAATGATGTACTTTGACCAAGCTCTAAGCTTAAACTCCTTCTGGATAAGATACGTCTTGTGTTGGGTGCATCAGGATGTAAATCAAGGTGGTAGTTGAGCCAAGAATAGGATTGATTCCTCGATTGAAAATTCGAGAGAGCACTCAACTTCTCAATGTTATTAGGTTGATTAAACTCACTGGCCAGTGCAAGAGATATATTTAGAATATGGTCTAGTTGTCAACTAATAAATGTGAGATTAAGTGATTAAGCCATTTGGATAGACACTTGACAAATCCTAAGCTTAATCGATTGTGTCGTGAATGAAAGGAATTTATAGTTCCGCATAAAGGTTAAGTTTGATGGATTCATGTAAACGTACTTCACATATTGAGTTCGTCATACGACTCAGTCTAGGAATTTCGTACGGACCTTAATTATATTAATGTCGATATGTGAAGGCCTATAGGGACACACTATATGCGATTGTTTCTTCGATCTAAGAGTGTATTGAGAAAGTATTAAATATTCGATTGAGAATCGAGATATTTAATTTATAATAATTATGGAATATTTCTATTTGATATAAATTACTTAATTAAGTCGGGTTGGATTTAGAATTTAATTAAATGTGTTGGATATATTATATGGGTACTCGGACAGATACATGGAAGCAATTGGGCTAGAAATTACTGGCTCAAAATGGGAGCTTGGACGTCCACTTTGGGCGTGTGAAGTGGACAGGCTGGGCTGGTCTACTGAATATTAACATGAGCCCAGGTTTTCCTGTGTTATATCTGTTTAGGTTTTGTCCTGAACTCCTATATATACAACACATACCCCATAATTATAAGGAGATTGAAAATAACTTCTCAGTTCCTAAAGCAAGATTTCCTAGCTTTCGTGGATACCTTAGTGTTGAATCCCGTGTACGAAAACCTGTAAGTTTTCTTTTATCATGTTTTGAACATACAACATGATTATCGCATAAGCCATGCCAGGATTGTTGTCGGTTAATAAATTTTAAACTTCCGCTGTGCTCACTACTTGTTTACGAACCCAACAAATCCCTACGCATAGTGCATCAACTAATGTTTCCGTCTCATTCTTCTTCATCAATACTTGCATTGACGGACACGCAATAAAGGTCATGGTTAGTGATTTAAAAATAGACACTTTTTGTTTTCAACCTCTCATCAAACACTTCCATGTAAGGTCATTCATTATGAAGCTTTCCATCAACTAAGTTTACATTCTTTAGCAAGCGGCTCAATTCTGTCAATTTTGAGACAGCTTTCTCATACCATTCAAAAGACAGAGATTACTCAAAATCTTAGCTCGAGGTATAAGGCTGGTCACACTACTATTGCCATTATATGGCCAACTTAAAGTAACCATATATATTAGATGCAATTTAAACAACCGAAAACATAGAAACTGCTTTATTTTCTGCTTCCCTCAATTGGGTCCTCCATTATACACTTGAAAACCGAACCTGCATTAGAATCAGGGGCACAAGGGAGTTCACTGGAACCTCCTTCGCTAGAAAAATACACTGAATATATAGTGTTAGTTATTTTTATGTATATTTATTAGACATTGAATTTCCTCGGCTTCTTCGTGTGTTTATTTCTTTATATTTTGAATTTCCTTAGTGAAAGTCCTAACTCCGCTACAGATTTTAGTGAAGAACTCACGCAGCCACTCAGTGAGCACAAAGCGAACTATTCTTTCGCCTTTTACTAAAGAATACTGTGTGCGTGCTGCAAATCAGTGGCATACGCCAATTTTTGGAGGGTTCTCTTCATTGAGTACCCCCAACAATTCTAGTTTCAACCTTTTCTACATGTTTCTTTGTACTAAGTTTATTGGATTCTAATATTATCGGTAAGAATAACCTTTTTATTGGAGGTAATATTACACAATGTTTTCTGCGGGATGACAGGTAGAACAAAATGGCAGGGAAAATTGACATGATGGAGGAGAGTACAAGATTAAACTTGGAGGTTAAAAATTTATCAAAAGTATTTGCTACAAAATTAAGTTGTTTTTTCGATGTCTGATTATCAGAAAATACTTTTTAATAAGAAAAGAATATCCGTCAAAGGAGGAAAATGACGTCTTTCACTTGTCGCTAAAAAAACTATCATCTATTGCGTTTATCTCAATGCTTTACTTAGTATGGCCAAACCATTGGCGGAACCAGAATTTATATAAGAAAATTAAAACAAATCCAAAACATCACGTATCGTCTTGAGCACGTGACTTGAAAACCTTTTAATCCCCTTTGCCTTCACCGGATTTTTTCGATACGTCAAGGAGATTCAGTAAGTTGTCAGCTTAATTATTATACAATAGGGTCAGACTCGGCTAACAACCGTTAACGTGAGATGTCAGGTAAAGGCACTATAATGCATGAAATTCACGTGTTAAAGATATTTTGGTCATTTTTAATTTTTGGCACTCATTTTCGTCACAAGAATAGTTTTTACATCATTTTAGTTCTGAATTCGTATAAGTGCACATTATCTTATCCCAGTAAGTTCAACAACTTTGCAGTAATATACGTTTTTTGGCGTTATTGTTAGCATCAAGTTCTACAAAACACCATTAATCCTAGTGGAACTACATACACTTTAACTTTGTCACTAAAATTGGATTACATGATTTGCTCACACTACGATTCAGAAGAAATTTTAATGGTTCTTAAAATTATTTCCCCAAGAGTATGGCATTTTTTCTTTTAAGAGAGATGAAAATATCTGTTTGTTATCTATCTTCCATTCTATAAAAGTAAAAGACAAAATTGTCCCACATTGGGTTACACAAAGGAAAATAAGTATCTGGATGGATATAAAAGAACAGGAAGGAGCTACAAGAAACATACTTACCTGGACGGGGTCAATGGGCAATCAACAAGGCTCATGGCCTAGGTTAGTGACCTCCATTGCACTCTGGAGGGGCGCTCACCTAAGGTCGGCCCAAGTGGTCGAGCCTACGTCATAATTTGTGGCAGCGGGGGCCTGCGTTCGCGCGGCCCCTACCCAATTCTAAAACAATTTTTTTTGTTTTTGGTTTTCAAGTTCAAAACTAGACAAGTTTTCATTTGGATTTACAGAGTTGTATATAGAATTGGTAATTATCATTTAGAATCTGTGTTTTGCCTATGGGTGGCCAGTGGGCCGGGCTCGGGTCTGGCAGGCCGGGTCTGGCGGGGTCGGGGCGGGACGATCCGGGGGGTCGGGATCGGGACTAGCGGGGTCGGGTCTGGGCGGGACCTGCTCCAGTCCCGTCCCGATCCCGTCGGTATCGGGGCGGGGAGGGCTCGGGGCGGGGCGGGGTCGGGTTTTCCTTTTTTTTTTTTTTTAAATAACATATGTATAAAAAAAACTCAATAAACAAAACAAGATAGTGTAATAAAAACATCCCAAAATTTGTTTTTGTGCCTCTTATATTATTTAATAGACATATGATTTTTTTGTAATACAAATACAATTGTCTAAAATCTAAATTGCAACTTTATGGTGTTGTCCAAAAGTTGCAAATTACATAATAAAATTGCAATTAAAAAAATTACATTTTCAAAAAAATCTGTTCTAATTGCTTGATGATTTCATGTGGTTCTTCGGTTGGAATAGGTATTTGTTGGTCAAATTGATCCACGTCGCTTCCACTACCTTCGGTTAAGATTTCGTTGTAGTTTTCATCATCTTCTTCGTTGATCTCCGGTTGACCGCACCTTCTCCGCTCCGCTCGTATCCAATCTCTCGAATAATACCGCAATTTCCAAGCCGTCTCCGGCCAATGAGTGTCTGTGGTCTCCTATTTGATATCTGCTGCAGAAAAGCGCTTTCCGACGCGAGCTTGATGACGCTTGAATGTTCAAAACATCTCGAGCCATCAATGAAAGTGTCGGAAAGGTCTTCTCATTCCCCTCCAAAGATTTCAAACAGTCTTCTTGTCCATCTTCATTGATAACTTCTTGATACGGTACGAAACCCCGCAAAACAAAAATATCCAACTCGCTAATTTGGTTAGTAGAGGTACGGCCGCACATTCTATTTCGAGGCTTTCAATACTAGCCGCGAAAACGATGTCTTTTGTGAGGTTGTGTTGAAGATGAAGAAGATGGTATGGTAGCCGGTACGTTACTAGCATTTTCTTGTTGATAAAATCTATATATATTTTTGCGGTGGTGTTCTACGCTATTCAACACTTCTTCTTTAGTTTGTTCAATAGGTGGTGGGTGATTTAGATTTTTGGGACTTGGAGGTGGTAGTACTTCTATACAATCGTAAATAGTTTCAATTAGTGATTTAGTACCGTCTATTTTAATAGTAGGATTTAATACGAGAACCAATAATATAAATAGAAGGAATAGGAATAAAATATTTTTTTATTTTGACAAACATTTTTTTAATAGCCGCTTATAAGTCGGGTTTTTCCATATATTCACTAAGTAATAAAAATATTAGAGTTATATAAAATAACATAGTTGAAATAGTAGGATAATATATACCGGAAAATTCTTTTGTTGCGTGAAAAAATTTCTCTAAAAATACAATAAGTTCGGAAATTTTTTCCCAATCACTATCTAAAATCATATCACCGCTTTTTATTATGAGAGTTAAAAAATAAAGTTATAGGTAATTTATAGTCATAAGCAACAAGTAGTTGCTCGTATAAAGAATTCCACCTAGTGGATACTTCTTGTGGAATTTTTCTAAAAGGTAGTCCACAATCATGACAAATTCTTTTATATTCTTTTCTACGTTGTACTTTATTACTTTTAAAAATAAAGTTTATAGCAAATTGTATTTTACTAAGAATGTCTTCAAAAAGTGATAGACCATCCTTTACAATTAAGTTATATATATGGCACGCGCATTTTATATGAAAATGGTCTGGAAAAGATGGAGCTAAACTATTTTTTAACATTGTAATTGCGTAATTGTTATTAGAAGCGTTATCTAATGTAATAGTCATAATTTTATCGGTAATTCCGTAATAATCGCACACTTGATAAATATTTTCTGCAATAAAAGTACCGGTGTGCCTATCATCTATATATCTATACGCTAAAATACGTTTTTGCATAGACCATTTATAATCTATCCAATGACAAGTTACGGTTAAATAATCATGGCCGTTAGTACTACGACCTATATCGGACGTGATAGATACTTTGCCATTAAAATGATATAATGAAAAACGTAAATATTGTTGATATTCATGCGCAAATTTAAATACATCTCTCTTAACAGTTGACCTAGGAAAACCGTTAAAAGCGAGGATTATATATATCTCTAATGTAATGAATAAAACCGGAGATGAAGGAAATGAAAAAGGCAAACCCTCCACAAAGAACTAATTTTGATATTGCTTCCCTATCTCTTTGTTTGTTGTATTTAGAGCCTACAATTCCCCCGTCATAGGGTTAATTTGACCACGTACTTGGTCCCGGACGATATCGTATGTGAACCTTGTCCCGATGGAGCGGCCGTTTGCGCACCCGGTTTTGAAGCCTGGTATTGGGCATACCTAGGCTGGATGAGCACTTACTACGTGTCTAATTAAACCCCCGTCCCACCGTGACCTTTTCCGCTTTTAAATTTTAAAACATTTTTACAAATTTTACATATGGCTACTTGATTCTCTACGTCCCTATCAAAAAATGTCCATGCATCGATTTTAATGGTCGTTTTGTGGACCTCGTCTCATACTAGGGGGAATAGGAGGTATTTCGGTTGAAGGTGCACTAGTGGGCGTGTTGTCATCAATATTAGTGGGTGTATCGTCTAGATCATCGTCTAAATTAAAGTCTTCTTGAGTTCCGTAAAATAACTCCTCGTCTAAATCTAATGGTATTGTAGGAAAATGTTGAGTATCAACAAAATCATCCCGTGTAGGAATAAGATGACTAGAAGAAGTACCCTTGCCCTGGTTGCCTCTACTAGAAGAAGCACCCTTACCCTTACCCTTAAACATACCTTTTAATCCTTCCATTTTAATTATGATAATAAATAATTAAAGACAATAAAATTAAGTGCGCTAAATAAAATAAACAGACAATAATAATTTAATGAAGGAACGAATGTACCAAACGCCGACGTAACGTCGACGTGTAATCGAGAGGTTGAAAATTGAAACTTTGCTCGATGGAAGATCCTCAAGCTAGTTGCCAACTTCACTCCCAATTCCCAAATGAATTAATAAAATTGAATATTTAGCAAACAATGTAGAGAGATATATTGAGAAATTAGAGAGATTGTAGGAAGATTTGTGAGAAAGATGAAGAGAAAATGAGTTATTTATAGTTGAAAAATTGGGTTAAAGTGTAAATATAATAACTTATGAGTTAAAAATAAATATTAAGGGGTAGGGGGGTTGGGGGAGGGGGGGGGCCTAAAATGGCCGTTGGCCAACGGCCATAATCTAAAATGGCCGTTGGTGCAACGGCCATTTTTGCAAAGGGGGTTTAAGGGTCGGGGTCGGGACGGGCTCGGGCGGGCTCGGGTCCGGCGGGCCTGGGGCGGGCTCGGGTCTGGCGGGACGAGACATCGTCCCGTCCCGAGTTCGAGTCCCGCCCCCGTTAAATTTTTTTTTTTTTTTTAGAGCGGGGTCGGGGCGGGACCGGGGCGGGGTCGGGACGGGGTCGGGTCGTCCCGGCCCACTGGCCAGCCTTAGTTTTGCCTCACCATCAAAACCATTAGTCATTAACATTGAGAATGAAGTGTCTCAATTTTGTTAATTTTGAGGGCTTTCTCATGCCATTCACAAGGACTTCTTTCGAGGAGTGATGAAACTGCATCACTCCACTTTCTTTGGGTATCAAAATCTTAGCTCGAGATAAAAGGTTCCTCAGGCAACTCAATGCCATGATAACATATGTTTATCGGACTCGTCAAAAATATCGACGGGTGCATGTTGGATCATCCAAAAGTAGTGCGGATATTTTGTGAGAGTTCGAGCAACCTAGATTATAAGGTCAACTTAAAGTAACCATAAAAAGATGCAATTTAAACAACCAGCAAGTGCTTTAATTTCTGCTTCAGTCAATTGGGTCCTTCATTATACACTTAAAAACCGTACCTGCATTGGAATTCAGCTATTCAAGATGCTCAGTCCAAAGTATCCTATGCCACATTTCGTCGATCAGCTTATGAGCATATATTTCTTCAGACTGGCCAAGAAAGAAGCTAAATCAAATCTCAAATTAATCAAACTAGAAAGTATACAGCACATCATAAGTCTTTTGTGTTTGAAAAACTATGTCGGTTTCCATTATATAGATATTGAAGGACTGTGAAGAAGAACAAGCAGCAGAGAGCAATACTAAGAAAAGGAGAGTGGAGAGTACCACATCGATAAGTAATGAGTAGATACAAACTCTGATGCAATATAAAAGGAATACACAGGATAGATGAATAACTCACGCAGCCACGCAGTGAGCACAAAGCTAACTATTCTTTCGCCTTTTACTAAAGAATACCGTGTACGCGCTGCATTTAGTGGCATACGCCAATTTTTGGAGGGGTCTCTTCTTTAGAGTACCCCAACAATTCTAGTTTAAACTTTTTATACATGGTTCTTTATGTATTGTACAGTTAGAAAAGTCTATTTTATGGGAGGTGAAATTGCACTACTTTTCTGCAGTGATGACAGATGGAACAAAATGGTTTGATTTTCTGTTTTGTCCAAGCAGGATCTGAAGTATCGGCCTTATTGTGTAGAATGTCTTCCGTTGTGGGTTATGAACCGACCCTGATGGGCTCTCCTGTAAAATTATTATTATATATATTACAATAGTTAGGCTAAAAATTTAAAACTTTCTACGTCTGAATAAGAAATCCTAAATTCTAGTGTTACGGTAATATTTCTCTTTGTTCTTAATAGTAACAATATTTAGGCTATAAAGATCACATTTCACTTAGTTTTAAGAGATCAGTGAGATGAACAATCCATTTTTAAAATTCTAATAGTTGTATAACTGCAATAAGTTATAAGCCCAAGCTTTTTGGATCAATTTTCATATCACAGTTGTTGAATTTTATGTGTTTAGAAACTTTGAGATGAAAATTTTCAAGCACAACAAAAAAAAAACCCGCACTTTACAAAAGGGTATATTCGGAACATCAATAATTTTTAGTATTTAAAACAGTTTGGTTATAAAAGACTCAAAATAAGCGAGGCAAGTGTAATATCTCAAATCACGAGGGAATATGAAGTTGCACTACTTTTTCTGCAGTGATGACAGATAGAACAAAATGGCAAGGAGAAGCTAAATTCAAGCTTGGAGCAAGAAAATTCTCTTAAGAGTTATCATGAGGGACAAAACACCTCAACTTAAGCAACGTCATATTATGTAAATAGTTAACAATTCAAAATATTTAGAAAATATTTGACAAAATTATAATCAAAGAAAATATTATTTAACTATCCAAATAATAATTAGAACTATATATTTAGAACAGAGGGAGTAAAAAAAATCACGTATGGAACTTGAGCTCGTGACATTGAAATCTTTTAAATGCCTTTGCCTTCACTAGAATTTTTTGTTGAGATTCAATAGTTTAAAATTGTTCTTTTCCCATTTGTGCATTTTTTGTTTTTCAACAAAGAAATTCCATCGAATTCCCTTTTATCAACCTAGCTCTGCCCTTGGACATTGTTATACGTGACAAGTTTGGACGTCGATGAAGGATATAAATGCAAGTTATAGTCAAGTGTACCCTGAATATACCGAATGATGCGTTTGAGCGCATTCATGTGCTCAATCCTGGGATCATGCATAAACAATCACACATGATGTACAGCATACGTAATATCTGGTCTCGTGAATGTGAGTTACTGAAGGGCCCCTGCAAGACTGCGATAGAGGGTAGGGTCCTCGAATGGTGCGTCGGCCGCAACACCCAATTTGGGTTTAGTATCAAATGGAGTGGAAGTGGACTTACAGGATGACATCCCAGCCCTCTCAATGATCTCGGCTGCATACTTCCTATGTGACAAGAACAACTCACCTGCATGACGAGTGACAACAATCCCCAAAAAAAAACTCAAGGCCCCCAAGTCTTTCATAGCAAACTCAGAACTGAGCATTGTCATGATAGACTGGTGTAAGGCATCTGAAGAGGCAGTCAAGATAATATCATCCACATATAATATTATATAAGCCAAGGACGAACCACGACGACATATGAACAAGAAATTGTCCAACCTGCTGTGAGTGAACCCAATAGTCGAAACATAGTCGGCAAACCTCTTATACCATGCCTGTGGAGAAGGCTTAAGCCCATATAAGGACTTCTTCAACAAACAGACATGATTAGGATATTTGGGGTCCCTAAACCCCAAGGGCTGATGCATATACACTGTTTCCTTGAGATCACCATGTAAGAAATCATTCTTTACATCTAACTGATGGATGGGCCATGCTTTCGAAAGAGCCAAGCTGAGTACAGCGCGAATGGTAGCCGTCTTGACCACCGGACTAAACGTCTCCCCACAATCCACACCAACCTGTTGAGTCTTACCACCACCGACAAGCCGGGTCTTACGCCGTGCAAACGGACCGTCTGAATTGTCCTTATGAGCAAAAATCCACATAGACCTAATAATATTAAAACCAGAAGGACGGGGCACCAACTCCCACACCTTATTATCAATAAGAGCTTTATGTTCATCGATCATAGCAATTTTTCAATTTGGGTCATTTAACGCAGACACGGGATTACAGGGTAATGGTGATTTAAGAACATTCGAATTTAAATTAAAATATCTTTTTGGTTTAAAAACACTCCGTTGACTACTAGTGACCGGTCGATGACTAGGGGAAGAATTGAGCGGATTTTGCGAATTTCTGGACGCGGGACGGACTGGCCAGCAAGCCCACAACACGGTGAGCAGAAACAGTCGAGGATACAGGGACTGGACCAGTTCCAGTGTTGGGCTAGACTGGCCCAATCGCTGAAACTGGCCCAGTGACGAGACTGGGAACAATGGCCTTCGATGGGCCAGTAGGACCAGCGGGCAGTGGGCCCGTTGGAGGATTTGGGGTGCGGGATATGTCCGAAAAATGGTGAATAATATACGGGGATAGACCATCATCCAAAAAACTATACGAACTAGGCCCAATAAACATAGGATATACACGTGTATATCCTATGGATATTTAACACTATTTGATACTTAATATTTTGTTTAGCCAAAGAAGGAAAATGACAAAAACTCATTTTTCTTTCGTGTATATCATGTGGAATCAGAATTTATATAAGGGAATCCAAAAAATGATACTCCTCCGTCTCAAAAAGATGGTGATATTTCAGATTATGAGGATCAAACTAACTTATATTTGGTGCGAATTTTAATATAAGTTTTTTATTTTAAAAAAAATAAAATTTACATATTTAGAAACTATATACAAAATAATATAACTCACAATAGTTAACAATTCAAAATATTTAGAAAATATTTGACAAAATTATAATCAAAGAAAATATTATTTAACTATCCAAATAATAATTAGAACAATATATTTAGAACAGAGGGAGTAATAAAAATCACGTATGGAACTTGAGCTCGTGACTTTGAAATCTTTTAATTGCCTTTGCCTTAACTAGAATTTTTTGTTGAGATTCAACAGTTTAAAATTGTTCTTTTCCTATTTGTGCATTTTTTATTTTTCAACAAAGAAATTCCATCGAATTCCCTTTTATCAACCTAGCTCTGCCCTTGGACATTGTTATACATTAGCAAAATTTTCGTCAATTCACTACCTAATGTGCTAACATTATTATTAATATTTGATAAATATATTTTCAGTCAGATGTTGCTTCATTTATTTATATCGTAATATAAATTGAGATCTTCTTCGAATTTAATGCACAAATAGATAGAATAGTAGTAAATAGCGTCTTTCTAGCATACTCCCTCCGGAATTAAAAATAGTGCTCATTTATTAATTAAAGAAAGAATTAACCTTCTTTTTTAAAAAAAAAATTTCCCTTATTAAGCGTTAGGTGTCCAAATCCCAATACCTATTTAATTAAGAGTATTTTAGTCAAATTACTTACTTTTGCCTAGAGTTAGTATTTTCTTATGGGGTGTGCAAATGGCTAAGCCATATGCAGGCAAAGGCGGATCCAAAATCTAAAGTTCACGTTTCAATAATAATGTCAAGTTAAAATACATTTTATCTGCTTTACACCCGAAATTGGTACTCTATGTTTTATTGGATCTGTTTCTTGTACTAGAATTTCGCCCCTTACGGCAGGAAGAAGCCGTTGTCATAGTTGGAAGTAAAGGTTCATCTAGCAATATATGCATCAAATGACCAGCACAGTCAAACATGTCAAGAGTGTGTTACAATCAAAGCACTACTCATAAGATTACAACGTATTTCCAACATATCTAAATCTCAGCTTGCCTTTTCCCATAAGAAAAACATACACATATGTAAATATTACCCACCCTTGTCATCGAAACATCTTTGGTCCAAGGTAAACATTTCAAATGTAACTTACAGATCATGTTGCTCGAACTCTTTAAAAATGCCACCGAATACGTGTAGGATTCTTCAAAATTAGTGCATTAATGGAAGATCTGACATAAGTGCGGCAACATTTTTAGAGCGTCCGAACAAAATAGCTTGCAAATACATACCTTCACATGTTCTCGTTTTCCCTCCTCGTCTCGATGAATGACAATGATCAGGAATTCATAATTGGTAATGTAAGTAAATATTAATACATCCCTATCAATCTCGGATTTGACAAGTTACAACTATTTGTTGTGCCATTTTAATTTCTTTACAGGGACACCCACAATTGGCTATCAAAGTCTTAGCTCGAGGTATAAGGTTCCTCACACAACTCAATGCCATTATATGGCCAACTTAAAGTAACCATATACTATATAAGATGCAGCTTTGAACTAGGGTTTGCTTATTGGGCGGATTATTACGCTTACCGGTTCGGCTTATCGGTTATTGACTTTTAAATGTATTAATCGCTAGCCAACGGATAAGATATCGCTTTGTTCGGTAAGGGGATAGCACTTATCGGGCGGTGTATCGCTTAGATTATGTAATAACTATCACTTTATAATACCTCCACAAGACCTACTATTTTAATGAAATTCGGTAATTCACCCACCTTACAAAAAAAGGAATTTTCATTAAAAGCACATCCAAACCAAAACTAATATCGATCATCGGATCATGCATTTGAGTTCATGTGAAAACCCATTCTCGACAAACGACTCGTAAGTGCATGCTAAGACATTGCCTATAGGGTCTAAGTTAATTGTTTACATTAACAACCGAGCAAGCGACGGTAGCAAACACTCTCAGATGATCAAAACCAGCCTAAACTGTATCAGCATCATTCATTTTTTTCAGAACAAGGATACCCTCTCCAGTGACAACGCAAATGCTCGGATTAAATTATATATTAAGCTAAAAAATATATTACTGGTTCACTTAGCGAAAAAGAAAGTAGAAATAACAAGAAACAAAAAGAAAATAGAACCTTCAGCAGAGAAGACTAATCGTTGTTGAAAAAAATACATTTTAAAATGTTAATCAAATTTGATATATTGAATCTTGAGAAGGCAAAGCGTGCCACTTATTTTGGGACGGAGAGAGTACACTTTAAAATCGAACTCGCATCGGAATTCACTATTCAAGATACTCAATCCAAAACACCCTATGAGGTATATCATCGATCAACTTGTGAGCATGTATTTCTTCATAATCACCAAGAAAATGAAGTGATATCAAATCTTAAAGAAATCAAACAACAAAGTATAGGAGAAACATTTGATGCTTTAAAGAAAATACTCATTCCCCTTCGCTAACCCGCCCTGACCCACATTTTAAACGCCGTCTTCAGGCTTAAATTGAATAAAAATTACAACTAAGTTGTACATTTCTCTAATTTTTCTTTCTGTGGATGATTATTACACAAAAAAATGTACACATTCTTTATGTTTTCCGGAGAAAAAAATTAGAAAGACCCAAAAAAGCAAAATAATTGTGTGAAGCTCAAATAAGCATAATAGCTTTTCAAACTTTCAAGCTTAAATTGCTTTGTTTTATGCATTCTTATGTTCTCCAAAAGAAAATTGAAGACACCCGGTGAGCAAAATGTTATGAATCAGCCCAAGCCTAATATGAATATGGATGCCACAGAATAAGTTATTGGGCCAAAAAGAAGTAATAGAACCAAAATGCCTTCACAAAGATTGATTTGGGGTCCAGGCCCAATTAACAACTAGTTAAAAGGGGATTAAGGTTTAGAAAGAAAGGAGTATGCGTATGGTTATGAAGAAACTGTTCTTCTTGTCCTCTTTCTCAACGTGTAGCTTCTCATCTTCATTCTTATCTCTATCCTTAGTTACCTGATTTTAGTATTTTCCATTGTAATTCAATAGTTTGAATGTTACAGTTGTAATTTGACTATCATCGATTATATATATTTGTGTTGAGAATTCTGGTTCGTTACATAAAACAAATGTATGAAGCTTACGAAGCATAAAAATAATTAAAAATAGAAATATTTTTCAAATTATCGGGCCTAAATTGAAAAAATATTACAAACCAGTTCTAAATATATCTAATTTTTCTTTCTGCCAATGAGTTTTACACACACAAAAAAAATCTCTAACTTTTCTTCTGCAATGAGTTTTACACAAAAAAAAAAAAAAGAGAAAAAAGATTACACACAAATGAAGATATAAATCATTTTGGGTTACCTTGGTATTTGGGGAGGTAGACAGAGCGCCGAAGGGCGGCGTATCAGTTAAGGGGAATGATATTTTCTTTAAATCGAGTAAACTTTGTAGACGGGGGGGGGGGGGGGGGATTATATTTGTTTACAATCGCTAACGGAGGATAACGTTAGTTAATAAAACAAAGTAGAGGGGTATATTTGACCTTTTTCCCTTGATTGAATGAGAAATGTTTCCTATGCCCTCTAACCTTCTCTACTGACCTATCATCTAAGATTATCCTTTTTGTTGTGTTAATTATGAATAAGTTGTACCCAAGCGTGTGAACTAGTGGTTAATGATTTGGGTTGATGGGCAATCAACAAGGCTCATGGCCTAGGTTAGTGACCTCCATTGCACTCTGGAGGGGCGCTCACCAAAGGTCGGCCCAAGTGGTCGAGCCTACGTCATAATTTGTGGCAGCGGGGGACTGCGTTCGCGCGGCCCCTACCCAATTCTAAAACAAATTTTCTTGTTTTTGGTTTACTTATACTTATACTTGGTGTCTGAAATATGGATACGTTGTTAAACTTGGAATTCAATTTTAAAACTAAACAAGTTTTAATGGTTCATTTGGATTTTCAGAGTTATATATAGAATTGGTATTATCATTAAGAATCTGTGTTTTGCCTCACCATCAAAACTAGTGGTCATTAACATTGAGAATGAAGTGGCTCAATTTTGTTAATTTTGAGAGCTTTCTCATGCCATTCACAAGGCTCCTCAAGGACTTCTTTTGAGGAGTGATGAAACTGCATCACTCCACTTTCTCTGCGTATCAAAATCTTAGCTCGAGATAAAAGGTTCCTGAGGCTACTCAATGCCATTATAAGATATGTTTATCGGACTCGCCAAAAATATCGACGAGTGCATGTTGGATCATCCAAAAATAGTGCATTGTTGGAGGATATTTTGTCAGAGTTAGAGCAACATAGATTATAAGGCTAACTTAAAGTAACCATAAAAAGATGCAATTTAAACAACCAGCAACTGCTTTAATTTCTGCTTCAGTCAATTATGTCCTTCACTATACACTTAAAAACCGTACCTGCATTGGAATTCAGCTAGTCAAGATGCTCAGTCCAAAGTATCCTATGCCACATTTCATCGACTGGCCAAGAAAGAAGCCAAATCAAATCTCAAATTAATCAAACCAGAAAGTACACATCACAACATAATTCTTTTCTGTTTGAAAAACTATGTCGGCTTTCGATCATATAGATAGTGAAGGACTGTGAAGAAGAAAAAGTAGCAGAGAGCAATACTAAGAAAAGGAGTGTGGAGAGTACCACATCGATAAGTAATGAGTAGATACAAACTCTGATGCAATATAAAAGGAATACACAGGATAGATTTATTACTCACGCAGCCATGCAGTGAGCACAAAGCGAACTATTCTTTCGCCTTTTACTAAAGAATACCGTGTGCGCGCTGCAATTAGTGGCATACGCCAATTTTTGGAGGGGTCTCTTCTTTAGAGTACCCCAACAATTCTAGTTTCAACTTTTCTTCATGTGCCTCATAGAGTTGTAATCTAGTGAAAATCTTTGTTAAGTATAGGTAAAATTACCCTTTTGCGGTATGACTGAGAGGAACAAAATAGGCTCTCAATACAATGAAAATGACATTTTTATTGTACTCTGAAGGTGAATATAATACTTACCATTTTATGTGACATTATTTGATTTGATACTTATTCTTCCAATTTATGTGACACCATTTGACTTTCACAGTGTTAAAGAAAGAAAAGACTTAAATTTGTGGTTCAAAACAGGTGTTAGACATTTGTGTGTTATAAATCATTCTATAAAGTTAATTATTTCTAAATATAGAAAAGTGACATATTTTTTTGACAGACTAAAAAGAAAATGATGTCACTTAAATTAGACAGAGGGAGTACAATACAAAATGATATATTATGGAACTATGAGTAACAACCATCCAAACAAGTTGTTAGAGTTGTTTCCATGACAGTAATGTCAACTACTAACCTATGGGTAAGATTGATCCTTTTTGTTGTGTTAATTGTGAATAAGTTGCATTCAAGTGTGTCGCCTAGTGATTACTTGATGTGAGTTGAGAACTATGAGGTTTTAGGTTCAAATTTCAACGGAGATAAAAATACTAGGTGATTCCAAATCTTGATAAACAGAATTACCCGGTACCTATGTTGGTGAGGTAGCAAGGTACCTCGTAGAATTAATCGAAGTGCACACAAGCTAGTCCAAACACCGTGGTTATAAGAAGAAATAAAACTAAAAGGAAAATATCAGATCACCCAGAAGGAGTGCACGTTATAAGTACAACAACTTTTGCAGTAATCATACATTTTTATTAACATCAAGTTCTACACAACACCCTTTAGACACTTGACTGTCACTAGAGTTAGCTTACATGATTTGCTCATACAAGAATTCCAAAGGAATTTTATTTTAATTTTCCCAAGAGTATGGTAAAGATCTGTTTGTTGTCCATCTGGTTTGCCATAAACTGAAAAAAGAATCAAGGGAAATGTTCCACATAGGCTGACACAAAAGAAAACAAGGATTTGAATGGATACAAAGACTAGGAAGGGACTACAAGAAACATACTTAATTGGACGGGTCAATGGGCGATCAACAAGGCCCATGGCCTAGGTTGGTGACTTCCATTGCACTTTGGAGGGGCGCTTGCCTAAGGTCGGCCCAAGTGGTTGAGCCTACGTTATAATTTGCGGCCCTACCCAATTCTTAAACAAAATCTTCTTGTTTTTTGGTTACTTGCTGTCTGAAATTTCAGTTGGTCGTCAGACTTGGGAATCAATCTAAAACTAACATATTTTTATTGGTTTCGTTGGTTCATTAAAATGACAACTTTGAGAAATCTGGCTGTGGCTCCACCATTGTATTAACAATTTATGTAGTTCAATGGTCACTCTTAGCCCAATGAAGGGTTGTCTTGATGGCTCTGGCAGCAATTCAATTGTCTCTCGATAGCGTTTTTGAAGTACACAAGCTAGACGCATCGTGAAAGTATGTATGTCCTAAAGACAATCCCATAATAGGTCCCATTCTTCTACTCTTTCCCGTAATCTCGAATGTTATCAGTTCCGGTACGTAAACCAAATAATACAATGCAAGCAAAAGTTCCTAGATTCATGGAGATACTTTTGTTCTTCTTATATATAAGATCGTGATTGGATCCGCATATGTTTGGTGAATCCATGGAAGGCCATCATTGAAATAGTCTTTTATTGCTATTGATTCGATAATCCCTATAGGGTGTGGTCAGCGAGAATTAATTTTTGGGGACAGACAGACCGGTAAAACAACAGTTGAAAAAGCAAATAATGTTTCAAGAACAATCTATATAAGGGACAAAAATGTACTTGAACACATTCGTATTATTAATGAGATTAATATTTATGGCATTTGCAATTATTGAATTATTGTTTGATTGTTTGCAATTATTCATATATGTGCGTCCCTTGAGCTTACGTTTACATTAATAGAGTGAGATATTAATGATAGAACGTAACTCTCAAAATAGTCTCGACTAATGATCATCGAGAATGGGATATCGATGATATGCTATAAGTCGACATGTGGTTTGCATCACATTCTTGGAGAATGTAGTATGTCTCACAGCTACGAGTAATGGTTACTCGTGATGAACACGTGGATACTTTGGAGAAGTATTGGTATACCCTGCCGATAAACTATTTGTTATACATGTCTATAGTGTTATCGGCGTGTGCAATATAAGGTCCTTTGACTTGAGGTCAATACGCACCTTGTTTACAGAATGATGTACTTTGACCAAGCTCTAAGCTTAAACTCCTTCTGGATAAGATATGTCTTGTGTTGGGTGCATCAGGATGTAAATCAAGGTGGTAGTTGAGCCAAGAATAGGATTGATTCCTCGATTGAAAATTTGAGAGAGCACTCAACTTCTCAATGTTATTAGGTTGACTAAACTCACTGGCCAGTGCAAGAGATATATTTAGAATATGGTCTAGTTGTCAACTAATAAATGTGAGATAAGTGATTAAGCCATTTGGATAGACACTTGACAAATCCTAAGCTTAATCGAGTGTGTCGCGAATGAAAGGAATTTATAGTTCCGCATAAAGGTTAAGTTTGATGGATTCATGTAAACGTACTTCACATATTGAGTTCGTCATACGACTCAGTCTAGGAATTTCGTACGGACCTTAATTATATTAATGTCGATATGTGAAGGCCTATAGGGACACACTATATGCGATTGTTTCTTCGATCTAAGAGTGTATTGAGAAAGTATTAAATATTCGATTGAGAATCGAGATATTTAATTTATAATAATTATGGAATATTTCTATTTGATATAAATTACTTAATTAAGTCGGGTTGGATTTAGAATTTAATTAAATGTGTTGGATATATTATATGGGTACTCGGACAGATACATGGAAGCAATTGGGCTAGAAATTACTGGCTCAAAATGGGAGCTTGGACGTCCACTTTGGGCGTGTGAAGTGGACATGCTGGGCTGGTCTACTGAATATTAACATGAGCCCAGGTTTTCCTGTGTTATATCTGTTTAGGTTTTGTCCTGAACTCCTATATATACAACACATACCCCATAATTATAAGGAGATTGAAAATAACTTCTCAGTTCCTAAAGCAAGATTTCCTAGCTTTCGTGGATACCTTAGTGTTGAACTCCGTGTACGAAAACCTGTAAGTTTTCTTTTATCATGTTTTGAACATACAACATGATTATCGCATAAGCCATGCCAGGATTGTTGTCGGTTAAGAAATTTTAAACTTTCGCTGTGCTTACTATTTATTTACGAACCCAACAAATCAACTAATGTTTCCGTCACATTCTTCTTCATCAATTCATGCATTGACGGACACCCAATAAAGGTCCTGGTTAGTGATTTAAAAATAGACACTTTTTGTTTTCAACCTCTCATCAAACACTTCCATGTAAGGTCATTCATTATGAAGCTTTCCATCAACTAAGTTTACATTCTTTAGCAAGCGGCTCAATTCTGTCAATTTTGAGACAGCTTTCTCATACCATTCAAAAGACAGAGAATACTCAAAATCTTAGCTCGAGGTATAAGGCTGGTCACACTACTATTGCCATTATATGGCCAACTTAAAGTAACCATATATATTAGATGCAATTTAAACAACCGAAAACATAGAAACTGCTTTATTTTCTGCTTCCCTCAATTGGGTCCTCCATTATACACTTGAAAACCGAACCTGCATTAGAATCAGGGGCACAAGGGAGTTCACTGGAACCTCCTTCGCTAGAAAAATACACTGAATATATAGTGTTAGTTATTTTTATGTATATTTATTAGACATTGAATTTCCTCGGCTTCTTCGTGTGTTTATTTCTTTATATTTTGAATTTCCTTAGTGAAAGTCCTAACTCCGCTACAGATTTTAGTGAAGAACTCACGCAGCCACTCAGTGAGCACAAAGCGAACTATTCTTTCGCCTTTTACTAAAGAATACTGTGTGCGTGCTGCAAATCAGTGGCATACGCCAATTTTTGGAGGGGTTCTCTTCATTGAGTACCCCCAACAATTCTAGTTTCAACCTTTTCTACATGTTTCTTTGTACTAAGTTTATTGGATTCTAATATTATCGGTAAGAATAACCTTTTTATTGGAGGTAATATTACACAATGTTTTCTGCGGGATGACAGGTAGAACAAAATGGCAGGGAAAATTGACATGATGGAGGAGAGTACAAGATTAAACTTGGAGGTTAAAAATTTATCAAAAGTATTTGCTACAAAATTAAGTTGTTTTTTCGATGTCTGATTATCAGAAAATACTTTTTAATAAGAAAAGAATATCCGTCAAAGGAGGAAAATGACGTCTTTCACTTGTCGCTAAAAAAACTATCATCTATTGCGTTTATCTCAATGCTTTACTTAGTATGGCCAAACCATTGGCGGAACCAGAATTTATATAAGAAAATTAAAACAAATCCAAAACATCACGTATCGTCTTGAGCACGTGACTTGAAAACCTTTTAATCCCCTTTGCCTTCACCGGATTTTTTCGATACGTCAAGGAGATTCAAGTAAGTTGTCACTTAATTATTATACAACAGGGTCGACTCGGCTAACAACCGTTAACGTGAGATGTCGAGTAAAGGCACTATAATGCATGAAATTCACGTGTTAAAGATATTTTGGTCATTTTTAATTTTTGGCACTCATTTTCGTCACAAGAATAGTTTTTACATCATTTTAGTTCTGAATTCGTATAAGTGCACATTATCTTATCCCAAGAAGTTCAAAGAACTTTGCAAGGTAATATACGTTTTTTGGCGTTATTGTTAGCATCAAGTTCTACAAAACACCATTAATCCTAGTGGAACTACAGACACTTTAACTTTGTCACTAAAATTGGATTACATGATTTGCTCACACTACGATTCAGAAGAAATTTTAATGGTTCTTAAAATTATTTCCCCAAGAGTATGGCATTTTTTCTTTTAAGAGAGATGAAAATATCTGTTTGTTATCTATCTTCCATTCTATAAAAGTAAAAGACAAAATTGTCCCACATTGGGTTACACAAAGGAAAATAAGTATCTGGATGGATATAAAAGAACAGGAAGGAGCTACAAGAAACATACTTACCTGGACGGGGTCAATGGGCAATCAACAAGGCTCATGGCCTAGGTTAGTGACCTCCATTGCACTCTGGAGGGGCGCTCACCTAAGGTCGGCCCAAGTGGTCGAGCCTACGTCATAATTTGTGGCAGCGGGGGCCTGCGTTCGCGCGGCCCCTACCCAATTCTAAAACAATTTTTTTTGTTTTTGGTTTTCAAATTCAAAACTAAACAAGTTTTCATTTGGGTTTACAGAGTTGTATATAGAATTGGTAATTATCATTTAGAATCTGTGTTTTGCCTCACCATCAAAACCATTAGTCATTAACATTGAGAATGAAGTGTCTCAATTTTGTTAATTTTGAGAGCTTTCTCATGCCATTCACAAGGACTTCTTTTGAGGAGTGATGAAACTGCATCACTCCACTTTCTTTGGGTATCAAAATCTTAGCTCGAGATAAAAGGTTCCTCAGGCAACTCAATGCCATTATAAGATATGTTTATCGGACTCGTCAAAATTATCGACGGGTGCATGTTGGATCATCCAAAAGTAGTGCGGATATTTTGTTTTGTGAGAGTTCGAGCAACCTAGATTTATAAGGTCAACTTAAAGTAACCATAAAAAGATGCAATTTAAACAACCAGCAAGTGCTTTAATTTCTGCTTCAGTCAATTGGGTCCTTCATTATACACTTAAAAACCGTACCTGCATTGGAATTCAGCTATTCAAGATGCTCAGTCCAAAGTATCCTATGCCACATTTCATCGATCAGCTTATGAGCATATATTTCTTCAGACTGGCCAAGAAAGAAGCTAAATCAAATCTCAAATTAATCAAACTAGAAAGTATACAGCACATCATAAGTCTTTTGTGTTTGAAAAACTATGTCGGTTTTCGATTATATAGATATTGAAGGGCTGTGAAGAAGAACAAGCAGCAGAGAGCAATACTAAGAAAAGGAGTGTGGAGAGTACCACATCGATAAGTAATGAGTAGATACAAACTCTGATGCAATATAAAAGGAATACACAGGATAGATGAATAACTCACGCAGCCACGCAGTGAGCACAAAGCGAACTATTCTTTCGCCTTTTACTAAAGAATACCGTGTACGCGCTGCAATTAGTGGCATACGCCAATTTTTGGAGGGGTCTCTTCTTTAGAGTACCCCAACAATTCTAGTTTAAACTTTTTATACATGGTTCTTTATGTATTGTACTGTTAGAAAAGTCTATTTTATGGGAGTTGAAATTGCACTACTTTTCTGCAGTGATGACAGATGGAACAAAATGGTTTGATTTTCTGTTTCGTCCAAGCAGGATCTGAAGTATCGGCCTTATTGTGTAGAATGTCTTCCGTTGTGGGTTATGAACCGACCCTGATGGGCTCTCCTGTAAAATTATTATTATATATATTACAATAGTTAGGCTAAAAATTTAAAACTTTCTACGTCTGAATAAGAAATCCTAAATTCTAGTGTTACGGTAATATTTCTCTTTGTTCTTAATAGTAACAATATTTAGGCTATAAAGATCACATTTCACTTAGTTTTAAGAGATCAGTGAGATGAACAATCCATTTTAAAAATTCTAATAGTTGTATAACTGCAATAAGTTATAAGCCCAAGCTTTTTGGATCAATTTTCATATCACAGTTGTTGAATTTTATGTGTTTAGAAACTTTGAGATGAAATTTTCAAGCACAACAAAAAAAAAACATGCACTTTACAAAAGGGTATATTCGGAACATAAATAATTTTTAGTATTTAAAACAGTTTGGTTATAAAAGACTCAAAATAAGCGAGGCAAGTGTAATATCTCAAATCACGAGGGAATATGAAGTTGCACTACTTTTTCTGCAGTGATGACAGATAGAACAAAATGGCAAGGAGAAGCTAAATTCAAGCTTGGAGCAAGAAAATTCTCTTAAGAGTTATCATGAGGGACAAAACACCTCATATTATGTAAATAGTGTGTTTGGTATGGCAGATAAAGTATTTACTACAAAAATGATGTCTGATGGTCCCAATTTAAACATTATAAACTGTAAAAGGGGAAACCATAAAAGAAAGAGACGAAGTAAAGAAACAAAAGTGATATTAGAAAGCAATTGTCAAAACCTGAGATAGAGAGTATTTGATACTTAATATTTTGTTTAGCCAAAGAAGGAAAATGACAAAAAATCATTTTTCTTTCGTGTATATCATGTGGAATCAGAATTTATATAAGGTTATCCAATAAAAGATACTCCTCGTTTCGGAAAGATGGTAATGTTTTAGATTACGAGGGTCAAATTAATTTATATTTATCTTGTGAATTTGGATATGAAAAATTATTTTTTTAAAAAACAAAATTTACATATTTAGAAACTATATAAAAAGTACTATAAGTCACATTAGTTAACAATTCAAAATATTTGACATAATTATAGTAAAAAAAGATATTATTTAACTATTCAAATAGTAACTAGGACAATATATTTAGAACGGAGAGATTATTAAAAATCACGTATGGAATGAAATCTTTTAATTGCCTTTGCCTTCACTAGAATTTTTTGTTGAGATTCAATAGTTTAAAATTGTTCTTTTCCCATTTGTGCATTTTTTATTTTTCAACAAAGAAATTCCATCGAATTCCCTTTTATCAACCTAGCTCTGCCCTTGGACATTGTTATATATCTCTAATTAGCAAAATTTTCGTCAATTCACTACCTAATGTGCTAACATTATTATTAATATTTGATAAATATATTTTCAGTAAGATGTTGCTTTATTAGTTTATATCGTGATATAAATTGAGATCTTCTTCGAACTTGATGCATAAATAGATAGAATAGCAGCAAATAGCATCTTTCTAGCATACTTCCTTCGGATAAAAAATAGTGTCCATTTATCAAATCAAGAAAGAATTAATCTTACTTTTTCAAATTTGCCCTTATTAAATGTTAGGTGACCAAATCTCAACACATATTTAATTAAGAGCACTTTAGTCAAATTACTTACTTTTGCCTAGAGATAGTATTTTCTTATGGGGTGTACAAAATGGCTAAGTGGACACTCTTTTTTATCCGGAGGGAGTATCTCACTATCTTATTTTCTTTGAATTCATGTATTGGCTTTTCTTTTGAGCTGAGGGTCTATCGAAAACAACCTTTTTACCCCACAAAAGTAGAGCCGTAGAGATAAGGTCTCATACATCATATCCTCCTCATGGTGGGTATGTTGTTGTTGTATATTTTCGAAAGATGAGGTATCAAAATGTACAAGGCAATAACTTAAAAATTGTATAAATGTAATTTCGGGTTGGTTTGGTTCGGTTTGATTTTTTTTTGGTTTAAACCAAACCAAACTAATTATGGTGGGTTTTTTTCTAATATCAAACCAAACCACTAATCGGGTTTTTTCTCGGTTTGACTCGGATTATCTATTTGGTGCGGTTTGTCAATTTTTTTTGTACACCTATACTTGTAAGGTTACAAAAGGGTATATTCGAAACATAAATAATTTTTAGTATTTAAAACAGTTTGATTACAAAGGACTCAAAATAAGGGAGACAAGTGTAATGTCTCAAATCACGAAGGAACTAAGTGTTATGAAGAGAAATTTGGAGGGTGGTTTTTGAAATTCAATCCATAAATTCATTATTAAAAAATAGAATTTTAATATGATATGGCATATCAACTAGGAGAGAATGAATGCTTTGTCATGTTTAATATTTTTTGTGAGTGATATTATAGTCCTAAAAGAAACAAAAGTGATATTAGAAGGCAATCGTCAAAACATGAGACAAAGAGTGTTTGATACTTAATATTTTGTTTAGCCAAAGAAGGAAAATGACAAAAAATCATTTTTCTTTCGTGTATATCATGTGGAATTAGAATTTATAAAAGGGAATCCAATAAAAGATACTCCTCCGTCTCAAAAAGATGGTAATGTTTTAGATTACTAGCCAACCGAAAAAATATCAGTTGGTTCGGTATCGGGTTAGCACTTATCCCGGGCGATGTATCAATTAGATTATGTAACAAATATCACTTTATAATACCTCCATAGTACCTACTATTTTAATGAAATTCAAGATTTTACCCACCTTGCAAAAAAAGAAATTTTCATTAAAAGCACATCCAAACCAAAACTAATATCGATCATCGGATCATGCATTTGAGTTCATGTGAAAACCCATTCTGCAAACAAACGACTCGTAAGCTGCATGCTAGGGCATTGTCTTTGACTTGAGGTCAATACGCATCTTGTTTACAGAATGATGTACTTTGACCAAGTTCTAAGCTTAAACTCCTTCTGGATAAGATACGTCTTGTGTTGGATGCATCAGGATGTAAATTAAGGTGGTAGTTGAGCAAAGAATAGGATTCATTCCTCGATTGAAAATTCGAGAGAGCGCTCAACTTCTCAATGTTATTAGGTTGACTAAAGTCACTGGCCAGTGTAAGAGATATATTTAGAATATGGTCTAGTTGTTTGAAAAACTATATCGGTTTTCGATTATATAGATATTGAAGGACCGTGAAGAAGAACAAGCAGCAGAGAGCAATACTAAGAAAAGGAGTGTGGAGAGTACCACATCGATAAGTAATGAGTAGATACAAACTCTGATGCAATATAAAAGGAATACACAGGATAGATGAATAACTCACGCAGCCACGCAGTGAGCACAAAGCGAACTATTCTAATATTTGGTGCGAATTTTATGAGGATCAAACTAACTTATATTTGGTGCGAATTTTAATATAATATTTTTATTTTAAAAAAAATAAAATTTACATATTTAGAAACTATATAAAAAATACTATAAATCACAATAGTTAACAATTCAAAATATTTAGAAAATATTTGACAAAATTATAATCAAAGAAAATATTATTTAACTATCCAAATACTAATTAGAACAATATATTTAGAACAGAGGGAGTAATAAAAATCACGTATGGAACTTGAGCTCGTGACTTTGAAAACTTTTAATTGCCTTTGCCTTAACTAGAATTTTTTGTTGAGATTCAACAGTTTAAAATTGTTCTTTTCCTATTTGTGCATTTTTTATTTTTCAACAAAGAAATTCCATCGAATTCCCTTTTATCAACCTAGCTCTGCCCTTGGGCATTGTTATACATTAGCAAAATTTTCGTCAATTCACTACCTAATGTGCTAACATTATTATTAATATTTGATAAATATATTTTCGGTAAGATGTTGCTTCATTTATTTATATCGTAATATAAATTGAGATCTTCTTCGAATTTAATGCACAAATAGATAGAATAGCAGTAAATAGCGTCTTTCTAGCATACTCCCTCCGGAATTAAAAATAGTGCTCATTTATTAAATAAAGAAAGAATTAACCTTATTTTTTTTTAAATTTTCCCTTATTAAGCGTTAGGTGTCCAAATCCCAATACCTATTTAATTAAGAGTATTTTAGTCAAATTACTTACTTTTGCCTAGAGTTAGTATTTTCTTATGGGGTGTGCAAATGGCTAAGCCATATGCAGGCAAAGGCGGATCCAAAATCTAAAGTTCACGGTTTCAATAATAATGTCAAGTTAAAATACATTTTATCTGCTTTACACCCGAAATTGGTCCTCTATGTTTTATTGGATCTGTTTCTTGTACTAGAATTTCGCCCCTTACGGCAGGAAGAAGCCGTTGTCATAGTTGGAAGTAAAGGTTCATCTAGCAATATATGCATTAAATGACCAGCACAGTCAAACATGTCAAGAGTGTGTTACAATCAAAGCACTACTCATAAGATTACAACGTATTTCCAACATATCTAAATCTCAGCTTGCCTTTTTCCCATAAGAAAAATATACACATATGTAAATATTACCCACCCTTGTCATCGAAACATCTTTGGTCCAAGGTAAACATTTCAAATGTAACTTACGGATCATGTTGCTCGAACTCTTTAAAAATGCCACCGAATACGTGTCGGATTCTTCAAAATTAGTGCATTAATGGAAGATCTGACATAAGTGCGGCAACATTTTTAGAGCGTCCGAACAAAATAGCTTGCAAATACATACCTTCACATGTTCTCGTTTTCCCTCCTCGTCTCGATGAATGACAATGATCGAAATTCATAATTGGTAATGTAAGTAAATATTAATACATCCCTATCAATCTCGGATTTGACAAGTTACAACTATTTGTTGTGCCATTTTAATTTCTTTACAGGGACATCCACAATTGGCTATCAAAGTCTTAGCTCGAGGTATAAGGTTCCTCACACAACTCAATGCCATTATATGGCCAACTTAAAGTAACCATATACTATATAAGATGCAGTTTGAACTAGGGCTGCTTATTGGGCGGATTATTACGCTTACCGGTTCGGCTTATCGGTTATTGACTTTTAAATGTATTAATCAGCTAGCCAACGGATAAGATATCAGTTTGTTCGGTAAGGGGATAGCACTTATCGGGCGGTGTATCAGTTAGATTATGTAATAACTATCACTTTATAATACCTCCACAGTACCTACTATTTTAATGAAATTCAGTAATTCACCCACCTTACAAAAAAAGGAATTTTCATTAAAAGCACATCCAAACCAAAACTAATATCTGATCATCAGATCATGCATTTGAGTTCATGTGAAAACCCATTCTGCAGCAAACGACTCGTAAGCTGCATGCTAAGACATTGCCTATAGGGTCTAAGTTAATTGTTTACATTAACAACCGAGCAAGCAAGCGAGGTAGCAAACACTCTCGGATGATCAAAACCGGCCTAAAGCTAAATCGTATCAGCATCATTCATTTTTTTCAGAACAAGGATACCCTCTCCAGTGACAACGCAAATGCTCGGATTAAATTATATATTAAGCTAAAAAATATATTACTGGTTCACTTAGCGAAAAAGAAAGTAGAAATAACAAGAAACAAAAAGAAAATAGAACCTTCAGCAGAGAAGACTAATCGTTGTTGAAAAAAATACATTTTAAAATGTTAATCAAATTTGATATATTGAATCTTGAGAAGGCAAAGCGTGCCACATATTTTGGGACGGAGAGAGTACACTTTAAAACCGAACTGCGCATCGAATTCAGCTATTCAAGATACTCAATCCAAAACACCCTATGAGGTATATCATCGATCAACTTGTGAGCATGTATTTCTTCATAATCACCAAGAAAATGAAGTGATATCAAATCTTAAAGAAATCAAACAACAAAGTATAGGAGAAACATTTGATGCTTTAAAGAAAATACTCATTCCCCTTCGCTAACCCGCCCTGACCCACATTTTAAACGCCGTCTTCAGGCTTAAATTGAATAAAAATTACAACTAAGTTCTACATTTCTCTAATTTTTCTTTCTGTGGATGATTATTACACAAAAAAATGTACACATTCTTTATGTTTTCCGGAGAAAAAAATTAGAAAGACCCAAAAAAGCAAAATAATTGTGTGAAGCTCAAATAAGCATAATAGCTTTTCAAACTTTCAAGCTTAAATTGCTTTGTTTTATGCATTCTTATGTTCTCCAAAAGAAAATTGAAGACACCCGGTGAGCAAAATGTTATGAATCAGCCCAAGCCTAATATGAATATGGATGCCACAGAATAAGTTATTGGGCCAAAAAGAAGTAATAGAACCAAAATGCCTTCACAAAGATTGATTTGGGGTCCAGGCCCAATTAACAACTAGTTAAAAGGGGATTAAGGTTTAGAAAGAAAGGAGTATGCGTATGGTTATGAAGAAACTGTTCTTCTTGTCCTCTTTCTCAACGTGTAGCTTCTCATCTTCATTCTTATCTCTATCCTTAGTTACCTGATTTTAGTATTTTCCATTGTAATTCAATAGTTTGAATGTTACAGTTGTAATTTGACTATCATCGATTATATATATTTGTGTTGAGAATTACTGGTTCGTTACATAAAACAAATGTATGAAGCTTACGAAGCATAAAAATAATTAAAAATAGAAATATTTTTCAAATTATCGGGCCTAAATTGAAAAAATATTACAAACCAGTTCTAAATATATCTAATTTTTCTTTCTGCCAATGAGTTTTACACACACAAAAAAAATCTCTAACTTTTCTTCTGCAATGAGTTTTACACAAAAAAAAAAAAAAAGAAAAAAAGATTACACACAAATGAAGATAAAAATCATTTTGGGTTACCTTGGTATTTGGGGAGGTAGACAGAGCGCCGAAGGGCGGCGTATCAGTTAAGGGGAATGATATTTTCTTTAAATCGAGTAAACTTTGTAGACGGGGGGGGGGGGGGGGGATTATATTTGTTTACAATCGCTAACGGAGGATAACGTTAGTTAATAAAACAAAGTAGAGGGGTATATTTGACCTTTTTCCCTTGATTGAATGAGAAATGTTTCCTATGCCCTCTAACCTTCTCTACTGACCTATCATCTAAGATTATCCTTTTTGTTGTGTTAATTATGAATAAGTTGTACCCAAGCGTGTGAACTAGTGGTTAATGATTTGGGTTGATGGGCAATCAATCAACAAGGCTCATGGCCTAGGTTAGTAACCTCCATTGCACTCGGAGGGCGCTCACCTAAGGTCGGCCCAAGTGGTCGAGCCTACGTCATAATTTGTGGCAGCGGTGGACTGCGTTCGCGCGGCCCCTACCCAATTCTAAAACAAATTTTCTTGTTTTTGGTTTACTTATACTTATACTTGGTGTCTGAAATATGGATACGTTGTTAAACTTGGAATTCAATTTTAAAACGAAACAAGTTTTAATGGTTCATTTGGATTTACAGAGTTATATATAGAATTGGTATTATCATTAAGAATCTGTGTTTTTCCTCACCATCAAAACTAGTGGTCATTAACATTGAGAATGAAGTGGCTCAATTTTGTTAATTTTGAGAGCTTTCTCATGCCATTCACAAGGCTCCTCAAGGACTTCTTTTGAGGAGTGATGAAACTGCATCACTCCACTTTCTCTGCGTATCAAAATCTTAGCTCGAGATAAAAGGTTCCTGAGGCTACTCAATGCCATTATAAGATATGTTTATCGGACTCGCCAAAAATATCGACGAGTGCATGTTGGATCATCCAAAAATAGTGCATTGTTGGAGGATATTTTGTCAGAGTTAGAGCAACATAGATTATAAGGCTAACTTAAAGTAACCATAAAAAGATGCAATTTAAACAACCAGCAACTGCTTTAATTTCTGCTTCAGTCAATTATGTCCTTCACTATACACTTAAAAACCGTACCTGCATTGGAATTCAGCTAGTCAAGATGCTCAGTCCAAAGTATCCTATGCCACATTTCATCGACTGGCCAAGAAAGAAGCCAAATCAAATCTCAAATTAATCAAACCAGAAAGTACACATCACAACATAATTCTTTTCTGTTTGAAAAACTATGTCGGCTTTCGATCATATAGATAGTGAAGGACTGTGAAGAAGAAAAAGTAGCAGAGACCAATACTAAGAAAAGGAGTGTGGAGAGTACCACATCGATAAGTAATGAGTAGATACAAACTCTGATGCAATATAAAAGGAATACACAGGATAGATTTATTACTCACGCAGCCATGCAGTGAGCACAAAGCGAACTATTCTTTCGCCTTTTACTAAAGAATACCGTGTGCGCGCTGCAATTAGTGGCATACGCCAATTTTTGGAGGGGTCTCTTCTTTAGAGTATCCCAACAATTCTAGTTTCAACTTTTCTTCATGTGCCTCATAGAGTTGTAATCTAGTGAAAATCTTTGTTAAGTATAGGTAAAATTACCCTTTTGCGGTATGACTGAGAGGAACAAAATAGGCTCTCAATACAATGAAAATGACATTTTTATTGTACTCTGAAGGTGAATATAATACTTACCATTTTATGTGACATTATTTGATTTGATACTTATTCTGTTCCAATTTATGTGACACCATTTGACTTTCACAGTGTTAAAGAAAGAAAAGACTTAAATTTGTGGTTCAAAACAAGTCTTAGACATTTGTGTGTTATAAATCATTCTATAAAGTTAATTATTTCTAAATATAGAAAAGTGACATATTTTTTTGACAGACTAAAAAGAAAATGATGTCACTTAAATTAGACAGAGGGAGTACAATACAAAATGATATATTATGGAACTATGAGTAACAACCATCCAAACAAGTTGTTAGAGTTGTTTCCATGACAGTAATGTCAACTACTAACCTATGGGTAAGATTGATCCTTTTTGTTGTGTTAATTGTGAATAAGTTGCATTCAAGTGTGTCGCCTAGTGATTACTGATGTGAGTTGAGAACTATGAGGTTTTAGGTTCAAATTTCAACGGAGATAAAAATACTAGGTGATTCCAAATCTTGATAAACAGAATTACCCGGTACCTATGTTGGTGAGGTAGCAAGGTACCTCGTAGAATTAATCGAAGTGCACACAAGCTAGTCCAAACACCGTGGTTATAAGAAGAAATAAAACTAAAAGGAAAATATCAGATCACCCAGAAGGAGTGCACGTTATAAGTACAACAACTTTTGCAGTAATCATACATTTTTATTAACATCAAGTTCTACACAACACCCTTTAGACACTTGACTGTCACTAGAGTTAGCTTACATGATTTGCTCATACAAGAATTCCAAAGGAATTTTATTTTAATTTTCCCAAGAGTATGGTAAAGATCTGTTTGTTGTCCATCTGGTTTGCCATAAACTGAAAAAAGAATCAAGGGAAATGTTCCACATAGGCTGACACAAAAGAAAACAAGGATTTGAATGGATACAAAGACTAGGAAGGGACTACAAGAAACATACTTAATTGGACGGGTCAATGGGCGATCAACAAGGCCCATGGCCTAGGTTGGTGACTTCCATTGCACTTTGGAGGGGCGCTTGCCTAAGGTCGGCCCAAGTGGTTGAGCCTACGTTATAATTTGCGGCCCTACCCAATTCTTAAACAAAATCTTCTTGTTTTTTGGTTACTCGTTGTCTGAAATTTCAGTTGGTCGTCAGACTTGGGAATCAATCTAAAACTAACATATTTTTATTGGTTTCGTTGGTTCATTAAAATGACAACTTTGAGAAATCTGGCTGTGGCTCCACCATTGTATTAACAATTTATGTAGTTCAATGGTCACTCTTAGCCCAATGAAGGGTTGTCTTGATGGCTCTGGCAGCAATTCAATTGTCTCTCGATAGCGTTTTTGAAGTACACAAGCTAGACGCATCGTGAAAGTATGTATGTCCTAAAGACAATCCCATAATAGGTCCCATTCTTCTACTCTTTCCCGTAATCTCGAATGTTATCAGTTCCGGTACGTAAACCAAATAACAATGCAAGCAAAAGTTCCTAGATTCATGGAGATACTTTTGTTCTTCTTATATATAAGATCGTGATTGGATCCGCATATGTTTGGTGAATCCATGGAAGGCCATCATTGAAATAGTCTTTTATTGCTATTGATTCGATAATCCCTATAGGGTGTGGTCGGCGAGAATTAATTTTTGGGGACAGACGGACCGGTAAAACAACAGTTGAAAAAGCAAATAACGTTTCAAGAACAATCTATATAAGGGACAAAAATGTACTTGAACACATTCGTATTATTAATGAGATTAATATTTATGGCATTTGCAATTATTGAATTATTGTTTGATTGTTTGCAATTATTCATATATGTGCGTCCCTTGAGCTTACGTTTACATTAATAGAGTGAGATATTAATGATAGAACGTAACTCTCAAAATAGTCTCGACTAATGATCATCGAGAATGGGATATCGATGATATGCTATAAGTCGACATGTGGTTTGCATCACATTCTTGGAGAATGTAGTATGTCTCACAGCTACGAGTAATGGTTACTCGTGATGAACACGTGGATACTTTGGAGAAGTATTGGTATACCCTGCCGATAAACTATTTGTTATACATGTCTATAGTGTTATCGGCGTGTGCAATATAAGGTCCTTTGACTTGAGGTCAATACGCACCTTGTTTACAGAATGATGTACTTTGACCAAGCTCTAAGCTTAAACTCCTTCTGGATAAGATACGATTTGTGTTGGGTGCATCAGGATGTAAATCAAGGTGGTAGTTGAGCCAAGAATAGGATTGATTCCTCGATTGAAAATTCGAGAGAGCACTCAACTTCTCAATGTTATTAGGTTGACTAAACTCACTGGCCAGTGCAAGAGATATATTTAGAATATGGTCTAGTTGTCAACTAATAAATGTGAGATAAGTGATTAAGCCATTTGGATAGACACTTGACAAATCCTAAGCTTAATCGAGTGTGTCGCGAATGAAAGGAATTTATAGTTCCGCATAAAGGTTAAGTTTGATGGATTCATGTAAACGTACTTCACATATTGAGTTCGTCATACGACTCAGTCTAGGAATTTCGTACGGACCTTAATTATATTAATGTCGATATGTGAAGGCCTATAGGGACACACTATATGCGATTGTTTCTTCGATCTAAGAGTGTATTGAGAAAGTATTAAATATCTTAAATATTCGATTGAGAATCGAGATATTTAATTTATAATAATTATGGAATATTTCTATTTGATATAAATTACTTAATTAAGTCGGGTTGGATTTAGAATTTAATTAAATGTGTTGGATATATTATATGGGTACTCGGACAGATACATGGAAGCAATTGGGCTAGAAATTACTGGCCGAAAATGGGAGCTTGGACGTCCACTTTGGGAGTGTGAAGTGGACAGGCTGGGCTGGTCTACTGAATATTAACATGAGCCCAGGTTTTCCTGTGTTATATCTGTTTAGGTTTTGTCCTGAACTCCTATATATACAACACATACCCCATAATTATAAGGAGATTGAAAATAACTTCTCAGTTCCTAAAGCAAGATTTCCTAGCTTTCGTGGATACCTTAGTGTTGAATCCCGTGTACGAAAACCTGTAAGTTTTCTTTTATCATGTTTTGAACATACAACATGATTATCGCATAAGCCATGCCGGGATTGTTGTCGGTTAAGAAATTTTAAACTTTCGCTTGTGCTTACTACTTATTTACGAACCCAACAAATCAACTAATGTTTCCGTCACATTCTTCTTCATCAATTCATGCATTGACGGACACCCAATGAAGGTCCTGGTTAGTGATTTAAAAATAGACACTTTTTGTTTTCAACCTCTCATCAAACACTTCCATGTAAGGTCATTCATTATGAAGCTTTCCATCAACTAAGTTTACATTCTTTAGCAAGCGGCTCAATTCTGTCAATTTTGAGACAGCTTTCTCATACCATTCAAAAGACAGAGATTACTCAAAATCTTAGCTCGAGGTATAAGGCTGGTCACACTACTATTGCCATTATATGGCCAACTTAAAGTAACCATATATATTAGATGCAATTTAAACAACCGAAAACATAGAAACTGCTTTATTTTCTGCTTCCCTCAATTGGGTCCTCCATTATACACTTGAAAACCGAACCTGCATTAGAATCAGGGGCACAAGGGAGTTCACTGGAACCTCCTTCGCTAGAAAAATACACTGAATATATAGTGTTAGTTATTTTTATGTATATTTATTAGACATTGAATTTCCTCGGCTTCTTCGTGTGTTTATTTCTTTATATTTTGAATTTCCTTAGTGAAAGTCCTAACTCCGCTACAGATTTTAGTGAAGAACTCACGCAGCCACTCAGTGAGCACAAAGCGAACTATTCTTTCGCCTTTTACTAAAGAATACTGTGTGCGTGCTGCAAATCAGTGGCATACGCCAATTTTTGGAGGGGTTCTCTTCATTGAGTACCCCCAACAATTCTAGTTTCAACCTTTTCTACATGTTTCTTTGTACTAAGTTTATTGGATTCTAATATTATCGGTAAGAATAACCTTTTTATTGGAGGTAATATTACACAATGTTTTCTGCGGGATGACAGGTAGAACAAAATGGCAGGGAAAATTGACATGATGGAGGAGAGTACAAGATTAAACTTGGAGGTTAAAAATTTATCAAAAGTATTTGCTACAAAATTAAGTTGTTTTTTCGATGTCGATTATCGAAAAATACTTTTTAATAAGAAAAGAATATCCGTCAAAGGAGGAAAATGACGTCTTTCACTTGTCGCTAAAAAAACTATCATCTATTGCGTTTATCTCAATGCTTTACTTAGTATGGCCAAACCATTGGCGGAACCAGAATTTATATAAGAAAATTAAAACAAATCCAAAACATCACGTATCGTCTTGAGCACGTGACTTGAAAACCTTTTAATCCCCTTTGCCTTCACCGGATTTTTTCGATACGTCAAGGAGATTCAGTAAGTTGTCAGCTTAATTATTATACAATAGGGTCAGACTCGGATAACAACCGTTAACGTGAGATGTCAGGTAAAGGCACTATAATGCATGAAATTCACGTGTTAAAGATATTTTGGTCATTTTTAATTTTTGGCACTCATTTTCGTCACAAGAATAGTTTTTACATCATTTTAGTTCTGAATTCGTATAAGTGCACATTATCTTATCCCAGTAAGTTCAGCAACTTTGCAGTAATATACGTTTTTTGGCGTTATTGTTAGCATCAAGTTCTACAAAACACCATTAATCCTAGTGGAACTACGACACTTTAACTTTGTCACTAAAATTGGATTACATGATTTGCTCACACTACGATTCAGAAGAAATTTTAATGGTTCTTAAAATTATTTCCCCAAGAGTATGGCATTTTTTCTTTTAAGAGAGATGAAAATATCTGTTTGTTATCTATCTTCCATTCTATAAAAGTAAAAGACAAAATTGTCCCACATTGGGTTACACAAAGGAAAATAAGTATCTGGATGGATATAAAAGAACAGGAAGGAGCTACAAGAAACATACTTACCTGGACGGGGTCAATGGGCAATCAACAAGGCTCATGGCCTAGGTTAGTGGCCTCCATTGCACTCTGGAGGGGCGCTCACCTAAGGTCGGCCCAAGTGGTCGAGCCTACGTCATAATTTGTGGCAGCGGGGGCCTGCGTTCGCGCGGCCCCTACCCAATTCTAAAACAATTTTTTTTGTTTTTGGTTTTCAAGTTCAAAACTAGACAAGTTTTCATTTGGATTTACAGAGTTGTATATAGAATTGGTAATTATCATTTAGAATCTGTGTTTTGCCTCACCATCAAAACCATTAGTCATTAACATTGAGAATGAAGTGTCTCAATTTTGTTAATTTTGAGGGCTTTCTCATGCCATTCACAAGGACTTCTTTCGAGGAGTGATGAAACTGCATCACTCCACTTTCTTTGGGTATCAAAATCTTAGCTCGAGATAAAAGGTTCCTCAGGCAACTCAATGCCATGATAAGATATGTTTATCGGACTCGTCAAAAATATCGACGGGTGCATGTTGGATCATCCAAAAGTAGTGCGGATATTTTGTGAGAGTTCGAGCAACCTAGATTATAAGGTCAACTTAAAGTAACCATAAAAAGATGCAATTTAAACAACCAGCAAGTGCTTTAATTTCTGCTTCAGTCAATTGGGTCCTTCATTATACACTTAAAAACCGTACCTGCATTGGAATTCAGCTATTCAAGATGCTCAGTCCAAAGTATCCTATGCCACATTTCGTCGATCAGCTTATGAGCATATATTTCTTCAGACTGGCCAAGAAAAAAGAAGCTAAATCAAATCTCAAATTAATCAAACTAGAAAGTATACAGCACATCATAAGTCTTTTGTGTTTGAAAAACTATGTCGGTTTTCGATTATATAGATATTGAAGGACTGTGAAGAAGAACAAGCAGCAGAGAGCAATACTAAGAAAAGGAGTGTGGAGAGTACCACATCGATAAGTAATGAGTAGATACAAACTCTGATGCAATATAAAAGGAATACACAGGATAGATGAATAACTCACGCAGCCACGCAGTGAGCACAAAGCGAACTATTCTTTCGCCTTTTACTAAAGAATACCGTGTACGCGCTGCAATTAGTGGCATACGCCAATTTTTGGAGGGGTCTCTTCTTTAGAGTACCCCAACAATTCTAGTTTAAACTCTTTATACATGGTTCTTTATGTGTTGTACAGTTAGAAAAGTCTATTTTATGGGAGGTGAAATTGCACTACTTTTCTGCAGTGATGACAGATGGAACAAAATGGTTTGATTTTCTGTTTCGTCCAAGCAGGATCTGAAGTATCGGCCTTATTGGGTAGAATGTCTTCCGTTGTGGGTTATGAACCGACCCTGATGGGCTCTCCTGTAAAATTATTATTATATATATTACAATAGTTAGGCTAAAAATTTAAAACTTTCTACGTCTGAATAAGAAATCCTAAATTCTAGTGTTACGGTAATATTTCTCTTTGTTCTTAATAGTAACAATATTTAGGCTATAAAGATCACATTTCACTTAGTTTTAAGAGATCAGTGAGATGAACAATCCATTTTAAAAATTCTAATAGTTGTATAACTGCAATAAGTTATAAGCCCAAGCTTTTTGGATCAATTTTCATATCACAGTTGTTGAATTTTATGTGTTTAGAAACTTTGAGATGAAATTTTCAAGCACAACAAAAAAAAAACATGCACTTTACAAAAGGGTATATTCGGAACATAAATAATTTTTAGTATTTAAAACAGTTTGGTTATAAAAGACTCAAAATAAGCGAGGCAAGTGTAATATCTCAAATCACGAGGGAATATGAAGTTGCACTACTTTTTCTGCAGTGATGACAGATAGAACAAAATGGCAAGGAGAAGCTAAATTCAAGCTTGGAGCAAGAAAATTCTCTTAAGAGTTATCATGAGGGACAAAACACCTCATATTATGTAAATAGTGTGTTTGGTATGGCAGATAAAGTATTTACTACAAAAATGATGTCTGATGGTCCCAATTTAAACATTATAAACTGTAAAAGGGGAAACCATAAAAGAAAGAGACGAAGTAAAGAAACAAAAGTGATATTAGAAAGCAATTGTCAAAACCTGAGATAGAGAGTATTTGATACTTAATATTTTGTTTAGCCAAAGAAGGAAAATGACAAAAAATCATTTTTCTTTCGTGTATATCATGTGGAATCAGAATTTATATAAGGTTATCCAATAAAAGATACTCCTCAGTTTCAGAAAGATGGTAATGTTTTAGATTACGAGGGTCAAATTAATTTATATTTACTGTGAATTTGGATATGAAAAATTATTTTTTTAAAAAACAAAATTTACATATTTAGAAACTATATAAAAAGTACTATAAGTCACATTAGTTAACAATTCAAAATATTTGACATAATTATAGTAAAAAAAGATATTATTTAACTATTCAAATAGTAACTAGGACAATATATTTAGAACGGAGAGATTATTAAAAATCACGTATGGAATGAAATCTTTTAATTGCCTTTGCCTTCACTAGAATTTTTTGTTGAGATTCAATAGTTTAAAATTGTTCTTTTCCCATTTGTGCATTTTTTATTTTTCAACAAAGAAATTCCATCGAATTCCCTTTTATCAACCTAGCTCTGCCCTTGGACATTGTTATATATCTCTAATTAGCAAAATTTTCGTCAATTCACTACCTAATGTGCTAACATTATTATTAATATTTGATAAATATATTTTCAGTAAGATGTTGCTTTATTAGTTTATATCGTGATATAAATTGAGATCTTCTTCGAACTTGATGCATAAATAGATAGAATAGCAGCAAATAGCATCTTTCTAGCATACTTCCTTCGGATAAAAAATAGTGTCCATTTATCAAATCAAGAAAGAATTAATCTTACTTTTTCAAATTTGCCCTTATTAAATGTTAGGTGACCAAATCTCAACACATATTTAATTAAGAGCACTTTAGTCAAATTACTTACTTTTGCCTAGAGATAGTATTTTCTTATGGGGTGTACAAAATGGCTAAGTGGACACTCTTTTTTATCCGGAGGAGTATCTCACTATCTTATTTTCTTTGAATTCATGTATTGGCTTTTCTTTTGAGTGAGAGGGTCTATCGAAAACAACCTTTTTACCCCACAAAAGTAGAGCCGTAGAGATAAGGTCTGCATACATCATATCCTCCTCATGGTGGGTATGTTGTTGTTGTATATTTTCAGAAGATGAGGTATCAAAATGTACAAGGCAATAACTTAAAAATTGTATAAATGTAATTTCGGGTTGGTTTGGTTCGGTTTGATTTTTTTTTGGTTTAAACCAAACCAAACTAATTATGGTGGGTTTTTTTCTAATATCAAACCAAACCACTAATCGGGTTTTTTTCTCGGTTTGACTCGGATTATCTATTTGGTGCGGTTTGTCAATTTTTTTTGTACACCTATACTTGTAAGGTTACAAAAGGGTATATTCGAAACATAAATAATTTTTAGTATTTAAAACAGTTTGATTACAAAGGACTCAAAATAAGGGAGACAAGTGTAATGTCTCAAATCACGAAGGAACTAAGTGTTATGAAGAGAAATTTGGAGGGTGGTTTTTGAAATTCAATCCATAAATTCATTATTAAAAAATAGAATTTTAATATGATATGGCATATCAACTAGGAGAGAATGAATGCTTTGTCATGTTTAATATTTTTTGTGAGTGATATTATAGTCCTAAAAGAAACAAAAGTGATATTAGAAGGCAATCGTCAAAACATGAGACAAAGAGTGTTTGATACTTAATATTTTGTTTAGCCAAAGAAGGAAAATGACAAAAAATCATTTTTCTTTCGTGTATATCATGTGGAATTAGAATTTATAAAAGGGAATCCAATAAAAGATACTCCTCCGTCTCAAAAAGATGGTAATGTTTTAGATTACTAGCCAACCGAAAAAATATCAGTTGGTTCGGTATCGGGTTAGCACTTATCGGGCGATGTATCAATTAGATTATGTAACAGCTATCACTTTATAATACCTCCATAGTACCTACTATTTTAATGAAATTCAGTATTTTACCCACCTTGCAAAAAAAGAAATTTTCATTAAAAGCACATCCAAACCAAAACTAATATCTGATCATCAGATCATGCATTTGAGTTCATGTGAAAACCCATTCTGCAGCAAACGACTCGTAAGCTGCATGCTAGGGCATTGTCTTTGACTTGAGGTCAATACGCATCTTGTTTACAGAATGATGTACTTTGACCAAGTTCTAAGCTTAAACTCCTTCTGGATAAGATACGTCTTGTGTTGGATGCATCAGGATGTAAATTAAGGTGGTAGTTGAGCAAAGAATAGGATTCATTCCTCGATTGAAAATTCGAGAGAGCGCTCAACTTCTCAATGTTATTAGGTTGACTAAAGTCACTGGCCAGTGTAAGAGATATATTTAGAATATGGTCTAGTTGTTTGAAAAACTATATCGGTTTTCGATTATATAGATATTGAAGGACCGTGAAGAAGAACAAGCAGCAGAGAGCAATACTAAGAAAAGGAGTGTGGAGAGTACCACATCGATAAGTAATGAGTAGATACAAACTCTGATGCAATATAAAAGGAATACACAGGATAGATGAATAACTCACGCAGCATCGCAGTCAGCACAAAGCGAACTATTCTAATATTTGGTGCGAATTTTATGAGGATCAAACTAACTTATATTTGGTGCGAATTTTAATATAATATTTTTATTTTAAAAAAAATAAAATTTACATATTTAGAAACTATATAAAAAATACTATAAATCACAATAGTTAACAATTCAAAATATTTAGAAAATATTTGACAAAATTATAATCAAAGAAAATATTATTTAACTATCCAAATACTAATTAGAACAATATATTTAGAACAGAGGGAGTAATAAAAATCACGTATGGAACTTGAGCTCGTGACTTTGAAAACTTTTAATTGCCTTTGCCTTAACTAGAATTTTTTGTTGAGATTCAACAGTTTAAAATTGTTCTTTTCCTATTTGTGCATTTTTTATTTTTCAACAAAGAAATTCCATCGAATTCCCTTTTATCAACCTAGCTCTGCCCTTGGGCATTGTTATACATTAGCAAAATTTTCGTCAATTCACTACCTAATGTGCTAACATTATTATTAATATTTGATAAATATATTTTCAGTAAGATGTTGCTTCATTTATTTATATCGTAATATAAATTGAGATCTTCTTCGAATTTAATGCACAAATAGATAGAATAGCAGTAAATAGCGTCTTTCTAGCATACTCCCTCCGGAATTAAAAATAGTGCTCATTTATTAAATAAAGAAAGAATTAACCTTATTTTTTTTTAAATTTTCCCTTATTAAGCGTTAGGTGTCCAAATCCCAATACCTATTTAATTAAGAGTATTTTAGTCAAATTACTTACTTTTGCCTAGAGTTAGTATTTTCTTATGGGGTGTGCAAATGGCTAAGCCATATGCAGGCAAAGGCGGATCCAAAATCTAAAGTTCACGGTTTCAATAATAATGTCAAGTTAAAATACATTTTATCTGCTTTACACCCGAAATTGGTCCTCTATGTTTTATTGGATCTGTTTCTTGTACTAGAATTTCGCCCCTTACGGCAGGAAGAAGCCGTTGTCATAGTTGGAAGTAAAGGTTCATCTAGCAATATATGCATCAAATGACCAGCACAGTCAAACATGTCAAGAGTGTGTTACAATCAAAGCACTACTCATAAGATTACAACGTATTTCCAACATATCTAAATCTCAGCTTGCCTTTTTCCCATAAGAAAAACATACACATATGTAAATATTACCCACCCTTGTCATCGAAACATCTTTGGTCCAAGGTAAACATTTCAAATGTAACTTACAGATCATGTTGCTCGAACTCTTTAAAAATGCCACCGAATACGTGTCGGATTCTTCAAAATTAGTGCATTAATGGAAGATCTGACATAAGTGCGGCAACATTTTTAGAGCGTCCGAACAAAATAGCTTGCAAATACATACCTTCACATGTTCTCGTTTTCCCTCCTCGCCTCGATGAATGACAATGATCAGGAATTCATAATTGGTAATGTAAGTAAATATTAATACATCCCTATCAATCTCGGATTTGACAAGTTACAACTATTTGTTGTGCCATTTTAATTTCTTTACAGGGACACCCACAATTGGCTATCAAAGTCTTAGCTCGAGGTATAAGGTTCCTCACACAACTCAATGCCATTATATGGCCAACTTAAAGTAACCATATACTATATAAGATGCAGTTTGAACTAGGGCTGCTTATTGGGCGGATTATTACGCTTACCGGTTCGGCTTATCGGTTATTGACTTTTTAATGTATTAATCTGCTAGCCAACGGATAAGATATCAGTTTGTTCGGTAAGGGGATAGCACTTATCGGGCGGTGTATCACTTAGATTATGTAATAACTATCACTTTATAATACCTCCACAAGTACCTACTATTTTAATGAAATTCGATAATTCACCCACCTTACAAAAAAAGGAATTTTCATTAAAAGCACATCCAAACCAAAACTAATATCGATCATCGGATCATGCATTTGAGTTCATGTGAAAACCCATTCTCGCAAAGAAAACGACTCGTAAGTCGCATGCTAAGACATTGCCTGTAGGGTCTAAGTTAATTGTTTACATTAACAACCGAGCAAGCGACGGTAGCAAACACTCTCGGATGATCAAAACCACCTAAATCGTATCGAAAGATCATTCATTTTTTTTCAGAACAAGGATACCCTCTCCAGTGACAACGCAAATGCTCGGATTAAATTATATATTAAGCTAAAAAATATATTACTGGTTCACTTAGCGAAAAAGAAAGTAGAAATAACAAGAAACAAAAAGAAAATAGAACCTTCAGCAGAGAAGACTAATCGTTGTTGAAAAAAATACATTTTAAAATGTTAATCAAATTTGATATATTGAATCTTGAGAAGGCAAAGCGTGCCACATATTTTGGGACGGAGAGAGTACACTTTAAAACCGAACTCCGCATCGGAATTCACTATTCAAGATACTCAATCCAAAACACCCTATGAGGTATATCATCGATCAACTTGTGAGCATGTATTTCTTCATAATCACCAAGAAAATGAAGTGATATCAAATCTTAAAGAAATCAAACAACAAAGTATAGGAGAAACATTTGATGCTTTAAAGAAAATACTCATTCCCCTTCGCTAACCCGCCCGACCCACATTTTAAACGCCGTCTTCGGGCTTAAATTGAATAAAAATTACAACTAAGTTCTACATTTCTCTAATTTTTCTTTCTGTGGATGATTATTACACAAAAAAATGTACACATTCTTTATGTTTTCCGGAGAAAAAAATTAGAAAGACCCAAAAAAGCAAAATAATTGTGTGAAGCTCAAATAAGCATAATAGCTTTTCAAACTTTCAAGCTTAAATTGCTTTGTTTTATGCATTCTTATGTTCTCCAAAAGAAAATTGAAGACACCCGGTGAGCAAAATGTTATGAATCAGCCCAAGCCTAATATGAATATGGATGCCACAGAATAAGTTATTGGGCCAAAAAGAAGTAATAGAACCAAAATGCCTTCACAAAGATTGATTTGGGGTCCAGGCCCAATTAACAACTAGTTAAAAGGGGATTAAGGTTTAGAAAGAAAGGAGTATGCGTATGGTTATGAAGAAACTGTTCTTCTTGTCCTCTTTCTCAACGTGTAGCTTCTCATCTTCATTCTTATCTCTATCCTTAGTTACCTGATTTTAGTATTTTCCATTGTAATTCAATAGTTTGAATGTTACAGTTGTAATTTGACTATCATCGATTATATATATTTGTGTTGAGAATTCTGGTTCGTTACATAAAACAAATGTATGAAGCTTACGAAGCATAAAAATAATTAAAAATAGAAATATTTTTCAAATTATCGGGCCTAAATTGAAAAAATATTACAAACCAGTTCTAAATATATCTAATTTTTCTTTCTGCCAATGAGTTTTACACACAAAAAAAAAATCTCTAACTTTTCTTCTGCAATGAGTTTTACACAAAAAAAAAAAAAAAGAGAAAAAAGATTACACACAAATGAAGATATAAATCATTTTGGGTTACCTTGGTATTTGGGGAGGTAGACAGAGCGCCGAAGGGCGGCGTATCAGTTAAGGGGAATGATATTTTCTTTAAATCGAGTAAACTTTGTAGACGGGGGGGGGGGGGGGATTATATTTGTTTACAATCGCTAACGGAGGATAACGTTAGTTAATAAAACAAAGTAGAGGGGTATATTTGACCTTTTTCCCTTGATTGAATGAGAAATGTTTCCTATGCCCTCTAACCTTCTCTACTGACCTATCATCTAAGATTATCCTTTTTGTTGTGTTAATTATGAATAAGTTGTACCCAAGCGTGTGCACTAGTGGTTAATGATTTGGGTTGATGGGCAATCAACAAGGCTCATGGCCTAGGTTAGTGACCTCCATTGCACTCTGGAGGGGCGCTCACCAAAGGTCGGCCCAAGTGGTCGAGCCTACGTCATAATTTGTGGCAGCGGGGGACTGCGTTCGCGCGGCCCCTACCCAATTCTAAAACAAATTTTCTTGTTTTTGGTTTACTTATACTTATACTTGGTGTCTGAAATATGGATACGTTGTTAAACTTGAAATTCAATTTTAAAACTAAACAAGTTTTAATGGTTCATTTGGATTTTCAGAGTTATATATAGAATTGGTATTATCATTAAGAATCTGTGTTTTGCCTCACCATCAAAACTAGTGGTCATTAACATTGAGAATGAAGTGGCTCAATTTTGTTAATTTTGAGAGCTTTCTCATGCCATTCACAAGGCTCCTCAAGGACTTCTTTTGAGGAGTGATGAAACTGCATCACTCCACTTTCTCTGCGTATCAAAATCTTAGCTCGAGATAAAAGGTTCCTGAGGCTACTCAATGCCATTATAAGATATGTTTATCGGACTCGCCAAAAATATCGACGAGTGCATGTTGGATCATCCAAAAATAGTGCATTGTTGGAGGATATTTTGTCAGAGTTAGAGCAACATAGATTATAAGGCTAACTTAAAGTAACCATAAAAAGATGCAATTTAAACAACCAGCAACTGCTTTAATTTCTGCTTCAGTCAATTATGTCCTTCACTATACACTTAAAAACCGTACCTGCATTGGAATTCAGCTAGTAAAGATGCTCAGTCCAAAGTATCCTATGCCACATTTCATCGACTGGCCAAGAAAGAAGCCAAATCAAATCTCAAATTAATCAAACCAGAAAGTACACATCACAACATAATTCTTTTCTGTTTGAAAAACTATGTCGGCTTTCGATCATATAGATAGTGAAGGACTGTGAAGAAGAAAAAGTAGCAGAGAGCAATACTAAGAAAAGGAGTGTGGAGAGTACCACATCGATAAGTAATGAGTAGATACAAACTCTGATGCAATATAAAAGGAATACACAGGATAGATTTATTACTCACGCAGCCATGCAGTGAGCACAAAGCGAACTATTCTTTCGCCTTTTACTAAAGAATACCGTGTGCGCGCTGCAATTAGTGGCATACGCCAATTTTTGGAGGGGTCTCTTCTTTAGAGTACCCCAACAATTCTAGTTTCAACTTTTCTTCATGTGCCTCATAGAGTTGTAATCTAGTGAAAATCTTTGTTAAGTATAGGTAAAATTACCCTTTTGCGGTATGACTGAGAGGAACAAAATAGGCTCTCAATACAATGAAAATGACATTTTTATTGTACTCTGAAGGTGAATATAATACTTACCATTTTATGTGACATTATTTGATTTGATACTTATTCTGTTCCAATTTATGTGACACCATTTGATTTTCACAGTGTTAAAGAAAGAAAAGACTTAAATTTGTGGTTCAAAACAGGTGTTAGACATTTGTGTGTTATAAATCATTCTATAAAGTTAATTATTTCTAAATATAGAAAAGTGACATATTTTTTTGACAGACTAAAAAGAAAATGATGTCACTTAAATTAGACAGAGGGAGTACAATACAAAATGATATATTATGGAACTATGAGTAACAACCATCCAAACAAGTTGTTAGAGTTGTTTCCATGACAGTAATGTCAACTACTAACCTATGGGTAAGATTGATCCTTTTTGTTGTGTTAATTGTGAATAAGTTGCATTCAAGTGTGTCGCCTAGTGATTACTGATGTGAGTTGAGAACTATGAGGTTTTAGGTTCAAATTTCAACGGAGATAAAAATACTAGGTGATTCCAAATCTTGATAAACAGAATTACCCGGTACCTATGTTGGTGAGGTATCAAGGTACCTCGTAGAATTAATCGAAGTGCACACAAGCTAGTCCAAACACCGTGGTTATAAGAAGAAATAAAACTAAAAGGAAAATATCAGATCACCCAGAAGGAGTGCACGTTATAAGTACAACAACTTTTGCAGTAATCATACATTTTTATTAACATCAAGTTCTACACAACACCCTTTAGACACTTGACTGTCACTAGAGTTAGCTTACATGATTTGCTCATACAAGAATTCCAAAGGAATTTTATTTTAATTTTCCCAAGAGTATGGTAAAGATCTGTTTGTTGTCCATCTGGTTTGCCATAAACTGAAAAAAGAATCAAGGGAAATGTTCCACATAGGCTGACACAAAAGAAAACAAGGATTTGAATGGATACAAAGACTAGGAAGGGACTACAAGAAACATACTTAATTTGACGGGTCAATGGGCGATCAACAAGGCCCATGGCCTAGGTTGGTGACTTCCATTGCACTTTGGAGGGGCGCTTGCCTAAGGTCGGCCCAAGTGGTTGAGCCTACGTTATAATTTGCGGCCCTACCCAATTCTTAAACAAAATCTTCTTGTTTTTTGGTTACTTGTTGTCTGAAATTTCAGTTGGTCGTCAGACTTGGGAATCAATCTAAAACTAACATATTTTTATTGGTTTCGTTGGTTCATTAAAATGACAACTTTGAGAAATCTGGCTGTGGCTCCACCATTGTATTAACAATTTATGTAGTTCAATGGTCACTCTTAGCCCAATGAAGGGTTGTCTTGATGGCTCTGGCAGCAATTCAATTGTCTCTCGATAGCGTTTTTGAAGTACACAAGCTAGACGCATCGTGAAAGTATGTATGTCCTAAGACAATCCCATAATAGGTCCCATTCTTCTACTCTTTCCGTAATCTCGAATGTTATCGGTTTCGGTACGTAAACCAAATAATACAATGCAAGCAAAAGTTCCTAGATTCATGGAGATACTTTTGTTCTTCTTATATATAAGATCGTGATTGGATCCGCATATGTTTGGTGAATCCATGGAAGGCCATCATTGAAATAGTCTTTTATTGCTATTGATTCGATAATCCCTATAGGGTGTGGTCAGCGAGAATTAATTTTTGGGGACAGACAGACCGGTAAAACAACAGTTGAAAAAGCAAATAACGTTTCAAGAACAATCTATATAAGGGACAAAAATGTACTTGAACACATTCGTATTATTAATGAGATTAATATTTATGGCATTTGCAATTATTGAATTATTGTTTGATTGTTTGCAATTATTCATATATGTGCGTCCCTTGAGCTTACGTTTACATTAATAGAGTGAGATATTAATGATAGAACGTAACTCTCAAAATAGTCTCGACTAATGATCATCGAGAATGGGATATCGATGATATGCTATAAGTCTACATGTGGTTTGCATCACATTCTTGGAGAATGTAGTATGTCTCACAGCTACGAGTAATGGTTACTCGTGATGAACACGTGGATACTTTGGAGAAGTATTGGTATACCCTGCCGATAAACTATTTGTTATACATGTCTATAGTGTCATCGGCGTGTGCAATATAATGTCCTTTGACTTGAGGTCAATACGCACCTTGTTTACAGAATGATGTACTTTGACCAAGCTCTAAGCTTAAACTCCTTCTGGATAAGATACGTCTTGTGTTGGGTGCATCAGGATGTAAATCAAGGTGGTAGTTGAGCCAAGAATAGGATTGATTCCTCGATTGAAAATTCGAGAGAGCACTCAACTTCTCAATGTTATTAGGCTGACTAAAGTCACTGGCCAGTGCAAGAGATATATTTAGAATATGGTCTAGTTGTCAACTAATAAATGTGAGATAAGTGATTAAGCCATTTGGATAGACACTTGACAAATCCTAAGCTTAATCGAGTGTGTCGCGAATGAAAGGAATTTATAGTTCCGCATAAAGGTTAAGTTTGATGGATTCATGTAAACGTACTTCACATATTGAGTTCGTCATACGACTCAGTCTAGGAATTTCGTACGGACCTTAATTATATTAATGTCGATATGTGAAGGCCTATAGGGTCACACTATATGCGATTGTTTCTTCGATCTAAGAGTGTATTGAGAAAGTATTAAATATTCGATTGAGAATCGAGATATTTAATTTATAATAATTATGGAATATTTCTATTTGATATAAATTACTTAATTAAGTCGGGTTGGATTTAGAATTTAATTAAATGTGTTGGATATATTATATGGGTACTCGGACAGATACATGGAAGCAATTGGGCTAGAAATTACTGGCCGAAAATGGGAGCTTGGACGTCCACTTTGGGCGTGTGAAGTGGACAGGCTGGGCTGGTCTACTGAATATTAACATGAGCCCAGGTTTTCCTGTGTTATATCTGTTTAGGTTTTGTCCTGAACTCCTATATATACAACACATACCCCATAATTATAAGGAGATTGAAAATAACTTCTCTGTTCCTAAAGCAAGATTTCCTAGCTTTCGTGGATACCTTAGTGTTGAACCCCGTGTACGAAAACCTGTAAGTTTTCTTTTATCATGTTTTGAACATACAACATGATTATCGCATAAGCCATGCCAGGATTGTTGTCGGTTAAGAAATTTTAAACTTTCGCTGTGCTTACTACTTATTTACGAACCCAACAAATCAACTAATGTTTCCGTCACATTCTTCTTCATCAATTCATGCATTGACGGACACCCAATAAAGGTCCTGGTTAGTGATTTAAAAATAGACACTTTTTGTTTTCAACCTCTCATCAAACACTTCCATGTAAGGTCATTCATTATGAAGCTTTCCATCAACTAAGTTTACATTCTTTAGCAAGCGGCTCAATTCTGTCAATTTTGAGACAGCTTTCTCATACCATTCAAAAGACAGAGAATACTCAAAATCTTAGCTCGAGGTATAAGGCTGGTCACACTACTATTGCCATTATATGGCCAACTTAAAGTAACCATATATATTAGATGCAATTTAAACAACCGAAAACATAGAAACTGCTTTATTTTCTGCTTCCCTCAATTGGGTCCTCCATTATACACTTGAAAACCGAACCTGCATTAGAATCAGGGGCACAAGGGAGTTCACTGGAACCTCCTTCGCTAGAAAAATACACTGAATATATAGTGTTAGTTATTTTTATGTATATTTATTAGACATTGAATTTCCTCGGCTTCTTCGTGTGTTTATTTCTTTATATTTTGAATTTCCTTAGTGAAAGTCCTAACTCCGCTACAGATTTTAGTGAAGAACTCACGCAGCCACTCAGTGAGCACAAAGCGAACTATTCTTTCGCCTTTTACTAAAGAATACTGTGTGCGTGCTGCAAATCAGTGGCATACGCCAATTTTTGGAGGGGTTCTCTTCATTGAGTACCCCCAACAATTCTAGTTTCAACCTTTTCTACATGTTTCTTTGTACTAAGTTTATTGGATTCTAATATTATCGGTAAGAATAACCTTTTTATTGGAGGTAATATTACACAATGTTTTCTGCGGGATGACAGGTAGAACAAAATGGCAGGGAAAATTGACATGATGGAGGAGAGTACAAGATTAAACTTGGAGGTTAAAAATTTATCAAAAGTATTTGCTACAAAATTAAGTTGTTTTTTCGATGTCTGATTATCAGAAAATACTTTTTAATAAGAAAAGAATATCCGTCAAAGGAGGAAAATGACGTCTTTCACTTGTCGCTAAAAAAACTATCATCTATTGCGTTTATCTCAATGCTTTACTTAGTATGGCCAAACCATTGGCGGAACCAGAATTTATATAAGAAAATTAAAACAAATCCAAAACATCACGTATCGTCTTGAGCACGTGACTTGAAAACCTTTTAATCCCCTTTGCCTTCACTGGATTTTTTCGATACGTCAAGGAGATTCAGTAAGTTGTCAGCTTAATTATTATACAACAGGGTCAGACTCGGCTAACAACCGTTAACGTGAGATGTCAGGTAAAGGCACTATAATGCATGAAATTCACGTGTTAAAGATATTTTGGTCATTTTTAATTTTTGGCACTCATTTTCGTCACAAGAATAGTTTTTACATCATTTTAGTTCTGAATTCGTATAAGTGCACATTATCTTATCCCAGTAAGTTCAGCAACTTTGCAGTAATATACGTTTTTTGGCGTTATTGTTAGCATCAAGTTCTACAAAACACCATTAATCCTAGTGGAACTACAGACACTTTAACTTTGTCACTAAAATTGGATTACATGATTTGCTCACACTACGATTCAGAAGAAATTTTAATGGTTCTTAAAATTATTTCCCCAAGAGTATGGCATTTTTTCTTTTAAGAGAGATGAAAATATCTGTTTGTTATCTATCTTCCATTCTATAAAAGTAAAAGACAAAATTGTCCCACATTGGGTTACAAAGGAAAATAAGTATCTGGATGGATATAAAAGAACAGGAAGGAGCTACAAGAAACATACTTACCTGGACGGGGTCAATGGGCAATCAACAAGGCTCATGGCCTAGGTTAGTGACCTCCATTGCACTCTGGAGGGGCGCTCACCTAAGGTCGGCCCAAGTGGTCGAGCCTACGTCATAATTTGTGGCAGCGGGGGCCTGCGTTCGCGCGGCCCCTACCCAATTCTAAAACAATTTTTTTTGTTTTTGGTTTTCAAATTCAAAACTAAACAAGTTTTCATTTGGGTTTACAGAGTTGTATATAGAATTGGTAATTATCATTTAGAATCTGTGTTTTGCCTCACCATCAAAACCATTAGTCATTAACATTGAGAATGAAGTGTCTCAATTTTGTTAATTTTGAGAGCTTTCTCATGCCATTCACAAGGACTTCTTTTGAGGAGTGATGAAACTGCATCACTCCACTTTCTTTGGGTATCAAAATCTTAGCTCGAGATAAAAGGTTCCTCAGGCAACTCAATGCCATTATAAGATATGTTTATCGGACTCGTCAAAATTATCGACGGGTGCATGTTGGATCATCCAAAAGTAGTGCGGATATTTTGTTTTGTGAGAGTTCGAACAACCTAGATTTATAAGGTCAACTTAAAGTAACCATAAAAAGATGCAATTTAAACAACCAGCAAGTGCTTTAATTTCTGCTTCAGTCAATTGGGTCCTTCATTATACACTTAAAAACCGTACCTGCATTGGAATTCAGCTATTCAAGATGCTCAGTCCAAAGTATCCTATGCCACATTTCATCGATCAGCTTATGAGCATATATTTCTTCAGACTGGCCAAGAAAGAAGCTAAATCAAATCTCAAATTAATCAAACTAGAAAGTATACAGCACATCATAAGTCTTTTGTGTTTGAAAAACTATGTCGGTTTTCGATTATATAGATATTGAAGGGCTGTGAAGAAGAACAAGCAGCAGAGAGCAATACTAAGAAAAGGAGTGTGGAGAGTACCACATCGATAAGTAATGAGTAGATACAAACTCTGATGCAATATAAAAGGAATACACAGGATAGATGAATAACTCACGCAGCCACGCAGTGAGCACAAAGCGAACTATTCTTTCGCCTTTTACTAAAGAATACCGTGTACGCGCTGCAATTAGTGGCATACGCCAATTTTTGGAGGGGTCTCTTCTTTAGAGTACCCCAACAATTCTAGTTTAAACTTTTTATACATGGTTCTTTATGTATTGTACTGTTAGAAAAGTCTATTTTATGGGAGTTGAAATTGCACTACTTTTCTGCAGTGATGACAGATGGAACAAAATGGTTTGATTTTCTGTTTCGTCCAAGCAGGATCTGAAGTATCGGCCTTATTGTGTAGAATGTCTTCCGTTGTGGGTTATGAACCGACCCTGATGGGCTCTCCTGTAAAATTATTATTATATATATTACAATAGTTAGGCTAAAAATTTAAAACTTTCTACGTCTGAATAAGAAATCCTAAATTCTAGTGTTACGGTAATATTTCTCTTTGTTCTTAATAGTAACAATATTTAGGCTATAAAGATCACATTTCACTTAGTTTTAAGAGATCAGTGAGATGAACAATCCATTTTAAAAATTCTAATAGTTGTATAACTGCAATAAGTTATAAGCCCAAGCTTTTTGGATCAATTTTCATATCACAGTTGTTGAATTTTATGTGTTTAGAAACTTTGAGATGAAATTTTCAAGCACAACAAAAAAAAAACATGCACTTTACAAAAGGGTATATTCGGAACATAAATAATTTTTAGTATTTAAAACAGTTTGGTTATAAAAGACTCAAAATAAGCGAGGCAAGTGTAATATCTCAAATCACGAGGGAATATGAAGTTGCACTACTTTTTCTGCAGTGATGACAGATAGAACAAAATGGCAAGGAGAAGCTAAATTCAAGCTTGGAGCAAGAAAATTCTCTTAAGAGTTATCATGAGGGACAAAACACCTCATATTATGTAAATAGTGTGTTTGGTATGGCAGATAAAGTATTTACTACAAAAATGATGTCTGATGGTCCCAATTTAAACATTATAAACTGTAAAAGGGGAAACCATAAAAGAAAGAGACGAAGTAAAGAAACAAAAGTGATATTAGAAAGCAATTGTCAAAACCTGAGATAGAGAGTATTTGATACTTAATATTTTGTTTAGCCAAAGAAGGAAAATGACAAAAAATCATTTTTCTTTCGTGTATATCATGTGGAATCAGAATTTATATAAGGTTATCCAATAAAAGATACTCCTCCGTTTCAGAAAGATGGTAATGTTTTAGATTACGAGGGTCAAATTAATTTATATTTACTGTGAATTTGGATATGAAAAATTATTTTTTTAAAAAACAAAATTTACATATTTAGAAACTATATAAAAAGTACTATAAGTCACATTAGTTAACAATTCAAAATATTTGACATAATTATAGTAAAAAAAGATATTATTTAACTATTCAAATATAGTAACTAGGACAATATATTTAGAACGGAGAGATTATTAAAAATCACGTATGGAATGAAATCTTTTAATTGCCTTTGCCTTCACTAGAATTTTTTGTTGAGATTCAATAGTTTAAAATTGTTCTTTTCCCATTTGTGCATTTTTTATTTTTCAACAAAGAAATTCCATCGAATTCCCTTTTATCAACCTAGCTCTGCCCTTGGACATTGTTATATATCTCTAATTAGCAAAATTTTCGTCAATTCACTACCTAATGTGCTAACATTATTATTAATATTTGATAAATATATTTTCGTAAGATGTTGCTTTATTAGTTTATATCGTGATATAAATTGAGATCTTCTTCGAACTTGATGCATAAATAGATAGAATAGCGGCAAATAGCATCTTTCTAGCATACTTCCTTCGGATAAAAAATAGTGTCCATTTATCAAATCAAGAAAGAATTAATCTTACTTTTTCAAATTTGCCCTTATTAAATGTTAGGTGACCAAATCTCAACACATATTTAATTAAGAGCACTTTAGTCAAATTACTTACTTTTGCCTAGAGATAGTATTTTCTTATGGGGTGTACAAAATGGCTAAGTGGACACTCTTTTTTATCCGGAGGGAGTATCTCACTATCTTATTTTCTTTGAATTCATGTATTGGCTTTTCTTTTGAGCTGAGGGTCTATCGAAAACAACCTTTTTACCCCACAAAAGTAGAGCCGTAGAGATAAGGTCTGCATACATCATATCCTCCTCATGGTGGGTATGTTGTTGTTGTATATTTTCAGAAGATGAGGTATCAAAATGTACAAGGCAATAACTTAAAAATTGTATAAATGTAATTTCGGGTTGGTTTGGTTCGGTTTGATTTTTTTTTGGTTTAAACCAAACCAAACTAATTATGGTGGGTTTTTTTCTAATATCAAACCAAACCACTAATCGGGTTTTTTTCTCGGTTTGACTCGGATTATCTATTTGGTGCGGTTTGTCAATTTTTTTTGTACACCTATACTTGTAAGGTTACAAAAGGGTATATTCGAAACATAAATAATTTTTAGTATTTAAAACAGTTTTGATTACAAAGGACTCAAAATAAGGGAGACAAGTGTAATGTCTCAAATCACGAAGGAACTAAGTGTTATGAAGAGAAATTTGGAGGGTGGTTTTTGAAATTCAATCCATAAATTCATTATTAAAAAATAGAATTTTAATATGATATGGCATATCAACTAGGAGAGAATGAATGCTTTGTCATGTTTAATATTTTTTGTGAGTGATATTATAGTCCTAAAAGAAACAAAAGTGATATTAGAAGGCAATCGTCAAAACATGAGACAAAGAGTGTTTGATACTTAATATTTTGTTTAGCCAAAGAAGGAAAATGACAAAAAATCATTTTTCTTTCGTGTATATCATGTGGAATTAGAATTTATAAAAGGGAATCCAATAAAAGATACTCCTCCGTCTCAAAAAGATGGTAATGTTTTAGATTACTAGCCAACCGAAAAAATATCAGTTGGTTCGGTATCGGGTTAGCACTTATCGGGCGATGTATCAATTAGATTATGTAACAAATATCACTTTATAATACCTCCATAGTACCTACTATTTTAATGAAATTCAGTATTTTACCCACCTTGCAAAAAAAGAAATTTTCATTAAAAGCACATCCAAACCAAAACTAATATCTGATCATCAGATCATGCATTTGAGTTCATGTGAAAACCCATTCTGCAACAAACGACTCGTAAGCTGCATGCTAGGGCATTGTCTTTGACTTGAGGTCAATACGCATCTTGTTTACAGAATGATGTACTTTGACCAAGTTCTAAGCTTAAACTCCTTCTGGATAAGATACGTCTTGTGTTGGATGCATCAGGATGTAAATTAAGGTGGTAGTTGAGCAAAGAATAGGATTCATTCCTCGATTGAAAATTCGAGAGAGCGCTCAACTTCTCAATGTTATTAGGTTGACTAAAGTCACTGGCCAGTGTAAGAGATATATTTAGAATATGGTCTAGTTGTTTGAAAAACTATATCGGTTTTCGATTATATAGATATTGAAGGACCGTGAAGAAGAACAAGCATCAGAGAGCAATACTAAGAAAAGGAGTGTGGAGAGTACCACATCGATAAGTAATGAGTAGATACAAACTCTGATGCAATATAAAAGGAATACACAGGATAGATGAATAACTCACGCAGCCACGCAGTGAGCACAAAGCGAACTATTCTAATATTTGGTGCGAATTTTATGAGGATCAAACTAACTTATATTTGGTGCGAATTTTAATATAATATTTTTATTTTAAAAAAAATAAAATTTACATATTTAGAAACTATATAAAAAATACTATAAATCACAATAGTTAACAATTCAAAATATTTAGAAAATATTTGACAAAATTATAATCAAAGAAAATATTATTTAACTATCCAAATACTAATTAGAACAATATATTTAGAACAGAGGGAGTAATAAAAATCACGTATGGAACTTGAGCTCGTGACTTTGAAAACTTTTAATTGCCTTTGCCTTAACTAGAATTTTTTGTTGAGATTCAACAGTTTAAAATTGTTCTTTTCCTATTTGTGCATTTTTTATTTTTCAACAAAGAAATTCCATCGAATTCCCTTTTATCAACCTAGCTCTGCCCTTGGGCATTGTTATACATTAGCAAAATTTTCGTCAATTCACTACCTAATGTGCTAACATTATTATTAATATTTGATAAATATATTTTCAGTAAGATGTTGCTTCATTTATTTATATCGTAATATAAATTGAGATCTTCTTCGAATTTAATGCACAAATAGATAGAATAGCAAGAAAATAGCGTCTTTCTAGCATACTCCCTCCGGAATTAAAAATAGTGCTCATTTATTAAATAAAGAAAGAATTAACCTTATTTTTTTTTAAATTTTCCCTTATTAAGCGTTAGGTGTCCAAATCCCAATACCTATTTAATTAAGAGTATTTTAGTCAAATTACTTACTTTTGCCTAGAGTTAGTATTTTCTTATGGGGTGTGCAAATGGCTAAGCCATATGCAGGCAAAGGCGGATCCAAAATCTAAAGTTCACGGTTTCAATAATAATGTCAAGTTAAAATACATTTTATCTGCTTTACACCCGAAATTGGTCCTCTATGTTTTATTGGATCTGTTTCTTGTACTAGAATTTCGCCCCTTACGGCAGGAAGAAGCCGTTGTCATAGTTGGAAGTAAAGGTTCATCTAGCAATATATGCATTAAATGACCAGCACAGTCAAACATGTCAAGAGTGTGTTACAATCAAAGCACTACTCATAAGATTACAACGTATTTCCAACATATCTAAATCTCAGCTTGCCTTTTTCCCATAAGAAAAATATACACATATGTAAATATTACCCACCCTTGTCATCGAAACATCTTTGGTCCAAGGTAAACATTTCAAATGTAACTTACAGATCATGTTGCTCGAACTCTTTAAAAATGCCACCGAATACGTGTCGGATTCTTCAAAATTAGTGCATTAATGGAAGATCTGACATAAGTGCGGCAACATTTTTAGAGCGTCCGAACAAAATAGCTTGCAAATACATACCTTCACATGTTCTCGTTTTCCCTCCTCGTCTCGATGAATGACAATGATCAGGAATTCATAATTGGTAATGTAAGTAAATATTAATACATCCCTATCAATCTCGGATTTGACAAGTTACAACTATTTGTTGTGCCATTTTAATTTCTTTACAGGGACATCCACAATTGGCTATCAAAGTCTTAGCTCGAGGTATAAGGTTCCTCACACAACTCAATGCCATTATATGGCCAACTTAAAGTAACCATATACTATATAAGATGCGCTTTGAACTAGGGTCGCTTATTGGGCGGATTATTACGCTTACCGGTTCGGCTTATCGGTTATTGACTTTTAAATGTATTAATCACTAGCCAACGGATAAGATATCGCTTGTTCGGTAAGGGGATAGCACTTATCGGGCGGTGTATCGCTTAGATTATGTAATAACTATCACTTTATAATACCTCCACGTACCTACTATTTTAATGAAATTCGATAATTCACCCACCTTACAAAAAAAGGAATTTTCATTAAAAGCACATCCAAACCAAAACTAATATCGATCATCGGATCATGCATTTGAGTTCATGTGAAAACCCATTCTGCAAACAAACGACTCGTAAGTCGCATGCTAAGACATTGCCTATAGGGTCTAAGTTAATTGTTTACATTAACAACCGAGCAAGCAAAGCAGGTAGCAAACACTCTCGGATGATCAAAACCAAATTTAAACTCAGTATCAGCATCATTCATTTTTTTTCGGAACAAGGATACCCTCTCCAGTGACAACGCAAATGCTCGGATTAAATTATATATTAAGCTAAAAAATATATTACTGGTTCACTTAGCGAAAAAGAAAGTAGAAATAACAAGAAACAAAAAGAAAATAGAACCTTCAGCAGAGAAGACTAATCGTTGTTGAAAAAAATACATTTTAAAATGTTAATCAAATTTGATATATTGAATCTTGAGAAGGCAAAGCGTGCCACATATTTTGGGACGGAGAGAGTACACTTTAAAACTGAACCTGCATCGGAATTCAGCTATTCAAGATACTCAATCCAAAACACCCTATGAGGTATATCATCGATCAACTTGTGAGCATGTATTTCTTCATAATCACCAAGAAAATGAAGTGATATCAAATCTTAAAGAAATCAAACAACAAAGTATAGGAGAAACATTTGATGCTTTAAAGAAAATACTCATTCCCCTTCGCTAACCCGCCCTGACCCACATTTTAAACGCCGTCTTCAGGCTTAAATTGAATAAAAATTACAACTAAGTTCTACATTTCTCTAATTTTTCTTTCTGTGGATGATTATTACACAAAAAAATGTACACATTCTTTATGTTTTCCGGAGAAAAAAATTAGAAAGACCCAAAAAAGCAAAATAATTGTGTGAAGCTCAAATAAGCATAATAGCTTTTCAAACTTTCAAGCTTAAATTGCTTTGTTTTATGCATTCTTATGTTCTCCAAAAGAAAATTGAAGACACCCGGTGAGCAAAATGTTATGAATCAGCCCAAGCCTAATATGAATATGGATGCCACAGAATAAGTTATTGGGCCAAAAAGAAGTAATAGAACCAAAATGCCTTCACAAAGATTGATTTGGGGTCCAGGCCCAATTAACAACTAGTTAAAAGGGGATTAAGGTTTAGAAAGAAAGGAGTATGCGTATGGTTATGAAGAAACTGTTCTTCTTGTCCTCTTTCTCAACGTGTAGCTTCTCATCTTCATTCTTATCTCTATCCTTAGTTACCTGATTTTAGTATTTTCCATTGTAATTCAATAGTTTGAATGTTACAGTTGTAATTTGACTATCATCGATTATATATATTTGTGTTGAGAATTCTGGTTCGTTACATAAAACAAATGTATGAAGCTTACGAAGCATAAAAATAATTAAAAATAGAAATATTTTTCAAATTATCGGGCCTAAATTGAAAAAATATTACAAACCAGTTCTAAATATATCTAATTTTTCTTTCTGCCAATGAGTTTTACACACACAAAAAAATCTCTAACTTTTCTTCTGCATTGAGTTTTACACAAAAAAAAAAAAAAAGAGAAAAAAAGATTACACACAAATGAAGATATAAATCATTTTGGGTTACCTTGGTATTTGGGGAGGTAGACAGAGCGCCGAAGGGCGGCGTATCGTTAAGGGGAATGATATTTTCTTTAAATCGAGTAAACTTTGTAGACGGGGGGGGGGGGGGGGGGGGATTATATTTGTTTACAATCGCTAACGGAGGATAACGTTAGTTAATAAAACAAAGTAGAGGGGTATATTTGACCTTTTTCCCTTGATTGAATGAGAAATGTTTCCTATGCCCTCTAACCTTCTCTACTGACCTATCATCTAAGATTATCCTTTTTGTTGTGTTAATTATGAATAAGTTGTACCCAAGCGTGTGAACTAGTGGTTAATGATTTGGGTTGATGGGCAATCAACAAGGCTCATGGCCTAGGTTAGTGACCTCCATTGCACTCTGGAGGGGCGCTCACCTAAGGTCGGCCCAAGTGGTCGAGCCTACGTCATAATTTGTGGCAGCGGTGGACTGCGTTCGCGCGGCCCCTACCCAATTCTAAAACAAATTTTCTTGTTTTTGGTTTACTTATACTTATACTTGGTGTCTGAAATATGGATACGTTGTTAAACTTGGAATTCAATTTTAAAACGAAACAAGTTTTAATGGTTCATTTGGATTTACAGAGTTATATATAGAATTGGTATTATCATTAAGAATCTGTGTTTTTCCTCACCATCAAAACTAGTGGTCATTAACATTGAGAATGAAGTGGCTCAATTTTGTTAATTTTGAGAGCTTTCTCATGCCATTCACAAGGCTCCTCAAGGACTTCTTTTGAGGAGTGATGAAACTGCATCACTCCACTTTCTCTGCGTATCAAAATCTTAGCTCGAGATAAAAGGTTCCTGAGGCTACTCAATGCCATTATAAGATATGTTTATCGGACTCGCCAAAAATATCGACGAGTGCATGTTGGATCATCCAAAAATAGTGCATTGTTGGAGGATATTTTGTCAGAGTTAGAGCAACATAGATTATAAGGCTAACTTAAAGTAACCATAAAAAGATGCAATTTAAACAACCAGCAACTGCTTTAATTTCTGCTTCAGTCAATTATGTCCTTCACTATACACTTAAAAACCGTACCTGCATTGGAATTCAGCTAGTCAAGATGCTCAGTCCAAAGTATCCTATGCCACATTTCATCGACTGGCCAAGAAAGAAGCCAAATCAAATCTCAAATTAATCAAACCAGAAAGTACACATCACAACATAATTCTTTTCTGTTTGAAAAACTATGTCGGCTTTCGATCATATAGATAGTGAAGGACTGTGAAGAAGAAAAAGTAGCAGAGACCAATACTAAGAAAAGGAGTGTGGAGAGTACCACATCGATAAGTAATGAGTAGATACAAACTCTGATGCAATATAAAAGGAATACACAGGATAGATTTATTACTCACGCAGCCATGCAGTGAGCACAAAGCGAACTATTCTTTCGCCTTTTACTAAAGAATACCGTGTGCGCGCTGCAATTAGTGGCATACGCCAATTTTTGGAGGGGTCTCTTCTTTAGAGTATCCCAACAATTCTAGTTTCAACTTTTCTTCATGTGCCTCATAGAGTTGTAATCTAGTGAAAATCTTTGTTAAGTATAGGTAAAATTACCCTTTTGCGGTATGACTGAGAGGAACAAAATAGGCTCTCAATACAATGAAAATGACATTTTTATTGTACTCTGAAGGTGAATATAATACTTACCATTTTATGTGACATTATTTGATTTGATACTTATTCTGTTCCAATTTATGTGACACCATTTGACTTTCACAAGTTTAAAGAAAGAAAAGACTTAAATTTGTGGTTCAAAACAAGTCTTAGACATTTGTGTGTTATAAATCATTCTATAAAGTTAATTATTTCTAAATATAGAAAAGTGACATATTTTTTTGACAGACTAAAAAGAAAATGATGTCACTTAAATTAGACAGAGGGAGTACAATACAAAATGATATATTATGGAACTATGAGTAACAACCATCCAAACAAGTTGTTAGAGTTGTTTCCATGACAGTAATGTCAACTACTAACCTATGGGTAAGATTGATCCTTTTTGTTGTGTTAATTGTGAATAAGTTGCATTCAAGTGTGTCGCCTAGTGATTACTGATGTGAGTTGAGAACTATGAGGTTTTAGGTTCAAATTTCAACGGAGATAAAAATACTAGGTGATTCCAAATCTTGATAAACAGAATTACCCGGTACCTATGTTGGTGAGGTAGCAAGGTACCTCGTAGAATTAATCGAAGTGCACACAAGCTAGTCCAAACACCGTGGTTATAAGAAGAAATAAAACTAAAAGGAAAATATCAGATCACCCAGAAGGAGTGCACGTTATAAGTACAACAACTTTTGCAGTAATCATACATTTTTATTAACATCAAGTTCTACACAACACCCTTTAGACACTTGACTGTCACTAGAGTTAGCTTACATGATTTGCTCATACAAGAATTCCAAAGGAATTTTATTTTAATTTTCCCAAGAGTATGGTAAAGATCTGTTTGTTGTCCATCTGGTTTGCCATAAACTGAAAAAAGAATCAAGGGAAATGTTCCACATAGGCTGACACAAAAGAAAACAAGGATTTGAATGGATACAAAGACTAGGAAGGGACTACAAGAAACATACTTAATTGGACGGGTCAATGGGCGATCAACAAGGCCCATGGCCTAGGTTGGTGACTTCCATTGCACTTTGGAGGGGCGCTTGCCTAAGGTCGGCCCAAGTGGTTGAGCCTACGTTATAATTTGCGGCCCTACCCAATTCTTAAACAAAATCTTCTTGTTTTTTGGTTACTCGTTGTCTGAAATTTCAGTTGGTCGTCAGACTTGGGAATCAATCTAAAACTAACATATTTTTATTGGTTTCGTTGGTTCATTAAAATGACAACTTTGAGAAATCTGGCTGTGGCTCCACCATTGTATTAACAATTTATGTAGTTCAATGGTCACTCTTAGCCCAATGAAGGGTTGTCTTGATGGCTCTGGCAGCAATTCAATTGTCTCTCGATAGCGTTTTTGAAGTACACAAGCTAGACGCATCGTGAAAGTATGTATGTCCTAAAGACAATCCCATAATAGGTCCCATTCTTCTACTCTTTCCCGTAATCTCGAATGTTATCAGTTCCGGTACGTAAACCAAATAACAATGCAAGCAAAAGTTCCTAGATTCATGGAGATACTTTTGTTCTTCTTATATATAAGATCGTGATTGGATCCGCATATGTTTGGTGAATCCATGGAAGGCCATCATTGAAATAGTCTTTTATTGCTATTGATTCGATAATCCCTATAGGGTGTGGTCACGCGAGAATTAATTTTTGGGGACAGACAGACCGGTAAAACAACAGTTGAAAAAGCAAATAACGTTTCAAGAACAATCTATATAAGGGACAAAAATGTACTTGAACACATTCGTATTATTAATGAGATTAATATTTATGGCATTTGCAATTATTGAATTATTGTTTGATTGTTTGCAATTATTCATATATGTGCGTCCCTTGAGCTTACGTTTACATTAATAGAGTGAGATATTAATGATAGAACGTAACTCTCAAAATAGTCTCGACTAATGATCATCGAGAATGGGATATCGATGATATGCTATAAGTCGACATGTGGTTTGCATCACATTCTTGGAGAATGTAGTATGTCTCACAGCTACGAGTAATGGTTACTCGTGATGAACACGTGGATACTTTGGAGAAGTATTGGTATACCCTGCCGATAAACTATTTGTTATACATGTCTATAGTGTTATCGGCGTGTGCAATATAAGGTCCTTTGACTTGAGGTCAATACGCACCTTGTTTACAGAATGATGTACTTTGACCAAGCTCTAAGCTTAAACTCCTTCTGGATAAGATACGTCTTGTGTTGGGTGCATCAGGATGTAAATCAAGGTGGTAGTTGAGCCAAGAATAGGATTGATTCCTCGATTGAAAATTCGAGAGAGCACTCAACTTCTCAATGTTATTAGGTTGACTAAACTCACTGGCCAGTGCAAGAGATATATTTAGAATATGGTCTAGTTGTCAACTAATAAATGTGAGATAAGTGATTAAGCCATTTGGATAGACACTTGACAAATCCTAAGCTTAATCGAGTGTGTCGCGAATGAAAGGAATTTATAGTTCCGCATAAAGGTTAAGTTTGATGGATTCATGTAAACGTACTTCACATATTGAGTTCGTCATACGACTCAGTCTAGGAATTTCGTACGGACCTTAATTATATTAATGTCGATATGTGAAGGCCTATAGGGACACACTATATGCGATTGTTTCTTCGATCTAAGAGTGTATTGAGAAAGTATTAAATATTCGATTGAGAATCGAGATATTTAATTTATAATAATTATGGAATATTTCTATTTGATATAAATTACTTAATTAAGTCGGGTTGGATTTAGAATTTAATTAAATGTGTTGGATATATTATATGGGTACTCGGACAGATACATGGAAGCAATTGGGCTAGAAATTACTGGCCGAAAATGGGAGCTTGGACGTCCACTTTGGGAGTGTGAAGTGGACAGGCTGGGCTGGTCTACTGAATATTAACATGAGCCCAGGTTTTCCTGTGTTATATCTGTTTAGGTTTTGTCCTGAACTCCTATATATACAACACATACCCCATAATTATAAGGAGATTGAAAATAACTTCTCAGTTCCTAAAGCAAGATTTCCTAGCTTTCGTGGATACCTTAGTGTTGAATCCCGTGTACGAAAACCTGTAAGTTTTCTTTTATCATGTTTTGAACATACAACATGATTATCGCATAAGCCATGCCAGGATTGTTGTCGGTTAAGAAATTTTAAACTTTCGCTGTGCTTACTACTTATTTACGAACCCAACAAATCAACTAATGTTTCCGTCACATTCTTCTTCATCAATTCATGCATTGACGGACACCCAATGAAGGTCCTGGTTAGTGATTTAAAAATAGACACTTTTTGTTTTCAACCTCTCATCAAACACTTCCATGTAAGGTCATTCATTATGAAGCTTTCCATCAACTAAGTTTACATTCTTTAGCAAGCGGCTCAATTCTGTCAATTTTGAGACAGCTTTCTCATACCATTCAAAAGACAGAGATTACTCAAAATCTTAGCTCGAGGTATAAGGCTGGTCACACTACTATTGCCATTATATGGCCAACTTAAAGTAACCATATATATTAGATGCAATTTAAACAACCGAAAACATAGAAACTGCTTTATTTTCTGCTTCCCTCAATTGGGTCCTCCATTATACACTTGAAAACCGAACCTGCATTAGAATCAGGGGCACAAGGGAGTTCACTGGAACCTCCTTCGCTAGAAAAATACACTGAATATATAGTGTTAGTTATTTTTATGTATATTTATTAGACATTGAATTTCCTCGGCTTCTTCGTGTGTTTATTTCTTTATATTTTGAATTTCCTTAGTGAAAGTCCTAACTCCGCTACAGATTTTAGTGAAGAACTCACGCAGCCACTCAGTGAGCACAAAGCGAACTATTCTTTCGCCTTTTACTAAAGAATACTGTGTGCGTGCTGCAAATCAGTGGCATACGCCAATTTTTGGAGGGGTTCTCTTCATTGAGTACCCCCAACAATTCTAGTTTCAACCTTTTCTACATGTTTCTTTGTACTAAGTTTATTGGATTCTAATATTATCGGTAAGAATAACCTTTTTATTGGAGGTAATATTACACAATGTTTTCTGCGGGATGACAGGTAGAACAAAATGGCAGGGAAAATTGACATGATGGAGGAGAGTACAAGATTAAACTTGGAGGTTAAAAATTTATCAAAAGTATTTGCTACAAAATTAAGTTGTTTTTTCGATGTCGATTATCGAAAAATACTTTTTAATAAGAAAAGAATATCCGTCAAAGGAGGAAAATGACGTCTTTCACTTGTCGCTAAAAAAACTATCATCTATTGCGTTTATCTCAATGCTTTACTTAGTATGGCCAAACCATTGGCGGAACCAGAATTTATATAAGAAAATTAAAACAAATCCAAAACATCACGTATCGTCTTGAGCACGTGACTTGAAAACCTTTTAATCCCCTTTGCCTTCACTGGATTTTTTCGATACGTCAAGGAGATTCAGTAAGTTGTCAGCTTAATTATTATACAATAGGGTCAGACTCGGATAACAACCGTTAACGTGAGATGTCAGGTAAAGGCACTATAATGCATGAAATTCACGTGTTAAAGATATTTTGGTCATTTTTAATTTTTGGCACTCATTTTCGTCACAAGAATAGTTTTTACATCATTTTAGTTCTGAATTCGTATAAGTGCACATTATCTTATCCCGAAAGTTCAAAGAACTTTGCAGTAATATACGTTTTTTGGCGTTATTGTTAGCATCAAGTTCTACAAAACACCATTAATCCTAGTGGAACTACAGACACTTTAACTTTGTCACTAAAATTGGATTACATGATTTGCTCACACTACGATTCAGAAGAAATTTTAATGGTTCTTAAAATTATTTCCCCAAGAGTATGGCATTTTTTCTTTTAAGAGAGATGAAAATATCTGTTTGTTATCTATCTTCCATTCTATAAAAGTAAAAGACAAAATTGTCCCACATTGGGTTACACAAAGGAAAATAAGTATCTGGATGGATATAAAAGAACAGGAAGGAGCTACAAGAAACATACTTACCTGGACGGGGTCAATGGGCAATCAACAAGGCTCATGGCCTAGGTTAGTGGCCTCCATTGCACTCTGGAGGGGCGCTCACCTAAGGTCGGCCCAAGTGGTCGAGCCTACGTCATAATTTGTGGCAGCGGGGGCCTGCGTTCGCGCGGCCCCTACCCAATTCTAAAACAATTTTTTTTGTTTTTGGTTTTCAAGTTCAAAACTAGACAAGTTTTCATTTGGATTTACAGAGTTGTATATAGAATTGGTAATTATCATTTAGAATCTGTGTTTTGCCTCACCATCAAAACCATTAGTCATTAACATTGAGAATGAAGTGTCTCAATTTTGTTAATTTTGAGGGCTTTCTCATGCCATTCACAAGGACTTCTTTCGAGGAGTGATGAAACTGCATCACTCCACTTTCTTTGGGTATCAAAATCTTAGCTCGAGATAAAAGGTTCCTCAGGCAACTCAATGCCATGATAAGATATGTTTATCGGACTCGTCAAAAATATCGACGGGTGCATGTTGGATCATCCAAAAGTAGTGCGGATATTTTGTGAGAGTTCGAGCAACCTAGATTATAAGGTCAACTTAAAGTAACCATAAAAAGATGCAATTTAAACAACCAGCAAGTGCTTTAATTTCTGCTTCAGTCAATTGGGTCCTTCATTATACACTTAAAAACCGTACCTGCATTGGAATTCAGCTATTCAAGATGCTCAGTCCAAAGTATCCTATGCCACATTTCGTCGATCAGCTTATGAGCATATATTTCTTCAGACTGGCCAAGAAAAAAGAAGCTAAATCAAATCTCAAATTAATCAAACTAGAAAGTATACAGCACATCATAAGTCTTTTGTGCTTGAAAAACTATGTCGGTTTTCGATTATATAGATATTGAAGGACTGTGAAGAAGAACAAGCAGCAGAGAGCAATACTAAGAAAAGGAGTGTGGAGAGTACCACATCGATAAGTAATGAGTAGATACAAACTCTGATGCAATATAAAAGGAATACACAGGATAGATGAATAACTCACGCAGCCACGCAGTGAGCACAAAGCGAACTATTCTTTCGCCTTTTACTAAAGAATACCGTGTACGCGCTGCAATTAGTGGCATACGCCAATTTTTGGAGGGGTCTCTTCTTTAGAGTACCCCAACAATTCTAGTTTAAACTCTTTATACATGGTTCTTTATGTGTTGTACAGTTAGAAAAGTCTATTTTATGGGAGGTGAAATTGCACTACTTTTCTGCAGTGATGACAGATGGAACAAAATGGTTTGATTTTCTGTTTCGTCCAAGCAGGATCTGAAGTATCGGCCTTATTGGGTAGAATGTCTTCCGTTGTGGGTTATGAACCGACCCTGATGGGCTCTCCTGTAAAATTATTATTATATATATTACAATAGTTAGGCTAAAAATTTAAAACTTTCTACGTCTGAATAAGAAATCCTAAATTCTAGTGTTACGGTAATATTTCTCTTTGTTCTTAATAGTAACAATATTTAGGCTATAAAGATCACATTTCACTTAGTTTTAAGAGATCAGTGAGATGAACAATCCATTTTTAAAATTCTAATAGTTGTATAACTGCAATAAGTTATAAGCCCAAGCTTTTTGGATCAATTTTCATATCACAGTTGTTGAATTTTATGTGTTTAGAAACTTTGAGATGAAAATTTTCAAGCACAACAAAAAAAAAACATGCACTTTACAAAAGGGTATATTCGGAACATAAATAATTTTTAGTATTTAAAACAGTTTGGTTATAAAAGACTCAAAATAAGCGAGGCAAGTGTAATATCTCAAATCACGAGGGAATATGAAGTTGCACTACTTTTTCTGCAGTGATGACAGATAGAACAAAATGGCAAGGAGAAGCTAAATTCAAGCTTGGAGCAAGAAAATTCTCTTAAGAGTTATCATGAGGGACAAAACACCTCATATTATGTAAATAGTGTGTTTGGTATGGCAGATAAAGTATTTACTACAAAAATGATGTCTGATGGTCCCAATTTAAACATTATAAACTGTAAAAGGGGAAACCATAAAAGAAAGAGACGAAGTAAAGAAACAAAAGTGATATTAGAAAGAATTGTCAAAACCTGAGATAGAGAGTATTTGATACTTAATATTTTGTTTAGCCAAAGAAGGAAAATGACAAAAAATCATTTTTCTTTCGTGTATATCATGTGGAATCAGAATTTATATAAGGTTATCCAATAAAAGATACTCCTCCGTTTCAGAAAGATGGTAATGTTTTAGATTACGAGGGTCAAATTAATTTATATTTACTGTGAATTTGGATATGAAAAATTATTTTTTTAAAAAACAAAATTTACATATTTAGAAACTATATAAAAAGTACTATAAGTCACATTAGTTAACAATTCAAAATATTTGACATAATTATAGTAAAAAAAGATATTATTTAACTATTCAAATAGTAACTAGGACAATATATTTAGAACGGAGAGATTATTAAAAATCACGTATGGAATGAAATCTTTTAATTGCCTTTGCCTTCACTAGAATTTTTTGTTGAGATTCAATAGTTTAAAATTGTTCTTTTCCCATTTGTGCATTTTTTATTTTTCAACAAAGAAATTCCATCGAATTCCCTTTTATCAACCTAGCTCTGCCCTTGGACATTGTTATATATCTCTAATTAGCAAAATTTTCGTCAATTCACTACCTAATGTGCTAACATTATTATTAATATTTGATAAATATATTTTCAGTAAGATGTTGCTTTATTAGTTTATATCGTGATATAAATTGAGATCTTCTTCGAACTTGATGCATAAATAGATAGAATAGCGAAAAAATAGCATCTTTCTAGCATACTTCCTTCGGATAAAAAATAGTGTCCATTTATCAAATCAAGAAAGAATTAATCTTACTTTTTCAAATTTGCCCTTATTAAATGTTAGGTGACCAAATCTCAACACATATTTAATTAAGAGCACTTTAGTCAAATTACTTACTTTTGCCTAGAGATAGTATTTTCTTATGGGGTGTACAAAATGGCTAAGTGGACACTCTTTTTTATCCGGAGGGAGTATCTCACTATCTTATTTTCTTTGAATTCATGTATTGGCTTTTCTTTTGAGCTGAGGGTCTATCGAAAACAACCTTTTTACCCCACAAAAGTAGAGCCGTAGAGATAAGGTCTGCATACATCATATCCTCCTCATGGTGGGTATGTTGTTGTTGTATATTTTCAGAAGATGAGGTATCAAAATGTACAAGGCAATAACTTAAAAATTGTATAAATGTAATTTCGGGTTGGTGTGGTTCGGTTTGATTTTTTTTTGGTTTAAACCAAGCCAAACTAATTATGGTGGATTTTTTTCTAATATCAAACCAAACCACTAATCGGGTTTTTTTCTCGGTTTGACTCGGATTATCTATTTGGTGCGGTTTGTCAATTTTTTTTGTACACCTATACTTGTAAGGTTACAAAAGGGTATATTCGAAACATAAATAATTTTTAGTATTTAAAACAGTTTGGTTACAAAGGACTCAAAATAAGGGAGACAAGTGTAATATCTCAAATCACGAAGGAACTAAGTGTTATGAAGAGAAATTTGGAGGGTGGTTTTTGAAATTCAATCCATAAATTCATTATTAAAAAATAGAATTTTAATATGATATGGCATATCAACTAGGAGAGAATGAATGCTTTGTCATGTTTAATATTTTTTGTGAGTGATATTATAGTCCTAAAAGAAACAAAAGTGATATTAGAAGGCAATCGTCAAAACATGAGACAAAGAGTATTTGATACTTAATATTTTGTTTAGCCAAAGAAGGAAAATGACAAAAAATCATTTTTCTTTCGTGTATATCATGTGGAATTAGAATTTATAAAAGGGAATCCAATAAAAGATACTCCTCCGTCTCAAAAAGATGGTAATGTTTTAGATTACTAGCCAACCGAAAAAATATCAGTTGGTTCGGTATCGGGTTAGCACTTATCGGGCGATGTATCAATTAGATTATGTAACAGCTATCACTTTATAATACCTCCATAGTACCTACTATTTTAATGAAATTCAGTACTTCACCCACCTTACAAAAAAAGAAATTTTCATTAAAAGCACATCCAAACCAAAACTAATATCTGATCATCAGATCATGCATTTGAGTTCATGTGAAAACCCATTCTGCAGCAAACGACTCGTAAGCTGCATGCTAGGGCATTGTCTTTGACTTGAGGTCAATACGCATCTTGTTTACAGAATGATGTACTTTGACCAAGTTCTAAGCTTAAACTCCTTCTGGATAAGATACGTCTTGTGTTGGATGCATCAGGATGTAAATTAAGGTGGTAGTTGAGCCAAGAATAGGATTCATTCCTCGATTGAAAATTCGAGAGAGCGCTCAACTTCTCAATGTTATTAGGTTGACTAAAGTCACTGGCCAGTGTAAGAGATATATTTAGAATATGGTCTAGTTGTTTGAAAAACTATATCGGTTTTCGATTATATAGATATTGAAGGACCGTGAAGAAGAACAAGCAGCAGAGAGCAATACTAAGAAAATGAGTGTGGAGAGTACCACATCGATAAGTAATGAGTAGATACAAACTCTGATGCAATATAAAAGGAATACACAGGATAGATGAATAACTCACGCAGCCACGCAGTGAGCACAAAGCGAACTATTCTAATATTTGGTGCGAATTTTATGAGGATCAAACTAACTTATATTTGGTGCGAATTTTAATATATTTTTTTTATTTTTAAAAAAATAAAATTTACATATTTAGAAACTATATAAAAAATACTATAAATCACAATAGTTAACAATTCAAAATATTTAGAAAATATTTGACAAAATTATAATCAAAGAAAATATTATTTAACTATCCAAATACTAATTAGAACAATATATTTAGAACAGAGGGAGTAATAAAAATCACGTATGGAACTTGAGCTCGTGACTTTGAAATCTTTTAATTGCCTTTGCCTTAACTAGAATTTTTTGTTGTGATTCAACAGTTTAAAATTGTTCTTTTCCTATTTGTGCATTTTTTATTTTTCAACAAAGAAATTCCATCGAATACCCTTTTATCAACCTAGCTCTGCCCTTGGGCATTGTTATACATTAGCAAAATTTTCGTCAATTCACTACCTAATGTGCTAACATTATTATTAATATTTGATAAATATATTTTCAGTAAGATGTTGCTTCATTTATTTATATCGTAATATAAATTGAGATCTTCTTCGAATTTAATGCACAAATAGATAGAATAGCAGTAAATAGCGTCTTTCTAGCATACTCCCTCCGGAATTAAAAATAGTGCTCATTTATTAAATAAAGAAAGAATTAACCTTATTTTTTTTTAAATTTTCCCTTATTAAGCGTTAGGTGTCCAAATCCCAATACCTATTTAATTAAGAGTATTTTAGTCAAATTACTTACTTTTGCCTAGAGTTAGTATTTTCTTATGGGGTGTGCAAATGGCTAAGCCATATGCAGGCAAAGGCGGATCCAAAATCTAAAGTTCACGGTTTCAATAATAATGTCAAGTTAAAATACATTTTATCTGCTTTACACCCGAAATTGGTCCTCTATGTTTTATTGGATCTGTTTCTTGTACTAGAATTTCGCCCTTACTACGCGGGAAGAAGCCGTTGTCATAGTTGGAAGTAAAGGTTCATCTAGCAATATATGCATCAAATGACCAGCACAGTCAAACATGTCAAGAGTGTGTTACAATCAAAGCACTACTCATAAGATTACAACGTATTTCCAACATATCTAAATCTCAGCTTGCCTTTTTCCCATAACAAAAACATACACATATGTAAATATTACCCACCCTTGTCATCGAAACATCTTTGGTCCAAGGTAAACATTTCAAATGTAACTTACAGATCATGTTGCTCGAACTCTTTAAAAATGCCACCGAATACGTGTAGGATTCTTCAAAATTAGTGCATTAATGGAAGATCTGACATAAGTGCGGCAACATTTTTAGAGCGTCCGAACAAAATAGCTTGCAAATACATACCTTCACATGTTCTCGTTTTCCCTCCTCGTCTCGATGAATGACAATGATCAGGAATTCATAATTGGTAATGTAAGTAAATATTAATACATCCCTATCAATCTCGGATTTGACAAGTTACAACTATTTGTTGTGCCATTTTAATTTCTTTACAGGGACACCCACAATTGGCTATCAAAGTCTTAGCTCGAGGTATAAGGTTCCTCACACAACTCAATGCCATTATATGGCCAACTTAAAGTAACCATATACTATATAAGATGCAGTTTGAACTAGGGCTGCTTATTATTACGCTTACCGGTTCGGCTTATCGGTTATTGACTTTTAAATGTATTAATCTGCTAGCCAACAGATAAGATATCAGTTTGTTCGATAAGGGGATAGCACTTATCGGGCGGTGTATCAGTTAGATTATGTAATAACTATCACTTTATAATACCTCCACAGTACCTACTATTTTAATGAAATTCAGTAATTCACCCACCTTACAAAAAAAGGAATTTTCATTAAAAGCACATCCAAACCAAAACTAATATCTGATCATCGATCATGCATTTGAGTTCATGTGAAAACCCATTCGCAAAGAAACGACTCGTAAGTCGCATGCTAAGACATTGCCTATAGGGTCTAAGTTAATTGTTTACATTAACAACCGTAGCAAGCAACGCAGTAGCAAACACTCTCGGATGATCAAAACCACCTAAATCGTATCAAAGATCATTCATTTTTTTCGAACAAGGATACCTCTCCGGTGACAACGCAAATGCTCGGATTAAATTATATATTAAGCTAAAAAATATATTACTTGGTTCACTTAGCGAAAAAGAAAGTAGAAATAACAAGAAACAAAAAGAAAATAGAACCTTCAGCAGAGAAGACTAATCGTTGTTGAAAAAATACATTTTAAAATGTTAATCAAATTTGATATATTGAATCTTGAGAAGGCAAAGCGTGCCACATATTTTGGGACGGAGAGAGTACACTTTAAAACCGAACTCGCATCGGAATTCGCTATTCAAGATACTCAATCCAAAACACCCTATGAGGTATATCATCGATCAACTTGTGAGCATGTATTTCTTCATAATCACCAAGAAAATGAAGTGATATCAAATCTTAAAGAAATCAAACAACAAAGTATAGGAGAAACATTTGATGCTTTAAAGAAAATACTCATTCCCCTTCGCTAACCCGCCCTGACCCACATTTTAAACGCCGTCTTCAGGCTTAAATTGAATAAAAATTACAACTAAGTTCTACATTTCTCTAATTTTTCTTTCTGTGGATGATTATTACACAAAAAAATGTACACATTCTTTATGTTTTCCGGAGAAAAAAATTAGAAAGACCCAAAAAAGCAAAATAATTGTGTGAAGCTCAAATAAGCATAATAGCTTTTCAAACTTTCAAGCTTAAATTGCTTTGTTTTATGCATTCTTATGTTCTCCAAAAGAAAATTGAAGACACCCGGTGAGCAAAATGTTATGAATCAGCCCAAGCCTAATATGAATATGGATGCCACAGAATAAGTTATTGGGCCAAAAAGAAGTAATAGAACCAAAATGCCTTCACAAAGATTGATTTGGGGTCCAGGCCCAATTAACAACTAGTTAAAAGGGGATTAAGGTTTAGAAAGAAAGGAGTATGCGTATGGTTATTGTTGGTCCGGGGCTACGGATAAGCAAGAATATGTAAGAATAAAACAACAACAACTAAAGCAATTAAAACAGTTTCTAGATGTTGCCTTCAATGTTGTGTCAACATCTGAGGCAACATTGTGATAAAACAGTTATAAACCTTTATAGAGTAAATGCAGCAGAAAAGTAAAGAGACACAAGGTTTATATTTTCAAGGGTATATATTAATATATCCCTTGATGGTCAATGACCAAAGGATTGTATAAATTATATATAATTACAAATGAAATTCAATAATTCACCCATGAGACAAAGAGTATTTGATACTTAATATTTTGTTTAGCCAAAGAAGGAAAATGACAAAAAATCATTTTTCTTTCGTGTATATCATGTGGAATCAGAATTTATATAAGGCTATCCAATAAAAGATACTCCTCCGTTTCAGAAAGATGGTAATGTTTTAGATTACGAGGGTCAAATTAATTTATATTTACTGTGAATTTGGAGTTAAAAATTTATTTTTTTAAAAAACAAAATTTACATATTTAGAAACTATATAAAAAGTACTATAAGTCACATTAGTTAACAATTCAAAATATTTGACATAATTATAGTAAAAAAAGATATTATTTAACTATTCAAATAGTAACTAGGACAATATATTTAGAACAGAGAGATTATTAAAAATCACGTATGGAATGAAATCTTTTAATTGCCTTTGCCTTCACTAGAATTTTTTGTTGAGATTCAATAGTTTAAAATTGTTCTTTTCCCATTTGTGCATTTTTTATTTTTCAACAAAGAAACTCCATCGAATTCCCTTTTATCAACCTAGCTCTGCTCTTGGACATTGTTATATATCTCTAATTAGCAAATTTTTCGTCAATTCACTACCTAATGTGCTAACATTATTATTAATATTTGATAAAGATATTTTCAGTTTGATTTTGCTTTATTAATTTATATCGTGATATAAATTGAGATATTCTTCGAACTTGATGCATAAATAGATAGAATAGCACCAAATAGCATCTTTCTAGCATACTCCCTTCGGATAAAAAAGAGTGTCCATTTATCAAATTAAGAAAGAATTAACATTACTTTTTCAAAATTGCCCTTATTAAATGTTAGGTGACCAAATTCCCATACCTATTTAATTAAGGACATTTTGGTCAAATTACTTACTTTTGCCTAGAGATAGTATTTTCTTATGGGGTGTGCAAATGGCTAAGTGGACACTCTTTTTTTTCCGGAGGGAGTATCTCACTATCTTATTTTCTTTGAATTCATGTATTGACTTTTCTTTTGAGCTGAGGGTCTATCGAAAACAACTTTTTTACCCCCACAAAAGTAGAGTCGTAGAGGTAAAGTTTGCGTACATCATATCCTCCTCAGGGTGGGTATGTTGTTGTTGTATATTTTCAGAAGATGAGGGATCAAAATGTACAAGGCAATAACTTAAAAATTGTATAAATGTAATTTCGGGTTGGTTTGGTTTGATTTTTTTTTGTTTAAACCAAACCAAACTAATTATGATCGGTTTTTTTCTAATATCAAACCAAACCACTAATCGGTTTTTTTTCTCGGTTTGACTCGGATTATCTATTTGGTGCGGTTTGTCAATTGTTTTGTACACCTATACTTGTAAGGTTACAAAAGGGTATATTCGAAACATAAATAATTTTTAGTATTTAAAACAGTTTGGTTACAAATGACTCAAAATAAGGGAGACAAGTGTAATATCTCAAATCACGAAGGAACTAAGTGTTATGAAGGGAAATTTGGAGGGAGGTTTTTGAAATTCAATCCATAAATTCATTATTAAAAAATAGAATTTTAATATGATATGACATATCAACTAGGAGTGAAGGAATGTTTTGTGATGTTTAATATTTTTTGTGAGTGATATTATAGTTCTAAAAGAAACAAAAGTGATATTAGAAGGCAATTGTCAAAACATGAGACAAAGAGTATTTGATACTTAATATTTTGTTTAGCCAAAGAAGGAAAATGACAAAAAATCATTTTTCTTTCGTGTATATCATGTGGAATCATAATTTATATAAGGAAATCCAATAAAAGATACTCCCCCGTCTCAAAAATATGGTAATGTTTTAGATTACGAGCCAACCGATAAAATATCAGTTGGTTCGGTATCGGGTTAGCACTTATCGGGCGATGTATCAATTAGATTATGTAACAACTATCATTTTATAATACCTCCATAGTACCTACTATTTTAATGAAATTCAGTATTTCACCCACCTTAAAAAAAAAGGAATTTTCATTAAAAGCATATCCAAACCAAAACTAATATCTGATCATCAGATCATGCATTTGAGTTCATGTGAAAACCCATTCTGCAGCAAACGACTCTTAAGCTGCATGCTAGGGCATTGTCTTTGACTTGAGGTCAATACACATCTTGTTTACAGAATGATGTGCTTTGACCAAGTTCTAAGCTTAAACTCCTTCTGGATAAGATACGGCTTGTGTTGGATGCAACAGGATGTAAATTAACGTGGTAGTTGAGCCAAGAATAGGATTCATTCCTCGATTGAAAATTCGAGAGAGCGCTCAACTTCTCATTGTTATTAGGTTGACTAAAGTCACTGGCCAGTGCAAGAGATATATTTAGAATATGGTCTAGTTGTCAACTAATAAATGTGAGATAAAGTGATTAAGCCATTTGGATACATTTGGCTAATCCTAAGATTAATCAAGTGTGTCGCGAATGAAAAGAATTTATAGTTCCGTATAAAGGTTAAGTTTGCTGGATTCATGTAAACGTACTTCACATATTGAGTTCATCATACGACGCAGTCTAGGAGTTTCGTATGGACCTTAATTAGATTAATGTCGATATGTGAAGGCATATAGGGTCACACTATATGCGATTGTTTCTTCGATCTAAGAGTATATTGCGAAAATATAAAATATTCAATCGAGATATTTAATTTATAATAATTATGGAATATTTCTATTTGAATAGAAATTATTTAATTTAGTCGAATTGGCTATAAAACTCTATTTATGGGCTTAAGCAAGCCTCGAGGAGTTGGAACATTTGCTTTGACAAGCCTATCAGGTCATTTGATTTCGTCAGAAGCAAAGAGGATCCCTGTGTTTATAGTAAACGCAAGGATGAGAGTGTTGCCTTCATTATTATATATGTAGATGACATATTGATAATGGGAGACAATAAAACTCCCATGCAGTCTGTCAAGGAGTGGTTGTCCAGTACCTTCATGATGAAAGATTTAGGTGAAGCCTGCTACATTCTGGGAATTAGGATCTATAGAGATAGACCTAATAGATTGTTGGGGCTGTCACAGTCAGTCTACATAGACAAAGTGCTTAGACGTTTTCTATGGAAAATTCCAAGAAAGGCGGTCTACCTATGGGACAAGGCATCAAATTATCTAAGAATGACAGTCCTTATAATACTATAGAACTTGAACGCATGAAGAGGATCTCATATGCTTCGGCTATAGGATCGATCATGTATGCCATGACCTGTATTAGGCCAGATGTGGCCTTTGCACTTAATATGACTTGCAAATTTCAGCAGAATCCTGGGAAAGTACACTGGAAAGTAGTCAAGAGTATTCTTAAGTATCTTAGACGAACTAAAGATTACTTCTTAGTCTATGGTGGGGAAGAAAAGCTAGTTGCTACTGGGTACACTGATGCTAGCTTCCAGACGGATCTTGATGACTTCAAATCTCAGTCTGGGTACACGTTCATTTTTAATGGTGGAGCAGTGAGCTGGAAAAGTTCCAAACAAGCTACAACTGCTGATTCGACAACAGAAGCTGAGTACATTACTGGTAAAGAAGCTGTCGCGATTTCTGAGTTCTTGAAGGAACTAAGGGTAGTTCTGAGTGCCAGTTGTCCAATAACTATTTATTGTGACAACACTGGTGCGATTGCACAAGCTAAGGAACCAAGATCAACAAATAGAAACAAGCATGTACCAAGGAAGTACCACGTACTCAGGGATATGGTGGAGACTGAAGAGATTATATTAGACTATGTTCCCACATACGATAATCTAGCTGACCCATTCACTAAATCATTAAGCTTAGTCAAGCATAATGGTCATTTTGATAATATGGGCATTAGATATGTTGGAGATTGGCTCTAGGCCAAGTGGGAGATTGAAAGTATATTTATGTCCTAGAGACAATCTGTATTAGGACAAATGTACTTTATACACATTCGTATTATTATTAATGGAGATTAATACTTTGGCTTTTGCAATTATTGAATTATTAGTTGATTGTTTATAATATTCTATAATATACAAGAGGTTACGTTGTTATTAATAATGTGAGATATTAATATTATAACGTAACTCTTAAAATAGCCTAGACTAATGATCATCAAGAATGGGATATCGATGATATGTGATAAGTCGACATGTGGTCTGCATCACTTCCTTAGAGGATGTAGTATGATTCACCTGCTACGAGTAATGGCTACTCGTGATGGACACATGGATACTTTGGAAGTATTGGTTTACCCTGCTGATATACTGTTTGTTATACATGTCTAAAGTATGATCAGCGTGTGGAAGATAGAAGTCCTTAGACTTGAGGTCAATACACACCTTGTCTACATAGTAATATACTTTGATCCTGTCCTAAGCTTAAAAGACTTATAGGTTGAGATACGGCTTGTATTGAGTACATTACGATGTGGATTAAAGATGGTAGTTGAGCCAAGATTAGGATTCATTCCTCGAATGTATATTCGAGAGAACACTCAGCTTCTCATTGATATTGGGTTGACTAAGTCGTTGGCCAACGCAATAGACATATCTAGAATATGGCCTTGTTGTCAACCAATATAGATGAGATATAATGATCAAGCCATTTGGATAGACATTTGGCAAATCCTAAGCTTGATCGAGTGTATCGTGAATGAAAGGATTTTATCTTACCACATAGAGGTTAAGTTTATTGGATTCATGTAAACGTACTTCACATATTGAGTTCGTCTTGCGGCGCCGTCTAGGAGTTCCGCGTAGACCTTAATTTGATTAGTGTCGTTATGAGAAGGCATGTAGGGTCACACTATGTCGATTGTCCTTTCGATCTAAGGATGTATTGAGAGAGTATTAAATATTCGATTTAGAATCGAAATATTTAAATGAATGATGATTGTTTTAATTAAGTCAAAATTGGATTTTGGATTTAATTAAGAATGTGCTGAAAATTTTTGGGCCAGGCCCAAGGGTTTGACCTAATTTTTTACCTATAAATACAGACCTACAATTCATTATTCATTACACTTGATTTTTAAACATTATTCTAAGTCTTAGAGACTCAGAATCAAAACACTCTCTCGAACCTCTGCCGGATTTCCTAGCTTTCCAAAGGAGGAATACATTGAAGTTTGGAGCTTGCAATCGAAAGGGCATTCGTGTGCGCACCCACAGTTGATAAAGATTCCAGATATTGTAAACATGTAAGTACCATTCAAGTCTTATGTTTACGGTTTTAAATTACCCTATAGTCAAACAGTTCTACGTTTGTTGGGTTTGAAACAAGTTTTCAATATCCACTGCATACAACAACCCAACAAAAAACCTACAATTATATCTACGAAAAAGGGTTGGAAACTGTATATATATAGCGTGACTTTAGAAACAATTAATGAAGCAGTATAAGCCCAAGTTTTTTGGATCAATTTTCATATCACAGTTGTTGAATTTCATGTTTTAGAAACTTTGAGATGAAAATTTTCAAGCACAAAAAAAAAAAAAAAAAAAAAAACCGGCACTTTACCCGTAAAATTAGATAGCTATAAATTAGGAAAATCCTACAATCAATGAGAAGCAATCATTGTCACACAATTTAAACATTATAAACTGTAAAAGGGGAAACCATAAAAGAAAGAGACGAAGTAGGAGAAAGTCTACGGAGGGGGGCTTAACTTGTAAGCAGAGTGTACATGAACGAGTTGGTTCGGATTTCTCAAATATCAAATTAAATCAATTGTGTCGGATATTTAAAATTATAAACCGAATCAAATCAATAAAAGTCGGATTTTTCAACTTCGTGTTTTCTCGAGTTTTTCGATTTTCCCGGGTTGTTCGGGTTTTTTCAGTAAAGTCTTCATACAAAATATATAACTTTTGCTTCAAATATTTCTTTAATCCTAGTAAGATACAACTATCTAATTAAGGTGTTCTTAAAAAAATGACACAAAATGTGAGATGATTGATGACATTGTACTAAAGCATTCAACAAAAAATAATGAAAACGCTTTAGCCATAATGATAATGATCATAATCTAAAAGTACGACTAATTATTAAATTACATGACTATATATTAAAGAACAACTAAATTATGTTATGTTTTTTCACTGTCTAAAACTCTAAATCAATGCAAAACTAATAGTACGTAGTAATAGATATCCAACATTATTGTTATTCATAGTGTTAGAATTGCATTTCTTTTGTTAGCATTAGTATTGATTTGAGCTTAATTTAAATTACTAACATCAATGGACTATAAAACTTATTGGACCATTAAAAATTCTAAGTTTAATCTTGAAATAATATGTTAAAAGATAAAAACTATGAAAAAAACTTAAGAAATGTTTATAAATTACACTATAAATAAATATTTTTATCTATAAAGTATTTTAAAAATTGTATAAATGTAATTTCGGGTTGGTTTAGTTCGGTTAGATTTTTTTTTTTGGTAAAACCAAACTAAACCAATTATGGTCGATTTTTTTTCAATACCAAACCAAGTCAAACCAAACCCCTAATCGAATTTTTTTTCTCGATTTGACTCGGATTATTGATTTGGTGCGGTTTATCAATTTTTTTGTACATCCCTACTTGTAAAGTTACAAAAGGGTATATTCGAAACATAAATAATTTTTAGTATTTAAAATAGTTTGGTTACAAAAGACTAAAAATAAGGGAGGCAAGTGTAATATCTCAAATCACGAGGGAGCAAAGTGTTATGAAGAGAAATTTGGAGGGAGGTTTTTGAAATTCCATCCATAAATTCATTATTAAAAAATAGAATTTTGATATGATATGACATATCAACTAGGAGAGAATGAATATTTTGTGGTGTTTAATATTTTTTTGTGAGTGACATTATAGTCCTAAAAGAAACAAAGTGACATTAGAATGCAATTGTCAAAACATGAGCGAGAGAGAGTATTTGATACTTAATATTTTGTTTAGCAAAGAAGAAAAATGACAAAAAATCATTTTTCTTTTGTGTATATCATGTGGAATCGGAATTTATATGAGGGAATCCAAAAAAAGATACTCCTCCGTCTCAAAAAATGGTAATGTTTCAGATTATGAGGATCAAACTAACTTATATTCGATATGAATTTGAATATAAATTAATATTTTTAAAAAAATAAAATTTACATATTTAAAAACTATATAAAAAATACTATAAATCACAATAGTTAAAAATTCAAAATATTTAAAAAATATTTGACAAAATTATAATCAAAGAAAATATTTTTTAACTATCCAAATATTAACTAGAACAATATATTTAGAACCGAGGGAATATTAAAAATCACGTATGGAAATTATTCGATTTAAAGAAAATACTCATTCCCCTTAGCTAATCCACCCTGACCCACATTTTAAACGCCGTCTTCAGGCTTAAATTGAATAAAAATTACAACTTAGTTCTACATTTCTCTAATTTTTCTTTCTGTGGATGATTATTACACACAAAAAAATGAAAACATTCTTTATATTTTTCAGAGAAAAAAAATTAGAAAGACCTATAAAAGCAAAATAATTGTGTGAAGCTCAAATAAGCATAATAGCTTTTCGATTTTTCAAGCTTAAATTGCTTTGTTTTATGCATCCTTGTGTTCTACAAAACAAAATTGAAGACACCCGGTAAGCAAAATGTTATGAATCAGCCCAAGCCAAATATGAATATGGATGCCACAGAATAAGTTATTGGGCCAAAAAGAAGTACAACAACAATATACCCAGTGAGATCACACACCGTGGGGTCTGGAGATGGTAGAGTGTACACAGACCTTACCTCCACCTTGGTAGGTAGAACGACTGTTTTCAGGAGACCATCGGCTCAAGGCAAAGCATAATCATAAACAATACAGTCAAAACAAAGCAAGAGTAAAACAAGAGTAAAGAGTAAAGAGTAAAGCAAGAGAAACGGTCAGAGTCAGATAAGGAATTAAAACAGTATATAATGCATTCGAACAAAAGGGACCAGTAGCTAACATAAAATTTTAATATGATATGACATATCAACCATGAGAGAAGGAATGTTTTGTGGTGTTTAATGTTTTTTGTGAGTGATATTATAGTCCTAAAAAAATAAGGGAAATGGGTCAAATTTGCCCTCCAACTATGTTTTATGGAACACATTTGTCCTCCGTTAAACTTTGGGATCAAATATACCCTCATCGTTTGCAAACTTGTTAAATTTGCCATCATTTGGACGGAAAGTTGACGTGTACACCACGTTGGATCCACGTGGAGGACAATCAAACACATGGCATGTGGGACCCACACCAAACAACCGCCGCTCCACCGCCATCGTCGACGAGCCGCCGCCCTTCACCCCACTACCCAAACCACTGTTACCACACCACATCGCCCACATTGCTTCAACAACCAAACGACCTATGTACCATCACAGTCACCAACAAACACTCCTCCAGCCGCACTACCACTTCGACCTCCAACAACCAATGTCGACCACCCCCAATGCATACACCACTACCACTATACCAGCACAACCACACTATAAACAAAACAACATCACAGCGACCAACAAACACTCCGGTGAACCCCATCAAACTCTGGCTAGATCCACCAGCGGGCCCACCACATCATCATCGTCTCCGGTAAATCACAACATCACAACTCCCCACATCTATCGCTGCTTCGCAACCACCGGCAAATACCATATCTGCCACGAACCAACAACCGAACAACCCATTCGACGTCAAACCGACCAACCACCACCACCACAACGACTGCGATGCCGGACCACTAGCTATGTCACACCCACCAACGACAAACAACTAAACCACCATCCCGTCGTTCGTTTCCCATTTCCCCGTCACAGCTCCGACGAGCTTCACACCACCACCGCACCATTGCTCGCCACTCTTCTCCTTCCCTTTCTTTTCTTCAGCCATGTCTTTCTTCTACCACCATCGTTCTTTTTCAGATCTGCCACCACCTCCACGCCACCTTCTTTGCCCGAAAAATGGAGGATTCTAAGTTATAGGAAGTTACTAAGAAACTGGAATCAAAATCAAAAATTTAATTCGATCCTAGAAGCTAAGGCTAAAATCAAGAGCAAGAAAGAAATAACATGAGATATGTAAGAAAGTTAAACAAATAAGAAGAGAAGCTTGTAATTTCTCCTTGTAAGTATTCAAGGCCTTAGAAATAAAATGTTTAGTGGTTCAACTTCTTCACAAGTTAGTGAATTTGATGTTTATGTTTTGCAGGGTGTTGAACCGTACGAATTAATTGTCAATGATGAAGGACATGAAGACTTGCTGAAATACTGGAGGCAGAATGAGAATACATTTCTGACACTAGCAAAGATGACCCGGGATGTTTTGAACATTCAAGCGTCATCAACAGCGTCTGAAAGCATTTTTTTCTGCTGGAAGATTTCAAATAGGAGAGCACAGACATTCATTGGCGGGAGACGCATTAGAGATTGCAGTTCTTTTCAGATATTGGATTCGAGCAGAGCGTAAAAGATGCGGTCAACCGGAGATCAACGAAGAAGAAGACTACAATTACAACGAAATCTTGTCCGAGGGAACATGAAGCGACGTCGAACAATTTGACCGACAAATTCCAATTCCAACCGAAGATCCTCAAGACAATGTGAGGAAATTAGAAAAAGTATGGTTAACTATGTAATTTTTTTAATTGCGATTTTACTATGTGATTTGCAACTTTTGAACAACACCACAAAGTTGTAATTTTGAAATTGTATTACCAAAAAATTATATTATTGAATAATATAAGAGGCACAAAAAGAAGTATTGAGATGTTTTTATTACACAATCTTGTTCAATTATTTAAGTGTTTATATATATTATTTTTTTAAATTAAGTGGCAAAAAAAAGGTTAAATCCCGATCCCAACCCGTCCCAACCCGTCTCCCCAAATCCCGGCCCCTCTACCGGCGGGATGTGGGACGGGACGAGACCTCTTCATGTCCCGGCCCGCTAGGCCCGCCGGAACACCGCCCCGCCCCGTTGGATAGCCCTATTTAGAACGGAGAGAGTATTAAAAATCACGTATGGAACTTGATCTCGTGACTTTGAAATCTTTTAATTGCCTTTGCCTTCACTAGAATTTTTTGTTGAGATTCAATAGTTTAAAATTGTTCTTTTCCTATTTGTGCATTTTTTATTTTTCAACAAAGAAATTCCATCGAATTCCCTTTTATCAACCTAGCACTGCCGTTGGACATTGTTATACATCTCTAATTAGCAAAAAATTCGTCAATTCACTAGCTAATGTGCTAATATTATTATTAATATTTGATAAATATATTTTCAGTAAGATGTTGCTTCATTTATTTATATCGTGATATAAATTGATTTTTTTTTTCGAACTTGATGCATAAATAGATAGAATAGCATCAAATAACATCTTTCTAGCATACTCCTTCGGATTAAAAAGAGTGTTTATTTATTAAATCAAGAAAGAATTAACCTTACTTTTTAAAATTTGACCTTATTAAATGTTAAGTGACCAAATTCCAATACCGATTTAATTAAGGGCATTTTAGTCAAATTACTTACTTTTGTCTAGAGTTAATATTTTCTTATGGATTGTGCAAATGGCTAAGTGGACATTCTTTTTTATCCGGAGGGAGTATCTTATTATCTTATTTTCTTTAAATTCCTGTATTGACTATTCTTTTGAGTTGAGAGTCTATCAGAAACATCATCTTTACCCGCACAAAAGTAGAGTCGTAGAGGTAAGGTTTACGTACATCCTATCCTCCTCAAGGTGTGTATGTTGTTGTATATTTTCAGAAGATGAGGGATCAAAATGTATAAGGCAATAACTTAAGAGACCAAAACCGCTATTTTTCCTTTTTGTTAGGTATAATATTTTCCTCTTTTTTCCCGCAAATCCCTCTTTCCCCGTCAAAAAGATCCTCCCCCGCCTCCAGTTCGCCGCCGTCAGTCCACCTCCGGACCTCCCTTGCGACGCCGTGACGCCGTGCCACTGCTGCAAGTCTGCCATCACCGACCGCCGGCGTCCTAGATAACTGTAAGTCTCTTTTCAAAAACTATTTCTAGCCTTATTTCAGCTTTGAACTATTTTGCTTGTATTCGCTACTATCAATGAATTTTTTTGGCCATATTTTCAACCTTATTGTTTACGCCTACTATTTAGTGTTGCTTGATCGATTTTTCCTGGCCTTATATCAGCTTTGCACTATGTTTCTTTTATTTACTATGATCGATGATTTTTTTGGCCATATTTTCAACCTTATTGCTTATATCTAATTTTTAGTGGTTTGCTTGGTAGATTTTTGCTGGCCTTATATCAGTTTTGAACTAGTTTGCTTGTATTAACTATTATCAATGATTATTCTGGCCTTATTTTCAACATTATTGTTTATGCCTAGTTTTTAGTGGTTGTTTGATAGATTTTTGCTGGCATTGTATCAGTTTTGAACTAGTTTACTAGTTGTATTTTTACCTAGCAGTAGAAGAGTGGATAAAAGACCTTCTGATGCAAATTTGAAACTTGAGACATTCCTCTATTATTGAAAATAGAATTTTATTATAAATATGTATGGTGGCAGACACATATTTTGATGTGATTTGTGTCGTGAACTTGTTCGCAACGATTAGAGAGAAATAACATGAAAAGAAAAGCAAATTATAATGAAATAAGAAGAAAAGCACAGAAGTTGCTGGATATTCATACATTGCATTCTCAGTGAATTCATTATGAGATGTATAATTTGTATATAATTGTATTATCAATGATTTTCCTGATTGATGAGACTCGCAACGGAGTGAATGCTAAACTAGAGGTTTGGAGACATCTGGAGTCTAAAGGGTTCAAGTTGAGTAGGACCAAGACAGAATACTTGGAGTGTAAGTTCAGTAACGGGAGCAACCTTGAAACAAGCGTGGAGGTGAGGCTTGGTACTCAGGTTATTCCAAAGAAAGAAAACTTCAAGTTCCTCGGATCTATTATCCAAGGGAATGGAGAGATTGATGACGATGTCACACATCGTATTGGGGCAGAGTGGATGAAATGAAGGCTCGCATCTGGAGTCTTGTGCGATAAAAATGTGTCACCAAAACTTAAAGGTAAGTTCTATAGGGTGGTGGTTAGACTGACTATGTTGTATGAGGCGGAGTGTCGGCCAGTCAAGACTTCACACATTCAAAAGATAAAAGTAGCGGAGATGAGGATGCTGAGATGGATGTGTGGGCATACAAGGAGGGATATGATTAGAAATGATGATATCCGGGACAGAGTGTGAGTGTCCTCGGTGGAGGATAAGATGCGAGAAGCGAGGTTGAGATGATTCGGGCATGTGCAGAGGAGAGACATAAATGCCCCAGTGCGGAGGTGTGAGAGGTTGGCTATGGACGGGTTTAGGACGGGTAGAGGTAGACCGAAGAAGTATTGGGGAGAGGTAATTAGACGGGATATGGCACAGGTGCAACTTACCGAGGACATGACCTTAGATGGGGGTTGTGGAGGACACGAATTAGGGTAGAAGGGTAGTAGGTAGTCTAGCGTAGCCCTACTTGCGCTTACAAACTGATAGTTGTAGTGTTACTATTGTAGGCCCACTTAGACTATCATACTAGTAGGCGCAGTAGTACTTTGTAGTAGCGTTTGATTTCTACTGCTATGTGTTCTTTAATGTACTTTATTTATCTTATATACCTGCATTAGTTACTGCTTCTTTTTCAGAATGCGCTAGCATGACTTATTTTCTTGTTTTGCTTGAGCTTATGCTTTGTCTTGAGCCGGGGGTCTCTCGGAAACAACCGCTCTATCTATCAAGGTAGAGGTAAGGTCTGCGTACACTCTACCCTCCCCAGACCTCACGTTGTGGAACTCCACTGGGTATGTTGTTGTTGTTGTATTATTAATGATTTGTCTGACCTTATTTTCAACCTTACCTAATTTTTAGGGGTTGCTTGATAGATTTTTGCTGTATTTTCACCTAGTAGTAAGAGTAGGATGACAGACCTACTGATGCAAAGTTAGGAACTTGAAATACGCCTCCAATATTGGAAATAGAATCTTATTATAAACATATATGGTATGGACAGACACATAATTTGGTGTGATTTGTGTTGTGAACTTGTTCGCAACAATAAGAGAGAAATAACATGAAAAGAAAAGCAAATTAGAAGAGAATTAGAATAAGCTGAAATCTAACCTCCATTGACAATCCCCTTTATTGTGTTGAAAGAGTAAATAGGATAGTGTTGGGATTGAATATAGGAAGTCTAATAGTTGAATTGGTCGGATTCTCGCTCAAAGCCTATTATCGGGGCACTCTTTCTCTTATAGAAGAATTCCGTTCACTTGCCAAACCTTATTCTTCCTGGTCATAGCGAACCAGACGCTGAATACAGCAGGCAATGGCTGCCATTACTTCTAATAACAGCTATATAGAAAATTAAAATAAATTAAAGCACTAATTTGCAGATAATAGAACATCTAACAAACGTTCCTGCCAATTTCATGTATTACTAGGCTGTCATCCAAGGACCTTGCCATATCATGTCTATTCATTTTTTTCTTTTTATGCTTTTGCAGTATCCCTGTTCCATTAGTACCTGATGGGTATGGTTAATCAGCATATACTACCTGGGCCCTTCTTTTTTATAAGGATTCTTTCGCTTAAGTCCCTTTGGCCAAACTTAATTACCAGCAGTAGCCCAATTATACAAAACGTATACACTGATATGTATATTAGACGTATAGTATATGTATATTTAAGTATAAATATTCAAAATCTATACATTTGCTGGCTATTTTGTAAACTAGATCACCCAAAGGTATTGGGCTGTAATTATCCCTTTATTATATGCCATTGCTTGTCAGTTCTTGAAGATCTAGTGCATTTCTGCTGTCTTTCTTGAGCTAATCGAAACAATTCATGGCTTATTCAGTTCTTGTTTGTGGCTGCTCATTTGCATGAATTAGACAGGGTGCTGTATTTGTGGTCGAAAATGTGTATGACATCCTGAAACAAAAATCTAAATGGAAAAAAAATCTATTTGTCAACAAATCTGTGCACTATATTGAAAGGTTAAGCTGCAATAGTTTTTAAGGCTATATATAAATATGTTTGTCATCAATGTGTCACTCCAATTCTTTTGAGAAGTTAACACTCACAGTCTCCTTTCCTTTCCTTGTTTAACCAAAGCGTAAACTCGTAATGAACTCCCTTCATTCTATTGCAGTAGCAAATATGGTACATGGTGTACTTATATAACCTAAAAAGTAGTTCAACCTATCTGTAAACTATGTTTTTCTTTTTTCAGGTTAAATTGTGAAAAAAATATATTGTTTGCTGTTGTTTTATCTGAATCTTTTTAATGAAAAAAAAAAGTTAAGGGGAAACTAAAATCAGTGGAACCGATGGAACATTGGTAACTCTTCTTACCTAACGTGGTTTTCACTTTATTTTCATAAAACTTAAATACTTGTGTTGTAAATTGTAATAATCTTCCACCTCTATCCTTCTAATACTGGAAAGATTGAGGGCTCTCTAAGAACACTATGCAAATTTGGTGTCTATACTGTCAAGATGTGAGTGGGGAAAGTCCTCCCAATTTTATATTTTAGTGTTGATAGTATACATGTTTTTCCTCCACATTATAGTCAAGAGACCACAATTTTAACTACAGTATTACGAGTTCAAATTACAGAAATATCTGAACATACATTTTTACTACAATGATATACATGTGAAGGGAAAAAAAACATATTTCTCTTTTCCATTCAATTCCCTATTTCTCCCATTAAACTCTACATCCTTAAAGTCCACAAGTACGATCCAGTTGGTAAAAAAAAGTCACTACTCAAATTAATTCATGTGTTGGAATCCACAAATGTCCGGATTTGTTGCATGCATTAAACCAATTAGTGCATATATGTTGTTTTATAAAGGTTTATCGTTTATCATGATTAAGTGATATCTATTGTTACTTCAGTTTATCATTAATCATGGGAAATTAGTTTGATTTGATGCATGGATCAAAGTTATTTTATTTCCTAAGCCGATTGACGCAGTTGGCCTTTGCAAACATATGAAATAGAAATTACATATGCTTAAAAAGGTTTTACCTCTCCACATCAGGTGCCCTTCAATTGTGCCGCCAAAGAAAGATGAAAGAACAGATGGCTATATTAGGGAATAATAGGATTGAAGATGTTCGGTGGCTTTGTTCCTTAACTGAGTCTGAGCTTGTAAGATCTCTGCTCATCTTTTCCTTTTTCTTTTGGGTGATGACAAATATCTTAGGTGTGATTTGGTTGAATTTTTAGGATTTATTGATAGGTTTGAAAGTTTTGATACAACAACGTGCCAAAAAGATTGGTCATGAGTCTTTAGCTAACAAGTTTGATTTGAAGACCCTTCGAGCCCTCGGTGAGTTTTTTCTTCTTCCTCTCCATAAATTTATAACATTAATTCGTTACTTTGAATGTTGAATCATCTATAAACTGGTGTTTGCTGTAGAAATTGGTGAATTCTTTGTCCGTTTTTATTTTCCTTCAGATTGACAGTAACTTCTCCTTTTAAAAAATATTGTTTTGGTTACACTTGAGCTCGATAGTGAAAATTTGGACAGTTATAGTAAGTAAAGAACAAAGGGAAAATTGAAAGAATGAAAGCAGAAGATAAGATCGAATTTTAGAGGAGGGAATTCAGCTTTTCAGTCATTACATCTGTATTATACTTCTAAACATAATTTACAGAAAGGAAGGTAGAATGGACAAACAAGTCTGAGTTTACATAATCTGAGGGTTCTAAGAGGCTCTAATGGATTTGGTATGCAGTAGGGCCACATCATAAGCATCCATGAGAATGGCAGGGTCGGCTATCCTCACTAGACTCTTACGAAGTTACGATCATGAGTGAACCTACTATTGGATCTCTCGTCCTTGTTTTGATGGAGCATTTTATGTTGATGGCTGCAACAATGATTTTTCAGCTCGATGTTGTCTGTTTTGACAGTTACGCAATTTGCTATTATTCTATTGAAGCATGATAGCTTATAAGATTGTAATACGAGGTCAAAGGGATTAGTTGCATTGAACTAACTTTTGTTAATAGATAAGTGGAAGTCAAAGGAAGTCCTAATTGCATCACTACAGTTGTCATAAGAAATTTTGAGTGTCTCATGCTTTACAGTCGTTATAGTAAGCTTCACATAAGCTGTTCTTCAGCCATCTATTATGCTGTTCTTCAAATGAAACCTGAATGTCATATGACTGGGAGTTCCATAAATAACTAAACCTCCCTGTTTAAACTCACACCAGTGATTACTTTTTCCCGTTTGCAGCTGCAAATATTCCTGGGGCTGTTTTGCTTTGGTAGGGATGAGAAAGGGAGTTGAAAACATAGCTGAATAGACCACAAGTATAGGATATTGAAGGCGAGGTGTAAAAGGATAATCTTAGGTCTGACATTCAATTTTGTTGTTTTATCTCGTGTTCAGATATTAAGGCAGTTTTATGATTAAACTATAGAAAACTTGGTATTTAGAAACGCAATGTAGTTCTCGCATTTCTTCAAAGTTGAACCTTCATAGAATTATTGAGTTATTGTGGGTTTTCTACCCTAGGGAGGGTTCCTTCATTGTTTATTTCTTCTTGTGTTGTGTTATTTGTCCTGCATGAATATCTTTCCTTGTTTTATCTACCTCTCTTTGGCCACCTATTTAACCTATGAACTTCAATCCATTTCTTGCATTATTGTAACTTCAGAAAACTTTGCCATATATACCTTAACGGGATCAGCTTTTATTCCCCTGGATATTTTGTAAACTACTTCACACAAACAATCACACCTGTTTTTTGGTTTCCCTTTTTCTTTCTTCCAACTATTTAACCTACCAAAATCTTTTTCGGTGTATTAGTACTAGTATTAACTTGCAGAAAGAATCCATGTAAATGACATGAATCACACATCGGTTTAACTGAAGTTTTTTGATCACTTCATTATTATCTGATAATGTCTATTCGGCAGGTTTCATTTTGATGGAGAATCTTAAAGGAAAACTTAAAGATCTCTCCAGTACACCTGGTACAGCCGAGTCTTCATCAACTTTAGATGCATGTAATTTGTTGAATTATGATCGAGACAAGACTTTTGCAAATATGGGGGTTGAACAGCTGAATTCCTACATTTGCAATGATAAGAGGAAGAGAGTTATGGAGATGTAAGTTCTCTAAAACTCATCTGATCATTACACCACAAATTGATTCTGAATCACATTGGATTACAGTTCTCAAATCATTCTTCTACTCCATCCTCTCTTATGATTCCCAACTTGTAGATAGCTTTCAAAGCATTGCTTCACAATTTGTGCTTTTTTGTTGAGTAATCTCATTTTTTGTGCATTTAATTAGGATCTGCATATTAGTTCTGTTTCCCAACTTCCAGCTTCCTCGATATGTTAGGTCACATTCTTTATAGCCTATAGGTCTTGTAATTATTTTTTGTTTCCTATCGGGTGTCCAGTTCCCACTTTGGGGCCTCGAATAATCCGGATTTGCGCCGCGTAAGGCCCATTAGAGAGGGAAGCGCTCCTTACGAAGATTTTTTGCATTCCCAATGCTTGAATCTGAGATTTTCTGGTTAAGGGTGGAGGGATTCTATCCATCCCACCAGATCCCTGGGTGGTTATAGATCTCGTAATTGAACTCTGGATATCGTGTGTTTCGATATTCTTTTTTGTCTCCTAAGTTCTTAACTTGTGCTGTAGGTTTTTTGAAGACATGTCTCCAAATAGAAAGCAGAGATCTAACAAGTGACAGCAGTGTAGCAATATAAGCAGATTATAAATTCTTTCGTATGACCTATATAATATTCAAATTTTGATTTGTGCTTCTTGAAGATGGGAGTTATTTCCAATTTTCCGTTCATTTATTGAGCTGTATAAAATGTAGCTTTACTTTTTTGTACTTTTAATTACAATAAGCTGGTGAGAAAAGTAAAGGGGATTCTCATTTGGTTGCTTCATGTTGTTAACATGATCCTTGGACTTGATTAATTAACCTTTTTTTTTTTTTTTTTTCCCTCTCTTACAAGTATAGCACCTTTTGCTCTTTTTTTTTTTTTTTGTTTTGTTATTTTAACCTGTGCCTTATTAATTCATGTATTATAGAGTCCGGATCCAGGATTTGAAGTTTATGTTTTCCTAAAATAACTTCAAGTTTTTTCTTTGGTTTCCATCCTGGTGTCATGTACTACCAGCATTGGATCAACTTATCGCTCTGTGTAAAGTCCATGAAGGAAAACCTTCCTGATAAAGATTTCTTCCATACCCGAGGGATCCTATAATATCCCACCGCAACCTTTGGTGGTCCTCAAGTTAATATATAATAGTAATTGAGTTTACAGTCATATTTATAAATATTTAATAAATTTTCTAACATATATAAAAGGTATTGAGTTTTTGTGAACTTGTAGATTGTGCTCTGCATAATTTGTTTTTAAAACTAACGACTCCTAAATGTTGGGTTTGTATTTATAATCAAGATCAAGAGATTCATATGGAAGCCGTTAACCGTAATATTTTTACTTGAATTTTCATCACTATTAAACTAGTTAATGGTCTTAAAAAAACATAAACGTACTTCTCAGCCGTTAAAATAAAATGATTACTTGTTAATTAGTGAGCATTCGTGTCACTGATTGATTTTTTTTTAATTTATTGGAAAAATATTACAGTATAGATTAATTTAACGTCGCACGTGAATAGTACTCATTTGTAAATGTAAGCTCGTCAGAATATTAACCATTGTGAAACGTAAATAAATACACACTCTTCCCAACCAGAAAGTAATTTTATCTCCCAATGCTCACACATCTTTACGGTATATTCTCTGATTCAGTGCGTGCAAGTGATGGAACCGACTCGACTAAAGTTATTGGTTTTTTAAGAAGAATAATTTGATGCACGAAATATTTTGTGTCCCCGCTAACACTATAAATATATAATTGTTAACTCAATAATTATATATTAATTTGAGGTCATTAGAGAAACTCATAAACTTAAAATTTTAAATACGCCTCTACCTCCATGGCTCTCCTTCAACTAATTTCTCTTCACTCCAAAAAATTACTACACCACTTGGGTCACTTTATGCCCACTCGACTATTCCACGGCGCCGCTGCACTGGCCCCCGGCCGGCGGGATCTCCGTCCTAGAATTTTCATTTTTCTTTTATTGATTTCAAATATTAAGTTTTGTATTAAGAATGTCTCCAATTTTATCAGTGAGAGTTGTAGCCTAGCGGTTGAGAGCTTCTTTCAAAAGTCCTTCCCTAGTGAGAGGGTGAGAGGTCGCGTGTTCGAATTCAATGAGCACAAAATCAGATTTGGCCCCAAGTCCCAAACAGTCGTCCCCTCCCCCTTTTTAAACAAAAACAAACCTTTTTTTTCTTTTTTAATTTAAACACAAAACAAATTTGGCCCAAAGTCCCAATCAGTCGACCTCTTTTTAATTAATTTTAATTTTTTATGTGAATAAAAAATGATATCTTTTTATTTCTCGCACCGGCTCTGATTATATCTTCAATAAAAGTAGGAGCACTGTTACAAAGAGAAACAATCATGGAACACAAGAACAAAACAACGTTCATTTTTGCAGAGATATAATAGATATATCTCTGCAATATTTCATCTGCTTTCTGCAAGTGGCGTTTGCAAAAAAGCTTAAATAAAAGATATAGAATTAAGTTAAAAAGGAAAAGAAAGACGCTGCCAAAATGAACTGAATTTCATGAATGTCGTCTTATTCATATATATGTTTTTTCTATAATTTACTGAAGAGGGTGGTGGCATAGCACTGACACTAATTAATTACTACATCATACTTGCTGATAATCTTATATATTAATTAATTAGTTTTAACGGCTCTTATTCTTGATCTTTACCTCGTTTAGAGGGTAATTACAATGAAGTTATAATTACTCCGGATTGGAATACTTAAGAAGAGGAAAATAACTTCTGAAACCTTCTTTACTTTTCCTTCAGGGTTTAAATTATATACACTATTTACTGATAAGCTTTCTTAAAATGTGATATTTGTAATCTTAAAAATAAAATAAGAATAATTGCTATAATAGGTACGTAACATAATATGATATAAAGATTTCTTATACTAACTGTAAGATTAGAATAATTTTCCTTGGGGATTCCTTTCATTAATCACAATATATATAGTTGTACAGAGGTTGATTCCTACTACAATAAGAATCCTAAGTTACCTTAAATATACACCTATCATAATTACAAAATATACTGCGAATATTCGGAGAATATTCGCTAATACTCCCCCGCAGTCGGAGCGGGGGGAGGCCGAACGCTAAGGTTGGATCTGAAGTCAGTGAAGAGCTGTCTCGATAGTCCCTTTGTGAAAATATCTGCATACTGATAGGAGGAAGGCACGTGTAATATTTTGACCTGACCAAGGGCGACCTTCTCACGCACAAAGTTAATATCCATCTCGATATGCTTGGTCCGCTGATGTTGGACCGAATTGTGAGACATATAGATGGCAAATATTTTGTCACAGTAGACTATAGACGCCTTTCGATGTGGAAACTGGAGCTCCAAAAGAAGATTTCGGAGCCAACAGATCTCAGCAACGACATTAGCAATTCCGCGATACTCTGCTTCAGCACTTGAACGGGATATCCCCAAGAAATACACAGTAGCCCGAGGTGGAGCGACGTGCGTCCGGGCAGCCTGCCCAATCTGCATCCGTGTAAGAGAGTAACTTGGTTGGTGCAGAGGGATAGAGATGCAATCTAAAGTCAAGTGTGCCCTTAATGTATCTGATGATACGCTTGAGGGCAGCAAAATGGGACTCTCGAGGGTCATGCATAAATAGACACACCTGCTGAACGACATATGCAATATCAGGCCTAGTGAATGTAACATGCTGAAGGGCACCTGCAAGACTCCGATATAGGGTGGGATAAAAAACTGGCACACGGGCATTGGCACTAAGCTTGGATTTCGAGTCAACCGGAGTTGGCATAATTTTACAATTTGCCATCTTAGCCCTGTACACTATCTACTCCGTATATTTGCGCTGACACAGAAACATAGTAGCTGCAGATCTGGTCACGGATATACCCAAGAAATAGCTCAGCTTGCCCAAATCAGTCATAGCAAATTCAATTTTGAGTAGAGCAATGATTTCATTCTTCAAACCGTCAGAGAAGGCAGTAAGAACAATGTCATCCACATATAATAGCAAATAAGCAGTGCTGCTACCTCGATGAAAAGTGAAGAGAGAGTTATCACACTTGCTACATATAAATCCGATCTATATAAGATACCTGGCAAAGCAATCATACCAAGCGTGGGGTGCCTGTTTCAAGCCATACAATGACTTCCTGAGACGACATACAAACTGCGGGACTGTCGGATGAACAAAGCCAGGGGGCTGATACATGTACACAGTTTCTTTCAAATCCCCATGAAGAAATGGATTCTTGACATCAAGCTGATGAATCGGCCAATGCATGCCCATAGCAATACTGAGAACAGTCCAAATAGTAGCCGGTTTAACAATCATACTGAATGTCTCACCACAATCAATTTCCTCCTGCTGATTAGTGTCATTAGCAACCAGTCTTGTCTTATACCGCTCTAAGTCACCACTGTCTCTGAACTTGTGATGAAATAGCCACATACACCAGATAACATTCACACCGTCCGGTCTAGGTACCAAATCTCAAGTGTTCTGTTTGGTTAAAGCATTAAATTCCTCGCACATGGCCGCATTCCAATTAGGATCCAGTTTGGCTAGTTTTGAATTTTTTAGAATTGGTGATATGGTTTGTGTGGAGAGGTTAAAATGGATCTTGGGTTTGAAAATCTCGTATTGTGCACGATTCTCCATACGGTGAGTAGGCAGTGGTGGTTGGTCTGGGTTTTGTGGCTGCTGGCTTACGGGTTTTGGAGGCAGCAATGGTTCTGGTTGGGTAGGAGACACGGGTGAGTCGATCAGTGGGGTGTTCGACCGAGAGCTGGGAGGTTGTTGGGTGGAGACGACGCTGGACAATAGTGGGGACGGAGCTGCTGGTGCAAGCTCCGTCGGAACAGTAAGTTGCTGGTGGCACATCGACTGGAGAACATGGGACAGACTCTGCTCATCGAGAAAGGTGTAATATGTGGTTTGAAATTTTTGGAGGTTTGAGAACGGAAAGGTCATCTCGTCAAATGTGACGTGACGTGAGACAATGATTTTACGAATGGCTATGTCATAGCACAGGTAACCCCGATGAGTAGAAGAGAGACCAACAAAGATGCAGGGCGTGGTGTGTGGGGCGAGTTTGTGAGGTGCAGTGGAGGCCAGGTTGGGGTAGCATAGGCAGCCAAAAATGCGGAGATGGTCATAGGATGGGAACCTACGGTATAAGATTTCGGTTGGGGTCTTATTTTGGAGAGTGTTGGTTGGTAAAATATTAAGGAGGTACTCTACCATTTTAACAACATAGACCCAGAATGGTAGTGGAAGACATGCATGAAACAATAAGGTACGAACCATGTTATTGATGATGCGTATAATTCGTTTAGCCTTTCCATTTTGGGATGAAGTGTAGGGACAGGAAAAACGGAAAATCATGCCTTGTTTAGAGCAGAAATTGTGAAATACTGAGTTATTAAATTCACGTCAATTATCACATTGGAAAGATTTTATGGATTTTTCAAACTGTGTTTTAATGAATTTTTGAAATTCAAGGAACTTGGCAAAAACTTCAAATTTGAATTTTAGTGGGTAAATCCAGACAAAGTGTGAAAAATTATCTAAGAATACTAGATAAAATTTGTGACCCAAGGAACTAACAACCGGAGATGTCCACAAATCAGCATGAACAATATCAAATGGATAAAAAGTAACACTGTTGGATGACATAAATGGAAGACGAGTATGCTTGCCAAGCGGGCAAGAAAAGCAGTGTTGGGCAAGTTTGCCATTATTACATTGAATACGCTTATTAGTTCTAAGAAAATTAAAGACATGGTCTCCTGGGTGTCCGGGTCTGTTATGCCAAGTTGACGGAGAGATATCTGCAAGGGAGATGGGTGAATGTGGTCTGACGGCAGAAGATTGAGTGAAGGGGTAGAGGTCTCCCACACTATTGCAGCGCGTAAGAATTTTCCCCGTATTGAGATCCTTCACAGAAAAACCAAAAGGGTCAAATTCAACAGACACAGAATTATTGCGAGTGAATTTTCTAACAGAGATTAAGTTTTTAATGATGTTAGGGGTGTAGAGGACATGATTTAGGGAGAAAAGTGGGTGGGGATGTTTGGTATGTGTGTTACCGTAACCTTCAATTGAAATGAGGTGACCATTGTCCACAATAATAAATTGAGGACACTTTAACCGATGCATTTGAGATAAATTACCTGACGACCGGGTGAGATGAGATGTGGCCTCGGTGTCCATGACCAATTATCATCGGGATGTCGAAGGTTCAGTGTGTTGAAGGCCTGGCCCAAATCAGTGGGGGTCAGGCTGCTGGCTTGCGGAAGCTGAGTGGCCGAAGACAGGTGGGCCTGCTGTGTGGATTGGTGGGCATGCCTGTTGGCTGGGACGTGGCCCAAAACACCTGGTGACTATGCTTGCTGGAACTGGGCCCCTAAAGTTGGGTAGGGGCAGGCAGGCGAGGCCCAGTTCTCGGTATTGGGCCAATGTTGCTGCCCAGCCCACTGAAAATAGGGAGCAGGGGTTGGGCCTGGCTGCTACTGGTTCCGATTGCCCTTGTCGCGGCCCTTCCCTTTATTGTTGTTACCGCGGCCTCTGCCGCCACGCCCTCCACCGCGGGACTGCTGGTGGTGGTGGTTTTGCGGTGGTGGCTGGGCGGTGTTGGCTGCCGGTGGTGCCATGCCGTCAATGGCTAATGCCTTGTGATTGTGCTCCTCTTGTTTAGCACGACGGGTCTCTTCCAACAAAAGTTGCGAACGTGGTTTGTTGAAACTTGATAGGGGGTCGGCCTGTTGATTCATCGTTGCAAGTGTATCATATTCATCTTTCGGTAAACCAACAACTAGTTGAAGTATTATCTTGGTTTCTGAAGCAGATGTCCTTATGTTGGAAAGTTGGTCGGTTATGAGTTTTAGTTGTTTACAGTATTCGGACATGTTGTTAAAATTCTCGAGACGCGTATTATTGAACTGCTCTTCCAAATACACGACCCGAGTATTTTTATTATCCTGAAAAATTTCTTCTAACCTTACCCAAAGTTCACGTGTCGTAGCACTTGTTTTTATGATAGTACACAACAAGTCTTTAGAGATGGTGTCGTAGATCCACTGTTTGACGATGGCATCAAGGCAACGCCAGGTCGAGTCTGCAACATCGGTTGGACGAGGAACAGAATCATCAATATGGTCGAGCACATTGTACGCACATGCATGAATCTAGAATAGTTCTATCCACATGGAATATTGACAGTCTTCTTGGTCAAGAATTATAGGGATAAAATTCTTGATGTTGGTAACGGCGAATGCAGGATGAAAAGAAGACGATGAACGTTGAGGGGATTGTCAAGAGTGCCAGTGGAAGAACCGGAATTGGTGGGGGAAGTAGGGCGATACATGGTGGCAATATTGTTGCCGTCGGCCGAGATGAAGGAAAAAAAGGAATTTGGGTGGTGGTCGGCCGAGAGGAAGGGAAAAGAGTAAGGATTAGGGTTTGGCTCTTGATACCATGTAAGATTTGAATAATTTCCCTTGGGGATTCCTTTCATTAATCACAATATATATAGTTGTACAGAGGTTGATTCCTACTACAATAAGAATCTTAAGTTACCTTAAATATACACCTATCATAATTACAAAATATACTGTGAATATTCGGAGAATATTCACTAATACTAACTATGAATATAACTCAATTTTTTTCTCTTAACCATGTTACTAAGTAAAGATTCATATGTCTCAATTTGCTTGGAATTAAGATTGTAAGTATTCCTACTATTGCATTGTGATATTCATGCAAGAGTAATTCTTCGCGAACGAGGAGTTGACATGGATCTTGTGGTTAGGAATTTTTTTACACAAATTGTATCTTTCTATAGTCAATGCTATCTCTGTTTCATTTTATTTTACGATATTCGATTTAACACAAATTTGAAAAAGAAAAAAAACTTTTATAATTTCTGATTACATGACATTTCTGTACTATAAGAACATGTAGATACGAGGTAAATCAGAAGTTTCTAATCTTAAAAATATATTATTCTTTATAAAAACATACTACAAAATATGAGTGATATTATATGAGGCAGACGGAGTATTTGTTCTCGTAAGGGAAAGGGGATTTTACTTGAAAGCTAATTGGCATCAATAGAAGAAAAGAAAAGAAAAAAAGAACAGAGATTTCTTGATCTTGCATTATCTTCAAGACTTCAACTAATCAATCTCATCTCTTGATCTTGCATTAGTACTTTTATGATAAACGTTTTTTCATCTTTAATCAAATGTCTTTGGTTCAATTACTGAAAAAGAAATCGTCTTTGATAGAAAACGTTTTATCTTCAAATTAAAGTTAAACTTATGTGACTTTAAAATTACCGTATGCCAAATAAAAAAGAATTCCCATATTTGCATGACTTTTCATAACATGAACTTATGATGACCAAGTACACAAAAGTTGTAACCCTCCAAATTTAATCACACCTTTGTTTCATGATTTTCAGTTTTTCACATGCAAATTTCATGAATTAACATTCTACAAATTGCATTCTTGTAAATTAAAATCGATTTTTTTTTTACTTTTTAAATTTAAATAATAAAGAGAATAAAATAAAACAAAAATTCAGCATGAGGCAAGGTGCTCAGAAGTGGCAGTTAGGGGTATGAGCGTTGATACCATTTGTCTACATCAAATCTCGCAACTCCATGCAACTGCCACGTAGGTTCTTTGTTGTTCATGGAGAAAATGACAAAGTGGTCCCTAATGTTTACGGTAGATTCAAAATGGTCCCTTAAATATATTCATGAATAACTTTAGTCCTTTAAACTTGTTAAACCTGTGTATTTTTTGTCTCTATCAAATATTTAGCAAATTCTGATCACTAGATTTAACATAAAATGACAATTTAACAATGAACTTACGTTTAGAGATGCTATTTTTGCATTTTCTGCTATTTTTGACATTTATTAAATCTAATAAATTTTTCGAGGTGTAGTTTTTATTTTTTTAATCATTTTTTTTTTATCTCTGGTATAGTTTTGTTGCTGTGGTTACTGAAATTTGATAAACTTTACTAGTATTTTTGGTTAAAAAAAAATTTCCATACTTTTTATAAAATTTAATAGTCAGAATTGGTTAAATATTAGAGGGAAGTCAAAAGTACTTAGTTTAACTTAGTGCTTGCAAATATATTTAAGGAACCATTTTGAATTTACTCCAAACATAAAGAACCATTTTTGTCATTTCCTCGTTTCATGCCTACATGTTTTTTTCCTATTATTTATTTTTATTCCTTTCAATATTAGGTTAATAATTAATGGTACAATCGTTCATAAATCAACGGCTCCCACACATAAATAAATTTTTTTACCTATGAGTTATGACACATGAGCACATGTAAATTGATATTTTGCTAAAGCAATCTTTAGTGACTTGTACTTGTAATTTTTTATATGTGAAGTTGATAATTAAAACTAACTTTATTCTAATGAGATAAATATCATGCAACTTGCATGCTAGAATATGCTAAAATTATCACATAATGGCGCAGTACAATGGTAAAAGTTCATTTACCTTTAAATGAAAGTTTTGGATTCGAGCTCTGCGAGTCATATTCGAGAGGAAATGTAAAAATTTCTAATAGTGAATATTTTAAGCACTAATCAAAATTAATCGGATCAATGAATTAACGGAATACTTGAAGTTTGAAGAAAAAAGAAAAGTTAAAACTACTTGTTATTCGATAGAATTTTTAAACTTAATTGAATCAAGATTATTATTCTTCCATAATGAGTCAATTTAAGTACTTTGATTAACTTCTAGATTAATATAAGACAAAATCCTAATACGTATAAACTACATAAAATAATCAACAATATGAAACAATCTAAAAGAAGTATCATAAGATATCATTAATACGTTTAAATCTCAGAAATCAAAATACAAATATTTGATACTAATAATCAAGATCATAATTCATGAATTTGACTACCAATATTCCTAGCTAACTTGCTTATTAGTCTTTCAAATTCAAAATTCAACCACCTGATAATAAATTCACGACAGCCTAATTAATGTGCACAATTTTGTATTTTCAAAAATTGAGTTTAGATAAAGTAAACAAATAAGCTCCATCAACAAATCTTAAATATCATGTAAAAGTAGAGTTGAGTGAGAAAATGTTTCCTTTTTCTTCTTCTTTTGAAGTATTTTATTTTTACAGACTATGGTGTCTTATGTGAACTCTCTACCATCCAAAATTTATCTTTTATATTTGGTTTAGTTCCCCCTTTATTGGTTTTATTTTATGTATAATTTTGAAAAATAAACTACTAAAATATACTCTTTATTTTAATATATGTGAATTACTTTTATTTTAAATATATTTTAAAAAAATATCGTCTTTCTATATTTAATAAGTTTTCAATTCCAACGTTCTCATTTTATCCCTATTGACACATATTCCTATATGCATATCATATTATATTTACAACCATGAAAAATCAAAGAGTACTTTTGTATGATATACATACCTTTAAGTTAAGACACAAGAATATTTTATAATTTCATGACGTCAAACTAAGACACATAAAATTCATAAAGTTTTACACTACATATCAAATCCAAAAGAGCCCACAACAAAAAATAACACAAATTTTATTTATTTTTTTATAAAGTTTAGCTAATATAAAGACAGTATAATTTATGCACAAATCAATATATAATCAATGTATATGCATTGTAGAATGATTATATATTTAGCATACACTGATAACGATTATGAATAATTACAATTATAAACAACAACAACATATCCTATGTAATCTCAAAAGTGAGGTCTGGTAAGGATACAAGGTACACAAATCTTATTCCTACCTTTGTGGGTAGAAAAGTTATTTTCGATAAATCATCGGCTTAAAAGAATAATTACAATTGAGTGTGTTTTTTAATCCAAGCTAAAAATGTTAAGAAGCCTAAAATGAAATGGCAAGGTGGTATTTACTTCTTTTTTAAAAAAAAAAAGGTATTTAATCTCAACGGGAAAGTACCATTAATGACCAGGTACCCACTCCACTTTCATGTGAAATAACAAAACAAAAACAAAAACTTGAATTAAAAAAAAACAGTAAAAGTTTAAAAAAATAATAGGCTCCCCCTTTACCTTTCCCCCACTTTAAATGCATCATATTGAGCCACTTACTCTCTCAACTTTCTCACACTGTTCCCATTTTCTTCTCCGATTAACCGGAAAAGAAATTCCCTTAAAAAACACTTTGTTTTTCACATTTTTTCAATTTTTTCTGACTGATATCTCAAATGAGTGATCAAATTTGCACCCGAAAAGTCATAGTAGAAGTCTGCAATGCCAAAAATCTAATGCCTAAAGATGGCCAAGGCACTGCAAGTGCCTTCGCCATTGTAGATTTCGATGGTCAACGACGTCGTACTAAGACCAAATTCCGAGATCTCAACCCTAAATGGGATGAGCGTCTAGAGTTTTTGGTCCACGACGTCGATGCCATGGCCTCTGAAACACTTGAATTGAACATTTATAATGATAAAAAGACCGGAAAAAGGAGTAATTTCCTTGGAAAAGTTAAGATTTCCGGTAGTACATTCGTCGGAGTTGGATCGGAAACGCTCGTTTACTATCCGTTGGAGAAACGGAGCGTTTTTTCGCAGATTAAAGGCGAGATTGGACTGAAGATTTGGTATATAGACGAAGAATCTCCTCCTCTTCCTCCACAAACGGATGAGAAGAAGGAGGAAGTTGCCGCGGAAACCGCGGCAACAACAACTGAAAATACTCCGCCGGATGAAAAGCCAGCGGAGGCAAAAGAAGAAAAACCTCTGGCTCTATCTGATGAAAAAAAAGACGAGCCGGAGAAGAAGGAAGAGGAGAAAAAACCCGACGAATCAGCAGAAAAAAAGGAAGAAAAGCAGCCGGAGAATGAGAAAAAAGACGGCGAAGCACCAACACAACCACCACCAACATCACCAACACCGCAAATACTGGAGCATCATCCTCCCATAGCTCAACATAAACCACCAAATAAAAAACCACCAGCAAATGAAAACACAAGTGAACTCAAAATCCTTCATAAAAATCTCTCCACCGGCGTTGATCGTCGGACAGGAGCATTCGATCTCGTCGATCAAATTCCGTTTCTCTATGTTCGAATCGTGAAGGCGAAACGGGCCAATCAGGAGCCCGATTCATCCGCTTATGCAAAGCTGGTGATCGGAACTCACAGTATAAAAACCAAATCAGTGGCAGATTGTAGAGAATGGGATCAAGTTTTCGCATTCGACAAAGACGGATTAAACTCAACGTCGTTAGAAGTCTCCGTTTGGGTCGAAAAAAAGGGCGGCGATGAGAAAAACGTCGAAAATTGCATCGGAACGGTGTCGTTTGATTTACAGGAAGTGCCGAAAAGAGTGCCGCCGGACAGTCCATTAGCTCCACAATGGTACAGTTTAGAAGGTACCACCGGCGATCAAATACCACCGGGAAATGATGTCATGCTGGCGGTGTGGCTCGGGACTCAGGCGGATGAAGCGTTTAACGAGGCATGGCAATCGGATTCCGGCGGGTTGATACCGGAAACCCGAGCCAAAGTTTATCTCTCTCCGAAGCTGTGGTATTTAAGGCTAACGGTTATCCAAACCCAAGACTTGCAGCTAGGTTCGGGTGGTACCGAGCCTAAGGTTCGGAGTCCAGACCTCTACGTGAAAGCTCAGCTTGGGGCTCAGTTATTCAAGACGAGCCGAACCACTGTCGGCTCGTCCAGCTCAGCGTCCAATCCTACATGGAACGAAGACCTCGTCTTCGTGGCCGCCGAGCCGTTCGAGCCGTTTTTGGTGATCACAGTGGAAGATGTTACTAACAGTCAAGTTGTGGGGTATGCTAAGGTGCAGGTCACGTCCATCGATAAGCGTACGGACGACAAATCAGAGCCAAGATCAAGGTGGTTTAATTTAATTGGTGATGAAAAAAAGCCGTATGCCGGTAGAATACACATGCGAGTTTGTTTGGAGGGTGGTTATCACGTGCTTGATGAAGCAGCACACTTAACAAGTGATGTTAGAGCCACAGCAAAACAATTGTCCAAACCACCAATTGGATTGCTTGAAGTTGGTATTAGAGGGGCCAATAATCTCCTTCCTGTGAAGACGAAAGACGGTACACGTGGCACCACCGATGCCTATGTGGTGGCAAAGTACGGGCCTAAGTGGGTCCGGACGCGAACCATTCTTGATCGGTTTAATCCGAGGTGGAACGAGCAATATACTTGGGATGTGTACGATCCTTGCACCGTGCTGACGATTGGGGTGTTTGATAACGGGAGGTACAAGGACGGCGATGCCCTCAAGAAGGACGTACGACTCGGTAAGCTGAGGGTACGACTCTCGACGCTCGACACGAATAAGGTGTACATGGGTACTTATTCACTTATGGTTTTGCTTCCTGGTGGTGCAAAGAAAATGGGTGACATTGAGATTGCTTTGAGGTTCACTTGTTCATCATGGTTGAGTTTGATACAGGCTTATACTAATCCTATGTTGCCTAGAATGCATTATGTGCGACCATTTGGGCCTGCCCAACAGGACATATTAAGGCACACGGCAATGAGGATTGTGACAGCAAGGTTGGCTAGATCAGAACCAGCATTGGGCCAAGAAGTGGTTCAATGTATGTTGGATTCGGACACACACATATGGAGTATGCGTCGTAGCAAGGCGAATTGGTTCAGGGTGGTGGGGTGCTTGTCTAGAGCGGCCACGTTAGCACGTTGGCTCGATGGAATTAGGACATGGGTGCACCCACCAACCACAATATTGGTACATATACTATTGATAGCCATAGTGTTATGTCCACACCTAGTGTTACCTACAATTTGTATGTATGCATTCTTGATCATTTCCTTAAGGTTCCGGTATCGCCAACGTGTAGCGATCACGATGGACCCTCGGTTGTCCTACGTGGATGCAATAGGACCCGATGAGCTTGACGAGGAGTTCGATGGGTTCCCGACCTCGAGGCCTATGGAACACGTTCGTGTCCGGTACGACAGGTTGAGGGCACTAGCAGGGAGGGCACAAACATTACTAGGTGATGTTGCAGCACAAGGGGAGAGATTGGAAGCATTGTTCAATTGGAGGGATCCTAGAGCTACTGGTATATTTGTGGTGGTGTGTTTATTTGCTTCATTGGTGTTTTATGTGGTTCCATTTAAGGCATTTGTGTTAGGGTCAGGGCTGTATTATTTACGCCACCCTCGGTTCCGCGACGACATGCCATCGGTCCCCGTCAACTTTTTCCGGCGACTGCCACCACTTTCCGATCAAATTCTTTAAGATTATGAGTAGTGGCCTTTTTTGTTTCTTATTTTAGCTTTAGACATGTAAGTGGTTGTTCATGGTTGCTTTGTTTTTTGTTGTAAAACATGGCATAACTATTTATTTAATTCATTGTTTTGTTTTCTCAACTATGTGTATTCTGACCGTTGGTGTATTGGGACAAATATTGCACACTTAAATTGGGTTGGTGGGAGTGTTAAAAAGTGGACCATAAATTGGATTCTAATGAAGTGACCGTTAGATGAGTCATATTATATATAACTTGCAGCTGAAAAAAAAGAACCGAAAGTACATTGTTTTTTGCTCCAAAAGGTGGAATCTCCCACCCCAGGAGCCCCCACACCCCGGTCCGACAGGTCTGTGAAGGAGGTAAATCATAGTGACTCAATTGATTTCAAAGGTTAGACCACTACCACGCTGCGCACAAGGGGCCCTCCTTTATTTCAAGAAGAAACCCCCACACTGCCGCTGACGGGATTCGATCCTTGGTCTTTGCTCCAAATATCCCCCTTGAAACCAATTGAGCTGCCCAAGCGGACTAAAACTGTGGTAGGTTAAACTTTTTAAAGTGACTGGTCCCACCGCATTACGGCCCCATACCCCAGAAAACCCCACCTCCGGCCTGGCCCTACGGATTAGTATACACCGCTTGGCCCTACACGTGTGGAGGGATTTTTTTGGGGAACACGGTTCCACTCTCGCCGATCGGAGGACTCGAACACGGAACCTCGGACAACAATACCCTAATGTATTGGCCACTGGGCCAAACACTTTGGATAAAACTGTGGTAGGGTAAACTTTTTAAAGTGACTGGTCCCACCGCATTACGGCCCCATACCCCAGAAAACCCCACCTCCGGTCTGGCCCTATGGATTAGTATACACCGCTTGGCCCTACACGTATGGAGGGATTTTTTTGGGGGAACACAGTTCCACTCTCGCTGATCAGAGGACTCGAACACGGAACCTCAGACATCAATACCCTAATGTATTGTTTTTTATTGAGACCAGTGAAGGACACTAGAGTAGTTGTAGGAAAGAAATGTACAAATTGACAAACATCCTCTAGTTCTTGTTCCATAAAATGCTTTTATGTGCCACAATAAAAGTAAAATGCAGAAGAGGGGAAATAGTGTGTTATAATAATCTCTACTGGTAATTGGTAAAAGTATACAACTTGTCATACACTCAGCAGAAACTTTAAGTAGGCGTTTGAACATAGATTTGATTAAAACTTGGCGGAAAAAAAATTAAAGTTGAAAATGGTATTTAGAACTTGAAGTTGTGGTTGGACATAGATTTCCCTTGCACAAAAATTGTAGGAGTAAGTTTTGTGAGCTTGAAAAATTTGGTCAAAACCAGTTAATCTTGAAAAAATGATCTTAAAAAACAAACCAAAAAATAAATCCAATGTATATGGAAAAAAAGCAAAAATTATTCTATGGATAAACAGGGCCAATGCCACCAAACTCTACCTAGCAATGGCCCTCTTGAAGTGGGAGGGTTAGCGTCCTCTTAGGAAGGAATACCCAACTTCGGCTTCAATCACGAGGAGAGAGGAGTGAACCATTGAAAGTTTCAATTCCTATCCTCCTAAGTAGCGAGTACGATTTCAAATCCAACATTTAAAATACTAGCAATCAAATTTGGACAGCTAGGTGCAAGAAGTAGAGCATCAAACATTAAGAAATCTTTTCTATAAATAAATATCAATCTTCATTGTGTAAACATCATAACCAATAGTTTCACTTCTTGCTTCATGAGATACGCATTAAGCATAAAATTCCTATGATTTTTGCATAAATATACAGCAAAAAGACATCCACTTTCTTATAATATACTAACTTAGCCAACGGTAGCAACTGAAAACTGCATTAAAGGAAGAAGGATACGCTGTTAAGGTCATCGCTCTTAAGGTTAACGCCCAGTGGACCGCAGAGTAGTTAAAGGTCGTAACAGGCAAATTTCAATTTTCTGCAGTTGCTTCTTCATCTCCAGGAAAGGCTGAGAAAAAACATCTTCTCCCTATGACGGTTGCTGATGCTTTGTCTTCTGCAAAAAAAGAGAAAGAAGAAAGCTTCTATTGCTGCCAAAGGACCCGTCTTTACATCAATCTTTATTGCAGAGTTGTAGTTCCTTCTTCGCGACTACTTCGGGGGAGGATTTCCCTTAAGTCCTTACTACAGATCAGAAGTTGTATAAACCAAGAATGAGTGACTACTTGTATAACTGGAGATGAAGGCCTTTCCAGCTGAAGTTGGCTGAGAATAGGCTAACTCAGAGAGTTTAAGAACTAAATCCTTGCAAAAGCTTTCCCTGCATTGAAGATGAGAAGCAAGTTCAGATTAAACTTCAGTCATAAGCACTGCAAATGTATGTGGAGCTTTGCCATTCCAGAATGCAAATGTCAAATAAGGAGTTTAATTTAAAGAGAACAGTTTACTACCCCTTTTACCAACTTCAAGTAACTTGTTTTACCTAAATGCAACGATTATTTTGCAGACAAGACGAGCATGCAATAGAAATTAGACTGAAACTTAACTAGTTTCAAGGATCTCACATCATCCCCTTGAAGCCATCCTAGCATTCAATCAAGCAATGACTGGTTTTATCAGCATAAATGCATTTACCAGCAAAACACACCAGAATTCAGTTATTCATGTTTTATGTTCTGATAAAAGTATGTTGCAAATGAGCTACTTCCAGTTACAAATTGCAAAAGAAATAAAAGAAAAGCTGAGGAAAATTGAAGGAACAGAGAAAGATAACGTAAAAGAGGAAGGAAAACCAGAGAAAATAAGAAAAAATTGATTCAGCTCATTTCCATTCATGAGAATTTGATTCAGCTCATTTATTCATGCTTTACAATGGTGACTCTCACTGGATTTAAAATCATACAGAAATAAAACTGTTAAAAATAGGACTATAGTGTAACTATTGCAATGTTGGAGACTGTCTCTGAATTGTAACTGTGTTGAACTGTAATGGACTACTCCTTAAGCTCTATGTACTCAATTCATTACATTTCTTCCTCCTTATAGCAACCTTGTCTTTTAAGGTTGGAGTACACCATTCTGACCTTGTAAATACTTGCATGCTAGGACCCGTTTCATAAATTATCAAGTGTAATTGATGAAAAATTCAGCAAGGTGAATGAGCAATTACTAGTTTGAACATCTGACTGTCGTCATTTTAACTTCACTGACCGTGCAACTTATTTTCGATTAAAAACTTCAAGGAACCATAACAACTCTGAGAAAGTGAATGGAGTTACCTAGCAGCATCAAGCAAACAGCTGGCGATATGTTTTCTTCTGTTGGAGGGAGTGACTCAAATGGCTGTAATGCCACATAAAGCAGATACCGCTTCCTTCTCACACAAGACTACTCCACTGAGGCTTCCATCAGACTCTTCACAACTTGTGGTTGATTAATTTCTTCTTACCATTTCCCTCTGGAAACTCACTCCCCCAAATTAGAGTGTGATTGAAGTCTGTCTCACTTCCTTCTCAGGTGAAACGTTACACCTGCTGCCTTCTGGTCTTGAGAGAATCGCATACGCCTTATTTATGGGCTCTGCTACTAGACATCCAGATATTCTTTGAGAAGATATAAATAGATACACCTGTTAACAGGAGAAATGTTTTCATTCACAGAGCTAGTAAAATTCAGCCCGTCACATAACCAACACATGAAGAATTTTTCATAAAAATTAGTTAGCAAAATGAGGACACACTAAAACTCAAGAAACTCACGACTTAAGTCTGTGGACTATGTTTAACATGATTAACTAGACAAATGTCAAAATACAGTTTTTCATGTATAAACAAATAGTATCTGTAAACCTTGTTTCTCCGAGGAGGAGGGTCATCGTCCAGCACCAATATAATTCGTCCAGTTTTCTTTCTGCCAACCCTGGACATTTTGTCAAAGTCCAGTAGGATAAAACTTTAAAATTTTCATAATGTTATTTCATCAAGCACAATACAAAATTTTGAAATACCAAATTTGTTGCTGAATTACCTTAAATGGAATACCATGTGTATAATTCTTGTGAAACTTTTCATCACCTTTGGCATACTTGAATCCACAGATAGTACAAGTATGCAATAAAAAATCAGACTTACCGAGTTCCAAATAGAATTGGGCGTACTTTCTCTTCTTATTCAGAACTTTCCCAGTCTTTGCCACCTCCAAGTTTGGATCAAAAAGCTCCGAGTCTATTTCCTTGGATGTTTCACCAGTTGATGCACCATTCATTTTACTGCACAATCAGCTTAGCATAAGCAAAGAACTTGAAGAGGAAACAAAAATACTCATCAATGTTAGGTAATAACAACTCTGAGATGTAATTTCTTTTTGAACAGATGGTTAGTCCCAAATTAGCAGAAAACCAATATGTTTTAAGAAAGACTGAGTGATGATCAAACTTATATACTCAAAAGCATTTAGATTAGTTTAATGGTGTGATTACAACCATGCATTGATAACGTTTCTTTTGAGCCGAGAGTCCACAAAGACCAGACTCACTTGTGAGAATATACTGGGTATGTTATTGTTGTTGTATTTTCAGAAACTGTTGCTAAATCATTTCCCCTTGTCTGCTTAAGTGATTGTTTCTTTCGTGTACTGTGTTTATTTTATTTACCTGCATTAGTTACTGCTTCTTTTTTTAAGAATGTTTTATCATGGCATGTCGTTCGCTTGTGTTACTCTCATTTTCATACTTCTTTAAATTTCTTGTTCGGGTCTGACCGTTTCTCTTGCTTTAACTTGTGCTTATGCTTTTTTTTAGCCGAGTGTCTTTCGGAAACAACCTCTGTTGGATATTTTCAGCAAAATCAAAAGCCATCACAAATTTAGGGGGAGTCTGTTAACATAATTCATAATTATTTTGAATTTGAACAGACGCAACATTTCCCAATAGCCGCCATTGATGACACTTGGAGGTGTCTGTTGGTGATGAAAAGGCATCACCAATTGATGCGAAATCTCTATAAGTAGTAAAGATGTTTTCTCATTCAAATGATAGATACGAAAAAAGAATCAAAACTTCTGATGAAAAAGAATCAAAACTTCTGTTGAAAAGAATCAAAACTTCCGTTGAAAAAGAATCAAAACTTCTGTTTTCTTTTCTTCCCTAAGCATCATCAGAAACTTCATACAATGTGTTCTTGGTTGGATCAATGGAGTACAAACTTTGAATTCAACATCGTTGTTAGGGCTTCATTGTATCCTGAAGTCAATATTTCTGTGACCTATTGTACTCGCCAATTTATTGGGAAGGGTCGAAATGATTGTCTAAAAGAATCTTCATAAGAGTCTTGAAGTCAGAGAACAACAATTCGGTGTTTGTGTTTCATCCTGTTAGTACCATATTGTTACAACAATTTTTAGTCAATTGAAGACATAGAGGGTGAAACTTCAATTGCTGCTCAATCATTGCAAGTAATAAACCAGACTTTGACTCGTTTAGAACGTTTTGATGGTGGGGGTTTCACTCGTTGGCAAGAGACTATCAAATTTTTCCTGATGACTATCAAGTTATGGTACATCCTTGAAGATGGTTTGGAGCAAATTCCTGATGCGACTCCAATGGACAATGATGAATTGAAGGCCAAATGGAAGAAACGTCAAGAGGATGATTTTATGTGTCGTGGTCATATTCTGAATGTTCTAGGAGACAATGTTTACAATGCCCATCGAAGTCTTGAAACATCAAAGGAGTTGTGGACTGCGCTCGAAAACAAGTACAAAATTTCTTAAACGAGTAACAAGAAATTTCTGATCTGTAATTTCATGGATTTTAAGATGGTTGACAGTAAGTCAATTATTACCCAGGTCAGTGAACTTTTACTCATTGTTAATCATCTTAAAGATGTTGGAATTGACCTTATATCTTCATTCGTCGTTGGGGTTATTATTTCTCGTCTTCCCCCTTCTTGGAATGATTACAAGAAGAAAGTTAAGCATGCTGAAACTGAATATGACTTAGAAAGTTTACAGTGTCATCTTCGTATTGAAGCAGATGCTCGTAAATGAGAGATTAAGGATAGTCAGCAAACTGAAAATCATTCTAACATTAATAGTGTGGAAGAATTGAAAAAAAATGATTTTTTTGAAACCTAAGATTGATACTCGGTTTAAGAAGAAAGATTCCAACAAGAAAGATAAGAAAAGGGAAATTGCTACTTCTGTAAGAAACCCGGTCACTATGCTCGTGATTGTCGTCAACGAAAGAAACAAATGAAAAATGAAGCGAATGTGGTCGATGACAAAAGCAAGCTTATCATTGTAGTGCAAGTGGCCAACATTGTTGCAGATCATGGTAGTGGATGGTGGTACGATACTGGTGCAACCATTCATATCTGTAAAGATAGAAATCTTTACAAGACATACGAACCGGTTAGTGGAGAAGGAAACGAAGTTACTTCAGCGAACAACCAAAGCAGCAAAGTGGTTGGCAAAGGCATTGTTGATCTCTCATTTACTTCGGAAAAGATTGTTACTCTTACTAATGTTTTACATGTCCCTGACATTTGTAAAAACCTTGTTTTTGGAGTTCTTGTTAACAAGGCTGGATTCAAGGTTACGTATGAGTCTGATAAGTTTGTATTGTCCAAGAACGGAATGTTTGTTGGACAAGGATACTCTTGTAATGGGATGGTTAAGCTTAATTTAATAAACAATGATTCTACTTATATTGTTGAGTCTGTTGATTTATGGCATGCTAGATTAGGACATGTGAATTATGGTTCTCTTAGAAATATGAAAAGATTAAGATTGATTTCTGATTGCAATTTTAATAATGTTTCTAAATGTGAAATATGTGTGCAAGCAAAGATAACTAGAACATCTTTTAAATTTGTAATAAGAAATTTTGTCTTGCTTGAATTAGTACATAGTGATGTTGGTGATATGAAAAGTCATATAACTCGTGGTGGAAACAAATACTATGTCACTTTTATTGAAGATAGTACTAGATATGTCTATATTTACTTGATGAAATCTAAGGATGAAGTCTTTGATAAATTTAAAATTTACAAAGCAGAAGTAGAGACACAATTAGGACAGAAAATTAAGGTTTTACGTTCTGATCGTGGTGGTGAATACTATCCTTCTGAATTTACTTTATTTTGTCAAGAACATAGTTTAATACATCAACTCACTGCTCCATATACACCCCAACAAAATGGTGTTGCTGAAAGAAAAATAGAACTTTGATAGATATGGTTAACGCTATGCTCATTAGCTCTGGTTTGCCAAATTTTTTATGGGGTGAAGCTATTTTGTCTGCATGTTATATTTTGAATAGAGTTCCTTTGAAAAAGAAGAATATCTCGCCTTGTGAATTGTGGTTCAAGAGAATGCCTAACTTGAAAAGACTCAAAGCATGGGGTTGTTTGGCATATGTTAGAAAGCCTGACCCTAAGAGACCAAAGTTAGAAAATAGGGCTTATAAATGTGTTTTTGTAGGATATTCACTTAACAGTATTACTTACAGATTTTTAATCCTTGACACATTTGAGATTATAGAATCTATAGATGTAGAATTTTTTGAAAATTTGACAAGGTCTAGTTCTCAACCACAACCTACTAAAAACCCATTGTTACCTAGTCTAGAACCTGTAGAGACTAATGACAATGTTGAACTTTCTGCTCCTACTCACAACAATGATATTTTAGTTCCTACTAATGATATCGAACCTAGAAGAAGTAAGAGATCAAGAATAAAGAAAAAATATCCAGATTTTATACAATATCTTGTAGAAGATAATAATAATGAAGTTCTTAACATTACCAAGTATGATATGCATGTTGATGATGATCCTAAAACTTATTCTGAAGCCATGAGTTCTAGAGATGCTAATTTTTGGAAATACGCTATCAATGATGAAAAGCATTCACTTTTGTCTAATGAAACTTGGGTGCTATCTGATTTACCTCTTGGTGCTAAACCTATAGGATGTAAATGGTTATTCAAGAGAAAATTGAATGTTGATGGTACAATTGATAAGTTTAAAGCCAGATTGGTTGCTAAAGGTTATAAACAAAAACATGAAATTGATTACTTTGATACGTATGCTCGTGTAGCTCGCATCACATCTATTCGTTGTTTGATAGCACTTGCTTCTATTCACAAGCTAGTTATACATCAAATGGATGTCAAAACTGCTTTTTAAAATGGTGATTTAGAAGAAGAAATATATGTGGAACAACCTGAAGGTTTCATAGTACCAGGCCAAGAGAAGAAAGTTTGCAAGTTAGTGAAATCCTTCTATAGTTTGAAGCAAGCTCCCATGCAATGGCATGAGAAGTTTGACAAAGTAGCTTTGGCATATGGTTTTGTTGTTAATGATGTTGATAAATGTATCTATAGTAAGCATGATAAATCTGGATGTGTAATTCTCTGTTTATATGTTGATGAAATGCTCATTTTTGGGTCTGACATATCTTGTGTGAAAGAAACTAAGAATTTTTTCAGTTCTAACTTTGATATGAAAGATCTAGGAGAGGCTGATGTGATCTTAGAATTATAATCCTAAGAAAGGGAGATGAGTTGGCATTAACCCAATCTCATTATATTGAGAAATTTCTCAAAAAGTATAGTCATTTCGATGACAAATCAGCCCCCACTCCTTTAGATCCTAGTATTAAATTAATGAAGAATACTAGAAGGCTTCATGGACAACTTGAGTATTCTAGTATTATCGGAAGTCTTATGTATGCTATGCATTGCACGAGACCAGATATAGCCCAAGCGGTGGGAGTACTATGTCGTTTCTCGGGAGTTGAACATTGGAAAGTAATCTCAAACAGTCAAAAGTGTTGGCTTACTTGAAAGGAACCATAGATTATGGTTTACATTTCCAGGGTTATCCCGTTGTATTGGAAGGATACAGCGATGCAAACTTGAACAATGTAGAATCCAAGTCCAAGTCTACCACTGGATGGATATTTACATTAGGTGGTGCTGCTTGGGGTTCCAAGAATCAAACTTGTATATCTTATTCAACAATGTTGTCCGAATTAATTGCACTAGCAGATGCATGTAAGGAGGCAGAATGGCTTAGAAACTTACTTATAGAGATCCCATTATGGAAGAAGTCAACTCCAGCAGTCTTGATTAACTGCGATAATCATGCTACGATATATAATGTCTCAAACAAGACTTATAATGGAAAGTCAAGACATGCAAGTCTTAGACATCAAATAGTAAGACAATTACTCAAGAGAAGAGTAGTTGCAGTTAACTATTTTGAAACAAAGAAGAACTTGGCAGACCCATTTACTAAGAGTCTACCAAAGGCAGTGGTTTCAATAAAGTGTAAGGAAATGGGACTAAGGTCTGTGAAAGAAGGTTGATCACTGGTTAACAGAAACCCAACCTATCTTTTGAAAAAGATAAACAAGGTTCAATGGGTACCAACAAGTTACGAAAGTGATTATGGTACACTAAGTCAAAACTTTCCATTTCTGTATTAGTGTAGTGATTCTGCATGATTGGGGATGGATGAAAATCCCAGCTTTTTTTCTCCTTCAATAGAGTTGGATTGAAAGAGTCAGCCTGCGGAGTCATTTTCACGTGCCAAAGGTGTACCGTCAACCCTCAAAAGTGCTTTCCTTCTCCCGCGAAAAATCCTTAATAAGTCTATGTTTGTTTACATGTGTATCACAGAAACACCTTAGAGACTTACCTATATGAATATGGAAATCAGGCTGTTTCCTATGAGAATAAGACCGTTCTCTAAAGAATATTCATGAATCCAGGATATAAGCACATGGCCATTAACGTGCTAAGCTACAGAACACACAATTCTCTGAAGTCAATATGTGTGGAGATTCTGATTTTATCACAAGGGGTACTTGGTTCAAGACTAGTTCACCATAGAACCTCGATAAGGCTTTGAATTTCTTACACTAAGTGAAGGTTCAAATCCAAAAGATACCTATCATTCATGTATTGATTTCTACGATGATGCTTTGTCTCAACTTAGTTTGAACTACGTTGGCTTGATCCCACTCGAGTACGTAGGCAGTCACTTGAGTGATGCAGTCATTCCTATTCTGAAAGATTTTACTTTATGTTTTTTATTTTGAAAATAGGGGGAGAATGCTGGATATTTTCAGCAAAATCAAAAGTCATCATTGATGTGATGCCCTTTAAAATTTAGGGGGAGTCTGTTAACATAATTCATATTTATTTTGAATTTGAACAGATGCAAATTTTCCCAATATCCACCATTGATGCCACTTTGAGGTGTCTGTTGGTGATGAAAAGGCATCACCAATGGATGCGAAATATCTGTAAGTAGTAAAGATGTTTTCTCATTCAAATGATAGATATGAAAAATAATCAAAACTTCTGATAAAAAAGAATCAAAACTTTTATTGAAAAGAATCAAAACTTCTGTTGAAAAAGAATCAAAACTTCTGTTTTCTTTTCTTCCCTAATCATCATCAGAAACTTCATACAGTGTGTTCTTGGTTGGATCAATGGAGTACAAACTTTGAATTCAACATCGTTGTTAGGGCTTCATTGTATCATGAATGCAATATTTTTGTGACCTATTGTACTCGCCAATTTATTGGGAACGGTCGAAATAATTGTCTAATAGAATCTGCATAGAGCCTTGAAGTCAGAGAACAACAATTCGGTGTCTGTGTTTCATCCCGTTAGTACCATATTTTTATAACAGCCTCTCTGGTAGAGATAAGGTTTGCGTACACTCTACACTCCTCAGACCCCATGATGTGGGATTTCACTGGGTATATTATTATTGTTCAACCTTTCATCTTATAGAAGATAGTGAAGGCTAGTATCGATCAATAAACAAGTTAATTGAAAGTAGACGACAAACGTGATGAACTAGTTTGTGTTAGCTCACTTATTTATCAATTGATCATTTCCAATTTCTTTTTACATCAATGCTCACTTATTCAAACTTATATACTCAAAAGCATTTAGATTAGTTTATGGTGTGATTTTAAGAAACTGTTATTAAAACACTCTTATCTGTTTCTTTAAAATATCCATTTAGCTTACAATTCTTTATAAAGAGCATGTTTTAGCTCACTTATTTATCAATTGATCATCTCCGTTTTCTTTTTACTTCAATGCTAACTTATTCAAACTGGCAAGTGGGAAAAGACTAGTAAACCACAATTGCGAACAGAATATTCAACGAAGCTCTCCTAAAGACACAATTAAATAAATAAAGCCTTGGATGAACATCTATGTGCAAGGAAAATTTTGAACAAACAACAATACCAGGAATAGATAATCAGTAGAAATGTTAAAAGCAAACTAAGAAAAACTACAGAGCAGAAAACAATTTGGAATTAAAAATTGGGCAAATTACACATTTGGCAGGTCCGCCAAAAATAATTACATTCGCTAGCCAAATATACAAAAAAATATACACGATTATGTTTAAAAAGGTGTATAAATTATGTATATTATACATTAATATACAAAAGATTTATGTTAGCCGGATATTATTTTGGTGAACGGCTATTTATGTCATTTTATACTACCAAATAATGGCGGATGTATAGCTAACAAACTACAGATTCAACTGAACTAAATAATTTAATATATGGAGCTTAGATATACAAGTAAAAATCATCAATATTACATTTTGAACCCATAATTCCAAAAATGTAATGAGTATAGTGGTAAAATCATATAAATTGAACCCATCAAGTTAAAATTATTTATCCGCCTCTACTACCAATCAAACTCTTTTCTTGGCAGAAATTTCAAGATTAAAAGGGAATGTATAGTACACAAATAAAAATAAGTAAGTGGGCGTTTGGACATCTATATCTGTAGCGCCATTCTTCCCGCCTCAAGAGAAATTTACTACTTGGATGCCCAAATGTTTGAATAAAGGCATTTCACTCCTTAAGTGGGCGTTTGGACATCAGTGTTTTTAGGGCGGGGTGCGAGGCGAGGCGTTTTACCTAGCACGGGGTGAGTCAGAAGTCCCGTGAAAGGGGCGTAAGTCGCATGGATCTACGACGTGTATGTCAATTTTATAATTTTAATACTAAAAATAAGTAAAAGTAAAATTTTTATTAAAATTCTGTAAGTAAATTTAAATAAATCACTAATAATATAAAGAAACTATTATAATATTATATGAGAAAGGTAATAGCACAAAAAATGATACTCCGTAATAGCTTAGATAATTTTTAAAATAAAATCTTCATTCACTTCGTCATTAATCTCCACATATATTAGTTCTTTCCACCCTCAATTAATATTTGCATTGATTTTTTTATATATTTCAAAGAAGGAGAAGGATGAAAAGTGTAATAACTACGATAAAAAATGAACAAAAATTACTTCAGCAACGTAGTGCTATGAAATCTCTATTCTACCAATTTCAGACATAAACATTTAAAAATATATTATTTATGAAAGTGCTATTTATATATTTTAGGAAAAATCAGTATAACATGAAAATATGATAACATAAAGTATAAATATCATTACACCAATAATAAAAATTATAATCTCTAGCAAAAATACTTTTAATTTAAAAATGAATCAAATTTAACTCCCGCGGCATATGTTTTTACGCCCGAGGCTTACGCTTTCACGCCCGGGACTTACGTCCCAAATTCTAGAATGTATGCCCTATGATCTATGCCTTTCATTTGCGCCCCGGAGCGTTTTTGATACGCCCCGCCCCGGGACTCGCCCCGAAAATGTCTCTGAAAACACTGTTGGACATAAGAAATATAAAATTTGAAGGAAAAAAAGATAGTATTTTGAAAAAGGTTGAGGTATTTAAAAATTAGAGCTGCATTTTTACATGAATACAATTTGGAATAATATTGAATTTTTCTGAGTAATTTGAAGTGGAAAATATGAAAATAACTATTTGGAGTTTTTCGAATTCCGGAATATTCTGAAATTCCACTTCAAACTTCAAAGTGAGTTTTGAAAAAATGTAACAATTCTATGTCCAAACGTGTTTTCAAAATCAATTTCGAAAAAAATTGAAAATTATCCATGACCATACAGGCCTTTAAAGTTTGTGCATAAAACGTTCTCATGTACCCTTCTTTTGGAAGTTAAGGCAAGTGGAACAGGAATACCCAACATTTCAAAAGAACTAGCTCACCTTTATATTCAAAATGATATTATTGATATATTATTAGAAAAATTGTAACAAAGTGACATACTGTATTTATTTTTAAAGAGTTGAAATATCTCTGTATAACAACTCAAACGCCTATTTTGAGCAATTGCATTTTCTTTTATGCTTAATGCTTTGAATAGTTTGATATTATTTTCGTTGACTTAGCGCGATAGTTCAGGACTCAGGTTGAGACCTCAAAATTCAGGAAGGTTTTGGAATGCATTTTTTTCTATAAGGTTAAGTGATTAAATTGGGAAGTCGGGTGTTGTTGGATGATTTGAAGTCTATTTTTATGTTTTTGGACTTCGGATTTGGGACCAGAGGGGTTTAGATGAGTTTGGGATAAGATAGGAGTGTTATTGCACAGCAACTGCTATTGTTGTCAGCTGGTGCATCACATTTGCAGCCTAAGATAATGATATGCACTAGCAGAATTGCAATTAGAATGTAGTTTCAGTTTTACAAATAATAAACCAAGTATCAGTAAGGTCAAGAAGAAGGAATGGGATAAGATATCTGAATCTGAACTCCACAAATTTCTGTCATACTATCTCTCTCCACACATTATGTTCTTGACTAAATCCAGTATCCGAGGATACTCGAAAAACAGAGACGACTCTTTGCCTTCAAGCCCATCCCTGCTCACTCTGTTACTGCCTGCAAGGTTGTTGCACGGGCTTCCACCAATCACTAAATCAAATCCTCCAAATGAATCTATGAGTTGCTCCAAGCAGTCTCCATTCAATTGTTGCACATCATCAAAATCTATAAGATTCCCTCTCTGATTAGTGTTCTCCCGCCAGCTTCTCACAATATTTCTGTTGACTTCAGATTTTTCCACAGAAACCACATTTTTCAATGGAATCCCGAGACGGTAAAGAGCAACTTCAGCACCACCAATGCCTGAGAAGAGTGATAAGACGTTGATACCCTCTGGATACAAGTCTTTCAACACCGATAAATGGTATGCCACTGTGTCAACCTAATAATAACATTGATCCAAGTATCATGTTAAAAATTATTGACTTAGATATATACGTGAAAATCAAAAGAAAGAATGTTACGCTAACCTGGAATGAGTTACCAAGCGATTTGTATCTATCGGTCCTACTTATACCACCTCCCCTGGTATGGTTCTTGGGAAACCCTAATAGCATTTCAACTTCATCCGGCTCCAACGGAGCAACTTTGTTTCTCCCAACCCACACCAAATTCCACTTCCGACATTGTTCAAGAACATACTTTTGCACTCTCATAGGTGGCACACCATCAACGTCCTCCACAGCTTTCCTGATCCTATCCGTCAATCTTGCACTCCCGATGGCTGTTTGCAAACAATTTAAGTGTTCTCGTGTATCCCAAGATGGCCACCATCTCTTTGATAGGGGAAGTGCCTCATTAATGGTACGTGGGGGAAGTGGAAGCAAAGGAAATCTACCTTCAACAGGTAGATTATGAATATATCCCCTTTTTCTTGCAGCAGCGCAGAAATACTTTGAGTCCACAAACTCGGGTTCGATATCATACAGGTGACTGGCAATTCTGTCCCAAACACCCTTTGGAGCTAGAGCCACGTTTTCATAATAGAAAAAAGGGGGGCCGACAGCTTGCTTTGGAAGAGTTCTCCGGACCATTGCTGGACCTGATACTGTAGGAACCCCGAATCCAATCATAGGTTTGGGTAAACTAATTGGATCTTCATCAAAGATAGTCCTTTGTTTTTTCCCTTTGCATAATTGATTGAACATCTTCCTTTTCTTGTATCCACCACTATCATTTGATATATGCTTCAGTTTTGGCTGTCACAATGGAAGTGAGGCATCAATTCTATGAAAAATAATAATTTGAAGCTATAAATGCGAACAAAATTGAAAAGACTGTTAATTTACATGAGTCCATTTCAAAAAATACGGCAAGGGGAAAGCAGACCTTAACATCTTCTGGCAGATAGGGATCTTCTGCTCTTGACATTTGAGCAGCACAGATGAAATCGGTCAATTCAGCAAGTGAAGCTTCTTTACCTAGAAAGTTGTGAAGAGAACATTAATTACCTGGAAATGAAATCAAAAATAGATGCTGCAACTCTAAAAAGATATTCGGTAATGTTGCAGCGGAAGTAGATTTTGTTCTAAATGCAACAACATTGATACAAATGATATCTAGGAACTCAACTTAGTAGCATCTACCCTAAAACGTGCATGAATAAGATTTCTTCGGCTAGTGATAAACCTTAGCATAATGAATACATATCAAAAGCCAAACAAAATATCTAACCAGATACTATTATATTTAGATAACATTATTAATGTAGAGGACAAAACATAATTTAATATACGCACCACATATCTCCATTGCTATGGAAACCTCTTCCACTGGGTATCCCATATTTGCCAGAGATAATAATGTCTGCTCATTTTCAGACAAAGAACTGCTCTCGTCTTTCAAGTAGCACTGCTTAACAGAGAATTCTATCACGTGTTGTAAAAGGAAAATGTTATAAAAGCTTTATATATTTGTGCCACGACAACTAATAACAGATTTCAGGACCAACAAACATCTTAAATTGTAAAAGAAGTATTACTTTTCTGTCCCCTAAAATCCCAGGTTTAAAAGATGTACATATATATACATACATATCTTGTGTGTCTTCCAACTGTTAGAACCTGATGACTGTCAAAGACAGCTATTAAAAGTCTAAAACCACAGATGCTTCTATTTATTTGTAGTTCTCCACAAATCTGTAAAACTAAACCACCTCGTATTTTACTCATTAAATCTAGTAGGAGAAGACGCCATGGATGTTCAAAAGTACCATATAACCGACATTGAATACATAATGACGCGTGACAGAGATCAAAAAAGCGATGGCATAAAAGAATGACCAAAAGTATCTACTCAACAAAGACAAACCAGATCGATTATTTTCTATGCCACAGTAAGACACTGAAAAGAAAAATGGAGAACGGTTTATGATTGAGGATAACATACTATACAGTTGTCCGAGTCGGAGGACCAACTTTCTTCCTCATAAACATCATCCAGAAAGTTCTCATTATATTCAGAATAGCTATCATCAGAACAAATGCTGGGATCCAGCTGAGGGCTAGCAGTGGGCTGTTCTTCAGGAGAGTCTTCAATGACCTGCAATATCCAAGACAAACAAAACATATGATTAATACTGCTAAAATTTATGCAAACACATGTCATAATTTTCCAATGAATTTCCAGAGTTCATACAGGAATTAGAGCTCATTAACCTCACCTTTGAGGTGGCAACTTCACGTGGACAGGAGGGAAAAATTCTAGTGCAGTGTCAAGATTAGATAGGTTCTTGTTAAAAGCAGATTGGGATGATAGATTCAAGAATATCAAACAAAATGTTCTCCCAAAAACTATCTCAGATCATCCCCAGTTGAGTTGCAATGTGGAAATTGGATGGGAAACAACTCGTATTTCAAGTTCGAGACAATATAGCTGAGTTCAAAGGGCTTCCTCTAGTTGGTAAAAGGATGGTGGGACTCTTTCTAGTAAGTCGATTCCCTGAGGACCCTGACTCTGTATTATGCTCAAGCTGAAGCTTCTGAGTTCTGAAGCAGAAACTAAAAGAGTGGAATAGAGATTCTTTTGGCAATTTCGAGAAAAGGAAGGATGATGTGTTGAGAAAACTGCAGATGCTTGAACAGAGAAGAAGGGGAATTGACTCAAGATCAGTTAACTGAGAAGGCTTGAATTCCGTTGGAACTACAAGGGGTGGCAAAGCTCAAGAGATTTCTGGAGGCAACAACAACAACAATACCCAATGTAATCCCACAAGTGGGGTCTGGGGAGGTATTGTTATGGCTGAAGGCTGATGATAAGAACACCAGATTTTTCCATAAAATTGCTAATGCTAGTAGGAGATACAAAACATTTGACAAGCTAAAAATCAACAACATACCCCAGTGTAATCCCACAAGTGGGGTATCGGGAAGGTAGAGTGTACGCATACCTTACCCCTACCTTGGGAGGTAGAGAGGTTGTTACTGATAGACCCTCGGCTCAGGATAAAGCAAGTCAAAAAAGGAAAAAGGCAGGGTAACTACAACAAAACAGTACACTAAAACTCAACAGTAATATAATTGAAGTACAAGAAGGCATGAAAAGGAAGATTGTGAATTTCTATTAAAAAAATCTGTACAAAGAAACTGAAAATTGGAGGCCATCATTCCGAGTTGTGTCCCAGAATCACTGTTGAGGAAAGTGAATGGTCGCAAAGATATTTCTTAACGGAAGAAGTAGAAGAGGTTATAAAAAATTGTGAAGGAGAAAAGGCTCCCGGCCCAGATGGTGTCAATATGGCTTTCTAGAAACTTTGCTGTCAGTGATAACAGTAAAATGTACTAAGAGTTATCAATTTTTTCCAGCACAGGAAGGGTAGTAAAGAATTTCAGTGCTTGCTTCATTTCTCTTATACCAGAAAATGCAGGTGCACAGGCGCTGAAAGACTTCAGGCCTATTAGCTTAGTGGGTACAAAACAGTTGCCAAGTTGTTTGCAGAAAGGGTGAAAACAGTAATGAATAAGCTGGTGGCTGACAAACAAATAGCCTTCATTAAAGGGAGACAAATTGCAGGTGTTGTACCTATTGCAAATGAGTGTTTGGATGCAAAGGAAGAGGCAAAGAGAAGCTGGTATATTGTGTAAGCTTGATAGAGAAGGCATATGACCACGTAAATTAGGCATGCTTGTTAAACTTGTTGAGGAAGATGGGTTTTGGGGAACGGTGGATACGGTGGATCATATTTTGTATATCCACTGTTACTTTCTCAATCATTATAAATGGAGCTCTGGCAGATATTTTCCCAACTCAAAGGGGATCTGCTGTCTCGTTTTCTCTCCATTTCGGCTATCGAAGGATTAAGGAGGAGGATATGAAAGCAATGGCTTTAAACTGAATCAGAGGTTTTAAGGTGGGGTCAGAAATGCAAGAAAGGGTGGAAATATCCCATATTTTATATGTTGATGATACCCTTATTTTCTATGGGGCTGAAAAAAGTCAAATGGAATACTTAAGGGTGATATTTTTTAATTTTGAGGCTATTTCTGGGCTAAAAATAAATTTATTAAAGAGCTATTTATAACCAGTAAACAAGGTACGAGATGTTTAAGTTTGGCTGATAACTTGGATGCCAGGTAGGTGAGCCCACCGCTTATCTGGGAATGCCTTTGGGAACTAAATCCAATGGAAGCTCAATTTGATAGATCATTGAAAAATTGGAAGGAAACTTGCAATTCGGAAATAACAATACCTATGTTTTCGCCAGTCTAAATCTTTCCTATATACACAAGGAATGAGTTCTTGACATATTAATAATTTCCTTGTTCTTAACACTCACCTCAGGCTGGAGCGTATTGTGTGCTCTTAACATGCCACAAATATACTAAACTCTGAAGCCACAAAGTGATTTTGTAAGAATATTTACTCAATGATGATTTGAGTTCACGAAACCAGTCACAATGGACCCCGATTCAATCTTGTGTCAAATAAAATGACAATCTACTTCTATATGCTTCATTCTTTCACGAAACAATGGATTCGAAACGTGTATTGCAGCTTGATTGTGACATATCAATTACATGGGTAATAGAAAGAGGTGTTTGATCCCTTACATATGATGAAGGTAGCATTCCTCTTCCATTGGTCTGAACCACCGTTAATTTATTCTTTTGGAATAAGAAGAAATTGCTTGGTGTGAGATTAAGATGAAGAAAAGAACATTTTTTCCGGGAAAGGAAATAGTCTTTTTTTAGTTGAAACAGGGAAAGCAGAGGAATTTTTGGACATGAGAGAACCTATTTAGCGGAAAAAGAATTAGAGGAAGCATTAGTAAAGGGAGAAAGAATTTTCAGAGTAGGAACTCAAACCCAAACTCTTGGCTCTAATAATAGAAAATTCAAAGTAGGGAGGGTTCTGATTGAAATTCAACAGAGGGTGCCAGTCGTGTAAAAAGTAGTAGCACCGGTCGCCGAAGACATAGTGGCACCTAAACGTTCGCTGGACAGATGAACCAGTTATTGGGGATAGGAGTTGTGCTAGACACCAAAAGGATGAAGATTAGAATAAATAATTGTCAGGCGGGCAACATATAATAACCGGCACCTCACCGGTAACGGAAGCTATTTGAGTCTCTACTAAGATCTTAAAGTCTCCGATACCATGTGAAGAAAGGAAGTGAGTTTGGGAATGAATTGCTTGATTGTTCCCTCAAGCATGTTGGGGTTCATATAGTGTTTAGGGGTAAATCTTAAAAGGAAAGGAAAGTAAGTCCTAAGAATTACTATTCCGATTACAATATTATAGGGATTCTAAACATTTCCTATATACACAAGGAATAGGTTCTTTCCATATTAATAATTTTCTAATTCTTAACAATAGACAACTATTCGAAGAGCAAAAAATGGTTGCCAAAGGAGGGGTAGATTGAACAAGTATATCTTCATTCCCTCATATAGTTACCTTCTATTACAAAATCTAAAATGAGCAGCTTGCAAACAATGAGGCAGACATTGCGCACCTTGAATGTCAAAAGAGCATCCAGCACCAAATCTGAATTTTCTCCTGCAGTCTCAAGTCAAAAACATAATTACCATAATTAAAAATTCGATTTTAAGTTGTATACAGACTTGGTAAATTCAAATACCATTTTGCTCTATTGCTTTTGCAATAGACTCTTCAGAAAATCCCATCACTACAAACTGCTGAATGAACTTGGACAGGCGGCAAGGTACTGATGATGAGCTTGCCTTCACGCAAGAGAAGAGCAAAAGAAACCATAAGTTGAGATGCAATGGTATGAACTATTTTCTATATTTCTTTTTTAGTTCAAAAAAGATGTCCTTGACAAGAAAGATCAGTAGGTATCTATATAGGTTTAAAGCATTTACCTCCCCATCACCACTAAGAGCATGCTGTCCAGTAGTTCTTAAATCCCTGCATGAGGAAAATATTGCATCCTGTATTTCTTGTATTTCTAATTCATCTTCAGTATCCCAGTCAATTTTGTCACTGCCTTCTTTAGAAAGATTTTTGACCTGCACATGATTGAACAAAAAAATACAAAGTATAAATGTTTTTCCTTCATTTATCAAAAATATGAAAGGACCATATACTTTCTTTTCTGATCTGTACGACCAGAAGGAAGTCGAAAAACTGCACAGTACTAAAGAATCGAGTAACGAGATAAATTTACCATCTCTCAAGGTAAGCCTGAAAAGAACTCTAAATTATTCAGCAAGAAGAATAATTGAGCAACCTACATAAAACCAGAAGGTAAACGTGAATTACTTCCAGTAAAGCTCCACAGAACAATCATCAAAGCAAAAGTAAGCCCATCAAATCTCACACAGAGAACTCGAAAACAAAAGTTTCTTCATGTCTTGACATAAAGGCAGGAAGAGATTGCATCTATTTTCTTTCCTTTTGGACACAAAACACAACTTCCAAACAATATACTGGATACCTTTTCTAATAAATTAACGACGAGACAAAATCAAATTTCCTTAAAATATTGAAAAGGAAACAAAGAGACGTTGCTCCTAGATTTATTTTTTTTTGTTTGATCGAATGACTTTGTTCCTAAATTTAAACATGTACTATTCATTACTTTAATACCTAGTATTATAACTTTTTAGCTTTAACGTGCACTCCTAATCATTACTTTAATGTTGAAAAAGATAATTTAATTATTTTTTATGCTAGAATAAGAGGTATTGAAGGATAATACTATGCCCGTTATGTTTTCATTTGTGATGCTAGCTAAGTTGCGTGGACTCTCAGTTTTTGGTGCCGTTCCCGTCTCCATATGGGAAGGATACGGGAGCGGGATACATCCGGTATACGATCAACCAACTTCGGATACTTTGACCGGAGTCCATCGACAAATTTGGGGAAATTTTGAGATTTTGATTTGTCAAAATTAAAGATTAAACGGAATTAAGATAAGGGAAATGGCATACCTTCAATATTATAGTACTTTTGTCTCATTTTTGTTGCTTCGTGTTTCAACCAAGAATTCAAGGTCGGGTTCTTAGTTCAAATGGTAAACAATAGCAGCGATATAGAGAGTTGCTGGAAGGTCTTAATAGCTCTATTTTTTATAATTTTGAATTTTCTTAGCCGAATCTCTGCACTCGTATCCATACCTGGATACGCACCCCGAATTTTAAAATTTAAACTTTGCCAAATCCGACACTCGGATCCGTACCCGTATTGGATACCCGCACCCGAGTCTGAGCAACTTAGGATGCTAGAATAAGAGGTGTTGAAGGATAATACGAGGTTCAAATGATGCATCTAAACCTTTACTAGCAAATATTAATTAGCACATTCAGTGTGCATCCTAACCTCCTAATTCCGGTAGCGAAGTGTCCCAATAATATAACTTGGCAATTTCCAAGAGCAACACTGAAAAGGACAATAAAAATAATATTTACACACAATATGGTCACTAAAAGACACATTAATTTGAACTAGGGCTGGCCAATGGGCCGGGTCGGGCCGGTCCCGACCCGACCCCGCCTAAAAAAAAGGGGGGCGGGACCTGGGCTCGTCCCGTCCGGGCCCGTCCTGACCCAGGCCCGATCACGCCGACCCGCCCGATCCCCTCCCCTTTGCAAAAAATTCCATTGCACAACGGCCATTTTATATTTTGGCCGTTGCGCTACGGGCATTTTTGGCCTCCCCCAAACCCCCTTACCCCCTTAATATTTATTTTTAACCTCTAAGTTAATATATTTACACTTTAACCCAATTTCCCAACTATAAATGCTTCATTTTCTCTTCATCTTCCACAAAAATCTTCCAACAATCTCTCAATTTATCTCTCTACAATTCTACATTGCCTACTAAATATTATATTTTTTTGCTCATTTATATCAAAGTTAAAAAATTGAGAGTGAAGTTAGCAACTAGCTTGAAGATCATCCATCGAGCAAAGTTTCAATTTTCAATCTCGATTACAAGTCGACGATACGTCGGCGTTTGGTACCTTCGTTCCTTCTTTAAATTATTATTGTTACTTTATCTTAATTATCGCACTTAATTTCATTATCTTTAACTATTTATTTGCATAATTAAAATGGAAGGATTAAGAGGAATGTTTAAGGGTAAGGGTAAGGGTGCTTCATCTAGTAGGGGTAACAAGGTCAGGGGTACTTCTTCTAGTCATCCTATTCCTCGGCAGGATGATTTGATTGGTTACACTCATATAGATGAAACTGAATTTTTTAATGATATACCATCAGACGATGAGATATATTATGCAACTCAACCAGACTTTAATTTAGAAGATAATGTAGATGACACACCCACTAATCTAGATGACACACCCACTAGTGCATCTTAAACTGAAACTGGAACGCCTCCTATTCACCCTAGTATGAGACGAGGCCCCACACAACGAAAATTAAAATATGTTGCATGGAATTTTTTTGATAGGGACCAAGAGAATCAAGTAGTTAGATGCCAAATTTGTAAAAATGTTTATAATTTAAAATGGGAAAAGGTCAGGGTGGGACGGGAAGTTTATTGAGACATGTACAAAGTTTTCACAAAGCTAGGTGGGATGAATACGAGGCTACAAAGTCGGGTGCGCCAGTGCGCTCTCAGTCGGAACTATGTTCACATAGTGTCCCGGATCAAGTACAGGGTCAAATTAACCCGACGACGAGGGGAATTGTATGCCATAAACACGATAAACATAGAGATAAGGAAGCAATAGCAAAATTAATTTTTGTGGAGGGTTTGCCTTTTTCATCTCCTTCCTCTCCTGGTTTTATTCATTATATTAGAGATATGTATAATCTTGTTTTTAACGATTTTTCTAGATCAACTGTTAGGATAGATGTTTTTAAATTTGCACATGAATAGCAACAGTATTTACGTTATTTATTATATCATTTTCCTGGCAAAGTATTTATCACGTCCGATATAGGTCGTAGTACTAACGGCCATGATTATTTAACTGTAACATGTCATTGGATAGATTATAAATGATCTATGCAAAAACGTATTTTAGCATATAGATATATTGATGATAGACACACTGAAAGTTTTATTGCATAAAATATTCATCAAGTTTGCGAGTATTATGGAATAACAGATAAAATTATGACTATTACATTAGATAACGCTTCTTCTAACAATTATGTTATTACAATTTTAAAAAATAGTTTAATTCCATCCTTTTCATATCATTTTCATATCAAATGTGTGTGTCATATATCTTAGTTGAAACGGATGGTCTATCACTTTTTGAAGACATTCTTAATAAAGTACAATTTGTTATAAACTTTATTTTTAGAAGTAATAGAATACAAAGAAAAAAAGAATATAAAAATTGTCACGATTGTGGACTACCTTATAGAAAAATTTCTGAAGAAGTAGCAACTAGGTGGAATTCTTTATATGAACAACTACTTGTTGCTTATGATTATAGAAAACGTATAACTTTATTTTTTAATGCCATAATAGAAATCCAATTGATATGGTTGTAGATAACGATTGGAAAAAGATTTCAGAACTTATTGTATTTTTAGAAAAAAAAACTCAAGCTACTAAAGAAATTTTCGGTATTTATTATCCTACTATTTCAACTATGTTATTTTATATAGCTCTAATATTTTTGTTACTTAGTGAATATATGGAAAACACATCTTATAAGGCACCTATTAAAAAAATATTTATCAAATTAAAAAAAAATCTTATTCCCACTATTTATATTATTGTTGTTGTATTAAATCTGACTATTAAAATAGACGGTTGTAAAACACTTATTGAAACTATTTATGATTGCATAGTTGTACTTCCACCTCCAACTCCAATAAATCCAAATTACCAACCACCCAAGACACCAACTAAAGAAGAAGTTTTATCTAGCATACACAATGAATGTAAAAAAGTATATAGATATTACCAACAAGAAAGTGCTAGCAACCAACCGGCTTCTATACCATCTTCTTCTTCTTCAATACAACCTCAAAAAAGACATGATGTTTCTGCGGCTAGTATTGAAAGCCTTAGAAGTAGAATGTTTAGTGGTACAACTACTAATCAAGTTAGCGAGTTTGATGTTTTTGTTTTGCAGGGTGTTGTACTGTACCAAGCAATTCTCAATGAAGAATGCCGTAAAGATTTGCTGAAATACTGGAAGGAGGATGAGAAGACATTTCCGACACTATCAAAGATGGCCAGAGATGTGTTGAACATTCAAGCGTCATCAACAGCGTCTGAAAGCGCTTTTTCTGTCGGAAGATTTCAAATAGGAGAGCACAGACACTCATTAGCGAGAGACAGCTTGGAGATTACAGTTTTATTCAGAGATTGGATATGAGTGGAGCGTAGAAGGTGCGGTCAACCGAAGATCAACAAAGAAGACGACGAAAACTACAACGAAATCTTATCCGACAGAGGTGGAAGCGACGTCGAGCAATTTGACCAACAAATTCCGATTCCAACCGAAGAACCACAAGACATTGTGAAGAAACTAGAAAAGGTGTTTATAAATATGTGATTTTTTTAATTGCAATTTTACTATGTTATTTGCAGCTTTCAACATCACAAAGTTGCCATTTTGAAATTGTATTACAAAAAAATCATATTTCTATTAAATAATATAAGAGGCACAAAAACAATCTTGGGATGTTTTTATTACACTATCTTGTTCATTTTTAAATTAAGTGCAAAAACAAAATCGGAAAACCCGATCCCGACCCGACCCCGCCCCGCCCCGCCCCGATAAGACCGGTCCCCTTTTTCGACGGGACGGGACATCGGCGGATCCCGCCAGTCCCGCCCTACCCCCATCCCGTAGGGTCCCGGAGACCTCTCAGATAAAAATGATACTTATTGTTCAATTATTTTTTATCAGATAAAGTAAATTTTATTCAAACCAGTCCTATAAGGAGTACAAAACAGTTTAGTATTACAGTTCCTCCCTTATTCCTCATGTCATCCAAAAAGTTCAATAGGTTTGTTAAACTTTCTACCCAGCAGTCCTGCCAGCAGCTCAACAAGCTTTTAACATCCCTTGGCATGACCCAACACACTCCAAAATGGTTCAGAAATAGAAATAAACAAAACTTTTTTTTGAAGAAATAAATAGAGATTTTTTTTATTATCATGCCTAGCGTCCCCTGATAACCTAGGATTAGTGGTGATAGGGTTGATGTGGTATCTCGGAAACTGGGATTTGATGGTATATGTAAAGTGGATCCATGATGACGGGTGTTTACCCATGGAGCTTTCATAGAATAAACATATACTACATAAAGAAAAACCTCTCCTCTGGAGTCCATCATGAATCAAACAGGCCTCTTTAGCTGCTATCCATCCAAAGCAAGCAACTTTGGGAGCTATGTAGGTATACCTAGGGTGGCAAAATGGTTTAAAAAAACAAGTAACCATCCAATCCGACTCATTGGACATGGGTAGGATAACTGACCATTTAAAATGGATCAAATATGGATAATGTCCATATTATCCACTAAATATGGATATCCATATTATCAATACTCATTTGTCTGCTTGTTATTTTCACGAGTTCTTGCTTTCTGGGGTCTAAGCTTATTTTGGCTTTTAGCTTGTGTCTTCACCTAACTATTCCTTGAATATTCCTGAAACCATGACCAATAAAAAAAAAAATATGAAACCATGGATATTATCCGTCGGTTAACCCATTTTTTATTTGTGTTAAATATGGGCAAGTCGGATATATTATCCGTTTTTGTTTAACCCATTTTCAACCCACCTATATCCGATCCGACCTGCCCATTTGCCTCTCCTAGGTATACCATATCGTTTTCCAAGGCCAGCTAAAATCCCAACAACCTGTTTGTTTTTGTAGACTGATATAACAACTACTACAACAACAACAACATACCCACAAAGTGGGGTCCGGAGAGGGTAGAGTGTACGCATACCTTACCCCTACCTTAGAAGGTATAGAGGATGTTTCCGAAAAATCTCCGTTCTTGCTAGCCATCCAAAACATTGATTCATTCATGTTCGTCTAAATAGACAGATTCTAGCAGCTCCAATAGCAGACTGAACTCCTCTATTTCCAGTCATTGAGATTTCTTCCGAGATGCAGATGCCATCCAGTGCTAGAGAAACCTTTAGCTACCCTGCTGTTTGTATTTACTGCCAGACTGTACACAGTAGGGAATTCATTTTTGAGCACCACAACGTCCAACCAACCAATTGCTTCGAACTGCTTTACTTGAGCAGAGGGTCTATCGGAAACAACCTCTCCAAGAGGTAGGAGTAAGGTCCAGTGGCGGATCCAGGATTTTGAGTAAGGGGGTTCAGCATTTTAAAGAAGTGAACAGTAAAAAAATTGTCAAAGGGGTTTATGAAAAAAAATGTAAATTAAACTATCGTTAAAACTCACACTAACACAATATGTTAGATCAAAACTAATATGGTGTTACCTTGTTTTGAAGTATCTGGTTTTTTTTCAAAAGAAAAAAAATGCTAGCGCAAAAGGTATTTAAAGGAAGAAAAAGGCAAAAAAAATATCATATTACAATAAACAAAAAATAAACTAAAGATGATTGCAAAAATAACTAATCTTGAGGATATCTTATTTGAGGAGGTGAAAAAGAAAGAAAAATTAACATTGCTACTAGTTAATTGCACTGCATGGACTCGTGGGGATTTAATAAAAGACAATTCAGAGTGGTAGAAAGAAAAAAAAATTGCACTGCGTCGAACCTCCTACTACTAGGCGAAATTGAACCCCCTCAACCGCCGAGCTAAACAATTGGATTGTGTGAAGGGGGTTCATTATATAATAATTATAGCATAAATGAAGATTTGACCTTATATATATAGTGTAATTTTCCGGCACCCTAGCTCCTCCCATGGTATGTTGTAGTTGTTGTTGTTGTACAACGTTCAACCAATGGTCTAACCAAAATCATATGTGATTGCCATTACCCACCTTTAGTTCAAGGTCTTGTTAGCATAACAGCAGCTCTCCCCCTTCTTTACAGAGGAGTATTATATCATTTTCATAAACAATACTGGTAATATGCAACTCATACAAGTCTAAATCAAATGCAGATAGAACATTCGACAAGAATTTTACTGCAAATTAGCTTCTTTTTTATTTTTTTGGTTGGGATCAACTTCTGCAATTGGGGGATTAGGTTTTGTTTTTGCCTATCAATATCGAACTAAAACTTCAATTGCACCTAAAAAGTTCCATGCAGACAAAAATTAGGTCTGCGACATATATTGCCGATTACAAGTAAGAAAACGACCAAAATTTTTGAAACCATAAAACTTACCTGAGAATCTTTGGCGATCAAGGTTGTCAAGCAACTTTGAGCTATATTATATCAGAAATCTTCTTAATATCCTGCATTACCAGAAAAAACAGACAAAAAAAATAAAAAATTATGGGGGAAAACACAGTTTTAGCAAATTCAAAAACCAAAAAAAAAGGGTTCCTTTGTTTACGAAAAGAAAATGAAAAATACCATACATAGATTTGACAGAAGAGTCAAGACTGAAGGAAGAAGAGGACTTGAGAGAGATTCTTGTGGAGTGAGGGTTAGGAGGACAGTGTTACTGTAGAGCAGAGAGATTCGATATGCGGAGTTTAATGCAAATAGATTCGATACGTGGAGTTTCATAAAACTCCATAACTAGTTCCATAAAATGTTGTTACGCATTCGAAAATTTCTCTACAACAACGAGGAGATTTATCTCTTAAAGCAATTGTGTCCATAAGTAATTAGTAAGGAATTCAACTACATAGATTGCTTTAACACAACAACCGCATGCACCTTCTATAAGACTATGGGTACGTTTGGTATGGTGTAAACCAATTTCAAGAAAATGTTTTCCAAATTTTCCATGTTCGGTTGGTCAAATTTTTTGGAAAACATTTTCTCTACGACAATAAGTTCTTTAAAAATGAGGGAGAAATCAAGTCCCACAAGTGGCATTCCACATTAGTTATGTCCTCCCCGCCCTCCAACACACCTCATCTTCACCCCCATCCCCACAAGCCCACACCCTTACCCCCAGGGGCGGATCTACTAAGGACCAAGGGGGTGCCATGGCACCCGGAAGCCTCGGTTGGAACTGTGTATATATGTATATACATCTAAGAAATATTATAAATCTGTTAATTGCCACCCTCAGTAACAAATAGCTTGCTGGTGCCAATGGCAGATGTTCAAAGTTTCTTCCAGTTGCTGGGAGTTCAAATCGTACTGGCAACATTACTTTTTGCTTCCTGAAACAAATTTCATTTTTCTTTTCCTCTTGACCAGCTATTCTTCATTAATTGATTTTTGACTCTTCTAATTTCAATTGATTCTAGACTTTTTATCTCATCTTTGTTTAAGACTTCAAAAATAAAATTGAAGATTTTTTCTTTCCTTAAAACTTGAATTATAAGTTCATCTCTCCCCGTTATGCTTGGCTTGATGCCATTATCGCTTAATAATTAAACTGGAAACATCTGTTTGTTCTTTCACTTTGATTCACAAGGTGGGTCAAACTTTTATTTTGTGCCGAGATATCATAATCATTACTAAAAGACGAATTATCAAATCGAAGACTAAAGTTGATCAAACCAACTAAATGTTTTCCCTATTTGGAAGTTTTGGATGCCACACTGCTTTTAACGGAGACGATACTACCTGGAAATCGCTAATTTCTGGCAGAATGTGGCAACATTTGGCTCGTCGATAACGTTTCTAACAAATTTTCCAAATTTTGACGCCCGTCGAAAGTTAGTGATTTTCTGATCAGCTACATTCAAAGCAGTGTGGCACTCAGAACCTTCAAATCCTAGATCCGCCTCTGCACACCCACACCCACACCCACACCCACACCCACACCCCCATAGTATTTGTCTAGATTATATACAAATGATTTTAGGATAATATTTTTTACTTACGTACAAACACAAAAATAAAAATAAGTAAGAAACCCACTTACTTTCCTAGAAAAACATTTTCCTTCATACCGAGCACACCCTATAACTCAAATAAGACTTGCCTTCAGGTACAACAGCAAGTAACCAATCACAAGCTTGTGAGAAAAATCATTACATGGTCCTATTAAACAGAGAAATGGAAAAGAAACAAACATCTCTAACCCGAAGTCACACCAAATAGCCACTGAGTTAAAAGTTAGTGGTTGTTTGGCCATGAATATTTTTCACTTTTTCCTGAAGTTGAATTCTGGATATCATGTTTGCCCATAAAATTCCAGAAAATTCTAGAATTCAACATTCCAGAATTTTCCAGAATTTGAAAAACACCAAAAGTTGTTTTCACAATTTTCACTTCAAATAAGCCACAAAAATTCAAAAACAACTTCAACTTGTATTCATGGCCAAACACAACTCCAATTTCTGAATATCATTTTTCACTTTGAAAACAAAAACTACTTTTTTTCTTCAAATACTCTCACTTTTCATGGCCAAACGGCCCTTATGAATTTTTTTTACTTTTTTCAAAGTTGAATTCCGGAAATCATGTTTGGCCATAAAATTCCGGAAAAGTCCGGAATTCAACATTCCAGAATTTGAAAAACACCAAAAAGTTGTTTTCCCTTTTTTCACTCACAAAAATTCAAAAACAACTCCAATTTGTATTCATGGCCAAACACAACTCCAATTTCCAATTATCATTTTTCAAATACTCATATTTTTCATGGCCAAACAGGCCCTTAATACTCGAACTAATTGACAGCACATGCATGTCATGTTTAAGCCAACAAAAATAAAAATAAAACTGAAAATCTCACTGAACTGCACACACACTGAAGTAACGAACCGTAATATGAGAGAAATTATATTTATATATAAAATGAGAAACAAAAAATAAGCACATTATTAGCTAATTTTTGCAAGTAAATCGGAATAATAATGAATTTAAGCCATCAAATTGAAGAAAATTAGGGCAAAAATTGAATGACAAAATAACCTGAAATTTTGCACAGTTAAATGAAAAGATTAATACAAAACTCAAAAATTAGACCGAAATTGAAGCAATAATTTAAGCATATACCTAACCTGGTGAAGATCAAGCTATTGGAGTGTTGTTGAGTCTCTTTTTTTTTACGTTAGAAAATAAAAATGGATCTTTTTTAACCAAAATATTATTTTGCCTTTACATGAAGGTTGACGACAAAAATGCCCTTGGTCCACATGTGTTTGGTAAAGAGGAAAGTATTTTTCTCGAAAATATTTCCTCGTAAAATAAGTAATTTTTTTGTTTATTCTAATATTTTGGGAGCAAGCATAAATATGTTATCCCTATATATTTATATGTAATCTAAAAAATATTACTTATGATATTGAAGGAGTGGAGTTGGGGTAGGGATACATATCGATAGGTTCAGTTCGACTTTGAAATTTATCGGTTCGACTAATCGATTATCGATTTGTAGATATGCTAAATCATTAAAAAATTATTAAGATATCGGTTAATCGTTATTGATTTGATTATTGATTAATTAAACTATTAAGATTTCACACCAAAAAAAAAATGAAAGAGTGGTTCTGATTATTAGAGACTCGATGTAATATTACCGTTGAAGAAAATTATGGTGAACAAGAGCTAATTGTAATAGACTATGTAAAAGAGTTTGATGCGGTGTTGTCTAGTAATGTCTTGTTGGTAAATCCTTCATGCATACAAGATTATGTTGGAAATTAGCCTTTGGCGGGAGTTGCGACCGACCAACTTTAACGGCTTAAACACTAGTGTTACGTATGTTGGAGAATCCAGTTCTTCACACATGCATGATCTACTAAGTACGTAGATAACCGTAGGGCCAAGAATCGTCAAATTTCATTGAGAAATGAAAGAGATATTGGTTCACGAAGTAAGGTGTTTGAAGCATGGAAAAGTGTGGTGTGTGATCAATTCTCCCTCATCGGTAGAGGAAGAAAGAATTGTTGTGTATATAAGACTCGAAATTGGTTTGGGGTTTGGGACCCCAAGTGGTATCCCATGTGTTTAAAGGAGGGAGGACCTAGATGTGCTTCGGTTCAAGGAAAGACCACACGCGCGCCGCTGCCGCGCGCCCGTCCGGTCCGGTTCTGAGTTCCGGGTTCTCGGGTCACGGGCTGTGGGCTGTGGGTTGTGGGCCTTCTGATATTATCTTTTTGGGCCGAGAGAACTTTGCCGAAGTACGCTTTGATCCCGAAGTTTCGGATGTACGCTTTGGATCGAATTCTTTTAGATGTACAGTTTGGTCCCCGAAGTTTCCGAAAATTCGAATTTCGGCAGACACGAACAGAAACGTCCAGCACTCAATTCAGCCATTTATTTTGGCTGAATTACACCTCCTATAATGGCTAATCCGTTGGTATTTCTCTCCTTTAATTTGGTGGCTTTACTACCTCCATAATTGTCATTATTTGGCCAATAATGGTCATTATGGAGGCGATCAAACGATCTCTTCCTCACCTATATAAACACCACTTACACCATTGTTGAGGCACACTTGATATACACGAAAATATACAACCGTAAAATCGCTTCTTCCTATAACTTCCAACCATCATTTCATTATTCAATATTCTTCACGGTAGCTCTTGAGTTTTATTTGCTCAATTGTTCCATTGCTGTTTTATCTTGGGAGACGAATTGTCCGGGACGTATAAAGGATACATACGGGGCAATATTGTCTTAAGGACAGAGTGTCACACTGACTCAGCAAAAATCAAAGCAGTTTCCGGTCTTCTTGTTCCACAAATATTGTAATTTCAGTTTTGTTGTTATATTGTAATTTTCAGTTTTTCTAGTTGAATTGTAATTTCAATTCTTACATAAGCAGTTACTTGTAATTTCCGTTTCCTGCAAATCCTTGTAACCCAACAGATTAATCTAACTTAATCTCATCAAAAAGCATAGAATATACCAAACAAAGGTAAATTAGATTGCTTTAGATAAAATTCACTTGAAGAGAACATATGCTTACCCTTAATTCCAACCTTAACCCAATAACCTTGGACAGAGATGTCACGAGAAATTGTAATCTCCTTCCTATTTTCTCTTTCCTTACCTTCTATGTAATAAAAAAAATGAGACATAGAAATCGTAAAAAATTGTATAGAGAAATTAAGTAAATTAAACCCTAAATCACTTTACATTGAAAGGGTAAAATTGTGATTAAATAAATTACTATCGGATAATCGGTTTACCCATTAAAAAATTATCAAACTGAGAACCCAATCAACAACTCAATAACCAGAAACAATGAGTCGATACCGAACCATTAAATTAATACTCAAACTATTAACTTAATAACCCAATTATTAATTCGGGTTATTGATTTAACCGTTAATTTGCACAATACTAATTGGTGGTGGCAAAGGGTGGGTGCATGTTGCACACTTGAGAAGGTGAATTTTGTTACTACTCAGAATTAGTCTTATATTTAGCGGATGGTCAAGTGTAATCAGGTAAAAATATCTTGTTATAGTTGAATTTATTGAATCAACTCAATAATTTTTACACCTGTCTATTTTTTTTTTTTTTTTTTTTGTAATTTAACATATTTCATCTTTCATTGTTAAGTGAGTAAGATAAAATCGCAAGCCGTTAATCCGACTAATAGTTTTGATTCTATACTCGTTTTTCTTATAAAAAATGATGATAATGTATTAGTGAAATCTAAATCATTCGTTGTGGCGCTAAAATCATTGAATCAAGCAAGAGCGACCCAATACAACTAGTGACCTAAAGTCAAAATTAATAAGTTCTCAAAAATATTCTAAATAAAATTCATGTAATTATTTTATTGGAATTCATGCTTTTAATTTATATCTATAAATTAACTATTTTTAAATATTAATTCATTTAAATATTTTTTTAAAATAGACAACTAAACATAATTGATTAAAAATGAGTTTATTGATTGATTTGAAAGTGTATAAATTCTTTAAATGGCTTTTCCGGTCAATTTGATTTTCACACATATGTTAGGGTGCATTATATGGGTTTGGTTCGCTTGGGATGAGTAGTGTGTGAGGTGTTGATCACATGACTTTAGGGCGTAACATAACAATATCCTAACAATAACACCATGTTGAAATATTGATAAACTACGATGAATTAATTCTATAAATCAAATGCCTAAATAACTACTCATACACCTATAAATGTAAATAATAATAATAATATATATATATATATATCACGTTATTGCATCATTTTTAATAACTAAATATTCTAAATAAAACATACATTTATAAAAAGAAATATACATGTTTTTTTATGAAATGCATTTTTCTTATAAAATATATATATATATATATATATATATATATATATATATTGAATGGTGTTGTTCCACAACACAAATTGGAATATTAGACTAGTACTAATCAAGATGCTTTGAATTTTAATAAAGAAATGATGAAATTATGATCGATTTTACAGAAATAATTTTAAAATAAATATTGAGTTTTATCTCAACAATAAATTAGAATCCGTATGTTTTAATTGAGTAACAACAAAATAAGCATGTGACTGATAATAATAAGTTAAATATTTCATGAGTCATCTAATCATGGAATTAGTTTGTGTCTTTCTCTATATTGAATTTTGAGCTATAAAATTTAATCTTTGTACTTCCTTTATTGATCACTATATTATTTCATCTATTTATGCATAAAATAATTTTGACATCATCCCTCTTCTCAAGTCTATCTTCTTCTTTTTTCTTTTTTAATTCGCAATAGAGCAAAAATAGACGCATAAGATTATCAGAAATGATGAGTCAAATAATTCCGGATGTGAGGATTAGTTGATTGATTTCCTCATTTTTTCGTATTTGATATTTTATTTTATTTTTAATTTGAAGAAGAATATTAGAACATGGATGAAGTTGTATTCGTGTAATCTATAGGTAATGGGTTCCAGCAGTAAAAGTTACTACATCACACCTCTTGGGATGCGACACTGTGGGTCCCACCGGAACGAGACTCAGCGGGACGGGGGGAATGGCGGGATAGGCAGATGTCCCGATCCGTCCCTAGTCCCGACGAAAAAGGGGACCGGTGTTGGCTGGGCGGGGTCGGGTCAGTAGCGGTTTCGTTTTTTTTTTTAGACACTTAATTTCAAAAAAATTGTGAATATAAATACTTAAATAATTGAACAAGATAGTGTAATAAAAACATCACAAAGCTGTTTTTGTGCCTCTTATATTATTTAATAAAAATATTATCTTTTAATACAATTTCAAAATTGCAACTTTGTGGTATTGTTCAAAAATGCAAATTACATAGTAAAAATGCAATTAAAAAATTACATAGTTAAAATAGGGCTGGCCAGTGGGCCGGGTTTCCGATCCCGACCCGACCCATACCGAAACCCTTCCCGGCCCACCCCGATCCCCCTAAAAAAATGGTGTCGGGGTTTGAACCCGGAATGGGACCTGGGCTCGTCACGCCCGGGCCCGTCCCGCTTCGACTCGACCCCGTCCCGTGCCTTCCCGCCAGCTCCCCCTCCCCCTTTGCAAAAATAGTTGTTGCAACAACAACCAAATTTTGATTTTGGCCGTTGTGCAAATGCCATTTTTGCCCCCCACCCCATAACCCCCTACCCCCTTAATATTTATTTGTAACCCCTAAGTTAGTATATTTATATTTTAACCATATTTCTCAACTATAAATACCTCATTTTCCTCTTCATTTTTCTCACAAATATTCATATCATCTCTCTAATCTCTCTAATCTCTCAATCTATCTCTCTACAAGTTTACATTGCCTACTAAATATTATATTTTATTTGCTCATTTGTATAATTGTATCAAAGTTCAAAAATTGAGAGTGAAGTTGGCAACTAACTTAAGTATCATCCATCGAGCAATGTTTCAATTTTCAACATCGATTACACGTTGACGTTAAAGTATTATTTAAAGTATCTATCCAATGACATGTTACAGTTAAATAATCATTGTCATTAGTACTACGGCCTATATCAGAAGTGATATATACTTTGTCAGGAAAATAATACAATGCGTAATGTAAATACTATTGGTATTCATGTGCAAATTTAAAAACATCTCTCCTAACAGTTGATCTAGGAAAATCGTTAAAAGCAGGATTATACATTTCTATTATGTAATGAATAAAATCAGGAGAGGAAGAAAATGCAAAAGGCAAACCTTCCACCGCAACTAATTTTGTTATTGTTTCCCTATCTTTGTGTTTATCGTATTAGGACCTACAATTCCCCCGTCGTCGGGTTAATTTGACCCTGTACTTGGTCCAGGACATTATGTGAACCTTGTCTCGACTCAGAGCGCATTGACACACCCGACTTTGTAGACTGATGTTCATTCCACCTAGCTTTTGTGGAAGTTTTGTACATGTCTTAATAAACCTCTCGTCCCACCCTGACCTTTTCCGGTTTTAAATTGATAAACATTTTTACAAATTTTACATCTAACTACTTGATTCTCTCTGTCCCTATAAAATAAAAACCATGCAACTAATTTTAATTTTTGTTGTGTAGGGCCTCGACTCATACTAGGGGAATAAGAGTCATTACAGTTGCAGTTTCAGACTGAGACTCAGTCTAGCCTGAGGTTGAGGTGCACTAGTGGATGTGTCATCTAGATTATCGTCTAAATTAAAGTCTGATTCATCTACCTCATCATCTAATGGTATATCATTAAACAAAATGGTTTCATCTATATGAGTGGAATCAATCAAATCACCGGGACTAGGAATAGGATTACTAGAAGAAGTACCATTGTTACCCCTACTAGAATAAGCACATTTACCCTTAATCATACGTCTAAATCATTTCATTTAATTATGCTAATAAAAAAATTAAAGATAATAAAATAAAATGTGATAATTAACATTAAGTAACAATAATAATTTTAAAAGGGAACGAAGGTACCAAACGCCGACGTAGCGTCGACGTGTAATCGAGGTTGAAAATTGAATTTTTGCTTGATGGATGATCCCCAAGCTAGTTGTCAATTTCAATCCATTTTTTTTTTAACTTTGATACAATTATACAAATGATCAAATAAAATATAATATTTAGCAGACAATGTAGACTTGTAGAGAGTTAGATTGAGAGATTAAAGAGATGGTAGAAAGATTTGTGAGAAAAAAATAAAGAGAAAATTGAGGTATTTGAAATTGAGAAATATGGTTAAAGTGTAAATATAATAACTTAGGGGTTAAAAATAAATATTAAGGGGGGTTATGGTGTGTGGGCCCAAAAATGATCGTTGCACAACAGCCAAAATCGAATTTTGACTATTGTTGTAACGACTATTTTTGCAAAGGGGGAAGGGTGCTGAAGAGGCGGGACGGGACATGATGGAGTCGGGTCAGGGTCGGGGCGGTGTTGGGTCTGGGGCGGATCGAAGCGGGACAAGCCCAGATCAAATCCCGACATCGATTTTTTAGGGAATCGGGCCGGGCCGGGATCGAGCCGACCGACCCACTGACCAGCCCTAATCTCTGCTAATATGTGACACTTTGTGAGCCGCTCATTTTAAAATCTTTTTTGATCTAATTTAATTCATGTTTTCTTTGTTAAGTTAATCTTTCTTTTTATTTTCTTTTATCTCCTCATTCCATTAATAATCATATTTTACCAAATAGGCTTCTTATTTACTATATTTACAGGAGCTCGTTACAACGTACAACTTAAGAAAATAACACTCTACTACTCTTTCTTGTAGATCTGAATATTAGACCCCAATTTCTCCTTTGAAGATTCACTTCGATCCAATGCAGATCCCAATTTCTCCTTTGAAGATTCACTTCGATCCAATATTTTATGCATTGGATCTGGTGAATATGTTAATTCTTTAATTTCTCCTTTTTCGATCAATTTTCCTTATGTGTACAACTGATTTTGTCCTAATTGTGTTATTTGCTCTATTTCTCTATATGAGTCATCTTGTATTTGTGAATTGTGATTTGCTCATTAGGTTGATATTAAATATTGTCCTACTTGTGTTATTTGCTCGATTTCTCTATCTCGACCGTCTTGTATATATGATTTGCTTATTGGGTTGTCATCAAGCTATATAATTTCCTAATTTAAGAAATAATAGATATCTTAAATATCTAATTTAATATCATTTATAAAGACACATATTTGATAAATATTAACTTTTATTTTTTATATTTAGTTTTTATTTGTAAAATTTAATTTAATTATGTAATTATATTTATGTGACAAACAATACACTTATAATACACTGTAAATAGGTTAGATTGTCCTAATTACTATACGACGTAAAACAGACCCTTAATCTAATTTTCGTATTGGTTAAGTCAATCTTCCCTTTTATCCCCCCCCCCCCCCGCCCCCCTTTTTCATTTCATTATAATCATAGTTTACCAAAATAGGCTTATTATTATTACTATAGTTCTTTACAAGCTCGTTACAATGTATACAACTTAAGAAAATAACACACTCTACTACTCTGTGTAGATCTGAGTCTTAGACCCCAATTTCTCCTTTGAAGATTCAAACCGATCCAATATTTTATGCATTTGATCTGGTGAGTATGTTAATTCTTTAATTTATCTATTTTTCGATCAATTTTACTTATGTGTTCGATTGATTTTCGTTCTAGTTGTGTTATTTGCTCGATTTATCTATTTGGGTCGTTTTGTATATGTGATTTGGTTATTGGGTTGACATCAAGATTTAATTTTTGTCCTAGTTGTATTATTTGCTCCCGTGAAGGTAGAGTTAATGTCTTCTTACATTTTATCCTCTACAGAGTCACTCGTGTGATTGCATTGTTTCTATTTATTCTTTATCCGGATATTTTGCCGTCTTATTTTCTTGTATTCTACATTGACTATATTTGTCTACCGGAAACCTCTCTGCCCCCCCCCCCCCCCCCCAAAGCTAGGGTAAGATATGTGTAATCGTACCCTCCCCAGAGTCCACTTTGTGAGATTACATTGGGTATGTTGTTGTTATTGTTATTGTGTTATTTGCTTCCACTTGTGATATTTCACTGGGTATGTTATTGTTGTTGTGTTATTTGCTGTATTTCTCTATACGGGTCATCTTGTATTTGTGATTTGCTTATTGTGTTAACACCAAGATTTAGAAATTTGATGGTTTAGGGACAAATGTATCATTTTTTTTTATCAATTTTACTTATGTGTTCGATTGATTTTCGTTCTAGTTGTGTTATTTGTTTGGTTTCTCTATTTGGGTCGTCTTGTAGATGTGATTTGCTTATTGGGTTGACATCAAGATTTAATTTTTGTCCTAATTGTGTTATTTGTTCGCCAGACTCCACTTGTGGGATTTCACTTGGTATGTTGTTCTTGTGTTGTGTTATTTGCTCTATTTCTCTATATTGGTCATCTTGTATCCGTGCTTTGCTTATTGGGTTGACATTAATTTTTTTCTTAGGTATGTTATTTGTTCGATTTCTCTAACTGGGTCATCTTGTATCTGTGATTTGCTTATTGGGTTGATGTTAAGCTTTAAAAATTTTCGTCCTAGTTCTGTTCTTTGATCAATTTCTCTTATGTGTACAACTGATTTTCGTCCTAGTTGTGTTATTTGCTTGATTTCTCTATCTGGGTCGTCTTGTATTTGTGATTTGCTTATTGGGTTGACATCAAGCTTTATAATGCAGTTTGAAAAAACTTTAATTTTCGTCCCAGTTCTGTTCTTTGCTGGATTTCTCTATCTGGGTCAGCTTGTATCTGTGATTTGCTTATTGGGTTGACGTCAAATTTTAGGAATTTGATGGTTTAGGGCTAAATGTTTTGATCAGTTATGCTATTTTGATCGATTTCTCTTCCGTGTTAAACTGATTTTCGTCCTAGTTTTGTTATTTCCTCGATTTTTCTATGTGGGTCATCTTGTATCTGTGATTTGCTTATTGGGTTGAAATCAAACTTTAGGAATTTGACGGTTTAGGTCTAAATGGCTTATGCTATTTTGATCAATTTCTCTTCTGTGTACAACTGATTTTTGCGCTAGTTCTGTTTTTTGCTCGATTTCTTTATCTGGGTCATCTTGTATCTGTGCTTTGCTTATTGGGTTGACCTCAAGCTTTAAATTTTTTGTCCTAGTTTAGTTCTTTGTTCTACTTCTCTATCTGGGTCATCTTGTATCTGTGCTTTGTGTATCGGGCTGACGTCGAACTTTAGGAATTTGATGGTTTAGGGCTAAATTTCTTGTTCACTTATGTTACTTTGATCAATTTATGGATCTGACATAGATGGTTGAATCAGAAGTGCACTGTGTTTTTTCATGATCTTTTCCACTTATATGTAGTAATTCGTGGACCATTTTTATATATGTTTAAGGGTAATTTTTAAATTTCCGTATCGCATTTTTGTTGTGTTTTCCACTCCAATAATGTAATATAGTATTGATCTGGCTCGTAATAGAATTGAACCGGGTGTCGGTTCCTTAGATTGTTGAAGAATCAAACAAGCATTGCTAAGAGTAATTATCTTGCATTTCATCTTGTGCTTTTTGTCCAGAGTTTTGTGATTTTTGATCTCCATGTAAAATAGATGCATCCACAGAGTTGATGTAGCATTTGTTGTTTCCATAGAACATTGCTTGTAGTAATTTAACCGTCTCAACAGAAGAAAAACTAGGACTTCTTTTCTTGATCCTTGTGAATTTATTCATTCTTTTGTAACTAAAGGTCAGGTCGAAATTTATGAAAAGACACATTAATTTCAGGTTAAGGTGACTAGAATAAAATGGAGAAGTCCTGCTCATTGCTGATACATTTTGACAAGGGTACACCAGCTCTTGCCAATGAGATCAAAGAAGCACTTGAAGGAAATGATGTCCCTGCCAAGATTGATGCTATGAAGAAAGCCGTAATGCTTTTATTGAATGGAGAAACCCTACCTCAGCTCTTTATTACTATTATTAGATATGTCTTGCCTTCTGAGGATCACACAATTCAAAAACTGTTGCTTTTGTATTTGGAGATCATTGAGAAGACAGATTCTAAGGGGCGTGTGCTGCCTGAGATGATCCTAATCTGCCAGAACTTGAGGAATAATTTGCAGCATCCGAATGAGTACCTCCGTGGAGCTACTTTAAGATTTCTTTGCAGGCTGAATGAGGTTGATATAATTGAACCTCTAATTCCATCTATTATGAACAACTTGGAGCATCGACATCCATATGTGAGGAGGAATGCAATTCTTGCTGTGATGTCTGTTTACAAGCTCCCACAGGGTGAGCAGCTCCTGGTAGACGCACCAGAGAAGATTGAGAATGTTTTAACAGCTGAGCAGGATCCATCGGCTAAGAGGAATGCGTTTCTGATGCTATTCCAATGTGTTCAGGAGCGTGCTATCAATTACCTCTTGACTCATGTTGATAGAGTCTCTGATTGGGGCGAGTTGCTTCAGATGGTTGTATTGGATTTGATTCGAAAAGTTTGCAGGACAAACAAAGGGGAGAAAGGGAAGTATATCAAGATCATTATATCATTGCTGACTGCCCCTTCTGCTGCTGTTACATATGAATGTGCTTCAACTCTTGTTTCTTTATCTTCTGCCCCAAGTGCTATAAGAGCTGCAGCCAACACCTACTGTCAACTTCTTCAATCTCAGAGTGACAACAATGTTAAGCTTATTGTGCTTGATCGACTGAATGAATTGAAATCTTCGCATAAAGATGTCATGGTTGATATGATAATGGACGTCCTTAGAGCACTTTCCAGCCCGAACCTTGATATCAGGAGAAAAACACTCGACATTGTTCTTGAATTGATCACTCCCAGGAATATCAATGAGGTTGTTCTCACACTGAAGAAAGAAGTTGTGAAAACTCAAAGTGGTGAGCTTGAGAAAAATGGCGAGTACTGCCAAATGCTCATCCAAGCCATTCATTCATGTGCCATAAAGTTTCCAGAAGTGGCAAGCACTGTGGTCCATCTATTGATGGACTTCTTGGGCGACAGCAACGTTGCTTCTGCAGTTGATGTGGTCGTTTTTGTGCGGGAGATTATAGAAACAAACCCAAAATTAAGGGTTTCCATTGTGACAAGGCTACTAGACACTTTCTACCAAATTCGAGCAGCACGTGTTTGTTCCTGTGCCCTTTGGATCATTGGGGAGTATTGTCTATCTCTCTCTGAAGTTGAAAGTGGCATCACAACTATCAAGCAGTGCCTTGGAGACCTACCATTTTACTCGGTTTCTGAGGAAAGTGAAGCTACTGATTCTTCAAAAAAGACTCAGCAAGCAAACTCCATTACTACTGTGTCATCTAGAAGACCAGCTGTACTTGCTGATGGGACATATGCTACTCAAAGTGCTGCATCTGAAACTGCTTTCTCTTCTCCAACGGTTGTTCAAGGATCGTTAACCGCTGGAAACCTGAGATCCCTTCTTCTCACTGGTGATTTCTTCCTGGGAGCAGTTGTTGCTTGTACACTGACTAAGCTCATTCTGAGGCTGGAAGAAGTTCAACCATCAAAAATTGAAGTGAACAAAGCAACAACAAATGCATTACTGATCATGGTCTCAATGCTACAGCTAGGGGAGTCTTATGTTCTTGCTCACCCAATTGACAACGATTCTCATGACAGAATAGTTCTTTGCATAAGATTGCTCTGTAATACAGGTGACGAGGTTAGGAAGATCTGGTTGAGCTCTTGCCGCGAGAGTTTTGTTAATATGCTTTCTGATAAACAACTACGAGAGACAGAGGAAATCAAAGCAAAGGCACAAATTTCTCACTCCCAGCCGGATGACCTCATTGATTTCTACCATTTGAAGAGTAGGAGGGTAAGAAACTTCTACCTGAAACATTACGTGTTTGGAGGACACACGGATTATATTTCACTTGCTATCTTACTGAAAATGTTAATTATCAATATAATATCTTAGTAAATTACCTTTTGTTAACTGACCAGCATATCATATCTGATCTTGTATCCATAAGCCTTACTCTATTTTTGTTCAGGCCTTATATGGGTCATTCTCATCTTGTCTTATATTTCCACCTTATCGAATCACATACCCTTCTGGGATCTTGGGTGCTATTTCTGACCATCAAGGAAAAGAATAGTAGTTTATTTCTGGTGTTTCCCAGGGATTTCATGGTTTAGTTTTTGACTTGGGAGTATTTGAATCACATAATTAGAGTTATACATGTTTTTTTGGTGTGTCTCTCTAAGCATGGGGAGTAAAAGAATGATTACGTTTCTCTTAAAAAAAAATTGATTACGTGTGATGCGTCTTGATGCGATATTGCAATTTAACAACAGAGCAAATTGCAATTTGTATCTTATTTATATGGGTCGTGCATTTTTTCCCTACTTTTTTTTTTGGAATTGTGAACATTATATCCTAACTTGAAAAGCATGGTGCAAAAAATGAACTTTCTATTAGTGCCAAACACTTTTTTGGAGAAAAACCTAACTTGCCTTGCACCTGACCTGTCTATAGGAAGTAAGAAAATCTGAGCATTCACGTTAAACTGATTTTTGAGTTTTTTGTTTTAGTTTATGCTAATTGACTACATTTCACTTTAAATACATAATTGTAAGATCTCATTGGTAACTGATACCATATCTTTTTTCCTTTTTCTTTCTAGCACCATTAAGATGGAGAAAAGTTTCATAGCAAAACTGATTTTTTTTGTTGTTTCTTGAGTTTTCAATATTCAATTTAAAATGAAACAGTTTTCTTTTCCAGCTAATTAAATAATAATTTCATTCTCTATAACAAATAAAAAAGGAAATAAATGTCATAAATGTGGTTGTATAGACAAATAAATCTTATTACTATATTAAAGACTTTGTCTACATATTAGAGATTTGGGGTGGTTTTGGTGCCAATTGGGTTTTGTTTCTCCAAAAATGGTGAATGAATGAAAATGGACTTTGAGCCTCAAAGAAGTCACACGGAAAGCATGAACTCTTTTCCATCCACAGTGATTGTGTTAAGACTTAAGAGAAGGTGTTATGGATGCACATGTACTTAAAGTTATTGTATTACATGCGCAGCTAAAAAGAGGACAAAATAACTTTTACTTGCTATTAAAGAAGGTGGGATACAAAATGCACACCCTCTATAAATTAATATAACGAAGACACAATTTGCTCTAATCCCCACTATGTAACCCCTATCACCTTCTCCATTCCTCCCACTATAGAATATTTAACTTGTAACTTATTACGCCTTATTCCTCAATCCTGAAAAAGATACGGTAGGCTATATGAATCCTCACTGTCCGGGTCGCTCCATTTAAGCTCATGTTAATTGAAAAGAACCTATGTTACTTTAATGCTCAAGTTGTTTTCATCATTCTCCTTATTTCACTAATTTGTGCAGTAGTTTCTAAATCATGTGAGGGTTTGTCTAGGTAATGCATTTTTTCTCCCTTGGTGCTCAGAATCAATGCTATAGTTGTTTCTCCATGTCCTAACTAAATATATGTATGCTAGGGCATGAGCCATCTGGAGTTGGAAGATGAAGTCCAGGATGATTTGAAACGTGCCACCGGAGAATTTGTCAAGGACGAGAATGATGCTAATAAGCTAAGTCGGGTACTACAGCTTACAGGGTTTAGTGATCCTGTTTATGCTGAAGCATATGTGACAGTTCATCATTATGACATCGTACTAGATGTCACCGTAATAAATCGAACCAAAGAGACACTTCAGAATTTATGTTTGGAACTGGCAACAATGGGTGATCTTAAGCTCGTTGAGCGTCCACAGAATTATACTTTAGCTCCTGAGTCAAGCAAGCAGATAAAAGCTAATATCAAGGTGTCTTCTACTGAGACTGGAGTAATTTTTGGTAACATTGTCTATGAGGCTTCAAATGTGCTTGAGCGGACTGTTGTTGTGCTCAATGATATCCATATTGACATAATGGATTATATCTCTCCTGCCGTGTGCAGTGATGCTGCTTTTAGAACTATGTGGGCTGAATTTGAGTGGGAAAACAAGGTAGAATGCCTTTCTTTTATTATTAGTTCTTTTTTTTTTGCCACTTCTAATTTTACAAGCCTTTTGATGTCATAAAAGATCTGTTCCTTTGAGTTAGAGAAATTGAGACAAAATCGTTCTCTTTGTTTTGATGATTTAACTCCTGTGTTTTCTGGTTTCTTTTTGGGTGCCTTCAAAATTTGGGGTTGCGAGTCGGCTTACCAAAATTCTTTTAGGAAATTAGTGGTCTGAAGGTGATATAATTCTCTAGCAAATAAGTTTCTTTAATGTGTTCTTAGTTCTTGATTTTTTTACGGAGTTGTTTGATTAAATAAATGCATCATGACTTTATTAGCCTCTCGTTTGGACTGTTCTGTGTCCTACTATATAACAGAGGAATAGACACATGAATTATAATTTTATGCACTGATGAATAGCCCAGACTGAAGTGGTCTGATTAAAGCCACGAACACGTCAGGCTAATATTGTACATTGCAGGTTGCTGTCAACACTGTGATTCAAGATGAAAAAGAATTTCTTGACCATATTATCAAATCAACCAACATGAAGTGCCTGACTGCACCGTGAGTTCTCTGGTCACTCACTAAATTATGGAAATTGATGCTTGATTTTTTGTTGCTTGTTCTTATTTCTGATTTTGTTTTTATTGGTATGAATACAATCTAGAGTCTAGAGTATGATGTTTCCTGTCATATATATTCTTCATAGACAACATTTGTTTAACGGTATGGCAATGCTGCAAATTGTTGGAGCAAGACTCAGCTTTTTTACTGTCATAGAAAATTTATAACTTCATCATCTGCAAGAATCATATTTGTTCTATCATCTTGAGACCGGTTTCTTTATTGTGACATTTTTTCATCTACTCTTGTTGAACGCACTTTCATTGCACAAAAAAAAAGAAGATAGTCAAAATTTGATGTTTCAGGTTCACAATCACTTTAAGGTTAGTTTTTGTTTTTCACCCGCTGCATGCGTTAGGCAGTATTTAATATACATCACTGCAGGTATGCGTGTGCACATGTGTAATTGTATTGAGATGTATTTGTAAATTCCTTGTAGGAGTTGCATGTTAATTTATCAAGAGAAAAGGAGTTATATGTTGCTTGTTTGTTGCTCAAGTCATTTAAGCCTTGTTTCCTGTGATGCATGGCTGCTGATCACAGTATACTTTTTTCATGTATTTGCTTTCATACATAATTCCCAGGTCTGCTCTGGAAGATGAATGTGGGTTCCTTGCTGCTAACCTGTATGCAAAGAGTGTGTTTGGAGAGGATGCTTTGGTGAATTTGAGCATTGAAAAGCAATCGGATGGTAAGCTGAGCGGTTATATTAGGATACGAAGCAAAACACAAGGAATCGCTCTTAGCTTGGGAGACAAGATAACACTCAAGCAGAAGGGAGGCAGTTGATATTATTCTCTCCTAGACAATGCCGGTATCCTACTTCCTTTCTTTAAAGAGATTTTACAACTTATTTGTTTTGTGCCTCGTATGTTTCCATTGATGGTAGTTTAGGTGGGCATTTCCTTTCTGCTGTTGCTGGAAACCACACGGAAACAGACACAAAATACCTATATATTAGAAGTATGTTTTAGATATTACTCCCTGCCTCTCATAAGTTTTTCCTGTTTGCAGGTTATTAGACATGAATCTGAGACTCCACATCTCCCATTTGTAGCTTGGAGGAGTGCTGGGGTTATTGAGAAAACCTGTAGAAATTGTATTACTGTACTTATTTTTAGGCTCGATGCAAGAAATTCGGGTGTTTGTACTCTTCTTTGAGGACATTTTTTTTGTAGAGAAATTTGGGAGAGTGATGCTTTATCTTTCTGTTGCAAGTTAAATGAATTTGATCTAAGTCACTCTTTGCTTGTTACTTTCTGTAACCCCCTAATGTGGATTTCCATTGTTTGTAAACAAAGGTCAACTCAGTTTCCAGTGCCATTTTATATATTAGAATTCTAGTTAATTTTCCCCAGCAGACTATCCCTTACCCCTTTCTCCTCTTGCTTTATTCCATGTTTGTGCAAAGCTGTGCTCAGATTCCATGGAGGACTTTATTACTCGTAGAAATTTGAGTCTCTTTAAGTATCCACGGGACAGTTTTGGCAACCTATCCTTTGCTGTTTTCCTCAAAATGAATTTGAAAAATAGTGAGTCAATCACCCTTAGCACCGGGTGTTTATACGAAACAAATGTATCAGATTAATAGCCAATACTAAGTAGCAATAAAGAATTTTTATCCATTTTTCATGATCTTATGCATGGATCAAGTATATATATCATATTCTTCAGAAAAAAATTGTCAGGAATTGACAAGTGAAAACTCAGTTTAAACTTCTATCCAAATAAATGATTCACGATTGATGTCAACACATTTGACATTGCCAAATGCTCGGGAGTTCCTCCGTTAAAATTCTTTTCATTCTTGTTGCTGGATATTTCATGTACAGATGGAATTAGAAAATGTTAGCTTTTCATGATGTGTTCGAATATATACTACTATCACTTCACCATTGTTAAATTAGCTTTTTAAAAGTAGTTTATAAGCTAAAAGCCATAAATTGGGCTTAAAAACACTTTTTATCTTTCCAAATACCTCAAAAAGTAGAAAAGCACTTAAAAGCCAATAAACACTTAAAATAAGTCAATCCAAACACCCTCTAAGTATCTACGCCGCTACACATGCTAATTCTATTGTTAAAGATACAAAACATGAAATAACAAAGCAACTAGACTGTTGCTATAAAAAAGAAAGTGTTCGAGTTAGATTTGCTACTTGAATAACTCCCAAGAGAAATAAGATTCTAAACTAACATAGAAAGAAAATTGAGATATAAAAGAACCTAAGTCCAGATATTTTTGGCATTTATGTTTTTTCATCAAAACTGAACTAGACAGTGCAATGTCTTTACAAGTCATAAACAGAGACATAATACTCTTCGCTTTTTCTCGTAAAAAATAAAACTACAAAAATTGCAGGGCGTCGACTACAACAGAAAACCCGTATCAAATGTAAATAGCATCCTGTATAATCACTCGAGTTGAGGTTGGATAGTCACTGCCGACACAGCTTGCACTGTGACTTAGCAGTTAACAGGGCTTTATGATGTTCACCGTGGGCAGAAATGTCTCTTTGAGTTCTTGCAGCAACACAGACTTGACACTTTTGGAAGAAAGCTATTTCTCACAGCATACTGAATTCTGTTCGTCAAACTGCCAAAGGCATCCAGCAGTTTCTCTGCATTCTCAAATCAACGATATATCAGAGAGGAACATAGTTCAAGCAGCAAAAGCATAAAATATTGCCTAGTAAGAACCTGTTTCAGCAGACCAATTAGTCTCAATATGAGATGTGGTCCTATGACATTATTGTCAAATGTGATGTTAGAGCATACCATTGCCTTGGCAAATTTAGGCATTTATATGAAAATTGATACTGATTCTGGACTATTCAAGTCCATTGTCAGATTGAGAAATGCCATCTGAAACAAATATCCCACTTACCCGCTCAATTGGTGAACGTTAGCTTTTAGATGTCATCAAAGAAAATTGGATGACTATTGCATTGCTGATCTCTTCTTTACCATGAACTCCATCGAGTCTGCAGATGGTAAGCTATCAATGAATGATCATTTAGAGTGAAACATTCATCCTGTTGTATAACTTCATTTAAAAAGGGGGGGGGGGGGGGGGGAGTTTGTCTGGTTTCATTAAATTCCCATGGATCCTCAGAGGGACAAATAAAACCAAGCTATGTTGCATCCACATATTCTCTAACCGATTGCAACGCACAACTAAAGTGTCTTTGAATATTAGGTTTAGGGCGGAGGATAGTTTTCCGTATGATTCGGTCTGGATACCTAAGGTGCCAAGAAAGGTGTGCTTCTTCCCGTGGTTAGCTATGACGGGTGATTTTGACGGCGGAGAATCTTAGGAAACAAAATGTTGTTTGCATAACATGCGTTTCCTATGTAAGGAGGCAGTGAGGACGTGGATCATATTTTACTACATTGCAAGATAGCCACGAGATTATGGTGGGATATCTTTAGATGATTTGGCGTTTCCTGGGCAATGCCAAGATCCGTTGAGGAGTTGGTTCAGCTGGAAGAGTGGAGCTAGAAGAAGAAGGCACAAGGCTTGGAATGTTACTCCTCTTCCTTTAATGCGAGTCATTTGGAAGGAGAGAAATAGCCAATAGGAGAGCTTGAAGGGGTGGAGATGAGCTTTGCTCAATTGAGGAGTAGTCTCCTATCCCTTATTTTCTTTGGCCCATGTAGTTCCTGTTTGTATAGAGGATTGGGTGTCTTTTGGAGAGAACCATATTTGTAGGTTTCTCCTTTTTTTGGTATATCTCTTGTATACGGCCAAGTTGGCCGTGTTATTATCAATGAAATCTTTTACTAGATCAGAAAAAAAAAATCATCTTCAACATCTATCCTCAACCAAGTGCAGGTAATAATGAGGATAGTTGTAGAAAAGCATCACAAAGGTTTTATCCAGAATGCTTAAGACTCTTGATTCATCCAAGTTAAATTTTCTACTCTTGTAATCTATGCTGTTAACGGCCTTCTCAAGAACAAAATGGATTGTACAAGCACACACCCCAGGTAGCAGAAAAGCAGACTTACTTCAGATATGCTATTCCAGGTTAGTGGTATTCCAGTGTGCTAATAATGGCTGCAGTCAGTCTGTCACAAGCACTTCGAATTTGGTGTCTTTCTTCAATTGTCATCATAATATCCTCAGAAGACTGCAAAAAGAAAAATTGATTACATGTAATGCACGTCAAAATGAAGCCTAATACTGGAAGAATTAACATAGAACCAGTGAAATAGTCCCGTATCACATCTATTTTCCCCCTTTCACTGACCAAAACCAATACACAGTTCTATTTAACAATCGTTTTTGGAATTACTTGTAAGCATAATACAGCAAGAGTCCTTGCACATTTACATGAAGTAGAAAGTTTCTCTTTTTCTTTCTCCGGAGGGCAAGGTGTGGGGAGAGATGGGAATCAAACACGCCTATTTGATCTCAAAAGAGAAACTATTTACTCTTGAAAGATTAAAGCGGCAATAAGGGTCTTCTTTTAGATCTTCCGCTCATTTATCAATTTAAACGGTTCAGAAGGGACAAGCTAGCAGCACTTATTTATAATCCCATGCCTGTGACAAATTAGAATATAGGGACAGTAACCTTATTGTATTACATAATAAATAAGGCATATTAGATGCAAGGTTTACTTGAGAAAGTGGAAAGCTCTCAGCTCAGAGTTTGATGTCATACCTCTAGCGTGCGCATGCTTTCTAATATATTTCTAATCTCTGTCTTGCATGGCATAAGAAGTTTCTGCATCTTAAGGTCTCCATGCATAAGTAAGAGAACAGAGACTATAGAAAGAATTCTGCTTGACTGATCTTTCCCCAAGACACCCTTGTGATGAGGCAAAAGTGATGAAACATTTCTCCTCATGAGTGATTCCATCACTTTTAATATCTGATTTAACAGCGTGTTGCTCCTATCGAATAGGAAAAAACAGGGAAGGAGGTAATAATGCCGTGTCTGTCGAATCAATAATTTAGTAGACTCCTCATCTTCCTCTGGAATGTTCTACATCAAAGTTAAAACACAATTGAAAAGCCATGAGTCAAAAGCACTACAAGCAAATGACATTAAGAACAAAATTCTACCAACCACACAAATCAAAGCTCTGAGAGGACGGCTTTCCTTTTTTGTTGTGCGGGGGTGGGGGGAACCTCTATACGTTCGAGTTAGAAGTTGATATTCTTCTAAAACACAATTTAGTGGTAGAGCCATTATCTCAACAGCATGAAAGATCGAGCAATGAGTAATCAACAAAACTTTGAATGGATATCTAATGAACAGTTTATAAGGTTACAGGAAATTGCACCCAAGGGTGTGACCTAGTGGTCAATGAAGTGGGTTGAGAACCATAAGGTCTCAGGTTCAAATCCCAGCAGAGACAAAGCACTAGGTGATTTCTTCTCATCTGTCCTAGCCTTGGTGGACAGAGTTACCTGGTACCCGTTGCTGGTGGGAGGTGGCAGGTATCCTGTGGAATTAGTCGAGGTGCGCGCAAGCTGGCCGGACACCACGGTTATAAAAAACGTTACAGGAAATCAACCAGTGATAAACGAAGGAAACCTGATAAATACTTACATTCACAACATCTAAGAAGTACTCCGGAAGGACCTCGCTTAGTCTATTGATAGTTTGTTCAGAAAGTCTAGTAGGTTTTGAGTCTAGTGTGATAAGCAATCTTATTAAACCATACATGTTGTCTACCGGTCGTTTGTGGGACTGCAGAACAAATAAAACCAAGAGTTCAGTGGCTAGACAAATATCATGATCAATTATCACAAAACAAAAAGACCATATCAGTACAGTAACTAATGTTTAACTCACTATCTCATCAAGAACAATTTTCTCCAGCATCTGCAAAACAAGCACATCATCTCCGATCTGCGACAAACAAGAACAAACAGCCCTAACAACTGATTTGAAGGTTCCACGATTTGATTTCCCTTCGTGCTTCTCAGTGGGATAGATTTTCTCTGCAGAAAAGCATCCAGGTTCCAGATTTTACATCATAAAAGGAAAAATAAAAAACAAATGCAGAATATTTAAGTACAAGTTCCTTGCGAGGGACTCTTATTTCTTAGTCAAAACTTAAATCTCAATACCTGCCAAAAAGATTGCGATAATCTATCAGTTTCTCTTCCTATTGGTTTTTAATGGCTAATCACTAAACTAGTGAATAATTATGTCTTTTAGTCCACATCAGTATTATTTTCCGAGGTAACACGCTAACCAAAACATTCGGGCCAGCTTGTGCACACCTTGACTATTCCAACAGATACTTGTTACCTCACACCAGCATGAGAGAAATCACCTAGCGTTCGTTGTCTCTCTTGGGATTTAAATCCCGGTCTCCAAGATTTACATCTACTTTATTGACTACTAGGCTACACCTTTGGTACTATACTTTTCAAATTCGTAAAACTACTAAAATAGAGAAGATACCAAAAAGGCGGATTCAGAAGGTACCGGGATAAACTTGAAAGCGTGAAAGCAAAGTGATGAAGAAGCTAATGTAATCTGCAATCTGGATATGGCCAGCTTTGTAGGCTGAGTGAAAAACTTCTATGATTCGAGAAAGGATAAACGGTTCCAACTCATGACCTACAATAAATTAATATCGTGAGGAGACTGTCAATACTCATACAAGAGAAGCAGAAAAGATGATATATATTTGTGCTTCCTCGAATATATTTTGACTGAACATCTTTTGTAACTATACATGATACACGTCAAGCAATTCAACAATTTGAGCACCAATTAGTTCTGTAAAGGACCTTGATATTGCCATCTAGTTAAGAAGATAAATATCATTGATGGCAAGGAGTTATACTTACATATGCAACATGAGGCTAAAGATTGAAGTAGCACCTTGTCCAAGAAAGAAAAGTAATAAAGACAGCATACAGAGAGCTCCTGAATATCTCTAGGAAGCCTCATGAACGGACCATAGTTTACAGTTCCTACAGTGCAAGAAAAAGGGATAGCATGTGAGGAACCAATCATGTGAGATTCAGAATTTATGAAAGAAATAAAAGTTGGAATTATTCAGGATGAATCTAAGTACCATTGAGGTGGGTGCAGTAAAAATCTTGTATTATGTACTGCTTATTCCAGACCCCACTTGTGGGATCACACTCGGTATATTGTTGGTGTTGTATGTACTGCATATTGTCATATTCTTTTGCCAGTGGAGAATTCAAATTGGCAGCTTGTCCAACACGAAGCTGAAGACGTAACACAGCCTACAAGAGACAATTATTGTGGAGGCAAAAGATGATAGTTCAGGTTAATATGAGAATTTGAAGAGCAAATTGATATGCATATGCCATAAATTTCATCTAGAGTAAGACCAGTATGGTGGTAGCTTAGAAAGTACCTTTGAATGCAACGGGTGTTTATCACCTAAGAGGACTAACAGGTTTGGAAGCTCCCTTATCCATGTAATTTGATCATCAAATATTTCAAGATTCTGCTCCTACAATCACACAAAATTTGATATCAGATCAATGAATAAGGCATATAGGAACATCAACCTTCTGCTGATTGTCAATCAGCAAAAGCTACTCCAGTTACTCATCAAGATGGCTGCTAATACATGACTTTTCCCTTCAATTAAACTAATCACAGCAACCAGACAAAGGGACTTCTCCCTTCAAATAAAACAGGAGTTACCACGAATTTAAAAAGTAAACACTCCAAAGACATGCTAGGAATATGAAAAATGTGCATTTTTGATAGAGAATCTTACAGGAAGTAGCATTTCCTCAACAGCAGTAAGGCAAGTCAATTTCATTGGGGATTCTGGATTGCAATTCTGAAAAACTGTCGTGAAAGCCTGCAATAAAGTGAAAATTTTAACTATAATAAGTAGCAGCATTTAGCACATGAAAAACGAATTAAAAGAGGAGATAATACCATTAGGGTCTTAATACAGTTGAAAAATAGAGGGCATGCGAGAGATTAAAGATTAGACATATTCAACATCAAACATTTTTTTCAATATCTTTTATATGTGATACTAAAACCGAGACTTAACAGGTCCTTCGAACTGCGTGACAAGACAGAACCATAGATCAAGAAAACAAAAGGAACTTACTAAAGAGACGCTTGATTTAAAGTAAAGGTTTTGTCAGTTTATTGTGCAAACCTGAAGGATACGAGACTTCCAAGCATCAGAAACTTGCATAATAATTTTTGGGATAAAAGCAACCAATGGAATTAAATGCTTCTCATGATGTACTTTACCAGCCTCTTTGCCATTGAAAATCTGCAGGATGGTAGGTTACAGCATACCATCAGGACTAAGACAGACATACTCTAGAGAGACAACTTGAATACATTTAGAGAGATAAAACTGGATAAAAAACAAAGCAAGAAATTTTTCAAAGTTTCGAATTTTTTTGGGGAAAAAAGACGTAACTCCTAAGAATCTAGCTTTGAGCTGAATAAATAAGCAGTAATGATGCCTAAAATTTAGATTTTTATCTCAAGCTCTACACGTGGTGCAATAATTTTATTGACAAAGCCAATTTCTTTATTCTTCTCTTTTGTAAAGGGCGGATTTACCTGGATTACGTTACCAAAATGTTAGAACACTATAGACTTAAATATCACTCTTCAACGTGAACATTTTACGCTTTCTTTTGAGAGAGAGAGAGGAAAGTAAAACCAGCTCACTGATTTAAGCAACAAAGGAGAACAGAGAGCAGAAAAATTTTCACCAGTCAGGAAGGTATGCTGCAGAGAGCAAGTGAACATGAAAAACAATGACATTAACTGAATACTTTTGGAGGGAATTTTTCTCTTTGATTAGTTCTATATAACATGCACTTAATAGGAATTGCTTCTAAGCTTGTTAAGTTTTTCCCTGAAATACCTCTAAAATTACACTTGTTGACCTTGAAGTAAGATTTCAATCTATGGTTCTCTGCATACAGAGTAAGGGCTTATATGATTGGCTCTGACCATGTAAAAACTCCTATTAGTCTTTAGGAGCCAAACTACCCAGATCCTGATTGAGCATTAAAGGGAGCCACCATGCTCAACAAGATAAAACTCTCCGATGATTTTTCTTACAGAAAAGGCATAAGAACCCCCTCAGACTTGTCTCGTATTTTCAATCACAGACTTATACTTTCCGGAGATCCTATTACCCCTTCGCTCCCCTACGGACTGTTTTGAAGTGGATTAAATACCATCCTAAAACAGGATGACCAAATTTTCAGGGCATGGTGAAATATACACAGGATGGCAAGTTCAGCAATGGCATTCTCATTCCTGTTTACTTTTTCACCTTTCACTGACAACGACAACAACAACAACAACATACCCAGTAAAATCCCACAACAACACCTTTCACTGACAAAATTCTTAAACCTTTACAGGTTCACAGCTTTAAATTACCAAGCTATCTTTCAACCAATCAATTGCCTAAGCCTCATTCCCAAGCTAATTGAGGTATGCTATACGAATCCTCTATATATTCCACTCTATTTGGGGCCACTGATTCCAATATATAAATAAGTAATTTGTCTTTTGAAGCAAATTATGAATCCTCTAAAACTAGAGTTTCTCTAGATCTCACAGTTGTCCTACCCCAATCTAATTTAAATGCAACAACTACTAAACCTTAATCCCCACTAGTTGGTCACTTTCTCATGGATACATTGTTTTTTAATGCAAAATTCACATCGATTCCTGGAGATTGTAGGTTTCTTGCCATGTGTTCTGTCAGTCTTGATTCTCTTATCCCCTGCTCATCTGCCCTGTCTCTGTATTCTACGAGCTGCCCAAAGTCTAACGAACTGGAGCACCATTATCGTAAATCCATATTAACATTATTGTATTCTAGTTCTCTAACTCCCAGGTATCTATTCTATATGGTGTACTTCTCAGTCATAGGCATTATAATTACAACCAGCTGAACTTAATATTTTTTGTGCTGAATTTCCATAACTTCCACGTCACAAACCTTTTCAGATAGAGAACTCTCGATGAACTCCAGAAATCTTTCCAACAATGCAGGGGATAATTCAGATCCATAACTTAGTTGCAAAAATATTTCTGTAATTACAACATTCAGCATGAAATATCTGTCACCGTCCTGCAATATGTGCAAAAAAAAAAAAGATATAACAATCAGAGAAAAATTACTTCCAACGAAAAAGGAGGAAAAGAAAAAGGAAAATGAGTTGCTAACAAGTGTTAGTTCCAGCACTAAGTAAAGAGGTGGGAATGATGGATTTGAATGAAAGGGAGGAAAACACTCAACCTTTAGCAATCAGTGAAACGGAGAGGAAATTAACCAAACAGGCCCTGAAAAAAGTATCTCAAACTTCGGAAAGTTCTCGGGAGTTTAATCTGAAGGAATGGAGGATGAAGTTATTGAACTCTTACTTGACAATTGACATAGAACAAGAGTCAAGAGGAGATGCAGTTGCAGTAAGTGTTGACACGACGGGGTGGGAAAGGTATTAGGTGGTAATACCAAAAACAAGAGAGGGCAACATAATTGTGTACAGATGAACGAATAGGGAGATGGGAAGCCATGTGAAGGAGGAGAAAATGTGTGCGAGGGGGTGGGGAGTTGAGAGTTGTTTGACTCACATGTTAGATATACGAGGATTATAATGTAGGGATTATCTATATGGCGATTAGTAATGATGGGATCGGTATGCGGTGATTAAGAATGAAAAAATTGTAAATGAGTTGCTCTAAAACGGTGTTAATCTTTAGATTACTAATACATGTATTCTTATACCACATTCTTTCCCGCACAAAATAATACATAAGTTCCCGAGAGCGACATGGATGAAGAAAAACAAATATCAATAAGGAAATTGTACCTTCTCTGACAAGCAATGAACCGGACTCAAGGGAAACTCATCCCATAACTTTTTTAAAGTCACTGCTGATATACTTTGGCCATGTCTACTAGGGCTGTTTTTCTGGTAAGCAGATGGCAGATTTTGGAAGTCGTCTTGATTTTTTCCAGACGCATGACCAAAGAACCTGACCACAAGATCAATGCTTTGAAGTAAAAACAACATACAATCGAAGGATTGTGCATCTAAATGGGCCATGGAGTGGATCAATGGACTAAAATCCTGGAAGCAGCTAACTAGAACGGGTAACAGATCTGTCAATTTGTTCACAACACCAGAAAGACCTGCAAAACAAATGACAGCTGGATTTGGATTCAGCAACTCTCGAAAAATAAGAAGCCATGCGAAAGTCACAACGGATGCAGCTAGGAGCTATATCCCATCATGCGACAGGGTCCAAACTTGTGAAGTGCGCCTAACCCACAGATCATGCTCAACACTCTCACAACTAGACAAATGCACTAGGGACTATGTAGTGGAGTTAATACTTGGAGCACGCTTTGCTTATTTTGGTCAACGGAAGAACAATAACCCACAACTGATACAATGTTTATTAGATGTTCAACACAATCAAGGAAATCATCCAAGATTTTGTGGACCAGATATTATGTGATTGTGCATCTAGAGGATAAAAACGGTTACCAATGCCCTAGTGGACGTTAAGAGTTGCTAAAAGGGTTCACCAAAGTATCAGTTGCAATGAAGTACACGAGAGGTATAAATATACCATTACAAGGATTTATCATAAACAACACTGGTCTTTGAAATGGAAGGAGATCTGGAAGTTCAATTCAACACAAAGTCTTACCAGTAGATTTATTGGAGCGATCAAGGTCAAAAGCATGCAAGCTAGCCCGAGTTGCATCCTGTACAATAAAAGAGTGAGCATTAAATAGAAGAAGCTTACAAGGAAAATATTTGGAAGCACTGTACAGAACAAATTTGGCAGTAACTAAGGGCAAATTGCAGTATATCAACCACTAGCTGACAGAACCATATAACCATCGCACCCCTAAAAAAACAAGGAAATACCAAAAGAAAGAAAGAGGTAAGATGCACACCAACGAAGTTAATTACACGGGTCCACTTTTGCATGACATTAAGAAAGGAAAAACTTACTCCATAGGCAGGGGGTTTTTCTGAATTCGCAGAGGACAAATAAAGAGAATAGGCCACTCATCAATCTTGTATAGTATACCTAGAACATACACTCCAAGTTTTACAGTAATCTTTTCAATATATTAGGTTCATCGCATAGCTACATTCCAATTTATTCTACATCAAGTCCCCCCTTTCAGTATAAATTAATTTGGAGGCTAGAATAAGAAGTTATCTAGCAGCACCTTATATTTGCTAAGCTTTTCGATGAGATTATGGTTGTTAGGAGCTGTACTGTATACAAAGTGTTCGCACATTACTGTACAAGGAGGCAACGTCTTGGTGCTCACTATGTATCTTTACCTATAAAAAGGAAAACAAAGACAGTAAGTTCTCCCCTCTTCTCTGTTTTCAAGAATCATCCTTGAGATTATTCAAAGGAATGTCAAGTTATTGGGTTAGACGATTAGCTAAATCCTCCATAGCACTTACTCATGGATCCTAGAAAAATAACAAAACATGCTTTTGTCCGGCCATAGAAGACAAAACTTAACAGAAACTGAATTGAAGATAAGACATAATAAGTATGCGTAGTAGCGCCCATTAGAGCCAGACATGTCAACTCTTCTGATTTGTTGCAAATTATGCATTGCATACTTTGTGACTACCAAAACAAATTATTTCCTCTGATTAGCATAAAATTAAAAAATTCCTGCAACTAACACAACCATAGAACTTAAAAAAAGAATGCACTTGAGTATACTGATGGCACAATTAACAAGATAGTACATTGTAACTTAAGGAGTCGCCTTCTTCCTGATTACTACATGGTAACAGTGACAAGCAGCGAACCAACCCAGCAAGGGCATTCTTTAACCTGCCCTTGTCTTGCAAGTAAAATTTGTTCTTCTGCAGAATGTCCTCGTAGTTCTGGAGAATCTGTAATAAATAAGAAGCTTATTGAGAAAAAAACTCCATCACTGCATTTAAGACAATAAACCCTAACAGAATACACGGAAATGAAATACAATAAAATGCTACATAAAGATCTTACATCAGACAAAATGGTGCATGAAGAAGTTTGAAATACATAGCAAAAGAAGAGTATGAAACACCACTGTAAAGCAAGAGCAATATCAACATTTTAAAGAGAATGGGTTGAGAAAAACAGAAGCAAAACTCTTCTTCTCTGATAAATAACCTAAATATTGCTCTATTAAGCACATTATCAAAGTTTACATCCCACATCTGAACTTGGGATTTTCTAGCATGTAACAGTCAAAGAAAATATAGTCAAAGGTTTTTTTGTTAAATCAAGATAGATAGAGAATTACCATCAACAACTGAAAACAATGCCAAAAATAAAAGTCAGATTGAAATTCGGAGCAATATTAAGACTTTCCACAGAAAAATCTACATATCTTTACCTTTTCAGCATACAGCAAAAAGGAAGATGGAAAATACTGGATCAATAGGTCAAAAAATTTGAAAGCCATCAACCGCACTTCAATAGCCATGTGTGTCATTGCATTAAATATATATGTCATCATCAAGGAGTTAATTGGCCCCTTACTATCCTGCAACACAAACAAATGACGTCAGCCCCGTCTATTTATAGGTGAAACATAGTACAAAGTCCTGTAGAATTCAAACAAACAACATTCATAATCACAACCAAAAGAAAATTACTGCTATCTGCAAAACCACAAGAAGAGAATATAAGCAGGTATAGCAAAAGCACAAGCAGAAACAAGGTACTCAAGAGAAGGTTTAATTTAATCTGAAAACCTCAAGATTAACTAGCAGAAACGGACATAAAAGTAAAAACTGAAGACAATAGAAACAAACTCTAGCTTTTCTCACTTGGAAACCAGCAGAGAAAATATACATTTTTATTGCTTCAGTTATAGGAACCTAGTGACCAAAACAAACAAAAACGCAGGTAACCTCACCTTGACATACTTTGTAAGAGTACCGAGTCACCAAAAAATCAAACAGAACATAATCATTGTTCTTCCAAAAAAATAAATCCTATAGGAAACTCTTACATATTGAATCTTTATGTGGTAAGACTGAGCGTCCCCACACACCCCACCCCTCCCTTTTTGAAATAGAGAAGAAAACCTTCTCGAAAGTTATACGTGAAGGCCAGGTAATATGACAGCAGTACCATACACTCCTTCCCATTATTCTGTTAAGGAAATTATACATAACTTCCATAGAAGACAGCTCGTGAAACAAGCAAAAGTAGAGTGTTACAAAATTCTAAGCGCTACAAGCATTCTGTCAACAAAATAGACTAAGGAAACTCGATGTAGATGGGAATTTAACTCTTGAGAAATGGACAACATGAATTCTCGAGAGAAGAACATTTGACGAGTCATGAAAGTACACCGGCTATTTTTCAGGCTTTGTTTGTCAATTTGAAGATCTTACCGGAATATTGAAGCATGTTTCTTCCACTTAATATTAAAGCGGTGTGTGTAGAGGAGAAGACGCGATGATTAGAGGTCATTCCGGAAGAATAACAAAATTATTTACCTTATAAAAAAATGTTAAAAATGTGTGGGGACGGGGTTCTCTGAAAAGTATAGAACAAAGACACTTACAAGTGTAAAAGTAGTACACATACCAAATGCACTTTCACTCCTAGAAACCATGTCAGGTGCTAAAGAGAGGACTGGAAGAAAAAGGTTCATTAATTACCTCTTTACAGCCAGGAAAAATAACTGATTTGAGAAGTTGATAGAGTGCTTCACGGACCAACTTATCATCATCACTGATACGTTCCCGTAGTTTCTCAATAACAGCCAGCTTATGCAATTTCAATTCAGCTGGGAATTTAAGAAGGATATCTCTAATTCCGATTAATGCATCTGAAATTTAAAGGAGATTGAACATGGTTAACCACCACATTATTACATTGACTACAACGACGAGAAATAAGGCATAAAAGCAATAATACAGAATAGCAAATGTTTTGGAATCTCAAAAAGAACACTTTCCCTACTCAATAAATGATGTTTGCAAGAAACCTAATCTTTTTTTAATCCACACAAAGTAAACTAGTGAAACGCTAGCTCGAAAAAATGACATAAGTTCACAATCATAATACTGCCACTTGAAAGTTTCTTTTCCAAATAGAACCCAAAAGAAAAACAGAAAACCAAAAAGAGAAAAAGCAAAAAGAAGGAAAGAAAGAGAATGCAAGTGCCAAAGGCATACATAACATATAAGTCGCAAACAGATATAACATTGCATGATGCAGTTTATACTTTATATACAAAAATACAAAGTTTTCTGGAATAATGCTCTCATACTCCCTCCAGTTTAAAATAATTGACGTTTTAGCCTCTAAAAGTTGATCCAAAATAATTGATATTTCACAAAACCAAGAAGGTATTTAATTTCTTTTCCCAAATTTACCCTTGAAACATTCCTACTCCCCCTGATAATTATATCAACCTAAAAAGAAAAGAAAATCATAATTAAGGGTACTTTAATCAAAACCCTCCTAATATTTTTTAAGAGTACCTTAAATCATGTGCCCAAGCTTATAACATCAATTATTTTGGACTGGAAGGAGTAGCTTTTATCTCTTCTCCTCGGGGCCACCCAAAAGGAGATTGACTAAATGCATCAATTTTGTTTGTTTAGATTATATGCCGTGTAAATCAATTGAGCTTTGTTCTTTCTAAAAAAAAATGGAACACGAAATAAAATCACAACAGTGAAGTGTAACAGTTCATTTCTTTTTTCTTTTTTTTACTTTTTCTGCTCTTTTCTATGTAACGAACTGCATGAAATCAGATCATTGTCCCCAACAAGCAATAATCTTAACAAGTTTGTACCTTTACGAACTTTCACATTGTGGTGACTTGTTTGCTGAAGAAGCTCTTTCAAGGTTAAACCTTTCTTGCTCACAGCTAAACCAGCCTTCTCTGAAGCTATACTTTGCTCAGGTAGAATAATTGCTGCAATTAAATCAACAATAAAATACTTTAATCCCTCAATTCTCTTCTACCTTAGAGACTTCTTCATTACACTAACAGAAACCAAAATGGTCCAAGCATTATCTTAGTAGGTTTGGCCATAGATTTCAAGTATTTTTCACTTTATTTGGAATTTATGGAGTTGAAGTTGTGTTTGGTTACACTTTTTGCAAAGAATATTTGGAATAATATAACTTCAAAAGTAAAAAGTGAGTTGGATAACAGGTTATAAGTTGTTTTCCAAATTTAAAATACAACTTCAAGTTGGATTTAGAATTTTCATGGCTAGACACTAAAGTGAACAAAATCCGGGAAAAAGTGAATAACTTTTATGGCCAAACGGGTCCTAAAAATGGATGAGACTATCTAAACAGACAATAACAGAAAAAGGGGTCATCCATTGTACAACTCTTTTCAACCTGTTGCAACAATAAAAATTACATATACATAGGCAAAATACTAAGTAAAAAATTTCACCATATTTTTTACCTTTGGATTTGGTTTCAGTGTTAGTGGCATTTTGGGGTGGAGACAATTTTCACGGCTAAACAGTGATTTTCAAATAAAGTGAAAAAATATTCTGGGAAAAAGTGAATAATTTTTATGGCCAAACGGGTCCTAAAAATGGATGAGACTATCTAAACAGACAATTACAGAAAAAGGGGTCATCCATTTTACCACTCTTTTTAACTTAGCAACGATAAAAATTACATATACATAGGCAAAATACAAATAAAAGATTTCACCATATTTTCTTACCTTTGGATTTGATTTCAGTGTTAGTGGCATTTTGGGGTGGAGGCAATTTTCTTCCAATCTTCCTTCTTATTTTCTGCCAAACAAAATTGAATTTCCAGTTCAATAAATCAAGAATTGAATGAAAACAATTTTCAAGATTCTATTAAAAAAATATTTACTTTGAAATCAACACCACGTTTTTGCTGTTTCTTCTTAGATGGAGCTTTAGTTTTGACCATTGTTTGTGTAATTAGGGTTTATCAGTGGATGCAGGGTTTAGCAGGCGTGTATGGGTGGAGAAGAAAAGAGAAAGGGTTAAGTTCACAAATGGCTTTAATAATGGGTGGTCTTTGATTATTCTTTTTGCCCCAAGCCCCACCTAATAAACTTTTTACTCCCTTCGTCCCAAAAAAAAATTGTTAGTTTTACTTGTTGTCACGCAATTTACACTCTATTTGAATGGTCTCATGGTTTCTATAATATCATATGTTATAATATGATATTATATGGTATTATATGGTATTATATTATAATTAATACACTATTTATATAGATTGTATTATTTATTTTGATTTAATAAAAAAATTATTGTTTGATTTAACTATATGGTAATATATAATAATAAGTTTATTAAAATAATCTTAACCCTAATTACAAACAAGTTTATATATATTAATAAAATTAAAGTGACGGATAAAATAAAAACTCTAAAAAATAAGTAGATTGTGGATAGAGATAGTAATTGAATAGGTGGTGGGGTTGTGAAGGGGTGGGTGCTTGTAGGGTAGACGTGGGTTGTGGTGATTGGTGAGGGATAATGGGTGGTGTTGGAGTGGTGGGTGATAGGGTGGTAGGGTGGGTAAAATTAACTTAGTTTTTTTTTTTGTGTATTTGGTTTCTGCATTGGAACCCAACTAAATTTGAATTCGCTGAAAAATTCAACATTCATTAAGTAAAATAAGTTATGTCTCGATGATTTACGTCACTCCCTAAGAATTTCCTATTTTCATCAAGTTAATACGACAAATGCCGGACAAAAAATTATAATTTTTATCTATCAATAGTCTAAATACTTTTTACATGATCAACTCACTTATAAAAAAAATTATACATAAATCTATATGAGAAGTATTCATTAATAAAAATCTGATAAAAATAATAACTAACCCGTTATAATAGATTAAATTACATTTGTTGTGCAAAAAAGCTCTACAAATAGAAATGGGTAAAATCTTCATTTTATTACTATTTTAATTGGTTTACATGTCGTTTAAGTCCTATAGAAATTAGTTTTTGTAGGTAAAAGTTGGGGTAAAGTGTATCCGAAAGGTTAAACAAAAGAAACGTTGAGTCGAGAGATGGCTCTCTGTCTTTAAGATAAAATTGCCCCGTATAAAAACTTTTACGGTATTGGGCAATAGACTCCCAAGATAAAACAACAACTAATCAACTGTACAAAGCAAATACAGTTGATTCTAGCGAAGAAAATGAATAAGAACAAATTGCTTGTTTGAGTCCCTGACTCTCTATTTCTGTATGTTCTGAACAAAAGAGAAGATTTTGTGTTGTGTGTTGTGTGTATTTCTCTACTTCAAATTGAACAGAAACGTTCAATTTATAAGAGTAGAAAGGGAGGCAAACAATCATGTATGTTGGTGTCTTCAACGCTCTGTTATGTTGAACGGTCATGCATGTTGGTGTCTTCAAGAACCGTTGTAACGTTCTGAAAACTCCAAAGACCAAAATGTAAATAATTAACATTTCAGGGACCAAAAAGAAAGTTTTGGAAGAAAGCAACAGCCCACGACCCGTGACCCGAGCCCGGACCGGACGAGACAGGACGAGCGGGCGGCGATGGTCCATGTGTGGGGCTTAGCCCCGAACCCAAGCTCACCTAGGTCCTCTCCCTTCTAAACACATGGGTTACCCTTGAGGTCCCAAACCCTTACTCAAACTTAGAGTTTATATATACCATAAACTCTTCATCTTCTACCAATGAGGAAGATTTGTCATTTTTTACCAAAGACCCTCCATCTTTTATGTCTCAAACACCTTACTTTGTGTACCAATATCTCTTTCATTTCTTAACGAAATTGGACGACTTGGCACTAACATTATCTACTCACTTAGTAGATTAACATGTGCGAAGAAACGATGTTTCCGACATGCGGGGCCCATGTGTTTAAGTCATTAAAAATGAGATAAACTCAATCGCACATTAGTAAATTTCCAACAATCCCCTATTGAACGAGAATTGGTGCACACAGGGTGCCAAACTTCAGGAATATTTCAGCGGATAGATATTGCATCAGGAAAGGTAACTTTCGGCTTTGAACCTTCCTTAGTCGATTACCATCGGATTTACTTACTGCGCGGTGAACGCAATATCTTGAACCGTTAGTGTTTAGTGTAAACCAAGACAATGATATCAACACAATAACTCTCCTTATTTATTTCTTCTTATTGTTTTGTCTGTTGTGGCCATGGACAACGCTTGGTTCTTAAGTGCATACATTTGAAGCAGTCTGTCTTCGCACTTAAATAGGTGATCTCCTATAAGGTATATTGCTTTATCCCACTCGCAAGTGTTAAGAATCATTAAAAGTTTCAGGAACTTATCATTTACCCATTATCCAGGTAGCACTTAATGTCTATCGCGGGAACAACTTTGGAGTTATCATTCTTTAAAGAATGATAATCTGAAATGCTCTTACTTCAAGTGAAGCGCTAAACTGAACCTCCATAGTTTAGTTTTTCCATTGAACCAAATTCCTGGGATCTCCATTCAGTAAGGTTGGGTTACCACCATAAAGATTTTTATTATTTGGGTTTTAAGCCCATTCCCCTAGACATGTAGAATAATTGATCTTTGGGTTGGCCTTTAGTTAATGGATTCGCTAAGTTATCATTTGATTTGACGTAATCAATGGAAATGACACCCGCAGTGATCAGCTGTCTAACAATATTATGCCTCTGACGAATATATCTAGATTTGCCGTTATACATATTACTTCGTGCCATTCCTAAAGTTGATTGGCTGTCACAGTGAATCATCACCGAAAGTACGGGTTTATCCCAACAAGGGATATCCTCTAATAAGTCATGAAGCCATTTTGCTTCTTCTCATGCTTTGTCCAAAGCGATAAATTCCAATTTCATCGTGGATTGGGCGATACATGTTTGCTTAGAGGATTTCCAAGACACAACCATATCACCAATTGTAAAAATATACCCACTGGTGGATTTGGTATTCTTTATGTCCGATTTCCAATTTGCATCACTGTATCCTTCCAGTACGGCTGGATATCTTGAATATTGTAATCCGTAAGTCAGCAAATATTTCAGATATCATAGTATCCGATTTAACGCCTTCCAGTGATCATTTCCAAGATTACGAGTAAACCTAGCCAACTTATTGACTGGATAAGCGACGTCGGGTCGGGTGCAGTTTGTAATGTACATTAAACTGTCAATGACCTGTGCATATCGCTTCTGGAATACGGGTGCACCACGATTTTTATCAATTTTATGATTCATATCCATTGGTGACTTCATATGGGGACTGTCAAATGCATCAAATTTTCTCAAAACATCTTCAATGTAATGAGATTGAGATAAGATCAGCCCGTCAGGTGTCTTAGAAATCTCAATTCCTAAGATTACATCTGCAATTGGAGAATGAGAGACTTGTTGTGACTTATGGGCTGAAGGCACGACTTATGGACTGCTAATATTTTGGGCTTGGGCGGGTATAAGGTGGGCGGGTAGGCGGTTGGATGCGGGGCGGGGCAGGCGGGTATGACTGCAAATCCACCACCTACTCGCCTAACCGTGACGGGTACATTTTCAATACACATACCTTCCTACTACCCGCCAAAGTTATACCCATACCGCCCCAACTGGGGCGGATGCGGAATCCGCAAAATTATACCCACCTGCCATCCCTACTCATATGTAACCTTGAATCCAGACTTGTTAACAAGAACTCCAGAAATAAGGTTTTTACAAATGTCAAGGACATGTAAAACATTAGTAAAAGTAACAATCTTTCCCGAAGTAAACGAGAGATCAACAGTGCCTTTGCCAATCACTTTGCTACTTTGGTTGTTCGCTGAAGTAACTTCATTTCCTTCTCCACTAACCGATTCGTATGTCTTGTAAATATTTATATCTTTACATATATGAATGGTTGCACCAGTATCGTACCACTGTCCACTACCATGATCTGCAACAATGTTGGCCACTTGCACTACAACGATAAGCTTGCTTTTGTCATCGACCACATTCGCTTCATTTTTCATTTGTTTCTTTCGTTGACGACAATCACGAGCATAGTGACCGGGTTTCTTACAGAAGTAGCAATTTCCCTTTTCTTATCTTTCTTGTTGGGATCTTTCTTCTTAAACCGAGTATCAATCTTAGGTTTCAAAAAAATCAATTTTTTTCAATTCTTCCACACTATTAATGTTAGAATGATTTTCAGTTTGCTGACTATCCTTAATCTCTCATTTATGAGCATCTGCTTCAATACGAAGATGACACTGTAAACCTTCTAAGTCATAGTCAGTTTCAGCATGCTTAAGTTTCTTCTTGTAATCATTCCAAGAAGGGGGAAGACGAGAAATAATAACCCCAACGACGAATGAAGATATAAGGTCAATTCCAACATCTTTAAGATGATTAACAATGAGTAAAAGTTCACTGACCTGGGAAACAATTGACTTACTATCAACCATCATAAAATCCATGAAATTACAGATCAGAAATTTCTTGTTACTCGCTTCAGAAATTTTGTACTTGTTTTCGAGTGCAGTCCACAACTCCTTTGATGTTTCAAGACTTCGATGGGCATTGTAAACATTGTCTCCTAGAACATTCAGAATATGACCACGACACATAAAATCATCCTCTTGACGTTTCTTCCATTTGGCCTTCAATTCATCATTGTCCATTGGAGTCGCATTAGGAATTTCCTCCAAACCATCTTCAAGGATGTACCATAACTTGATAGTCATCAAGAAAAATTTGATAGTCTCTTGCCAACGAGTGAAACCCCCACCATCAAAACGTTCTAAACGATTCAAAGTCTGGCTCATTACTTGCAATGATTTAGCAGCAATTGAAGTTTCACCCTCCATGTCTTCAATTGTCTAAAAATTGTTGTAACAATATGGTACTAACAGGATGAAACACAAACACCGAATTGTTGTTCTCTGACTTCAAGACTCTTATGAAGATTCTTTTAGACAATCATTTCGACCCTTCCCAATAAATTGGCGAGTACAACAGGTCACAGAAATATTGACTTCAGGATACAATGAAGCCCTAACAACGATGTTGAATTCAAAGTTTGTACTCCTTTTATCCAACCAACACATTGTATGAAGTTTCTGATGATGCTTAGGGAAGAAACGAAAATAGAAGTTTTGATTCTTTTTCAACAGAAGTTTTGATTCTTTTCAACAGAAGTTTTGATTCTTTTTCATATCTATTATGTGAATGAGAAAACATCTTTACTACTTGTAGAGATTTCACATCCATTTGTGATGCCTTTTCATCACCAACAGACACCTCCAAGAGACATCAACAGTGTCTATTGGGAAAGGTTGCGTCTGTTCAAATTCAAAATAAAAACGAATTATGTTAACAGACTCCCCCCTATATCATGAAGGGGCATCACATCAATTATGACTTTTGATTTTGCTGAAAATATCCAACAAAATATGGCAGCACTTGAAGAAGCCTTATGTTTTCCCTCATCACTGTTACTTTGAGAAAAAATATGATATATGTTGCTCGCACTCTTCAAAAATATTAACGGGTGTGTGTCAGATCCTTCAGAAGCTATGAATTTTTGGAGTATACGACACGGTGCAACAACATTTTTGGAGGGTTCAAGCATAGTATTAGATTATCTTATTTTGTTGAACACATTTTAATTTAAAGACTGAAATCTAAAGTTAGTATGTTCTTTAGCTTGATCCTTTGGCACGGCATGGCTTCTAAGATTGTGATTATCTTTGTGAGTGGATATGTAGCTATATTGTTTAAATTCTCCAAAAATATTGTTGTGCCTGTTGCATCCTCTAAAATGCACTATTTTTGAAGGATCTGACACGCACTCGACGGCTTTTTTGAAGAATCCGAGCAACATAGTCCCTCATATGGTCCTCAAACACCAATAACCAAAGAATTTAAGTTTATCGGAGGTGAGCCCTGAAGCAATGAAAAAGATGCCTCCATGTAACTTGTCACAGGTTTAAATTATGGAATCAACCATTGATAGCGTCGGGGTATGCTGCCTATACAACACCCCTTTGAGGTGCGGCACTTCTCCGGATTCTGCATTAACGATTCGTGCATAGACTGTCTTTTTTAAGTGACTTGGTAAAAGGTTTCCACACATCTGTGTAATTTCACTAACTTTAACAGGTCACTCATTTTCTTTGTCAGGTTATTAACCCATTCTTAATGTATACATTTACCTACAAACTACAATCATATTTTAGTGTGTAAATATTTTTATACCCTTTAATGAAAGCAGTGTCACTAAATTAAGATTGACACTACCATTCAACAAAAGCATAAATTTCCAACCAGAAACAGTTGGAATTCAAAATCTAGTTTAACAGAAGGAAAGAAGACCAGAAGGAATTCATTTTCAAGTATAAAAAAATGGTCTTTAAAACTAACCAACAGATGAGATTACCTGATTGACATGGAATTAAGACTATAATTTGTACTAATATATAATTAGCATAATTCAAGGGGATCTGGATTTTCTTATTATTGATGCATGAGTCACTGGATTTGGTCCACGTGTTTGGTGCTAGCATAGGTTTCCTAAACAAAATATCAACAAAAAAGTCACAATCTTGGGTATCTCCTAGTTTTTTTCACATATCCCACTCTATGTTTGACATCCGTTTTAAAGCTCCGATTAATTTGGATTAGCGTCGTGTAAAGGCATTTTAAAGAAGAAGTGCTTCCCTCTCTTAAATTTTTTCTATTTCTAAAGCTCGAAATCAAAAACTCTAATGGTAAAGGAATCTTATTCATCCCACCACCATTCTTACGAATTTACTTATTGAATAAGTGAATAATTCCCATGGATAACAATTGTAATTTTCAAGTGAGCGTCCAGTCATTGTGCTTCAAAGGGTTGCAATATTAGGGGGAGGTCTTTTTTTCCAGACTCGCATTGTGTTCCCATTTTGGGGCTCGACTAATTCTGGCGTGCCGGAGAATTCCACACTTCGAGGGTAAATTAGTTCTTTACTAATAGAGATTTCATTTTCGGGGCTCGAACCCAATACATTTGGCTAAGGATAGAAATATATTTACCACCCAACCACAACCTTTGATGTATAGACCATAGGCAACAACTTATTTATAGAATAGTCGAGTTATGCACAAACTGATCTCATAGTTATTGAAAAATAAGAGTCGTAACCATATGTTGGACTTTTGACCAAAATGAAATACTCCACACTTCTATTATGAAGAGAACACATGCTTGGGCATTTTTGGCCCCAAGCATAGCACGGGTTTCCTAATTACTTCAGTGTTTGATTGTATTTATGCATCATAGATTCATAGTTCAATATCTTTTCATGAAGGAATGTCCTTTTCTTTTCTGACGCAATGAAAAACTTCAGAGAGTTTGCCCTTGCCCTGTTTTCAGAAGCATTGGGAATCACTTGATTGCGGAGCACAATACTGAGCAAAAAATTCACTGTCAAACTTGAGACACAGCTGAAACTTGATTCAACGTTTATCTTTACAAATATTAGTTCAGTTTTAGATGCTTATGCAAGATAAGACCGCGTACAATAGACCTTTGTGGTCCGGCCCTTCTCCGAACCCTGCAGCATAGCGAGAGCTTAATTAGCTACTGGTAGTACCGAGGGGGCGGCATCCTCCTATAATAGTTAGTAGTACTGAACATGCGAGTCATCGGTCCGAGGAAAGAAAAGGACCGCCGGCACTGAGGTGCCCTTTTTATCATACTTTTTTTTTCCATTTGCATTATAATACCAAGTTAAGATATTCTATAAGTCCTAATTTGGTCATTAGTTTAATTTTGCTACATTACGTAATGACTCTTCTTTTTTTTTATAGAGAAAATATACAAAATTAGCTACTAGGCATCCCACCTGGTAGATTTGCTTTTAAAAACCTACTATTTAATTACTCATGTGATATTAATGTCCTTAATATCTTTCACTCAATTTGGTCAAATGTATTTGTTGCCCAACGTCTGCCTAACGTTTCATACAATTCAATTGATTGTCTTTATGGCTAATTGCATTTAAGGTTTTTAACTCCTATTAAATATTTAGGACGTTGGCAGATAAACAATTAAAAATCATTTCTTTCTTTGGACTATATAAATGATCTTATGTGGTCATATTGTGAGTAGTGAAAAACAAGAATAAATTCTTCTTCTTCTTAGTTTATTTTGCTGGCTTATTTACTTGTGTGAATTTTTTGTTAGATTATGGCTTATAATTTTATATTAGAAAAGTTTGTTGAATTCTGGAAATACACATCTACTGGTGAATTCTTAAAGACAATGTCTTTGACACGCCTCAAGCTATAGAGAATTTCTTACCGTGTTTGTGATTAAGTATTTTCCGTAAGATTTCCAACAAAATATTTTGGACCACTAGTGATTAAGGCCCATATCTGACCAGAAAATACAGTTTATTGTCCAAATCTGACAGAAATACAATTTATTATCCAGATCTAATCGAAAATACACTTTATTGTTCAGACCTGACAGAAAAATACACTTTATTTGTATGTATTTTGAAGGAAATCTTTTTGAATACAATGAATTTGAAGGATATTCATTTTTTAGTGTAAAATCCAATTTTCGTTATGTATTTTATTTTTTGTATTCATTTTTTGAGTGTATTCATAATTATTTTTTTTTGTGTAAAATCAGTGTTTTGGGGTGTATTGTATTTTTTGTATTCAATTTTTTATTATATTTTGAAGGAGATTTTTCTGTTTTGAATACACTTTACGGAGCAGATTTTTACTAGTTATATTACAACGAGACCGTTTTATGAATATACCCTATAAATAGACATTGTAACAACTAAAAATTAGCTACGTGTTGTAAATATTGAAAATATATGTATGATAAATTTATAACGCCTAAACAATAGTCATTTGTGTAAATTTCACAAAATTTTATAATCCAATTACATAGTAACACACAGCCCAAGTTTCCAAACAATAACCCGACCCGATACTCTCTCAAATTTAGGCATTCAGCTAGGGTTTTTCATTCTAAGATTCTTTCAACTTTCAGTGAAGAGGAAGAAAACTTAGTTCTTAGCGCTGATTATAATCCTTCAACTTCCAATTTTTCATCTAAATTACAATTCGTTGGTGCGTTTTATAAGCTATTAGCAGCCATTAACAGCAGCAACAACAAAGGCAAAGATGAAGTTGGATGTAAACGTATTGAGATACCTTTCCAAAGATGATTTTAGGGTTCTCACTGCCGTTGAGATGGGCATGCGCAATGTACGTAAATCTCCAATACCTTTTCATTTTTTTTTTCAGTTTATGATGGTTTTTGTTTATTTTATTTTTCAGCATGAAATTGTACCTTGTGAGCTCATTGACCGTATTGCTCGCCTCAAGTTAGTCCCTTTTTCTTAATTTAAATACATTAGCTGTTGTGTTGCAGTGTTATCAAAAGCGAAAAGCGCAAAAAAGCTCTAAGGTCCATTGAATAAAGTGTGGGTTTTAATGAAAAAAAGGTGTAAATGGAAAAAAATACAAATATATACCCCCCCTGTCCCAATTTATGTGATATAGCTTGGATTTTGAGAGTCAAGTGATTTATTCGTATGCCGTTTAAATATTTTAAATTATTAATTATCGTGACTTATGGTACTTTTTATGTAGTTTCAAAATATGTAAATTATTTTTTAAAAAAACTTAAAGATTGTATGTTCGAATCTACGGTCAAAATTAAGAAGTTTTGACTCTCGAAATCTGAACTGTATCACATAAATTGGGACAGAGGAGTATATGTTTTGTTCATGACTAATAATTATAAGCATGAATAACAAATATATGTACAAAGAGATTGAACTTTTCTTTACGATACAGTGAAATAGAAATTTGTTTAGCTCATTGGCAAGGAAAAATGCCTTGATGACGTCACTGAAGCACACAGTAAGCGAGGCGAAGCGCTCAACACGTTTTGAGCCTCGCTTCAGGGCTTAAGTGCTTCTTTGACAACATCGTTGTGTTGTTAAGCTAACTTTTTTTGTGATTTTCTTTTAATTACATTTAATTGTTTTTAGGCATGGAGGCACATATAAAGTGTTGAAGAATTTGCTAAAGCACAAGTTAGTGCATCATGATGCTTCTAAATGTGAGTGTTTTGATTGTTTTTTCTCTTTTAAAACTATTTGTTAGCTGCCATTTATTTTGAATTTTATTTCTCAACGTTGCTGTGTAGATGATGGTTTCCGACTCACCTATCTTGGTTATGATTTCCTTGCGATAAAAACTTTGGTTAATCGTGGGGTATTTAATGGAGTGGGTCGTCAACTTGGTGTTGGAAAAGAGTCTGGTAACTTTTTATCAATATTTTTGTGTTTAACTATTGCTTTTGTTACTTTATAATTTACATTTCCATGTTCTCAACTATATACATTTTTTATAGATATTTTTGAGGTTATAAAGGAAGATGGCACAGTTCTTGCGATGAAGTTGCACAGGCTTGGTAGGGTTTCTTTTAGGGCAGTCAAAGCAAAACGTGACTATTTGAGGCATCGTCGTAGCTACAATTGGCTGTACTTATCGCGACTTGCTGCCTTGAAAGAATTTGCTTTTATGAAGGTAATTGCAGTTCTCTAGTTTGCCGTATCGTCTTTGAATTTGGATATTTTGTTTGATATTTAACACTCGTGTAAACAGGCACTAGAAGAACATGGATTCCCTGTTCCTCAGGCTGTGGATTGCAATCGACATTGTGTGATTATGTCACTTGTCCCAGGCTATCCACTGTAAGTACTGCGTAGAATGTTTGTCTTAAGCTATAACTGTGGTCTGTGGGCATAAATTCCAGTTTCCCTTTACTAGGTCCTGATTCATAAAAGGATGCATGTATGGTAAGAGGTAGAATAATGATTTTTTTATAAGTTTTGCTTTGGCTTTGTTTAAGAAGTTTTGTGGAAAGATTGGAGCAGTTGATGAAAGTTTTTGTTGCATAATCAATTTTTAGTGCGCAGCAGTGATGGAGATTATCTGTGAAACTAGATTTTCATAATTTTTCTTGTGAACTCGGTGTTATTTACCTACCAGTATATATATGCAATGTTTTTAGTCTGTGCCTACCGTTACAATGTTAGTCATAAGGATGTGATGCGAATCACTTATTTCTAATCACCATCATAACTTGAAAAAAATAGTCTGTTTGTGGTATTTGAGGTTTCGTATAACCATAATTTTTCAGTAATTTTTAGTTTTTCGTGTAGTCATAATTGAATTGTCATAGCTTGCTTCATAGCACTTCTCTATCATGTTCCGTGTTTTTCTTTCTTTAAGTATGTTAGCTTCATGTACCTTGCATGATCAAATTATGTGGTTTTACTGATCTTTGGAAGGCCCAACCAAGTTGGTAGTTTTAACTTTTCTTCTCAAATACTATTTAGGATTCTCGCTCCTGCATAAACCCTCTTAATCTTCTTGCTAATCTATTTTGTGCTTATAGCAACAGCTCGTAATATGCATGAAATACCTGGATACTCTTAATAGCATTATGAGAATAATGTTGAGCTGTAAAACAATTGTTATCTAGGAGCTTAACCATAGACAAAACTTATTTTTGATCTCTGTCTATGTTTGCATTATTGGTTCTTTCTAGAAATAGTGAAGTAACTTGTAAAAATGGTCATAATAGTGTGCAGGTTAAGGAGCTGCAAAATCCAGATGTGGTTTTTGAAACCATCCTTGGTGCTGTTATTCGTTTGGCAGAATACGGGCTTATTCACTGTGACTTTAATGAATTTAACATAATGGTATCTTATAATCCTTCTTTGATTTTTTTGAAGCTATCATTATGTTTAACTGCTATTCCCTCTGTCCCAATTTACGTGACACTCTTTCCTTTTTAGTAATAATTTAACTTTAAAATTTCCATTTTATCCATAATGAGATGATTTCTAGGTACACAAATATCTATGGCTTATTTTGGACTACAAGTTTCAAAAGTCTGTCTTTCATTCTTAAACTCCGTGCCCCGTCAAACACCTTCACATAAATTGGGACGGAGGAGTATAATTTTTTGCTTGTGAGTTTGGTTTGCTGAGTGTGCAACTGAAATATGTTGATTTCATTTTTCATTTCTTTGCCCATTTCAATTGCTCTGAATTTCATCGTATAGGCTTATATTAGACTTGTTAATCAGTTTTCTGATTCTCTTTATGTGACTAATTGGATTACAGATTGATGATGATGAAAAGGTCACCATAATAGATTTCCCACAAATGGTGTCAGTCTCTCATCCTAATGCCCAAATGTAAGATGCTTTCCCATTTTATTCCATCCAAACAGTCTTTCTGAGTTCTGTTTTTCTTTTTTTGTTTCCCCCTTCATTTGGAGCATTGTGTGCTATGGATTGCACTCGTAGCAAAATTGCTGTCCCTGATACATGTTTCTATATTCCAGGTATTTTGATCGTGATGTGGAGTGCATCTATAAGTTCTTTGCAAAGCGGTTAGTGAATTACTCATCTCTGTTTATTTGGAGAAGTTCATCTGTCTGACAAAGAAACTACTGTGAAGACTTCTTCCACTTTATGATGTATTTCTGTGACTCATCTTATGAATCCACTTTCTTAACCTAATAAGTATTTTGCTGCTACATATGAATTTGGGGCGCTAGATTTTCCTTTGAAATGTGAGCCCGTACTTTATCTCTCTTACCTATCTTTAGGTACAATATGTCATTTGAAGAAAATGAAAATGACTCTGATGGTTTGGAGGTTGAGATAGAGGAAGTTGGCCGGCCCCAGTTTTCTGAAATAAACAAAAATAGCGGTTTCTTGGACAAAGAACTTGCTGCCAGTGGTTTTACGAAAAATGATCAACAGGAGCTTGAAAAGGTACAATCAAATGGCTCAATTTCAACAAGATTTGTGAACCTTATTAGTAGAAGAAGAAACTTCCTGGATATAACTTTCTTCCCATTAAGAAGGGAAACAAATGAAGAAAACAATGTTTAGATCGAATGCTTTTTTTTGACCCCCATAAGCTGTCTGCTGTATTGTTCGGGAAACTAAACTTTGAATATTGCAACTGCATAACAAATGTGATGCTATTTGTTGCTGATAGTTGCCTTAGTTGGATTATGAATTGTTAATACTGGTTTCCACACAATTCATAGTGATGAATGCTAATTATGGTCCGTCTTAGTTATGATAAGTCTAGAAGATGTTAAAGGGTTATACTGTAGTCAGTGGTGAAATTTAAGATAAAGATCTGAGAATGGAGTGAAAAACATTGATCATCTGCAAAATTTGTAACTATAGTGACTTCATAAGAAGGATTTAATTATTGTGACTGATGGCAATGACGTCTCATGAAGGAAATAGATGTGCAATAAAAGAGAACAGAATGGGGAAAAGAATTATACTGTCTTTTAAGCTGGCAGCTTGAGTTTGTTGGGATGTATAATTTGTCCTATTAGGGATAAGTATTTTCTTTTCTTTTTATGTTAAGTCGTTCCTCTGTCATGGTTATTAATGCAGGCATGGGGAATTTTGATTCTCCTTCCCCATGCAGCCCCACAACTTATTTCTTTTAACCAAAATCGTTGGGGCTACGTCACTTATCTTTGAAGGAGGTAAAGCTTACTGGAACACATGAAGTTGCCGCCTTTTGATTTCTTTCTTTCTGAAAAAGAGTGAGACTGGTTTTGTTGGATGTGCTGCAATGCTGTGAATACTCTTGTTCTGGCCCTGGGCACATGATTATCTCGTCATTGTCTTTCTGCTTTATGTCAAACATAGCATCATTGACTCTTTTTTATATATATACCTTTTCAAGAAAGTCAAAACTTATTGCAGCTTTAGGATATCCTGCCATTTTGAATTTGAATCGCCTGTTGTACTTGACTTCATAGTTATTCTTTACTTTGTTTGCAGTTGATTGAGGGAGAACTTGAAGAGCATTCAGATTTTGATGATGAAGGAACTGGTGATGAAGACGATGAAGTGGACATAAACGACACAAATGTCAAGCAGCTTGAGTCCTTGCACTTGGAGAAGGTAGTTCCCCCTTTCTCAACTAAGGGTGTGTTTGGTGTGGAGTGCTTTCCAGTTTTTTCCCATGTTTACAACAACATACCCAGTGTAATCCCACAAGTGGGGTCTGAGGAGGGTAGAATGTACGCAAACCTTACCCCCAACTTGGGAGGTAGGGAGGCTGTTTCCAAAAGACCCTCGGCTAAAGAAAAAGCATAATAAATGATGTCAGAAAAAATTGACGAAAGTAAAGAAGTCAAGGCAACATACTATAGATAAACATTGTGAAGAAAAGTAACAGTAACTGCAACAAAATAATACGTTAGTCAAGTGCAAGAGAGATTAGCTAATAATATAAATAGAAGGGCAAAACTACAAGGATACTACTACACCTACTAGTGTGGAGGAACACACGAGACGACGCTCTACTACCTACTAGCCTTCTACCCTAATCCTTGTCCTCCTCAACCTCCTATTTAAGGTCATTTCCTCGGTAAGTTGTAACTGCGTTATGTCCTGTCTGTTCACTTCTCCCAGTACTTCTTCGGTTTACCTCTACCTCTCTTGAAATCATCTATAGCCAGCCTCTCACGCCTTCGCACCGGAGCCTCCATGGATCTCCTCTGCACATGCCCGAACCATCTCAGCCTCTCTTTCCGCATCTTATCCTCCACTGAGGCTACTCCCACCTTGTCCCGGATAACTTCATTTCTAATCCTATCTTTCCTAGTATGCCCATACATCCATCGCAACATCCTCATGTCCACCACCTTCATCTTCTGGACGTGAGATTTTTTGACTGGCGAACACTCCGCCGCATACAACATAGTCGGTCTAACCACCACTCTGTAGAACTTGCCTTTAAGTTTTGGTGGCTCCTTATCACACAACTCCGGAGGTGAACTTTCATTTCATCCGCCTTGCATCAATACGGTGTGCGACATCGTCATCAATCTCTCCATTTTATTGGATAATGGATCCGTGATACTTAAAAACTCCCACGCTTTTGGATGGCCTGGGTGTCAAGCCCCACTTCCACGCCTGCCTAAAGCGCAACGTCGCTGAACTTGCACTCCAAGTATTTCGTCTTGGTACTGCTCAACTTGAATCCTTTGGAATCCAGGGTCTGTCTCTAAACCTCTAGCTTAGCATTAACTTCGCCGCGGGTCTCTTCAATCAGAATTATGTCATTCGCAAATAACATGCACGATGACACTTTCTTGGATTTTCCGCGTCAATTCATCTATCACTAAGGCAAATAAAAACGGGCTAAGGGCTGATCCATGATTTAACCCATCTCAACAGGAAAGTGCTCCTAGTTTCCTTCCGCCGTCCTTACTTGGGTCTGGGCTCCATCATACATATCTTTGATCGTCCTAATATACGCCACCGGTACACTTTTAGCCTCCAAGCATCTCCCTAGAATCTCTTTTGGGACTTTATTATATGCCTTTTCTAAGTCGATGAACACCATGTTCCTCTCCCTGTACTGCTCCACAAGCCTTCTAACAAGATGGATGGCTTCTGTGGTTGAGCGTCCCGACATGAATCCGAACTGGTTTTCGGAAATAGACACATCCTTCCTTACTCGCAACTCCACCACCCGCTCCCCCACTTGCATAGTGTGGCTTATCAACTTGATACTCTTATAGTGTTGCAACTCTGAATATCCCCTTTGTTCTTGTACAGTGGAATCATCATTTGGTTAGTCAAAATGTTCTCTAAAACATTTTCTCTAGGAAAATAAATTCCTTAAAAATGAGTAAAATGACTTCCCTTGTGAAAGCAGGGAAAACAAGTCTCATAAGTGACATTCTAAGTTCTTTATCTCCTCCCCACCCACCCAACGCCCCCAAACCCCAGCCGTTGACCATCCCACCCCCGAACCCCCACTCCCCACCCCACCCACCCCCATAACTCTAACCATTAACCAAACAACCCTTAAGGATGCATATTCACCTTGTGTTGCTTCTTTGTGGCAGTGTGTCGGCTTATATTTCTTACACAGATGACAAAAAGAGAGAAAACAATTCCCATGTCTCGGCATTTATTAACAATTTTTACTCTTGCAGGAGGACGAGAATCGTCAAGATGTGGATGAGAATGACGATAATAGTCAAGTTGTGGATGAGCATGACGATAATCATCAAGTAGGGGATAAGGATGACCCTGAGGACGAGGGAGAAGAGGCTGAGTTTGAAGATGATGATGCTGAACTAGACAAGAGCCTGAGCAAGCAGAGGAGGAAGGCTATTCAAGCTGCCCATCGGGGGAAGAGGAACTTTGCGTCGAGGAATACATACAAGGACAAAGGTGGGAAGTCGTCACAGAATTCAAAGGTTCAGAAGCAATTAAGTGGCTGGTGAAGTACAGGAACCTGGACGAGTCGCATACTGGTAAAGAGTATGACCCACTATTCAGTGTCTTTTGAAGGCCAATCGATGAAATGAAGGGAATATTATATAGAGGGAGCTATCACTAAGGTGCTGAATAATACAGTTTTGACTTGGGATATGCATTGTCCTAAATGTCTGTCTTGTATATTTTAAATTTTGGTAGCATGTTTGGCAGAACATAATAAAGGCTTAAGATTGTTAATGTTCTTATTATTTACTACTAAAGATTATAAAGCAGAAACAGTTATGCAGGTGTGAAGAATTACTTAATCTATTGTTTGTCATACTTGAGCTATTTAATGGAGAAAAAAATACACGTGCTCTTGGATGAATTCCTAATACATGGTATATGAGTTGTCAGAAGAATTTTAAATAAAGGGGATTATTTTTTGTTTCTTCAATTTTTACATAGATCTTATTTGTTATCTGTCCATGTTTTACTACTAGAATTTTTATGGTAAAAATTTCACGAGATGCTATTCGCATGAAGTTCAAGGTGAACAGAAGTCGGGCGAAAATGCTTGAACTTCAGGAAGCTATGCCTGAACTTCAATAATATAAAACTTTAAACACTGCATGGATGGACGTCCAAAAAATTATTAACGTGGGGCATAATTTAGATAGTGGCACCATAACTGGATTTTTTTGCACTTACACCAATTTTATATGCAAGTATTCGACATTTAATTATTTATGCTTTTCACTTCTATTTCCTTCAGTTTCTTTACTGCATTCTTAAATTTGTTTAAGAGCTCTTACATTTTACATTCTAACAGTAACACCTGTGTCAGAAGATGAAAATGTTTTAAGTGTTAGAATCTGGCAAAGGGAACAGTTAATGTTTTCCAAGGTTTCTTATTTTTAACTTGTATTTTTACATTTTAACTTGTATAATGTAGAAATTGAAGGGGAGCCTTAGCGTAACTGGTAAAGTTGTTGTTGTCATCTGATCAGGAGATCACGGAGTCAAGCCATAGCGGGAGCTTAGTGCACCGAGTTGTCCTTTATATTGTAGCATTTACATTATATCAATCTACTTCCCAAAAATATATCAACTTAAAAGCACGATTTGAGGTTGAGTATGCAAAACATCGGCAAACATTATTATTGTCGAAACACTATTCAATTTGCTTGCATGGTCTTTAATAGTAAATGTTTTTTCAGAAACATATTTTCAACTCTCTAAACAAACATCGGAAAACCTTTTCCAAAAAAAGTATTTTAAAATTAAATCTTTTCTCTAGAAACATTCTGTTCATTGATTATTTGTGTTAGATATAGAAAATGAAGAAACTAATATGAAGAGCATAAGGCAATTTTGGGGAGAAATGTTTTTTTGGTACTTTACAAACTTTTTTTAGTTTTATGACCCTTTTACAAAAGATCTACATTTCTTGCACATAGATATGAAAAAAATCATTTCTTTCTATTCAAATTATAAAAGGTCAAGAGATCTTATTTCCTCGATAATTTTGTCCCTATTTTATTTTAATCTATGTATCACAAGTTCTTAAGCTAAACGAAAAAAGTAACCAATGTATATTTGTAGGGAAATTTTATATACCGAAAACAACCGCTCTACCTATCAAGGTGGAGGTAAGATCTGTGTACACTCTACCCTCCAGACCTCACGTTGTGGGATTTCACTAGGTATGTTGTTGTAAATAGTATCTTGATTATCTAACCAAAATATATTCCAGTTCTATAGGTATGACCACATGAAGGTAAATTGAAAAATTGCAAACCGTAAAAGGAACAAATCCTAGTTTAATGACGAAGGGGGAATAAAATTAAACTTCACAATCACAATAGTCATCACGTTACAACATTTTTTAGAGGCAAAACAGCACGCAATAAAGTACAACAGGCACAGAGCCAACATATAACAAGAGGCTCCGATGGATTAAAAAGAATGTTCACTTTCCGATACTAAACACGTTATTACATATAACAAGAAATAATACTAGCTAACGGTAGCTGGCAAAGCTGCGAGGCTCGGTTCAACAACCTGCAACAAGCCGGTTGTTATCCTCGTCGTTAGATCTTCCACAGACACCTTCATCACATCCCTCCGCATGCCAATATCAGCTGCATAACGACTGGCACAATAGACCCCGACAGCTGTGACCACCATCCCGTATACATTGGTGGTGACGAGACGTAGTGGTGTTGACATAACAGCCGCAAGGGGCCCACCGATTATAGACACTGCTTGTCCACTTTGTCCCATTGTACTCTGATCTACCACGAGCAGTCCGGTCTTACAATAGATGGCGAAGTCCTCACAGTTGTTCTTGAACACATTGTACAATCCAAAGCCGTTAGTAAGGAGGTAGTTTGCTCGATGGACCACGGTGTCATCTGCGTCCGAGACTGCAAGAGTGCACGTTCCTCCACGTGCCTTTGCGAGGAAGATAGAGGGGGTTACAGCATATTCGAAGCGGTAGAGGATACCTCCAGCAAGAAAGCAGTCCAAACATGACGAGACTACTCCATGACCATCTGATGGTGGGGTGCAAATGGAACAAGGAATAGGAGACCGGTTTGGAATTGAGCTTACCAAGATATGATCCAAAACAGTCCCAGTTCCTACTTCTTGACCACGTCTTGTGAAGTGAACGACTTTATCATCCCCAACATAGATACCTGTTATTTAGGCATATCCAATATGATTAGAAGATAATCTTTGTTTTCCATAGTTTATCTGCTACCTACATATGGTCTTAAGATAAAGGGTTATCAGGAAACTAGACGGTCAAAGTCATTCTGAAAGCAAGAACAAAATTAAAATAACATGCCAAAGTGCACACGCTTGGATAGCAGTATCTATGCACTTTAAATCTTCTCTAGACTAATGTGAAGACTGGCAAGGAGCCAATTGCCTTGAACATACAGAAATGACCCATAAACCCTCCTATAGCAAGCAAACTACTCATAATGTGACTCGAAAAGGATTTTGACCCTATCATCATTGGATCATCTTCCGGTTAATAATTAACTGTTTTATTAAGTGAATGAGCTCCAATCCACATTGGCAGTGCCAAGGGCTTAAAACTTGGAACGAGAAGAACCTCCAGAATGTCGCAAGGTTCTCCACTACTATGTAAACTAAGCCACTATTTAGTTGAGTTAGAAATCACCCCAACTTATGGAATGGCTTTACCAAGGAAGAAGTCTAAAGCTTAGGTCAAGGCAGATCTTGGACACATTTTTCAACTTAAATAGATACAAAATGTCAACCCACACACTGCTGTCTATGCCTGAGAAAAAATAGGCAAGGAAAAACATGACAAACAAAGAAGGGAAGTGTGCACGAACACACTGGTGTATTCGCAGTAAATGCTGTCCTTGGTTGCTTTTGAGAGGAAGTTTGTTTGAATAAACTTAAAAAAGACGTGTTATGGTAGTTTAGCAAAGAGAGATCAAACCTATTCATTAAAGAAGATTCAACGTAGAAAATTATAGGACTACATCAGGCTCAAAGAAAGTGGCGCTGAACACCTCCCAACAACCAACCCCAACGCCCACCATAGAACACTAACACAAATGTAGAAATGTATTTTGCCTTCATATGCAAGCGTTTATAACCTATTCATGAAGGGGTTGGGAGCATGGGGGATGGAAGAGCAACAAAGCTGGGTATATGGGGTCATGAAGGTGTAGCTGGGCACAAATTGTGTTCCCCGGAAAAATATTCATCTGATTTGTAGTTGAATCATTTCAGCAACATGGTCGGGGTGGTATGAGAATTGCAAGTCCTATTTTCCCCAGTTGAAGTCTAAGCTGAGTCACAAGATCAACCAAAAACTTGCCATCTCTTATTTTCTTTTGTTAATATAAACTGCCTAATCACTTACAGGACATACAAAACTAATCAATGGATAGTGAGCTCTGCCTCGGTCAGGATAAATTACACACTATTTTCAGAAAGCTTAATCAAAATGTTTCCAGAAAGCAATAGGTCTAAATCACTGAGAGGGAAAAGGAAAAGGACAGATAAAAAGCAATATTTGTACATGGATATGACAGCTTCGCAGAAGTCCAAATAAGTAAAATCATATATAATTTGCCCAGTTTCTCTGCGAGAAGGAATTAAGTATAAGCTTTCATTTCATGCAGACTAGTGACCAACCAATAGTACAAGAATGCCACAACAAATATGAAATCATTGTGGAGACAACAAATTCTAGAAACACTTCATTTATAATCGGAAGAGTCCTACGCCTGCTAGCCAACTTATAATAGCATATAACACATCTTTTTCGAAGAATCCTGGCTCACAAAATTCTGGACGAGCAAAGGAGTTAATCAATGGAAGCTTAAATTTGCATACTTGCTCATATGGAAGATTACATAGAGGTGTGCCTACTGCCTCCCTCTCCCTCAACATTTCACAGCTTTATAATCCTTACTTCCACTACCTCAAGTTCGTAAATTGAATGTTCAAGTTTGTTAAAAACAAATCTCCACCCAATATTCATATCGTGCAATGACAAAGTTACTAACCATACAATTATTGATATACCTTTTCCTTTTGCTTGTAAAAACTCAAGAGAGCTTATTCTACTTCTAGTACTCCAACAACCAATTAATCTTTCCAACTCCAGTCTTAATAATGAAGCCAAGTAGAAACAACCATTAACCTTTTGGATGGAAGAATACATAACTGCATGTTTTTGGAAGTTTTGCATCGGAAAATGTGCACCAACCCCTTTCTTGAGGGGATGCTTCTGAAAGGGTCCATACTGCAACTTTGCTCTATGCCCTACCCATCCCTCCTTTCCCAACTTCATAAAGCACCCTATGGTCTATCAGTAAGTACATAGTCAATAAAAAAGTAACTCTTGAGAATTACTCAATCAAAGAAATGGGTAACTCATATAATACATTTTGATCCTAACTTTCATTTTTGCACCTACCTCGACTAAGTCCACCGGTACCTTCTACCCCTACCAACACAGGTACCATGCAACTCTGTCCATCAAGACTTGGACAGATGGACCAGATAATGCAATTTATTCCTAACTTTCATTTTTGCACCTACCTCAACTAATTCCATGGGGTACCTCCTACCTCCTACCCCCTACCAACACAAGTATTGAGCATATCTGTCCATCAAGGTTCAGCCAGATGGAAAGAACGAATTCCAAATTTTCGTAATCGATCAAAGTTCTATCCATTTAGCTGGTTATAGTCGAAAATATAGAAACAGCAGCATAGTAATTAGTAGTTATATCCAAATACTCACAGTTCAAAAAGAAAATACAATCCTCCTGAAGATTAAATGCTACCAATAAATCTAGGACAACCCCAAGTATTATCAAATTTCCATAACACATACTAACAATTAAAATAGCGAATCAATATTATTTACCATAAAGAACACTTTTTTTCTAAATCAACATTTAGATTTTAGGTTAAAGCAGACAATTCAAAAAAATAACAATAAACAACGTTCATCTACGCAAATCAACTTCAATCACCATAAAGAATAATTTTTTCCTACAACAACATCCTAACTCCCACTAGCACATTACTGGACAACTCTGTCCGGTAAGGCTTGGACACATGTGAAGCACTGGTTCTTAATTTTCGTATTTGACCAAAGTTTTATCGATTTCGCTGGTTATAGTCGTAAATTAGAAACAACAGCACAATATCTAAATCAAATACTCACAGTCACAGATTAAAAAGGAAACATAATCCTCCTGGACATTAAATGCTACCAATGAATCTAGAACAAAAAAGCTCAATTATGTCATCGAACTATCAGAAATGGCTCATTTATGTCACTCGTTAATAGTTTGACTCATTTATGTCATTGTCGTTACCACAATGGCTCATCTATGCCATTTTTCATTAACGCGGACGTTAATGAAAAAAGGTATTGTAAAATCCACATTAATAAAAAATGGCATGGATGAGCCACTTTGATAACAACGATGACATAAATGAGCAAAACTATTTACCAGTGACATAAATGAGCCATTTCCGTAGTTCGATGACATATTTGAGCTTTTTCCCAAATTAAAATAGCAAATCAATAGGACACCTTAAGCTACAAGATGACACTATTTCTCACATCATCTCCAACGCAAAAAGATCAAGTTTTTTTCTCCACATCAACATTTATATATTAAATTAAAGCTTACTATTCAAAAACAAAAATAAAAATGTTCATGTACGCAAATAAAACATAAGTAGATTCTAACTATAACTAAGCTCCCGCTATGCACGGGTCCAGAGAGTTAGATTCTAACCATGATGGGCATAAATATAAGCCGTGCGCCAAGAATAAATATGATCTCCAGGTTTGAGACTGCTCCGATCAATTCTGTCATAATTTCAAGCAAACCCAAAAATCACCAAAAACAATAAAACAAACAAAAAAAAAATCAGAAAACACTTGAAAAATCACAAAAGAAAATAGAAAAAAATGCAAAAAATTAAGTTTACCTATTAGAAAGCAGCCCCATTAATTTATTTGAATAAACAGAAGAATATGATGAAGATTGTGAGTTAAAAAATTGACCAGAACAACCGCTTTGCCTTTAATTTGGTAATATAGATATGATAATGACGCGTATCCTTCGTGTTTGAAGGCGGTGAAATGACAGAGTTACCCTTATTTGTTATTGAATTTACTTGACTTCATCATTAAGTAAGGTGTTATTACATCTAACATATTAAGTGGAATTTCACAAAGTGCGTCTATGAAGTGTACCTATGTTATTATTACATGAATAAACCGACAAAATGGCCATTTGACCATGAATAATTTTTACTTTTTCGAAGTTAAATTTAGAAAATAAAATAAAAAGGGAGATGTAGCATGGAAAGCGATGCTCCACACCTTTGTTCGTGGGCTTTAGAAATCGAAACCGGACCAAATTCGCACACAAGCCTGCTACCAACGTTAGCATAAAGGTCACAACAAACCTGCATGATTTCATGCTATATTCAATCGAGTTATTTGTTGTATACTTGTATTACTCATAAATTTGGGTGGAATCATCATGATTGCAAAGTTATAAATAAAGTAGAAGAAAAAGTTACTCTTTTCGTTTTAATTTGTTTGTCTTAATTTGATTGGACACAAAGTTTTAAAAAATAAAAAAGATTTTTAAATTTTATGATCTTAATCTAAAGATATGTGTAATATATATATATCAAAATACTCTTTAATCCTGTAGTCTTTGACATGTCAAATGAAGAACGAAGCCTCCTTTTTAAAACAGACTAAAGAACAATCAAATTGAAACAGAAGAGTACATTTTATAATTGTTCGATTACTCATAGATCATGCCGAATTGTCATGATTCAAAAGCTACAAAAGAAGAGAAGGAAACATGTATTTCCCGGCATGACAAGTAAAATAAATTTATTTAATTTTCTTCTTCGAATGAAATATATTTATTTCAAGGATTATTTTCTCAGGTATTATGAATGAAGTAGATTTATTTTAAAAAAATTATATTTCAGCTACCTTGAATAAAATAGATTTATTTGAAGAATTATTCTTTGAAGTATCTTGAATGAATACTATGGAAATAATAAATAAAAAAAATATAATTGAATACTCATGTAAGTTATGATAAGTAATACGCCTTCATGGTATAAGCTAGTTGTCCCGTTGAAATTACGAACACTTATACCGGATTATCATGATTTCGAAGATACAAACAACTAAGAGGAAAATCACACAAATCGATAATACCTAATGCTATATTAATATAGTTGTCCTGTTGGATCACTCCATGGCTGAATGGTTAAAGCGCCCAACTCATAATTGACCGGGGTAATAAAGAATTGTTGCGTAGATCATATCAAAGCTTTACACAACTATCTGCATAGCCATGGAAAAGAAAACAGAATTATATTGCAAAGACAGATGTGTCATTTGCCTTGCTCATAAACTCAAATATACTTCTTCTTTTAATATATATAAATATAAAAATAAGAACAAAAATAAATAGTTATCAAGTGGGGAACTCCCTGAGCAATTTCTTGATTTTTCATCCACTTTGGGCTAGACACTTTAATTTAAATGAATCTAATGTTTTCTTATTGTAGAATATGTTACACAAAAACATAATTCATTATCATTTTACAAAAATCAATCCAGTGGGATAACTAAAACATAAATGTCAGAATGAAATTCTGTAAAATTACAATGTTGAATTTATCATAGTAACCTTATCATGTGAGATTAAAGTTTTTATCTTCACACATCTTATGGAATTTTAGAACCATATACTTCACACATAATAGTAAAGTGTTCGATCTTGAATTAGTAAAATATTCCGGCCAATCTAAAAAAGTAAAATAAAATAGTTAATCTGATGAAAAATAATATGATAGATAAATATATTCTTCTAAAATAGTGGAAAAGAAACTAGTATACAACACTTATGGATAGTACATGTTCTTCTTTTTAATATTTGTTTTTTCATACTTTAACTCCTAATCCATACACAAGTCTATGCGGGCTATAGTAATTGTAAACGTGTAAATATATTTCCTACCCATAATTAGAATATTTTCATATATTGTGTAAATATAATTATGGTAAGACTAAGATTCCTCTTTTGTATAGGCTTAGGATTCCTCTTTTGTATAGGCTTAGGATTCCTATTGTATAAAGGATGAATATTGTACTCTATATATACCTTGATATTAATGAAAGACTCCTCAAGGGAGATTAATATCATCTTACATGGTATCAAGAGCCAAATAAACAAAACCCTAAAAACCTTTCTCTTCCACAGCCGCGGCTGCCTCTCCTACGCTGCGGCCCTCCCGGATTTTCTTCTTGTTTTTCGGGTTTTGTTCTTCCTTTCTTCTCTTCTCTAAATGGCAATCCCTAGTTCTCTCGGTCATAAATACTATCTTGTGTTGCTTGATGATTTTTCACACTACGTTTGGTTATACCCTCTTAAATTTAAATCGGAAGTGTTTGTCAAATTTCTTGAGTTTCGCAATTTCATTCAAACACAATTTGGAAAAGGCATAAAATCATTTCAGTGCGATAATGGTCGTGAATTCAATAACTCTATGTTTCACCGCTTTTGTACCAATAATGGCATGGTCTTTCGCTTCTCCCCGCCCTCACACCTCACCACAAAACGGTAAAAATGAAAGAATCATCCGCACCATTAACAATATGATTCGCACCCTATTGATTCATGCCTCCCTCCCTCCACCCTTCTGGGTCTATGCTGCTAAAATGTCAGAATACACTCTAAATATTCTCCCTACTAGCACTCTTCACAATAGACCCCTACCGAAATCCTCTACCATAGAATCCCCTCTTATGATCATCTACGGATTTTTGGTTGTCTGTGCTATCCCAACCTTAGCTCCACCGTCCCTCACAAGCTTGCTCCTAGGTCCACTCCATGTGTCTTTCTAGGATTCCCACCGAACCATAGGGGCTATCTATGCTATGACTTGTCGACTCGTCAGATCCACATATCTCGTCACGTCACATTCGATGAGACCACATTCCCGTTTTCGAATCTTCCAAAATTCAAAAAACAGGACTACTCATTTCTTGACGAGTCTGCCATCTCTCCCCTCATAATCGAACAACTCACATCCTCTGTTTCGTCGTCAGAGCCGCGACACCCAAACATCAGAGAAGCCTGTCAACCTTCTAGCACCGCGACTCTCGATCCAGGAGTCGCGGCACCTCCGACGGCTTCGCCCCCACCCTCTCCTTATCCGACTTTACCCCCCGTCTCAGACACCACTCCGCCACCCACTGTCCCTACCCATCCAATGGAAACTCGTTTAAAGCATGGAATCTTCAAACCCAAAGTCCATTTCAACTTGTCTGCCCAAACCATCTCTCCACTTCCAAAGAACCCAAAATTGGCCAAACAAGACCCTAATTGGAATGCGGCTATGTATGAGGAATTCAATGCTTTAACTAAACAAAGACACGTGGGATCTAGTACCTAGACTCGAGGGGTGAATGACATTCGTTGTATGTGGCTATTTCGTCACAAGTTCAGAGACAATGGGGATCTTGAGAGGTATAAGGCCCGTCTTGTGGCTAATGTCACAAATCAGCAGGAGGGCATTGATTTTGGTGAGACCTTCAACCCGGTTGTCAAACCGGCTACCATCCGCACGCGTTTTGAGCATAGCCATGGGCAAACACCGGCCGATCCATCACTTGATGTGAAGAATGCATTCTTACATGGGGATGCGAGAGAGACGGTCTACATGCATCGCCCACCACGGTTCACCCATCCGGCGGTTCCTCACTATGTGTGCCGTCTCCGTAAGTCACTATATGGCCCGAAGCGGGCCCCCGTGCGTGGTATGATCGCTTTGCCGGGTATATCTTGCGATTGGGTTTGTATGCGCAAAAGTGATACATCACTTTTCATTTTTCATCGAGGTAGTAGTACGGGTTACTTATTACTTTACGTGGATGATATTGTTCTTACTTGCCTCCTCCGACGGATTGAAAAATGAGATTATTGCCTTGCTCAAGTCCGAATTTGCAATGACCGATTTGGGAAAGGCCGAGTTACTTTTTGGGGATATCGGTGACCGAGTGTCCGCCAATCATATGTTCTTGTGTCGGCGTAAGTATGCGAAGAGATTGTGTACATGGCTAAGATGGCGAACCGCAAAGAGGTGCCTACTCCGGTTGATTCCAAATCTAAGCTCGGTCTTATGGATGGTGCTCCGGTCTCGATCCTACTCGTATAGGAGCCTTGCGGTGCACTTCGATCTCACATTCACCGGGCCGGACATAGCTTATCTTGTTCGGCGGTGTGCTTATTCATGCATGCCCCCGGGGAGTCTCATTTCACTTTGCTCTTAAGCGAATCATTCGATACATTAAGGGCACTCTTGATTATGGTTTGCACCTATACCCCTCTCGCACCGGACGGGTTGCTTTCATATACGGATGCGAGATTGGGCGGGGTGTCCGGACACGCAACGCTCCACCTCCGGCTTTTGTGTTTTCTTAGGGGATAATCTCGATTTCTTGGTACGCAAGCGACGAGGCTACCCTATCTCGCTCCAAAGGTCGAGGTGAGTACGGAGGCGTTGCAAATGTAGTAGGCGAGATTTGTTGGCTCGAGAAATTTCTTGTTAGAACTTCGGTGTCCTTTGCGTCGAGCATCTATTGTGTATTGTGATAACATCTCTGCCATCTATCTTTCTCATAATCCGGTTCAACATCAGCGAACCAAGCATATTGAGATAGACCTACACTTCGTTCGTGAGAAAGTTGCGTTAGGCCATGTCAGAGTGTTACATGTTCCATCATCCTATCGGTATGCGGACATATTTACCAAAGGACTTCCCAGACAGTTATTTCTTGACTTCAGAGCCAGTCTCAGCGTCCGGCCTCCTCCCGCTCCGACTGAGGGGGTGTGTAAACGTGTAAATATATTCCCTACCCATAATTAGAATATTTTCATATATTGTGTAAATATAATTATGGTAAGACTAGGATTCCTCTTTTGTATAGGCTTAGGATTCCTCTTTTGTATATGCTTAGGATTCCTATTGTATAAGGGATGAATATTGTACTCTATATATACCTTGATATTAATGAAAGACTCCTCAAGGGAGATTAATATCATCTTACAGTAATATATGGCCATCATTTCTCATATTTTATTTTGCCAATCATGCACGCTAAATACCAAACTGTCCAGATCCTCAATATGTTGTTTCCTGAATCTGTCCATGGCCTATGGAGCGAAATTAATCAACGAATTTTTGAGAAGAAGTCTAGAAGATCCCTTCCAAAACATTCACCAATTTGTATATAGTAGAAGATAATAACACAATCATAGAATCTGCAAGTCTTTTCAAAACTACCTTCTAGACAGCGATTGTAGCATATAGTTTGAAGGCATTTGAGACCACATCAATATGAGGTCTTAAGTGTTTGAGGCTAACCTTACTAAGTCCATTAATCAGTATGTGGTTTGTCCATTCAGGGAGCTTCTCCATCAACATATATTTCTGTCTGATCAAAAACTTAGACCTTATTTCCTCAAACTCAGGATTAATGATATCTAGATTATGTTGTGCCGAGCTAGCTAGTCCCTCATATTTTGTATCAACCTAATCTCTCACGGCTACTTCACAATCAACCAAAATGTAAGTTGCCCTTCAATACACTAGAAAATAGTGTGGAAAGATAGTTTCACACTAAACTGGTTAAATGTTCAGGAGAGTGAAAAATACTTGAACCTTTTTTGCAAGCGAAAGTTCAATAGATCAAATCCCTTCATTTTGTCATCCTTTAGAGAAAGGATTTCTTCCGTTAAAAATGAAAGCTCCTCATTCTATGTTTTCTTGTACGGTAGAGAATGATAATAGTAGTCGAAATGATCAACTAAAATTGTAGCTAGCTGTATGCATTTGACCATAATCATACGGTTTCTGGAAGATGTTTGTTGTTGAGGCAGCAAGACTCTTGATTTGAAGATGTACTGATCACTGTTATTCAGATGAGGAGGTGAGGTATTCTGGCAAAAAATTCTTTTTGGATAACATTATCACTAAGAAATGAGGAACCTATGGTAGGATTTAGTGTTAAGAGTCCCACATCGGAAATGAAATGGAAACATGGACTTCTTATATGAATTTGGACAATCCTCACCTTACAAGCTAGCTTTTGAGGTTGAGTTAGACCCAAGATCCATTTTTCATGGTATCAAAGTCAGGTTCATTCCAACTCTTTGTTCGTCGATGTTGGGCCCCCCAAATTATATTGTCCACGCTCCAGTTAACGAGGTCTGGGCGTGCGGGGAGTGTTAAGAGTCCCACATCGAAAATGGCTGGGCGTGCGGGAGTGTTAAGAGTCACACATCAGAAATGGAATGAAAACATTAAGATTTTATCCTTGAATTGCTTCGCCAATGATATGGGCATAACAAACATTTTAAAATAAAAAATAATTTTTCTTTATCGTTTATACCTCAATTTACCTATAAATGATACTTGCAAATTATTTTTTCCACGTTTAATATTGTTGCACAATGTGGAACCAAATTTACGTATAAATTTACTTGGACTAGTCTTATTCATGTAAATATATTAAAATTTAGGAATTTTTAGTATTTCGTGTGAAAATCCTCATTTTTGTGGTAAAAAATTTCCCTTACAATTTGGAATTCTTGTAGTGTTTGTAATTTAGTGCTCAATTGACTAATACACTTTTTAAAGTTCACATGACAAATTAAGGATTAATAAGTTATAAATTCAACTTCCGCAGTTATTTATTATTGTCTATTATGATCTTTTGTCACTTAATTTGTTTAATGAGTTGATTCTTTAACTTATTAACGATATGTATATACTTTTAAAATTTCTTCACAATACATTTTAGTCATGGCATAATGTGGATATTATTTAACTAAGTTTTTAGTCATGCCATTATATGTAATGCCTGTTGGCCAATTATTGTCCCTCCGAGTTCACTAAATCCTGCCACTGGGCCAGCAGAACCAATCGTTGCTGGTCCAGATTCAGCCAACCCGTCACCTACCCAAAACCCATTCACGTCTATTTCGAGTCAAAAGCCTGTTACTCATAGCTAACGTGGTATTTTTAGACCGAAATGTCATTTTAATCTAAATTCTAATGTCACCAAATCACCCTACCACGTAACCCAGTGTCTGCCTTACATGACCCGAATAGGAATATGGTCATGGACGATGAATATAATGCTCTTATTGAAAATAAGACGTGGAGTTGGTGCCCCGTCCGTCTGGTGTCAATATTATTTGTTATATGTGGATTTTTACTCGTAAAGAAAATTCTGACGGCTCTTTTGAGAGGCAAAAGACCCGTCTTGTAGGTGATAGTAAAACTCAACAGGTTGGCATGGATTGTGGAGAGACATTTAGTCCGGTGGTCAAACCGGCAACCATTCGCACTATGCTTAGTCTAGCTCTCTGGAAAGCATGGCCCAATTAATCAGCTAGATGTGAAAAATGCTTTCTTACACGATGATCTTAAGGAGACAATGTAAATGCATCATCCCTTGGGTTTTAAGGACCCCAATTATCCTCACCATGTCTGTTTGCCGAATAAGTCTTTGTATGGGCTTAAGTAGGCTCCACGTGCTTGGTATAAGAGGTTTGCTGATTATGTGTCTACTATTAGGTTTTCTCACAACAGGTCTGATCATTCGTTGTTCATCTATCGTCGTGGTACTTCTATAGCATACATTCTGTTATATGTGGATGATATAATTTTGATTGTCTCCTCTGATAACTTGTGCAAGTCTATCATGTCCCATCTCAGTTCAGAATTTGCTATGAAAGACTTGGGGTCCTTGAGTTATTTTTTGGGTATATCTGTAACTCATCATGCATGTGGTCTATTTTTATCACAGAAGAAGTATGCGGCTGAGATAATTGAGAGAGCTCACATGTCATCTTGCAAGTCATCTTCTACTCCGGTTGATACCAAACCGAAGCTGAGTGCTACTTCTAGCACACCATATGAGGATCCCACCCACGTGTGTGTTTGTTTATGCATGATCCGCGGATTGAGCACATGTATGTGCTCAAACGCATAATACGATACATACAAGACACACTTGATTATGAATTGCATTTATATCCATCATCTGTCTCTACTCTCGTGTCATATACATATGCTGATTGGGGTAGATGTCCAGATACCAGATGTTGAACATCTAGTTATCGTATGTTTCTTGGTGATAACTTGGTCTCTTGGTCGGCAAAACGCCATACTACTTTATCGCGATCCAGTATGGAGGCCGAATATCGAGGAGTAGCCAATGTGGTGTCTGAGTCATGTTGACTGCGAAATCTTTTATTAGAGCTTCACTTTCCTATTCAGAAAGCTACCCTGGTCTACTGTGATAATGTTAGTGCGATCTATCTCTCTGGAAATCCGGTCCAACATCAGCGCACTAAACATATCGAGATGGATATTCACTTTGTTGAAGAAAAGGTAGCTCGTGGACAAGTACGTGTCTTGCATGTCCCTTCACGATACCATATTGCTGACATCTTTACTAAGGGTCTTCCCTCGGTTTTGTTTGAATATTTTAGGAATAGTCTCAGCGTACGACGACCGCCCGCTATAACTGCGGGGGTGTGAAAGATGGTGATATACACGGTCAAAACCGTGTATATCATTGGGACGAATTTTGTCTATATTATTACCATAGTTGTAAATTTCTTGTACAAGTGTAATTATTGTATTAGTCTTGTATTAGGAAAATATATTAGAATTATAATAGGAAAATATAGAGTTATTTTCCATATTTAGGAATTGTATATTTGTATATATAGACCTCTTACTTAATGAAATAATCAAGAGATTATTCTATTTAAGTATATAAGAGTCTAATTTGAACGACAACTTATAATCCATACTATTAGATTTAGCATGATCACAAGACTGATGAAATGTCTAGAAATTAGAAATGCGCAGAGATAAGGATAGTTAAATTTGATATTTTTGTTTCTCTTTTTGAATTAGGATGTGAAACCCCATTAATGACAATATATGAAACTTATTAGTGTAGATGTATGCTTTTTCATGGTAACATAAGTAAAGTTCGAATCGTTGTGGATTTAGGTGTTTGATTTATTTTGACTTAACTAACACTAATGTATCATCGATAAATTTGAAGAACATTATTGAACAGGCTCGCATTGAAGAAGTTAGTTACAAACTTATAAATCATGGGTGCGTTTAAATATGTTAAAATCTGGGTCATTTTATTAAAAAGGTATAATAGGGAGGCCTACAAGATGTTCAGTTTACTGTCAAAGTGTTCTGTCTTTCTTAAAACTAATAAAACATTACAAGTATGTTGATATAAATGTAGTAACTGCTTAATTCAAACATACGTTAATTTTTAAATTTTTTGTTGCCTACATAAACGCCGATGTGACTACTTTTTACGTGTTGGACTTTGTGTGAGCGGTGTAGGGGGCTAGCCTCTTCATCTTCGCTTCTCCTCTTTTTGTAGTATTATTTAGGTTTCGCGTAAATCCATGTTCTTTTGTGTGTATTCTTATGTGTTGCTTTATTTGTTTTGTTATTGTGATATCTTGATGTCTTGTTTTTCTTGAATTTCCGCATTGACTATGTTCTTTTGAGCAGAGGGTCTATCAGAAACAACTTCTCTACCCCCACAAAGTTAGATGTAAGGTTTGTTGGAAATTAGCCTTTGGCGGGAGTTGCGACCGACCAACTTTAACGGCTTAAACACTAGCGTTACGTATGTTGGAGAATCCGGTTCTTCACACATGCATGATCTACTAAGTACGTAGATAACCGTAGGGCCAAGAATCGTCAAATTTCATTGAGAAATGAAAGAGATATTGGTCCACGAAGTAAGATGTTTGAAGCATGGAAAGTGTGGTATTGTGTTCAATTCTCCCTCATCAGTAGAGGAAGAAAGAATGGTTGTGTATATAAGACTCGAAATTGGTTTGGGGTTTGGGACCCCGAGGGGTATCCCATATGTTTAAAGGAGGGAGGACCTAGTTGTGCTTCGGTTCGAGGAAAGACCACGCGCGCCGCCGCCGCCCGTCCGGTTCCGGGTTCACGGGTTGTGGGCCTTCTGATATTATCTTTTTGGGCCAGAGAACTTTGCCAGAAGTACAGTTTGATCCCAAAAGTTTCAGATGTACAGTTTGGACCAGAATTCTTTCAGATGTACAGTTTGGTCCCTGAAGTTTCAGATGTACAGTTTGGTCCCTGAAGTTTCAAGATAGTCAAAATTTGGGCAGTCAGAACAGAAACGCCAAGCACTCAATTCAGCCATTTATTTTGGCTGAATTACTCCTTCTATAATGGCCAATCCGTTGGTCTTTCTATCCATTTATGTTGGTGGCTTTAATACCTCCATAATGGCCATTATTTGTCACATTATGGAGGCGTTTTCTGTCCTTCCTCACCTATATAAACACCCCCTTACACCATTGTTGAGCACTAAGACTTACATCAGATATGCTACACGAAAATACACAACCAAAAACAGTTCTTCCTACAACTTCCAAGCATCATTTCGTTACTCAATATTCTTCACGGTAGCACTTGAGTTTCCTTTGCTCAAGTGTTCCATTGCTGTTTTATCTTGAGAGACGAATTGTCCAGGACGTATAAAGGATACATACGGGGCAATATTGTCTAAAGGACAGAGTGCCATACTCGACTCAAAGAATAACAAAACGGTTTCCGCTTTTTCCGTCTTCAACAGAATTGTAATTTCAGATTTCTAGTTGAATTATTGAATCTTTGCTTATCCTTTCGAATACTTGTAATAGTTATATACTTCCCGTACTGCTCTATAAAGTACAATAGAGAATAGAGAGCATAAGAACCAACAACTTAAGACAATATTGCATTGTATTACTATTAGTGTTCGAAAGATGTCGGTCAAAAGTTATGTGACCAAATTTGGTTATGGCAATGGTTTTCTGGTAGAAGAGAGTGACGATGATGAACGTGTTCATGGTGTCACCGCTACCAAGACTGGTGGGAACAAGCGCTCTCGAGAGCCTGAGGATGTCAACTGGGACAAGAGGAGAAAGATCGAAGATGTTATTCTATCTTGCGGCAGAAGGCCTATATCTGTCCCAGACAAAAGATCCGAATAATGGTGAGAAGGAAATGGACACTCAGTCTGATGAAGTGACTGAAGTGAGCCAGAATCCGAAATTGGGATAAGTATTTTTCTTACTTGTCAAGAATAAAGATTAAATGATGTCTAATTAAAAATGGATTAAAGTAAGGAGGAATATCAAAATAATTTATATTCCTTACGCTTTAAAAATTAGAAGTTTAATCTCCTCTTCTTTTCCGTTTAAAGATTGGATTTTGTAAACGACTTAAAAAAATCCGTTCTTTTAAGTGTAATTATTAAAAGTGTGTAAAGTATGTTCGCACATACGAGTGAGAAAGATTCACTGACTGTGCGAAAACTGTTACCACTCTTAAGTAAGCGCCAAGAATTATCTGGGCGCCAATCATAACGGAAGAAGTCTAAAAGCTAAAGACGTTGAGCCTGTCATATTATTTGGCAGAAGATCCTTCATAGGATGATATTGGACACTCAGTCATACAAAGCCTCTGGGCGACTGGAGTGGGCCAAAATTTCTCTTAAGTAAGCGCCAAGAATTATCTGGGCACTAATCATAACAGAAGAAGTCTAAAAGCTAAAGACGTTGAGCCTGTCATATTATTTGGCAGAAGATCCTTCATAGGATGATATTGGACACTCAATCATACAAAGCCTCCGGGCGACCGGAGTTGGCCAAAATTTCTTTGATATGATGATATTGGACACTCAGTCATATAAAGCCTCCGGGCGACTGGAGTGGGGCCAGAATTCATTTCATAGGAAAAGTAATGGACACCGAGTAAGGTAAGCCAGAGTTTCCAGGTCTTAAATGATCTGAAGGCCTAAAGAAAGGCAGAAAAGAAATTGGACACTCAGTCTGCCAAAGCAACTGGAGTGGGCCAGAGTATCTAGACGACATATGATCCGGTTACGCCCTAACCACGGGCAAGAGGTTGTTCATGTGAAGCAACGCCACCTCTAAAGTAGAAGGGGTTGGAGAAGTTGTCCTCAATAGGACTTCATGGATTGGGATCACTCTAAGATGAGGTGATACATATATCCCAAACTTGGTTTAAGGGACGCTGTTGGTCAAGCTGGTTTGAGACTAGTCCAACAGGTCTGTAATAACTAAGAATGGTACAGTACGTCTGTAGCTAAATGAATGATATATTTGTAATCCGTGCATCTATGTCATCATAGATTAAGACACGTTAATTATCAAGTCATTCAAAAGCTAATGATGTTGAGATTGTTGCCTTCTGTCGACATAAACCCTCAAAATAAATGTGAGGTAGGCGAAGAGGCAAAATCACCTAGCGAAAGAAGCACCGCTCCTCTAGAACTTAGTCACACCTACTTAGGTGATTTGAAGTTTATACAAAATAGAGGGGGGAGACAAGTACGTTGTGATCTTCATTGATGATGGTACAACGTATAATATCTTTTGTTTGTTGAAAAGCAAAGATGAAGTTGTTGAAGCGGATAAGCGCTACAAAGCAGAAGTTGAAAATCAACTAAGCCTACAGATTGAGAAATTCGTAGTTATAGAAGGGGAGAATGTGAAGCATCGTTCATTAAACGACTGTTCATTTTCCACTTCAGTCCAACGGTGTTAGCCAAGCGCAAAGTCGTATGCCCAAATTATGTGGGGTAGCTTGGTAAAAGATGGACTACCGAAACAGGTCAAGTTCGACCTAAGACTGTAGATTGCATATCCACTAAATCTGCAAATAACAGTAGTGTTGATCGCCCCTTGGCGTCAAAGAATGCTGAATTCTTTGGAGATAAATTTCCTTGGAAAAGGAAAAAGGTGTAATTGCTCAAGGTTAACAAGAACCCGCGAGGGCCTGACTGTCCGGAACTAGACGTTCCGTATCTTCGAGACTCGAAAGTTCTTGGCTATCCGGAACTTAATATTCCGGATCTGCGAACTCGGGGATTCTAGATGTTGAACCAAGACGGAGCAAAGAGGGGACAAAGACTTGTTCCGATCCTTCTAGCTTGTATGGTTGAGAACGAACCATGGACAATTAACAAATAATTGTTATCTCAAAGAAAAGTGCTTTTCTTCGGAAAGAAGCTAAAGAGAGAAATAGATTCCATATATAGAACCATACTTGTGTAATGGTTGATCTTCCTCCGGAAAAGAACCTTTGGGTTGTAAAATGTGCTCCCCAGTGAGTAGCTTCACATCCAGGGCCATTGTAGTATTACATGGCATGGATGATGAAACAACCTTCCCAACCGGAGAGTTGGAAGAAGAGGATCAGAATTGGTTTGCTGGATTGTTGGGCTTTTTCCTGAACTTTCATTTTGGTCCCTGAAATGTTTACATTTTGGTCTGAAAGTTTCGGATAAAACAGAACAATGAATCGACCACGAAACATTGACTACGAAGTTAGAAAGCCAACGGTTGGAGAATCAACGATCGAAAGTAAAAGTCATATTGAAACAAAGTCTCGATATGAAAGATATGGGTATCACAGATGACATCTTAGGAATTGAATTTCTAAGACATCTAACAGACTGGTCGATAGTTGACAGTCTTGTTGAAGCCACCAATGGATATGAATCATAGAATTGATTGGAATCATGGTGCACCCATAGACAAGGAGCGATATGCATAGGTCATGTGTAGTTCAATGTATTGTACACACTACAACCGACTTGATATCATCCTACAAACAGATCAGTTGAACTAAGATTCACTGATGATCTTAAGACATGATCAATAGAAGGCGTTAAGTCGGATATGACGATATCTGAATTATTCGCTTATCTTCGGATTATAGTATTCTGGATGTCCAAATGGTTACGGGAGAACACAGTGATGCAAACCGGACATCAGATCTGGAAAACAGCAAAGCCACAAGTAAATGTGTATGGTAGGTCTTGGAAAATCCTCTAAGCAAACTTGCATCGACCGATTAATGATGGTATCGGAGTTTATCGCTTTATACAAAGCATGAAAGAAGTTGAGTAACTTCACAACTCATTAGAGGACGTCCCTTATTGGGAGAAACCCATGTCTTCAGCAATTATATACTGTGGCTAGCCGGTCGGCTTCAGGAAGGACACGGATGACGGCGTTTGGACATATCTGTCAAGATCTGTCGGAGATATAAGACCGTATGGCAGTTGATCATCACGGGTGTCACTTTCTTATTTACTAACTAAGGGACTACCCGGAGATCAAGTGTTCTGCCTGTCTAGGGGAATGGGCTTAAAACCCAAAATATACGGACTATTACAGTGGCAACCCAACCTTATTAACTGGAGATCCCAGTAATTTGGTTCAATGGGAAAACTAAGTTGTAAAGGTTCAGTTGATCGCTTCAGTGGAAGCATGAGCACTTCGGATAGTGATTTCGAAAAGAAACACCAAATCCAAAGCCGTTCCGCGATAGACGTTAAGTGCTATCTGTAGTATGAGTAAAGGTTAAGTTTTCAAAACCTGTAATGATCATCAACAGCTGAGGTTAGGTTTTTGGGAAACTTTTAATGGTTCCTAACACTTGTGAAGTGGGGTATAGCAGGATACCTTGTAGGAGACCACCTATTTAAGTGCGAGGACGGGCCGCCTCAAATGAACCCACTTAAGAATCCAAGACATTGTCCATGGCCAAAACAGACAAAACATTACGAAGAAGAGAGTAAGGGAATTTGTTGTGTTGGTACCATTGACTTGACTTACACTAAACACTGACGGTTCAAGACATCACGTTCACCGCGCAGTAAGTAAGTCCGATGGTATTCAACTATGGAAGGTTCAAAGCTGAAGCTACCTCTCCTTATGCAACATCGGTCCGCTGAAATATTATTGGAAATGAAAAGACACCATGTGAGTGTGCCAAAATCTCTTTCAAGAGGGGATTGTTGGAAATTAGCCTTTGGCGGGAGTTGCGACCGACCAACTTTAACGGCTTAAACACTAGTGTTATGTGTGTTGGAGAATCCGGTTCTTCACACATGCATGATCTACTAAGTACGTAGATAACCGTACGGCCAAGAATCGTCAAATTTCATTGAGAAATGAAAGAGATATTGGTCCACGAAGTAAGGTGTTTGAAGCATGGAAAGTGTGGTATTGTGTTCAATTCTCCCTCATCGGTAGATGAAGAAAAAATGGTTGTGTATATAAGACTCGAAATTGGTTTGGGGTTTGGGACCCCAAGAGGTATCCCATGTGTTTAAAAGAGGGAGGACCTAGTTGTGCTTCGGTTCGAGGAAAGACCACACGCGCGCCGCCGCCGCCCGCCCGTCCCGTCCGGTCCGGTTCCGATTCCGGTTCCGATTCCGGTTCCGAGTTCCGGGTTCACGGGTTCACGGGTTCACGGGTCGTGGGGCGTGGGGCGTGGGCTGTGGGTCTTCTGATATTATCTTTTTGGGCCAGAGAACTTTGCCAGAAGTACAGTTTGATTCCAGAAGTTTTAGATGTACAATTTGGACCAGAATTCTTTCAGATGTACAGTTTGGTCCCTGAAGTTTCCAGAAAGTCAGAATTTGGGCAGTCAGAACAGAAACGCCAAGCACTCAATTCAACCATTTATTTTGGCTGAATTACTCCTCCTATAATGGCCAATCCGTTGGTCTTTCTATCCATTTATGTTGGTGCTTTAATACCTCCATAATGGCCATTATTTGGGCATTATGGAGGCGATTTTCCATCCTTCCTCACCTATATAAACACCCCCTTACACCATTGTTGAGCACTAAGACTTACATCAGATATGCTATACAAAAATACACAACCAAAAACAGTTCTTCCTACAACTTCCAAGCATCATTTCGTTACTCAATATTCTTCACGGTAGCACTTGAGTTTCCTTTGCTCAAGTGTTCCATTGCTGTTTTATCTTGGGAGACGAATTGTCCAGGACGTATAAAGGATACATACGGGGCAATATTGTCTTAAGGACGAGTGCCACACTCGACTCGGAATAACAAAACAGTTTCCGTTTTTCCGTCTTCAACGAAATTGTAATTTCGATTTCTAGTTGAATTATTGAATCTTTGTTTATCCTTTCGAATACTTGTAATAGTTATATACTTCCCGTACTGCTCTATAAAGTACAATAGAGAATAGAGAGCAGAATCTCCAACAAGGTTTGCGTACATCTTACCTTACTCAGACCCCATTGTGTGGGATTACACTGGGTATGTTATTGTTATTGTGGACTATGTCCATTATGAGTTGTAAATCTCGAATTTCCTTTTCCTTATAAGTTTTGCTTTATTTAACTCTATTTTGTATTTTGTTTGCATTTTATAGTTGAGGAGTTCCTAATATTTTACTTTTTCATGTTAAAACTTAAAAGTATGGATCAAGGATTCAATTTTTATTTTTTATTTTTTATAATGACCTCAAAAATTTATGGGGAAATTCTAAGCTATAAAGGATGTTTTGATCTTATAAGCCATAATAATCTGCAGTAGTATTGTAGACTTCATGCGTCATGTTTGTTTTGTACATTAAGCTAAATTAACAGAATATGCTTCATACTACATATATTTATTTACCGAACAAAATTATTCAATTACATTCTTGAGATTGCTAGAAAGAGAAAACAGTGGGCGGGATTGTTCATTATCACATAGGTGGTCCAACTTCAGTTTATCCACTGAATTTTTTTGGTGGTTTTTTCTTTTTTGTGTGTCCGGCCACCCAAACTTATGAGATTATACTGGGTATGTTATTGTTGTTGTTGTGTTTAGCCATCCAAACTTTCTGGATATTTATAGACATATTTTAGACTTGAAACTCGAACTTGAAGTGCTTCCAAAATTCTTTCCTTTCCGTCCTCCACCCATAGTATGTGTATTGACTTTTTCATTCTTCAATTGGACTTGTTTTGTATATTCGCAATTCTTTCAAATTAACGTTAGTTGATTTTTCAGTATTGAGATTAGTTGTCTTGAGCATTTAGCATAATGTGCACATCGTCAATTTTGAATGGCAAGACTTTTCGTATATTGCGCGGTAAAAATAACACAAGTTGGAATTTTCTCAATAGCGGGAAAGCTCATGTATATTTGCATTGAGAAAATTAGAAATGTATCGTATATCAATATCTTGTGATCTATATTCATCGAAATTTTCACGTGCAAACAAGTGTCAAAACAAAAAAATAGTAACTATTTCAACCTTTATAACATTAGCACCAGCCAAACACATTTAGTAAATACACCATAAACACCACATAAAGAAATTTGAACTTAAAAATATGAACGGTTCTGAAGTTTTGAACTTAAATAAATAAATAAATTTAAAGACATAACGTCTTGAAGTTTTGAACTAAGAATACTACAAAATTGAACTTCGAAGAAAAATAATATGTGGTCGCGTCAATTAAAAACATAAATGAAAAAAAGGACAACTTGATGTATAAACATTCCACGTTAAATGCGAGAAATTATAAAATGCTCATTTGCTAGTATTGTAGATCCTTTGTAAAGTCTATTCCTTCCAAGTACGGAAAGTCTGTATCTATAAGGAAGTCTCGGGGCTCCCAAGTACACGGTTGTTTAGGTGTGTGCTGAAACGAAATCTGTGGAAGGATCACACGCTAAAGGTTGTGATATAAATCGTATATGCATTAGTAGTTGCTTCACACCATTTAAGCCCAAACACATTCACAGTAGGGCCTATTAACAATGCCAAATCCACGTCACTCGAATTTCAACCATCCACGTCATCTCCCGGGAATCTACTGAGTACAGGATTAATCCTACGTGTCATCCCACCATTGCAAAACCATCAATAACCGTTAAATTTCCAGCCACCCATTATTTCTTTCTTCCTAAATTATTTCCAGAATAAAAAAAAAAAACAGAGCAACACTCCCAAAAACCCTAGAAAAAACTTCAATTCAGTTGAAATTAAATCAGAAAAAAATGAGGAATTTCAAGCCACCGGAAACTAAAACAACGCCGTCGTCCACGGCGGAGAAAGCATTCTCGTTGATATCTAAGGGATGGGAAGAGGTACTGTTTGGAAAACAATAATTCAAAGTCGTAAGAAATTAAATTGATTAGAATTTGGTATCTTAATTCATAATTTATACTCATTCTGTCTCAATTTATGTGATATTTTGACTAAACTTTGAAGCTGAATTGAATTAGATTAAGTCAATATTTTATGATTATGGTTTATATATTTGAAAACTACAACTACGTCCACCTTTTCTCATATCAACTGATGAAAAAATATACAGTTTAAATTTCGAGAAACGAAAAATATATATTGGGACAGAGGGAGTAGTCAAATTGATATAGGTTTTGCTGTTTTTGTTTTTAGTCAGAGTAGTTTCGGTACTATTTTCGTATTGAAGAGAATTGCAAAGCACATTCAAAGATTTAGTGAGTTATGAATAAAATATTCTCCTTCAGGTACGTTCTTCTGCAGACGCGGATCTACAACTCATCAGAAACCGAGCGAACTCGTTCAAAAACTTAGCGGACAAGGAACTCGAGAATTTCCTAAATTCAGCTTCAAAATCAACCTTCATTGTCCCAACAATTACGGCTACTGCCACTACCACGGCTGCTCCGGCGGAGATAGACTTCGTTAAGAAGCTCAGGCCGAAATTGTCGGAGATACGTAGGTCTTATTCATCGCCGGACTTTAAGTGGGCCCCGAGAGGGAAGCTTAAACTTGACCTGTCGGGTATTAAGAATGCGGTTGTCGCTGAAGGGGTAGAGGAGGAGGAGGACGCGAGATTTGGGAAGTGGAGAAGAGAGAGGTTTAAGGATGAAGGGCAATTTGGGGAATTGAATTGGGAGCCAATTAAGGCTTTTAAGGATCGGCTTAAGGAGCTAGAGGCAGAGCTAAAGAGCCCGAGTTCGTCGCCGGTGGAGATTTTCAAAGGGATTAAGAACAGTGAATTTGTCGAAAAAGTAAAATTGAGCTTTGTAAGTCGATTTTTTCTCATTATTTTCATATTGCATTGTTACACATAATAGTAGTTTCGATCATAGGCGTAGTAGAATTTTGAGTTTATGATTTCTCGGTTATAGCAAAGGCAGTTTATTATTAGGTTTTGAATAAATTATTTATATATATTAAATGAGTCAAACTACTAGGTTCTGCCGAACCCGTATATATAGAACGGTAGCTCCGCTCCTGGTTATTAATTAATAGACTAATATTCAGTTTGATATACTCTAAAGAATTTGTCGAGTAAGTAAAATCGAGCTTGGTAAGTATGCTTTTTCTCGTTATTATCATATTTGCATTGTTAGACATAGTAGTTTTTCAGTCAGAGGCAGAGTTGGATTATAGAAAAGGTAGCTTACTATGTTGTAATCCGATACTCAAACAAGCAGAAAAAGAGTAAAATAAGCTAAGGAAAACTATATTGATAATAACTTCATCGATACTCTGCACTCATGCTCAACTGAGCTACATATAACCCTCTTCAGCTAAGAAGAGGGACTGACTTGCAAAACAAGAAAATACAATATAAGGTACTTGTGGGGTCAAAACGTAATATAACTAAATGACTAACTAACTTAACAACTAAAGGAATGTACTACTTCGCAAGCTTCGAGTACAACTCCATTCACTGCTCTTTATTCCAGTTACTCTGGGTCACATCAGTACTCCATCCTCAAAATATTCCTTGTTCTCAAGGAATAAATGTAGGAAATCTCACCTTCAAAGCATTGGCATCCTCCCAAGTTGCATGAGCTTCTGAGAGCTGATCCTACTGAACTAAGAACTGAACTGCTGCCTTATTTCCTTTTTGAACCATCCTCCTCTCTAAGACTTTAACAGGACAAGGGCAGTAAGGACTGGCTAAATCCAAAACTGGAGGGTGATTGATTATAGTTGGAACTTCATAACAGAGTATGAGAAGGGATACATGGAATGTAGGATGAAGAAGCAAGTGAGGTGGAAGTGCTAATTTGTAAGCTACAGGACCAACTTGTCCAAAATTTGGTAGGGACCATAATACTTAGAAGAGAGTTTGGGAAAGTATTTATTGGATAGTGTCAGCTATCTATAAGGTTAAATCTTCAAGTATACCTAGTCTCCAACTGAAAATTGTCTCTGTCCTCTTGTGATTAGCCTGGTCTTCCATTCTCTGTTGAGACCTCTCCAAATGAAACTTCAACAACTGCATTTTAAGCTCCCTTGCCAACAAGCTTCTGTCAACTTCAGGTAATTCAGAATCTCCTTGCATGTAAGACAAATGTGATGGTGGAGGTTGACCATACAATGCCTCATGGAGTAGTTTGTATTGAAGTGTGAAAGGTGGTATTGTACCACCATTCAGAAAAAGGCAAGTAGTCAGCTTAGTCAGTAGCAGAATCTAAACAGTAGCACCTTAAGTATGTTTCCAAGCACCTGTTAATCACCTCAGTTTGACCATCAGACTGAGGGTGATATGCATTGGAAGTGCTCAAGGTGACACCTTGAATAGCAAACAGTTCTTGCCATAGTTTACTTGTGAACACAGGGTCTCTGTCACTTACAATATCCACTGGCATACCATGCAACTTAAAAATGTGCACCATGAACATTTTAGCAACATCCATGGCAGAATAAGGATGAGATAAAGCAATGAAGTGTGCATATTTTGTAAGCCTGTCTACCACCACCCATATAACCTCTTTGCCCTTGGATTTAGGTAAGCCTTCTATGAAATCCATGCTTATATTACTCCAAGCCACTGAAGGAATGGGGAGTGGTTGGAGAAGACCAGGGTAAGCAGAGTGATCATATTTAATTCTTTGACAAACATCACACCTCTTGATAAATTCTTCCACATCTTTCTTCATTCCTTTCCAATAAAAGAGAGGAGATTTTCCTGGAAGAATGATCAATACCAGAATGACCCCAGTTACTGAGCTATGCCAAATCTGAAGAATTTCTTTTCTCAACTGCACATCAGAGCCAATCACGAATTTACCATTCTTCCTCAACTGTTGGTTCACAAATGAGAATCCCTCCACCTCTTCTTGCAATGTTGTCAGCTTGTGGACCAGTTCCTTAAGTACAGGATCAGATTTCCAACTCTCTACTATGGCTTGAAATAGCCCATCTCTGACAGTAGAAAGTGTAATGGCAGCCAATTCCACTGCAGGCATCCCTGAGAGAGCATCTGCAGTTTTGTTCTCTTTCCCTTTCTTATACTCAATTTCAAAGTCAAATTGCATCAACTTTGTGATCCACTTGAGCTGAGAGCCAGTATGTAGCTTTTGTTCTAGCAGAAATTTGAGAGCCTTTTGGTCTGTCTTTACCACAAAATGCCTTCCAATCAAATATTGTCCCCATCTAGTGATAGCCATTACCAAGGCTAATAGTTCCTTATCATATACATACATAGCTTGGTGTTTCTTAGACAATCCTTTGCTTAAGTAAGCAATTGGTTTACCTTCCTGCATGATAGCTGCACCAATGCCTATATCACAGGCATCAGTTTCCACCGCAAAGGTGATATTAAAGTTAGGCAAGGCAAGCGCAGGTGCACTGGTCAAAGGTAGTTTCAATCTCTGAAATGCCTCTTCAGCCTTGTCACCCCATTTAAACCCCCATATCTTCAGCAAATCAGTGATTTGGCCATAATTCCTGATAAACCTCCTAATACCCAGTAAGACCTAAGAAACCTCTCAGTTGCTTGAGAGTAACTGGTACGGGCCATTGCTGAACAACCTTTATCTTTCTAGGATCAGTAGACACTCTTAATGCAGATATAAAATACCCCAGATACTCCACAGAAGATACATCAAATTGACACTTGATCTTTTTGCAACTAAGTGATGTTTAGTTAACAACTGAAATACAATTCTCAAATGTTCTACATGATCCTCTAGTGACTTACTGAAAATAAGTATATCATCAAAGAAAACTAGAACAAACTTTCTCAATTGCTCTCTAAATACATGATTCATTAAACTTTGAAAACTAGAAGGTGCATTAGTGAGACCAAAAGGCATTACCAGGCATTCATAATGCCCAGAATGTGTCCTGAAGGCAGTTTTGTGAACATCTTCAGGTGCCATCTTGATCTGATTGTATCCTGCTCTCAAATCAATATTAGAGTAAATCTGAGAACCTCCAGGCTCATCTAGCAGTTCTTCAATGATAGTGATGGGCTATTTGTCTTTGATGGTGATCTTATTCAAAGCTCTATAATCCACACACAACCTTCAATTACCATCTTTCTTCCCTACTAACACCACAGGGGAGGCAAAGGGGCTGCAACTATGTTGAATCAACGCTTGCTCCATTAATTCCTTCACCATGCTTTCAATTACATCTTTTTGGACTGGAGAGTATCTATAGGGTCAGTATTCACTGGATTGGCTCCTTTCAAGGGAATGTGGTGATCAAATTGATTTCTAGAGGGGGGCAATTCTGTTGGTTCCTGAAAAACAACAAAATCATGCAAAACTGTCTGTATAGCAAGTGGTTCAGGTTCTTGCTGTATATCTGCCTGTTTTCCTGTATGCACTTCCTCTTTAGGGGTTACCTTGATCATGAATAGTTGAATTGATTCATCAGGGGATTTCTGCACAGGGGAAGAATCAACCAAAGACATCTTGGGAGTTATGCCCTTAAGAGAGAACGGTTTTCCATCATAGTTAAACTTCATGGTTAGCTGCTTGAAGTTGAACATGATATCTCCTAAATCACTGAGCCATTGCACTCCCAACACTATATCACAGTTTCCTAGTGGCAATAGGAGAAAGTCAGCCTTAAAAACTGAGTTGTGCAGTAGCCATTCCACCCCTTACACATTCCTGAGATAGGAATGGATTTCTCATCAGCCAAGTTAGCATCCTGATGAGCAGAATTTTCAACTTTCCATCCCAGTTTAGCAACTAGAGCACTGTCTAAGAAGTTGTGAGTTGATCCAGTTCTAGTTCTCCTCTGACAATACCCTAGAAGTCTTAGTGTTCTATACCCTTTGGTTCCTTGAAGAGCATACGTTGAATTTCACAAGTCTCAGCAAGCTCATTGCCTTCAAATAACTCCTCCTCCACCTCTTCTACTACTTCTTCTTCCTCCAGTTCCAACAGATAGAACTGTGCTTTAGCCTTACACACATGCCCAGGTTGGAACAATTCATCACATAGGAAGCATAGATCCTTGGCTCTCTTATCAGCCAATTCAGCAGGTGTGAGTCTCCTCCTCTTAAACCTGTTATTGGAAGGCTGAGCAGTACCCCTAATAAGTAGATTGGTTAGCTGGGAACCTGTTGCTACTCTGAGTGGTCTGTGATAAGGTGCTCTTCATAGCTTTGGTCTATTTCAAGAAGTTTGACTCTTGTATCCTAGCTAGATGGTAAGCTTGGGGAAGAGAATATGGTTTAAAATCCTAATAGCATCACCCAACTCAGGCTTCAAATTTTCCAAGAAAATACTAAAAGCATAACTAGGATCTAGATTCAACCTAGTCATAGCTCTTATCAAATGCTTCTTGAAATTCCACTACCCCACCAGTTTGTTTTAATTTGACCAGTTCACTCACGGGATCATCGAACTTAGTACCAAACCTATCAGTTAAGGCCCAAACATACCCTTCCCAACTAGAGTGAGGCAATTGAGCCTGCATTCTGCTCCTCATGTAAGCCCTATGCCACGGCAGGGCTAGATCATCTAAATGCATAGAAGCAACTTTCACCTTTAGATGGTGTGGAATTTCATCCATAGAGAAATATTGTTCAACCTGGTACCACCAGTCTTGGAACCCAATACCATTAAACCTAGGAAATGTGACCTTGTATTGCCTTTTAAGGGATGGGGTTTGATGATTATAATGGGTAGGTGTGTTATACATCTGAGGGTAAGGAGGGTATGGTGAAAAAACAGCATTAGGATTTGGGGTTAGATTCCTATTAGGCACCACAGCTTGTGGAAACCCATGACTCATGAAATTAGGGGTTTGAGGCTGGTTATTGGGGTTCTGGTCAGGGTTATTTAAGGAGCAAGGTATTTGGCCGATGGGTATGGAAGTTGGAGCAAAACTATAGGTGGGAGATGCTTGTGTTAATGGTGTAGACAGAGAATTGAATGGTAAATTAGACTGGGTAGGTGCATTGGAATTTTGTGGCATATAAATTGGTGAGCTAGATGGTTGTGTTCCACTCGTCCTATTAATCTTATCACTAGAACTCGACTGTAATTGGATCTGATTACCCATACTTACAAAATCAGAAGGACCATAAGTTGGGACATACAGGTCATCTTTGTCGAATTCCTTCTCCTTTCCTCTGAATGTTGCCTGATTAGCTGTAATTGTTTCCTTCAGCTCCCTGAATGCCTTCTCGTTGTTAGATTCCGGCTGATTCTGCCTCACATTGCAGTTTGCTACTTCAATTGCCATGCGATCAAGGTGATTCAGCACCTCCTTGATTTCTCCTGCCATTGTAATTCCCACAGAGCAAGAGATTGCTCTGATACCACTGTTGTAATCCGATACTCAAACAAGCAGAAATAGGGTAAAATAAGCTAAGGAAAACTATATTGATAATAACTTCATCGATACTCCGCACTCATGCTCAACTGAGCTACATATAACCCTCTTCAGCTAAGAAGAGGGACTGACTTGCAAAATAAGAAAATACAATATAAGGTTCTTGTGGGGTCAAAACGTAATATAATTAAATGAGTAACCAACTTAACAACTAAAGGAATGTACTACTTCGCAAGCTTCGAGTACAACTCCTTTCACTGCTCTTTATTCCAATTACTCCGGGTCACATCATACTAGATCCAACAACAACAACATACCCAGTGTAATTCCACAAGTGGGGTCTGGGGAGGGTAAGATGTACGCAAACCTTACCTCTACCTTTATAGGATAGAGAGGCTGTATCCAGGTAGCTTACTAGGCTATGGATAAATTATTTATACATATTAAATGGATTTTTTTGAAGGAATTCAGAACAGTGAATTTGTCGAGAAAGTAAAATCGAGCTTGGTAAGTCAGTTTTTGGCCATTATTATCATCTCTTATTGTTACACATTGTAGTAGTTTAGTTATTAATTTATCGACTAATATTCAGTTTAATATACTCCTAAGAATCATTTATGTTTTGTGTTTTTAGGGAGTGATTTGAGTGTGCTAGCTTTTGGTTGAAAAATTCAGTTTTGTGAAAAAAAAACTTCAATATTTGCAACTCTTTTTATTAGAACTTTTTCTGTAGAGTGTACTTACTTTTTGCAAACTTTCAAGAAAAGCTCTTCTTTTAACTGGAGAATTTTTTTCTCCCAGTTTCTGCAAAAAAACTAAAAGTTGCCCTTTTCTTTTGCAAAACCTGCTCAAGCAAAAGGAATTTACAAAACCTGATTTTTTTCTTTTCGAAACTCGAGTTTTGAACTTTTTCAGCCAAACACAAATTTCAGTTTCAGTTGTTAATGTTATGCTAATTTATTAGGAAGCAAAATTGTACCAAAAAGGCTAACTAGTTACCGCCTTACCGGCCGTTTGCTTCACGGACTAGCTATGCAGGAACAATAGCACAAAGATTAAAGTAGCTGTACCAAAATAACAAAGACTAAAGTAGCACAAAGATTATTGTGTGAATTGTGATGAACAATGGTACATGGATTTTATGCAGTCAATAATTTTCCAGGAATTGTTATGCATAGATTGTGGTATAAAAGTCAAGATTTAGTTTTATCCTCATATTGTCATTCCAAACTCAATCCCATACAAATTGAAAAATGAAGTTATGTCAATATTAGTTTAACACTAGAAAACCAAAGTTCTACCAATAGTGTAGAGTTTTATACCGATAGTTTTATATGGAAATTCGAACATTGTGTTAAAATTGATCCGACTTGCTTCTTATCATGGATTTTCTTATTGTTCGCATTATTAATCTGCAGTTTTTGTGTTTGTCTTATGATTTTCCAGAAATCAATCTGCAAGGAACCAGAAGAGACGAAGGTTGGTGTCTTACTTTTCATTTCATGAAGTTGTAATTGCAAGGTTTGGATGTGTTATACTTTTCAACATCTATATCCTGCAAATAATGCTTTGCTTAGTCGGATAAGGAAAGGAAGGGAAGTAAGGAATGGAAGACTTAAGGAAAGCATTTCCGCTGTATTGTTTGGTTTATAATAACAACAGAATGATGGAAATTTGAGACGAAAAATCAGAGAGGGGAAGTGATTTTTCTTTCATGTTCTCCTATATTTCCTACTAATCCCAAAAGAGAGAAAAATCTCTCTCAACTTAATAAACCGATCATTATTTCCTTTTATTGTATATTAGGGTAGGTAGTTCGTACACAAATTGGACTAGCAACTACATGTCAACTGGAGCTGTCTTTGGATTTACATCTTTTTTCATAAGTGGACGTAATAATGTTTAACTAGGAAGCGACTGAGGTTTAAGCTATTGGTAAACTTAAAAAAAGTGAAGTTCATCTCCAAAAGACTAAAATTTAGTCAGACTAAAGACCTTTCTGTTTCTTTTACATGCTCTTTGTCTGTGCAGGGAGTTCCGCCACTGGATGTGCCAGAGTTGTTAGCATATTTGGTTAGACAGTCAAGCCCATTTTTGGATCAAATTGGCATAAGAAGAGGTAATAGTCTGTCAAATGTATGTGGCCTTCGTAAATTTGTTGGTTTGATCTGAGTTTGTGTTTCTCTGGTTTTTCTACTTGCAATATTCTCTCATTACATTTGATCTCTAACATTGCTACTATCATATTAATTTATGATAACCTGCTAGATTCATCCCAATCTGGTTTTTGATCTGCTGAACTAGAAATGCTTCACTAGAACAAAATGTAAATATTGGAGGTCTCTGTGATCTAGATGCTATTGATGATTCTGGTTTGAGATCCCATGTGCTTCCATTTTCTGTAATTTGCTTCGTTTTATTCATTTCTGATTTAATTGGACCATGTTCATTTTGTTGAATGTCTAGCCACTAAAATTGGTTTGATACTCTTTGACCACTCTAAATGTTCCGTCTACTAAAAGCTTGCTATTTCCTCTGGGTCTTTGATTTCACTTTAGATATCTCCGATAAGATCGTAGAGAGTTTATGCAGCAAACGGCGGAACAAACTTCTATTACGTGCTTTACCTGAAGGAGATTCTTCCTTGATTAAAGGTGATAATATGAATGATGAACTAGATTTACGAATTGCCAGTGTACTACAGAGTACTGGCCATCATTATGAAGGTGGGTTTTGGAGTGATTCTACAAGGCAGAACGTATCAAATGGTAAAAGACATGTAGCCATAGTCACAACTGCTAGCCTTCCTTGGATGACGGGAACAGCTGTAAATCCTCTCTTCCGAGCGGCTTATTTGGCCAAATCTGAAAAACAGAATGTTACACTGTTGGTTCCATGGCTCTGTGAATCTGACCAAGAACTAGTTTATCCAAACAATCTTACATTTAGTTCCCCAGAAGAGCAGGAGCTCTATATACGGAATTGGCTTGAGGAAAGAGTCGGTTTCAAGACTGATTTCAAGATCTCATTTTATCCTGGAAAGGTATTCCTTGAGAACTAATTGCATATTATTCAGTAAAACAAAAAGATGCTACCAAATTGCTATGATGATTATTTGACACTTCGTTTTCCTCTCCAGTTCTCCAAGGAAAGGCGAAGTATAATACCAGCTGGAGATACTTCTCAGTTTATCCCATCAAGGGATGCTGATATTGCAATCTTAGAGGAGCCAGAACATCTAAATTGGTACCACCATGGCAAACGTTGGACTGATAAGTTTAACCATGTTGTTGGTATTGTCCACACAAATTATTTGGAGTATATCAAGAGAGAGAAGAATGGGGCTCTTCAAGCTTTCCTTGTGAAACACGTAAATAATTGGGTCACTAGAGCATATTGTGACAAGGTAATATTTTTACCAGAAGATGCGTTAGTACTTCGAAGTGTTTATCATGTCTAATTATTTTATCCTGGTTCTGATGGAAATGCTAATTTTCTTGTTTAGGTGCTTCGCCTTTCTGCTGCTACACAGGATTTACCCAGGTCTGTGGTCTGCAATGTTCATGGTGTAAATCCGAAGTTTCTGAAAATTGGAGAAAAAGTGGCTGCGGAAAGACAGAGTGGTGAGCAAGTTTTCTCTAAAGGTGCATACTTCTTGGGAAAAATGGTTTGGGCGAAGGGTTACAGGGAGTTAATAGACCTGTTAGCAAAGCACAAAAGTGACCTCGATGGTTTTAATGTGGATGTTTTTGGAAACGGGGAAGATGCTCATGAAGTGCAGACAACAGCTAGGGTGTTAAATTTGAATGTCAACTTCATGAAAGGCAGAGACCATGCAGATGATTCTCTTCATAGGTATGAATCCTTTAATAGAACCCTTTTTTCTTGCGAAAATGCTGTTATATGTAATATTATAAAGCTGCTTTAAAACTTCGTAAGTTTAGATAGAACATAGGGTGCTCTACCTAGTACTTTTACAGATTATGAGAATGGAATACACATTCATGTTTTCCTTTTCGCCCATTTTTCCCATTGTTGTTTTCCGAATAAATGCAATAGACGCGCACACACAAATAATTTTTTTGGGATCTTTTCATTTTATTTTTGGTTCTTTACTGGATTTTAAAGGCGATTGTTTTTTCTGCATTTTGTTTAGTACACTGTTAGTCACTCGCCTAAAAATGTACTTCCATCTCGTACTTCGTGGTTCACCTTTCCTGACAGATTATGTTTTGCTTGCAGTTATAAGGTTTTCATAAATCCTAGTATCAGTGATGTACTCTGTACAGCCACAGCTGAGGCACTCGCTATGGGGAAATTTGTAGTTTGTGCAGATCATCCATCTAATGAGTTCTTCCGGGCATTTCCCAACTGCTTGACCTATTCGACATCTGCTGATTTTGTAGCTAAAGTTAAAGAGGCAATGTCCAGTGAGCCTCAGCCTCTCACTCCCGAGGAACAATATATGCTTTCCTGGGAAGCTGCAACGCAGAGATTCATGGAATATTCTGACCTCGATAAGGTTTTGACTAATGAAACACGCAGGGATGGGAAAAACAAGAAGGGCATGGGAAAATCAGTTTCCATGCCAAACCTCGGAGGGACGGTTGATGGCGTTCTGGCATTTGCCCATTATTGTCTCACAGGAAATGAGTTCTTGAGGTTGTGTACGGGTGCAACACCAGGAACACGGGATTATGACAAGCAGCATTGCAAAGATCTCCATCTCTTACCTCCTCAGGTAGAAAACCCGATTTATGGTTGGTAGATGTATATCTTCTTGACCTGTATATCATTGTTAGTATTAGTATGTGCCATAGGTGTGATGTAACCTGGATACTTGTAAGTCCTTACCCGGTGTCAGTGGCGGAACAGGATTTTCACATAAAAAGTAATTTTGATTAGTGTATTTTTCCGGCAAAAGGAGTTCAAATGAACTCCCTTGCGTCCCCTAGCTCCATCCCTCCCTGGTATCCTAGGCTTCATTTTGATGATCCTTTTAGCTACTGATGCAGTTAAACCTGCAAGAAAAGTATATAGGATGTGTGAAATTTGTAAAACTATGATATATCTTCTTTTCTATCTAATGTGCCTAATATTTTTTCATGTTAATAATGAATCTCTGTAAGTTAAATATATGAAATTAACGCAGAGAGGAATATACAAGTACAACAACAACGTACCAAGTATCATCTCTTATCATATACAAGTATATTGTCGATAAACTTAATCACGAACTCGTCCAAATATGGACTGAGCACCCTATTCACATGTCCAGCGAATACATTCGTCCACCCAAATAACACTACGAGAAACTCATAGTTACCAAGATCGCAAATCAATCTTCGAGAACCCCTTGACTCCTGGTGCTTATTAAATAAGTCGTTAATTCAAATACTTATCATGAATTGTTACCTTATTCAGATGATAATAATCAATCCTCGAGATCCCTTGGCTCTCTAGTGCATGTTAAATAGGTCGTTAATGCGAGGTGGGTCGTTACCTTATTCAGATTAAAATTGTAGATGTCTTAGTGCAAATGACGATTGCTCCAATTTAAAATAAAAATGAAATTAACATTAATACATGCTAAAAATCAATAAGGTTAGTTTCGCTTTGTAGAACACACAAGTTGCCATAGGAGGCCAAAATATTCTAAATACTAGCAGAAATTGTCATGATAATAATACTAATACCTTATCTAGTCTAAAGCCGAATAAATCAAAAGAAGAGGAAGATTTTCTTTTTTGCTTAAGAAAGAAAAGGAAGATTCTAGAAAAGAGAAGTCAGTAAGCTTGGCTTGATCAATCCCTAGCTTCCTTGACTAATGTATAGGCTTGTGACCACTTAATTTTATTGAAGAAGAGTGAGACAATCACAAAAGTCATAGACTTGGTAGTATAATTGACATTTGCTTCATTTTAGTTATTTAAAACGTGATCAATATTACTACACCCTAAAGTCAACAAGGGTGGTTTTGCTTTGTACACAAAGTACTAGTAGAAACTGTCCTGATAATAATGTTAAACAAGGTAATCTCGGACAGAAGGCCCATCAAGGGCAGGTTGTATATTTGGTATGTATATTTGTGGTATATTGTAGTATAAAGGTTACCTTAATTAGTCTTGTACACTTACCATAATTGTATAGTTAGAATTATGGTAGAATAAGGTTTTAGAAATAGAATAGGAATATGATTCTCATATTATGGAAATATGTAACTTGTATATATACCTTTCAATTAATGAAAATAATCAAGGGGGATTATTTCTTTCATGGTATCAAAAGACTAGGTCTTGCTTCCGCCTTTGCTCTCGGTTTTTGTGCCCTTTCTCGGCCACAACCGTCGTCGAATTCCGTCCCCCTTCACCGGAATTCGTGATATTATTTACCTCCACTCTTCCCAAATTTCCCCTCCTCTCCCTTTGTTCTTTCAATATGTTTAAGAACAATTTTCATCCTGCCCTCATGGTTTCTAACATCAAGAACAACATCCCTATTGTTCTTGAGATGGAAAACGTCCAATATGCGACGTGGATAGAATTGTTTAAAATTCACGCTATCTCCCATCAAGTCATCCATCACATAATTCCTCCCGCTACACCTATTCCCGCGGAGGATCCTCAGTTATGGATTACTCTTGATGCTACCGTTCTCCAGTGGATTTATTCCACTATTTTGGTTGACCTCTTACAGACGATCATTGAGCCGGATACCACGGCTATGGCTACATGTAATAGATTGCGTGATATATTCCAAGATAACCAACATTCATGTGTTGTCACACTCGAGCAGGAATTCTCTCAAGTTCGCATGGAAGAATTTCCAAACGTATCTGCATATTGCAAGAAACTCAAGGAGTTGGCGGACCAACTCCGTAACGTTGGCGCACCTGTGATAAATAATCGTCTGGTTCTACAACTGGTTGCCGGCATTTCTAAGGCCTATAATGGCGTTGGGACTCTCCTTCGTCAAAGCAACCCATTTCTCACTTTTTATCAAGCCCGCTCCATGCTTACTTTGGAAGAAGCCAGTTTGGCTAAGAAGGAGGCTACCGGAGCAAGCCACGTCGTCCTCCACAAATTCTTCAAGTTTGTTGATAATTCGGGCAAAAACCGTACTCACGGTGGCGGCAAAAATAATCGTAAGAATAATAACAAAAACCGCGGGGGAAAACGCGGCGGTTCCGGTGGTCAGCAGTCCGGCAGCGAGCCCCGTCCAGTCAACAGTGGGCCTCCTCCCTGCGGTCTCGGCGGTGGGGCCCATGGCAGTGGGGCTGGGGCGATGGGTCGTGGGCCGGCAACCCCTATTTTCCAGGACCCTCCAACGGGCAGTGGGCTGGACAGCCTCAATCCAGGCCCAACAGTCAGCAGTCAGCTTCTCGGTTCAGCACTGGGCCGGGGCAGCATGGTGGACTGCTTGGGCCTCGGCCCACACAAGCATTCTCGGCAGTGGGCCCCACATCTACTTACACCGACATTGAGGCCGCAATGCACACACTTGGGTTGACGCAACCGGATCCAAATTGGTACATGGACACCGGCGCAACGACACACATGACTTCCGATCAAGGTACTCTCTCGTCTTATTCCAATTTGAGCAACCCTCATGGTATAATTGTAATGGTAACTCTATTCCAATTCAGGGTTATGGTCATAAAACTCTATCTCCCCCCAATCCTCCCCTTATCTTGAAAAATACTTTATATGCCTCCAAATTGATTAAAAACTTAGTGTTTGTCCGAAAAATTACCACTGACAATTCCGTTTCTGTTGAATTTTGTCACGACCCGACCCGACCCGACCCGACGGGCGGCGACTAACCGCCCTAATGACGTCATTACACTAACCTGTCACACATAATCCAACTAACACTTAATGAGTCTGAAATTCGGCAGCATAACGCTGCAATAACAACATATGCCAGGGTAGGCGAGCCGACAAGGCTGCCTTTACCCCCGAATGTACCTGCCTCCTGAGGAGTCACAACTAGCCAATACAATATACAGGCAAGCCGACAAGGCTGCCAACAAATAAGATAACATATACACGGGAACACCCCCAACATAGAGTACAATGATATGGCTGACCAAAACAGAGTTATAACCCTTACATAAGTACAACCCACTACTGTCTACAGACCTCTATAAGAAGAACAACGACATATGACGGGACAGGGCCCCGTCGTGCCCCTAAATACAAACATAAGTCTAAAAGAGGTTCGGTACCAAAATGACAAAGCTCTGGATCAAAGGAGCTTCCCAACCTGCTGAGTAGGAGCCTAAACCGGAGGATCACCAAACTGAGCACCTGTACCTGCGGGCATGAACGCAGCCCCCCGAGGAAAGGGGGTCAGTACGAAATAATGTACTGAGTATGTAAACATGAAATACTGCATATGAGATCATAAGTAGCCAACAGAAACAGGAGATCAGTATAAAAGTCAGGATCCAAATCCAACCGTGCCATAAACAATAAAAGTCAGTTGCCTTATAAAAATGAGAGACAAGTCAAGAAAACATGAGTGCATGTCCATATACATATATATATATATATATATATCTGTAACGTAACCCGGCCCACTAGTGCGGGACTCGGTGGAATCATGTCATAACCCGGCCCATGCTGGGACTCGGTAAAGTCATATCTCATCTATGGATCCATCCTACGTAACCCGGCCCTCTAGTGAGGGTCTCGGTGAACAATGCAAGGCTGTGCACGAATCGTAACCCGGCCCGGGACTCGGTGAGGTGAAGTAAACACTTAGCACGAGTAGGTATCATGAGTAACCATATACAAGTAAGATTTATCATTTGACTCTCAATAAAATCATTATAATAATGTCATAATAAACTCTTTGCTGAAAAATCATAGGCACTTCTCATAACAATCCTCTTTAGGAATTAAACTGTATAAGAATCAAGTACGTCCGCCGTACCTTCATTAAATAAAAATCATGCCAAAGAAAGAAGGAATAGTTCACATACCTCTTAGACGAACTAATCAACTCTATATTAGAGTACGTCTCGATTTAGAACTTCAACCTATAATAATGGTAATACGTTCGTCAATTCTATGTTCGCTAGCATACTTTATATCGAATAACGACTTCTTATTTTATAAAAATTCGGGCAGCACTTCCCCAGTTTATACATGCTTCCACAACTTCCAAACGAGGCTAATAACATCAATAAACAAGCACCAATTAAGGGCACAACCAAGACAACAATAAAGGGAATTTACACACCCACTTCTCATGTAAATTTAGCCTCTTAATCCACCTTAAAAACAGCCCATGTTTCAACAACAACGAGGGTAGAATGTGAAGCCTTTCTATGCCTTTCCACACCCTTATTCCTTTAGGACTTACCTTAGAAATTACCACACTTAAACATGCATAATGGTGACTAAATTTTCAGAATTATAACACCACAAAACAGCCCCTAAAACAGTCCATATACATCACAACATGTCCAACAATTTCATGCAAGTTCTTGGCCACAACATGTCATAATTCCATAACTCTTATCTTAATTCCTATAATCCAATTTCGGATTTTAATACTTCCATATAACTAATTTCAACTAAATCTCCATGTTTCCTTTCAATTTCATCATGCAATTAGTGATAATAATAACAACAATAACCAACGAATCCAACAACACCAAAATCTGTCCCAAATTGGCAACTAGCCCAAAATGGTCACATGCAATGCTTAAATTCCAATTCTTCCTTAACACAAATTCATTACCTTAATTCTAACGACATGCATTCCAATTATATCATAGAAAGAAGATTTTTTATACCTCAAATTCGTCAAAACAGTCCGCAAATTTTCTGCCACTGTTTGTCCGAAAATTCCCACTGTTTTGTAATTTTTCTCCTCCTTTTTGTTCACTTCTTCAACTCCAATTGACATGCAAGTGTTCTACAATGTTAAGCCATCATCCCTACACGTTTTTCTTCCAAAATTTCATCCCAAAAATTCGAAAATTTTGGGCAGATTTCGGCCCAAACAGTGGTTGTTTTGCCACTGTTTTCGCCACTGTTTTTGATGTTGTTTTGCTTCTAATTTTTGGTGAAAAATGTAGTCTAGGAAGAGAAGATAACAACCTTAATTTTGGTTATGGGTGGAGGGTGATTTTCGGATTAGTTTGGAGGAGAGAATGAGAGGAGAGTTTGGTTTTTTTTTTTTTGTTTAAGTGTAGGAAGAAGATGAAGAGGTTGGTGTAAGGTTATATGAAAAATCTGATTTTTTTCCTTTACACTTTGGCCCCCAAGTTCTTCAATTAGTAAATCTTAAACCCACTTCTTTTAATTCCCGAGAATTTCATAAGCCTCGTATCCTCAATGTCATAATTTTTTTATACAATACTATTCCGGGATAGCATCCGTTTATACACTAATTTCCCGTATTAACATATGTAAGCGTTCCTTATATTCAATATCCGAATCTTGCTTTCTTAATGACGTTCTTAATTATCGTCTTAATCTTACGAGGTGTAACATACTTCCCTCCTCAGAAACATTCGTCCTCGAATGTTCATAATAAGTCTAATGCTAGAAAAATTTCGGCAGAGTCTCCTTTATAACTATGCCTATCCGCCTATATTCGGCAACCAACAGATGCCACACAGGGCCACAATATATCACACATATGCAATTCACCAATTACAATAATGAAATAGGGAGTTGAATTGAATTACCTGGAGGCACAGGGAACAAATGGGGATACTTCTTCTTCATCTCGTCCTCTGCCTCCCAAGTCATTTCCTCCCTATTGTGGTTCCTCCACAATACCTTGACGGAAGCCACATCCTTCGTCCATAATCTCCTGACCTGGCGATCAAGTATGGCTACGGGGCTTTCCTCGTAGGACAGCTCTTCTGTCACCTGGACGTCATCTACTGGGAAGACTCTGGAAGGATCACCAATACACTTACGCAGCATAGATACATGGAAGACTGGATGTACTGCTTCCAAATCAGGCGGTAGATCCAACTCATAGGCAACCTTGCCTATCCTACGAATGATCTGGTAAGGCCCGATGTACCTTGGGCTAAGCTTCCATTTCTTGCCAAACCTCATCACACCCTTCATGGGTGACACCTTTAGGAACACCCAATCATCAACCTGAAACTCTAAGTGTCGACGTCGATTATCAGCATATGACTTCTGTCGACTCTGTGCTGCTAATAACCTCTCATGAATGAGTTTCACCTTATCAACAGCTTTCTGAACCATGTCTGGGACGATCAAATTAGTCTCACCTACATCAAACCAACCAATAGGTGACCTGCACTTCCTCCCATATAAAGCCTCATACGGTGCCATCTGGATGCTAGAGTGGTAGCTGTTGTTATAAGCAAACTCAATGAGTGGTAAATGGTCATCCCAACTACCTCTGAAGTCAATAATACAGGCCCTCAGCATATCCTCTAATGTCTGGATCGTACACTCTGCCTGCCCGTCCGTCTGAGGGTGAAATGCTGTGCTGAGACTCACTTGTGTCCCCAATCCCTTCTGGAATGATCTCTAGAAGTTAGCTGTAAACTGAGCTCATCGGTCTGATATAATAGATGTGGGGACCCCATGCAGTCTCACTATCTCCCTGATGTACATCCTAGCATTGTCCTCAGCTGAGTAAGTAGTCCTCACTGGAAGAAAATGGGCTGATTTCATCAGCCTATCCACGATAACCCATATGGAATCACACTTCCGCTGAGTGCGAGGTAAGCCTGTAATGAAGTCCATATTGATCACTTCCCACTTCCAAGTCGGGATCTCAATCTCCTGTAATAATCCACCAGGCTTTTGATGTTCAACCTTAACTTGCTGACAATTCGGGCACTGGGCAACAAATTCTGCTATGTCTCTTTTCATGCCATCCCACCAATACAAGCATCTAAGGTCATGGTACATTTTTGTCGATCCTGGATGAATGGAATAACGGGCATTGTGTGCCTCTCCCATAACCTGCTGTCGTAGCCCTGCAACATCAGGTACACATAATCTGCCCTCATACCTCAGCACATCATCAGGTGTAACCTCAAATAAAGTCTTTCCCTTTCGAAGAGCTGCATCTCTATACCGGGCAAGAACAGGATCCTCATACTGACGTTTCTTTACCTCTTCCACGATAGAGGACTCAGCAACATCCCGAATAAGAACCCCGCTATCTCCCGAATCAACCAACCGGACTCCAAGACTCGCTAGCCTATGTATCTCACGAACCATCTTCCTTCTGTCTGGCTGCACATGCGTCAAGATACCCATGGATCTACGGCTAAGAGCATCTGCCACAACATTGGCTTTTCCCGAGTGGTACAAGATATCAACATCATAGTCCTTTAGCAACTCTAACCACCGCCTCTGCCGTAGGTTCAACTCCTTCTGCTTAAAGATATATTGGAGACTCTTGTGATCCGTATAAATATCAACATGAATCCCATACAAGTAATGTCTCCAAATCTTCAAGGCATGAATCACTGCTGCTAGCTCCAAATCATGAGTGGGATAATTCTTTTCATGCTTTCTGAGCTGTCGGGAGGCATAAGCTATAACTTTGCCATGCTGCATCAACACACAACCTAGCCCAATGCCTGAAGCATCACAATAAATGACATAACCATCCGGTCCATTAGGAAGAGTCAGAATTGGAGTCGTAGTCAACTTATCCTTCAACAACTGGAAACTGTGCTCACAGGCATCCGTCCACTGAAACTTAGCTACCTTCTGGGTTAGCCTAGTCAAAGGCGCTGAGATTGAGGCAAACTTCTCCACAAACCTTCTGTAATACCCTGCTAGCCCCAGAAAAATGCGTACCTCAGTAGGTGTCGTAGGTCTGGGCCAAGTCTTCACCGCCTCAATCTTCTGTGTATCCACCCGAATACCATTAGCCCCGATAATATGCCCCAAGAATGCCACCGAAGTCAACCAGAACTCACACTTGGAAAACTTGGCATACAACAGCTGGTGCTGGAGGACCCTAAGTACCGTCCTCAAATGGTCTGCATGCTCCTGCTCTAAACGGGAATAAACCAGGATATCATCAATGAATACAATGACGAACATGTCTAAGAATGGCCTGAATACCCGGTTCATCAAATCCATAAACACTGCTGGAGCACTGGTCAGTCCAAAAGACATCACCCTAAACTCATAATGTCCATATCAGGTTCTGAATGCTGTCTTTGGAATATCTGCCTCCCTTACCCGCACTTTGATGATAACCTCGACCGCAAGTCTATCTTCGAGAAACACTTAGCACCCCGCAATCGGTCAAATAAATCATCAATCCTGGGAAGGGGGTACCTGTTGTTGATAGTTACCTTGTTCAGCTGCCTATAATCCATACACATCCGTAGTGATCCATCTTTCTTCCTTACAAATAACACTGGTGCTCCCCATGGAGATGTACTTGGCCTAATAAAACCTTTCTCCAACAAGTCTCTCAGTTGCTCCTTCAACTCCTTCAGCTCTGCAGGTGCCATTCTATAAGGAGGAATGGATATAGGTTGGGTACCTGGCAATACATCTATACTGAAATCTACCTCCCGCTCTGGAGGGAGACACGGAAGATCGTCCGGAATACATCCGGAAACTCACTAACTACGGAATCGATCGAAGAGCCGGTACCTCCGCTTCTCAGTATCATGCACCTGAACCAAATGATAGATACAACCTTTTCTGACCATCTTCCTTGCCTTGAGGTATAAAATAAACTTACCCCTCGGCGATGCTGCATTCCCTTTCCATTCTATAACTGGCTCGCCTGGGAACTGAAATCGAACCAACTTCTCTCTACAATCAACGTTGGCAAAACAAGAAGCCAACCAATCCATGCCCATAATGACATCAAAATCGGCCATATCCAACTCTATCAAATCTGCTAAGGTATGACGGCTATATATCACCACCGAACAATTTTTATACACACGCTCAGCTATAACCGAATCTCCTACCGGTGTAGCTACCTCGAATGGTTCCATCGGCTCAGATTCTATCCCTATTCTATTAGCAACAAGAGGGGATATGTAGGACAAGGTGGAACCTGGATCTATCAAAGCATATACATTACAGAAAAAGACCGATAGTATACATGTAACAACATCTGGTGATGCATCCTGATCACGTCTACTGGCCAAAGCATATATGCGGTTCGAAGGACCGCCGAAATTAGAAACTCTGCCACGACCTCTACCATGGCCTGCTGGCGTCTGACTACCCCACCCGGTGGGGCGCATAGCTATAGATGACGACGAACCAGCACCCGACCTCGTAGGCCGAGCCATCCCACCTGAACCACCTATGTTAGGACACTCTCTCATCATATGGCCCTGACGGCCGTAAGAGAACCAAGCACCTGTGGTCGAACGACATTCCCCAATATGAAACTTACCACACTGAGAGCACCGAGGATAAGGTGGTCTCAACTGACTAGGGCCCCTGTTCCTCTGAGAACCCGAAGCCCTGGAGCTCTGTCCGGCTCCTGAATACCCGGGGCGGTCGAACCTCTTGCCCGTAGACCGTAGAGGAGCACTCTGTGCTGGGCTGAGGTGAATATCGACCTGCTGCTGGAACTGTCTGCCTCGAGACTCGCCGGAATAAGCTGCCGACCTAGCCCTCTTATGCTGGTCCCTGTCATGACCTCTGTCTGGCTGTCTTCCTCTATGTCGGTCCTCAACCCCCTGTGCATATGCATGGACACGAGCAATATCCATACCCGGCTGAAGAGCTACCGCCATACAACCATCGATCAAATAATGGTCCAGCCCCATCACAAAGAGATGCACCCTATCTGCCATATCTGCTACAATAGTGGGTGCATATCTGGCCAATGAATCAAACTCCAGGCTATACTCACGAATGGTCCTGCCACTCTGCCTCAACTGTAAGAATCTGTCCACTCTAGCTCTCCTCATCTCTGGAGGCAAGAAGTGACCAAGGAAGGCCTCTGTAAACTCCTCCCATGTAGCTGGAGGAATATCCTCTCCCCTGGACAACTCCCAAGACTCATACCAGTTTGTAGCTATATCCCTCATCCTATACGAAGCCAACTCTACAGACTCAATCTCTGAAGTCCTGATTACCCTCAAGGTACGCTGCATCTGCCGGATAAACTCCTGCGGGTCCTCATCGGGCTGAGACCCGAAAAACTCTGGAGGGTTATAACTCAAGAAATCACGAACCCTCAAACTGTCCGACCTAGGGTCGACTCCTGGTCCCTGTCTGCGGTTCTGCCCTGCCACCAATCTAGTCAGCAGCTGAACTGCATCTCTCATGGCTCTGTCCTCTGCCCCCGGCTGGAGAACTGGAGGCTCTGGTGTTGGGGCCTCAGAAACTAGCCAATACAATATACATGTAAGCCGATAAGGCTGCCAACAGATAAGATAACATATACACGGGAACACCCCCAACATAGAGTACAATGATATGGCTGACCAAAACAGAGTTATAACCCTTACATAAGTACAACCCACCACTGTCTACAGACCTCTATAAGAAGAACAACGACATATGATGGGACAGGGCCCCGTCGTGCCCCTAAATACAAACATAAGTCTAAAAGAGGTTCGGTACCAAAATGACAAAGCTCTGGATCAAAGGAGCTTCCCAACCTGCTGAGTAGGAGCCTAAACCGGAGGATCACCAAACTGAGCACCTGTACATGCGGGCATGAACGCAGCCCCCCGAGGAAAGGGGAGGTCAGTACGAAATAATGTACTGAGTATGTAAACATGAAATACTGCATATGAGATCATAAGTAGCCAACAGAAACAGGAGATCAGTATAAAAGTCAGGATCCAAATCCAACCGTGCCATAAACAATAAAAGTCAGTTGCCTTATAAAAATGAGAGTCAAGTCAAGAAAACATGAGTGCATGTCCATACATATATATATATATATATATATATATCTGTAACGTAACCCGGCCCACTAGTGCGGGACTCGGTGGAATCATGTCATAACCCGGCCCATGCTGGGACTCGGTAAAGTCATATCTCATCTATGGATCCATCCTACGTAACCCGGCCCTCTAGTGAGATTCTCGGTGAACAATGCAAGGCTGTGCACGAATCGTAACCCGGCCCGGGACTCGGTGAGGTGAAGTAGTAACACTTAGCACGAGTAGATATCATGAGTAACCATATGCAAGTAAGATTTATCATTTGACTCTCAATAAAATCATTATAATAATGTCATAATAAACTCTTTCTTTGAAAAATCATAGGCACTTCTCATAACAATCCTCTTTAGGAATTAAACTGTATAAGAATCAAGTACGTCCGCCGTACCTTCATTAAATAAAAATCATGCCAAAGAAAGAAGGAATAGTTCACATACCTCTTAGACGAACTAATCAACTCTATATTAGAGTACGTCTCGATTTAGAACTTCAACCTATAATAATGGTAATACGTTCGTCAATTCTATGTTCGCTAGCATACTTTATATCGAATAACGACTTCTTATTTTATAAAAATTCGGGCAGCACTTCCCCAGTTTATACATGCTTCCACAACTTCCAAACGAGGCTAATAACATCAATAAACAAGCACCAATTAAGGGCACAACCAAGACAACAATAAAGGGAATTTACACACCCACTTCTCATGTAAATTTAGCCTCTTAATCCACCTTAAAAACAGCCCATGTTTCAACAACAACGAGGGTAGAATGTGAAGCCTTTCTATGCCTTTCCACACCCTTATTCCTTTAGGACTTACCTTAGAAATTACCACACTTAAACATGCATAATGGTGACTAAATTTTCAGAATTATAACACCACAAAACAGCCCCTAAAACAGTCCATATACATCACAACATGTCCAACAATTTCATGCAAGTTCTTGGCCACAACATGTCATAATTCCATAACTCTTATCTTAATTCCTATAATCCAATTTCGGATTTTAATACTTCCATATAACTAATTCCAACTAAATCTCCATGTTTCCTTTCAATTTCATCATGCAAATAAATCTCAAGTGTTTTCCGATTGCAAATAAATCTCAAGTGTTTTCCGTCTTCTTAAAATTTAGAGCATTCATTAGAACTCAATTCGAATGAGAAATAAAAATATTCAGTGTGATAATGGCAAAGAATATGATAATGGGATATTTCGCGAGTTCTGTGCAATAATGGGATCAATTTTCATTTTTCTTGTCCTCATACGTCTTCACAAAATGGAAAAGCCGAATGCAAAATTCGTTCCATAAATAACATTGTCCGTACTCTCTTAATTCATGCTTCCGTACCCCCATATTTTTGGCATCATGCTCTTCAAATGGCTACATATCTCCTTAACATAATTCTGTCCAAAGGTCTGGCATATTCTTCCCCCCTTCAAATTTTATATCATAAGACTCTTTCTTATTTTCATCTTCGGGTTTTTGGGTGCTTGTGTTATCCGTTATTTTCATCCACCACAATTAACAAACTTCAGGCCCAGTCTACTCCGTGTGTGTTTTTGGGGTTTCCGTCCAATCATCGTGGTTACAAATGCTTTGATTTATCCTCCAAGAAAATCATCATTAATCGCCATGTAATTTTTGATGAAACCCAATTTCTATTTACTAAAGTTCATACTCCCGAGTCTAGTTCGTATAAATTTTGGATGATGGTATATCCCCGTATATTACTCACCATTTTTCGGACATACCCCGCACCCAAAATTCACCAGCGGGCCCACTGCCCGCTGGCCCTATGAGTCAGTCACACCCTACCGTCACTGGATCAGTTCCAGCGATTGGGACAGCCCAGCCCAATTCTGGAACTGGTCCAGTTCCAGCGCCTGCGTACCGTCTTGGGCCAGCAGGCCCACTGCCTGCTGGCCAGTCCATCCCGAGCCCAGAAAATTCCCAAAATCCGCCATCTTCCTCCTCAAGTCATAGACCGGTCACTCGGAGTCAGCGGAGTGTTTTTAAACCAAAGAGACATTTTAATTTAAATTCTAATGTTCTTAAATCACCCTTACCCCGTACTCATGTGTCTGCGTTAAATGATCCGAATTGGAAAATTGCTATGATCGATGAATATAATGCTCTTATTGATAATAAGACGTGGGAGTTGGTGCCCCGTCCATCTGGTATTAATATTATTAGGTCTATGTGGATTTTTGCTCATAAGGAAAATTCAGATGGGTCATTTGCCCGACATAAGGCGCGGCTTGTGGGCGATGGTAAGACTCAACATGTTGGTGTGTATTGTGGTGAGACGTTTAGTACGGTGGTCAAGCTGGCTACCATTCACACTGTACTCAGCTTGACTCTTTCAAAAGCATGGCCTATTCATCAGTTAGATGTAAAGAATGCTTTCCTACATGGTGATCTCAAGGAAACAGTTTATATGCATCAGCCGTTGGGATTCAGGGATCCCAAGCATCTTCATCATATCTGTTTGTTGAAGAAGTCCTTATATGGGCTTAAGCAGTCTCCACGGGCATGGTATACAAGGTTTGCTGACTATGTTTCGACTATTGGGTTCACTCACAGCAAGTCGGATAATTTCTTGTTCATCTACCGTCGTGGTTCGTCTTTGACCTACATTCTATTGTATGTGGATGATATTATTTTGACTGCCTCTACAGATGCCTTACGCCAGTCTATCATGACCATGCTCAGCTCTGAGTTTGCTATGAAAGACTTAGGGCCCTTGAGTTACTTTTTGGGGATTGCCGTCACTCGTCATTCCAATGGATTATTCTTGTCTCAACGGAAGTATGCAGCTGAGATCATCGAGAGGGCTGGGATGTCATCATGTAAGTCCACTTCCACTCCAGTTGATACAAAATCCAAGCTTGGTTCCACGGTTGGCATGCCCTACGAGGATCCGACCCGCTATCGCAGTCTTGCAGGGCCCCTTCAGTATCTTACCTTTACGAGTCCAACTATTACATATGCTGTCCAGCAGGTGTGTTTGTTCATGCATGATCCCAGAATTGAGCACATGAATGCGCTCAAACACATCATTCGGTATATTCAGGGAACACTTGACTATGGTTTACATTTATATCCTTCCTCGACGACCACACTTGTCTCGTATACAGATGCTGATTGGGGTGGTTGTCCTGACACCAGACGGTCTACGTCTGGCTATTGTGTGTTCCTTGGCAACAACTTGATCTCCTGGTCTGCGAAGCGTCAGACGACTCTATCCCGCTCAAGTGCCGAGGCTGAATATCGAGGGGTAGCTAATGTGGTCTCGAAATCATGTTGGTTACGTAATTTACTATTAGAGCTTCATTGTCTCATTCCGAAGGCAACCTTGGTGTATTGCAATAATATTGGTTCCATTTACCTTTTGGGTAATCCGGTTCAGCACCAACGCACTAAGCATATCGAGATGGACATACACTTTGTCCGCGAAAAGGTTGCTTGGGGTCAGTACGCGTCTGTCATGTCCCGTCATGATATCAAATTGCAGACATCTTTACAAAGGGGCTTCCCTCGGTCCTTTTTGAAGATTTTAGGGACAGTCTCAGCGTTCGAAGACCGCTCGCTATGACTGCGGGGGTGTGTTAAACAAGATAATCTCGGACAGAAGGCCCATCACGGGCATGTTGTATATTTGGTATGTATATTTGTGGTATATTGTAGTGTAAATGTTATCTTAATTAGTCTTGTACACTTACCATAATTGTATAGTTAGAATTATGGTAGAATAAGGTTTTAGGAGTAGAATAGGAATAAAATTCTCCTATTATGAAAATATGTAACTTATATATATACCTTTCAATTAATGAAAATAAGTCAGAGGATTTTTTCTTTCAAATAATAATAATATCGTATCTACTCTAATAGCCGAACAAAACAAAAGAGGGTGAACATGCTAGAAAAGAAAAGTCATTGAATTTGGCTTGTTTGATTTCTTCCTTGACTAATATATAGGTATGCTAGTGAATTTTCTATAAGAATAACACGATCATGAAAGTGGACCTCGTAGTACAAATAACATTTGCTTCATTTTAGTTATTTAAATCTTGATAGGAGATTAACATTAATACATACTAATATCAACAAGGGTAGTTTCGCTTTGTAGAGCACACAAGTTGCCATAGGAGGCCGAAATATTATAAGGGCTCAAGGACGAAGCCAACCAATTTTTTCCTAGGGGGCTAGTACTATATTATACAAATTTTAAAAAGTAGATAATAATTTAAATTCTAAATAACATAAATACAAATCGTTCAAGAATAATGAAAATATAATCACATTTTTCTCGACGAGATTTCATAGTTTGAAACCATTGCATAACGGCTTCGTTACTGATCTCATACAAAATTTCGTTCTCAATATAAGGTACTAATAAATCATTAAGCCAATCGTCCGATATTCGATTTCGTAGTTGATCTTTGATGATGCTCATAGCAGAAAAGACTCTCTCTACACTTGTAGTAGCAACTGACAAAGTTAATGCTAGGGTAAGAAGCGTGTAAACCAAATGATAGATTCCGTGTCTTTTTGTTTTCACTATCTTCTTTGCAAGATCTCCAATGCCAACAATTTCTGAAAACTCAATGCTACTAAGCCTATTAATAATATAAGTCTCAAGTTGATTATCAAGTAACTCTAGATAATGTGAAGAAAACTCCTGAGGATACAATCGAGCAAACTTGACGAGACTTTCCTTGTTGAAAGCAAAGAATGAATTGCTAGGATTAAGGCACCCAACAAAAAGAAGCAATTCAACATTTGTCACATAAAATCGGCTATTTAACTCCATAAGTTGTTTGTCCAAAATACCATAAAAGCACTCGATGCGAAAATAAGTATCGTTAGTCTTTTCTTCAGTTCACAGAGAGTAAGCATTCGACAGTCTCCTTGAGTAAAACTGCAGTTGTATTTGGAACATGTTTTATATCAAGAAAACGTTCAATTATCCGTCCCTCATTGTTCACATATCTTAAACAAAATGCCATTTGCTCCTTCATTGACGCATCACGTGACTCATCAATCAAGATTGTAAAAAAATTATCATCGATATCTTTGATGATCACAAAAGTAGTTTCAGCAGCAAAATCTTTACAAATATCTTTCTGAATATTAGATGAAACTAATTGTGAAGTTAGAGGAGTATTTTCAAATGAGGCATTCTTTATTTGCTCATTATTATCAGCAAGCAAATGAAAAATTTCAAGATAGTTGCCCTTATTTCTCGACATCTCAAATTCATCTCTACCTCGAAATGATAGCCCTTGATTCAAACATAAACGTACAGATGTAACAGCTGCATTCAAACATAAACCAAATTTTTGAAGAAGATCATAAGAAAAGAACCGGAAGAATTGAAAAAGTTATTTTTTCAAGACTTTGGTTTTTGCGCTACTCATCTTTATTTAGTACATGTAAGATTTTTCCATCATCTATTCAATTTTATTATAATAGTTATTTTTTGTGAACCCTAATTAGTGTAAATTTATTATTATTTGAATTAATTAGTGTTTGATAAATGATCATATAGTTTTGGATTATTGTAGAACATTATTGTTGTGGATTTAAAGATTGTATTGATGGAGAAATTGCTTAAAAGAAAGTCTGCAATGGTTGATTCTTCTAAATCAAATGCTCAAAAGAGACCTTTAAATGTTGAAATTGACTTCGACAATCTCCTGACAGACCCTAGAAAGCGACCAACAATATGGAGTTACAATGCTAATCATAGAGATAGAGTAAGACGAGCTTATCTATTATAGGGGCCGTTTCAACCTAGAAACCACAACTTTCCATGGAGCCAACCAGATGATAAAATTCAAAAAAATGAGGTTTGTTGAAACTTGGTTTGACAAATATCCAGATTGGTTGGAGTATAGCATAACGGAAGATAGAGCATATTGTCTTTACTGCTATTTTTTAGGATTCAAAATAATCAAGGTGGGGCGGATTCATTTGTCAGAGTTGGATTCAATAATTGGAAAAAGAAGGAGAGATTTGATGTTCATGTTGGAGGACATGAACATCTGTCCTCCAACTACCGTATTCGGTTGAATGCAGCTGTTACACCTGTGTGTTTATGTTTGAATCAAAGACTATCATTTCGATGTAGAGATGAATCTGAGCTGTCGAGAAATAAGGGCAACTATCTTGAAGTTTTCCATTTGCTTGCTGATAATAATGAGCAAATAAAGAATGCCTCATTTCAAATGCTCCTTTAACTTCACAATTAGTTTCATCTGATATTCAGAAAGATATTTGTAAAACTTTTGCTGCATAAACTACTTTACAATCTTGGTTGATGAGTCATGTGATGCATTAATGAAGGAGCAAATGACAATTTGTTTAAGATATGTGAACAATGAGGGACGAATAATTGAACATTTTCTTGGTATAAAGCATGTTCCAAATACAACTGCAGCTTTACTCAAGGAGACGGTCGAATGATTACTCTCTGTGAACTGAAGAAAAGACTAATTATTTTCGCATCGAGTGCTTTTATGGTGTTTTGGACAAACAACTTATGGAGTTAAATAGCCGATTTTCTGTGACAAATGCTGTTACTTCTTTTTGTTGGGTGCGTTAATCCTAGCAATTCATTCTCTGCTTTCAACAAGGAAAGTCTCGTCAAGTTTGCTCGATTGTCCTCGGGAGTTTTCTTCACATGATCTAGAGTTACTTGATAATCAACTTGAGACTTATATTATTGATATGCGCAGTAGCATTGAGTTTTCAGAAATTGTTGGCATTGGAGATCTTGCAAAGAAGATAATGGAAACAAAAAGATACGAAATCTATCCTTTGGTTTACACGCTTCTTACCCTAGCATTAACTTTGCCAGTTGCCACAGCAAGTGTAGAGAGAGCCTTTTCTGCTATGAGCGTCATCAAAGATCAACTGCGAAATCGAATATCAGACGGTTGGCTTAATGATTTATTAGTACCTTATACTGAGAACAAAATTTTGTATGAGATCAGTAACGAAGCCGTTATGCAACGGTTTCAGACTATGAAATCTCGTCGAGAAAAATTGTGATTATATTTTCATTATTCTTGAACGATTTGTATTTATGTTATTTAGAATTTAAATTATTACCTACTTTTTAAAATTTGTATAATATAGTACTAACCCCCTCAGAAAAAAATGCCTGGCTTCGTCCGTGCCTCGACTAATATGTAGCTCTTTCATTGAATCTTATTGAAGAATAAGACGATCATAAACGTCCTAATATAAATTACATTTACTTCATTTTAGCTTTTCTAAGCTTGATCAAATTTTTTTCTAATTACAAACCTACCATTATACCAAAAGGATATCTTAGCAGTGATGTTGTATATAATCTCTCTAAATTCTAGCGTTAACTTATATATATTTAGACCAAACAGACCAATGATATTTGTACTTACCTTCACACGCTCTCCAGAAGAAATTTGCAAAAATGCTTTCAATTTGTTTAAAAATGGTTCTAAGTACATGCTTAATAAGAATGATTTTACCACCACTTGACAGTGTCTTGCACTGCCAAGAATCTAATTGGGCAGCCGAAATATGTATATGCCAGCAACAATATTTATTCTCTTGGTGGATATGAAAGCAACTTTTTCCCTCATTTATCTTTTGGCTAAGTTGATAAATTCTCCTTTCTTTTCTGCCGTTTTCATCTCTTCCACTATTGCTGTTGCGGTGCTTCCATGTATCCAAATAACAAAAGATTCTCCTTTTGTTGCATTTATTGGATTATTCACTCGATTCGCGTCCTCCATAATAGGATTCACGGTGCAAAATCTGCGAGCGGTGCGACCGGAATGGTGGCGACTGCTCTACCACTGCCTCAGTCGAACACGTCCCAACAGCTCCTGACGACCTCAGAGATTTCGTCAACGCATTTTATGACGTTGACAAGTAACGACACGACGGATGCGGCCTGGACGAAGTCCATGACTAGCGATTCGTCGTGTCGGAAGAAAATTTTTGAGGTTCCTAGTGTGTCTTTGAGGATATCAATGGCTTTTTTTGCATTACGAATGTCGATTAAGGAATACATTGGTTGTGTCATGGTTTGAATGCACAAGGCAAGTTCCTTTAAAGCTTTGCTAGTTTCCGTGATCATCTTTTTGCATGCTTCTTCCGTTCTCTTCTCAAATTCGGTTGGTGCCTGCAAAGTCAACAGCACATTAACAAATAAATATTATTTCATTTATCTCGATTTATGTAATATCATTTGACTAGATAAAAAAATAAAATAATGAGCTTTGAAATATGTGAACGATCACAAAATATAGATATTTATGTGATTATTATAGAATGTCTAAATAGGATAAAATGAGAATTTTAAGATAACGGAATTATTAATTACGTTTATTCCTGAATGTTGTCGGATGTTGTTAACTCCAGATTATTCTATTAACCGTTACCATAAATTCCCACAAGTACATACATTGACCTATAAACGAACGTCACGAGGCACAATACTCTTTTACTGTTACCATTAATCTATACCACCGTAGCAACAAGAGTAAGTTCAGAAACTACGAAGTACGTCACCCCCCTTAAATATGCGTTACGAGGCGCAATATCCTCATAACTGTAACTAGTAATCCGTATAAATACGTTGTCCCATTAAATAGATGACACATGCCGACGAAAATTAAAGTAGGATTTGAAGAAAGAGTGTTACATATATATATGTTGGAACTCTATTGTACTTTATAAAGCAGTACGGGAAGTAAATAACTATTACACGTGTTCGAAAGGATAAACAAATATTCAATATTGAGAAATTGAATCTTGTTGAACAAATAGGCCAATCTTCAAAACTGCCGCAAGCTTGTTGTATCTTGAATCTTGATAACCTGAAATCAAGAAACAACTAAATGTGGATGGTTACAACGTTGTGTGTTGAGTCGAGTGATTGCCCTCTGTCCTTAAGACAAGATTGGCCTGTATATACGCTTTTACGTTAGCGGGCAATAGTCTCCCAAGATAAAACAACACTTTAATCTCAACGCTACAAAGCCAATAGGTTGAGCCTGACGAAGAAAACAAATATGAATCGACTTGCTGAAGATATGGAAAAGGAAGGAAGAGTTTCTGTTTTGTCTTATGTTTTATCTCTGTGTATATAGTGTGTCTCTGTTGTGTATATCTTGTGTATATGTGAGTGTTTGCTCACTGTTTTGCAGTGGTTTTCGTCACTGTTTTGCAGTGATTTTTCGTGTCTGTTTGTGCTATTTTCTGTCACTGTATGTGTCTCCACAATTGAGCCAAAACAGCTCAATATATAGCATCACAAGAGGGTTGTTCAACTGCCCAAAACACTGTTGTAAATAGTCATTAGGAGGGTTGTTAATGGCTGGTTTAAGACCATTAGAGTGGCATGTTAAAGGCTATAAGTGAGGCTGTTCATGGCCATTGAAGAAGGGTGTTTATGGAGGAGTTAATCAACCCAAAATCAACTTTCCAGAAACTCTAGGGACCAAACTGTAAATATTAAACAATTTGGGGTCCAAAAAGATAATATCAGAAAGTCCCCACAGCCCACAGCCGGACGGGCGGGCGGCGGCGCGCGTGCGGGCTTAGTCTTGAACCCAAGCACATCTAGGTCCTCCCTCCTTTAAACACATGGGATACCCCTTGGGGTCCCAAACCCTTTACCACATTAGAGACTTATATAGAGAGCAATTCTTTCTATTCCCACCAATGTGGTAGATTTGTCCCACACCATATTTCCATGCCTCAAACACCTTACTTCGTGGACCAATATCTCTTTCATTTCTCAACGAAATTTGACGATTCTTGGCCCTACGGTCATCTACTCACTTAGTAGATTATGCATGTGTGAAGAGACAAAGCCTCCAACACGCGGAACACTAGTGTTTAATTCATTAAACATGGGTGAACGCACCTCCCCGACAAAGACAAATTTCCAACAATATATACCTGAGATATAGAGTTTAAGTGTCCATTAAGAGCTAGAAGATGGTAAGCACATTTTCTAACAGGGCCACCAATCTTCAAGTATAGTTTCCATGGATAATGAAGCTTGAAAAGTCCATGAGGTGGCTCCCACCATGCTAAGTTCGCCTGAAAAATATTTTTTACATAATTAGTACTTAAATGAACCATTAATTAGGAAGGAATTTAAATTATATAAATTAATAAAAAAATAATTAGTGTAATTTAACATGTTATATTATGTTACTTACTAGCTAATAAGTTATCAATTAATAATATTTAAATAGAATATTAATAATTAATTTTAAATAGCCTGATTGTATGATTTTTTACATCGTAAGTACACAACAATTTAAATTCATGATGATGTGGCTCTCATATAAGCAAAAGTAGTTAAGAAAGGGGTTAAAATAAGGCAAGAAATTGTCTTGCTTTTTTTTGCTTACTACCACCTTAATGCTCCTCATAACAAGACAAATATAAACAAAAATTAACATAAATTTATTTATATCGTTAAGTTACTTTATCTGTTATATGTGAAGAAAATGGATCTTGGACCTAACTCAACCCCAAAAGCTAGCTTGTAGGGTGAGGATTGTCCAAGTCCATATAATGAGTCCATATTCCCATTTCATATCCGATGTGGGACTCTTAACACTCCCCACACGGCCAAACCTTGTTAACTGGAGCGCGGATAATATAATTTGGGGGCTCAACATCGGTGAACAAAGAATTGGAATGGGCTTAACTCTGATACCATGTAAAGAATAGATCTTGGGGCTAACTCAACCCCAAAATTCGAAGGGATGAGGTTCAACCGTCGACCGATATTGAGTATTCCGAGGAGGGCGGCGGAAGAGGGTATAATTTAGAGAAGGAAAAGTTTGCCCTAGACCGTTGATATATGAAAGAGAATAATCTCTTCAAATTTTCTTTCTGAATCCCTAATTCTCCTCTTGTTCTTTCATCATGTCTACCACAAAGAATACCTTTCATCCTGCCCTTGCTTGCAGTCTCCAATATCAAGAACAACATCCCTATTGTTCTTGAGATGGAAAACGTCCAATACGCGACGTGGGCATAACTATTTAAAATTCACGCACGGTCTAATCGAGTCCTCCATCACACCGGAAAAATGCAAGGAGAAGGTGCCTACCACCGATGATGAAATAGAGTTGTGGGCAACTCTTGATGCTACGGTGCTCCAATGGATTTATTCCACCACCACCGCCGCCGCGGTTTTTGCCACCAGTTTTTCGTATTTTGGCCCTTTTTGCCGCCACCATTGTTAATGTTTTGGCTAGAATTTTTCGGGAAGGAGTGAGGGTCATCGGTGTCGCATGATGTGGCCACCATCATGGCGGAATTGGCTCCGGTTGTCATCTTTTTAGCCAACCCGGCTAAGCATGGAACATGTTTAGTAGAACGGTAGGAGATGATTACTTTGACGAAGAAGAGTTCCAACGCAATTATAAGCCTCAGAGAGGCCTGCAACCATCTGAAGAATAAGACGATCATTAGTGAAGGCGCGCCAACGTTCTTGAGTTGATCCGACAACTCCTTGAGCCTTTGACAATAAGTTGAGGCATTCGGAAAATCCTCCATGTTTATGTAAGAGAATTCCACCATCTCTACGGACCTCTTACAGACAATTATCGAATCCGACTCCACGACAATGGAAGCTTGGAATAGGTTGCATGATATATTCCAGGATAACAAAAATATGTAAAGAATGGATCTTGGGTCTAATTCAACCTCCAAAGCTAGTTTGTAGGGTGAAAATTGTCCATGTCCATATAAAGAGTCCATGTTCTCATTCCATATCCGATGTGAGACTCTTAACAATATCAAGTAACTTATTTTATTTTTAAATTACAAGTTTTATATTTTAAGAGGACTCACCAAAGATTCCTCAGTGTCCTTAGAACCAAGAACACTTAAAAAGGCTTCAAGAGATCCCTTTTTATTGCTCTGTGTACCTTCATCATCCTCAATTTCAGAAATGTGAAAATATTCACTTCCAAAACCTGCGAAAAAAAATAATAATCAATCTGTTGAAGTAATATAAGGTTAAATACTACTCCCTTCATTTTAATTTATATAAATCTATTTGATTAGTCTCTTAAATAATTCATTCGATTCATAATTAGTGATTTTTTAGATTTTGACACACCTAGCAAGAAAATTATTTAATAACATGAATTAAGATGATTATTTGACTAAATCATCCTAATCTACTCGAAGGAAAATATAGAGAAGTATCAAAAGACTTCTTAGAAATTTGGTCAAATCATTTATTAAACACGAATAAATTTAAGTTAGGAAAACATATATTAAGACCTTCGCGGCTCTTAAAAAATCACTTATTGCGGATGAAAAGGAGATGCCGTAGTATTTATTTGACTATAAGAACTTCTTATTCAAAATAAAATCATAATTTAAATTAAATTATTTTTAAATTAATAATAATTTGAAAAAAAATCATTCTTTGGGAACTGCCTCTCTATTAATAGCAAAGAATTAAAAAGGAAAAGAAGTCACATAAACTGATACGGACCTTCTAAGAAGCTTGCTAGCTTTTCAAGATTTGTACTAACAAGCTTATGAAGATCATCCCCAGCCCACACCGGACGAATAAGCATGGAGATGACCATGACGGTGGAGACGCCAATAAGAATGGTGGATATTCGCCGATGAGCCAACTGAAAAATTTCATCCGTCCAGTAACTGGAGACGGCGACCAAGCTGAAGGTCAAGACAAATATCATGGTTCCATAGTCATACCTCCTCTTAATATTGGGGTAAAATCTTGTAAATGTACCTAAAGCACCTGCATACATATCATTAGAAATAGGGTTAAACTTGTACTCCTTAATCCATTTCAGTTTATGTTATCCTATTTTCCCATTTTTAGTCCTTCCAATGAAAAAGACATCTTACTCTTCTCGTTTTACTTCTAATGAGAAATTTTTATCGCCATCCAAAATGTTATGGCATGTTTAAGAGGTAAAATTTATAAATAGCCAATTTTCACCCGCTGCATGCCATTGTCTTAGAGTTTCACTTGTGAAATTTGAAACTCCATGTCAATGACTAATTTTCAAAGACAAGCCAAAAAGTGGGCAGTCAGAATTATTTCAACCATATTTAAGATAACAAGTTTTTAAAGTCATATAACTACACAAATGTTATGATTTGGTTGGTAGGATCATAAATTTCAATTTTTTTAATTTCTTTCATAAACTTGTTGTTGATAAGTCAAATTAAATTTAGAAAAAAGAAGAAGTGGAGTCTTTAATCTAAGTACAAGTTAATTAATTACTGTAAAAATTATGTAAAACGTTTTTTTAATGATTTTGTCTATGAGAAAAAGTAGAGTTCATTCGGTTTCACATTTTTGTACTGTTAATATGCTTGAAATTTTCGTACCTACAATGAAGACCAAAACCGCAAGAACTATAGGATCTGGCTTTTCTTCCCCAATCAATTCAACTAAATATTTAGCTCCAAGACCAAATGCACCAGCTAGTGCTGTACCAAATCCTCTATTTATGCTCTTTGATATGGTTGCACCTGAATACATAAATAAAAAAACATCAAAAAACTAGATGCAAAACTCACCACTGATCTGTCATTAAATAATCTATACGTAACAGAATTTTTCAATAATCCGTCGTTAGATAGGAATAGCAACGGATTTTTTCCGCTTAGTCACAAATGTCGTCCGTAGCTGCTTCCTATTTTTCTTGTAGTGGAGCTACAAAAAATTGAAATTAGCTACGAACTTCGCCGCTAATTTATTGCTAGATAGCGCGTAGCTAACCAATTTTTTTAATTTCTGTTGCTAAATAGAATGATCAACAAGTTTTTGCTGTTTAACGACATAAACTATCCGTTGATAATTCCTGTTCTTTTTTTCCGTAGGTGTATCTGTAAAATAGTGCAATTATCCTTGTCTGGAGTCTTCTTATTAATACAATATATATAGGTGTTTACAATTGTAATCCTAATCATATGAAAATATATACTTTACATAATTACACTAAAATAATAATTACAGAATATATGGAGAATATTTACGTATTCTCTATCACACCCCCACAGTCGGAGCGGGAGGAGGCCAAACGCTCAGACTGGATTTGAAGTCGAGAAACAGCTACCGAGGAAGTCCCTTATGCCCATCTACCTCATTCGTTTTTGCATCATGCACTACAAATGACTACCTATTTACTCAACATACTTCCCAACAAAAAACTTGCATATCAAACACCCACAAAAATTCTCTATAAAAAAAGATCCATCTTATTCTCATCTTCGGGTCTTTGGGTGTTTATGCTATCCATTAATTCCCTCCACTTCTCGAAATAAATTGCAAGCTAGGTCAATACCTTGTGTTTTTAAGGATATCCAGCAAATCATAGAGGTTATAAATGTTATGATTTATCGAGTCGAAAAATAATTATTTCGAGGCATGTAATTTTTTATGAGAATACCTTTCCTTTTTCCAAATTACATGCTACTAATTCCTCAACTTATGAGTTTCTGAATGCAGGCCTATCTTTTACCCCCTCCTTTACACAACCTACGTCCACATCTCAAAGTCTAAATCCTCCTCTAGGGGACCGTACAAGGCCAACAAATACCCCCACACATGCCCAGCAAATACCAACCCATTCTCCGTCTCATGAGTCGGCTCAGCAACAGAAAATTGTCATTCCTATCTCTCATTCTCGGGTCCCCTCTACTCCACCAAGACTGGCCCAATCACCCGAAGGCCCAATAGGAAATAATTCAGCGCTGCCTCATCTCAGCCTACTGAAAATCAGCCCACACCGCAAATTCCGACACCCGCCCAACAATCTACCCAAGTCAATCCACATATAAATCCTCCCCATTCTCCTAAAATGACCACAAGAGCTCAATATGGAATTTTTAGGCCTAGAAGACTTCTTAATCTTCACACTACTACTGAAAATTCCATTTATCCATTGCCTACAAATCCCATTCATGCATTAAACGATCATAATTGAAAAATGGCCATGAAAGATGAATATGATGCTTTTATTAAAAATAAGACGTGGGACTTGGTGCCACGACCGTCTAATGCTAATATTATTCGAAGTTTGTGGATTTTCAGGCATAAAAAGAAATTTTTCGGTTCATTTGAGAGGCATAAAACCTGCCTTGTAGGTAATGGTGCAGGACAATAACCTGGTGTAGATTGCAGTGAAATTTTCAGTCCGATGGTCAAACCAGCAACTATTCAGACGATACTTATTATTGCATTATCGAAATCTTGGTGTCTTACCCAGCTTGATGTAAAAAATGCTTTCTTACATGGAAACCTAAATGAAACTGTCTATATGTATCAACCACCGGGTTTTCGTCATCCTCAACACCCTGATTATGTGTGCTTGCTCAAGAAATCTCTATATGGGCTTAAGCAAGCCCCTCATGCTTGGTACCAGCGTTATGCAGATTATGTGGCTACATTGGGTTTCTCTCACAACATTTCAGATCATTCTTTATTCATTTACCGTCGGGGCACATCTATGACATATATTCTTCTTTATGTGGATGATATCATCCTTGCTGCTTCTTCAGATGCTCTTCGACAGTCCATTATGTCTAAGCTTGGTTCTGGATTTTCTATGAAAGATTTAGATCCACTAAGCTATTTTTTGGGTATCTCTGTCACCCGACATTCAGGAGGTATATTTCTTTCACAAAAGAAATATGCAGAAGAAATTATTGAGCGGGCCGGTATGTCTTCCTGCAAACCATCTCCTACATCGGTGGACACGAAAGCAAAACTCAGTACCTCTTCAGGTAATCCCTATCATGATCCAACTGAGTATCGTAGTCTTGCCGGCGCCTTACAATATTTGACTTTTACAAGACCAGATATTTCCTATGCAGTTCAACAAGTGTGCTTATTTATGCACGATCCAAGAACCCAACACATGTCCGCATTGAAACGAATCATTCGCTATGTTCAGGGAACTCTCGAATTCGGCCTTCACATTTACCCCTCTTCGATTAGTAAACTCGTCTCATACACTGACGCAGACTGGGGTGGATGTTCGGACACTAGACGATCAACGTCTGGTTATTGTGTTTATCTTAGGGATAACTTGATATTTTGGTCTGCGAAAAAACAGCCTACCTTATCTCGATCTAGCGTTGAGGCCGAATACCGTGGGGTGGCTAATGTCGTCTCTGAATCTTGTTGGATTCAGAATTTACTTTTAGAACTTCATTGTCCAGTTACGAAAGCCATATAAGTCTATTGTGACAATGTTAGCGCGGTTTATCTTTCATGCAACCTAGTTTAACATCAATGCACTAAACATATTGAAATGGATATACACTTTGTACGTGAGAAAGTCGCTCGTGGTTAAGTACGAGTCCTACATGTCCCTTCACGATATCAAATTGCCGATATTTTTACTAAAGGACTCCCGCTGTAACTCTTTGATGATTTTCGAGATAGTCTCAACGTACGTAAACCTCCCAGCCAGTCTGATCATTCTCTCTTTATATATCGTCGTGGTACTTCTCTGGCATATATTTTGTTGTATGTCGATGATATTTTATTGACTGCTTCGTCTGATAATCTACACAAGTCTATCATGACACTTCATAGTTCCGAATTTGCTATGAAAGACTTGGAGCCCTTGAGTTTTTTCTTAGGGATTGCTGTCACTCGTCATTCAGGTGGTCTAATTTTATCACAAAGGAAGTATGCGGTTGAGATCATTGAAAGAGCTGATATGTCATCTTGTAAATCTACTTCTACTCCGGTTGATACTAACTCGAAGCTGAGTGTTACATCTGGCACTAAGTACGAGGATCCCACCCATTATCGCAGCCTTGCAGGGACACTTCAGTATCTTACTTTCACAAGGCCTGATATTACTTATGCAGTTTAACAAGTGTATTTGTTTATGCATGATCCACATATTGAGCATATGAATGCGCTCAAACGCATTATACGATACATCCAGGGCACACTTGATTATGACTTGCATTTGTATCCTATGTACGTTTCTACACTTGTGTCTTATACATATGCTGATTGGGGTCGCTGTCCTGATACCAGACGCTCGACTTCTGGTTATTGTATGTTTCTTGGGTATAACTTGGTCTCGTGTTCTGCAAAACGACAAGCTACATTATCAAGATCCAGTGCAGAGGCCGAGTATCGAGGTGTCAGAATCATGTTCGCTGTAATCTTTTGTTAGAACTACACTTTCTTATTCAGAAAGCTACCTTGGTCTACTGTGATAATGTTAGTGCAATTTATCTTTCTGGCAATCCGGTCCAACATCAACGCATTAAACATATCGAGATGGATATTCACTTTGTTCGCGAAAAGGTAGCTCGTGGATAAGTACGCGTCTTACATGTGCCCTCGCGATACCAAATCGCTGACATCTTTACGAAGGGTTTCCCTCAGTTTTATTTGAAGATTTTAGGGACAGTCTCAGCGTACGACAACCGCCCGCTATGACTGCGAGGGTGTGATAGAATATATCGTGTATATCCCTATGATATACACGGTTTTGACTAGTCTTGTACCATAAATAGAAGTATTAAATTATGTTGTATAATTACCATAATTGTAGAATTCTTGTACAAGTAGAACTAGGATATTAAAAGTTTAGTAGGAATATGATTTTTCATATTTGAAGATTATAACTTATATATATACCTATTCATTCAATAAGAATAATCAAAAGATTAATTCTTTCACTAACTAATTATAGCTCCTTGATATGCTTCTAAATAGAACGATATCCATATTAACTCATACTTATCATAAGCATCCTCATTATATATATATGTACGAACTTGTGTACGGTATCAGCTCTCTAGTGCTTGTCAAAAATCAAATGGCGTGGCAAGTTTTATTTCCCTTTGTTATCTTAGAAAGGGAGAATATGTAAGAGAGTTTCATTTCTAACTAACTATTTTTCCTAGATATACTTCTAAATATAACGTTATCTGTACTAACTCATCCCTTATCATAAAGTATACCTTCACTATATAGGTACGGACTTGTATACATTATCAGTTATGTAGCACTCGTCAAAAATTAAATGATGTGACAAGTTTATTTTAGAAAGGGCAAATATAAGAGAGCTTTCATTTCTAACTAATTAAGGGACAAGTTTAGCCGGTACTTCATCGTAATTTATTAAATACTGCATAATTTTCTTTTCACGAATTTGTCTGTTTTTATTTTCTTAAAGAAAACACAACAAAATTCAAGTTTTGATTGGCAACATTCAAATCACGGTGACGGCTAATTACAATTTACAACTCGTTTGTAGTTGCAGTATTTTTACTCGAATTTTTTTCTTATTATCATCACTAATATTTTAGACTTCAAGGGATAGAACTTTAATTGAACAACTGATGTTCGACTAGAAGTATACCTAATTATATGCTAATTGCTTCATATTTTATTACTCGACAAGCACATGATTCTATATTTAAAATATATATATAAAAAAAGTTGATTGCACAGACGTTTTTTTCGGAATATTATCAAATATATTCCCATTGATTTCGTGGGAAACAGTTACCGACAAACACCCTTTCGAAGGATTCCATCGGAAATTTCAGAGAATTCCGTGAAAAATCCATAGATTTCTAGTAGTAGCATATAAATTATCGCATTACTGTTTTGAAGTTTCAAGAATTGTTTAATGTTCAATAAATTGAACAATTTTGCCCCTCCGTTCTATTTATGAGATAGTAATTATGTAACATGTCATGCATCATGAAATTTGTTTTCCAGTGAAAATGGATCTAACCAGAAAATCAATTAGAAATTTATTTTAACGGGGTTTGAAGATAAGTGAGTTGTATCCCATCTGATAAACTTCTTTACGAGTCCGATTAGACTGATAAGTAGTGAATACGGCTAGTAAATAATTTAAGATAAAAAGAAAGCAATGATTCAAGAAAATGTATGTAAAACAATGGATGTTCTTCTGTCTATCGCTTAGAGAAAAAAAGAGCTAGGGTTAAAAAGTGTGAGCAAGATGATCCTCCTTCCCTCCTAAGTTACCTTTATATAAACCAAAGTTGGACTTTTCTACTCCCAAAGTACGGATGATGTAACATCTATGTAGCTTCAACGTTCGTGTATGCTGCGACACTCTGATCGAAACTGACAGATGTGCCTTGGGTTGGTAGGAGTAGGGAACAGCTGTAGAGATCTCCTGAATCCTCCGAGCCCGATGTAATATGCCCGAACTAAAATATTAAATAATTGGGGTGGAACTTTTGTCGCGAACTAATTATAACGACAAAATGAATAATGAATACGGCGACAAAAGATTTGCCCTAACAACAAGTTATGGTGATCGTCGTCAAATCCTGGTGATCACCATTACATATGCTGCGTAGAAATTCACCTAACACATCATGCTATGGTGATGGACAAATCCACACGTAACTTCAGGATTTATTTAGCATTTGTGGCTGAAATTATGGTGATCCGTACAGATTTGTTGCCAAAATGCTGACGATCACCATATAACTTGTTGTGTAGATATTTCAATCGAAGTAAAATCCTGACGAGTTGCCAAGAGACTTGCCATAACAACAAATTATGGTGATCGTAGCCAAATCCTGGTGATTAATATAACATGTTGCGTAGAAATTCACCAATACATCATGCTATGGCGATGGCCAAATCCAGAGATATATCCAAGATATTTTTAACATTGTGGCTGAAAATTATGGTAATTCGTCAAGATTGAGCCCAAAATCATGACGATCACCATATAACTTGTTGAGTAGAAATTTTAGCAATATGTTTTTGCTTCATAATTGATCCAATCAACTCCAAATTTGATATCCAACCTTCTAATGTCAGTCCCGATAATTTATAATTATTAGATTCAAGTCAAAACTAAATATTAATAAGTCCACGTTGTATTCTTTTATAACAAGCTAAATAAAGCCCAACAATGTGTTCTTCAAATTTCTTTAACCAAAATCAATTTAAAATAATCACAAAAATGTGCTTTTAATTTTCTACCGCACATATAAAGAAAATAAAAAAGAAGAAGAAGAAGAAGATAAGGAACATGAGGAGGGGAAATCCTAGCAAATGTACATATTTGCACAAACTTTGTTTTAAATGTATCAAGTATTAAGAAAAGAACACTCCGCGTAAGTTTCTTGATTCAGTGCAACAATATTTTTGTAAGGAGGTTAATTGTATGGGTTGCCCTTCAAAAGGGCTGGTCATTAATTTTTTTTCCTTCAAAAGGGTTGGTCTTTAATTTTATCCTTCAAAATTGAACTTATTCCTATAAGTAGGGTTGAGCATATTTCGGGTCAAACTGAAAAAACCAACCGAACTGAACTTTTTTTAAATTCGGTTTTGGTTTTTCGGTGTGTTCGGTCATTTCGGTTTTAATTTTTAAAATTTCAGTTTTTGATATGATTTTCTATTTTTGAAATTAAATTCGGTTAAACCGAAAAACCCAATTTTAGGTTACTTAAATATGTAACATTTTACATTATGTGGGTACAATCCTTAGATCAAAACAAAATAGGCCCAAATGGCCAATACAAGTCCAATATCCATATGCCCAACACTCTTCGTTGAGGGTTTTTATTCATCAAACTTGCCCATATAATGACGATTGAAATGTGCCAAAAAATACCAAATATTATTCTCTTTTGTTGCCTTCCAAAGAGAATTGAAGCAGTAAAACCAAAAGGGTATCTCAAGTTCACATACCCAACCACTTGCTCTACTTGATCCACTGCAAATTCTGCTATCGCTGCTCCTTTTTTTTTTTTAAAGGAAAAATGAGAAAATTTCATAAACTGCAAGTGAAACAAAGACACTACCCAAGTCCTATTTCACTTATTCTGGAGGAGTTAATGATAAAAAAGAGTAAGAAAAATCGACGAAGTTGAATATTAGTATTTATAGTGATGAAATGTGGTGAATTGGTGATATAGATAAGACTTTAAACCGAACCGAAATCACACAGAAAAAGGTCCAATATAATAATATCTAAACCGAAAAAATCGAACTGCCAATCGAAATTACAAAAACTGAAATGAACCAAAAAAATTTTTGTTCAGTTTTGGTTCCCATTTTTTCCAAACCGAAAAACCGAACTGAACCTAATTTGCGAAATCGAACCGAACTGACCGAATGCCCAGTCCTACCTATAGGGGAATAAGTTCTTTAAGAGTACGGACAAAAATAGGTATAACTTATATGATATTATGATGCGAAAATATAAAGTTATGCCTTTGTGATTTTTTTTTTCTTGAGGGACAAAACTTAAAGACCAGCACAAAATAGGATAAAAGTGCAAATCTGAACATCCGCACAAATGCCCCTATTTAGGTGTGGTCTTTAATTTTTGCTTCTTAAATTTGTGTTCTTTAATTTTTTTCCCTTCATCATTTTTTTGTGCGGCATAATTAGAATTTCGCAAGACACAGTTAGTGTTTAGCTTCGGCATATGTATCATAACAATCAAAAAAATTATACCGGACAAGGCATAACTTTCAACACTCAACATAACTCTCAAAGATTTTTACCTGGTCTATCAGCTATTAGAAATTATACAGGAATAATAGAACTTTCTGAATATTACAAATATAACAGATTTTATTTCAGTATGTTGAGATACTAGATTTAATTTAAGTCTCACTATTATTCATTTTGTGCCGCCACAGAGAGAAAATTCAAATTTTTAAAGTTTATGAATTTTTGTAACGATTATAAAATAATATATAATAATTATTAAATTTATAATTGAACAATTATAACTATTTATTCAATTTCATAATACATATACATAATCTGGACAAAAGCTATTAGGTTCAAACAGTTATAAGGTAGTTCAAATCCAATATTTGTAGTAAGAAACATAATAAACGAAATATGTACAAAAATTAAATTCATAATCTAATTACTAACACCTTATATCGCTATTTTTTATTTTAAAATTTGAAACCTATAAAATTTAAATCTCACGTTCACCTTTGTTCTCGTGAACTTACTTATTATGGTGTGGATCCGCCCCATGTTTACTCGTAAAATGATTTGAATTTGTATACGTGGTCAAGGACACGTGTAACTCAAGTGACACATTTTATAAGAATTCTAGATGAAATATACTGAAAATAAATAATGATAAGACAAGAAAAGTAATGATTAGCCTGAGTCTTGTGATAGCTTCTGGCCAGAATTACGATAACTTGTATGCAAGCATAGAAATCGAGAGAATATGAGTAATTGTATTGTAATAACTTGAATCTGATGATTTATAATAGGACAATATGTCCTATCTATACATGAGTTACACGGGTACACAACCCCACGAAATATGCCTTCATTAATACAAGAGAATAAATATTGTAATAATTGGACAATTAGTATCTCAGTAAATGTCATTAATGCTCTATCAGAAGACGTACGACTGGTTTAGTAGCGGCCGCCCGTTGCAATCCAAACGGCTCTCTCAACCTTCTGCATTACCGGTACTAGCTTTACATATAACGCTCCCGGTATCACTTGTATTTAATCGGTAGTACCTTAGACTGACGTGGCCTCGACTCAACACCGTGTTCCACATGTCACACTATAATTCGTACAACTGTCTTATAAGAATTTTGTCCTATACAAATTGTCTCCACACTTTTCAGGTGTAAACCTTGCACGCCCGAGAAATGGATTTGAACCCCTGACCGAATGAATCTTTTATTTCAGCGGGAAATTTAAAACATAATGATTACAAGACTTGTCAAATGTCACATCTATTCAATGCTTCTGAAACGACGGCACCTAAACCATCGCTCTAATTGACGTGAAATGTAGCAATGATGGTGTACGCCTTTTCACCTCCAAGCGTTATATTTTTATATCATAAATAGGAGGTCAAATCTCCCTACAAAAGATAACTACAAACTATACAACATCCTTTTGCTTTCTTTCCTTCTCAAAATCTTCTTCCACAATGTCATCCACCAAATCTTCTCCTTCTCATTCTTCTGAGTACCATGATGACCCTCCAAGCCGTCGTCGTGGGAAAGAACCTATTTCCTCCATGGCTCAGAAGATTGACTTACACTCCACTGCTACTGAAATCCTTCCTTCAAGTTTTGATTTCTTAGGAGATATTTGTGTTCAAAACAACTATGAACATGTTGAGAACTTTGAATCTAAGATAACTGCCAAGATTCTTCCTGACGTTGTAGAGGATTACGGTTCCCCCCTAACTGATCTTCTTGACCTTTTTGTTGGCAACACTTGAAACACCCCTGACGGATCATGAAGCGGGCATGCCGTAACCTTTTGCGCGGATTTATTTTTAGTTTATTTTTTGTTACCAGGTCACTTTTGGGCCCGATTAGTATCTTTTATATCCGAGCTGGTTTCAGTTCGAAAAATATGAATAAAAGAACTTTTCCTTTTTCTACAATCATGCACAAGGTTTTCACCCTTTATTTATTTTCAGAAGCAAGTATTAATTACAAATTTATTCGCAAGTTTTTAAGTACTTTACTTTGTGAATCAGAACCTAACTTTGAGGTTTACTCTATCGGAACATACTAAGCTTGGAAAGTCTAAAAACTTTCTGACAATCTTAATTTAGTTTCAAAGATGTATCTTACTTTTCATCTTAGATTGGTGCTTCTCATGGCCTTCATAGTTAGTTCCGGACATGTCTTGGTTTCGGTCAATTTAAAACTCCGGCACTTCTTGTATCCGGAGCCGTAACATGTTTGTCAATGTTTTAATAAGAGAGGGTCCTTATTTTTAATGGTGTTGTAGAAGAGGACGTCTCATATTCATTATGACACGAAATTTTTGATATGTCTAAGATAACATACATTTTTATACTCGTGATGGCAAAGATTTTATTAATCACAAAGAGGAAATTTTTATTAATTTTTTTTGACTTACAAATGTGAAGACAAGTGCAAGAATAATTCGGCTGCCATCTTGCGTGATCAGTCCATATAATAATATTTCTTCTAATGACTTACATTTCAATTACAAGGAATTTTATTTTCTTGTTGGTCTATTAGCTGATAAGTTCCTTTACCAGCAATGTCAGTGACCGTATACGGTCCTTCCCAGTTTGCACCTAGTTTCCCTGTGTTATGCTCCCGGTTACTCTAAGTTACCCTCGGGAGCACCAAGTCCCCAAATTTAAAGTGTCAGAGATTTGTGTGGTGGTTATAGTAACGCTCCATTCTTTGTTTTTAGGCTACCATCCAGACGTATGCTAGGTCCCGACGCTCTTCGAGAAAATTCAGGTGCACACATCAATTCTATATTTGATTTGTCCTCAGCCCGAAGATATCTCAAACTGGAGTCCCCACTTAACCGGGATCAAGGCCTCTGCACCGTAAACTAGGGAAAAAGGAATTTCTCTGGTACTGGTCTTTGTTGTGGTCCAATATGTCCGACATCATAGACGACCAATTTCCTTTTACAGCTTCCAGTTTCTTCTTCAAGTTCTGGATTATAGTCTTGTTTGTTGACTCCGCTTGGCCATTTGCACTGGGATGATAGGGATTAGAGGTGATCTGCTTGATGTTTAAACCATCTAAGAACTCCGTGACTTTGGTTCTGATAAAATTCCTACCATTATAGCAAGTTATCTCCTTCGGGATATCAAAGCTACAAATGATGTGTTGCCAGATGAAGTCTTTCACCCCGTTCTCTCTTATTTTCGTATAAGTTGTAGCTTCAACCCACTTAGAAAAATAGTCAGTCATAAATATAATTTGACATATATGTCCTGGTGTCAATGGCAAGGATTCGACAATGTCCATCTCCTATTTTATGAATGGCTACGGGGACACTACCAGATGCAGTTTCTTTCCCCGTTGGTGTAATAGCTGCACATGTCGCTGGCACTAATCGTACTTCTTTACAAACATTTTGGTATCCTCTTCAATTCGGGGCTAATAGTAATCGACCCTCATGAGCTTCCTCGTTAAGGATTCTGCTCTCGAATGATTTCTACAAACACCTTCATGGACTCCTCTCATCACATAATCAGCTTCATCGGGGCCTACACACCGAGCTAGGGGATCATAAAAGTACCTTCGATAAAGCTTGTTGTCTATGACACAGTACTAGACAACTTTGGTCCTTAAAGCTCTAGATGTCTTCAGGTCCTCTAGGAGCTTTCCGTTCACGAGATAGTCCAAGAATTCATTCCTCCAATCCTAAGTTAGGCTGGTTGAATTTACCTCATCGTACCTGACGGGATCCAATGCCGAATGCAACAGCTGAACAACCGACTTGGTTTTAGAACCTTCGGCCTCCATGCTGGAGCCTAAGTTTGTGAGTGCATGTGCCTATATGTGTTTTTCCCGGGGTATATGCACTACCGTCCATTCTTGGAACCGGGACAAAAGATTCAGAACTATCTCAAGGTATCTTGACATGTGTTCTTCTTTGGCCTCGAATACCTCATGGATTTGGTTCACTACTAGCAGTGAGTCACATTTGGCTTCAATGATTTATGAGCCTAAATCCTGGGCCAGTTCCAAAACTACAATCAAAGCCTCATACTCTGCTTCATTGTTAGTCAATGGAGCATTATGTATGTCTTGCCTTACAATTTCACCGGTGGGAGTCCGCAATACGACTCCCAGACCGATCTTTTTAACGTCTGAGGCACCATCCGTATAAAGTGTCCAAATCCCCAAGGCAGTCCCCGAGACTAGGATAACCTCTTTTTTTGCCTGCGGAGTTACTCCCAGACTAAAATCGGCCATAAAGTCTGTAAGTACTTGCGACTTTATCACAGTCCGGGGTCTATATTCAATATCAAACTCACTCAATTCTACCACCCATTTAGCCAAGCGCCCGAAAATTTTGAGTTTATGCAACACATTTTTAAGAGGAACGTGGTTACTACGACAATTTGGTGGCATTAAAAATATGGTCAAAGCTTTCGTGACGACATTACTAAGGCGAAAACCAGTCTTTCGAGTAACAGGTATCAGGTCTCGACCCCTGACATTATTCTACTTACGTAATAGACAGGAAATTATACCTTTTTCCTCCCATACCAGAACTGCACTTACCTCTACCTCTGAGACCGCCAGATATATTAGTAGTTACTCTCCGTCCTTTGGCTTTGACATGAGCAGAGGAGTGGATAAGTAAGTTTTTACATCCCGTAGGGCCTGCTGGCATTCAGGCGTCCAAATAAAATCATTCTTCTTCTTCAGAAGTGAAAAAAACCTGTGACATTTTTTCTGACGAACGGGATATAAACCTGCTCAAGACTGCCACTCTCCCGGTCAGCTGATGTATTGCTTTTACATCTTTAAGCGTGTCCGATATATCTTCTTAGGGTTTATCTCGATCCCCCTTCGAGAGACCAGGAAACCCAAAAACTTTTCGGAGCCCACCCCGAAAGCATAATTTTTGGGGTTCAACTTCATATTATACTTTCTCAGCACCTCTGTACGAAGACTCTTAACAATCATATCATCTATATACACTTCCATTATTTTTTCTATTTATTTTTTAAATATTTTATTTTCTAACCTTTGATACGTGACCTCGGCATTTTTTAGTCCAAAAGGCATAATGTTATAACAATAGGTACCAAAGGTAGTTTAAAAATATATTTTCTCTTGGTCTTCTGGGTGCATCCTTTTTTGGTTATACCCAGAATACGCATCGAGGAAACTCATTAACTCATGTCCGGCCGTAGCATTGATCATCTGATCTATATTCGGCAGCAGAAATGAGTTTTTCGGACATGCTTTGTTCAAATCTTTATAATCAATGCACATTATAAATTTGTTCCCCTTTTTTGGTACTACGACTACGTTTTCTAACCAATCCGGGTACTTTACTTTCCAGATTGACCCTATATTAAGTAATCTAGCTATCTATTCTTTAACAAATCTGTTGCAGAGTTCGACGATCAGCTATTTTTTCTGCCACGCCGGAGGAAAACTGAGATCCAAGCTCAACTTATGAGTTGTGACTTCTGGAGGAATGTCTGTCATATCTTCATGAGACTATGCAAATCAAACAACGTTAGATATAAGATATTTAAGAATTAAATTCTTGATATCGGGGGTTAACCCGGTGCCCAGGTATATCTTCCTATCGGGGTTTTTCGGGTGTAATGCAATCTACTCAAGTTCCTCTACAGTGGACGTGGTGGCATCTGACTCTTTCGGTACTTGGAAATACCTTTGCACTTGGTACCGATCCGAAAACTCCTCCCCAAGGTAGGTCGATCATGTTTCTGCCGGCGGAACATGGCGAATATCTTTTGATACTGGCTCTGCTTTTTGTAATTTCTATTTAGGATCGGTTACCGCCTCTAGTTCCTCTATAGCGAACATCTCCCTGTCAGTGGGTTGCTCACTTCGGATTTGTTGAATCCCTTCTGATGTAGGAAATTTCACTAGTAGATGTAATGTCGACAGAACTGCCTTCATATCATGTATCCACGACCTTCCGAATATTGTATTGTATCTTATGTCACTATCAATGACATATAATTTTGTCACCTTGATAACTCCCATCGCATCCACTGGAAGATCTACCTCCCTCTTCGTGGTCTCGCTCTACATATTGAAATCCGAAAGGGTTATGGCAGCCGGAACTATCTTGTCTTCCATAATCATTTCTTCTACCACCTTCAGCCAGATTATATTAGCCGAGCTTCCGGGATCGATTGAAATTCTCTTCACCTGGAAGTAGTCAATAGGTACTGTGACTACTAGTACATCATTGTGAAAGAAAATTACACTGGCAGCGCCTTCTTCGGTGAACATGATAATATGTTCATCAGGAATCTCTCGAAACCTCTTCTCCCGAGTCACTGAGATTTTGGTCTTCTTAGGTGCGTAAATGATGTTGCGGCAATCATTGACCCACCATATATCATGTTTATAACATGAGGTGGCACAACCGAGTTTGATTTACTTTCCACGGGAGGTCCCCGCTCATAATTGTTGCGAGCTCTCTCACTCAAATATTCTCGGAGGTGGCCCCTGCTTAACATTTCGGCCACCTCTTCTCGTAAATTCCTACAATTCATAATTTTATGTCCGTGAGTGCTGTGAAAATCGCACCAGACAGACTAATCTCTTTTGTTAGGATCGAATTGCAATGGTTTTGGTGGTTGGGAAACCGAATGAGTTCTCAGTCCTGCCACAATTTGTTCTTCGTCAATGTTAAAGTTATATTCGAATAATTTCGGGTACCCGACACCTTTAGTAGAGTTAGATGAATTTCCTTTATCAAAATTCACCAAACCTTGATTGCTTCATCTAGAACCTCCTCTATTATTTGACTTTTCAAAGGAACGAAATCCTTGTCCACCTCTTGCTTTCCGGGGGTAGGATAAGGTTGGTAACAGTTCTTTGAGAAATTTTGGTCGGTTCCGGCTCCTTTATCAAACTTTGCAAAGATACTCCCTTTCTATCCAAGCATATCATCTTCAATGCGATTCCCGATTGTGCACATCTTCCCATGTTGTAGCCTGAAATTCCAAAAAAAATCCTTGAGTTTCCGAGAGGCATATGAGCTTGAAGGGTTCAAACCCTTTGTGAAAGCCTCTGCATCCCATTCGTCCAGGGCTGCGGGTAACAGTATCCGCTCCTTCTAGAACCGTGTAACGAAGTCCCTAAGGAGTTTTGTTTCTCCCTGCGCAATGTGAATGGTATCTGCCTTACGCGTCTTCACCTTCCGAGGCCCCACATGAGCTTTTATGAACATATTGGCGAGTTGGGAGAACGATCCGATTGAGTGCTCAGGGAGTTGTGAATACCATGTCAAAGCTCCCTTAGCAAGTGTTTTGGCAAACTTCTTGATCATGACCAATTCTATTTTGTGTTCCCTTAGATCATTTCCTTTCACGGCCGTAGTATAGGTCATTATATGCTCATGTGGATCAGTAGTTCCATCATATTTGGCTATAAAAGGCATTTTAAATCTTTTGTGGATAAGTTCGGGTGCAACATTTGGCTTATATTCCAACCAAGTGTATTTCTTTGCATTCGAACTGTCAACCACAAGAGGAGCCCTCAGTATCTGACTGAAATGGCGCCAAAACTCCTAGGCGGTTTTTTCTGCCTTATTTGCGTTGGTATCGATTTTATTAGACATATCTTTCATGAATTTAAAAACTTGTTCCTGGAACGCATTCTCAGGGGCGACTTAGCTTTCAGAATCATCATTTCATGATTTCCCTTTATCATTATCGGTTTCTCCATTAGCATTTGGCGGAGGCACCGATTCATCTGTTGGAATACTGCCGGTATTTTTGGACATATACTCCTCTTGAAATCGCCTCAGACGCTCCAACTACTCACTCATAGCAGCATTCTGCGCCCTCAGGTTCTGTATGGCTTCTTCGGGTAATTCGTCGGTGGGAACATCCTCATGCCGAGTCTATCTGTCCCTAAAAGTGACTCTATCTGTAAACATCGAGTCTTCAGGTCTCGTGGCTCCTGTCGGCAAACCATCCAGTCTGAGTGGGAGGTTTTTTGTGTTATCCCCGACGTTGCGACTGCTTTCTCATACTCATGTCATCTGTTTGTTCTGAACAATAAACAAGAGTTAAAGAGAAAATTAGATTAGTAGAGGGGTCACTTGTGACACCACAATTGTTCAGGCCCCATAGTGGGCACTAAACTATTTACTCGTAAAATGGTACATTTGAATTTGTATACATGGTCAAGAACATGTGGATCTCAAGTGACACGTTTGATAAGAATTTCAGATGCAATATACTGAAAAATAAATAATGATAAGACAAGAAAAGTAATGATTAGTCTGAACCTTGTGATAGCTTCTGGACAGAGTTACAATAACTTATATGCAAGCACAGAAATCGAGAGAATATGAGTAAGTGTATTGTAATAACTTGAATCTGATGTTTTACAATGGGACAATGTGTCATATTTATACATGAGTTACACGGGTACACAACCTACGAAATATGACCTCATTAATACAGAAATATAAATGTTGTAATAATTGAGTAATTAATATCTCAATAAATGTCATTAATGCTTTATCGGAAGACGTACGGCCGATTTATTAACGGCCGCCCGTTGCAATCCAAATGGCTCTCTCAACCTTCTGCATTACCGGTATCATCTTTTCATATAACGCTCCCAATACCATTTGTATTTAATCGATAGTGTCTTAGACTGACGTGGCCTCAACTCAACACCATGTTTCACGTGTTACACTATAATTCGTAAAACTTTCTTATACAAATTTTTTCATATACACCCCTTCTATGATATAAACCTGTATTAGTACTCAAGCCGTAATTGGACCAATATTCAATTCATTTATGTGGGGACAATATTCGTCTAGGAGGAAGAGGAAAAAGAAAGGAGAAAGAAAGAAGAAAGCGCGGAGATGATAGCTGACTTGCTCTTTTTTGTATATTTTTTAAATATAATAACAAAAGTTAAACATCAGTCCTAAAGAGATACACGATTAATTCTTTTGAGTAAACTATGTCCATATATTTTACCCATTTTCATTTTTCTTTATGTTCTTATTCGAAAATTAGACCCTATGAATTTACGTTACTTGAACACTAATGGAAAATGGTCCATTGGCTTGTCCCACTACTACATTAATTAAATAATTGATCATTTTTGTCGATGTTATATATTTTTTAGAAAAATAACAACTTTGCCTTATTTGTATAATGGTACTATTTGATTATATGTACAATTGTCTATACTTTGTGAGCCAGCAAGACAGAAAAACCTTTCAAATTCAACTATGATCTCAACAAAAGATAAAAGATACCCGTCAGATTTTAATTTTTGTGACATATTTTTTTTAAATTTTGTTATAAAAAATAATATATTTTCTTATTTAAAAATAATTTAAATTTAAATATCTTTAGAGGATAATTTATATCCACACAAATATAAGTAATAGTTTTAGACCACAATTTTTGTTTAGTAGATTATGCATTGACAAATTTAGCATGATCGAGAACCGTACTTAACCCCACTTGGGCAAGAACGGTACTACATTTCATTAAGTAATCCTTCAATAAGTTCCACTCTTAAACCACTTGATAAAAGTCTCTGACTTTGTAAAAATTCTTGATATTTAGGATTGGTTGTGTCTATGATGTAATGACTTTGGCTAGACTTCTAGAATAGAATATCACTGATTTCTTATTTTACTTTGCTTTACTTATCGGGATTAATTTGGTGAATGATCATTTAACTTTTGCTTATTATATAAAAATTAGAGAAAATGATAAAAAACACATCTGAAGTATCATGTCTTTTTTGTGAAGTTTCTAACTGAATTATCAGGTGTTGGTGTTTGCGTTTTCTATCTGAACTATTATCAATTATTTATCAAAATATACCTCGAAGCTGACTAGATCATTTGTTTAAATACAATCGTCAAAAGGCTTGTGACCATGGCAGCTGACTCATTAATTTCGAGGTGTGTTTTCATAAATAGTTTGTGGTAGTTCAGGGAGGAAATGCAAACACCTGATAGTTCAGATAGGAATTTACAAAAAAAGTAATAGTTCAGATGTGTCTTTGACCATTATATCTTCTTTTTTTAATATTAATTAATTCTTTTATTTATCCGCGTGGAGTGCCATTCACCATTTTTAAGTAAATAAAAAAAGACTTAGACTTTAATAGTTAGTTTAATGACTTTAGGGATAGTTGAATTATTTTTTCAGTCATAATAGTTAGTTTAATGACTTTAATACAATAATTGAAAATCGAATGATCTTATATCCATGAAATTTCCCTCTCTAATCACTTGAAAACGTAGGCATAATATTCTGTTTCTCTTCTTATTAGAGTAATAATGACACTTTAATTTTGAAAGTTTTGCTTGATAGAATATACCGTGTATATCCCTATGATATACACGGTTTCAGCTAGTCTTGTACCACAAATAGAAGTATTAAATTATGTTGTATAATTACCATAATTGTAGAATTCTTGTACAAGTAGAATTAGGATTTAGAAGTATAGTAGGAATAAGATTTTTCATATTTGGAGATTGTAATTTGAATATATATCTATTCATTCAATAAGAAGAATCAAGGGATTATTTCTTACATGGTATCAGAAGTCTAGGACTAAAATACTTCCGCTCCTCTCCCAAAATTATTCTCGGATTCCGACCATACTTTCTCGGTTCCTAGCATACTTTCTCTTTCTTTTCCCAAATTTCCTTCTATAATCCCTCATAAATTATTGTTCTTTCGTTATGTCTACCTCAAAGAACATGTTTCATCCGGCCCTTGCTATTTCCAATATCAAGAACCACATCCCTATTATTCTTGAGATGGAAAACGTCCAATATACGACGTGGGCGGATTTGTTCAAAATTCACGCACTCTCCCATCAAGTCCTCCATCACATACATCCTCCGGCACCTGGTACAACAGATGTACCTACACCCGAGGAGGATCCTAAGTTATGGATAACCCTTGATGCTACCGTCCTTCAGTGGATTTACTCCACTATTTCTACCGACCTTTTACAGACGATAATTGAACCAGACAATATGTCTATGACTACCTGGAATAGATTGCGTGATATATTCAAAGATAACAAACATTCCCGAGTTGTCACTCTTGAGCAAGAATTTTCACAAGTCAGCATGGAAGATTTCCCGAATGTTTCAGCTTATTGTAAACGACTCAAGGAATTGGCAGACCAACTCCGTAATGTTGGAGCGCCGGTTACCAATAATCATTTTGTTCTACAAATGGTTGTAGGCATATCTGAGACCTATAATGGCGTTGGGACTCTACTCCGTCAAAGTAATCCACTTCCACCTTTTTATCAAGCCCGTTCGATGCACACGTTGACTACATCCGACAACTCTCACGGTTTTGTTGACAATTCAGGCCAAAACCATAACAACGGTGGTGGCAAAAAGGTCAAAATCGTAAAAATAATGGAAAAAATTGCGGCGGCAACAACAGCGGTGGACGGAACAGTAGCAACGCCGACAGTGGACCTCGGGGTACTGGGCCCCAGCTTTGGGACCCTTGGTAGTGGGCGTGGACCAGCGGCTAGTGGCCTAGTCCTGCCTACTACCCTCCAGTTATTTCCAGGGAAATTAGGTCCCGGTCCAGCCCAATCACAGGCCCAATTTCTCGGGTTCTTACGGCAACAACCAGCAGCATTCCTGGTCGGGTCAGCAGGCCGGTCTGCTTGGGTCTCGGCACCCGCAGGCCTTCAATGTTACGGGCCCGAATTTGATCCCGACGCCCACCGATATTGAGGCCGTCATGCATACACTTGGATTAAATCCTCCAGACGTGAATTGGTACATGGACAACGGCGCCGCTTCTCACATGACGTCCGATCAAGGTACTCTCTCGTCTTATTTCAATTTGAGTGAAAATCGTGGCATTATTGTTTGTAATGGCAACTCAATTCCAATTCGTGGTTACGGTCATACAACTTTGTCTCCCCCACATCCACCTCTTGTCTTAAAAATATCCTTCATGCCCCTAACTTAATTAAAAATTTGGTGTCTGTCCGAAAATTCACCAATGATAATTGGGTTTTTGTTAATTTTGATCCATTTGGGTTTTCTGTGAAGGATTTTAAAATGGGGATACCTCTCATGAGATGCAATAGTAGGGGAGATCTTTATCCAATCACAACCACCACCGCTTCCTCGAGTCAATCCATGCCGTCGACATTTGCAACTCTAGCTCTTTCCTTGTGGCATGCATGTTTGGGTCATCCTGGGTCGTCAATTATTTATTCATTGCATAAAAATAATTTTATTTCTTATAAGGGTACGCATAGTACTCCACTTTATCATTCCTGTCCGTTAGGGAAACATGTCAGATTACCATTTGTAGCCTCCACTTCTCGTACTTTGATGCCTTTTGACATTATTCATAGTGATTTATGGACATCTCCCGTTCTAAGTTCTTTGGGCCATCGTTATTATGTTCTATTTTTGGATGATTATTCTAATTTTTTATGGACCTTTCCGTTAGCGAAAAAATCTCAAGTTTTTTCCACATTCTTAAAATTTAGAGCATTCATCCGTGCCCAATTCGAACGAGAAATAAAAAAAATCAATGTGATAATGGCAAGGAATATGATAATGGGTTGTTTCGAGAATTTTGTGATGCTAATGGCATAGTTTTTCGTTTCTCTTGTCCTCATACATCCTCACAAAATAGGAAAACCGAACGAAAAATTCATATCATTAATAATATTGTCCAAACTTTATTGGCACATGCTTCCGTACCTCCTTCTTTTTGGCATCATGTTCTACAAATGACTACTCACCTCCTTAACATACTTCCTAACAAAAATCTAGCATATAATTCCCCACTTAAACATCATTTCCAACGAGATCCTTTGTATTCTCATCTTAGGGTGTTTGGATGTTTATGCTATCCTCTTTTTCCATCCACTACAATTAATAAAATTCAAACCCGTTCTACCCCTTGTGTGTTTTTGGGTTACCCATCTAATCATCGTGGTTACAAGTGTTTTGATTTATCCTCCAATAAAATCATTATCAGTCGCCATGTGATTTTTGATGAAACTCAATTTCCATTTGCTAAAGTATGTAGTTTCGTGCCTAGTTCGTATAATTTTTTGGATGACGAGGTCTCACCGTATATTATGCACCATTTATCTGACTTGACCTATGACCAAAATTCATCAGCCGGTCCACTACCTGCTGGCCCACAACTTCCCTTAGCCGCAACTTCTGCTGACCCACCTGGGGGGCCTGAATCATGGCCCAGTACCATTCTCGGTCCTGTTCCGCTGATTCAACCCAATGCTGGCTTGGCTTCATTCCCTATTTCACCATCTGGGCCAAAACAGTCTCTACGACCCACTCCAATTCCATCGTCGACTTATGTTCCAGTTATTGGGCAAGCAAGCCCACTTCCTGCTGGCCAGTCCATCCCCGTTTCACACATTACCCAAAATCCATCCTATTCCTCCTCGAGTCAAGTGCCCGTTAATCGTAGTCAAAGCGGTATTTTAAAACCAAAACGGCATTTTAATCTCAATTCTAATGTCCTTAAATTTGCACTCCCGCGTAACCTTGTGTTCGCATTAAATGACCCGAATTGAAAATTAGCTATGACTGACGAATATAATGCTCTTATAGAAAATAAGATGTGGGAGTTAGTGCCCCGTCCTTCTGGTGTTAATATTATTCGGTCTATGTGGATTTTTACTCATAAAGAAAATTCTGACGGTTCTTTTGCGAGACATAAGACTCGTCTTGTAGGTGATGGTAAAATGCAACAGGTTGGCGTGGATTGTGGTGAAACGTTTAGTCTGGTGGTCAAACTAGCTACTATTCATACTTTTCTCAGTAGCATGGCCCATTCATCAGTTGGATGTGAAAAATACTTTTTTACACAGTGATCTTAAGGTGACAGTTTATATGCATCAACCCTTGGGTTTTCGGGATCCCAATAATCCTCATCATGTATGTTTGCTGAAGAAGTCCTTGTATGGACTTAAGCAGGCCCCACGGGCTTGGTATAAAAGGTTTGCATATTATGTAACTTCTATTGGTTTTTCTCATAACAGGTCTGATCATTCTCTCTTTATATATCGTCGTGGTACTTCTCTAGCATACATTTTATTGTATGTCAATGATATTATATTTACTTCTTCATCTACTGATCTGTGCAAGTGTATCATGACACTTCTCAGTTCCGAATTTGCTATGAAAGACTTGGAGCCCTTGAGTTATTTATTGGGGATTGTTGTCACTCGTCATTCAGGTGGTCTGTTTTTATCACAAAGGAAGTATGCCACTGAGATCATTGAAAGAGCTGATATGTCATCTTGTAAATCTACTTCTACTCCGGTTGATACTAACTCAAAGCTGAATGTTACATCTGGCACTAAGTACGAGGATCCCACTCACTATCGCAGCCTTGCAGGGGCACTTCAGTATCTTACTTTCACAAGGCCTGATATTACTTATGCAGTTTAACAAGTGTATTTGTTTATGCATGATCCACAGATTGAGCATATGAATGCGCTCAAACGCATTATACGATACATCCAGGGCATACTTGATTATGACTTGCATTTGTATTCTACGTACGTTTCTACACTTGTGTCTTATGCAGATGTTGATTGGGATGGCTGTCCTGATACCAGACACTCGACTTCTGGTTATTGTATGTTTCTTGGGGATAACTTGGTCTCGTGGTCTGCAAAACGACAAGCTACATTATCACGATCCAGTGCAGAGGCCGAGTATCGAGGCGTGGCGAAGGTGGTGTCAGAATCATGTTGGCTGCGTAATCTTTTATTAGAACTACACTTTCTTAATCAGAAAGCTACCTTGGTCTATTGTGATAATGTTAGTGTAGTTTATCTTTCTGGCAATCCGGTCCAACATCAACACACTAAACATATCGAGATGGATATTCACTTTGTTCGCGAAAAGGTAGCTCGTGGCCAAGTACGCGTCTTACATGTGCCCTCACGATACCAAATTGCTCATCTTTACGAAGGGTCTTCCCTCTGTTTTATTTGAAGATTTTAGGGACATTATCAGCGTACGACAACCGCCCGCTATGACTGCGGCGGTGTGATATAATATACCATGTATATCCCTATGATATACACGGTTTCGGCTAGTCTTGTACCACAAATAGAAGTATTAAATTATGTTGTATAATTACCATAATTGTAGAATTCTTGTACAAGTAGAATTAGAATTTAGAAGTATAGTAGGAATATGATTTTCCATATTTGGAGATCGTAATTTGTGTATATACCTATTCATTTAATAAAAAGAATCAAGGAATTATTTCTTAAATTGCCGTTAGGATTAGGTACTCTTGTGAAAAGCGTTATCTCTCTCGCGCGCATATATATATTAGGGGTGTTGCATTCGACCATTCAGCATGATTCTTTGTTATTTATAGAATAAAACTGAACAACAAAGAAAAAGTAAAAAACATCGAAAATATCCTATGCAATCTTGTTTTCCGGCTTAAACTAAATAATTATTGACCACTATTAAAATGTTAGTGGATGGGATTAGCGGCGTAGGAGGGTACTTATAAATTACAAGTGTCTTGCAAATGGAAGAATTGACTTAGTCCAAACAACATTTGTCCACAAAATATTATTGAAGCACTTATTCAGGGTGGGGGAAAACGGAAAATAGTGAAAATTTATGGTACTTAATATTTACATTAAATTAATGTGTTTATACTTTTATCAGGATTAAGTAATAATTGGAAATAACATTAATTAGTCATACTTAGGTAATGTAAGAGTATGCAAAAAACACATTTCATGTTATATTGATTTAGTGTATATTTTTGCCTTTTAATTTACTAGGTAGGGGTTCAGATAAAGCCCCACGCCATCCCAAGGAGAATTTACTAAAAAAATCTATTAATTTAATATAAACATCGAGTCATGATAATTTATATTTATCTAGGTAAAATTAGGTTTGAAAGGCCTTAAAATTATATCCAATTACAAACTTGTCCAATTCACTAACCTCATTCTGCAAGTGGCTTGAATTGTAGTATCTTATCAGATTTGCACGGCATAAAATTATTTAAGATATGATTTTTTTTCTTTAGCTATAAGTTAATAAATCGAAACCCTTTAAAATCTTATGTTCATGTGTCCTGAATCCTTTTAAGAGGAGATATAAAAGAACTCGCATCTTGTTCCAAAGATATATTCTTTTTTCTTAGGAAATATATGCTCAAAAAAGTTAGTAGGTAAAGATTCAATAATTGTGTGAGGGCAAGAAGTCTCAAGCTCGAACCGAGATCTGTCTTATAAATTTATTGATATAATAGATTTTTTTATTCAAAACTCGAACTCAAGATCTATGATTAAAAATAAATTGACCATATCCATCTCACCACACCCCTTATTAGTTGGCTTCAATTGTCGTCTGTTTATGTGAAAGTTAAACAAAGTGTCTCTATTTTAGCAAACATAAATTATAAGAACAAGTTGGGTAAAAGATGTCGATCTTTTTCTGCTTTCTTCCTAGGGATTGCTAGCACTTCCAAGTTGAGTTATTTTCCCTTTTACTTTTCAAATGGTACATAGCTCGAGTCAAATTAGTTGATACTAATAGATACTTGCACATCCTTTCAAGAATTATTACTAAAATTTGGTTTTTGGGCAAGGCCTAAGAATTATTATTTAGGCCTTTCATTTTTTTTAGAGCTTCACTTTTCATCAATATATGTTACATTTTTCTTTTGAAAATTATTAAGTACTTTGAGTATTTTTTGTCATTACAAAAATAAAGTTAACTAATTTACTGTAAAGAAGGCCCTAAATAAGTAAGTAAAGTATAGTATAATTATTTAATCTATTTTTAGTATATTGACAAAAAAGAAAATTCAGAATTGATTTCTCTACAATACTCAATCTACTTGTGACCTTTCTCTCTAAAACTTTAGTATATGTTTACACTTTTAGTTTCAATCTACTTATATGAATTTACTATTTTTTTTCCGACACCAAATATTTTCAAATCAAGTTATCAATTTCTTGAATCAGGTTCTATTATTTCAACTTTTAGTATTATTTTCATCTCAAACTTGCTTGTTTTGATATTTTACTACGTAATATATATTATTTTGTTAACTATTTTTTAGAATATAAAATATGTCAACTAGAAATTATGTATCCGGTTGTTCAAAACTCAAAAAGATAAAGAGAAATTAATTTTTTGATATAATCTCAAAAGGAGCTCTTAAGGAAGTTAGTGAGATATCTAACATAGATCCTCAAAAGGTAGACTTCAAATGAAAAATGTATACATGAATTTTTTTTCTCATTTTCGTGACAAGAAATTTAAGGCCTCTCATTGAAATTTCGTTTTAGACTCCCAGTTGTATTGAGCCTCCCCTGACTTTAATGACATTTTTCTTTCTTCTACCATAGTGTAAAAATTAAATAACAATAAGCAAACACAAGCAATCAAACAATCATTTGAGAAATAATGATATTAGCTCGTGCTATTGATTACCATTTTCTTTATTTGATTAACTTAAGAAAATAATATTTGAAGTTAAAATCTCATATACGACTCTATATATCATTGGGTCTAAAGGGTCCATAAGCTATACGAAAAATGAAAAGAGGGTCACTTACTAAACAGTTGTTCAAAAAGGGACTAGTGGTGATATTTTTGGATGTTATCATCGACTGAAATAATAATTGGTTAAAACTATTGTTTTTTATTTTTGTATTTTTTAGGGAAAATGTTTTAAAATGCATGCATTTTATGTTGTTTGACAAGAACAGCAAGTTTGAGTTTGCATTTTCTATAGAAGTATTTTAAGCAAAAATATTTTTTTTTCCTTTTCTTTCTGGCTAAGTAAATATCTTCTAAAGAATGAAATTCTACCAATAACATATTTTCACATATTTATTGGGCGGTTAAAATGTAAACTAGGAATTTTCTTCATTGACTGGTAATAGATGGTCACTTTAGATTATAGATGTTCCTAAAAATGATTAATAAATGGTCCTTTGTTTTTAATTGATGGTCCTAACTTTTTACGACTACACAAGAAAAGATGGTTTTGGTCTCTGAATTTGCATGACTAAATATGTCAGAAACTAAAATACTGTAGGCAGCAAAGAATTATTGCATTTTATTAGGCCCTCCAATATAGTTTAGCTAGTCACAGTCTGTACAATAAAAATTGTCGGAAATTTGCTTTTGGTGGAGAGGTGCGTCCACCCGTATTTAATGACTTAAACACTAGGGTTCCGTATGTTGGAGGCTTTGTCTCTTCACACATGCATAATCTACTAAGCGAGTAGATGACCATAGGACCAAGAATCGTCAAATTTCATTAAGAAATGAAAGAGATATTGGTCCACGAAGTAAGGTGTTTGAGGCATGAAAATATGGTGTGGGACAAATCTACCATATCGGTGGAAAAAGGAAGAATTGTTCTCTTTATAAGTCTCAAAATTGGCTAAGGGTTTGGAACCCCAAGGGGTAACCCATGTGTTTGAAATTGGTCCCTGGATTTTCTGGAAAGATGAAATTGGGAACGACGGTAGGCAGAAAGTTTCTGCCTACCGTTTGGGTTGGTTTTTGGAACGTTAAAACCATTAATCTGCACTTAATCACCTCCTAAAAGCTCCTTCAAGATGCACATTAAATCAGTCATTACTTGGTTGATTAACTCCCTCCATAAACAGTCATTACTTGGCTGATTAATTCCCTCACTAATGGCCATTACTTGGCAGTTGAGAAGTCCCTCCCCTTATGCTATATATTGCAGCCTTTTGGCTCAATTGTTGAGACTACAAGACTACTACAACATAGAGACGAACAGAAGAGTAAAACACAGAAATTCACTCCAAACGTGAGCAGAAACGTTGGGACTAAAACAACAAACTCTTCCTTCATTTTCCATTCTTCAGCAAGTCGTTTCGTGTTTGTTTTCTTTGTCAGAATCAACCTATATTCTTTGTAGTGTTGATTAGTTGTTGTTTTATCTTGGGAGACTATTGCCCGTTATCGTAAAAGAATATATACGGGGCAATCTTGTCTTAAAGACAGAGAGTCATCTCTCGACTCAGCCACAGTTGTAACAATCCAGATTTAGTGTTTCTTGATTTCAGGTTATCAAGATTCAAGACTCAACAAGCTTGCGGCAGTTCTGAACATTGACTTATTTGTTTATCCTTTCGAACACTTGTAATATTTATTTACTTCCCGTATTGCTTTACATATCCAACAAAACTAGAGTGGTTATGACCAGCATCCGACACGTATAATTTTAGAGGTTGCATGATGTAATAACAAGATCTTCATTATCAATATTTGTGCTTCAAATTGATGTTTGAATATGTGTATAATTTTATAATATTATTTGTGACTTGCGGGAATAGTTTGAACGGAGATTGGAGGGCTTTGGATGGTTTCGGACGAGGTTGAAACTATTGAAGTGTGTGACCATCTGATCTAAAAGCTTAAGCTGTTAGATAGAACACACTTTTAATATTTGATTATATTCTCAACTCGCCCCCTCACGTGGTGGCCTGATTTTTTTTCATGGTCCAAGCACGTGGAAATTCTTTTTGATAATGGGTGGCGGTGAGGTTCGATCCCAGGACCTTTGGCCTGCTCTGATACCATATTGAAGTGTGTGATCATCTGATCTAAAAGCTTAAGCTGTTAGATAGAACACACTTTTAATATTTGATTATATTCTTAACAGAAACATTTACGGACCTACTGAAATTCTCTAATGTAGCTAGTGTATGCCGCAATCTTGAGGTCTAGTGTCATGACTCAATTCTCTAGGACCGTGATAGTATCCAACAACCCCTTCAAGCAAACCAAACATAACAGCAGTTAATCAGAATAACAAGAACGATATCAAGTCCAACAAAGATAAATTCATAAACAATGAAGAGATATTTGATACATCGTGAAAGCCCAACTGTAGCCGTCAGGAATTGCTGGTACAAGTCATGAGCAAACTAATAAAGAGTCAATATATAACATTCTTGAAATATAAATACTGTCTACAATAATGAATAACACTGAAAATATAGAAGGGGACTCCAAGGCGTTGCAAAGTAGTCCGAGCAGCTTACTGCTGTAGTCTTCAAGCAACTTCCAGCTCACTCCTAGAATCCATTGTTGGTACCAGGGTCAGAATTCGCATGGCGTGTAATAAGGGTAGTATGTCTACATCATCACATACTTAATAAGTATCATCAATCGCCCTTAATAGGTAGTGGCGATGAAACGATACTCATCTTAATTGCATGTGTAATAAATATATAATTTTGATAGAAATAAAGTATGGAAATAGCACAATTAGATATGCACAAATACAACATAACAAAGTGTCGACAAATATAATATAATATGAAATGCATGAATTATGAGTCTGAAATCATATAAGTATGATAAAGATTCAAACTTTACTCAAATCAAATCTCCCAAAGCTAAAGAATTTTGTGTGCACTATCTGGGGGATTCTAGTAATACAGTGACTCGTGAAAGATGGACCTATATCCACAAGTCATATCAAACCGCACAGACATTTCACGTGCTATAACATAACTTGCACAGACAACTCACGTGTCATAACATAAATTCGTACAGACGACGATTTACATGTCATACATAAACCCGCACGAATAACTCATTTGTCATAACATTAACTCGCACGAACAACTCATATTTCATAACAAAGTCGCACGAACAACTCACGTGCCATAACATAAACCTTTAAAAGTGAATTGAGTGATGCAATCTTAAATGATAACTATTGGTACCCCATGCAGATGGAGTATCTCTTTCATGTAAAAATACACACATGCACTACATCATTGTGTGTGTTTTCTTGATTGGTAGGAAGTTTGTGGTATAATTCTTTGCCGAAAGAGGTCTCCACCGACCCAACGACTTTCCGATGTGATTATTCACAATTACCCAAACTGAACCAGACTTTTGTGAAGGCTCTAATTTATATTTTCTTGGGCTGGTCAGGCATAGTTGTCATGGCAGCTCTTTGGTTTACAAAGGATACAATACATTGTTAATAGCCATGACTAGATTTTGGTGATAAAGGGTCTATTTCTTCTTGTCCAGATGTTCCAATAAATGAATTGATCAATAGTACTAACTGGTGTAAAACTGGTCTTCTGAGAACAATCATAATAGAATGTTCAAGTGTTCAACTTCTTAAATGCATTTTGATATCCTTTAGCGAGGGTGTCATTGGACACAGTTTAGCAAATAAATAAAATCGTTGTGTAAATAATACTTCTTCTTCGTATTCATTTTATATGGATAATATTTTTCAGTTTGTGTGTTTAAAAAAGAATGACCTTTTTTTAATATTTGAAAATAATTTAATTTTAAATTTCTTATTACCCTTAATGACATGATTTTATAAACACGAAAATGTCATGGCATAGTTAAGGCAACAAGTTCCGAATATCTATATTTTTTTATTAACTCTATATCCGATCAACCAAGTCATTGGAACGAAAAGAGTAGAAGCAAAATCTCAAAATCCTTTTCACAGTCCGACCCAAACCCAAACCACTTCAAAATCGTGGATATTGTACCAACACTGCTTTCTTGATATTCTCTAAAAGCTATTGCTTTACAGAAAAACAAAGGAAAACTCATAAAATAGAATAAAAAGGTTGGGTTAAGACAACCGAAAATAATCTTAACATGGTATAGTATTGTCCCTAAAACCTCAACCATTAATAGTATGCTTACATTTTATTTTTAACTTCCCAATCCTTTCAACTATCAATGTAGGATTTTATTCACACATCCAATGGTTAAACACTTATCCTTTTCATCAAGAAACATTAAGAACAACTAGATGCTCATTTGTCAATGAAAATTAAAAAAAGAAAAGTCAAACCCCATCTTTTCAGCCTACTATAAATTGAGCTGGTTGAGGTTCTTTCCATCGTGCATTTTCATTCCAGCACTTTCTCTTGGCCCTTCTTTCTTTCCCAACACCCCTTAATTTATACCAACTCAACCATTTCCATGGAGATTGATTCCACAAGCCAAGAAAAATATGGTGTCTTCACCATGTTGTGGAGCCAACTCAAGGGGTTTCCAAGAAAGTTGATGGACAAACTTAACAACATTGCTAAGAACACAACACAGATTGGGAAAGATGATCCAAGGAAAATTTGGCATGCAGCCAAAGTGGGATTATCTCTCACTTTAGCGCTGTTGTTTTACTATTCATGGCCACTCTATCATAGCTTTGAACAATCAGCAATAATGGCTGTCCTCACAGTAATGGTTGCTTTTGAGTACACTGCTGGTACTTTTTTCGTTGCTAAATCGCTCGTACTGACATAATTTTAGATAATATGTCCATAAATAGGTTTATCTGTTGCTAAATCGCTCGTAGTCTTTTCTATTTTGATGAATTTGTTTTTTCTTTTTTTTCTATACTTTTCATATTAAATATTTTCTACTGTTTTCAGGTGCAACTATATCAAAGTGCTTGAACATAGCTTTTGCTACAGCACTAGGTGGCACATTAGGCATTGGAGCTAAATATTTAGCTGAAAATTGTGGAAAAGAAGGGGAGCCTATAGTTCTTGGGTTTTCGGTCTTCACTCTAGGTATGATATGCAAGCACAGTGCAATCTGTTTCTCTTGACAAAATGGACAAATTAAACCAAACTTTTGCTCTGAAATTTCCTCAGCATTTGGCAGATATATAGCTAGGAGTCATTTTCCATATTAACCAAATCATAAAATTTGTAACACATCTTATAAGTTGATCCGAAGTCTATAATTTTGGCTCGAACCCTTATGAGAAAATCCCAAGGACATGCAGATGAGATATGCTATCTCCACTCAGATCAAGACAAAATTTTTACTTGTTCAAATGATAATTAAAGTGAAACAGAATAAAAAATACCGAATTTCTTTATGATAAAAAGATCATTTTGCATGTTCGCTATTAGGGGTAATTCGTACAAAGAATCAGACTAATGATATATACACTTTTCATTATTCAAGCCAAGAAAGCTATACTGACTTGAGGCTTTGGGGGGTTTGGCATGACCTCTCCCTATCTATAGAATAACCCAAAAGACTGCACGGAGGAGGACGTACATCTTAGCCTCGAGAATTACATAGAGTGAGTGAACTTACTCTAGTATAGTTTCGAGCAAAAGTAAGGAGTAAACAACGTATAAAATACTAGAATTCTCGATGTAAATTTTAAAAAAAATCGCTAAACAAGTACAAACTATAGATTTTGAATCCAGTAAACCAGACCAGACGTGCTGATCGAGCTATAGAATCTTGAAGTCGAACCCTTTAATATTTAAATCTTGAATTCGCCTCTGATTAAAGACGACTCTATCACTTGTTTCATGCAGGTGCTATAGGTACATTTACAAGGTTTTATCCACATATGCAAAGGAGGTATGATTATGGATGCATGCTCTTTGTGGCAACCTTTAGTTTGGTCACAGTCTCAGGTGATAAGTACTTGGAGTTGGATAAACAAAGGATATCAACCATTATGGTTAGTGTTACCACAGTCATGGTTATCTCCTTGGTTATTCGTCCAGTGTGGGCTGGTGATGATCTTCATAAGCTTGTTAGTGCCAATCTTGAAAAGCTAGCAAGCTTCTTAGATGGTATGTGAATGTTCTTGTTTTATATGTAACCTTCCACTGCATCAGTTTTTAAGAAGTTTTGTCAATACATCTCAGCTTACTATTAATTGACTTGAGGTGGAATGTTTGCAAATCACCTGAACTTTTCGAATTTCATTTACTTTTCTCTCTGCTGTCGTAGATCAACTGTTGATCTAGCCATATCTTTCAATGTCTCCAAGCCATCTTTCCGATCGCGGAATCAGAATTTTTACTAAGGCGATTCAAAATATAAAGAAGTCAGGGAAATTAATTCAATATATAGTATATATACATAAAAATGAATAATAGCACTTTTAGTCCCTCAATTATTAAAAAACTGATTTTGGTTCTTGAAATATATGACTAAGTACATTTAATTTTTATAAAATATTTATTTTTGACCCCTTTATAAAAGAATGTGTACCATTTGGACGATTTTAATTAGAACCGTATTATCCTCAAGTATTGAGTAGCAGTACAAACTTAACATAAAATATGAATAATTAAATGATCTAATGGTTAATAGTTCATTAAATTTGTGAAGGTTTACAAAGGAGGGATCAAAAGAGAATATTTCAAATAATTGAAGATTACATGTGCTTCTCTAGATATCATAAGGATAAAAATAAGAATATTTGTATATTTAAGCACTAAAATGCATTTTTTCTAAAAAAGATTTGACCTAATTATACCATATAACTTTCTGACGTCGAAAAGGTGTCAATTGACTCCTTTGAATAATGGCAGCTCCGCGACTATTTATATGGGGCAACAAATTGAAAAAAAATATGACTTTTTTGTAGGTTTTGGAAATGAGTATTTTCACATTTCTGAGGCTGAAGCAAGTGGCAAATGCTCTAAAGACAATGTAAAGGGATTTCTTGAAGACTTTAAAAGTGTTCTTGGTTCTAAGGCCACTGAGGAATCTTTGGTGAGTGGAAGAGACTACAAGTCTCCCTTCTTCCTTTTCCTAAACTAATATAGATGTATGGTATCTGAAATTTATTAATTTGATGTAAACATTACTATCGGGTCTAGTCATTCATAAGATGTGTTATTTAGCTTATCCGCGCATTAGCTATTCCTTCACCTAAATCACAATTAATCGCTTCTAAGTATATTATTATGGATGTTAGAAAAAATTGATTTTATTTTTCATTGAGAAATAGACGTACAAGGTTTTAAAAAAGAAAAGAGATAATCTTTGCATCTAAGAGGGTAATAAGGCTATGAAAATTAAGGAATTCATTCGCTTTGCGAGTGTATCTAACGAGTGGTAATTCAAGTCGTAGTGATATGCTTCCTCCGCAGGAAGAAACATGTAAGTCTCCTATACTAATATTTATATTGAATTGCTCCACTGGCTAATTCAACTTTGTGCCGCCGGGTATCATTTAAAAAAAAGCGCTATCTACCAAGAATTTCTCAATTCATAAGGTTCGAACTAAAACCAAACTTAATTTCATTTTTCAACTTCCATTCAATGCTCTTAATCTATATTTTAAGTAGTTTTGGAGATTTCTTTAGAACGGCTAAATAGGGCATTTTGCTCATAACTAATTTGAATTTTCTTTCCTTGTAGACGGAAAATTAAGTCACTTATTGAAAAATACCTGAAAACATTACCTATTTTAAAGAGATCCCAAAAAAAAAAGGAATAAAAGAATATAGAAGGTAAAAGAAAATTACAAAAGTTAGAATATTGTAAAATCTTTTTATAATAGCATCATTTATTCCAATATATTTTAACAGCTATAGCGAAATATTATTATATAGAACATATAATATAACATAACATAATATGAAAATTAATTTTAAAGAAAACTTTATTGGCATAATGAAATATTGTTATAAAGGATGAATATTACCGAAATGAGTGTATTTATTTATTACATTTTCTTGCTACGAGAAGCACTGAGGAGGCAATAAGCAAGAGCAATACCTCTGATTTTGTTGCCTTATTTTTTTCCTGCCTTCTTTTTCACTTTAATTAGCATGAGAGCCACTTCATAATTACCTAGTTCATTTGTTTTGAGTTCAAATAAATGTACTCATAAATATAACTTTTTTTACTATCGGTACATTTTCACATATTATAGAAGGTTGTGCGACCTCCCCTAATCCACAAGATTTCACTACAGTGGATTGTCCGGCTCTTAGGCTTTATAGACTCACTTTTTTCACAACAAAAGAAATTTATTATTGTTGAAAATATAATCAAATATTAAAAATGTATTCTATGTAACAACTTAAGCTTTTAAATCAGATGGTCACACACTCAATATGATATCAGAGGAGGTCAAAGGTCCTGGGATCGAACCTCACCGCCACCCATTATCAAAAAGAATTTCCACGTGCTTGGACCATGAAAAAAATCAGGCCAGCACGTGAGGGGGCGTGTTGAGAATATAATCAAATATTAAAAGCATATTCTATCTAACAGCTTAAGCTTTTAGATCAGATGATCACACACTTCAATATATATATATATATATATATGTGTGGGGGGGGGGGGGGGGGATTACAAGGTGGGAGATCGAACCCTCACTAACAAGGTGAAAGTTAAGGTAGTCAACCAACTGAGCTACATTATATTCCCCACTTAGCCTTGTCTTAGATGTCGGGTTCAAAGTTATCTCTTTTTATAGACGCATTATATGGATTTTAAACCGTCTTTTGATAGCTTTCCATTTTCTTAAGCTCACCATTTAATATTTATATAGAGAATTATATGCAATTATCTTTTTAAAGTAACATGATGATATGCATTTTTCTTTTTTGCATTATCAATATATATCACAACAAGAAGGGTTTACTACACGTATGTCCTTCTTTAGCCTTGTGTTAAACGTTGGCTCCAGAGTTTCTGGGAGATATACGTTCTATCATTATCTGACATAAGTCTTCTTATAGAAGTATTGAATGGATTTTAACAATCTTTTGATAGCTTTCCATTCTCTTAAGGTTACTATCTAATAGTTAAAGAATTACATGCAATTATTATTTAAGTGACTTAATGATATAAATTATTTTATATTATCAGTGCATAAAACTTTTACTAAAAAAATTGTTTCAGGCAAACTTTTCATGGTGGGAACCAGCACATGGATCATTTAGGTTTAATAATCCAGGGAAAGAGTACTTGAAGACTGGTAACCTTGCTCGAGATTGTGCTTGCCATCTTTATGCTCTTAGTAGTCACTTAAAATCCAAGTCTCAGGTATATATATTAATAATAAAAATTACTTCTTCCTTTTCAATTTATATATTTTATTTCATTTTTACTATATTAAAAGAGAATGTCATTAATACATACATAGACACTTAAATTTAAACTTTACTATCGGTTAAACACTCCAACTCACAAATTAATTATCTAGACACCTCAACTCGTCTTTACTTTGTCAGTTGAACACTCCAACTTACCAAATGATCATCTAGACACCTTCAAAATTTATGTGCTACGTCAGTGTTGGGTGTCCACGAGACACGATGGGAATGAGTTGAGGTGTCTACATGCACATTCTCAAAGTTGTAGCATTTAGTTGCTCAGTTGAGATCAAGAGGTGTCTATCTATGTATTATGCCTAGTATATTCGGTAACTCCTTAAATCCAACATTATACATGGTATATTGAAGACCACAAGATATACATCTTTAGTTTAAAAACATAAGATTCAAGAGTCATATTTAATTAAATTTTTTTAGTCTCATGCCCAAACAAACTAACTCACATAAATTGAAACAAAGAAAATAGTAAAAATTTGGATCTTAATAACAAATTAATGTATACACCTTTCATCCAGCTAGTTTATATGATACATTTTGACTGAGAAAGAAATTTAAGAAATAAATAAGAACTTATAAAACTTGGGCTAAAATAAATCATATGTATTTGTATGACAATAAATCATCTCATTTATGATAGAATGATAAGTTCAAAGTTAAATAGTATTGTAAATATATAAATGATCATTCTTTTTAAATTAGATTAAAAAGAAAAATATATCGCATAAATTGTAACAAGAAGAAGTAAGAAATTTCTGATTTTGACAAGTACTTGATTTTTCAGGTACCAACCGAGTTTCATAGAAGAACAGAAGAAGCTTGCAAAAGAATGATGGGGGAATCTAGCAATGCCTTAAAAGACCTTGCTTTATCCATCAAAAACAGGACTCAACCCCCTTCCTCAACAACGGAACCCGACCTGTATAACGCAAAATTCGTTGTCAGTGATATCAGAGCGGCGCTCATAATTACCACAAAAACCTTCTCAGAAGCATACACCATTGACATCATCACAGCTATGTCAGTGGCGTCGATACTCATCGACGTCACCAGATGCGTCGAGAAAATATCTGAGGCAGTCAGAGAGCTTTCGATCAAAGCATGTTTCAAGCAGGAAGAAAAGAAAAAGAACGATTCTATGTCTACCGAGGCGCTGGAGAAACTGTCAACGCCTCGGTCACAGCTCTTGCACAGCGGAATTGTGAATGCCGCTGTGAAGGAGGAGGAAAATCCAATAGGTGCAATAAAAGGAGAACAACACGTTGTTTGTGAGATACATGCAATAGAAGAGGTGATCAAATCAGAGGAAAAAGGAGAGCATGTTCTGATTGGAGTTGATGATGGAATCAAAGACAAATCTAGGATATGAAGTTCATGTTTTTTATACCGATTTCAAGTATTTTTATATGCATTTAATGCAATTCTTAATACGTATATAAAGTTTAAGGAAAGTTACTGAATTCCTGAAAACAATAATATAGAAAGATGAGAGAATAAAAGATAGAAATTTATACCAATAGTAAGTACAATTTTTCTCACTCCTAAAAAAATAAGAGAAGCAAAATGGAAGGATAAAAGTTAGAAGAAAAATTAGTTATACAAGAGTTATCCTTTCAATATTCCAGGGTTATAAATAATACAATTTAAAGTTATATCTATGCGTGTTCAACATAGCTTTCCATTGTTTTGTTTGTGAAGGGGAAAGTCCCGAAGGCGAAACCCCCAACCTGTACCAGAGGCCCCTTGGCCAGGTGGGATGTAAATCGAGGGATATGCGCGAGTGGTAGCCCTGCAAGGGAGAGGATCAACGGGACACGAACCCAAAAACATCCCTTGCAATATTTCAGCAAAGACTGTCACCACACGGATTCGAACCCGCGACGTCGAAGTGGTTGTACCCCAATCACCTTGCCACTTACCAACTCGCATGTGCCCCTGGGGCAGCTTTCCATTGTTTTCTGATATGGCGTATCACCTGTAACATAGCCAATTATTATCGATTTTCATTATTCCTCTTGTTCTTTCAAATCATCTTCCACGGTTGTTACATCCACTTTGCCATCTTTTTTTTTTTATATATCTAGTTTTCCGGTTTACGTCAGACTATTTCTGGAGATAGTATTTTCGGTCCCTCGTCACTAGGAAATAATATTTTCGATCCCTCATTACTACTATCAGTAAATCGCAGAATGTGCCTGAACAGATGGTTACTTCCCTCCTAATACTAGAGATGTCAAAGTGTATATTATACTAACTATTGGTGGGAGCAATTTGCTATTCTCACGATAATCTTTCTCCCCAACCGGAGTAGGCTGTGTTGAGGTAGCTGTTGGAAATTTGTCTTTGGTGGAGAGGTGCGTCCACCCATATTTAATGACTTAAACACTAGGGTTCCGCATGTTGGAGGCTTTGTCTCTTCACACGTGCATAATCTACTAAGTGAGTAGATGACCGTAGGGCCAAGAATCGTCAAATTTCATTGAGAAATGAAAGAGATATTGGTCCACGAAGTAAGGTGTTTGAGGCACGAAAATATGGTGTGGGACAAATCTACCACATCGGTGGGAAAATGAAGAATTGTTCTCTTTATAAGTCTCAAAATTGGCTAAGGGTTTGGGACCCCAAGGGGTAACTCATGTGTTTGAAGGAGTGAGGACCTAGATGTGCTTGGGTTCAAGGCTAAGTCCACACGCGCGCTGCCTACCGTTTGGGTTGGTTTTTGGAACGTTAAAAACTCCATTAATCTGCACATAACTCCTCCATAAAAGCTCCTTTATGTTGCACATTAAATCAACCATTACTTATATCTCCCCTTATGCTATATATTGAAGCTTTTTGGCTCAATTGTTGAGACAAAAAACTATATACAACACAGAGACAAACAGAAGAGAGAACAACACAAATTCTGTCCAAAACGTGAGCAGAAACAGTGGACGAAAACAGAAAACTCTTCCTTCCTTTTCCATTCTTCAGTAAGTCGTTTCGTGTTTGTTTTCTTCGTCAGAATCAACCTATTTGATTTGTAGTGTTGATTAGTTGTTGTTTTATCTTGGGAGACTATTGCCCGTTAACGTAAAAGCATATATACGGGGCAATCTTGTCTTAAAGACAGAGAGTCATCTCTCGACTCAGCCACAGCTGTAACAATCCAGATTTAGTGTTTCTTGATTTCAGGTTATCAAGATTCAATACTCAACAAGCTTGCGACATTTCTGAATATTGGCTATTTGTTTATCCTTTCGAACACATGTAATATTTATTACTTCCCGTATTGCTTTGTGTTCCTCAATTGACTGAAATTACGCTGGTAAAATACTGCCAAACGTAAGAGAAGACAATCTACAACTTACTGCATCAGCCGGAGTTACTAACTTCATCGTCGCATCAGTGTATTTCCCGGTGATCATCATGGTTGGATCCCTAATTCAATGCACGTTAGCAATCATCACTAAAATAAACTGAGAGAGAAGACCATCATGACGTTCCGGTTGTGTTTTTCCTGAAGGAATGAATTCAACCATGGAATTGTGAAATACAGCCTCAGATCTTGCTACATACTGATGGGTATTTCATCTTTAGATTTAATACTGTGGAAGAATGCCAAAGGGTCATTGAGGCAGGTCCGTACTATTATGATAATAAACCATTTGTGCTACAAAATTGGGAGATTGATTTTATCTTTGAGCCTTATTGTTTGACAACCATTCCATTGTGGGTCACATTTCCTGGGCTACCTGTAGGCTATTGGTCTGGGAATGCTCTTGGTAAGGTGGCTAGTGCCATAGGGAGACCAATGTATACTGATAAGTTCACTGCCGGCATGGAAATAATTTCTTATTGCTTGGATTTTGGTTGAAGTTGACGTTTCTCAACCTCTCCTTGATGCTATTGAGATTACTACTCCTAAAGGGTGCTTCCATCAAGTTGTAACCTATGATTGGAAGCCTAAATTCTGTACTGAATGCATGAAGTTTGGACATATAACTGATAATTGCTGGAATGTGAAAGCAGCAGCTCAAAAAAAGGGTTTCAGGAGGTTAAAAGGAAGAGAAAGAAAAATAGAAGAAAGAATAGACAACCAACACAAGGATGGCAAGCTAAAGATGGAGGTCTACTACCACCACAATCTGTGGTTGATGATAGGACTGAATCTTCTACAGCAAATTGTCCTGTGGATGAGAATGCTGAGAATCAGGGTGAGATCAATGGGGATAAGATCATGGTTTCAAACACAAAGGAACCTGCTCCACCACCTACGTATAAAGGAGGTGTTCTTGCTGCTAATAGCTATGAGGTGCTCCAAGTAGTGAATGAAGAACTTGCTGGAGACCCAAGGGTCACTCATAACCCCCCATGATTATTTCCACTTGGAACATTAGGGGGCTCAACCAGCCCTTGAAACAGAAGGAGGTGAGACTCTTTCTGGATAAGTACAAGGTAGAATTCTTTGATTGCATAGAAACAAGAGTTAAGGAGAATAAGGCCCTTGCCATTATCAGGAATATTGCTCAGGACTGGTGTACTTATTGCAATTATCCTATGGCTTACAATGGTAGAATTTGGCTATTGTGGAAGAGTAGCTTACAAGTTCAAATAATAAGAGTACATGAATAATTTATTCACTGTAGTGTTGTGCATACTGCTTGCAATATCTCTGCATACATCACAGTTGTCTATAGGAAGAATCAGGGACATGAGAGGGAGACTCTTTGGAAAGAACTTATTCAGTTAGGTATTTCATGCCAAGGAGAATGATTACTTTGTGGTGACTTTAACAATGTGCTGACTAGTGATGATAGAATAGGATCTCCTGTTTTGCAAGCTGAAACTCAAGCATTTCAGGCCTGTATTGATTCATTACAACTCACTGCTTTGAGAGCAAATGGATGGCACTATACATTCTGCAATAAGCAGAATCCATCTAGTAGAGTGTATTCAAAAATTGACTGGGTTTTGGGGAATTTCCAATGGTTGTCAATATATGGGCATGTGGAGGTTGATTTTCTGAACCTTGGAGTGTCTGATCACTCTCATATCCTCATTCAAGTTTTTCCACTGCTTAGCACCGATCTCAAACCCTTCAAACTATACAAGACTAATGAACCATCCAGATTTTGGTGGAATACCACTGTTTGGCAAAAGAAGTATGCTGGTACTAAGATGTTTCAAGTTTGGCAAAAGCTCAAAGCTCTAAAGGTAGAATTAAATGGGATAAATACTTACTTGGCATCTTTTAGCCAAAATTTTAATCAAGGTAGGCAATGTCTAGAGATTGTACAAGCTCAAATAGCTTTTCAACCTCTGTGCCAAATATTACTAGACCAGAAGAGAAATTACCTGATTGAGATTGCTAAATGGAGCAGTGTTGAAGAGTAAGTATGCAGACAAAAGTCTAGAGTAAGCTGGATCACTAGTGGAGATGCTAACACTGGTTATTTTCATGCTCAGATGAAGACAATGGCAAATAGGAATGCTATCACTACAATTTATGACTCTCAGTGGACAAAGTTGCAAGATCCAAAGCTGGTGGAAGTAGAATTTATATCATATCTCTGGTCTGATGGGGATTGCTGCTGAATCTCTCCCTTGACCAAATGTTGAAGCTATTAGGTCTGGTCCATGCTTAACATATGAACAGAAATGTAACTTGATCATCCCAGTTTCAGACCAAGCGATATTACAAGCAATCAAAGGGATGCCACATGACAAGGCATCAGGTATTGATGGCTTTCCCATTGAATTCTTTTTTCAGAACTGGTGTGTGCTCAAAGATGATATCATAGAAGCGATAACAGAATTTTTTAAATATGGCAAGCTCTTGAAATCTTTCAGTTGCACTGCTATTACTTTAGTCCCTAAAGTACCTTCCCCTACCCAAGTTAAAGACTATAGGCCTATTGCATGTTGTACTACTGTTTATAAGATTATCACAAAAGTCTTAACAAACATAATTAAAGGTGTCATTGTCATATAGTTCATCCTTCACAGTCTATTTTTATAGAGGGAATGAGTATCATTGACAATACACTATTTAGTCATGAGCTGCTTAAATGATATTCTAGAAAAGGGCTATCTGCAAGGTGTGTCATGAAAGTGGACCTAAGGAAGGCTTATGATTCTATAGAGTGGGAGTTATTGAGAAGAATGTTAGGAGAGCTGGGATTCCCGTAAAGGGTGATGGAATGCATTACCACATTGTCTTATTCTTTAGTATTGAATGGGGGTCTCTCAAAGCCATTTCATGGGAAGAGATGGATTAGGCAAGGGGACCCTATATCCCTTATCTATTTGTGATTGCTATGGAGTACTTACAGAGGGAGTTAGTAGTGCTTAGACTGAATAAAGAGTTCCAATACCATCCTAGATGCAAGAAACTAGGGGTGGTGCACATCTGCTTTGAAGATGACCTTCTCATGTTCTGTAAAGCATAGATTAAGTCCATAAAATTTCTTCAGAAAGCATTTCAAAAGTTCTCAGCTGCTTCAGGATTATAATCAAACACAAATAAAAGCTCTATCTTCATGTCTGGTGTCTCAGAACTATTGAAACAGGAAATACTTATCACTCTGGGATATGTTGAGGGTGACATTCCATTCAAATATTTGGGGTTCCTCTATCATCTAAGAAACTCACCGTAGCTCAATACATTTCATTGGTGGAAAATATTACTGAAAGAATTAAGTGTTGGTCTGCCAAGTTGCTCTCCTATGCAGGGAGAATACAATTGATAAAATCAGTAGTGTTTAAAATTCAGACTTTCTGGGCTCAGATTTTCATATTACCTAAAAGAATTCTAAAGATGACTGCTAATGTGTGCAGAACCTATTTGTGGACTGGATCTGCAGTTGCATCTAGAAACACTTTGGTGTCCTGGGCAAAGATCTGTATGCCAAAAACTGCAGGTGGTCTTAATGTGATGAATTTAGCATTGTGGAACAAAGCAACAATTTTGAAGCAATTATGGGCAATATTTGAGTAGAAGAATTGTCTATGGATCAAGTGGGTGCATGTCTATACATTAAGGCTATGACACTTGAAACTTGTCCCATCCCTAGTAATGCAACATTAGTGGTGAGGAAAATAATTGCAGCTAGAAAGCAACTACTAGAGAGCACATCTCTACAAGGGGACCTGCTTGATAGACTCAATTCAGTGGTAAAAGGAGGAAAATACTCTGTAAAAAAACATGTACACTCACCTGATGCCACAACATCAGAAAGTTCCTTGGAGAAATATTGTCTCTGCAATCAAATGTTCATCCAAGACACACATTCATGTTATGGTTAGTTGTTTGGAGGAGATGTGCAACTATTGATAGATTACTTAAATTTGGCATTAGGGTGCCAATGGATTGTGTGTTTTGTGATTCACCAGTAGAGACACTAGATCATCTTTTGTTTGACTGTCCTATTACTAGGCAGAGACTACTTCACTGGATTGGTATTCAAAGAGCTATTGGAAGTTGGCATGATAAAGTTCAGTAGGTATATCAATGGGCAAAGAGAAAAACAGGCAGAAGTGCTATCATCACCTGCATCTTTGCTATGACAGTATCTACTATCTCGAGAAAAAGGAACAATATCAGGTTTCAAAATGGTCAATTTCATATGGATAAAGTTTGCAGGAAAATTGTACAACAGATACATATCAGGGGCAGAGACTTGAAGCACTGGCAAGCAACACTGGCTGGGCTAAACCATTATCCTTGATGCTGAGAAATTCTTGTGGCTGCTGCTGCTATTTTTGTTTCTTCATACCTAGTGATATGTTAGGATTCTTTACATGTAATTCTTGATATAGTCAGCTAGTGACAGGTTTAGTTTCTTGGTCTAGACCTTAGCTAAGTTAGTTTTGTTTGTCAGTTATTTTTTGAGACAATAGGTGGTCAACACTTGTTCCGCTTTATAATGTTTCACTTTGATATCAATGAAAAATGTTTGCTTACAACAAAAAAAAACGGCCTGAAGAGGGATCGAAACAGTGAGACCCTTTCTTTTTATGGTTGGGGCTATAACCCAAAAATAAACATTGACGAGATACCTTTTTTCCTTTCTTGTTTTTAGAAGGTTAAAATGTTTGCAATGTTGATTTTGTATAAGGAAAAATACAAAAGAACTGAAAGAGAAATTTGAAAATAACAACTAAAGAAAAGCAAAAAGGGTAAAGGGAAGAATCACGATTGTAATTTTATCGAACTGTTAAAAAAATGTTTGAGCTGACACAAAATTTAAGTAAAATAGAATACATTTGAATATTAATTAAATATATGTAAAGTATCAAAATTATTGTCCTTAAGAATTTCACATGTTTTTTCATTGTCTCGCTCCTAATTAAAAAATAATTTTTTTATATTAAGTGAGTACAAACAACTCACGTTATTAAGGGTAAATTGGCAAGAAAATTTTAACTAATTTCTAAAAACTGTTATTCTTTTGCTTCCCTTCTGTAGCTCGCCCATTCCACTCATGTAATTGTTATTCTTCACTATTGAGCTCCCTACATCACATCCCATGGGACGTAGTCCTTCCCTGAACTCTGCTAATGGGATGCTTTGTGCATCCGTCTGTTTTTTTTTTTTTTTTGTTGCTATTAAGCTCCTTTTCTCCCTTCTTTTCGATTCTTCCCCTCTTCAATTTTATGTATTTTTTGGTTTGTGTGATTTTGATAATATTATATATGACAACTAATCGATAAAAAAATTAATTCAAAATATCTATTTTTTGTGAAAATTGTAGATAAAAAATTAATTATTTGACTTTACAAATAGTAATACCCGACGGAGGAGGTATCAATTTTCCTTAGGAGTAACTATATTGACGAGATGCTAGCTTAGAACGAGCGACCTATAATGAGTCCAACCCATGATAATGGATAATATTGAGGCCCAACTCACGATTTGCACACCTTGTGTGGGTGTAGCGGCCCAACTCAGGACATTTCAACTGCCTACACTTACTTGCAATAATTAGAGGCGGAGCCATAATTTGAAATTTATAGATTCGGAATTAAGGTCATTTTTGTAAAATATCCCTCTTAAGACGTATACACAATTTAGACCAAAGTTATCAGGTTTGATCGAACTTTATATTCAACACGAGCTCCGCAACTGCCTTGTATCGCTTGTATTAAGAATTCCAAAATTTATGTCCTTTCTCATTGACCATGTTTTCAAACTAGCATGTCCCATATATTTATTGTATTTAGTTAGTACTATTTAGTTGAGTCAATAGACTGATTACTCTCTTTACATATTTACAAACATAACCACAAATTTTGATACAGAGACTTGAAGGAGTATTGTGACGTGAAAATATAAAATTATGCTCCGAGAAAAAATTGTTTGTTATGAGGGTAAAATTAAAGACCAGCATAAAATAGGGACATAAGTCTCAATGACTCTATTTGTATTTATTTACCTTAAGAGATTCTGAATTATATTTGAAAATTATAACATTTATTCTATGTTACTCACAATTTATATAAAAATAGTATAAGATTTCCCCCCTAATTATAACAATGCGTGTATGAATGAGCAAACTAGTTGGTGCAATAAATCACAAAATGGTAATAAGAACAAACAAATTGAGTGTTCATTAATGTAATAATTTCCTGTTGAAGCCCAACAGCCCAAATTTCTGCCAATTTCTGTTTTTCTCTTTTTTATTTCTTTTTGTTTTTTCAAGGAAATTAAGAGTAGATCCAAACAGTCATGTCAACATGTGCTAAAATAATTGTTTGGTCTTTTTTCTATCTACACAATCAACCAAACGAATAGCAATAACATTGTTGGAAATTTGTCTTTGGCGGGAGTTGCGTCCAACCAACTTTAATGGCTTAAACAATAGTGTTCCGCATGTTGGAGAATCAGGTTCTTCACACGTGCATAATCTACTAAGTAAGTAGATGACCGTAAGGCCAAGGATCGTCAAATTTCGTTGAGAAATGAAAGAGATATTGGTCCACGAAGTGAGGTGTTTGAAGCGTGAAAAAGTGTGGTATTTAGACCAATTCTCCCTCATCGGTGGGGAAGAAAGATTTGTTTAGTTTACAAGTCTCAAAGTTGGCTTGGGGTTTGGGACCCCAAGGGGTATCACATGTGTTTAAAGGAGGGAGGACCTAGATGTGCTTCGGTTCGAGGATAAGCCCACACGCGCGCCACCGCCCGCTGGTCCGGTCAGGTCACGGGTCATGGGCTGTGCTTCTTCTGATATTATATTTTTGGACCAGAATTATTTCATATTTACAGTTTGGTCCCTGAAGTTTCAAGTAAGTCAAAATTGGGCAGAGAACTTTGCTGTTGGTTTCTGAAACGTCAACCAACACTCAATTCAGTCATTTATTTTGGCTGAATTACTCTCCCTAAATGTCAATCCGTTGCACATCAACTCACCATTTATTTTGGTGAATTACTACCTCCATAATTGTCATTACTTGGCCAGTAACAGCAATTATGTGGGCAGTTGATAAGTCATCTCCTCCAACTATATAATGAGTCATTTGCACAACTGTTGAGACACACAGAAACATACAAACGAATCAGATTCTTCCTACAATCCTCTAGCATCATTTCATTACTCAAAATTCTTCAAGGTAGCACTTAAGTTTCCTTTGATCATTTGCTGTTTTATCTTGGGAGACAATTATCCAGGACGTAGAAAGGATACATACGGGGCAATCTTGTCTTAAAGACATAGTGTCATCACTCGACTCAAGCATACCAAAAACTATTCCAGTTTCTTGTTCAAGTTTATTTTAATTTTCAATTTGTTGTAATACTTAGCAGTTACTTATTTCCGTTTCCTGCACTATTGTAACCAACAAAGATTTGGTGCTACACTACACATGTAAAATTATTTTGGATTTTTACACGTTTTAATAGAAGTGTTTTCTACATTGTTGCCTAAATAAAAGGTAGGAGATTTCCATCTATTATAAAAGAGGATAATTAATGTACTCATTGTTCTTAATTAGAGGGAGGGGTTGATGGTTCGATTTGGGTCAGATTTTTGGTTAATAGGTTCCTTTTTGGTCTAGATTTATGCCCTCCATACATTCTTTTTTTCTTTTTGGCTCCACACAATGTCCGGTACCCACTTGGGGCCGACTATTCCAAATTTCAATAGGGAAGACCAAGTCCGGGGTAAAGCATTTGCTACCAAAGGTGACTTCATTCCCAAAGTTTAAACCTAAGACCTCTAGTTAAGGATGAAATGTTACTTACCAACCCATCACAAGTGCTAGTGATAGTTTCAATAGGTTGGCTGCATTTTTTACTAGGTTATGACTCATACTTAAGTCGACACTTTCAATTCACTTTAACATGATTTGATTGTATAAGTATTATTTATATTACTATTAAACATAAATACTATAATAACAACAACATACCAAGTGTAATTCCACTAGTGGGATATGAAAGGGTAGGGTGTATACAGACCTTGCCCTATCTCGTGGGGATAGATATGTTGTTTTCGATAAACTATCAACTTCAAGAAAAATATTTCAAAGCAGTTTAAAAAAGAAGATACGAAAATGTACAAGACATAGCAACAAAAGGAAAAGCATTACATAGCATCTAAAAAGAAAAAAGAGAAAAAAGAACAGTAACAACAGCGAAAACATAAATGCATAATATAAGTTCAAATAAAAAAGAAAGATAAATTGAAAGAATAAGCTTCAATTTTTTTTAAAAAAAATACCAATTGATTAGAAATTGTACTAAATACATGAAGAGTTACAATTACAACTCCAAATGTCATACAAAGGAGTGGGGTTGTCACTTGTCATGAATGTGAACAAACACAAAGTGACAAAACCATATCAACAATTAACTATGGGCCCTCAAACAGTCTCCATCATTGTTTCTAAAACTAAACATGTTGACCCAATGGGCCAAATTTACCTCTAAAATTGGCCCATCTTTTTATTTAAGCATGAAAAAGGAATATGCTATTGTCCCAGGTACCAACACTAATGTCCATTTCTTTTATCCATTTTAATTTCTTCTTTATGTTTGTATTCAAATTTCAGCCTTCATCATTTACTTTGCTCGAGTACCAATGGAAAATGGGTCCTTTGCCTTCTTTCTTAATTATTTCCTCAGTATCTGATATCCTTTTAGAGAGTCTGACGAATTTGGATTCACATTGAAAAGATTTTATTTTTTTAGGGTAAAACACTTCCTACTAAAAATAACCTCACACAAAGCTTAAATCCGAGGCCAGTGTTAAATATACATATTATTTCCGTGATATATACTTCCATAAATAAGTGTATATCACGGGTTTTGGCTTTATTAATTAGTGTAATATAATTGTAATAATTTGTAGTGTACACTTACCATAATTATAAGATTCTTGTATTACTAGAATAGATTTTTGGGATTAGAATAGGAATAACATTTTCCTATTATGGAGATTGTAAATTTTTATATATTCTCTTTCATTAATAAATCAAGGGTTTGACATTCTTCGTCCCCTCTTCAAATGGCTACATATCTTCTTAACATTCTTCCTTCGAAAGGTTTGACATATTCGTCCCCTCTTCAAATTTTATATAATAAGACTCCTTCGTATTCACATCTTAGGGTCTTTGGGTGCTTGTGTTATCCATTTTTTCGTCCACCATAATTAACAAATTTCAGGCCCGGTCTACCCCTTGTGTGTTTTTGGATTATCGGTCAAATCATCGTGATTACAAATATTTTAATTTATCATATAATAAAATCATCATTAGTCGCCATGTAATTTTTTATGAATCCCAATTTTCATTTGCTAAGATTAGTAATCCCGTGCCTAGTTCATTTATTTTTTTAGATTATGGTATATCCCCGTATATTATTCACCATTTTTCGGACGTATCCCGCACCTAAATCCGCCAGCGGGCCCATTGCCCGTTGGTTCTACAGTCCAGTCCCTGCATCCCGTCGTGGGTCCAGAAACTGGGCCGCCAGTTTTGGCCCAGTTCTTGTTCCGATTTCGACGGCCCAAAACGGTGGCCGTTACCGAGTTGGGCCAGTAGGCCCACTGCCTACTAGCCAGTCCGTCACGTGTCCCGATATTTCCTAAAATATCAGTCACTCATAGTCAATGGGGTATTTTTAAACCGAAAATACATTTTAATTTAAATTCTAATATTCTTAAATCACCCTTACCCCGTAATCATGTGTCTGCTTTAAATGACCCAAATCAGAAAATTGCTATGACCGACGAATATAATGCTCTTATTGATAATAAGATGTGGGAGTTGGTGCCCCCGTCCATCTGATGTTAATATTATTCGGTCTATATGGATTTTTGCTCATAAGGACAATTCTGACGGTTCTTTTGCGAGGCATAAGGCTCGTCTTGTAGGTGATGGTAAGACTCAGCAGGTTGGTGTGGATTGTAGTGAGACATTTAGTCCGGTGGTCAAGCCGGCTACCATTCGCACTGTGCTCAGCTTGGCTCTTTCGAAAGCATGGCTCATTCATCAATTAGATGTGAAGAATGCTTTCTTACATGGTGATCTCAAGGAGAAAGTCTATATGCATCAACCCTTGGGGTTTAAGGATCCCAAATATCCTCATCATGTCTGTTTGTTGAAGAAGTCCTTCTATGGGCTTAAGCAGTCTCCACGGGCTTGATATAAGAGATTTGCAGACTATGTTTCGACTATTGGGTTCTCTCACAACATGTCTGATAATTCATTGTTCACATATCGTCGTGGTTCTTCTTTGGCTTATATACTATTATATGTGGATGATATTATCTTGATTGTCTCTTCTGATGCATTACGCCAGTCTATCATGACAATGCTCAGTTCTGAGTTTGCTATGAAAGACTTGGGCCCTTGAGTTACTTTTTGGGGATTGCTGTCACTAGTCATGCAGGTGGGTTGTTCTTATCCCAGAGGAAGTATGCATCTGAGATTATTGAGAGGGCTGTGATGTCATCCTGTAAGTCCACTTCCACTCGGGTTGATACTAATCCAAAGTTGGATGATGCGGCTGGCTCACCTTATGAGGATCCGACCCGCTATCGCAGTCTTGTAGGGGCCCTTCAGTATCTTACCTTCACGAGACCAGATATTACGTATGTCGTACAGCAGGTGTGTTTGTTTATGCATGATCCCAGGGTTGAGCACATGAATGCACTCAAACGCATTATTCAGTACATCCAGGGGACACTTGACTATGATTTACATTTATATCATTCATCGACGTCAACACTTGTCTCGTATACAGATGCTGATTGGGGTGGCTGTCCAGACACCGGACGGTCTACGTCTGGCTATTGTATTTTTCTCGGTAATAACTTGGTCTCCTGGTCTGCAAAGCGTCAGTCGACTTTATCACACTCGAGTGTAGAGGCCGAGTATCGAGGGTAGCCAATGTGGTCTCTAAATCATGTTGGTTACGTAATCTGCTTTTAGAGCTTCATTGTCCTATTCAGAAAGCTACCTTGGTTTATTGTGATAATGTTAGTGCCATCTACCTTCCTGATAATCCGGTTCAGCACCAGCGCACTAAACATATCGAGATGGGCATTCACTTTCTTCGTGAAAAGGTAGCTCGTGGACAAGTACGCGTCTGCCATGTCCCTTCCATGTATCAAATTGCATACATCTTTACAAAGGGTCTTCTCTCGGTCCTTTTCGAATATTTTAGGGACAGTCTCAGCGTACGAAGATCGCCCGCTATGACTGCGCGTGTGTGTTAAATATACATATTATTTCCGTGATATACACTTCCATAAATAAGTGTATATCACGTGTTTTGGCCTTATGAATTAGTGTAATATAATTGTAATAGTTTGTAGTGTACACTTACCATAATTATAGGATTCTTGTATTACTAGAATAGGGTTTTGGAATTAGAACAGGAATATGATTTTTCTATTATGGAGATTGTAAATTTATATATACTCTCTTTCATTAATGAAAATAATAAAGAGATTATTTCTTTCGGTCAGTGGCAGAGTCACTTTTGTTAAAGGAGTGTCAACTGACACCCTTTGCTGAAAATTTACATTGTGTAGATAGGTAATTGTTTTTTATGTATATATACTATATGCTAAATTTTATTTATTTTTTCGTGTATTTACTTCTTTGTATCTTACACTTTTTCGTGAAAATTCTGACTTAATTGTTGTTCAAAATCTTTAATTAACAATGAAGAATTATTTATCGCTTTACCACTGCCACATTTAATGTGGTTCCTTTGGCTTGTCCCGCTAGTATAATAAATAGTTGATCATTTAGAACGACCTTCTATTGTTATATATAATTTGAGAAAATGCGATTTTTGTACTATTTACAGAAAGGTACTATTTGGTTATTAAACTAGTATTAAAATTCTCTTTTCTTTTCTTTCTCTGTTTATTTTTTTTTATGTTTAAGTGATTGATAGATTCATGCAATGTGTGATCTTTTGATAGTGAAGGATGTCTATATTTCCTATACTTGAAGATTTGATTTATTCTAGGATCTAATTGTCCGTACTTTGTGAGGCAACAAAACAAGAAAACCTCCAAATTTCAAGCATGATTTCCATATGAAAAAAAATTACTAATTGACAAGTATGATTAATTTATCAATTAATTAACTTAGCATGATCAAGAACCATAAAGCACTATAAATCCACTTGTGCACGAAATAATAAATAAATAAATAGTACGTAGGTCATACTGCACTTCATTCATTAATCGTTCAATTAATAGTTTTTACTTTGAACTTTAATGATTTTTTTGACCTTTAGGATTTAGATCGTTGGATATGTCTACATGATCTAATGACTTTTTTAGATTTCTAAAGTAGCATAGGGGGGTGACTTGTCTAGTATTTATCAAATTTTTAGTGCTATCTTTATTTTTTATTATATAATAATTACACCTTTGAAAGTTTCGCTCTTATGAGACATTTTTAAGTGTCACAATACATTCCTTTTTCGGAAATAGATACGTAACTAGGTGTTAAAGGATAGTATAGCCTTGAGAATAATTATAATTCTTAGGGGTCGTTTGGTTGCTAAGAAAGTTATCCTATAATTATAATTATAAAATTATTATTCTATATTTAATATGGGATAAATAATATTTATCAAGGTTTTGGTATAAAATTTATATCGGTATTAGCTAATACGTATAATCAAACAAGGAACAAATGTAATTCTAAATTTTATACGAAATCAGTATCCTAATCCCAGTAACCAAACACCCCTTAGACTTAACATGCCCAAACCTATTACGTGAAACTATTTTCTTATTAATTTAGTTCACAAAATAATATTTCTTATATATTCTAAAAAATATATGTTTTTAAAATAATGAATAGAGTTCCTTTGTTCATCCTATCCTATCTCGGTTATGTCAAACTTTAAGATTTTCTTATTTTACCTTAATATATCGCTTCTATATCAAAGTTAACGTTGTTAATGATATCATTTCAAGTATTAATCAGCCTTGACTATCAATTACAGATTAGAATTGTGGACAATTCATCTACGACCAAAGTGTATTTTGTGATTATAATTATGTTGCTTAAGTAGATAAAATTCAAAACCTAATTAAAGTATCTTAGAGCCTGTTTGGAAAGCTACAAGGGAATTGAAATTGGGGTGTAATTGGGTGCAATTACACAGTTTAATATGTTTGTTTGGCTATGTGATTACCAAGTGGAGGGGAATTGTGTGTAACTGACAGGGTGTAATTACACTCTCCAATTCTCGGAGAGGGGGTAGATTGAGAATTGAGTGTAATTACGTGACGACTTTTTAATTTCTTTCTTTTCGTTTTTACTTTAACTTCTTTTCTTTCAATTTTTTGTATTTCTATTTAATTTCTTTTATTTAAAATTTATTTAAAATTTCTTTTTTGTTTTAACTATTTAAATTGTTTTTTATTTTTTACATTATTTATCTTTTATTTTCTTTCTTCTCATTTTCCAACCTTTTATGATTTCATGTAATTGTTCGTAATTTTTTAATTTTTGTATTCTTCATTTAGTGTAACTGCGTTATTATAGTTTTTAAAAATACACCTTTTAGTTTTAGAAAAAATGAGTCGTTAGCAAACTTGATATATAATGAGTAATGTCATTAAAGAATAATTTTGTTGTTGAATGAGGTTCTAATCTTATGTCTTCCTTTTCTTTTGATTATATTTACTTAAGTTATGTTGGAACTTATTTTCAGTTATGCTGGAATTTGACATAAGATGTATTATGTACGTTATATTTTCGCGCGATTTCAATATATTTGTTTTAGCAGTATTGAGTTATTTTACATTGCATGTCGTTCATATTTCAATTACAATTGCTAGAATTTTTTTGTCAAACATTTGAATAATTTTATGGAATTATAGTTATAAATATTAACCTTTTTACAAAATGAGTCCATGATATTCTTACGAGGTGTATGCTTTTACTTTTTATAATTAAATTAAAATATTAGTACTATGAAAAATATATATCAATTGTTTTTACAATATTAGTTACAAATATATGATTATTAATTAATATATTTTTAAGAAACAATATGTATTTTAAATATCTGCTTTCTTATCATTTATAAAGGCACATATTTATCAAAATTTAACTTTTAATTTATTATAATTAATTTTTATTTTTAAAATTTAATCAAACTGTGTAATTACACTTGTGCAACCAAGCAGTACGCCTGTAATTACACTGTAATTATGTTATGAAAAACAAACAAGTCATCGTAATTACTATACTGTGTAATTACTAGAATTACTACCCTAGTAATTACACCAATTCCAATTAGCAGGTGACTTTCCAAACAACCCTTAAAGTTGACACTTAAAACTACTTCTAAAAAGATTGATTAAACATAGATTGTTTTCTGATACAAATAAAGTGCATCTTAAATAATTTTTTCAAACATAAATTTGATAATTACCCAACTTATAAGTACTTCTAGTATTACCAAGTGCGTAAATAAACTAAAAAATGCTTATTAGCACATCAAAGCCGGCCTATTAATTTACTTAAATACCCTTGTAATAAAGTGTTAGGTAGGTGGGAGGGGGTGGGGTCAAAAGGGGAGGACCAAAAAAGTCTTATCTTGCTATTGTTGCGTACCTAATCCGCCAATTTGGGTGAGGTGGGGGCAAGTGTGTTCAATTTCTTTTGGTTTATAGAGAGCCACGTTTTGCCATAAAAGTATATACAAGCCAACCTTTCAATATTTATTAACTTCCTTTTTCTAAGTGACTTGGTAAAATCTAGGTATTGGTGCAAGTAAGACCAACAACAATAATGTAAATAATGGATATTGTGTCTAACTCAACCCCAAAAGCTAGCTTGTAGGGTGAGAATTATCCAAATCCATATAAGGAGTCCATGTTCCCATTTCATTTTCGATGTGGGACTCTTAACACTCCCCTGCACGCCCAAACCTCGTTAACTGGAGCGTGAACAATATAATTTGGGGGCCCAACATCGGTGAACAAAGAATTGGAATGAGTCTGGCTCTGATACCATGTAAAGAATGGATCTTAGGCCTAACTCAACCCCAAAAGCTAGCTTGTAGAGTGAGGATTGTCCAAGTCCATATAAGGAGTCCATGTTTCCATTCCATTTCCGATGTTGGACTCTTAACAAATAACATTTTCGGTGTAATTCCACATATGGAATCTGGAGAGAGTAAAGTGTGCGTAGACCTAATCCCTACCTCATAGAGATAAAGAAGTTGTTACTGAAAGACCCTCGACTCGAGTAAAGCAGTTCAAAGAAGTTAGTGCAAGTAAGACCAAAATATACAAATAAAAAAGGGCAGGCGGGAAAGGGTCGAACCACAATGGTCTATTGTACGCACATTTCTGTGAGGGTAAGAAAATATACAAATATTTTAGCAAATTAAGTAAGAAAATAATTATCAAAAGAACAAGTTAGGTACGTAGACAAGTAGAGCTTTTTCTTCCTAATGATGCATGAATTTTTAATGTAGGGACTAAAAAGGTTTTTGTTTATTTTATTTTAAAATAGTATTTCATGAATAATTATTTCGATTACTTTAGTTGCTTTAATTCAAATATTACTAATCTTATTCAATATTCCTTCCCGCAGAACATAGTAATATATAAGTTCCTCCAAACCTTATATAAGTATTATATGTGGAAACAAAGACATACCTTACAAGCTTGATCTCATGCAAATGGAGTCCTTACGGCATAAACAAAGGAAAAATTATTTAGCATATATAGATGCTAAGCTATTTTTTGCTATCGTTGGACATGCATAGTTTTGCAAATTGTATATCTTTGCCGGTGCTTTAGTTTTTGCAAGCAGTTTTCTAGCTGCAAACTTGAACAGAGGGTCGGGCTACTGCTCCCCTTAGATTTATAGTTTCTATTTTTGTTGTTATAAAGGTCATGACACCATACAATGGATTTATTTTTTTAAAAAAAAAGACATTATTTTGTTAATGCTTGATTATGTTGAGTTCCATATTTCAATTAATTTTATAAAGGATAATTGTTTAATACTATTTCTTAATCCAGGAAGAGTGCTCGAAACATGCTATAACAAGAACCACATTAGAAATTAAATGGACATTTCTTAAGAAAGGTTAAAATAAATCAATAATGCTGATGAATTACTGGTGATTTTGGTGTCCAAATTCCATAGGTTTTATTGTAGGTCGGAAAAATGACAAAATTAGGCAACAAAGACTGAGTCAATTTTAATAGATGGTCCTAGAAAAACTAATAAATTGTCCTAACTTTTCCAGCTACATAAGTAAGAATGACTTCCGTATCTGAAATTGCTGGGCTCCAAATAAATAGGTTTCTTTTTGGGCTTAAAAAGACATAATCTTATAAAATTTCATAAATAGTAGTTTACGGCGTAATCACAAAACATAGCTACAGTTTGTCTATTTATGCAACATAGACAGTTGTTGTATCAGGTTGTCAGCTCGATTGTATCAAGCATGTATCAATTGTATCAGGGATATCAACTGTATCACCTGAAATAGTGCGAAAGAGTTGTATCAGTGCGTACTGTATTAGCTGAAATCCTGTGAAAGAGTGTATCAGCGCATATTGTATTAGCATTAATAGCTACGTTTATTGTAATTTTTTTGAAGCAATAGCTATATTTCATAAATACATTCTACATATTAGCCACATCGCATAATTTTGTGGTTAACTAACGTTACAAGACATGACTTCTCCTCTGATTTGAAGGGTCAATAAAATAGTAGTTATGCTCGCTTTTGAATCATATATAGCCCACTTTGGGCCACAATCTTAGCATAATGTACCTGAATTTGAGTCATCTCATCATGTATCTCTGAATCTTTTGTTACTTCTCTAACTTCAAAACGTATCCTTATCGTTTATACATTACATTTATAGCTTGTTGGAGGTCAATTCTTAGCTATAGCTATTGTTTGTAACAGTTATCTTTCGTATACCGCGAGGATTTTGGGTTATTCCAAACTCTACAATATTGTTTAGCTCTACCTGAATGTATTATTTTATATACTCTTTATGATTAGATATACATTAACTTGAAGAGCTTAGTGTTGTTATTGCATAAAGATTCGCCTCCTTAGAGCAACTCATCTTACCTTAGCAAAACTTGAGATCATGTACTAAAAATACTTATCCGAAATATTTGTCATTTTATAAAATCAGAGGGCAGCCCGGTGCACTAAGTTCGCGCTATGCGCGGGGTTCGGGGAAGGGCGAGATCACAAGGGTCTATTGTACGCAATCTTACCCTGCATTTCTGCAAGATCATATACTAAAAATACTTATCCGAATTTTTTGTCATTTTACAAAATCAAAAGGCAGCACGGTGCATTAAGCTCGCGGTATGCGCGGAGTCTAGGGAAAAGCCGGATCACAAGGGTCTATTGTACGTAGTCTTACCCTGCATTTCTACAAGATGTTGTTTCCACGGCTTGAACCCGTGATTTCCTGATCACATGGCATCAACTTTACTAGTTACTCCAAAATGAAATTAATTATGTTTATCCCATTTTACGCTTAATTAATATTAATTATTCTTGAAAATAAGCAATATATATTAGAATGTAATTTATTTGGAGAGATATAAAGGTAAGATAATAAGAATATACCTTTTATTTAGAATTTCTTAATAGCATGTAAAAAAAAACGTGACAACTAATATGAAATGAAGAGAGTAATCTCATCGATTTCATTATTTAGTGGGATTTCTTTAATAAGAGTTGTCAGGTGCTCATTGCAACATTACTCATTGCACATTCTTGACCAACTGGTCCTTGTTTGTCATCGGATTTGGAGGTATGTTTCTTCTTGCTTGACTGTTTGCTACTCTTTCTCACCACATAACTTGCCGGTATTGCAATTTTGAGTAAAAACCTCGATGCAACTTAAAAAAGAACAAAGCACATAAAACAACAATATCATACTCAGTATAATTTCATAAGTAAGGTCTGGAAAAAGTATAGTGTACGCAGATCATATCCCTATCTTGGGAGGTAAATATATTATTTCCGAAAGACCCTCGGCTCAAAATAAAGAATGATAAAAAGGAAAAGAACAAAGCACAAGCTAATAGGACATTTGATTTTGTAATCCATCATAAATATTATTTTAATTATATAAAGAAAATTATAGTCAATCGAAATGATATAATATATATATTTTTATTTTATTTTTTGAAAAAGTTACATATTTGACAGTTCAGTAAAAAAAAGCAAAAAATATTTCTAGTTGTCCGAGCTGATTCAGATGGCGAACCAATCATCAGCGATGGCCAAACTACCCCTGACTTCACCAATACCCTTATTTATACCATTATCAAGACATTCATAGGTTGTCCAGGTATCTTCAGAGAAAGATCCTCTGAAATACTGAAATATCAAGTGTAAGACCCTTTCTGACTTCCGGTGGTATAAAGATTCTTTCTTCACCAGAATTTATGAAAGACTTGATGGTAACCTTCCTTATTGAAAAGAAAAATTTCTTGATGGCCTGCCTAAATCACTTAGAGATTTAGTTAAAGAGGAACTCCAAAATCAGTACACTGGTAGTACTGTCCCCTATGAGCAAATATCTTATGGTCAACTTACCAGCATCATCCAACAAGTTGCTCTCAAGATCTGTCGTCGTCAAGATAAGATCATCAGACAATTAGCCAATGACATAACACAAACTCGCCATGAACTAGGAAGTTTCTATGAATAATTTGGTCTGTCATCTTGTAACAATAAACCTCACAAGAGACATACGCCCAAACATCTCTCAAAACCTACTTGTTCCACGTCAAAAACAAGATATTATGCACCCAAGTTTAGAAGATCTTCCTTTGATAAAACCAAAGGTTCTCCAAACAAAAACAAACCCTTCTAGTCTCCTAACCAAGGCAAATATTTTAGATGCAATAAATCAGGACACATTGCCAAGTATTGTAAATTTTCTAAAAAGGTCAGAAACCTTGATTTAGACGAATCTATCCTCAACTAGATAGAACAACTATATTTATCTTCTAGTGATGCCTCTATTGCTGATGATGAACTTGAACACCAATTAGAAGATGATGATATTAATTCGGGTTCCTCCCAGCCAGAACAAAGTGACCAGCCTGAGATTAATGTTCTCTCTAAATAACATGATCTTCTTCTAGAGATCATAAACAATCTTCAGGATTTTGATAAAAACAGTATTATCTAGAACAATTCAAACAAACTCTAGATAAACCTTTCACTGCGTCTTCATCATCTACTTCTTTCTCGAACATTTTCACCAAACATCCCCAGGTAGCAAATACCTACAACATCACTGACGTCCTTTCTAGATTTTCTTCTAAAAAAACTAGACAAGTTACTATCAAAGATCTTCAATCTGAGATAGCACTCCTCAAACATGAAATTTTTGAAATCAAAGCTAGACAAGAACTTGATCGTCTTGTTCTCAAACAACTCTCTACAAATCCTGAAGAACCTACCCAGGTTGATCTAAAACATGTTAATCAAGAAGAATTTATCAATCACCTATCTAGAATTACCATTCAAAATGGCACATGTGGGTCATCTTCATTGTCAACAAATATTTTACTCTTGATATTATCGTCTTATTTGATATGGGCGCAGATCTCAACTGTATACAAGAAGGACTCATTCTGACAAAATTCTTTGAAAAACCCAAAGAAGGTCTTAGAGTGGCAAATGGCGAAAAACTAGAAATCAGTTTCAAACTTTCTGATGTTGAAGTCAAAACTTCAGAAGATAATGATTCCTTGTCTAATTCAAGCTCCTTCTTACTAGTAAAAGACCTTACTAATCTAGTGATCTTAGGTGCTCCCTTCATTGAAGAGCTTATCCCATTTTTAGTAACCAACAACAGAATTCTAATTGAAAGATTAGGGAAAGAAATTCTTCTTCCGTTTGATAAGCCTCCCATTACGAAGCTTTTGTCTACTATAAAGAGCAAGGAATCTCAAATCAACTTTCTCAAAGAAGAAGTTACATTTCAAATAATGCAGCAACAACTTCAAAATTCTTCTCTCCAGACCAGCTTTTGAAACCAAAATCCAAAATGAACTTTGTGCTGACCTCCAAATAGCCTTTTGGAATCGTAAGAAACATATTGTTAAACTTCCTTACGAACCTGATTTTGATGAAAAAATCATCCCAACAAAAGCCCGTCCTATTCAGATGAATCACGAACTAACTATTCACTGCCAAAAAGATATCAATGATCTCCTTGAAAAACGCATTATCTCCCCAAGTAATTTCCCTTGGAGTTGTGTTGCCTTCTATGTGAATAAAAGTTCTGAAATAGAAAGAGGTGTCCATCGGTTGTCATTAATTACAAACCTCTGAATAAGGCCCTTCGATGGATTAGGTATCCTATTCCCAACAAAAAGGATTTACTTCAAAGGCTTTATGCCTCTACTATTTTTTCAAAATTCGACTTAAAATAAGGTTTTTGATAGATTCAAATTGATCCCACAGATCGATACAAAACTGCTTTTACCGTACCATTTGGACAATATTAATGGAATGTTATGCCACTTAGTTTAAAAAATGCTCCTTCAGAATTTCAAAGGATTATGAATGATATCTTTAATCCTTTTTCAAACTATATTATTATTTATATTGATGATGTTCTAGTATTTTCTACTAGCATTGATCAATATTTTAAACATCTAAAGATTTTCTTTACTATCGTCAAGGAAAATAGTTTAGTTTTATCAAAAACTAAATACATTCTCTTTCAAATTAATATCTGATTCCTCGACATAATATTCAGCGATGGACAATTGTCCCCATCCAAAGATCCATCTAATTTGCTGATAAATTCCATGATCAAATCTTGGATAAAACTCAGCTCCAAAGATTCTTAGGATATGTTAATTATGTGTCCGACTTCATTCCTGGACTTAGCAATTTGCTAAAACCACTTCATGATAGGTTAAAGAAACCTCCTCATCCGTGGATGAGTATCCACTCCAATGTTATCAGAGAGATAAAATTGAAAGTCAGTGATCTTCCTTGTCTTTTCTCGAATGATTCATCGATGGAATTAGGATACCTACCTGACCCTTTTGCTTTTAAAATAGTCGAAACAGATGCTTCTGACATCGGTTATGGAGGTATTTTAAGGCAGAAGAAAGATGGAAATGAATTGCTCATTGCATTTGCATCTAAACATTGGAATAATTCTCAGCAGAATTATCCTACAATAAAAAAGGAAATTTTAGCAATCGTTTTGTGTATTTCAAAATTTCAAGCTGATTTATTAAATCAAAAGTTTTTATTAAAACTCGACTACAAAGCTGCAAAATCTGTTTTACATAAAGATGTCCAAAACCTTGCCTCTAAACATATTTTTGCTAGGTGGCAAGCTATTTTATCTATCTTTGATATTGATATTAAGTATATTAAAGGGAGCTCAAACTCTATTCCAGATTTTCTCACGAGAGAATTTTTACAGGGAAGATAAAAGATAAACCTCTGCTACTAATCACAACTCATCAATGTCCTACCATTGTCCCATGCCCAAATGCTTGAGCTACTGTGATAAGATATCACAGAAAGATATGTGTGAGTCAGGACAATACTGCAATCATGTAATGTGCGGAACCTTACTACAGAAATGAAAAGAGAAAGTCGCTCCTGCAAAAGATAATTTATTAGTTGTTGTACAACAACAAACATATTCTGTTGCTTCCAAGCAACCCATAAATTATGTTGCCTCCAAGCAACTCCCTAAAGATAAAGAACCAAATCAACCCAAATACCAGACTCCCTCAGATTATGCTATGCAAGGAGTCCCCCAAACTTTCCTAATAACTAAACCAGAACCAATTTCCATGGTCAACCCAAAGAATTGGGCAGACATAGTTGATGAAGAGGAACCTCAAACCATAAATCCTCTTGACCAATTTTACAGTGAAGAATTTTTACAATGTCGTAAACGCATAGGGTTGGCTAGCCCAACAAGCACCCCAAACAGAAGACAACTGAGAGATCAGTTTCAAATTTATCAAAATCTCCACCCAAATGTGGCGACACAAAGCTCCACAACAACTTCAAAAAATGTGGTTGCTAAAAACATCATATCATCTCCTTCAAAACATATGGTTGCTCAGAGCATCATAGAAAAATCAGTGGAGGCTAAAAGCCCCGCAAATAACATAATATACTATGCACCTAATTCAACGCTCTCTTCACCGGTATCACAATCCATTTTTTCAAAATTCAACTCCCCTTCTAAAGAACCTACCTACTTCAAAAATGACACGGTATATCCAATAGTCAGAATTGAACTCGAATTCTGGCACCAAACCCACAAGAAGTTGCTAAACATATGCTTAGCCCTTCAACCAACTTTTTTTGCAAAAATCCTCAAGTTGTTCTAAAAACTATTACGAATTCATCATGACAGATACCAAATCCTGCTTGTTCAAGCCGTTCAAGGATAAGCAAACTCAATCCTATGTTACTCATACTACTGTATGGATTAACAAAGTACTTACACCCAAGGAATGGGGTATCAGTCCATTTATCTATAGAAGTCTATCTCAACCCTTCGACCCACAATTTTTCAACTACTATGACTACCAAGCAGCTTGGATGAATGCCTTTACCTTTCAAAATCAAATAGGAAAGCATTCATGGTTCATCCTTGGGAGAAAATAAATTACATCTGAATTCCCTCAGTGGTTTATTCATCAATGATAATTGCCTATTAATGACCATAAAATTGATATTCTTCCCCACCGATCTCTTGATATATATATATATAAGTTAATTTTCCTAAACTCTTATATGATTTGTTTCTTTTATTCACATTATAATTTTTAAATTTTTCATTCAATATTCAATATTTGTATTGAGATTCGATTAATTCGAACTCGATTTGGGATACATTGAGGACTGAAGTACTTCTTAACTAAGATATGTACGTATTTGAAGGTCGATACTTGAAACACGTGTCACCCGACAATGAAGTAAAGATAATATGAGCAAAGAAAAAGGCTGTTTGATCATTGGCACATGGCTTTATTCTTATTGGTTCCTTTCTTGACTTTTTCGTGATTGGTGGGACTTTGTTACCATAAAAAAGTTTTTAAAATACTGGGTCCCATTTCCTTTTTTTTTTTTTTTCTTTTCTCTTCCACACAAATTCCCCACACAGACCCAAAAAAACACTATTTACACGGTTCTATCCAAAAGTGGGGCAGAGAAAAAGATAAAAGAAAAATGAAAATTGCTTTTTCTATTTAAATTTTTTAAGAAAAGGCCAAAATGGACTGATTAAACCTTACCACCTCATCAGAAATTGTAAAATATGGTAGTATGGTGGACAAAATATCTAATGTTAGCAGGGTTTGGAGAAGGGTCGCACCTCAAAAGATATTATGTAGATAATATATACTAATGTAAGCACATGGCTACTTTCACGGCTTGATCTCATGATTTATAGATCCTACGAAAGACAGCTTTACTGTTACTCCAAGTCTCCCCTTCACCTCACCAAAAATTGTAACATGTTATAAGTAGTCTTGCATCTTTAATTAGAGGTCTCGTGAAGTATTGGAACAGAGCTATTATATCAGCTATGAGTTCGGACGAACTCATTAACTTTTATTCAAATCATGTATTAATCCTGAAAATTCATTTAATATGTCAAAAAATTTAATTTAAAATTCATTAACTTAAAAAAATTAGGATTCAGAACCCATAAATTTTAAATTTTAGCTCCACTTCTAGTGCTGGACTCCTGAAAAATAAAATGGTAGGATGTATTTTTATCACCAAAAAATGAGATTTTCTTACGCGAATTCAAATTAATCGAGCATTCAAACAGGAATCAAATATCATGTAAGAAATAAAAAAATAAATTGATTAAAGCTAACCACCTGTCCTATATGATATGAGTAATTAGTATTCCTTCATTCTGAATGATAATTTTTGAATTTAAATCTTTTAAATGAAACCGCTTATAAAATCAATTTTAGCCTTCAGAATTGAATTTTCTTACGCGAATTCGGATCAATCGAGCACCAAAATAAAATGAAAACAAATAAAATAAATTTATTTGACTTGTGGGACCCGGGATAGGCAGCAAATCTTTCTCGTCCGTGGATTAGGTGTTCTGTTTGGTTGACACGTACACAGTACCTGTGGGTCCCATGCTGTTTTTTTTATATCCAGCTTCCCTGCTTACGCCGACTATTCCTAGAGATAGTAGTCCCGGTCGCTCAGCACTACTACTAGTAAATCGCAGGATGTGCCTAAATGACCAGGGTTTGAAAACGGAGCAACTGATATCACCTACAAGGTCCTATCCCAGAAGAGAGCAAATTGCTCCTACCAGGGTTCGAACCCACGTTGCAGGCCTCCAGCTGAATTTTAAGTTCCCCTTTGCCATCCAGCTATGTCCCGGGGGACTTTATTATTGTTAATTTTTTTTAATATCTAGTTTCCTGGTTTACGCCAGACTATTCCTGAAGATTGTAGTCTCATTTTATTTTTTTGTTAATAGAGTAGGGACCAAAAGCTCAGCAGAATTTCAAAACCTAACGAAAATGAGAAAATTGAAAAAACGGACAAAATTGTTTTTATTTTTGCTTCTAAGAAATGGAAAAACAGTCACATAAGGTGGCGCGTGGATTGGACGCGTTTATAGCAGCCGGCTGCTCGAATGCATTGCTTGTGATGCCGTGTTGCATACGTGTGCTTTGGTTATTTTTAATTGAGATCTTAACATTTAAAATCAATCTTAAAAATAAATATTTTAGTCAACAATTATCACATAAATGAAATGTATTTCTTTCCATACCGCAATTATTGTTGTTTTCATTTCAGTATTTTCTTTTTCAAACTGCTTTGAAATGATTTACTTGAACAGAGGATTTATCGGAAACAATCTATCTATCTCTGTGAGGTGGGGGTAAAGTCTGCGTACACTGTTCTTCCTAGATATTATTTGTGGAATTACACTAAGTATCTCGTTATTAGTAGTCAACTAAAAAAATATTCGGTTGTCTAGCCCTAATGGTAATAGTTGTTGCCTTGTCGATGTATACTCAACAACAACAACAACGGCTACTACCACATCTCTATTTCAAACAAGTTAGAATTGAATATATGAATTCTCACTTTTTTATTTAAGCAAATACATAAGTTAACTATGATTTGAGGCATGAGCATAGCTAAGGTATCAGAAGGAGGTTCATTTCGAACCTCCTTTGTCAAAAATTATAATATATATAAGGTTAAAATTATTATTTTTACGTATATATATAGTAGTGCTGAACTCTCTTGTCTTCTTTGTATCTTTACTTTTGTATATTTTCAATCTCCTTAATTAAAATTCAACCTGCTCTGCTACTGATTTGGGGTGTTACACACACCTTGTTTACATTAAAGTGCATGTGTTACAATGAGTTATGCACAAAGTTAGTTGAGATTTGATCTCAAAGATATATGTTTTATTATGAATAAATTGTATTTTTAACTCAAGGTATGCATGTGTTGGACAAGTTCTTGAATATTGTTTTACTTTATAATTCTTTACCTTATTGAGTATATGACATGAAATTTGCACACAAGCACTAAAGTGCTTTATGATGTTGTGAAGTATATTTTTTTGTATTTTCCACATTACTTGAATATATGAGAAGTATGATGTTTTAACTTTTAAAAGTACATTTGCTTATGCCTTAAAATACTGGTTCTTTTTCAATTACAGATCAAAAGTGGTCAGCCTATGCTACTTTTATAGTTTACTTAGTAATATACCTCAAAACTTATTTCTTGAATATTCTTAGTAATAACCCGAGTAATTTTTTTCATTTACGTATTGAATTTAATGATCGAGCTGGGATATGCTTAACTAATTCGACATAGCGAAAGTGCTATAAAAAATTCAATTACCCTTGTTTATGTACCTATATCTTATTTCATTTTATATGATGATGTTTTGATTGAATTATGAATATTTTTATGAATATTTTTTGACAAATTAACTAAATTAGCATATAACATTTAATGACTACCTTAAATGTCTTGTTACTTTCAATATACCATGTTGTTTCCTACAAGATCATGTCATAAAGGATAAATATAAAGTTTTAAATAAAAAATTCTAAATATAAAACAAAGGTTTAATTTTTTTTTTTAAAATGATTTTTATTCGGTTCATATTTTTCATATACAAAATCGATATGAACTGATATACGCCCACCCCTAGATGATATTATATTGACTGCTTCATCTGATAAACTGCGCAAGTCTATCATATCTCTTCTCAGCTCCGAATTTGCTATGAAAGACTTGGGGTCTTTGAATTATTTTTTTGGTATAGTTGTAACTCCTCATGCATGTGGTCTATTTCTATTCCAGAGGAAGTATGCAGCAGAGATTATTGAATGGGATGACATGTCATCTTGTAAGTCATCTCCTACTCCGGTTAACACTAAACCGAAGTTGAGTGCTACTTCTAGCACACCTTACGAGGATCCCTCCCGCCATCATAGTCTTGCGGGGGCTCTTCAGTATCTTACATTTACGAGGCCCGATATTACTTATGTAGTGCATCATGTGTGTTTATTTATGCATGTTCCTAGGGAAGAACACATGCACGCTCTCAAACGCATTGTGCTCTTGATTATGGTTTACACTTATATCCATCATCGGTATCTACTCTCATGTCTTATACAGATGATGATTGGGGTTGATGTTCAGATATCAGGCGTTCGACATCTAGTTATTGTATGTTTCTTGGTGATAACTTGGTCTCTTGGTCGGCTAAATGCCATGCTACTTTATCGCATTTCAGCGTGGAGGCCGAATATCGTCCTGTTGGTTGCGTAACCTCCTCTTAGAGCTTCATTTTCCTATTCGGAAAGCTATCTTGGACTACTGCGATAATGTTAGTGCGATATATTTCTCTGGGAATCCTGTCCAACATCAGCGCACTAAACATATCGAGATGGATATTCACTTTGTTCGCGAAAAGATAGCTTGTGGACAAGTACGTGTCTTGCATGTCCCTTCACGGTATCAAATTGCTGACATATTTACTAAGGGTCTTCCCTTAGTTCTGTTTGAAGATTTTAGGGACAGTCTCAGCGTCCGAAGACCGTCCGCTACGACTGTGGGGGTGTGATAGAATATATGCAAATATATTCTTTTGGTATAATTAGTGATTTTGTATATCTGTAATTATTGTAGCAATATTTTATATTAGTTAGGTGAATATTTAATTTCCGTAATTATAACCTAAAATTACTATTGTATATCACGTACATAAATTATTTACATTAATAAAATCACTAACAGATTATTCTCTTTCACCACGAGTTGTACCAAAAAACTATCTACATCATATTTTTAATTCTTAAATTGTTCCAAAATACGTAAGAACCTTTTGAACTCAATCTAAATCATCCAAACAAGTTCAGAACAATTATATCAACTTATAATATATATATTCAAAACTCAAATTAAAATGCAATTATACAAAATAAGGGGTCGGATTGTTACACAATTGCATTCGATCTAGAACCAAATAGGTGTGACATATGGTAAATCTCACTACTGTCACGTCTATCTACCCGTCATTTTCAAAGCACATTTTATATTTAGTACGCCATTACCATATTATTGCAAATAACATTAATCATGCTTGCAATGAACATATTACAAAGAACATATTACAAAAAGTATATATACAATTTACGATTTTCATAATAGAAAATTCTATTCCTATTCTACTCCTAAAACCTTATTTTATTTGTATAATAACTATGCAATTATGGTAAATGTACAATTCTAATTACAACAAAACATCTCCTAAAATAGGCCACTAAACCGTGATATACACTGTATATATACACCATGTATATCACGGGTTTAACAACCCACTTTTGCCTAATCAGCCCGTGATATACATGGCCAGTATACCGTATATTTCACGGATGTTTATCAGCTTCATCCATTAATCTTTTTTTGTCCGACTAACACATGTAAATAAAAGAGGAAAGAAAAATTCACATCCATTTAGAAAATTATTTTATGATGTGATAGCTCCATGCATATCGGTATAATATATACCATGACAAGTGTGACACAAGCCTATGTTAAATTTTGAAAAGTTTGTCAAAAAATAAAAATAAAAATCAAGACTCACAACAAGGGGCGGATCTCTAGTAATTCAATCTTTAAGATTCTTAATATTGAATTTATTATAATTTTAAAAATTATGGATCCAGACATACAATTTATTATAATTTTAATGGATTTTTCATATAGATATATATATATATATTTTGCGTCGAAATTATTGGGTTCAAATAAATCTAGTGCCGCAATGTTGCATCGGCCACCACCCAGAACCAATTATGTTTAGCTAAAAAATAGAATTTAGTAGTGGCTGATCCAGAGTACTATGTACCGATTCACGAGAACCCAGTATCTTTTGATCAAACCCTATATATATATTAAAAATATTTAAAATTTTTAAAATATAAACTTAATTATTATTTTATATTAAATTGAGATCACCGTAGGAACCATAAACTACAAATTCTGATTTTCCTAAAAGCTTTACATAAATAAATAACAGAAGCAAGTGTCACTTATGCTGTCAAAAGTATAGTCATGAATTGAAGATAATTTTCTTTTAATATTTTAAATTGTCTTTCAGTATAGAGATGAAGTTAAAAAGGCACATAAAATCCACATACAGCATGCCAAAGCGTAGGCAGGGAAAAAAGAAGATATAAAGCATTTACATAATTAAATGTTTTTAAAAGATGTAGTTCTTTTAGGTATATTCTTAAGAAAGTGAAGGATATTTCTTAGAAAATTATATAGTACTCTTTGGATTGTGTCTTTTCCTCATCCAATGTACTCAAATCTAGTGCTCCACGTAAAATAGAAGAATAAAAATTTTGTCCCAATAATAAAGTAGGAATTAATTAAGCTTACAACATCCTTAATTTAATTAGCTTTCAAAATTAATTTAATAAATATCCACTAGGCATCTAGTGAAGTACTTATGAAATATTATATGGTGCTCTCAAGTAAAATAGTTGGCCAGTGGGCCGGGGTCGGGTTTGGCGGGGTCAGGGTCGGGGCGGGACGGGCGAAGGGGTCGGGGTTGGGTCTGGCGGGATCGGGTTTGGCGGGACTTGCTCAAGTCCCGTCCCGATCCCGATCCCGTCGGAATCGGGTCGGGGCGGGATCGGGGCGGGATCGGGGCGGATTCCGACGGGTTTTCCTTTTTTTTTTAATAACATATGTATAAAAAAAAACTCAATAAACAAGATAAAATAGTGTAATAAAAACATCACAAGGCTGTTTTTGTGCCTCTTATATTATTTAATAGACATATGATTTTTTTGTAATACAAATACAATTGTCTAAATTGCAACTTTGTGGTGTTGTCCAAAAGTTGCAAATTATATAATAAAATTGCAATTAAAAAAATTACATTCTCAAAAAAACTTGTTCAAATTGCTTGATAATTTCCTGTGGTTCTTCGGTTGGAATTGATATTTGTTGGTCAAATTGATCCATGTCGCTTTCACCACCTTCGGATAAGATTTCGTTGTAGTTTTCGTCTTCTTCTTCGTTGATCTCCTGTTGACCGCACCTTCTCCGCTCCGCTCGTATCCAATCTCTGAATAATACTGCAATTTCCATGCTGTCTCCGGCTAATAAGTGTTTGTGGTCTCCTATTTGATATCTGCCGGCAGAAAAAGCGCTTTCAGACGCAATTGATGACGCTTGAATGTTCAAAACATCTCGGGCCATCATTGAAAGTGTCGGAAAGGTCTTTTCATTCCCCCTCCAGTATTTCAGCAAGTCTTCATGTCCATCTTCATTGATAACTTCTTGGTACGGTACAAAACTCTGCAAACACAAAAATATCAAACTCGCTAATTTGGTTAGTAGCGGTACGGCCGCACATTCTATTTCTGAGGCTTTCAATACTAGCCGCGAAACAAAGATGTCTTTTGTGAGGTTGTGTTGAAGATGAAGAAGATGGTATGGAAGCCGGTAGGTTACTAGCACTTTCTTGTTGGTAAAACCTATATATTTTTTTGCATTGGTCTTCTACGCTAGACAACACTTCTTCTTTAGTTTGTTCAATAGGTGGTGGGTGATTTAGATTTTTTGGACTTGGAGGTGGTAGTACTTCTATACAATCGTAAATAGTTTCAATAAGTGATTTAGTACCGTCTATTTTAATAGTCGGATTTAATACAACACCAATAATATAAATAGTGGGAATATGAATAAAATATTTTTTTATTTTGATAAACATTTTTAATAGCTGCCATATAAGCTGGTTTTTCCATATATTCACTAAGTAATAAAAATATTAGAGTTATATAAAACAACATAGTTGAAATAGTAGGATAATATATACCGAAAAATTCTTTTGTTGCTTGAAAAAATTACTCTAAAAATACAATAAGTTCGGAATTTGTTACCCAATCACTATCTACAATCATATCAGTTGGATTTTGATTATGAGAGTTAAAAAATAAAGTTATAGGTTTTCTATAGTCATAAGCAACAAGTAGTTGCTCGTATAAAGAATTCCACCTAGTGGATACTTCTTCTGGAATTTTTCTATAAGGTAGTCCACAATCGTGACAAGTTTTTTTATATTCTTTTATTCGTTGTACTCTATTACTTTTAAAAATAAAGTTTATAGCAAATTGTATTTTACTAATAATGTCTTGAAAAAGTGATAGACCATCCTTTACAATTAAGTTATATATATGGCATGCGCATTTTATATAAAAATGATCTGGAAAAGATGGAGTTAAACTATTTTTTTAAATTGTAATAGCGTAATTGTTAGAAGAAGCGTTATCTAATGTAATAGTCATAATTTTATCGGTTATTCCATAACAATGGCACATTTGATAAATATTTTCTGCAATAAAAGTACCAGTGTGCCTATCATCTATATATCTATACGCTAAGATACGTTTTTGCATAGACCATTTATAATCTATCCAATGACAAGTTACCGTTAAATAATCATGACCATTAGTACTACGACCTATATCAGACGTGATAGATACTTTGCAATTAAAATGATATAATGAATAACGTAAATATTGTTGATATTCAAGTGCAAATTTAAATACATCTCTCTTAACAGTTGATCTAGGAAATCCGTTAAAAGCAGGATTATATATATCTCTAATGTAATGAATAAAACAGGGAGATGAAGGAAATGAAAAAGGCAAACCCTCCACAACAACTAATTTTGATATTGCTTTCCTATCTCTATGTTTATTGTATTTAGGGCCTACAATTCCCTCCGTCGTGGGGTTAATTTGACCATGTACTTGGTCCGGGACAATATGTGAACCTTGTTCCGATGGAGCGGACGTTTGCGCACCCGGTTTTGAAGCCTGGTATTGGGCATACCTAGCTAGATGAGCACTTACTACGTGTCTAATTAAACCCCCCGTCCCACCGTGACCTTTTTCAGTTTTAAATTTTAAAACATTTTTACAAATTTTACATCTAGCTACTTGATTCTCTACGTCCCTATAAAAAATATCCATGCATCTGATTTTAATGGTCGTTTTGCTCGACCTCGTCTCATACGAGGGGGAATAGGAGGCATTTCAGTTGAAGGTGCACTAGTGAGTGTGTTGTCATCAACATTAGTGGGTGTATCATCTAGATCATCGTCTAAATTAAAGTCTTCTTGAGTTCCAGAAAATAGCTCCTCGTCTAAATCTAATGGTATTGTAGGAAAATGTTCAGTATCAACAAAATCATCCTGTGTAGGAATAAGATGACTAGAAGAAGTACCCTTGCCCTGGTTGCCCCTACTAGAAGAAGCACCCTTACCCTTACCCTTAAACATACATCTTAATCCTTCTATTTTAATTATGATAATAAATAATTAAAGATAATAAAATTAAGTGCGCTAAATAAAATAAACAGACAATAATAATTTAATGAAGGAACGAATGTACCAAACGCCGACGTAATGTCGACGTGTAATCGAGAGGTTGAAAATTGAAACTTTGCTCGATGGAAGATCCTCAAGCTAGTTGCCAACTTCACTCCCAATCCCAAATGAATAAATAAAATTGAATATTTAGTAAACAATGTAGACTTGTAGAGAGATATACTGAGAGACTAGAGAGAATGTAGGAAGATTTGTGAGAAAGATGAAGAGAAAATGAGTTATTTATAGTTGAAAAATTGGGTTAAAGTATAAATATAATAACTTATAGGTTAAAAATAAATATTAGAGGGTGGGGGTTGGGGGGAGGGGGAGGCCAAAAATGGCCGTTGCCCAACGGCCAAAATCTAAAATGGTCGTTGGTGCAACCGTTATATTTGCAAAGGGGAGCAATCGGACGGGCTCGGGGCGGGCTCGGGATTGGCGGGCCCGGGGTGGGCGCGGGACGGGTCGGGACGAGACATTGTCCCGTCCCGATTCGAGTCCCGCTACCGATTTTTTTTTTAAAACTAATCGGTGTCGGGGCGGGACCGGGCCGTCCCGGCCCACTGGGCAACCTTAGTACTAAAAATAGTATTTCTTTCATGCAAAGTCCAATCATATACTTCAATAGGTGTTATACATGTCAAAAGGATCCACCCCTGAACAATCACTCAACTTTGATTTGACACTATTATTAAAAAATAATTTCAAAATATAATTATTTAAAGATATTTACTTTCATGGTACAAGTAATTCATGAATTTTACAAAATAGTTTAGATTTACCTTCTGTTAATACTTGGTGCCATATTTATCCCTGTCGTAACAAAAATGAGCTAGATTTTCCTTATTGACTAAGGGCAAAGCTTTCCAATTGCAATACGTGGGCCTATCTTCAAAGAAAGTGAGTCAAATTCGCTGTTGAACTATTTGAAATGGTTCAAAATTACCCCTTAACTTGCGAAATCATCATATAAGCAAGTTCTCTCCTACACTTTCATCTTTTCTACTTTCCTTGGTGACCAATTTATCTTCGCTGGAAGACCATCAACCATCAATTATTATAACTCCTTGACCGCCATAATACTGCTACAAATGATTTAGGAATTGAATAGTGTACATGAGTCTTAAGAATCGGGAGGTCGATATAGAGTTGTGACGTCATTGTTAGTCATCTCAAAATAATTGGTGATGGAATTGTGTCAATAGAATTTCGGGAGAAAGGTGAAAATTCAACATGGTGGTGTAATTGATCAAGTTTGAGTTTCATTTGGGCTTATTTGAAGGTTGAGAATGGTCAATTTGAGCTTAGAAGATATAGACCTGGCCGTTGGAGGTTGTGAATGCTGATGAACCGGAACAATGACCCGGTACAAAGTTTATAGGTAAATTTTGAATATTTCACATAATTCAAAAGCAAATTGAACCCTTTTTTGTTTGTAAAAAGTACGCCCCCTGTTAGGAAGTTTATGTCGTTAGTCAATAAGGGCAAAGCTAACCCATTTTTATTAATAAATGAGGTAGATCAAATCCCAACTATTAACGAAGAGTAAATCTAATTTACTGTAATTTCATAAAATTCAAGGTCAAATTTGAACCATTCCCTATTAAAAATTAAAAATAAAGCATTAACACTTCGGAAAATCTTGGCTAACTTATTACTTAACATAAAAGTTAAGTTTCGACCCTATTTTATTATTGGTCTATTTTAAAAAATATATATATTTTTCTAATATTTGTAAACAATTTAACTTTAAATATTTTAGTTTACCTTTATTCATAACATGCTTTATTGCCCCCAACAAACTCATTACGGCAACAACTTTAACCAAAAGGAGATTTAAGTCCTCTAATGCCATTAGTAAGATTTAATTTTAAAAAAAAAACTAAAAGTAAATTATGGAAACCTTAACAAACTGAACTTTTAAATCAAATCGAATACTGTCCGGCAATTAGGAAACTCAATGTATATTTCTTTTTTTCTCATTTGTATCTTAAAAGATTAAAATTTACTTTAAAGCAATATCTACATATATAAATCAATCAAATGGAAGAAAAAAATTTGGTGACATATGAATCTGGCTTGATCTGTTGCCAGCAATTCATTTATCTTTTTAGAAATAAATATAAATATAACAATTCGTTTGGTGTACAAAACTAATACCATATCTCTATTTAACTACTAGTAGTTAAGTAATTTATTGTATTTTCCAAAAAAAATATGATAGATTTGACACAAGCAGAAGCCATGCAGAAATCACAATTAATATATTTTAAATAAAAGTAGATATACAGCTGTATTCAATATATAGTTTTTGAATTTTGTAAAATATATATGTACTTATTATAATCACATATATTCTTCAATTTGGAGTTTTAAAAAAGGAAATATGAAGATAATGATATTATAATTTTTAGGACATTAAGTAGGTCTTATGGTGGTTGGCCCAGTGTCGCTTAGCATTATAGTTGCTTTATCATCATACCCTTTGCATCCAACCACAAAAACTAACAAAGTAGAAAATAAGAAGAAAAAAAATTTATATAACTAGCTAGGGTCCATTGAAAAGCTTATCTAAAACTTTTTTCAAAATTTAAAACAAGATGTGGTTGAAAAAAAAATACTCCATCCCTCCAATTTATGTGAGTGGATTAGCATGAAGTTTAGAAAAAATAAAGACATTTAAAAAAGAGAAACTAACAGAATTAATTATATTTTGTAGGTTCTTCTAACCAATTATAACTAATTTTTTTCATAATTACAGTTAGTAGTTGTTTTTGGATATAGTCGCATATATTTTAGTGTATTTAAATACGTTATTCCAAAATATAGTCACTCAAAATACAACTATATTTTTACCTGTTTCGTGTGTATTTGGCGTATTCAACTACACAGTCACCCAAATACATATGTATATATATTAGACAAACAACACTTACAGTCAAATACATATGTATATAGATCACTCAATCAACATATACAGTAAATACAATATATTTACACTTAAATCCGCTCAAATCTTCAACGAAAATACAAAATACAATCGAATCTAGTCAAAATCTCCGACGAAAATACAAAATATATTGTATTTAAAAATGGAGAATACAATCAAATCCGGTGAGATCTTCGGCAAAAACACAAAATACACTTTAGATCACTGACAAATACACCCATATCTAAGATACAAAGAAGGAGAAGAAGCCATGAATTCCGGCATCTTCGTCAGATCCAGATCCAATTATGGCGGAGATAATGGGGCGGCCGGAGTTGGTGGAGATGGAGTAGTGGTTCGTGGCGGTTTGGTCGGTGAAGCTCGCCGAAGTTGGAGGAGCGGACGAGCAGTGACGGTGACAGGGGTAGAGGGATCGGACGACGTGGAGGCAGGAGAAAAGATTGATGGAAGAGGAGCGTGGGAGAGAGAGAGAGAGAGAGAGCGACAATGAGATCGAGAAACGGGGTTCGGGTGATGCCTGGGTGGTGGCCGGAGATGGAGAAAAAGATGGAGAGAGGTGACTGACTGTCATAGTGAGGGAAAATGAGAGAGAGTTTAGGAAGAAGAGAGAGCGGGGTGAGGACGAAGATTGATAATGTGGAATAACTTTGTATTTGGCATATCAATGATGGGTAAATTGAAAATTTACTATAGCTATGAAAAGTAATTAAATTAAAAGGTAGTTATTATTTATAAATAACTCTTAGAGTTAACTATGACATGTAAATTTTCCTTGTTAAAAATATGCCATAATACTTATGTGATAGTAAATTTTTTGAAATTCATAAGCTTGCATTCATCGACCATAACTTTGTAATAATCACAAGCTTTGAGTAAAATGTTGTAATTCCATTATATGTTGAGTATCGAGCTTTCACTTCAGGATTGTCATGAAGATATGAGTTAGGGCTCGGAATCGTTGATGATTTCGTAACCATTCATAGTTCGATTTGGGTGTAATTTCTTCTGTTGTTGTCGTCCATACTTCATATTGTATATTGGACACGCTGTTATTATGTCACAATAGAGTATTGTGACAAAGTTTATGTAATGCAGTTTAGTCCTTAAAGTATTTAAGTAGTCACTTCTAGTCTTACAACTATAGTCCTCAAATTAGTTATATTTATTTGCACATTATCCCCCTGAGTTTATTAGAAAGTTGGATCAAGTCTAGTGTCTGTAAGGCTATTACTAGCCATTGGTATTGTTTTATTGTTACCATCAAATATAACAAGAAATCTCCTTTCTTCCTCCTTCTTTCTTTACTTTTCTGCAAATTCGACCACTGTCAACAAGAGTAATTACTCTCTTGTTACATATTAGGCCTTCCGACCATGGGACGGGCGTGTGCATAAAGCACCCGAGAATGAGAGATTTAGTTACCATTAGAGTACTCTAACAGTCTGAATTGTGCGGATAACTTTTTTTATGTGGGCTTTATAAGCGTATCGTTCTTTTTGGGACGGCTAGAAAGAAAATTGTGTCACATAAATTGAATAGAGAGGAATATAAATTATTTTATTTCCGAAAATTAAAGCTAAAATATGTTTCATACAAATACTCCTTTCGTCTCAATTCATGTGACACACTTTCTCTTTTAGTTTGGCTTAAACATAAGGATAACTTACATAAATAGTTATAGTTTCTAGGCTTCTAACCAACCATATCTATTTTTTTCTTAGTTACATTTTGTAGTTATGTTATAACTATTTTGCATGTATTCAAATACACAATTCCAAAATACAGTTCGCCAAATGCAGCTATGTTGTACCTCATTCCCGTGTATTCGGGTGTATTTAAATACACAATTTTAAAATGCAGTCAGATACATATGTATATAGATCAGTCAAGCCGCACATACAGTCAAATACATCTAGTTTACCCAAAAATAAAGTTAGTCAAATACATATACCTTATATTAGCACTAAAAAAATGAAGAATACACTCAAATACACTCAGATCTAGGGATGGCAGGTGGGTACAATTTTGTGGATTCCGCACCGCACCCGCCCCAGTTGGGGCGGATATGGGTATAACATTGGTTGGTAGTAGGCGGGTAGGTGGTGGATTTGCAGTTATCCCGCCTCATACCCGTCTCCCCCGCCCCGCATCCAACCGCCCGCCTACCCACCCCAAAAGCCCAGTAATAGTTGTAGCAGTCCGTAAGCCCATAAGCCCAATGCCAATAATAAGTGAGTTGGCAAAACCCTACTCACTTACATTTAGTCCTTACTCAAGTTCATCAGCCTTCACTCTTCGGTCTTCACGCCTCCCTCTCTCGTTCACTCTTTAGTCTCTGCCGACTGTCGTCTCTCCTCCCTCTCTCACTCTCCTTCACGCCACCATCAATCTTCCAGTCTTCACGTCTCCCTGTCCCTAAGACCCTGACAACAGGTATTGATTAAGAGGACCTACTACTCTGAGAACAAAATGTTTGATTTTGTTTTCATTTGTGATAAAATTTAGAAAAACATTTTTGGTTAACAAACTATATGTTCTGGTTTTATAATTGTGAACCAAATCCACTACTCTAAGCTGGTTGATTTTCAAACTGAACATGCCTTTGGGTTCTTTTAAGAACACAAATAATCAATTATGTTTTGGTAGTTATTTTCAAAGGAAAAAAATTCATATTTTGTTAAAACCAGTGTGCTTACATGCAATGCCCACTACTAAAGATGTGTCAACAACCTTCTAAAAATTCATCCCTTTTGTGTTTTGTATTATTTGAATATATTTATGACATAAGTGATAGTTGTATTATTATCTGAAAATATTTAATATAGTGCTTTGGCCATGCCTAACTTTTTAAAAATGTAATTGCATTTTGTGATATTTTCTTCTAAATGACACCCATCACTAATTACTGACTGAAAAAGCACACCGTCGAAATGTAAATACAAAAGAACACCCATCATTAATTGTTGTTTTAAGTGCTCGAGATAATTTGTACAAATATCTACCACTTAGTGAAGATTGGGATAAGTTTGTGAAAATATGTGAACTATTGAAAGTATTTAATGATAATCAATTTTCTGCCTCGACGTATCCTACTGCCAATATTTATTTCCCTAAAATTTGTGAGATTAGAATCTTATTAACCAACCTACCATTTATATAGGAAAAATGGTCGAGGTAATGCTAGAGAAATACAATAAGTATTGGTTAGATGTTAATGGTCTTATGGGCGTGGCAACTATACTTGATCCTAGGTTCAAGATGGCTCTCATTCAGTTTTACTTTGCTAAAATTTATGATGCGTTTGATGTTGATGTTGAGGTAAAAAGGATTTATGATTTTCTAAAGGAATTGGTAGATGAGTATGGGTACAAAAATGGTAAAAATCCAGCTAGCAGTAGCCATGTGTCTTCAACTGATGCTACAAGTAGTATGGGAATGGGGTACATGCAAGAGTTTGCACAATTTGGGTCACAAGAAAATAGTAACGTTGGACTAAAATCTGATTTGGAGAAGTGCTTGGAAGTTGAAACTGTACCACTTGTGGATAATTTTGATATTCTTAATTGGTGGAAAACAAATAGAAATAATTATCTCATTTTCCAACAAATAGCAAGGGATATATTGAGCATTCCAGTTTCTACCATCCCATCGAAATCCGCATTTAGCATTAGTGGATGTGTACTTGATCATTAACGTAGTCGACTTCTTCCGGAAACGGTGGAGGCATTGATGTGTGCTCAAAATTGGATTTGGGCGGATATTAAAGGTAACATTAATTTGATTAAATTATTTATGTTGTATTAAATTGAAGTTAGACTCTAATTACTTTGAGTATACATTATGCAGGTGGTGGTGATGTCAAGGATATGAAAATTTGCGATCTTGAGGAATATGATACTCAAGTACTCTGTTGAATAATGAATTACCTAAAATATCTCATTGTTCACTAGGGTCCTTGGAGAGCAATGGTTGGGTTGATTCAACACATTGTTCTTTCAAGATGTTCTCAAATGAAGAAGCATGTATTGCCTTAAGTATTTATGGAGACATTAGTATTTTTTATGTAGTTTGTCGTGTTTATATAATGTACTAATTTAATTTATAAGACTATTTTATTTTGGGTTTGATCACTATTTTGTATTGATTACAAATATGGCTGGCGGGTACAGACGGATATTGGCGGGTGACGGATATCCACTTGCGTGGTGGAGCGGGTGTGGATTTAGGAATATACCCGCCTGTGCGGGTATGGATGTTGTAGGTGTCGAGTATAAAATTTTCTAGCAGGTACAAGTGCGGGAGAGTAGTACCCGCACCCGCCCAATTGCCATCCCTAATCAGATCTGAGATACAAAAAAAATAGATCTAAGATACAAGAAGGAGAAGAAGCCATAGATATCGGTGAGATGAAGAAAAAGAAGCCATTTAGAAATTAGGTACACAAGTTGCCCCCAGGGGCACAGGCGAGTTGGTAAGTGGCAAGGTGATTGGGGTACAACCACTCCGACGTCGCGGGTTCGAATCCGTGTGGTGACAGTCTTTGCTGAAATATTGCAAAGGTTGCGGCTGGGTTCGTGTCCCGTTGATCCTCTCCCTTGCAGGCCTGCCACTCGCGCATATCCCTCGATTTAAATCCCACCTGGCCAATGAGCCTCTGGTACATATAGGGATGGCAACGGATCGGATCTGGACCGGATCATACTAGATCCAGATCCAAATCCGTTTTTCATACCTAAATCCAGATCCGTCGGGTCCATAAAAATCATATCCAAATCCGGATCCATCGGATCCACCGAGTCCACGGATCGGATTTGGATCCACATGTAAAAAAATTGCCTTGCTAAGAATTTTTTTTAAAACTGACAAACGATTTTTACTTAGTTAACAGTTTACTGTGTTTCAATTTTGAAATGTTCATATGAGATATTTTGTTCGTTGTCTCGTTTTGATTGTGAGCTATTAATTGAAAATGTTGGACAATGACAATAGTTGTGGAAAATGCTGACTAGTATTTCCACAATGCAGAACTTGCATGTGCTTGGAATCTTCACAAATGAAGTGAATATAATTTTAACTACTTGTCTATGGAGATGTTAGTCATTCACTAATATAACATTGATTTTATTATCGAAGTTACCTCTTTATTTTTGGGTTTTTGAGTTAACGCGGGGATAAATTAAACTTGTTTTGAGAATTAAACTTGCAAGGATGTGCTTAGCAATTTTAAGAAAATACTTATAAAATTACATTCTAGGTTATGAATATATTTAATAAAAAATGGATCCACGGGTCATATCTGGACCGGATACGGATCTCAAATACAAGATCCAGATCCAGATCCGATCCGTCATAAATGGATCCGGGTCCGATCCGGATCCGTCGGGTCCAAATTTTGAAGATCCATATCCTATAAAACGGATCTGGATCCACCGGGTCCAGGATCCAGGATCCATTGCCATCTCTAGGTACAGATGGGGGGTTTCGCCTTCGGGACTTTCCCCTTCACAAAGAAATTAGGTACACAAGCCATAGATACGGACTGTCACTGACAATGGCTTAATGGCTCGTTACTGATGACGGCGAGATGTCTTCGTCATCTCGCCGTCAACATCAACAACAACCCACTCAGGCCGCGCACTGCACCACAATTCATCTTTGCTCCAAAAGGTGGAATCTCCCACCCTAGGAGCCGCCACACCCCGGTCGACATGTCTGTGAAGGAGGCAAATCATGGTGACTCAATTGATTTCAAAGGTTAGACCAGTACCACGCTGCGCACAAGGGGCCCTCCTTTATTTCAAGAAGAAACCCCCACACTGCCGCTGACGGGATTCGATCCTTGGTCTTTGCTTCAAATATCCCCCTTGAAACCAATTGAGCTGCCCATGCGGACTCAACAATTCATCTTTTATCTGTGCACAAGTCCCTATGGACTCTATTCCAATTTCTTCACCACAATGGCGCACAGTAGTCTTTCTCTTAAACCGACGCTGCACTTAATCCTTCAATTTCTTTTACTTCTACGGAACTTAGTGAAACTGAGACTTTGGTGTTTGATTTTCTTGGTTAATTGCTCCGTGGCCTTTTGAAATTTAAGCTTTTGGACGGGTGAATGCAATATAGCTATGAGGGATAATTAAAATACATATTATAGCTATGGATTATAATTTTTTAAAAGTATAGTTATTATATTTAAATACCTTTTATATTTAGTTATAATATGTAAAAAAAATCTAAAAAGAATATCACCTTTCAATATTTAGAAACAATTCAACTTAAAAAATTCCAGTTTATCCTTAGTGAGATGATTTATAATCACACAAATATCTAAGACTTGTTTTAACAATAAATTTTAAATAATTTTCTTTTATTATCAAATTTTGTGTCCAATCAAATATTGCGGCCACATAAATTGGGATGAATGCATGGGCATCTAGAGGCTAGATTACAATTTTACGTGAACTCAATAACTTTTGTTCACATATTGTGTATATTAAGAAATCTATTACAACAACAACAATAATATACCCAGCGAAATCCACAACGTGGGTCTGGAGAGGGTAGAGTGTACACAGACTTTACATCTACCTTGGTAAGTAGAGCGGTTGTTTTCGAGAGACCCTCGACTCAAGAATTAAGAAATCTATTAGTGGATATTTTATTAAAAGCTCAATTATTACTATAAGTAAACTTGAGATTATTTTAGGAACTCATAATTTTCAAATTCTTGATCTTGCGGGCGAAAGGAGTAAGTACAACAACAACAACAATATACCCAGTGAAATCTCACAATGTGGGATCTGGGGAGGGTAGAGTGTACGCAGACCTTATCTCTACCTTGGAAGGTAGAGAGAGACTGTTTCCGAAAGACCCTCGGCTCAAGAGAAAACTTGACAAAAAAGGTTAGATACAGACAAATAGATCCAAGCTTTATTAAAATAAAAATAACGAGAGTGAAAAAGTCATGATAAGGCAAGCATGAAAAAAGAGACAATAACTACTACAGGTAAATAAGGTAAAATGCATGATATAGCATTATGAAAAGGCAATAATTACATTCGATATACAAATGAACCAATATCAGTATAAGCAATAACATAATGTAATAGAAGTCGAAGGACAAGAAAGTAATACTACAACTACAACTACTACTATAGACTTGCTAAGTAGTGCAACGCACGACTACCTACTACCCTAATATGTGACCTTCATAGCATTTTATCTAAAGTCATATCCTCAGTAAGCTATACTTTCGTCATGTCCTATCTAATTACCTCTCCCAAATACTTCTTCGCCCTAACCCTCCTTCTCCTGAAATCGTCCATAGTCAACCTCTAACACGGGACGGGGAGGGAGTAAGTCAAAAGTAAATTTTCATAAAAAATAATGTATGCCCTAAATTCTTCAAAAACTAATGTAAAAGACCCAATTTTTCTTTTACAATTATCTTCTACCAAGTGCCAACACAAATCAATAATGACAGTAGGTCCCTTCCCCCTATCTCTTCAACCCTACCATTCTTTTTCTTTCTTTATCACTTCTAGTTCATATCATACTTCATTTTCTCTCTTTTTTCCTCTGTTAAATCCTTATAATCATTATTATTTGTTTTACAAAAAAAGGGAGTTAGTGGAAGTGGACGTTACCTCGTTTTTCAGCTGTTCCTGTTTGTTTCTTCTGACACACCTTTGATCTTTGATGATGGATACGTCGACATTTCTTAAATAATTTTTGTATAATTTTAAATTTTTACATCATTTATATAGTAAATCATGTTTATAAGAAAATACATGTGAAAATGACTTGAAGGTGTAAAAAATGACTACATGATTATCAATGCATACAAGAGCGAAGTAAGTGTATTATCTATGTGTTCGAATAGACTCAATAACTTTTAGTTTGACCTTGTATTATATTAAGGAATTCATTGCATAACCCACTATTAGAAATAGAAATTTTTCTCACCAACATTCAGTGGGAAATTTGTGTTATAAAATATGGGTTTTTCATCTCATTTCTATCGAACTAGCTCATGGGAAAAATAGGTTCCCAATGAAATGTTGGAAAATCTTTTAATTTTTTTGTATGAAAACACTATTATTTAATTTTTTTTTTCCACCAAGATTCATTGGAAAATAACCATTGAACATTTTTCAGTGAAAAAATAGTTATTTTTTTAATAGTGAGACGAGTTATGAATTTATTTCCGATTCAACACCAATAAAGTTTAAATCTTGATTCCGTCACTAAACAAATATCATATAAACCTTTTTTAATAAATATAAGAAACACACTCTCACATATTACACATCCACATCTTTGTTTCTTTCTTCTTTTCTCTCTCTCTCTCTCTCTCTCTCTGTGTGTGAAAAAGTTCAGTACTTTTATAGCTCTCATCACTTCACAGAAGATGGGGGTTTCTCTGCTGATGGCTGCATCAAATGATTTGAAAAGCTGAGTCAAACCAGAAGAAGAAAAAGAAAGTTATAATATAATCAAATATTATTCCCAGGTAGGGTACTACTTCTTTCACTCATTAACAAAGTAAATACATATAGCTTCTTCATTAATTGTTTGATGAAAATGGATCTTTCTCTTCTTCTTTTTTTCTTTCCTTGTTGATAATTCATATAGCTTCTCCATTAATTTTTTTTAGTACTAATCCATAAATCTATAGATAGATACATTTAGAGATCCTCGAAGGTCATCATAATAGTATGGTTTTTTCTCTCTTCTTGATCTTCTCTTTTCCTTCTTTTTTTCCCCTTGCGTGTTCACAAAAAAACTTCATTTCTTCCGTTTGTCAGATTGTGATACAGCACGTGCACTTCCAAATTTTGTTACAATATTTTACAAACCCTATTCTTAATTCTTTTGATCAAGAATTGTTAAAAGAAAATTAAATGAATTTATATTGAGTTATTGAGTTTTTTTAAAAGGAAAATAAAGGTGTTTTGAGGTTAATAGTATTAATGGAGTCTTTTTTCTTTTTAAATACTTTACATACAAATGATTGGTTATATTGACATACTTAATAGGGTTCATTTAATACATATATATAAAAGCTCTGCAACAAAAGAATAAGAAGACTTCTCCTACTGCTAAACTTGGAGTATTGCTACTCAATAAAAGTTCCAATATTTTATCTCTTCGTGTCTTTGAAGTGTACAAAGTGAATGGGTTGAATCTTGTCTCCAACAACAACAGGTACACACATCATAATTACCATAAAACAACCACTTTTACATAGAGATCTTACCATTTTTAGCTCAGTCGGATAAAAAAAAATTCACCTGCCTAACCATAATGGAGCCGGCTAAAAAGAATTTCAAACGCCTAGCCATAATCAAGTCTAGAGCTGGAGAGCAAAGGGGTTCATCTGAATATTCTTTTTTACCGAAAAATCATACTACCTATATTTATAAAGGTCAATTTTTTATCTACATATAGTAGATGATGGTGAAGCTGAAGGAGCAAAAGGGTTCATCTGAATCTTTTTTATCAAAATATCATACTATATACACAAAGGTCAATTCTTTATATACTCCACCATATATATACAAAGGAGCTATATATATATATAAAAGATGTCTATTTAGTAGATGATAGGACTTTTTTGGTGAAAATTCTGTCTCCGCACTGTAATAATCCGCAGCCATCATAGTATATACTTGATGTATATAGTAATTATACACTGATTATACACTGTATATACGGACTGAACTCGTTTTTATTTATATATGTGTGTTTTGCCTTTCATTTTGAAAAAATGATAGGAGTACTTACTTGGACTTAATTTGGTTTTTTCAGCAAGATTAGTTGGTGTTTATTTATTTTGGAGAAAAAAAAAAGGGAAGAGAAATGGCAGCTTATTTTCATGGAAATTCAGAAATACAAGGAGGAAATAATGGTTTACAAACATTAATACTGATGAATCCTAGCTATGTTGGGTTTTCTGAAACACAACAACATCATCAACAAGGAGGAAGCAACAACCCCGTTTTCTTCAACTCCAATACTCCTGGAAATTCCATAAACTTACCTCACGCGCCACCACCGCTGCCATCTTCGCAGCAGCAATTCGTCGGCATCCCTCTCGCCACCACTGCCTTCGCCCCCCCTTCTCAAGAGGGTAATAACAACAACAACGATTCAATTTCCGCGCTTCATGGCTTCCTAGCTCGATCGTCCCAGTATGGTTTTTACAACCCATCTAATGACATCACGGAGGCGCGTGAGGTCACACGCGCCCAGCAACAAGGTCTTTCACTTAGCCTATCATCACAACAACCAGGTTTTGGGAACTTCACGGCGGCGCGTGAAATTGTTTCGCCTACGGCCGTGGCCGCAGGCGGATCGCCCTCGTCGTCTTCCGGGGTACAACAACAACAGAATAGTAGTGTGCCTTCGAGTTCTAAGTACTTAAAGGCAGCACAAGAGTTGCTTGATGAAGTTGTTAATGTTGGGAAGTCAATGAAAACCACTAGTACTAATACTACTAGTGATGTTGTTAATAATGATGGCAAGAAATCCAAGAATATGGCAACAACAGGTGATGGTGTTGGACAATTAGATGGAGGAGGAGAGAGTAGCAGTAAACATGAAGGTGCAGCAGAGCTAAGTACAGCAGAGAGGCAAGAAATTCAGATGAAGATAGCAAAACTTGTAAACATGCTTGATGAGGTAATAGCTACACTCTTATTTATTTTTCCTTTAATTTCTTTCTTTCTGGTACATGCTTTAAATCCCGTGTTGCTCGGACCTTCAAAGATGGTGCCGCACCCCTACGGATCAATGCACATCTACATAGCTTAATCAATCGGGAGAGAAACTCCATATCCTTGAGTGCATATTCCCAGAGCAGCTAATCTTCTTCATATTTCCGTCCTTCGTGAAGTTCCAAAAAGTAGGCATATTGATTTTGCCTCCGTCCAGGTATGTGTAATGGTGGACTTGTTGACTTCCAACAAAAATCTACAATCTTGAATAGTAGCCCTTGCTTGGTGGCAGGTAGGCAATTTGTTAATGGTGACCTTGTTGATTTCCCAACAAATATTTACAATCTTCAATAACAACCCTCACTCAGTGAGTGACATTGTATGTCCTTCTCGTCAATAAACTTGATCAGCCAGTAGTCAAAACGGTGGCCTTGTTGGTTTCCAACAAATATTATGACCATGCTCCTATATGGTTATAGTTTTTGGCCTTCCAAGATAATACTAGTAAGAAAGAAGAGTATGGTCTCTATCAAAAAAGTTGCATCAGATCTTTACTGAAAATAATAATAACAATACTAGTACTAAATAATACTAAGAGCTAAAAGTACCTGTCATATGATAAAGACCAGAACTTCGTGTTACTTTCATCAGGGTACTGTCCTGACACAATCTTGTAAACTGAAATTAAAGTGTTTTTTTTTTTGCTTTTATGTTTTGATTGTCTGAATTTTTTTCCTTTGTTCAATTTTGGGTGTTAATATATAGGTTGAGCAGAGGTACACCCATTATCATCACCAAATGCAGGCAGTGATACATTGGTTGGAGCAAGCTGCTGGCATTGGATCAGCAAAAACATACACAGCATTGGCTTTGCAGACGATTTCGAAGCAATTTAGGTGTCTGAAGGACGCGATAATTGGTCAAATACGATCTGCAAGCAAGACGTTAGGCGAAGAGGATAGTTTTGGAGGAAAAATTGAAGGTTCGAGGCTTAAATTTGTTGACAATCAGCTAAGACAACAAAGAGCTCTGCAACAATTGGGAATGATCCAACACAATGCTTGGAGACCTCAGAGAGGATTGCCCGAACGAGCTGTTTCCGTTCTTCGCGCTTGGCTCTTTGAACATTTCCTCCATCCGTAAGCACGAAACAACCCCTTTTCATCAGCTATGTTGCTCGGACTTCCCAAAAACGCTGCTGCACTCTTGTCGGATCCTCCCTAGAATGCAGAGATTTTGGAGGATCTGACAAACACCTAACGATGTTTTTGAAGAGTCCGAGCAACATAGCTTAGCTTATAGGTTACTAGGTTAGTACTACTATATTCTGATAAATTGTGACAATGTGTGTGTATAGTTATCCCAAGGATTCGGACAAAATGATGCTAGCAAAACAAACAGGGCTAACTAGGAGTCAGGTAAGTGTAACATTATCATTCTTGATCTTCAATGGCCTAACATATTTGGCATTGACAAAGGTTTTTTTGGACAATATAGGTGTCGAATTGGTTCATCAATGCTCGAGTTCGTCTTTGGAAGCCGATGGTGGAAGAGATGTACTTGGAAGAGATCAAGGAACATGAACAGAACGGATCGGATCAAGAAAACATGAGCAAATTAGGCGAGCAGAACGAAAATTCAACAACATCAAGATCCGTTGCTCCACAAGAGAAAAGCCCCGGTTCGGATAGCCAGAACAAGAACTCTGTCTCAAAACAGGACAATAATATGGCAATTCCAATGTCCAATGCTACTTCCATATCGCCTATCGGTATGAGCATCCGTAACCAGTCTGGACGTTTCAACCTCATCGGATCACCAGAGATCGAAAGCATCAACATTACTCAAGGAGGTCCAAAGAAACCGAGGAGCAACGAGATGTTGCATTCTCCAAACAGCGTTCCATCCATCAACATGGATGTAAAGCCTAACGAGGAGCAAATGTCGATGAAGTTTGGAGACGATAGGCAGGACAGAGACGGGTTCTCCCTAATGGGAGGACCGATGAACTTCATGGGAGGATTCGGGTCCTATCCCATTGGAGAAATTGCTCGGTTCAGCACCGAGCAATTCTCAGCGCCGTACTCAACCAGTGGCACAGTTTCACTCACTCTTGGCTTACCACATAATGAAAATCTCTCAATGTCAGCAACACACCACAGTTTCCTTCCAATTCCCACACAAAACATCCAAATGGGAAATGAAGCAAATGAATTTGGTAGCCTAAACACACCAACATCTGCTCATTCAACAACAAGTGTTTATGAGAACTTCAACATTCAAAACAGAAAGAGGTTCGCCGCGCCCTTGTTGCCAGATTTTGTCGCGTGACAGAAAAATAGGAATTAGCAACGGACAACTTCTGTCGCTAAACAAGAACGGGAATTAGCAGACGAACAACTTCAGTTGAACAGCAAAAACCTATCTTTAGTATATTGTTTCTCTTCTATTTCCCTATGTATTAGGAAAGAAGGGAATTATATCCATCATGGTGTAGTGTAAAGAATCAAGAAACGAGTTTTACATAGTTACATAGTCCTATACATTGGAGATGAAGAACCATTTAAGTTCTTCAAAATAGGTAGATTTCTAGGCTACTTCTAGAAGATATGGTTGAGGGCTTGTATATTAATTTTGTTGCTGCAGATAGCATAGTTAATTGGGATTGTTATATTGGATGTGGAAAAAATTAGTTATTTTGGGTGGTATAACAAAAATAATACTCCATCCATTTTAGCCAAATCTTTGTTAACTCTCTTTCCCTGTACCATCATAAATCTATTAGTACTACTAACTTATTTTCTTAAGTTTATATTTTTTCCTAGCAAAATTGAAGCATGCTTGAGTAAGGGGGCGGAGCTAAGGGAAGAGAAAATCGGAAAGTAACCCTTATCTCATACTACTCTCTCGATTCAGAATCCAATATTTTGAAAAAGAAAATATTAAGTACAAAATTTCTCATGCTATTTGTATCATATGATGGAGGCAGTCTTTACGTTTGGTAATTTATCATCCGACCAAGATTAAAGATCCAATTGAAGCGGATAATTCCATGCATATTGTACAACAATATATAAGATTAAATTTTTTTATGCATATAGTAGATGTTGAATTTTTTTGATTTCTATATATATTTACTTCTTTATAATTTAAATTCTCTTAGTAAAATTTTTGACTGCGCACTAATCTATCTTTCCTAAGTTAAAAGTCTAATAACTACAATTTTCCTCTACAACTTTTTGAGTCTAAGGCCTCAATCTGAGCCTATAAGTCAAAACAAACAAAAGGAAGCCACCCTCAATTATTTGGTGAAAATGATATTTATATCATTCTCATCATAGTTAGTGGGAATTTAGTTCAAATCATTTCCCTTCTAGAGATATTTTAGAAAGTCAGCATTTTGAACAAGAAATTTTGAACATAATCAGCTAGAGTATAGTGTTGTTCGGATCGAAATAATAAGGGTGTTATGCGGAAGTTAATAATTGCAAACCTTGAACAACGATAAATTAACGATACATAAACTATATTAAAAGAAGCATAATATATTAAGATGGTTTGGCCAATTGGCCTACATATAAAAAATTAATATAAAATAAAGATGAAAACTATTGAGAGAATCTCTCCCTAAATAAAATTCTCTTAACAACTATATTGTGGATGATATTGTGTTCTGTCTGAGAATAAAAGATCTTCTATTTATAGAAGTCCAAAACTTCTCCTATAAGAAAGGATAAATATGAGTCTTTTTCTACAAAGAAAACTTTTTCCACCAAATATTCTTTTTGAAGTAAAACACAATTATGATAGAATCCAGATAAGGTAGGAAATTCAGGACAAATCCTAACAAATCTCCCTTTGGCCTTAATTTTCTGACAAAATAATCTTGATTCTCCATCTTCATATAATCTTCATCCCTGTTGCTTGATATGTTTAAAAATGAAGCCCTTGCGGGTTAAAAGTATTGGAGTCCTTTCGGGTTAAATGTTTGGAGTCCTTTCGGGTAAAAAGTATTGGAGCTCTTGCGGGTTAAAAATAAGCATTTTATAGGTTAAAACTGAGCCCTTTGTAGTGTTAAAATGGTTTTTGTTTTTTAAAGATATCGCAGCAAAATTGTTGAAAATATCATTAAAACTCTTTTTTTCTTCACATGTAGTAGCTCGAATTTTTTCTCTTATTTTATAAAAAAATATCCATTATCGTCAATAGGCTGCAACTTGATATGAATCTGTCTTGAACCTGTCTTCAACCTCGTTGAACATTGTCTTTGATACCGCTTGTTGGGATCGAAATAATAAGGACGTCATGCGAAAGTTAATAATTACAAACCTTGAACGATGATAAATCAGACGATACATAAACTATACTAAAAGATGCATAATATATTAAGATGATTTGGCCAATTGCCCTACATATCAAAAACTAATATAAAATAAAGATAAAAACTATTGAAAGAAAAATCTCTCCCTAAATAAAATTCTCTAAACGACTACATTGTGGATGCTATTGTGTTCGGTCTGAGAATAAAAATTCTTCTATTTATAGAAGTCCAAAACTTTTCCTACGAAAAAAGAATAAATATGATAGAGCCCTTTTCTACAAATAAAACTTTTTCATCAAAAAATTCTTTTTGAAGTAAATTGGACAAATCATAACAAGTGTTACTATTATTTTCACTATTTCTTAGGAGATTTACTTTGACTTTTTGGACAAGCAAATTTCAAGCCTCCCCCCCCCCCCCCCCCCCTCACCACACACACACAAAAAACCCCGTCCCCCATCCAAACCAAACATTTATTTGTTTTTTTAAAATAATCTTGGTAGTGAATTAGTGATTAACAAAGTGTTAGAGGTGCTCCTTATCGACATGTATAATGTGGTAGGTAATCAATCGCTATATATATAAATATACTAACAAGGTAAGTAAATATCTCTAATTAAGTGTACAATATTCTAAGATAACTTATGGAATATTTTATATGATTTTCCTTTTTCAAGTATAATAAATCTAAACGTGTAATTGAATTCTAATTGTTTATATACAAGACACATATTTATATTCATTTGCTTGTTGTGAACAATAACTTCTGAATAAATATATATATATATGTTTATTTCAAGCTATAGTCACTATGTCATGTCAATTATAATATAAATAAAAAGTCATCTCAAATCTCAACATAGCTTGTTACGCATGGAAAGCTTAAGTTTCAATATACAAATAGAAGGAATAAACACCTTAAAATAATATCAATATGTGACTTATCTTTAAACTTTACTATCAAAGAATTTTATGGGTGGAAAATTAACGAACATAGCCATTATTCTACTAAATAATCATCAACCCTCCATCCCCCCCCCACCCCCCACCCCAAAAGTAAAAAAAATTAACCCCCTCAAAAAGAGAAAAGATAGAACAAATGAAATAAAAGCATATTTTCTTGTTTGGACAGATAGTGATGGATCATCTGAAAATGAAATGAACCTAAAAAAAGTTCGTTACTTGTAGATACAAGTTACATAGAGAATAATTTTGTCCTTGGAAATTTTTCTTTGTTTAGGCAATTGCTTGACTAGATTAGACTCTTTTAATTTCTTTTTCTTTTAAAGAATGGTTGATTGTAATGTGAGAGTGATTAAAGTGTTCTTTCTCTTATATGTTGCTATCACTTCATTTGGATATAATCTTGCTTTTGTGATTCTTTTTTACTTGTACCTATTTGTTCCTTCCACTTTTTTTTTATAAATAGGGTTCTTGATTCTTGATCCAAATGCAATTGCTTTTCGCATTATGGGTAGGGGCGGGAGGAGTTCATCTAAATCCCCTTCATTGAATAGAAGGAAGAGGTTCATCCCTTTACATTCTTCGTTGGAAAATCACATTCTTTTTTTTCATTTTTTTTGTATAAAAATATTAGATGATGAATCCTTTAATAAAAATCATGTATGTGGTATTGCTTTTAGGTAGTGTTACGTAAAAATGTCTAAACATCATGTGTAATTATAAATTACGGATTCGAGTAATAAAATTAGTCAATTATTACATAAAGTAGGTTGTTTACTATGCCCTCATGAGGTGTGATCCTTCTACGGACCTAACATGCACCCGAGATGGTTTGAGCATCAAGCTAAGTTCATAATTCATGTGAATTGGGACTTGAAGTGGACCATAGATTAGTTTTATTAGTACCCCGTCCGTCCCTTTTTAACTATTGCTTTAGTCCTTTTCAAACTCATCAAAATATAATAATAAATATAAGATATAATTTACTAAATTATTCCTATTTATTAAAAAAAAAAAAAAATTGAGCAATATTAAAAAGAACTACTCCTCTGTCCCAAAAAAATTATCCTACTTTCTTTATTATTCTATCCTAAAAAGATTGACTCCTTTCTATATTAAAAAATAATTTAAGTTTATAAAATGATTTACAACCACACAAATATCTAAGATTTGTTTTAGACCACACATTTCAAAACTCTTTAATATTAAGAGTTTAGTTAGAAATAATTATCATCTTTAGTCTTGAATTCCTAAAGTGACACTAATTATTTTGAGCTAAGAGACAATTAAAATGGGATAGGAGTAGATAAGTTGAATAAATAAGAGAGAAGCCTAATTAATTCCCTAAAGCATAATTCAGAAACTAGAATCATCTTTACATAATTACTCCATATGAAATAGAAACTAATCCAACAAGGACAATAATAGTAGTAATATATATAGTTCTTCCTTATCTTTTTTATAAGTTGTCTTGAAAGATATTTGTAATGAATGGACAAAATTGAACACGTTTCTTACAAAAAGGAAAAAATGAAAAGAAAAAGAGCATCTGGATCAAGAACTATATCTGTGACAAGTTTCATGCATGGAATTTGTGACCAAGATTGAACCAATTTCATATAAAAACAAGGTTAGGAGCTAAGAGAAATACGTTTAGAATTTAAAAAAAAAACAGCCAAACAAGTGACCATTTTTTAACTTGGGTAAATAAGAAACAAAGATCAATGCTCAGCGTTAAGAAGCATATAACAATATAGACCATATGCATTCTATGTTGATGAGATTCTCCAAAAATGCAGTTGCATCTGTGTCGGATCCTGCAATGATACTTTTTGAAGAATCTGACACACATGCACTAACATTTTTGGAAAGTCCGAGCAACATAGTCTGCCTTACCATATAGCTCAAAGAAAGCACTACAAAAGAGAAGGTTCAGTTAATTTTCTTAAAAAGAAGAAAGGTGAAATAGAACAAGCTCCTAAAACTTAACAAGCAGATTCATATTTGGCTAGGAACATCAGTTTAAGTGAACTTTCAATATCAGAACATAAGTTGACATTAATCATCACTTGGCATACAGTTTCAAGGCAAAATACCATTTTTTTGAGTTCTGAGCTATGTTGTTCTGACTCTCCAAAAATGTTGCCACATCCATGTTGGATCCTTCAAACTGCACTACTTTTGGAGGATCCGACATGCACCCATCAACATTTTTGAAGAGTCCAAGCAACATAGGTTCTGAGTATAAATAGATTGACATGATATTGCAGCAGATACAGAACCGTCTTGCTGAAAAAGATTGGTATACTTCATAGAAAACTAAGCATAAAACACCAAGGGAGACAAAAATAAAGGAGGTGACTTTACAGAACCTAGACCACGTTATGCCGTCTTACCAGTTCAGCTACGTTATAAATCGAAAGAATAAAAGAAACTTTTCAGCATATAATCACCCACCCAAAAAGATGCCTAAATCCTAGAATTGGCAAAAGTTACAGAGAAGTCATACTGCCTTAGCCGTATTGTGCTCTTCCCCAAGTGGTGTCAGCCTTCGCTTGGCAACCTTGGACCGATAACACCATACTTCAAATGCCTCGGTGAGGTCTGGATATCGAATCTGCTGATTTTCCAACCATTCCGTTAAAATATCTGCCTGATCAACTGATGGCAATGTAAGTATAATAGCAACAAACGCCGACTCCAAGGATTGCCAGATGTCACTATCGACTTTTAGTGTGACATCATCCTCGGACTCCTCAGTGACGGAATCAACTAAAGGCTTCACGGTCCGGACGAAAGGAAGCCAGAGCTTCACCATGTGAAGTCGTTTTACTGTAGGTAACACAGCTACGCCATATCCTACTGCCTCTAATACTTTTGCCGTCACCTCAAGAACCTTCAGCTTTGTCTTTAGAATTTCATTTTCTGCATCTTTTTGTTGAACAATTGTTATTAGTTTCACCGACAACTCCGTCCAGCTGCAAATAAAATCTCTGATTATCTCCAACTTTCCTAATATCTGACATGCCCATAACAAATCTGTTAAACAAGAATGCAATGATTGCATTTTCCCGGCATCTGAAATAGATTCTTGGAGGTCACACAGTAGAGATTCTACAAGGCTGTTAAATCTATCAAACAGCTTCTTGACACATCGCATGACTTCTAGCTTTATTTCTTCATCGGCGCTCAGTAAAGGAGCATCGTCGTCCTCCGTAAGCATGTATTCGAGCTGTTCTTGAGCAGTGGTTTTCAGATCATTCAAAGGTGAAGGAGGCGATGATGTGGCAAATTGAAGGGCCGCAAGAAAAATCTTCATTACTGCAGTAGGATTGACTGGTTGGAGGCGAGCCAGTACTGGTTCCACCTTAGATCCCATGCCTGGTATTAGGGTGACAAATTAGCTCATGAAAACAAGACCCGCCCAACCGGCTCAAGTTTGGGCGGGTCATTGACCCGCTCATTTCAGCCCATCTAAAAATTGGGCTAATATGTAGCCCAAATTGATCCATAGAAATTAGAAAACTTGTTAAAATAATTTCAAAAAGACATTTTTTATTTGATATGTTATTTATAGCCATAATAAAGTAATAAATAAATAAATTATTAGGTAATTAAAAGTTTTAAAAAGAACAAACAAAGAACCTAAGACGACGACGACAACAACAACAACAACAATAACATACCCGGTATAATCCCACCAAGTGGGATTTGGGGAGGGTAGAGTATACGCAAACCTTACCCCTACCTTATGAAGGTAGGGAGGCTGTTTCCGGTAGACCCTCAAATAAAGAAATTAAGACTTAGTAAGAATCAAGTGAATTGGGTTATGACCCGCTTTTTAGCCTAACACATTTCAATCTAAGTAAACTTTGGGCGGGTCATTGGAGGATGTTTCCGGTAGACCCTCAAATAAAGAAATTAAGACTTAGTAAGAATCAAGTGAATTGGGTTATGACCCGCTTTTTAGCCTAACACATTTCAATCTAAGTAAACTTTGGGCGGGTCATTGACCTGCCCATCTTGACCCGCCTCAATTCAGCCCGAACCGCCCATTTGACACCCCTACCTGGTATAGTATTTAATATCTCCTCCTCTTCAGCTTCCTCCCAAGGGACAGCTTCCAAATAATCCACACATACTGCAATAATTCTCGGGCATCCAAGCTTGACAGCAACTCGTAAAATGCCAAGCGCGTTCTTGACACCGTGGCAAACTTCAGTCATTAAGCCATCCGTAATGACATAAAAGAGTCGAAGGATGTTGACGTGAGAGTCCAGATCAGGTTCTTCACAGTAAACCTCGACACAATTGCGTGAATCGAGGATCTGACATGTCGGCCAACTATCTGACAACCGATCAGCAAAATATTTGCTCTCTTCGACGAGAATATGTGAGTGGCAGTAAAGCCAATCATCACGGCCATCCTGTGTTCTAAGTCTTACGACAACATCACTGGTTGGTCTATCTCCAATCTTGTTTGGTGTCTTCAATTCATTAGGCTGCAATGGGGAAGATATAGGTTAGTAAACGTGATAAATTATTGACAATATTTAACAGACAGAATCAACAAGAGAAAACAAGAGGTAAACTTCTATTCCCTCCGTTTCAATTTGTTTGTCTTAGTTTGACAAGACACGGAGTTTAAGAAAGTAAAGAAGACTTTTGAATCTTGTTGTCTTAACTCTTAAACAAAATATATGTATAATGTACCAAAATGCCCTTTAATCTTGTGGTCTTAAACATGCCATGTGGAATATTGAAATTAAAGAGTTGCCAAAATAGGAAAGAGGCATTTTTTTTAAACAGACTAAAAAGGAAAGTAGGACAAACAAATTGAAACAGAGGGAGTATGATGCCTTTAAATGATTAATGTTCATACTTCAATCCTTAATGATCGTTCCATTAGCATACGAAAGAGAATGCAACCCATAGGAGCAGCCAAAGAAGTAGATGCAAGAATTGACGTTTTAAAACAAATTCATGTCAATGTCTCTTGAGGCAAACAAAGGCCTAACTGCACTTAGGTAGGCAGGTGGCGGCCATACACCTTCTGGCACGAGGCCTTTGTCTCTTAGCCTGAACATGAGGTGTAAACCACCACTTGAACTTTCCTTCCCGTCATAAAAATAGAACATTTAGGAAAGGTTTATTATTCAAAAGTTAAATTGACTAACCTACGCCATGTGTACACAATAAGAGAAAATGGGATCTGTCTAAAGTTTTACCTAACAAAATATGAAGGGAATAAACAAATTTCCAACTTCCACGGATTCTTGTCATCTTTTGACTCTTCTAATTATTATTTTTTTTAATTATTAAAGCAGTTCCAAGTTTTAAAAAAAATGTTTACACTCAAAAGGCAGACCCCTTGCTCCTAACCGCCTACAACTTATGTTTTTGCCATTCACTTCACTATTAAAATCTTGAAATGTTTCAAATAAAAAGTTAAGTAAATTGTTGCATCAACAGTTTCCTGTTTATTCCAATTTTCATGGCTCTGGTGATATGACACAAACGCCAAAATTACAACAACAACAACATACCCAGTGTATTCCCACAAGTGGGGTCTGGGAGGGTAGGATGTATGCAGACCTTACATCTACCTTTATGGGGTAGAGAGGCACAAGCGCCATAATTCTGTTAGTTTTTTATACTAATTCAAAGACACTTACAGCTGTCTCCATTAACGCACAAGACTAATTGGTGTAGATTTGATGCATTGTCAGACCTACAAATAGAAAGTATATATGACATCAGATAAAAAGAAAATAGTGGAACAGCTTAAATCAGATTCTGTATTCAATCATAGCCTGTGCATCCCCAACCAAGTCAAAAGCCCAACAGACGTTTCTTTTGGACAATTAAATCCCAACAGGACTTCATGTTTTTTTCTCGATAGATGAAAATCCGAAGAGAACTTTAAACAACAAAAGTGAATAAACATTGATTAACCCAGAAACACAACAAAGAATCAAAAGAAAAAGTTCTAGAGTAGTCACTATTAATAACTTTTTTTAGCACGGTGTGCAAGCCAACTTGCGGCGCACCTTGTCTATTCCTTCGAGTACTATCTATGTCCAGCACAAGTATCCGTAACTCTGCCCACCAAAGCTTAGGCCGGGGGTGGGGGAGGGGGAGTCTCCAAGGTTTGCACCTCAGAGCAGTGAACTTTTATCATCGATAACAGTGAAAATGGACCTAAGAAAACCCTAGATGTGATGAGGATATATATAAATATAATGTCTTGGGACTCTTGGGGATAGAAATCTACTATATGCAAACAGCATCAGGCATCAATTCACTTAACACATAGGACAACACTCGAAAAACTGGATTAAGTAGTAAAATAAACCATACAAAATGGTGGGAAGATCAAGTCAGTTTTCAAAAATGGCGGACATGGCAAAAAACTTACGTATATCTACCATCTTTCTCTAAACTGAACGTCCATCAACTTTCGATTTTCCTAAGAGAGAACGTTTGAAGTACTTATCATGAGTGTGTCACCTTACTTAGCTTAAGGATGTTGGATCATCCTCTTACCTTCTACTTCATCCTCTTTTTTTTTTACAGAACTTGGATCAACTACTGAAATTAAAACTTAAATACTCCCTCCACCCTAATTTATGTGACACTATTTCTTTTTTAGTAACAACTTAACCTTAAACTTCTCATTTTACCCTTAATGAGATGATTTATAGCCACACAAATATCTAGGACTTGCTTTGGACCACAAGTTTCAAAAGTTCTTTCCATTCTTAAACTCCGTACCCAGCCAAATAACTTCACATAAATTGGGACGGCGGGAGCATGAATAATTGGCCTTCTCCGAGGACCGAGGACTCAGGAAGGACATGAATATACAGTTGTCAATGTGGAAAGTTATGTGTCATTTCAAGAGTTGGCACATGGCACTAGGTGACTTTTTAGAAGCATACTAGTGCTTTACTCATTAATCTTACAAAATGTATTCCAGAGTCAATAAAGTTCTATAGTAGCTGCAGCCAATAGGCGTCTTTGACAAACAAGTTAGGACATATAAGCATGTATATATGATCAATAAAAGACTAAGAAATTATGTTAAACTAGGGAATTAAGGCAATCATTTATTACCTTTTGAAGGGCCACCTCTCCCACAAGTTCCTAGATTTGCTTGGTCATAAAATGGATCTTCTGTGTATATGCCCAATTGCTAAAAACGTGAAATAACTGAATATGTCTTAGTTGGAAAGAAAGGCCTGTGAGATTCATAAAGTCAGAAAAAGAAATAAAAACTCAAATGTGAAATCCGTGCACATAGCCACCACTACTAACATAGTTTCCGGCTGGGGCATTATTACAATTATCACAAGTCGAAATCTTGGTAGTTGTAAGTTTTAGTAATTTATCTGTATCTTCTAAGTTAACAAATTAGGGAAAATTTCGGGAAAACAGGGATAGTTGCATCATTGACATGTAACATGAACTGTTAGAAAATTAATCAACATTAACCTACATTTGTCATTGTAGCTCACTACTACTTCTCAAAGCAGAAATTGTCCAAGCACTCGCATACAACAACAACAACATTCCAAGTGTGATCCCACAAGTGGGGTTTGGGGAGGGTGGGGTATATGCAGACTTTACCCCAACCTTTGGTGGGGTAGAGAGGTTGTTTCCGATAGATCCTTGGCTCAAGAAAAGCTTTTTTCATAACAGGTTTGAAAAATACAAGAATAAAAAAAAGCTACGATGAAAATATTGAAGAAAGAACAATATTGACAGCAAAAATAGTAAAGATAACCACTACTAACGTAGTTCTGGCTGGTGCATCGTTATAATTATCATAAGTAGGAACCTTGATAGTTGTAAGTTAATTTATCTGTATCTTCTCAGTTAACAAAGTAGGCAAAATTCCGGGGAAGACATGGATAATTGCATTATTGATATGTCACATGAAGTGTTAACAAATGAATCAACATTAACCTACATTTGTCATTTTAGCACATTACTACTTCTCAAAGCAGAAATTTTCCGAGCAACTAACATAAGAAACATTTTCCAATAAAAATAAGTTGTAATGTTTGATATGCAAAATCTATTGAATGTGCACAAATTATTAATTTAGAACCCAGTAAATTAAAAGAACTAGAATCCCGAACCCATAAGCCTCAAACCTTGGCTCCGTCGGCTACCCCTAGAACGATGCTCAACAAAGTTGCTACAACTAGATAAAGTAAAAAAACAGCTCCATGATCACATTCTATTCAACAATTCAGCTACTTCACAAAAGAGAGAAATTGCATAATAATTTGTAACATAACCATCCATAAACTGAAGCAGGTACAAAAGAACGAGTTTAAGTAATATACGCTGCCAGTGTAAGCAATTTTTGCACCATTAGGTCATCTTTACTTGTTGTCGCAGTTTACATATCTTACTTTCAAGATTCCAAATCCCACATTTTAAAGAGGCTTACCTATACATATCCTTTGAATGACCTGACAGTGTCAATATTGTTTACACTGATAGTGTACAAAACTTAAACTCTAAAACAAAACAATGGGTAAAGTTATTTTTACCCTTTATCCAAAAATGACCCACATTCTCCTTCCCCTCAACGATTCAGCTAACAACAACAACTACTACTATGCCTTAGTCTCAAACAAGTTGGGGTAGGCTAATTTAGCTACTTAACATAAAAGACATCTTGCATAATAATTAGTAACATTTCAAAGATCCCCAAACATTTCTCAGATTTGACGAAATGTGTATAAAATGAAACGAAACAACGGGTAAAGTTCTTTTTTACCCTTTATCCAAAATGACCCACATTCTCCTTTCCTTCATGAACCCCAGTTTCAAGATTATCAAGCTTAGCTTACTTCCCCTTCACTCAGCCACACATACCAAAGTCTTCAAGCATATATCTGCAAATGATAAACAAAATCAAAACACCTAACAACATTCATATAAATCCAGCAAATATCTATTGAATGGAACAGTTCAGTATCAAAAAAAAAAAAACCTAAAGACTACATTTTTCCATCAATTTTTCTTAATAAAAACCATATCAAGAATGTAATAATAAGGTTCTTAAAGAGTATATATTTACATAATAATACAAAATTATCTGAACTAAGTGCAGAAATTCTTGATTTTTTGTGTAAAGAACATACCTTTTGTATTCATTATGAGTTGCCTCTAATTTTGTTCTGTTTATCTAGTAGATTCAGAGTTGTTGCTCTTCAAATTGTTGAAGCAAAGAGTAGTACAAAAATTGGGGATTTGGGCATTTGATTATTGGAAATATGGAGTAGTTGTGTTCACCTTTTTGGAAGGGAAAATTTGAGGAATGTAATTCTTGAAAATGTTTAAAAGGGGAATGTAACTAAATTATGATGATGATTGGTTTATTATTTTTGGGAACAAGTTGGGAATATTTTTTGTTTTTTAAAATTATTTTAAAAATAAAATAAAATCTACTCCTATCTTTTAGCACACACTACTAGTTAAACAGAGGTACAATGTACAAGTTAGACATAGATCACACGCTGCAAGATATTCCAAAAAGTTATAATTCTTTCTACTTGGAAAATATATAGGGGACTCTTATGGTACTTAGTACTTCATAATACTCATCATAAAAATAGTAATATCATATCTTCTAGACTAACACTATAAATGCTAATTTAAGATCGTGAATGGGATAAGTTATTTTCATGATTCTTCAATTACCTTGGCTTGAAGTATAGGTAATGACTTTTTTATTTTGTTAATTAATACGTTGCAATACAGTTCTCGAAGCATCACAACACACTATGTAATCATCCGATCCTATAGGTAATGTCAAGATTGAAGTTGTAGTCAACCTTATTAGTAAATAAGAATATTTCTCAATATTCTTTCATTAATTATATTTCTCCTATTTTAGATAGAATTATAATACTTTTGTAATTAGATTAATTAGTTATCTAGTTTGTATCAAAGTAAATATTCTTATAACATTATATATATTGTAAATCATTCATCAATAAATAAAAAACATATTCCTTTATGATATCAGTAGCCTAAAACTACTGATACATCTTCTCGGCCGCCACTTTTTTTCCACGTCGGAACCCTAGACGCCGACTACTCTCGGCCGCCCCCTATTTTCCCCACGACGGAACCCTAATTTTTCCTGTCATTCTCCCTCCCTCTTCCTCCTAACTCTTTCATGGCTGACAAAACCAAATTTTATCTGACACTTGCCATAAACAACATTAAAAACTTCATTCATATGACTCTTGAGATGGAAAAGGGTCCATACTCCTCGTGGGCAAAGCTTCTTACGATCCATTATCGTGTTTACGAAGTTATCGACCAAATAATCCCTCCCACGCCGAAGTCCACAGACGTACCATCGACTTCGACTTTTGATGATGAACTCTGGTCTCGTTTGAACGCAGCCGTCCTCCAGAGGATATATGACACGATATCTAATGATTTGTTGCACACCATCATTGAGACCGATGACACTGCCCGCCAAACGTGGGAACGTTTGGACAATATTTTTTACAACAACAAAACTCAACGAGCGTTATACCTTGAAAATTAGTTCAAGGACGTTCATCAGGACGATTTTCCAAACGTGTCTGGCTATTGTCAAGAACTCAAGATGTTTGTCAACCAACTCTCCAACGTCGGCACACTAGTTACTAATCAGCGATTGGTCATGCAACTTATTCCAGGTTTGAACAAATCCTATGATGGCGTTGCCACAACCCTCAACCACCACCCTCTCATTACCTGACGCTACCAAACCCACCTCAATCACCTCCGACCGTGACCCCACCATTGTCGACCCAACCAGATCTAATCATGACCACCGCCACACCCATACCCACACCAAGCTCCGACATACAGCCACCCACACACCCGCAGCAGCACACAAACCCGACACCCACCAATCACCAACAGACAAACCCACCAACTGCCTCCACTCACCAAATGGAAACGCGTGCCAAACGCGGGATTTTCAAACCCAAGACCCAATTTAACCTCTCTACCCAAACAATTTCCCCAATTCCTAAAAACCCCAAATTGGCCAAACAAGACCCTAATTGGAATGCCGCTATGTGCGAGGAATTTAATGCTTTAACAAAACAACACACGTGGTATTTAGTACCTAGATCGGAGGGGGGTGAATGTGATTCGTTGCATGTGGCTATTTCATCACAAATTCAGATACAGTGGAGACCTAGAGAGATATAAGGCACGAATTGTGGTTAATGGCACAAATCAGCAGGAGGGTATTGATCGTGGCGAGACATTCAACCCGGTTGTCAAACCGGCTACCATCCGCACAGTTCAGAGTATAGCCATGGACAAGCATTGGTTGATACATCAACTTGATGTGAATAATGCATTTTTATATGGGGACATGAAAGAAACAATCTACATGCACCAGCCACCTGGATTTGTCCATGCAGTAGCCCCTCGGTATGTATGTCATCTTCGTAAGTCACTGTATGGCTTGAAACAAGTCCCTAAAGCATGGTATGATCGCTTTGCTCAATATATTTTGCAGATCGGATTTGTGTGCAGCAGGTGTGATAATTCTCTATTCACTTTTCACCGAAGTAGTAGCATTGCTTATTTACTGTTGTATGTGGATGATATTGTGCTCACTGCCTCATTTGAGTTGTTAAAAAATGAGATTATTGCACGACTAAAATCAGAATTTGCTATGACTGACTTGGGGAAGTTGAGCTATTTCTTGGGTATTTCAGTGATTAGATTTGAAGATAATATGTTTCTTTGTCAGCGTAAGTATGCAGAAGAGATTGTGTACAGGGCTAAAATGGCTAATTGCAAGATCATGTCTACTCCAGTTGATTCTAAATCAAAGCTCAGTGCTTTGGATGGTGATCCGGTGTCAAATCCCACTCTCTACATGAGTCTTGCGGGTGCACTATAATACCTCACTTTCACCAGGCTAGACATTGCTTATGCCGCTCAGCAGGTATGCTTGTTTATGCATGCCCCCAAGGAGCCTCACTTTACTGCCCTCAATCGTATCATTTGATATGTTAAGGGCACACTTGACTATGGTTTGTATCTATACCCATCCTCCCCGACCAGGTTGTTAGCATATACAAACGTTGATTGGGCAGGTTTTCCGGACATGCGACGTTCTACCTCATGTTACTGTGTGTTCTTAGGGATAATCTTATTTCATGGTCTGCCAAGGGGCAACCCACACTATCCCGGTCTAGTGCAGAAGCATAATATAGAGGCATTGCTAATGTTGTTGCTGAGATCTGTTGGCTTATAAACCTACTATTGGAGCTTCAGTGTCTGTTATGTAAGGCTTCTTTCGTTTATTGTGATAATATATCCGATGTATACCTATCTCATAACCCGGTTCAGCATCAGCGAACCAAACATACTGAGATGGATATCCACTTTGTTCGTGAGAAGGTTGCTCTTGATCATATCAGGGTATTGCATGTGCCTCCTTCCTATCAGTATGCAAAAATATTCACGAAGGGCCTTCCCAGACATCTATTTCTTGACTTCAGATCCAGTCTTAGAGTCCGGCCTCCCCCCGCTACGACTGAGGGGGTGTATTAGCACACGTGTAAAGTAGGAATAAAGAGTATATATTTACTATCTTTTGTATTATGTAATTATGATAGGATTAAGATCCTTGTCATAGAAGGATTTAATATTGTACACCTATAAATATTTGTATTAATGAGAAAGGCTCCCCAATGGAGATTAATACAATCTTACACTAAAGATATTTGTGTGTTTATAGATTATCTCGTTAAGCGTAAAAGCTAGTTAAAAGTTAAATTATTGGCAAATAAGGAAATGTGTCATTTTTTTAGGACTGACTAAAAAGAAAAGTGTTGTCATATAAATTGGACAGAGGGAGTAGTATAAATTTGTTTTTCAGAAGCTGAAGAAAATAGCTTTTTTCTTTGGAAGCACTTTTGGAACCTTGATTAAATACAAATTGTTGCATGTTAGCAAAAGTATATTTAAAAATGATTAGCCAAACACAAATTGTTATTCAGTAAAAGTACTTTATCAAGAAACACTTTTAAAAAGTAGATTTTAAAAATTTGACCAAACAGACTATAAATATTGTCATATAGCAATATTATTTCATCTCCTAGCTAAATCAAAACTCTTGGACCTTAACAACTTACTTGTATGTATGTGTGTACATATATGTATGTATATTTACTACGTTCTGGGGACGTGCTTCTTCTCACGTGTATACTTAGCATCCATTGTTGCAGCAAAAACTTACCTGTACACGAGTTTTCCCAATTGCATACATATTCTAAGAATCAGCCCAGTCCATTTCAATAGCCCATAAGTTAAGCCCAATCTTAAGGCTGCAGCATTGGGCTAAAATTCAACTAATTTGAGCTTGATGATGAAAGGACCTAAACTATATTTTGTTGGGTCATTTACTTTTTCCCTATTTTGTGCTGGTCTTTAATTTTTGTCCTTCAAATGGATTGGTCTTTAATTTTTTCTATTTAAAATTAATCTTATACCTATAGGATGTAAAGAACGTATGCCCTATAGGCATACATTCAATTCCATTTATCGAATAGTTTGCGTTTTGATTGGCTTGCACATGTACAATATTTCATGATTCGACCTCGATATGGTTCATCACTTCATTATACAATGATTGCATAGAGACTCCCTCCGTCTCAAATTATTCATAACTTTTTTTATACGTCCCTTAAGAAATATTAATTATGAGGGATATTTGATTACTTTTACTATTATTTATGTCTAAATTATAAATCTATCTCCATTAAATGTTTATTTATATGTCATCTCCATTAATGACCAAATTCTGCTAAGGATAAAATAAAGAAAAAATAATTAATTGTGCTTTGAACTTTTAAAACGATAAATAATTTGAAGCAACTATTTTTAATAACCACGACAAGTAATTTGAGATAGGGAGTAATTTTTTCTTTTCTTTTCCAATTTTTTGTTTAATCGAATTCAGTACTAAAGCTTCAAGCTTCACCTTGTACTTCACAAAGTAAAAACTTATGAACATGATTTTTTTTTAAAATAACCTTTTTGTTACTCCATCAATCCATTTAAAAAAGAATAACACATTTCTATATTGAGATATATCTAATTATAAACTTCTTATTTTATTTTTAATAATTTTTCTTATAGTCATACAAATATTATGATATGTTTAAGATTATAGATTTTAAATAATTTATAATCACATAAAAACTACTCCTATGTAATATGATATCTAAAACCACAAATTTGGATCATGACATACATGACCAATTATTACTATAGCTGCTTCCATTATTAGCTACGACTTTTTACTGTTTTAGTAGCAAATAAATGAAACACGTGTTGCAGCTCATTTTAACTTTATATTTTGGTCAAAGCCTTATCATAAGTGCTATGTCTAGACTTCACTAGTTCTACAAGGATAATATATAATTTAATGTTTGCAGCCTCAACTATATATACGTTATTGTCTAGGTTACCACATATGTATAGTCAATAACAAAGACAATATGCAAGAGGTCACAATTGAAGCAACGATCCATGTATCTTGTCTCAAACTATAGCCACCCAAAAATTCAAAACACAAAGTAGAGAGTGAAAGGTGGGGAAGGCAGGTCGTTATTTTCTTATTATGGTATTGACAAAAAAAAGTTCGATGCCACAAGATGTTTTACGTGTACGCAAAGTTCGGGAAGGGCCACATCTAAGGGGATAATGTAGTTAGTCTACCTTGACACAAACATCAATAACTAATTTTATGACTTGAACCTGTAACTTATATTTCGCAAAATCGAATTAATTTTAACAGTGATCCAAAACCCGTTCTTATTTTAGTCTTCACTAAAGAAAAACCATAATTGTTTGGGATGAGTATAGTGATCTATACGTCTAAAACGGCGGAGTGAAATCAATTTCTCATACTTGCTCAATAATTAGTGAATCTTCACAAAATAAAGCATATTTGTTAAACAAATGTTTGAGTTATGTTATATTTCCAAGTTGTTTGTATCACACGTTATACAATTTATATCTTTTGAGTTTCATTCAAAAGTTATTCGATGACTATGTGATTCGTTTCTTTTATTTAATTCATTGAGTTTTTGTCATTGAGTACATCGGATTGATGAACAAAATGACGGTTAAAATTTTATATAATGTGCTCAATTATGATTAATATTCTCAAAATTTTAATGTGCACATTGTGCGAGTTTGAATACTAGTGGTTTTTTGTTTCGTTATCCCGGGATAGTAGTGTTATTCTTATCATAATTAATCAAACTAATCCCGAATATCTGAATATTCCCAACCAAACGAGAATATTAGAATTTTTTTAAGCGCTAATACGTGAAATAAAGTTTATTAACTTCAACTTCTGATTTTTATAAAAATATTACAGACATCTAAACAATGTACATGAACAAAATATGTGGAAGAGTTAGAGGTAGTTGAAGAACCTAATAAGACACGATAATTTCCAACAAAATTCAAACTTGGTCTCTTAGGAGGCCGAGGAGGCCGAACGCTAAGGCCGGATCGAAAGTCGGTGAAGAGCTCGTCTCGGTAGTCCCTTTGTGAAAATGTCCGCATACGATAGGAGGAAGGCACGTGTAATATTTTGACTCGACCACGAGCAACCTTCTCTAGCACAAAGTGGATATCCATCTCAATATGCTTAGTCCGCTGACGTTGGACCGGATTATGAGACATATAGATGGCAGATATGTTGTCACAATAGACTATAGACGCCTTTCGTAGTGGACACTGGAGCTCCAAAAGAAGATTTCGGAGCCACCGGATCTCAAAGAACGACATTAGCAACTCCGCGATATTCTGCTTCAGCACTCGAACGGGATAGCGTGGCATGCCGTTTGGCGGACATTGAGATAAGATTATCCCCAAGAAATACATAGTAGCCTGAGGTGGAGCGACGTGTGTTAGGGCATCCTGCCCAATCTGCATCCGTGTAGGCGAGTAACTTGGTTGGGACAGAGGGGTAGAGATGTAATCCAAAGTTAGTGTGCCCTTAACGTATCTGATAATACGTTTGAGGGCGGTAAAATGGGACTCTCGGGGGTCGTGCATAAACAGACACACCTGTTGAACGACATATGCAATATCAAGCCTAGTGAATGTAAGATACTGAAGGGAACTTGCAAGACTCCGATTTAGAGTGGGATCAGAAACTGGCGCACCGTCATTGGCACTAAGCTTGGATTTCGAGTCAACCGGAGTTGGCATAATTTTATAATTTGTCATCTTAGCCATATACACTATCTCTTCTGCATACTTACGCTGACACAAGAACATAGTAGGTGCAGATCTGGTCACTGATATACCCAAAAAATAACTCAGCTTGCCCAAGTCGGTCATAGCAAATTCAGTTTTGAGTAGAGCAATGATTTCATTCTTCAAACCGTCAGATGAGGCAGTAAGAACAATGTCATCCACATATAGAGATGTCAGTGGATCTTGAACCCGATTCGGATCCGGTGGATCCAGATCCGTTTTATAGGATATGGATCTTCAAAATTTGGACCCGACGGATCCGGATCGGACTCGGATCCATTTCTGACGGATTGGATATGGATCTAGATCTTGTATTTGAGATCGTATCCGGTCCAGATCCGATCCGTGGATCCGTTTTTTATTAAATATATTCATAACCTAGAATGTTATTTTATAATATTTTCTTAAAATTGCTAAGCACATCCTTGCAAGTTTAATTCTCAAAACAAGTTTAATTTATCCCCGCGTTAACTCAAAAACCAAAAAATAAAGAGGTAACTTCGATAATAAAATCAATGTTATATTAGTGAATGACTAACATCTCCATAGACAAGTAGTTAAAATCATATTAACTTTATTTGTGAAGATTCCAAGGACATGCAAGTTCTGCATTGTGAAAATACTAGTCAGCATTTTCCACAACTATTGTCATTGTCCAACATTTTCAATTAATAGCTCACAATCAAAACGAGACAACGAACAAAATATCTCATATGAACATTTCAAAATTGTAACACAGTAAACTATTAGCTAAGTAAAAATCGTTTGTCAATTAAAAAAAATTAGCAAGGATTTTTTTTTACATGTGGATCCAGATTCGATCCGATGGATCCGGATTTGGATCTGATTTTTATGGACCCGACGGATCTGGATTCAAGTATGAAAAACGGATCTGGATCTAGTAGAATCCGATCCAGATCCGATTCGTTGCCATCCCTATCCACATATAATAGCAAATAAGTTGTGCTGCTACCTCGATGAAAAGTGAAAAGGGAGTTATCACACCTGCTACATATAAAACCGATCTGTAGAAGATACCTGGCAAAGCGATCATATCAAGCGCGGGGTGCCTGTTTCAAGCCATACAATGACTTCCTGAGACGACATACAAACTACGGACTGCCGGATGAACAAAGCCAGAGGGATGATGCATGTATACAGTTTCTTTCAAATCCCCATGAAAAAATGCATTCTTGACATCAAGCTGATGAATCGGCCAATGCATGCCCATAGCAATCCTGAGAATAGTCCGAATAGTGACCGGTTTAACAACCGGACTGAATGTCTCACCACAATAAACACCATTCTGCTGATTAGTGTCATTGGCAACCAGTCTTGCCTTATACCGTTCCAAGTCACCACTGTCTCTGAACTTGTGACGAAATAGCCACATACACCGGATAATATTTACACCATCTGGTCTAGGTACCAAATCCCAAGTGTTCTGTTTGGTTAAAGCGTTAAACTCCTCGCACATGGCCGCATTCCAATTAGGGTCCAGTTTAGCTAGTTTTGGATTTTTTGGAATGAGTGATAAGGTTTATGTGGAGAGGTTGAAGTGGATCTTGGGTTTGAAGATCCCGTGTTATGCACGAGTCTCCATACGATGGGTAGGCAGCAGTGGGAGGTCTGTACTGGGAGTTTAGGGTTGTTGAGTTACTAGATTCGGAGGCAGTAGTGGCTGCAGGTCGAGATGGGGCTGCGGACTTGCTGTTTCTGGAGAGATGGTGGTTGGCCTCAGGTCAATAGCTGGTCGAGCAGTGGAGGTGTCGAGTAGTAGGGGGTTCGAACAAGAGAGAGAGTGTGTGTGGTTGGCGATGACACAGGACAGTGTGGGTGGCGTAGTTGTTGGAGCAGTCTGCATCGGAACTGGAAACTGCCGGAGACACATTGACTGGATTAAAGGAGACATATGAGACTCATCTAGAAATGTGTAGTTCGTGGTTTGGAATTTTCGAAGGTTTGAAAATGGATAGTTCGCCTCGTCGAATGTGTCGTGACGTGAGATGATGACCTTACGAGTGGTTATTTCATAGCATAAGTAAGCCCGATGATTAGGTGAGAAACCGACGAAGACACATGGCATATTGCGTGGGGCTAGTTTGTGAGATGCAGTGGAGGCCATGTTGGGGTAGCATAGGCAACCAAAGATGCGTATTTGGTCATAAGAAGGGAACCTACGATATAAGATTTCGATAGTGGTCTTGTTTTGGAGAGTGCTTGTTGGTAAAATGTTAAGGAGGTATTCTACCATTTTGACAGCGTAGACCTAGAATGACGGTGGAAGACTGGCATGAAAGAGAAGGTACGTACCATGTTATTAATGGTACGGATGATTCTTTCAGCTTTGCCATTTTGGGAGGAAGTGTATGGACAAGAAAAATGGAAAACCATGCCTTGTTTAGAGCAGAAATTATGGAATGCCGAAATATTAAATTCACGTCCATTATCACATTGAAAAGATTTTATAGATTTTTCAAACTGTATTTTAATGAATTTTTGAAATTCAAGGAACTTGGCAAACACTTCAGATTTGAACTTTAGTGGATAGATCCATACAAAGTGTGAAAAATCATCTAATAATACTAGATATAATTTGTGACCCAAGGAACTGACAACTGGAGATGTCCACAAATCAGCATGAACAATATCAAATGGAGAAAAAGTAACATTGTTGGATGACATAAATGGAATACGAGTATGTTTGCCAAGTGGGCAAGAAAAATAGTGTTGGGCAAGTTTTCCATTATTACATTGAATACGCTTATTAGTCCTAAGAATATTAAAAAAGGATCCCCTGGGTCCGAGTCTGTTATGCCAAGTTGACGGAGAGATAGCAGCAAGGGAGACAGGTGAATGAGTTCTGACAGCGGAAGATTGATTGAAGGGGTAGAGGTCTCCCACACTATTGCAGCGCGTAAGAATTTTTCTCGTATTGAGATCCTTCACAGAAAAACCAAAAGGGTCAAATTCGACAGACACAGAATTATTGCGAGTGAATTTTCTAATAGAGATTAGGTTTTTAATGATATTAGGAGTGTAAAGGACGTGATTTAGGGAGAAAGGCGGATGGGGATGTTTGGTATGTGTGTTACCGTAACCTTCAATTGAATACCATTGCCGACAGTAATAAATTGAGGACACTTTAATCGAAGTAGTTGAGATAAGTTACCTGACGACCGGGTGAGGTGAGATGTGGCTCCGATGTCCATGTACCAATTGTCATCGGGCTGTTGAAGGTTTACGATACTGAAGGCTTGGCCCAAATCAGTGTAGGCAAGGCTACTGCTTTGTTTTGCGGGTGCTACTGGACCGAGGCCCGTGTGGGCTCTGCGCTGCTGGCCGCGGTGGGCTCGCTCGTTGGCCGGCGCGAACCCAATAAGCCACTGGACCAATCAGGCTGCTGGAACTGGGCCAGGCCACTACAGCTTGGGTAAGGGCGGCGCGGTGAGGCCCGGTTCCCGTATTGGGCCGGGGGCGGCTCTTGTCCGTGCCACAAAAAATAGGCAGTGTTTGGGCCTGGTTGCTGGTTGCGTTGGCCCTTGCCTTTGTGATTGTTGCCGCAGCCTCTGCCACCACGCCCTCCATCGCGAGACTGCTACTAGTGGTGGTCTTGCGGTGGTGGCGGGGTGGTGTTGGTCGCTGGTGGTGCCATCCCGTCAACGGCTAACGCCTTTTGATTATACTCCTCTTATTTAGCACGTCGAGTTTCTTCCAACAATAGTTGTGAACGTGCCTTGGTGAAATTTGGTAGTGGGTCGGCCTGTTGAATCATCGTTGCAAGTGTATCGTATTCACCTTTCGGTAAACTAGCAACTAATTGAAGTATCATCTTGGTTTCAGAAACAGATGTCCCGATGTTGAAAAGTTGGTCGGCTATGAGTTTCAGTTGTTTGCAATATTCAGACATGTTGTTAAAATTCTCGAGGCGCATATTGTTGAATTGTTCTTTCAAATACATGGCTCGACTATTTTTATTGTCCTGAAAGATTTCTTCCAACCGTACCCAAATGTCACGTGCCGTGGCACCTGTTTTCATGATAGTACACAACAAGTCTTTTGAGATGGTGCCATATATCCACTGTTTGACAATGGCGTCAAGTCGACGCCATGTCGATTCGGCAATATCGGTGGGACGAGGAACATAGTCATCAATATGGTCGAGCACGTTGTACGCACATGCATGAATATAGAACAGTTCTGTCCGCATGGAATATTGACAGTCTTCTTGGTCAAGAATTATAGGGATAGAGTTCTTGATGTTTGTAACAATGCGAAAGCCGGGTGAAAAGAAGACGATGATCGTTGAGAGGGGTTGTCAAAAGTACCAGTGGAGGAACCAGAATTTGTGGGGGAAGACACGGTGGTTGCCGGTTTGCCGTCGACCGAGGGAAAAATCGAGGAGGGGGGGTGGGTCGGCGGCTGTTTTTGAGAGAGAGGAGAGTAGGGTTTAGGCTCTTGATACCATGTAAGATAAAATAATTTCCCTTGCGGATTCCTTTCATTATTCACAATATATATAATTGTACAGAGGTTGATTCTAATACAATAAGAATCCTAACTTAACTTAAATGGTTGATTCCTAATACAATAAGAATCATAAGTTACCTTAAATATACATCTATCATAATTACAAAATATACTGTAAATATTCGAAGAATATTCGCTAATATCTTATATTTGTCCTTTTCTGTATGATGAAAATTAATTTTTATTTTTTTTAAGTCTTACGGCTGCTTGAAAGGGACATTACTTATTAAACAAACAATTAATAAATACTGTAATAAATAAGTAAAAGTTACAAAAAGGGTTTCTATATGAACCAAAATATGTTTTATGAAATGGAGTAAAAGTACTAACCTAACTCTCACTCGGTGTTTATACCGGACCATATTAATTTATCATGATTAAGACATAAATTAAGGTGTGAATATATTTTAAATAGCCACTCCTTTCGTGACATTTTATGTAAAGGTATTACTATTATTGAGGAGTCAAATTTACAATCTTTTCTTAACTTTTATTTTTAAATGTTTTGAATCACTAGATATATTAATTTGGATTACTTTTCTTATTGTTCTAAAAAAATATAGATTTTATTTTAAGAAAATTGAAGAATCTATTACCGAATTTACATTCAAAATTAAGTATTTTAATCCTCATACTTTAAACCCTTTCACATAAATTAGGAATGAGGAGTTTAATTTAGTGATAAGAATATTTGTAAAAGTATATATTCATATACTTAATTAAGTGATACGAACATCAGATGCGAATAAATTTTCATACAAAATGATTCCTAACTGATACTCTTTCTTAAGAGAAATACTAACGAAATGACAAATTGAATAATGTTCTGATACGCCCTAAAGTGGAAATGTCAATTCATGCATGATCATGATAGTGAATATACTTACTTCATTTTTTTCCTTAATTTTTTTTACGTACATAATAGACAATAACACTTTATATTGTGACCTATTAAGACTAGTGCTAAATTGCTAATGCTGAAGTTGGTCGGGAGTTTGAAATTTTTATCTTTACTATAAATATTCTAAAGAGTGAATATGGTTATTCTGGAAATTGAAGCACACTTAATGCAAGTGCAAGAATAAACCATTTCCATTAATAAATAATACGTTTAAGAATTTTTCAAAGAAAATAATAAAAATTATTGAGTTAAGAAAATGAAAATATGGGATTAGTATTGAACTGTTTCAGCTAAGATAACCAAACTAAAGAAAGAAAAAGTTTATCAAGGAGAAAGAAATATTCACTTGGTGCAGTTAATATTGTTGGGAAGAAACAAACAAATATCAAATCGCACGATAAGGTAATAGTAGAAGAAATACTTAAGTCAAAATTTCTCATACTATTTGAACAAGAGGAGCAAACTAATTCTAAGCACAAACGAAAATCTGGGCCACAGCTATACCAACAATAAAATACCAAAGCAAACAATAATAAATCAAATACAAGAGACACCAAATTTACGTGGAAAACCCCTTCAATGTAAAGAGGAAACAACCACATGACTTCCGTCCACAAAAGCTCCACTAAAATCAACAAGAGTTACAATAATGTTCTCCAAATGCATACAACATCAATTCCAAACACGGAGCAACAATACACAAAAGATAGCACCAAAACTAGTGAAGAAAGGAGATGAATCACCCCTAAAACAAGCTACTGTTCGTGCCTCCGAAACTGAAGTTATAGACTACAATATCCAATCTTCACCGTTGAAATTCAAGAACCATATGTTGAGAACCCCCAGTTCAAATTTGAGCATGACCCAACGGTTAACGAATCAGAAAACGGAGTTTGAAGCAGACTGCTGTAGCAGAAAATTTCTGGAGCAAAAGAACATAACTTTTTCTTTCTCAAGACTTCAAAAATGGTTGCACCTCTCTTTTTCTCTCTTGTTGTCTTTAAGACCTAAAACAGGTCATATTTATATGTCCTTGACATTAGTGGGCTAAAGGGGAAAGTTGGCTTGGTCCAAAAGGTGTTTTATTTATCCACATAGGAAAGGAAAAAGCCCAAAAATCTAATAATTCTCCCCCTCTCGACTATGTGGAGGAGACCGTCATCCCGGCAATCATGCAACACTCTTCAAACTTCCCTCTTGACAAACCTTTAGTCATCATGTCTGAAGCATTATCATCAGTGTAATCTTCTTAAGTTCAAGCAACTTCGAATCCAACACATCTCTAATCCAATGGTATCTCACATCAATATGTTTCGACCTACCAGAGAATGTAGAATTCTTGCCAAGATGAATAGCACTTTGAATATCGCAATGAAGCACATACATCTCCTGAGTAAAGCCAAGTTCCCCCAAGAATCTCTTCAACTAGAGCAACTCTTTACAAGTTTCAACGGCAGCAATAAGCTCAGCTTCTGTAGTAGATAGAGCAACACATTTTTGCAACCTAGATTTCCAAGATACTGCTCCCCCAGCATAAGTAATCAATTATCCTGAAGTAGACTTGCGAGTATCAACATCACCGGCCATATATGAATCAGTGTAACCACAAATTGTAGGCTTTCATGTACCAAAACACAAACTCAGACTAGATTTGCCACAAAGATATCTCATAATCCACTTCACAGCATTCCAATGCTCTCTTCCTGGATTAAAAAGAAAACGGATAACAATACCAACACCATGAGCAATATCTGGTCTCGTACAAATCATTACATACATCAAATTACCAACAACTGAAGTATAAGAAACTTTCTTCATATCTTCCTTCTCATCATCACTGGAAGGACACTACTTCGTGTTCAATTTGAAGTGCATAGCTAAAGGTGTGCTGACAACCTTAGCTTTATCCATGTTGAACCTGCGAAGTATTTTCTGATGTACTTCTCTTGTGATAGCCACAACTTATTGGCCTCTCTATCACGGATAATATGCATGCCAAGAATATGCCTTGTTGGTCCCAAGTCTTTCATGGCAAAAGACTTATCCAACTCTTGCTTCAACTTCTGAATTCTCCAAGCATTATGACCAGCGACAAACATGTCATTAACATAAAGCAATAAAATGATAAAGTCACCATCAGAGAATTTTTTCACAAAAACACAATGATTTGAGTAAGTCTTCTTGAAGCCCTGTTGACTCATAAAATAACCTAACTTCTTGTACCACTGCCTGGGAGCTTATTTCAAACCATATTAGCTTTTCTTCAAATTTCAAACATAATTCTCTTTTCCTTTGACTTCAAAACCTTCTTGCTAGTCTATATAAATGTCTTCATTTAAGTCACTATGGAGAAAAGCAGTTTTAACATCCATTTGCTCAACCTCTAAATCTAGACTTGCAGCCAAGTCCAGAACAACACGAATGGATGGCATCTTCACAATTGGAGAAAAACATTTATCAAAATCAACTCTCTTGGAGTCTTAGAGGAGTTTTCTAGATGCCTAATACCGTGCTCTCCGCAATAATTATCAAAAGGACGAATATATTCTTCACATTTGTGTGAGCGAATGCATTTTTAGTTTCTTCCTTGTTTGTCTCTCAATCAGGGCCTAAAAAGTCTTGAACACATCAAGTACTTGATACTTGGACTCCAAAGTAAATACTCAGAATTTGCGAGAATGATCATCAATAAAAGTCACAAGTAAAGTGCACCATCATGAGACCTTACTTTAAGAGAACCAAGCAAACCAAAATATACCAACTCCACAAATCTAGCTTTCTTGAAGGTGAATGACTCTGAAAAGAAACTATTTTCTGTTTCCCGACTAAGCAATGAATACATCTCTTTAACTTTACTTGTTTCACTCTAGAAAGAAAATTCTTCTTAGCCAAACTATCAATCCCCTTCTTGCTCATATGACTCAACCTTCTATGTCATAACTCTGATGAAGTATCATTCTCCATCAAATTTACCGAGCCACTATAAATGGAGTCCTGAAATAAGTACAAGTCAGATATCTTGTCACCTCGAGCCACAACCATTGAACCTCTAAGAAGCTTCCACTGGCCACCACCAAGGGTTTGATCATAACCCTCATCATCAAGATTTCCTATAGAAATTAAATTCAGACAGACATTTGGAGCATGCTTGACATTGTTAAGAACTAACCTCGAATCATTCTTACTCTTCAAGCAAACTGTACCAATTCCAGATACCTCAACCTCACTATCATTACCCAATTGTAACATTCCAAAATTACCTAGAGTATAAGAAGAAAATAATTCCTTCTTTGGCGTGACATAAGAAGTGACACCTGAATTCACAAATCAGGTAGACTCATCACAAATAAGATTGATACCATTTTTACCACAAACAATAAAAAGATTATTTTCAGCAACAATAGCGACCCAATTTTCATTATCGTCATCCTTCTTTTGATATTTCCGGTCCCTCTTAAACCTATAGCAATGTTTCTTGATATGCCCTTCCTTGTGACAATAGTGACGTGTAGCATTCTTGTACCTGGATCTTGACTTACTTCTACTTTTGCCTCTGTCATTCTAACCTCTGAAGTTCTTTCTCCCTCCGTCTTCAGTAACCAAAATATCGGAGTGTGAAGCTGAAGAAGATAAGGCTTGAGATCTTCTTCTCATCTCTTCATTTAAGACACCACTCTTAAAATATTTCATAGTTACGACACCAGTATGAGCAAAATTAGTCAAAGAAACTCGAAGAGTTTCCCAAGAGTCTGGCAGAGTATTAAGAAGCCAAAGTCCATGTATGTCATCATCAAACTTGACACCCATTCCAGATAGTTAGTCAAGGACACATTGGAAATCATTAATATGATCAGAAATAGGATTGCCCTCTTTGTATCTAATATTCATCAATTGTTTCAGTAGGAACAACTTGTTATTGCCAGTCTTCGAAGCATAATGTGTCTCGAGTTTATCTCATAAACTTCTAGCTTGTGTCTCATTCACAATATGATTACGCACATTATATTCAACCCATTATATGATATAACCATAAACCTGTAGGTGCGATAATTCCAAATCTTCATCATTCATAAACTCGGGCTTGTTAGAAGCAAACACAAGTAAATACATTTTCTTGACAAATAGAAGATCTTTCATCTTGCCTTTTCAAATATGGTAATTACTGTCATTTAAACAAACGATCTTGCTCATATTTGCCTCCATCATTCAAATAGACAGTCAACACAACCAAATACAACCACAAGCTCTGATACCACTTTATTGGAAAAAATAAGCAAATACCAAATCGTACGATAAGGTAATAGCGAAAGAAATACCCAAGTCAAAACTTCTCACACTATTTGAACAAGAGGAGCAAACTAATTATAATCACAAACAAAAATTCGGGCAGCAGCTATACCAACAATAAAATATCAAAGAAATTAAAAATAAATCAAATGCAAGAGATATCAAATTTACGTGAAAAAACCCCTTCAATGTGAAGAGGAAACAACCACGGGACCTCTGCTCACAAAAGCTCCACTAAAATCAACAAGAGTTACAATAATGTTCTCCAAATGGCTACAACATCAACACCAAACACGAAACAAAAATACATAAAAGATAGCACCAAAACCAGTGAAGAAAAGAGAAAAATCACCCCCAAAATGAGCTACTGTTCGTGCCTCCAAAACTGAAGTTACAGACTACAAAATCTGATATCCACTATTGAAATCCAAGAATCAGATGTTGAGAACTGCAAGTTCAAATTTAAGCACGATCCAACAATTAATGAATCGGAAAATGGAGTTTGAAGCGGATTGTTGTAGTAGAAAATTTCTGGAGTAAAAGAATACAACTTTTTTTCTCACAAGACTTCAAAAACGGTTTCACATTTCTTTTCTCTCTGGTTGTCTTTAAGACAAAAAATAGGTCATATTTATATGTCCTTGACATTAGTGGTCTATAGGGCAAAGTGAGTTCAGTCCAAAAGATATTTTATTTATCCACATAGAAAAGAAAAAAGCTCAAAAAACCCAACAAATATTACATGTGAAAGATCCTCGAGTTTCCTTAATAATAATAAAATGTGAAAATCATGTAAAACACATGTTTAAACAATTACTCTTATCTTAGGTTGATACCCTTTGCATAGTCGACATCCACGGCAAAGAAATGGGTGGAAACCTAATCACCCATCAATTTAAAGTAAGAGACTTTTTTTTTTTTTTGTTACAATATGAGTGTATATTGTGCATCAATAAATTCATGGACCATATTCAACGAATTTTGTGAACTATAAAGTACTTGTTCAACTTGTCTAATGTTTTGTCAAAATCATATATAGTTTAAGTTTGAAGTTAGTCATAAATGTCTGAAGTACAAGTATAACTAACCAAAATTTAGCTTGGACAAACTAAAATTTTTAGTTGCATGTGTTTGAAGTATAGACAAACATATATGATATTTGGCTTTAGTAAACCAATCAGTCCCATATATTTGAAGTTCAAATAAAAATATTTAAAGTTTGCTTGCACAAGTAACATGCTAAACTTCGCACAAAATTTTGTAACTCTCTATGCAAATTTTTGAAATTTCACTGACATATATATGAAATTGATTTTGAAATGGCTAATTAAAGAAAAATTATAAACGTCAACTATGTCTTAAATAGGAATCCCAAAATTGGCTATATGTGCCCTTCCACCGTCGTATTACCTTTATCTTGATTTATTTGAATCTTGTTCTTGTCTTTTCTTTTCTTTTCTCTGCAAGATATACATATGCATCTATCCACACGTACGTATTACCTTTTAACTTGATTTATTTGAATCTTGTTCTTGTCTTTTCTAAGCAAGATATACATGCATATTACCCATTACAACCCTGTTTTTTTAACTGCCAAGTGAAACACAATATAAAAATTATAAGATATTTATATAAATAACCGGTCAAATTTATTATTTATTTTTCTTAGTCGGTATATATTGATCATACACTTAAGGGGTCGTTTGGTAGCCGATTAGAATCAGACAAATTTAGTTATTCATGTCCGAGACAAAGCCAGTCAATTTTTTCCGAGGGGACTAGTACTATATTATACAAATTTTAAAAAGTAGGTAATAATTTAAATTCTAAATAACATAAATACAAATCGTTTAAAAATAATGAAAATATAATCACAATTTTTCTCGACGAGATTTCATAGTCTGAAACCGTTGCATAACGACTTTGTTACTGATCTCATACAAAATTTCGTTTTCAATATAAGGTACTAATAAATCATTAAGTCAATCATCCGATATTCAATTTCGCAGTCGATCTTTGATGATGCTCATAGCAGAAAATGCTCTCTCTACACTTGCAGTAGCAACTGGCAAAGTTAATATTAGGGTAAGAAGTGTGTAAACCAAAGGATAGATTCCGTGTCTTATTGGGCTTGGTAATTTAAGAGTAACAAAAAGTTGAGGGCTAATGTTTTTTTGTGGGTGGGGATTTTTGGCAATTGCTAATATAGTAATAGTAAAAAAAATTATTGGGGTCTATAGCCCCTAGTGGGGCATGTCAGGTTTCGTCCCTGATTCATGTATTAGTTAATTATTTCAACTTCTATCATACATAAAATAATACATAAATTTTCTCATAACTTTTACATGTATTAGTTTTGTGTATTTATAAATTACAAATCACGTTAATTTTATAAGTAGCTTACCTCCTAACTGCATAACTCACCTCTAAACCAACTACCAAATAATCTCTTATTATATATGATTATACACCATATATTATATATTCATCAGCTAATTTAAATTTAAATAATTAGGGTGAACGAAAGATTAAATCCGTTTAAAATAACCCTCTGAAAAGTTCTTGCAAATTGTCACTACTAAAAAGAAATCCAACAAAGGAATTGGCAAGGTCAAAATGGAGTAACCGGAAAGTAGACACAGCCAAAAAGGTAAGTAAAAAAACACATAAACTGCAGCCAAAATGGAAATCGAACAAAAACAAAACCACGTCACGTCGGCAAGTGGCAACTGTCGCTTTCTCTCACTATAAAATACTTCTTCCGTTTTTAAAAGATTATTTTTATATAACTTTGATATGAAATTTAAAAATAAAATAAAATATTTAAAATTTATAATTTAAAATAAATTTTAAATATTTATATTGATGTAAATCATCTAATAAAGTAAAATTATTTTAAGTATACAAATATATTAATTTTTTTAGAACAATCTATAATAAAAAATAAAAAATTGAGATGAAGGGAGTAATAAATAAAGCACGAGTTAGATAGAGATGAAAACGAAAACATGCATGTGTTTTTATTTACTACTTTCTAGAGAGAGAAAGTCAAAAGTGTGCTGTATTTTTTCTACGTACATACACTTGGCACGCGCAGATACACATAATAATCTACTCCTTTTAAAGTTATTTATATTATAATTATACCTTTTGTTTATAACGCTGGGTATGTTGTTGTTGCTCCAGGTTATTGGCATGGAATTGGGGCAAAGATAGCCTTCAGGATGCGAATTTAGTAGAACTTAGTAATTTGTTATAACTATGTATAAAATATAAGTATAATTAAATTTAAAATTGAGTTACTAGAATTTGAAATTTCCGTCCTAGAATCCAAACCTCATAAAGTTCAAGAAAATAATAAAAACTTTCAAATATTATGGTCATAAAGTGAGGATGTATATAATATATGAAAAGTCTTTTGAATTATATAATTTAAAATATGTCCCGTAGAATATTGAAATTAAAGAATTTACTAAATATAACAAATAAAAAATTTAAATATACGAAAAAGGAAAATAATACACACATTAAAATAGAGGGACCTAGTATTATATATATATGTTTCCTCGAGCTCCAAACAATCTTTTAAATATATTAAATGAAACACCCTTGGAAAAGTCTTCTCTTATTACCGTGTTTTGACTTTGAATTTCTCAATCTCCCAGTCATATATATAACCAGAACCATCCTCTCATTTTTCAAACACTACTCATCTTCTCTCTAAGTCTCAACAAAACAAAAACTTGTTCATCTACTCAAAAGAGTCTCATATTTGCAACTTTGTTATTAGATTCTCCTTGTTTGAACCTTGAAATTTCCCAAAAATACAAATGGAAGAAATTCAAGTACCTCCCTATTTTATCTGTCCAATTTCTTTAGAGATGATGAAAGACCCCGTCACAGTCTCAACCGGAATAACATATGATCGAGAAAATATTGAGAAATGGATATTCTCCGCCAAGAATAACACTTGTCCGGTTACGAAACAATCCCTCACAAGCATAGAGTTGATCCCAAACGTCACTCTCCGGCGATTTATCCAATCGTGGTGCACTCTCAACGCTTCCCATGGAATAGAAAGGTTCCCTACCCCGAAGCCTCCGGTCAGCAAACCCCAAATCACAAAGCTCATGAAAGAAGCAAAATCGCCTGAAATGCAAATGAAATCTCTCAAGACCCTAAGATCCATGGCTTCTGAGAACGATGCAAACAAACGCTCCATGGAATCCGCAGGGGTAACAGAGTTCTTAGCTTTTATCATAAATAATTCGAATCAAGTGTCAGACGAAGAGGGTTTCACGAGTACTAAAGACGAAGCACTTAGCATCCTCTACCAACTCAAATTATCTGAACATGGATTGAGGTCACTCATCATGAGTGGAAATGGAAAATTCATCGAGTCGTTGACACGTGTCATGCAACGCGGGAGCTATGAGTCTAGGGCTTACGCGGTGATGCTAATGAAAAAAATGTTTGAAGCATCAACTCCAACTCTAAGTTTGAGCTTGAAGCAAGAGTTCTTCACCCAAGTGGTTCAAGTCTTGAGGGATGAGATCTCTCAAAAGGCGATGAAGGCGTCATTGCAAGTGCTAGTACATGCGTGTCAGTTTGGGAGGAACATAGTGAAAGCAGCAGAGGCAGGAGTTGTTAGGGTTTTGGTGGACCTATTACTCGATTCATCAGAGAAAAGGGCTTGTGAATTGATGCTAATTTTGTTGGATCAAATTTGTCAAAGTGCAGAAGGGAGAGCTGAGCTATTGAATCATCCCGGAGGATTAGCCATTGTTTCCAAGAAAATACTTAGGGTTTCTAAAGTGTCAACTGAAAGGGCTATCAAGATTTTGCATTCAATCTCCAAATTTTCAGCAACAGCAAGTGTTGTGCAAGAGATGTTGAGTTTGGATGTGGTAGCAAAGCTTTGTTTGATGCTTCAAGTTGATTGTGGAAGTAAGGCCAAGGATAGAGCTAGAGAAATTCTCAAATTTCATGCTAAGGCATGGAGGAGTTCTCCTTGTGTACCAATGAATTTATTATCTTCATACCCATTTTAGAATTTAGGATTAAAACAGCAAAAACTCCTTAGGCAGAAATAGTAATTGGTTTTGTGTACATAATTTATTCTTTTCAGAAAATAGAAAAAAAAAGAGGACACAATAGTCCATGAAATTTAATTGTTCATATCCATCTTCAACATTAATGTGATTCATTAGAAAGTACAATTAAAGTTTTTGACAGTTTAATGCTATATGATTCCCTTCTTACTAACCCATATTATATTGTAATTATATGAGGAATAAGAGCTTGAAAACACGCACAAAGCTTTTTTAAAATTTAAGCTAAAAAAAGTATCTAATAAGAATATTTTATTATATGTTTAGGTGCTCATTTGAAATATGTTTTAAATTTGAATGTCTAATTAGTAATTAATGACAAATTTAAAGAGTTGTTTATATACTCTGTCTAATTATTTTTAAATATAGAATATATCATTGTAATATATAAAAGTACAAAAACAGAAAAGAAGATTGAGAAATAAAATTATTCCAATATTTAATTTAGAATTCCTAACCGGCCACCCATATACATAGGGATGACAACGTATCGGATCTGGACCGGATCCTACTAGATTCAGATCCATTTTTCATACCTGGAATCAAATTCGGATTCAGATCCATCGGGTCCATAAAAATCATATCCAAATTCGGATCCACCGGGTCCACGGATCGGATCTGGATCCACATGTAAAAAAATTTGTCTTGCTAAGAAATTTTTTTGTAGAATTTTTTTTTTGAACTGACAAACGATTTTTACTTAGCTAACAATTTACTGTGTTTCAATTTTGAAATGTTCATATGAGATATTTTGTTCGTTGTCTCGTTTTGATTGTGAGCTATTAATTGAAAATGTTGGACAATGACAATAGTTGTGGAAAATGATGACTAGTATTTCCACAATGCAGAACTTGCATGTGCTTGGAATCTTCACAAATGAAGTGAATATAATTTTAACTACTTGTCTATAGAGATGATAGTCATTCACTAATATAACATTGATTTTATTATCGAAGTTACCTCTTTATTTTTTTATTTTTGAGTTAATGCGGGGATAAATTAAACATGTTTGAGAATTAAACTTGCAAGGATGTGTTTAGCAATTTTAAGAAAATACTTATAAAATTACATTCTAGGTTATGAATATATTTAATAAAAAATGGATCGAATGGTCTGATCTGGACCGGATACGATCTTAAATACCAGATCCGATCCGTCAGAAATGGATCCGGTCCGATCCGATCCGTGGGGTCCAAATTTTGAAGATCCATATCCTATAAAACGAATATAGATGTACCGGATTCGGATCGAGTTCAGGCTCCACTGCCATCTCTACATATACATGTACATGGAAGGTAGTCTTCCATTATTCTATTAACCTAATATAGTCTCTCACTACTCTAGCAGCTAGCCATATCTGACTCCTCCCTGCCCTGAGATAAATTTAAAAGAAATTACTATTTTGTTCTATGTTATTAATACTTATTTCAAGTAGTAATAATTGAGTTTTAAATTTTATATCTGCACATATATAACTCAAATATATTGTTTGATAAAAAATTACTGAGTCTAGCCATATATTAAGGCTTCTAGCTCCGCCCCTCATTTTTTGTGATTTAAAAACAGTTTTCACTACGTAATTAAATAGAGAGCGTATTATTATTATTATTATTATTATTATTATTATTTTTTTGTCTTCCAACTGGCAAATATAAAGTGGCATTAGCTGGATATGTTCAAATCAGTATAATAAAGAGACTGGACCTTAGCTGCTCTATCAACAAAACATTCAATTAATTAATGAGGCCAAGGTCTACCCTTTGCTTTGTGGAATAGAATTCACAAGTTTCTTCTGAAAATGAAAAAAAAAATCATTATTCTATAGCCGCATTTTTGGAGTCTACATATTCTTGGTAAGAAGATTCATGAAAATTTATTTTGAGGAAAAACTTTCGTATTATTACCGAAAATATCTCTTCTTTTTAGGTTGTTATAGTATATTAGTTGTTCTTGTTTTGTTTGATCTTTGGTAATTTGGTGGGGGAAAAAAGATCTTTGGTTTGGTAGGTCTGTACCCAAAATTAACAATTTTTATTTTTTAGAAAAATTATTCGAACTTAGGTTTCCAGTTTATTGGGTTTCTAAACTCATTCTTTGTTAGGCACTACTAAAAAAACACTATTTTTCTCTTGAAATTTCCCACTAAAAATATTTAGTAGCTATTTTCATTGAACGTCGGCGGAAAAAAAATTAAATAGTAAGTGTTTTCTCACGAAAAACGTAATAAAGTGTTAGAGAGATTTAGAATGGAAAAATGATCATCAAGTCCCGTTCCAATTCAGAAAGGAGATAAATTTAGTCTCAATCAATGTCCAAAGAATGAATTGGAACGTAAGCAAATAGTAACCGATTCTCTCTCCGCCTTTATAACTGTAGAATAACATATTTTCCATCCACTCTATTCAGAACAAAACATTAAAAAAAAAAAGGGAGAGAAAACATGTTTCTTAAGAGAAAGAAAAATCAGAATACTTCCGCTCAAGAAACAAGAAAATAATCATGGATTCGGGTATGATTTTTCTTGTTCAAACTTATCGTTTATGCGTAATATGTGAAAAATCATGTAGTTCTACGATCCTGAATAATTGATAGGATTTTAAGATAAATTGTTTATGTTTTATAATCTATAATTCATGAAAAATCCTTACAGCACCATTATACTAACTAAAGGCTGAAACATGATTTTTTCACCTCATTTCCGTCGAATCAACTCACTGAAAAAACAAATGATGAGAAACATGACTCATTGAAGCGCTGGAAAACTTTCTAATTTTTTCGACTCATTGAAGCGCTGGAAAACTTCTTAATTTTTTCGCGGAAAAACACTTACTATTTAATTTTTTTCCGCCGACGTTCAATGAAAATAGCTACTAAATATTTTTAGTGGGAAATTTCAAAGAGAAAAATAGTGTTTTTTTAGTAGTGTCTAACAAAGAATGAGTTTAGAAACCCAATAAACTGGAAACCTAAGTTCGAATAATTTTTCTAAAAAATAAAAAAATTGTTAATTTTGGGTACATACCTACCAAACCAAAGATCTTTTTTCCCCACCAAATTACCAAAGATCAAACAAAACAAGAACAACTAATATACTATAACAACCTAAGAAGAAAGATATTTGCGGTAATAATACGAAAGTTTTTCCTCAAAATAAATTTTCATGAATCTTCTTACCAAGAATATGTAGACTCCAAAAATGCGGCTATAGAATAATGATTTTTTTTTTCATTTTCAGAAGAAACTTGTGAATTCTATTCCACAAAGCAAAGGGTAGACCTTGGCCTCATTAATTAATTGAATGTTTTGTTGATAGAGCAGCTAAGGTCCAGTCTCTTTATTATACTGATTTGAACATATCCAGCTAATGCCACTTTATATTTGCCAGTTGGAAGACAAAACAAGAAATAATAATAATAATAATAATAATAATAATAATAATAATAATAATAATAATAATACGCTCTCTATTTAATTACGTAGTGAAAACTGTTTTCAAATCACAAAAAATGAGGGGCGGAGGTAGAAGCCTTAATATGAGCTCGGCTAGACTCGGTAATTTTTTATCAAACAACGTATTTGTGTTATATATATATGCAGATAGAAAATTTAAAACTAAATTATTACCACTTGAGATAAGTATTAATAATATAGAACAAAATAGTAATTTCCTTTAAATTTATGACAGGGCAGGGAGGAGTCAGATATGGCTAGCTGCTAGAGTAGTGAGAGACTATATTAGGTTAATAGAATAATGGAAGACTACCTTCCATGTACATGTATATGGGTGGCCGGTTAAAAATTCTAAATTAAATATTGGAATAATTTTATTTCTCAATCTTCTTTTCTGTTTTTTGTACTTTTATATATTACAATGATATATTCCATATTTAAAAATAATCAGGCAGAGTATATAAACAACTCATTAAATTTGTCATTAATTACTAATTAGACATTCAAATTTAAAACATATTTCAAATGAGCACCTAAACATATAATAAAATATTCTTATTAGATACTTTTTTAGCTTAAATTTTAAAAAAGTTTTGTGCGTGTTTTCAAGCTCTTATTCCTCATATAATTACAATATAATATGGGTTAGTAAGAAGGGAATCATATAGCATTAAACTGTCAAAAACTTTAATTGTACTTTCTAATGAATCACATTAATGTTGAAGATGGATATGAACAATTAAATTTCATGGACTATTGTGTCCTTTTTTTTTTTTCTATTTTCTGAAAAGAATAAATTATGTACACAAAACCAATTACTATTTCTGCCTAAGGAGTTTTTGCTGTTTTAATCCTAAATTCTAAAATGGGTATGAAGATAATAAATTCATTGGTACACAAGGAGAACTCCTCCATGCCTTAGCATGAAATTTGAGAATTTCTCTAGCTGTATCCTTAGCCTTATTTCCACAATCAACTTGAAGCACCAAACAAAGCTTTGCTACCACACCCAAACTCAACATCTCTTGCACAACATTTGCTGTTGCTGAAAATTTGAAGATTGAATGCAAAATCTTGATAGCCCTTTCAGTTGACACTTTAGAAACCCTAAGTATTTTCTTAGAAACAATGGCTAATCCTCCGGGATGATTCAATAGCTCAGCTCTCCCTTCTGCACTCTGACAAATTTGATCCAACAAAATTAGCATCAATTCACAAGCCCTTTTCTCTGATGAATCGAGTAATAGGTCCACCAAAACCCTAACAATTCCTGCCTCTGCTGCTTTCACTCTGTTCCTCCCAAACGGACACGCATGTACTAGCACTTGCAATGACGCTTTCATCGCCTTTTGAGAGATCTCATCCCTCAAGACTTGAACCACTTGGGTGAAGAAATCTTGCTTCAAGCTCAAACTTAGAGTTGGAGTTGATGCTTCAAACATTTTTTTCATTAGCATCACCGCGTAAGCCCTAGACTCATAGCTCCCGCGTTGCATGACACGTGTCAACGACTCGATGAATTTTCCATTTCCACTCATGATGAGTGACCTCAATCCATGTTCGGATAATTTGAGTTGGTAGAGGATGCTAAGTGCTTCGTCTTTAGTACTCGTGAAACCCTCTTCGTCTGACACTTGATTCGAATTATTTATGATAAAAGCTAAGAACTCTGTTACCCCCCGCGATTCCATGGAGCGTTTGTTTGCATCGTTCTCAGAAGCCATGGATCTTAGGGTCTTGAGAGATTTCATTTGCATTTCAGGCGATTTTGCTTCTTTCATGAGCTTTGTGATTTGGGGTTTGCTGGCCGGAGGCTTCGGGGTAGGGAACCTTTCTATTCCATGGGAAGCGTTGAGAGTGCACCACGATTGGATAAATCGCCGGAGAGTGACGTTTGGGATCAACTCTATGTTTGTGAGGGATTGTTTCGTAACCGGACAAGTGTTATTCTTGGCGGAGAATATCCATTTCTCGATGTTTTCTCGATCATATGTTATTCCGGTTGAGACTGTGACGGGGTCTTGCATCATCTCTAAAGAAATTGGGCAGATAAAATAGGGAGGTATTTGAATTTCCTCCATTTGTATTTTTTGAAAATTTCAAGATTCAAACAAGGAGAATCTAATAACAAAGTTGCAAATATGAGACTCTTTTGAGTAGATGAACAAGTTTTTGTTTTGTTGAGACTTAGAGAGAAGATTAGTAGTGAATTGGTTTGGTTCTGGTTATATATACGAGTGGGAGAATAGGAAGAAATTTTCAAAGTCAAAACACGGCAAAATATGAAATATTATTTTTAAAAATGCATTAAATAACTTTACCAAGTCGAATATGTGTATTTTCAGCAGCCCAAGTGTGTACGTAGGAAGAATCAGCCCACTTTTGACTTTCTCTCTCTAAAAGTGTTAATATCACATGTTCAATTTTCTTCTCTTTCTAACTCGTGTTTTAATTTAAAAAGTACACCTTTAAAAGTATTACTTTACTTGTTACTTTATCAACAAAAAAAGTGTCTCTTTTTATATTTAATAAGTTTTTAAATCCCAACACTATACATGACAAGTTTAAGACCACAAGATTTAAAGGACTATATATATCTTTAATTTAAGATCACAAGTAGGGGTGTACAAAAAAACCGACAAACCGCACAGGAAAAAAAACCGACTAGTGGCTTGGTTTGGTATTTGAAAAAAAAAACCCGACCATAAATGGTTTGGTTTGATTTTAACCAAAAAAAGTCAAATCGAACCAAACCAACCCGAGGGTACATGTATACAATTTTAAAGATATTTTATATATAAAAACATTTATTTATAATGTAATTTATAAATATTTCTTAAGTTTTTTCATTTTTGTCTTTTAGCATATTATTTCAAGTTTGAATTTAGAATTTTTAATGGTACAATAAGTTTTATAGCTCATTGATGTTAGTAACTCAAATAAAGCCTAAATCAATACTAATGCTAACAAAAGAAATTCAATTCTAACACTAGGAATGACAATAATGTTGGATATCTATTACTACGTACTATTAGTTTTGCATTGGTTAAACAGTGAAAAAATATAACTTAATATAATTTTTCTTTAATATATAATCATGTAACTAATAATTAGCCGTACTTTTTTCTTTTAGTACATTTAGATTAATGTAATTATCATTATTGCTTAGCAATTTTATTATCTTTTTTGTTGAATATTTTAGTACAATGTCATTGCTTATCTCACATTTTGTGTCATTTTTTTTAGGAAACACCTTAATTAGATAGTTGTATCTTACTAGGAGTAAAGAAATATTCTAAGCACAAGTTATATGTTTTGTATTTACTGAAAAAACCCGAACAGCCTAAGAAAACCACAAAATCCAAGAAAACCCGACTTTTGTTGGTTTGGTTTGGTTTATAAATTTAAAAATCCGACATAATTGATTTGATTCGGTATTTGAGAAATTCGAACCAACCCGGTCCATATATACCCTAACTATAATATTCAAAAATTTCTCTTTATTTCTTAAACGTTTGTGCCAACTCAAATTTAGCACTTAACAAGGACCGAGGGAATATATATTTCCTAACAGGACAACCACCATACATTTAAAACACTTTTGCTTTTGACTAAACCAATTATTTTGCTTGGCTCTTTTAAGTACACAGAACTTAGAATGAGTTTTTTCGATTTAAGTTATATACTTTAATGTATTAGACAACCTAATTTTTAATCCGATTTTATGTGAATGCAGGTCCTGATGAACCAGATTGGACATCCTATGCTTAGAAATATTCAATACATCCAGATAGGATACAGACACATTGGACAAGGAAGGAGCAAAGAAAAAGTATTTCTGGGACATAGTCTGGCAGTTCCTCCTTTGTTTACTATTGATGCTTTTGTAGCAGAAAAAATTAGGAATATTAGCGAATATTTTATGAATATTCACGGTATATTTATAATTATGATAGATGTATATTTAAGGTAACTTATTATTCTTACTGTATTAGGAATCAACCATTTAAGATTTTAATAATTTTCCTTACGGATTTCTTTCATTAATCACAATATATATAGTTGTATAGAGGTTGATTCCTAATACAGTAAGAATCTTAAATTATCTTAAATATACCTCTATCATAATTATAAATATATTGTGAATATTCGCTAATAAGGAACATAGTTTGCTAGAAATATTTCGGCTTGTAATAGTAATGATCTACTTGACTCCTATCTTAATTGATTCGGTTGACCCTCTATTTTGTTATGACGCTTAATATATCCGATAAGTACGTAACTCGTAAGTCTTTATTTTTATCACCTCAAAAAAATCAGAGATTATCGAGTAATTGTAGCTTAGCTAGATGAGTTCAATTTGTGCAAATACGTGTGTGGATTGGATTGGCTTGGCTTTAGGTCATTTCATATACCTAAAAAAATATTATACTTGAGTTTTCAATTTAAAGTTATAATTAGTTAATTATCGCATTATATTATGGGGATGAGGTTGACCGGCATCCTCTTAAACGCAAGAACCTCGAAACATTTAGAAGGGATTGGATCTACCTCAATTTAAGACACGGGGGGAAAACATAATCTCGGATTTTATCAATTTCGATATGTAGATCAAATAAAAGTTTCTAAATTTATAGAGATATAAAAGAATACGTAAATTACCATCCTTGCAGATCTCATTACAGTTCAAGTTTTATCTATAATATAAAATCATTTAATAATTAAAGTGATTTTACTGGCTCCTACATCTAATCAAAACTAACAACATATTAATTATCTCTGGTTATTGTAACAATCAATTGTCGATCTTCTTTATTCTCACTACTAGACATTGACATTCGTTATGTTTACATTATGACGTTGATCATCCACTCAATCAGCTAGAAGCCAACATACCTATTGTTAAGAGTCCCACGTCAGATATGAAATTGGAACATGAATTCCTTATATGAACTTGAACAATCCTCACCCTACAAGATAGCTTTTGGGGTTGAGTTAGGCCCAAGATCCATTGTTTACATGGTATCAGAGTCATGCTCATTCCAATTCTTTGTTCACCGATGTTGGCCTCCCAAATTATATTATCCATGCTCCAGTTAACAAGGTATGGGCGTGCGGGAGAGTGTTAAGAGTCACACATCGGATATGGAATGAGAACATGGACTCCTTATATTGACTTGAACAATCCTGCTCAAGTTTGTGTGACACTACAAGAAAAGGCTTATTTTGTGGAGGTTCAAATGGAATTGAGGCGGTTTTAAGAACCGCCAAGGTTATGTGCGTCACGACGCATTTTTTGGAGATTTTTAAAAACCTACACGACGACCTCCGCAAATTGAAAGTGTAATTAGTGGGGGTTTAAAGTCAACTAAGGGTGGTTTGTGACCTCCACAACATTATTTTAATACTTCAAGATATTTAATATATGGGGGTTTTAAATTGTCGCATTATGATTTCATTTTTTTTTTAATAATTAGTGGCGGTGTATAACCGCCACAATATTAGCTTTCTATTTAAAAACATTTTAGTATGTTGGGGTCTACAATCTCCACAGTATAATTTCATTATTTTATAAAATTTAATTTGTGGGGTCAATTACCGTCACAAATTGATTATTGAAATGTGTTTTCTTCTCATTAAAAAAGTTCATTGCGTAATTAAATAAGACCAAGCTTGTATATAACATAAATCAAACTTCATAAAAATAATACATAATAGCAAAAGTCGCAAATTCAAATACTTTACTACCTAAGAAACTGAAGCAACATAAACTAATGCAGGCTAAACATTACTACTATTTCATAGAAGCAAATGTGGTTCCATACTGAAATAAATAAAATTCTAAGTATTTGCTTGATCATTTCCATTGATGTCACCAAATGATATTCACTCCCGACATCACCGCTAACTAATTAGAAAAGAATATGCAATACATTAAAAATAAAAAAGGGAAACATATTCGATAGCTATCAATGGCTAATGATCCACAATATCCAACAAGCAACACAATGATGTGTTCACCTATAGGCAGGTTGTTGACCTCATTGACCTTGACATTAATATGTTTGGTAGCATTGTTTGAGTCTTTAATAAGAAAACAAGTTACTCAACAAAAAGGGATTAAGTAAGATATTTATTAAGTGAAATAAACATATATACAAGGCATATACTTATTGCATCTACTCTCGACCCGTCCAGCAGGGCGTGCAAATGTTGCACGTGGATTCGAAGGCTGAGTCGGAGTGTGTTCTTGTTGCGGGACTTCATCAGCTAGTGAGGAATTTGGTGGAGCATGTGGAGGGGCTTGTAACAATGTTGAGGGCTCTATAGCACGAGCCGACTTTAGTGGATTCCGAAAACGTTTAACCTTTGGCATGGCTACATATGAAGCCGTCATTGAGAAAATAACCTCAAATCCGAAACAAAATAACCAAAACATAAATTAATTTAAGTTACAATTTCTAGAGTAGCCAAAACAGAAACAAAATAACCAAAACATAATGAACATGTTAGATCAATAAAAACTGGATGTTCAAAATATCTAAACCTTAAATATATGAGATTTCAACTATCTAAACCTCAATCCGAAACTGAATAACCAAAACAGAAATTAATTTAACTTACAATTTCTAGAGTAAAATCAAAGAATAAGGAAGAAGAATACCTTAGTTCAGTAAAAAATGGAGCGATTTGGGATGATTTTAGAGAGAGAGTCATTGAAGGTGGCATAGAAACCTGATATATTTGGGGGGGGGGGGGGGGGGGGGGGGGGGGGGGGGGAATGAGGAAAATTATCAAAAAAAACAGAGGGAAAGTCAATATTTGGTGGAAAAAATGGAGGGAAGTGGCGTCCCTATTTTTTCAGGTCTAACGTAGGTTAATGAAAAAAAAACCCGTAAATGTTAACCTCCACAGTATAAAAAAACCCGCAAAAAATATGTGTGAGATGATGATCATCTGTGTAAGGTCGATCAGCGTTCCACACTCTGTGTAAGGTCTTCATAGTGTCGGCGATGAATTAGGCTCCACAACTCAACACTTATTACATGACCAAAACAAGTCAACTTAAACTTTAACGTGCTGAGACAAATATGTGTGAGATGATGATCATATGTGCCGACTTAAGTTTGTTACTCAAGCCTACATATACAACAAATTGTAGTACTTATGATCAATCTAAAGCATATTATTTCACAATAATCATATATACTTAGCCTCGACCGAGCCTATAATTAGTTCTAAGACTTTATGTAAGCCATTTCTTATTGTTTGTTGATAATGGAAACATATATAAACATTCATCAATAATTTTTAAGTGCTTCCAATTTCTATTTTAGTCTAATTTTATTGTTCAATTTCTAGTGTCCTATTCTTCATAATTGTGAGTTTGTTCATTCACAATCAAATCAATATATATATATATATATATATATATATTTAACATTGAGAAAGGGGATGAGAGGAATGCTAGTGCTAGGGGGAAAGGACAACAAACTACAAGAAAATTGGCGTAACATGCATCAATTGATAGAGATTTAACTCAAATGTGCAATTTCATTCAATTGCTAAAAAGTGGAGAATATGATTAAAAATTACGTCAGATGAACCGTTACAATTTGTATTGAATTGCAACAATTTCACAAACAATTGAATTTGATGTATTTGTGGAGATTATCACAAACCTCCACGATAAAGGTGTCACAATAAAAATTATTTTGTGTAGGTCTAAACAAATGACACAAATTCAATGTATAGTGGGGGTCTTATCAACCTCCACAGATAAACCGCCATATTTTTTTTTTTGTGGGAGTTCACACAAATGCCACAAAATAAATGTATAGTGGTGGTTTTTTAGAACCCTCGTAAATAAACCGCCACAATATACAATTTTTTTTTGTAGACGTCAATCTCTATATGGATTCCTTAAGTCGAGATTAATTTATATTAATCTATTATCTCACACTAGCCTCTCAAATCATATCATCATAATCATTAACATAACCTCGATCGGCTTAACTAGCCTGCACGAGTAACATCGTATTATCTTGTACTTTTGAAATGTTAGGTCACTACTTAATTCAATCAGCCTTTAGTATAATGGTGCTGTAAGGATTTTTCATGAATTATAGATTATAAAATATAAATAATTTATCTTAAAATCCTATTAATTATTGAGGATCGTATAACTACATGATCTTCTCATATTACTCATAAACGATAAGTTTGAACAAGAAAAATCATACCCGAATCCATGATTATTTTCTTGTTTCTTGAGTGGAAGTATTCTGATTTTGCTTTCTCTTAAGAAACTTGTTTTCTCTCTATTTTTTCTTTACTGTTTTGTTTTGAATAGAGTGGATGGAAAATATGTTATTCTACAGTTATAAAGGCATAGAGAGAATCGGTTACTATTAGTCCCACTCTCCATCAAAGTGGGTAGTGGGGAGTTATAACCAAAATTAACTTCCCCTATTTATCCAATTAAAATTTAGCTAATTAATTATTTATTAAACCAAATATAATATGGGCCACGTGGGCCAAATCTTACATTCTCCAACTTGGCGCACGTGACCTTATTCACGTAATGATTTAATAAATTTTTCATTCATTATGTGCACAATTAAATGCTAAATTCATCTTTGATTGGATACACCATTCGTTGTTATTGAATAAATCAACTAATATGAGTCACAACGGTCATACATCCCTTTATTTGATATAATCCCTTCCATGTACTACAATATTAGTCTTTTATCCAACACAACCTTTATAAATACATAATGGTCCACTAATAATGCGTAAAATACTTAATCTAAGCAAGAACATATCATCGTCATTGTCAACATTACGTATACAAGAGAAAGCAGGTAATAACATAAACATATATATAAATGAGCTCAAAGTGTCAATTGCATAAACATAGTAAAGTTTTATACATAAAATCATTCATTACCGTCAATATGACCCATTCTTTTAACATGCTCGGTAAATGTCTTGGGCGGCAATCCTTTCTTCAAAGGATCGACAATCATAAATTTGGTGCTAATATGTTCAATTGACACTTTATGTTTCTGAACTTCTTCTTTAATCGAAAAGTATTTCAATTCCATATGTTTAAAATCATTCGAATACTTATTATTTTTTAGAGAAGAAGACTGTTGTAGTATTATCACAATAAATTTTCAGCAGCCTGGAAATACTGTCGACTAGTCCAAGTCCTGAAATAAAGTTTCACAGCCAATTAATCTGAACTGTAGCCTCGAAGCATGCCACAAACTCAGCTTCAATAGTGGATGCAGCTATAACCGACTGCTTCACACTCTTCCATAAAATTACTCATCCAACTAATAGGAACAAATAGCCAAATGTGGATTTTCTTGTATCCACACACCAGCATAATCTGAATCTGAATATCCAACCACATCAAGATGATCAGATCTTCTATAAGTGAGCATATGATATTTCATTCCTTGCAAGAATTGCAACACTTTCTTTGTAGCCTTCCAGTGGTCCATTCTTGGATTACTTTGATATCGGCCCAACATCCCAACAGCAAAACTGATGTCTGTTCTTGTACATGTCTGGGCATACATTAAGCTCCCAAAAATTGATGCATAAGGAATATCTTTCATTTGCTTACATTCCAATTCATTCTTTGGACATTGATTTAGACTAAATTTATCTTTTTTCTGAATTGGAACGAGACGTGATGAGCATTTTTCCATTCTAAATCTCTCTAACACTTTATTAATATAGGCTTTCTGAGACAAACCCAACAATCCTTGTGACCTATCCCGGAATATTTCTATCCCAATCACATAGGATGCCTCGCCCATATCTTTCACTTCAAAGTTGTTAGAGAGAAATTTTTGGTATCATGCAATAAACCAAGATCATTAGTAGCAAACAAGATGTCATCAACATACAGAACTAACATAATAACCTTACTCCCACTAACCTTCATATATATACACCATCAACATTATTTTTCTTAAATCCAAAGGTGACAATAGTTTCGTTAAACTTAAGATACCATTGTCGGGAAGTTTGTTAAAGTCCGTATATTAATTTTTTTAAGTTTACACATCATGTGTTCCTTCCTTTAATGACAAATCCCTCTGGTTGATCCATATAAACTTTCTTTAAATTATCATTCATAAAGGTTGTTTTCACATCCATTTGATGTAGCTCTAAGTCATAATGAGCTACTAAAGGCATTATAATTCTGAGTGAATCTTTTCTAGAGATAGGTGAAAACGTCTCTTTATAGTCAAAGTCATCTTTCTGAGTGAAACCTTTGGCAAAAAGTCTGGCCTTGTGACGTTTGATGTTTCCATTTGAGACGCATTTGATTTTAAAGACCCATTTACACCCGACTCTTTTGCAACCTTTTGGTAATTCAACAAGGTCCCAAACTTCATTTTGTTTTATAGATTTCAACTCATCATTCATAGCATCTATCCATTTGTCAGAATTATTACTTTCAACAGCTTGTGAAAATGTAACTAGATCATTATTATTGTCTAAGTCAATTTTGGACTCGTGTAGATATACCAAATAATCATCAGAAATAGCAGGTCTCCTTTGTCTTTGAGATTTTTGTAATGCTACTTCTTGTGATTTATCAATTATGGCTTCATTCTGAATAGCATGATAATTTATTTGTTGTTCTTGTTGATTGTTGGGCGGTATAACAATTTCAGGAACAACAATATTAGAAGAAGCGCAGGGTAGAGGAATTCACATCCTAACTTCTTTAATTTCCACATTACGTGGTTCATCACTCCCACTAACTTCACCATTCTCAATAAACCTAGCATTTTTAGTTTCAACTATTCTCGTATTATGATTAGGACAGTAAAATCTATACCATTTTGATTTTCCTGGATAACCAGTGAAGAAACCACTGATTGTTCTTGAATCCAATTTCTTTTCTTATGGGTTATAGACTCTAACTTTTGCCATGCAATCCCAAACATGCATGTGCCTCAAACTAGTCCACAGTTCAAAAGGTGTCTTCGAAACTGCTTTACTAGGAACCCTATTTAATAAGTAAATAACACTCCTTAAAGCATACGTCCACAATGAAATGGATAAATATGAATTACTTAACATACTCCTAACCATATCCATTAATGTATGATTACGCCTTTCTGTTACACCATTTTGTTGTGGTGTGTCAGGCATTGTGTATTGAGCACATATTCCACGCTTTTCAAGGAATTTAGCAAATGGACCAGGGTATTGTTCAGTTTCATCATATCTTCCATAATACTCATCACCTCTATCTGACCTGATTATTTTCACTTTTCTATATAGTTGTCTTTCAACCTCATTACTAAATACCACTAAGGCATTTAATGTTTGAGAGTTTTTATGCAACAAATAGACATATTCATAATGTGAAAAATCATCAATAAAGGTAATAAAATACTTTTCTTTACTGAAAGATGCGACATCAAAAGGACCACATATATCAGTGTGTATAATTTCAAGAAGTTGTGTGCTTCTTGTGGCTCCTTTCTTTGTGTGTCTTGTTCGTTTTCCTTTAATACAATCCACACAAATATTAAGGTCTGTAAAATTCAAATATGGAAGGATTTCATTCTTAACTAATCTTTCCAGTCTTTCTTTGGATATGTGACCTAATCGTTTATGCCACAAGTAAGCAGATTGTTCATTCACCAAACTTCGTTTGATTCCAAAATTATGATGCAGAGTTAAGAGTGTTTCGGCAAACAGATTATCAAGATTCGGTTTGTATAAGTTATCACAAAGAATACTAGTACCAATGAGATGATTATGCTTAAACAAAAAAAATCATCCATTACTGAAATTAAAAGAGTATCCAGTCTTATCCAACTTAGGTAAAAAAATTAAATTTATCGAAAGAGAAGGTACATAATAAGTTTTAAATAAATCTAAGTGATGGCCAGTATCTAGGATCAAACGATAAGTCCCGACAGCTTCAATTGGAGTCTTCACTTTATTCTCCATGTATTCTATCTTTCATTCTTTTTTATGATCTGTGTTGTAAGGAATCCCTGTATCGTATTAGAAATATGAACAACGAAAGCAGAGTCAAGCCACCAAGTATTATAAGGAACTTCAGTTAAATTTGATTCGAGACATGTAAAAGCACTAGACTTACCTTTCTTCTCGAACCATGCCTTAATTTTTAGGCAATCTTTCTGAAAGTGTCCAAATTTTCCACAGAAACGACATTGATCATTCTTGTGTTCCTTCTTACGTACTTTATAGGAGGACTCATTAACATTATGTTGCCTCTGTTTTTCCTTACCATGTCTCTTTCCTTTCTTTTCATCTCCTTGATGTCTTACAAGGTTAATGGAGTGGTTTCCTTGATTCTTCAGCCTTGTTTCTTCCTGAACCAGCATACTGTTCAATTCATGCACGTTTTATTTATCTTTCATGGTGTTGTAGTTCATTTGGAAAGGACCATACTCAGGTGGTAATAAGTTGATGATGAATTGAACAAGAAAAATTTCACCCACTTTCATTCCCTAAGTCTTAAGTCTTGCTACTATGTTTGTCATTTCAATGACATGCTCATGCATGGTATGTGAACCATCAAACTTCATGGTGGTCAAAGTAATCATTAGTGTCCCAGCAAGAGACTTATCAACAGTTTGGGAGCATTCTTCCACTAGTTTCAGAAGTTCTTTAGCACTTTCAATTTTGGGAAGAGTAGTCATAATGTTGCCCGCAATATTCATACGCATAAACATTAGGCTTAGTCTGTTAGACTGGTCCTAGTGCTTATAATGAGACCTTTCTTCAGCACTGCTAGTATCAGTAAAAGCAGTTGGCTTTTCGGTGTAAACTGCAGCATCAAGATCCAAAACTCCGAGATGAAATCTGATTTGTTCGCACCAATCTGAGAAGTTAAGCCTGTTAAAGGCCGTAACATAAGCAGAGAGTGAATGAAGAGCAAATGTTGCAAATAAAATATGCTCACACGTTAATGCTTTGAGTTATGAATTTAACCATATTATCATATTCAAACTCGGTTTCATGCACTCTTAAATGTATATTGATGTCGTCCTTTGGGTGAAACATCAACATACAACTTTAGACATAATGATGCTTAAATGTGACTTTAACGTAATTCGATAATCTTTAATGTATCGGTTAGTAGTATTTAATTTCTTTGAATAAATGAATAAAACTAACAGTACATCTAAATTATCGTCATAATGTTCAATGATTATAAGAACAAACAATCAATCTTTGAGCGATCCATAAATGTCTTATAACCAAAAACTTCAATTTACCTATAAGTATTATATCATTTATAAGCATCAAAATTAATGGGTAATTGAATATAGAATCAATTATTATTTTAAAATTGATTTCATAAAGATTCGATCACTTTGGTAATTAACGAATCTTTCTTAAGTAATTCCAAATAAATTGCTAAGAAGTATCCTTTCAATTTTCACAAACTTAGAACTTATAGACTCGTAAGATTCTGCTTAATGTGAAGCATTAAACGATTTTTTTATACATACAGACCGAAGTCCTTAAGACAACTACTAATGAGTCAATTATATGGGTATGTAAATTCAGTCAATTGCTACGTTAAAATCACAGAAAGTCTTGAGGCCAAACTTATAATGTAATTGACTTTACTCAAGACAAGAAACAGAGAAACCCATCATACAAATTCAAAAGCAATCTTTATAAATCCAAAGGATTTTAAAATCATTGGCAGTGTTCTCTTTTCAAGTTTGAAAGTCCAAAGGAGAAATCTTTCTTCCTAAATCTTAGCCTTTATTCTTTTATAATAATAAGAAGAAGAACAATCATAATTTGGTTTCATACCAGAATCTTAATATGGTTCATTAGGCCAACTACAACAATGTTGGAAATTTAGTCGTGGAAATAAGTATATACCATTAATTTATAACTTGAACTATTGGGCCCGCACGTCGGAAACGTCGTTTCCACACACGTACACACGTAGTGCCAAGTATCGCAAATTTCATTAGTGAAAGAGATTTTGGTGCGTATGTAATACGTTTGAGACATAGAATTATGGACGGTTATTGGCCAAATGACAAAGTATTCCACGTTGGTAATGAAGCAAGAAGTGTACAAAGTGTAAAATAAAACGAGTCGAAAATCGCCGCGGAGCCGTGAAGGGTCGCGGCGCCACAACCGTCGGAGCCGCGGCGCAAATTGGCTAGTCAGCTACTGGAGCCGCGGCGATGATTCACAGCGCCGCGGCGCTTCGGAGGCAGAATGCTGCGACGGAAAGTTGAAAAAATTTGGCGTTTGGGTTGGTTTTGGAGCATTAATTCTCCATTACTTGCCACATGAATTCAGCTATTATTTGGCTGAATGTAACCCCTCAATGAGTGCAATTACATGGCTATTGAAAGTCTTTAGTTGGCTAGTTGAGGGGTCTTCTACTTACACTATAATTTGAGGCCTTTGGCTCAATTGAAACACACTACACTCAACACTTAGAAAATTCTCCAGATTTTCTGATTTCATATTTTTCCTCTCTAGCAAAGTCACTATACTCAAAGTTCTTCAAGAGTAACACTTGAGTTTCCTTTGTTCACTTGTTAAAGTTGTTGTTGTATCTTGGAAGACTATTGCTCAATACCGTAAAAGGAGATATACGGGGCAATCTTGTCTTAAAGACAGAGTGCCATCACTCGACTCAGCAAATCACACAAGCAGTTTGTTAAGGTTTTGATTTCCAGTTTTATTGTAATAGTTTGTTTATCCTTTCTAATATTGTAATAGTTACTTACTTCCCATTCCCTACAACAATTGTATCCCAACAAACAATTCGGTACTCAATTCCAGTGAAAATAAAATTCGATTATTGTGAATTTATGATTAACAACGGATTCTGAATCCATAATAATAATAACATTGCCGGATGTTAAGTGATAAAGAATAACTTTGAATCCCCTTATAATTAGGGTTTACGGAATTTGAAGCAAATTTTTAATCTTTACGGAAAATCACTAGTTCCGAAAACCTGGCTTTGATACCACATGTAAGGATTTTTCATGAATTATACATTGTAAAACATAAACAATCTATCTTAAAATCCTATCAATTATTCAGGATCTTAGAACTACATGATTTTCACATATTACGCATAAACTATTAACGTGTATAATGTCCACATATTTAGTCATATTTAGTGTTGTATAATTATGATAGATATAGGATCCTTATAGTATTAGGATTCCACATTGTACACACTATATATATATTTGTATTAATGAGAAAGGTTCACCAAGGGAGATTAATACAATTCTACATGGTATCAAAGCCAAAATTTCATTACTACCCTAAACCCCTAAATCGTCTTTGGTTTACTGTGATAACATAACGGCCATATATTTATCTCATAATCCGGTTCAGCATCAGCGAACCAAGCACATTTAGATGGATATACACTTTGTTCGTGAGAAGGTTGCTCTCGGTCATGTTAAGGTATTGCATGTGCTTTCCTCGTATCAGTATGCGGATATATTCACGAAAGGCCTTCCCATACGGCTCTTTCTTGACTTCAGATCCAGTCTTAGCATCCGTCATCCTCCCGCTTCGACTGAGGGGGTGTATTAACGTGTATAATGTCCATATATTTAGCCATATTTAGTGCTGTATAATTATGGTAGATATAGGATCCTTATTGTATTAGAATTCCACATTGTACACTATATATTTATATTAATGAGAAAGGCTCCCCAAGGGAGATTAATACAATTCTACATTATTCAGGATCGTAGAACTACATGATTTTCACATATTACGCATAAACTATAAGTTTGAACAATAAAAAACATACCCGAATCCATGATCGTTTCTTGTTTCTTGAACGGAACTATTCTCATTTTGTTTTCTCTTAAGAAACGTGTTTTCTCTACCCTTTTCCTTTGTTGTTTTGTTCTGAATAGAGTGGATAGAAAATACGTTATTCTACAGTTATAAAGGCAGAGAGATGATCAATTACTATTAGTCTCACTCTCTATCAAAGTGGGTAGTGGGGAGTTATAACCAAAATTAACTTCCCCTATTTATCCAATTAGAATTTAGCTAATTAATTATTTATTAAACCAAATATAATATGGGCCACGTGGGCCAAATCTTACAGGTGCAAGTTTAACTAATTTTAACATCCAATTTTGTTCATCTCTTATCGAAAATATTAATAAATAGTCTATTGACCACGAAGGGGAGCCTTAGAGTAACTGGTAAAGTTGTTTTCATGTGACCAGGAGGTCATGGGTTCAAGCCGTAGAAATAGCATCTGGAAAAAATGCAAGGTAAGGTTGCATAAAACAGACTCTTGAGGTCCGGTCCTTCCCCAGATTCCGTGCATAGCGGGAGTTTAGTGCATTGGGATGCCCTTTTAGTCTATTGACCACCTTATGTTCTAGTCAAACCTATTTCTAATGAACGTAAATGTAATAATGTTTGCATGTGGGAATATTTTTGAACCATTAATATTATGATCTCAATAGCATTGAACCTTCACATCCTCAAAACAACGCCAAGACTGCCGCCTTTGTCACCGTCATTTACAGTTGGTTGGTATGCCAAATCGGACTTGTTCCAAATTAAGTTGAACTAAATTTAAAAATCAAATTTTCAAACATATTGAATCTTGAAATATATGTGTACTGTACGAGCGTAGTTGATATTTCACTGTTGTATTTTTTTATTTTTTTACTCGGTGTTCGATAGTCAATTTGGACTTACTCGATCTGTTCAATTGAGACCTTATAATGCAATTGTATTTTTTAAACCAAGTGTTGTTAATTTTTTTTATGTACTTCTAATTTATTCACTATGTCAGCCTGGTGATTCTTTGCACCTAGTTTTGATAGGTCTTGAGCAAGAAATGAATGAGCCACCAATCATTCTAGCAGTAAGAGTCTTTCAAATGTTGAATGCTCTGTTTAACTCACTTTGTTCCTCCATAGAAAGGAAGTAATCCGAAGGTATCTTCTATTGATTAACGAACTGAGAATCATAGTTTGCTCTTCCTTTACTTTGGATCTTCGCTAACGAGAGCATCCACTATAATGGGGCTCCAACTAATTCAGATTTGCGCCGGATAAGGTCCATTAAAGAGGAAAACGCTCCCTACTAGCTAGGATTTTTTACATACTCATAGCTCGAATTCTAAATATTTGGTTAAGGGTAGAGGATTCTATCCATCCCACCACCGTCCTTGGTGATCACTGTTGCATTTGAGTACTATTCTATTTAATTCTCTCTCTCTTTTTCTTTTTTTTTAATTTTCAATTTTCCTTTCAAGTAACTTTATAAGTATTTGTCCTATGATTAATTTTGAACACAAGTAGCAAAAACCATCTGTCATTTGACCAATCTATTTCTTTTTGATCTTCAGGTGATTTTAGGAATTATCCGTATATGTTGGAAATTTACTAATGTGGAATTAAGTTTATCCCATTATTTATGGCTCGAACAAATAAGGGCCCCGCACGTCGGAAACGTCATTTTCACACACGTGCACTCGTAGTGCCAAGTATCGTAAATTTCGTTAGTGAAAGAGATGTTGGTAAGTAAGTAAATGTTTGAGACCTCAGTCTGACTGAAGTGGGCCAGAATCCAAAAGGTCTACGTTAATTATCCTTCCTTGTCTATAATGTGTTTAGATACTATCTGAATAAAAGTGTGTAAAGCAATGTTAGAAATATGAAAGTGTTTTCAGTAAATACTTATATTCCCTACACTCTAAAATCAGAAATTGAATCTCCCTCCTTCCCGATTAAAGATTGGTGCTGGAAAACAAAACTTAAAAGATCCGTTCTTTTGGGTGTAATTATTGAAAGTGTGTAAAGTATGTTCGCACATACGAAGGAGAGATATTCACTGACTGTGTGAAAACTGTTACCACACTTAAGCAATCACCAGGAATTGTCTGGGCACCAATCTCAAGGGAAGAAGACTAAGAGATAATGGCTTATCTTAAGACGTTGAACATGTCACACTATCTGACAGAATATCCTTCATTTGATAGGATAGTATTGGACACTCAGTCGTACAAAGCCTACGGGCGAATGGAGTGGGCCAGAGTTTCCAGTTCTTAAATGATCTGAAGGCCAAAAGAAAGGCAGAAAAGAAATTGGACACTCAGTCTGCAAAAGCAACTGGAGTGGACCAGAGTATCCAGATCACATATGATCCAGTTACGCCCTAACCACGGGCGAGAGGTTGTCCTTAAAAATGACTTCAGGGAATGGGATCACTCTAAAAGGAAGTAATACATGTCCCAAACTTGGTTTCAGGGACGTTGTTGGTCAAGATGGTTTGAGACTAGTCCAATAGGCCTGTAATAACTAAGAATGGTACAATATATCTATAGCCAAATAATGATATATTTGTAATCCGTGCATCTATGCCATTATAGATTAAGACACGTTAAATAGAAAGTCATTCAAAAGCTAACTAAGTTGATATTGTTGCCTTCTGTCGACATAAACTGTCAAAATGAATGTGAGGTGGGCGAAGAGGAAAAATCACATTTCCATTCCATCAAAGGAATAGAAAAAGAAGCACCGCTCCTCTAGAACTTAGTCACACCTACATGGGTGATTTCAAGTTTGTACAAAATAGAGGGGGAAGACAAATACTTTGTGACCTTCATTGATGATGGTACAACGTGTTGCATCATTTGTTTGTTGAAAAGCAAAGATAAAGATGTTGAAGCGGATAAGCGCTACAAAGCAGAAGTTGAAAATTAACTAAGTCTACGGATTGAGGAATTCGTAGTGATAGAGGGGGAGAATGTGAAGCATCGTTTATCAAATGACTGTTCCTTACTCACCTCAGTCTAATGGTGTTAGCCAAGTGCAAAGCCATACGCCCAAAATATGTGGGGCAAGGCGATCCTTCCTGCTAATGCGATTCTCAACAGAACTCTGCATAAGGATAAGGATAACCCTCCATGTGAAACATGGAAAGGATCCCACCTACAAATGTCGTGATGTGGGGTGGCTTGGTAGAAGTTGAAATACCGAAACAAGTCAAGTTTTACCTAAGATTGTAGATTTCATATCCAATGGATCTGCAAATAACAGTAGTGCTTATCACCTCTTGGTGTCAAAGAATGTTGAATTCTTTGAAGACATGTTTCCTTGAGAGGAAAATAAATAATTGCTCGAGGTTAACAAGAACCATCGAGTGCCTGATTATCCAAAACTAGACATTCCTGATCTATAGGACTCACAAGTTGCTGACTATCTGAAACTTAATGTTCCAGATCTACAAAACTTAGGGATTCTAGATGTTGAACCGAGACGGAGCAAAGAGGGGACAAAGACTTGTTCCAGGCCTTCTAGCTTATATGGTTGGAATTGAAACATGGACAATTAACAAAGAATTGCCATCTCCAGAAGCGCTGGTTTGGAAAGAAGCTACAGATTTCATTGGATAGAACCATACTTGTGTAATGGTTGACCTTCCTCCGGGAAAAGAACCTTTGGGTTGTAAAAGTGGATACTCAAATTGAGTACAAAGTAGATGGATCTATTGACGAGTATAAGCCCTCAGCTACTTGGAAATGTGCTCCCCTGGGAATAGCTTAACATCCAGGGCCATTGCAGTCTTACGTGACATGGATGTTGAGACATCCTTCCTAACCGGAGAGTTGGAGGGGGAGGATCAGCGTTGGTTTGTTGGACTGTTGGGCTTCTTCCTGAACTTTCCTTTTGGTCCTTGAAATGTTTAAATTTTTGTCCTGGAAGGTTCAGACGAAACAGAAACAATGAATCTGACAACAAAAACATTGACTCTGAAGTTAGAAAGCCAACAATTGGAAAATCAACAGTCTGAAAGTGGAAGTCATATTCAAACAAAGTCTCGATATGAAAGGATAAGACTTTTGGTCCTGACTTTGTAGCTTATATGGTCCATAACGAACCGAGGACAGTTGCTAAAGCATTGTCTACTCCAGAAGGATCGCTCTAGAAAGAAGCTATTGAGAGCGAAATAAACTCCATCCTGCAAAACCACACATGGGAGTTGGTTGATCTTCCTCCGGGAAACAAATCGTTGGGATGTAAATGGATACTCAAACGGAAGTATAAAGTAGATGGGTCTATAGATAAGTACAAAGTCGGGTTGGTAGTCAAGGGCTATCGATAGAAGGAAGGCCTTGACTATTTTGACATGTACTCTTCGGGGTCTAGAATGACGTCCATACGAGTATTCATTGTGATCGCAGCGTTGTGTGACCTTGAGATACATCAAATGGATGTCAAGACAGCCTTCCTAAATGGTGATTTGGAAGAAGAAATATATATGGAACAACCCGAGGGGTATGTGGTTCCAGGCAAGAGAAGAAAGTCCGTCGACTTGTCAAATCTTTGTACGGGCTGAAACAAGCTCTGAAGTAATGGCACAAAAAAATTGATAGTACCCTACTATTGAAGGGTTTCTTCATTAATGAGTGTGACAAATGTGTCTACCTGAAAGGTAACTCTGATTCATTCGTCATGATATGCATGTACGTAGATTACATGTTGATCACAGGAAGCAATCCTAGCTTGATCCTAGAGACTAAGAACATGTTGAAACAATGTTTCGATATGAAGGATATGGGTGTCACAGATGACATCGTAGGAATTGGGGTTTCTAAGACATCTAACGAACTGGTCTAATTCCAAACTCATTTGTGAGATAGTTGACAGTCTCGTTGAAGCCACCAATGGATATGAATCATAGAATTGATTGGAATCATGGTGCACCCATATATCCCAGGAGCGATATGCGCAAGTCACATGTAGTTTAATTTATTTTACACACTACAACCGACCTGGTATCAGCTTACAAAGTAGATCAGTTGAACTAAGGTTCACTCGTGATTCTGGAAATGATCGATAGAAGGCGTTAAATCGGATATAATGATATCTGAAATATTCTCTTATCTATGAATTATGATATTCTGGATGTCCAGCGGTTCTGGGAGAATACAGTGATGCAAACTGGACATCGGACTTGAAGAACACCAAAGCCACAAGTGGATGTGGATGTGTGTATTTGAAAATCCTCTAAGAAAACTTGCATCAACCGATTCATGATGGAATCAGAGTTTATCTCTTTGGACAAAGCATGAAAAGAAGTTGAGTAACTTCACGACCTCTTAGAGGATGTCCCTTATTGGGAGAAACACATGCCTTCGTCAGTTATACACTCTGACTAGCTAGTCAGTTTCAGGGAGGGCACGAATGGCTGCGTCTGGATTTATTAGTCAGAGAAATAAGACTGTTGGGTAGTTGATCATCACGGGTGTCACTTCCTTGATTACTAATCAAAGGATATAGCGAACCCTTTAACTAAGGGACTACCCGAAGATCAAGAGTTTTGCCTGTCTAGGGGAATGGGCTTAAAACCCAAACAATACGAACCTTTGTGGTGGTAACCCAACCATATTGACTGGAGATCCCAAGAATTTGGTTCAATGGGAAGACTAAGTTGTAAAAGGTTCAGTTGAGTGCTTCGGTGGAAGCAAGAGCACTTCGGATTATGATTTCTATAAAGAAACATAAATCCAAAGCCGTTCCCGGGATAGACGTTAAGTACCACCTGCATGGTGGGTAAATGTTAAGCTTCAAAACCTTTGATGATCCTCAACAATTGAGGTTAAGATTAGGGAAACTTTTAATGATTCCTAACGCTTGTGAAGCGGGGTATAGCAGGATATCTTGTAGAATATCACCTATTTAAGTGCGAGGACAGACCGCCTCAAATGAACGCACTTAAGAATCCAAGTGTGTCCACGACCACAACGAACAGAACAATAAGAAGAAATGAATAAAGGGAAGGTATTGTATTGGTACCGTTGTCTTGGCTTACATTAAACACTGACGGTTAAAGACATCACGTTCACCGCGTAGTAAGTAAGTCCGATGGTATTCAACTAGGGAAGGTTCAAAGCGGAAGCTACCTCTCCTGATGCAATATCTTTTCGCTGAAAAATTGCTGAAAGTAGGCACCTTGTGTGTGCGCCAAAATCTCTTTCGAGAGGGGAATGTTGGAAATTTACTAATGTGAAATTAAGTTTATCCCATTATTTTTGACTCAAACAATTAGGGGGCCCGCACGTCGGAAACGTCATTTTCACACACGTGCACTCGTAGTGCTAAGTATCATAAATTTCGTTAGTGAAAGAGATATTGGTACGTAAGTAAATGTTTGAGACATAAAATAATGGACGATTATTGGCTAAATAACAAGTGTTCTACGTCGGTAAATGAATGAATGATTGTGCAAAGTGTAAGATGGCGCGGCACCGGAAAGGGCCGCGGAACCACCCGGACGGAATTCCAAAAGTTTGGCTGATTATGGAGAGGTTTTGGAGCATTAAAATGACAATTTTTCCTCCATAAATCAGCCATTATTTGGCTGCATTAATTGGTGAATCAAAGGGCCGTTACATGGCATTTAAATGGCCATTACATGGGCACTTGAAGAGGCCATTCTTACACTACTATAAATTGAGGCATTTGGCTCAATTCTACACACACTTTTCAAGAACAACAATTCTGAAATTCTTGTTGCAAATCCTCTCCTCTTAAAAATCTTTTGTTATTCGTTTTCTTCGCTAGAATCACTTGTGTTTGCTTTGCACAAATGATAGTTTGTTGTTTTATCTTGGGAGACTATTTCCCGCTAACATAAAAGGATATATACGGGGCAATCTTGTCTTAAAGACAGAGTGTCATCACTCGACTCAGCACAGTTGTAACACTTTCAGATTTAGTGTCTCTTGATTTCAGGTTATCATGATTCAAAGAGCTTTCTGCAAATTGATATAAAGATTCAAGACTGATTCAAGAACTCAAAAAGTTTGTTGTTGTCACAATTCTTATTTACTACAAGCTTGTTGTCATTGTAATCTTTATGGTTTATCCTTTCGAAGCACTTGTAATAGTTATTTACTATTCTCGTCCTGCTTTATCTCTAACAGTACAATTAATTTAGTCAAAGTTTAAAAGAGATCAATTTGTGATTTTTTTTTAATTCAGAATGAGTATCAATTTGTGAATTGACAGTCTGTTTCCTAGGCTTTTATTTCCTCAAGAAAATTATTAGCATTTGTGACGTGATTAAGTTTAATGAAATTGTACTTGCAAATAAACTCCATTGTCCTAGAGATTTGTCAAGAATATGATTGTTGTCCAGGAGAGTTGTCTTGGATCATGAACCTTTCTTGGATCATGTGTTGTACTTTGAAAATAGATCTGCATTAATTACTTTGAAAATGAATTTAATGAAGTATATTTTTTTTTAAAAATTTAAGTTAGTTGTTAAAACGTCCTTAGGTTATTAATTTAGTACTCCTCATTTAATTTGTTGGCTAAGTGTATATTCTCCTATGTATATCTCTAGATTGATTTGCATGGCTATTATAAGTTGTAAAACTTTTGAATTTTCAAGCAAATTTAATAGTGGAAGAGCATGAAGAAGGATGATGGAGACTTTGTGTCGAAGTGTTTGAATTGTAAGAAAGTCAAAGCTAAGCATGATACCCCTAAATAGAGATATCAGAGTGGAAATAGCGACGCATTAGTATGGACTTTATATTCTCCTATTTGAAACTCTTCTGAAAGGTTTCAAATAGGAGAGCACATACACTCATTGACGGGAGATAGCTTGGAGATTGCAATTTTATTCGGAAATTATATTAGAGCGGAGCGTAGAAGGTGCGATCAACCAGAGATCAACGAAGAAGACGACTACAACTACAACGAAATCTTATCCGAGGGAGCAGGAAGCGACGTCGAACAATTTGATCAACAACTTCCAATTCCAACAGAAGATCCTCAAGAGATTGTGAGGAAATTAGAAAAAGTATGGTTGAAGATATAATTTTTTTAATGGCAGCTTTACTATGTGATTTGCAACTTTTGAACTACGAAACAAAGTTGCAATTTTGAAAATGTATTAAAAAAATCATATTTCTATTATATAATATAAGAGGCACAAAAAAAACCTTGAGATATTTTTATTCACTATTTTGTTCAATTATTTAAGTGTTTAAATATATATTGTTTTAAATTACGGGTCTAAAAAAATAAAATTCCCCCAAATCTCATATCCGACCCAACCCGTCCCCTCTTCCGGCGGGATGTGGGACGGGACGGGACCTCTTCCCGTCCCCCCTGTCCCGGCCCGCCAAATCCCGATCCCGACCACCCACCCCGTCCCTCCAAATCCCGTCCCGTTTCTTCTCATCCCGTCCCACTGGCCACCCCTAGAACATACTAAGAGCATGTGTTGTAAATTTTGGAGGCAGTTGGGTTACTTGCAACTTGTTGAGTTTGCCTAAAATAACAAATTAAATATCGTTCTAGTATTCAGATAGTACTTAAAACAGCTCAAAGCAGGCATAAATCCTACAAAAGCCGAGTTATAGTTCATGCTTGAAGACTAGGTGTTGTTGAACGTATCACGCATTTAAGAGTTATTAGGAATGAAAAGAAAGAGGAGTTGAGCTCGAGATTCATCGAGCCTTGTGAGATATAAAGCCGAGAGTTATAGCACACCATTGGAAACTTCCGCTTGAGTTATTAGTTGTACACATCATCTTTCATGCAATTTTAAAAAAATATGTCCCTTCACCACATCATGTCATGAAGATCAACCGATGGTGATTTCAAGGTAGAAAGTTATAAAGATAAAGCCTTAGTGTAAGTGGAAAATACTTTTGTATGTTTTCTTCTTTTTTTTTATCTTTAATTTCATGCTCAGTCAATTACTATCATAAAATGAATATAACGAATTAATATTTCAGACACAAGGAAACAAGTATGCCGAGCAGAACTAAGTGAAAGGAAAGTTTAAAAGTACAACGTATTAGTAGCAAAACAATACAAATTAACACAGAAAATGGTGACATCCCAAATGTGAAAATCACCAAAATGCAACTTTTAACTTTTATTATTTTTTCGTATATATATTAAAGTGTTTGCTTCACCAATATTACAAAATTCAGTAAGTATATAATACTTATTCTTCAGATAAATGTTTTCACCTTTTCTATACATGTACTCGTATATATATATATATATATATATCCAATGTGAAGACTGCAGCAAAATAATGTAAAATATACACCTCAATTTGATCTCAAGGCCTGAAAATATTTCCAAAATTGGACAAGCTGAAAAGGCTCCCGTCATTTGCATTATTCACGCTATGATGACTTGGATCTTGTACTGCTAATTTTGGTCCTGGTTCTGGATCTCGCTCTGATCCTCCGACTGACAAATTATGACTTGTATTTAGAATATCATTAGGAAATACCATAGGACTTTCATGATAGTTAGACCACATCATCTCTTCACCAGGCAATGGAGGGAGCTCCATACAATTGTTGCCTAATTGATCATAGTTGATAAGATTATTGGCATTCACATTCATGTTTGCATAGTGAACATCATGAAGATCATTGTGATCCATAATATTTTGCTTCTCCTCATGAATCCCACTACAGTAAACACCATCACCATTGCCAATTAATCGCGATTCTTGGCCTAAATTGCTAGTCATGAACTCCATGTTGATCATGCTTGAAAACTCGAATGATGGAGAGACGAGTACTCCTTCTTGATGATCATTAGGCAATAATAAATCATCGGGCAGTTCAAGATTTCGATGGTCCTCCGGTTGTGATGGCTTGGAATTAGTACTATTCAAGAAATTTGCATAGACTAAAGCAAGATCAATACTTGGACCATCATGATGATTATCATGATCAAATGAATTACTAGTAGATTGATGATGATCAATATTAGTAGGATTTAAACAAACCCCATGTCCCAAATTTCTTGAAATAAGACCATGCTGATGATGAATTGTACTAGAAGAAGACTTACCTCTTCTACTCTTTCTGCAGCCACCACCAACAGGAACATTCCTTAATGAACCACCTTTAGTCCAATACCTTCTACAACCTTTGCAAAAGTACCTAGGTTGTGTCAAACTATAGTTGTTGTAGTAACAAAATTTGGTATTTGTTGAACCACAACGAGGACATGCTGGTGCTAGCTCAACATTGGGTTTGCATATCCCTCTTTCCATCTAATATTAACAGAAGATTGTTGTTGTTGTTGTGCTTCTTGATCATGAACTTCCTCCTTTTGCATAATAACATCTCCCTTTGAAATGCTGCTGCCAGCAAATGAAGTGAAAAATCTTGACTATATGACTATATTTTCTTGAAATATATATACTCCCTCCTCTTTAATTCACATTACATAATTTGACTCGTCACGAAATTTAAGAATGAAATGAGAACATTTGGAACTTCATGATAAAATTGAATTTTCAAAACTTGTGGTATTAAACAATGTCATAATATTTTTGTGTATAAAAGCTTCTCATTAAAGGTAAAATAGGATTCTAACCAAAGGCGGACCTAAGATATAAATTTTATGGTTCTAAATTCTAGGATAGCAACATCATGTGTTAGTTAGTAACTGAATTCTGAATTTAGTTTTGTACGTATTTAGTAAATTTCTTAATATAAATATAGAATTTGGACTAAAGCTACGTACCGGGATCAGCCAATCCAATACGTAACCTTCTAGCTGAGAATAAAGTTAAACTTCTTTTATTTAAGCAGTCTAGTGCGCTAAGCTCCCGCTATATGTGGGGTGGGAGGAAAGACCGGACCACAAGGGTCTATTGTACGCAGCCTTACCCTGCATTTTCGCAAGATGTTGTTTCCACGGCTCGAACTCGTGACCTCCTGGTCACATGTCATCAACTTTACCGGTTACGCCAAGGCTCCACTCATAATAAAGTTAAATTATGTTTCCAAATTTAAAAATATATTATTTTCTTAAAGCTGACGAATAAGAAAATAGTGTGACACAGACTGAAACCGGAAGTAAATATTATTCGTATATTATTTTTATTGTTATGGGGAATTGCATTGGAAATGTGTGTGAAGAGCACATGGTGGATTGATGATCAAGAAGGGTACAGGGACCGTTAAGGACGTACGACGGGAAGAAGACTTAACAATCCCGGCGGCGAAGAAGAGGTGTCGGGTGTTTGTTACACGTGGAGAAGCATGATTGGTTGAGTAGGGAGCAAAGTCCTCGAGAACCTCATGTATATATATAGCTTTTGGGGACAGAAAGCTTGGGTTCTAAAAATAATTAAAATAATGATAAGTGTTTATAATAAATCCCTCTAGTTTTAATTTATGTGAATTTATTGGACGGGTTAAGTTTAAGAGAAATAAATGAAGCTCAAGTAGGTTTTTTTATTTTTTATTTTCACTTAAAGTTCGTACTTGTTTTGAGATTCTAACTAATCTAGAGGGTGTCGTATATGATCCATTAAAAGGAAAGTGCATCCTACTGATCCCTAGCAGTATTTTTTCATTTTTCAGGATTGATACCGAAGACTTCTGATTAAGAAGGTTGCAATAATACTAGTACTCTTATCATGACAAAAGTAATCCATGAAGTTGATATCACCACCTCAATCTTTAATTAATAGTTTTAGGTTTGAGCTCTGTGAATAGAGTCGTCAAAGTGTTCTATTTTTTAAAGTGAAACTTTCTAAACTAATCTAAATTAATCGGATCCTAAAACGGCTATCGACCACCGAAAGAAAACCCCAAAAAAAGAAGTCTATGGCTAAAATGCTCCAATATGCAAACTAAATTGACTAAAAATAACTTCTCAAACCTTTAGGCCTAACAAGTTTCAAGAAAACTAATTCCAAAAGATCAATTATTGCAACAGTTTGGTCTCAAAAGTTTGCAGCTGGACTTTTCTTTTTCTTTTTTCTTTTTGTTTTTAAATCTGCAGTGAAAAGGTTTTATTTTTCCTTTTCAGATATCTTGGGGATTTAACTGCTAGCTGCAAGTTGAACAAATGTTCATCAGTTTGATATTCTCGTGTTATTGTTGCCATCAATATCAAAGTAAATGTTGGTTAGTTAGTGAACATATAATGGGGGAATCCCCCTAACCCCAACTTCCTTTTGTTTTCTTTTTTAATGAATTTGGAAATTTTATTCATAGGGGTACGTAACGAAGCTAGAGTATTAGATACAAACTCGGACGAACTCAATAAGTTTTGCATAAATTTTATATTTGTACAGATATGTAATTGCAAACCAATAACAAAATGAGTTACGTGTTCGGTAGCAAATTCAAAAGCCATATGTTAAATCTTAATTCCGCCTTAATTAATTTACAACACAACAATATTCAGAGTATAGAGAGGGGGGACGTGGCTTTGTTGTAAAGAATGGATCTTGAGCCTAACTCAATCCCAAAAGCTAGCTCAAAGGGAGGAGGATTGTCCAAGCCATATAAGGAGATCAATTACCCATCTCATATCCGATGTGGGACTCTTAACACTCCACAACACACTCAGGCCTCGTTAAGTGGAGCGTGAACTATAAAGAATAGATCTTGGGCCTAACTCAATCCCAAAAGCTAGCTTGTAGGATGAGGATTGTTCAAGTCCATATAAGGAGTCCATGTTTTCATTCCATATCCGATATGAGACTCTTAACACTCCCCCCACACGCCCAGACATCGTTAACTGGAGCGTGGACAATATAATTTGGGGGCCCAACATCGGTGAACAAAGAATTGAATTGGCCTGACTCTAATATCATGTAAAGAATGGATCTTGGGCCTAACTTAACCCCAAAAGATATTGAATGGATCTAATATCATGGAATGCTTGGGCTAACTCAACCCCAAAAGCTAGCTTTTGGGGTTGAGTTAGGCCCAAGATCCATTCTTTACATGGAATGGGAACATGGACTCCTTATATGGACTTGGGCAATCCTCACCCTCCAAGCTAGTTTTTGGGGTTGAGTTAGGCTCAAGATCCATTATTTACATGGTATCAGAATCTGGTGAAAGTAAGGTACTTTAGTGCACTTGCAAGACTCCGATAAAGAGTGGGATCTGACATTGGATCACCATCCAAAACACTAAGCTTTGATTTAGAGTCAACTGGAGTAGACATGATTTTGCAATTTTCCATTTTAGCCATGTACACAATCTCCTCTGCATACTTACGATGACAAAGAAACATAGTATCGGCAGATCTAGACACTGAAATCCCCAAAAAATAGCTCAACTTCCCCAAGTCAGTCATAGCGAATTCTGTTTTGAGCAGTGCAATGATATCATTTTTCAATAACTCAGATGAGGCAGTAAGCACAATATCATCCACATACAATAATAAATATGCAATGGTACTACCTCTATGAAAAATAAAAAGAGAATTACCACTTGCTGCATACAAACTCAATCTGCATGATATATTGTGCAAATCGATCATACCACGCTCTATGGGCCTGCTTCAAGCCATAAAGTTACTTACGGAGATGACATACATACTAAGGGATTGCAGGATGGATAAAACCAGGCAGCTGGTACATGTAAATAATTTCTTTTAAATTCCCATGTGAAAAACACTCTTTACATTCTACCCACCCGCGCGATTCAAAATAGGACACCCACCGAAATTATCTACCGTCGGACCCCTACCTATGACCATCTTAGAATTTTTGGTTGTCTGTGTTACCCTAATCCGACATCCACGGCCCCCCACAAATTGGCACCCAGATTTACTTTGTGTGCCTTCCTAGGCTTTCCGTCTAATCATAGGGGGTATATGTGCTATAAACTATCCACCGACAAAATCATCATCTCACGCCATGTCACTTTTGTTGAGTATGTGTTCCCGTTTGACAACATTCAAAAATTCTGAGTCACTGATTACAAATTTCTTGATGATTCGGACACATCACCGCTTGTCCACCAAGCTCTACGACATGCTACCACTATTTCGGCAACAATCCGCACCCTGTCACCACCACCACTACCCAATCACCGTCACTACCTTTCACCGCGGCCACCACCGTTGGCTCACCTGGACCGTCATTGTCACCACCAGCTCTTTCTTCATCAATCATCGAAAACCCATTTTCCACTCACCGGTGCCTTCTGCCCGTACACCCAGTGATTCACCAATTGCCCGCCATTCCTTTCACCCAACCAAACCCCGACATTGTATCGGCAAACCCCACCCACCACCGTACCCACACCCAGACCCACATTGGAAAATCATCGACCCCACACCCTCCTCCGATAACCATCCCGTCACCAGTCCTATTATTAGAACCATAGATCGACGTCGGTCCCCTCAGATCGATGACTCCTCCATGTCCGCCGACACAACCAGAAACCAGTACCCAAATCCCATTACCTGATACCCCACTTAGACATCAACTCGATTCCATCAGCCTCTGTGACCAGGACCCAAAACCACCGCAACACACCCACCATACCCCCGCCCCCACGCACCATATGGACACTCGTGCCCGATACGGGATTTTCAAATCCAAAGTCCATTTTAACCTGTCTACACAAACAATATCCCCAATTCCCAAAAACTCAAAATTAGCCAAACAAGACCCCAATTAGTATACGGACATGTGTGAGGAATTTAATGCTTTAACTAAACAACACACTTGGAATTTGGTTCCTAGACCGGATGGGGTAAATGTGATCCGATGCATGTGGCTTTTTCGTCACAAATACAGAGACAATGGTGAGCTAGAGAGGTATAAGGCAAGACTTGTGGCTAATGGCACAAATCAGCAGGAGGGCATTGACTTTGGTGAGACATTTAGTCCGGTTGTTAAACCGGCCACTATTCGCACAGTTTTGAGTATTGCTATGGGTAAGCACTGGCCGATTCATCAGCTTGATGTAAAGAATGGATCTTGGGCCTAACTCAACCCCAAAAGCTAGCTTGTAGGGTGAGGATTGTCCAAGTCCATATAAGGAGTCCATGTTCCCATTCCATTTCCGATGTGGGCTCTTAACGTGGACAATATAATATGGGGGTTCAACATCGGTGAACAAAGAATTGAGATGGGTCTGGCTCTGATACCATGTAAAGAATGGATCGTGAGCCTAACTCAACCCCAAAAGATGTAAAGAATGGATCTTGGACCTAACTCAACCCAAAAGTTAGCTTGTAGGGTGAGGATTGTCCAAGTCCATATAAGGAGTCCATGTTTCCATTTTATATCCGATGTGGGACTTTTAACATTTGTGTATATCTATTTAACATTAATTCTACTTCTTTAGATAACCATAGTCGACAATAATATCACTTATCCCATCGCTATATATTACAGAACCGTACATAAGATTTTCACCTCATACGGCTCCAGAGGTGAAATAAATCTCTGTGCCCTTCGCAAACAAAATTACATGTAGATTTTTTAAGTTTAGATTGATTAATATTCATATAATTTTATACTTTGGACTAATGATTCTCAAATAAGAAAAATTAGAAATATTAGCATAGAAAATGGAATTATTTGAGCCCACTGCCCACCCCACCTCTCTAACTCCACACATACCCTTGCCATATACACTGACAGTAAAGTGGTAAAAAAAGGCAGAAAATGAATGATATATAGTAATAAACTAAGTAATAAAGAAAATTGAGAAACAAGTATAGGACTTTATAAGCTAGAGTGTAATTGTACCTTTGTTCACTCGTGTGGTGGGAAATCAGGAATGTCACTGCACCTAAATAAATTTAAAAATTAAACCTCAAAGTGGGTACCTTTGTCTTGGATCATGGGCTTCTTGGATCATGCACCATTCCCTGTCTCCAATGCTTTGCAATACATAATTTATTGGTTAGTATTAATACAACAACTATGATCCACATATCTTGAAATTACATACAACAACTATGATCCACATATCTTGAAATTACAATTTCTCCAAAACTAGAAGCAAAATATAAATCATGTAATCTCCAAGTAATTCCCAAGCTATTTTCAATCACCAAACATAGCTGTTAAATTCATAATGCAGTTACTAACTAACACCTAATATTACCTAATATTACTATCCTATAGAATCATAAATTTTAAAAAATTTAGCTCCGCCTTTGTTTAGACTTCTCGTTTTACCGTTAATGAAGTTTTTTAGTCACACTAATGTTCACGGATGGAGCTAGGGTACTGGAGCTTTCACCGAAAACTTATAATGTATATAAAAGTAAAAATTATTTTTTATATATATATAGTAAATGTTAAATCCCCTTGACTTTTTCGTATATTTACTTTTTAATATTCTGAATCCCCTTAATGAAAATTTTAACTTCATTATTGCTAATGTTATGACATGTTTAAGACTAAAAGTTTCAAAAATTTTATAACCACATAAGTATTACACACGTTTAAGACTAGAAGTTCTAAATATTTTCACATCTTTCTTAAACTTTGTGCCGAGGTGAAGTAAATTGAAAAGGAGTGAGTGATGTTAGGTGTATTTATACAACTTTCCACCGTACTTTACCCATGTTTCCACATTGTTTTGAGAGCTAAATGCATTAAATACACCTAACATATATTGATTTTGCGATGTCAAGCTAATACGTGTGTTATTGTTGAATCTAGGTACTTTATGTTGAAAATACTTTATTTCGAATAAAATAGATCAAAAGAGTCAAGTGATGTGTTCTCGAGCTAATGAATAAATTTTGAGCTAAAAAATAGATACTTTGGTACTTTGAAGTCTGAGTAGAAGTCCAAGAATATCATTTGGAATCAAGATCGGAGTTGGAGGGCCGAAAATTTGAGGTTCTGAAATTTTGGCCTAGCGCCCCGCGCTCAAGTCCAACGTGGCCGCCCCACTCCAGGCTTAATTTTCAATTTCATGTTTTTAAGGGTATTATGGTCCGGGTTCATTCGTATATGTTATAAATACATTATAAACTCGTTTTTTAGAGGGGAGGTGAATAATTTTTTACCTAGGGAGAGCTTGGAGCCGTCGTGGAGGCCGGAGATTATTTAGTTTTACCTTTTATTCTCCTTACTACTAGTTTTTATGTTTTTTTTTAGATGAATTGTTGTTTTTCCTCCATGTCTATGTGGAGCTAAACTTCGCGTTCTAGGATTGTGGTATAGCCATGAATATTGACGATTATTTTTGTCTTGATACGAGTTGTTGATTTTGATTGTTTCTTTAATTTTGTGCATAATTGCTTGATTGTTTGGCCACCAGTTAAGTTCTATCGACTATCTAATACACGTGATTGGGAAAGACGTTATTAGATTAGAGAAGGGTTAAAGAGGGCGTGATCTGATTATCCTTACAGTTGGGCTAGGATTTATGGCTAGGATAGGAATATACCTAGACACCGCGTTCAACTAAATATCGTGGATAAATTGCGTTCTTAACAGGTCAATTCCATAGGAATATAGGCGGCGAACTGTTTTGAATCGGTGAGTAGTGGTTCGGGAGAATATTATGAGATTAATAATCTGGTTAATTATGCAATCGTCAATAATTTGGATTAAAGTGAAATAGTTTGATAACTCAATAAGATTGGTGAACCAACCGCAACCCTGGACATTCATCTCTTTGATAACATAAAAACTCTGCTCATCTTTTGGTTGAAGTTTATTATTTATTTTCTTTTATTTTAGTTATTTTCTAATTAAAATCTTCGTATCTCATCTCTTATTTAGATAATTAGAATCGTCTGACTTAGTAAATAGTTAGTCACAAGTCAATGTGGCTTTGACATATGATTTCTGAAATTACTATGTTACTTGCACGACCGCGTATACTTGTGTGTGCGTTTGGTAGCAACAAATTTTTAGCGTCATTGTCGGAGACTTAGAAATTAACTATTTATCAAGATTAGACCTTTCTTTTTGTCGATTTAAATTGTTTTTTTATATTTGATATTCTTCTTGACATGACATCTTGGAATGATAAGTGGTCCAATATTGGTTGTTTTTATTTTGGTGATCCTTGTCTGATGTGTGGAGGACCCCATCTGTGGCAACACTGTCATAATATTTTCGGTAATGGGTTGTGTGCACCTCCCCAATCATTTGAGTGGAATGTTTGTAGTATATGTGGTGGTCAAGACAACCATTGGAATTGTTGTCCTAACTCTTATTCTCAATCCCGAACCCCTATTATGATTCTCATGTTGTTTGTGATGTTGACAGGAATACTGAATTAGAGGATGCGAAACTTCTTGCTTAAGTCATCGATCTTGCAAAACAGGTGCGTAAGATGAGCGGAATGCAAAAATGATAGAGCAGAGCGCGGAACAAGATAAAGCCATAGAAAGGATTAGTGCCAAACTCACAGAGATACAAGGCCAAACTGAAAATTGTAATGATATACAAGTTACAGGCCTAGCCAATACCCAAGACGAGCCTCAAACAGAAGAAGATAGTGAGTTCCGGCAGGAAAATAACTTTAAAGAAACAGAGATAGTGAGTCAATCTTGACTTGAGGAACAAGCTTAATAAATAAAATTTCATGGGTTACTTCGTGATGGTCTTACGAATATGGTAACACAATTAATAGAAGGCATAACTGAGCTAAGACAAGAGATAGACCAATTTTGCTCAGATATTCATGACCTGCAGGCTAAATTAAATAAAAAGGTTGCGGAGTCTAATGCCCGCCCATCAATTATTGTGTATATTGGCCAATTTGTGGAGCAAAAAGAGGAATACCAATCATTCAGCTAGAAATTTATTGATGATGTTGATGTTGAGGAGGTATACAAAAGTGAAGGTGTAAAACATAATGTAGTTTCAGAGTTAGGGTGTGTTGGACCTCATTCCAAATACTTTTCTACATTATGTTTAGTTGGCGACAAGGGAACTGAGCCTTCCAAACCTGTGGAGAAGTGAATAGATGAGGAACAAGGTCTTTACATCCTAAAATTTGTCATGCCGAAGAGACAAAATGACATTCCTCACTTAAGGGCCAAGAAGTGCAAGATGCGACAACTACAGTTTGGGTCCTATATGTTCACACCACCGCCCTAGGAGCGGAGCAGGAAATTTGACGCAAAATTAAGGGCGCAGTTTATATCTTCAAAGTGGAAGGAAAAGTTGGTTCGCGTCATGCCGCGACGTTAAATCAGACGCTTGTTGGGAGGCAACCAACTTGTATTTTATTTTTAATTTATTTTATTTTTTTAGTGTTTTGTTTTGTTTTTATTTTGCAGATTAAGGAAAGTCTGAGTACCTGAAGTTGAAGTTGAGGAATATGTTTGGGTTTAAGTGTAGGGTCGTGCCGACCCTTGATATTAAGGATCATGTTGCTCGCTAGGCCCTAGAGGATCTCGGGGAGTATTTTTCATCCTTGTTTTAATTTTGTCTCTGTTATACATGCATTGAGGACACCACATATTTTTAAGTATAGAGTGGGGTACTTCGGTTACTTTTGAGGCTAAGGATGATTCTGTCATAAGAATTTTTTAATTTAGGAGTCTTAGAAGACAAAAACATCAGAAAAGTGAAAATTTTCAAAAAGATTTTTACTGTCTTTTTTTTTTTACTTTTATATAGCTTCTTTTTTCTCATTAGTAGCATAAATCATCCACCCCTTGGTTTTTCTTATGGCCTCGGTTCTTTTTCAAAAGGGGCCTTTGAACCGGGTAATTTTTTTAATTTTTTAGGATTAATTTTTTTAGGAGCAGTAAAGGAGAGAGAAGAACAATATTTTTACTTGTTTGATACTAGTATATTTAGGCCTGAGCTTGAGTAGTACTTTCCTGTGAGTGCGTGAGTTAATTTAGAATAGCAGACTTTTTGACACGTAGGCTTAATGTTGTGACTCTATATATAGCTTATTCTTGTTTTATAGTTCGTCATGATCCTATCTGTCTTACAGTAGAATTGATATATCTTGATTGATACTTGTGCCATGTGTGGTGAGGATTTTCTTGCATATATTCCATGTTTTGCATCTTAATCTAGAACTTGCCCTGCATGTTATTGAAGCGAAATAAAAAGTGTTGCTCTGTTTAGAGGATGATGATAGGATTTCTTTGATATGTCTTGTAAATTTTTAGCCTTTTTAGATATTGTACCGCTAGTTAACCCTTTGAGCATGTAGCCTTTCATCGTTAGCCGTATTTTTGCCTTAACCCATTTATTTGAATCCCTAGTTTTTGCACCCTGCTTCTTTAAGCATTGTAGCTTAGACTGTGATATAATTCTTAATCTGAAGAAAATGGATGGTCGAGTGTAAAAGGTGACCAATGATAGCTGCAAAGTAATGAAAATGTCCTCTTAGAGAGAATGTGACATAAAATATAATGAGAAAAAAAAGTTTCTTTGAAAAAAAATATGATTGAATGTTCTTTATATGAGGAAAATACTTGTGAAATAATTGATGAAGAGAAGGCTGAAAAATAAAGTTAAGAGTAGAAAATAATAGGTGATGAAGTCTAAAAGTGCAAAGTGCTTAAGGAAGTGTAAGTCACTATTATATGGTTTTCCTACGCGTCCCTTAGCCAACATTACAACCCTCTAAAGTCTTATTTGATTCTATTCGAGCACGCCTAATTAGTAGAGATGTACATAATAGGCAAGTCTATGGTTCATTTTGCATACATGTGAATTCTTTTGTGAGTGCGAGAGTTGTGCATTGATGCTAAGTCCTTAAACTATATTTGATTCTTTGATTTGAGCGTGTGGACAATTTCTTCTTGTGAGGGCATTTGTTTCATGATAGATAGGTGATGTTATTAGATTTTTTTACAGGGTAGGTGAGCGAGCTTGAATTGGATGAGTTAGAGTATGTCTTTGAGGTTAGGAGGTCAGAAGCCTGTTATTTGATTGAGTTGACTTGTATATCTTGCATGATGATCAGGAGTGTATGTTTGATGGTTTGAGTTGTTATAAGGCCTAATTATTGGTATCAACCAAATTGGTGGTGTTCATAGCTTGATTTATTGAGAGTGTGTTTAGTCGTTTGTTCGAGGACGAACAAAAGTTCAAGTGTGGGGTGGTGATGTTAGGTGTATTTATACGACTTTTCGCCGTACTTTACCCATGTTTCCACGTTGTTTTGAGAGCTAAATGTATTAAATACACCTAACATATATTGACTTTACGATGTCAAGCTAATATGTGTGTTATTGTTGAATCTAGGTACTTTATGTTGAAAAGGCTTTGTTTCGAAGAAAAAGAGATCAAAAGAGTTCAAGTGACGTGTTCTCGAGCTAATGAATAAATTTGGAGCTAAAATATATACTTTGGTACTTTGAAGTCTGAGTAGAAGTCAAAGAATATCATTTGAAATCAAGATCGGAGTTGGAGGGCCGAAAATTTGAGGTTATGAAATTTTGGCCTAGCGCCCGCGCCAAGCTTAATTTTCGGCTAATTTTTCTATTTCATGCTTTTAAGGGTATTATGGTTCGGGCTTGTTCGTATATGTTCTAAATACATTATAAACTCATTTTTTTAGAGGGGATGTGAAGAACTTTTGACCTAGGGAGAGCTTGGAGTCGTCGTGGAGCCGTAGATTATTTGGTTTTACCTTTTTTTCTCCTTACTACTAGTTTCTATGTTTCTTTAGATGAATTGTTGTTTTTCCTCCATGTCTATGTGGAGCTAAACTCCGCGTTCTATGGTTGTGATATAGCCATGAATATTGACGTTTGACGATTATTTCTATCTTAATACAAGTTATTGATTTTAATTGTTTCTTTAATTCTGTGCATAACTGCTTGATTATTTGGCCAGCAGTTAAGTTCTATCAACTATGTAATACATGTGCTTGGGAAAGACGTTATTAGATTAGAGAAGAGTTAAAGAGGGCGTGATCTGATTATCCTTACAGTTGGGCTAGGATTTATGGCTAGGATAGGAATATACCTAGACACCGCGTTCAACTAAATATCGTGGATGAATTGCGTTATTAACAGGTCAATTCCATAGGAATATAGGCGGCGAACTGTTTTGAATCGGTGAGTAGTGGTTCGGGAGAATATTATGAGATTAATAATCTGGTTAATTATGCAATCGTCAATAATTTGGATTAAAGTGAAATAGTTTGATAACTCAATAAGATTGGTGAACCAACCGCAACCCTGGGAAATTCATCTCATTGATAACATAAAAATTCTGCTCATCTTTTGGTTGAAGTTCATTATTTATTTCTTTTATTTTAATTATTTTATATTTGAAAAGAGTTAGAAAAAATCATAGTCAAAAGAAAGAGTTGTTTGACTAATCAAATTGATCAACCTTCGCATAAATTGGGACGGAGAGTAGTAGCTTCTAAGTCCAAGTAAGGCTGGCCAGTGGGCCGGGTCGGCCCGGTCCCAGCCCGACACCGCCCCGGTCCCGCCCCAAACCCGACATTTTTTTAAAAAAAATTGGTATCGGGACTCGAATCGGGACGGGACATGGTCTCGTCCCGGCCTTCCCCAGGCCCGCCTCGATCCCGCCCGAAACCCCTTTTTGCAAAAATAGTCGTTGCACCAACGACCATTTTATATTTTGGTCGTTGTGCAACAGCCATTTTTGGCCTCCCCCAACCCCCTACCCCCTTAATATTTATTTTTTTAACCCAATTTTCCAACTATAAATACAAATTTGTTTTTGTGCCTCTTATATTATTTAATAGACATATGATATTTTTGTAATACAAATACAATTGTCTAAAATCTAAATTGCAATTTTATGGTGTTGTCCAAAAGTTGCAAATTACATAACAAAATTGCAATTAAAAAAATTACATTTTCAAAAAAATTTGTTCTAATTGCTTGATGATTTCATGTGGTTCTTCGGTTGGAATAGGTATTTGTTGGTCAAATTGATCCACGTCGCTTCCACTACCTTCGGTTAAGATTTCGTTGTAGTTTTCATCATCTTCTTTGTTGATCTCCGGTTGACCGCACCTTCTCCGCTCCGCTCGTATCCAATCTCTCGAATAATACCGCAATTTCCAAGCCGTCTCCGGCCAATGAGTGTCTCGTGGTCTCCTATTTGATATCTGCTGCGTTTTCCGACGCGCTGATGACGCTTGAATGTTCAAAACATCTCGAGCCATCAATGAAAGTGTCGGAAAGGTCTTCTCATTCCCCTCCAAATATTTCGCAAGTCTTCTTGTCCATCTTCATTGATAACTTCTTGATACGGTACGTAACCCCGCAAAGAAAAATATCCAACTCACTAATTTGGTTAGTAGAGGTACGGCCGCACATTCTATTTCGAGGCTTTCAATACTAGCCGCAAACAAAGATGTCTTTTGTGAGGTTGTGTTGAAGATGAAGAAGATGGTATGGTAGCCGGTACGTTACTAGCATTTTCTTGTTGATAAAATCTATATATATTTTTGCATTGGTGTTCTACGCTATTCAACACTTCTTCTTTAGTTTGTTCAATAGGTGGTGGGTGATTTAGATTTTTGGGACTTGGAGGTGGTAGTACTTCTATACAATCGTAAATAGTTTCAATTAGTGATTTAGTACCGTCTATTTTAATAGTAGGATTTAATACGAACCAATAATATAAATAGAAGGAATAGGAATAAAATATTTTTTTATTTTGACAAACATTTTTTTAATAGTCAGCCTTATAAGCTTTGGTTTTTCCATATATTCACTAAGTAATAAAAATATTAGAGTTATATAAAATAACATAGTTGAAATAGTAGGATAATATATACCGGAAAATTCTTTTGTTGCTTGAAAAACTTTCTCTAAAAATACAATAAGTTCGGAAATTTTTACCCAATCACTATCTAAAATCATATCACTGGGTTTTTATTATGAGAGTTAAAAAATAAAGTTATAGGTAATTTATAGTCATAAGCAACAAGTAGTTGCTCGTATAAAGAATTCCACCTAGTCGATACTTCTTGTGGAATTCTTCTATAAGGTAGTCCACAATCGTGACAAGTTTTTTTATATTCTTTTCTACGTTGTACTTTATTCCTTTTAAAAATAAAGTTTATAGCAAATTGTATTTTACTAAGAATGTCTTCAAAAAGTGATAGACCATCCTTTACAATTAAGTTATATATATGGCACGCGCATTTTATATGAAAATGGTCTGGAAAAGATGGAGCTAAACTATTTTTTAACATTGTAATTGCATAATTGTTATTAGAAGCGTTATCTAATGTAATAGTCATAATTTTATCGGTAATTCCGTAATAATCGCACACTTGATAAATATTTTCTGCAATAAAAGTACCAAGGTGTGCCTATCATCTATATATCTATACGCTAAAATACGTTTTTGCATAGACCAATATTTATTTTTAGCCCATAAGTCATTATATTTATACTTTAACCCAATTTTCCAACTATAAATACCTCATTTTCTCTTCATCTTTCTCACAAATCTTCCTACAATCTCTTTAATCTATCAATCTATCTCTCTTCCTATAATCTCTTTAATCTCTCAATCTATCTCTCTACAAGTCTACATTGTCTACTAATATTCAATTTTCTTTATTCATTTGGAAGTGAAGTTGGCAACTAGCTTGAGGATCTTCCATCGAGCAAAGTTTCAATTTTCAATCTCTCGATTACACGTCGACGTTACGTCAGCGTTTGGTACATTCGTTCCTTCATTAAATTATTATTGTCTGTTTATTTTATTTAACGCACATAATTTCAATTACTTTAATTATTTATTAGTATAATTATAAATTTATAATGGAAGAATTTAAACGTATGCTTACGGGTAAGTGTCATGCTTCTTCTAGTAGGAGCAACAAGGGCAAGGATCCTATTTCTAAACAGAATCTTATTCCTACACAGGGTGATTTTGTTGATACTGAACATTTTCCTACAATACCCTTAGATTTAGACGATGAGCTATTTTTTGGAACTCAAGAAGACTTTAATTTAGACGATGATCTAGATGATACACCCACTAATGTAGATAACAACACACCCACTAGTGCACCTTCAACTGAAATGCCTCATATTTCCCTTAGTATGAGACGAGGTCCAGCAAAACGAACATTAAAATCATATGCATGGACATTTTTTGATAGGGACGTAGAGAATCAAGTAGCTAGATGTAAAATTTGTAAAGATGTTTTAAAATTTAAAATTGGAAAAGGTCAAGGTGGGACGGGGGTTTAATGAGACACGTATCAAGGTCTCATCCTGTTAGGTATGCCCAATACGAGGCTTCAAAATCAGGTGCGCAAACGTCCGCTACATCGGGACAAGGTTCACATATTGTCCCGGAACAAGTACAAGGTCAAATTAACCCTATGACGGGGGGAATTGTAGGCCATAAATACGATAAACATAGAGATAGGAAAGCAATAGCAAAATTAGTTGATGTGGAGGGTTTGCCTTTTTCATTTCCTTCATCTCCCGGTTTTATTCATTACATTAGAGATATGTATAATCATGCTTTTAACGATTTTCCTAGATCAATTGTTAAGAGAGATGTATTTAAATTCACACATGAATATCAACAATATTTACGTTATTCGTTATATCATTTTAATGACAAAGTGGTTATCACTTCTGATATAGGCCGTAGTACTAACGGCCATGATTATTTAACGATAACTTGTCATTGGATAGATTATAAATGGTCTATGCAAAAACGTATCTTAGCGTATAGATATATATATGATAGGCACACTGGTACTTTTATTGCATAAAATATTTATCAAGTGTGCGATTATTACGGAATAACTGATAAAATTATGACTATTATATTAGATAACGTTTCTTCTAACAATTAAGCTATTACAATTTTAAAAAATAGTTTAACTCCATCTTTTTCAGATCATTTCATGCCATATATATAACTTAATTGTAAAGGATGGTCTATCACTTTTTGAAGACATTCTTAGTAAAATACAATTTACTATAAACTTTATTTTTAAAAATAATAGAATACAACGAAGAAAATAATATAAAAAAACTTGTCATGATTGCCAACTACCTTATAGAAAAATCCAGAAGAAGTACCACTAGGTGGAATTCTTTATACGAGCAACTACTTGTTGCTTATGACTATAGAAAACCTATAACTTTATTTTTTAACTCTCATAATCAAAATCCAGCTGATATGGTTGTAGATAGCGATTGGGTAAAAATTTCCGAACTTATTGTATTTTTAGAGAAATTTTTTCAAGCAATAAAAGAATTTTCTGATATATATTATCCTACTATTTCAACTATCTTGTTTTATATAACTCTAATATTTTTATTACTTAGTGAATATATAGAAAAACCAGCTTATAAGGCAGTTATTAAAAAAAAAATTATTCTTATTCCCACTATTTATATTATTGATGTTGTATTAAATTCGACTATTAAAATAGACGGTACTAAATCACTTATTGAAACTATTTACGATTGTATAGAAGTACTACCACCTCCAAGTCCCAAAAATCCAAATCACCCACCACCTATTGAACAAACTAAAGAAGAAGTGTTGTCTAGCGTAGAAGACGAATGCAAAAAAGTATATAGGTTTTACCAACAAGAAAGTGCTAGCAACCTACCGACTTCCATATCATCTTCTTCTTCTTCAACACAACCTCACAAAAGACATGCCGTTTCTGTGGCTAGTATTGAAAGTCTCAGAAATAGAATGTGCGGCCGTACCGCTACTAACCAAATTAGCGAGTTTGATATTTTTGTTTTGCAGGGTTTTGTACCGTACTGCCAGCTTCTCAATGAAAAGGATGTGAAGACTTGTTTGAAATACGGAGGGGAATGAGAAGACCTTACCGACACTTTCAATGATGGCCCGAGATGTTTTGAACATTCCCGCGTCATCAACGACGTCTGAAAGCGCTTTTTCTGCCGGCAGATATCAAATAGGAAAGCACAGACACTCATTAGCCGGAGACAGTTTGGAGATTGTAGTATTATTTAGAGATTGGATACGAGCGGAGTGGAGAAGGTGCGGTCAATCGGAGATCAACGAAGAAGAAGATGAAAAATACAACGAAATCTTATCCGAAGGTGGTGGAAGCGACGTGGAGCAATTTGACCAACAAATACCAATTCCAACCGAAGAACCACAAGAAATTATCAAGAAACTAGAACGGTTTTTTTCAGAATGTAATTTTTTAAATTGCAATTTTACTATGTAATTTGAACCTTTTGAACAACACCACAAAGTTGCAATTTTGACAATTGTATTTGTATTACAAAAAAATCATGCCTATTAAATAATATAAGAGGCACAAAAACAGACTTGAATGTTTTTATTACACTATCTTGTCTTGTTTAATTATTGTGTTTATATATATATATATATATATATATATATATATATATATATATATATATATATATATATATATATATATACGTTATTTTTTAAATTAAGTAAAAAAAAAACGTCCGGGATCCCAATCCCAACCTGATCCCGACGGATCTGGATCGGGCGGGACTTCAGCAAATTCCGTCTATCCCGATCCCATCCTGACCCGATCCCGCTCTGATCCGACCCGAATGTCCCGATCCCGGCCCACTGACCACCCTGTCCAAGTAAGGTGCCATCGGACCTTGACGGGTAATTTCACGAACCGCGACCTACGCCCTTGTGATTAGACCCAACATAAAAAGTCCGCTGCCTGGGAAGTCAATAGAACGTTCACATAGGAGAAAAGGTCTAAAAATCCACCGCCATATCCACCATGAAACTCAGAATCCGATGCTTCGAAACCAAACAAACCCTAAAAATCGACTTACCATCATCTTCTTCCACTCTTCAAGAACTCAAACATCACATCTCTCAAGCATTCCCATCATCATATTCCATTCATCTCTCCCTCAATAGCAAAGACGAGCTTCAAAACTCTGAAGATACGCTTCAATCAATCGGTATTACTTCAGGTGATCTTATCTTTTTTACTTCCAATCCAAATGTGTTTTCAATTTCAACTCAAACCCATATCCCCAAATCTAACCCTAACCCAGATTCCAGTTTGGTGAATAAATTGGACACCCAAATTGTTCAAGAATCTAAAATTGTGAAAAATATGGACACCCAAATTGTCCAAGAACCTGAAAAAGTGAAAACTTTGGACACCCAAATGAAAATTATGGACACCCAAATTGTCCAAGAACCTAAAAAAGTGAAAACTTTGGACACCCAAGTGAAAAATATGGACACCCAAATGATCCAAGAATCTGAAACAGTGAAAAAAATGGACACCCAAATGGTCCGAGAATCTGAAACAGTGAAAAGGGACACCCAAATTGATCAGGAATCTAAGGAGTAAAGAATCTGGACCCCCATGAGGCGAAAATCCTAAATTTGATACCTCAAGGAGAGGAAACAGAGGATTTTATGGAGGTAGATGGAGATTACAGTGATGTGAATTTGACGAAGTCGTTTACTGTACCTGGGTTTTTAAGGAAAGTGTTCACGGAGGAGCTAAGTGATGATGGTGGCCGTGATCATAAGTTGCTAGTTGTTGCGCTCCACGCTGTTTTTGTCGAATCCGGGTTTGTTCCTCTTGACCCTGTTAATTTCACTGAGCTTAGTAGGTCTCAATTTTTGAAAAATTGGCATTCAGGTGCTTCACGAATGAGACTGTTTTACACCTTACCAGAGGTTATTGATCATGTAAAACGGGGTAATTTGGATGTGATTCACACTATAGAGTTAAAGTTTCAGTCTTTAGGGAAGTTCTTTATTGCTCATGGATCATTATCAGGTGGGGTTTCCTCGCGTAGAGTGACGTTAAACGAAGATCAATTGGTTCCCTTTTTGAACGTGGTATGGGCTAATTGTGGATTAAATGAGGAGGTAAATGGGGTTTTGGGAAAATCTCCGGAGAGGGAAGTGTTTGTGTTTTGGAGGAACACGAAGGACGGGCTTGTATTGCCATTGTTGATTGATTTGTCCGAAAAGTCTGGTTTGGAGCTTCCGCCGTGCTTTACGCGACTTCCGACTGACCTTAAGTTGAAGATTTTGGAATCCCTTCCGGGTGTTGAGATAGCGAAAGTGAGTTGTTTGAGCTCCGAATTGCGATATTTGGGTTCGAGCGATGATCTTTGGAAGATGAAATATTCTGAGCAATTTGGTGATGCCGAGACGTCGGGAGGAGAAGGGGGACATTGGAAAGAAAAGTTTGTTAAGTCTTGGGAGAGTAGAAAGATAAGGAAAGTGATTAGTAGAAGAAGAGTGGTCGATCCTCTTCGATTTTTAGGGGGTCCTCATCCGTTTCCGGGACCTTGGAGGCCACATATAATTGGTGGAGATTATGATCTTTTTGCTCCACAATTTGATAATACCGAATATCCTTTAGGGCGGGCGCCACCTTCTAGATTGCTCCATCCATTTTCGAACCATGTACCTCGTTGTCATCTTGGAGGACATAGGAGCAATTTCACTTGATTATGGCCTGTATCGTCTGGCGTCTATAGCAGCAAGCTGTGTCGTATATGTCTATAATAAGCAAGGCAATAGGTTTCACTTTTCAGTTGCAAGTTTCAGTCTTTACGCCCTTGTGATTATACTATATGTTCTATCTAACAGCTTTTCTCTATAGCATGCAAAAAACCGCCGTTACAAGGAGGTTTGACTGTACTACAGGGAGCATTCTTTTTTAGCTTCTCTTTTAACTCTTCTCTTCTTGGTGTTTGGACGATTTTGTTTGGGCAGGTATGTTCATTCTATGTCCTGTTTCTGTTGTGTGAGACGTGTTAAAATGAATCTGCTAGCTCATGCTTTGGATAATTTTGTTGTCGTCGTCTTTATTTTCTGTTTTGGCGTTTGAATCTGCTTGCAAGCTGCCTAGAAACCAAATTACTGAGATGGGCGGTGAGTTTGAATGCAATTGAGATGGTTAAAGCTAGAAAGCGAATGCCTGGCCCAACCATGATCTCTAGTGAGTCTTGATCAAGGCATGTATCATCTTTAGCAGCTACCAGTATAGTATTTACACTGTATAATAACAGTTGTTATGTCGGGCATATGCCCATGCACAATACGGGCACCGACCATCTAGTTAAGTTAAGGACTTCTATCGAAAAGCACAACCGTGCAAAATGGATCAAATCCAAAGCATGGTCTGAATTAGCCCCAGGCTTTCAATTTTTTTATAATCGAGAAATTCGTTGTGCTAAATGGATCAAATCCAAAGCATGGTCTGAATTAGCCCCAGGCTTTCAATTTTTTTATAATCGAGAAATTCCGAGGACCAATGACGTGTGGTTCGAAACGTGGCAGAACTTTATAGATATTGTGCAGTCTCTTTACCTTTCTCCACTTAAATAACATATTCTTGTTATGAAATTATTACAAGACAGTTATAAATGAAATACACAATTCACGTCTTCCTTAGAATGTAACAACTGCACCATTATTGTTACTGAGAGAGCTAACAGTGATATTTCACAGCCAGAATTCTCAATTCAAGGTAAATTAAAAGGAAGTTTGTAGAATTGAAGTCGTTACAAAATTATCTACCTTTTAGAGGCGAATTTAAGATTTAATTTAATGGGGGTATGACTCTAGTTTCAAACACTGAATCCATCACCTTATTTGAGTTGTGGGTTCATAGCTCAATATTTTCAGCAATTTTGGTGCATTATCGAGGTCTAGACTAAAAGTTATGGGTTGAAATGAACCCACAACTATACCATTAGATCTGCCCCTACCTCTCTATGCTAACAGTATTGCAACAAAGGGGCCTCAAACCTTCTGTTATCAATAGATGTTTCAGCACTCAGCCATAATCATCTATATATGGTTTGGTCACTACTAGTTATACTAAAAATAAAGAGAAAAACGCTCCCTATAAGTTAGTATCGTATTTCTGGACTATGAGGTAACTCAACCAAAACTCGACTGAAACGTTGAAGTGGGGCTCCAATGGTCAACAGGTTTGGCTATGTCAAATTCAGAACTCCAACCATTCTCATCCACCCTGCAGCTAACATAGACCATATCCTGAGAAACAAGCTGAGCTTAGGAACATGGTGACCTAATGGTGAGGGGAGTACTCATCGGGAGGGTTCCAGATAGTTGAGGATGGGATGCCTCCTGCTTTGAAGATGTGCCACGCCTCACGGTTGAGGATGCCCGTGAAGATGTTCCAGATACTTGACCTTTTTTGTCTCTTTCTTGACTTGATTTGTGGTTCCTCATTGTCGAGCTAGCACAATTATTTATGTTGTAAACAACTAAATCATCAGCACAGAGCACAATTGAACATTGTTATTCTATTCTCTACTGGAAAAGGCAACACTATCTCATGGTCTGCTGAGCTTATTTCTCTGCCCAGCTTCACATTAAGTGAAAGAAAAGTGAAAATATCAGGAACCACATAAATACTGATTTGACAATAACACTCGCGTAGAGTATGTATGGTTTCATCACATTAATATCTACCTGAGGTTCAGAAAGTTATATTTTAATCCGAGTCCATTATGCTACTTAAACAAAGACCATAATGACGTTAACATTCAAAAACTCAAGCTCGAAGTCACTCAAAGAATAACCGCCGATGATGTCCTCAATGCAAAGCTCAGGCACCAATGTTCTCAATTTCAGCACCTCTGTCCATCCTCTTGACAATACCCGCAATAACCTGAAACAATGGAGTCCAAATCAAGCACTTGCTGAAGTGATAAGATCATTAGTCATAAAGTGATACACTGCCCCTCTGTCTATACTGATTTCTAAGTAAAACTCGTCTAATTAGGGTATAGCAGTTAGCTAAAAGAATTCTGGAGTGTCATAAGTTTCACCTTTCCAGGTCCTAATTCATAGCTCTTCTTTAGCCCTTTTGTTAGGAGAGTCTTAATTGTGGTCTCCCATTGAACTGGTGAAGTCACCTGCATAAGTCAAACATGACAAATGGTTTAGAACCAGAAGCCGATGTGCGTGGGTCACTCTATCTTACGAGACCTTAACTGGTCTTCCCCCGCCTATCCCACTCGGAGCAACAGCTCCCATAAGATTGTGTCCAACCATCTTTAATCAACTTAATCCTGTGAACTGTCTGCTTCTTACCTGGCTAGCTAATATTTTCTTAATTGTGTCTGGATCTGCATGTGGTTGCGCATCAACATTTGATATTACTGGTATTCTGGGAGTTCTGATCTCTGTTGCACCCAAAGTAGCTTCTAATCTTGAGACAGCTGGATTCATAAAACTTGTGTGGAAAGCTCCAGCAACAGCTAGACGTACCTGGAACAATTAAATCCAATGTTAAGATGCAAATACCATTAGCAGTTGGCGGCAAGACCTATATTAGCATTTGGAGAGAAAAAGGAAATACCGTCATTCGTGCTTTGAACGATTTGGCTTTTGCTTCTACCGCTTCAATTCCTTTAACACCTCCAGAGACTGCATAATTTCCCTATAAAAAGATAGTGCAACAACAAAACTGGAAAATGCTTAGCCAGGTGCAATATTCCAAGATGTAGAGTAAATATGGAATTTATTCTGGCTACAAAGCTTTTGGAGAAACTTACAGGACATAAGAAATTTGCAATCTGAACTTTGTTGGCTTCATCAACTTCCTCATTAGCTGCATCACACAGTTTCTGAACCTTGTCAGAATCCAGTCCAATTATACTAACCATTGCACTCTTTGCAGCATCAGCAGCGTCCTGGACAGAATAGATATTGTCAGAGTTCCATGCATGACACATATTTATGATCATTAACATTACCTGCATAGCTTCTCCTCTGAGCTTAACCAGCTTAAGCCCATCGTCGAAACTGACAAAGGCAATCAGATTAGTGGAAATCCAAGTACTTGCATCTTAAAGGGTGGGAAGGATAAGAAAGTACATCTAGACATAAGCTACTCTTCAAGCATAATCTTAGGTAGGGTAGCAACCTGAAAGCTCCTGCAAATGCCAGAGCAGTGTATTCGCCCAAGCTCAGACCACATGCGACGTCAACAGAATCAATTATTTGCTGACCCCCCTCACGAGCACGGAGTATCTCTACGGCAGCTAAGCTAGTGACATAGATAGCTGGCTGGGAACAAGTAAATTATGAGCCAGTCAAAAATGATACTAGTATAAGTTATATCCTATTGTCATCACAAACATCATCTATAACTGTTAACTAAAAGCAAAATGTGCATGCATTGCAGAACCTTCTGCTGTTCCTTTTGTCTATGTGGTTTAACGGGATCAATATGTTTTAGTTATTAACAAGTCATCTTACATAACCTTAATACCAAATAAGAGGTGTGATTCAAAAACAAGAAAAATATGATGAAACGAATACCTGGCTTAGAACAGTGGAGTCTAACTTCTCTTTTGGACCACTAATACATACATCCAAAAGGTCAAACCTGTAAGCAAGAATGGAGAAATATTCACATACAATGCTTAATTATCAATCAACATATCTATCAGTTTCGACTCAATCCAAAAAATTAGAAAAACAAATTATGTGGAATTATTTTTCTTTAAAGAGAAAGATAAAGTGCGGATACGTTTATGCAAATAAAGCAATTTTTCTGAGAATGTTGATCAAAGCATTTATGAGACTCGATCCATCATATTTACCCCATGATTTCATTTGCTCTCTTGTATAATTCAGCTGCCGCAGGCACCTTCTGAGCCTCTGCACCCATTCCAACAGCTTGTGCCCCCTGCAGAGGTATGGTGCTCATAAAAGAGTTTGCCATGAAATTGGATATCTTGTGATCGCAGTGACATGACTATTCTAGAAACTAACCATCTACCGTGATGACCAAGGGACCAGATACAACAACAGCAACGTACCCAGTATAATCCCACAAAATGGGTCTGGGGAGGGTAAGATGCACACAGATCTTACCCCTACCTTTGTGGAGTAGAGAAGTTGTTTCCGATAGGCCCTCAGCTCCATAGAAAAGGACCAAGAGACCAGATATTCACTAAATTAACAGTGGACATAGGTTTGAACTATAGCTGCTTAAAGGTAGCCAGAGAAGTTGAAGCATTATGGCAGTAATACAAAGCTGGATATACTAACATGATAATATTCCTAGTCTCAAGCTTCAGACAATTTCTATGTTGAAGAAAACATCGTTCAAAGCACAAATACTTATCAAGTAATTATAATTATTTTTGACTCAGCAAGAATACTGATCACCAATTAGACAAAATAACAACTGAATTAGCAGAAATCAAGTAATTAGGCAAAATAACAACTGAATTAGCAGAAATCATACATATAAAACGAATAAAAACCTAGCAAATGAGGATGTTGCAATGGATGTGTGGGCACACTAGGAGAGATAGAATCAGGAATGAAGATATTCGGGACAAGGTGGACGTGGCCTCGGTGGAGGACAAGATGCGAGAGGCAAGACTGAGATGGTTTGGGCACATGAAGAGGAGAGACACCAATGACCCAGTGCGGAGGTGTGAGAGGTTGGCTATGGATGGTTTCAGGAGAGGTAGAGGTAGGCCGAGAAGTATTGGGGAGAGGTGATTAGACAAGACATGGCGCAATTCCAGCTTACCGAGGACATGACCTTAGATAGGGGTTATGGAGGCCTTGTATTAGGGTAGTAGGTTAGTAGGTATCCCGCTTATCCTTTTGTACGAGTAATCGCAGTATTGCTCTTTAGTTTCTTGTCCTCTGATTTATGATAATATCTGTTGTCTCTTGTACTTTGATTATTTTATTTATCTACTACTCCTTTTCAGACTGCTTTATCATAGTTTTTTCGCTTTCACTATTTTCGTTTTCATACTTTTTTTTGCTTTAATTTGCTTGTCCGTATCTGACCGTCTTTTTGCCATATTTTCTCTGTTTTCTCTTGAGCCGAGGGTCTTTCGGAAATAGCCTCCCTACCAAGGTAGGGGTACGGTCTGCGTACACTTTACCCTCCTCAGACTCCACATATTGGGATTTCACGGGGTATGTTGTTGTTTTGTGTTCAGTTGATCAAATGAAGAAATTGTACAGCATATTAATTTTTCAAAATCTAATCCAATAGGAGAAATATAAGATGAAGAAGCCAGGAAAAACTTATCTCAAATAATTATTATCATCATTCGTACTAACCAAGTTATTAGACAACTGAATATAGAATTAACATAAATACAAAATGACCTCAAAGCTAGCCAATTTTCCATCCAACTTCAAAATATAAACAAGTAGGAGAAAGATGAAGAAGAGCTAAATCCTCCCTCAGTCCCAAATCAACTGTCGTGTTTCTTCTTGCCACGCCCTTGAGAAAATATTAATTAGGAGTGGTTTTGACTATTTTACCCTTATTTATGTTTTAAAATATATAATCTATCTTCATTTAATAATTACTATTTATGTGTCATCAATCTCCCCATAATTGAGGTGTTTGTGGTTTTCAAGACCAATTACTACTAAGGGTAAAATAGGAAAAGAATAGTAAACTCTATCTTGAACTTCTAAAAGACAAATAATTTGAGGAAGCACGACAGATAATTTGAGACGGAGGGAGTACTTGAACCTTGTTCAAGTTTACTTGTCACTAAAAATAAGTTTTCATTTTTACTTGTGCACTTTAGCATATCAAAAGAAAGACAAAAAAAATTTTCTTATTTTACCTTTAACATTAATTACTCATTTCCAAAATATTTTTCAAATCTATTGAGAATGTATACCAATTAATACATGTATTATGATAAAACATATACTTTATTTATTAATGAGAAAATACATCTTTTCACTCCTAAACTTTCATCGAAAAATCACTTTAGCAATTAAACTTTACTTGTAATTATTTACCCCTAAACAACTTATACGTGCATTAAACTCAAACTTACGTTGCCTAGACCAATCTTACAATAGACTGTGTAGAACACTCTCCACCACATCAGCACCACATCAACTAAACGTCAACAAAAAATAATTTTAATCACAAAATTTCTCTTTTTCATCTTCTTCCTCACCCCACCAACCACTGCCCCACCTCCTACAACCAACAACTTCAACCAAAAGTATAGCATTAAATTCACGTTATGTGATTTATTTCAAGAATCTCAGTTTAATTAACATACGATCCAATGAGTTCACAAATCAGTTTCGACATATCCTACCATGTTTTAAGCCCAGCTCCCATGTCCACAATTTTCGTCGTTCTCACCTCCACTCATGTCAATCTTACGTGTAGCTTACTAGCCCTCCTACTTCGTTGTTTATGCAATTATGCCCCTTACTTAATTTTCCACAAGTGAAGTCTGGAGAGGGTATGACCTTACCTTTAACTTTATGGGATAGAAAGATTATTTCCAATAGACCATCGACACAAGAGAAATGAAGAAGAATTGAGACCGACCTGGCCAGGGAAGAGAAAAGCATTGGTGGGCTTATAATCATCGACGTCGGCAATTCGACATCCAACGGAGATGCTACTCATGAAAACACTAGACTTGTCCAATTGGTTAGGCCTAAATCTTCGAAATCCATTCTTAGTAACCAAGCAGCAATTCGAAGAAAGAAGCAAAGAGGATGAGCTCATTGTCAATGGTGGCGGAGGAAAACATGCATTTAGGAGACCATTTATATACTAACACAAATCTATATGGCGGAGTTAACCAAACCAACGATGAATTATGTAATCTTTTACTACAATTTCTTTATAATAAAAATACTCCTTTCACTTTATTTTAGTTTTTATATGGAGTAATAATTCTTATAACCTACCCCCTCCGTGTATTTTTTACTTAGATGTAATTAATATTCCTTCCGTCTCAATTTATGTGGCACCATTTGTTAGACGTGGAGTTTAAAATATAAAGAAAGACTTTATTATGTTTATTAAATTGTCCTTATTTTATTACTTACTTTTATTGACTTTTCTTCACATTAGGTACATATTCAAAATTAAGTTAAACCAAACAAGGGTAAAATAAGGATGATACTATTAAATAATTGTCAAATCAGAAAAAGTGATATTTCTTTTGGGACAAACTAAAAAAGAAATTATGACACATAAATTGAGACGGAAGGAGTAATAAATTAATAAGTTTACTATATAGTATAGTGGATAAAGTAAAAATGGACAGAGAGATTATTTATCAGTAAGGTAAAAAATTATAAATTGATCAATTTACCCTTACTAATACTATTAAATCTTTTAATTAGCTAATTTTATGAATTAATTATTCCACTTATTCTGCATAAAATAATACACAAACTTTCATAACTTATACATATTCTATTAGTTATGCGAGTTATGCATATTATTCTAAAAATATAATTTTAAGAGTTTGCGGTTTACAATTATTCTAAAAATATAATTTTAATCCCAGAAAATAGATAATGGGCCGTTTATTTATCCTTCTCCACTTAAATAATTCATATAGTATGTGTTGCGCTCTTACGCTCAAACCAAAGTTCTACGAGCATTAAAGCGATAAAATAATTAAATGGGAGAAATGTGAACATAAATATACGTAAGCTAAAATTGTAAGATGATATTAATCTCCCTTAGGGAGTCTTTCTCATTAATATCAACATATATAGTGTACAATATACAATCCTAATACAAGAGAAATCGCATTCCCAATATAAGAGGAATCCTAGTTTAGAATCTTATTCTAATTATGGGTAGGGATTGTAGTGTTATACTTGTATACGTTTACACACCCCCTCAGTTGGAGCGGGAGGAGGCCTAACGCTAAGACTGGATCTGAAGTCAAGAAACAACTGTCTTGGGAGGCCCTTCGTGAAAATATACGCGTATTGATATGAGGAAAGCACGTGCAATACCTTAATATGCCGGAGAGCAACCTTCTCACGAACAAAGTAGATGTCCATCTCAACATGTTGGGTTCGCTGATGCTGAACCAGATTATGAGACAGGTATATGGCGGATATGTTATCACAGTAGACCAGAGACGCTTTTCTTAAAGGACACTGAAGCTCCAAGAGAAGGTTTCGGAGCTAACAGATCTCAGCAACAACATTAGCAACTCCTCTATACTCAGCTTCTGCACTCGAATGAGATAATGTGGCTTGTCGTTTGGCAGACCAAGAGATGAGATTATCACTCAAAAATACACAGTAGCCGAAAGTAGAGCGGCGGGTGTCTGGACAACCTGCTCAATCTGCATCTGTGTAGGATAATAGCGAGTTCGGTGCGGAGGGGTATAAGTGTAGTTCATAGTCCAGTGTGCCTTTAACATATCGAATGATCGTTTGAGGGCGGTAAAATGAGGTTCCATGGGGGCATGCATAAACAAGCATACATGTTGGACAGCATATACAATGTCAGGCCTGGTGAAGGTGAGATACTGAAGTGCGCCTGCAAGACTCCTATACATAGTAGGATCAGCCACTGGAGTACCGACCAGTGCACTAAGTTTGGATTTAGAATCAACTGGAGTGGCCATGATTTTGCAATTGTCCATCTTAGTCATGTGCACGATCTCCTCTGCATACTTACGCTGGCAAAGAAACATACAATCTGCAGATCTAGTGACTGAGATCCCCAAAAAATAGCTCAACTTTTCCAAATCAGTTATGGCAAATTCAGACTTGAGCCATGCAATGATCTCATCTTTCAACACAGCAGTAAAGGCAGTAAGAACAATGTCATCCACATATAACAGTAAATATGCAGTATCACGACCTCGATGTAAAGTAAAGAGAGAGGTATCACATCTGTTGCATGTAAACCCAAGGCGTTTAATGAATTGTGCAAACCGATCATACAATGCTCCGGGGGCCTGTTTTAAGCCATAGAGTGACTTACGGAGATGACACACATACTGTGGGGCTGCTGGGTGGACAAAGTCAGGCGGCTGGTGCATGTATACAATTTCTCGTAAATCCCCATGAAGAAATTCATTCTTCACATCTAGCTGATGAATCGGCCAATTCTTACCCATATCAATGCTCAAAACTGTGCGAATGGTGGCCAGTTTGACAACCAGACTGCAAGTCTCGCCGCAATCAATTCCCTCATGCTGGTTAGTACCATTTGTTACAAGTCTTGCCTTGTATCTTTCTAAGTCACCACTATCTCTGAACGTGTGTCGAAAAAACCACATGCAATGGATCACATTCACCCCCTCCGGTCAAGGAACCAAGTCCCAAGTATGTTGTTTTGTTAATGCATTAAACTCCTCACACATGGCCGCATTCTAATTTGGGTCCAGTTTGGCTAATTTAGGGCCTTTTGGAATAGGTGAAATTGTTTGGGTGGACAGGTTAAATTGGACTTTGGGTTTGAAAATCCTGTGTTGGGCACGGGTTTCCATCCGGTGTGTGAGTGATGGTTAGGTAAGGGTATCGGTCGACTGGTTGGTTGGACTGTGTGTTGACAGATTTGGGTGTGGTATGTTTTATGTTGTCGGGACTGGAGTTTGGTCGAGGGTGGCTATCGGATGGTGTGGAACAGTGGCGGTGTTTGGGTTTGAAGTCGAGTGGGTTGGGTCGGTGGGTGCCGGTGAACTGTGGTAATGATGTATAGGGGTTCTCAGTATGCCAGAAATAAAGGAGGGTTGTAGTGTATGGAATGATGTCGGTGGCGTAGTAGGACCGGTGGTTGGGTTTGCTGGCTGGTAGTCTAGGATCGGACTGGGGTCTACACGGTGGTGAGACAGTTGGGACGGTACAGTGAATGGGACGGTGACCGGTGAGTTGGTGGAACCTGGAGACAGAGTGGTGCTAGGGGTGGCTAGCGGTGGTGACGGGGAGGTCACTGGTGGCAGGGATGCTGACGGTGAGCGATGTACGGTGGCCGATGGTGGCGGTGGAGGTACATTTCCTGAAAGTGAATGGCACAGTTCCCGAAGGTGGACAGGAGAGAGAGTTGATTCATCTAAAAATTCGTAATCCGGTTTTTGAAATTTTTGGATGTTGGAAAAGTAGAATTGCGTCTCGTCAACAGTGACGTGACGCGAGATGTGAATTTGACAAGTGGATAAGTCATAGCACAGATAGCCCCTATGGTTTGACGGGAAACCTAAGAAGACACACGGAGTGGTGCGGGGAGCTAATTTATGAGAGGCGGTGGAAGAGAGATTAGGGAAACATAGACAACCGAATATCCGTAGGTGATCATAGGAGGGAACCCTACGGTGTAAGATTTCGGTTGGAGTCATGTTATGGAGGATACTTGTGTGTAAAATATTAAGGACGTATTCTACTATTTTGACCGCATAAACCCATCATGGATGCGAAATAGTTCCACCCATGACCAATATTGGCCATCTTCTTGATCAAGAATTATAGGGATAAAATTCTTGATGTTGATAACGGCGAGAGCCGGATGAAAAGACGGTGAGGAGATGAGTTGGATGACGACTGAGTGAGAAGCGGAAGCATCGGAAGAGGTGGGAGTAGCCAAATTCTCCATTGGGATGGAAATTGGGAAAAGAAAAAAATTATTGTTGCCGTCGGCCGAGAGGTGGGGGGGCGACGACAATGAGGAATTTTTCTATAGTAGGGTTTTGGCTCTGATACCATGTAAGATGATATTAATCTCCCTTAGGGAGTCTTTCTTATTAATATCAATATATATAGTGTACAATATACAATCCTAATACAAGAGGAATCCCATTCCCAACATAAGAGGAATCCTAGTTTAGAATCTTATTCTAATTATGGGTAGGGATTGTAGTGTTATACTTGTATACGTTTACAAAAATCATCTTGAATATTCAATATTGTTACCATGCTTCTACCAAGAGATTATATGTTGAAGTCTAACGTATTACCACTAGGGGCGGCAAAATGGATAAATAAATGGATATTTGTCCTATGCAAACCATTTTTAAATGAATTGGATATTCAATTTATTTAAAATAGTTTAATATGAGTCAATTCATATTATTTATTTAATATATGGATAATTTAAGAAATAAATGGTAAAATTGACAGCATCCGTATTTTTTCATAAAGAAATAAAGACTATGCCTCTTCCATCAAGCAACATCGTCCAGGCTCCGGTGACTTCTCCGACGAGAGGAAAATATACCATTAAAAGTATCATTGGCCATATGTAGGCATAATTAATACTTTCAGTTTTGTAGAACATAAAGGCATTAGGGACATTCATTCGTATTTAAATCCAATAGTGAGACACATATCAAGAAACACAGCCAAGTCGGATATCTTGAATATGTATGCAAGGGAAAAAGAACTTTTAAAATTTGAGCTTGCAGTGATATCTAGTAGTGTTTTTGAAGGTTTTCATTGGGTTCATGTACGCAGTGGAATTTGAAAATTTTGTGTTTCAAACCCAACAAGCGACGAACTGTAGGATGATTATGTAGTAATATAAAACACGTCAATACATAACATGTATATAACCATAATACTTTGATAGAATACTTACGATTAGAAAACTCTCGAGTCTTTTAGTAATTTCCGAGGGTGCGCACGCAATTGATCCTCGACAGCAAGTTCCAAGAACTCCGATGTATACCTCCTTCGAACAGCTAGAAAATTCGGCAGAGGTTCAAGAGAGAGTTTTATTCTAGGTATCTAAGACTTAGAATAATATATGAATAATGTATTTAATAATTAATGAGGATGTGCTCTATATATAGGTGAAATTAGAGCAAAATTCATATTTTGGGTTGGCTCAAAGCCTGGCCCAAAACGAATTGCAGCAAGCCAATCTGATTTGGCCTGCTGCCCAATTAGCGCCGCGGCGCCTCGCCCTTTTTACAAAATATTTTCAGCACATTTAATTAAATTCAAAATCCAATCTTGACTTAATTAAATAATTTCCATCAAATAGAAATTATCCCATATTTATTATTAATTTAAATATCTCGATTCCAAATCGAATATTTAACACTTTCTCAATACACCCTTAGATCGAAGAGACAATTGACATAGTGTTACCCTACATGTCTTCACATATCGACACTAACCATATTAGGGTTTACACGGAACTCCTAGACGGCGACGTAAGACGAACTCAATATGTGAAGTATATTTACACGAATCTAGTAAATTGAACCTCTATGTGGGAAGATAAAATCATTTCATTCTCGACGCACTCGATCAAGCTTAGGATTTGCCAAGTGTCTATCCAAATGGCTTGATCATTATATCTCATCTATATTGGTTGACAACAAGACCATATTCTAGATATGTTTATTGCGTTGGCCAACGGCTTAGTCAATCCAATATCATTGAGAAGCTGAGTGTTCTCTCGAATATACACTCGATGAATGAATCTTAATCTTGGCTCAACTACCACCTTTAATCTATATTGTAATGTACCCAATACAAGTTGTATCTCAACCTATAAGGCATTTGAGCTTAGGACATGATCAAGTATATTACTCTATAGACAAGGTGTGTATTGACCTCAAGTCTAAGGACTTATATCTCCCACACGTTGATCATACTTTAGACATGTATAACAAACAGTATATGAACAGGGTATACCAACACTTTCAAAGTATCCATGTGTCCATCACGAGTAGCCATTACTCGTAGCAGGTGAGACATACTACATCCTCTAAGGATGTGATGCAGACCACATGTCGACTTATCACATATCATCGATATCCCATTCTCGATGATCATTAGTCGAGGCTATTTTAAGAGTTACGTTATAATATTAATATCTCACACTATTAATAACAACGTAACCTCTAGGGATGCATATTATAGAATATTACAACCAATCAACTAATAATTCAATAATTGCAAATGCCAAAATATTAATCTCCATTAATAATAATACGAACGTGTATAAAGTACATTTGTCCTAATATAAATTATCTCTAGGACATACATATACTTTTAATCTCCCACTTGACCTAGTGCCAATCTTTAACATATCTAATGCCTATATTCTCAAAATGATCATTATGTTTGACTAAGCTTAATGGTTTAGTGAATGGATCAGCTAGATTATCGTTTGTGGAAATATAGTCTGATCTAATCTCTTCAGTCTCCACTATCTCCCTGAATATGTGGTACTTCATTGGTACATGTTTGTTTCTGTTTGTTGATCTTGGTTCCTTAGCATGTGCAATCGCACCAGTGTTGTCACAATAAATAATGATTGGACAACTGGCACTCAGAACTACCCTTAGTTCCTTCAGGAACACAGAAATCGCGACAGCTTCTTTACCAGCTTTCGATCCAGCAATGTACTCAACTATTGTTGTCGAATCAGCAGTTGTAGCTTGTTTGGAACTTTTCCAGCTCACTGCTCCACCATTGAAAATGATCATTTACCCAGACTGAGATTTGAAGTCATCAAGATCCATATGGAAGCTAGCATCAGTGTACCCAGTAGCAGCTAGCTTTTATTCCCCACCATAGACTAAGAAGTAATATTTAGTTCATCTAAAATACTTAAGAATACTCTTGACTGCTTTCCAGTGTTCTTTCCCAGGATTCTGCTAGAATTTGCAAGTCATACTAAGTGCAAAGGCCACATCTGGCCTAGTACAGGTCATGTCATACATGATCGATCTTATAGCCGAAGCATATGGGATCCTCTTCATGCGCTTAAGTTCTATGGCATTAGAAAGACTATCCTTCTTAGATAACTTGATGCCTTGACCCACGCCTTTCTTGGAATTTTTCATAGAAAAATGTTTAAGCACTTTGTCTATGTAGACTGACTATGACAACCCCAACAATCTATTAGGTCTATCTCTATAGATCCTAATTCCCATAATGTAGCAGGCTTCACCTAAATCCTTCATCATGAAGGTACTGGACAACCACTCTTTGACTGACTGCAAGAGAGTCTTATTGTCTCCCATTATCAATATGTCATCTACATATATAATAATTAAGGCAATACTCCCATCCTTGCTTTTATTGTAAACACGTGGATCCTCTTTACTTCTGACGAAATCAAATGACTTGATAGCCTTGTCAAAGCAAATGTTCCAACTCTTCGAGGCTTGCTTAAGCCCATAAATGAACTTCTGTAGCTTGCATACAACATTTGGTTTGGACTCAGATGAAAAAACCTCAGGTTGTTTCATATACACTTCCTCAACTAGATTACCATTGAGGAAAGCAATTTTGACGTCCATCTGCCAAATGTCTTAGTCATAATATGCAGTTATTGCAAGCAAAATTCGAATGGACTTAATCTTAGCAACATGTGAAAAGGTTTCATCATAATCGACCCCAGACCGTTGATTATAACCTTTAGCCACCAACATTGCTTTATAAGTCTGTACCTTGCCAAAGACATCGATCTTCTTCTTGAAGACCCATTTGCATCCTATGGGTTTAACCCTAGCTGGCAAATCAATCAAGTTCCACACTTGATTGATGTACATAGACTCCATCTCAAATTTCATGGCTTCTTGCCATCTCTTCGAATCAATGTCCAAAATTGCTTCGCTATAGGTTGTAGGCTCATCGTTATCGGGAACATTTATCTTACTGTGTGTTTCCACAAGTAGATTTAGTTTTTCAGAAGGATGATGAGTCCTAGTGGACCTACGGAGTTGATTGTTTTGCAGTTCAGTGCTTGGTATGTTCTAACTGTGAGAGGATTCTTGTGTGTTGGATAATCCACTAACTTGAGAGCTTTCAGGAATATCATTTTCATGTATTTCCTAAATGGGAGGAGGTGCAACCATTGCATCTACTCCCAAAGGTTGTGTAGAAGGATCTTGCATTTCTGCATTGTTCCTCGTAACACTCCCACTGGCCGAAGGGCGTACTTGAAGTACCCAATTTTCGCCAAATACTCCCACTGAATTCTTGCCTTGGTCATTCGGCAAGGATTCAACCTCTATGTTATCTCGCAGTTCTTGAATTTCTTCAAGTTCTATCTCTGTGCAACTATGTTCCCTGTAGACATATTATTCTTCAAGAAAAGTTGCGTTCCTGGAAACAATGATCTTATGTTCTCCAGGAAGATAGAAGTAGTATCCCTTAGTTTCCTTTGGATACCCCACGAAGTAACATTTCTCACTTTTGGATTCCAACTTGTCAGTGAGCATCTTCTTAACATATGCAGGGCACTCCCAAGGTCTCATATATTTAAGAGTTGGCTTCTTGCCACACCATATCTCATATGATGTCTTTTCTACTGACTTGGAAGGAGCCATGTTCAGAACATATATTGAGGTTTGTATAGCATGTCCCCAAAGGTATGTCGGTAGAGCTGAGAAGCTCATCATGGATCGAACCATATCCAATAAGGTTCGGTTTCTCTTTTCGGCAATACCATTCATTTGTGTTGTTCCAGGAGGTGTCCATTCTGATTGGACCCCATGTAGTTTTAAGTAGTCTAGAAACTCCTTGCTCAAGTATTCACCTCCTTGATCAGATCGAAGGGTCTTGATACTCGTTGCAAATTGTTTCTCTACTTCAGACTTGTACTCTTTGAACTTTTCGAAGGTCTCGGATTTGTGTTTCATAAGATACACATATACATACCTTGTGAAGTCGTCAGTAAAAGTAATGAAGTAAGGGAAACCTCCATTAGCTTGAGATGAGAATGGTCCACATACATCAGTATGTACCAACTCAAGCACCTTCTTGGCTCGCATACCCTTCCCAGAAAGTGGCTTGTTGGTCATCTTACCTTTCAAATAGGATTCGCGGTTACCATAAGACTCTAAGTCAGATGGTTCGAGGTAGTCAAGCTTCCTTAACCTTGCTATCCTTGTTTCGTTGATATGACCAAGTCTACAATGCCATAGGTAGGTAGAGTTTCTATTACTTATCTTAGCTAGTTTATTTTGTACATTGAATATTTCTCTACTACAGTTTAGTGTATATAATCCATCCACAAGAGGAACATTTCCATATATAACATTATCAAAAGACAGTACATGACTGCCATTATAAATATATAAGGAAAAACCCTTCATGTCCAAAACAGGGATATAAATGATATTCCTCGTTAACGAGGGTACATAGTAACAATCATTTAACACTAGACAATAGCCAGAAGGCAAATTTAATCTATAAGTTCCTACGCGCTCAGCATCCACTTGTGCTCCATTTCTAACGCGTAGGTCCACCTCTCTTGGTCTAACCTTCCTGCTGTCAGTTAGCCCCTGCACATTGGTACAAATGTGTAAGCCACAAGCGATATCCAATACCCAGGAATGAGAGTTATTTATAGTCATATTTATTTCAATGACGTACATACCTTGTCCACTATAGGTAGAAGCACCTGGTGTTTTTCCTCATCCTAGTGCAGTGCAGTACTTCTTCCAATGCCCCTTCTTGTTACATTTGAGGCATACATCCTTAGTCGGATTCACCTTCTTCTTCTTCACACCTCCTTTAGGCTTCGTAGCTGATGGCACAACGAATGTTTTGCCCTTCTTCTTCTGCCATTCCTTACCTTTCAACTTGGGCCGGCTAGTAGAGCTCACCATAAGCACAACCTTGCCTTTAGTAGTTGAAGATTCAAAGGTCTTGAGAATGTTATGCAGCTCCAGCAGACTCGCCTTCGTTCCGTTCATATTGTAGTTTACAATAAAATTTTCGAACGAACGAGGGAGACAGTTCAGGATGAGGGTGGAAGCGATATTTTTCTGCAGCTTTATACCAATCGAGGCCAGCCTTTCTATCAGCCCTATCATATTCAACACATGCTGAGACACTTGGCCCATTCATTTAGCTTACACTTGAAGAGTTCTATCAACAACTCATATTCCATAGTTTGGGACTGAGAGTCATAGAGACTTTTCAAGTGTTCGAGCATTTTGTTAGGGCTCATGTTTTCGTGTTGTCTCTGAAGCTCCACTGACATGGAAGACAACATCACGCATTGTGCTGAAGTGGCGTCGTCTAGGTTCTTCTGGTCGGCTACCTTATCGAATGTGGCATATTCTGCGGTATCCTCGGCATGAACTGTGGGGAATACTTTGTCCAATACGTATTCTATCTTTTCTTGCCTTAGAACAATTCTCAGATTCCTTAGCCAATCTAGATAGTTGGGTCCAGTAAGTTTGTTCATTTCCATCAACATTTTCAATGATAGGCTCGATATTTTGATAATTTGAAGAGTTAGATAGACAGGAAATTAAACTCAAAATTATTTCCTATTATAAATATTCGTTTAGGCTAATCAACATGGACTTTTATTTAATTAGCTCCCACTATTTTAACATACTTCTACGACCCCATGGTAGAATACGAACCTATATTAATTTAAGGTCATAATGGGCCAAGATCCAAGCCTATGCTATCTCCGCGTTTGCTTTGGCTGATAACTTCAATAACACATCTTGGTAGGTTCTAAATCAATTGTAAAACTTATTTGCAACTCTTGGTTGATCAAATATTATATTTAATCTTGCGTCCTTAGATTAGTCCGACACTTTGGCGCCAAGATTTGTCTAAGCAAGTCAACCCCATTACACGACTATGTTTATGTATCTAAGTAAATTTGGCCTTTGTGAGCAAACACTTTGGTGTAAATACTCATAAAAGTTTATGATCTACCTTTTACATTCAAAACACTTCTATGAAAGAGTATGGGTCCTCGTAGACTTAGAGCAAATGCTTTGGCATAAATACTCGTATCGCCGAAAAGGATCTTGCACTCTAACAATTATAATGGACGACGCGTTTTAGTTTAGACTTGTATTTAAAACTTGGGGAACATTTTAGTTTCGGGGATTTTAACCAAGATCAACAATTTGTGTCGACATTTAATCATGCAATTTCTAAAACACATTTAGTTGGGAACTATCAACCCAATAGGCATGATATAAGATGGTTTGATCAGTTACTGGGCGCCGCCTACCCAAACAGTTATAGCGGACATTATGCTAATAATTAAATGTACGCAATTAAACACTTATCATATAGTTCGTATATTATTCAATAATATACAATTAATAATAATTATGGATTAACTTGTTTAAACTCTAAATTTTATGTCTAATCCAAATAGTCCCTTAAACATTTTCTGATTTTAAACACTGATTTTTAGGATATTTCTGTAAATTCCAGATTTTCAGAAAGAGTAACGAAGAGAATTACGGAAGTGAAAATGGAGAAGGGCGGAGGAGTGGTGGGGGGTTTAGAAGGCGCACTGACATTTAGTGCGGGCGCGTGTAATAATTGCGAGTGGGGGGTTTTATTTGTTTTTTGAAGAGTGTTCATGTATAAGGTCTCCATTGAAGTCAAACTTGGTGGAATTAAATGCAATTTCATGTTTTCAATTTATATTTTGGGAATTATTTAGATTTCTGAGGAGTAACGTAGATAATTTGTATTATTAATGAAGAAAGTCATAAATTGAATAAATGTCTTGATTCCCTTAAGAATTATTAATAAATAGAGGATATATTTTATCATAATATACCATATTGGTGTATAGTCTAAGTCCAAATAGAGTTACAAAATGATTTGAAAATGAGTAATTACGAGTAAAAAAAAAATGTTTCTCTTGATATGTTAAAGTAGACAAATATAAGTAAAAATAATTTTTAGTGTAGTGGATGAGTAAAAATGAATGAAAATATTAAAATTATTTAATTTTGTACAAAGGGTCAAATTTATCTTAAACAATGCAAAATGATCTAATTTTACCCTCAGTTAAAATCGTTAATAACCTTATCGATTCAATTTTGGATTAAAATTTACCTTACATACTAACATATCAAATATTATATAGGTAAGAGATTCTAAAGACGAAACTTTGTTTTTGTTTTTGTGATTTGTAAAAGATCTAACTTTATACTTGTGAATTGCAAAGATCCTCTGCCCTTTGTTGAACTAAATTGTGCAAAATAAAAATTTTAAAAATCACTGTACATTTCTTCTTTCACTTTAATCACGCCACCACCAGCTATTCACCATGATATTTTTATTTTATATATGAAATTCAAGTCTCTATCTTTTCCATTATTTTCATATATGAAATTCATTACTATATTCACCGTTCCTCCCCACAAATCACAATATCTACCTCCACTCCTTCGTGATAGTTTCTTTAGGAGAATATCATCGATTCATATTCAAAGTTACTCCATAACTTAAGTGCTACAACTTTTAGTTATAAAATTGAGCCGACAACAACTAATTAGAAAGTGGTCATTATTTTTATTTCTTTAGCCATGCTACATTTTGGTTAATGCAGTGGAAAAGTTGTTGGAATATGTAAAGCAACAACGGGAATAGTAAATAATTATTACAGTGATTGAAAAGATAAACAACAATTAGGATAACAATAAGTTGTCAATATCTTGATCTTGAATGAAACTTCAAATATAGAACTTGTATTCGGAAATACAAGAACATGAACTGCTACACTTGTAGCTTGTAGATCCGCTGAGAATATGAACGGTTAGAGTCCTTCGTATGTTAAGTTAGCACCTGAAACACTTAACAACAAATTAGATAAACCACTACACCATCGGCTGAGTCGAGAGATGACTCTCTGTCTTAAAGACAAGATTGTCCCCGTATATAGACTTTACGGAAGTGTGGACAATAGTCTCCCAAGATGAAACAACAAACTATCAAGTGTGCAAAGCCTACACAAATGATCTCAGCGAAGAACACGAATAATGAAGATTGCTAATAGAAGGATTGCTATCAGGAAAATCTGATCTCTTTGTGGTGTTGTGAACTTGTTTTTCTGTTCATATGTTCATATCTCTTCCTCTATAGAATTGAGCCAAAGGCCTCAATTTATAGGTGTGTAAGATGGCCTCTTCAATTGCCCCACAATGGCAATCGATTGTCATGTAATGGATGACATTTAACCCCCAAGTAATGCAGCAAAATAATGACTAAGTTATGGAGGAAAAACTGCCAAGTTAATGCTCCAAAACCTCTCCATAATCAGCCAAACTTTTGGACTTCCGTCGAGCACTCACTGCCAATGAAGCGCCGCGACTCTGCCACATTAGCGCCGCGGCGCTAATTCAACCAGAAAGCCGACGAAGCTTACTGCCAGTCGGGCGCCGCGCGCGCGCGCGCGCCCGGGGAGCCGCGGCGTCGGAGCGTCGCGACCCTTTTCCGACCCATTCCATCTTACTCCTCGCACAATCTTTCATTCGTTTACCAACGTGGAACACTTGTCATTTAGCAAATAACCGCCCATCATTCTATGTCTCAAACATTTCACTTACGTACAAAAATCGCTTTCATTAACGAAATTTACGATGCTTGGCACTAAGATTGCATGTGTGTGAAAATAATTTTTCCGACGTGCGGGGCCCAATTGTTCGAGTCATAAATAATGGGATAAACTTAATTCCACATTAGTAAATTTTCAACAAAAGTTAAGGGTTTAATGGAAATATAGGTGGTGTTTTGCGGTGAATTCAAGTGGTGGAGCTCTCATGGCTTTTCTGGTGGCAAAAATGGAGTGAAGGAGTTATGATATTGTGAGAATGTTTCAAGATTTTTGAATTGTTGTGTGAAGAAGCTTAGTTTTTGTGGCAATGTAGTCACTCGAAAATTTTATGTGATAATCTAGATTATTAGATAGTAATAATTAATATATTAAAGGGAAAAGGTTAATTTTTTCTCTTATGGTTAAGAGTCTGGTCCAATTATGTCCACAGGGTTAGTGATAAAAAAAAATTCGAGTCAAAATTATAACAACAAAAATATGGATGACCTCAACATTTAACAAATGACGAAGTTTGATCGTATGGCATAATTTAGGAGCAATTTAATCATTTGCCCTTTAAAGTCTGTGAAGAAAACAAGTAAAGCTTTACTCACAACAATAAGAGTTGTATACCTCAGTTGTGTGAATTAATTAGAAATCTAATTCGACATTCAAAATTTATTTATATCACAACAATAAGAATTGTATACCTCGGGAGGCTAGTAAGAACCCGAAGTAGTAGTATTGTATTGGTCAGTGACCACCCATGACACATCCCTCCATCCATCCATCCATCCATCTACACTTGTAACCAAACACCCTTAGTTCCCCTCTCACCCGGCTTAATATAAGGATTTCTTACCAAAAAAGAATCAGCTATTGAGTAGACACTCATAGCAGTAAGATAGGTTGTCTTTGCTCTGTCCCTGAGTCATGTCCTAAGAGAATGATATACTGACACCCAGGCAGTGTGCCTGTGTGGGCTTTTATTAATAATAAAACCTCAAATGGGAAGAGTACAAGTAAGGAGGGCCAAACCTTACTAATCCTAGTGAGGAAAAAAATCCCTTAACATGCGTGAAGGAAATAAGAGCTAGAAAGAATCTTTTTTTTTTTTTTGGGTAAGAAATCCTGATATTAAGCCGGGTGAGAGGGGAACTATAGAGTGGAAGGGTAAGGCAATCAAAGGCAAAGGATCTCATCCGAGGCAGCCATCTGTGCGGAAACCCGTCGACTAAACCCGTAGAAAATGAAAAACGCAGCCGCCGAAGCGAAAGGCAGTTAACGAGAAAGCAGAGGTGTGGCTAAGGGCGAAAAACCGTCTAACTCGCCTAACCTCCAACTCTGAATCGGGAAAGCTGTCCGAGGACACCAACCTGTCGACTAAAGCACAGAAAAGTAGATCGGCAAATACGCTCTTTCGACGTTGCCAATAGCGGCATTAGCTTCACTGCTTATTATCTGATAGCCCTTGAGTTGTTAGCTGCTTTCCCGTTTGTAGTGGTTCCAAGGGTCAACCCGAAATACGGGTGTAGAGGAAAAGAAAGAGTATGCTTTTCATACTTCCTTCTGTTGATTGAAAAGAAGGCAAAGTTATTTGATTTAAAATCAAGTTATCCTAGGAGATATTCACGACTTATCCATCCTTTGTATGAGATAGATAATTTTATAATTGCGTATAAAATTAATATTTATTTAAAATATTAACCTCAATCAAACACATAATATACTTAATCACAAAATTTAGACATATTATTGCTTTATAGTCCATTGTAGCATGTCTTCTGATGATGTGCGTCTTTTAATGTACTTTGTTTAGCTTATTTATCTTCGCTAGTTATTACTTATTTTCTCGGAATGCGATATCATGATTTATTCGCTTTTGATACCAGCATTTTCATACTGCTTTAGTTTTTTCATGATCATTTCTCTTGCTTTTCTTTTTCTTTTGTTTTGCTTTTGCTTTTGCTTATGCTCTGTCTTGAGCCGATGGTTTATCGGAAACAACCGCTTTAACTACTAAGGTATAGGTAAGGTCTACGTACACTCTACCATTTTGATACCTCACGTTGTGACATTCCACTAAGTATGTTGTTATTTATTAAAATTTATGCCAAACATAATAACTTCAACCAAACCTCCCCTAAGAGTCCAATCACTAAAAGCTCGTAATGCCTAGCAAAATCTTTTTACATGTTAAGAAGGTTTAAATAATAAAATGGCCTAATATACAATACATCAGGTTGGACACCCATTTGAAAAATTAGTAATATTTTTAGTAGGTTTTTGGACATAAAAAATGAGTATTTGAAAAAAAAATTTAAAAATGACTTTTGTAAATTGGAATTGTATTTGAACGTGAATATAAATTGGAAAAATATTAATTTTTTGTAAGTAATTTGAAGTAAAAAAATACAAAATAGATATTTAGAGTTTTTCAAATTTCAAAATGTTCTCAAATTTAACTTCAAATTGAATTAGGAAATTGTAACAATTCTATGTCAAAATCAAAAATATAATTTTCAAAAAAAATTAAAACTATCCATGACCAAAACGGGTTATTCTGAGTTTGATTTGGGCCAGTAGCCCAAAATTATGATCACTTCATTTCTCTTCGTTGCACAGCTCTGGATCTGAGCCTAACAACAAAGTAGTAGCAGTAGTAATATTAATCGCCGGTGAGATCAAGCGGCGAGCCGGCACCGGTGAGTCACGACGGCGAGTCAGTCCAATCCGAGTTACCGGCGATGATGATGATGGATCCGGCGAACTCAACACTTGGCCGAATGCTATTGGACGAGATCACTCCTGTTGTCATGGTTCTCCGTACACATCTCGTTGAAGAATCTTCTCAGAAAAATCAACTCTCCTTCATCCAATTGCTTTCTCCTTTCTGCAATTTCAACAATATCGACGGTCAACTCCATTTCCAATACAAATTTAATGTTATTTAGTACTGATTTATTAACCGTTTGTGAAATGTTTACTTCAATTGAAATGCAGTGCCAGTTAGAACTGCAAGTGATCAACCTTACAGGTTGAAGAAGTTTAAATTGCGGTTGTTATATGCTTCAGATATTCGGCAGCCAAATATTGAGGTACTTTCTTAGCTCAATATCTAGTATTTGGTTTAAATATCAATATTTTTTGAAAATAAAGTTGCATTATATATTCATTAATAACAAAAGAAGTAATACTATATGATTTGCTTGCTTGGAATGGTTGCACTGGTTCTGAATCTTTGTTTTAGTGAAACTAAATTCATGTAGTGCTTCAACCAGCAGCTACTAAATAACTAAGGTCCCGTTTGGTCATGGATAATTTTCATTTTTAATCCGGAAATTTATTCCAGAATCATGCTTGGACATAGAATTGTTACAATTTTCAACTTGAATTCCGGAATATTTCGAAATTTGAAAAACCCTACATACATGTTTTCACATTTTTCACTCCAAATCACTCACAAAAATTCAACATTTCTCCAAGTTGTATTCATGTCCAAATACAACTCCATTTTTCAAATACCATTTTTTAAAAACTTTTTCCTAATACTATTTTGTGCAGCTTTAGAAATTTATGATGTAGCCTGGTACAGAAAATCACAAGTGATTTTAGATGTATTTACCAATGGGAAAATAAAAGAAGTGAAGTTTTGCACAGATCAGAAAAACTTGATGAGATCAAGCTTCATCCAAAATATAAACCACCTTTCTCTATGTTTGTAAATTAGGTAACAAGAAAAAGTAATAGGATTGGGGTGCACTACTTGCGTTGGTCCTTGCGAATTTTGAAGGTTAAATTGAGAAGAGGTACATAATACGTTTATTATTATTAAACTCAAAATTGTTAGACATGAGGAAATAAAGGGGGGTGGGGGTGATTGTTCGATGTTCATAGTGAAGGTAGCAATCAGTTGAAGAAGCTGTAGTAGAGAAAAAGAAGTGAGAAAGCAGCTCTAATCCCCATGGCTTAGTTCAAGTGGCAAAGGTCGTGGAACTTGTGACTTAGGTCATAGGTGTGAGCCCTGCGCCACACGAACTAAGCCTTATATTTAACTGGAGAAGGGTAGAGGGGCAAGCCAATTATTCTCGAGTTTCGGAGGTTGTGGTTGGTCATGAGGGTTCAACGGATTTGCTCCATATGGATTTCTTGACTAAAAGAAAAAAAGAATTGATCCAAAGACTGAAGAGAAGGATATGAATACAGGGGGTCTAAATATTTTGGGACCAACATAACATAGTTAGTTAAACCTCATTCACCTCAGATTCTGCAAAGACAGTTGTTACAACCCATTGGAACAGGATATTGGACTTCAGAGACAAAGCACGATGACTTAGAGAACAAGTTCCGGCTTGATACATTTTGAGGACCTTATATTAACACAAGAAAGAGTCTTGAAGCTTTGAAACCAAGTTCTGGCTTCATACTGTTGAGGTGGTTGTGGCACGGCAGAAGTGTATGTGATGACATCTTTTAATGTTCTTAGTTCTCAACGGGAATAAGGAAAAAGTTTCAAGATATAGTGTTCATTGTCTTGTACATGGTTGCCTAACACCAAGCTTTAATCTTTGTGAAAAAAACGCAGCTTTGCATATAATCATCTGCCTTTGTGGAGGAATTAGTGATAGGCATGCAATATTGGTTTAGATTCCCCCTTCATTTACTTTCTTGTCAAATTGGCCTATTCCTTTCAAAATCTGTTTCTTCTGAGGGCAGAACCGTTAAAGTATTCAGTTTATGTTCTATTTGTTGGTTTCTATGATCTGAGAACTGAATGATGGTGTTTTTCTTCTGTATAAAGCTTATTGCCTTTAAAACTGACATGTTTTCTTGTCTAGGTTGCTAAGGAGCGGTTAAACCAAGTTATCACTGATACCGGAGAGGAAGATCTTTCTAACTTATGTTCAGAACCTCTGCAAATTGAGATTGTGCTCAACTGTAAGTTTTATGGCAGCTACATTAAACTTGTTAAATTCTTTTGCATCCTCAAAGAGAAGGATATTTAATCTCCAAATTTATTATCAACTGATACAACATAGGACTAGCAAGATTGCAATTTACTGTGAACAGCTAGATTTATAACTTTTTGTTTTACTCCTGCTCTAGTTAGATTTTTGCTTTATTTATAGTCCCATAACCAATTAATTACTTTCTGTGTTTGGAGTTAAAAGTATTTTTCTGTCTGGAAGTGTGGAATTCTGTTGGACTAATTCCCTTATGATGTGGAATGAAGCTTCTCAAAACGAGTTCCTACCGTCATGGTTCCAGTATTTCAACAAAGAGCTAGTACGTACGGTCTCCTTTTCAGAACATGAAGCTTTTGACCATCCCGTGACATGTAAGCTGCCTTTTCTTTTCTGACAGTTTTTAAGTCACTTTCGCACTGTACTCCCTGTTTTTTACTTCTCTTTTCCTTTGCAGAATTAAGGTTCCATCTTACTTTTCTGAATCTCTGCTTCTGGCTTACAATGCTCCTATCTCTAATGTGATAAAAATATAGGTCTTTTGGCTGTTTCTTCATGGGATGAAGATCCTATCAACAAATTTGTTGACCTATTTAACACCAATCAGTTGCCTTCGCTACTGAATGATGGTGCAATGGATCCAAAAATTCTAAAGCATTTTGTATTAGTACATGATGGTGAGGAAGTTCCAATAGAAAGGTTTGATGCTCTTTCCTTCCTTCTGAAATTGTCCATGGTGTAATCTAATAAGGTCATTTATAACGATCGAATTGTTAACATCACAATCACAATCACAAATCACGGGGAGTGGAAGTTGAAGTACTTTAGTAATGCCAGATTTTGATCTGCAAAAGTTTTTGAAATAATGCCGTTGTGAAGCAAACGATACTTGTTTCTAGAAAGATGAGAAGATATTTGAAAATGAGTTTTACTTTAATGTACGTATAAAAAAAATATTTCACAAATTGTTACCAGTCAAAGAATTCTTGATTCCCAGAGAAACCCAGGAAATCAACTCATAATTCTGCTTGTATTGAATACAGTTACCAGTTTCAAAAAAAAAAAAAAAAAAAAACTGCTTGTATTGAATTCAAAGAGTACCTTAAGATTTCCTCAAGTTGCATAAGGCTAAGGACAAGAAACTAAAGACATTAGAAGTCCTGAGACTCCAGTGAGGGAAGAAGCTTGAATTTTGGGAAGTTATTCCTACTCATCAAAGAAAAGAAAATCCCGAGGGAAGTTACCTTTTATTGCCTTTGTTGGCAGTTTTCGTGTATTGTTTGGACACAACTTCAGAACTTCTTAGAGACAATATGCCTCTAATCAGGTTACATAACTTATAATGCAAACTGTTTTTGAAGTTTAGACAAGCTTTTGTGATTTGAGCTTTTATGATACAACATTTTTGAAGTTCTAATTTTGTGTATATGGTTTTTCTTTTTTTGGTAAACCCTTTATAATTGATTTTGTACATGGGTCAGCATACAGTTGGTGGCGTGGTATCATGTAATCCTTTTTACTTATCTGAAACCAAAAGAAGTCCCAATCCCTCTGATTCCTGATGCTGAAATTAACTGCAAAGCTCAAAATACCCTAGGCATTTAAAACTTTGTAAAACGTTTTCGCCAGCAACCTTCCAAAATAAGAATAATGCTTTAATCTGAACACGGAACTAGCAAAACATCCTTCTTAGTTTGGCTCAAGTAAAGTTATGTAGTATTCTCTCCAACATAAATACAAGTATACACCGACATAAATAAGTAATATAGAATTAGTATAAGTGCAGTACCATCACGAAATGACACTAATTAATTGCTAAGTACCAAGATTAAAACAGCCACGATTTGTTCATACAATTAAATGCAGTGTAAGTACTAAACTAACAACAACAACCCGGTGAAATCCCACAAAGTGGGGTCTGGGGAGGGTAGAGTGTACGCAGACCTTACCCCTACGTTGGAAAGTAGGGGGGCTGTTCTGATAGACCCTCAGCATAAGGACAAGCACTTCAAAGCAGTCTGAAAAAGGAAATAACGAAAGCAAATAAGCCATGATAAAACAATTTGGGAAAAAAGAACAATAGCCATAAATAAAATAGGAAACTACAAGACAATAATAAGACTACTAGTATGAAAGGGTAGGCGAGATACACTCAACTACATACTAGCCTTCTACCCTAATATGTGTCCTCCCTGCGCCATGTCTTGTCTAATCACCTTTCCCCAATACTTCTTTGGCCTACCTCTACTTCTCCTGAACCGACCATAGCCAACCTTTCACACTTCCGCACATCTCCTTTTTACATGTCCAAACCATCTCAGTCTCGCTTTCCGCATCTTGTCCTCCACTGAGGCCACTCCCACCTTGTCCCGAATATCTTCATTTCTAATCCTATCTCTTCTAGTATGTCCACACATCCATTGCAACATCCTTATTTCCGCAACTTTCATCTTCTGAACATGAGCGTTCTTGACTGGCCAACACTCCGCCCCATACACCATAGTTGGTCTAACCACCACTTTATAGAACTTGCCTTTAAGTTTTGGTTGCACCTTCTTATCACACGGTACTCTGGATGCGAGCTTCCATTTCATCCATCCTGCACCAATACGATGTGTGACATCATCGTCGATCTCCTTATTTCCTTGAATAATAGACCCGAGATACTTGAATCTTTCTTTTGGATGGCCTGGGTACCAAACCTCACTTCCATGCCAGCCTTGTGCGGTACACCACTGAACTTGCACTCCAAGTACTCTGTCTTGGTGCTACTCAACTTGAACCCTTTACACTCCAGAACTTGTCTTTAACCCTCCAGCTTATCGTTAACTCCGTTGCGAGTCTCATTAATCAGAATTATGTCATCCGCGAATAACATACTCCACGACACCTCACCTTGAATTTGTCGCGTCAATTCATCCATCACCAGGGCAAATAAAAACGGGCTAAGAGCTGATCCTGATGCAATCCTATCACAACTGGGAAGTGCTCCGAGTCTCCTCCCACTATTCTTACCCTGGTCTTGGCTCCGTCATACATGTCCTTGATCGCCCTAGTGTACGCCACAAGACACCTCTAGACTCCAAACATCTCCAAAGAATCTCCCTTGAAACTTTGTTGTAAGCCTTTTCTAGGTTGATGAATACCATGTGTAAGTCCTTCCTCTCCCTGTATTGCTCCACAAGTCTCCTTACAAGATGGATAACTTCTGTGGTTGAGCGCCCCGGCATGAATCCAAACTGGTTCTCTGATATCGACACGCCTCTCCTTATCCTCATCTCCACCACCCTTTCCCACACTTTCATAGTGTGGCTTAGCAGCTTGATACCCTTATAGTTGTTGCAATTTTGAATGACGCCCTTGTTCTTGTACAAAGGAATCATTGTACTCCACTTCCATTCTTCGGGCATCTTCGCCGTCTTAAAAATGACATTAAACAATCCAGTCAGCCACTCCAAACCAGCCCTACCTGTACTCTTCCAAAATTTCCCCGAAATCTCGTCGGGCCCGATCGCTCTTCCCCATCCTACGAACAACACCCTTAACCTCCTCAATCTTTATACTCCTACAATACGCAAAAATTGCGACGCCTCTCGGAGTGCTCCAAATCTCCCAACACTTAAACTAACTAACGACAAATAGGGGTGGGCATAGTTTGGGCAAAAACCATAGTCCCAATTGAAAAAATAGTTTGGTCCAAAACAGAGATCCTAATTTCCGGATTTGGTGTTTTGGATTTTGGTTCGGTGTTTGGTTTTGTTTTTGAAAAATTCAGATTTGGATTCAGGTTGAAAAAGTTTTGGATATCCGAAAATCTGTATACTTTATGTTTGGCCGTTAAGCCTTACAACTAAACCAAACATTACCCATTAGACTTTTTTTTTTGATCAGGTAAACAGTTTCATTAATCACAAGGCCAAAATCGGCCGTATACAAGAAGTATACCGAAAAGTAAAGAACCTACAAACAGATATGGTTCTCTACAAAAGACACTCAATCCTCTATACAGCCCGGAACTAGACATCAGCCCACAGTTAACTTAAAATAATTAGTAAAAGCCAATAACCAACTTAAGAATAGGGTTCATAATCTTGGTACCCCACAACTTTTCACTTATTTTAGTACTGAACTTGTAAAGGATAATGGCGAGTTTCTTAATATTATATACTACCGTATTTTTCTATGTTCTTCTTGTAATACCTTTTCTTATATCAAGGGTTCACAATTCTACTTACAATTACCAAATTTCCAGATAAATGTGGTGGGAATGAGGAATTTCTAAGGCAAGTTGACATGAATACTACATTTGGAGGTTCATTTTTTTTATTGAGAAGAAGCCCAACATATATGTTCTAACCCAAATGCTCAATACGATTAATCTGAAACTGAACTCTAAAACATCAAACCAAGCCGAGCTTGTTTGGTTTAGATTTAGATTTTAATTTCCTTAATCCGAAAATTGTAAATCCAAACCGAAGTTTTCACAATACAAGCCGAACTACCCGACGCCCACCCCTTGATTGAAAATGCAATTACGATGTTATGAATTCAATATAAAATCTAGGACTATGATTTCTCCAATACTTTTTGAATTGCTTACATGCCTATCTTCCTTAACCCACTTTCTTTAATCCTATAGATGAAAGATGCATTAATTTCAACTCCTAAGTCCTAACTATGGTTTCATAAGATCATTAGATATATTCCTATCCTTAAAAACATATATCAATTCAGCTAATGGGCTCACTTTTTTGAACTTATGCAATTCAATTCCAATCCTAGATACCCTTTCCAAATTCATTAAGAGAATTGCCAAATCAATCAAATTAGGGGTAAATCGACTTGTTAGAAAATCTAGTCAGTGTCTTTCCACACATTTATACTCTCACATTTTTGCTGCTTAGTTTTTTTGTCACTTTAATGCTCCCAAGGCTTTGGTCTAGTGTTAAGAGCACAACATGCAATGTGTTTAAACATCCATTTAAGCATATTATATGAACCTTAAAAGTGTTCAATCCAAGCTCCTTTAGAGCACTCCAAGGCAGTCCAAGCTTTTGATGGTTGGAAGAATGCTCCAAAGTCCATGATAACCACCTTGGGTGCTAGCAAGAACTCAGATAACGTAAATTACTTGTTGGCTTCTATCGCAATCCTGGAATAAGTAAAATAGTTAATGACAGAACGTGAAAGCATCAAAAGGATATCCATTAACATCTCAATTTTAATGAAAGACTTCAGAGAAAGTAGCAGAACTCTGTTGGAGATGTCCTCTTTCTCTTTCTCTTTGCCTTCAGTTTATTTCCAGATCATGTTTCCAAACCCTTCTAGGAGCTCCTTTTTCTTTTTTAACATAGGACATGTTTGTAAACCTAGAAATGCGGATCAGCACCTAGGCACTGTTGTTGGAGCACACAGGCATTGACCAACAGCCACAACATAATGCTTACTGGCCAGAACCAGGCTCTGAGCTTGTGGAGCCTAGCGGTTGGTGATCTTTAGAAGCAAAAGTTCCTTCTCTGCAGCACTAAGTACATGCCAGTCTTCTTTTTATGCTTTTCAGCAGCTAAGTGTTTCTTAGATGGCACCTAGGCACTGCCCATCAGGTCATTTCTCTTCCTTGTTTCTTGCTCTTCGGCTCTCTGATCTCATCTTTTGTCATTCGTTTCTTTTCCCAGATATTCCAAATGGTATCTCCTTGCTTGCTAACCTTCAGACACAACAAGGAGCCTTGTCAATGCTCAATCACAACATAGAATTCATCACTTAACAAGTTCCAAAGCCGCACAAAGTCATCTTGCTGTGAACTACATGCAGTATCATCGAGGATTTCACATTTAACTTAGTCTTTGGATGAATATGTCGAACATAACTATTAAAAGGGGCACAAAACTCAAGAGGAGTTGTATGTTAGTATGTTCCTACTTAGCGGGCCTATCATTAGTCTTTTTTGCCACTGCATCTCAAACTATCAAATCTGTTTCTAGACTTATGGTTTAGTCTTGTTGTGGTTGTTTTTGGGTTACAAAAAATGAGCTCAATTTTGCATGATGTGGCTGTTAATGATGTTCTGTATTTTCTACAGAGCAACCAAAACCTTGGCAGAGATGAGGAGCACTTTTGGGGCTAATTGTTGCCATTTGCTGTGTATTAACTCCTCTAAGGATGGGTCAGAAGAACATGAAAACCTATGGGCTGCTTATGTAAGAGAATCTTCCGAAGCTTATCTTTTTCACATCATATCTATTGGCTTTGTTATCTTTGTTTATTAGATGAAGTAAAGACAATTTATTTTCTTGTGCTGACAGAAAACTGATATTTCACATGGCCAGCAGCTACGTTGCTTCCTTAGCTCAGATGACTTGGATGAGGTATTTGTTCCTGAACCTTGTATGGCCTGAACTTAGAGGTACTTTCTTAGGATAGCTGGTCATCGACATCTTTCTCCTTGATATAAGTAATTATTTACGTGTGTGTTGAATTGAGCAGCTGAAAAAATTCGTACAAGATCTATCTTCTAAACATATCATTCCTCATATGGAGCAAACAATCCGTCTTCTTAATCAGCAGGTATCCCCCCCCCCCCCCCCCCCCAAAACCCTGATTTTTGGAATTTTATTTTATACTTTTAATTCTTGGAAGTTGATGATAACATTTATGTTGCTTCTGTTGATTTTTACTGACTTAGTGCTAAATTTCAGGTTTCTGCAACAAGAAAAGGTTTTAGAAACCAAATAAAAAACTTGTGGTGGAGAAAGGGGAAAGACGATGGACCAGAAAACTCAGCCGGTCCAACGTAATTCTGCAAGCTCATCTTTTTACATGGTTGTGATTTCATTTATCTTTTCATGACTAATCAGACATTGTGATTTTTTCCAGGTATACGTTCAGCTCTATTGAATCACAAATAAGAGTTTTGGGTGATTATGCCTTCATGTTACATGATTATGAGCTCGCATTGTCTAACTATCGTCTACTTTCTACCGACTACAAGCTCGACAAAGCATGGAAACACTATGCTGGTGTTCAGGTAGTTCTTGACATTATGTATTGGGCTTCCATTGGTACTAGCAGTGAACTTGTTTTAAGCCAATTTTCTGGATAATACCTTGCTCTGGTATGATGTCGTTCACTTAATCAAGGACCTGCCTTTTCTTAATTTGGGTTCCCAAGGTGCAGTTGCTGGTCCATGTTGTTAGATGAGCAAAATAACGTGTCCGGTGAAACCTAGGTTCTTTTTGTGTATTTTTGCCCAATTAGGAATTTTGTAAGTTCTCATGTCTATTTGGTCTAAGGAGTAATTCAATATCGAATGGCATTCTTAAATCATAAAGACATGTTTCTGAAAATATGAAGCGTTTTGTGTCTTTATTGCACATTTTCACTAAATAGCTTGAGATTGGGAAAATAGTATGTGCTAGCGGTCTGTCTTCTTTTTGGGAGGAAATAAAGGAAATTATTACGGTTGTCATATTTGGTGCGGTTAAACCGATTGTTCTAATAAAATTAGCTATCTTCGATTTACCTATTATTCCACATGCAACTGTTCATGAATGTAGTTGCATATCCAATTTGCTTTGGGATAAGACCTACTTAAAGGTTAATGGAAGGTGTATCAAACTTTTTGAGAGAGCTGGAGTGTTAAATACATTGGACCAGAGCTAGAGTATATTATTGGTGGGGAGAGCTTGCATATATTGGATTTCTATTTAGATGTATCTTACTATTGATCCCAATACTGCATTTTCCATCAGATATTCGTCCCAGGAGGGGATATCCAATAGACATGAAAAGTAGTTTAAACATTAATTACTTGTTGACTCCTTTCTTTGGGTTTGATGCATATTGGGTGAATACGCATACATCTATAATCAACTGGAGTTATAGAAGGGACATGAATGATGGACTTCTGCTTAAATCTTTGCCTGGTTTTATAATGTTTCCATTGTGTTCTCACTTACACTACCAAATCCATTTTTTTTTATTACAAACTTTTCTTGATGCATGTTGCCCTTAAGTTTTTTCTACTCATATTGCAGGAAATGATGGGATTGACCTATTTCATGTTGGATCAGTCGAGAAAGGATGGTGAATATTGCATGGAGAATGCATTTACTACATATTTAGTATGTACGCATTTCTCTTCTGTGTCAGTTATTTGAACTTTACTCTAGTCTGTCACTTTTATTGCAGTCCTTTTTAATTTCTTCACCAGCTACCACTGAAAAAGAGAAAAAAAGGGAAGAGAACGTGCTTCACAATTTTTAATATATTTGGATAAATTGAGGAAAAGATGGTAGTATTCACTACCGATAATTGTTTAGAAACCTGTTTCTCTTAAGATCTGCATGTTAAGCTTTTTAAGTGACCTAGCAACTGATGGCTCAAATAAGTTGTTTTATTGCACCTTTTCTAGTTTCAGGTGATGATATTCTGGATTTTAAATGTTTTCAATAATTTTTGTTATTGTTGTTGTTATTATTATTATTATTATTATTATTGGACTTAGATGATTTGGTATAACTTATAAAGATGTAGTCTAAAGACAATCTAAGATTTTGTATGGTTGTGGTAGATTGATGAAACATAATCTTTTTGCAGAAAATTGGATCATCAGGTCAGAGAAATGTTACACGATGTGGTCTTTGGTGGGTAGAAATGTTGAAGGCCAGAGATCAGTATAAGGAGGCTGCCAGTGTATACTTCCGTATCTCTGGTGAGGTAATGCCCAATTTTGATATCTTGGTGGATGACAATCCTTATTTCCTGTTCTGAAGAGGTTTATTCTTTAGGAACCCCTCCATTCAGCAGTAATGCTCGAGCAAGCATCATATTGTTACTTGTTTTCCACTCCTCCCATGTTGCGCAAGTACGGGTTTCATCTTGTTCTTTCTGGGGACCTGTATAAAAAATGTGATCAGGTATTTGTTCTCGCCCAACCATGTATATAGGTTCTTAAAATGCTGTGATCTAGACTATAACTATTTCTTCTGTCTCCATTATCAGATAAAACATGCAATTCGAACATACAAAGGTGCTCTTTCTGTTTTCAAGGGAACTACATGGAGGCACATTAGAGACCATGTTCATTTCCACATAGGGAAGTAAGTATTAACAACCTCCTTGTGTTTTCAGGAATCGTACTTAGATCATACTACTCTTGTCTACAGACAAACTGCTCAGGAAAGCAGTTGACCCCATCGTTCCCCGGCTTCTTGCTTTTGTCCTTCCTCTAACTTTCTTGTTGCATTGGTTATGCCATATCCTTGTACTAATCTAGCAAAAGATCCCGTCCCTTCACTGCTACTGGTTATAGTCATAAAAGCTAGTTAAAATAGCATTAGGGAAATAGGGAGTAACATAATAAGGTTGTCATTTGTTCAGGTGGTATGGTTTCCTGGGGATCTTTGATGTTGCTATTAAAAATATGTTGGAGGTTCTAGCCTGTGGTCATCAATCTAAGACTACACAGGAGCTATTCCTAAAGGATTTCCTTCAGATAATTCAGGTAAGCACTAGTTTTGGATCCTGATATTCTCCTGTTTATTACATCCTGTGTCTTACCCGTGAGTTTCCCCCTGGTTGGTTCCTGTAAAGATCATCAACTTCAAAATTATGTGGTCTGTTCTTTCTTGATAAATATTATTCTATACAGTCAAACTGGTTATATATCATGGCAAAATCATTAGATCGCCAGTTAAATATCATGGATTTCTGGATTTACGGGCAGTTGCTTACTTTCCTTGCTGAGATTCAATTACCCACTCCCATTTTTTGAATAATTAGGACTCTGGAAATAAACTTCGGATGAAATTTATATTAACACCTAATGGAAGAGAGGTGCTAGTAACTTTCAGTAGTCGTAGACCAGAAGACAAAAAGAATGCCCTGCTTGCAAAATGCAATCCTTCTAGATTTAAACTTAGCAGTTTCATTCAGCAGCCCACTGTTGGCTTTAAAAGATGGTTGTCAAGATTTGCTGAAGATAATTTGGTGTGCTAATATGTATTAGCTTCAGCATTTCCAGAGACAATTTCCTTGACCTATGGTTTTGATTATTAATATAAACATTGCAACTACAAAAAGAAAAAACATGGCATGTGGAATAGTTCTCTTAATTTTGATCCATAGAACGATCTTGATTTGACTTCACTTAATCTTGGTCTGTAACAGCCGTTTCTGTTATGATTTTAATCGTCATGGATTAATGACAAGTGCGTTGAGGATGCACTGGTTGCTTTGAAAGAGTTTTTAACATACTGCTTTGTTTTTTTTCTCTCATCTAGTTATGTTGCATATTTTTAATCATTATTGTTCTTGATCTGAAATCTATGTTGCCCTTGTTTACTCTTATTTGTAATATTATGAAGCAAACAGGCAGAACATATGAGGTTCCAAAGCTTCAGTTACCAGTAATCAACATCCCTTCAGTCAAAGTGGTGTACGAGGATCATCGCACCTATGCATCCCAAGCAGCTGTAAGCTAATTAGAACTTTCTACATATCTTACTTTTTTCTATTTGTTTATTTTTTTCTTCTCTTTCCGTTCTTTTTTGGTTTTCCGGAATCTATTAAATGCGCAAGGCCTTTTGACTAGTTACCCTGTCCATCATCAAGTTTAAAATTATCTGTTTCTGTTAGGCAGTGAATGATGCAAATTTTTGGTGCTAGATAATAATGCTTCCCTAGCCTTACTATTCAATGGTCTCTTTCATTAATGCTGCCTTTTCTTTCCCCTTGATTATATGTTTTCCCTTGGTTTTCAGTCATTGATGCACCGTGTTCATCCTCATTTTCTTGCATTCTTGTAACTTTGAGAAACAACAACAACATACCCAGTGTAATCCCACAAGTGGGGTTTGGGGAGGGTTGGATATACGCAGACCTTACCCGTACCTTTGTGGGGTAGAGGCTATTTCCGATAGATCCTCGGCTCAAAGAAAAGAAGAACTCGAAGCAGGGTTACAAGAAAATAAGACGGAAAATAACAGGATACAAAGCAAATGAAGCAACATATAGTAATAAACACCGATGAAAGAAGAAACTACGCGATTACTAAATACTACTAATAATAAGGAGAAGCGGAGAGGGGCTAGCCCCCTGTCTCTCCCACATGAAGAGCGACGACACTGAGTTATCCACTAACCTTCTACCCTATTTCTCGACTTCCATACCTTCCTATCTAGGGTCATGCCCTCATTAAGATGAAGTTGTGCCATGTCTCTTGTAACTGTGAGAAAATATACTAAAAACATTTTTCTGGTAAGACTGGGCTAACATAGCAGGGTCTCATTAATGTAATAGATTGTAACTTCTTAGTCTTGAAATTCTCCACCTATTTCTCTATCTGCCCAGAGTTCGTTAACTGTTTCTTCTAATGGTCACTGTTTTACTGTTCTGATCTTTGTCACGAATCTTTTTTCTAAAAACTTTGTTCATGAATGATTTCATGTTTCAACTTTGATGGGTTGGCCAACTTGTGATTTGTCTTTGCCTATTAACTTGCCTATACACCCTATAGATTTTGCTGATGGTCAGCTAATGCTCTTTTCCACTTTTTTAATTTGAAAAACATAAAAAATCAATTGCTCATAGAATTATGTAAGATATGAGTGATCAAGCATCTAGTTGTTGAAGTGAGTTGTTCGTAAAACAACTTTATCCTAAACCTACTGTTGCAAATTGATAATAGCATCTAAAACACATAAGCCAACAATGTCATGCATCCTGGGAATATATTCTAATTTGGTTTAGGACATTCCTGTTGCTTAATACAAACTAGAAAAGGTGTTTTGCCTCATGGAGTACCTTTGTGTTTCAAGTAATGCTGCTTCCCATGTGTCCTCATTGGACATGTCACTTTATGTTCCACTGCTTCTGCTTTGATGTGTTCTTCGTGAATACTGTGAAATTACTTCTCATCTCTCGGGTAGCGACCCCTTTGTTTTGGTCAACATTTTGGGTTTCCTCTCTTTGCCTGTTGCTGTGTTGGTTATTTCTTTGTGGGTGTGCTTTTTCTGCTGTATAATTTCTCAGTTAATTACTATAAATCTGCTAGCCTTCAAAGTTATCCAATTAACAACTCCAGTTGTGAGATCCTCATGAATGTTGCAAAGAAAAACTGCTATTGGATCAACTAAATTCTTCCACCGCGTAATGCTCAACACCATATATTCAGACCTTGATTCAATTACACACTTTGCTGGTCTTTTTTTATCCAGTTTTCTTTCTTGTTCCTTATTTTTATCTTTTCCATTCCACCCAAGCTGTTGTCTGTTACTGGTGTATCATATAAGACTAACTGAAGTCAATGGACATATTGTGTCATTTTGAAATGTAGTGTAATGTTTAAACATTTACTGTCCTGCCCTCTTTTTCATCCTTTCTGTCCACGAGTCTTTCTGCTACTGCTGTGGCATATTAGAGTAATTGAACTCATTGGACTTAATTATGTGTTTGTTTATACTTATGAATTCTTTTATCTATTTAAAATTTCTGATACAATCTTTGTTGTTTTTCTTCCCTTTTGGAACTTCAGATTCATGTCAAAGAAAGTCTGTGGCGATCATTAGAGGAAGACATGATTCCAACATTGTCAAGTAAGAGTAATTGGCTGGAACTGCAATCTAAAATTTTGCCAAAGAAGTTTAAAGAATCAAATATTTGTGTAGCTGGAGGTAAGTGACCGATCCTATTTCACTGTTGATAAATTTGTACTCCTGCCTTTTGCTGATGAGCGTTTGTTAAACCATGATTGAGTTTGTTATGTCATTAAAAGAAATGCTGCAATACATCTAAAAGACATAATTTTGTCGAACTGTCTGGAATTTATATACAACAACAACAAACCCAGTGTGGTCCCACAAGGTGGGGTCTGGGGAGGGTACGATGTACGCAGACCTTACCTCTACCTTTGTGAGGTAGAGAGGCTGTTTCCGGTAGACCCTCAGCTAAGAAGACTGTCTGGAATTTATATACAGGATCAAAATTGACAGGAATTTCCAGATCCTTTCTAATACCCTGAATTCCTTGACTGACTTATGATCTGTCTGCTTTTTTTCATTTATGGAATTTTCTTTTAAGGATGAAAAAAACATGTACAGAAGCATAACAAGGAGTGAAGGATTAGCAATAGGTAGTTTCTGTAAAATACAAGGTTGGGGGTGGGGGGTTTTTTTTTTGGGGGGGGGGGGGGGGAGTGGTGAATTGTGCCCTTTTTAGTATTTAGTTGACGGGAGATGTACGTTCTTCATAGTGTTTCTCTTCTATTTATAATCTTCCATCAGTACAGTGATTTTTTCCTTGTTCTGCATTACCTTGTTAATTTCCTGAAATATCTGAGTCATTCTTGCTTCATTTGTGCAGAGGCAATTGGGATATCCATTGAATTCAAAAATCCACTTCAAATACCTGTTTCAGTATCTGGTGTTAGCCTAATTTGTGAACATTCTCCAGTAGTATCTGAACCTAGTAAGTACAATAGGCAGTTTAATGCCATCTTCTTTCTACTTGTCGAAAAACAAAAATGCTGTCTCTTTCTACATCTCCCTGTCTGGTGCAAAATTCTTATCCTTTGCTTTTCAGAAACAATTTATTGAACTTTGACCGCACTTTTAACTTCATATTTTAAGAAATTATTTTCATATGCCTTACATATCCAACTATTTTGTGCAAATATTTGTAAAAAGTGGTCAAATTGTCCCTCAAACAGCATATATTTAAGAGTTTTGGGATGGAAGGAGTACTTATTTTGATTCCTTTTCACTCGATAATGAAATTGATAAGCTTTTTCAGTTTGCTCCCTCACAGATATTTCTCCCTTAATACAACTGTCGCAATATCAGAATCATAGTAACCTATTGTGAATGATGTAGATGCAAATAATTCAATTGGTGATCAAAATGGTGAGACATCAAACAAATCGGCCACTAGTGGGTAAGTATATAAAAATTTCCAGAGTTTAACTGTCCAACTCGGTTATGTATTTTCAGATGATAATTTTATCCCCTTTACACATGCTTATGATGCTGCACATGTTGTTTGATGCTTCAGGAATTCTACTTCTGATACATCTCTATTTACATTATCGGAGGCTGATGTTGCCTTAGCAGAAGGTGAAACAGTACTGGTGAGTTTTTGACAAGTAATTCAACATGTCTATGTGGCTGCTTGTAGATTTCCTCTGGGATTTTTTTGTCCTCCCGGTTCTACTAGCAAAATGGCATAATCTTTTGTTTGTAGTGTTTTACAAATTTTAGCTAATATGTAATTAAGAATCCCACCGTCTAGCAACAAAGATTATTTATGAAAGACTGGAGCTTGAAAATTTGAGGCCTTCATTTTAAACCCTTTCTTTCACTGTTGAAGTTATTACCTATTACATGTCTACTTGGTCGAATTGTCCAAAGCTTGCAGGTCTGAGAATTATGATTTCAGATGCAAAAAACACAATATTTTTCTATCTGATTTTTCAATTAAATTAGGGTTCACTGTTGTGATTTCTACTACCAAAACCCATCCCATAACAATTTTTTTGCTTAAATCATAAGTTAGACTTGCCCCTTGCCTTGCTCTCTGTTGTTGGCTTGTCAAACAACATACCCAGTGTAATCCCACAAAGTGGGGTTTGGGGAGGGTAGGATATACACAGACCTTACCTTTACCTTTGTGGGGGTAAATAGGCTGTTTCCGGTAGACCCTCGGCTCAAGAGGAAAGTAGTCGATCCAGGACCGCAAGGAAAATAAGACGGTAGAATATCAAGATACAAAATAAATGAAGCAACTCATAGTAATACACATAAAAAGAATAGGGATCTACGTGATACTTAAATAATACTAATAAGAAAAGGAGAAGAGGAGATGAAGAGGCTAGCCCCCTACTTCTCCTGCACCATGCGACAAAACTCCATTACACACTAACCTTCTACCTTAATCCTCGGCCTCCAAATCTTCCTATCTAGGGTCAATGTCCTCGGTCAGATGAAGTTGTGCCATGTCCTGTCTAATCACCTCCCCCCAGTTCTTTGGCCTACCTGTGCCTCTCCTAACTTCTGCTGCCGCCAATATCTCACACCTCCTAACTGGCGCATCCTCACACCGCTTCTTCACATGCCCGAACTACCTCAGTCTCGCTTCCCTCATCTTGTCTTCCACGAAGGCCACTCCGACCTTGTCCCGTATAACTTAGTTCCTAATCATATCTCTCCTAGTATGTCCACACATCCATCTAAGCATCCTCATCTTCGCTACCTTCATCCTCTGTACGTACGTGGACGTTCTTGACTGACCAGCATTCTGCCCCATACAACAATGTTGGTCTAACCATCACTCTGTAGAACTTACCTTTCAGCCTAAGCGACACATTCTTGTTGCACAGTACCTCGGAGGCAAGCCTCCATTTCACCCACCCCGCTCCAATGCGATGTGAAACATCATCGTCAATCTCCCCGTCTCCTTGAATTACGGACCGCAGATACTTGAAGCTTCCTCTCTTGGGTATGACCTGTTCCTCTATCTTCACTTCCACCTCCGCCTCATACGCTGCGTCGCTGAAATTGCACTCCATGTACTCTGTTTTAGTCCTGCTTAACCTGCAACCTTTAGACTCTCGAGCCTCTCTCCAAACGTCCAGCCTATCATTCACTCCCCTACGTGTCTCGTCGATCAAAACTATGTCATCCGCGAATAACATACACCATGACACCTCCCCTGGATATGTCATGTCAGTTCGTCCATCACTAAGTCAAACAGACAAGCCATTAGATAAAAATGGAGTACTTCCTTTCCATTCTAACATTAAACTACCATCTGTTTACCTATTTCTGTGGCAAGTGAACAGTACTTGCATGTCGATTGCATCTTTCTTAACTCTCTCTGTCTGTGTGTCTGTGTGTCTGGTAGTTTTATTATTCTGTAAGAACTGGGGACTTAGGTTTTTCTTCTATATTGGTATATTCAGAATACAAGGTACGATGAAAACAATAGCCACTTTTGCCCATGACATCTGTGAAAGAATCTGAGTATTCATTTCAAAACCTTAAGGCAATAAGTGGAGTAATCCAAGATCTTTATACACCATCCAGCATGCCTAACTTCATTTTGGAGTTCACACATCAACGTATGTGCATCTGGACTGATTCACCTGGTAACTATTGCCTCCCACTAACACAAGTATTGGGTGACTTTGGCCACCAAGATATATGTAAATAAGAAAAATCACCTAGTGTTTGTTGTCTTTGCTGAGATTTGAAACCAGGTCTCTAGAGCCGTTATTACCACTAGGCCGCACCTTTGGGTGCAAGTCCAGTGTCGTCCCAGCCTCTTATGTGCATTTATTTCTTTCAGTATCAGTGTGAGTCTGATGTGCCACGGTTGTAGTTTACTTCTGTTGTGTTAATTATCATATTACCATTTCTAAATTTCAGGTACAGCTAACGGTTACTCCAATAGCAGAAGGTACTCTCAAGATAGTTGGTATAAGATGGAAGCTGTCAGGCTCGTTGGCAGGATTTTGTACTTTCGATTCTGACTTAGTCAGAAAGAAAGTTGTGAAAGGCAACAGGAAAGCTAAACGATCTACAATCGATAACCTGAAGTTCTTGGTCATAAAGGTGATTTCTTCCTTACATGCCAATGTGTTTATTACTTGTGATGTAGACAGTTTAAGTTGTTTTAGCATTTTTTACTTGGATGACCACATTTACATTTCTATATGACTCGACTATATGCAGAGTTTACCAAAGCTTGAGGGCTTCATTCATCACCTCCCGGAAACAGTTTATGTTGGGGATTTGCGGTATATCGCTCTGGAGTTGAAAAATCCATCTAAAAGTCCAGTTAAAGTATGGTTCTTCTTTTACACCTTATCAAAAAATAAATATGTTTTTTACAGTATGTAAAGCATTTCCTCATGTCTGAACATCAGAATGACAAACATGCCTAGTTCTTATTTCCCCCTAAAAGTCATCAAATCTCACCTAATAAAGCTGTAGTATGTACTTCAATAGAGATGGGCTAATCTTAGCTGATATTATTGGCGCAATTGGTGCTGTTGCATTGGCTGAAAATGGGCCGTGTTCAAAAGGCAGTTTTCGGACTTGCCCTACTTCGTGGGCAAAAAAATCAGTAGTCTAGACTCCACAGGAGGGGAGGCTTATATTAAGTTTGATAGGATACATTGCCTTACAGTTAGGTTTTGGAGGATATTCTATGCGTAACAGTAATTCTCAAATACAGGATCACTTAAACTATAACCAAGGCTGGGAATGAAGTTTGGAAATGTAAGGCTGAAATTCTCTTGTTTCAAGAGAATGTCAGTGTTTACAGCTAGAGAAGTAGGTAACTGAAGAGAAATTCTTGGGAAAAACATTTCATTAGATGCCATCACCTTTTCCTTTTGGGTATAACCATCTTGTATTTATCTGGTACCCACTGAACTAACTAATCCACAACATGTATTTATTAAATAGATAAAATTTAAGAATATATATTTTCTGAGCCAAGTATTGGAGTTACCAGATAATCCACCAAGCTGCACACAGCTTCAGTTGCTGTTGTGACCACCTAATATATTTCTAAGTTGAGCATCTTCAATTGCTGTTGCTGTCTTAATAAGAATCTTCACTACTATGAGCAAATAGGTTACAGTGTCTGATTCCAAATTTACTCACAATCATCTACATCGATGTATTTAGATACATATAAATTGAGATTACATCGATACATATAAACCGAGAGACATCTGTGTATTCTAAATGGATACATGCATTGCATGAAGATGAACTAGCATATATGGTTGTTAAACTAAGAATATCAATTTGGAGCATTGCTTGTTAGAATTTTTTTAGTTCTAATGATGATAGCTGTAATCTCCTGGCAGAAGTTAAAGATGAAGGTCAGTCCGCCAAGGTTTCTCCAAATTGGACACAAGGAAGATTTAGAAGTTCAGTTTCCTGCTTGCTTGGAAAGAACAAGTACAAGACAAAGTTCTTTGAGGTCAAAGACTGATAAAGTATCAGATGACATTTTTCTGTTTCCTGAGGTCAGTGTTAGCTAAAGATCTACAATTTTAAGCCGGGATCAGACCTCTTTATGTTTTCTTTTGTTTCTAGGACACAACAATTGCGGATGGAGCTCCAATCTCATGGCCTCTCTGGCTTAGGGCTGCAGCTCCCGGAAAAATATCTTTACATTTATCAGTATACTATGAGATGGGAGACATATCAAGTGTGATGACATATCGTACCTTACGCTTGCACTTCAATATAGAGGTTGGTTCCTTATATTTGCTAGATATTGATTGTGTAGATTTGTTAGTAATGTTTCCAGTTGAAACAATCTCACGAATCTGAGCAAGTGCTATTAGTATTTCAGTTTCTTTCATCCTCAGCTAGTGTGTATTGATCAAAAGTGAGCTAGCTATTTTTTTCAAAATTTTGCTCTTACAAGTACCTGCAATATTTTCCTTGCTGTGAAGTATCTTATATATCAATTTCATAGGTACTACCATCTTTGGATGTGTCTTTCCAAATCAACCCTCGTCCATCTAGACTGCGGGAGTTCCTTGTACGAATGGATGTTGTCAATAGGTCTAGCTCAAAAGGCTTTCAGGTTCACCAATTGTCATCTGTTGGAAATGAATGGGAGATATCATTGCTTGAACCAACTAAGGTCCTCCCTTCAGATTTTCTACTTGCTGGTCAAGCAATTTCATGGTTTCTCAAGCTCAAGGTTAGAAATGAAGCTTTTCCTTGTTTTGTTTACTAATTTGATGCAGTCCAACTTCAAGCTTTCATATATTATATTACGATTCTAGGATATTTCAAATTTAACATATCAAAAAGTTGCTTCTGCTTTATATAGTGGAATTCCTTTTTGTAATCAGAATTGTAGGTCGGTAACTGATCAAGACAGCGTTTCTTCTCTTTGCCCTCCGGAGAAGGCATACGTCAACTTGCTCCGTGGCAGTGAAATGCTGTTTGATCTACACAGCTCGCCCTTGTCTGAATTTCATCATTATGAAAGAGTGCATCAGAGAATATCGGAGAAGGTTCATTCATTACTTTGCTCTGTTCCTTGGTTGTGTGTCATATTGTCATCAATAGTGATTAAGAATACATCTTTCATCTTTCATCTTTCATCTTTCATCTTTCATCTTTCATCTTTCAAGGTTCATCTTTCAAGGTTCAAGGCCTTCCTGTGGATTTTTTCCTGGTTTTACTGTAGGGATTATTAGTTTTGAGGTTCTTGTGCTTGTAGTGATAGTTGAACTAATTGGCAGTTGTAATGATCGATATTTTTGATTGCTCAGTGGTCCAGAGAGGTTCCACAAAATAAATATGTACTACAATACTATATTTCTGAGTTCACTTGGCTTGTATATTTTTATGATTTCGAGTTTGGATGTGTAGTCCCTTACTATGCCTTACTGCTGTACTCAAGCATTTCTTTTTATTTGAATTGGTCAGGAGCATGAGGACACAGTTGACTTTATATTGGTATCCAGATCACAAAGTGAGGAGAATAAATGTGAATTTTTTTTCTCACATCACATTTGTCACAGCAGGCAAGGGTTCTGTCATGAGAATGATAAACATATGTATGTGTACGCATGTTTCACTTTTACGGATCTGATTTTGTTTGTTTCATTTTATAGTGTCAGGACCAGTAGCCCAATATGGTGGATTATGGATGGTTCGCGAACTGTAAAACATGATTTTAAGGAACCTTTCTGTGTAATTACACTAAGGATGATTGTTCACAATTCCTCTGATGATGTTGTGTCCGTACACTGTAATCCCTCTGATTCCGCAGTCAACATCAGCTCATCGGGAAATGTTTCTGCAGCTTCTGGAAACGAAATAGGCTGGCACGATTTTTCACTGTCGAATGACATTAAAATCACATCTGATGCCCCAGGACCTCGAGTAGTGAAGCCAATGTCGTCTGATACGGTTCTGCCTTTCATTTGGTCAGCTTCAAGTTCTACTCATTTTACACTTGAGCCATTATCTTCTAGGGAAACTCCTATGGAAATTTGTGTATTCTCACCCGGCACATTTGATCTATCAAACTACTCACTGAACTGGAGTATCTCATCCCCGAGCGATAAATGGGACAATGGAGATGAATCGAGAGCTTCATCGGGAACATGCCAGGGCCATCCATTCTACACAACAGTGCTGCAACAAGATTGAGAGCTCGGCTTATAATGTTGCTGTATTTTGGATGAGGCAATCGGCCTGCAGTGATTTTGTAACTTGTAAATTGTGATGTTCTTGTATTTAAGAAGAAATAGAAACGTCATAATCAGGAAAAATAAAACAATTTTGACTGGTAGCAGTAGGATACGAATCTAATTTGTTTCAAGCCTCTTGGGACCAAATACAATCTTGTAAGGTGGACATTTTTATTTCTGATACTTTGATGCTATGATTTGTAATTTGTGACTGAGGTTCATTTGGATTGATAACTATCCACTTATTCGGGAGACGTTTGGAAAAGGAATATTTGAATTTAGTAGTCTCTAGTCTGTACTGAAAATTAATCCATGGGAAACCAAAACTTTTCAAACAGATATTACAAATGTCCACTTGGAATGTATTAATCTTTTTCTTTTGTGGTAATACTTGGCACTTCGCCTGGGTAAAGAGTTCTTTCGGGTCATTCGCACAAATGTCCTATTTTGGGGTGGTCTTTAATTTGAGTTATTTAATTTTTTCCCCTTTATTATTTTTGGTGCGGCATAATTAGAATTTTGCTCGGTATAATTAATGTTTATCTTCGGCATATGTATCATACAACACACAGATTATGTCGGATAATGTATAACTGTCAACACAACATAATATGAAAAAATGCATAATTTTAGATTTCGCGGGCATAGTTAGCGTTGAATTTCAACATATGTATCATAATATTCACATAAACTATGCTTGATAAGGCATAATTTTCAACATTCAACGTACTCTAAAAAATTACTATAAAATTATGTCGCATAACTTAATTCCTACGTAGTTTATGTCGCGCGAGGTAAAAAATCAGTTTTTGAAGAAAAAAATATTATAGAAACTGCCTTGTGAAGTAGACTTGGATAGTTTCATAAAATAAATAGCAGGGCCAAAAATTAAAGACCAGTGTGTTTGAGGGACTAACCGCACAAAAAAATGAGTTCTTTCTGTTTTAATTGAGCCTGTACTTTATATCTGCCTTCACAAAATAAGAAACGATATTTCCAACACATTAATGGTTCTGAATCACATTCTCATTATCTTTGCTAAAATGAAATTCACTCATAAATAGCTTTACCGTCTTTTTAGCGGATAACTAATGTAGATTTAATAATATATATCAATAGAGGATAATCATACTCGTTCAATTTATCTATTTCAATCTGAATGTCATGAGGCGGACCTTGGAAAAAATTAATGTAAGCGGGAGGAATTCATATATTTTTCAGAAATAGAGCACACCGACTTTGAACCCAAATACATGTTCGAAATTTACTAATGTGGAATTAAGTTTATCCCATTATTTATGACTCGAACAATTGGGCCCCGCACGTCGGAAATATCGTTTCCACACACGTGCAATCTTAGTGCCAAGTATCGTAAATTTCGTTAATGAAAGAGATATTGGTACGTAAGTGAAATGTTTGAGACATAGAATGATGGATGATTATTTGCTAAATGACAAGTGTTCCACGTTGGTAAACGAAGGAATGATTGTGTGAGGTGTAAGATGGAACGGGTCGGAAAAGGGCCGCGGAGCCGAAAAGACCGCGGCGCGTGACTGGCAGTAAGTTTCATCGACTTTCTGGAGCCGTGGCGCCGCGCCGCTTCCCAGGCAGTGTTTGCTCAACGGAATCCCAAAGGTTTGGCTGTTGAGAGGGCTTCAATGGCATCGAAACCACCCAATAATGGCCATTACTTGGACCATTATGTTGCTGCATTACTTGGGGGTTAAATGTCATTCATTACATGACAATTGATTGCCATTGTGGGGAACTTGAAGAGGCCATCTTGCACACTTATAAATTGAAGCCTTGGCTCAATTCTATAGAAAAACATGAGAACATATATGAACAGAAAAATAAGTTCACAACACCACAAAGAAATCAGATTTTCCTGATAGCAATCCTTCTCTTAGCAATCTTCATTATTCGTGTTCTTCGCTGAGATCATTTGTGTAGGCTTTGCACACTTGATAGTTTGATGTTTCATCTTGGGAGACTATTGTCCACACTTCCGTAAAGCCTATATACAGAGGCAATCTTGTCTTAAAGACAGAGAGCCATCTCTCGACTCAGCCGGTGGTGGTGTTGTGGTTTATCTAATTGGTTGCTAAGTGTTTTAGGTGTTAACTTAGCAGACGAAAGACTCTAACCGTTCATATTCTCAGCGGATCTACCAATCACAAGTGTAGTAGTTCATATTCTTGTATTTCCGAATACAAGTTCTATATTTGAAGTTTCATTCAAGATCAAGATATTGACAACTTGTTGTTGTCCTAATTGTTGTTTATCCTTTCGATCACTGTATTATTTACTATTCCCGTTGTTGCTTTACATATTACAACAATTTTAAGATAATATTGTATTAGTGATTCGAAAGATGTTGGTCGACAAGTGTGTGACCAAATCTGGCTGTGTTTTCTTCTTGAAAACAATTATGTTGAGAGTTTTGTTAACAGTTCAAACCACAACCGTGCTTTCAAGATTGGGCCTAGTTATGGTTCTCTCTTTGACGACATTTACAAATCTATTTCTCTCAAATGAGGGATCTCTGTATCTGATGCTGAGTTTCAAGATACTGCTGACAGTCATGCTAGTACGGCTAAAGATCAAGGACGAGTTGATGTCATTGCTCTCGAGGGTGGTGGAAACAAGCGCCCACGAGAGGTTGATGATGTCAATTGGGACAAGAGGAGAAGGCTGAAGATGATGTTCTATCATATAACAAAAGTCCTATATCTTTCCCAGACAGAGGATCCGAATTATGGTAAGGAGGATATAGACACTCAGTCTAACTGAAGTGGGCAAGAATCCAAAAGGTCTAAGTTAATCCTTCCTTATCAATAAAATGTTTAGTTAATATCTGAATAAAAGTGTGTAGAGGAAGGCTGGGAATATGAAAGTGTTTTCATTAAAACTTATATTACCTACACTCTAAAATCAGATATTGAATCTCATTCCTTCCCGATTAAAGATTGGACTATTGTAAACAAAACTTAAAAGATCAGTTCTTTTGAGTGTAATTATTAAAAGTGTATAAAGTATGTTCGCACATATGAAGGAGAGAGATCCACTGACTGTGCGAAGACTGTTACCACTCTTAAGTAAGCGCCAGGGATTTCCTTGGGCACCAATCACAAGGGAAGAAGACTAAAAGATAACAACTTATCTTAAGACGTTGAACCTGTCACACTATCTGACAGAAGATCATTCATTTGATAAGATGATATTGGACACTCAGTCGTACAAAGCCTACGGACGACTGGAGTGGGCCAGAATTCATTTGATAAGATGATATTGGACACTCAGTCGTACAAAGCCTGCGGGCGACTGGAGTGGGCCAGAATTCACTTGACAGAAAAGTAATGGACACCTAGTGAAGTGGGTCGGAGTTTTCCAGGTCTTAAATGATCTGAAGACCAAGAAAGGCAGAAAAGAAATTGGACACTCAGTTTTCCAAAACAACTGGAGTGGGCCAGAGTATCCAGATCACATGTGATTCGGTTACGCCCTAACCACGGGCAAGAGGTTGTTCATGTGAAGCAACGCCACCTCTAAAGTAGAAAGGGTTGGAGAGGTTGTCCTCAATAGGACTTCAGGGAATGAGATCACTCTAAAATGAGGTGATACATGTACCAAACTTGGTTTAACAGACGATGTTGGTCAAACTGGTTTGAGACTAGTCCAACAGGTCTGTAATAACTAAGAATGGTACAGTATGTCTGTAGCTAAATAAATGATATATTTGTAATCCGTGCATCTATGACATCATAGATTAAGACACGTTAAATAGAAAGTCATTCAAAAGCTAACGAAGTTGAGATTGTTGCCTTCTGTCGACATAAACCCTCAAAATGAATATGAGGTAGGCGAAGAGGCAAAAATCACCTTTCCAAGTTCCGTCAAAGGAATAGCGAAAGAAGCACCGCTCCTCTAGAACTTAGTCACACCTACATGGGTGATTTGAAGTTTATACAAAATAGAGGGGGGAGACAAGTACTTTGTGACCTTCATTGATGATGGCACAACGTATTGCATCCTTTGTTTGTAGAAAAGCAAAGATGAAGTTGTTGAAGCGGATAAGCGCTACAAAGCAGAAGTTGAAAATCAACTAAGCCTACGGATGAAGGAATTCGTAGTGATAGAGGGGGAGAATGTGAAGCATCGTTCATTAAACGATTGCTCATTACTCACCTCAGTCTAACGGTGTTAGCCAAGCGCAAATCCATACGCCCAAAATATGTGGGGCAAGACGATCCTTACCGCTAATGCGATTCTCAATAGAACTACGCATAAGGATAATGATAACTCTCCGTGTGAAACATGGAAATGATATCACATACAAATATTGTTATGTGGGGTGGCTTGGTAGAGGTTGGAATACCAAACAGGTCTAGTTGGACCTAAGACTGTAAATTGCATATCCACAGTAGTGCTTATCGCCTCGTGGTGTCAAAGAATGCTAAATTATTTGAAGATAACTTTCCTTGAGAAGGAAAAAGAAGTAATTTCTTGAGGTTAACAAGAACACGTAAGTGCCTGACTGTCCAGAACTAGAAGTTTCGGAGCTACAGGACTCGAAAGTTGATATTCAAGATCTACAGAATTCAGGGATTCTAGATGTTGAACTGAGACGGAGCAAAGGGGGGACAAAGACTTGTTCCAGGCCTTCTAGCTTGTATGGTTGAGAACAAACCATGGAAAATTAACAAATAATTGTCATCTCCAGAAGCGCTGCTTTGGAAAGAAGCTACAAAGAGAGAAATAGATTCCATCATATAGAACCATACTTGTGTAATGGTTGATCTTCTTCCGGGAAAAGAACATTTGGGTTGTAAAAGTGGATATTCAAAATTGAGTACAAAATAGATTGATCTACTGACGAGTATAAGGCCTCAGACACTTGTACATGTGCTCCCATGTGAATAACTTAACATCCAGGGCCATTGCAGTCTTGCGTGGCATGGATATTGAAATAATCTTCCTAATTGGCGAGTTGGAAGGGGAGGATCAGAGTTGGTTTGCTGGACTATTGGGTTTCTTCCTTAATTTTCTCTTTGGTCCCTGAAATGTTTACATTTTGGTCCTGGAAGTTTTAGATAAAACAGAAACAATGAACCTGACAACAGAAATATTGACTCTGAAGTTAGAAAGCCAATAATTGGGAATACCAACAGTTTGAAAGTGGAAGTCATATTGAAATAAAAGTCTCGATATGAAAGATATGGGTATCACAGATGACATCTAAGGAATTGGGATTTCTAAGACATCTAACGGGTTGGTCTAACTCCAAACGCAGTTGTGAGATAATTGACAGTCTCGTTAAAACCACCAATGGATATGAATCATAGAACTGATTGGAATCATGGTGCACCCATATACAAGGAGCGATATGTGCAGGTCACTTGTAGTTCAATGTATTGTACACACAACAACCGACCTGGTATCGGCCTACAAAGTAGATCAGTTGAACTAAGGTTCACTCATGATTCTGGAAATGATCGATAGAAGACGTTAAGTCGGATATGACGATATCTGAAATATTCGCTTATTCATAGATTATGGTATTCTGGATGTCCAGCGGTTCTGGGAGAACACAGTGATGCAAACTGGACATCAGATATGAAGAACACCAAAGCCACAAGTAAATGTGTATGGTGGGTCTTGGAAAATCCTCTAAGCAAATGTGCATCGGCCGATTCATGATGGAATCGGAGTTTATCGCTTTATACAAATCATGAAAGAAGTTGAGTAACTTCACGACTCCTTAGAGGACGTCCCTTATTGGGAGAAAACCGTGCCTTCAACAGTTATACACTGTGGCTAGCCGGTCGGCTTCAGGAAGGGTACGGATGACGACGTCTGGACATATCTGTCGAATCTGTCGGAGACATGAGACCGTATGGCAGTTGATCATAACGGGTGGCACTTCCTTGATTACTAATAAAAGGATACATCAGACCCTTTAACTAAGGGACTACCCAAAGATCAAGAGTTCTGCCTGTCTAGGGCAATAAGCTTAAAAATCCAAACAATACAAAACTTTGCGGTGGTAACCCAATCATATTGACTGGAGATCCCAAGAATTTGGTTCAATGGGAAAACTAAGCTGGAAAAGGTTCAGTTGAGCGCTTCGATGGAAATAAGAGCACTTCGGATTATGATTTATGTTAAGAAACATGAATCCAAATCCGTTGCCGCGATAGACATTAAAGTGCTACCTGCATGGTGGGTAAAGGTTAAGCTTCCAAACCTTTAACGATCCTCAAACAGTTGAGGTTAAGGTTGGAAAAACTCTTAATGATTTCTAACACTTGTGAAGTGGGGTATTGCAGGATACCTTGTAGGAGATCACCTATTTAAGTGCGAGGATAGACCGCCTCAAAGGAACGCACTTAAGAATCCAAGTGTGTCCACGGCCACAACGGACAGAACAAAAGAAGAAATGAATAAATGAGAGGTATTGTGTTGGTACCATTGTCTTGACTTACATTAAACACTGACGGTTCAAGACATCACGTTCACCGCGCAGTAAGTAAGTCCGATGGTATTCAACTAGGAAAGGTTCAAAGCGTAAGCTACCTCTCCTGATGCAATATCTTTTCGCTGAAAGATTGCTGAAAGTAGGCACATTGTGTGTGCGCCGAAATCTCTTTCAAGAGGGGATTGTTGGAAATTTACTAATGTGAAATTAAGTTTATCCCATCATTTATGACTCGAATAATTGGGCCCCGCAAGTCGAAAATATCGTTTCCACACACGTGCAATCTTAGTGCCAAGTATCGTAAATTTCATTAATGAAAGAGATATTGGTACGTAAGTGAAATGTTTGAGACATAGAATGATGGATGGTTATTTGCTAAATGACAAGTGTTCCACGTTGGTAAACGAAGGAAGGATTGTGCGAGGTGTAAGATGGAACGGGTCGGAAAAGGGTTGTGGAGTCGAGAAGGACCGCAGCGCCTCCTGGACTGGGCCGCGATGCCCCCTAGCAGCGCCGCGGCGCGTGACTGGCAGTAAGTTTCGTCGGCTTTCTGGAGCCGCGGCACCGCGGCGCTAAATGCTGCAGCGCCGCGGCACTTCCCATGCAGTGTTTGCTAGACGGAATCCCAAAGGTTTGGTTGTTGAGGGGGCTTCAATGACATTGAAACTACCCAATAATGGCAATTACTTGGACCATTATGTTGCTGCATTACTTGGGATTAAATGTCATCCATTACATGACAATTGATTGCCATTGTGGGGAACTTGAAGAGGCCATCTTGCACACCTATAAATTGAAGCCTTGGCTCAATTCTATAGAAAAACATGAGAACATATATGAACAGAAAAATAAGTTCACAACACCACAAAGAAATCAGATTTTCCTGATAGCAATCCTTCTCTTAGCAATCTTTATTATTCGTGTTCTTCGCTGAGATCATTTGTGTAGGCTTTGCACACTTGATAGTTTGATGTTTCATCTTGGGAGACTATTGTCCACACTTTCGTAAAGCCTATATACGGGTGCAATCTTGTCTTAAAGACAGAAAGCCATCTCTCGACTTAGCCGGTAGTGTTGTGGTTTATCTAATTGGTTGCTAAGTGTTTCTGGTGTTAACTTAACAGACGAAGGACTCTAACCGTTCATATTCTCAGCTTATCTACCAATCACAAGTGTAGTAGTTCATGTTCTTGTATTTCCGAATAAAAGTTCTATATTTGAAGTTTCACTCAAGATCAAGATATTGACAACTTGTTGTTGTCCTAATTATTGTTTATCCTTTCGATCACCGTAATAGTTATTTACTATTCCCGTTGTTGCTTTACATATTACAACAATACATTACCTACAACGGAAAGCAAACATGTTTGGTAACTGAAAGAAAAAAAATTATACGTACCATCTTTTTGGATTCCTATTTGAATAAAATTTGAAGGATTTGTTTGTCATATTTGTTGAGTTAATCGCATCAATTTTCTTGTCTATTAAAATTCAAGATGCAAAATTTGTGTCATACATCTACTTGTGAACTAATATTTACACATTATTGGTCTCGTAAATACCTTTTGTTATAGGGAAGGACCGACTTGCTCCTATGTAAGCAAGTGTTGATTATAAGAGCAACTCGTCCGTTATGACTACTAGCACGACAAATATCCCCCGTGTAACAAACATCATAAGTTTTGTGATATATTGCATTTATAATTTACTCCTGTCTCATTTTACATGAAGGCGTTTGATTGAAAAATTGTCACTATTATTAATATTGATCTCATTAATAAGAAAATATTTAGGCTTCTTATCCAAAAACTTGTTCAAAAATATCGAGTATAGGAGTGTGTCGCTAGCCAAATAAAATTGTCTAGTTTCTATAGAACCTATCACTAAAAAACCTAGAGAAGAATAAGGGTAAGCTATCCAAAGTGTTTGGCCCAGTGGCCAATACATTAGGGTATTGTTGTTTGAGGTTCCGTGTTCGAATCCTCTGATCAGCGAGAGTGGAACTGTGTTCCCCCCAAAAAATCCCTCCATACGCGTAGGGCCAAGCTGTGTATACTAATCCGTAGGGCCAGGCCGGAGGTGGGGTTTATGGGGTATGGGGCCGTAATGCGGTGGGACCAGTCACTTTAAAAAGTTTACCCTACCACAGTTTTTTGTCCGCTTGGGCAACTCAATTGGTTTCAAGGGGGATATTTGGAGCAAAGACCAAGGATCGAATCCCGTTAGCGGCAGTGTGGGGGTTTCTTCTTGAAATAAAGGAGGGCCCCTTGTGCGCAGCGTGGTAGTGGTCTAACCTTTGAAATCAATTGAGTCACCATGATTTACCTCCTTCACAGACCTGTCGAACCGGGGTGTGGGGGCTCCTGGGGTGGGAGATTCCACCTTTTGGAGCAAAGAATAAGGGTAAGCTGAACGGAAATGAATCTAAGAAATTGACAAGACTTTTTACATGTAATCCAAGTATATTCAAAGTACAAAATTAAATTCTTCATAAATGATTGATGGTGAGAGTTCCACCACGTGTATTTTCATTTTAAATGAATGGTCGTGAAGTCCAATTAGCCATGTCGTTAAAGGCAAAACAGAAATGCTAAGATTAAATAATTTTCAAAAATAGAATATATTATTATTTTTTGAATAGACATAAAATAATATTAAGGAAGTAATGAATTTGTTTGGTAGCTGGGGCGGACTTATTCTGTGATAAATAAATGACTTCAAACCTCAGTACATCCAAAAAGAGAGGAGGGGGGGGGGGGTGTATCACATCAAATGCAAAGCAAGCATGTGTAATGTGAGCAAAATAATTTAATTACTCATTAGGGTGCAAATTGCCATTAGGACTAAAGTAACTTATGCATTGCCAACCACAAAAATCAGAGATGGGGCAGGCAAAATATGAATATATTAAGAAGCCAAATGGTTCATCTCTACCTATGTAGGAAGCTAATTTTGGTTTGGGAAACCATTTTGATGTTTTTCTTTTTTAAATTTGAATCGAAAGAGATGTCCATATTTTTTAAATTTGAATCGAAATAATGAAATCCAATTACTTGTTATTCACTAACTCTCTTTCTCTTGTATTGTGCAATTCTTGAAAGTCTCTCTCACCAAAACCAACATTAAGAGAGTTATACTCCAACTATAAAGATAACAAAACATTGGTCTATAATTCAAACTTCAAACCAACGAGGTAAAGTTGTATAAAAAAATTGAACCGCTTATGAAAAATTATGGCCCAAGTCTAAAGTTTTTCAGGAACAACCTCAAACACAACTATTTGATGAGTCTGACTCATTTAAGTCTTGTACATAATCTTAAGATGTTCATTTAAAGATTCTGTGAATATAACCGTTTATGTTTGAAACAAGTTGCGAATTTAGAATTTTGTGGTCTTTTACGATGAAAGAAATTGGAACGAAGTTGTCAATAATAGATTACTTAAAAAAATAGATAAAAGAAATTTCCACCAAAATTTAATAGTTGGTCCATTTTCAGCTTCGGTAAAGTCTATTTTATTGCAATAGGAATGAACAAAACTAAATAAGTTTTGGCTACTGTGATATTCAAAAGCGGTAAATGTGCAATTTGTGACTACCTGACAATCTTATTCTTCATAGTATCTTGTTAGACAATTACTATTTTTATATTCATTCTTTCTCATACAAAGTGTGTATACACTTAACAAAACCACTTCTTCTTTAAACAGTAAATAAAAAAATAAATTTAAAAAGGGTCCAGCCCTCCACAGTATCACCTAGTAAGAGGCCATTGGTTGGAACAAATATTTAGAAAGAATTAGGTTCGAATAAATTTCCTGAATACAATTACTATATCTATTATTACCGCTGCACAACCACAGCCACCAGCCTCAACCACACAACTACTACTGTCAAGTGTCAATTTGCATCACCAACTATCTCCACTGTCTACCACCGTCGCATTGTAACCACCACTTGCCACCAATCACCCCATAAATGTTGAGATTATAGAGTTGTTGCTTACTTTTATTCTTAATCCTAAGTTAGAAAAAAAAATACATATTAGACAAACGCGTTTTCCCCCTTGTTTAAACATTTCCTTAAATGATGAGAACATTATTTATGACTCAAATATTTATTTTCTTTTATATTATTTTTTTCGTTTCAATTTATGCGGTACATTTTCTTATTAATCTATTAAAATAGAATGACCATCTCATATTTAACAATAATTTGATTTTAACTTTTTATTTTTTCCCCAGACTTATTATGATATACATTTTAAATCACAAGTTTGTATCTACATATATTTTATGAAATATTAAAGATCACAATTTTCAAGAGAAATTAAATTGCATGTCGAGTAGTGTCATATAGATTGAACCAAGGAAGCATATTTTATACATCCTACCCCCCTCCCCCCTCCCCCCTGCCCCCAAACCTGGCACTCCAAGACACCCTCCATTTAGAATTTTAGACCCACTCAATCTTAACTAATTTTTTGACATTTTATCCACTTTATTCTTTATCCCATCTCCACGACCTTTCCGTACCCAACATTACACGTCTACACCCCATCCCAACCCCCTTCTACATTTACTTGCATATGCATACAACAACATACCCAATGCAGTCCCACAACGTAGGGTCCGCAGAGGATAGAATGTACACAGTAACACAGACTTACCTCTAAGCATAGATGTTATGTGATTATAAATTATCTTATTAAATATAAATAAAAAAATTAAATTAAATATTTTTTAAATAAATATGATGTCTTTTTGAGATTAAAAAAATATATCACACATAAATTGAAACAAAGAGAATACTATTTATGAATGTTAAGTCCTCGTATAGTTAAAGAATAGCACAAGTTTTCTTAAAAAAAATATATGGTAACTTGAATTTTTTCCTAAAAGCTTATTACCCAAAAAAAGAGTATTTTTTTCCTAAAAGTTGGTACCTTCTCCTAGTAAATGACTTTTTCCCTCTCCTATAAATAAATAACAAACCACCTTACACCATTAATACACTTTCTCGAGAATAAGAATCTCAACTATTTACTATATATATTATACAATAATATACTCCCTTTATTTCATAATAAGTGATGTTTTTAGCTTCTGCACACTTTTAAAAAATTGTTTACTCCTAAAAAATTATGAGTGTTTTAACTAACTTATCCCTAATTAATTCTTAGAAAAGAAAAACTACTTAATGATTCTTAATTATATAAATAAGAATAATTTAGGAAAAATAAGGTCCATTTCTTCTTGAAATCCCAACGCACCACTTATTTTGAAACAAAATGAAAAATATAAAACATCACTTATTATGGAACAGAAAGAGTATTATTAATGTTATTTAATGTAGTATTTTATATTCTATAAGATCATTTGACTTTTCTCTCTTAAGTATTTTTTTTTAGCCAAGTCTTGTTTATAGTAGTTGAATCAGACAACTAAATTGACTAGTCTCTTCTCCTTCTAGCAACCTTCACATTGTATTCCTCCCACCACCTCAATATTTCTCAACCCCGCGTTTTTTTCTTCTTCCATCATTATAACATCAAATTTTTCTCTTCCACTTCGTCTTTCATTGCTTATTATTGTTCTAATTTTACTACCAAATACTGAAATACCGAGTTTTTTATTATTGCAGATCATAAAAAATGAATGATCTTTTCTCAGGATCGTTCTCTCGTTACAGAGAGAACGATCAATCACCAAACCATCAAGATTTTCATACCATCGAGATGGGAGATACCGGTGGAGTCAATCTCGATAAGTTCTTCGAAGATGTAGAAGCCATCAAAGACGAGCTCAAAAACCTTGAAAAATTGTTCTCCCAACTCCAAACTTCCAATGAAAAAAGTAAAACACTTCACAACGCGAACGCTGTTAAGGATCTACGATCCAAAATGGACGACGACGTTTCAATGGCCTTAAAAAAGGCCAAGTTTATTAAAGTTAGATTGGAAGCGTTGGACAGATCCAACGCTGCCAATCAGAGTCTTCCCGGGTGTGGTCCTGGGAGTTCGTCCGATAGGACGAGGAGTTCGGTTGTTAATGGATTGAGGAAGAAATTACAAGAATCTATGAATCAGTTTAATGAACTGAGGCAAAAAATGGCGACTGAATATAGAGAAACGGTTCAAAGAAGATATTATACTGTTACTGGAGAAAAACCTGATGAAGCAGTTCTTGATACACTCATATCTACAGGTAAATGTTACTCTTGAGCTTTTTTTTTCTGCAATTTTTTCATCTCTTTTAAATATTTTAAAAATTGTTAACTACCACCTCTTCCATCCCTATTTATATGAAGGTATTTGACTAGATACGAAATTTAAGAATCAAAGACTTTTGAAACTTGTGGTACAAAATACGATATAAATATTTGTCTGGCTATAAATCAATATCATTAATTTTAAAATGAAAATATAGAAAAAAAGGGCAGCCCGGTGCACTAATCTCCCGCTATGCGCGGGGTCCGATGCACTAAAATGAAAATTTAGAAAGACCGACTAAAAAGGAAACCGTGTCACATAAATTGGGATGAAGGGAGTATAATTTATAGTATTTTTTATGTAGTTTTTAAATATATAAACTTTAATTTGAAAAACTCTAAAGATTGTATATTGAAATTCACGCCTAAAATTAGATGATTTGACCCTCGAAAAGCAGACTTAGGGAATACAAATTAAAAGGGTTCAGTTACAAATAGGTCAAAACGAGCACCACCTACGGTTGTGGTGGGTGGTAAATACTCCTCCGTCTTGAGAATAGAAGTGGTCTTTTGTAAGGACCGTTTTACCCCTAAGTAGGACTTTTCGATGCAAATTCGAATTAATCACGCTCCAAAAGCGAATATCTGATATGGGGTGGAAACAAAAAAAAAAGTTACAATTAGATCAAAATGAGTAAAATTCATCCAAAATTCCAAATGACATTTTCAAACTATACTTATTTCATGTCTTAGATCCAACAACTTGATGGATCATTCAGTGTTTTAACTCATCGGGTCAAGTCAACAAACGAGTCATAACATAACAAATTACTAAAAGATATTACTTTTGTTTTTGGCTTCCACAGGTCAAAGTGAGACATTCTTGCAAAAGGCAATACAAGAACAAGGAAGAGGACAAGTAATGGACACAGTAATGGAAATCCAAGAAAGGCATGAAGCTGTGAAGGAATTAGAGAGGAATTTAAAAGAACTTCACCAAGTATTTTTGGACATGGCTGTTTTAGTTGAATCTCAAGGAGCACAACTTGATGATATTGAGAGCCATGTGAATAGAGCTAGTTCATTTGTTAGAGGGGGTGCTCAACAATTACAAGTGGCAAGAAAACACCAAAAGAATACAAGAAAATGGACTTGTTTTGCTATTATTCTTTTGCTTATCATCATCTTGGTGGTGGTTCTTTCTATTCAACCATGGAAGAAATGAGAAAAGACAGTCCAGTGCACAAAGCATTCCACGTTAGCAGGGTTGGGATGGGTAGACCCCCTTTTTTTTTTAATATTCTAAATTTTATTATAGCCATGTTTATTGTTTTGTGTATTTTGGAATAATTTTTTAGTTTTAATGTGGGGAAGAGTAAGTTGGATGGGGTCCATGTGTTTATTTATAGAAATACTTGGGATATTCTTTTTGTAATTATTGATGTATTTAGAGTATATTGTTTTTGTGTTGTGGCATAGTTATTGTTTGTTCAATTGATTGGTTATTCTCAATTAGATTTGTGTTGTTCTTTTTCAATTTTGGTCTCTATATATATCTTTTCCTTTCCATGTTAACGAGACAACTATTTTGCTGTCGTTATTTTCTTGTTTATTCTGCTTTGATTACACTTCTTTTGAGCTGAGGGTCTATCAGAAACAATCTCTCTACCCAATAAAAGTAGGGGTAAGGTCTGTGTACATCCTACCCTCCCCTAACACCACTTGTGGGATTATACTGGGTATGTTGTTGTTGGGTTTTTCTTAGTTGGTGTTCCTTGACATTTTGGTTTAACGGTCTGAAGTTTAGTTCTCCTACTTCAAACTTTTGACTAATTGTCAAAAATTTGGTTCTAGTAGTTCAAACTTCTGATCACTGGTTTGAAGTTTAGTTCTAATAGTTCAAACTTTTGACCACTAAGCTAAAGTTTAGTTCTAGTAACTTGAATTTCAGATCACTTGTCTAAATTTAACTGTTGAACTACTAGAAGTTTAAAAATCCGAGCAGAAATATTTGTGTAAATTTATGATTTACGATTACTATAATTACTGAGATAGTCAAGAAAAAATAAATACAAAATGAGCATGGTAAAGGGAGGAATAAGTAGTTGGATATATGAGCATTGAGCATTGTACAAAGAGTTATCTCTATTGATTCTAGTGATGAGTTATACTACAATCAAAATACAATATTTGTTAACTATGCATTTTAGAAAATGTACAGGCAATGTAGCAACACAGCTTACCTGCATCAAGTTACATAAGCTGGGACTTGTCTCCGTCGCATATAAAACTCTACACATTTCTCCAAATCGTCATTTCTGTTATCAATCTCGGTGATCTTATGACCCGAGACTAGAAAGTATTTCACTGTTCTCTGAATCATTTTCAGGACTTGTTTCGACTATTGGTGGAGAAGATACTGGAGCTCTCTGCCCAGCCACATTTAGTCGAAATGGCCGTCCTTCAAGATCCTATTGCATTATAAGAAATTGTGAGAAACAAGGATATGCCTAGGGGTGGAAAATTAGCCAATGAAAACATAATCCCGCAATCCTCTCAAGTTTGGGCGGGTTACTAGCTCAGCCCAACCCATCCAGCCCATCTAAAATTTGGCTGATATGTAGCCCAAATTAACCCGTAGAAACTTTGTCAAAATATTTTCAAAAAGACAGTTTTTTGTTTGATATGAAAATAAAATAGTTTTATTAGATACTTAAAAAATTATAAAGAACAAACGAAGAAATTAAGACTTAGTAAGAATGTGGCGGGTTGGGTCATGACCCGCTTTGAAGCTCATTTTAGCTCAAGTAACTGATCCGCCAATTTATTAACTCAGCCCATTTTGACCCGCCCAAATCCAGCCCAACCCGCCCATTTGACACCCTAGACATGCCAAAAACTATGTTGCTCGGACTTTTCAAAATGCCGACTGGTGCATGTCGGATCCTCCAAAAATAGGGCATTTTTGGAGGATACGACATGGGTGCGGCAACAGTTTTGGCAAGTCCAACATACACCAAAAGGTCCAAAAATACTTCATTACTATTTATCCTTACCACTTCATTCATGGTATCGAGTGCAGAGTTCATTGCTTCAGCTGAAGAAAACGTAATGAAACCAAAACCTCGAGATCTACCCGAGGCCCTGTCATAGATGACTTTTGCACTCAAGAATCCCGGCTGGTCAGCAAAAGCGTCTTTCAGACCTTGAGAAGTGAGGTTCCAGCTAAGATTCGCAACATATAGTTTGTGAGGGCTATCTACAAAACCTTGATAGGTGCTTCTTATCTTTGCACTCATTACTTCCCTTTCACCTCCTCTTGGAACCTCAGGGAAGTTCACCTTCACAGTACGACCTCCAACTTGCTGTTAAACATTTTACCGCAAAGTAAGGAAAGAGAAAAGAGGGGATACTAACCTTTCGAGTAAATCAACATGACAAACAAATTGGTCACAATAAACCATATTGCACAAAAAAGAAGTCCATCTTGCAGATACACAACATACTTAGTGTAATCACATAAGTGGGGTCTGGGGATCTAGCAGATATGTTTTGGAAAATGATATACCTTTACCATTCAAATTGAAGTAGTTGGAAAATGAAAGGATAAAATATATTTGTGAAAAAACACATGGGTAATAAAATCCATTATTTAGATTAGCAATGAATGGCCTAGGAGACGAAACCTGTTTGTTTATTGAGAGAGGGACGTCAGTTCAAAATAGGTAACTACAACAAAATCTTGATCATATTGCATGCGTTCGATATTCTTATATTCTGGTATTGCAGATGAATTAAGTTTTTTAATAAGCTGATGCAAAGCATACAAGAAAAGAGACCTTGCTAGTAAATGATGAGAAAACTGCTAAACTTACAGATCCATCAAACAACCGAATTGCTTCCTTTGCTTCTTCAACACTTCCCATTGTAACAAATGCAAATCCACGACTCCTATCTGTAACTCTATCATAAACAATCTACAAAATTCATTGAAGAAAAAACAACATGAGTCTTGCTGTATCTTATATTCCAAAAGAAAAAATAAAGGATATCTGTCAAAACATGCTAGCTACTTAAAAATCATGAGCCAGATTTCAACTGCAGCTATATAAATTAAATCAATCTAAAAATTAAAGATTGAAGTACCCAATCAGCGTCAGTCTTGCCAATCTCAACAGATCAATGTTTGATTACTTATGCTATGAGTTTTGATGATCTAATTAGTAAATGTTTGATAATTAGCAAGATCACTCTATATTTACAACTTCTATGACTACCGTATACCACCAATCTTTTAGTCCAGTAGTACCCCGAAAATAATCTCTATAATATATTTTGGAGATGGAGAACTCTATAATATTCAAGGTAAAAATATTTTTCAAAAGCATCTTGAGTCGTACCAAAGGCTAGCTCAAGTGACATTATCTTACCCATCTGAATGATCAATGTTAGAATACATTGTTTTCGACAAATTGCAAGTATGGAAATAACCAACTTAAATCACAAAACAACAAATATGAGAAAATATATTTTATCAACAAGTCAGTGAGTACAATTACATGTACACCATGATTCTTGTCTCTAACTTGATTTCTGTGATTTACGCAGCCAGTTGCAGAGCCAGAAATTATGCAAGGGGAAATACTAGAATGTCACATTTTGGATTTAAACATGTGCCCTAAAGTAGTTTTTGAACATTTTTAATCACTAAACCAGAATCTTCCCTTATGTCAAGGGGATTCAATAGTTTATGTATAACAAAAAAAAAAAATCATTTTTGCTCTATTTGCACAGTATAATTTTTCAATGAAGGGGATTTAATCCCACTTGGCTCTACATAGAAGCCCCTGCACGCAGAGTATTACATGAATATGAGGATAATGTGGATCTTCTTGTAATATACTTGATTATCAGGAAGAGTCGGCACACTTCAGAGTGATGGAGATGAACAACTTCTCTTCGCCCTTGTTTCTTCAACTCGAGGGCCAAAAAGGCTTATCTATCAAACAAAGGATGACGTAGATAAGGTTATACTTTGGGTTGACCTTGAAAAACAACTCAACCTCTCCTTCTTGCAAGAAAACTTTGGAGAAGATTATATAAAAAGTCTAAATCTGGTCTTCCAATAGTCAAAGATACTCCTAACCTAGTGCCCAGTTGAATTCCATTTATGTCATGTAATTTTTTTTATAACCGTGGTGTTCACTTCAACTAATTACACGGGGGCCCGCTACCTTCAACTAATTCTATGGGGTACTGTTAAACAAAGGTAATATACCTGTGATATACACTGAATATACAACAGTATATATCACAGGTATACAAAGCAATGGCCCAACATGACAAGCAGTGGACTGGGCAGCAGTGGGCCTCGGCCAGCCGCCACAGACTGGACAGGCAAAGCAGTGGTGGGCTCTCGACTGAGGGCAGTGGCCCATTCTCGTGTATATTAAGGACAAGACAATATTGTATATATGGTATATATATTTGTAGTATATTGTAGTGTAAAGGTTACCTTAATTAGTGTTATACACTTACCATAATTGTATAGTTAGAATTATGGTAGAATAAGGATTTAGAAATAGAATAGGAATAGGATTCTCCTATTATGGAAATATGTAACTTGTATATATAGCCTTTCAATTAATGAAAATAATCAAGGGGATTATTTCTTTCATGGTATCAAGAGACTAGGTCTAAACAAAAGTTTTTCTCTCAACTTTTGTCCTCTCTTTGGCCGAGACACCCCAACCCCCCCCTCGGGTTTCTCTTCCAAAATTCGTCTTCCGCTCTAAAAAACACCTCTCTTAAATTTCCCTTCCTTCTTTGTTCTTTCAATATGTCTAAGAACAATTATCACCCTGCCCTCATGGTTTCCAATATCAAGAGCTGTATCCCTATTGTCCTTGAGATGGAAAACGTCCAATATACGACGTGAGCGGAGTTGTTTAAAATTCACGCTATCTCTTATCAAGTTCTTCATTACATCATTCCTCCCGCTAGACCCCTTCCTGCGGAGGATCCTGAGTTATGGATTACTCTTGATGCTACCGTTCTCCGGTGGATCTACGCCACTATTTCGGTGGACCTTCTACAGACGATTATTGAGCCGGATACCACGGCTATGGCTGCATGGAATAGATTGCGTGACATATTCCAAGACAACCAACATTCACGTGTCGTCACACTCGAGCGAGAATTCTCTCTAGTTCGAATGGACGAATTTCCAAACGTTTCTGCATATTGCAAGAAACTCAAGGAGTTGGCAGATCAACTCCGTAATGTTGGCGCACCGATAACTAATAATCGTCTCGTTCTACAGTTGGTTGCCGGTCTTTCGGAGGCATATAATAGTGTTGGAACTCTCCTTCGCCAAAGCAACCCTCTTCCTAACTTCTATCAAGCCCGCTCCATGCTTACTTTGGAAGAAGCCGGTTTGGCTAAAAAGGCGGCTACCGGAGCAAGCCCCGTCGTCATGGTGGCGTCCTCTCCTAGTTCTTTGGGTTTTGTTAACAATTCGGGCCAAAACCATAATCATGGTGGCGGCAAGAATAATCGCAAGAATAATAACAAAAACCGCGGGGGCAAACGCGGCGGTTCGGTGGCGGTTCGGGAGGTCGGCAAGCGGCGGTGGGTCCCATCCAGGAACAATGGCCCACCACCCCCCCGGTCCCAAAGGTGGGGCCCATGGCGGTGGGGGGGGGCGGTGGGCGTGGGCCGGCGGCCCTTCTACACGATGAAATTCCGGCGGCCGGTGGGATGGCCAACGGTCGGCCCAACACCCGGTGGTGGCGGCCCCGGCCGGCGGTGGCCCAACGACGGCGGCGGCTCCGGCGGCTACGACCCAGCTTCATCACGGACAGGAGTTCTTGGGCCCCGACCTCCGCAAGCCCATCATGCAACAGACCCCACTCAGACCGATATCGAGGCCGCGATGCACACGTTGGGGTTGACTCAACCGGACCCAAATTGGTACATGGACACCGGGGCCACTACTCACATGACTTCCGAATCAGGTACTCTCTCCTCTTATTCCAATTTGAGCACCCCTCGGGGTATAATTGTTGGTAATGGCAACTCTATTCCAATTCAGGGTTATGGTCAGAAAACGTTGTCTCCCCCCAATCCACCCCTTCTCTTGAAAAATACTTTACATGCTCCTAAATTGATTAAAAATTTAGTGTCTGTCCTGAAGTTCACTACTGACAATTCCGTTACAGTTGAATTTGACCCTTTTGGTTTCTTTGTGAAGGATCTCAAGACGGGGAGTCATCTCATGAGGTGTGATAGTAGGGGGGATCTGTATCCTATCATGCCTGGTTTCAGTCCATCGAGTCAAGCCTTGCCATCGCTTTGCGTGCCCATCTCTCCTTCCATGTGGCATTCTCGTCTCGGGTCATCCGGATCTTCTATTTTATCGAGTTTTAGATAAAAATAGCTTTATTTCTTGTAAGGGTACGAGTCGTACTCCACTTTGTCAGTCTTGTTCATTAGGGAAAATTGTTAAGTTACCATTTGTAGACTCCAATTCTCATACTTCAATGCCATTTGATATTATTGTTGAGAATATAATCAAATATTAAAAGTGTGTTAAGCTTTTAGATAGAACACACTTTTAATATTTGATTATATTCTCAACACGCCTCCTCACGTGCTGACCTGATTTTTTTCATGGTCCAAGCACGTGGAAATTCTTTTTGATAATGGGTGGCGGTGAGATTCGATCCCAGAACCTTTGGCCTGCTCTGATACCATATTGAAGTATGTGACCATCTGATCTAAAAGCTTAAGCTTTTGATTATATTCTCAACAATTATTCATAGCGACGTATGGACGTCTCCTGTTCTTAGTTCATTGGGTCATCGATATTATGTTCTCTTTTTATATGATTATTCTAGATTTTTGTGGACGTTTCCAATTGCGAATAAATCACAAGTGTTTTCCGTCTTCATCAAATTTAGAGCGTTCATTCGTACTCAATTCGAAAGAAAAATAAAAAATATTCAATGTGATAATGGGAAAGAGTATGACAATAGGGAGTTTCGGGAATTCTGTGCTAATAATGGGATCAATTTTCGTTTTTCGTGTCCTCATACATTTTCACAAAATGGGAAGGCTGAACGCAAAATTCGTTCCATAAATAACATTGTCCGAACTCTCTTAATTCATGCCTCCATACCTCCATATTTTTGGTATCATGCTTTACAAATGGCCACATATCTTCTGAACATAATTCCTTCTAAAGGTCTGACATATTCTTCCCCCCTCAAAATCCTATATAATAAGAACCCTTCTTATTCTCATCTTCGGATTTTTGGGTGCTTGTGCTATCCATTATTCCCATCCACCACAATTAACAAACTTCAGGCTCGGTCTACCCCGTGTGTATTTTTGGGTTATCCATCGAATCATCGTGGTTATAAATGTTTTGATTTATCCTCCAAGAAAATCATAATTAATCGCCATGTCATTTTTGATGAAACCCAATTTCCTTTTACAAAAGTTCATACTCCCGAGCCTAGGTCGTATAATTTTTTGGATGACCAAATATCCTCGTATATTATTCGGAATTTTTCGGACATATCCCGCACCCAAAATCCTCCAACGGGCCCACGCCTTGCCGGTTCCACGGCCTTCGCCAAGCGGCGATTCCGGTTCGGATCGGTCCCGACAATTGGGCCGGTCCGGCCACATCTGCAGGCCGGAACCGGTCCAAGAACGCCCCGATTTACCGATTTGGGCCGGCGGCCCACCGCTCTTGCCGGCCCGTCCGTCCCGAGCTCAGAAAATTCCCAAAATTCACTCAATTCTTCCTCGAGTCATAGACCGGTCACTTGTAGTCAACGGGGTATTTTTACACCTAAAATACATTTTAAGTCAACGGGGTATTTTTACACCTAAAATACATTTTAATTTACATTCTAATGTCTCTAAATCCCCCTTACCCCGTAACCATGTGTCCGCCTTAAATGACCCTAATTGGAAAATTGCTATGACTGATGAATATAATGCTCTTATTGAGAATAAGACGTGGGAGTTGGTGCCCCGTCCCTCTGGTATTAATGTTATCAGGTCTATGTGGATTTTTGCTCATAAGGAGAATTCAGATGGTTCGTTTGCTCGACATAAGGCGCGGCTTGTGGGGGATGGTAAGACTCAGCAGGTTGGGATAGATTGTGGGGAGACGTTTAGTCCGGTGGTCAAGCCGGCTACTATTCGCACTGTTCTTAGCTTGGCTTTTTCGAAGACTTGGCCTATTCATCAGTTGGATGTCAAGAATGCTTTCCTACATGGTGATCTCAAGGAAACCGTCTATATGCATCAGTCATTGGGTTTCAAGGATCCAAACCGTCCTCATCATGTCTGTTTGTTGAAGAAGTCATTATATGGGCTTAAGCAGTCTCCACGGGCCTGGTATACGAGGTTTGCGACTTTGTTTCGACTATTGGGTTCACTCACGAGTCGAGATAATTCCTTGTTCATCTACCGTCGTGGTTCGTCCTTGGCCTACATTCGTTATATGTGGATGATATCATTTTGACTGCTTCTTCCGATACCATGCGCCAGTCTATCATGACCATGCTCAGTTCTGAGTTTGCTATGAAAGACCTAGGGCCTTTGAGTTATTTTTTGGGGATTGCCGTCAAGCGTCATTCAGGTGGCTTGTTTTTGTCTCAACGAAAGTATCTTTTGAGATCATAGAGAGGGGTGGGATGTCATCCCGTAAGTCCACTTCCACGCCGATTGATGCAAACCCCAAGCCGAGTGCCGCGACGGGTGCACCATACGAGGACCCGACCCGCTATCGCAGGTCTTGCGGGGGCACTCCGGTATCTTACCTTTACTAGACCGGATATTACGTATGCGGTTCGGCGGGTGTGTTTATTCATGCATGATCTCGAGTTGAGCACATGAATGCAATCAAACGCATCATTCGATATATTCGGGGGACACTAGACTATGGGTTGCACTTGTATCCTTCATCTACATCCACACTTGTCTCTTACACGGATGCCGATTGGGGTGGTTGTCCCGGCACCGCACGGTCGACTTCGCTCTTGTATGTTCCTTGGCAACAAATTGGTCTCCCGGTCGGCAAAGCGTCGAGCAACTCTATCACGCTCAAGTGCGGGCGAATATCAAGGGGTAGCAAATGTGGTCTCCGAATCATGTTGGCTACGTAATTTGCTTTTGGAGCTTCATTGTCCCATTCGAAAGCAACCTTGGTATATTGCGATAACATTAGTGCCATCTACCTTTCGGGTAACCCGCTTCAACACCAACGTACCAAGCATATCGAAATGGACATTCACTTTGTCCGTGAAAAAGTTGCAAAGGGTCACGTTCGCGTATGCCATGTCCCGTCTCGTTATCAAATTGCGTACATCTTTACAAAGGGTCTACCACGGCGGTTCTCTTTGAAGATTTTAGGGACGATCTCGGCGTTCGAAGACCGCCCGCTATGGCTAACGGGGGTGTGTTAAACAAAGGTAATATACCCGTGATATACACCGAATATACGAAGAAGATATCACGGTATACAAAGCGATGGCTTGACAAGATGACAAGCGGTGGACCGGGCAACGGTGGGCCTCGGCAGGTGGGCCTCGGCCGGCCGCCACGGACTAGACAGGCAAAGCGGTGGTGGGCTCTCGGGCGAGGGCGGTGGCCCATTCTCGTGTATATTAAGGACAAGACAATATTGTATATATGGTATATATATTTGTAGTATATTGTAGTGTAAAGGTTACCTTAATTAGTGTTATACACTTACCATAATTGTATAGTTAGAATTATGGTAGAATAAGGATTTAGAAATAGAATAGGAATAGGATTCTCCTATTATGGAAATATGTAACTTGTATATATAGCCTTTCAATTAATGAAAATAATCAAAGAGATTATTTCTTTCAGGTACCTAGTACCTACCACCAGCACGGATACTGAATATGGCTTGGACAAATGGGAAGAAAAAAGTCGTCATTTTTGATGAACCTGAGACCCCATGAATTAATAACTCACGTCATTGACTATTACGCCACTTCATTTACGCCACGTAATTCTGATTCTACTTAATTTGTCTCTATTAACCCAAAACGGTGAGCTATGCCACTACATTTTAAAGTTAGGAATTTGTCCAAATTAGACACTTAAACTTGGCATCTACAATTATCTAGACACCTCAACTCGTTTCCGTTGTGTCAGTTGAACACTCCAACTTACAAAACAACCATCTAGACACTTCCAAAGTTTATGTGCTACGTCAGCGTAGGGTCTCCACGAGACACATTAGGGATGAGTTAAGGTGCCTAGATGTGCATTCTTAAAGTTGGAGTGTTCAATTGCCAGTTGAGTCCAAGTTGAGGTGTCTATCTATGTATTATGCCTAAATTTTTGATGTCTACATACATACCACAAAATTTTGTTGCAGAATTATAAAAGGGTTGCAACTTAAATCTATGAAAAGATTCAACAATTGGAAAGGTCAAAAAGCTGGAAATGAAAAAAAGAATCAAATCAAAGCAAACAAAAGCTCAAAAAAACAAACCTCAACATTAGCAAATTTACCAGCTTCAGCAAAAAATTCAGATAATTGAGAAGGTATCATCGAAAATGGCAAATTGACCACATACAATTTACATATTTAGAAACTACATAAAAAGTACTATAAGCCACAATAATTAACAATTTGAAATATCTAAAGGAAATATGAATAAATCGCAGTCAATTCCTACAACGACAATTTTTTTTTTTTGCTAAAACGACACTTATTTGGGATGAAGGGAGGCAAGTGGGGTCTGGGGATGATAGAAGGTACGCAAGACTTACCCCTAACTTTGTGGGGCTAGAGAGACTGTTTCAGATAGAAAGACTGTTTCAGATAAACTCGACTAAACAAAGAGAAATAAACACAAAAAATTATACCAATAAAAAGCTCAAGAAAAAACAAACCTCAACATTAGCAACTTGACCAGCTTCAGCAAAGATTTCAGACAATTGAGAAGGTGTCATCGAAAACGGCAAATTACCCACATACATTCTCCCATCTTCTATCGACTCAACACCCCCATTTCCTTCTTTCTCTTCATCTTCGCCCGAAAATGCAACTTCATCATCTACTCCATCAGACACAGCAGAAGCAGAAAAATGGAGTGAATACCGATTGAAGGAAGAGAAAATAGGAGAAATGGGGAAATGGGGTTTGAATGAGTTAATTTTGAAGTGTGTGTTGTTAGTAGTAAAGGAAATGTGGTTTGTTACTGAGAATGATTTAGGTTTTTGAGTGAAGAGATGAAGTGAAGTTGAAGAAGTTGTTGCAGCTACAGAGATGGAAGAAGCTGACATCTTTCAGTAAGAAACGAGACAAGATAAAAAGATTGTGTTTGGCGGACAAGAATAAAAGATGAGTCATGGCACTGATGGATTTATTTTTTACAGCCTCGTTTCCATAAAAATATCAAAAATGACTCATTTATACCGATCTTTAATAGTTTGACTTATTTATATCATTATCATTAATAAAATAGTTTATTCATATCTCTAAAATCAACGTTAATAAAAAACAATATAAATGAGCCAAACTATTGACAAGTGACATAAATAAGTAATTTCAAATAGTTCAATGATATATTTGAGTTTCCCATTTATTGTACTATCATATTGTTATTCTAAATATAATATTTATTTTGATTACATATTATTAAATATTATTACTCGTTATGTAATGATAAAATGTCCATTTTATATAAGGATTTGTTAGAGTATTTAACATTATGCTTTTGTTAGAGTGTTTAATAATTATATTTTATTTATTATTGTACCTTTTCCCCCCTCTATAATAACTCTACATCGTACTTTTTTTTATTTTTTATAATGTTGTAAGTTTATCTTTAGATTGTTGATATGTGTTATTTTGTTATGACGTGAAATAATATAATCTGTTCGAACGTTGTATTCATCAAAAGTCAAAAAAATGTAGTATCATGTAATATAATACAATATAATACATTATGAAACGATAATATTTCTTGTTAGAATATTTTTTGATTGTTGCAATGAATGTCTATTAAATACTTATAATAGCATTTGACGTCCCTTTAATAGGGGTGATTGTGGTGCAGTTTGACTCGATTTTGCTTAAAAGGAAACCAAAGTACCGAATCGAAAATGCAAGGAATTGGTAGACTAGATCCTTTGTTTTTTCTTCAATTGTAGCATATAAGCATCAATCATTATAGGATTTACGATACTCTTTTTGTATCCATTGCGTGCTGCCCTCCCTCCCCCAAATAATAATGTTCCTTAACCATCTGCTTACTACAAGAATGTATCACTATGAGAATCAAAACAATCTTCTTGGGATCCTTAATATAACTCAAAACTAAGTTTATTCTACATAAACTCTATAGGAGGTCATCATAATACATATTCTATAAACCTTGTTGATGAACAACTAACGCGGGAGGAGGGAAACAAGGGCACTGAACAGTTTCCAAGAACCCTAAATGAGTGGGGTACGTCAGTAAAAGATATAGGTCACATGATATGTCAAAAGATTAATGCTCTTCAAAATGAATGATGAGAAGGTAACAATGGATGACATGAAATTGCAAACATTTCAAAATCAACACTACAAATGTACAAAATACTGTATAAACATTCAACTTATACAGTCTGATAACACAATAATTTTCACATTATATGGATCAAGTTCAATCATACATCACTGTATGTTTACAAACCAACATCAAAAGAGTAATCCAAACACACTGCAACATTCTCAGACCCGATTCATCATCTTATCCAAAACAGGTTTATTTATCTTACAGTGCTGAAAATAAAAGTAGCATTAAGGCTTTAGCGCCTCTTACCATCTACGTTGACAGCAAAATAGAACGATAGAGGCAACTGCGTTAATGCTAAGCCAAGAATGAATTGCCCATTGATAGCCAAAGATGATCCGCCAATTGCAAGCAACCAAATGCATTAGGTTGCAGCATGGAAGCCGAGGCTATCAAACTTTGAGGTTGCAACAGCAATCTGCTGTGCAAACCCACTTACCAGCCATGAGAGTACCGTGTCCAGTATTGCCTTGAACCTGAGGCCCCTGCCCCTGCCCCTGCCCCAGGGGCCTCAGATTCTGGAACGAAAAAGGATCAAGATTCCCTCGGGAGTACATGTTAGTGACTCCAGACGAATCAGAGAACCTTCTGCCATTTGTTTCTTTCGGTGAGCTCAAATTGCTGCTATCAGACTGCAGCACTTCAGAATTCTGGGATCCGGTGGGGTAAAAATTTTGAACCTCGCCTGTCTTGAATGTATTGGTATTTTTTCCACCCTTCATAGTTTCATTCATGTTCCTTGTGTTCAAGAAGCGGCCACCACAGCCCCTAGGGCGGCGCAAAGCATGGAGATGGCGAGAGAGGTGCAAATATGGCTGCAAGAATTAAGCAGTGCAAAACTCAAATTTCTTAGCTTGTGAAATTTTGAAAAATGAACACAGAAGAGTATTGTCAAAGGCGAAAAGCTTTAAAAAGCGCTCCAGGTCTATTGGAGTTTTAAGCGCAAAGCTTAACTAAAGTGTGGGCTTTAGTAAAAGAAGGCACAATGAAGAGAAAAAGTAAAACTATATATGTAATGCAACAAAAAGGTAAATAATTCATTTATAATATTTTCTTTAATGATTAATATATCTGTTTTGCTGATTATAGTTATTGACTAGTGCCGCTTTATTCAAGATGGAACTCTTCGGCAATGAGCACACGTCTTAGAGCCTTGCCTACACTAAACCGCAGCTTAAGCGACGCGCCCTCCTTGAGCTTTTTTGAGCTTCAGGGCTTAGGCGCGTTTTAAACGAGCCTTTGACAACACTGGTGGATCCGTTATCCATGATGATAGAAATAAATCTTTACCTCGCGTGGTTTAAGAGTTTTTTTCTCCATTTCCTTAGCCCTGGACTTTCGACGCCTCAGTATCCCATGATACTGCTTGGCATTTACGAATACTGGACCTTCATCAGAGGCCAAATTCAATGGTAGCATAATGCGGCCCTGCAAAATTTGTGAAGTGAAATCAGAGCCTCAAAATCATTCAGCTTGAAGTAGTCTGGTACAATATGTAGAATAACGGACATCACCCAAAATGCAGCACAAAAGAGAGTAAATTAGAAATTGCACTACAAATGCCAACTATTCTATGACATTTTATCAGAAGACGTGTTTCCGGTTACTGCATACATTCCAGTGTCATGCATTAATTCGAAACGTTTCAGGTTCCAACTTTTCATTTGTTATTCCATAATTGTGGCTAATATTTGAAACTGCTACCACTGAAAGACGATCCTCTGAACTAATCCAGGAAAGTTCAATCGGTTGACAAGTTACCCTTCTAATGTTCTCAAGAACTGTGAAAACTTTCCTCCAGAGAGCGAAGATTCCTGGTCTCTTCTCCTTCACTCCTTTGAAAATAAGTATAAGAAGGCCTTTATATCTCAAATGGTTTACAGAAAACAATCAGCTAAGCATTATAAGGTTATGATGCAAATAAAAATACCATTTGAACAGAGTGACACAACATATTATACTCCTTCAATTATACAGAAATGATAATTTAGCAAGAGAAGTTGGTTGTCATTTATTCAACTTTGATCTTTATCCAAAATCGAAATCACAGTGACAGAACATATTATATTGCGAAGACGTTGAACAGGGCATATAAGAGTAATATTATTCCATCTGAACAGAACATAGCAATATACTTTCAGTTAGACAATTTGGGAGCAAATTTTCATTCCAAATTCAACTCAAAGGTCAACAAATGTGATTCCAATAATCTTTTCTTTTTCAAAATAAAGTATCATTCTTTCACTTGTTTTGACGCCTTTTATGTAATAAAGTACTTCGTTAAACGCTGTACTGCCCAAATTAAAACAGGTACCAAGCAGACTACCCTTTACTTCAACATAAAAGGTAAGTATATGTTTTTTCTTATGACCCAGAAATCCTTCTAGGGCCAAACCATAGGATCAAAAGCTGCCTCCGAAACTTGGGGATAGTGGGCCCACCCCTCTACCTTTTCTCAACTTAAATACCAGGCTTAGTTTGTGTGGTGCAGGGCTCGAATCCCTCAACCTTTGACACTTGAACTAAACCCAGGGGCATGCGAATCAAGTCATATAACAATTTTGTGCTTTGAGCTTTCAGAACTCCTTATAGTTGAGTTCATATCCTCTATTAACAGTAGCCTATTCACATCCAAAAAATGGCCGAACATCTCTGCTTGTGAGAAAAAACTTAAATGTACCAATTCTATCAGACGTTAAGCAAGTAAACCCACTGGTAAACATTAGTGCCCAACTTATAGTGCCATGTGAGCAACGTCTTAGCCCAACCAGCATTTATATGCTGCTACAGACACTCAGATGCTTTTGAGTAATCATACTACAATCAGATGCTGTCTTTATGAATCAATTGATCCAACTAACTTGCAAAATCAACGGTCATATATTAATATTTCTTGAAAATTCTCTCGTCTTTTTCAACAAAACTTTGCAATCTTCTTTTTGACAAAGGAGAAAGAATGGTGAAACTTTCTCCGGTTATCTCTTTTTAGGACAACTGTTTAGTAAATGACCTTTTATTTCTCTTCAATTTATGGACCTTTTAGACCACGGTCTAAAATCCCTTTTTGGAAAATTGAAAATCTTATGAAAAAACGTCCGACCAAAGTCTAATGTGTTGTCTGTAAGGTTAAACAATATATGATTTCTTAAGGGCTTTATTTGCACAACTCTTAAAAATAGGGACATAATCTAAACGGTGACATATTAAGGGACATTTGCGTAAATCAGCCAAAAGAATGGTTTTGGAAACTTTTCCAAATCAACCACATTAAGAATCCAACTCAGCTAACACATGATGTGCTAAAAAAAAATTTAGGCAATAGTATCAATGATAAAAACATGATCATATACTCTGTCATAAAGTTTATATTGACCGCCATTGGAAGTTTGAAAAGGTTTAAAAGACCTTATAAAGTTGAAGTTTGTTATCCTAATAAGTTATTGAACAACAGAACAAAAATTATCAAACCTACATTACTCTAGTGATTGGAAAGTTATGCTACAGAAAGAAGTAGTACCGAAAGTTGAGGACCGTAAGCTGAAAATAACCCAACGCATTGCTCTCGATAAGGATATTTTGCAGAAATCTGCACCATTTAACAGCACGACAAAATAAACAGAATGAATAAGCACTGAAACTGAGATTTCTCGAAGACATATGGGCTTTTTGATGAAAAATTTACCAGGGACTGACCAAACCCTAGCTCAAAGTGACCTAGATAGTCCATATTAGCTAAGTGAAGAGAGTTAGCAGCCTGGATGTTTGAAAGTTTTTGCCCATTTGCTGAAGATTTGCAATCACCTGAAGGAGATACTACATTAAATGTCAACATGTTCTTTATAAGATCGCATTGTAAAAGAATAAATCATCTCAAATGATTAAACAATTCAACAGAACGTGATTTTCCTTAACAAGAACTAGAGAAGAGTGTTACTGGTATGCATTTCTTCTATGTTGTTTCGAGTAGTCGATTTGTTCCAAACTAAATATTCTTTTTGGACTTGGACTTGGACTTGGACTTGTGAGTCCATTTAAGTAACTCCTAATGCTTCTCTTTTTTAAGGTGGTTAAAACAATATTTCAGTACGTCCAATCTGAACTTGACTATGAAATTTTTTTACTCAGTCCTACCAAAAGTTTTGGCTTATTGTTATTTTCATAATAGTTGAGCTTGTGATATTGATGATTGGAAAATCACAACCAGTTTTCTGTCTATTAGATTTGACAAGAACTGAGGGGAAAAAAAGATTTAGCGAGAACTCACATTTGGAGGTGCAGATTTTGCAGTTTCTGCAATTTTTAATCTATTTTCTAGAGTCTGGTGCAACTTTTTGAAGTGCAATTTCTGCTACTTTTGTTTTTTGTCTATTTTTGGTGTCTTGTGCAGTTTCTCGGATGCAATGGGACTTCCCTAGTGTTTCTAATTAAATCTTTTTTGTTCACAGTTCCCCTCAAATCTAGCCAAGAGAGTTTGCTAAAATATTTAACGAAGATCAGAAGTGCTTATTTTATACAAACTTAAAGGACCAAAACTGCTCAGGACTACTTTGAACCTACCCCAAACATAAGAGACCATTTCTGTCATTTATCACAACCCTCATATCATGTGTTGATTTCTTTCCGAAACCAACTCTTACAATGAAACATTTTGTGTTGGCCCAAACAATGAAGCATATCTTAACATGCCAAATAAAAAAGACAACAAAAAGAAATAGTCCGATGTATGAAGTATCCCTCATTTAGACAGGGTTGGGGAAAAGGCCCCACCCCAAGTAGACAACTTAACCCGACACAAGCATCAGTGGCTGATCCCACGGCTCTGTGACTTATAGATCAGACGGGGACAACTTTACCGTTGCTCCAAGGCTTCCCTTCAAATAAAAAAAAAAAGACAACAAATCCTACAAATTGCAAAAAAGGATAGCCCGGTGTATGAAGCATCCCCCGTTCACAGAGGATCCGGGAAAGGCACACCCCAAGTAGACAACCTACTCTGACACAAGCATCAAATGCTAATTCCACAACTCGAAACCGCGGAAACAACGTTATCGTTACTCCCCCTCAAATAAAAAGAAGACAACATATCCTATAAATTGCATAAAAAGATGGATTAATTGCAGAAGGAAGTAGTACCAGAGAAAATTGTGAACTCAGTTGCATTCCCCTTAGGCTGTTGTTGCTCCACAGATGCAGATTTCAGTTGTCCAAAAGGCTCAGCATAAGCAACAGATTGAGACACAAGGCCACTATTCCACCAAGGAGTAACAGATTGATTCTGGACAACCCCTTCATTTCCTTTGGAAAATATTGTAGTATACATAGTCATATAGATGCAACCTCAAAAGCAATTCACTAGCTTTTTGTTCTTGAAAATCTACAGGAAGTTCCTGCAGTTCAATAAATTGAAGCAATCAATATTTTCATAAGTTGCCTTGAAAATAGAGCCTCAAGATATAATATAAGAGAAGTTCTAAAACTTAATCCAAAAAATCCAAAATTCACAACATAACTATCAAGGTTAAATAGAATAACAAAAAAAAAAAAAAAAAGAACTTGAAAGACTTGCAATAGGATAAAAAATCTTTTTTGATAACCGTGTGAAAGAAATAATCCCCTTGATTATTTTCACTAATGAAAGAGTATATATACAATTTATAATTTTCATAATAGGAAAATCCTATTCCTATTCTACTCCTAAAACCTTATTCTACTTGTACAATAATTATACAATTGTGTAAGTGTACAACTCTAATTTAATTAGAACAAATCATAACCTAAAATAGACTACTAAACCGTGATATACACGGCATGCATATACCGTGTATATTACGGGATTTAACAGCCCATTATGCAACAATATGCCCGTGATATACACAACGTATATACCGTGTATATCACGGGTATTTATCACACCCCCGCAGTCATAGCGGGCGGTCTTCGTATTGAGACTGTTCCTAAAATCTTCAAATAGGACCGAGGGAAGACCCTTAGTGAAGATGTCTGCAATTTGATACCTGGAAGGAACATGTATGACGCGTACTTGTCCACAAGCTACCTTTTTGCGAACAAAATGGATATACATCTCAATATGTTTAGTGCGCTGGTATTGAACCGGATTCCCCGAAAGATAAACGACACTAATATTATCACAATATACCAAGGTAGCTTTTTGAATGGAAAGTGAAGCTCCAAGAGAAGATTACGTAACCAACATGATTCAGAAACCACATTGGCTACTCGGCCTCGACACTGGAGCGTGATAAGGTAGCTTGTCATTTGGCAGACCACGAGTCCAAGTTATCACAAAAAAATATGCAATAACCGGACGTGGAGTGTCTGGACAGCCACCCCAATCAGCATCGGTATACGAAACAAGTGTAGAGGCCGAAGATGGATATAGATGCAAGCCATAGTCAAGCGTCCCTTGGATGTATCTGATAATGTATTTGAGCGCATTCATGTGCTCCACCCTAGTATCATACATAAACAAACACACCTGTTGTACGACATATGTAATATCCGATCTCGTGAAAGTAAGATACTGTAGAGCCCAGCAAGACTGCGATAGTGAGTGGGATTCTCGTAAGGGGAGCCAGCCGCAGCACCCAGCTTGGGTTTAGTATCAACCGAAGTTGAAGTAGACTTGCACGAGGATATACCAGCTTGCTCAATGATCTCAGATGCATACTTCCATTGTGATAAGAATAACCCACCGACATGACGAGTGACATCAATCCCCAAAAAGTAACTCAAGGGCCCCAAGTCTTTCATAGCAAACTCAGACCTGAGCATTGTCATGATAGACTTGCGCAAAGCATCAGAAGAGGCAGTCAAGATAATATCATCCACATATAATAGAATATAAACTAGGGAAGTACCACGACGATATATGAACAATGAATTATCAGACCTGCTGTGAGAAAACCCAATAGATGACACATAGTCTGCAAATCTCTTATACCAAGCCCGAGGAGCCTGCTTAAGCCCATACAAGGACTTCTTCAATAAATAGACATGATGAGGATATTTGGGGTCTCGAAAACCCAAGGGTAGATGCATGTAAACGGTCTCCTTAAGATCACCATGTAAGAAAACATTCTTCACATCCAACTGATAAATGAGCCATTCCTTCGAAAGAGCCAAACTGAGAACAGTGCGAATGGTAACCGGCTTGACCACCAGACTAAATGTCTCACCACAATCCACTCCAACCTGTTGAGTTTTACCATCACCTACAAAACGAGCCTTATGTTTCGCAAATGATCCATCAGAATTATCTTTATGAGTAAAAATTCACATAGATCGAATAATATTAACACCAGAATGACGGGGCACCAACTCCCATGTCTTATTTGCAATAACAGCATCATATTCGTCGTTCATAGCCAATTTCCAATTCGGGTCATTTAACGCAAACTCTGGGTTACGGAGAAGAGAGGACTTAAGAACATTAGAATTTAGATTAAATGTCTTTTTGGTTTAAAAATACTTTGTTGACTACGAGTGACCGGTCTGTGACTTAGGGGAGAATTGGGCGGATTTTGGAAAAAATTCGGATTGGTGATGGACTGGCCAGCAGGCAGTGGGCCTGCTGGCCCAACACGGGATGCTAGATCGAGGGGGAAACAGTAGCAGGTGCAGCACTACTGGGCTAGATAGTCGGCCCAGGTGCTGAACCCGAGACCTGAGGGACTGGCCCACTGGGCAGAGGTGACGGAACAAGAGGTCCAGCGGGCAGTGGGCCCGCTGGCGGATTTTGGGTGCGGGACAAGTCCGAGAAATGGTGGATTATATATGGGGAGACATCGTCATCTAAAAAATTATACGAACTAGGCCCGACACTACTTACTTTAGCAAACGGAAATTGGGATTCATCAAAAATAACGTGGCGACTAATTATGATTTTATTAGACGATAAATCAAAACATTTGTAACCACGATGATTGAATGGATAACCCAAAAATACACAAGGGGTAGAACGGGCTTGAAGTTTGTTAATTATAGTTGACGAAAATAGCGGATAACATAAGCACCCAAAGACCTAAAATGTGAATACAAAGGAGTCTTATTATATAGACAATGAAGGGGGAATGAATATGCCAACCATTTGGTAGGAAGTATGTTAAGAAAATACGTAGCCATTTGTAAAGCATGATGCCAAAAGGAATGGGGTACGGAAGCATGGACCAATAAGGTTCGGACAATTTTATTAATGGTACGAATTTTCGTTCGGCTTTCCCATTTTGAGAGGACGTATGAGCACAAGAGAAACGAAAAACTATGCCACTATTTTCACAAAATTCCCGAAACAACCCATTATCATATTCTTTCCCATTATCACATTGAATATTCGTGATTTTCCGGTCAAATTGGGTACGAATAAATGCTCAAAATTTTAAGAAAGTGAAAAAAACTTGAGATGTTTCTCTAATGGAAAGGTCCACAAAAAATTAGAATAATCATCCAAAAATAGAACATAATAACGATGGCCCACAAAACTTAAAACGGGAGATGTACATAAATCGCTATGAATAATATCAAATGGTATTAAAGTACAAGAAGTAGAAGCTATAAATAGTAATCTAACATGTTTTCCTAGAGGACAAGATTGACAAATTGGAGTACTACGCGTACCCTTACAAGAAATAAAATTGTTTTTATGTAAGGAATAAACAATAGACGACCCAGGGTGACCCAAACGTGCATGCCATAAGGAATGAGCTAGAGCTGTAAAAGTAGATGGCAAGGCTTAACTCGAGAGACCGGATGCGGGCGTGAGAGGATAAAGATCTCCCTACTATCACATCTCATAAGAGGAATCTCCGTCTTGAAATCCTTCACAGAAAATCCAAAAGGATCAAAATTAACAGAAAACCAATTATCAGTGGTGAATTTAAGGACATACACTAAATTTTTAATTAAGTTAGGGGCATGAAGGACATTTTTCAAGACAAGAGGTGGATGGGGGGAAACAACGTTTTATGTCCGTAACCACGAATTGGAATTGAGTTGCCATTACCAACAATTATGCCACGATTGTTGCTCAAATTGGAATAAGACGAGAGAGTACCTTGGTCGGACGTCATGTGAGAAGTGGCAGCGGTGTCCATGTACCAATTTGCGTCCGAAGGATTCAATCTAAGTGTATGCATGGCGGCTTCAATATCCGTAGGTGTCGGAATCGGAGCGGGGCCCGCAGCATGATGGGCATGTGGGGGCCGAGGCCCAAGCACACCTACTTGCTGCCCCGGTCCAGCGAAGTTGCAGAAGCCACTGTTCCCAGTTGAATTGGGCCTGAAGGACTGCTGGGCGGCCTACTGTCCAGGGGCTGAAGATGTTGCGAAATAGGGGTTGTTGGGCCACTGGCCATCAGCCCAGGCCCACTGCCAAGGGGCCATGGCTGGGACCAGTTGTCCTGAGGCCCACCACCACCGTACCGGGCCCCACTGCCACTGTTCTGGCCACCCATCACCGCCGGAACCACCGCGATTTTTTTCATTATTTTTCAGATTTTTCTTGCCTCCACCGTGAGCATGGTTTTGGTCCGAATTATCAATAAAACCTTGAGAATTAGCGGAGGACGTCATCATGACCACGGAACTAGCGTCGGTAGCAACCTTTTTGCCAAACCGGCTTCTTCTAATGTGAGCATCGAACGGGCTTGATAAAAAGATGAAAGCGAATTACTTTGACGGAGGAGAGTCCCCACGCCATTATAGGCCTCAGATAGGCCTGCAACTATTTGTAGAACAAGACGATTATTGGTAATGGGCGCTCCAACGTTACGGAATTGGTCTGTCAATTCCATGAGCCGTTTATAATAAGAAGAAATATTCGGACCTTCAATGCGGACTTGGGAAAATTCATGCTCAAGGGTGACAACGCGGTAATGTTGGTTATCTTGGAAATATATCACGCAATCTATTCCATGTATCCATAGCCGTAGTGTCCGTCTCAATAATCGTTTGTAAAAGATCGGTAGAAATAGTGGAATAAATCCACTAAAGGACAGTAGCATCAAGAGTAATCCATAACTGAGAATCCTCCGCAGAAGTAGGGGTAGCGGAAGGAATTATGTGATGGAGAACTTGATGAAAGATGGCGTGAATTTTGAACAACTCCGCCCACGTCGCATATTGAACGTTTTTCATCTCAAGAACAATAAGTATGTGGTACTTGATGTTGGAAACAGTAAGGGCAGACGTAGACATAATGAAAGAACAATAGGTGATTTGAGGAATTTTGGAAGAAAATTTGGGAATAGAGGAGGAAGACTCGGCACGGAAACAGAGAGAAGGCTCGGAAATCGAGGCAGCCGAGACAAGCGGAAGCTTGGGAGAGAAGGAGGTATGTGAAAAACTTCTGATACCATGAAAGAAATAATCCCCTCGATTATTTTCATTAATGAAAGAGTGTATGTACAATTTACAATTTCCACAATACGAAAATCATATTCCTATTCTACTCTTAAAACCTTATTCTACTTGTACAATAATTATACAATTATAGTACGTGTACAACTCTAATTTAATTACAACAAATCATAACCTAAAATAGACTACTAAACCGTGATATACACGGCATGCATATACCGTGTATATCACGGGATTTAACAACCCATTATGCAACAATCTGCCCGTGATATACATAACGTATATACCGTGTATATTACGGGTATTTATCACCGTGGTTTGGGCCAACTAGCGCATATCTCGACTAATTTCAACAGGCTTGTTACCTCCATCAGTACAACGACTAATTTCAATAGGCTTGTTACCTCCCATCAGTAAAGGCATCAGGTAATAGAGACGAAACTAGGATTTTGAGTTTATGAGTTCTAAATTCTAGAAAAAAGAAAGTTATTGGGTTCTTGATAAATTATGTATATGTATTAAGTGGAATATTTTGTGGTCCGGCCCTTCCCCGGACCCCGCACTTAGCGAGATGCTTTGTGCACCGGGCTATTAAGTGGACTATTTAACAAAAATATATTTGAACCTGAAACCTCATGCTACACCCTCGGTTGCTAGGGCAAAAAAAATATTGAAAACAAGTTTTATCTTTTCTTCATTAAAAGGGCAGCCCGGTGCACAAAGCATCCCGTCTTAGCATGGTCGCACCCCGAGGGGTAGACAACCTATCCTAGTGCAAGCATTAATGGCTGCCTCCATGGCTCAAACCCGTGACCTATAGGTCACATGGAAACAACTTTTTCTCATTATTGTACGGAAAAAAAGCTAAAAAAGGTAAATTCAAAGAAACCCACATAAAACTTACCAGTCTCTGAACAAAAGATCTATTAATAGAAACAAACAAAACTATAAGATAATTCAATAAAGATTACAAAAATGGCAGTAGCAAAGAACAAACCAATACACAACCACCAATAAAAATAAAATCAGAATACATAACCAACCTTGAATTCTACTATACCAGGAATAGTAAACAAAGAAGAAAAAGAACAATTTTTGACAGCAACCATATTAGAGAAAAGTGAATATTCTTGAAAATATGAAGGGAGATTTCCAAGTAGAGTGTCATACCCCAAAAAGAAAAACCTTAAAAACTCCTATCAACACGATTAATGGGTACCTGGACAAATTTGCCCGCACCACGATTAATGGGTACCTGGTGCCTCCTATCAACACAGTCCGAGCTTGAACATATAGCAAGAAATCATCCCAAATATTTGAACCTAAAACCTCACCGTTCTCAACCCACTTCATTTAACTACTAAGCCACAAAATAATATTGAAAACAAGTTGTATCTTTTCTTTATCATTTTCCCCAACAAAAAAAAACTTAAAAAAGCAAAATTTAAGGCAACTCAAATAAAATCACCAGTCACTCAACAATATTTCTTACAGAAACAAACAAAACTATAACATAATCAAACAAAAATCACAAAAATGGCAGTGGCAAAGAACAAAACAAAGTAAATCACAAAATATATAACCAACCTTTAGTTCTACACTTTTTACAGCAGCCATAATACAGAAAAATGAATATTCTTGAAAAAAGAGTTGTACCTAGAGAAGTAAGAGTTGTATGTTGTAGTAGTAGGAGGAGAAGAAATTAAGGTGTGTGTGTAATTGTACGGTCAATTAGAGAAACCCCATTTGCTAGGAGCCATGTCGGTACAATATCAAGCAAGAAAGAGAGAGATGAGAGAGAGATGGCAATAGAATGGTTTACAAGTGGAAAAATGGAATTACATGGCAATGACCAATGAAATATAGCCTTCATGGAACCACTTTGTTTTGTTTTATGTGCTTTATTGTAGTTTTCTTCTTTAATAGTAACTACTCTCCCTCTATGATAAATATAATTCGGTTCAGTATGATAAATCAAATTTCAACAGGTTAAATTCTGATAATGGTTGGTGGCTAGTATTTATCCGTTCTTAATTAGGAACTCAAATTTAAACGCTCAAAAATAAATTATTCTTTAATAAAAAGCGTTTTACCTTTCAAATTAAGAGTTTTTTTAGGCTCTAGCTAGGAATTATGAAACAAAGCTTGAAAAAACTAAAAATTAACAAAATGATGAAGTATGTTCTAAGAGGCCTTCGATATCGCGGAAAATCCTCCTTCAATTTTTTGCTATCACGATAAGAATTCGCAATTTTGGAGAACTTTAATAATTATCGCGGTTAAACCTTCGCAATCGGGAGGTGTCTAGGTTCAAACAATCAAATTTTCACTGTTTCAATTTTAAATTTTTATCCAAAACTACCTCAAATCACCTCCAAATGACATTAAAATTTGAAACTTTTCAACTAACACCTACTTGACAATTTGGACTAGTCGGGGCTTAAAGCGGGAGTAACGAAAAATAAAAACAAAACCTTCCCTATACAACTCCCCCCCCCCCCCCCAAAAAGTTTGATATGTTCTATTATTATAATATTGGCGTCCCGACTAACTTATGCGCATTCGATAACTTTGTCCATCAAAATATACATCAGCAATAAAAAAATCATAAAACGTTCTTTTTTCCTATTGAGATTTAAATACTGATTCAACATAGTTTTCATCCAATAACATTTTTGGATATAAGTTAGGCATAATTTTGTTATCTATTTTTCTTTGGCCTAATATGAATTAAGCATTGTAAATTTGGAGCACTAATTACTACTTCCACTTCTCCTCATTCTCGACTACAAAAAGTTATGTATATTTACAAAAATGAAAGGTCGGATCACACTATCAGCACAATTTTTATATAATAAATATTTTATCATATGCTTTTAACACTTGTACCTCAGTCTAACATGTTCAAATCCTTTTGACATTATTAACTTTAATTCTTCTAAATTATTATTAAACAAAAAAGGAGAGAGAAAAGGAAATCCACATAAGTGGATAGTACTTGATAATTTGTTAGTGGATGGTAAAAGGATAACCATAAAATCTCTTAACTGTTGTGGAGTATAGTTGTGTAGTACATTTTATAACATAAAAAATTATCTCAACTTTTTATGTTATAAAAGATTGTTTCAATCTATTTACAAAAGCCAAGTGGAACATTTTGAGGGTGGGGATGACTAGCTTTTTTTTATCGTACAACTTGAACTTTCCAACTATGGCAAGTGGGCCCCTATTATTAGTATTATTATTCTTCTTTTTAAGACGATAGAGTATTTAAAATAATTCGTGAATATATTTGTAGGTACGTATAATGTATTAACGTCAAAGATTTTGATGAGGTGGTAAGTAGTCATTTATCTTTTACAAGAGGTCTTGGGTCATCCGAGTTTTGAACGCATTTAATAGGAGTGTTTTAGCTCAGAAGTCTTCTGAACATGAATTCAAATTAATCGAGCCTCAAAATAACTACTGAATATCGAGTGCAAAATTTTAAAAAAATAATATGTATATTCTATTGAATTATTGTTGGACCTCTAAAGCTATTTGAAGCTCATAATAATCATACTAGGAATATATAACTATAGTCATCAAAGTGAAAGGATTAGTATAGAAGCTAGTAGTTGGCCTATAGTAATATAACTGGCCTTTTAGTATTTGTAGACATATTCGTTAGTGTGTTAGTTTTATCGATTGGAAATTCCTATTTTGTTGGAAATGGAATATTTCATCGAAAAGTACTAAGTGGATGATAAAAGCTAGTAATTGACATGTATTAAGGTTTGGATTGCACTTAATTTATAGAAAGAAGCTTATTGTGATAATGCGTGCTAGCAATTAGATTATTTACTCTATATGAGACAATCAAAGAGCATGATGGGACGATTGAGATCATTTTTCACCCTTAATTAAAGGTCTCGATTTCGAATTATGAGAATGAAGAACTTCTTGATAGGGAGTGTGTTACTCCACTTAATCGGCCAACACGATGTGAATATAAGATTAGTTACGGTAGAGGCAGATCCAGGATTTCTCGACGTGAATCAAAACTAGTCAGGTCGGATCGCGCTCTATCTACAACTAGAGTTCTCGAGTTCGAGCTATATGAATGAAGAATTTTTTGGTACGAGCACTTTACCCTTCCCCTTAGTAATAAGCCTACCAAGCGTTAATCAAAATTATATACTCAGATCAATATAGATACCGAACGGTTAAAAAAAACTCTATATGAAAAATGGCAGGGAGCATAAGAGTGGTATTTTGTGAATTTTGACGAGGAGGAGGGATGATAATGGTGCCTCAAATTGTACCATGAGCTAGAAATAGTAAAAATTGTTCACGAATCTATTATAGATATATAATATGCTACATTCTCATGGTTGGTGTATAAGAGCTCTCAGAGATTTTATAATGATATCAAATAACGATACTATTATCTTAAGATTTAAGTTAGATGTTTACATTATGATACACATACCATTACATATATTATATTCTAAGCATGCTTCACAAGAGAAAATGATCTCCTATGATCGACTAAAGTTTCAATAGAAGAAAAACGATTCTATAAAAATCTTATGCGTTTTATTTACCTATATTTAGTGATGAAGAGAATCATATAACTTAAACAACTATAAAAAAAATCACTTTATAAAGAATGGGAAATTGACATTTTACCTCATTAGAAATAGTAAGGTAAGGCTTAGCCCCTAGCTTTTACTCTTCTCTTTCTCTTTGAGGTTCGTTTTTATTGATTAATAAAAAACTAGCCCTAAAAAAGGAGAAAAATTTACATTTTACTTTAACCAATATATTTATTACTACAAGGAGAATATATATTCAAGGGGTTGGTTGGCCTATTGGATATTCTGCATAGCTTGGATCACCATGAACTTTCCAGGAATTTAACTATTGTATTTTATTCCTTTTTTTAATCTTTATTATAAAATAATTTCTTCCAACTAATGTAAGATATGTAGTATTAACTTTGAAAACCTTTTTAATTAATGTTTAGTTTACCTTTAAATAGAGGTCTTAGGTGTGCGTGAAATATTTTTTATAGGGAAAATTTTTCCCTTTAAATCTAAATTAATCGGAGTCCTAATACAAATACTGAACACCGGATAAAAACATGATGCAGTCTTCCAAAGACCCTAATACAAGCCTTGGTTTCAACTATGTCACCATTATTAATATACTATTAGAATAGAATATATAAGTGTGGGTTACAATAATTGTAGGAAACGGAAAGTAAGTAAATATTACAAATGCTAGAAAGGATAAACTATTCAAGATTACAACAAACTCGAAATAAGAACGATTACAAACACCTTGTGATTTGCTGAGACGAGTGACGACACTCTGTCTTTAAGACAATATTGGCCCGTATATATCCTTTTACGTTGTTGGGAAATAGTCTCCCAAGATACAACAACAACTTAACAAATGAGCAAAGTAAACTCAAGTGTTACTCTTGAAGAACTTTGAATATAGAAAACTTGCTAGAGAGGAAGAAGACGATTTCAGAAAATTTCTAAGTATCTTGAACAATTGAGCCAAATACCTCAATTTATAGTGTAAGGAGATGACCCCTCAACTAGCTAACTAATAGCCTTCAATAGCCATGTAATGACACTTATTGAGGGGTTACATTCAGCCAAATAATGACTGAATTCATGTGCCAAATAATGGAGATTCAATGCTCCAAAACCAGCCCAAGAGTCTAAACTTTTCATCTTTCCGTCGCAGCATTCTGCCTCCGAAGTGTCGCGGCTCTGCGAATTAGCACCGCGGCGCCTCGGCTCCAGTAGACCAACCACCATTTAGTGTCGCAGCGCTGCCATGGGGGCGCCGCGGCTCCGATGGTGTTGCGCCGTGGCCCTTCACGGCTCCGCGGCGATTTCCGACTCGTTTCATCTTACGATTCTTCCTTCGTTTACCAACGTGGAATACTTGTCATTTGGCCAATAACCGTCCATCATTCTATGTCTCAAACGTATTACGTATGTACCAATATCTCTTTCACTAATGAAATTTACGATACTTGGCACTACGTGTACACGTGTGTGGAAATGAATACTCGTATGGACGTCATCCTAGACACCGGGGAGTACGTGTCAAAATAGTCAAGGCATTCCTTTTGCCGATAGCTCTTGACTACCAACCTAGCCTTGTACTTATCTATAGACCCATCTGTTTTATACTTCCGTTTGAGTATTCATTTACAACACAACATTTTATTTCCCGGAGAAAGATCAACCAACTCCCAAGTATGGTTATGCAGGATGGAGTCTATTTCGCTCACAATAGCTTCTTTCCAGAATGGTGCCTCTGGAGTTGACAATGCTTCGGCAACTGTCATTGGTTCGTCATCAACCATATAAACTACAAAGTCAGGATCGAATGATTTATCCTTCCGGTCCCTTTTACTTCTCCTTAGATCCATCTTTGGAGTCTCCAAGTTCTGAGAATCTGGAACACTAGATTTCGGATATTCAGCCACTTCGAAGTCCACTAGATCTGAACCATCTAGATCCGGGCAGTCAACGACTCCTGATTCCTGAGAGCTTTGTTCATAACTTCGTTTGCGAGAGGTTATGTCTTTTTCCTTTCTAGGAAAAATATCCTCAAAGAATTGAGCATTCCTTGATTCCATGATTGTACCCCCGTAGATATCTGGAATATCTGACTTATGCACTACGAAGCGATAAGCACTACTATTATTTTCATATCCGATGAAAATGCAATCTACAATCTTAGGCCCAATCTTGACTTGCTTTAGCTTGGGCACTTCGACCTTTGCTAAACAACCCCACACCTTTAAATATTTATAGGTGGGCTTCTTTCCCTTCTATGATTCATATGGATTTTGTCCTTACACTTATGTGAGACTCTATTAAGAATCGTATTAGCGGTAAGGACAACTTCTCCCCACATGTTTTGGGGAAGACCAGAATTGATGAGCAAAGGATTCATCATTTCCTTCAACGTGCGGTTTTGCGTTCAACAAAACCGTTTGACTGAGGTGAGTATGGAGTCGTCGTTTGGTGAACAATGCCCAATTCGGCACAATATTCCTCAAATGGCGCTACGTATTCTCCCCCTCTATCGCTACGAATGGATTTAATATGTATACTTAGTTGGTTTTCAACTTCTGCTTTATAACGTCGGAACACTTCAAAGGCTTCATCTTTACTTTTCAACAAGTAAAGGTAACAATACCTTGTGTTATCATCAATGAATGTCACAAAGTACTTTTCCCCCCTAGTTTGTGCAAACATCAAATCACATATGTTTGTGTGAATAAGTTCTAGAGGAGCGGTATTCCTTTCGACGGATCGAAAATGAATCTTTGTGAGTTTTGCCTCTACGCACACCTCACACTTATGTTGAGGGTTTACGTCGATAGACGGCAATAACTCTAACTTCACCAACCTTTGGATGGACTTGTAGTTAACATGTCCTAATCTATGATGTCAGAAATTAGAAGACTCAAGCAAGTAAGAAGAAGCTTCAATTTTATTGCTTGGACGTATTACAGACATGGCGTTAACTTTGAAGAGGCATTAACAGACGAAGCCTCTTCCCATAAAAGTTCCATTCTTGATGATTACAAATTTATTGGACTCAAATACTAGCCTAAAACCAGCATTAACCAATAAATGACCTGAAATTAAATTCCTCCTAATCTCAGGGACATGCATCACCTCCTTCAGAGTGAGCTCTTTTCCAGAAGTCATCTTTAGGACTACCTTTCCTACCCCCAGCACGTCAGATGAAGAGTTGTTACTCATGAACATCTTCTTGTCTGTAAGTGGTGTATTTGTAGAGAAGGCGTCTCTATTGGAACAAATGTGTCTGGTAGCACCTGTGTCCATCCACCATTGTATGAGATTCTCAACAAGGTTTGCTTCAAGCACCACCGCCGAGAACTCCTCAATCATGTCGTCAAGAAACGTGTTTTTAACGACGTTAGTCTGTGCCTTGCCTTTGGCCTTGGCCTTCTCTTGTTGCTCAGTCTTGAGCTTGCGGCAGTCCTTGATCATGTGACCAGGTTTCCCACAGTGGTGGCAGTTCCCCTTGAACTTCTCCGCCGCATGGGTCTTGCCATCTTTCTAGAACTTGCGCTTCTTGCTTGGGTTCCCTTTGGCCTCAGCCAAATTTGCCTTTGCCTAAGCGAGTTGTTTTCCCCTAGGCAAGGCCTTCTTATTATCTTCATGAATATGGAGTTTGATAATAAGTTCCTCAAAGGTCATTTCCTTTGTCTTGAGTTTTAAGTAACTTATAAACTCGTTCCACGAGGGAGGTAACTTTTCAATTAGTGATGCAACCAAAAACTGCTCATTTGGTTTCATACCTTCCAAATCCAGGTGATGTAGAATCGTTTGGAATTCCTGGACTTGGGACATCACATTTTTGCTATCCACAATTTAAAATTTCAGGAATTTTCCAACGATGAATTTCTTCTTACCAGCATCTTGTGCGTTGTACTTCTTCTGCAGTTTTTCACATAACTCTTTGGCGGTGCCTACGGTGCAATACACCGTGTAGAATGGGTCTGACAAACAGTTCAAAATATAGTTCTTACACATGAAGTCACTATGACTCCATGCATCAAGAACCATCTTCATGCCATTAACGACATGGATACCTTGGCCCCCTTCAGCCGTTTCATTAGGCTGAGGGTCCACTTCATCTCCAGCTTGTGGAGGATCTTCTGTTAGGAAATGAGTCATTCCCATAATAGTCAGATAAAACAACATCTTCTGTTGTCATCTCTTGAAGTTAAAGCCCATGAACTTTTCTGGGCGTTCATAGTGGAATCCAGAGGGTGGAGGAACTGTAACGTTCCCTTGAGCAGCAGGAAAGGCGTTGGATGTGCCTTGAGCAGCAGTGAAGGCATTGGGTGTGCCTTGAGTAGCAGAGGCAGAGGGTTGCCTTGAGTAGCAGCAGCAGTATCAGAAACGAGTTATTTTCTTCCAGTCATGTTTCTAAGCACTCACAACAATCTTGTCTTAAAATTGTGGGTTACAACAATTGCAGGAAACGGGAAGTAAGTAAATATTACAAATGCTAGAAAGGATAAACTACTCAAGATTACAACAAACTGGAAATAAGAACGATTACAAACTCCTTGTGATTTATTGAGACGAGTGATGACACTCTGTCTTTAAGACAAGATTGCCCCGTATATATCCTTTTACGTTGTTGGGCAATAGTCTCCCAAGATAAAAACAACTTAACAAATGAGCAAAGAAAACTCAAGTGTTACTCTTGAAGAACTTTGAATATAGAAAACTTGCTAGAGAGGAAGAAGAAGTTTTCAGAAAATTTCTAAGTGTCTTGAACAATTGAGTCAAATGTCTCAATTTATAGTGTAAGGAGATGACCCCTCAACTAGTCAACTAATGTCCTTCAATAGCCATGTAATGACACTTATTGAGGGGTTACATTCAACCAAATAATGGTTGAATTCATGTGTCAAATAATGGAGATTCAATGCTCCAAAACCAGCCCAAGAGTGAGAACTTTCCATCTTTCCGTCGCGGCATTCTGCCTCCGAAGCGCCGCGGCGCTTCGGCTCCAGTAGCCCAACCACCATTTAGCGCCGCGACGCTGCCATGGGGGCGCCGCGGCTCCGACAGTGTTGCTGCGGCCCTTCACGGCTCCGCGGCGATTTTTGACTCGTTTCATCTTACACTTCTTCCTTCGTTTACCAACGTGTAATACTTGTCATTTGGCCAATAACCGTCCATCATTCTATGTCTCAAACATATTACATATGTATCAATATCTCTTTCACTAATGAAATTTACGATACTTGGCACTACGTGTACACGTGTGTGGAAACGACGTTTTTGATGTGCGGGGCCCCAATTGTTCGAGTCATAAATAATGAGATAAACTTAATTTCACATTAGTAAATTTTCAACAATAAGTTCGCAACTTGATTTTGTTCACTTATACTTTTCTTCCAAGGCAGACCATATATATCATCATATTCTATATATCATCATATTCTATATATACATCTTTTCAGAACTAATTGCTTGCAAATTTAATAAGTATATAAATTCAATAGCTGGAATATTGATTTCTAGTCATTATCATTTGAATTAATCTCGTTTAAAATTTCTACTTGCAAGGTTGTCAATTTTAAGGATGTTTAAGCCAATAATATTAGTATAATAATAAATAAATAATAGGATATTTACTTACAATATTTCAACTTTGAGATAGTTTTGTTACATTAATTAATGCCTAGTTGTTTCCTCTTTGGCCATGAAATAGATACGATGTCTAAACAACAAATCACAAACACCAACTAATTCATTATTAGCTAACTACTCTGCAACTTATAATTGGTGCACATTTCACTAGCTAATTATTAAAATACCATCCCACTCTGATTTTCTTTAATTTAATGCTTATGATGTTGATTGAGCAAATGTATGTGGAACCCTATTGTGCAACTCAAATTTCATAATGATATTGTGCTTTTTGATAATTCTAAGAGATTATAATTTATTAAATTTTAATGCCAAAGATAGAGTTTAAAAAATTTGTTGCATGTTTTCTTGTAACCCTCCAGCACATTAGTGATATTATTCATCACCACTTTAAGATATGTCACTAGGGTTCAAGGTTTGTTTTCTTATACATCCAACATCTCTCATATTTTGACAATGTAAATTTGCTCATGGTGTCACACATTTTAATTAAGGACTCACGTCCTCTCTGAGGTTTGCCCCAACATCAATCTCAAAGATGTGAGATTTGCCTAAAGTTAGTTTGGACACTCATTATTTTGCCCCACCATCGTTAAAGTTGCACGCGAAGTGACTCTGATACCGTAACAACACAGTTCACTAGTCATATAGTCCGATTTAGGTGTAGGCGTACATAACTTTAAAACACATCACTATGGTTTAAAATTTGTTTCATTATATACCTAATATCTCTTCCTTATTTTGCCAATGTGAGATCGATTTGCATAAAATGTCACATTTTACATTATTTTCAAGTCTATATAACTTATATGAATAGCTCAATAGAGTTGATGGCTTATTTTGAAAAAAAATTAAGTCATTTTATTTTGAAAAAAATATATGATAATAGTAGTTTTACTAAAATGACAAATAGAAATTAGAAGCCAAGCAAGTAAACTTCAATAAATGATAAAGAAGCTTCTTACAAGTAGCATAAACTTTTTGGTAAGAATAAAAAAAGGGCACGTTTCAATATCCGTTTTGATGTAAAATAAAGTGAATAAAATTGGTCCATAGTTTTCGTTTGAGATAAAAACTGCAAAATGGTAAGGAGGAGATGCCTTAAATGGAACTCATTCTTCTTTCTCGAAGTCATCATATAATTATAAGGTCCACATCAATACATTACCTTCCTTTATTTTCACTTTGTCCCATTTAAGTTGGTATATGTATATGTCATTGAGTGAATCCAAGACACCAAGGCACCAATTTAGGGAAATTCCAAAATAAAAACCCTGTACTTAAAGTTGAGAAAAATCATACCGGCTTGATTCAAAGCTGATAATATTACATTATGTTAAAAATATCTTTGTGAATGATGTTTTAGCCCAATAATTGTTATGGGAGCCAATAATTCGACGAAACAAGTATATATGGAGATGTCGCAGTGATAACGTGGAGCTCGACTTAGTGTCTTTGCCCGTCTACAGGTCTACAAAGCCGATTTACTACATATACTTGTAGCTTCGAAGAAGCGTACAAAAAAAGAAGAAAGTGAATTTTGGTAGCCATAAATACTTGGATGATGTAGTTGACACATATTGAATCTCCAGATTATCCCATGAATCTTTGTGATGGGCATATGAAACTTTGTTGAGGGGGAGATAGTTGTGATTCAAAAAAAGCTATATAAGGTGTAGAAACGTGATGAGACCTTTTGGAGAAACAATGGAATTTGGTCCAAAGCCGATAGTTTCACACTTTATTAAGAATATTTTTGATATGTTTTAGCTTAATGCTTGCGCAATCACGAAATATTATATTTTTATGCTTTTATTTCCTTTAATATCAATAGTCCCATCTGAAAAACCGAGGTTTTGCGTTCTTTTTCTCTCTTTTTACATCTTGTTTAAATCATATTTTTAGTTGACATCACATCATTAGGACTTTGTCAAATGTAATGAGGGAGCTAGTAATACGGTTGGTAAAATAGGGTGCCAGAGTAATGGTTGGTAAAACAGGGAGCCAGAGTAATGGTTGGTAAAACAGGGAGCAAGATAGTAACATATCAAACCCTAGATTTTAGTATTGTAGTTGATTGCTTAGAGGACTTTTTTGGTTTCCTGCTCGGCATTGGCATTGAGACTCTGACTAGTTCAGATTCGCACCACGAACAACCATTAATGGAAGAAACGCTCCTTATCAGATTTTTTTTATTTCCACGACTTAAATTCGAGACTTCTAATTATAGGTGAAAGAATCTTATTTATCACACTACAATCCTTGGTGATTATTCATCATTGATGTTGGCTTCGCATGATCAGCTTGACCAACCCAAAAGGCACGGCCAAGTACAAGACGAACACGAATGTCATGATTAGAGGTTAACCAACAGTAATTTATTAGTCTATTTGAACAAATGAAAAGTGTTTCTTGTCAAAAATAATTTTCTAAAAAGTACTTTGAAGAGTTATAAGTTTCATATTTATTGGGTAAGCACGTTTTGAGATTGATGAGATATACTTGTACTTTTTCATTATAATGTGTCACTAGATAGGTAATTGTCACTCCTACTTCTAGTACTAAAATTAGAGTATCAAGATTTGGTACTTTTAGTAAGTATTCTAGTTGTAGTAGTGTGCATGAAGATTTTCTCAGGACCCATCACACATAAATATTTGTACCAACTTTCCTAGATTTCAGCAAAATGTTGCTTGAATTCGAATTAAATGCATAAAATGTTAGGACTAAATATACCGTAAATGTAGTGCAAATTCCTACTTAATTAATCCTTTCGAAAGAAACATAGACATCCATATATAAGAAAATGTTACATATAGAAATCCATATGTAAGAAATGTTATATAACAGTTACGCACTAACCACATAAAGTTATGATGGATGAATAAGAGTCCTCCACTTTAAACGAGATATTTCGGGTTTCGAACACTAAAAATAAAAATAAAAATAAAAATAAAAATAAAAATCTGACAGGTAATATTTCTCTCTTTAATGAATCTTACACGACGTCAATCCGGACTAGTCAAGGTCTCAAAATAAATATTGGACACCGAATGAAAAACGTAAAAAACTTACACCACCCCGGGGTTATACTGGGATGAACATGACTCATTTCACTCTTAACTAAAAGTTTTGGGTTCAGGTCTGTTAAATAAGGCAATATACACTTGTTATTGTGTGTATATTGCCTTATTTAACAAGGTCATGCTAATGGAAAATGCTCTAAAAGGAGTATTTTCCTCTTTAATTAATCTTACTCGACATAATTTTGAATTAGTCAAAACAAATATCAAACACCAAATGGAAAAAAAAACATAAACACCAACTAAACTACCTTATTCAATCTCCATATACAGTTCCTCCCAACTGGTCCCCAAAGTCATGACCCTTTCTTGAAAAAATATTCTTATTAAAAGGAGTGGGACTAAAACATTTTTAGCTTTAAATTAGTACAAAAGTAGACTATTACGAGTTTTAGTGGGATACATAAGATATTTTCATCTTTAATAAAATATTTTGGATTTGAGCCTAAAAATAAAAATTAAATCCCGATAGAGATTGTTTTCTCTTTAATTGGATTTACACGGCATAAATTCACTTTAATCGGGACTCAAAACGTGTATCGGAAACAAGTAAAAGATCAACAAAAGAAAAATAATGAAAGTGGCAGTGTAGTGTGGGCACATACTGCTTCTCTTCTTCCAGAAAACTCAAGTGGTCCAACAAATTAAATTCACTGAATACTATCAACACTCCCTTGTCTATTTTATTCACCTTTTTAACATTAAGAATAAGAATAAGAATAAGAATATCTAAATAAAATGTAATAAGAGAAAAAGAAAATAGTGCTTCTAGATTTTATTCACCTATAAATTTTGAAAGTTCCGCCAAATTAAAATCTTATGACTTGTCACACCCTTGATAGTTACAAGTGGAATCCATTGACAGGTGACAAATTGGCACACACAAAAGAAAAGGAAAAAGTGTTTGTATGATAAATATTGGCTGCTAGATTTGCAATTCCACATCAGATTTAGCTGGCTTTTTGTTAAAAGTTTTATAGCTAGTTAACACCAACCATTAAATTTTCTATGTGTTATAACTTTTTAAAATAATAAATAGACCTTTTAAAAGGTACAAAACAAAGAAATAATTGAAATTTTGAAACTTGCTTGATAACATCAGCAGTGATCTCATTAGCAATTTGTAATAGCTTCATTGTGGATCTTAGCTCATAAGGCTTCATATAGGAAGGTCTTTTTGTTATTAGTATTTTTGTGTGTGTGCATGTAGGGTGGGGTGGGGTTGGGGTGTGTGTGTGTGGGGGGGGGGGGGGGGGGTAATACCACTTTTGATTTCTGAATTATTGACAAATTTTATTTTTGATTTTTGTGATACATGACTCAACGTGTTTAATAATCAATCCATTAAAATGTATATTATTATTTCTTTAGGTAGAAAATATGTTATACAATTAATTTTCCTCTTTTTTTTTTTATGTGTGATTGACGTAAGGTGTGCTACGTACCATTCTTTAAAAGTTTGCCAATCCTTCAATTTAACCTGTCCTCCATCAAAAGCGTCACAAAGCACTAGCAAAAAAATGGGTAAGCATTCCTTAAAAGAGCTCCTCCCTAATCGTTAAAATATTGATAAAAGTTTCATACTAAAAATAGTTCACATGTATATTCGAACTTTTTTATAACAATGTCGTTCATCGAATATGTTTTAGCTGTTATAGTGAAATGTTGTTATAAAATATATAATATAATTTAATATGAAAGTCGATTACAAAGAAAACTTCATTGTTAATTATAGTAAAATGTTGTTATAAATGATGAGTATTTTATAGAGAGGTCACTGTACATGCATTTATTTGGTTGAAATTCATAGTTAAAAGCTTTGATGCAATTCCAATCTTCAAATTTCAGTAACCAATTTGCAAATTTACCAGAAAAACTCATCTTTAGACTTTTGACTAAAAAGGAAAGAAGCTAAGTGGTACGTCAATAGTACAATTGTAAATACTCATTGTGAACATCTCTTGTAATTGAATCAAAAGTTTGGAAAGTAATTGAAAGAAGTAGCAAGTGATAAAGAAAGTTAGCAAGCTATCATATAAAAGAAGATGATAGGCATAATACGTTTTTGGTTTACCATTCAATGTCCAGACCAGCTTTGGAGTCCCGATTAATTTAAATTCACGTCGTATAAGACTCATTAAAAGGGAAAGCACTCTCTAATGTGAGTTTTTCCTTTTCCAAGCAAAGACATTTAGAATTTTAAGTTTATGGGTTCTGAAGAAAAACCGTTTTACTTATTGGATTCTGGATACATTATTTATACATATTGAGTAAATTTCTTAATATCTATGCTATGACTTGTCGACTCGTCAGATCCACATATCTCGTTTTTCTCACATTCGACGAGACCACATTCCCGTGTTTCCATATTCCAAAGGGAGGGACTACTCATTTCTTGACGAGTCTGCCATCTCTCCCCTCATAATCGAACAACTCAATCCTCTCGCCATTAGCCGGAGGTAGTAAAGCGGCACCAACATTTCCGAAATGGTGAAACACCGTCGATTTGGCCATTATAGGAGGAGCGCGCGCGCCCAAATAAAACCTTCTAGCGCCGCGACTCTCGATCCAGGAGCCGCGGCGCCTCCGACTGCTTCGCCCCCACCTTCTACTTATTCGACTTTACCCCCGTCTCGGGCCCACTCCGCCAACCGTCCCTACCCATCTTGAAACTTTCAAAGTATGGAATCCAAACCCAAAGTCCATTTCAAAGAATGTCTGGTCCCAAACCATCTCTCCGGCAAAGAACCCAAAATTGGCCTAAAAAGACCCTAATATGGAAGACCCATGCTGCCCGTGACCCAATGAACCGGAACTCAATCTAGACCTAGACGAGGGGGGAATGTCGCGTTGTATGTGGGTCTTTCCTCGAAGTTCGAACAATGGGGATCTTGAGAGGTCCTCCCTCCTTTAAACACAAATGGGATACCCCTTGGGGTCCCAAACCCCAAACCAATTTCGAATCTTATATACACAACAATTCTTTCTTCCTCTGGGGACCGATGAGGGAGAATTACACACAATACCACACTTTCCATGTGTGCCGTCTCACCTTACTTCGTGAACCAATATCTCTTTCATTTCTCAATGAAATTTGACGATTCTTGGCCCTCACTTTTATCTCGACGTACTTAGTAGATCATGCACGTGTGAAGAACCGGATTCTCCAACATACGTTACACTAGTGTTTAAGCCGTTAAAGTTGGTCTTGGTCGCAACTCCTTTTTGGGGATATCAATGAAGGCAAATTTCCAACAAAATGTTGTTATAAGATATATAATATAATTTAATATGAAAGTCGATTCCAAATAAAACTTCATTATTAATTATAGTAAAATGTTGTTATAAATGATGAATATTTTATAGAGAGGTCACTGTACATGCATTTATTTGGTTCAAATTCAATTCTCTGAGTTAAAAGCTTGGTGATGCAATTCCAATCTTCAAATTTCAGTAACCAATTTGCAAATTTACCAGAAAAACTCATCTTTAGACTTTTGACTAAAAAGGAAAGAAGCTAAGTGGTACGTCAATAGTACAATTGTAAATAATCATTGTGAACATCTCTTGTAATTGAATCAAAAGTTTGGAAAGTAATTGAAAGAAGTAGCAAGTGATAAAGAAAGTTAGCAAGCTATCATATAAAAGGAGATGATAGGCATAGTACTTTTTTGGTTTACCATTCAATGTCCGAAACCACTTTAGAGTCCCGATTAATTTAAATTCACGTCGTATAAGACTCATTAAAAGGGAAAGCACTCTCTACAGTGAGTTTTTCCTTTCCCAAGCAAAGACATATTTAGAATTTTAAGTTAATGGAGTTGGTGCCCCATCCTTCTAACAAAATATTTTACTTATTGGATTTTACTCATACATTATTTATACATATTGAGTAAATTTCTTAATACAGATATGAGGTTTAGATCAAAGTTATTAAAATTTTGCCGAACTCGTAGCTTAGGTGTAGATTCGTCCCTATTCTTAGACCTCGAACACAAGACCTCAAATTAAGGAAAAATGAGTCGTATTCATTTCATCACGAAGATAACATAGTACTCCATTGCCTTCCAAAATTGGTGATGAATCACGACCTAGAAATAATGTTTTTTAAGGCATTATTTGATAGATTTAAAAAGTGAAAGGACATGTCAATAATGGCTCTTTCCAAGTGTAAACTCTTTAGATTTTCACCTTGACTTGTCTTCATCAACAGGCTCTCCATCATAGGGTCACAAAGCACTAGCAGAATGATTATTTATATTGTGCAATTCACGTACCACTTAGCATCTTTTTAAACGAGCTCCTCCCTAACATTAAATCAATATAGTAAAAATTTCATAATAAAATTACTTAATATGTACATCGCATTTGTTTGGTTGAAATTCAATTACTTGAGTTAAAAGCTTGGTGATGCAATCCCAATCTTCAAATTTCAGTAACTAATTTGCCGAATTACTAGGAAAACTCATCTTTAACTTCTTGACTCGAAAAGAAAGAAAATAAGTGGCACGTGAATTGTACAATATTCTATACGGAAAAGGGCCTAAAATGCCCTTAAACTATGAGATTTGATATAAAAATGTTCTTCGTTTACCTTTTCGCTTTAAAATGTCTCTGTTATCAACTTATTGGGCCTAAATTGCCCTTATTTTTAACGGCCCCTTGACGGCTAGGGCATTTTAGAGCGCAAAGGCAACATAGGGCATTTTTATATCAAATCCCATAGTTCGAGCGCATTTTAGGCCCTTTTCAGTTTTAAAAAAAGTGTGCTCTCTCTCCCTACACTCACCAGCCCACCCAACCCTATTGACCCATTCTCTTCTCTCTTCCGTTTTAATCTTCTTCCTCCCATCAACCCTCCATCCTCCAATATTTTCTTTAATTACTTATTTGTTTATTTATTTTTAAAATTAAACTGTTTAATTATGCAAAATTATTTTAATTATGACCAAAATAATTAAATTAGTTTGAGTTTGAATCTATCCTAAGTTTTTATCATTTACTTAATTATCTAAGCTTCTTGATTTAATGGAGTAAAATATTATTTATTAATGATAAGTTAGCTTATACAATTAATTAAATAATATTCTTCACTATTTAATCTTTAAAAATTTCAATAAATGCCTTTAAAATCATAATAATTAGCAAATATATACATTGTATAATGTCAGGTATATACAATTCACACGGTATATACCTTCGAGTTATATAATTCACATATTATAAACAATAGTGTGTTAATGTCACGACCCAAATTACAAATTGTGAGGGCACCCATGCTACCTCCCCTGGTGGGTGAACTCTTTCCTTAAACCGAAATATTTAAAGAACATGTGGAAGTATAAGTCAATTAAAGTTAAACCATTAGCATAATATAGAAATCAACATAAGTGCGGAATACTAAGTTATACGCCTCAAGAGTTAAATCATAATTATTATAATTTTAAGGGCATTTATCAAAAAAAATTAAAGATTAAATATAATTATTTAAACTAACTTATAATTAATAAATAATATTTTACTCCATTAAATCAAGAAGCTTAGATAATTAAGTAATGATAAAAACTTAGGATAAGATTCGAACTCAAACAAATTTAATTATTTTGGTCATAATCAAAATAATTTTGCATAATTAAATGGTTTACTTTTAAAAATCAGCAAACAAATAAGTAATTGAAGAAAATATTGGAGGATGGAGGGGTTGATGGGAGAAAGAAGACTAAAATGGAAGAGGGAAGAGAATGGGTCAAAAGGAGTAGGGTGGGCTAGTGAGTGGAGAGAGAGATAGCATTTTTTTAAAACGAAAAAGGGCCTAAAATGCACTCGAACTATGGGATGTGGTACAAAAATGCCCGACGTTTACCTTTGCGCTCTAAAATGCCCCTGCCGTCAGGGGGCCGTTAAAAATAAGGACAATTTCGACCTAATAGATTGACATCATGGGCATTTTAGAGCGAAAAGCTAAACGGAGAACATTTTTATACCAAATACTATAATTCAGGAACATTTTAGACCTTTTCCGTATTCTAAATAATCATTTGGACCTCTCTTGCAATTAAATCAAAAGCTTGAAAAGTAATGGAAAGAAGTAGCAAGTGATAAAGAAAGTTAGCAAGCTATCATATAAAAAGAGATGATAGGCATATTACTTTGGTTTCTCATTCGGAGTCCAATGCTTACTTTGGAGCCAAGATTAATCATGATTAACACAGTTTAAGGTCCATTAAAAGGGAAATGCTTCATATCAATATTCTTTTTATTCCCAGGACTCAAATTAGATACCTATAATTAAGGGTGGAGCGATCTTATTCATTTCACCACAATTATCGACTAATTTGGATTCATACCACATGAGGCCCACTAAAGGAAATGATAAACATAGTACTTTTTTGGTTTCTCATTTATTGTCTGATATTCATCTTACACCCCAACTACTTTAGATTCATGTAGGGATGGCAAATTGGTATAATTTTACGGATTTCGCACCGCACCCGCCCCAGTTGGGGTGGGTATAGGTATAACTTTGGTGGGTAGTAGGCGGGTATGAGTATTGAAAATGTACCCGTCACGGGTAGGAGGGTAGGTGGTGGATTTGCAGTCATACCCGCCTACCCGCCCGCCTTATACCCGCCCCAAGCCCAAAATATTAGCAGCCCATAAGTCGTGCCTTCAGCCCATAAGTCACGACAAGTCTCTCATTCTCCAACAAAACTCAAAACCCTACGCCTCTTCAGTCCTTCACGCCTTCACGCCTCCCTCTCCCTCGTTCCCCTTCACGCCGTCTCTCCTCCCTCTTTCATTCTCGACATCTCTGCCTTTTTCTTTAAAGGAGATGCTGATCGGGAAATATTGAAAAATATTGTTGTCTTTGCTTTGTGCTTTGGGGTTGTCTTGGTGAGGTCAATTTTTGTGCATTTGTTAAGTTTTACCTATTGGGTTTGTAGAGTTCAATTGAAAAAGTTGAAAAACTTTAGCTTATATAGCTGAAATAATATATGAGTTTTGTCTACATTTGTAATATATAGCTATTTGGGTGGATAATTTTTGGATTTTCTTGATTCTTTGTTGTGCAAGGGGGAAGAGGTGAAAAAAATGGGGAATTCTGATGGTGAAAAAATCCGGAATTCTCCTCCCTCTCTCCCAAAGAAAATGAGAACATGACAGTATTGATTCTTGACTCAAAATTTTGGAATAATTTTTGGAATTTGAATTTTTGGGATCATGTTGATCACTAATTGATCACAAATGAATTGATTACAAAATATGGCAAGCGGGTACATGCGGGTATTGGCGGGTGACGGATATCCACTTGGGTGATGGAGCGGGTGTGGATTTAGGAATATACCCGCCTAGGCTGGTATGAATATTGAAAATTATACCCGCCACGGATGGCGGGTATAAAATTTTCTGACGGGTACGGGTGCGGGGGAGGGGATAACCGCACCCGCCCCGCCCAATTGCCATCCCTAGATTCATGCCGTACAAAACCCATTAAAAGAAAATGCACTATACCAAAATTTTATATTCTTAAGATTTCATCCCACAACAACCTTTAATAATGGCATAGTACTCAATTTCATTCTAAAAGAGGTTATGTATCACAACTTAGAAACAATGCTTTTTAAGGCATTATTTGGTAGATTTAAAAAGTGAAAGGATTTATCAATAATGGCTATCTTCCCAAGTGCAGACTCTTGAGATTTATACATTGACAAGTCCATAGGTTTGTAATGACCCGTTTGATCATTTAGGCATTTTACCCTTTTACTTATGTTGACCCTTCCCTTAGCATTATTAGAGTGTATTCGATTTGTGGGGATAGGTGGAGCGATTCTCGAGACTTTCGAAGGAGTTTTAGATAAGGAAAAGGATATTATGGAAATCCTTAAGTTAAGAAATGAAAAAGTTTGACCAAAGTCTGTAGGGTTTTGTTGGGTTATTGTACGCAACGGATATTGAAAACTTGTTTCAAACCCAACAAACGTAGAACTGTTTGACTATAGGATAATTTAAAATCGTAAACATAAGACTTGAATGGTACTTACATGTTTACAATATCTGGAATCTTTATCAATTGTGGATGCGCACGCGAATGTCCTTCGATTGCAAGCTCCAAGCTTCAAGTATTTGTAACATCCCATACTTTCGGGTCACAGTTAAACCGCTAGGCGTGTGTAAATAGACCCGAGCATTGGAAAAATTTTGGATCATATTTACGTATGCTAATAAAAAGATTAGTATATAAAAGAGATTAGACCCCGAAATAATTTTGACGTAACAAGTGTAACGACGAAAGCCGAAAATAAATATAAAGAGGTTACGGACTAGTGTTATATCACATGACTATGATAATGGAGATAGAAAGTGTGCTAAAATGATTACTATTTAAGTGATTTGGGATGAAAAAAATTAATTATGTGTGTAATTTGTTAAATGTTGAATTAGTAGGTGGACAAAATGATAATATGGGTCCCACCAAAATGATGATCACCTTCACAAACATTTGCAAAGGACAAAGTGCTTGGGTAGAAGTTTCATACGTGTATAATTTAGGTAAACTTATAGAAAGTCACTAGATCCAAATGGGTAATTAATGTTAGTGGAATGGGTGATCTACGTGTCCTCTTCCTATAACAATTAGACTAAATATTTAGTTAGAAACCTTTCACTTTGGTATACTACATATTGGATAAGCCAAAAGAAAAATGTTAGCAACATTTCACGTTGGATATTTTTTTTTTTTTTTTAAGGAGTAAATATGTTTCCAGAAACTCTTTCCAATTCACGTACGTTTTGGACACAAGAACTTCTTCAATATCTTCTGCAATATCTTTCCTTTCATTTTAGGCTCTTAATGTTAATCCTTAACACCAACAAAACAATTCATCAAAACTTTGGAGTCCAAATTCTCAACTGAGAAATTGTTTGAAGAGTTGGTAATCGAGGTTTTTTTTTTTTGACATGTCTCAGATAACGAAATAAAACCGTGATATTGTTTCATAATATATTCTACTCCTAGTAGTTAAGAATATTCATGTTATTGATTCCTATGCTAAAAACATGTCTAAATATGTTTCTAAGTCCTTATTGAGGCATACGGAAAAATGTGTTGATATTCACAGTGTTAGTCAAAGGTGCAAGAATATTATGTCACTCGGGGTATTTTATTGTCGTTCATGCATTTTCACTTGCATTGCATTCATATATTACCCTGGACCACTGGTGCTATGCACACTACTATATGGTAAATATTATATATATAGGGATATGGGGTAAGGGAAAGACGTTATATACGCACACCACCTGCAGCTGGTACATACTATCACGAAAGAGCCCGAAGAGGCCAATATGATGTGATGATGTGATGCCCTTATGTGGAGATATAACCTGATGCCCACAGAGGCAGTTATGGGAGGATTCATGTGTGGACATTAGTATACCGCATTTGCATTATGTATGACATTTAAACATATTATTCCCACAGAGGCCGACGTGAAATGATGCCCACGGAGGCTGTTATGGTAAGGAAGATGCACAATGGGGCCGATGTATATGTATAGCGCATTATGCATGACATTTAGGTATATGTATTTGGACCCTCAGAGATATGTACTATTAGTCAGTTGTTTCTGTTTCAGTTATTGTTATACCCCTATTATACTATTATTCATGCCTGACATACTCGGTACATCAGTCGTACTGACGTCCCTTTTGTCGGGGGACGCTGCGTTTTATGCCCGCAGGTTCGGTTAAAGAAGGTGACAGTCCACGCTAGTAGGTTGTTGATTCAGCTGATGTTGGAGCACTCTATTTGTTTCAGAGTTGATGTTGGTCGTGGTATAGTATTTTTGCATCTGCATATGAGTATGGCGGGGTCCCGTCCCGTCCTTGCGATGTCATGTATTCTTTAGAGGCTTGTAGACATGTGTCCTGTGGTTAGTTGTCATGTGTGGCCTTGTCGGCCTTGGTATGAGTATGTATATATGAAAATTGGATTGCTGATTAAGATTTTCTATAATATTTTTTGACTTAATCCGTAATTAATTATGATTAGGTATTGGATGTACGAATTAGCGGTACCCGGCGGGTGGGTTCCGGGTGCCCGTCGCGGCCCTCCGATTTGGGTCGTGACAGTATTCCTCCTTTGGAAAGCTAGGAAATCCGGCAGAGGTTCGAGAGAGTGTTTTGATTCTGAATCTCTAAGACTTAGAATAATGATATGAAAATCAGGTGTCATGAATAATTATGTGTAAGTCTGTATTTATAGGTGAAAATTAGGTCAAACCGGATTAGGGTTTGACCTTGGGCTGGCCCAAAATTCGAGACATATTAGGTCATGGCGTCGCGACCCTATGTTGTTGGTGCCGCGACGCTGACGTGGCCCTACACTGTCTCATTTTATTTTCCGCACATTCTTAATTAAATCCAAAATCCAATTTTGACTTAATAAAAACAATCATTATTCATTTAAATATCTAGATTCTAAATTGAATATTTAATACTCTCTCAATACATCCTTAGATCGAAAAGACAATCGACATAGTGTGACTTTACATGCCTTCACATATCGACATTAATCAAATTAAGGTCTATGCGGAACTCCTAGATGGCACCGCAAGATGAACTAAATATGTGAAGTACGTTTACACGAATCCAGTAAACTTAACCTCTATGTGGTAAGATAAAATCCTTTCATTCACGACACACCCGAGCAAGCTTATGATTTGTCAAGTGTCTATTCAAATGGTTTAATCATTGTATCTCATCTATATTAGTTGACAACTAGACCATATTCTAAATATGTCTATTGTGTTGGCCAACGACTTAGTCAACCTAATATCACTGAGAAGCTGAGTGTTCTCTCGAATATACATTCGAGGAATGAATCCTAATCTTGGCTCAACTACCACCTTTAATCCACATCGTAATGTACCCAATACAAGCCATATCTCAACCTATAAGGCATTTGAGCTTAGGACAAGATCAAAGTATATTACTTTGTAGAAAAGGTGCACATTGACCTCAAGTCTAAGGACTTCTATCTCCCACACGCTGATCATACTTTAGACAAGTATAAAAAATAGTATATCATCAGGGTATACCAATACTTCCAAAGTATCCATGTGTCCATCACGAGTAGCCATTACTCGTAGCAGGTGAGACATACTACATCCTCTAAGGATGTGATGCAAACCACATGTCGACTTATCACATATCATCGATATTCCATTCTCGATGATCATTAGTCGAGACTATTTTAAGAGTTACGTTATAATATTAATATCTCACATTATTAATAACAACATAACCTCTAGGGATGCATATTATAGAATATTATAAATAATCAACTAATAATTCAATAATTGCAAATGCCAAAATATTAATCTCCATTAATAATAATACGAATGTGTATAAAGTACATTTGTCCTAATATAGATTGTCTCTAGGACATACATATACTTTCAAAGTCAACATCGGGGGCAAATGCATCTTTTTCGAAGTTTTGTCAATTTCATTAGCTCCGAAACGTGATTTATGACTTAGTCGACTCGTTGGTTTGGTTCTCGAGAGATTCAGATGTGATTAAGGTGGTTTGTTGAGAAACTAGCTTTTAAGATGATTTGGAGTTGACCACGATCAACATTGGGTCAAGACGGATTTGTTTGGGTGTTTTGAGAGTTCGAGCAACTTCGTATGATCATTTGTGACTTGTAGGAACTTTCAGAATTGGATTTGGACTTCGTTTGGTCAAGTTTAGGCGTGTGAGTCGTTGGCATAAGACGCTCGCCTTCGACGCTTCAATATACCATTATATTCATTTAATATTAAAATTGAGTTTTGATTGTTGGAATAGATGCGCATCGAAATTTGTGATCCGTGGCAACTTGAATCATCGAATTTCGACACCGTATGAGGGAGTTATGGCCATTTTAGTTTCGGGAAAATTGCTGGTTTCTGGTGTCCGCCGGGGCGGACTTCCGGGCGGCGGAGCGGAAATTGGTCCACCGGAACTGAAATGACTGTATTAAAAATTAGACCGCATCCATTTAGTATTTTGCACATAATTTGAGTTCTAGAGCTTCGATTGAGGTGATTTCACGGCGTTGTTCTCATCTCAATAAGGGGGTAAGTATTCAACCTTTATTTTGATGTTTATTTAAGATTATTTCCGTTGGTTATCAATTTTATCCTTGTGTGGTTGAGGAGAATTGGGGCTTTTAAACCCTAAGTTAAAATTTAAGTTTTTCTTAAATTAATTATGATTGGATTTGAGTAAATTCTAAGTTGTTGGCTTGTTTAAACCTTGGGTAAACTATTTCTAACATAGATTTTGATTTCAATCCGAATTTTGCAAACATTCGATTTATGAGTTTTGACACAAAGAGGATTTTGACAAAGTCATAAAATTGGAGGTTCAATTGGGGTTAGAATTTCTTGGAACTTTGGATTATGACTATTTAGATTATGGGTAACGTGTTTCTAACTTAAATTTCTGATTTTGCCCTTGTGGATCCAGGGTCACTTTTTGGGTTTCAGACTAAAGTATCGCAATATGGGTATTGTTAGATTTTATGAAACCATATAACACTATTTCGATAATATTGAACTTGTTTTCTCAATAAAATTACTTTTGACCCTTGGGATCCGGAACGAGGTTTTAGATTTACTTTTGACCCCGAGTTCCTTACAAGACATGTTTGGTATCATTAGACTCATGTGTAATGTAGAATTGGTCATTATGTGTTGATTGAATGTGTGTGTTAACATATGAACTTCATGCGCTTGTTTGAACTACGACCGTCCGATATTCGCTCGGGAGGACTTGTCGATTGGGAGTTCGTGGCTCCTGCTCGGCTTTGAGGTAAGCTACGATTTAGTTTTTCAAGACTTCGATACAAGTACGTAGTAGTTAAAAATGTTGAGGGGTATTCGACGTGTTTGGAGGTCCCACTCAAACGGTTATGATGAACGTTTGAGTGGGTACCGATGTTGAACTGTGATGATGGGTAATTTGGGGGATCAGCCTTATGTTGATTCCGACTGTTGTTATTTGGGCTTGTCTCCATTATGTGGGTTCGTCGCCATATTTGATATTGTTGTGCTTATTCATCACACATGCTTTGATATGATATCCTAATTGTACTAGGATTATTGTTAATGGACTGTTTTGATATAAAATCATGTGTATTAGATTATATATGTGTTATTCTTGGTTGCATCTCAATATATCATGATATCTTGCCTTATATTGTCATTTGCATTCATACACTCATGATTCTGTGATATTGATATGAGAGTGGTATGAATATGTTGTGGGCCCAAGAGGCCAAAAAGGTAAGAATACTTATGAGATTATGAAAACATTGAGATGATGATTATACGGATGGCTCGGGTTGCACGCTGCAATGAATATTGATACGCATGAAACGGAGTTACACACCTGCAATATGATATTATTCAGATAAATGAGTATTGGGCTCTAGCCGGATTTGTGTGTGGAATTACGACTGGCTAGGAGTGGTATATGGACTTCACGGGTCCCCCATAGGTGTACGGATCATAATAAAACCTCGACGTACTATATATCAGGTTAAGAAAGGTACATTGCATATGCATTGCATTTATATCATATATGCATTCATCATGCATTGACTATTTGTGTTTTGGTACTGTGATATTGATTGGTCATTGAAACTTGGGTAAAATCCTGATGTACTTGAATTGAATTGATTATATTAGACCGAAATAGTCGCTATGATTGAGCTTGTCTCTGTGAATACTTGGAAATAATGATTAGGTTGGCCTCTATGAATACTTGGATAAATGGTTGAGTTTGTTAAATTGATTTGGTTGTCGTGTGTGGCGTGTTTCCTCGTGTATGGGTTTTTGGATTTAATAATTGTAAGTCTAAGTGTTTGATGTCAATTGCTACTGTAGTCGAAAATGTCGATTATGACATAATTATTGTCTAAGTCCAGGAAATTATGGGCATCTGTGTGTTGTCTAGTAATTGATCGTGTGACTGTGTAACGAGTCTAGTAAGGAACCTGTCACTAGTGGAAATATAGATGTGGAACGATCTATGTGTGTCTGACCGTAACTGTATAGAGACTTAACTAAGTATAAAGGCTAAGGTTAATAAAGGAGTTAACGTCATCATTTTAGATTAGGTGTAACACTCTTGGAAGCGTTTTAAAATGGTTGTTGTGATGTAAGTGTTGACTTGTTTATTTAATGTGATAAGTTGGGTAAGTGGGGTTAAGCTTGAATATGACTTGGACAAGATAGTACTAGTCGGTGGGTACTATGATAGTAAGGTCCCTGTATATGTGAATGGATTGATTGTACTTGACTGTGATTAGAACCTTATGTGAACAATGTGACTTAATGAATCAGTGAATTGATATGTGTACAACGTGACTTGTATGAGCTATTAAACTGTGTAGTATAGGCTTATCTGGTATCAACTTGATGTTTATCTCTGTTACGTATCTTCTGCCGTTGTCAGCCTATGATGTTTATGGGGGTACGTTGTGTACTCATGCTACACTTACTGCATCTTTTCTTATACATATACAGGTCCCTCTACTAGTTTGCGAGCTCGAGTGTGAGTCCGGGCATGTGGATTTCGGCGTTCTACGGTGAGGATGCTTCTTTCGGCATGCCTATGATGCTTATTCTCTTACTATGTCTTTACATTTAGATTCGAAAGACGTAGTTAGACATTTTGATTATGTTATACAGTTTTTGCCTTTGTTGCCTTCATTCAGATTTGTATTCCGCATTAGTGCTCTTGTATCACAGACCAAATTTTGGAGGTGTATTGATGTTTGATTATATTTTTGCATTTCTTTCATTTGTTCTGTTTATATGGAAAGTGATTTGCCTGCTAACGGGAATGTGTAGGTGCCACCACTATATCTGAAAAGGGATCGTGACAATGTTAAGCAAGATGTTTGATAAACTTGACATATATTGACAATGATGGTACTCTCTATAGCTACTTCATCTTTGATACATTTGGCACAAGGAAAATGAAAGAGAGTAACACTATATCAAACATATAAAGGCAATTTTTTTTTGTTTCTTTAACTTTCATAGAATTTAGCCTTTTATTTTTTCTCTTTTCTAAATTTGAACCATATCTTGAGAAAGTCTAATGCACAGTATAGTACAAGATAAGTAAAGGTTTCATATTGCAAATTCTTATTTTTGAACCGACAAGGACAGATAATAAACATACTTTCCAAATGGTTGACAACTTTAAAGATACTCTTGTTTGGAACCTTACCCCTAATGGAAGGTTCAGTATCAAGATCGTTTTGTTTTTACTGGATGTTTGGTATCTGTTTTAGAACTCCAACTAATTAGAATTCATGCAAGAAAATCCACTCTAGGATAAGTGCTTTGTACCAAATATAAGTCTATTATCAAGACTCAAATATCAGAAATATCTTATTAACGATGAAAGATACTTACCGCCCCTTCACAACCTTGGGAGGTAACTATCTGTTATGAGTGTAAAGATTGAGATTGGAGTTCAATTAAAATTACCCAGTAAAAATTGTTTAGGAAATATGTCTAGTTCAGTGAAACTATAGTTTTGTGGGACAAACTAATTGATATTGCCCTGTCGTATTCTTGGATCTCCAGTCCACTTAAATCTCTCCTTTTCCAAGTTTGGTGATGATAACTATTATTAACACTTGAGTGATCAACAAAAATTGTGGTGTGACGGTAAATATCCGTTTATCCTTAACCAAAAATTTCAGCTTCAACCTCTAAAAATATAGTCACATTTGATAGGAGTGTTAACACTCAAGTGGAAACTCTAGAGGTAAATTCGAATTAGTCGGGTCCATGACGAACGTAAAACACAATATAATTTAAGCGCTTCGCTAGCCAAAGATAGTACAACAACTACAACAACAACAACATACTCAGTGAAATCCCACAACGTGGGTCTGGAAAGGGTAGAGTGTACGCAGACCTTACCTCTACCTTGGTAGGTAGAGCGGCTATTTCCGAGAGACCCCCGGCTAAGGACATGCAAATCAGACAAAAAAACACAGCCAGACCCCATCAAAAATTTAAAAATTTAAAGCAGTATGCAAATGCTGATAGCAAACGCGAATACGCCATAATAGCGCATCCTGAAAAAGAAGGAAGAAGCAGCAACTAACGCAAATAAATGAGTTAAACCAAGTACATTAAAGAACACATAACAGAAGAAATACAACTACAGAAGACTATAAAGCAATACTACACCTATTCGTATGATATGCTAAGCGGGCCTATAGTGATAACACTACAATCACCAGTTTGTAAGCGTAAGTAGGACTATGCTCGACTACCTACTACCCATATACCCTAATCTGTGTCCTCCACAACCCCCTATCTAAGGTCATGTCCTTAGTAAGTTGCGCATGCTCCATATCCCGTCTAATCACCTCTCCCCAATATTTCCTCGGCCTACCTCTACCCCTCCTGAACCCGTCCATAGCTAAGCTCTCACACCTCCGCACTGGGGCATTTGTGTCTCTCCTCCGCACATGTCCAAACCATCTCAACCTCACTTCCCGCATCTTATCCTCCACCGAGGCCACTCTCACTCTGCCCCAGATGTCATCATTTCTAATCCTATCCCTCCTTGTATGCCCACACATCCATCTCAGCATCCTCATCTCTGCCACTCTCATTCTTTGGGTGTGCGACGTCTTGACTGGCCAACACTCCGCCCCATACAACATAGTCGGTCTAACTACCACCCTATAAAACTCGGCTTTTAGTTTTGGTGGCACTTTTTTGTCGCACAAGACTCCAGATGCAAGTCTCTATTCCATCCATCCTGACCCAATATGATATGTGACATCGTCATCAATTTCTCCATTCCCTTGGATAATAGACCCGAGGTACTTGAAACTCCCTTTTTTTGGAATGACCTGGATACCAATCCTCACCTCCACGCCTGTCTCAAGGTCGCTCCCGTCACTGAACTTGCACTCCAAGTATTATGTCTTGGTCCTACTCAGCCTGAACCCTTTACACTCCAGATTCTGTCTCCAAACCTCCAGCTTAGCATTCACTCCGCTGCGGGTCTCATCAATCAGGACTATGTCGTCTGCAAATAACATACACTATGACACCTCCCCTTGGATTTGTAACGTCAGTCCATCCATCACCAAGGCAAATAAGAATGGGCTAAGAGCTGATCCATGGTGCAGCCCCAACATCATAAGAAAGTGCTCCGAGTCTCCTCCCACTATCCGTACCCTAGGCTTGGCTTCGTCGTACATATCCTTGATCGCCCTAGTGTACGCCACAAGTACACCTTTAGCCTCCAAACATCTCCAAAGAACCTCCCTAGGGACTTTATCATATGCCTTCTCGAGGTCAATGAAAACCATATGTAAGTCTCTCTTCCTCTCCCTATACAACTCCACCAACCTCCTAATAAGATGAATGACTTCTGTAGTCGAACGCCCCAGCATGAATCCAAACTGGTTCTCGAAAATAGACACGTCTCTTCTCACCCTCATCTCCACGACCCTTTCCCAAACTTTCATAGTGTGGCTCAGCAGCTTGATACCCCTATAGTTGTTGCAACTCTGGATGTCACATTTGTTCTTGTACAAAGGAAACATTGTACTCCACATCTATTCTTCGGGCATTCTCTCCTTCTTAAAAATTGACATTAAACAACTCAGTCAGCCACTCCAAACCTGCTCTGCTTGCGCTTTTCCAAAATTCAATTGGGATTTCATCTGGCCCGGTCGCTCGTCCCCTGCGCTTCCTACGAACAACACCATTAACCTCATCAACCTTAATGATTCTACAATATCTAAAATCTCGGTACCTTCCTTATTGCTCCAGATCTCCCAGCACAATGTCTTTATTTCATTTTTCGTTCAAGAGTTTATGAAAGTACGACTGCCACCTCTGCCTAATATGCGCGTCCTTCACCAGTACTTTGTCGTCTTCGTCCTTGATGCACCTCACGTGATCTAAGTCACGGGGCCTCCTTTCCCTCACCTTGGATAGTCTGTACAACTTCTTATCCCCGTATTTTCCTCTAATTCTACGTATAGGCATTCAAAAGCCGTTGTTTTCACCGTCGTGACAACTAGCTTTGCCTCCTTCCTCGCCATCTTATACAGTTCCTTATTCGTCCACTTCTCCACTTTATCCTTGATTTCTACCAATTTCGCATACACCACTTTCTTCGTATCCACCTTCTCTTGAACTTTACCATTCTACCACTAGTCCCCTCGATGCCCACCACGGCTACCCCGCGAGACCCCTAACAGTTCTCTAGCCACCTCCCGAATGCAACTGGCCATTTTGTCCCACATACTGGTCGCGTCCCCACTACTCCCCCAAGCCCTATTGGCCGTCAACCTCTCCCACATCTCTTTGCACTAGCTATGGTCAAACTTCCCCAATTAATTCTCAACTTGTCATCCACAACCCTTCTCCTCTTCTCCATCTTGATCTCCAAATCCATCACCAAAAGCTTATGTCGGATTGTAAGACACTCCTTTGAAATAACCTTGCAGTCTTTACAAAGACCGTTGTCAACCTTTCTAAGGAGCAAAAAGTCTATCTAGTCTTAGCCACCGAACTACGGAAAGTCACCAAGTGCTCCTCCTTCTTCAGGAACCTCGAATTGGCTATCACCAATCCAAAAGCTCTAGCGAACTCCAAAAGTGATACGCTTCCCCCATTCTTATCCCTGAGGCCAAAGCCTCCATGAACGTCGTCGTAGCCCCCCAGAAGTGACCCGATATGTCCATTGAAATCCCTCCCACAAATAACTTCTCAATGGGTGGTACTCTTGCCACCACCTCGTCCAAATCCTCCCAAAAGCGCCTCTTCACCTCCTCGGCCAAGCCCGCCTGCGGCGCGTAAGCACTAATAATGTTCAGAGTGAACCCTCCAACTACCAACTTAATTACATTCATCCTATCGTTGACCCTCCTAACCTCTACCACCTGGCCTCTTAGCTCGCTGTCTACCAAAATGCCTACCCCATTCCTATACTCCAACCTACCCGAGAACCATAACTTATACCCGTCCACCTCCTTAGCCTTAGGTCCTACCCATTTGGTCTCCTGGACACATGCTATATTAATCCTTATCTTCATAAGAATCTTAACTAGCTCTATGGACTTCCCTGTTAAAGTCCCAATGTTCCAAGATCCTATTCTCAGCCTAGTATCTCCCCTACCCCGCTTACCCCCCAAACCCTCGCCTTCATCCCCAACCAAGAACATGACCTTAGTCTACCATCAGTCGTCAAAGCCACTAGAACAAAGGACAAGAATGTGATGTCAAGATTTAGCAAGGCGCAACAGACAAATTTAACAATCAAAGGTATACACTAACAAGTAGTAATCACAAATAAAGCACAACCACTAATGATATAGTTTAAAGGGCAAAACTGCAAGTCTAGCCAGAGGGAAGAACCTACATGTAAGAAACAATAAAACCTGAAACAAATTCTACCACACAGACAAAGGTAAATTAGCACTAAGTAAGCAGTCAAGTTCTACCGCTATAACAAAGAAAGGAGGATCGGAAGGATAGAACCCGGATGTTAGGCGTTGTTGTTGCTCGTTGATGCGCTGAGGCAGGTCTGGTCTCGACTGTCGATTTCCGGCTATAGATGCACTGAATAGGTATCTTGAAGTACCTGCAACGTAAAGCAAGAGAAAAAAGGGAAAAAGAGAAAAGAGATATATGGAAAAGGGACTTCCTGAGAATCGCCAGCGGAAACTTGCCGGTGTGGGCACTGGTGGTCGGTGTGAAGGTATCTGGACGGGAGCATTCAATAGCCCTATTCGCTAGGGTTAATGATTCACCGGGAGGAGCCGCCAATGGACTTCGCCAGGAGACAGTTCGTCTCACAAAACCGCTAGTCGCCTGAGAGAGAAGCTCGCTGGCGTTGAGCAAGCGTGGCAGTGACGGGCAAGTTACCGTTATCATTATCAGAATGTCCCTCTCAAACATTGGCCTCAATTTTTCTTGGAAAATGACCTACCGCCCTTCCTATGCACCGATCAATTATCTTTGGGATGCCTGAATCGCTAGCCAAAAATAGTATAGTATTTAAATTGTCTCCACATGGATTGGTACAAATAATTACTCAAACAAAAACTTGCTTAGTATTATTCAGGTGATCAAAACTTGAGTCTATTATTGTTATAACCCACGATTATCGACTATAAATGTAATTAAAGACAATTGACAATGAAAGCAATGGTTACTATTAATATGAGAAGGGTAGTAGACAAGACAGATGCAAGATTTTAGCAATTAGCTCCGATTCTTTTTATCATTCTCTTTTAAATTTTATTGAGTCTTTCGAATTCAATAAGTAATTAGTTTACTCAAGTATCTAATAAACCTCTTCCGAATTTATTCTGATTCCACAAATTAAACTAATGTAAGTCTTGAGAATGTTCAAAAACCATGGATAGAAATAGATATTCGGACGACTTCTCACAAATACCGTCAACTTATAACCCAAGATAAATTATTCAAGAGTTTCTTCCGATAACTCAACAGAATCATTCAATCAGGAGCTATATCAGATTTATATTAAGATAATTCACAGAACACTTCTTCTTGTGATTAAAGCATCCAAGAATATCTCAACAATCAAGTAAAACTATTATCCATGAGTTCAAGATTAATGAAAAGCGATGTGAGCATATGCAAGAAAACATTAATGGTTTGTCTAAAGGAAAACATCTCTCGAATATTTTCTTCTCTTGGTTCAACCAATAATTCAAGAAGCTCTTTTGATTACTTAGAAGAATCATCCATTAATCGCGGTCCAAGTAGTCGTACTCTTCACCGACAAATCATCAAAAATCAATCTTGCTGCACCTACATCTCCACCATTCGAGTAAAAATCGATTAACGATGTACCTACATACACAAACTGATCAAAACCAGCTTTAACTACAAAACAATGCAATTGAACACCTTTCACAATACTACCTAACCTTCTACAACAGCTAACAACACTAGCCAAAACAAACTCATTCGGGCCCTCCTCCTCCTCCTCCTCCTCCTATAAACCTACGTTGCTCGGAATCATTAAAAATGTCGACGGATGCGTGTCGGATTCTCCAAAATTAGTGCATTTTTGGACGATCTGACCCGCGTGTGGCAGTGTTATTGGAGAGTCCGAGCAACATAGCTTATAACTATTTTTTTTAAGTCAGAGAAAACCAACAAGGCATCCTCATAAAACCCATGTTGGGTATACATAGTAATAACTGAAGACCAAGAAATCATATCCCTTTTAGGCATTCTGTCGAACACTTTACGCGCATAATCCAAACAACCCGTCATCGAGCAGAATTGAATTAGGATGTTGTTTGAGGAAAGTATTGCCTACAAACCCGGAAAGAATTACTTGGGGGTGAATTTGTTTGTAGTGGGATGTCGAGTTAGGAGCTTGTTTGGGTAGTGAGAATAATAGTTTGCTTAAATAATGACGTTGGGTTCTTCTTTACTGGAAATAATAGGCTAGTGTTCTTTTTCTTGAGATGATGAGATTGTGAAGTGTCTGAAATGAGATGTTGGAGAAGGTGATTCAAACTTGCTGCTAATCCAACAGAGTTTTCTCATTGCATGGACAAACATGCATTGGGTGTGTTACTATTTGGAGCTGAAATCGTGTTTAAAATAATGTTTGAGGGAGAAAATTCACTCTCTTTGGATGGTCATCATTACTCATGGTTTCATAACGTACACCGGTATGGTACTGTATTAATGAGTTTAATATTTGGATAGAGTATATTGTTTGTTGTGGTTTAATAATTTTTTTTTTGATTTGACCTGTAAAATTATAAAAATAACATTAACCCTAATTACAAACTACTTCATCCGTCTCAATTTATATGATGTAGTTTGATTGTGCATGAAATTTAAGAATTAAAGGAAGACTTTTGAATTGTATGATCTAAAACAAATCAAAGATATTTGTGTGTTATAGATTATCTCGTTAAGCATAAAGGTTAAAGTTAAAAGTTAAATTATTGTCAAATAAAGAAACGTGTCATTCTTTTTTGAACTAACTAAAAAGAAAATTGTGTTATATAAATTGAGACAGAAGGAGTAATAAAATTAAGGTGAAGGATAAAATGAAAACTTTAAAAAATAAATAGCTTGTGGATAAAGATGATTGTTGGGTGGGTGGTGGGTTTGTGGAGGGTTGGGTGGTGGGGTTGTTGAGGGTTGGTTGGTGTGGTGTGGGTGCTTGTGGGGTGGGGGTGGGTGGTAGGGTAGGGTGGATGGCAGAGGGTGGGGGTGGTTTTGGGTGTGAGGGAGGGAGTAGGGGTAGGTGGTAGTGTGGGGTGGGGTGGGTAGGTTTGGGTGTGATGGAGGGGGGTGGGTGGTTATGGGGGTGGGGTGGTAGGTATAGGTGGTATGGTTGGTGGCGGAAGGTGGGGGTTGGTGGGGTGGGGTGGGTTTGGAGTGTGATGGAGGTGGGTGAGTGGGGGTATAATGGGGAAATGAAATATCTAACCATGCAAAAACCACCAAATTCGTGGTTACAAAATTTGGCTTTTTTCATGGTTATTAACAACGGAATTACAGCGAGTTTACAATATCATACAACATAATTTTAAGAACAATAGAAACAAACATGATTTCATATAATAAATTTAATCTTTGCTAATCAAATAAGTAACCTAAAGAGGAAAATGAGAAATACATATAATCTTGATAGTCATGATCTCGCCATATCCCATGCAACAAATTTTTCGGAGTGATGCACTAGATTGAATTAGGGAAACACCAAGAATGATGAAGTCAGAAAGAAAAAATAAGTCCATTATCAACAGGTAAAACTTAAAAATGTTAACAGGAAACACCAAGATTGATGAGGTCAGAAAGAAAAATAAGGCATTCTCAACAAGTAAAACTAACAGAAATGTTAATCTACAAATTAAACATCAACAACAATCAGAAAATTTTGTTGTATTGATTTGTGAGAGAACTTCTCAGATTGGAATAAAGGCCGTAGAGGGAGTATTGACGGAGATTCTTCACTTCATACCACGAATTGAAGACCGTTTCATGCTTATCTGTGCCGGAAAATGTAAGTTGTATCCCGAGGCTATTCTTACAGTTATTAGTCTTGATGGCACACAAAGTTGGAGTTGCCTGAGCACGACGCATACCCGTTTCTTTTCCAGTGTAAGTTCTCCAGCCTACCCTTTTTGAATTCGTGTACCTGTATCAACAAGACGGGGATTCATGGTGAATTTCTTTCACACAATATGACCAAGCCTGATGCCAAGAACTTGCAGAAAGCAATGTTTGCTCGCTTACCAGGGTAAAACTTGTTACGGTGTATGTGGTATTAGCAACAAAAGCTGGAAAAGACCTTGCAGCACCAGCAAATGCTACCATGTATCCTCCATAAGAATCCTGTTATCCAGCAGAAGCAATATAGGAGATCACAGGATGCTTGAATGTATTGAACTATTAACCATCTGCAATTGAGAAGTCGATAAGACAGCTTTTGGAAACATACTAATAAGTTACGAATATTGGTGGATATAAGAAGACCATGAAAGTAATTCAATTAAGAGTCCATGACAAGTTAAACCAAAACTAGTTTGCTTGCCACAGGTAGAGAAAGAGACACGGTGGTTCAGACAAAACCACAACTCGGAGAAGAATAGCATATTAAAACACTCATGCCTACTGCCGAACCCACTACAGGAAAACAAAATAAAAGGGAAAAAGATGTTAAGGATGCACAAAAGAGGTGCAGGAACAAAGCACAGCTGAGAGCCATAACAACAGAAACAGCTTTTAAAATCATGTTAAGATCTTAATTTGTTAAATGTTAAAGTATAAGCAGGAAGGAGAAATAGTCAACCGAAAAGAACTTCACGTCATCTAATCCACTTGTCATAGGTAACCACATTTTATGTACATGCAAAAAGTTCAAGAAAATAGTCAAACATATTGTGCAAGAAATAGCTTTACTTTAAATATTAAGTCCAGATTATAAAACCTATGGAGATCATGAGCTGCACTAAAACAGTAAACAAGAAATCTAGTTTTTTTTTTTGGGGGGGTGGGTGGGGGGGGGGGTGGGGTTGAGGCTGAATGGGCAATGAAGTGGGACAAATAATAGGAGATTGGGATTCAAACCCAGGAAGAGAAAAAAACATTAGATGATCTCTTTCCATCTGCTACGTGCACCACATGCATACTGGGGTAGACTTCCACCATTGTGTTTTAAGTATTATGCAAACATTTGCACCCAGAATACCATAATGGTCCTTACAAACTTCACAGAACAATTATCCTGGTACTTTTCCCAACCAAAGTACAGTATTTTTTCAAACAAAAGCTCAAAATTCAAGTGTTATGTAACCATACAAAAAAATCCATAAAGGTGATTACAAGACTGCACCAAACAATTCTGCTAGTACTTTTCACAACTAAAAGTATCTTCATTTCTTTCTGCCTTCATTTCTAATGGACATACATATTTTAAACAAAAGCACAAAATTTTTAAGTGTTACATAAACTTACCTTTGCACAAAATAATAGGTAGACTTCACCAAACAATTCTCCTTGTACATTTCACAAGTAAAAGTATCTTTTTGTAATAGTGAGCCCCTCCCAAAGATTAAAAGTAAGCTTGAGACCTTTCCATATGTTTCATTTCTTGGTCAGATAAACTTCAATATCGTCTTACTATTAAGATCAAAAGGTATCTGAAACTTTGAGCACCAAGTCTCACGCAAACATGTAACCTGAGAGTGCTTTAAGGAAGAAATTTTTTTAAAAGATTTTGCGCAAAAAAGAAAAAGATCAACTCTTCAACTTTGCTATCAAATCCAAAACTTGGACAAGTGAGAGAATGTAAGCCACATTGGCTACATTTCACATTTGAGCAATACTTGTTTTGGGACTTGATGAGTTGAATATAGATTATATACTTGAGGCATTTTCCTCCATGTCTGGATGTTTTGTTTATTGTTTTGAGTGTTGAAATTGGACGTCAACCGAAGCTTGGAAAGTGAACAGTAACAAGAGAAAATAAGTTGCCTCTAATGTATCCGCTATCCAAATTTTTTTTATAAACATAATGTCCAAGCTAGATTGTGCACACTTCGAGTAATTCTATGTTATGTTTGCTACCTCCCACCAACAAAAGTTTCTAGAAAATCTGTTCACGAAAGGGCAGATAGGAAGAATTAGAAAGGGGTTCAAACGTGTAAAAGAAAATGTGCAGCAACTTTCACATTCACATCACAAATATACATATTATTTTACCCAATTTGTGATGTGAATGTGAAAGTTGCTGCACATTTTCTTTTACACGTTTGAACCCCTTTCTAAATTCTAAACATAAATGGTCCTATTGAAAACAAAATGTTGAGCTAAAAATAGGGTAGAACAATTGATTATAAAATAATTATTAAAGTGTATCTTCTATCTCATTTAAAAGTTCAAGCTATTTGTGAGAATATATTATTATTTACTTAATCATATTTTAAATTCGCTTGCATGCTGACGTGCGGACTTAATTATGTCTTTCTAGATGTATCTCATAAGACAAACAAAATCAATTATATTATTCATGAGATGTGTTTTATGAACTACTTTATACCACTCAAATTTTTGATAGGGTGGTAATTTTGCATCTTGAATTGAAGATATCGGATTCGAGTTATGTGAATAGAATCGTCAAGCTTTAAACTTTTCGTCAAGAATTCGAATTAGTCAACCCTAAAGCGGGGGTGGGATTTCTTAAATTCTTTAATACATATTTATATGAGTATGAGTTCTAGATATTGTTGTCAAGACCTCCAAATTTTTCTTCTTCTTTTTCTGTTCTTGAAGTGCTTCTAGGGGTTACTTAAAAAGAAAGAAAGAAAGGTAATTAATGTCCTATATATTTAAACAAATAGAATAAGCTATAAACACTATACTTTTTGTTCTAGGAACGTGCAATGCAGTAATTGGATAACTAAGAAGATAGGGAAAGTTTCAAAGGGAGAAATCAATTAAATTTATACTGTATATGACTTAGAAAACAGTGATATAATTTATTCATAAGAACATGTAATATACAAGTGGATAAAGTTAAATAATTTGCTAGCTAGAAAGAAAGACGTTACTCACATGAATCAAACGTTGAAGACAAGGATATCTAGAGGCCAGTGAAGCAACCGTTATCTCAAACCTACCACAACATGAAATGAACTAAGAAAGCGCTCTATATATACCATTTATATCGACGATAGAGTCAGGATTTTTAATTTATGAATTCTGAACGATAATTATTTTTATTTACAAGGTTCTAAATATATAATTTATATATATATATCAAATAAATTTTTTGACACAAATACCGATTTTTGAATCAAAGTTATCGGTTCTACTGAATCAATAGGGTTAGAGATCTCAGTTTGAATCTCGGAAGAAAGTTATTTTTGGTAGGAAACACTTTTAGGATGAAACTACAACTAGTAAAAAGTGATCAATTGAACATTATTTGTTAGAAAACTATATTGTGTATATAAAAATTAATACTATATATAAATCAAAATTAAGTTTTATATATATAAAATCTCCGGATTAATTGGTGTCCGAGGCAGATAACAAATAAAGGAATGAAACCAAAAAAATAAAAAGAGAACACTATATATTTCACAAGAAACCTCTTCAAATGCACTTTACTTTTTGCTTTATATATCTTTCATTGATGCAATTTTTAAAGTTCATTACCTTGAAGTCCAAATGCACCCTCCCCAATCAAACTTCTCTATTTTATCAAATGCAAACCGTTGACTTTCAAAATCTTTAGACCATTTCCTTTTGTTCTAAACATCATGGATAATAACCAAACAAAAACCACAAACACAATAACACCCTCAAGATTATCATGAACGCCACAGCCAATGGCCCGGACCCGAATTCCTCCGGGGACGAGTTCTTCGGATCGCAAAATATCGGCAGCTTTGCGTATGGCATCGGAGTTTCTGCTGGCGTACTATTGTTGATAACGACAATCACCCTAACGTCCTACTTTTGTACGAGACATCAAACGACTGTGCCACCTCAGAGAAGGCAGAGGAATAGTAATAATAATAACGACGAATTACAAGTTGTAGACACGGACGTGGTCGTGGTCGTGGACGTGGACGTGGAAGTGGGACTTGATGAGGAAACTCTATTAAGTTTTCCAAAGTTGTTGTATTCGGAAGTTTATAAGAATATTCACAAGGATTCAACAGCTAGTACTTGTTGTTCAATTTGTTTGGCTGATTACAAGAATAGTGACATGTTAAGGTTATTGCCTGATTGTGGCCACTTGTTTCATTTGAAATGTGTGGATCCATGGCTAAGGTTACATCCAACTTGTCCTGTTTGTAGAACTTCTCCATTGCCAACACCACAATCTACTCCTCTGGCTGAAGTTGTTCCTACGGCAACTAGACCTATTGGATAAAGTGCCATTCAAATTCTCGGCTTTTGGGCTCAATTAATCCGGATTTGGGGGGTGAAATAGTTCATTGGCCACTTTTTGGTCATATCTTTGAAAAATTGCTATTGTCGTGGAGTTTCAAATTCCTCATGTGAAACTTCAAGACATTATCATAAATATGTGAAATTAAGTGATTATTTTGTGAATTTTACTCGGATTCACACCAGAAGGTCCTAATTTGAAGGTAAAGTGGACTCTACTAAAGATAATTCTATTCCAGGGCTCCAACACTAAATTTTTGGTTTTTCTTTTCTTTTTAAGTATACTGCAGATTAATTTTCTCCTATCTTCTTCTGAATTTATATGTCTATTATGTTATTGAAAGAAAAAGTTTTCTTCTATGGCCAATTTTTTTTTTTGTTTGGATTCTGTATGTAATCTACTTCATTTTTCCCTATTTCTCTTGAAGCTAGGGTAAAGATCAGAAAGGACATTGATAGATGTTTAAGGAAGATGTTTATTTGATGTCTTGTAAGTTGCAAGTAATTTGAGGCACAATTACTTTTTTTCATCTACTCTTTTCTAATTTTTCTTTTGGTGTGCAGCTTAATATTTAGTTATAAATCAGTTCAACATAAAAATATTTTTCAACACTTAATGCTTATCCGCTACTATTAATTAGCTAATCCAAACGGCTTCTAAAGCTATAATCAAGGGTGAAAAGTAACTCCACATAAAACATGTGTAAAGAAAAGATTTCAACAAAAAAAATTATGGTTGAAACTTGAAAGCATGACAATGAAAGATTATCATTCACAAAAATGCACACAATTCTTGTAGGTAAAAAATGAGGTAAAGTGTATTCGAAAGGTTAAACAAAGAGAATGTTGAGTCGAGAGATGACTCTCTGTCTTTAAGACAAAATTGCCCAGTATAGATGCTTTTACAGTATTGGGCAATAGTCTCCCTAGATAAAACAACAACTAATCAAATGTACAAAGCAAATACAATTGATTCTAGCGAAGAAAATAAATAAGAACAGACTGCTGAAGAAGAACTTCTGTTTTTTGTTTCTAAAACAAATTAGAAAAGTCTTCTCATTTTCTGCTTCTGTGTGTCGAACAGAATAGAAAGGAAAACTTTGAGTAATTTGTTGTGTGTTCTATATTCCATGTTTCGTGCTCTTTTTCTCTCCTCTGACTTTAAGAATTGAAAAGAAACATTCAATTTATAAGAGTGGAAAAGGAAGACAAACAGTCATAGGGAGGCAAACAATCATGTCTGTTGGTATATGTTCTCTTGAACAGTCATGACTGCTGGTGTCTTCAAGAACTATTGAACTTCAGGGACTAAAATATAAATAGTTAACATTTCAGGGACCAAAAAAAAGTTTCAGAAGAGCCCACAGGCCGGACCGGACGGGACGGACGGGCGGCGGCGGCGCGCGTGTGGGGCTTAGCCCCGAACCCAAGCTCACCTAGGTCATCTCCCTTCTAAACACATGGGTTACCCCTTGGGGTCCCAAACCCTTACTCAAACTTAGAGTTTATATATTGCATAAACTCTCATTCTTTTACCAATGAGGGAGATTTGTCATTTTTGGTCAAAGACTCTCCATTTTTTTATGTCTCAAACACCTTACTTTGTGTACCAATATCTCTTTCATTTCTTAACGAAATTTGATGATACTTGGCACTAACATTATATACTCACTTAGTAGATTATGCATGTGAAAGGAAATGATGTTTCCGACATGCGGGGCCCACGTGTTTAAGTCATTAAAGACGGGATAAATTCAATTCCACGTTAGTAAAATTTCCAACAATCCCCTCTTGAAAGAGAATTGGTGCACACAAGGTGTCAAAGTTCAGCAATCTTTCAACGGAAAGATATTGCATCATGAAATATAGTTTTTTGCTTTGAACCTTCCTTAGTCGATTACCATCGAATTTACTTATTGCGCGGTGAACGCGATGTCTTGAACCGTAAGTGTTTAGTGTAAACCAAGACAATGATATCAACACAATAACTCTCTTTATTCATTTCTTCTTATTGTTTTGTCCGTTGTAGCCATGAACAATGCGTGGATTCTTAAGTGCGTACATTTGAAGCTGACTGTCTTCGCACTTAAATAGGTGATCTCCTATAAGGTATATTGCTCTACCCCACTCGCAAGTGTTATGAATCATTAAAAGTTTCAGAAACTTATCATTTACCCATTATGCAGGTAGCACTTAATGTCTATCGCGGGAACGGCTTTGGAGTTATCTTTCTTTAAAGAATGATAATCCGAAGTGCTCTTACTTCAAGTGAAGCGCTAAACTGAGCCTCTATAGCTTAGTTTTCCCATTGAACCAAATTTTGGGATCTCCAGTCAGTAAGGTTGGGCTTCCACCATAAATATTCTTATTGTTTGGGTTTTAAGTTCATTCCTCTAGACATGCAGAATATTTGATCTTTGGGTAGGCCTTTAGTTAAAGGATCCGCTAAGTTATCCTTTGATTTGACGTAATTAATGGAAATGACACTTGTAGTGATCAACTGCCTAACGATCTTATGCCTCCGATGAATATGTCTAGACTTGCCGTTGTACATATTACTTTGTGCCCTTCCTAAAGCTGATTGGATGTCACAGTGAATCATCATCGAAGGTACGGGTTTATCCCAACAAGAGATATCATCTAAGAAGTTGTGAAGTCATTCTGCTTCTTCTCCTGCTTTGTCCAAAGCGATAAACTCCAATTCCATCGTGGATCTGGCGATGCATATTTGCTTAGAGGACTTCCAAGACACAGGCCCACTACCAATTATAAAAACTTATCCACTGGTGGATTTGGTGTTCTTTATGTCTGATATCGAGTTTGCATCATTGTATCTTCCAATACGGCTGGATATCTAGAATAGTGTAATCCATAAGTCAGCGAATATTTCAGATATCGTAGTATCCGATTTAACGTTTTCCAGTGATCATTTCCAGGATTACGAGTGAACCTAACCAACTTATTGACTGAATAAACGATGTCGGGTCGGGTGCAGTTTGTAATGTACATTAAACTGCCAATGACATGTGCATATCGCTCCTGGGATACGGGTGCACCATGATTTTTATCAATTCTATGATTCATATCCATTGGTGACTTTATAGGGGGACTGTCAAATGCATCAAATTTTCTCAAAACATCTTCAATGTAATGAGATTGAGATAAGACCAGCCCATCAGATGTCTTAGAAATCTTAATTCCTAAGATCACATCTACAATACCCATATCTTTCATCTAGAAATATTGTTTCAACATATTCTTTGTTTTCAGGATCAACTTAAGACTACTTCCGGTGATGAGCATGTCATCTACGTAAAGGCATATCATGACAAACGAGTCAGAATTCCCTTTGATATAGATACATTTATCACATTCATTTATGGAGAAACCTTTTGATAATAAAGTATTATCAAACTTTTCATGCCATTGTTTCAGAGCTTGTTTGAGTCCGTACAGAGACTTAACAAGTCGACATACTTTTTTTTCTTGACCTAGAATCACATACCCCTCGGGTTGTTCCATGTATATTTCCTCTTCCAACTCTCCGTTTAGGAAGGTTGTCTTAACGTCCATTTGATGTATCTCAAGGTCACGCAAAGTTGATATGGCTATGAATACCCTCATGGACGTTAATCTAGACACATGGGAGTATGTGTCAAAGTAATCGAGGCCTTTCTTTTGACTGTTACAGCCTTTGACTACTAATCTGGCCTTATACTTGTCAATAGTTCCATTTGTTTTGTACTTTCTTTTGAGTATCCACTTACAACCCAAAGGTTTGCTTCCCGAATGAAGATCAACCATTTTCCAAGTATGGTTTTGTATGATGGAATCTATTTCGCTTTCTATAGCTTATTTTCAAATAGGTGCTTCTGGAGTTGACAATGCTTCTTTGATTGTCCTCGGTTCATTTTCAATCATATAGGTTAGAAAGTCTGGACCAAAGGTTTTGTCCTTTTTGGCCCTTTTGCTCCGTCTTGGTTCCACCTCTGGAACCCCCAAGTTCTGTAGGTCTGGAACATTAAGTTCCAAATAATCAGAAACTCCTGAATCCTGTAGATCTGGAACGTCTAGTTCCGGATAATCAGAAACTCATGAGTCTTGCTCATTTTGAGCATTGTGTTCACAACTTCGTTTGTGCGAAATTATTTCTTTTTCCTTTCTAGGAAAGATCTATTCAAAGAATTCAACATTCATTGATTTCATGATCGTACCCTCGTGGATATCAGGTATCTCCGACTTATACACTAAGAAGCGATAAGCACTAATGTTATTTTCATATCCGATGAATATGCATTCTACAGTCTTAGGTCCAATTTTGACCTGTTTTGGTTTCGGTACTTCGACCTTTGCCAAGCAGCCCCACACTTTCAAATATTTATAAGTGGGTTTCTTTCCTTTCCATGATTCATATGGAGTTTTGTCCTTACCCTTATGCAGAACTCTATTAATAATTGCATTAGTGGAACAATCATTTCGCCCCCACATGTTTTGGGCTAAACTGAAATTGATAAGTAAAACATTCATCATTTTCTTTAACATACGTTTTTTGCGTTCGGAAACACTGTTAGACTGAGGCGAGTAAGGAGCGGTCGTTTGATGAACAATGTCGAATTGAGCACAGTATTCTTCAAACGGTGCTACGTATTCTCCCCGTCTATCACTACGAATTTCTTTAATCCGTAGGTTTAGTTTATTTTCAACTTCTGCTTTGTAACGTTTAAATGCTTTAAAGGTTTCATCTTTACTTTTCAACAAGTAAACATAACAATACCTTGTACTATCATCAATGAAAGTCACAAAGTACTTGTTCCCCCCTCTAGTTTGCACAAACTTTAAATCACATATGTCCGTGTGAATAAGTTCTAGAGGAGCGGTGTTTCTTCCGACTGAATGGAAAGACGACTTGGTTAATTTTGCCTCTATGCACACCTCATACTTATGTTGAGGGTTTATGTCGAAGGAAGGCAACAATTCCAACTTTACTAACTTTTGAATAGATTTGTAGTTAACGTGTCCTAATCTATGATGCCATAGATTAGAAAACTCAAGCAAGTAGGTAGAAGGCTTTATTTCATTCGATGATCGAATTACAGACATAACATTCATTTTGAAGAGGTCGTCACATGCGAAGCCCCTCCTACAAAATTACCATTCTTAGTTATTACAAACTTGTTGGACTCAAACACTAGTATAAAAATAGTTTTGACCAACAATGGCCCTAAAACCAAGTTCTTGAGGATGTTAGGGATGTGTATCACTTCCTTTAGAGTGATCTCTTTGCCTGAAGTCATTTTGAAGACAAAATTTCCAACCCCTTGCAGTTTAGAGGTGGTGCCGTTATGAATAACTTCTTGCCCGTGATTGGGGCGTATAAGGAGAATGCATTTTTGTCAGAGCAGATGTGATGGGTTGCACCCATGTCTATCCACCATTTGCCTTGGATTCTCCACCAAATTTGCCTCCAGCACCACTGCCGAGAAATCCACAATCTTATCATCAAGATCCGGAGGATTACCCTCGTCTTGTACAACGTTAGCATTTGCCTTACGTTTGTTCTTGACCTTCAGGTCATTTGTGACCTGGGTACTTTGGCCCACTTCAGTCGTTATGTTAGACTGAGTGTCCATTGCATTCCCACTAGATGGAGGATCTTCTGTCTGAGATCGTGACAGGTTCAACGCAGTAAGATAGAATAACATTTTCAGTCTCCTTCTCTTGTTGTAATTATTATCCAGAACCTTACCTTGGCGTTTGCTTTGGAAACTGTCAGGAGCATGGACAACAATATTTCCTTGAGCAACGCCGGAGACAACAACATTTCGTTGAGCAGTGGCAGAGACAACAACATTTCCTTGAACAGTAATAGTGTCTTAAATAGCAGCAGCAGAACTAGAAACATAACTGTTGACGGTAGTAGAACCAGAACCACCAACGTAATTGTTAACCGGACTGTCAACAGAACAGTTGGCAGAAACAGAGTCAAACCTAGAGTTAGAACCACAACCGGAAACACAACTGTTGATAGCCATCTTTCGAACACTTAGAAAATAGCAAATTTTGTCTTAAAATTGTAGGTAAAAATCGAGGTAAAGTGTATTCGAAAGGTTAAATAAAGAAAACGCTGAGTCGAGAGATGGATCTCTGTCTTTAAGACAAAATTGCCCCGTATAGATGCTTTTACGGTATTGGGCAATAGTCTCTCAAGATAAAATAACAACTAATCAACTGTACAAAGCAATTACAGTTGATTCTAGCGAAGAAAATAAATAAGAATAGATTGTTGAAGAAGGACTTCTGCTTTTTGTTTCTGGAACAAATTAGAAGAGTCTTCTTGTTTTCTGCTTCTGTGTGTCGAACATAACAGAAAGGAAAACTTTGAGTAATTTGATATGTGTTCTATATTCCTATTTCGTGCTCTTTTTCTCTCCTCTGACTTTAAGAATTGAAAAGAAACATTCAATTTATAAGAGTGAAAAAGGAAGACAAACAGTCATGTATGTTGGTATCTGTTCTCTTGAACAGTCATGATTGTTGGTGTCTTCAAGAACCATTAAACTTCAGGGACTAAAATATAAATAGTTAACATTTCAGGGACCAAAAAGAAAGTTCCCCAAGAGCCCATGACCTGAACCTGAACCTGAACCCGGACCGGACTAGCGGCGCGCGTGTGGGGCTTAGCCCCGAACCCAAGCTCACCTAAGTCATCTCCCTTCTAAACACACGGGTTACCCCTTGGGGTCCCAAACCCTTACTCAAACTTAGAGTTTATATATTGCATAAACTCTCATTCATTTACCAGTGAGGGAGATTTGTCATTTTTGGTCAAAGACCCTCCATTTGTTTATGTCTCAAACACCTTACTTTGTGTATCAATATCTCTTTCATTTCTTAACGAAATTTGATGATACTTGGCACTAACATTATATACTCACTTAGTAGATTAGGCATGTGAGAGGAAACGATGTTTCCGACATGCGAGGCCCACGTGTTTAAGTCATTAAAGACGGGATAAACTCAATCCCACATTAGTAAAATTTCCAACAATTGTTATGTAGGCGAAAAATTTGTTAAATTATGTAACCTAATATCATCACAAAAAAGAAAAAAGATAAAAGGGAAGAAGCAGTATTGTCATAGACAAAGGAGAAATTATGTAGAGTTGAGAAGTTCAATGAATCTCGTTAGTCAAAAAACTATACGGTATAAATAATGCAACAAAATGAACTTTTTTGTTTCATATATAAAGTTAAATTGAATTTAAACGGTGACATTCTAGTATTATATTGTATTAAAATCTCCAACATAAATTTCTGATTCTGTTACTACCATAAATTTAATCATTCCTTTGGAATTCTGTCCTGAATTTTTGAAGATATTATTACAATTCCTCTTTGAATAAATTTCTGATTCTTCTACTACCGATAAACTTAATTATTCCTTTGAAATTCTGTACTGGATTTTTTAAGATACTATTACAATTCCTCTATGAATCCCCAGTTTCTCGATTCTCTGAATGTTCAGCTATAGATAGACTCAAATTAGTACAAGGCAATGGATTTATTCTCGAATGTAGCGATGTAGGGATCCATATGTAAACATAGTATCTATTTAGATGATGAAGCAATTTCGCCTTCACAAAATTCACTTCTTCGACGATGATTCTATTCTAGGGCTCGAACATGTAATTTTTGGTTTTTTTTTTTAAAGTATAATGTAGATTAGTTATTTCCCGTCTTCTTCTAAATTTATATATATGTATAATATGTCATTGAAAGAAAAAGTTTTCTTCTATGGCCTTTTACTTTTTGGATTCTTTATATAATCTACCTCATGTTTCTCTATTTCTCTTGAAGCTAAGGTTAGGGTCAGAAAGGACATTGATAGATGTTTATACTTTATAGTTTATACTGCTATGCAGGCACAATTACTTTTTCTTTCCTCTTTTTTATCTCCTTTTATCTAATTTTTCTTTTGGCGTGCAGCTTAATTATTTATTTATAAAATTAATCGCAACACTTAATGCTATCAACTGCTATTAATTAGCTAATCCAAGCGAAATCTTAAGCTATAATCAAGGGTGAAAAGTCACTCCACATAAGAGTACATGTAGGAGAAAAGATTTCAACAAAAAATTATAGTTGAAAGCATGATAATGAACGGTTATTATTCAAAACGCAGTGCATGCAATTCTCTATAGGCGAAAAAGTTGTTAAATTCCTTAACCTAATATCACAGCAAGAAAAACAAAAAATAAAGATAAAGGGAAGAAGCAATATTATCATACACAAGGGCGAAACTATGTAGAGTTGGGAAGTTCAATCAAATCTCCTTAGTCCAAAAATTATACAGTATAAATAATGCAAACAAAATGAACTTTTTTACGAATAGATAAAATATAAATTGTATTCAAACCGTGATATTCTAGTATTATATTATTTAAAAATCTCAGACATAAATTTTTGATTCCTCTACTGTCGATAAACTCAACCATTCCTTTGGAATTCTGTCCTGGAATTTTTCGAAGATAATGTTACAATTCCTCTTTGAATCCCCTGTTTCTCGATTCTCTGAATGTTCGGCTATAGATAGACTCAAATCAGTACAAGGTATTAATGTGTACATATAATTATACATAATATATTTCATATATTGTGTAGTAATTAGTGATGTATAATTATGGTAGATTCAGGATCCTTATTGTAATAGGATTCCACATTGTACACTATATATATTTGTATTAATGATAAAGACTCCCAAGGGAGATTATTTCAATCTTACAGATTCAGGATCCTTATTGTAATAGGATTCCATATTGTACACTATATATATTTGTATTAATGAGAAAGATTTCCCAAGGGAGATTATTACAATCTTACATGGTATCAGGAGCCAAAACCCCAGGTCTTTTCTAAAATTTCCGCTCCCCCCCTTCTCGGATCCCTCACACCAGCGGCCACCACCCATTGGCCGAGAAGACCCTCTTCTCCTTCTTTGTTCTTCCTTGTCTTCTTTCTCCTACTTCGATAAAATTTATCCACTATAATGACTCCTCCTACAACTCCCACAGTAGCCTCAACCTCAACCGTCGTCACCCCTAACATACCAAAATCATCATTTTCACCCTCTGTTCATCCAGCCCTCACCGTCACCAACATCAAGAAATGCCTTCCCATAATTCTTGATCAAGAAAACGGTCAGTACTCTCCATGGGTTGAACTTTTTCGTATTCATGCATGTGTCTATAACGTGCTTGACCATATCGATGACTCTTTCCCTCGCCCCCTGTGGTTGATGACTTAACATGGCGTCGTCTAGACGCCTTTGTCAAATAGTGGATATATGGAACTATTTCTCAGGACTTGCTCCTTACTATAATGAAATCCGGTGCCTCGACCCGTGATTAATGGATTCGGTTAGAAATTTTTTCAAGATAACAAGCACACTCGTGTTGTGTATTTGGAAGAACAATTTAATAATACACGACTTGAAAAATTCTCTAACATGTCCGATTATTGCAAGCAATTAAAACTAGTGGCATACCAACTATCCAACGTCGGCACACTTGTTTCCGAAACAAAGATGGTCCTACAATTAGTTGCATGCCTGCCAAAATGTGAGTACGACACTTTAGCTACTATAATACATCAGGCTGATCTGTTACCCAGTTTTAACAAAGCCGCTCGCAATTATTGCTAGAAGAAACCAGACGTGCAAAGCAGGATGAGCACAATCACAGTGCGTTAGTAGTCAAAACGTCTCCACAAAATAATATCACCACCGGCTCACCTCCACTGAAAAATAATCATCTGCGACAGAACCGCGGCGGCAGGGGTGGCAGAGGTCGAGGCGGTGGAAGAGGTGGAAAAGGGCATGGGAAAGGGGGTCGCGGCCAGCAGTAGAATCCACAGCCACAGCAGCCCAGTCCTTATACAAATTGGATCGGCCCAGTTGCCCAACATCATAACGGAAACTGGGCCTCCTATCATGCCCATGTATCGGCCTAATTCCCCTATCCACAGCAGGGATTATTAGGCCCAGCTCCAGTAGCTCGGTCAGCCAACTATCAACCACACCAAGCCCACTTCATGCAGGCCCAGTACCCGCAGCCTTCCTCTGGTCTGGCCCCGACTGACTTGGGCCAGGCTTTTAGCAGTTTGAACTTACAGCAACCCGATGAAAATTTATACATGGACTCGGGCGTCACATCTCACCTCACATGCTCTGCAGGTAATATTCCCAAACTATGTCGTTTAAAGCATCTTCAATACTTTACTGTTGGAAATGGCCATTGCATTCCAATCCAGGGTTATGGTACCTCCTTCACACCACCACCTCATCCACCATTTTCCCTTAATAATGTCCTATATGCCCCAAACATCATTAAGAACTTAATTTCTATCCACAAATTTACTCGTAATAATTCCGTCTCTATTGACTTTGACCCTTTTGGTTTTATTGTGAAGGATCTTCATACGGGGACACCTCTTACGAGATGCAATAGCATGGGGGATCTCTACTCATTCCCATCCACCTCCACTGCCAGCTCATGCTCTCCCATATCTCTCGTTGTTATCTCTCCGTCAACTTGGCACAATAGGCTTGGCCACCTACGAGCCCCAGTATTAAATTTTCTTAGAGGCAATAATTTTATTAAATGTAACAATGGGAAACTTTCCCAGCACCGTGTTTCTTGCTCGTTAGGCAAACTTGTTCGTCTACCTTTTAAATCATCTTCAAGTGTTACGTTTTCTCCCTTTGATATTATTCATACTGATTTATGGACATTTTCTATCTCTAGTTCACTCGGTCGTAAATATTATCTTGTCTTATTAGATGATTTTTCTCATTATATTTGGGTCTACCCACTCAAATTTAAATCAGAGGTGTTTGCCAAATTTCTCAAGTTTCGTACTTTTATTAAAACACAGTTTGAAAAAGCAATAAAATCTTTTCAATGTGATAATGATCATGAATTCAATAATTCACAATTTCACCGATTCTGTAGAAATAATGGCATAGTTTTCTGTTTCTCTTGTCCCCACACCTCGCCTCAAAATGGCAAAGTAGAATGAATCATCCGCATCATAAATAACATGATTCGTACCCTCCTGTTTTATGCCTCCCTACCTCCCTCGTTCAGGGTCTATGCAGTCAAAATGGTAGAATACATCCTTAATATTTTACCTACTAGCACTCTTCACAACATGACCCCAACCGAAATATTATACCGATGAATCCCCTCCTATGATCATCTTTGGATTTTAGGTTGCCTATGCTATCCCAATCTGGCCTCCACCGCTCCTCATAAATTGGCACCCCCGACCATTATGTGTATCTTCGTAAGGTTTTCGTCTAATCGTAGGGCTTATATGTGCTATGACTTATCTACCCGTCAGATTCACGTCTCTCATCACGTCACATTTAACGAAACCACATTTCCTTTTCTAAAAAATGGACTATACTTTACTTGACGAGTCCGAGATCTCTCTTGTCATCCTCAGCGACCTGTGTTAGTCCACCACCCAAAACCCATCTCTGCCGCCCACTGCCGACACCGCCGACCGCCTCTCTATGGTTCTGCCACCTACAGCCACCACCACCGACATCTCTACGTCCCAGTCACCATCCCATTCTCCGTCACAAATGATGCCCCTTGCCACCACCGGTAATAGGCCCACCATATCGGTTTCACCACCGGTCATCATCCCACTATGTCACCAACATAGTCCCAAGGCAACCCCGCAACCCTCCAAGCCACTGGAAACCCACATCGTACTACCACGATCAGAACACTGACCTAACCCATTAGTCCCAACCCCCAACCGACATCATACCCCACATCCTCCATCTCACCCATCTCGATTTGCCCAGATCGGTGCCTTCACACAACCCGTCGTCGAACCCAGAAATTGCCTAACCTGCAACCTTACCCAGTCGCCACATCGACACACCAAACACATACCCGAACTCAATCCCACACCGTGCCCAGACCCGATAACCAGCACAAACACCCAAACTGCCCCCTCGCATCGTATGGAAGCCCGTGCCCAACACGAGATTTTCAAACCTAAAGTCCAATTTAACCTTTCCACACGAACCATATCCTCAATTTCTTAAAACCCAGAATTTGCCAAACTAGACCCAAATTGAAAAATGCGGCCATGTATGATGAGTTTAATGCTTTAACAAAACAACACATTTGGGATTTAGTTCCTCGACCGAAGGGGGTGAATGTGATTCGATGCATGTGGCTTTTTCATCATAAATACAGAGATAATGGTGACTTAGAACGGTATAATGATAGACTTGTGGCTAATGTCGTTAATCAGTATAAGGGTATTGATTGTGGTGAGACGTTTAGTCCGGTTGTGAAACCGGCTACCATTCGCACAGTTCTGAGTATTGTTATAGGTAAGCATTAGCCTATTCATCAGCTTGATGTGAAGAATGTGTTTCTATATGGTGATCTGAAATAAACTGTTTATATGCACCAGCCGCCTGGTTTTGTCCATCCAGCAGCCCCTCAGTATGTATGTTGTCTTTGTAAGCCACTCTATGGTTTAAAACAGGCCCCTCGAGCGTGGTATGATCGCTTTGCACAATACATTATGTAAATTGGGTTCATATGCAGCAAGTGTGATAATTTTCTCTTTACTTTTCATCGAAGTAGTAGCATTGCTTATTTATTATTATATGTGGATGACATTGTGCTTACTGCCTCCTCTGATGTGTTGAAAAATGAGATTATTGCACTACTTAAAACCGAATTTACTATGACTGATTTGGGGAAGTTGAGCTATTTTTGGGGATATCAATGACTCGTTCTGCAGATACTATATTTTTATGTCAGCGCAAGTATGCAGATGAGATATTGTACATGGCTAAAATGGCAAACTGCAAGATCATGTCCACACCGGCTGACTCTAAATCAATGCTTAGTGTTGTTAATGGTAACCCAATGTCTGATCCCACTCTTTACAGGAGTTTTGCAGGTGCACTTCAGTATCTTACTTTCACCAGGCCTGATATCGCTTATGATGTTCAACAGGTATGCTTATTCATGCATGCCCCTAGAGAGCCTCATTTTACGGCCCTTAAACGTATCATTCGATATTTTAAGTGCACACTTGATTATGGATTACATCTATACCCCTTAGCACCGATCAGGTTGTTATCATATACAAATGTTGATTGGGCAGGTTGTCCGAACACGCCACACTCCACCTCCAGCTATTGTGTGTTCTTATATAATCTCATTTCTTGGTCTGCCAAGAAGCAGGTCACCCTATCCCGTTCGAGTGCAGAAGCACAGTATAGAGGCGTTGCTAATGTTGTTGCTGAGATCTGTTGGCTACAAAATCTTCTTTTGGAGCTGCAATGTCCCTTGCGCAACGCGTCTTTGGTTTACTGCGATAACATATCCGCCATATATTTACCTCATAACCCAGTTCAGCATCAGCGAACCAAGCACATTGAGATGGATATACATTTTGTTCGTGAGAAAGTTACCCTTAGTCATCAAGGTGATGCATGTGCCTTCTTCATATCAGTATGCGGATATATTCACAAAAGGCCTTCCTAAATAGCTCTTCCTCGACTTCAGATCCATCTTAGCGTCCGGCCTCCTCTCGCTCCGACTGAGGGGGTGTATTAACGTGTACATATAATTATACCATAATTAGAATATATTCTATTTATTGTGTAGTAATTAGTGATGTATAATTATGGTAGATTCATGATCCTTATTGTAATAGGATTTCACATTGTACATTATATATATATATGTATTAATGAGAAAGACTCACAAAGAGAGATTATTACAATCTTACACAAGGCAATGGCTTTATTCTCGAAGATGAAGCAATTTCGCCTTCACAAAATTCACTTCTTCTTCTTTCTTCTTTGATGTTCGAAATCAAATTCAGAGTCTCGCATTCAAGCTCTTTCGCCTTTTCTTTTTTTCCTTTCGCAGCGAAATTACTCAGCCATTTTCGCTCTGGCGAAACAAAATCGGAATCTCTGTTCAAAATTATAGCTTGTTGTTCTTCATTTGGCAATTGCTTTGTTTTTGACGATGAACTAGATTCCACTTCACTAAATCTACTTGTTTTTCGTTCTTTGTCAATGTTCGAAATCAAATTTAGAGCTACATCTTCATGCTTTTTCGTCTTTTCTTTTTGCTCTTTTACGACGAAATTACTCAACGATTTTCGCTTTTGCGAGATCGAATGAAAAGCACGGTTCATAAGCACAGCTTCTTCTTCATCATCTGTCAAATCAGTAGAAGGCAATTGCTTAATGTTCGAAATTAAAGTTAGAGCTACATCTTCATGCTTTTTCGTCTTTTCTTTTTGCTCTTTTACGACGAAATTACTCAGCGATTTTCGCTTTTGCGAGATCGAATGAAAAGCATTGTTCATAAGCACAACTTCTTCTTCATCATCAACAAACTCACAACTTCTTCTTCATCATCAACAAACTCACAACTTCTTCTTCATCATCAACAAACTCACAACTTCTTCATCATCAACAAACTCACAACTTCTTCATCTGTCAACTTCGATATTTGCTCTTTTACGGAAAAAAATTACTCAGCAATTTTTGCTTCGCGAGACAGAATCAAAATCTCTGTTCAACAAACTCACAACTTCTTCTTCATCTGTCAACTTTTCTAATTGCTCTTTTACGGAGAAATTACTCGGCGATTTTCGCGAATCAAAATTTCTGTTCAAAGTTGCATCTATTCCGGATGAAATTTGGAATGGATGTAACGCATGAAACAAAAAGGAAAGAAAAAAAAACGTGTGAAGAATTTTAAAAGGATGCTAAATGAGTTTTTCTTTTTTGATACACTGGAAAAACCTAACTAAAAAACTCAAAAAATTTATAAGCTGCATGGCTTAAATCTACTAGGAGAGAAATTTATTTTCTTGAGGGTAATCTCCTAGATTAGCAAATTTTCTTTCATGTATGTGACCTATATTTACAAAAAGTCTGTGTATTGGTCAAATCCACATGATGAATAGTGGCCTTGGTATATTGAATTTATAATTTTTAACAATAAGTAGACAGTTTATTTCTATTTCCAGTCGTTATATCCCATTTTGTTTTTGTATATTCAACTTTTATTTGATATTCCATAGTACTGTAGCTAGACTTGAAACATGTATTATCTTACCTGAATATTCCATTAGTCACTTTCCTTTATTAATTCTTAAAATCCCTCAAAATCAGCATCTTCAATTTGATTCTTGACATTGCCATGAATATTCAATTTAATTTTTCTTGCATTAGGAGTAGAGGTAAGAAAGGGTTTAGCTAATGGAGCTATTAACTCTTCCGGGAACCAGTAACGCGTAAACCATGTCAAATCAAGACCAATCGTCAAGCTATTAATTCAACTTGTTTGAGTATAAAATTCTGGCAAGCAATACTTGAACAATTTTCCTTGCATAATTACTAATCAATTTTCAATATAAGATCAATATAGATATTTGTCTATTAAAATTCAATTTAGCTCTTTTTATATATGTCACATAATTAAAGATATAAGTCTATCATTAGCAGAGAGTTGCTGGATATTATTCATAATATAGTCAAACACTCAAGCTATTCAAGTAGTGGGCTGAAAATTATTTATATGTATATTTAATAAAAAAAAATTGATGAAACCATATCTGCTCGATATTATTCATAATATAGTCAAACACTCAAGTAAACGTGCTTCCGCCCATGTGCAATAGGAGTCGGACGAACAATTAGATAGTGGATTAAGCATGCTAATGACTAATTTCTCTTTTTATAAATATCAAATCTTGTATAATGTGAATACAATACATCACACAATCAACCAATCAATTCAATAATTTTTTGAAAATCCTTTATCTTTCCGTCACGATATTGGTCCAAAGTTCCACCTGAAACATTATCAGAAACTTAATATTGTATAATTATTGAAGCTTTATATTAAAAATCAGACAATCACATATATTAACCTATAATAGTTTTTTTAATAATGACAGAGTTTTATATTGCTAAGCAATTAACTAAATTTACGAAATTATCTTATCTCACTAAACGAAAAATAAATTATTCTTTCTTATTATTGGAGCAACAACCAAATAATCCATAATTGTAAGGAAAGAATTGGCTATTTTTGTTTGGTGTTGACATTTACACGTTGCCCACCTAACAGTCCTTCCCTGTCTGGTCGCTCCTTCCTAAGTAGCAGTCAAAATGTGACGTTCGGATAAATATTTATTAGTATTTAATATCTACAATAAATTATATTAAAGATTATGATGAAATAGATAAAAATAATTATTTTTAACCAAAAAATTTTGAGTTCAAATTTTGAACATAAGAATATCTTGATAAAGAGTAATTCCTTTTTAATATGTCTTGCATGGCACAAAATTTGAATTAGTCAAACACTAATGTAAATACCAAACACATGTTTAAACAAAAGAAAATTACCCTAATTCACTATAGTTAAATAATAAATTAATATGAAAATGTATATTAATCATGTGTGATTTACAATTTATTTGGATGGTCGTTATCTATTACTCCACTAAATATTAATTTTATGTAACAATCGATATGGCGTGATTATATCGTCACATTTTTTTCTTCTTATCTAACTCTTATTAATTTTTTTAATAACTTTTTTTATTTTTTATCCTATTCTTTTATAATAGCTCTACATTAATTTTATCATATTACAAATTCATTTTTACAATTACTATTCTGAAAGGGCAAAAAAATATAATCAATCTAAATATTGTATTCATCAATATAATATAAATGATATATAATAATTATCCAAGTAAGTTATTAGTAATAATAATGTACATTAATATTTTCCCAGTAAAGATAAAAAAGTACTACTAAATAATTCTTTCTCATCATTCTATAGTTTTGATGAGCAGAATTATCTATTATTTGTTATTGCTTATATATACGGATATACCTCGTAAAATTAATCTAAGTAGATATAAATCAGTGTATTCATTGATTGGTGTGCACCTGAATAACATATTCTCTTCTCTTCCATCTTTATCGTTCCGTATTTTGCTTTGCTTCAATCAATGACAATGGTTGCTATGAAATTATTCGTCGCTTTTCTCGTCATCATATGTCTCCTAGCTCCTCCTACTTCAGCTGAATCCACCGATTTCGAGTATTGCAGTGAGTAATTTTTTTCCTTTTCATGAGTATTTTGACCGGTAAAGTTGCTGCCACGTGACCAAGTGGTCATGCGTTCAAGCTGTGTAAATAGTCTTTTGTAGAAAATATTGCGTACAATAGAACCTTGTGGTCGGCCCTTTCCGGATGCCTCACATAGTGGAAGCTACCGGACTGTCCTTTTTTTATTAGTCCTTTGACTTACTTTTTTGTACAATATGCTACCCAAAATATACTTGATTTTTGGGTTTTTAATGAATATTTTGTTGGATCTTTTTGTTTGTTTGGCTCTTTAATTTGTTTGGTAGATACCCATTTTGGGTTTTCGAATTTTAGTTTTTTTTTTTCTTTTAGGTTGTGTTTGTTCTGTTTCAACTGACGATTTTTTTCTGATATTGTTCTTGTATCGTTTTTGAAATTATCTCCTTTGCTAAAGTTGGAAGCTTGTACAAGCTAAGTTTTCTCTTTTGTGTGTTTTTTCATTCTTGATTGTCTGTTTAATCTGTCTGGTAGATACCCATTTTGGGGTTTTGAGTTTTTAGTTTTACTCCCTCCGTCCCAATTTATATGAGGGGATTTGACTGTGTACGCGAGTTCAAGAAAAAAAGGTAGAGAAGCCTTTGGTCTAAAATAAAGTAACAGATGGTTGTGTGATTATAAATGAGGTAAAAAATAGACATTTAAGAGTTAACTTATTACTCCCCCTATTAATTTATGTCATTCCTTTTTTTTTTAGTTAGTTCAAAAAAGAATGATAGTTTTTTTATATTTAGTAATAATATAACTTTAAATTTTTCATTTTACTCTTAATAAATACACCACAAGTTTCAAAAGTCTTTTTTTTTTAACTTCGTGTCGAGTGAACCACCTTCCTATAAAACGGGAATGGAACGGAGGGAGTACTAAATATAGAAAGGTGTCATTTTTTTCGGCACTAACTAAAAATGAAAGACTTTCATATAAATTGAAATAGAAGGAGTAGTATTTTGTGCTCTTAGTATTGAAGTGTGTGACCATCTGATCTAAAAGCTTAAGCTATTAGATAGAACACACTTTTAATATTTGATTATATTCTCAACACGCTCCCCTCACGTGCTGACCTGATTTTTTTTCATGGTCCAAGCCCGTGGAAATTCTTTTTGAGAATGAGTGGCGGTGAGGTTCGATCCCATGACCTTTGGCATGCTCTGATACCATATTGAAGTGTGTGATCATCTGATCTAAAAGCTTAAGCTATTAGATAGAACACACTTTTAAGTCTCAACACTTACTTTGATATAAATTCATTCACTTTTTGAAAATTAAATCTATTAGAAATTTACAGACTATGGGTCTTGCAGTCAAGCTCCCTTCTGCCTTTGCACTCGAGGGCCAATCTCCGTCCGGCCCGAGGAAACCTTTGCATGCCTCCGTTACCTTTTGGGAGGCCTACGCCCCCTAGAAACTGTCTACCTGAGACTGTCCCTTGGCTCGTAGGTCCTGACACAAGGTTAGAATTCTAGTCCTTCCAGAGTGGTATCTCACTGATGGCTCGGGCCCCCCCGGAACTTCACAAAGAATGTACTACAAAAGGTACTTATTTTCATAGTACTAAATGATCACAAAAATCATTTTGTGCTATAAGTGGTAATTTTAAAAAAAGATACTCCCTCCGTCCCAATTTATGTGATACCGTTTAACTAGACACACAGTTTAAGGAAGAAAAATACTTTTCTGTCGCTATAAATCATGAGATAAAGGGGAATTTTAAGTTATTTCTAATTATAGAAAAGTGAATTTTCTCGGGACAGGCTAAAAGGGAAAGTGTGTCTCCACATAAATTGGGACACAGAGAGTGTAATATATTTTACTCTAGTGAAGCAAATAGTACGCCAACCCTGGGAAGGAGTATAGAATTAGTTCTGAATTTTTAAAAATAATATCTTTGTACTTTGTAAGATAATTTTTTTCTCCACTGAAATTGAGCATTTCTATTATTTCTCTTGGTATTGAGGGAAAACAATTCTTTTGGTAACTTTGAGGAAACTTTTATTATAGATAATTCTGATACTATGCCAGCTGATGGAGTTGTTTTTTTTTTGTTTTGCAGATAAAAGGGCCAATTATGATGTTAAGGTCAGTGGAATAGATATAACACCCTATCCTGTTAGCGGAGGTAAAAAGACCACATTCAGTATTAGTGCAAATACAGGTAATGAACTACTTGCCAATTCTTTTTTTCCCCTCCTTTTCTCATATTTATGTAAACTCAATAGGTTGATTTTAGTGAACTTTGATGGTTAAGTACTTAAGTTGATAAACTATTTTACTTGCTTCTAAATCGTTTGCCGGCTTTATTGGCTACTCTCAATAATTTGTTAAATGATTAGATGCATGTCTTGTTTACAATTCATAAACAGAGCTTTTCTTGAGCTGAAAGAGTTTGCGAGCTCATGAGCAAGGAGGAAAAAATATGATTATGATCAAGGTAGTTCTAATGAAACTTTTGACATAATGGGAAGTAGTTTTGGAGAAAGTTATTTTCATAGGATCGGATAACTAAACGGGGAATCTCCAACAATTATGACAGTTTACCAGATAAATATAGTAGTTTTGAATTACCTGTGAAGAATGAGAGAAAAAAGCACGGGCTAAGTGTGCTTGGGCGAGCGTACTACTAGGATGGGTGACCCCTTGGAAATCCTCGTGTTGCATCCCTCATTTGAAGGAGAGCCTTGGAGTAACGGTAAAGTTGTATCCGCGTTACCTATAGGTCACGGGTTCAAGCCGTGGAAGCAGCTACTAATGTTTGTATTAGGTTAGGCTGTCTACGTCACGCCCTTTGAGTGCGGCCCTTCCCCCGACCCTACTAATGCGGGATGCTTTATGCACTGGGCTGCCCAATGAGAGAAAAAAGGACAAGATCCCCGCGATTTGCAAAAAATACTGTGGTTGAATGGATTCTCTAGGGAGCAAAAGTGTTGTCCGAACAACCCAGAGGGTTGTTTTCTAAATAAAGATGGGAAACTTTGGTGTTTTCTAATCATATTAATGGTCCTTCCTGGAAGGCCCTTGAGTGTGAAAGCTAGTTACAACACCAGAGCTGGCCTATGCTTCATCACTCAAGAATCGTATCATGAAGAAGGCGGCCCTATATTTGGCAGAACGATATATTAATTGATAAGAAAATATTATGATAATTCCTTAAAAAAAAATTAGAATGACAACTTTACTGATCTGCTTGGCAGATGAATTGAGTTGAGCGCAAAGTTGGCTAAGACTACCACCATTATTTCTAAAAAAAAAAAAGATTGGAATGAAATTCTTACTGATTAGGACTTTGAAATTAGAAATTTAATATGGAACATGATTAGAAATTTAACATGTATCTTCGCCTCTGAAATTTAAAATGGTTTTTGAATTCACTTCATATATTTCACTTAGTTGTAATTCCTTTTTCAATATCTTTATGCCTATGATTGAATTTTCATCTTTCTTAATGGATAACATGTTTTAATTGTGCTTTGCACTAAAGCCTTAGCGGACCTGGCTCTTTTCTACATTTTTCGCCTTTAACAACACTGGAAAATGTTTCTCCAATCTCATTTGTTGGGGAAGTTGAAGATGAGATCAATAAAGGCTTTTCAGCAGATGCTTAAGTGCTTTTAAACTAAAGTAGCTAAAGTAAGGTTTCTTCCAGCAGATGGCACTTACTTTAGGAAAAAAAAAAAACAGACGAGATATGGTAATTGTTGGCAGCAGATGATAATTTGTCTTAATGTACGTTCTAATTAATACAATGGTTCGCTATATTTGTTTCCTTAACATGAAAGTAATCAATGTTAAGAGAGTTGCATGTAAAGAAACTTCAGTTGGTGAAAAAAACTGTAAAAGAAAGAACGGGTGGAGGCTCGGATGGAGTTTCTATTGATCCTGTCAATCAACAATGTGAGGACAAGTGGTTTTAACTCAAAGGGGAAGCTGATCATACCATGGTAAATCTGATTTTCACTTTGTTTTTTAGTTCTATTCACACCAGTTTGTTAAGGACTATAGTTTTTTAAAGTGTCTTTTTCTTGTAAATAGAACAAGATACCGCTCCTCAAGTATTCAATTAAATTGAAAGCTCCTTTTTTTTTGGATAAACAGTTTCTTCTATTCAACCAAAAAGTGGGAATTACAAATCAAGCAAATGCTGACTATTTGCATCACCAAAAGTAGACCTACACACACTGCTAGCTAATCAACAAAACAGAATTTAAAATTACAAGAACTCCTATATACAGAACTAAGGAAAAGCATTCAGATTTGTAAGGTGCCCTTGCCAGCTTGGTATGTTGTGGCCTCTAGTGTGTATGTGCAGAACAATCTCCTTGCAAACTCTCTCAGCAGAAAAAACACCATTCTGGAACCTGAGCATGTTCCTGTCTCTCCAAATCAGATATATCAGCATGACAAAGACACAGTTAACAATAGCCCAATGCCCAGACTTCTTCCTTGCCCCTTTGTTGATCCAGAGTACCTTAGATGACCAGTTCACTATGGTCCTAGAATGACCAAGCCAAACTAGTAACCTGGACCAAATATCTTTAACAACAGGACAGTCAAAGAACAAATGCTCAAACACTTTATCAGCTAAACCACAGAAAACACAGGTTGGAGGAACATTGATGCCATATTTGGAAAGTCTGTCTACAGTAGCAAGTCTCCTTTGAGCAGCAAGCCAAAAGTGAAACTTACCTTGGGTGTAGACATGGTTGCAATATCATCTGTTTCCAAGGGACTCTCTGGTATTGAGGCCTTAGCTTGTGATACAATTTTTTGATACTGAAAATTTCCTCAGCCTTCTGCAGTTGAACTAGTCTGCTCATCAAGTCACCTTGCATACCCTGAAGCCCAGTTATAAGGCTCCTGCTTCCAATGATTTTCCTGACTACCCAAGCAGCACTCTTGGGTACTTGCATATCCTCCAATGCATTGTTCATATATAGAAGCAATGTATCCATTTTATCCACAAGCAATCCTTCTTCATAGCAACAACCCATAAGTGCTTAGCCACAGCAGCCTTGTTCCAGAGGTACATGTTTATCACATGCAACCCCCAGCAACTTGGGGCATACAAAGCTTTTCCCATGAAACTAAGGCTCTTTTGGAGATTGCAGAGTCCTCTGTCCATAGAAATGATCTGCATATGGCTTCAATCATCTTAAGGACCTTCTTAGAGATTTAAAAAAAATTGTGCCCAATAGGATTGCACACCAAAAAGGACTGATTTAATCAGTTGCAGTCTACCAGCATACGATAAAACTTTTGCAGACCAACAGTTGATATTTGCTGTGATTCTTTCAACCAAGGGCCAGCATTGAATGATAGTGAGTCTCTTTGCTGCTAATGGAACACCAAGATATCTGAAGGGAAGGGTATCCTTAGTATACCCCAGTTCTTCCAAAATATCATCAGGTATTCCTGCTAAGTATATAGAACTTTTATCAGCATTTGCTTGCAGTCCAGAAGCCATTGAGAACTTAAGGAAAGTTTTCTGGAAAAGTCTAATAGAAGTAAGATCAGCCCTGCAAAACATAAGCAATTCATCAGCAAAGCATACATGGATTACTCTCAGCTTCTTGCATCTAGGATGGAAGTGGAACTCTTTATTCTTGGCCAACTGTGCAAATTCCCTTTGTAAGTATTCCATAGCAATGACAAATAGGTAACTCTTTTGCCAGGAAATGGTGTTGTGAGTCCTCCATTCAGTGTTAGGGAATAAGACACAGTGGAGATGCATTCCCAGATCCACATCACAAATTTATGAGGAAACCAAAGTTCAATCATCATTCTTTTGAGGAAGTACCAATCCAATGTGTCATATGCTTTCCTGAGATCCACCTTTAACACACATCTTGGAGTAATACTCTTCCTTGTATATCCTTTAAAGAGCTCAGGAGTGAACAAAATATTAGCTGTGATGCACCTTTCTTCAATAAATGCAGACTGTGATCCCCCTATTAAGTCACCCATAACAGCTTTAAGTCTTCTTGTTAAGATCTTTGTTATAATCTTATACAAGGTTGTGCAACAAGCTATAGGTCGATAGTCTTTCATCTGTGTAAGGGTTGGAATCTTTGGCACCAGGATCACAGCAGTGCAATTTATGGCCCTACGCATCTTCCCAGTGCTGAAGAAATTTTGCACAGCATCTATGACATCAACCTTAACCTCATCCCAGTGTTTAGTAAAAAATTCAATTTGGAAACCATCCGACCCAGGTATCTTATCCTTAGGCATGTCCTTTGTAGCACCCATGATTTCCTCCTCTGTAATAGCTTTGATAAGCTGAGCCTGCTGATGAATATTGAGACAAACACCCTGCTTGACCACCTCTGAATTAGGACAGGTGTTAGTAAGGGTGCCGCATTCCCATGAGGTTTGTGAAAAAAGAGAAATTCCTGTTCCACCAATTTTGGATTTGTAATTTTAACCCCAGCATCATTATACACGAAGTGATAGAGTTCAAGCTAGTTCTAATCTTCCATTGAGCATGGAAGTATTTAGCATTAGAATCACCACACTGGATCCAGCTTGCTCTAGATTTTTGTCTCATCACTTGCTCCTCCACATTACTCCACTTCTCCAGTTCTAGTACAGCTTCCTTCTCTTGATCTATAAGTTGTTGACTTAGAGGTTGTGTAGCCATACCTGCCTGGATCACTTCCAATTTCTGCCTTGCTATGGTAAGCTTCTGCTGGTAGGATGCCATATAGGTATTAAGATCTTTATGTCCCTCCTTTAGCAATTTCAACTTCTGGCAAGTTCTATACATTGGTACCCCTCTAACATCCTGCCCCCAAATAGCTTGAACTATCCTGTGAAACTCTGGATGATTCATAACATTTTCATATAGCTTGAAAGGTTTAGGATGCAAGTTCTTTTGTGGATTTATAGGCTCTACAGTGAATCAGGACTGGTAAGTGATCAGATAACCCTGGATTCAAATAGTCAGCCTCAACATGACTGTATTGCTGCAACCAACAGTAATTCCCAAATGCCCAATCAATTTTGCTGTACACTCTTCTATCCCCTTGCTGTTTGTTACACCAAGTAAATTGCCAGCCAATACTCTTTAAGGGAGTAAGTTGTAGATTGTCCAACATATTCCTAAGTCCTTGTGTTTCATTCTGAGTGACTGGGGCCCTAATTCTATCCTCAGTAGTAAGAACATTTTTGAAGTCACCACATATAAGCCAAGCACTTTGTATTTGTGCCCCCAGGTGAGTTAACTGATTCCACAGAGCCTGCCTTTCACCAAGGTCATTACTAGCATATACAATAGTAATCAACAATGCTACTTGGTTCACTGGATTAGAGACTTGACAATGAATGAACTGATCTCACACCCCTAAGATTTGCACTTGAATATGAGGTTTACACAGGAGCCAAATTCTTCCATTATGAGCATGACTGTAATTATAGAATGCCTTCCAATCCTTGGCCACTCTTGTGGTGATCCTCTTTGCTTTGTATGCCTTTACTTTGGTTTCTACAATTCCCATTATTTCTACTTTATTCTTCTTCAGAAAGAGACTCATCTCCTTCTGTTTAGGGGGTCTATTTAGCCCCCTAATATTCCAAGCGGATATAATCATGGGGGTTGAAATTGATTCTGTTCACTAGTTCCCCCAGTGAACTCAGGATCCTGTCTCAGTACTGCAAAACTGTTACTGGTACATGCATTACTAGTTGAGCAACTAGTTTGATAGTTTGAGACTGTTGGCAATGGACATGTTGTTGTGGTTTGTATGTTTTTCCCTCTAGAGCTTTGTGCTTGAGTTACTGCAGGCACCTCTGGTTCACTAACCATTTGGGAGGGAGGATTGTTAACTTCTATCTCAGCTGGAGCTTCAAGACTATCAACATGATCAGGTTGCCTCTGATCCTTTTTCTGCCATGTTGGAACAGTTCTCTTCTTCTTCTAGCCCTCCTTTTCTTTGGTTCTTGGAATTCCTCCTTTTCCTCCTGTTCTGCCTTCTTCCAACATTCATTTGTATCATGCCCAAACTTTGCACAATCAATACAAAACTTGGATTTCCATTCCTAGTAAATATCCTGATGAATCACTCCATTTGGAGTGTGGAGTTCAGCATGTACAGGTAGGGTAAGATACATCATCCTCAACCAATACTCTAGCATATGATAACTTATCCATATCAGCAGTGAAACGATCTGTGTACATGGGCTTGCCTACTACACTGGCAAGCTTGCTAAGCACCTCTGAGGACCAATATCCAACTGGCAGCCTTGGGAATTGGACCATAGTGGGACTATATTCATGTTAGAATAGAAATAGGATTTCATATATAGTATTCTACTAGGAAAAGGATTTTATATATAGTATCCTACTAGGAAAAGGATTGTAATGTAGTGTCTATAAATAGGGCTCAATGTAATCATGTAGATACAACAATTCAATAATAATATTTTCTCCCATATTTTCTCACAGTTCAAACATTCAGGATCAAATACAAAATCAATGGTCCAATTCTTCAAAATAAACGGTTTGTTATGATACGTATAGGGTCCAGAGTGTAGGACTAAATCCCTATCAGATATTTGGAATTGGAAGATATAGTATCCTTCATCATGGTACAGAATCTTAGGTTTAGCAATGAAATTCCATACATTCAAGACATAATTCTCCATAAATTTAACATACGGAGTGTCCCCCAATACATACCCAGTCAGTGTCGTACTCCAATATTCCTCCTGCTCTTGAATATCAACCTCCTCAATTTGTACTACAAACGTATCTCCTCGTAACGAAGGAGGGACATATGTTAAGGACTTACCAAATTGTGAGCTTCTGTTATGGTGAGCAGGTTTCTCCTTCACGACTTACCCTTATCCTCCGGAATTGGTTCCTTATTCCCAGCTACCGGCGTGCTTCCGTGCTCAGTGACCGGTGTTTCCTTCGGTCCAATACTAGCCAGTGAGGTGTGAGTTGAGATTTCTACCCCAGAAAATTGCAGTCGCCTGGGTCCGTGAAGATCCTCCTTTCTGAGTTCTATTTGCTTCGCGATGGGAGGAGGAGCAATATCCTCTTCCATCAATTCCTTCCAATTCTTCGAGAATAGGTTGAAAGTGCTTTGGTAAAAAGCCACCAAAAGTTAGTGGATCTAGTCGTTGCTGAATTCCGCTCGCCAGAGTCACCATCGTTACCTGATCGGCAGCTATGGAGTGGCGGCGTAAGGTCATTTCCTCTAGGTGCGTAAGTTAGCAAACCTCGCTAACGTGCACCGAGAGAGGTCATTGCTTTAGCAACTTTAGACCCCAAACAACATGAACATATAGCAAAAGCTCCTTTTCCTAAAGGTAACATTTTGGTTCGTTTTCCTTTGGTATGTTTTTTCCCCCAAGAACCTCTAGGTTTTCTAGATCAGCCGGATTAAAGGATTTCTCCTTAATTTCGCTCTAACAAAGTAAGACTTTGAAGTTATACCCCTTCCTCGGATGTACCCATGGGATTAGTTTGGAAAGTTGCACTCTGCGTTATCAAGAGTTCATCCTTTTTCATGAAAGAGTTAATTGTGGGGTGATTAGGCAGATGTTTGTAATCTCAGCATTATCATGTTGCTGAAGTTTCTTGTCTTTCCACCTTCAGATTGGTGGTTGTAGTTATTTTTTGTCACCAATAGTATTTGCTTTTGAAATATCAACTTAACGTTCCCTAAAGTGTTAATAAAAGTTTGAGATATTGTGACGAAGATAATTGGAACCAAAAATAACTTCTTTTTAGAACATTGACATAGATCAGTAGTCTAAAGGTATTATGTGGCATGAAAGGACCCATTCGTTGCTAAACGTTTGAATTTGACACTGTTCTTTGCTGTAAATGACCTTGCATTAGCTGTTACATAAGGTGTTTTTGTTAATGCTGTTTAGGCTTGAGAAGTTGCAAAAAGAACTGAACTGTATTCTGGCCTCATAAATCCTACTCCTAAGACTCCAAGACCATTAAAACTGTACTTAAGCAAGAACTAAAGTCCAAAACAATGGTATGCTTGTTTCTTGGTTTGATCTTCAGACCCATGCATAGTATTGCTTAGATCCTATTTTTTATGTTGAGCAAGCAGTAAAACTCTTGTGCTGTGATGAGAAGTGATCCCATTTATATGATATCATTCTGATGTTTGGTGGCAAATTTTGGTTAGCATATGGTTTGTTCATCGCATCTAAAGGATCTTGCTGAGGCATGGGCGCCACCAACCATTTATGAACTTCTGAATTTGTTGTGCATGGATGTAAACACTACGTTTAATTATCAATAGCTGCATTGGGTTCACTTTTTCATGTTTGTGGAGTAAAATGGCTCTGCAATTCCCTTTAAAAGTAGCTTTTGCTTTCATATGACCACTGGGCTCTGACATAGTCCTAGTTTTTCTGCACCTTTTCTGGACGGAAAAAAAAAGTTCAAAAATATGCTAAAAAGTATTTACTGACTAAAAGAATGAATTGTCCCTGCAGGTAAGAATCTCACTGGAGGAAAGCTGGTGATTGATGTCAACTATTTGTTCTTTCATGTCCACCACGAGGCCATCGACCTTTGTAAAGAAACATCTTGCCCAGCGTCCGGTGATTTCGTGATTTCCCACTCACAAGAGTTGCCTGGATTTACTCCACCTGTGAGTCAACTTTCTGATTCAATTTTGATCTATCCATTTTATTATCCTTTGCTACTTCCATTCTGCATAAATTTTCTTAAAAGAGCAGTCTCGTCTCTACATTTCTTGAGCTGCTTAGCTCTTACAAGTCTTCAAACCCTAATCTTCTGTGCCTCTTCGGGAAAGGAGCGGGGTCTAGTTCTAGGATGATGTAAAGCTATGGGCCATCCGGGGCTTTGGTTTATATTCTGTGCCGATGGATGTGTGGGCATGCAAGGAGGGATAAAATTAGAAATGATGATATCCGGGACAGAGTGGGAGTGGCCTCGGTGAAGGATAAGATGCGGGAAGCGAGATTGAGATGATTCGGACACTTGTAGAGGAGAGACACAAGTGCTCCAGTGCGGAGGTGTGAGAGGTTGGCTATGGACGGGTTCAAGAGAGGTAGAGGTAGGCCGAAAAAGTATTGAGGAGAGGTGATTAGATTGAATATGGCGCAGGTGCAACTCACTGATGACATGACCTTAGATCGAGGGGTATGGAGGACACGGATTAGGGTAGAAGGGTAGTAGATAGTCCAGCGTAGTCCTACCTACGCTTACAAACTGGTAGTTGTAGTGTTATTATTGTAGGCCCGCTTAGCCTATCATACTAGTAGGCACAGTATTGCTTTATAGTCCCCTGTTGTTTGATTTATGTTGATGTGTTTTCTAGAGTACCTTGTTTGTCTTATTTACCTGCATTAGTTATTGCTTCTTTTTCAGAATGCGATATCATGACTTATTCGCTTTGTTTGTCTTACTTTACTTGTGTTTGTGCTTTGTCTTGAGCCGAGGGTCTCTCGGAAATAGCCGCTCTACCTGTCAAGGTAGAGGTAAGGTCTGCGTACACTCTTACCTCCCAGACCCCACGTTGTGGGATTTCACTGGGTATGTTGTTGTTGTTTAGGAAAGCAATGGAGTCTAGTTCTTGGATGTTCTAAAGCTATGGGACCTTGGGCTTTAGTCTCGTGGTAAGAGTGCAGTGCATAATGTGTGGGTTAAGGCCCACGTCACGGGTTCAAACCAAGTTGCAAACAAAGACTTGGTATTTAAGTGGAGAAAAGTAAAGTGGTGGGTCCATTATCCACCAAGTTCAAAACCGTGCACATGACCCTCAAGGAGATAAGTTATCACCCCCCCCCCCCCCCAAAAAAAAAGCTATTGCTTCAGAAGTACAGCCTTCAGATTTGGTACTCTTTTTGCTTGCCATTTTTGTAGATTTTGTTGCTTTTTGCTTCTGTTAGTACCCTTCATCCTTTTCAGGAGAAAGCCTTCTAGAAATTAGACCACATCAAAGGCCAGTGCAATACATTTTGTAATTAATAACCATCCAAATATATCGTCTGAAGATGCTTTGATTACTTCTGCTCAATATTTATTAATGGTTCAGATGCTGATTTATCAATTGATTAGTCGCCTTTGTTTGGTGTTCCCGGTTTGAATTGAAAGAAAATCTTGCACTGCCGCCTTCAACGGATACTTAAATGTATTATTTTTTAAATTCAGGGATCATACACTCTGACAATGAAGATGGTAGATGAAAAGAACAAGCAACTGTCATGCATAAGTTTTGGCTTCAACATCTGGTTTATAGCCGAATCCCAGGCATTAGCAGCATCTAGCTAGGTGGTCCAAGGACCTAGTGACAAATAATGGATCTCCAATTGTGTAATTAAAGTGGCTCAAAGGAGTTTCTGTTTCTGCTTAATCTATAATACTTGTATTATGTGGTCTATGGCTTTTTCTTGTGCTTCTTTATACAGTAATACCAGTGCCACTGGTTTTCTCAGAAATTCAAGAAAATTGTGTTTCTTTGCCCTCAGTGATACTCTGCTTATCTTTTGCTAATAATGCCGAAGGTGGTGATTTGTGTTCATCCATGAGATTTTGTAGCACTATTTAAGAGACTAAATTCAGAAGTCTCGAGTGAATAGGATCCTTCCACCCTTAATCAAAGCTTAACTAGAGGTATAGATCCTTTCATCATTAACCAGAGGTTTCAGGTCTTAAATCTTCGGTATGGAAAAAATTTCGGGGAGGTAGGGCTTTCCATTTTAATGGATCTTATATGATGCAAAGTTGAATTAATTGAGGCCCTAATGTGGGACGGTGGGTAGGTGTTCACGATTTGGTTAAAAACCAATCCAAACTGCAAATAGAACCAAACCGATTAAATAGCCCATAGTTGTTTGGTTTTAATTTGGTTTGGTTTTAAATTTTTAAAAATCGCTAATATTTGGTTTGATTTGATTTTATTAAAAACAAATCGAAGAAAAAATCAAATCAAACTGAATACTCAAAATTTACGTAGCATGACTAATTATTAGTACCTAATTATTTTTAGTAACTATAATTCGTTTTACTTACATCTCATAGCTAAAATTTATATGTTAATTATCATTCATAGCTATACTAAAATACATTCCATCACCTCTCTCTCCATCCCTCTCTCCCCCGCCACCCCACTGCTAGAGCAGCGACGACCAGACGACCACCGACGATTTCGTTCTCAAATCGGAGGCTCAGATCTGGCCGGTGCTGGATCTAAACGGAGCTCCGGCAAATTTGGTCGTCATCGCCAGCGACCAAGTTCATCATGTCTGGAATGTTTCGACACAAAATGAATATCACATACATTTAAGAGATAAGTACAGTCCATGTATATGAAGTGGCTTCAACGTCTAAAGGAATACTCACATAGTTAGGTGATGCTAAAGATGGATAGAACTTAAAATTCAAGAACAAATAATTTACCAATATGTGCCACAGAAACTAAGCATGGTTTCTACTAATATAGAACGGTCTTTAATGTAAGTTTTTTGAGTTTCATCGCCAGAGACGCCATGCTCCCGTCGCCGCCGGAGCTCCATCAGATCTGGTCGTCATCGCCAGGGACGCCATGTTCCCGTCAATCGTCATTGACAGCGACTCAGATCTGAGTTTACTTTTTTTGTTTTTCAAGTCGGAGTGTATTTTAATTTTCTTAGATTGAGGTGTCAGTTTTTTAGTGTATTCTAATTATTTAGTGTAAAATTCAATGTTTGGGAGTGTATTTTATTTATTATATTCAGTATTTGAGTGTATTCTTTAAATTTTTAGTGTAAATTTCAGTGTTTGGTGTGTATTTTATTTCTTGTATTCAGTATTTGAGTGTATTCATTAATTTTTTAGTGTAAAATTCAGTGTTTGGGGTGTATTTTATTTCTTCTATTCAATATTTGAGTGTATTCACATAGCGGGAGCTTAGTGCATCGGGCTGGTCTTTTTTTAGTATTTGAGTGTATTCATTAATTTTTAGTGTAAAATTCAGTGTTTCGTATTTTTTATTTGTATTTTGTAGGAGATTTTTTTGTATACAAATAAAAAAAAGTGAATTTGAATACAACTTTAAATATAATAAATTGAATGCAGAGTAAAAATAGATACAAATGAATAAAGTTGAGTTGAATACATTTGACTTGAATACATCTAACTTGAATACACAACGAAATCTGACTAGAATACAACGAAAATTGAAATACAGCCGAATTTTGAATACACTTTATTGTAGCTACGAAATGTAATTATCAAAAGTATAATTATGCCTAAAAAAAACCCAAAGTGTAGTCATTTGTGTAAGTTTTAATAATTATATATATATATGTACTCCATCTATCCCAATTTATATGACACATTTTCCTTTTTTAGTCGGTCACAAAAAGAATGACACTTTCCTTATTTTACAACAATTTAAAACTTTATTTTTTACGCTTAACGAGATGATCTATAACCACACAAATATCTTTGGCTTGTTTTAGACCACAAGATTCAAAAGTATTCATTTTTTTCTTACAAAGCCCTTCATATAAAATGGGATTAAGGGAGTATTAATTTTCATAAATAATTTAAAATACTTTACTTACTTTTTCATTAAAAAATTCTTTATATCTAATAGGCTAATGAACGTTCCACCTTATGCTCATTTCTTATAAGAAATATATGAATCCAAACTTAATTATTCAAAGAAACAACTATGAGAATTACCTAAAAAATTCTATTTTTTTATAAATCTTATCCACTTGATTAAAACTTATAGATCTTAAAGCATTTTCTCCATAACTCAAGAAAATTACAGCTCCCACAATTACAAGGTAATGACGGATTATAAGTTTGAAAAGGATGAAAAATCTAATTTCTGATTGTAGGAAAAGAATGAAAGACAGAAATACAATTAGATTTCTTAAAAACTGAAAAACCGAATCAAACCGACAACAACCAAATCGATGAATATGAATTATATTTGATTTGGTTTGGATTTAATAATTAAAAAAAATCGACTAAATTGACTTAATGTTGGTTTTAACCAAAAACCAATTAAAACCGACTCATGAACACCCACAGTTCCTAACTGTGGGAAACCAAAAAAAGAAGCTCATGCCTACTAAAGGTCAATATATTTGACCTTCATTTTTGCAGTGGTCCATTTCGGCGGGCAATTGCAGAAAGCCTGTTTGCAGTATCCATAGTCATACATGCTAGTACTCAATTTTTTTTATTTGAACTTGATGAAGTGAAGGCACTTATCGAGCCACTCCTGCTGCTTCAGTTTGCGGCATGGTAGCTCAGATGGTCTATTGAGGGGTGGCTCACATAATGTGGCCGATGCCTATCACTTGAACTGGTAGACTCATCAAGGTGCAGGAATGGGACCTTTAGGGGGTGATTTGTTGTTCTGTACAAACGGCCTTGACATTATACACCAGGAAAAATGAAAAGTCATGATTCAAGTGTTATGACAGACAGGTCATAATGTTAGTACAATCTTCATTCTTCACAAGTCTTATTGGATTGGCAAAACGCGTTTGTGTTGTAGTGCTGAGCGTTTTTGAACAAATTCTTAAACAGGGACAAAACATAAGCAACGACCCATAAAATGTCATATTTGTGCATTTTTTTTTACCTTTAGACCACGTGTGGACATGTATTCATGGTGTTTCTCTCTAATTTTAGCGCACACTTCGAACCCCTAGGTGCTACAATTGAAAATTCCAAAACAAGGAAACATATTGAAAGAGAATAATCTCTTGATTATTTTCATTAATGTAATAGGTTTATATACATGATATACAATAATAAACCTAGTCTATAATTACAGAAATTAAATATACATTTTCCTAATACTAAAGATTACTACCATAATTACAGATGTACAATATCACTAATAATATCAAGGAATATACTACGTATATTCTATCACACCCCCGCAGTCATAGCGGGCGGTTGTCGTACGTTGAGACTGTCCCTAAAATCTTCAAACAGAACTAAGGGAAGGCACTTAGTAAAGATGTCAGCAATTTGGTACCGTGAAGGGACATGCAAGACACGTACTTGTCCACGAGCTACCTTTTCGCGAACAAAGTGAATATTTATCTCGATATGTTTAGTGCGCTAATGTTGGATAGGATTTCCAGAGAGATATATCGCACTAACATTATCGCAGTATACCAATGTAGCTTTCTATATAGGAAAATGAAGCTCTAAGAGGAGGTTACGCAACCAACATGACTCATACATCACATTGGCTACTCCTCGATGTCTCCGCGCTGGAACGCAATAAAGTAGCCTGGCGTTTAACCGACCAAGAGACCAAGTTATCACCAAGAAACATACAATAATCAGATGTCGAGCGTTTGGTATCTAGACATCCACCCAATCAGCATCTGTATAAGACATGAGAGTAGATACAGATGATGGATATAAGTGTAAACCATAATCAAGAGTGCCCCGAATGTAACGCACAATGCGTTTGAGAGTGTGTATGTGCTCTTCCCTTGTATCATGCATAGATAAACACACCTGCTGCACTGCATAAGTAATATCGGGCCTCGTGAACATAAGATACTAAAGAGCCCCCGCAAGACTGTGATAGTGGGAGGGATCCTCGTAGGGTGTGCTAGAATTAGCACTCAGCTTCGGTTTGGTGTTATCAGAGTAGGAGATGACTTACAGGATGACATGACAACCCATTTAATAATCTCAGCTGCATACTTCCTCTGGGATAGAAACATATCACATGAATGACGAGTTACAACTATACCAAAAAAATAACTCAAAAACCCCAAGTCTTTCATAGCAAATTCAGAGCTGAGAAGAGATATGATAGAATTGCGCAGTTTATCAGAGGAGGCAATCAATATAATATCATCCACATATAAAAGAATGTATGCCAGAGAAGTACCGCGACGGTAGATGAACAGAGAATGATTAGACATGCTGTGAGAAAATCTAATAGTAGACACATAATCTGCAAACCTTTTGTACTTGGCCCGAGGGGCTATTTTTAGCCCATACAAGGACTTCTTCAGCAATCACACATGGTTAGGATGATCGGGGTCCCTGAAACCCAAGGGATGACGCATGTATACAGTTTTCTTAAGATCACCGTTTAAGAACACATTTTTCACGTCCAACTGATGAATGAGCCATGCTTTTGAGAGAGCCAGACTAAGAACAGTCCGAATAGTTGTCGGTTTGACCACCAGACTAAATGTCTCTTCACAATCCACGCCAACCTGTTGAGTTTTGCCATCACCTATAGGACGGGCCTTATGCCTCTCAAAACAACCATTAGAATTTTCCTTATGAGTAAAATTTCACATAGAACGAATCACATTGACACCAGGCGGACGGGGCACTAACTCCCACGTCTTATTTTCAATAAGAGCATTATATTCATCATCAATGATCATTTTTCAATTCAGGTCACGAAGGCCAGACACGGGGTTACATGGTAGGGGTGATTTAGTGACATTAGAGTTGAGATTAAACTGGCGTTTTGGTCTAAAGATACCCCGTTGGCTACGAGTAACTAGAGATGGCAGTGGATCCTGGACCCGATGGATCCAAATCCATTTTATAGGATATGAATCTTCAAAATTTGGATCCGACGGATCCGGATCGGACCCGAATCTATTTCTGACGGATCGAATCTGGATCTTGTATTTGAGATCCGTATCCGGTCCAGATCCGACCCGTGGATCTGTTTCTTCATAATTAATATTGCATGCCTCTAAGTTAAATTTCTTGTTAACTTGAAGCAATTGTAAAAGAGGAATATCATCGAACTTATAAACAGTTATCAAGGATCATTGTACATGCAAAAGATCACACATAAACTTTATTTTATCAATACTTTGATCATATGCTTTGCAGGCAAGCTGCAGCAATTGTAAGCACTAAGCAGAAGCTATCAAACTAAGGCAACAAGACAAGTTACAACAGTCCATCAACTAATGCAAGAAGCAACAACTGAGCACTATGCAACAGATACGGTTAATTGCACTCCATATATAGGGATCATCTATTTTTTGGAGATCTAAAAATATAATTCTGTAAATGTTTTCATCTCATTGTAGCTCTCTGGCCATGATAAACATGATTTTGCATTGAAATGTAGAGAAAATCTATCAAGTATATTCCTAAAAGACAAGTCACATCTTTATAAGTAAACATAGGACTGAAAAAGAAAAAATAATTCTATCAAAAATCTTACATCAACTACAAACAATTATTAAGTTTATAAAGTTTCCTTCTTCTTGTAAACTCAATCATTTTTTTCAATCAGATTGGGTTTCATTTTGTCAAATAAGTTTCAACAAATGATAATATTATTCAAGGCAAAAAAATTTACATGTGGATCCAGATCCGATCCATGGACCCGGTGGATCCGATGGATTCGGATTTGGATTTGATTTTTATGGACCCGATGGATCTGGATCCAAGTATGAAAAATAGATCTGGATCTAGTAGGGTCCTGTTCAAATCTGATTTGTTGCCATCCCTACGAGTAACGCGCCCTTGACTCGTAATAGAAGTGTTGAATCTGGGTCGGTGTAGTGATGTCGGAACTGACTGGACCGAGAGGGGGGTCACAGGTTGGGCCAGCAGGCAGTGGGCCTACTGGCCGAAATGGCTGTGTGAAGGAAACTGGGCCAGCATGCATTGGGCCTGCTGGCAAGGACTCACTGGAAGAGAAAATGGGGCAGCAAGCAGTGGGCCTGCTGGCAGAATTAGATGACAGAGGGAGTTTGGGCCAGTAGGCAGTGGGCCTGCTGACTGAATTTGATCACGTGAAGGTTCTGGGCCAGTAGGCATTGGGACTGCTGGTGTTTGCTGGTCCAAATCCCGAGATGTGGGTCATACCAAATGGTGGACCACATACGGTGAGAACCCATCATCCAGAAATTTATAAGAGTTAGATACGAAATTATGCAACTTAGCAAATGATTTTATTAAAGGACTAATCATAACATTTGTAACCATGATGATAGACGGATACTCCAAAAACACACAAGCGATAGAGCGGGTTTGTAGTTTGTTTGTTGTGGTGGAGGGAAAGAGAGGATAACATAAACACCCAACACCATAAGATGAGAATACGACGGATCTTCGTGATAAATAATTTTGAGTGGAGATTGGTATATGCTAATCCTTTGCTAGGGAGTATATTAAGAAGGTAAGTAGTCATTTGTAATGCATGATGCCAAAATGAAGGTGGTAATGAAGCATGGGCTAGTAATGTCTGAATAATATTATTAATGATACGTATTTTTCTCTCAGCTTTCCCATTTTGTGAGGATGTATGTGGACAAGAAAATCGAAAAGATATACCATTAACCTTACAAAATTCCCTAAATGGCCCATTATCAAATTCCCTTCTATTATCACATTGAATGTTTTTAAGATCCCGTTCAAATTGGGTAGGGATGAATGCTCGAAATGATAGGAATGTGGAATAAACTTGAGACTTGTTAGATAACGGAAATGTCCACAAAGAATTAGAATAATCATCCAAAAATAACACATAATAACGATGGCCCAAAGAGCTTAAAACAGGAGATGTCCACAAATCACTATGAATAATATCAAATGGCAATAAAGTACTAGAATTGGAGGCAACAAACGACAATTTAACATGTTTTCCAAGCGGACAAGAAGGACAAACATTAGTACTACACGTACTATTACACTCAATAAATTTATTATTTTTAAGGGAATAAAGAACAGACGTTCCCGGATGACCCAAACGAGCATGCCATAAAGAAGGTGATAAGGCGGCAAACATTAACAGTGTGGCTTATTTAGTGGTGGTGGTGGTGGAGGTGGTGGTGGGATAGAGATCGCCTCGACTATCACATCTCATTAGAGGTATCCCCATCGAGAAATCCTTCACAGAAAATCCAAAAATGTCAAAGTCAACAGAAACCCAATTATCAGTTGTAAATTTCCGAACAAACACCAAATTTTTAATTGAGGAGCATGAAGGACATTTTTCAAGGCTAAGGGTGGGTTCGGGGGAGATAAATTTGTGTGACCATAACCACGACTTGGAATTGAATTACCATTACCAATAATTATGTTATGATTTTTGCTCAAATTGAAATAAGAAGAAAGATTACGTGGTGCAGACGTCATGTGAGAAGTAATACCGGTGTCCATGTACCAATTTGCATCCAGAGGATTTAGCTCAAGTGTATGCATTGTCGCCTCGATATCCGTGTGGGTCGGGGCTGCTGCTGGGCCCGCAACAACGAAGCCCTTTTGTGGTCGAGGCCCAATTAGGCTAGGCTGCTGCTAGGTCGTGTAATTGTGAGGTCCATGCTGCTGTTGTGGTTGCCTCTGATGTCCATTGGGCTCGGCCCAAGTTGAAAATGGGCTGGACGACATGGGCCACTGCCCATTGGCCCAAGGCTGGACCCAAGGCCACTACCCAGCGACCCAAGCCTGCTGTTATGGGTTCAGTGGCCCGGTCCCCTGCTGATCACCATTGCCGGCTTCTCGTCCGCCACTGCTGCCGCCGTGGCCACTACCCTTTCCACCGCCACCGCGATTTTTTCCACGGTTTTGACCCTTTTTGCCACCCATGTTGTTACGATTTTGATCATAATTTCAGAGAACGATTGAGAGTCATCAGTTTCACGAGGGTCACCATCATGGCAGAATTTGCTCGGCTAACCGCATGTTTAGCCAATCTTGTTTCTTCTAAGGTGAGCCTGGTAGAACGGTGGGAGAGGATTGCTTTGGCGAAGAAGAATGCCAACCCCATTATATGCCTCGGAGAGGCCTGCAACCATCTGAAGAACTAGACGATCATTCGTGACGGGGGCGCCAACGTTTTAGAGTTAATCCGACAACTCATTGAGCCTTTGACAGTAGGCCGAGGCATTCAAAAAATCCTCCATAAATATATTTATGTGGAGAATTCTTGCTCAAGGGTCACGACACGAGAATTTTTGTTATTTTGGAAAATATCACGCAACCTATTCCAGGCTTCTAATGTCGTGGCATCGGGTTCGATTATTGTCTGTAAGAGGTCCGTAGAGATGATGGAATAAATCTATTGGAGCACCGTAGCATCCAGAGTTGCCCACAACTCTATTTCATCATCGGTGGAAGACACCTTCTCCTTTCCTTTTTCCAGTTTGACGATGTGATGGAGGACTCTATTAGACCTTGCGTGAATTTTAAATAGTTTTGCCCACGTCGCGTATTGGACGTTATCCATCTCTAGAATGATAGGGATGTTGTTCTTGATATTGGAGACTGCAAGGGCATGATGAAAGATGTTCTTTGTGGTAGACATGATGGAATAACAAGAGGAGAATAGGGTTTCGTAAAAATATTGAAAGGATGACGGAGGGACGGCCGACGACCAAGGGGAGTAGGGCGGCGGAAGTGGTATATATTTTGAGAAGAAAAAAATTGTCTTAGATTGTTGATACCATGAAAAAGAATAATCTCTTGATTATTTTTATTAATGTAATATGTTTATATACATGATATACAATAGTAAACCTAACCTATAATTACGAAAATCAAATATACATTTTCCTAATACTAAAGATTACTATCATAATTATATCAAGAAATATACTACGTATATTCTATCACATGTTAATTCTTTGAGGCTTGAGAAAGCATCTCTTCACGTTTGTAGTTGCTATAAGGTCTTATTTTTCTAGTCGAAATTGGTTTATTCTATCTCTCTTAATGAATCTTTAAAATCTCATTCTTTTTCTTGAGTAGCTAAGAAATCCGTGAGGGTTATTGCCCCCTAATCTTAGCTGAAAGACCAAAGTTGTTTTTCTTTTCCAGCAAGGTTTGAACCAGTAATGTGTTCCTTCCTTAGCCACTCATTACGCGCTACGCTCTCATTACTTCAAAGCCTTTGGATATCTGGATCTCATCCATTGGATGCTCATTCGGGGGGGGGGGGGGGGGGGTTGTAGTTTTGAGATCAAAACTCTTCTCCCTTAATTTTCATCTGAGAAGAGAAGAATACCCTAAAAAGAAACTGTTGATTGTGATTTTAGTTAGCTTGTCGAATCAACATCATGTATGTACCTAAAAAAAGAAAAATCAACATCATATCGGGGGTTGCTTTATGGCTTTTTTGTTGGGAGATTTTGCTCTATGGTACTTTATAAAGCAGTACGGGAAGTATTTAACTATTACAAGTATTCGAAAGGATAAACAAAGATTTCAATAATTCAACATGGAATCGAAATTACAATCGTTACATAAGTAAAAAACTGGAAATTCCGCTTTTGTAGAAAACGGAAAAATGTAAATTGTTTTTTTTGAGTCGAGTGTAGCACTCTGTCCTTAAGACAATATTGCCCCGTATGTATCCTTTATACATCCTGGACAATTTGTCTCCCAAGATAAAACAGCAATGGAACCCTTGAGCAAAGGAAACTCAAGAGCTACCGTGAAGAATATTGAGTAACGAAATGATGCTTGGAAGTTGTAGGAAGAAAACTATTTTGGTTGTGTATTTTCGTACACTGTTTTGCTGCATCTCTTTTTTTCATTCTTAGTTTTTCAACAATGGTGTAAGGGGGTGTTTAAATAGGTGAGGGAGGGGGCTGATCATCACTTTGAAAAGCGCCTCCATAATAGCCAAATAATGGCCATTATGGAGGTAGTAAAGTCACCAACATAAATGGGAGAAAGACCAACGGATTTGGCCTTTATAGGAGGAGTAATTCAGCTAAAATAAATGGCTGAATTGAGTGCTTGGCATTTCTGTTTTTGACCGTCGAAATTCGATGTTCGAAACTTCGGGGACCAAACGTACATCTTGAAACTTCGGGGACAAAATCTGTACATCGAAAGAATTCTCGGTCCAAATCGTATATACGAAACTTCGGGATCAAACGTACTTCGGCAAAGTTTTCGGCCCAAAAAGATAATATCGAAGACCCACGCCCACGACCCACGACCCGTGACCGAGAACCGGAACCGGAACTCGGAACCGAACCGGACCGGACGGGACGGGCGGGCGGCGGCGGCGCGCGTGTGGTCTTTCCTCGAACCGAAGCACATCTAGGTCCTCCTCCTTTAAACACATGGGATACCCCTTGGGGTCCCAAACCCCAAACCAATTTCGAATCTTATATACACAACAATTCTTTCTTCCTCTACCGATGAGGGAGAATTACACACAATACCACACTTTCCATGCTTCAAACACCTTACTTCGTGAACCAATATCTCTTTCATTTCTCAATGAAATTTGACGATTCTTGGCCCTACGGTTATCTATGTACTTAGTAGATCATGCATGTGTGAAGAACCGGATTCTCCAACATACGTTACACTAGTGTTTAAGGCTGTTAAAGTTGGTCGGTCGCAACTCCCGCCAAAGGCAAATTTCCAACAATCCCCTCTTGAAAGAGATTTTGGCGCACTCACATGGTGTCTTTTCATTTCCAAGAATATTTCGGCGGGCCGATGTTGCATAAGGAGAGGTAGCCTCGGCTTTGAACCTTCCATAGTTGAATACCATCGGACTTACTTACTTGCGCGGTGAACGTGATGTCTTGAACCGTCGGTGTTTAGTGTAAGCCAAGACAACGGTACCAACACAACAAATTCCCTTACTCTCTTCTTCGTAATGTTTTGTCCGTTTTGGCCATGGACAACGTCTTGGATTCTTAAGTGCGTTCAATTTGAGGCGGCCCGTCCTCGCACTTAAATAGGTGGTCTCCTACAAGGTATCTGCTATACCCCACTTCACAAGTGTTAGGAACCATTAAAAGTTTCCCAAAGACCTTAACCTCAACTCGTTGAGGATCATTACGAGTTTTGAAAACTTAACCTTTACCCATACTTTAGATAGCACTTAACGTCTATCGCGGGAACGGCTTTGGATTTGGTGTTTCTTTTCGAAATTACTATCCGAAGTGCTTATGCTTCCACCGAAGCGATCAACGAACCTTTACAACTTAGTTTTCCCATTGAACCAAATTACTGGGATCTCCGGTTCGTAAGGTTGGGTTTCCACCGTATTGGTCCGTATATTTTGGGTTTTAAGCCCATTCCCTAGACAGTGCGAACACTTGATCTCTCGGGTAGTCCCTTAGTTTGTAAACAAGGAAGTGACACCGTGATGATCAACGCCATACGGTCTTATGTCTCCGACGGATCCCGACGAGATATGTCCAGACGCCGTCATCCGTGTCCTTCCTAAAGCCGACGGGCTAGCCACGATGTAGAAACTGCTTGAAAGGCACGGGTTTCTCCCAATAAGGGACGTCCTCTAATGAGTCGTGAAGTTACTCAACTTCTTTCATGCTTTGTATAAAGCGATAAACTCCGATACCATCATGAATCGGTCGATGCAAGTTTGCTTAGAGGATTTTCCAAGAACCACCATACACATTTACTTGTGGCTTTGGTGTTCTTCGGATCGATGTCCGGTTGCATCACTTGTGTTCTCTCGAACCGCTGGACATCCGAATACTATAATCCGTAGATAAGCGAATAATTCGGATATCGTCATATCCGACTTAACGCCTTCTATTGATCATGTATTAAGATCATCGGTGAACCTTAGTTCAACCGATCTCGTTTGTTGGACGATACCAAGTCGGTTGTAGTGTGTACAATACATTGAACTACACGTGACACGAGCATATCGCTCCTTGTCTATGGGTGCACCATGATTCCAATCGGTTCTATGATTCATATCCATTGGTGGCTTCAACGAGACTCATCAACTATCGACCGATCCGTTAGATGTCTTAGAAATCCAATTCCTAAGATGTCATCTGTGATACTCATATCTTTCATATCGAGACTTTGTTTCAATATGATTTTCACTCTAAGACCGTTGGTTTTCCAACTGTTGGCTTTCTAACTTCAGAGTCAATGTTTCTATGATCAGATTCATTGTTTCTGTTTTATCGAGACTTTCGGGACCAAAATGTTAACATTTCGGGGACCAAAATGAAAGTTCGGAAGAAGCCCAACAGTTCGAAAACCAATTACGATCCTCTTCTTCCAACTCTCCGATTTGGAAGGTCGTTTCAACACCCATGCCATGTAAGATTACAATGGCCCTGGATGTGAAGCTACTCACAGGGGAGCACTTTTTACAACCCAAAGGTTCTTTTCCCGGAGGAAGATTAACTATTACACACGTATGGTTCTATATATGGAATCTATTTCTCCCTTTAGCTTCTTTCCAAAGCGGCGCTTTTGGAGATAACAATTATTTGTTAATTGTCCATGGTTCGTTCTCAACCATACAAGCTAGAAGATTTGGAACAAGTCTTTGTCCCCTCTTTGCTCCGTCTTGGTTCAACATCTAGAATCCCCGAGTTCTGGATACTGGAATATTAAGTTCCTGGATAGACAAAGAACTTTCGAGTCATGAAGATACGGAACGTCTAGTTCCGGACGGTCGAGCCCTCGCGGGTTCTTGTTAACCTTGAGCAATTACTCCTTTTTCCTTTTCCAAGGAAAGTTATCTCCAAAGAATTCAACATTCTTTGACGCCAAGAGGCGATCAACACTATCGTTATTTGCGGATCCGGTGGATATGCAATCTACGATCTTAGGTCGAACTTGACTGTTTCGGTAGCCCATCTTTTACCAAGTTACCCCTCATAATTTGGGCGTACGACTTCGTGCTTGGCTAACACCGTTAGGCGAGGTGAGAAATGAACATTCGTTTAATGAACGATGCTTCACATTCTCCCCTCTATCACTACGAATTTCTCAATCCGTAGGCTTAGTTGATTTTCAACTTCGCTTTGTAGGCTTCAACAACTTCATCTTTGCTTTTCAATAAACAAAGGATTCCATACGTTGTACCATCATCAATGAAGATCACAACGTACTTGTCTCCCCCTCTATTTTATATAAACTTCAAATCACCCAAGTAGGTGTGACTAAGTTCTAGAGGAGCGGTGCTTCTTCGCTATTCCCTTGACGGAATTTGGAAAGGTGATTTTGCCTCTTCGTCTACCTCACATTCATTTTGAGGGTTTATGTCGACGAGGGCAACAATCTCAACATCGTTAGCTTTTGAATGACTTGCTATTTAACGTGTCTTAATCTATGATGTCATAGATGTACGGATTACAATATATCATTCATTTGGCTATAGACATATTGTACCACTCTTAGTTATTACGGACTGTTGGACTAGTCTCAAATCGATTTGACCAACAACGTCCTTTAACCAAGTTAGGAACATGTATCACCTCTTTTAGAGTGATCTCATTCCTTGAAGTCCTATTGAGGACAACCTCTCCCGACCCCTTCTACTTTAAAGGTGGCGTTGCTTCACATGAACAACCTCTTGCCCGTGGTTAGGGCGTAACCGGATCATTTGTGATCTAGATACTCGGCCTACTCCGGTTGCTTTGGCGGAGGCGAGTGTCCAATTTCTTTCTTGCCTTTCTTTAAGCCTTCGGATCATTCGGGACACTGAAACTCTGGCCCACCTTACTAGGTGTCCATTACTTTTCCTATGAAATGAATTTTGGCCCCACTCCGGTCGCCCGAGAGGCTTTATATGACTAAGTGTCCAATATCATCATATCAAAGGAATTTTGGCCCACTCCGGTCACCGGAGGCTTTGTATGACCGAGTGTCCAATATCATCCTATCAAAGGAATTTTGGCCCACTCTAGTCGCCGGAGGCTTTGTATGGTTGAGTGTCCAATATCATCCTATGAAGGATCTTCTCAAATAGTATGACGAGCTCAACGTCTTTAGCTTTTAGTCTTCTTCCGTTATGATTGGTGCCCGAGATAATTCTTGGCGCTTACTTAAGAGTGGTAAAAGTTTTCGCACGATTAGTGGATCTTTCTCCATAGTATGTGCGACCATACTTTACACACTTTAGTAATTACACTTAAAAGAACGGATCTTCTTAAGTCGTTTACAAAATCCAATCTTTAAACGGAAAAGAAGATGAGATTAAACATCGATTTGTTAAAGCATAAGGAATATAAATTATTTTCATATTCCTCCTTACTTTAATCCATTTTTAATCGGACATAATTTAATCTTTATTCTTGACAAGTAAGAAAAACTACTTATCATTTAATCCTTATTCTTGACAAGTGAGAAAAATACTTATCCCAATTTCGGATTACGGCTCACTTCGGTCACTTCATCGACCGAGTGTCCATTTCCTTCTCACCATTATTCGGATCCTTTGTCCGGGGACGATATAGGCCTTCTGCTACAAGATAGAATAACATCTTCACTCTTCTCCTCTTGTCCCGATTGACATCCTCGAGCTCTCGTGAGCGCTTGTTCCCACCAGTCTTGGTAGCGGTGACACCATGAACACGTTCATCATCATCACTCTCTTCTACCAAAAAACCATTTCCATATTCGATTTGGTCACACAATTTTTGACCGACATCTTTCGAACACTAATAGTAATACAATACAAATATTGTCTTAAATTGTTGGGAGATTTTGCTCTATGGTACTTTATAAAGCGATGCGGGAAGTATTTAACTATTACAAGTATTCGAAAGGATAAACAAATATTTCAATAATTCAACATGGAATCGAAATTACAATCGTTACATAAGTAAAAACTGAAATTCCGTTTTGTAGAAACGGAAAAATGTAAATTATTTTCTTTGAGCCGAGTCGAGTGTAGCACTCTGTCCTTAAGACAATATTGCCCCGTATGTATCCTTTATACGTCCTGGACAATTTGTCTCCCAAGATAAAACAGTAATGGAACCCTTGAGCAAAGGAAACTCAAGAGCTACCGTGAAGAATATTGAGTAACGAAATGATGCTTGGAAGTTGTAGGAAGAAAACTATTTTGGTTGTGTATTTTCGTGCACTGTTTTGCTGCATCTCTTTTTTTCATTCTTAGTTTTTCAACAATGGTGTAAGGGGGTGTTTAAATAGGTGAGGGAGGGGGCTGATCACTGCCTCCATAATAGCCAAATAATGGCCATTATGGAGGTAGTAGAGTCACCAACATAAATGGGAGAAAGACCAACGGATTTGGCCATTATAGGAGGAGTAATTCAGCCAAAATAAATGGCTGAATTGAGTGCTTGGCATTTCTGTTTTTGACCGTCGAAATTCTGATGTTCTGGAAACTTCGGGGACCAAACTGTACATCTGAAAGAATTCTGGTCCAAAAGATAATATCAGAAGACCCACAGCCCGTGACCCGTGACCCGTGACCCGGAACCCGGAACTCGGAACCGGAACCGGACCGGACGGGCGGGCGGCGGCGGCGCGCGTGGTCTTTCCTCGAACCGAAGCACATCTAGGTCCTCCCTCCTTTAAACACATGGGATACCCCTTGGGGTCCCAAACCCCAAACCAATTTCGAATCTTATATACACAACAATTCTTTCTTCCTCTACCGATGAGGGAGAATTACACACAATACCACACTTTCCATGCTTCAAACACCTTACTTCGTGAACCAATATCTCTTTCATTTCTCAATGAAATTTGACGATTCTTGGCCCTACGGTTATCTACGTACTTAGTAGATCATGCATGTGTGAAGAACCGGATTCTCCAACATACGTTACACTAGTGTTTAAGCCGTTAAAGTTGGTCGGTCGCAACTCCCGCCAAAGGCAAATTTCCAACATTTTTGACTTGTTGAGAACAGGTCATGCTCAATATATAGCAAAAAGGTTTTTGAGTCACTATTATTGCTTTATATCCTCCAAAATTTCTAACTGATAAAAAAAATTGCTTTGCACCCTTGTGATTGTATTATTGCGGGTGGCACGCCTTGTCTCCTATCCTGAATTTGTTCCCATTGACACCTACTTTGTTGTTACCTCTCCATTTTCCTGCCGAGGCATATTAAGAATTTTAATTAATGAGTTTGATTTTTAATGTTCTTAGCATTAACTTCGTCGTATCCTCAAAATTATGGGTTCATATTTAATATTGATTTGGTCAAATTTTAGTAGATTTGCCTCCATTCTCATGGTGAAATTATCAAAATGCTTGAAGCCTTGAACCAACGGTGAGTCTAGAATTTGAATTTTATGAGTTCGAGTTTGAAATTCTACCGCAATTCATTTGATTTGTTGAGTTTGAAATCACTTATATGTACTTGTTTAGTGAATTTGTTAAACACATATACAAGGTTTGGACGAAAGATACTATGTTCTAATGAACCTTATAGTTATACTCTACATCCGCCCTTGGCTTGAACTAATCATAAAGATCCATCTCTGTCGTTGTAGTTGGTGAAATTACGAATAGTCCTTTGCATATGGATGTGAATTCAGGATTTTACCTTAACAAGTCCAACCTATAAGGTTTTTACCACTGTACTCATATTTTTTTCAAAATTATGGAAATTGAGATTCATCAAATATTACGTGACGACTAATGATGATTTTATTAGAGGATAAATCAAAACATTTGTAACTGCAATGATTTGACGGATAACCCAAAAACACACAAGGGGTAGACCGGGCCTGAAGTTTATTAATTGTGGTGGACGGAAAGAGTGGATAACACAAGCACCCAAAGACCCTAAGATGTGAATACGAAGGAGTCTTATTACATAAAATTTGAAGAGGGGATGAATATGTCAAACCTTTGGAAGGAAGAATGTTAAGAAGATATGTAGCCATTTGTAGAGCATGATGCCAAAAAGATGGGGGTACGGAAGCATGAATTAATAAAGTTCAGACAATGTTATTAATGGTACGAATTTTGCGTTCGACTTTTCCATTTTGTGAAGACGTATGAGGGCAAAAAAAATGAAAAGTGCTCCCATTATTAGCACAAATTTCCCGAAACACCTCATTGTCATATTCTTTGTCATTATCACATTGAATATTTTTTATTTCCCGTTCGAATTGGGTTCTAATGAATGCTCTAAATTTTAAGAATATGGAAAAAACTTGAGATTTTTTCACTATCGGAAAAGTCCATAAAAACTTAGAATAATCATCCAAAAAAAGAACATAATACCGATGACCCAAAGAACTTGGAACATGAGATGTTCATAAATCGCTATGAATAATGTCGAATGGCATTAAAGTATGAGAATTAGAGTCTACAAATGACAACTTAACAATTTTTCCTAACGAACAAGATTGACAATTTATTTCAAGAAATAAAATTATTTTTATCTAAGGAAGACAAAATAGACGACCCCGAATGACCTAGGCGAGCATGCCACAAGGAAGGGGCAAGGGCGGCAAACGTAGATGGCAAGGCTTGACTCGAAAGACTGAAACTTGGTGTGATCGGATAAAGATCTCTCATACTATCACACCTCATGAAAGGGCTCTCCGTCTTGAAATCCTTCACAGAAAATCCAAACGGATCAAATGCCACAGAAACAGAATTGTCAGTTGTGAATTTACGGACAGACACTAAATTTTTAATCAATTTAGGGGCATGAAGGGTATTTTTCAAGATAAGTGGTGGATGGGGGTGGAGACAAAGTTTTATGACCATAACCACGAATTGGAATAGAATTATCATTACCAACAATTATACCAGGAGGGTTGCTCAAATTGGAATAAGACGAGAGAGTACCTTGATCGGATGTCATGTGCGTAGCCGCACCGGTGTCCATGTACCAATTCGGGTCCGGTTGCGTTAATCCAAGTGTGTGCATTGCGACCTCAATGTCTGTTTGAGTGGGTGTGGGGCCCACTGCCGAGAATGCATGTGTGGGCCGAGGCCCAAGCAGTCCCCCTGCTGCCCCGGCCCAGTGCTGAATCTGGAATGAGGGACCTGACTGTTGGGCCTGAACTGGGGTTGTCCAGCCCACTGTCCGTTGGATGAGAAACCTGGAAAATAGGGGTTGTTGGGCCACGACCCACTTCCCCAGCCCCACTGCCATGGGGCCCACGGCTGGGACCAGTGGGGCAGTGGCCCACTACTGACTGGACGGGGGCCACTGCCTGTATGTTATCCACCGAACCACCACCGAAACCGCCACGTTTTCCCCCGCAGTTTTTGCCATTATTTTTCCTAGTTTTCTTGCCATTACCATGAACACGCTTTTGGCACGAATTATCACCAAACCCCGTAGAATTTGTGGAGGACGTCATCATGACAATTGGACTAGCACTCGTAGCCCCTTTTTTAGCCAAATCGGCTTCTTCCAAAGTAAGCATGGAGCAGGCTTGATAAAACTTCGGGAGAGGATTACTTTGACGAAGGAGTGTTCCAACGCCAGTATAGGCCTCGGATAATCCAGCAACCATCTGAAGAACCCGACGATCATCGCTAACAGGTGTACCAACGTTGCGGAGTTGGTCCGCCAAGTTTTTCAACCTTGTGCAATAAACCGAAATATTGGGAAAATTTTCCATGTTGACGTGGGAAAATTCCTGCTCAAGGGTAACAACTCTGGAATTTCGATTATCTTGGAATATGTCACGCAGCCTATCCCAAGCAGCAATCGCCGTAGCGTCGGGCTCAATAATCGTCTGCAACAGGTCGGTAGAGATAGTGTAATAAATCCCCTGAAGGAATGTGGCATCAAGTGTTGTCCATAACTTAGGATCATCCTCGCATTTAGGTACCTCCGTATCCTCAGCAGCCGCGGGGATTATGTGATGGATGACTTGATGCGAACGAGCGTGAATTTTGAACAACTCTGCCCACGTCGCGTATTGGACGTTTTCTATTTCAAGAATTAGAGGGATGTGATTCTTGATGTTATAAGCAACAAGAGCAGGGTGAAACGTGTTCTTTGATGTAGACATAATGAAAGAATAATAGTTGATAGAGGAATTTGAAAGAGAGAATTTGAGAGCGGAAGAAGACGCAGAAACCGAGGATAAACTCTCGGATTCACTGGCCGAAGAACAAGAATTTCGGGAGAGAAAAAAAATTGTTTGACCTAGACTTCTGATATCATGAAAGAAATATCCCTTGATTATTTTCATTAATTGAAAGACAATATATACAATTTAAATATTTCCATAATAGGAAAATCTCATTCCTATTCTACTCCTAAAACGTTATTCTATTTGGAGACTAACTATACAATTATGGTAAGTGTACAAGACTAATTAAGGTACAAGACTAATATACACATTGTATACAAAATCAGCCCACACCGTGGGCCTGCTACAGTAACCCGAGAGCATTGTTCATCCGATATACACATGTATATTGTGTATATCGGATGTATATTTAACAAATACTTTGTTTGGATTAACTGCCTCATTTTCATGGTAAAATTATCAATAATGGAACCAATCGCAAAGGTCCACCTCATCCTTTGTACTTTGTGAAAGTACTGAATAGTCCTTCACATATGGATGTGCTCAATTTAAACTACCTTTTGAGCATGTTAAATTGAAACCAGCTTTAGAACATGTTCTTTTCCCAATAGGTATGTTTTGTCAATTTATTAGATATCATTCAGAAGTTCAAAAGGCAGCTAAGAAATAGCCTTTTGTACATTGCTTTGTCAACCACTAGAAAAGAAAAATCAAGGGCAAAGTTAGGGATACTCGCTGTATATATACAGTCAATTATTTTTATGTACAATATAGTACATGCTGAATTTTCTAAGATTTTTTGTGGATTTCTATTTTAGATCGCCTGAGTGAAAACTTTGACTCTGCTAATGCCCTCGAACATGTTCTTTTTTCTAGGTATGATTATCAATTTAATTATCATCATTAAGAAGTTCAAAAAGCTACTAACTAATAGCCTTTTGTACACTCGCTTTTTCAACCACTAGAAAAGAAAATTTTGGTTATCATCAATATCTTCAAAATTTGGTTGTAGACAAAAGTGTTACCCAACTCTTTTCTTTGTGGAAACTAGTATAGCTACAAGTGAAACAAACAAAGAAAGAAAGGAAAAGAGGAGATGAAAAGCATGAAGAGAGAAATTCTAAGGAAAATCAATTCCCTTCCAACATTAGTTTTCCAAGTAAATCATCCAACCAAACACTTCCAAAGTCACCTAACAACAAACACACAACATGACAATGAGATGTTTTGTCAAAACATTAGTTCTCATCTTGCAAATGATGTTGATCAAGAGAAAATAAAGAACATTTCTTCATGTGAATATGAAATTTATCATTCTTGTACTACTACTACTACAACAACAACTAGTACTGTTCCATTGTCCACTCCTCAATCTCTTCAAGAATCAGATACAATGGAGGAAAACAAAACCTTGGATGATTTCGAATACAAGTGTCCACCGGGAGGAAAAGACGCGGTCATTTTCTACACGACGAGCCTGAGGGGGATAAGAAAAACGTTCGAGGACTGCAACACAATCCGAATTCTCTTAGATAGCTTTCGAGTTGTCTACTGCGAGCGAGATGTATCCCTAGACATAGAGTATAGAGACGAATTATGGCGGATTCTTGGCGGAAGAATTGTCCCACCAAGATTATTTATTAGAGGTAGGCACATTGGTGGAGCTGATGAAGTTGTTGGATTTCATGAACAAGGGATTTTAAAGAAACTCTTACATGGGATTCCTTTGATTTCTTCAAATTTTCCATGTAAAGGGTGTTGTGGGATTAGATTTGTTTTGTGTTTGAGTTGCCACGGAAGTTGCAAGATCATTGATCTAGAAGGGAAAGCTACTAATGGATATCGAATTCGATGTGCAGAATGTAACGAAAATGGATTGTTTAAGTGTCCTGTTTGTAGCTAATTTTGGCCAGGTTCTTGTAAATATATCATCTTTATGTTTACTATAGGTGAAGGGTGCTTGGAGTAACGGTAAAGTTGTCTCCATGTGACCTGTAGGTCACAGGTCAAGTTGCAGAATTAACTACTGATGGTTGTGCCATGTACGCTACCTACATTATACCCCAAGACCCTTAGGGGTGTGCTCATTCCTCAGACCCTACGTGAAGACATGATGCTTCACACATGTAACGAAAATGGACTAATCAAGTATCATGTTTCTAGCTAATTTGGCTATTGTTTTTGTAAATATATTAATCTTTAAGTTGACTAAAAAAAAGGGCAGTCCGGTGCATTAAACTCCCGCTATGCGCGGGGTCCGAAGAAGGGCCGGACCACAAGGGTCTGTAGTAAAATATTTTTATGATTAACTTAGTAGGCGTTTGGACATGAATCGGTTGAGAAACCTAACTCCAAAGATGACGAAAAAGGATTGATTAAGTGTCCTGCTTGTAGCTAATTTTGGGGCCATGTTCTTGTAAATATAGTAGTATTATCTTTATGTTGAGTATATGTAAATTTTGTTTTGATTAACTTAGAATCATTGCAAGGGTTATTAAACATATTGATTATGTTCCTATTATCACTTAACTAATGAAGATTCTTCCAATCTAGTAGCAGATATCTTAGTTACACTCGAAGATGAGCTCATGTATTTCCACTTTTAGCTAATTTAAGTTGATACATTTCATGGGGATTGTGGATTTTTATTTTTGTAAAATTTTCTTTATAATAGTAATTTTCAAGCCAACTTAACCGCACAACTAGATGTCTGCTTAAAATCAGCGCAATAAAAATTGAGGCGAGCTAGTGGGCTACTATCTGAACTGATTGGTCCAATGTTTCGAAAGTGCTTTAGCATCTTATTATTCAATCCTTTTCATTTTATATGACATATTTTGTCTCGATACGGAGTTCAAAAAAGAAAGTAATTTTTTTGAAACTTATGCTGTTAAATATGTCATAAATTTGTGTGGTTATAAGATTTTTAAAACTTGTTTGACCGAGTTGAGGTGTTTGGAAGAAACCCTATGGAGTAGGGGACCAGTATGAGTGTCTATTTGGCTATTCAATCTTTTTTTTTCACCCTTCCAATGTCTGGTACCTGTTATAAGCTCAACTAATCTGAATTCGTACCAAATAGTCCCAGTTTAAAAGATAAAACGCTTCCTACCAAAGTCAACTCTATTATCTTTCTAGTCGTGGTGTGTAACCTAAATTATGGATTTAACAAACCATTCAAGCCCACTGGGTGTTCTGAGAAAGTAAGCCCTATCCAAACCAAGGTTCTTAGTTGCCCAAAATTTGTGGGCTTCCTTTTGTAAACTTAATGGGCTTAATCAAACATCATCCTATGTTTGCCTGTTACGAGATGAATAGCTAATGTGAGAATATTTTTTGTCAAAACCTTTGCAATGTATTATGTATGCATGATAGAATAGAATAGCACATTAGCAATATACATATTATGAGAATTGAGCTTAAGTGCATAAAAAGTAAATATAAAAAATAAAAAAGAGCTTAATTAGCATACCCATGGTAAATGCTGAGGAACCAAGTAAAGAGTGAATAACTGCGGAAATAATATTAGTGGTAAGTCCACCTTGAAGAAATGATTGTATCAAGGTTTAAAACAAGAATTTTTCTTGATAATTATGCGTTTGAGACAATAAATTGAGATACGGATATTGATTTGGTACTTATTACTCAACTCCCGTCCATAATAAGTGATTTTCTTTTTTTAAGATTCGGCACACTCATTAAACATATACTTTTTTGTAAATTTCACCTTTTTTTAATAGAGGTCCTAAAAACGGCTATTTGTGCCCTTTCCCCAATCTTTACATACTCCAAACTACAAGTCAAAACAGTCCTTTTCAATCACTTTAAATACAAGATCTACTTTAATTTCTTTTTCTGATTTTCTCAATCTAAAATGACCCAGTCCAAGTGCATTGGCATATTTCCTAAAGTTAGGTATACTCTAATAGGACCCTAATGATGGGAATATTTCAAAGAAGCTCATTTGCCAATGAATTTGCTCAACTTGTAGTGATCATTAGTACACTTTAGGGAATCAATAGAAAACCATTCTTTCTTGGAATTTTGCTATCAAATGCTTCTAGGGATTTCTGATGGTGCCATTAACATTTTCCACATTAGCAACACATAAGGAAACTTGGGTGATAAGTGAAAAAAAATCATTTCCCCCTCCTTTATAGTATAAATTATTTGAAAGAAAATTTTGGAGCAACGATAAAGTTATCTCCGTGTGATTCATAGGTCATGAATTCGAGCCGTCGAATCAAACTACTAATGTTTACGTAAGAATAGGCTGCCTACATCTAACCACCTTGGAATGTAGCCCTTCACATGATCCTGCATGAATGCAGGACGCTTCATTCATCGGCTTGTCATTTTCTATAGAAATAAATTATTAAGAAGATTCATAAATGGTTACTCAACTTTTACTTTACTGCACCAAAGTACTAAACTATTTTCTGTAACGAGTAATTTGATAAGTTTCATCTTGAAATCGGAAGAAAGAATCTCTTCATGTGCACGAGGAACAAATTTTGAAGAAAGAGTCACAACTTTACAGCTAACAAAGTAACATGGAATTCCACATGAATTGAACATCATTGCAAAACTAGAAACTGAAACACAAGCCTTTTTCTGATTCTGACCTAGCCAAACAGAAAACCAGTCAATAGCCAATCCAGTGACAAAATGCAGAAAGTTTTCATTAAATCCACTGCACATTGTATACCTACCAAGGTAGAGATAAGGTCTGCGTACACTCTACTCTCCCCAGACCCCACGTTGTGAGATTTCACTAGGTATGTTGTTGTTGTTGTATTGTATAACTTACTATGGATAAAAAAGGGATAGCTCAATGCACAAATCATCTCGCGTTCACACACGGTTAGCTCAAACTCATGACCTATAAGTTACACAAAGACAACGGTTGCTCCAAGCCCCCCTTCAACTTATCATGCATCTTAAAAGAAAAAAGAAAAACATCTTTTAGATACAACATAAAGATAATCAACTTTTGAACCTTCTATTTAACTTTCTTAACATCTAGGGAACTAAAGGGAAAGTCACAAATCATAAAAACAAGAGCTGAAATTAATGGTTTCCATGTTCACAACATGTACTTGGAATACAACTAAGGTTGAGTTATTGGAAAAAAGTATGAAATAATAGTACAAAGATCAGAAGTTAGAAACTATCTATATTATAATTCCAAGACAGAAGGTTGATATACAAAGTTTTGCTTCCATAGAAGTTTAACACTATCTTTAATCTAATGCAACACAAGACATGGCAAGGGAAAAAAACAAAGATCCACTTAAACTACTTGAAGAGATGAGACGCTTCTTAAAGCCAGTCATCCCCGACGCTAAAAACAGAAAGAAAACTAGTTAAAAATTACCATACTTCCTTAAATTTACAGTTAAAAGACTCTACGCCGAGATCTCAGACATTGCAACTGCAGGCGGATCTTGTGCAGTCGTCGCCATCTCCATTGCCGGAGTTATAGGTGCTTGTTGTTGTAACTGAGTGAAGTGGAGTTCAATTTGAAGCCGGTGATGAAGAGGGGTTGACGTTATCAAACCTTTCTTGATATCTGCCTGCAGTTCCCTTATTGGTATGGCAGACAAAAAACTCTTGATGTAGTCTTTGCATGACTCTTTGCCTTGACAGATAATTTCTTCTTCCGCACTCCCAACCTTCGATGATTCATCCAATTCGTTCACTGCTTCACTGTCTAGAGAAACAGGCTTATCACTAAGTTTTGGCTCCGCTATTGTAGAAATAACTTGCTGATTGGCAGCAGGTTTTTCTTCTGTCAAATGTGTAGCAGTGCCGGGCTGTTTATAGATTGTTGTATCCTTGTCAAACTTCAGTATATAAGCTTGATTGCAGCCCTCATAGAGTCTCTCACCTAACATGTCGATGATGTAGTAAGCTTCTGCTTCAACCTTCAAGACAAAAAAATGGTCATTCCAACTCACAATATAGATTTGTGGTTCACCACTAACTTCACGGCTAATTTCATCCCAAATATTGTCGAAGGACATAGCACCATGCAAAAAATCGAATCCTCCCTCGTCCATGAAACACGCATTATTGGGAGGGGGCAGCAGGCAATGGATACCATTCTCGCACCGAGCCTGCAGTTGGTAGATCAAATTCCTCTGTCCAAGTGATTGAGTTGAAGCTTTGGGCATAGAGCGGAGCGAGCCCGGGTTGGAAAAAACCGACAAAGGACTTCCCCGGCACAACGGATATCGAGCGAATTTTGGCTTGAAGGACTGTCTCCAGATCAAAGTGCTTGTCCGGGAACCGCTCCCTGTATGTTTCATTTTCCCAAAGTTTCCTCCACTCTAATGAACCTTCTCTAATTAAGCTATCAAACTGCGACTTAATGGGCATGAGATCACGGTTGTTCTGCAACCAATCAACAAGCACAGCCACAAGGGCTGTGCAAGCACTTTCTCCAGCAGCTCGCTCACTTCGCTGGTCAATGGAAGCAAAGAATACTTGAGTTTGAAGCTTCATGTGTCCATCCCGACTTATTATCTCTCTCTGTTCCCAACAACCAACAGCAAAATTGTCATCACCAAACTCAGATACTGAAGTTCGATTAGCAGTCGAGTATTCTTCAACCTTGTGCCACTGCTGGACAATATCAAATTTACTAGTAAGAAAATAATGAAATGGTCTAAACATAGCAGATTTATTAGATAATTTGAGATAGCGTCAAGCAACAATATGGCTCATTCTAAGTTGCGCGGACTCTTCAAAATCCATGTCGCACCCGTGTTGACACATCATGGGTGTGGGATTAATACCGGATTTGGTCAACTTATCTTGGGTACTTTGACCACATTCTGTGACCGAGAAGTATAGATTGATTGGGTTTATGTGATATTAATATATATAGTTATATAAAGTATGAGAATGCTTTTCTATTTACACGAGATAAGAATAAAATATTGGTGTTTATAAAGAATAAAGCTTTATTAGTTTCAGTTCAATAACTTTAGCTAATTGAAATATATACTTTATATGTCATAATATACATTTATTGGTTGTATCTGCACTCGGATCCACCTCCGAATCCAAAAATATATGTGCGACCTTTAGATCAGCATCCGGATCGGATACCCACACCCGCGTACGAACAACATAGGGCTCATTAGATGTATAAGGTTAGAAAGTTACAGCCTAAGTTATACGTTCTAAATTCTAACTACGCTCATTTGATTCAACATTCTACAAACGGAAACGTGGTTTGCACTGATCATATATACTAAAGTGCTCTTCATGAATTATACATATCATTACTAGGCAATGATGCTTTATGCAGACGTCCAAATTGAGGCTTTTGGATAGCCAGTAAAGACAAAATTACGAGGTGAAATGTCCGTTAAAAGAGAGGCTATAGATCTTACCCCAAATGACAGAGATTCATTAGAACTAAGAGTGGCCAGTGGGCCGGGCTCGGGTCTGGCGGGGTCGGGTCTGGCGGGGTCGGGTCTGGCGGGACTGGAGCAAGTCCCGTCCCGATCCCGATCCCGTCGGGCTCGGGTCGGGGCGGGCTCGGGGCGGGGCGGGCTCGGGGGGGGCGGGGCGGGATACGGCGGGTTTTCATTTTTTTTTTTTTTTTTTTTTTTTAAATAACATATGTATAAAAAAAACTCAATAAACAAAATAAGATAGTGTAATAAAACATCCCAAGGCTGTTTTTGTGCCTCTTATATTATTTAATAGACATATGATTTTTTTGTAATACAAATACAATTGTCTAAAATCTAAATTGCAACTTTGTGGTGTTGTCCAAAAGTTACAAATTACATAATAAAATTACAATTAAAAAAATTACATTCTCAAAAAAACCTGTTCTAATTGCTTGATGATTTCATGTGGTTCTTCGGTTGGAATTGGTATTTGTTGGTCAAATTGATCCACGTCGCTTCCACTACCTTCGGTTAAGATTTCGTTGTAGTTTTCATCATCTTCTTCGTTGATCTCCGGTTGACCGCACCTTCTCCGCTCCGCTCGTATCCAATCTCTCGAATAATACCGCAATTTCCAAGTCGTCTCCGGCTAATGAGTGTCTGTGGTCTCCTATTTGATATCTCGCTGCGAAAAAGCGCTTTCGTACGCGATTGACGACGCTTGAATGTTCAAAACATCTCGAGCCATCAATGAAAGTGTCGGAAAGGTCTTCTCATTCCCCTCCAAATATTTCAAAGCAAGTCTTCATGTCCATCTTCATTGATAACTTCTTGATACGGTACAGAACCCCGTAAAACAAAAATATCCAACTCGCTAATTTGGTTAGTAGTAGAGGTACGACCGCACATTCTATTTCGAGGCTTTCAATACTAGCCGCAGAAACAAAGACATGTCTTTTGTGAGGTTGTATTGAAGATGAAGAAGATGGTATGGAAGCCGGTAAGTTACTAGCATTTTCTTGTTGATAAAATCTATATATATTTTTGCATTGGTGTTCTACGCTAGACAATACGTCTTCTTTAGTTTGTTCAATAGGTGGTGGGTGATTTAGATTTTTGGGACTTGGAGGTGGTAGTACTTCTATACAATCGTAAATAGTTTCAATTAGTGATTTAGTACCGTCTATTTTAATAGTAGGATTTAATACGAACCAATAATATAAATAGAGGGAATAGGAATAAAATATTTTTTTATTTTGAGAAACATTTTTTTAATTGCTTTATAAGTCGGTTTTTCCATATATTCACTAAGTAATAAAAATATTAGAGTTATATAAAATAACATAGTTGAAATAGTAAGATAATATATACCGGAAAATTCTTTTGTTGCTTGAAAAAATTCTCTAAAAATACAATAAGTTCGGAGATTTTTTCCCAATCACTATCTAAAATCATATCACCGGCTTTTTATTATGAGAGTTAAAAAATAAAGTTATAGGTAATTTATAGTCATAAGCAACAAGTAGTTGCTCGTATAAAGAATTCCACCTAGTGGATACTTCTTGTGGAATTTTTCTAAAAGGTAGTCCACAATCATGACAAATTTTTTTATATTCTTTTCTACGTTGTACTTTATTACTTTTAAAAATAAAGTTTATAGCAAATTGTATTTTACTAAGAATGTCTTCAAAAAGTGATAGACCATCCTTTACAATTAAGTTATATATATGGCACGCACATTTTATATGAAAATGGTCTGGAAAAGAAGGAGTTAAACTATTTTTTAAAATTGTAATTGCGTAATTGTTATTAGAAGCGTTATCTAATATAATAGTCATAATTTTATCGGTAATCCCGTAATAATCGCACATTTGATAAATATTTTCTGCAATAAAAGTACCAGTGTGCCTATCATCTATATATCTATACGCTAAAATACGTTTTTGCATAGACCATTTATAATCTATCCAATGACAAGTTACAGTTAAATAATCATGGTCGTTAGTACTACGACCTATATCAGACGTGATGGATACTTTGCCATTAAAATGATATAATGAAAAACGTAAATATTGTTGATATTCATGCGCGAATTTAAATACATCTCTCTTAACAGTTGATCTAAGAAAACCGTTAAAAACAGGATTATATATATCTCTAATGTAATGAATAAAACCGGAGATGAAGGAAATGAAAAAGGCAAACCCTCCACAAAGAACTAATTTTGATATTGCTTCCCTATCTCTATGTTTATTGTATTTAGAGCCTACAATTCCCCCCGTCATAGGGTTAATTTGACCACAGTACTTGATCCGGGACGATATCGGTATGTGAACCTTGTCCCGATGGAGCGGCGTTTGCGCACCCGGTTTTGAAGCCCGGTATTGGGCATACCTAGTGGATAAGCACTTACTACGTGTCTAATTAAACCCCCGTCCCACCGTGACCTTTTCCGCTTTTAAATTTTAAAACATTTTTACAAATTTTACATATGGCTACTTGATTCTCTACGTCCCTATCAAAAAATGTCCATGCATCCGATTTTAATGGTCGTTTTGCTTTGGACCTCGTCTCATACTAGGGGGAATAGGAGGTATTTCGGTTGAAGGTGCACTAGTGGGTGTGTTGTCATCAACATTAGTGGGTATATCATCTAGATCATCGTCTAAATTAAAGTCTTCTTGAGTTTCAGAAAATAGCTCCTGGTCTAAATCTAATGGTATTGTAGGAAAATGTTGAGTATCAACAAAATCATCCTGTGTAGGAATAAGATGACTAGAAGAAGTACCCTTGCCCTGGTTGCCCCTACTAGAAGAAGCACCCTTACCCTTACCCTTAAACATACCTTTTAATCCTTCCATTTTAATTATGATAATAAATAAATAAATAAATAAATAAATAATTAAAGACAATAAAATTAAGTGATCTAAACTAAATAAACAGACAATAATAATTTAATGAAGGAACGAATGTACCAAATGCCGACGTAACGTCGACGTGTAATCGAGAGGTTGAAAATTGAAACTTTGCTCGATGGAAGATCCTCAAGCTAGTTGCCAACTTCACTACCAATTCCCAAATGAATAAATAAAATTGAATATTTAGCAAACAATGTAGACTTGTAGAGAGATATATTGAGAAATTAGAGAGATTGTAAGAAGATTTGTGAGAAAGATGAAGAGAAAATGAGTTATTTATAGTTGAAAAATTGGGTTAAAGTGTAAATATAATAACTTATGGGTTAAAAATAAATATTAAGGGGTAGGGGGTTGGGGGAGGGGGGGGGCTAAAATGGCCGTTGGTCAACGGCCATAATCTAAAATGGTCGTTGGTGCAACGGTCATTTTTGCAAAGGGGCGGGGTCGGGTCGGGGCGGGGTCGGGGCGGGCTCGGGTCTCGCGGGCCTGGTGCGGGCTCGGATCTCGCGGGACGAGACATCGTCCCGTCCCGAGTTCGAGTCCCGCCCCCGTAATTTTATTTTTTATTTTTGGCGGGGTCGGGGCGGGACCGGGGCGGGCTCGGGACGGGCTCGGGTCGGGGTCGGGCTGTCCCGGCCCACTGGCCAGCCCTAATTAGAACTGAGCTGACGACGATCAAAGTCAATATCATCTCCACCTTCTTCCCCGTTATCCTTCTTCAACAAGGGTTCCCCCTTGGATTTAGGAGATCTAAAGCTCAGCTTCCTCTTCCTCCAAGGCAGGATACTTCGCTTTGAATTCTGCAAAACTACAAGATCAGAAGCACAGGTGATCTGGTCATCCATTTGTGAGCAGCCAACGTCTGATCTACGGTTGCTGAAGTAAACCCAATCTTCGCCCTCACCGTTGACCCTTGTACTAGAATGAAAAGAAGAAACTCCTGACAATTCGCGTAAACCAACGGACCATAACTAAACGACTTCCTAACTGCAGGATCCTCCTTTCCCTCATCCGACTCTCCTTCTTCATACTCATCGTTGGAGTCGGAATCAAAAAGATAAGCATATTCCCCATCGGTGGTGTTTCTCCGGACCGTGCTGGAGACTGGACAGGAGCTAGTGGCCTCTGAACCAACTCTGCCGACTCTTGGTCAGCTCATAGTTCGAATAAGCTAAGCGTTATCTGCATGACATGTAGAGTTCCAAGTAAAATTTACTCCCTCCCGTCCAAAATAATTGATGTTTTAGCCTCTAAAAGTTGGTCCAAAAGAATTGATGTTTCACAAAACCAAAAAGATATTTAAGTTTTTTCTTCAAATTTGCATTCAATGTACAAATTTAATGATGTATACAACATGTTCTGTTATGTACTCAAATCATTTGAAATAAAATATATAATGCTTCTTATTGTTTCAAAGCATTTAAGAAGCTCATAATTAAGGGTAATTAGTCAAAACCCCTTTTAATTTTTAGAACTAAGTGAATTCCTTAATTCATGTGCCCAAGCCTAAAACATCAAATTAAGGGAGTACATGTTATGATAAGAAATTAACTCAGGAAATAAAAGGAACATACACAAAGTGTGGGCCGAGTCTCGGAAGCTCCACCCGGAACTACCAGAGGAATGTTCAGTTTAAATTCTCTCTCCTCTATCTTGGCAGCGAATTCAGCGACATTTAAGACGGCCGTACCAACAACAGGTGCTTATTCTTTTCCAAATATCCCCCTTAATAACCAATTGAGCTGCCCAAGCGAACAACGGTGCTTATTCTTAGCATTCATACCCTGGAGCAGAAAAAGAAAGAATCAGCAGATCTCCATGAACAAATAACTAAAGAAAAAGATGGTTATGCCAGCTATAAAAATCTAAACAGCACAATATAGCATGTACATCTTTAAGAGCAAAAATACAATTGCAAATCAATAATATATAAATTGAAGAACGAGATAAAGAAGGTGAATGTACACAAACTAAACTCCAAAAACTGAACCTTGACCAAACATAAAAATTGGCGGAAACCATAAATCAGTTACTCCCTCCGTTTGTTTGACTGAGCATGAAGTTTAAGAATGAAAGAAAAACTTTTGAAATTTGTGCTCTAAAACAAGTCCTAGATATTTGTGTAGCTGTAAATCATCTCATTAAGGGTAAAAATGAGAAGTTTGAAGTTAAATTAAGGCAATGTGTAGATCTGCATAAACCCTTTGGACGATAATGTAGCTGATGTAGAACATTATATTATTCGGTGCAACACAATTAGCGGGTTCATGAGTGTTATTTGGTGCTGATTAGAGAACGAAGTTTTGTAAAGCTGCCTATGATATAACGTGAAAGAATCAGAGCACCGCCCATTAGGTGGGGTAGTGCCAACTTTTCTATAAGCCCCATTTGACGCATGTACATATCCAAATTAAGTTTTCTATCTTCTGCTTAGTTCAATCCCCAAAATGTCAGTTTCATTAAATGGATTACTATTTAAGCCTGCAGGTCTTTCTAGGTCACAACAGGAGATGTAAACGACAAAACAAACCTCACTCCAAACAAAATAGTTTTCTTTAGGTTTTCGTTAATGGTTAACGAAAAGGCAAGCCATCTATTAGACTACACTACTAAAACGAACAGAAAGAACACATACCTCGCTTCCCACCTTCCGACATAACCTTAATATCACGTTTAAAGGAAGGCAAAAGAGGCAGATATTTTAAGAGTGAAAAGGGGCAACCAACAGATGCAAGGCGACAAACCTATCAGACAAGTCATTAAGATAACCAAAAGGAGGAACTTTTAGCTTAAGCAATGGATACAACGCGACAATTATGAATCCATAGCATTAAGTGCCTAATTGGAAACAACAGCATAAATCTCAATATGTGGTAACGGCAAATTCTATAAAAATGTTCCTTAACTTCCCGGTTTCCATCTCACACAGCGTTAAGCATAACTACCAGAATCTTTCTTTCGACAGCAAACAAACAAAAGGGGCAACCAACAGATGCAAGGCGACAAATCTATCCGACGAGTCATTAAGATAACCGAAAGGAGGAGGAACTTTTAGCTTAAGCAGCGGATACAACGCGACAAATATGAATCCATAGCATTAAGTGCCTAATTGGAAACAACAGCATAAATCTCAGTATGCGGTAACAACAAATTCTATAAAAATGTTCCTTAACTTCCCGGTTTCCATCTCAAACCATATAAGCATAACTACCAGATTCTTTCTTCCGACAGCAAACAAACACAATAACCACTCGACTTGATTCAAACTTCATAGTGGAATCGAGAATAAGACTTTCCTTTATAACAACGGTGTCAGGGCTTAGCTTGCACACACCTCGATTAATTTCACAAGATACCTGCTACCTCCCACCAACACAGGTACCAGGTAACTTTATCCACCAAGGCTTGGATAGATGGGAAAATAATCAAGAATAAGACTTTTCCCCATAAATTATCAAGATATCAGACGGCTTTCACTTCGAAACTATTTTTAACTAAGAAAGTAGCTCTACACAGTTTCTACAAACAATCGGCACAAAATAACTGATTATAACATATAACAACATTTATCTCTACAACGTTGTCAATCCATCTAAAATCAAACTACAAATACATAAAGAAAACTAATTTGAACAATTTTACAACATATCCATACAAATACTAGCAAGAAATGATAATGAAAACTCGTTTTCAATAGATCATATCATTTCCCTAAACCCCATAAACAATTCCAAACATAATTTCAACCAGTCATAACTAAAACATAAAGGCATAACATACAAGATACTACTCCATAAAAGATCTAAGTAATATTAGGTAAGACACTAAACATTAAAAACTGAATAAAAAGGTGAAAATTTTCTCACATTCCACACAGTGAAGGCAATTTCCCAAGGATGAAACACATTGTCTTTATAACCAGACAAATTACACAAGCTCTGAAACTCTTCATCCCACTCAACCAAAACGGCACCGTTTGGTCCATTTTTCACACTTTCTTCTTTAGTACAGTTCCTCTTCACTGTCTTTCTAAAAGAACTCAAAACTATTCTTGGTGGCCCTTTCCACCTGATCTCCACCGCAACTCCAACGGCGGAAGCCACCTCAAAATTTTCGAGCTTGCCTACAAAATTCTTCACCTCAAAATTCTTGGAAATGAGAGGTGGCCAATATGCCGTTAAAGTTTTCTGGTACCTCAGGAAATATACAAATATTTGTTTTATTTGTATATTGTTTGTTTTTTTTTTTGTTGACGAAGTAACCCGCAACCGCCTCTCTCGAGTGCCCATAAGGTAAACCCCGGACTGACGCAATAGCCTGCAAACCACGTCAGCCGATTAACCACACTTGACAAGCCATGTGTGACAGGCTCAACCAAGAAGGTTTATGCAAGGAATCGAACTCGTGACATTGCGGTCTCGCGCTCTACTGCTACACCAACTTGGCTACCCTTGCGGGTGTATATTGTTTGTTTATATATATATATACACACTGAGAGAGAGCAAATGTTAGGGGACGTTAAAGTTTAAACCGAGGTTTTCAAGTGTGTGATGTGTGTTTTGGGTTCCTGTGAGTAACTTCTTGTTCTTTTCCTTCACGTATATTTGATAATGAATGGAGAGTTAATTATCATCCGTTACATTTTTTTATGATCCTATGAGTGTCACTTTTAATTATGGATTTAATGATCTTTTATAAAATAATTATAATTATGAATTAAGAATTACTTGCCACACGTCATAATCTTTTAAAGATAGTATGAGAAGCACTTTTGATTGTTGATAGAAGTTACTTATCACAACCTATCAGGTCATCACAGTCTTTTATGGATGAAAAGTTATTTACCATATGTCACTCTCTTTAATGATCTTATGAAAAAACAATTCTAGTTGCAAATGGAGGATTGTCTACCAAGCGTCACAATCTTTATGATTGAGAAACACTTGTAATCATAAATAAGGATTACTTATCATTTGTTACGATCTTTGATGATCTTATAGAAAACACTTCTGATTATGGATATGTATGTTTTTATTGTTGTTGTTCTGATTATGAATGGAGGGTTATTTACCATCCGTCATAATCTTTTAAAGATCATATAAGAATCACTTTCAATATGGATGAAGAATTACTTATCACTTTTCACAATCTTTGATGATCTACGGAAAAATATTTTTATCATGGATAGATGGTTATTTACCACTCGTCACAATCTTGAATGATCTGATGAAAAAACAGTTCTAATAATAAATGGAGGACTATCTTCCAACTGTCACAATCTTTAATGAATTTATAAAAGATACTTCTGATTATTCATTAAGAATTACTTACCATTTGTTACAATCTTTGATGATCTAGTGAAAAATATTTCTAATTATGAATGAAAAGTTATTTACCACTCATCACAATTTTCAATGGTCTTATGAAAAACACTTCTAATTATAAATGAAGGATTATCTACCAACCATCACAATCTTTAATGACAGTGTGAGAAACACTTCTAATTATAAATGAAGGATTACTTACCATTTGTTTCAATGTTTGATGATTTTACGAAACACACTTCTAACTATGGATAAAGAATTATTTCATTTGTGGTAATCTTTTGAAGATCATATTACAAAACACTTTTAATTATAGATGAAGGATTACTCAGCACAATCTTCAATGATCTAATTAGAAACATTTTTTATTGTGGATATAGGATTACTTACCATCCATCATAATTTTTAATAATCTTATCATAAACACTCCTGATTATGAATAAAAGGTTACTTATCGATTATCAACGGTTGAAGAATTACTTATCATCAGTCTTTATTGTTGATGAATCAGTGAGAAACACTTCTGATTATGAATGAGAGTAACTTACCAATATCACAACCTTTCGTGGTCTTGCAAGATATTGATGGCATAGCTACATAAACAGAAACATATTCATTTGAACACTAATTTTTAGAAAATTATATTTTATATATATATATTAAAAACATAATTTAAACTTTAAACACCCTTGTAAAAATTTCCAACTTTGATATGGGACCTGTTAAATATTATGGTAAGTGTACAATATTAATTACACTACAATATTACATAAATTAGGAGACTACAATATTACCTAAATATCTACACTATATTCGATTTCTATACACAATCCGAGAGCTCCATATACACACAATAATATACATGTTTATTGTGTGTATATGGGGTATATTTAACAGGACCCACCTACCATAAACACCTTAGATATACTCGTGGGTGTGAGTGGTTTGAATGGGGTTAGTGGGTCGGTGAAAGTGTTGATAATGATTTGCGAATAAAACGGCGTGTGATTGTGTGAACAAGGGAGTTGACTTGTACTGTTAGTTTCTCTTTGATGGTCAAAATAATCAAAGATTAGGTTGGTTGAAAGCTTGGAAAATTCTTGGTGAGAAAAAATTACTTATTTTTCTCTAAATTTTTTTCTTAGGTCATAAGTATACTACATTGAGATGATTTTGACTGTGAATGTTTCTAGCTAATATCAAAAGATAAGAAGATACCACTAAAGATTGTGATCTAATGATGATTATCTCTTTATTCTTAATCAAAAAATTTGAATTTTGAATTTGAGTGCTTAAAATGAAGTTGCATTTGGGATGGAGCACTTTACTTTAAAAGTAGGATTTTTCAGCACTAAACCTAATTCGGATAGAATCATAATGTTTACTACAAAAATTCAAAATATAAAAAAGTAAGCACATGAAAAACATAAAAGGATTTAACATTTATAATATATAAATGTATAAAACTAATTTTTATCTTATAAAGCCAAATCTTTCTATAATTACGTCATTTGTTCGAGTATCTTTTGGCTCCTATAGTAAAATGTTATTATAGTAATATAACATAACATAACATAAATAATCACGTTTTTAAATTATTATAGTGAAATGTTATCAGTGGAAAGCCACATGCATTCAAGGGGTGTTGACACTCTTTTATCGAAAAATTATATGGTGTAGCTAGGTAATATCTTTTTTATGTATAAATACTTTATATTGACCCCCTCAACTTCTTCGTAGATTTATTTCTTTATATTTTGATACCCTTTAGTGAAAACTCTAATTCCGACACTGAATATAATCATAGATGTTTTAACAAAGGGGTTCAGATTAATTCCTTTATGGCCCTAGTTTCATTCCCGGTGGACAACGAGTAGGAAACCAAGAAAAAAGGGAGGATATAGTACTATGTTGTTTGGTGATAAAACGTACGTGAACACAAAGTTGTAACTAAATGAAGTATATTAATTGACATAATGTATAAATGACTAGATAAGTGGTTTAAACACACATTTTTGCAATCTAAAAGTTGGTGTAGATAAAGAGAAAAATTAGGGCTTACTCCTTAATGCATTTTATTTACATGCAAAGAAAATAAATATGTTTGATATGGTGTGCAAAATCAATGTGTATATAGTTTCTTATTGCAATTTTTAGAAATAATTATCAGTTGTAGGGAAACAATTAACTCGTACTAAGTGTTTAAATAGAAAAATTTAAGCTTACGTTATTGATTATTAAGTGCATGAAACGTTATTGATTATTACGTGCATGCAAAGAAATTAACTATTTTCTATATGGTTTGCAGAAATCAACGCATAATATATCTTAGTGTTTTAGAAGTAATTAATAGTTGTATAGAAATTAACTCGCATTAAGTGTTTAAATAGAAAAATTGATGTTTACTTATTGATGATTATTATGTACATGCAAATAAATAACTATTTTTCAATATGGTTTTCAATCAATGTGTAATACAACGTCCGTATTAGTATTTGGAAATAAGTAATAGTTCAAGCCTTCAAGGGAAACAAACCAATTGTCTATCTTTGCAAGCATGTTGTGAAGTTGCCTAATTGGTTAATAAACAATTATTTTATGTTTCTCCAAGATTGAAAAAATAATGTTGTAGTTATATTAATCAATATTATTATAAGAAAAGTTAAACAATAAAATAATATATTTTTGTAGCTATTAGGAGCAGCATGAGAAATAGATAGTGTAGCATTGTGATCATTTAAAAAATATTTTTTGCAAATATTTATTATTAATTATATAAAGTTTCGACGTCCTTTTGAAAAGCTAAAAAAAATTCAATAAAATCGTTAAAAAATTGTTGATTCTCATATTATCTTGACTCAGTTCAACAGTTAAGTGTCTTCTAAACCACAGAATATTGAGCTCCTTTTTTCTTATTTTTAATTTGCTTAAAAAAATTAAGCATCTTGTTTTTGACATTTTAATATTTTTTTTAGTGAAAATTTACGAATTCAAAGAGGAACATACATTTGTACGTCACTTTTTGCATGAAATAGGGAACACGAAATGCATGAAGCACCCTTTTATCTAATTAGTTTTATCGAACTATAATAATGGTTGGAATTAATTAAGAGATAATGTGCAATCTATCATGGAAAAAGGCTACTCCAATTCTTTTATTAACATACAATAGGAGATTTCTTTTGTTTCGCACTCGTTATTCGGTATACGTTCTAGGATTCGGTTAATTCAAATCGCATCAAAAAGTTTCATTTGAGAGGTAAAGCGATGTTCAGAAATTCAAAATTTGTGCATTATCGGGGGAGTGTCAGATTTTTCAAAAGTTGCACATTTTTAAAAGATCTGATACGAACAATGACAGATGCAGGATTTTCACAATGAGAACTCAAAAAATAAGAAAAAATATACAAGAAGTAAATGAATACAACATGTATTATATATACATAAGAAATAATCTAATATAATTTTATATTTACTATTTAATTTTTCAGTGATGAATTCGTCCCTTAATTAGCTATGCCTATATGTACCTGTGCAATGATATTTTTGAAGGATCCATGCAATATAGGGTTTATTAAAGATGACTTTATTTTCAAAGCTCGAATTTGAGATTTTTAATTTTTAAAAAAATATTTACCACTCTACTGTGATTATTGCGTCAGTCCGGGGTTTATCCTGTGCGCACTCGAGATAGTAGCGGCTGCGGGTTCCTTCGTCAAAAAAAAAAATGAATGATAAATAGTAGGAGATGATCACGAGATTACAAACATTATGCATGAGTATTTCCTAAGTAACAAACAAAAGTACAACTCTATAAAAACATGATCATGACTAACTATAGAATTAATTTTCTCTGGTTCAGGTATTTCACTAATTAAAGTTAACAGCTCCATATGTATACCTATATATAGGATACTATTTGCTCTACTATTAGTCAACAACCATTTGATCAGTAAATTTCATTTATTTCAATTTAGTTCTAACTTAGGTTTATATAGCAACAATAAATTAAATGAAGAAGATAATGAATTCAAAATACTAATTAATTATGAATTCACAATATAATTTTTTTTTGAAGAGGGTTCAATTAAATCCCTGCCATATATAAAAGTAGCTATATGTGGTCCTGCTACTAGGAACAAGAACATTGAAGCCCAAATCCAAACATCTATTATTACTGAAATTTTACTATTATCGATAAATTTCTAAGATGTATTGTGAATACATCTCACCTACATGATCGAGCATTTATGGTCACGAAACCCAGAACTAGCCAACTTAATTACTTTTTCTTGTGATTGTGCATATTCGAACAACATTAACATGGTAAAGGTAGTATTAAATCGCGTCTTATGACATCACTTTGACATCTCTTTACTCGTATCTTCGAACCTTTGGCTCAGATACTAGTTGTTAGACTAAAGAGCACTTCATACGATGTGATATTTCCAATTTGGACGAAACCTAAAGTGTTTTCTCAAAATGCCTCATATAATTAAAAGTATTGATATATCCTACATGTAATTTCTCAATCTTTTCAACTATCACTATGAAATTTTATTCGCACAACCACCATAACCTATTTATGCTATCTACATAAGCTAATCTGGATGGTTTTATTAAATACTATTGTGTTATATATATTTTGCTATTAGAAAATTCATTTTATTGTTGACAAAAACTTCGAAGATATTGACTTTTCATGTGCAACCATTCATGCACACGATACCCGTTGATTTTTTTTTCTTAGAAGTGTGGGTAGGAATCAATATATTAAATATTAATGGATGATTATATGAAATTTGACTTTTACAGCTTATCCTTTTCACATCCTTGGAAATTTTCTTTATGTGAGGCTAAATATATATGGTCCCTTGCTACAACTTGCAATAAAATTTGTCCCCAGAAGGTGGGCAATTTATGTTTTCTTTAACAGTTTGTTTGATAAGTTTTTGAAAAGTTAAAAGTATTTATTTAAAGTACTTATATTAAGGAGTTAAAGTGTTGGCCAACAATAATTTTCTAAAAATATTCTTAATAAAAATACTCATCAAATAAGCATATGTCTGAAAGCATGGCCAAACATATAATATAAATTCTTCTCAAATAGGGTGGATGATTCTTCGTTTACCATTTTTGTTCTCTTAGTTCTACATATATTGCAATTTTTTTCTCACCTTGATTTTTGACAAATTAAATTCATTTTTCTGAGATGAATTGGCAACCCTTTGACTTGGTTTAAGAAGACTTAACTATAGTTTAACATTCATAAAACTTTTTGTAACAAACTAAGCATTAATTTATCAAAACTTACTAGTTTAACCGTATTAGTTACCGAGACCTTATTGTTAGAGTAATTATGGGGCAATCTCATAATTACCTCCATTCATTACTATTGATTGATAATGTAATATTTTGTAATTAAGTAGCATCTTATAATTTAGGTAAGGTAGATTAGTCTTCCATAAGACAAAGGATATTATACTTGTATATATTGTACTATTTGGAAGAAGATTAATCAAGGAATCAATTCTTACATGGTATCAAGAGCCAAAGATCCTTTGCCCTAAAGATATTTCTTTCTCTCAATCCTCTCACCCGAAATTCTCCCTTGTTTTCTTGATTTTTCGGCCACCACAATTAGGGTTCCTACTCTTAAACCCTAAACATAAATATTTCATCAACCCTAAAACTACCCAAACCCTAGCCGGCACCCCCCACCCCACCCACGGCTAAATACTTGTTTCTCCTCCAACACTTAGGGTTCTTTCATCCACTTTAATCAAATACACCACTTCCTTCTCCTCTTCTTTTGATTCTAAGTGGAACCTATGGCCGAAAAACAAACCTTTCATCTCGTTCTTGCCGTTAATAACGTCAAGAACTTTATCTCTCCATAACTCTTGAAATGGAGAAAAGACAGTATACCTCATGGGCCGAACTATTCAAAATTCACTGTCGTGCTTATGAGGTCATCGACTATAAAATTCCCTTTGTTTAAAAATGGAATATTTACATCCTTAAAAAGTCATCCCAACATATAAGTTCGCTGGTGAAGCGAAGCGCACGCGGTTGACACCTGAAAATTTCAATTAATATTTTTTATTTTATTATTCTACTTTTTAATTTCTTTTTCTTTCCTTTATCTTCCTCAATTAAAAATTTAAAACCCTCTTTCTTCCTCAACACACCCAAATCCATGGGTGAGAATCTTTTCCTCCTCCATTGACACACACACATTTAATTTCATCTTCAATCATACATTTTTTTTTCAAAAAATTGACCTGTGTTCCTTTTTCCCTTTTTGATTCAACTCTATTTGGGTTAAAGAACTGATCTTTTTCACCTTTCATTTGAAATTCCAACAAATTTCTTAGAGACCCAAATGAAGAATACAGAAATTAAGCAAATAACTTACAAGATCTAAGCTTGAAGTGGAGCTTAACTAACCATAGGTCCTGTAATTATGAAGCACGAAAAGGGTCTTCTTGGGTTACACTTTTTATTTCTTTTTTTTTTTTGCTACTTTTTTCTGTTTCTTTTTTGAGTTTGGTGTTGAATTGAGTCTCCACAAAAAGTGAACTGCTTCCACTAAAAAAAAACTCAATAATGAAAGGGGTGGTGATAGAAGCTGCGGCGGCGGAGATGGAATAACTCGTCGCATGTTTGGTGGTGTTGCAGAAGGAATTTTTCACAAATTTAAATAAGCTAGGAAAAAAATATATAATTTATAAAAAGAATATTAAAAATAAAGTTTTAATATTAGGAGAGTGTAATACACTTACTTTGGCGGGTAAGGATTTAGGGAGGTAAATATTTCGTTTTTAAACCGTTCAGGTGATAATAGAATCCTCATGTAAAATAAGTATGTAGTTGATAATCCGGTTATAAGTTGGGGTGTCATTCGGTCATTTTCTCCATAATTATAGAACAAAGACAAAACAAGCCAAACTATATGAATAGTCAATTGGTTAATATGAACCCGTGTGCATGTCGCTATCCATGCTTCTACATTGGATTCTGTTGGAATCTAGGCCAAACATATCAGTAAAATTAATGATTTTGTTTATTATATACCAAAAAGTGAAGCATATCAATAGTTTAATGTATTTGTGCTAATTTGTTATCATGACCAGATGGCCATTACCATATGCTTTCATTATATTATTCATTTCCTTTTCTTTGTAATTCAGTGATACCAGCATACTCTCTTTGGTATTACTTTCTTTGTCTTTGAACATTTTGGCTACAACATAAAGTTGGCCAACCTTTCGAAAGTAACCCCTTTTAGGGTGTGTTCGGTACGAAGGAAAGTGTTTTTCATAGAAATTATTTTCTAAAAAATATTTTTCAGAAAAATAAGTTTTTTTTTTTTTATTTTCTTGTGTTTAGTAGGTAAATAAAAAATATCATTCTAAAAGCATTTGAATATAAGGTGTGTTTGAGGTTGGGGTAGAGGTGGGATTAGGTTGAGGTGGGGTGAGGTGGGTTGGCGTTGACGGTGAGAGGTGGGGTGGGTGGGGATGGGTGGTGAGGGTGGGGTGAATATGAGGTGCATTCGAATGTGGGAGAAGAAAATCAATGTGGAATGTTAGTTGTGGGACTTGTTTTCTCTATTTCTATAAGTCATTTTCCTCATTTTTAAAAACATGTTTTCCTAGAGAAAATATTTTTTAAAAAGTTTGACCAACCGAACAAGAAAATATTTTTCAAATATTCTAACCAACCGAACATGAAAAAATTGAAAAATATTTTTGAAAAATATTCAGAAAATATTTTTATCCATACTGAATACACACTTAAGCTCCAATTATTCTTTTTTTTACACATTAGGCCATCCTAAAGTTTCTTTTCTTACATCCTTGTTGCGTGTACTTTTCTTATGAGCCGAGAGTCTACCGGAAATTCTCTAACTCACAAAGGTAGGGGTAAGGTCTGTGTACATTATATCCTTCCCAGATCCGCTTGTGGATCACATTGAGTTTGTTGTTGTTGTTGTTACATTAGGCCATTCTTTAACCTACTTTTGCAAATTATTAACTTTAAATCCGCACAATTTATGACTTGTCTTTCTTCGTCCCCTCTCTCCTCTTCAAATAAATATATACTACATAATCAACAAGGTTTGTGGTGGAGTGATAGTGTTTCTTTATTAAAAGTTTCGAGTACGGACCTTGAATATGGAGGTATCTTTATTACTAACTCAATATGGGATTTTTCGACGTGAATTCAAATTTAATCAAGTTGTAATATATATCAGACACCGAGTGAAAAGACAAAAAAAATCATACACTAGAGAAGCTCTTCACATCATAAATAAAATAATAGGTGCGCGAGATTGAGCTGACAGAAAAGAGGTATATGTAAAACATATTTACGAATGCATTTTAGATCATGGACACATTTGATTATCTCGAGTTAACTAGCATACAATTACACACAATAAATAAAGATTAAAAACAACAGAAGAATTTAATGAAGTTTGGCCAAGTGTATATCCTTGGGTAAAAGTAAAAAGAGTTTTTTTACTATGATAGAAAAGAACAATATAATAAATATCCAACTGTTAACCAAACTTACTTACAGACAAAAATAAGTGACCTGTTCGCTATAGCATTAGATTAGTACAAAAATTAACTGTACTGTTTGGATGTTCTTAAGATAATCCTATCTACCAACTTGTTTTCCTTTTTAATCCTTCTCCTACTTTTTCTCTTCATTTTCAATTTATTTTATTTATTTATTTGTTATTACATTAATGAGTTATTCAAAAAAATTAAAGAAATATAGGACATTGAAAAGAACCCCAGCAAGAGAAAAACAAAGATGTATGCCAAAAAAACAAATCTGTTAAGAAAATGACAAATGTAACACTGGCCATGAAAAATATGGGCCTTAAAATTTGGAACTTTATCAGAACGTCTTGACTAAATACCAAATTTCTTTTCTTTTTTGCCCCACTCCACTCTTCACCCACTCACTTTACTTTTTTTAATTTCTTTTTTTTTGGGGGGTGTTGAGAAAGCAAAGAAAAAAAACATATTACCCCAAAAGTATGCTGAACTTGTAAAATTACACTAAGTTTGTTGTTATTTGTTGTATGTAAAACTTGCATTTTATAAATTTATAGGGGAAAAACATGACGATTTCGTCCTGATTTTCTTATATCGAGTGTTTTATCATCCAAAAAAAAAACTTATTGGAGATGTTTCAAATACTCTTAATTTATGATAGACAATCTATATTAGCAATCTAATTAATCTGACGTTCAGGTCAGCTTACACATACCTCAATATAGTTCATTTTTTGTATATATTTTTTTTTGTGGGAAAAAGATGTTCTAGAAAGGTCATTCATGCTATGCACATGTATGATGTATCCCTAGCCACTTTCTTAACTAATGACCACCACTTGCATGTGCATGCGTTGTAATGATGCTTACTTAATTTTGCAAGTCACCTACGAATCAAACAAACAATTCTATTGTTTATTGTGCAGAGAATATAATAGTAGTGGTGTTTAAAGCTTGTACTTTTAACACATCTAATGACTGGTCAAAAAGTATAAGTACTAGCCAAATATGCAATAGTACACACTAATTATGTATATAATATTTACATTAAGTATATTATATAACTAATATACAAAGTATATTCGCTAACTATTAGGTAAATTCTATAGAGTGATGATTAGACCAAAATTGTTGTACGGTCAGAGGGTTAGCCACTCAAAAATGCCTACGTTCAGAAGATAAATGTAGCAGAGATGAAGATGTTAATATGGATATATGGAAATGCCAGGAGAGATGTGATTAGAATTTATACGGAACAAGGTGGGAGTGGCCTCCGTATTGGACAAAATGAGAAAGCGATAGTGAGATTGTTCGGGCATGTGAAAACGAGGTGCGTGGATGCGCCGGTAAGGAAATTTGAGAGTTTGATTGTAGCAGGAGTTAGGAGAGGTAGAGCTAAGCCGAAGATGAACTGAGGGGAGGATTAAACAGGGCATGACACGATTTCAGCTATTGAGGACATAACCCTAGATAGAAAAGTATGTAGGTCGAGGATTAGAATTGAAGGTTAGTAGGTAGCTTAGTGTTGTCACACTTTATGTGGGAGAGGTATGGGCTAACTTCCTCTCCTATTGTCCTTATTAGTAGAATTATTTAGTCATCATGTAGTCTCTTATTCTTCAATATTTATTACTATATGTTGCTTCATGTACTTTATATCCTATTCTTGTGGTGTCTTGTTTTCTTGCATTAATCATGCTTCAAATAATTCTTTTATTTAAATCGAGGATTTATCGAAAACAACATATCTACGCCATCAAAGGTAAGGATAAGATCTGCTTACATCCTAGCTTCTCCAATCCTCACTTGTGAAACTACACTAAATATGTTGTTGTTGTTGTTATTCTCCGGCTATGAACTGATAGATCGTTGTACGATGTTAAAAAAATTACATGGCATAACTAACTACTAGTACATATTTATATTTAGTAGCTATAGTTTAGATTAATTACATCCTATAGCTAAGAGTAATATTTTAAATACAATTAATAGTTATTAATAAAGATACACGGTACATTATTTTTCTTCAGATCTATTTTCTTCAGATCTCCGTTGTCGGTGGAGCTCCAGCGAAATCCATCTCCATATCTATTTTTCATATCTCTGATGGTGGCGCCGTCTTTAACATCGGCGAAGGTGGTGCTAACTTTTCTAGCAAATAGGGGGCGACCCACCATGTTGAGAACGACGGCTCACTCTCCCCGTTGTATTCGCCGAAGCTCACACCGACAAAAATATCTGAAGCCACTACGATGGAGCTCACGACGACTTCTCTCTATCCGTTCTTCAAATCTATTTTTCTTCATATCTCCGTTGTCGGCGGAGCTCCGGCAAAATTCATCTTCAGATCTATTTCTCTTCATATCTCTTATGGTGGCGCCGTCATCAGCAGCGACGGAGGTGGTGCTGACTTTTCCGGCAAACAGAGGACGACCTACCATGTTGAGCACGACGGCTCTCCCCGTTTTACTCGCCGAAGCTCACGCCGACAAACAGATCTGAAGCCACCATGCAGAGCTCACGGCGGCTTCTCTCTCCACGTTGATTTGTTAATTTTTTGTATTCATTATTTGAGTTTATTTGTTAAAATTTTAGATTGTATTTAATTTGTTATTTTTTTGTATTTAGTATGTGAATGTATTTGTTAAATTCTTAGTGTATTTATTTTTTTTGTATTCATTATTGTAATGTATCTATTACAGCTGAATCTATTTTTTGTATTTATGTTATTTGAATACAATCGAATTTAAAATACAATAAGTTGAATACAATGTTTTTTTGTATTTATTTTGTTTGAATACAACCGATTTTTAAATACAATAAATTGATACAATATAAAAAGTAGCTATAAATGAATACAACTAAGTTGAATACATTTGACGTGAATACATCTGACCTGAATACTTCTTTTGAATACATTTTTACTCGTTGTCAGCAAGGTTGTTTTATGAATACAACGAGCTATTTTATGAATACAACGAGTAAAAAGTAGTTATGCCCTAAAATATTGAAACTATAGCTATGACAAATTTACAACCCCTAAACTATAGTCATTTGTGTAAGTTTTACAAAAAAAAAAACCCTTAATTTTCTTGCTATGGGTAAGCCCAAGACCAAAAGGCCGCAACTCGAACTCTCAAAAGTTCAAAACTTCAAATTTAATCACCATGCTATTAATCCAGTGGATAAGTAAATTAGTTTTCGCTGCTTAATTTTGCATTTCTATAGACATATTATGCTAATAGTAAAGTCTAGTCATATGTCCACGTCGTGGTCTTTTTGGCAATAGTTTTTAAGCACTAACGATTGATCTTGCCAACAAAGAAATGTTGATTCTGGTTTTAATGTTTAATCATATTGTATTTTGGAGATGCAATTATGGTGATTTTAGGGTGCAGTACGTATATGAATAACTCGGGAAATTATTATATTTACGTGTTGTAACTTAGGATTCGTGCTATCGCATGAACGTGAATAAATTGTAGTCACAGTATATCTCAACAAATTTAACACTTGAATATATGAGTGCCATATAATTTGTATTTTATTTTTTCTATCTAATTTGGGTTCTCTTTCAGCCATGAGTAAATATCATTTTTATCAAAAGTAGACAAGACTATATGAGAATCAACCATAAGGTTGCAAATTCGAGTCACCAAGGGAGCAACGTGGATAGCTAAGGGGGAGGGGTTAAAAAAAAGCAACGAACTGGCAACAAAAAATTGGGTGTTAAAAGTATATACAAAATATCAAATTGGTTATGTTGTCAAATGCATACTAAAATTTCAACAAACATTAAACTAAAAATTTATAATTATAAAAGTGTAACAGGTTCAATGATCAAACACGTCTAAGTTTAAATTAGTGGACGTCTGCTTATTGTTGTACATGGCTAATATTTTTAAAAGAAGATAAAAGTACAAAAGAACAAGGTCCATGGATCTTAAATGCAAAAGCAAGAAGTATAGCACATGAATCTTCAAAGTGAAATGCACAATTTAGAAAATTAAGGAATAGCAAACATATAAATCTAGTGTTGCAATCATAATGAATTTGCAATTCGTAGAACTAATTTCAACCTCAAAATATACAATAATGTTGATATTAATTCAAACTCCTCATTGACTCAAGGAACCCAATAGTTCGGCTTCGATCACTTTGTGCGTCAATGCTTGAGGCGTATGACTTCACTCATGAAGCAATAACCCCTTCTTTTGCATCACTTCCTTGCTTTAAAGGACCCGTACATGCCTCGAATGAATCTTGGCATTAGTGAGTTAGGGTAACCTCTAGCTTCTTTTTTTTCAATAACCGAAACCTACGCATACCTCAACTTAATTCCAAGAGATATTTGCTACATTCCACTACCAACAGGTACCAGGTAAGGTTTTGCCTATGTTGGGATTTGAATCGTTGCTCTTTAAAAAAAATAACCGAAAAAATCATTTGGAGCCAAGTGCCAACCCTTAGGACCAACCGTAGCCTTCAGAACTTGATGATAATAAGTGCGTCCTCCTACTCTTCTCCACTTAAACGGGAGCTGGAGTTCGCATGATGTAAGACTCGAATATGTGACCTAGATCACAAGTCCCTCAACCTTTACCCCTTGTACTAAACCATGGGAGGCTTACTCTCTAGCATCTATTTTGATTACCACCCTGCCATTGGCCAGCCTTTCTCCCTTTTGATTGGTAGAAGCCAAAAGCTCAAGTATACACGGACTCCTTTAGAAGAGATTCAGTGGGACCTACCTGAACTTGGCAATGAGAAAACAATTCTCTTTTTCTACGAGTTATTTTTTCTTCCTTTTATATGGGGAATGTAGTTTGATCCAAAAATAACGTTGTCCATAAAAGGTCTTCTACATGATTGTCACCTTTGTCTGTCTTTTTTATTTACTTCATTTCTTCATGTTCTATAATCCAGTTCTTGACAAGCAACCATCTATACTGTTACCTTGCTCAAAGGCATTCTTTGCTTGATTCGTTAAAAAATGTATTGGATAAAGTTTGATAAAAAGTACAGGATTTAAGTATGAACTCAAGACGTGTAATTAAATTTTTAGTCGGTTTTAAGCCATATTTTGGAAGATTAATTTTCTAGGACTCGAGCATGGATGGATAGATGTCACACGGTCATGAGCTACGTACATAGTAGGACTATGACCCTCTCAACCTCATCTCTTGACTCTCAAAACTCACAATTGTTCATCCACCCAGCCTTTTTTCAGTTAACGAGCTCCACCCTAAATTATGATACCATCGACGGAGAGGTGCCACTGCCCCATTTGATCAAGGGTCATGTTGACCCATAGCCAAACTGAAAATACCTCGTTGCTTTGATGCGTCAGGCAGAAAAACAAACAAGAGGATAAAAGACGCGTACCGGAAAGATGTCACTCGACCCACATCATCATCATCTAGCAATTTTGAATGGACGGGCCAATACCTGATTGTTCCTGCGTCAATAATAACTAAATTGGTATCACGTCATGTCTAATGAAAGAAATAGAACTAAAACAAATATGCTCTACAACATCTGTGTCCACTTCCACTTCCACTTCCACTGAACCTTAAAAAACGTTTCTTTGCTATAATGCAAGTACCAAGAATTTTTAACCAATGAACAAAAATGGTTGTAACTCTTAAGCAATACTAATTAGATTTAGCAACTTGAGCTTATATGTGATTGTCAATTTCTAGATTAAATAAACTACTGAATAAATAATAAAAAAAGGTTCTTAGCTTTAAAAAACTTGTATAGATTAGACAACTCTATCCATGTGTGAACTCTTAACTCTTCCTTTGCTTAGAGATTACCTGTAAATACGTGCTTCATATGGATCCTTCAAAAATACTAAAGGTATACTAACATTTTGAGCATACACATGGCTTAAGTTGCTCGGGTTGCTCAGACTATTCAAAAATATCAACATGTGTACCGGATCCTCCAAAAGTAGTGCATTCTTCGACGGACCAAACACAAGTACAAAACATTTTTGAAGAGTCCGAGCAACATGATGGCACATTCATTGCTAAATCAGCCGAATCAGATACTCTTACCCCAGGGCCATCACATATAGTCGGGGTACCAACTTAACAGACTCAACTATGGAACATTTTTAGATGTTAAGTCGGGTCAAACTTTCTTAACATGTTAGACAGCAGATTATAGCACCTTGTATCTATGGAAAGATTATGGAGATTTAAATAACAGATAATGTTGACCCGTTTATGTAAAGCTTGAAGAAAATAACAAGAGTAATCACATAATGTTGAAAGCATACATTTGCATTCACACGCACAAACAAGATATCTCAACATAACAACCAAATAAACTAAAAAGTACTTTGGATTCCGTGAAATTGGAAGTGGTATATTATTATACTTGAAATGTGAAGGTATACTATAATGTATGTATGTACGTGATATATAGTTCCAAAAGAATTCCTTGAAATTGCATAATTAAGCACAACCGATTTTGAATTCTAGGAGGAACTCATCTGCAACTGTGATATCTACAAGAATATATGCAAGGGGCACACACTCATCGTCCTTTTTACAAGAATCCGTAAAGCCAGAAGTACGTGTATGCATCTGCTACCACCCGACTAAGAGTTGCAAAGGGCAAACCCTGAAATGGCATCAAGTGGCAAAATGGAGTTACATAGCATATTGGCCTAAAAAGCTACTATTATTAAAATTGGCAATCCCCACATCAATTCTCAAATTAGCATCGATTCTTCCTATGTCTTAGTGCATTGTATTACATTTTTGGAATTCGTACAGATCCATCTACACTCAACCTTCAAAGTAGTTCAAGTAGATAATTCCTTTATCATATTGCTAAAAGTAAAGGTGAACACAACCAAATCAATTGCCTCAACAAAGAAAGCGAGAGAGAGAGAGTGCAAAGAAGAGAGAGACATGCACAGAAGAGAAAGACATCCAAAACAGGTAATACAGGCACCCATATATATATATATATATATATATGTGTGTGAGAAGCTCTGCAGCGATAGTGCCACCAATGGAATGGCTCTCTCCATTGACTATATTAACCTCGCTCCAAGTAGCATAAGAGACTCATATTGGGCAAGTTTTGTCTCTTAAAAGGTACATCAACTAGGCTAATGATGTGTCCAACGGAAGCATGTGTGGACGATGAGCTAGAAGGCTTGGAAATATCTTTCAAAAATTTTTATATGCTTGCGACAATATCGGAAGATGTCATGGAGTCATCGGAGGGGCAAACCAAAATGAATGTTTGACTTAACAAGAGGTTGAACTGCAGTGAAGTTAGCATGGATGGTTCACTCTATGTTGCTCGGACCCTTCATAAAAGGTTGTCGGGGGTGTGTAGGATCCTCCAAAAGTTGTTCTTTTTGGAGGATCTGACATGGGTGTGGTGCGAGGATCCAAGCAACATAGATTTTGCACATCCGTCCTAGAACTTTTATTTTACGGATCTTTCAGTCTTTTTGATATTCTCTCGTTACTATAAATATTTGTAATCAGCTCTTTAGTTAGGAAGTTCAATTTTTTTTTTGGAGAAGTTTTAGCTTTGAGAGGCTTAGCGTAATTCGAATGAGAAGGGAATGATTTTATCTATTTTCCTTTGTCGTGAATCTTGTTTGGAATATTAATTAGTAGATATTTTCATATTTGTTGGAATTGACTAATTATATTCTTATCTGATTCTATCGCGATTTCTTTGGGTTTGAATTATCGTTTCACTAACAAGGATTCAAGTTAGGTCAAATACTTGAGTGTGTGTTATTCTAATCCGTATAATTCAAATTCAGCACATCATTTATTCTTTCTTAGTGTGCTTCTGAATATTCGTTTTTCTTCTGCTATCGCAACACTAACCGATAAAGAGCTTGAACCCACTAAATGAAGGTTTCACTAGACGATGGGAAAAATAGGTATCAAGAAAGTAGAAATTGTCTAAGGAGCACTCGAACTGTTTCTTCTCCTTTTTTTGATACCCGAGAAATCCCCGAGGGCCAATGGAGCACGGTTCGAAACTCGGTTTGTAGTTTGTAATGAGCTTGTCCTTCTACCCTTCTCTACTTAAATACCACGCTTTTTGTTTGCGGTAGGATTAGAACATGTAATGTGTGACTAACTCATACATCACAACTTCGCAAGCTACGCTCTTAACTAGACCAAAGCCCTGGGGCTTTCAAAATAAAGATGGAGTACTTTAACATTTACACCAATTGGTATTTTTCAAAAGAATTTCTCCCATCTACGACACGACTCTATTCCTTTAGAAAGTTCCTCGATGTGTACAAGAACGACCAAAAAGAACTTTTGATTTTCCAAACCTAGAGACAATACATATATCTCATCTTTATCCAGGTAGCTATGCAGTGGAGAAGCGCTAGATTGTCTAAACTACAAGAGCATGAAGATTCACGTCTAGGGAGGAGGAATTTTCTAGTGGATGATCTACAACAATTCAGAGGCAACATATGCTGGGGCAGGATTGAGATAGAGTACAAATAGTGATAAATACTAAAATGCAGATGAAACACAAGCAGCGAAAGATGGCTATATTCAGAAAACAAGGTTTAAATTGGTTTCTGCTTCAAGAAACGTCAAAGAAGGAGCTGCTATTGACAATACCATTGCTTACTAGATGTACACGATGGCAAAATTTCTATCTGCAAAACTGCAGAATGGGCGTCATTGAAACCACCAGCCTAGACAGGAGGACCCCTACGAAAAAGAAAAAGGAGTGAGTATAGGATAACAAACAAACATCGAACAGAATACTCAAGAAACTTCAGCAGCAAATAAAAAACCTAAATACAGCGGTGGAACACATTCAGATCTGGGATCTCCTTCGCATTTCAATTCATGGAGCCACGACACCTGATGAGACAATGCATATATTAACAAAAATAAGCTGAGGTTTTTTCTGATCCTTAACAAGACTAAATCAAGAAGCTAACTGAAATAACAGTTCTAAGACATCACTGGAGAAATAAATCACTTGGAAAAGAATCAGATGGGATAACAGTTATGCACTTGAGCCAAAACACACGATAGCTCAAAAGCAATATATTTATATGATTAAGATAATTACATACACATAAACTATCATCTTGTTAAAAAAATTGTCTTTCACCACTAGAACTATCAAACAAAAGATAAAGCTAGCAACAAATTTCTTCCCCTGTTCAATACATTTTGTGTTATATCGCGCGCACACAGTAAAAATATAGATAAAAATTCAATCCTCGACAAAAGTGTTACCTCTTGGAACCACAGTTACAGGGGATCTTCTTTTCCTCCAAAGGAAACTTGTAATTGTAAGTTATCTCTTCACCAGCTGCAATATGCCGCTTAGCATATATGAAGATCTTTTTCTGACCTTCAACACTTATAACTTTTGTATAGCAATTCGGCTGCAACAATACGTTAAGATCAAGCAGATGACGTCATCTTGATTTGAAATCCCATGGCACTTACTTCATGTCACAGTCATGTAATTCCAACAGTAAGAAAATCACCTCACAAGAATGGTTTATGAATCTGGCAATACCACCACGTTTTGTTGCATCGACCTTCAAAAAATACAGTCAGTTATTAGATGCCTGCTCAATCTTATCAAATTATCAAACAATATGCAACACAATATGACTACTGTTACAAAATTGGGTTAATTAGACTTGATTCCTAGCAAAATTGCATGATTTGGAGACATATTCCTTTAGCTATAGCATTACACCCGGAGTTATCACGATGCATCTACCATTCGAGAAATAAACAATAACATTCCTTGTCTTATCATTCATTGAATAAATATCTCTACACTATTAGACACTGCATAAAATTCCTTCATTATCATTCACCACATAAATAATCTGCGCATTATAATCCCTGCATAACTATTATGGCAACCAAACGACCCCTTGAATTACAACCTATTTAAAACTAAGCTCCTTAGACTGAACATGGAGAACATTATGAAAACTCAAAATTCTCCTTGATATCCCACATCCAATCTTTCTAGGATATTAATCGCCAAAGAAACATTGGACCTTCAACATGGTCTTTGGTTCTCAGAAAACTTAAACCTGAACCTCTTACAAGTACAAAAGCCAAAAAGCTATTTATCCTAACATCAAAATAGGATCTAATCATCTAATTTGCATTGCTCTACTGCAATGAGATTTTGTAGGGAGTACATGGAAAGACTTATCAATGAGCTTCTTACAAGCAGATTTTGGGACATTAAGAAGAAAATAATGCCTTCTTGCTTCTATAAAATGATCTTCTCAATCACACAGTACAGAAAGAACATCTCAACAGCAATATCTGGCAACTGAGTGAGTTATCTAGCATCAGTGTGATCCAAGAGTAATGGCTTTTTTGGATAGATATAGACAGACAGAGCAGCTAGAATAGAATTTCTACTTTATTTTGGTATTGACTGCCTGACTGGCTTCAGGTTGAAAGGCATCTCATCCTAACCTTTTTATCTCTCCTTTCCTGTATTTATATTTAAAAAAATGTATCTAAAATAAAACCATGAGAGCAATCTATTTCATCAAGTAAATTCTAAAGAAATTGAATTCTCAAACTACTTTCTCACCACATAACCATCATCCAGTCTGAAAAGGTAACTGCTCCCAATTCCAATCTTCTCACAATAGTGCTCGCGTATGTCAGATACCTGAGAATCTCAAAAAGGAGAGTAACATTTCAAATAATGAACACTTGAGATCAGTGTTTCAGACAATCAAACAAAATTACTTGTAGAAATTAAACAAAGCTAAGACACCAAAATGTATGAAGAAAACTTGGGGCAAAAGTAGCATGCTGGAATGTACTTCAGGTTTGGAAACAATGCTCTTACACGACAACGTATAAGCTCTCCAACATATTCAATGACAAAATCTTCAGCATCAATAGGCTCAAGGGCAACAAGACCCCAGTCGTGTATCTTACTTTGTTGGAAGCGTAAGCGCTTCTTCCTCGCCTAAGAAAGATGTAGATGAATATGTAACTTGTATATAACCACAGAAAAGAAATAAAATTCCCATATAACGAGGCAAATTCTCATGTTACCTTCAATTGAGTAGCTTTCAAGAGATCAGCACCCTCGGCAGCAGCAAGGAGGTTGCGCAACTTAACCCTGTTTGTTCTTGCAGAAATTCCCTTAACATTAAGCATTTGAGAACCATTAGCATCTGAACTAGGAGATTGAATATGAACAACCTTAGTTCCCCTAACACGAGCCCTTTCGGCAGGACTTGCCCTCAACGACCATTTACGCCATTCCCAACCATTGATCGAAGATCGAGCACAGCCAACTGATTGTGTACAATGTTTCGCTATCCAGGATTTACCCTTCTTGTTCTTCTCTAGAATAACCACCTTAGTTGCAGCTTGGTTGCCAGCACCACTTGATAGTCTCTGAATTTTTCTTGAACTAGATGCTGTCAGTTTTTTCTCTAGTTTTCTCTTTTTCAACTTCGGTAATTTGGCTGCTGCTTCAATAGCCCAAACAAGACACATATTAAAGAGGCAATAAACATGAGAGATCATGTGAACAGTGATAACATTAGAAAAAGGAAAGATAGAGCATAATTTAAAAGATATGTAAACACTAACAGTTAGGAGTCTCTTTCGAACAAGCAGTTGGTTCCATTTCTTGAGTGCCCAATTTGTTGTTCACAACCTCAACTACTTTTCTATTACCACTGGAGTCCTCGGTAACAAAAGTAGCCTTCAGTTTATTGTTGCTTGCATTACTTCTCCCCGCTGCATAATTTAGTACAGTATGATAAACTGACTAATTAAATAGTGTCCATTCTAGTAACATTTGAGAAAACTAACTCAAGAAAACTGAAATACCTTGGCAAACAGATGCAACTTTCTCTGAGATAGTGCTACAATTAATAACCGGTGATGGAGGAACTACTAAAGACGCATTAGTAAACGACTCTCTGTGACAATATTTCATCCCTATTTCCTTAACATTTAATGCTGCATTGTCACCCTTAGTGCTCTCTGTTGCCTCCCCTAAGAGATCGTGTTTCCTTGACTTGTTAATAGTTCTCTTTTTGAAGCCAACGTCTCCATCAACCTTTCCATTATCACTGGAGACCTCAGCCACATAAGCAGCCTTCAGTTTTTTGCGGCTTGCATTACTTCTTCTCGCTGCAAAATTTAAAACAGTATAATAAACATGATCAATAAATATAATGTCCATTCTGATAAAATTTGAGGAAACTAACTCAGAAATAATGAAATACCTTGGGAAACAGATGCAACTTTCTCTGAGATAGTGTTACAATTATTAACTGATGATGGAAGAACAACTAAAGATGCCCTAGTGAACGACTCTCTGCGACAATCTTTCAGCCCAATTTCCTCAACACTTAAAGCTGCATTGTCACCTTTAGTGCTTTCTGTTGCCTCCCCCAAGAGATCTAGTTTCCTTGACTTGTTAGTAGATCTCTTTTTGAAGCCAACGTCTCCATCAACCTTTCCGTTATCACTGGAGACCTCAGCAACAAAAGCAGCCTTCAGTTTTTTGCGGCTTGAACTACTACTACTCGCTGCAAAATTTACTACAGTATGATAAACATGATCAATAATATAATGTCCATTCTAGTAAAATTTGAGAAAACGAACTCAGGAGAACTTAAATACCTTCGGAAACAGATGCAACTTTCTCTGAGATAGTGTTACATTTAATAACAGATGATGGAGGAACAACTAAAGAAGCATTAGTGAACAACTCTCTGCGACAATCTTTGGGCCCAATTTCCTTACCACTTAAAGCTGCATTGTCACCTTTAGTGCTCCCTGTTGCCTCCCCCGAGAGATTTTGTTTCCTTGACTTGTTAATAGATCTCTTTTTGAAGCCAAAGTCTCCATCAACCTTTCCATTATCACTGGAGACCTCAGCAACAAAAGTGGCCTTTAGTTTTTTGCGGCTTGCATTACTTTTCCCCGCTGCATAATTTAGTACAGTATGATAAACATGTCCAATAAATTTAATGTCCATTCTGGTAAACATTTGAGAAAATTAACTCAGGAAACTGAAATACCTTTGGAGATGGAAGCAACTTTCTCCGAGATAGTGTTACAATTAATAACCAATGATGGAGGAACAACTATAGAGGCATTAGTTAACAACTCTCCGCAACAATCTTTCGTCCCAATTACCTTATCATTTGAAGCTGCATTGTCACCTTTAGTGCTCTCTGTTGCCTCTCCCAAGAGATCTTTTTTCCTTGACTTGTTAATAGATCTCTTTTGGGAGCCAACGTCTCCATCAGGGAGAGGCTGCGATGAAGAGCCTGACTTTCTTTTGACCATCTTTTTTTTCCGGTAATATGTATATTTCCCCGCTGCTGTAGGTACCTCAGGAAAACCATCCACGCTTTTGCTTAATGCAACTGAAGATTTATCACGTGTCTCCCCATCCGCTTTGCTTCTGGTAACCTGACAAAGCAGATTCAGCAGAGCTTAACTCTTTACACTGAGGAAAAATTAATCTCTAAACTGAGGGAAAAAATTAACTCTCTGCACTGAGGGGAAAATTAACTCAGTGAAATGAGAAAAAAAATTAACTCTTTGAACTGACAGCACTAAGAAAACCAACATTTGCACCTACCCGAGAATCCTCTGGTTTACTACATCTCCTCGCTGAAGACGAAGTCGTCAAAAAATTTCTAATTAAGTCATCAATAAGAAAACTTTTCAATTCTCTCAGTGCTTTCTCATGTACCTTCTGCCGGCAATTTGACAGGGTAGCATACCATATTATTCTCAAAATAGAATCATCAGACCTAGCAAGACGAACTTTAGAAGTACGCACAAGAACAGGTCCGCATTCAGGTGGTTGCAGCTCATCAGTCATTTCATTAGTGGAGGCATTGTCCAAACCGCCAGACTTTTGCAATGCACTTGAAAACCAATCTGACGCAGGAACAACATATGTATCAACAGAGTTCTGGTGAGATGATTTTTCAGGCAGCGAAGTATTCTGAATATCTACACTGGCTAAGTTTTCTGACACCAAAGTGGTATCAGAAGAATCATTTTGACTTGCACCACCATTAAGAATATTTGGGTCCTCAGCGACCTGCAGAATGAAACTGTTCCTTTAGATCCTTAAGTTCATTATATTTCGGTAAACATTGGCATCCCAAATTATACAGGGGAAACATTATCAGGTAAGGGATTACTTCAACAAAATCTCTCCACCACCTATGCTCTTCTAGGGGGGGGGGGGGGGATAAAGTTTACACAGATCAACAGCAAGTTCAGATATTCACGTTGATTATCACAGCAATTTTAAGGGAGTCAACTTTTCCCATCACCTCTTCAAGCAAAAGGCTAGTGAAATATTCTTCCAAGGACATCTTTGCAGACAGGTGGAGTTCATCCAATACACTCTCAAAGATAAGTTGCATACGATCATTAGCTTCAGAGTCCATTGCATGACTGGATCTAGACAACCCCTTTTCATCATTAAAAGGTGACAAAACTGAAGGCAAATCCACTGTCATATTCTTCTCCTCAAACCCTGGGGGGAAATCAAGATCACAGGCGAAAGATTCTTGCTCCACTTGCAGCTACAAAGTCATAGGTCAGTCTGTAAGACAGGACACACAAGCACTGCAAAATGACAGGAAAAACAACTGCATACAAAACATACAACTTCAGTAGAGAGCTCCGCGGTACGATCTTTTGATGATGAAACTGAAGGCAAATCCACTGTCACATTCTTTTCCTCAAACCCTGGGCGAAAATCAAGATCACAGGTGGAAGATTCTTGCTCCACTTGCAACTACAAAGTCATAGGTCAGTCTGTAAGACAGGACACACAAGCACTGCAAAATGACAGGAAAAACACCAGCATAGAAACAACTTACAACTTCAGTAGAGAGCTCTGCGGTGCAAACTTTTGATGATGAAACTGAAGGCAAATTCACTGTCACATTTTTTTCCTCAAATCCTGGGGGGAAGGATTCTTCCTCCTCTTGCAACTACAAAGTTCTAGGTCTGTCAGTAGGACAGGATACACAAGCACTGCAAAATGACCCCAAAAATCAGCATAAAAGACTTACAACTTCAGTAGAAAGCTTTGTGGTACAATTAGCATATGACGTTGCTTGAATGTTTGATTCAACCATCAGACAAGGTGGTGACCATCGCTTTCTCTTCCTCCATGCAGATGAAAACACTGACACGTGGTCATAGAAGACAGCATTCCAGATATTTTGCATGCACGAGTCAAATAATTTCCTGCAAACAACTGTATAAGAATCGCAAAAGTTCTCAAAGCTTCCAACAGATTTTGAGCCTCCTGAAGACTTCAAAGACATTTCAGCAGCAGGAGATTTCTGGTTACGAAAATTAGGAGCTTCTGCAATACTCTCAGGAAAAACTAAGGCCTTATTACCACCAAAACCTGCAGACTGTTCACATAAATGATAAGTAGCACGCAAGATTCTAAATGTCAATTCCACTCACTTGTCTTTCATGCTTGAATGTTATTTACCATTCTGGTACCAGGAGATGACATTTTGACAGACTGGTTAGCGACCTTCTTTTGATTAGTGACTTTCTTACGATCTTTCTTTTCAGAGATGCACTCTGAAATTGCACGGCTAACAATCTCATCGAGCAGTGTCCTACGGGCTGCTTTCATGATCACCATATGAATCTGGGAGCATACTTCCTGAGAAATCTCGGATACAAAATCTTGTAGAGAGTCAGTCTCATGCCCATCGGGATTAGACAAGAAGTGAGCTCCAGGGGTATCCGTGGTCCAACTACTAATTAAAGATTTCAAAGAAAAGGGACTGAACTTATTATCAGCATGATGTATCTGCAAAAGTCAACATGTATGAGCAAGCAATTAGCACATACCAATTAGGTTTAGTACTACCTCGCACAAAAGAGTTGGAAAATCTCCAATAAATACAAGCAACTAGGGAAAAATAGGCCAAAATCCTCAAATCAATACAAAACCAGTTAAGAAGAAAACTTAATAGGAATCTAAAGAGCCATGTAAAAATAAAATAATAGGGTATTCATTTTTTTTTATTGGTGAAAATAATAGGGTATTCATAGAGAAGCAAAAGTACCAATATATTTAAGTAGATGCCCAAATTAACACTGAAGCAATTAGTTGAGAAAACTAAGTAAAGGGTAGAATCCTCTGGTGATTATCAATCTATGGTTGCAAATCCGGACTTTTTTTTACTTTAAACTCGTTGATAATTGGAACCATGAACAGTTTTTTCAACGGTCTAGAACCTAAATTAGTAATTAAGCTATACGAGGCTAGAAAAACAAAGGGAAGCAAACCGAAACTCATGGGGGATAATTCATAGAGGAAAAATACAGTTCAACTGATGTGAAAATTGGTGAAGAAAAGGGGAAACTACTTGACAAAATTGCTAAGCAATTTTGGGTTCGGTTTGGCAAGTGCAGTGTAGGACAATTGATATAACGTAGAATAGACAAACAGTCCGTAGCTAAATCTTCCCAAGTTTTTACAAGACCACCAACCTAGCAACAAGAGCAAAGAACACAGGAAAATTATGTCAGATTCAAAATGGCAAAGTTTGGAGGATATCAGAAGATGTATGGGAATATCGTGCAGATAAAATGAAAAGAGACTGCGGGTTAAATGAGGCCAACTGACAGAAGCTGCGAGGAAGAAAATGACAACAAAAACAATCGAGATCTGACGAGCCAATGCAAAAACAAGAACAAGATGCTTTTGGAATGTGGAACAAACTATGGTAATAGAACTTTGTGCAGCATATATTCCGAGAATTCACCTTTGTAGAAATGAATCCTATTAAGTTCCTACTTTCTGTACAACAAAAACGCTCCTTTTCCTGGGTTGTCATACAAACAATGTATATGGGTTACTACCCCACCTCCCCAAGTTTGCTGCTATAATAAAATCCTGTGCACTTACCAGTAGCAGCGTAGCAGCTCAAGCGAATAATTCCACCCATCAAAACCGGGTGAACTGTTTTATATATGTTCAGTTTACATATAGGCTATAGCTCAGAAAATCCAATGGTACATCCAACATAATGAAACAAACACCTTCCAACAGAAAGGCTAGGAGAAACAGCTGCACCATGTGCTATAGTGCTAAAGTTAAAGACCTAGCAAAATGTTATGGAAGACACAAACTCACCATCACGGAATCCACAACGTATCCATAATGATACCATGAATAAAGCTCCACAAGAGAGTGCGGCCCATGTTTCCTCCCATCATGATCTTCAAAGAGCCAGCACGATTCTTCGTTAACCTATTTCACACACGATATGAAGCAAATAAAGTCATAAGTAGGGAATCAAAATTGCAGAAAACTGCAATAAAGGTCTATTATCCTTCATCAAAACAATAACAGTCTATCTGTCTCAGCAGATTCCATAATTATATTTGTTACAATTTGTGAATAGCAAGAATTAATATTTTTGGCCTCTAGGAGAGTCAATTTCCTTTTTTTTATTTTTGACGAAAAGTAACATCTCTAGGAGAGATAAAGTTACACATGACAGAGCAACACAAATCCTTAAAACATAAAAGAGAAAGTACCGAAGACATAGACGGAGCAACTGTTCCGACAAAGCCAGTAGTTGACATTTGCTGGTTCAAGGAATCAGTTTCATGTTTAGCCCCCGAGCTAGAGTAAGGAGAAGTTGTTGGCAACTCCACTCCATTTCCTCCTGAATCTTTGGCAACTCCCACGAAGTTATTCATCGGCCCATTCGCACCAGAGGACGAGAGCATTAAATAAGCAAAGCCCGTCGCAACATGGTCAGGAAATTGATTGAAATACTTTAAGGGCACCGCATTCGAAATGGTCCCATTTAAGATGGGATAAACGAGAAGTTCTTCTGGCAAGAAACCAGTAGACAGACCCTCATATAACTGTTCCTTAATGTAAGGACCACACATTTGAGCCTCTTGATTGACATACATCCATCCAGTTGCAAGTGCAGCTTGAGGGTACACCACAGTACTCTTGTCACTCGTTGAACTACCACCAACATCACGAGGCGATGAGACATTCTCACTCTCCCCATTAGACTGGCAACTCATCTCCACGCACAATGGTGAACCAAGATTTTGCAAGCAACTGATAGTATCACACCGAACCGGAAACACACAAGAATCAATAATGAAGTATAGACAATGTACAGCTTGTTTGGATGGTTGTTACACGTAGTTTCATGATGTATTGTATTGAACTGTATTGTTTTGATGAAACAATGTTTGGATAGATTATATTGTTTCTCATAGTTACATAATGGCACGCATCAACAATCTGAAGAATAAACTTACAATATTATAAAGAAAATTAGGATACGGTGGAGTTGTTATAAGAAAAGGTACGGTGAAGGATAAAATAGGATTATTAAATAATAAGCGAAGTAAAAATGAGAAAACAAAATAAGGTAAGGGCGCAACCACACTTTACATAAAATGAGACTTTTTGACATTACATAAGTATTGATTTAACTATACGATACAATAAAGTAACAATTAAAACAAACACTGTATTTAAATACCAATACGATACAATACAATGGGTGACAAACAACCATCCAAACAAGCTGGTAGAGAGTGTAAATAAAATTGAAAAATACAAACTTCATTGCAAATATACAATACCCAATAGCTAACTCCATTGTAGATGATACATCAGCGTGATTTTCATCCTCAATAGAACCTTTGTTATATCCGCTCGCATTGAATCTAAAGACTTTAATCTCTTTCTAGAGTAGAATGGAGTGTCATTCATCTCTGCTTCATTGAGTACATCGCAAAAGATAGAAGACACCGTAACTTTGGAAAAAATCAGCAACCCTGAAAATGCAATCTTTCTGATATGAAATTATCTCAAAAGCAATTCCAACTGACCCCAACAATCTAATTGAATGGTTTCAAAGATTTTACCCCTTCCTTTTCTATTTACCGATACAATACTAACACATAGAAAAGACACCATAACTTTGGAAAAAATCAGCAACCCTGAAAAACGCAATCTTTCTAATAGAAAATTATCTTAAACAACAATTATACATAACCCAACTATGTAATTGAAGGGCTTCAAAATTTTACCCTTTTTGTATATTTACATATACAATACTGATACATAGACCGAAGACACCATAACTTTGAAAAGATTTCAGCAACCCTGAAAAATGCAATCTTTCTAATATAAAATTATCTTAAACAACAATTCATAATAACCCAACTATGTAATTGAAGGGTTTCAAAGATTTTACCCTTTTTTCTATTTTACCTATACAATACTGACACAGAGACCGAATACACCATAACTTCTAAAAAAATCAGCAACCCTGAAAAATGCTATCTTTCTGATATAAAACTATCTTAAACAACAATTCTAAATAACCCCTTTCTTTCTTACCCCTTTCTTTTTCTATTTACCGATATAATACTGACACATCGATCAAAGACACCATAACTTTGGAAAAATTCAGCAACCCTGAAAAATGCAATATTTCTAATATAAAATTATCTTAAATAACAATTATAAATACCCAACAATCTAATTGAATGGTTTCAAAGATTTTACCTTTTTTTTTCTATTTTACCTATACAATACTGGCACATAGATACCATAACTTTGGAAAAATTCAACAACCCTGGAAAAATGCAATCTTTTTATATAAAATTATCTTTAAAAAGCAAGTCTTGAATAACCCAACAATCTAATACAATATGATACTATACGATATTGTACATTATGAAACCATGGGTAACGACCATCCAAACAGTGTGTAAGGATTTCAAAGATTTTACCCCTTTTTTGTTATTTTACCTATACAATACTGACACATAGATCGAAGACACCATAACTTCGGGAAAAATCAGCAACCCTGAAAAATGCAATCTTTCTGTTACGACATTATCTCAACAATTCATAATAACTCAACAATCTAATTGAAGGGTTTCAAAGATTTTACCCTTGTTTTGTTATTTTACCTATATAGTACTGACACACATACTCTCTACCTTCCAAGGTAGGGGAAGTTCTGCGTACATCCTACCCTCCCCAGACCCCACTTGTGGATTACACTGGGTATGTTGTTGTTGTATAGTACTGACACACAGACACCATAACTTTGGAAAAATGCAATCTCTCTAATAAAAAATTATCTTAAAAAGCAATTCTTGAATAACCCAACAATAAATTGAAGGGTAAGACACCACAACTATGGAAAAAATTCAGTAACCCTGAAAAATGTGATCTTTCAAATATAACATTATCTTAATTCTTAAACAACAATTCTTGGATAACCAAACAATCTAATTAAAGGGTAAGACACCATAACTTTGGAAAAATTTCAGCAACCCTGAAAAATGCAATCTTTCTAATATAAAATTATCTTAAAAAGCAATTATTGAAAACCATTGCTCTTATAAATAAGCTTTCTGTTTTTTCGAAATGTAATCACTAGAAGTGCTATTGATAATAACGATCCACATAAAAGGGCTGCATGGCCCAATATCATCATACTTACGTGCATTATTAACCACTTGGAAACAATCTAATTGAAGGGTAAGACACCATAACTTTGAAAATTTTCAGTAACTCTGAAAAATGCAATCTTTATAATATAAAATTATTTTAAAAACAATTCTTGAATAACCCATCAATCTAATTGAAGGGTTTAAAATATTTTATCCCTGTTTTTTACAATTTTACCTATACAATTCTGACACATAGATCGAACAATAAGTAAACAATACCATACAATACAATAATTAACAAACATCCAAAATAAGTAGCAACAATCTATTTTTACCTGTTACTATAAGTTCTGTTGAGATGGGGTTGATGGAAAACAACAAAATCTAGCAACCCTATAGAGAATAATTCATAACAACCCAACAATCTAATTGAAGGGTTTCAGAGATACACCTAACTTTGGAAAAATCCAACAACCCTGCAAAAATGCAATCTTCCTAATATAAAATTATCTTAAAGGGCAATTCTTGAATAACCCAACAATCTGATACAATACGATACTATATAATACAATACTGTACATTATGAAACCATGGATAACGACCATCCAAACAAAGTGTAAGGGTTTCAATTCTGACACATAGATCGAACAATAAGTAACAATACAATACAACAATTAACAACCATCCAAAATAAGTGCTAACAATTTATTTTACCTGTTATAGTAAGTTTTGCTGAGATGGGGATGATGGAAAACAAGAAAATTTAGCAACCCTAAAGAGAAAATTTAAGGTATGGAGAAGAAGAATTTTTTTGTGGGTATTGGTTAGATTGCATAAAGAAGCAAACCCTTTATGGGAAATATTGATTTGGGTGAAATTTTTTCGTGGGATATTGGTAAAATTGGGGGGGGGGGGGGGGGGAAATAGAGAAAGGAATCTGAGAGAAAGTGAAGAAGTGTGTGCAAATGAGTAAAAGAGAGAAGAAAAAACAAATAAGCAAATTTTCCCGTCCCAATCATGGGAAAGTGGGCCAACTATCCTATTTATTTATTTTATAATTTCTCCTACTTTTTTATTTTTTTTATTTTATAAATATAAATTACTTATTCATTAATTCACATTTTTAATATAAAAACTTAATGGTCCCTATTTCCATTATTTCCACAAATTTTTATTATCATAACCTCTAAATAATTAGTCTTTATTTTCATTACTCCCACAACTTTTTATTATTATAATCACTAAATAACCAATAGCAATGTTCATGACATTATTTGATATTTCATATTGTAGTCCTATAATAAATAGAGGCATGTAAGAGTTTGTTTCAAAAAGAAATGATCACGTTAACAAAAAATGACACTCTTCTAAAGCATCAGATATTATAAATTCATACTTTTTATTTCATGAGATCCTATCCAAGATTATTCTTTCATTTTAAAGTAAAAAATGACACTCTTCTAAAGCATCAGATATTGTAAATTCATACTTTTTATTTCGTGAGATCCTACCCAAGATTATCCTTTCATTTTAAACTTGAAGTACGTAATAATGTTGTTATATTTACTACAATATTATATTCATATTTTAGTTTGGCTTGAAGAAGAAGGAGGAGGAGACTTTTGAATGATGATCGGCTTGTAGTAGGGGATAATGTCAACAAGAGTTTGGAAAATTATGTGTTGATTCCTTTTTTCTATTTTTTATGATTAGGATCGTAGAATAATGTGTATTGTATTATTTTCTTCTTTATTTTTTTCGTACGTTCTCTCTATAATTTCTCTTTAGTTTGATATTTATATGAATTTCTGATTGTTGTAAGTTTGTAATTTTTTTTGGTTCAAAATAGTAATTTATGATTTTGTAGGAAGTCTATTACTAATAACCAAACATTTTCCTCTATGAAATCAATTGTACGTCTGATATGTAATAAAAACGACCAAGTGAGTGTATTCCCCCCCCCCCCTATTTTACACACACACACATATATATATATATATAAGCAAGAGGAAAAAATAATGTGATGTGACACATTTCTATGACCAACGGTTGTATTTTTGGATAAAACATGGATAGTTCTGCCGTATCATCCAAAAGAATGTAGAAATAGGAAGGGCTCACGGGGTCGATCCCACATCTCATAGAGAGGAGGAATACCAGGGATGAGTTGGGATAACTAACTCTACAGCTCACAGGAATGCGAAAAGTCATTCCACATTACTCCATTTAAATCAGAGCTTTATTTAAGAGAGAATAGGGAGTCTTTTTTCTCCTTTTTTTTTTAAAGTTTTTCCTTCGTTTTCCTACATAATTTACTGATTAACTGGATTAAAAAGACTCATGCGTTAAATATTCATTTACAAGAGTTACCTATGTACATGCAATAAATCTCAATTAAATCATTGATTCACCCCACATCGCATCAATATTTACTGATACAGTAAAATCTCGATAAATTAATAATCTCGATTAAATAGTAATTTTATCCGGTCCCGACTTGGGCCAATGAGATAAAATAATAACCTCGATAAATGCATAAGATAATAATTTTAAAAAAAATCCTTGAGGCCCACTGAAAATATAAAATAATAATTCATTAAATACGTATGAAAATTACATATATAATTCATAAAATAAAGCACTTCCTAAACAATTTTTATCAATTTCAGGTAAAGCTTCTTCAATATTCTCTATGACAACTGAACCACTTTCACCAAACCTTCTATAAGACTTAATCACATGTCTCACTTTGAACCGTTCTAGCCAACCACTTGAGAAGTTAAATTATGGATTTGCATCACCATACATTTTCTGTAGAAACTCTCTTGCTTTAGTTTGAATCATTTCTCCAGTCATGTTCACTTGTTCTTGATATTGGAGAAATCACTCATACAATACATTTTCTAATTCAATATATTTTGCTGATTTGTGCCTTTTAACATTGCTATTTATTATCTCTTTTGACAAATATTTGCTGACCTTTAAAAAGTATTTGATATTGTTGATTGACTAATAGAGAGATCAAACTTTTGTTGAACCCACTGTTGCAAATCTTTTTTACTTGAAGAGGGATGCTTATTTTTGTACTCACATAATGTTTTTCTCATTTTATCAGTTAGCGTAGACTTTTTTACACATTTCAAATGAGTAGCCATGGAAGAGAAGATATAATATATAAATTTTTATATTTTGGTATATGAAGTTAAAGTACATGTGTCTATTTATAAACTCTATATTGTGTACTTGAAACAATTCACAACACTTCATATTCTAATATACATGCATTCTATTTTGAATCACATCAACCCAAAATTAATAAACTTCTTTTTGACAAGATTAATAAATTTAGATACAATGCACTATCATTAATTAATTATTTATTTATTTTCTTTTCTTAGTTAGAAAAAAAAATTAATTGTTTAATTTGAGAAATATAATATACAAAATAAAAATTATTCTATAAATTAATAAATATTTATTTATTGATAAATTAATAACCCCGTATAAGTTAATAATTTTGCAGGTCCCAAGAATATTCATTTATAGAGGTTTTACTGTACATTAAACCTAAAGTAGTTTCTCCTAATGTCCTTGATACCGATAATTACAATGATCAATTCATTCATCTGCTTAATTGTACTATATTTTCAGTCCTAATATAAATACTTATAAAATATAAAATATTATTATTTATATAAAAAGAAAATAACTTTCTTCAAACTTCAACATTTTATGAAACTAAGTAGATAATTGATTGAGAAATACATATCACCTTTACAAATTGCTTGAAATATGAAAGCTGACACCATATTATTGGGAGAGCTTTATATTTCTAACTTTTAGATATTATAAATACCTCTTCTAATTATATTATATTCAGTAAATTATTAGTGTTTTTTATGACCGCGCGAAGAACGGATAAATCCACTAGTTTTATCTTATACGAGAGTTTTAAAATATAAAGAAAGACTTTGTTATATTTATCATATTAGTTATTACTAATAATTAATAAGAGTAAAATAAAAATGGTCATTCAATAGGTGACATTTATTTTGAGATGGATTAGAAAATAAATGGTGTCACATAAAATGGGATGAAAGGAGTAAAATAAACAACAAAAGAGATAATGGTAAATAATATACCATTTTTTTTAGAGTTTTCTAACTGAAATATCAAGAGTATTTGAATTTCATACTTGAACTATCACCAACTATTTATCAAAATACATCTCAAAATTAATGAGTCAACTGTCATATTGACGAAATCTTATGGTCTTTTGATAATTGCATTCAAATATTTGATCTAGTCAACTGATTCATTAATTTCAAAGTGTATTTTAATAAATAGATTGTGATAGTTCAGATAGGAAACACAAACACCTGATAGTTCAGGTCGAAAACTTGCAAAAAAGTGATACTTTCTGGTGTACTTTTTATTATTATCTCTTAATAAATTAAATTAACTTAATAAAAAGCCAAGGGAAGAAGTGCAAAATATATTTAGACTTAGATTCAATCTTATCTATTTATATTTACCCATTTTTTGTATAATGTAGTTGTAGTTATAGTCAAGGTGAATTTTGCACCTTTCTTTGGTAAAAAATTATGTTTATCTTTATGTGTTTGGTATAACACTGATCACTATATTACAGTCCATTTTTTTCTCTTTTTGTTATTATAGTTGTGGTATTCGTATCAGCTCACGTACCTCGTTCTTAATTATTTATTATAATTGTGATGTTAGAGTCAACTTACGCACACATCAACTACTCCAACTAACATAGATATAGAATAACTATATCCATAAAATTAATATTCTCTTTTTGAAGCATTGTATGAATACTCACTTCTACAATTGTCCATTGGTTCCCTGACTCAATCACTAGCATCATATGTAGATGATGAGATTTTAGCTCAAAGATAAGGAATATATCACTTAACTACTTAAAGAAAACTAAAAAGGGGAAGATCACAATTAGAGTTATTTAAAACTGAATCGTAATTGATATCCTAACCGCAAAATAGATTAATTTATTGGCTTATTGATAACGAGTTATCGAATTAACGTTTGGTAAATGGTTTGAAACTTATAATTAACGATTCAACGATGCAGATTACGGATTACTCAATTTTCTTATAGCGTTAATCCATTAAGAATTGTTAAGTTTACATTTATAACCTTTGTATATATAAGTAGTTATGAAATATAGAAAGTTAGAAACCCTTTAAATATTCTCTGGAGGATTTATAAATGATTGTCGACACTCCCATGCAATTTATGAACAAAAGAGTAGGTGTAAAATTAAAGAAAAAAACTAGATCAAGAAGTCAATTTGTAACTCCTTTGATTCTACTATTTCTACAGTTAACTATGTTTATAACAGTTATAGTGGTATTATATTGATACCTTATCAAATATTCAATGAACTGATTTCTGTGACCAATAGTGTATGCATGATTTTTTGAAAGCGGTGTCGACATTTTAATAGAGGAGATGCATCATAGTCACACTGATTCATTTGAATAATTTTAACGTATAGTACAAATTTATGTATAATTTTTTTCTAAAATTATCACAATAAATATGAGTTTTGATAACCTACTACATGAAGATAGTAGGTTAACACCTCTCCATTTTCTTTTATTTCATTAAAGATTGAACCCATAAAATTTAAATCATTAATCCGTCTATACATTTTTAAAAAGTAAAAAGAAATAAACAAATCATGAAAACCACATTGTATTTAGAAAAAGCACAACTCAAATCATACTAATTAAACATAATACATATATATTACTATAAATCATCTTCACAAATCCTCATTTTATTGCTATATTTGCATAGTATTCATACCTGCGCGATGCGCAGAAATATTAAAGGACATAATTATGACAAATTGTAATCTGTCTTGTTTTTAATGCATTTGACCATATTATTATTTTTTTTAAAAAATTGTCATGTTGTTTCTTATAATGCAATGTTCTTAAAAACAAAATCTTTGTAAAATTAATGAAACCAATGATATTACATCACGATTTTTTGTGGATGAAATTTATTTTTTTTCGTTCAGTTTTGCTTTAAAAAATAAACACCTTTCCCAACTTTTAACTATTCCAACCCCACCCTATCCCAATTGAAAATTTCAAGTACCTTTTTACCCTCTAAATATTAACTAATTTTTTATTTTAATCTTCTAATATTACGATCTTTTTTCTCTTTTTAACATATATAATGGATTTATCTATACTTATAGAACAAATAGTCTTACTTATGAGTCAAAGTGTCAAAAGTAATTTTCAGACATTATAATGTTGGAAAAATAAAATGATTGAGCACAATAATATTTTAATTAGAATAATGTATTCGTATAAGTAATTTGATAATAGTAACCAAAACTCCGAATTTTTATTTAAGAAAGAAAACAAAAACCTTCAAAACATATATCTAATGCACGTGATATTTAAAAATAATAATTATAAATAAAGTATACTTAATAACAATTCCTTAATGATTCAATATTATACTTTAAATGAATTTCATATAATTAGAAAATAATGCATTAATGGTAGTCAAAGCTCTAAAATCTATATATAGCACCCCAGTGTTTATCAATAGACTTTTAGCATTTTTATTTGTATTATTTTATTCTTAGAATTAACTCAAAGTATCAGTACCTTTATATTAATATCTTATTTTCATTATTCAATATTTTTGTTTTATCTCATATACTATAAATTTTGTTGCCTGATCTCATCCTAATATGATTTTTTTAGATACTGCAAAAATCATCCAAATATAGACAAATTTAAATTAACCCATATTCGATTAAATTCAAATTCAAACATTAACCCAAACTATTGAATGTTTTTCCTATTAATTATGTTAAGATTCGAAAAATTGAAGAAAAGAAAGGAGAACTACTCCTAAATGGGCTTTAATTTAATAAATTATGTTCGTCAATTGAGTTAATTAAGTGGACATAGGTATATTAATCTGATATAAATTCTTAATTTGATATACCAACGAACATTTTATATTCGCAAAGTCAAATAATTGACTGACTATGAGAAACCTTCGGACCTTATAGGACAATTAAGATTGAAATCATCTTTATAGATATAGAATACTACCATGATATCTTTAAAATCAAATTTAACTTTTGAGAAGTAAATGAACTAAATAAGGAAGAATAACTACCATTGTCTCACAATATCAAATTAGCTTTGTCCAATCAAATTTCTACATCTAACTTCATTTATTTACAACCAATTGATGTTTAATTTTATTTATCTTTTCTAGAACAGAAAAAATAACAATCTAAGTGAAGCAACTTGCATATATATATATATATGAAAGAATATAATCTCTTGATTATTTTCATTAATGAAAAAGTATATATACAATTATAATTTTCCATAATAGTAAAATTTTATTCATATGGGTAAGCATTCGTACAGTTCTGAGCATTGCTATGGGTAAGCATTGGCTGATTCATCAGCTTGATGTGAAAAATGTATTTCTACATGGGGATTTAAAAGAAACTGTTTACATGCACCAACCGCCTGATTTTGTCCATCCAGCAGCCCCTCAATATGTATGTCGTCTTCATAAGTCACTGTATGGTTTAAAACATGCCCCATAGCGTGGTATGAACGCTTTGCCAGGTACATTATGCAAATTGGGTTTGTATGCAGCAGGTGCGATAAATCTCTTTTTATTTTTCACCGAGGTAGTAGCACTGCTTACTTACTACTATATGTGGATGATATTGTTCTCACTGCCTCATTTGATGTGTTAAAAATGAGATTATTGCATTATTTAAGACCAAATTTGCTATGACCGACTTGGGAAAGTTGAGCTACTTTTTAGGGATATCAGTGACTCGTTATGCAGATACTATATTTTTGTATCAGCGCAAATATGCAGAGGAGATAGTGTACATTGCTAAAATGGTGAACTGCAAGATCATGTCCACACCGGTTGACTCTAAATCAAAGCTTAGTGTTGTTGATGGTGATCTAGTGTCTGATCCCACTCTTTATAGGAGTCTTACAGGTGCACTGCAATATCTTTCTTTCACCAAGCATGACATTGCTTATGTCGTTCAACATGTGTTCTTATTCATGGATGCCCCCAGAGAGTCTCATTTTACTGCCATTAAGCGTATCATTTGATACGTTAAGGGCACACTTGATTATGGATTGCACTTATACCCTCAACAAGGAACAAATTGTTATCATATACATATGCTGATTGGGCAGGCTGTCTGGACACGTGACGCTCCACCTTCGGCTACTGTGTGTTCTTAGGGGATAACCTCATTTCCTGGTCTGCCAAGAGGCAAGCCACCTTATCATGTTCGAGTGCAGAAGCAAAATATAGAGGCGTTGCAAATGTTGTTGTTGAGATCTCTTGGCTTCGAAACCTTCTTTTGGAGCTTCAGTGTCCCTTGTGTAAGGCGTCTTTGGTTTACTGTGATAACATATCCTCCATATATTTATCTCATAATCCGGTTTAGCATCAGCGAACCAAGCACATTGAGATGGATATACACTTTGTCCGTGAGAAGGTTGCTCTAGGTCATGTTAAGGTGTTGCATGTGCCTTCTTCGTATCAATATGTGGATATCTTCACGAAAGGCCTTCCTAGACAACTCTTCCTCGAATTCAGATATAGTCTTAGCGTCCGGCCTCCTCCCGCTCCGACTGGGGGAGTGTATTAACGTGTATAGTCCATCTATTTAGCCATATTTAGTGTTGTATAATTATGGTAGATATATGATCTCTATTGGATGAGGATTCCACATTGTACACACTATATATATTTGTATTAATGAGAAAGACTCCCCAAGGGAGATTAATACAATATAACAATTATAATATTTAAAAAAAATATTATAAAAAAAATATATATATATCAAATTCTAACTACATAGATATTTATTCAATTCATAACCAAAAAATAATGATGAAACAAACAACTCAATTAGATGGAAAAAATAATAATAACTGCAAATGTTGATGCCCATACTAATGCTAAAAAGATGTTGTCCTACTTTAATTTCCTACTCAGTGATCATCAAACATATCATACCAAAAAATAAAAATGACATCATACCTTTATAGATGATATATTTATCATCATTTCTGTTGGGTCCCGGATATACAATGGAACAATAAAACACAAAATGAAAGTAAAAACAAATCGAATGCCAATGCAGTTTGTAAATGTCGGCAATAATGTTGTCTGACACAAGTGACAACACTTCGATGAAACTGAAATACATTTACAGAGTAAATAGCAACGGAAATAATAAAGAACACAAATGTTTAATATTTACATATGTTATATTGATTATATAACCTATGACGGTCAGTGACCGAAAATATTATATATATATATATATATATATATATATATATATATATATATACACACACACACACACAATTGAATGAATTCCTTCTTTTACAATATTACAAAATAATACAAAAGGAATTAAAAAGTTGAAGTCGCAGATGACTTCTGCCTGAAAAATCTATCTAAATAGAGATAGACAACATCTCATTATAATTGCTTCAATAAAGAACAAATCTAGAATCTAAGCAGCAATTATAATATTGGACAGAATGTCGTCGACACGCTCAGACAACACTAGCGATCCAGTTTTATGAAACGAATTCTCGAGAGCTCTCTTGATATTTTTGCAATCTTTTTCTGGATATCGATTCACTCTTCTTACCTCTCTATCTATAGTAGAGAGTCTTCCTTGAAAAGCTCATCGATTGGTTGTGGAGGTTGAGGAAAAGGTGGGCAGCCGATAGAATTTGTTGGAGAAGATCATGGAGCAAAATCCTCAACTTCTTGGACTTGTTCCCCAAGCTTACCAACAACTTTGACTTGTTATTCCCACGTGTTTCATCAGCTCCTAAACACCTTGTCAAGTCACTTTTACATCGTGGTAAAAATCCCACGAGATTTGCTTCAGTCCGTGAAGTAAGACAAAACTGTTTACAGAATGTTGGTCCGAATGTCGTGACATTTGTTCCAACATTTCTGAATTTTAACTTAATACTAAAAATGATATGTTGGGCAAAATGTCACAACACCAAACCCAACATTTACCATTTCTATCCTTAAATTCTAGTAGCCATATTGATTTGTAAATAATTTTGAAGAGTTTGAACTATACTCTTATCTTTCTTTGTCATTAATACGTTAAAGTTTATGTTCATGGCAATTCGTGTAAATATCAACAACGTAAGCCTGGAACTCATGAACGATATCAAAGTTAATATTTTATAAAAAATCTACAATTCTTATTACCATATGTTATTCATGATAAACTTGATAAGCATGGATAGAGTTAATGATCAACAATAAAAAGAGTAGATAAGAATATAATATTAATTTATGTATCATTGGAGGGGTAAATATAAGAGGCCAAACTTAAAAAAGGAAATAATTTAAAGAGTAAAGGTACACTTCATTGCTTGCACTATTGAAAAAATATTTTTGATCAAAATTTATTTAAGATAGAAGCACCACATAACTAAATGACAAATATGCCATTTTAACTTAGCGATTAACTGTAAATTTAACAATGAAATCATAGAAGGAATATGTATAAAGTTGATAGTATGATTCTCCTTCTATAGGTCTCCGAAATTTATTTTTAGTGCTCTTGCCTCCTCTTTAGCTTAGACCTTCAAAAGTTATAAAATTTTCTTTAATCAAGATAAGATCATTAAATTAAAATACACAGAGAAAAAACATGAATCTCATTCAAATTTAAAAAGTTAAATATCATCGTAATAAAAACTATCAGTGCAAAGGAAGCAAAGAAATGAGAAGAATTGCTCGTTTTCATTCCTCTTTGTTGCATTATTTATACAAATGTATTATTGTGCATTTGAAATTCAAATTTATTGCTTTGCCAAATCTGATATTCTAAAATAAGATATGATAAGGTTTATGGTGACATAAGATAAAGCCTATCCAATCTTGTATACAGGTTTAAATTTAAATTTGATTCGTTATCTCAATTCAAAAATAATTATCTTTTAATTCAAGTTCAAAGGCTCTCTTTGTATTCTTAGTTCAATTTTTTAATCTTTCAATTTAAATAAAAGTTTCTCTATCTCAAAATTCATATAAAGAAACTAAAAGTCACATTTAAAATTAAATATAAAAAACATTAAGTTATCACTTGAAAACTAATATTATTCATAATATTTATAATTAAGTTAAGAAATAGATTATTATTATTATTACATATTGCAATGTGCAGTTTTTTTTGGATCTATTTAACTAAAAAGTGTAGGTAGAGGAATATAATTTTTAAATTCAAAAAGAATGTATATATATATTCTTCCAAATTTGAATTTATTCTTCTTATCTATCAATTACTATTCTTCAATTCAAAAATCACATTTATCTTTCGATAATAATATAAAGTAATTGTGGTGTTCTGGTTAATAAGTAACTCTTTTAAAAAATATTGTTGAGCTTAAAGAGTCCTAATTTCGATCCTGATAAGGATAAAGATGAGTTATAGTCTTCAATTCAAATATAATTTTTTTATATTAAATTTAAAGAACTTTGTTTTTTAAATCAAAATCTATTTTTGTTACATATCAATAGACATTGTCTTAAAATTGACAAGTGGCTTGTTATTAGCTTGCCACTTGACTTAACCACATTGCTTGCACCTCTCCTATTTTATATATACTAGTATTCATATCCGCGTGATGTACGAAAAATATTGAAGAATTTAATTATGACAAATTGTAATATGGCTTGTTTAAGTAGATTTAATATATATTACTTTAACAAAATTCTATTGTCATCTTATTTATTAATGTAATATACTTAATAATAAAATCTTTATGAAATTTAAAAATATGGATAATAAGTGCTAGACTAACCGCAACAATTGTACCCACAAATGTAAAAGTATGTATGCGTACATTATATCCTCTCAAGACACCACTTATATTACACTGATATATTGTTGGATAATAAGTACTAGAATATCTTGTTAGTTCCTTAAATAGATATAAAATTTCTTTTACTCTCTTAATAATATTTTTATTTGATGTTGCTCAAAATTACATCATCATCTCTATGGTTGAAAATCATTTCTTTCCTCTATCTTCGCTTTAAAAGTCAAACACCGTCACCCAATTTTGAACAACAAAATGACCCCCACCAACACCTCTTTTTTACCTATAAATTCTTAACCGTTTTCATGTTTTAATTTTTAAATTTTATGATTTTCCCTCTTTTTAACAGCCTACATGTTCAACACTCCTTTTTTAATCATTAGCAAGAACTTGTTTGATCAGTTGCATATCGTAACAAATTCGAACAAATACCTCAAAAAACTGTACCGAACATATATTATGGACTTGTCTATACTTATAGAACAAATAAAGTAAAAATCTAAAAAATAATTTTTGAACATATATAATTTTGATAATTGAGCACAATAACTTTTTAATTAGAAAAAATAATAATTTTGATAATAGTAACCAAACCTCAAAATTATGTTTGCTTAATTAAAACTTGAAAGAAAACGAAAACCTTTTAAACATATATTTATTGCATGTAATATGAAAAAATATTATTATAAATAACAATATATTTTATAACAGTTCCTTAATGTTTCAATATTTACATTTTAAATGAATTTCAAATAATGATATAATTAGAAAATTTTAAATTAATGGTTACCAAAGCTCTAATGATTCAATATTATATCGCCATAGTGTTTATCAATTAACTCTTTTATTATTTTTTATTTTTGAAGTTTATTCAAAGTATGAATATCCTTATATTATTTATTTTCATTATTCAATGCTTTTGTTTTCGGTTCATTTTCTAAATTTCAGTTACCTGATCTTATTCACAATATGAATTTGTTTTAATAATGCAAAAGTCATCCAAATGCACACACATTTAAATTAATCATATTCAAATTCAAACACTAACTACAACTATTCAAATATTTTTTTTATTGATTATGTTAAGTTATCCATAATTCAATTCAATTTCAATTTCAATTTCTCTGCATCAATTCAAATATTTTATATTTTAAATTAACTACAATTCAATGTCTTTTTTTAAATACTATTCAAATATTATTATTACAAAGCTTATTAACTTTGTTTCAATACTGGTATGTGGTTTTTTTCTTAACGTGCCACTCTACTTCATGTTCTATGACTACTATCCTCCTTTATATAGATTTTATGTAAATTTAACTCGATTTTATAGAATTTTTTCATTATTTGATGTTTTTAATTATTAGCAGGACTAGCTGGCGAAAAAAAGGAAATCTAGCATATATTTCAACTTCGAATTTGATAAGTCAAACATACATTTCGCAACTGAGTTAGTCTTTATTAGATATATGTCATTTTAAAATTTACCATACATTTCAAATTTGTTAGCTAAAAAAATATCATTTTTTTCGTGTTTCTTTTCTTTTATTTGATCTTTTTGTTCAAAATATCAAATACTTAATAAGTGATGTAATGTGTTTTTTCACGTTTTTTTATTTTTTATTTATAAGATCTATCATCTAATCAAATTGTATATTCTTTTCGATTGATGTTTGATTAATATTACCTCTAACCATTAAATCTTGCAAAGATTCAAGTTAAACCCATACTTTTTAGATTTTTGTTGTCTCCAATATGGTATTTAATTTTTTCAACTACAAAGACTATATTATCAACCCAATTGATAATATTGTTTTTAGTGAGAGAAGAACAATAAATTACCTCTAACATAGATAGTAGTTTAATTAGCAAAAGGAGGTAATAACGATAAATAAGTAGTGATAATCAAATTAAAATTTATAGATAAGATAAATATTGGGAGATATATATTTAGATGTATTTGGTCAAATTTATAGTCTGGCTTAGAATATCATGTTGGATATGTAAAGCAGTACGAAAAGTAAATAAATATTACAAGTGTTCGAAAGGATAAACAAGTAGCCAATATTCAGAACTGCCGCAAGCTTGTTCAGCGTTGAATCTTGATAACCTGAAATCAAGAAACAATAAATCTGGATTGTTACAACTGTGTGCTGAGTCGAGAGATGACTCTCTGTCTTTAAGACAAGATTGCCCCGTATATATGTTTTTACGTTAACGGGCAATAGTCTCCCAAGATAAAACAACACTTTAATCAACACTACAAAGCAAATAGGTTGATTCTGACGAAGAAAACAAACACGAAACGACTTGCTGAAGAAATGGAAAAGGAAGGAAGAGTTTCAGTTTTGTCACTATTTCTGCGGACAAAATCAGTGTTGTTTCTCTTCGTGTTTGTCTATGTGTGTATAATGTGTCTCGTTTTTCTGTGTATATTTCTGTATCACACAATTGAGCCAAAAGGCATCAATATATAGCATAAGGGGAGACCTCTCAACTGCCAAGACATGACTGTTAATGACCATTGAATGAGGGAATTAAACTGCCAAGTAATGGTACATTTATGGCCATTGAAGGAGGGTGTAATTCAGCCAAGTAATGGCAGTTAATGGAGGGAGTTAATTAGCCAAGTAATGGCTGGTTAATGCACAATAACGCCCCCAAAAATTAACTCCAACGGTAGGCAGAAACTTTCTGCCTTCCGTTGTTCCCAAATTCAACATTCCAGAAACTTCAAGGACCAAACTGTAAATATTAAACAATTTGGGGTCCAAAGAGATAATACCAGAAGAAGCCCACGACCCGAGCCCAGACCGGGCGGGTGGCGGCGGCGCGCGTGTGGGCTTAGCCTTGAACCCAAGCACATCTAGGTCCTCCATCCTTTAAACACATGGGTTACCCCTTGGGGTCCCAAACCGTTAGCCAATTTTGAGACTTATAAAGAGAGCAATTCTTCTTTTTTCCACCGATGTGGTAAATTTGTCCCACACCATATTTTCATGCCTCAAACACCTTGCTTCGTGGACCAATATCTCTTTCATTTCTCAATGAAATTTGATGATTCTTGGCCCTACGGTCATCTACTCACTTAGTAGATTATGCGTGTGCGAAGAGACAAAGCCTCCAACATACAGAACCATAGTGTTTAAGTCATTAAATAAGGGTGGACGCACCTCCCCACCAAAGGCAAATTTCCAACAATCCCCGATTGAAAGATATTTTGGCGCACACACAAGGTGCCTACTTTCAACAATCTTTCAGCGAAAAGATATTGCATCAGGAGAGGTAGCTTCTGCTTTGAACCTTCCCTAGTTGAATACCACCGGACTTACTTACTGCGCGGTGAACGTGATGTCTTGAACCGTCAATGTTTAGTGTAAGCCAAGACAATGATACCAACACAATAACTCTCTTTTATTCGTTTTCTTCTTATGGTTTTGTCCGTTGTGGCCGTGGATACACTTGGATTCTTAAATGCATTCATTTGAGGCATCCTATCCTCGCACTTAAATAGGTGATCTCCTACAAGGTATCCTGCTATACCCCACTTCACAAGTATTAGAAATTATTAAAAGTTTCCCCAACCTTAACCTCAACCATTTGAGGATCGTTAAAGGTTTGGAAGTTTAACCTTTACCCACCATGCAGGTAGCACTTTAATGTCTATCGCGGGAACACCTTTGGATTCATGTTTCCCTACAGAAATCATCATCCGAAGTGCTCTTGCTTCCACCGAAGCGCTCAACTGAACCTTTTGCAGCTTAGTTTTCCCATTGAACCAAATTCTTGGGATCTCCAATCAGTATGGTTGGGTTACCACCGCAAAGGTTCGTATTGTTTGGGTTTTAAGCCCATTCCCCTAGACATGCAGAACACTTGATCTCCGGGTAGTCCCTTAGTTACAAGGGTCCGCTATATCCTTTGATTAGTAATCAAAGAAGTGACACCCGTGATGATCAACTGCCATACGGTCTTATATTTTCGACAGATATGTCCAGACGCCGTCATCCGTGTCCTTCCTGAAGCCGACCGGCTAGCCACATTGTATAACTGCTGAAGGCACGGGTTTCTCCCAATAAGGGACGTCCTCTAAGGAGTCATGAAGTTACTCAACTTCTTTCATGCTTTGTATAAAGCAATAAACTCTGATTCCATCATGAATCGGCCGATGCAAGTTTGCTTAGAGGATTTTTCAAGACCCACCATACACATTTACTTGTGGCTTTGGTGTTCTTCACATCTGATGTCCAGTTGCATCACCGTGTTCTCCTAGAACCGTTGGACATCCAGAATACCATGATCCGTAGATAAGCGAATATTTCAGATATCGTCATATCCGACTTAACGCCTTCTATTGATCATTTATTAAAATCATCAGTGAACCTTAGTTCAACTGATCTGCTTTGTAGGCCGATACCAGGTCGATTGTAGTGTGTTACATACATTGAACTACATGTGACATGCGCATATCGCTCCTCGTATATGGGTGCACCATGATTTCAATCCATAGAAATTAGGTGTGAAGAAATTTGTTGAAGAAATAAATGTTAAAAGTAGGTGAACATTAACATAGATCATTGGTTCTCCATCCAAACTATTAATTGAATTTTCAGTAAAATTAATCAAATTTCTTCATATTGATTTTCCAGGTAAATCACATAAAAATTTAACTTTTTGCCATGTGAATTTAATATGAAACTACAATTTCAACTTACAAATACACTTTTTCAATTTTCAACTTTAAATAGTAGATTTTCTTTTTATCTTGAACTAAATATTGTCTAATCAAATATATTTGTAGAAGAAGAAATTCATCAATAAAATAATTAAAATGCGTGCAAACTGACAAAAAAATTATATTGTGAATAATTCTCATGGCACTCCTAAAATCTAGTTCCTTATTTTCGTTTTATTATCAGTTTGTATTATGTACTTTTCAAAGTAACTATTTATTTTATTAACTTACCTATATTAATTCTATTTTACAAATTTAAATTTGACTATTAATATTTTAATAAACTTAAAAGTTTAGTTTCTTAATGATGAGAGCAAGAGAAAATAAATTCTATTTTTCTTTTTAAATTTTTTATAATGTTTATTATTTACATTAAAGTCCGATTATATATGAATTTACGTTGTGTAAGGTCCATTTGAAGAAAATATTTTTTATCAAAAAAATTTCATACTCAAAAGCTCGAAATCAAAACCTTTGATTAAGCGAGAAACAATCACATCCACTGCACGACATCATTTCGCGATAAATTTTCAATAATTAGGGAATGGAGGGAGGATTTAAAAAGTAAATATTTGGAAAAGTAATGATTAAAAGTGAACCAGACAAACTTCTTCCTATTTTCTTGACACATCATTCTTGACTCACTCTTATTTTCCTACTAGATTTTATGGGACCTCCACTTTTATAGTATAATTTTCTATTAGCTTTGAAAAATTCATTGGAATTGATCAGCTCATGATTCATTTGTTGTCTGTAAATTCGTTATTTTCAAGGAATACCCATGTTAGATATCCACCTTGGTGGTCTCATATCACCTGATCTTGTCCCTTTTTTTTTTTTTGCTTCATTCAATTCTCTCGAGATCTGTCACTTTGTGGCAATTAAAATTCAATCTTTCCCTTTAGTGGGTAGTGCTAAAAACTTCAAGATTCCAGCTTCAGTGAGGTAAAAGTTGAAACTTTTGGTGAAATGTTGATTCTTTGCTTCAACTGTTGGTTTGATTATTTGTTGATTGGATGAATATTTGGATTCTTTCACTTTATTTTATTTAGTATGATGATATGAAATGGGAGCCTTGGAGTAACTGGTAAAATTACTGCCATGTTACCGGGAGTCATGGTTCAAAGCCGTGAACAACCTCTGTGCACAATAGACCCTTGGTGCGGCCTTTTCCGTACCTCACGCATAGCGGGAGCTCCGAGCTGACCTTTTTTAGTATGATGATATGAACTGAGCTTAAATGAAGAATTGGGCATTCATATAGACCTGTTTGGGACTGAGGGTTGTTGTTGTTTTTTGTTTGTAAATTTTCTTACAAGTTCTAGCTTTGTTTCCTTCAAAACAGCTGCTAAGTGAGGTAAAGGTTGAATCTTTGATGTATTTTGATTCTTTGCTTCAACTGTTGGTTTGAATATTTGTTGATTGGATGAATATTTGGATTTATCCTTCTATTTTATTGAGTATGATGATATGAAATGAGCTTATACGAAGAAGTGGGGATTGATATTGACCTGTTTGGGAATTGGGACTGAGGGTTGTTGTTGTTTGTTTGTAATTTTTCTCTCTTTGCCTTTACTTGGTTATGCTCAAAACTTCAAGATTCCAGCTTTGTTTTCTTCAGAACAGGTGCTAAGTGAGGTAAAGGTTGAATCTTGGATGAATTTTTGATTCTTTGCTTCTACTGTTGGATTGATTTTTGTTGATTGAATGATTGCTTGAGTTTGATTATTAAGAATTCTATCTTTCCCTTTATTGGGTGCTCAAAACTTGAAGATTCTCTTTGTTTTCTTCAGAGCAGTTGCTAAGTGAGGTAAAGGTTGAATCTTGGATAAAAATTTGATTCTTTGCTTCACTTTTAGCTTGATATTTGTTGATTGGATGATTGATTGAGTTTGATTATTAAAGTTTGTTGGATATAATTGCAGTACGGGAAGTAAATAAATATTACAAGTGTTCGAAAGGATGAACAAAGAACCAATATTTAGAACTGCCGCAAGCTTGTTGAGTCTTGAATCTTGATAACCTGAAATCAAGAAACACTAAATTTGGATTGTTACAACTGTGGCTGAGTCGAGAGATGACTCTATGTCTTTAAGACAAGATTGCCCCGTATATATCCTTTTATGTTCTGTACAATAGTCTCCTAAGATAAAACAACAACTTAACAAATGAGCAAAGGAAACTCAAGTGTTACTTTGAAGAACTGCTGGATAATAGGAAGAAGATTTTTGTTTTGTTTCTGATTTTCTGTTTTTCGATTCTATCTTGTGTAGTCTCAACAATTGAGCGAAAGACTTCAATATATAGTGCATGGAGGGGACTTGTCAACTAGCCAACTAATTGCTTTTAATGGCCATGTAATGACAATTAGTGAGGAGTAATTCAGTCAAATAAATGACTGAATTAAAGTGCAACGTATTGGAGCTTTAGTGAGGAGTTATTCAACCAAGTAATGACTGAATTGATGTGCAGATTAATGGAGGTTTAACGTTCCAAAACCAACGCAAAAAGCACAAGTTCTCTGTCCAATTTTATCTTACCTGAAACTTCAGGGATCAAATTGTAAATATGAAGCAATTTGGGTCCAAAAGATAATATCAGAAGAAGCCCAAAGCCCAAGACCCGCGACTCGAGCCCGGACGGGCGGGTGGCTCGCGTGTGGACTTAGCTTCGAACCAAAGCACATCTAGGTCCTCCCTCTTTCAAACACATGGGATACCCCTTGGGGTCCTAAACCCTTAGCTAATTTTAAGACTAATTTTGAGACTAATAAACTAAACAAATCTTCCTTCCCCCACCGATAGGGGAGAATTGGTCTATAACACATTTTCATGCTTCAAACACATCACTTCGTGGACCAATATCTCTTTCATTTCTCAATGAAATTTGACGATCCTTGGCCCTACGGTCATCTACTCGCTTAGTAGATTATGCACGTGTGAAGAATCAAAGTCTCCAACATGCGGAACCCTAGTGTTTAAGTCATTAAAAATGGGTGGACGCAACTCCCACCAAAGACAAATTTCCAACAATACCCTCTTGAAAGAGATTTTGGCGCACTCACAAGGTGCCTAATTCTAGCAATATTTCAACGGAACGATGTTGCATAAGGAGAGGTAGCTTCAGCTTTGAACCTTCCATAGTTAAATACCATCGGACTTACTGCGCGGTGAACGTGATGTCTTGAACCGTCACCGTTTAGTGTAAGCCAAGTCAATAGTACCAACACAACAAATTCCCTTACTCTTTTCTTCGTAATGTTTTGTCCGTTGTGGCCGTGGATACTTCTTGGATTCTTAAGTGCGTTCATTTGAGGCGGCCTGTCCTCGCACTTAAATAGGTGATCTCCTATAAGGTATCATGCTATACCCCACTTCACAAGTGTTAAGAATCATTAAAAGTTTCCCCAACCTCAACCTCAACCGTTTGAGGATCGTTTAAAGGTTTGGAAGCTTAACCTTTACCCACCATGCATGTAGCACTTTAATGTCTATCGCGGGAACAACTTTGGATTCATGTTTCCTTACAGAACTCATCATCCGAAGTGCTTTTGCTTCCACCGAAGCGCTCAACTGAACCTTTTTACAACTTAGTTTTCCCATTGAACCAAATTCTTGGGATCTCCAGTAAGTATGGTTGGGTTACCACTGCAAAGGTTCGTATTGTTTGGGTTTTAAGCCCATTCCCCTAGACAGACAAAATTCTTGATCTTCGGGTATTCCCTTAGTTAAAGGGTCCGCTATATCCTTTGATTAGTAATCAAGGAAGTGTCACCCGTGATGATCAACTGCCATACGGTCTTATATTTCCGACAGATATGTCCAGACGCCGTCATCCATGACCTTCCTGAAGCCGACCAACTAGCCACAGTGTCTAACTGCCGAAGGCACGGGCTTCTCCCAATAAAGGACGCCTCTAAGGAGTCGTGAAGTTACTCAACTTCTTTCATGCTTTGTTTAAAGCGATAAACTCCGATTCCATCATGAATCGGCCGATGCAAGTTTGCTCAGAGGATTTCCAAGACCCACCTTACACATTTACTTGTGGCTTTGGTGTTCTTCATAACTGATGTCCAGTTTGCATCACTGTGTTCTCCCAGAACCGCTGGACATCCAGAATACCATAATCCGTAGATAAGTGAATATTTCAGATATCGTCATATCCGACTTAACGCCTTCTATTGATCATTTATTAAAATCACGAGTGAGCCTTAGTTCAACTGATCTGCTTTGTAGGCCGATACCAGGTCGGTTGTAGTGTGTAACATACTAATGCCAATTCAATTACCACTTCTATTTCTGATTGTTTATTTTTTGGAAAAACGATGCTGATCATAACCTACTTTTTTTTCCTTGCAGGAAGTAGCTTCAGTTACCAGAGGTGACGAAGATTTCAGCGACGCTCTAAAAGATCCACTTTACGCTCGAAAGCACTTTATTCAGATAATATGGCTAATGGCAATGCGGCTCTGGAACTGCTAGAACTAAAGAAAGATGTGTGTCAGCTTGACGAAGAGAAAAGAAATGGCTATGGGGCTTTAGAATTGGAAGAACTAAAGGAAGCAACACATGTTAGTCTCGATGAACGGACAGAAAACGGTGCTTTAGAACTCCAAGACTCAATAAAAGACGCCTATGTTCAACCGGATCAAGTAACAAGAACAAACGTTGAAGATAAAATCCTAGAGCAGAAAGTACATGCCGATAATGGTTTAATCAGTTCGTCAACGCAGGATGACTTTGTGGCTAAAGATAACAAAGTTCAAAGTGAAATTGAGGAAATTAATGAAGACACAAGTGAAGTGATTGAAAGTTTAGACGTGAATGACATGAAAGTTCGCAATTCTCCAGCTAATCAACTCGTAGTCGTAGACGTGCCTGCCAACAACAAGAAGGTTGTGATTAGATCTGAGGTCCGACAAGCTCTCGGAACTCTGGAGAAGGCTATTTCTATCATAAAGGATTTTGGATATAATTTGGAAATTAGGTCCGTTTCCAGCAACTCTACTGTTAAGTCTGTAGGTGTAGAGGAGGATGGAGAGAAAGATTCAAAATCATCAGAAACTGATCGAATTCATGGAAGTGGTGGAGCTCGTGCTGAATCACCCAAAAAAGAATTATCAGAGACGACACCTTACGAACACAGGAACAACTCTCCTAGTCATGGTTCCAGGTTAAAAAAATTGCTTCATGGATAAGCTTATTTATTCTACACCAAACGTCTTACGTTGGTGTCCGAGAAATTAAATAATATTTGCCAATTGGGCACATAGAATTGGTCAAACATGCTAGCCATTTAGCATAGTAATACCTTAGAAATTTCCGCAACTCCTTTAAGAAGGAACATCTGAAAGTCCGAGCTATGTTGCCAGATTATTCATAAGTACTATTGGGTGTGTGTCGGATCCTCCCTAAGCTATGCATTTTTGGAGGATTTGACACGGGTTCGCCAACACTTTTGAAGGGTCCGAATAGGTTCCGAGTGTTGAAATGGCATGATTTGATGACTATGCATTTCCTATGATAATGTCTTTGATCATATGCTTGATGAGTTTCTTCTACATCCATTATCTAAAATTGGCGTAATTTTTTTCCAGGCGTATGAGTTCTAGTTTGTGCACTAGGGAAGCTAACCACAATACCAAGATTGCTCCCGCCTCACCGGATGATTATATGGGAACATCGGGGGAACCACAACACACTGTTGTACATACCTCAGTAGACCAAAGGAAGGAAGATACCGTCACGTCTGTCCATGCAGATAGCATCCACGGAAAAGAGAATGGTAAAAGAAAAAGAAAGCTACCATTTTACTGCTGCTTGTATTTTCTCCCAGGACAAGTCATTAGTTAAAGAGTAAGCAATTTTATGTATAGGAAAGACAACTATAGTTTACCTGTTATTACAGATGTAAAATTCTCATGAAATTAAGGTCCATATACCATAGTGTTCTATACAACACAATGTAACTAAACGTGCTCATATGTATTACACTGTAATTTGTTATGTGATAGTACCATAAATACCTGAGCTAAATGTATCAGAAATTCAGAAGAAGAAAAAGGTTAAAGGAGAGTAGCTATTTTACCTTTTTCAATTTGCTTGTTATTCTTATCAAGAGGAAAAATAAGTATACTTTTCTTATGGTACTCAATTTTCTATTGCATGTTTTCTTTAATATATGTTCTCTAATAAATATCGTTCCAGTAAAGTTCTTCCCTGAAATTGTTTGTTGAGTTGTCACTTCATAAGCAATCTTAGCTAGATGAGATATTTCAGTAATACTTTTCGTTTACTAATATGAGCTCGTGTCGGAAAGTTACACCCTATGATAAAACACTTCCTACCAAATGCGATTTCATTTTCAAAGATCTTACTACCTCCACTACAATTTTTAACGGTATATTTCATTACTAGTGAGGTAAAACTTTTTATAATCCCATATTTAATAATGGATTGTGTCTGGCCATACTTGCAGGTTTTCTCTAGGATGCAAGGTTAGAGCAAAGCACTAAAGATTGATGGGAGACATAAAATAGTATACCGTCATAATTATTACATTATTATCATATAATTTTGATTTACATACAAGAATGATAATTTAAGAGTATTAACAACATGATTCAATTTTTGGACTTTTTTATTATATAAGCAACAACTACTCCACCATTTGTTATCTTCATATGCCTTCCCAAACTTGTTAATTGCTCCCCTTCATTTCGTGTACGGTGAGATTTTATTGTTAACAAATATCATATTGAAGCAACTATGAAATATATTCCTATCGTTATGTGCACTAAGGTAGTAACTTGCGTAAAAGATGATAAATGAATTCTAGAAAGTAAAAATATAATAGTGTCATTCCTACAAATGGTTTTATTTTGATAATTGTATTGCAAGTATGTGGGCCAAAAACAATATTAAATTTTAAAAACAAAAGACAACTATGATATATCTGATTAAGAATAAATGTGACGAGCAATACAAACTACTAGTTCTTAAGAGACATGATCAACAAAATTGCTTTTGATTGAGTCGTTTGTTTTGAAAGGAGGGGCGGTGAACAAATGGCGCCATAAGGAAAAAAGTTGGAGATTATCATTTGTTCTTTATTTTTAGCACCAAATTTGTAGGTATTTGGAGTTTGCAAAGTTGAGTTTCTCTTCCTTAATAGGGGCATGAAACCAAAAACTTGATAAGTTGAGGAAGATGTCAAGATTTTATCCGCCATTGACTTTAGCTAATAAATTTAGCAACGTGTGTTCTCTTCTTGATACCGGCAATTGCAAAGCCCCAATGCATGCATTTTTAAAACCTACATTGTTCTCTGTTTGTAGATCTAACAAATATTTCTGATTTTCCGGATAAAATCATTTCCAAAGTAATAAAAGTAGCAACATTTTGGCGTAAAAAGACACTAATCCAGTAAACATATTCACTTGCTCAATTATAAATCTAGACCACTTCATATAATTTAGGCCAAATTTAAACCTTTTTTCTGTTCATTTAATATTATCTGCTTGAATTATAAAATAGATATACAATTATGAAAAAAGTTAGTATTGCCTTTTACGTGTTTGTGCTTATAGTTTATATGTTTAGTATTAATAAGAGATGTATCTTCAATACCTTTACAATAAACATCCATTAGTAATATTTATTGTTGGTAAGAGTTATTCTAAGTTAACAAAATGTTATCCATTTGTTTTAATACAATATCTTGGTTTTTATTGTAAAGAATCTTATTGATAAATATAAAGATTTGAGTAGTTTAGTTTAAAGTTCTAACATGTTAGATGAAGTTTTACTATTGAAAATTTAAAAACTAAACACAAGTGGTGCTAATTAGGTGTTTTGTAAAAATTTACTCGCACACATGTTAAGACAGGCAATTTCTATTAATTTTTTCCAATCAAAACTAAGACAAGGATCAAAGATGAATACTGATATCGAAAAAGGTTTACAATTGCTCTCCGTTATATTATCGGTCCATATATGTCCTTAATGTTATATTATCAGTCTATCTATGCCCTTAAAGTTATAAAAGTGACTCAAAATTGTCCTTCCCCCGTTAACCCTATCCATTTTAGCCAAAATGATGTGCCAACTCACCATACCAATTGTAACAACTCGTACCTTCGGGCTAAGGTTTGACCCGTAAGAGGAGGATATAATGGAATGTGGATGGGGAGTGTAGGAATTGTTTTGAAACCTATTAAAGGTATAAAAAGAGTCCTTGGACAAATTAAAGTTGGAAGCTACACTACGGACCATGTTTCAAGTGAGTTTGAACAAGATATCACTTCAAGTTAGTATAAACCCCTTATTAGTTGGGTATTTAGGAGAACCTCCTTGATGAGAGTTGTAGCCCTTTGAAATATCTTTCCATCCTATAAGAATCATGTCAAACAGAGCTATGTAAGAAAAGTTATGCATGTTTTACTAAAGAGGTGTATGTGGTGCTCCTCCATGGGCTCGCGACGCGAGCAGACTGGCGTCCCATGGCCATGTCACGCGCGTTCAAGCAGTGAAGCAAGGCCGATAGCGAGCGCGAGCGCGCGCAGGCTGGGCAAGCTGCTGGACACACGAGTCCTCCATGACGTGCGACCCTTGCAACTTTTTTTAGTGTGTTTTTCCTGATTTTTCATTATATTCTTCCCTTCTTCAAACCTTACCGTGAATTTCCTCTCCTCTCCTCATCCTCCCACATCAAGGTAAGGTTATTTCATATATTTATAAGTAATTCTAACGATTATATATGAATTCTAAGCAAATTCTATGCTACAAACCTAGGGTTTTCAAGAATCTTAAGGGTTCAAGTGAAGGAATTGGAGGTCTTCATCAAAAGTTTGGATTTTTCTTTGGGTTTTGAAGCTAATAAGGTATGTAAGGCTAACTCTCTATATGCGGAAACATCATTGTTCTTCCCCACGCGATATTCCTTCATGATTTATATGAATTTGCATCAAACGTAGAGTTATGCCCTAGTTTCATGAAATGTGTCAATGTTTCTATACTTTAGACGATATAGCTTCATATTTCGTTCATGTATGTCATTCCGAACATCATGAACTCAACACGTAATCTATGTATGCTCATGTTTTATTCCCACGAGTCTCAAGCATGAAATATTAAATGTCTATGAATAATTATCATTCTAATTTTCATGATTACTCCTTGATTCCATGTCTCATGATAACGATACTAGGTATACATGTTAGAACTATAAATATGATGATTCTATGGCTTATTAAGTCATGGCATGTTTCACAAAATTATACTATAGAATTGAAGGGACGTAATGGTGTCGATTGACAAGCATGTCTAAATTCAAGAACGCCAACTATAACATAAAAAGTGATGTCTAAATATGCTTTTGTGATAAACACCTTTCTAGGGCCATGAGTATCGATTGAATCTCACCTTTGTGTGTATATGAAATTAACTAAAAGATAGTAAAGATAGAGCCTGATAGTGAATGATGTTGCCTGCTATGTTATGAATCATGGGGCACGATGATATATAACCTGGTAGTGGATGATGTTATCCACCATAATATGAACCGTGGTGCATTATGATACAGAACCTGGTAGTGAATGTTGCTACCTGCCAGTAATGAAATATGATCTGCATGATATATAGCCTGGTAGTGGATGCCATGGTGCATTATTTGAGATGTCTATTCTCTATATTGAAATGAATTATGAATTTCAATATGGTTAATTACAGAATATAAGTGACTTCCCATGTTAAAAAATTTACTATGTTTAATGACATTCATGTTCAATTAGTCTCATGTTTATGTTTCAGTTCAGTTTCAATATTTAGTTATGATTTACGTTTATGATTTGAGTTGCCCGTTCTCCCAAACATTTCACAACTATTTATTTATTATGTTGATTTTCATACAAGTACAATTTCAGTGTACTTACGTCCCTATTGCACGGGACTTACATTTCATGATAGTAGTTTTTTATTTTCTTTGGGCTTTACTTGTAGTCAGACTGATTCTTCGATGTTCATTTATCGTTCTTCCACTGATATTCTTATTTTACTTCTTTATGTGGATGATATTATTTTCAATGGGAGCTCTTCTTCTTTACTCCACCACGTTATTTCTCTTCTTTCCCATCATTTTCTATTTCTAATGAATGATCTTGGTGACCTTCATTATTTTCTAAGGGTACAGGTTATGCGGTCTTCAGAGTCTATGTTTCTTTCTCAAACTAGATATGTTCAAGACTTGTTCACAAAATTTAATATCATTAAATTTAAACATGTCTGTACACCCTTATCATCCAGGACATCATTATCATTAATGGATCGAGAACTATTATCTGATCCTTTTGAATATCGTAGTATGGTCGAAGTATTACAATATTTGACTATTTCATGCATTACAGTACTTGACTATTTCATGCATTACAATACTTGACTATTTCTTGTTTCCCAATTTATGCATGCCCCTCGTCCTGCTTACCTTCTTGTTGTGCGACGTATTTTTAGATATCTACAAGGTACCATAGATCATGGTCTTGTGTTAAAGCGAGGGAAGGATCTTTCTGTTGTGGTGGCTTATTCAGATGCTGAGTTAGCTGAGTGTCTTGACACTTCTCGGTCCACTATTGATTTTGCAGTCTTCCTGGGTCCAAATCTGGTTTCTTAACGTTCTAAGAAGCAACCAACGGTCTCAAAATTCACTACTGACGTGTTGTTTCTTACACGATCATTGAGACATTATGGATTCAATATCTTTTAAATGAATTAGGTGTAACTATTCATCAACCTATGAAGGTCCTGTATGACAATATCTCTGCTACTTATATTGCTGCCAATCCAGTTCTCTATGGTCGCAGTAAGCACATCAAGGTTGATTATCACTTTGCCAGAGAATGTGTCTCATATGATGATTTAGTTGTTCGTTATATACCTACTGAGCTTCAGCTCGTATACATTTTTGCAAAATCATTATCGGCAACTCAATTGTTGTTTCTCAAAAGCAATATGTCTGTGCATTCGTTCCTATAGATTGAGGGGTGTGATAGAGGGTATTTTAGAGTCCTTCTTGTATAAGGAAACCATATGTATATTGGAAAGACCCAGGGCTCCCAATTGGTAGAGCATTTCAACCATCTTTGACTCTGTCACAAGGTAATGATTTACAGGACGACAAATCTACTCGTTAGAACTTCATTGTATCAGCTAATTGGTGAGCCTCACTTCCTTCGTGACGTTGTCCTTATTTTCAATAGTCATGTTAGACAATTAGGTATGCTGGGGGCCTTGTCCCAACAACAATTCGGTATTACAGACTTATGTCAGAGGTTTCATAAATTGGTCAGTTATGTCATGTTGGGTATTCAGTTATGTTCAACCTTATGGGTTATCCTATCATATTTTCAGAATATTTCCACACTTATGTTTTAAAACAATATTTTTAATATTATTATTATTATGGAGTTGCATGTTTTATTCAGACTTTTCATGTTTTAACTTATATTCTGCATTAGCCCATGTCCCATGTTGATTCAACAAACAATGTGGTTCGCTTAGTCAAATGCAACAAGACATTGAGTGTCGTGTTACGTCCAACCCCAAATTCGGGGCGTGACACCAACCTTTCTTTTTTCACCACTATCCAAAGGCACCAATACCTTCATCATATGTACCATTATCACCAACATAATAACGTAAAGCTGACAAAAAGAAAAGTAAAAAGAATTGAGAGAAATAATTTGCAATGTTGTACTTGTACAATAAACTAATAGACATAAAGTGACTAAAATAATTATTTTGCAACTAAAATAAGAGAGGATTACGACTAAAATAATTATTTTGCAAAGGCAAATAAGAAATTTATAGAGAATGTAACAAGGTCAATGAATATCAAATTATATAATCAGTTCAAGCTCTACGAAGCAATAGACGCATCGTAGGTGATCATTATTCTTATGTAACTTATTTTTCTGTATTCCCTTATTATAGTCTTATGAATTTAGTTTGTAATGCATTATTATGTATTATTGAAAAATATTGTGATTTACTATTCTACCATTACCTATTTTCTTCTACAGTAGTACTATTATTGCTTCTTTTACGTTGATTATTCTTACTATTCCGTTGTCAATATCTTTCATTTCTTCGATATTTTCATCTCAGTTTCTTATTCTTATATTATTTTCAAACATGTTTTGTAAAACATTTTTCCCCAGGGTATCCCATGTGTTTAAAGAAAGGACCTAGATGTGCTCTACATAATGATTAGTTTGCATACACTCTTTCTCTGGACTCCATTTATAGAATCACATGATATATTATTGTTATATTGTTGTGATGCATCCTTTTAATTTATCTAACCAAAATATTTTGACACGATATGTGTAGCCTTTTTAAAATAATTTTAAAAACTATAAAATTCAGGTTTTAACATGTTTGTCATATATACTTATAGTAATTACAAACTAAAAGGGCATTTAATGTTGATTTCTTCAACTTATTTTTTAATTTTCACTCGATATTCTGTATATGCATTAAGCTATAAAATAAATACACAAAAAAAACTTTCAAGATAACACATGGAATTGTATAATTGAAAATTACACTGTATGATATGTGGAGAAAAATATTTATCCGCTTTAGCTCATATTTGAGTTTGTTATTCAGAGATCTCATATATATTAGTATTATACACTTTTTATACGAGGTTAATACTTTATGTAGAATATTAAAATAAACTTCCTCACCGAGCATTGCCACACTCGAAAAAAATGTTGATGAAAAAGCTTCGAATTTTAACACCCTTCTCACAATCGCTATTATCAAGAAGGGAGATAACAATTTCTTCTAAGACCCAATTGAATTTACAATTTCCTCAATTTTTACAAACTAAAAGGCTTAATTTTCTTGGAAATGATTTGGGTTGTTTTTCTGGAAGAACCTTTTTTTGCTCTGAAGCTGCTAAAACGATTTGTTGCTGGAATTGTTGTAATGGTGTTTCATCAAATTCGACGCCGTTTCTTGTTTGCGGTGCTTGTGGGAGTGTACAACATGTTGATCAATCTGTTGATTATTTCCACATTTTTGGATTGTAAGTTGTTAGCTTATTATATAATGGTGATATTGTTATATAGGGAACGGAGTAGACATTCTAGTGGATAGGGAACTTTGGGATCAAGTTGTAGAGGTTAGGAGGGTGAATGATAGGATGTGTACTATTAAGCTAGTTTTGGGAGGGTTAACTTTTAACATAATTAGTGCGTATGTGCCTCAGGCAGATTTGGCAGAGGATGACAAAAGGCGCTTTTGGGAGGAGTTGGACGAGGTGGTAAGGGGTATCCCACAGTCCGAGAAACTAGTGTTAAGAGGAGATTTTAATGGCCACATAGGGTCTACTGCAGGAGGATATGGTGACGTGCGTCACAGCAGTTTCGGCTTTGGGGATAGAAATGAGGGAGGAATTTCGTTCTTAGACTTCGCGAATGCTTTTGAGTTGGTCATAGCTAACTCGAGCTTCCGGAAGTGGGAGGAGCATTTAGTGACTTACCGTAGTGCGGTGGCTAAAACAATAGCCTTTGAGCACTTGTATAGAGAGCTCGAGTGCAAAGGCGGGGATAGAAAGTTGTATAGGCTCGCCAAGACGAGAGAGAGGAAGTCTCGCGACCTGAATCAAGTGAAGTGCATTAAAGATGAGAATGACGAAGTATTGGTAGACGATGCACACATTAGACGGAGATGACAGACGTACTTCCATAAGCTCCTGAATGAAGAAGGGGACAGGGATATCGTGCTGGGGGATTTAGAGCATTCCGAGAGTTGGAGAGATTTTAGGTACTATAGGTGCATCAAGGCGGCAGAGGTTAAGGAGGCTATCCGTAAGATGAGGAGCGGAAGAGCGACCAGGCCTGATCAGATCCCAATAGACTTTTGGAAAAGCGCAGGTGAGGCAGGTATGGAGTGACTGACTAGGTTGTTCAATGTCATTTTTTGGACAACTAAGATGCCAGTGTATTGGAGGTGGAGTAAAATGGTTCTGTTGTACAAGAACAAGGGTGATATTCAGAGTTCCAACAACTATAGGGGTATCAAGTTGCTAAGCCATACTATGAAAGTCTGGGAGAGGGTGGTCGAGTTGAGGATGAGAAGGGATGTGTCGATATTTGAGAGTCAGTTCGGATTCATGCCGGATCGATCGACTACAGAAGCTATTCATTTTGTCAGAAGATTGTTAGAGCAGTATAGAGACAAAAAGAGAGACCTTCACATGGTGTTCATTGATATGGAGAAGGCATATGATAAAGTTCCTCGGGAGGTCATTTGGAGATGCTTGGAGTCTAGAGGTGTGCCTATGGCCTACATCAGGGCAATTAAGGACATGTAGGAGGGTGCCAAGACTCGGGTTAGGGCAGTAGGAGGTGATTTCGAATACTTTTCGATCGTGATGGGGTTGCATCAGGGCAGCCCTTAGCCCATTTCTATTTGCTTTAGTGATGGACGAATTGACACGTCATATTCTGGAGGAGGTACCGTGGTGTATGTTATTTGCAGACGACATAGTTTTGATTGATGAGACGCGTAATGGCGTTAACGATAGGCTGGAAGTTTGGAGAACGATCTTAGAATCTAAAATTTCCAGGTTAAGCAAGACTAATATGGAGTACATGGAATGCAAGTTCAGTGACGTGACGCAAGAGACAGATATGGAAGTGAAAATCGAGGCACATGTTATACCCAAAAAAGAGTTTCAAGTACCTTGGGTCTATTATACAAGAGAACGGGGAGATTGACGATGATGTCGCCCACCGTATTGGAGCAGGGTGGATGAAATAGAGGCTTGCCTCCAGGGTGCTTTGCGATAAGAAAGTGCCGCCTAGGTTGAAAGGTAAGTAATACAGAGTTGTGGTTAGACCATCACTGTTGTATGAGGCAGAGTGCTGGCCAGTCAAGAACGTCCATGTCCAGAAGATGAAAGTAGCGGAGATACGGATGCTCAGATGGATGTGTGGTCATACTAGAAGAGATGAGATTAGGAATGGAGATATACGGGACAAGGTCGGAGTGGCCTTTGCGGAGGACAAGATGAGGGAAGTGAGACTAAGATGATTTGGGCATGTGAAGAGGAGGCGTGAGGATGCGCCAGTTAGGAGGTGTGACAGATTGCCGGTCGTAGGAGTTAGGAGAGGTAGATGTAGGTCGAAGAAGAACTGGGGGAGGTGATTAGACAGGATATGACTCTACCCCAGTTGACTGAGGACATGACCTTAGATAAGAAGATTTGGTGGTCGAGGATTAGGATAGAAGGGTAGTAGGTATTCGAGTTTTGTCGCGTTGGGTTTGAGAGAGGTAGGGGGGCTAGCCTTTCCATCTCCTCTTCTTCTTTTCTAAGATGTATTATTTCGGGATCGCGTCTATCATTATCTTTATGTGTGTATTACTATGTTGTACCATTTGTTTTGTATCTTGATATTTTGCAGCCTTATTTTTCATGCAACCCTGTAATGATTACGTTTATTTTGAGCCGTGGGTCTATCGGAAACAACCTCTACCCCGTAAAGGTAGAGGTAAGGTCTGCGTACATCCTACCCTCCCCGGACCACACTTGTGGGATTACACTGGGTATGTTGTTGTTGTTGTAGTATTGTTATTGCTGTAGTCTGTGCTGGGTTTATTGCTTGTGAGTCTTTTTTCTTTTTAGTATTTAGAGCAAATGTGAATTCAAGATTTGAACTTTATAAGTTCGGGATACTGCTAACCAGTGGTGGAGGTAGAAACTCAACTAGGGGTTCGGTCGAACCTAGTAGTTTTTGCTCATATAGTGTATTTGTATTAAAAAGTTCATTAAGTATGTATATATATTGAATTTAGAACCCAGTCATTAGCACTTGAAGTCGTCATTCTAAAATCCTGAACTCATAAAGTTGAAATTTTGGCTGTCTTTGCATTGAACCCACTGATTATTTGAGTTACTAGGTTTGAAGTTTGATATTTTACATATTTAGTAGAATTATTAACACATATAGGGTTTTGATTATCCCAAACCCATAAAGTTGAAATCCTGGCTCCACTACTACATTGAATCCACTAATTATTTGAGTTAATAGGTTTGAAATTCGATAATTTTACATATTTAGCCGAATTATTAACACATATACATGATCTGAATAAAAGCTATTGGATTTGGATGAACCTGTAGCTTCTAGTATGAATTCGCCCGACTTGGAGGTTCTAGAGTTCCCGGTACAGTATTTCAGTGCAATTCATTTGGAGTTCAAATAGTTCATGATATTTGATTGTGTTTTTCGTAGCCTTGTAACGAATAGATGTAAGGATAAGTATCAGATATGGCTTAGTTAAATGGTTAACAAGTGTTTAGTGTACTCGGAAGATCTGGTTGAAATTAGTTATCCAATATCATACCAATTCAAAGATTGTAAGGTTATAGTAATAACTCACAAAACATGTCTATGTAAATATGTTTATGTCAGTTCTTAATTTTTTTTCATCTTTAGTGAATTGAGATGCTAAAAATTCTCTGCATTCTTACAGGGAGAAAAAGTATGGAATTGAGGGGGAGAATCTAGAGCGCAAGTACAAAGACTGGCAGAGGAAGCTACATCCGGACTTGGTTCATACAAAATCTCAGGTTCATAGAATTGCATTGTACGCATATATACAAAATCTCCCCATTGGATTTTCCTTTGGAGCTCCCCTTCCGCCAAAATTTTGATATTGTTTTTCTGTGGCATTTTGCTGTTTCTGCTAGAAAGAAAGGGAGTATGCTGCTGAACAGTCTGCTCGTGTAATCGATGCCTATCGCACACTAACTGACCCATTGTCAAGGGCAATATACATAGTAGGTTGCCATTATTTAATACATGTACTTATTGCTATTGTAATTTCATTGTCCATTGGTGCAAGAGATGAAAAGTTGCGTACTTTGACCTATCGCATTTGGTTTCTTTCTTTTTCTTCTTCCTGCTTCTTAGCATGAAGATTTGGAATATCTGTATTTTGAAGTGTTTAAAATGAAGGAAAACTCAATAATATATTTGCAACTTAAGTCCCGGTCATTTTTGTTCTTAATGTTTTGGCCTGGCTTCCAGCTGAAGTTGGAAGGCGTGCATGTGGATGAAGAGGAAAAAATTGATGACATAGAGTTGCTGACTGAGGTACAGTTTGTTAAATTGTTATTTTAGAATTACTTTTCAATAAGTGCTGCTGCCAATTATTTCTTGGACATGTTGGTATTTTATGTAAGATAGAAATTGGCATTCAATACCTATAATCTGAAAAGTGATTTTGACCATATATTCAACCAATTGACTTTCACTTCTTTTTGCCCCTCCGTCTTAAGGGTAAAGCTTTGGTTGTGCTGTCTTGTTATTGGTTTATTAAGCTATCTAAGGTTTGGAGGTCTTCTGTTGTGGGGTTTAACGAAATTGCTCCCTCCGGTCTAATAGTAAGTGGTGCTTTTAGCTTGGGCACACCCCTTAAGAAATCTACTCACTCTTAGAAAGTAAGAAGTGTTTTTACTAACTTACCCTTGATTAAGTAGTATCTATTTAATATAGTTTCTTGGTTACATAAAATCCCACTTATCTAAATAGGGTAAATTTGGAAGAAAATAATTATACCTTCTTGATTATGTAAAACACCACTTATTTTGGACCAACATGAAAGGTAAAAACACTACGTAATATGGACCGGAGAGAGTAGCATTTATATCTGATATTTATCTTAGCAGAGTGGTATGTTATTTTGTTTGATCTTCATAAAGGTGCTAACTTAGTTCTTCCGCAATGGCTTGCCTAAAATCTTCTTCTCTGACTATTAGTCATCAAATTGTAACTGCAGATGCTGGAAATCAGGGAAACTGTTGAAGAGGCTACTGACACACGGGCGCTAAAACAAATTCAGGGGCAGGTACAAGAGGATTTATTCTTTTTGTCTATGTAATCTCGAATGAACTTGGCTTTGCTAATTCTATCTGTGTGCGCTCTACATCATTGTTTTGCAGATACAAGGAAAGTTCGAACAATCATCCATCTCCTTTGCAGATGCCTTACAAAGTAGAAAGTATGAAGAAGCTTTGGCTGCAATCCGGAAGGTGACTTACTACAAGCGTGCAAATGAAGAGATAGTGAAAAAGCTCTAGTCTATGGGTATGGAACCTTACATTTTCAGCCTTTATTTATTTTTATTTGATAAACGGTCCATCAAAATGATGGTTTTCCAGTTGCCAACTTGGTATTGTATGAGGCCCCCGAACCAGAGCGAGTCCGAATTGATCTTTATTGAACTTGCTGCAGTGGGGCTTAATATTTTGCATGTTGAAAATGTTGGGCTTGTCTTCTTGGTTTCATTTGACCTAATTTTTTTTATGTAAATTACTCATTTAGGTTGCGCACTTTTATGACACTCCCTCTGTCCCCATTTATGTGGCACAGTTTGGAGTTGGAGAGTCAAACTTTTAAATTTTGGACCGTGAATTTAGACATGAAATCTTTTAAGTTTTTTAAATAAATTGTACATATACGTAAAAAGTATTATAAGTCTTAATAGTTAAAAATTTAAAATATTGAAAGGCATATGTAAAGATTACGGTAAAAGAAAAACTCGTTTGACTCTCGGTACCAGTTTCTAAAAAAAAAAAACTCGTTTGACTCTTGAAATCCGAAAGATGCCACATAAATTGGGACGGAAGGAGTACATATATGTGAAACCTGTGAAGTATATTATGAGCATTAGTTATTGTTGGTTCAAATGCTGCGTGATTTACCTATGCATCTAATGTATTTGCTTGGACTTCTATAGAAGCATGAAGCTGTGATTTGGGAGTGAGATGCAACTAGGCTCAATCAGATGAACCCGGAGCATGAGTAGGCAACAAAAGGCGATAATAAGTTGATTTGATAAAGTTGGGTTCGCTTGTTCCGGTGGATCTAGTCACCTACCATTCTTTCCAACACAACCCCAAAAATGAAAACTATTGACTGTTGATGTTTGATGCACAAAATAATTGCCAAGAGCGGACATAGCAGTGTGAATACCTGATCTGTCAGTCATTGATGAATGATCCTGGTGGATTTGACCCTATAGTTACTATTTATATGAAATGGAAACAGAATAAGGATATGTCGAAAGCGACGATTTTGAAATGATACATTTTAATGGCTGTAATTGACTTGGAACTATAGCAACTCCATAAGGACTTGCAAGCTTGCTTCTATTAGTTCTCTTCTAAGATTATCATGAATTACACCTTTATTTAAGACAACTCAGTAACTCTGTTCTGTCTTTTATTAACAGTTATATTCAGTGTTACTATTTTGAGAATCCATATTAAAGTACATAAATGATGTACTCCCGCAATCCAAATTGGTGTGTGTGTGTGTGTGTGTGTGTGTTTTGGAGTGCTAATTTTCAGATGGGCTCATAGATAAATTTGTTATACAAAGATCTCTCATAATTTATTTACAAATCTCAGAAAAGGCAACAGCTAAATAAGATGATGGATCATAATACAATTATGAACAAAAGAATATCAAGTTTGAAACTTTCTTCTCCTTTTCACATCTAACTTCATATGTAATACAGTCTTTGCTAAATCTTGTTTTCCTTCTCTATTGAGCCCATAGAAGACAGTTCTATAATTAACTGTACTAGGAATAATCCCACCATCCAGCATTTCAGAGATAAGTTGAAGAGCTTCTTCAGAATTACCAATTCTACATAGACAAGCCATGAACATGGAGTATGCCTTGAAATCAGGATATGGTCCATTCTTTTTCATCTGATGAAACACATTCCAAGCGTCGGAAACTTTTCCCACGTTCATGTACCCTCGTATTAACGCTGAGTAGGTAACGATCGTCGGTTGGCAGCCCGAATCTTTCATTTCCTCAAAAATTTCAAGAGCCTTTGTAATCTCTTTCACCTTGAAGAAGAAGCCAATCAAGGAAGTATATACATGGACGGTTGGATGAATGCCGACCTGCTTCATAGATTCAATTCTTGCCAATGCCTCTTCTAACTGCCCTTTTTGTAGTAGTCCATGAACTAAACTTCCGTAGACGTACTGGTTTAAGACATGTTGCTCATCATCAACTTCGTTAACCAATGTTAAAGCCTCTTCCAGCCTCCCTGCTCGACAAAGTGATCTTACGTACAATGAATAAGTTAACGGGGTACTGAAACCGAGTTTTTGTAAAGATTCGGTACAGCTTCTGGCATCCCTTAGTTTACCGAGTTCACATAAACATCCAAGATAAGCTTCGATTAGTTCTTTATCAGGACTGCACCCAACTTGAATCATCTCCTGGAATACTTTTACCGCTTCCTCAATTCTCCTCCCTTTTTTCTGACACAGAGATGTGATCAAAGCTTTGTATGTACTTTCTGTAGGTTTACAAGCGCTACCTTTCATTTCTTTAAAAGTACGAAGAGCGATATCTGTGAGTCCTGTTTTACCATACTGCATTATCATGATTGTCCATGTATGAGCTGTTACTAAGCAACCGTTTCTCCTCATATCGAAGAATAGATTTCTCATCTGAGTGAAGTCCTTGCCCTGTCCTGCTATTTTAATAGCCATATTGTAGGATTCCGTTGAATGTCGATAATTACTTTGCTTCTCAACCCAAGAGAAAAATTGCAATGCCACACGACCTTGTAGCCTGAAATTACGCAAAACTTCCACCACCATCTCCACTGTGAATTGTATGTTGCATTTCTCCAATTGTCCTTGTATTAAGCACCAATCTGTCGATGTTAACAAAATTTGGCAAACCTCATGTATATCATGTTCACTATAGGATTTTGACGCTGCCGCTGGCATGTCATGAGCTGAGGACACTTGTTCTAACTTTTCCGATTTTAACTCCAACTTTTGTTCTTGTTGACTGCTCACGTCAGATGTTCCATTTTCTTGATTGTAAACTTCACAACCCCTTTGCAGCAGCTTGATCCTGTCAATGTTCTTTGTATCTCCTTTCCTCTCCAGGTACGGAACAAAGTACTGGAAGATATCGTTTCCAATAACCATCTTAGAAGCCTTCATTTCATTCAGAACCTTGAAAATATCGTTCATCCTTGACACTTTGGAAAGTTCCTTGATGAATATGGTGTATGATTTCCGACTAAAGACAATTCCTTTATCCTTCATATTCTCAAACACTTCCCACATTTCAGAAACGCGGTTTTGGCTGATATAACCCGCGACTACAGCAGTTGCTGCAACAGTATCCAATTCAACTCCCATCTCTGTCATCTCGTTATAGAGGTTCAACGCTACCTGAAACTCATTAACCCTGAAAAGGGTCTGCATCAGATTAGTATAAGTCGACACGTTGGGCAAACTTCCTGAATCTTTTGTGTTTCGGAATAGATTAAGTGCCTTCGAAATTTCATTTCTCCTCAAATATGCACTTATAAGAACTCCATAAAGCTTCTCATCAGCACCATTTCTTTTCTTCACAATTTCAACAATCTCCAATGCATCATCGATCCTCTCAGCCTTACACAGTCCTTTCACCAAAGTCGCAAAAATTTCAGACTCAAGGTTCACATTTTTATTCTTTAGATCACGAATATACTCCAAAGCTTCTGTAATTCTCCCCGCGATGCAGAAACTCTTCAGCATAAGGCCGTACACGTGGTTTTCTGGAATACTACAAAAACTTATCACGTCGTTGCCAACTTTGTGAACTGCAGCAATATTTCCGGAGTTAGCCAAGCATTTGAGCAACTGTCCAGATATAGCTGCATCCAACATCAACCCTTTGTGGATCATCTCATTGAAGTACTCCAAAGCAATGTCCGCTTTTCCAGCATTGCAAAGTGAACTCAACATGATCTTATAAGCCCTTAAATCAGGCTCATAACCGAGTTTTTTCAACTGTTCAAACATTGACAATGCTTTGCCAATCAACTTTGCGTTCCCATAATGCGACAGCAAAATGCTCCACGTCTTAAGATTCTTCTGACAAGAACTCGTCTCCATCTCCTCCACCAATTCGTCAACCAAGTGAAACTCCTTAGCTTCCGCAGCCATGTAAATCATTGTGTTATACGTCGAGGTAGTATGACTAAACCCTTCTCTTGATTTCACCCAATTGAAGAACCTCAAAGCTAAATGAGGAACTTTAAAACACCTCTTTAAAACCTTCTCGACGACCTCCTCGTTATACTCAAAACCCGCATTTTCCAACTTTTCCTCCATGGAAATCACATCACATCCACTCCTCAAAATCCCAGTAATCTTGTGAACAATGGGACTAACATCCATCTGAGAATCTTCGCGTAAATTTCGCATTTCGAGCTCTACACTCTGCTTGGCATTTTTCTCAAAGGTCTTTCGGAAACATCCTCTCTGACCCACAAAGGAAGAGGTAAAGTCTGCATACATCCTACCCTCCCAAGACCCCACTTGTGGGATCACACTGGGTATGTTGTTGTTTGTACTCTGCTTGGCATTTTGACGAACACTTTCCATGCAAGGTGATGAGTCCTTCATCTTTATACTCTCCTTGGCATTTTCACAAACACCTTCTGTGCAAACTAATGAATCCTCCAGCTTGGCATTTTCTCGAACACTTGGCGTGCAATATGATGAATCCACTAATTGGGTATCCTTTAAATTTGTTGGTTCATATCGGTTTTCATTTACCATTAAATTCTCTGTCCCCAAAATATCTCTGATCTCATTGAATAGTGAAGTAAAATTCTGAGGTTCATTCCTGTTTTTCAAATTAGGGTTTACAGTTTTCTTGGATTTATGAAGCTTAGATGACTTGGTGGAAATTGAAGAAGAAAAAGAAGTCTTAAATCTTGAATTCAACAGACTATTTCCAGAAATTAGAAGCTTTTGTTTGCATATATACTTCAAAAACATTCTCCTTTGGAACATTGTTTAATAGTTGCCCAAGGGATATTTGTGTGTTTATATAGGCTCTTAATTTCTTGAACCATGGTTCACAAGTGCTGTTCTTTTTTCCAAGGTAAAATAACTTTATATATATATATATATATATCCTTGGGATGAAATCACTCCACTGTCAAGTCTTTCAACAGAATCATTAACAAAATTGATTTAGGGAAGCAAACCAGAAAAGAAATTTTATTTAAACATATCTCTTACTTTATATCACATCAATATTTTGATTCGATGAAAGTTTACTTTGTTGCGGTTTTCAAGAGGTGTAGAACCATAAAGAAATAGAAAAGATTGAAAACTCACTTGCTGTCCTAGAACCTTCGAGCCTAGCCCGCCCGATCCATAGCCCTTGGAGCGAAATTCCCTTGCAGAAGGATTCCACTTCAATTTCAACTATCATTGCAATTGGAGCCCTACGTCTCCCATAGGAACCGGCTCAGAAGGAGAATAAGTAGTGTAGTGAAATCTTTGTGACTTTCGCTTCTCCAGAGTGTCAATCGAAAAGATTGACTGACCACCCCTCTAACTAATTGAAGTAATCCCCGGAGCAGATCAGAATGAAAACTCCTTTCCTCTTCAAGCTAAACTCATTTGTCTTTCACTTGTGCGTTTACATCATCCATCGCTTCTGACTATGTCGATGAAATGGGACCGCGAAGACAACCCACCACTAGAGCTTGCTTTGCTCTCGCTCCGCTCGCTCCCACCTGTCTTCTTCCCACTATAGTGAAAGATCTTTCATTTCACCATAGCAAGAACCTCACTGACCTTCTGGTGCAGTTACTCTAATCTAAGCTGGGGTCCCCGCCATCTTTATATATATATATAAACGGTACTCCCTCCGTTATAATTTATATGATGTATTTTGACTGGGCACGAAGTTTAAAAAATAAAGGAAGACTTTTGAATCTTTTGGTCTAAAACAAGTCAAAGATATTTATGTGGTTATAGATCATCTCGTTAAGCGTAAAAGGTAAAATTTAAAGTTAAATTATTGCCAAATAAGAAAATATGTCATTCTTTTTTAGATGACATAAAATGAAAGTGTGTTATATAAATTGAGACAAATGAAATATTTTTTTTCGAAAGACTCTACATTTTTTATATGTAGCTAGTTTAGGATTGTTTCTTGTACTACTACACTAGTATGAAATCGTTTTTTCTTCTTCTCAGAATGTGTAATTTGGGTGATGAGAAATGCATTTTACATGCGTCTTAATTTAATTGAGGTAACAAACAATTTGGGAGTTGACGTTAGCTTAAATCACATTTTAAAAAATGCAATTTATAAGTTGCATTTCCGCATTTGAGGAATGCAACTTATAAGTAGCATTTGACGATGCAACTTATAAAATGCATTTCAGAAACGACTTATAAAAAAGCAATAATTAAATGTCTTATGTTGTTTGCAATGGATAATAAATAGTCATTTGTCACTTCTGAAATGCGCTAATTATTCCTTATTCTTTATGTCAATTGCAAAATCCACAAAATAATGTATTAATAATGGTCAATTATTAGCTTCCTATATTTTGACAAAAAAACAAGGTAACTCAAAAGAGTGATTAGTGTTGGTTTTATTGTTAGCACACATTAGAAACACTAAACAATTATACAATAGAAAAGACCATTTAAAGAGCCTTATCTCTATCACTATAGTAAAAATAGTGGAAAAATGGGAGTCACAGCCCCCAACCAAGGGAGTGGTTACGTTCACTATGTCCCCCTTACTCCCGACATGCTATGGTGCCCCGACCATATGTTTGGATCACAATGAATTGAATTGAGATGGGTGCGGGTCATAACATAATGAACCCAAAAATTACTCCAATAGAAATTAGTGTTAAGCCAAATTTGATAAGATTACTAAGATTGGCATATATATATATATATATATGGGGTTGTTACGTGCTTTTTGAACTTTCCCACTACAAATGTGTAGTTCCTGGGAGCCTATAGTATATGATTGGGCGGATGAGATCTATTCATCATTTTCAATTATCAGTCAGCCTGAAAAATAAAGTAATCTAGTTGATAAAAAATATTTTTTTTTTTAGTAAGCGCTATACAACATAAATTAGGCGGTAATTTTTTTAACCGACTGAATAAAAATGTTACGATCCCAAAAAATACCTTTAAGAGAGAAGGGGTTCTCTGAAATAGTCAAACAAATTAAATTAATAGAATAGTCAAACAAATCCATGGCATTAAATTAAATTAATATAATACAAAAAACAAACAAAATAATCCAAATTCAATCTCTTAGTGGCTTACCATTTCCTAAGACTTGTCATCCTATTTTATCTTCTTTTTTTTAAAGTAGTAGAAGACTTTTAACAGTTATCCTTTTAATTATTTGGATAATTTTCTTGAACCCCTAAAACTTTTAAAAGTATTTTACATACACCCTCCAAGTTTTGTAGAATAGTCTTTGAGCACCTCAAAATTTTATTTAGGTTAGATGTATTAAGGGAGAGGAAACTTATTTCTTTTGCACATTTGCATTAGGGGTGAGCGTATATCGGTTCGGTTAGGTTTTGTATCCGAAAAATATGAACCGAATAAAAATTAATTTTTTTTAAAAAAAAACCGAATACAACTTTTTTTTAAAAAAAAACCGATATGTTCGGTTTATATCGCCGAACGTATCGGATTATATCGGTTTTTTCTAATGGGCCGGGTCGGGTCGGGTCGAGGAATTTTTTATTTTTAAAAAAAAATTGAATTTCCAAAATTGAAATTGACATTCACACCTACACTACCATGAAATTTCAACGTTGAAATCTATTGTGTATCGTGAGATGTTTACTAAAGAAAAAGGAAAATTAGAAATCGGTCCCGTCTCGAAAAAATACCCAAAATCAAAAAACAAATCGGGTAAAACGGACATCCGAGCGCAGAGTTATGACCATTTAAAGTTTCACCAATTTATAACTACTTTTTCTCCCTACATTTTATGTCAATGCTTCCGTGATATGTTAATCAAGTTCATGCCGCATTCGACTTCCATAAAAGCTTCATAGATTGACTTCAATGGCTATGATTCAAGAGATAGTAGTAGCCTAAAATAAAAAATAAGAATAATTATATATTTAATTCGGTTTTTTCGGTTCGGTTCGTATCTAAAATTTAAAAACCGAACCGAATCACTAAGTCCTGATTCGGTTCGATTTTTCAAAAAATCATTTTTTTTTAGAAAAAACTGAACCGAATTTCAATTTTTTCGGTTCTCCGGATTTTTTGCCCACCCCTAATTTGCATTTCTTGTTACCCATACAACTATTGCACCTATTCCATACACCTAATACCTATAGGTTCTATTAGTTCAATTGAACATTTTGTCCAGATTCACGCAAGCTATAAAGAAAACTGATACTAGATAATTGTAGCTGAATTTTGAGTGTAATAGAGATGCCACAAGTAGTTGCACTAAATGACAAGATTTTGAAACTTTATCCACAACAACAAATATACCTATTGTAATTATAAAAGTGAGATCTGAGAAGCATAAAGTGTACACAGATCTTACCTATGCCTTGAAAGTTACAGAGACTAAAAGACCCTCGGCCCAAGAGTACAACATGCTTTAATATTTCATTGTATGAACATTTCAAAAGTTTCAGCAGATGATTTTCATTTAATTAACAAATAAAACAAGTTCATGTGATCGAGATTCCAGAACAAGACGTTTCATGTGATCGAGAACAAGAGTACGTTCCATGTGATTGTAGACTTCTAGCATGTATAAGTCCAATACATTTCAACAAAATACTACAAAAATTTACATTTTCAAATTGATACAAGCAAACATCTTACAACGCTTTGTGAAAATCAATATATTATAATTAATGAAACTAGAGGGAGTTATTATCAATTATCAAAAACCTAAAGGGGTAGACTGAAAATTATGTCCATTCATCCAAACACGTCTAACTGAAAAAACTACCACTCTTATAATCTGTCCCTCAAAATTTTCTCATTGAATTTACCAAAATAATTCAACAAAAAATTAGTAAATCAAAAGCTTTCATTTTCCATAATGAAATAAAATAAATCTTTACGTACATTTATATACAAAGGATGCTGAAGTTTTCTTCTTTATTACTCCCACCGTCTCAATTTATATGATCGAAAGGCCCAATGAATTGAAATTTTCGTATTGATAATAATCAATTAAGTAACAAGTTCAATCCCTTTTTATTTGTTTTCAAGGAAGATTTCATTGTTGCATTCCTTCTTAAATTATCGGTCTGATGATATCATAATTTAAGAAAAGAAGATTGTTTAAGAAAATGTTCTTGATGGATGCAGGACTTGGGACCCCCAGAATTTGTATGCAAGATGAGCCTACAGGAGTACCAATCAACCGAGTCACCAAGTTTGAGAATAAGGTATGTAATTTCATTTGGCACGCACTTTAAGAAATAAAAGAAGACTTTTGAATCTTATAGTTTAAAATAAGCCAAAGTTATTTGTGTGATTATAAATCTCGTTTTGCGTACAAGGTAAAATTTAAAGTTAAATTATTATCAAATAATAAAATATGTCATTCTTTTTTTGACGGACTAAAGTGAGTCATTCATTCATTTTGGGACGGAGTGAGTACTCAAATTATGGGTTGGTGTATTTCTCATTGAATTATTCAAATAAATTATATTCCTCTACTTTACATATTGGTTGTTCTCAATATCTCATTTTTTGGTTGATCAGAAGCTCAGTACTACAGGGAGTTTCATATGGTATGTTCTTGCATTATTCATGTTTGATTTTTTAATTTTTCCAAGATTTGAACTTTATGAGTTCGAGTTCGAAGTTTTACCACGACCTATTTGATTTCCTGGGTTCAAAATCTATTATTTGTACTTATTTAGTGCATTTTCTTAACATATATACAGAGTTTGAGGCAAAGTTAGTTTGGTTGATGTCTTTTTTTGGGCTGATGCGAATTGTGTAGACAAACTGCAGTCATGTATATTCTTGCGGAACTTTTCTTGCTAGAAAACGCTTTTCTTAATATTAGAGACGGGTTCAATATTTGAACTTTATAGGTTCGAGTTTGAAATTTTAGGACAATCCATTTGATTTACTGGGTTCGGAATTTATTATTTATGCTTAATTAGTGCATTTGTTAAACAGTATACAGAGTCTGAATCAAAGGTAATTTTGTTGAAGTCTTTTTTGGGCTGATGCAATTAAGTAGACACACTGCAGTCATGTATATTCATGCTGAGCTTTTTTGTCTGAAATTGTTCCAATTTGTTTGCTGGTTATTCTGAATGTCATTTTTAGTTGGTACGTATATGTGTTTTTCTGGAAATCATTTTCTTAGACGGGTCCAAGTTTCAAACTTTATGAGTTCGATTTCTGAATTCTACCACAACCCATTTGAGTACAGGGTTTGATTACTTATTTAGTGAATTTTTTAATACATACAGTGTCTAAGCCGCAGTTACTCAGTTCGGATGCAGGGGGAGCTAGAGAGTTGTACCCCCTTCTCTGGAAATTTACACAGTATATACAAGGTCACTTTTTTAAACATATATATATATATATATAGATGACCACCTTAGTGAAAATACTGCCTCGGCCCTGTTTCTTCTAGTTGGGATTCACTCCACTGATGATTTGATTGTGTGAAACACTGGTTCAAAGTCATGTACTTTAAAATACTGGAATCTTTTGAATTGTTCAAGTTTTGTATTTATTTGGAATTATTAAGTTTCTAGAGTTAGAACCTTACAGGGTCAAGATTTTTTTTGTTTGTTTCTGAAGTGTGTGAAGTATGTGTTGATGTTGACCTTTAATTGGTACCTACAAATTTCTAAAGTTGAAACTTTACAAGGTCAAGTTTTTTTCCCCTGATGTGTGTGAAGTATGTGTTGATGTTGACTTTTATTTGATACCAACAAATTTCTGTAGTTGGAACTTTATAGGGTCAAGGATTTTAGTTCTGAAGAGTATGAAGTATGTGGTGATGTTGACCACAAACCCTCTTCGCTTAAAAATTACACTGTATATATAACGTTAAAATTATTTTTTTATGTATATAAGTAGATGTTGAATCCTCTTGGCTTCTTCGTGCGCTTACTTCTTTATATATCGAATTCTCTTAGTGAAAATACTGGCTCCGCCACTGATGTTGACTTATCATTTTCTTCATTTTTATAAACTATTGTTTGAGTAGGTCATACTTTTGAATAAGCCATCATCATGGTTTACTGCTTCAAATACTAAGGTTGAGTTTGATTCTTTGATATTTGAGCTCAAGTGTTGAATAGCAATTAATTTGCAGATACTGGTAGAGAAAGAGAATAGTGATAGATGGGGAATAATTGTGTTCATGCAAAGATCTCAAAGGATGGATTTTTCAGCTCCTTTTGGTGGTCGCGATCACCAGATTTGATCACGTATGATAAAAAGGAAAGCAGTTCCCAAGTGTCTACGACCGAGAAAGAGCCTGAAGGTGATCCTAGTTCTGTTCAGAATAATCCGCCTGAATTAGCGAAGATAGAAAGTAAGCCTTCAGCTGTAAAAGGGCCCGAACAGGTTATCATTATAGTGACGGATGAGAAGAAAGATGCACGGGTGGTGAAACCGGAAGACATGATCACGATAACAGTTGATTTGAAACCTTCACAAATGATGGCGGAGCCTTAAAAACCGAGGAAGCCTCACAATGTGAAGAGGATGGCTAGTTTAGGACTCTAGGTTGATTCCGTTTTGAAAACCAAAACTGGTCATCTAAAGTACTATAATCTAGGGGAAAAACTCGGGCATGGCCAATTCGGTACCACTTTCCTCTGTATAGAAAAGGGAACGGGGAAGAAGTATGCTTGTAAGTCTATTGCAAAAAGGAAGTTGTTGACAGACAAGATGTGGAAGATGTACGGAGAGAAATCCAGATCATGCATCACTTGTCTGGGCATCCAAACGTTATTTCAATCAAAGGGGCTTATAAGGATGCTGTGGTGGTTCATGTTGTGATGGAATTATGTACTGGAGGTGATCTCTTTGATCGGATTATTAAGCGGGGTCATTACTCGGAGAGACAGGTTGCTGAGCTTGCAAGAACGATAGTTGGTGTGGTAGAAGCTTGTCATTCTCTCGGAGTAATGCATCGATACCTTAAGCCTGAAAATTTTCTCTTCGTTAATGAGGAAGAGGATTCACCTCTTAAAACTATAGATTTCGGGCTTTCAATGTTCTTCAAGCCAGGTTTACCTGTCCATTTCTGTTGATATTCTTTACTTTTGTTGCTACACATATTTGGTTTCTCTTATTATTTCGTACTAATTTACCTTTGCCGGTTTTCCCACTTGAGAAAACTTAGCATGTCCGTAAAACAGCACGTTTACACCCAAGTAGTCACTAGTAAGTCTGGTACTCCACAATAAATGGTTTAGGAGGAACGGTAGTAAGCTTTCTTATAATAGATTACATCCATCAAAACTGAACATTTCAATAAAGTTTACTAAAATATTGCTTGATTAGAGTAGTGTGATCGTCAAAGCCGAACGTTTCAATAAGTTGAAGATCATTAATTTAAGTTATGAACAACAGGGCAAATATTCGATGATGTTGTTGGAAGCCCTTATTATGTTGCTCCAAAAGTTCTGCGTAAGCATTATGGTCCAGAAGCTGATATTTGGAGTGCAGGTGTTATAATTTACATTCTTCTAAGCGGCGTTCCTCCATTTTGGGGTGGTAAGTTGATCTTTTAACGTCTTCTGAGATGCCACATTTTCGTAGTTTTTTTGCCATTACATTCTATGAAGTACAGACATGAACTTCTCATTCTTCTTATGATATATTTGGACAGAAAGTGAGCAGGAAATGTTTGATGAGGTTTTACATGGTGATATTGACTTCGAGTTAGATCCTTGGCCTAAAATCTGTCATGGTGCGAAAGACTTGGTTAAGAGAATGCCCATCAGAGACCCCAGGAAGCGACTAACAGCACATGAAGTTTTATGTGAGTCATCATTTATCTTCACATTTATATTCAGAATTGTGAGTACAACTTAAAAAAAAAGAGCAAAAGAATAAATAATTTAGAGTCTTTGTTCTGTTTGTCCGGTAATTGTGAGCCCTTATAGTATTATGCGACTTCCAGGTCTATAGTTAATAATACTAAAGACATAATTTTCTTATGGAAGAAATATAAACCACTCTCCGTGTGGGGTAGTTTGTTATTCAAGTTGGTTTTACACAAGTTTATTCTCTGTCTTTTGAGTTAGATCGTCTAAATTAGTCTTTTTTCAAAGTTCAATTAGTTATCCTTTTGATTCGATCGATTAATACAGGGGTGATGATTTGGCATTGAACTTTCTAAAGTTTCTTTTTGTTATTCTTGTATTTACTTTTGCAGATCATCCTTGGATGCAGATTGATGGTGTGGCACCAGATAAGCCTCTTGATTCTGCAATATTTACGCGCTTAACGCACTTTTCTGCAATGAACAAGTTGAAGAAAATGGCTATCAGGGTAGGTTATCCTTCAACTCCAATAGTTTCTATGATTTAGTTATAGCATTTAACTGCAATTTCAAGAAAAGAAAGAAGTTCCCGTTATCGTTTTCTGTTTGGTTGAAGAAACTATTGAAATGAGGTTTTATTTATGCAGGTTATTGCAGAGAGACTTTCTGAAGAGGAAATCGCTGGCTTGAAAGAGATGTTCAAAATGATTGACACAGATAACAGTGGCCAAATTACCTTCGATGAGCTAAAGATAGGATTAAAGAAATTCGGAGCTAATCTTAACGAATCAGAGATACACGACTTGATGAGGGCTGTAAGAGTTTTTTTCTTTATGCCACGCTTGCTATGAGCAGTTTAGCTTACCGCTAGTATCTTAGAACTTGTGATAAGAATCCACTAAGTGTGTGTAGGGATTTATCTTCATTAGACGATTTTATACGTCTTTCATTATATTTATCTCCAATCTTTTACTTTGAATGCAGGCGGACATTGACAATAGTGGAACGACTGACTACGGGGAGTTTGTAGCTGCAATGTTGCACGCCAACAAAATCGAGAAGGAAGATTATTTGTTTGCAGCTTTCTCATATTTCGACAAAGATGGGAGTGGGTATATTACAGTTGATGAGCTTCAAAAGGCTTGTGAGGAATTCCGCATTGAAGATGTCCACTTGGAAGAAATGATACAAGAAGCTGATCAAGACAATGTAAGTCACTGGCTCCTCTGGCATTTCTTGACTAAAAAATGTGCTCAACAAAACATGAAACTTTGTTTTAGCTCGTAACTTTGATATCAACGAGAGTGCATAAATCCAGTAATCTGATAAAGATAGTAAAAGATTTCTTCAAGAATTCCTGTCTAAAGAAAAACTCAAGATTATTTTTGTGCCACATAAAATAATAAAGCTATTAACTAAACAGTATAGTTTTAACTATAATTTATGCATAGACATATAGCATGTTTGGCCAAGCTTCCAAAATCTGCTTAATGTGAAATGTGTTTTTTTGTAAAAGTACTTACGGAGAGTGGTCGTCACTGATGACAAAGTATGATGTTTCTGTTTTGACAAGTTCTCTGGGCACCTTTTGATGGCATAGAATGTGACAAGATACCAGCAATTGCTTACTACATAGGGCCATCTCATCAGTTGTAGAGTATGGTGGCCCAGAAAAAAGTGTCACTATATATATGTATGTATTCATGTACAGATACATTTAGACATATTGAGGACAGTGTTGAAAGGTCAGCTGATGAAAATGAATGTTAGGCCGTGGTCAATGTTCATCAAACATGTACATTTGTTCAATAACACAAGTTAGATAATCTTTTGGAGTGTTACATTCATGCATCACACAATATTAAACTGCAAGTGGCGGATCGAAGATGGGTTCACAGGTCCAGCATAACCTAGTGTTTAGGGTCGCTGTCTATTACATATACACCAAAGAACAAGTATAGATAGAGTTAGATGCAAATTTTAGTATCCACAACGTCTAGATTCTGAATCCGCTACTGATTAACTGCACATTGATACTTATGTCCTTTTTTACTGGCATTAATTCTTGTTCTGGCTAATCTTTCAAGATGGTCGGATAGATTATAATGATTTGTGGCCATGATACACAAAGGAAATGCAGATTTGGGTAAGAAACGGCTCCCAAATAATTTTAACATCGGATTTAGGGAGGCAATGGTGGCTTGCTGACCTATAAGATAGCTTTGATCCATATCCTATATATGTACAAAATTAAATTCAGAACCGAATTATTAGCACTTGAAATTACTGTCCTAGAATCCCAAATTCATAAAGGTTAAATCCTAGATTCGCCTCTGTTTGCCGATACAGTTATGACTTTTTGTAATTCTTCTCTTTCCTTTCCTGTTTTATAGTCCCATGTTTTCAAGATGTATAGAAGTGTCGCAGGTTTAAACATATCATTTGATTCTGGCACATAGCAAATGCCAGCTCTCTTTCATATAGTCTGGAGTTGTGGCTTATTTGCTTGCCAGTTCAGTGTCTAGTCCTAAAGATACAAACTATTCAAAAAGATAGGATGTACTCTTTTGCATTATATTTGAAGGAAGTAAAGATAATGGTTGTCAAGTTTCTCCTTTGCCTTTATTTTTCTTATTTGTTGGAGTACTGAATAGGAGGAGATATTGGAGTAACAATAAAGTTGTACCACGGTAAAATTGTATCCGTGATCTATAGGTCACATTTCGAACTGTGGAATCAATCATTGATGTTTGCGTCGGATTAGGCTGCATATTACACCCTTTTTGGGTGCGGCCCTTCCTGGGTCCCTGCGTGAACACGGGTGCGACTACCTTCCTTCGGGTCCGTATTTGTGTGATTTATAGATCACGAGTTCAAGGTCGTTGTACTCTGATTATCTTCAAACATGAGTTTCCACCTTCTTTATGCTCTATTATCTATTTATCTTATTCCCCATTTATGGGGAGCCTCTCTATGTCAATTATAACTAGATAATTTTGTTTTTTCATAAACTAAGTTATTTAACCACTTGCTGGAGTCAGCTGATTAATTATTGATAAATCAAGAGAGGTATGCTAATCATTATTATACTTAGCAATATAAAGACCATTCAAAATTTGAGATGACCAAATTATTGAAATTGTAGAATAGTGTAATTCTCCTTATTTGGAGTATTCTCATTAATACAACATATATATAGGTGTCTATAATTGTAATCCTAACCGTATGAGGATATCTACTTTACATAATTACACTAAAATAATAATTACAGAATATATGGAGAATATTTACGTATTCTCTATCACACCCCCGCAATCGGAGCGGGAGGAGGCCAGACTCTCAAACTGGATCTGAAGTCGAGGAACATCGGCTGAGGAAGTCCCTTAGTAAATATATATGCGTACTGATATGAAGAAGGAACATTTAACACCTGAATGACAACTTTCTCACGAACAAAGTGAATATCCATTTCAATATGTTTGGTTTGTTGATGCTGAACCGGTTATGAGACAAGTAGACAGCAGATTTGTTATCACAGTAGACAATAGATGGACAATGGAGCTCTAGAAGGAGGTTTCTGAGCCACAAATCTCGGCAACAACGTTCACAACGCCTCTATATTATGTTTCTGCACTCGAACGGAAATCGTGGCTTGCCGTTTGGCAGACCACGAGATGAGGTTATCAACCCAAAAATATACAATAGCCGGAAGTAGATCGACGTGTGTCTGGACAGCCGCCCCAATCGACGTCCGTATATGATATCAACCTAGTCGGTGCAAATGGATAAAGATGTAACCCATAGTCAAGAGTACCCTTAACGTAACGAATGATACGTTTAAGAGTTGTAAAGTGAGGCTCCATGGGAGGATGTATGAACAAACACACCTGGTGAACAATGTAGGCAATATCGGGCCTAGTGAAAGTGAGTTACTGAAGCGCATCAGCGAGACTCCTATAAAGAGAAGGATCAAGCACCAGATCTCCGTTATCTGCGATAAGCTTTGATTTGGAGTCGACTGGAGTGGGCATGATCTTGCAGTTAACCATTTTAGCCATATAAACAATCTCTTCGGCATACTTACGCTGACACAAGAACATGGCATTCTCGGATGTGGTCACGAAAATTCCCAAGAAATAACTCAACTTACCCAAGTCTGTCATGACAAATTCGGATTTGAGCATGGTGATGATCTCGTTTTTCAGCACATCTGAGGAGGCAGTCAAGATAATGTCATCCACATAGAGAAAAAGGTATGCAATGTCATTACCTTGATGAAAAATAAAAAGTGAGTTATCACTTCTGCTGCACATGAACTCAATCAGCAAGATGTAAGTGGCAAAGCGGTCATACCAAGCCCTGGGGGCTTGTTTCAAACCATAAAGTGACTTTCGAAGACAACAGACATACTGTGAAGCCGAAGAATGCACAAAGCCAATTGGTTGATACATGTATACGGTTTCTTTCAAATCCCCATGAAAGAACACATTTTTCACATCAAGCTAATGAATCGACCAATTATTTCACATAGCTATGCTCAGAATCGTGCGAATGGTGGCTGGTTTTACCACTGGACCAAAGGTCTCACCACAATCAATTCCCTTTTGTTGCCCCGTGCCATTTGCCACAAGTCTCGCCTTATGGCATTCGAGCTCACCACTATCCCTGAATTTGTGACGATAAAGCCACATACAACGAATCACATTGACCCCTCTCGGTTTCGGGACAAGATCCCAAGTGTGATGTGTAGTGAGCGCATCAAATTCCACACGCATGGCCGCATTCCAATTTGGATCAAGCTTGGCTAATTTTGGGTTCTTGGGTATAAGTGAGATAGTTTGAGTGGATAGGTTACAATGGACTTTTGGTTTGAAAATCATGTGTCGGACACGGGTTTCCATGTGATATTACGGGATGCGGACTATTTCGGCAATGGGGCAGTGAGGGTTTGACGAGAACAACGGGCATGGGAGTGGTCGGCGGGGGTTGGGGGGTTGGTGACGAAGGGTTATAGGGGGTGATCGACGTGGGTTGCGAGGTGGGCTGCTAGATGCGGGCAGTGTGTGACGGGGAATGGGACGATGTCGACACACTACCCGTAGGCAGGCAGTGTGAGGAGGCCTGGGCAAAAACAGTGGCGGTCGTTGGAAGCACAAAATGGGCCGGACTACTAGTTCCATGGATTATGTTTCGGATGAGAGGAGATATGTCTGAATAGTCAAGAAAGCTATAATCAACGACTTGGTATCTATGGATATTTGCGAATGGGAAAATATTCTCCTCAAATGTGATATGGCGAGAGACTAGGATTTTATTTGTGGACAAATCATAGCATAAGTACCCCCTATGATTCGATGGGAAACCCAAGAAGATGCAAGCGGTAGTCCTAGGCACTAGTTTATGAAGAGTCGTGGAGGTGAGATTCGGGTAGCAAAGACAACTAAAAATCCGAAGGTGACCATATGAGGGGTTCGACGAAAGAGAATTTCGTGTTGGAGTTTTATTATTGAGCGTACTCGTTGGTAATATATTGAGAATATAGGCTCCCATGTGCAAAGCATTGGCCCAAAAAGAAGGGGGGATAAAAGCATGCAGGAGCAAGGTGCGAATCATATTGTTGATGGTGCGCATGATTCTTTCGGCTTTGCCATTTTGAGGTGAGGTATCGGGGCAAGAGAATCGAAACACCATGCCATTTTCCGCACAAAATTTATGAAAAAGGGAATCGTCGAACTCACGACCATTGTTACATTGGAATGTTTTAATAATTTTCTCAAATTGGGTTTTAACATACACCTGAAATTCTAGAAAATTGGAGTAAACTTGAGACTTATATTTTAGAGGATAAACCCATAGAAAATGAGAGAATTCATCCAAAAATACCAAATAATATTTGTAACCCAGGTTGCTAGTAATAGGAGATGTCCATAAATCCGCATGAATGATATCAAAAGGAGAAAAAGTTACATTCAATACAAAACAACAACATACCCAGTGAAATCCCACAACATGGGGTCTGGGGACGGTAGAGTGTACGCAAACCTTACCTCTACATTGGTAGGTAGAGCGACTATTTTTGAAAGACCCTCGGCTCAAGACACGATATAAACACAAGCAAATCAAGAGAAATGGTCAGACCCGGACAAAGTTACACTCAATGAGGACGTAAAAGGTAGTCTAACATGCTTCCTAGAGGACAAGAGTAGAAGTTGAGGGTATAGTTCCCTTTATTACATTGAATTAAATTTTGACTTTTAAGAAAATAAAAATCGGTGCCCCTGGATGTCTAAATCTACTATGCCAAATTGATGGAGAGATTGCGGCTAAAGAGGTTTGTTGAGTGACACCTGCAACGGAAGTGGATGAGAAAGGATAGAGGTCCTCCACACTATTGCATCTCGTAAGAGTTGTCTCCATACGTAGGTCCTTTACAGAAAAACCAAAAGGGTCAAACTCAATAGATACGAAATTATCACTAGCAAATTTGCTAATAGAGATTAAGTTTTTAATAATATTAGGAGCATATAGAATGTTTTTGAGGGAAAATGAAGGGTGAAGTGGTAGAGTTTGAGTGGTGCCATAGCCTTGAATTGGAATGCGATTGCCATTGCCGACCAAAATAAATTGAGGATTGTTCAAATTAAACAGTCGAAGAAGATTACCGAAGTTTCAAGTGAGGTGGGATGTGGCGCCCATATCCATGGTATATGTATCATCGGGCTGCTGTAAATTCATGGTGCTGAAGGCATGCCCTAGTTTGGTAGGGGTAAGTAGGCCATATGGTTGTTGTTGTTGTTGGGCCGTCGAAAAGTGGGCTTGTTGTGGTTGGGATGTCGGACGTGGGCTTGAGGGCCCCCAGAATGTTGGGTTGTTTCCACTAGCCCGTGTTTTGGGACGAGACGGTCGGGTACAGTCATTGGGCCAAAGCCCAATTTCTAGAAACAGGCCAAGGTAGTGGGTCGGCCCATAAAGATGGGTAATGGGTTTGTTGGACTTGTCCACCGGTATTGTTGCCGTCGCGGCCACCTAGCGGACTATCCGTGTGTGGCGGTTGTCCGGCGGGTGCTGTAGCGGTCACCGATGCATCAACCACCAACGTTTTTGATTATGTTCGTCCTGTTTGGCAGGCCTAGTTTCCTCCAATTGTAATTATGACCGGGCCTTGTTGAAACTAGGAGGGAATCGACTTGTTGGATCATCATTGCAAGCGTATCGTACTCACGCTTTGCCAAACCATTAATTAGTTGCAAAACCATATTTGTTTCTGAAATCGTAGTGCCCACATTAGATAGTTGATCGGCAACTAATTTCAATTATTTACAATAGTCGGACATATTAGCAAAGTTGTCAAGACGGGTGTTGTTAAATTGTCTTGAAAAATTTCTTCTAGTCGTGAGCTGAAGCACCTGTCTTCATAAAAGTATAAAGTAGATCTTTGGATATGGTGCCATATATCCATTGTTTGACGATTGCATCAAGTCGGTTCCACGTTGTGTTGTCGACGTCGGGCGGACGGGGCGTGGTGGCATCGATGTGATCAAGAACATTGTAGGCACAATCATGTATTTGAAATAACTCAACACACGAAGAGTATTGTCCATCCTCCTGATCAAGAATCAATTGAATAAAGTTTTTGATGTTCGTCACGACAAACGTCGGATGAAACGTGTTGAGAGAGGAGGGGGGATGAGGAGGATGTGTGACGTCTTGTGTGGAGGAGGAGGAATCGGGAGAAGCCATGTGGTCGCCGGAAGTAAGGAGAAATAGGAGGTTGGGCAACATAATTTGTTAGGGTTTGGGAGGGTTCCGCCGTGACCAAGGAAAGAGAGGGGGGGTGGCGGCTGAGTAGTGATTAGGGTGTTAGGGTTTTGGCTTCTGATACCATGTAGAATAGTGTAATTCTCCTTGTTTGGAGTCTTCTCATTAATATAATATATATATATATATGTGTGTGTGTGTGTGTTTATAATTGTAATTCCTAATCGTATGAGGATATCTACTTTATATAATTACACTAAAATAATAATTACAATATATATGGAAAATATTTACGTATTATCTATGAGAAATGACTAAATTTTCAATGTATTATATTGGAGAAATTAGAGAATAAAAATTATTGCAAATTAGTCAACTTTGATAATGCAAATCTGAGTGGGATGTACATATCCGGCTTTAATTGCACTTTCAGGCCTAATTTAGCTTACAGTTGGCCCAAAACATGTCTAATCAAAGTGATTAACTAAAAGAAATTGTGATGATAAAGTTGGGTCCACCCTGGTTAATTAAGGAGGAAAGGGAAGTAATCTTCTTTGAAAAAGATAAGTTTATTTTCTAGTACTGATAATTTATAGTGATTGCAAGTAACAACCTTAACTTTTGAACACATGTCAAATTTATCTGTACCTGATCTGTCCTAATATTTACCTCAAATCAAGTAATGTGAGACAAATCTCTTTCATATTCATGTTTACGACTTAACCATGGTTAAGAGAATTGTTATTTTACCATAAATTTTAACTACTGAAGTAAAATTACTAGATTTAATATAAATGTGGAGTATGAGTAAGTATTTACCTTTGTTGGTATAATGGCGGCCTATGTTCTCCACCTATAACAACTTGTTTGTCTTTTAGCATTTTTGAGAGTCAATTTAATTAATTATCTAAGTAAATACAATGTAGACAAACTCATATCCAAATTAACAATAGAAAATTTAAAATTGGATAAATATATTATTTAGTATAGTGGATTCAAGAGCATGATCTAGTGATCAAGGTGACTTTAGCGGTCAAGTGATACTAGGGTTTAAAAATTTCAGTAGAGACAAAAGATACTAAGTAATATCTTATTTATATATTCAGGAACGGTGTATAGAATTATCTAATTAGGGATCTCAACATTTTAATTAGCCGGTAAAAAAATTCACCCGTCTAACCATAATAGTTTATAATCGTTGTCATTATATATTCACTGAAAAAACAAGTGTATAATCAGTGTGAAAACTGATTATACACATATTATACATTTATTATTAACTGCATACTTGCGAAAGTTTCATAAAAAATAAAGATTAGAGTTTTTTTATAAACCTTATTATATTATTGAGTAATGTATAAAACCTTAATTATATTATTGCAGGATCGGCTCTAAGGACAAGACAATATACAAACAGGTTTTAGAGCTCTTTATTAAGGTTTTGTTTCAAGTCAACAATATAATTGAGCCACCTATAGTGGAGGTGCACATAAACGATAAATCGTCATTATAAAAGAAAAACAAATATATTGAAAACTATTTAATAGAAATTATAAATGTGTTGAAAAAACCTAAGTATAGAATGATTGACTCTAAAGATGTAACGACAACAAACATATGGTGAAAAATATGAAAGAGAAGATAAACAAGAAAAGACACATGAAATCTGAAAGAAATAATCTCTTAATTATTTTTATTAATTAATAGGTATATATATATAATATACAATCTCTAAATATGGAAAATAAGTCTACATTTTTCTAATACAATACTAATACATATTCATTCTATAATACTAATATCATAATTACACTTGTACAAGAATATTTCAAAATATGGTGAGTAACCTACTGGAATTCGGCTACTTGGTATACACGGGTATACATGGGTATACCGTCTGTCTATCACACCCCCGCAGTCATAGCGGGCGGTTGTCGTATGCTGAGACTGTCCATAAAATCTTCAAATAGAACCAAGGAAAGACCCTTAGTAAAGATGTCAACAATTTGGTACCTTGAAGGGACATGCAAGACACGATATTGTCCACGAGCTTTCTTTTCGCGAACAAAGTGAATATCCATCTCGATATGTTTAGTGTGCTGATGTTGGACCCGATTCCCAGAGATATAGACTGCACTAACATTATCATAGTTAGGGATGGCAACGGATCGGATCTGGACCAAATCCTACTAGATACAGATCCAAATCCGTTTTTCATACCTGGATCCAGATCCTGATCCAGATCCATCGGGTCCATAAAAATCATATCCAAATTCGGATCCACCGGGTCCACGGATCGAATCTAGATCCACGTGTAAAATTTTTATCTTGAATAATATTTCCACATGTTGAAACTTTTTTGACAAAATGAAATCCAATCTGATTGAAAAAAATATAATCTGATTTTGTTGGCCGACATGCAACTTGCGTGCCTACCATTTCAAAATATGGCTGAGCTTGCGTCTCAATTAGTTTTTTTTTCTGCCATTAACCAGTCTAGTATCTTCATAATTCAGTTTAATCCATGCCTTTATCACATACAATATTATGGGTACTCTAGGAACTTTGAATTTGTACAAAGGGAATATCTTTTATATTGTGTAGTATACGCAAATCATATCAGTTGTGTCATTATAACAGGGTTAAAGGTGTAAACCTAAGGATTACGAAGTCAAATCAAATGAAAAATTATCTAAGAGGAGTAGGATCTTTGTTGATCTGTCCTTCCCTTCGAGTGCGTACCAGGCGAGACTATGGCTGAGTCAAGCGGTTAAAGGGGAATATATTATATTTGTATAAATTAAGGAGATACAATAGTAATTATGAGTACTATATCTAAATCATATCAGTAAAGTACAAATGAATTTGTGTTTGTACAATTAAAAGGGATATACTTCTTATTGTTAGTATTGTAGATAAATCATAGTACTATTAGTTTTACAAACGGAGGACATATTTTTAGTTGCACAATGTGAAATATTATTTAAATTGTAAGTAATCTATATAAAATTACATTCTAGGTTATGGATATATTTAATAAAACATGGATTCACGGGTCGGATCTGGATCGGATACGGATCTCAAATACAAGATTCAAAACCAGATCCGATCCGTAAGAAATGGATCCGGGTCCGATCCGGATCTGTCGGGTCCAAATTTTGAAAATACATATCATATAAAACGGATCTAGATCCACCGGGTCCAGGATCCACTGCCATCTCTAATCACAGTAGACCAAGATAGCTTTTTGAATAGGAAAGTGAAGCTCTAATAGAAGATTACGCAACCAACATGATTCAGACATCACATTGGCTACCCCTCGATACTCGGCCTCCGCACTGGATCGCGATAATGTAGCATGACGTTTTGTTGACCAAGAGACCAAGTTATCACCAAGAAACATACAATAACCAGATGTCGATCATCTAGTATCTGGACATCCACCCCAAAAATCATATGTATATGACACGAGAGTAGAGACGAGGGATGGATATAAAATGCAATTCATAATCAAGTGTGCCTTGTATGTAACGTATAATGCGTTTGAGCGCATGCATGTGCTCAATCCGCGGATCATGCATAAATAAATACACATGCTGAACTGCATAAGTAATATATGGTCTTGTGAAGGTAAGATACTGAAGAGCCCCTGCAAGAATACGATAGTGGGTGGGATCCTCATATGGTGTGCTAAATGTAGCACTCAACTTCGGTTTGGTATCAACCGGAGTAGAAGAGGACTTACAAGATAACATGTCATCTCTCTCAATAGTCTCAGCTGCATACTTCCTCTGTGATAAAAATAGACCATCTACATGATGAATGACAGCTATTCCCAAAAAATAACTCACGGGCCCCAAGTCTTTCATAGCAAATTCTGAACTAAGAAGGGTCATGATAGACTTGCGCAAATCATCAGAGGAGGCAGTCAAAATAATATCATCCACATATAATAGAATGTGTGCTAGAGAAGTACCACGCCGATAGATGAACAGAGAATGATCAGACATGCTGTGAGAAAACCCATTAGTAGACACATAATCTGAAAACCTCTTATACCAAGCCCGTGGGGCCTGCTTAAGCCCATATAAGGACTTCTTCAGCAAACAGACACGGTGAGGATAATTGGGGTCCTTAAAGTTCAAGGGTTGATGCATGTATACCGTCTCCTTAAGATCACAGTGTAAGAAAGTATTTTTCACATCTAGATGATGAATGGGCCATGCTTTCAAGAGAGTCAGACTAAGCACAATGCGAATAGTTGACGGTTTGACCACCGGACTAAATGTCTCTCCACAATCCACTCCAATATGTTGTGTTTTACCATCACCTACAAGACGGGCCTTATGCCTCTCAAAAGAACCGTCATAATTTTCTTTATGAGTAAAAATCCTCATAGACCGAATAATATTAACACCAGGCGGACGGAGCACTAAATCCCATGTCTTATTTTCAAGAAGAGCATTATATTTGTCATCCATAGCCATTTTACAATTCGGGTCATGAAGGGCAGACATTGGGTTACGTGGTAGGGGTGATTTAGTAACATTAGAATTAAGATTAAAATGTCATTTTGGTTTTAAAATACCTTGTTGGCTACGCGTAACGGGCCCTTGACTCGTGATAGAAATGGATGGGATTTGGGTAATTGTTGGGTCCGTGGTGGTGGGTGGCCAACAGTGGGCCACCGGCGGGCGGCTCACGACATGGAGGAGAGGGAGAAAAATTTGGGCCAAAAACGGGACTGAGTCTCGGAAATAGAAATTGGTCCAAGATCGTCACTGGGCTGGGACTCAAGACTGGGCTGAGAAGTTGGAACATTGCCGATAATGTTCGGGTCAGGCAAATTTGACGCACGGGCCCACTGTTGTAGAATGTACGGGGAGGGAGCATCGTCTAAAAAATTATAAGTACTAGACACAGACTTAGACACTTGAGTAAACATAAATTAGGTTTCATGAAAAATAACATGGCGACTAATTATGATTTTATTGGAAGATAAATCAAAACACTTGTAACCACGATGATTAGACGAAAAACCCAAAAATACACAAGCGGTAGACCGAGCTTGAAGTTTATTAATTGTAGTGAACAGAAAAAATGGATAGCACAAACACCTAAACACCCTAAGATGAGAATAAGAGGGATCCTTATTATAAAGAATTTTTAAGGGTGATTAATATGCTAAACCTTTGCTAGGGAGTATGTTAAGGAGGTAGGTAGCCATTTGTAACGCATGATGCCAAAAAGACGGAGGTAAGGAAGCATGGGCTAGTAAGGTGTGGACAATATTATTAATGGTACGAATTTTTCTTTCGGCCTTCCCATTTTGTGAGGACGTATGAGGACTAAAAAACCGAAAAGATATGCCATGAGTGTCACAAAATTCCTGAAATGACCCATTATCATATTCTCTACCATTATCACATTGAATGTTTTTAATTTTCTGTTCAATTTGAGTATAGATGAAAGTTCTAAATTTTAAGAATATGGAAAAAACTTGAGACTTTTTAGACAAAGGAAAAGTCCACAAAAAATAGAATAATCATCCAAAAAAAAACATAATAACGATGGCCCAAAGAGCTCAAAACGGGAGATGTCTATAAATCAGTATGAATAATGTTAAAAGGCATCGACGTACTAGAAGTAGAGGCTAGAAACGGTAATCTAACATGTTTCTCTACATGACAAGAAGGACAAATATGAATATTACGCGTACTCTTACAATCAATAAAATTATTATTTTAAGAGAGGAAATAATAGACGACCCCGGATGACCCAAGCGTGCATGCCATAAAGAAGGAGCAAGAGCGGCAAATGTTGAAGGTGTGGCTTGACTCGTGGAAATTGTGGTGATGGTGGTGGTTGGATAAAGCTCTCCCCGACTATAACATCTCATTAGAGGTATCCCCATCTTGAAATTCTTTACAGAAAATCCAAGAGGGTCAAAGTTAACAGAAACTCAATCATTAGTCGTGAATTATCGGACAAACACCAAATTTTTAGTTAAGTGAGGGCCATGAAGGACATTTTAAGGACGAGGGGTGGATGTGTAAGGGGCAAATTTGTGTGACCATAACCACAAATTGGAATTGAATTGCCATTACCAATAATTATGCCACGATTATTGCTCAAATTGAAATAAGACGAGAGATTACCTTGTGCGGACGTCATATGAGAAGTGGTTCCGGTGTCCATGTACCAATTTGCATTTGGGGGATTTAATCCAAGTATATGCATCGCGACCTCGATATCCGTGGACATCGGGATTGCTGTTATGCCCGCAGCAACAAAGGCATGTTGAGGCCGAGGCCCAAGCAGGCCAGCCTGCTGCCAAGGCCCAGCATGATGTTTGGCTTGTGAATTCGGAAACCTAGGCCTCTGAAAATTTTGGAAACTGTTCCAGTTTGCTGGATAAGGCTGGAAAGGCACATTGGGCCACTAGCCCAACCCCACAACCGGTAGGCCCAAGGTTGCGGCCAGTGGTGCTGCAGCCCAGGCGACCCACTTCCCCCACGTCCGCCACTGTCGCCACGTCGCCATTGTCGCCATCGCTTGTCGCGCGCGCCGCGGTTCTTGCCACTAATTTTTTGATTTTGACATTTTTTGCCACCACCGTTGTTACGGTTTTGGCTAGAATTATTCGAGAACGAGTAAGAGTTATCGGACGTGGCCATCATCATGATAGAATTTGCTTCGGTAGTCGCCTTTTTAGCCAAGCCGGCCTCTTTTAGTGTGAGCATGGAACGGGCCTGGTAGAACGGTGGGAGCGGATTACTTTTACGAAGAAGCGTACCAACGTCATTATAGGCCTCGGATAGGCCTGCAACCATTTGAAGAACAAGACGATCATTGGTGACAGGCATACCAACATTCTTGACTTAATCCGCCAATTCCTTCAGCCTTTTACAATAGGCTGAGACATTCGGAAAATTCTCCATATTGACATGGGAAATTTTCTACTCAAGAGTGACGATACATGAATTTTTGTTATCGTGGAATATATCACGCACCCTATTCAAAGTTTCCCTCGTGGCGTCGGATTCAATAATCGTCTGCAACAGGTCCGTAGAGATAGTGGAATAGCATCAAGAGTCATCCATAACATATGGTCATCATCGACGGTAGGCCCCTTCTCCTTGTCTGCTTCCGCGGCGGTAGAACCCCTTATTTGAGGTAGACATACTGAAAGAACAAGAGGAGAATTAGGGATTTGGAAAAAAAAATGGGAAGAGGAAAAACAACCAAGAATTGGCCTGCGGCCGAGGAGGCTCGGGTGCCGAGGGGTGAGGGCTGCGGAAGTATAGGTTGGGAAAGGAAAATATTTGCCCTAGACTTCTGATACCATGAAAGAAATAATCTCTTGATTATTTTCATTAATGAATAAGTATATATATACAATATACAACCTCTAGATATGAAAAATAAATCTACCGTTTCCTAATACAATACTAATACCTATTCCTACTATAATACTAATATCATAATTAAACTTTTACAAGAATATTATAAAATATGGTGAGTAACCTACTGGAATTCGGCTACTTGATATACACACCGTCTGTCTATCAAAATCAACAATTGAAATGGAGAGAGAATAATGAATCCAATGCTTCCAAGATTTTGTTAGAGTTAACTACAGCAAGAAATATAGCTACAAATAACCACAAAACACAGATGCGGTGAAGCATACTTTTTATTTCTAATCAGATGTTTTGAGTTTGAGTCTGGAATAGATAATTGTGTTTAATGGAGAGAGTTTTACCATCAAGTGGTATTTTTTTACGCAAATTTAAATTAATCAAGCTTTAAAACAGATATCAAATACCGAATCAAAAAATATATAAGTACAAATAAGAAATAACAATTCAAGAACATGAGGGATGTCAAGAGCTCTTCTGGTTGTCATTTGGAAAGTACTGTTATGAATGAAGACAATTTACCATGTGGCTTTAATACCATTGGCCTTTCCCAAAGCTCGTCTTTTCCATAATGGAAATTCTTTTGTTTTCACCCTACATTTTATTCTTTTAACTTATTTGTGAGCGAGTCTCATCTTTGGTTCATTTTGTCTTGATGTTTAGTATACGAAGACAAACAATAGAAAAACCAATATAATTTCATAAGTAAAATCGGGGAGAATAAAATATACGAAGCCTTATCTATCTTTATGGGGTAGAAAATTCTTTTTGATTGATCTCGGCAATCCTTCTTATTTATCCGAGCTTGGGATCGACAATATGAAAGAGCTCACACAAGCGGAGTTTGATGTTAGTGTAATTGGAGAAATTTAAAATGCTTAGGGATCATTGGTTTGAGAACAAAATTAGGCAGGAGTTATATAAAAATAATAATTATTTAATTATTTGGTATATTTGTCCTGGAAAATTTGGTCCATTAAATTAAAAATATAATAACAATAACAATATACCCAATGAAATTTTACAAAAATTAAAATAGAATAAGTTTATTATTTTACCTTTATTTTAAAAGTAAATAAGAAAGATGAAGATGAATAAAGGTCATTATAGTCTTGTAGACGTTTTATCCTATAAAATTTATTTTCGTATAAGTTATACCATGTTGAATCGTGTATAAAATAATATTGAAATTGTGGAACAAAATTATATCAATATTACTTATAATGCAAACAAAATGTCAACTAAGTCTATTGTTAATTCTATTTAATGATGAATTAGTAACGAATATTAAAATATCATGTGAGCTAAAACTTATTTAGTAATAGATTAGCAACAAATTTTATAATTATTTTTTATATGAATTAAACAAGGTTTGTGAAAAAAGAAAGGTTTGGGGAAAGGAAACAATAATAGTGAGATAGTATTATATTTTCATATCTTCCTCGTAAATGGAATCTTTTTTTCCTCTTTTGATATAAAATAAAATAATGAAACTATAAAATTAGAAACTTCCTATTAATAAATTGAATTATGAATACAACGCATTACACACAAAATCCCATACTCTATAAAATTGACGGCTGAGATGCATTCAGACTTAACAGGTCCACCGTTGGATCAAACTCCCGGCACGTTCTGACAACTCACGCCGAAACGGTTGTTGGAACACGTTTATTTTGGGGCCAAATGAAAAAAATGTGGGACCCAATCACGTTCTACAGTCGTGCCACGTTGGCTGCATACACGACTGGCCCTTCCAAAACCCGACTATTTTTTTGGTTTTCGTGTTCGATATTCGCTCTGAAACTCGATTAATTTAGTTTTGCGTTGAGAAATTTCACCTTGGACAACAAAATGCTATTTTACATGATTTCATTTTCAAAGTTTGATCATGTTATAAAAATAAATTTTGGGTCTAACTTAACCTCAAAAGCTAGCTCATGAAAAGAAATTGTCTAAGATCATATAATGATACCGAACACTCATTCATAATTGATGTGGAGAATCAACACTCCCCCGCACGCCCAAAACTGGATATCTAGAGCATGAATAATATAAGATGGAGTTTTTACATCGGGTAAACAATGAATTGGGATAGATTTAACTCTGATACTATGTTAAAGAAAAGGACCTTGAGCCTAACTCAACCTCAAAAACTAGCTCATCAGGGGAGGATCGCCCAATCACTTATAAGAAGACCGAACAACCATCCATAACCTATGTGAGAGAATCAACATATCGTGAAATTTCTGATTAAGGATAAAGAAGAATTTAACATTACCTATAATCTTTGGTGGTATTTCCAAAAAACCCTATTCAAATTGACTAAACATTTTCACGTTGGATAAAATTCTTTCTATAAAAGATGATCGTATTCTTAGTGCTCAAATACAAAAACTTTAGTTAAGAACAAAAAAATACATATCTTCCCACTTTAATCTTTGGTGGTACTCATTTTGAGACTCAATTAATTCAGATTCGCATTGTGAAATCCCACTTTAAGGGTAAAGTACTCCAGCGAATCAATTGTAAGAGTTTGAACTCGAGATTTCTGATTAAAAGTTGTTTAATAATTGATGGAGAAAGGTATATCAAACGATCTTTTAAAACTAGGAGAACGCTAAACAGGATTTATTTGGAAAAATGATCTTGATTTTGAGCTCCAACTAATTAAGCTCTACTTGTATATCAGGCTTAACTAGAATCTTCATTAGATTTTATTACATTTTTATCTTAGAATTTAGTTCTAAGCAACAGAAGGGATTACTGTACTCAAAATTACTCGTTTGTTTACGAGTCATATTATATTTCATCTTAATTAATATGTCAAAAGTAAGGATGTTGATTGCTAAATGGAATTGTGGTCCAAAATTTTGTCATCTATAAATTGGCTTTTATTAAATTCCAAGAAAAGAAACTATCAACTCAATAAAATGTTGGTGTCAAACATTTTTGGTCCACTTATTCCAAACAGAAAATGTACAATTACTACCTTCTTCATAAGATAAGATTATGATGAGGGTTGACATTATTGTTTCATATAGAAAGTTTCATAACTTGTGCAAGTCTTCAAAGAGATGATTACATAGTTTGTAGAATAATGTAAATCTCCTTGAGTGGAAGTCTTCTCGTTAATACAATATATATAGGTGTATACAAAGGTAATCTTAATTAAATGAGAATCTCTACTTTACATAATTACATTAGAATACTATGTACATAATATATGGAGAATATACGAATATATTCTCTATCATAGCCCCTCAGTCGGAGCGAAAGGAGGCCGGACGCTAAGATTGGATCTGAAGTCAATGAACAGTTGAAGTCCCTTAGTAAATATATTTGCGTACTAATAGGAAGCTGGAACATGTAACACCCTAACATGATCCATAGCAACCTTCTCACGAACAAAGTAAATATCCATCTCAATATGCTTGGTCGTTGATGCTCGAATCGGGTTATGAGACAAGTATACGGCATATATGTTATCACAATAAACCAGAGATGCCTTACGTAAGGGACAATGAAGTTCTAGAAGGAGGTTTCGAGCCAACATAGCTCGGCAACAACGTTCACAACGCCTCTATATTCTGCTTCTGCACTCGAACGGAACAGTGTGGCTTGACATTTGGCAGACCACAAGATGATGTTCTCACCCAAAAATACATAATATCTAGAAGTGGATCGACGTGTGTCCGGACAGCCTGCCCAATCAACATCAGTATATGATATCAGCCTGGACGATGCGGAGGGATAGAAATGTCGTCCATAGTCAAAAGTACCCTTAACGTACCGAATGATACGCTTAAGAGCGGTAAAGTGAGGCTATGTGGGAGCGTGCATGAACAACCACACCTGTTGAACAACATATGCAATATCAGTCCTAGTAAATGTGAGTTGACTAAGAGCACCAACGAGACTCCTATAAAGAGAGGATCAAGTACCGGATCTCCGTTAGTGGCACTGAGTTTCAACTTCGAGTCGACTGGAGTGGGCATGATCTTGCAGTTTGCCATTTTAGCCCAGTAGAAAATATATTCGTCATACTTACACTGACACAGGAACATGGCATTGGTTGATCTGGTCACCAAAATCCCCAAAAAATAACTCAACTTACCCAAGTTTGTCATAGCAAAAATAGATTTGAGCAGGGTAATGATCTCGTGTTTGAGTACTTCAGATGAGGCAGTCAGAATAATATCATCCACATATAGCAGGAGGTACGCAGTGTCACTACCCCAATAAAAATAAAAAGTGAATTATCACTTTTTCTGCACACGAACCTGATCTGCATAATATAAGTAGCAAAACGCTCATACCAATCCTTGAGGGCTTGTTTCAATCCATATGGTGACTTAGGAATATGGCAGACATACTGAGGAGCCTCTGGATACACAAAGTCGGGTGGTTAATGCATATAAACTGTTTCTTTTAAATCTCCATGTAAGAACACATTCTTCACATCAAGCTGATGAATCGGCCAGTTCCTACCCATAGCTATGCTAAAAAACGTGCAGATGGTAGTTGACTTAACCATCGGACAGAAAGGCTCACCACAATCAACACCCTCCTTCTGCACTATGCCATTTGCCACAAATCCAGCCTTCTGACGTTCAAGCTCACCACTATCTCTGAATTTGTGGTGAAAGAGCCACATATAACGGATTACATTCACCCCTCAAGCCGCGGAACAAGATCCAAAATGCGTTGTGTAGTAAGTGCATCAAACGCCTCACGCATGGCCGTATTCCAATTCGAGTAAAGCTTGGCTAACATTGGGTTTTTAGGTAGAGGTGAGATGGTCTGAGTGGATAATTTAAAGTGGACCTTAGGTTTGAAAATTTCGTGTTGGGCATGGGTTTCCATGTGGTGGGTTGGAAGTGGGTTATGGGGCAGTAGGGTTGATGACGGGGGCTATGGGAAAAGTGACTAGGGAGTCGGGCTGGGAGGTAGGGGCTGGGTTGGGATGATGTCAGGTTGGTGGGGCAGTTACAGGTGTTAAGGGTCAGTGACGGGGTGCGGTGGGTAGATGACAGGGGCGGTTGGGGTGACATCGGGTTAGTGAGGCAGTGGGGTCAGTGGCTGGGTGGCAGGGATTGCGGGGCTGGAAGTGGGGTAGGTCATGGGGTGGTGTTCGACGGGATAGGTGGGGACTGGATGACTTGTGTGAGGGTCGACTCGGAGGGTGGTAGGGGCGGTACGGCCGGATGAAGTGGATATTGTAGTGCATTTTAAACTAGAGGTGAGGTGTCTAGGTCATTAAGAAAGTTGTAATCAGTGACTTGGAATTGTTGAATGTTGGCAAACGGGAAAACGTTTTCCTCGAATGTGACATGTCGTGAGACTATGATTTTGCATGTGGACAAGTCATAACATAAGTACCCCATACGGTTCGATGGGAATCCTAAGAAGACACACGGAGTGGTGCGAGGTGCTAATTTGTGAGGTACTGTGGAGGCAAGATTTGGATAGCATAGACAACCGAAAATGCGAAGGTGACCATAGGAAGGGATCCGACGGAATATGATCTCTATGGGGGTCCTATTTTGGAGCGTACGAGTAGGTAATATATTAAGAATGTATTCTATCATTTTAAACGCATATACCCAATAAGTAGGGGGAGAGACGTATGAAAAAATAAGGTATGAATCATATTGTTAATGGTGCGGAGAATTCTTTCGACTTTACCATTTTAAGGGGAAGTATGGGGGCAGGAGAATCAAAATGCAATGACATTATCCGCATAGAATTTGTGAAAGAGAGAATTATTAAACTCACGACCATTGTCACATTGAAACATCTTTATGTCTTTTTCAAATTGTGTTTTAGCATATGTACAAAATTCAAGAAACTTGGAGTAAACTTGAGACTTATATTGGAGCGGATAGACCCAAAGGAAGTGAGAAAAATTATCCAATAACACAAAATAATATTTATGACCCAATTTACTAGTAATAGGAGATGTCCATAAATCCGCATGAATAATATCAAATGGAGAGAAAGTGACATTCAAAGATGACGTAAACAGAAGTCTAACATGCTTTCCTAGATGACAAGAGTTGCAATTATGGGCAAGGTTCCCTTTATTACATTGAATTGAATTGTGGTTTCTAAGAAAATAAAAAATATGAGCTTCCGGATATCCAAGTCTACTATGCCACGTTGATGGAGAGATTGTAGCAAGAGAGGTGGGTGGATTGACACTCGCAACGGACGTGGATAAGAAAGGATAGAGGCCCCCACACTATTGCATCTCGTAAGAAGTGTCCCGTACGTAGGTCCTTCACAGAAAAACCAAACGTGTCAAAGTCAATAGATACAGAATTATCAGTGGCAATTTTTCTAACAAAGATTAAGTTCTTGATGATGTTAGGGGCATATAGGACGTGTTTGAGGGAGAATGGGGAGTGATTTTGTGGAGTTTGTGTGTGCCCATACCCCTGAATTGGAATGCGATTCCGACCATAATAAATTGAGGAGTATTTAAATTACGTAGTTGAGGGAGATTACAAGAGTTGTCGAGTGAGGTGGGACGTGGCACCCATATCCATATACCGGCGTCATCGGGCTGCTGAAGATTTAAGATGCCGAAAGCCTGTCCCAAATTGGTTGGAGTGATGCGGTGGCCGATTGTTGGGCTGTAGAAAATTGGGCCTGGTGGTTGGGGTCCATCTGTGGGATGCAGGGTGGGCTCCCGAATGCTGGGCCGCTGCTGTTACTACTTGTTGTTGTTGGACCGCGACTGTTGGAAAGGGGCCGGAGGGCGAGGCCCAATTCCCGTACAGTTGCTAGGGTAGTGAGCCGACCCACTATGTTAGTGTTGGGCCTGTTGTGGATGGCTAGCTGAATTGGCCCAACCCCCTCGGCCTTTTTCTTTGCCTCCCCGGCCACCCCCGCGGCCTCTGCCTCCACCGCGGTTGCCCTGCAGCGGGTGGTGGTCGAAGTGTGGTGGTCGGCGGTTGCGGTGGTTGTCACGGGGCGTCAACCACCAACACCTTTGGATTATGATCTTCTTGTTTGGCTTGTCTTGTCTCCTCTAATAACAATTGGGACCGTGCTTTGTTGAAACTAAGTAGGGGATTGGCATATTGGATCATCGTTGCAAGAGTATCGTATTCACCTTTCGGTAAACCATTAACCAATTGCAAAACCATCTTCGTGTCCAAAATTAGAGTACCCACATTAGATAATTGATCGACAATCAATTTTAATTATTTGCAGTAGTGGACCATATTTGCAAAGTTTTCACGACGTGTGGTGTTGAATTGCTCCTCAAGATACACGCACGTGTATGTTTGTTGTCTTGAAAAATTCCTCCAACCTTGTCCATAATTCGTGAGCCGAAGCTCCGATCTTCATAATAGTATGAAGCAAATCCTTAGAGATGGTGCCATAAATCCATTCTGGCGGACGATGGCGTAAGCCATTTCCATATCGTGTTGTCGACGTCGGGTGGGCGGGAATAGGTGGTATCAATGTGATCAAGCACGTTGTAGGCACATGCATGAATTTGGAAGAGTTCAACCCACAACGTGTATTGCCCATCCTCTTGATCAAGAATCAACAGGATAAAGTTCTTGATATTGGTTACGGCGAAAGCCGGATGAAATGTGTTAGGGGTGGAGGAGGGAGGAGGATGTGTGCGTCATGTTTTGAGGAAAAGGAAGCGTGTGAAGCCATGTGGTCCGCCGAAAACAAATGAAGAAAAGGGGGCCGCCGCCGAAACAAAGAGAAAGAATAGAGGGCGGCGGCAGAGTATAGGGTTTAGGGTAGGGGGGATTTTTGACTCTTGATACCATGTAGAATAATGTAAATCTTCTTGAGTTGAGTCTTCTAATTAATACAATATATATAGGTGTATACAAAGGTAATTCTAATTGAATGAGAATCTCTACTTTACATAATTACACTAGAATACTAAGTACAAAATATATGGAGAATACACGAATATATTCTATCATAGGTAACAACATCTCTTGTTTTATTATAACAACAAACCATCCGATTTTTGGTATTTACTGACCCGACTAATTTGGATTTGCACAATAAAGGATCCATTAAAAAAAGAAAATGTTTCCTACTCAGAATTTTCAGAAATTGTTGCTAGTTATCCCTTTTTACGTCATCTATTTAGTAAATGATCCTCGTTTTAATTCGCTGGCAATTTATGACATTTTAGACCACGGTCTAAAAATCCTTTTTAGCAAACTGAAAATCTTATGAAAATACTTAGGTGACCGCCTAAAATTTTGTAAGTTATTACAAACGTTAGATGACATTTGTTTTATCTGTAAGGTTGATTGATATATGAACAAATATTAAATTCGGGTTTAACATTGTCCGGAAGAATTATTTTTCATGGGTTATGTTTGCACAATTTTAACAATTCGCTCAAAATTTAAATAGTGGCTTAAACATACACATTGCGTAAATCAACCAGGGATTTCTCTATTTTAAAGGTTTGAATTTGAGACATGTAAATTAAAGATGGAGAAATTCGATCCATTCCGCTTTATTCATTGATAGGATATCTCTGGGTTGTTGTAAGCATGTTATTAAATCAGCTTGGCAAATAAAATAATTGATTTGCCTTCTTTAAGATATACAATTATACAAATCATATTTTTAATTTATTATAGTAAGATATAGGTCGGATTACTTGTTTTCTTAGGATTCTTTTGTCATCAAATTGTAAGACCATTTCAAGAAATTAATAATTAGAAAAGTTACTAGACCCTCTCCAACAAAATGAAAGCATTGATTAATTAAATATTAATATTACCTAGATTTTTTATTTTCAGAAAATCTTTTATTCTCTTACATGAATATTAGATTACCACTAACGTGTTCTCCACATACTGACCTTTGGAACAAGATTAATATAATAATTACAAAAATTATCCATTAATATTTAATGGAGGCAATAATCAAATGCTGCTATTAATTATTGTTGACTTATATACTAGTTTACTATTTTGTGAGTAAGTTGGAGTAAAATTTATGTTGAATATTCTAACAATATAATGTATGCATTATATTCTCGCATAAATAATTATAATCTCTGTATTATAATTTTTGTATATATTCTCATAATTAAACACAACTAGGTATGTATTATTCGGATTAAAGTCATATATATATAATAGATTTGATATTATTACTTCTTATTCTTTTATTATAAATATTTTTTCCTTAATTAATCATATATATTATTTAATTATATTAGATTCATGTTATTTTATACGACACAATCGAATAACCATTGGAAAAAAGAGGGGAAAAACAAATTCCCTTTTCTATTTTTTAATTCCCATTGAACACCACCATCTTTTCTGTCTGTCTGTCTGTGCTCTATTTTCTACTATTATTTATTTCTAACCAACTTTATACATTCCAAAGTAAGCATTTTTGAATTCTTGAAATCATAATTGATTTGTTTGTACCATTCAATTAAGCACAAATTAAACCCCACACAAAAGGTACTATTTACTCTCTTCCTCTCATCATATTTCTATGCTAATTTTGGTTTTCAAGACGGTACCTTTCACTCTTTTTTACTCAAATTTTTGTATTCATTTCTGTTGGATCTTTGTTTTTTTCTTACTTTTATGTGATTTTATGATATGGGTATTTCATTTTTTTGCTTATGGAAGTGTGATTCAGTTACCCTTTAAATTTTATGCCCTGTTTGGTTTGGTTCTTGAATTGTTTGTTGAATTTTACAGTATACAAGTGTATTGAATATGCTTGTAGAAAATTGAATGCCCTTGAAGCAGAAGCGGATTGTGAATTTTTAGTTTATGGGTTTTGAACCACAATCTATATTACTTACCGGGTACTGACTAGATTATTTGTACATATGAAATGATTTTTTTAGCATAAATAAAGGGTTTAAGACAAAGTTAGTGGGTTGTGCTGAACCGATAATTGGCATTTTGGAGGCAGGGGCGGATAGAGGATTTTAAATTTATGGGTTTTGAATCACAATTTGTTTTATTTACCGAGTAATGACTAGATTATTTGTATATATTAAATTGAATATTTATAGCTTAAATACAGGGTTTAAGCCAAAGTGGGTTCTACCAACCCATAATTTGCAGTGCGGCTCCGCTCCTGCCGTGGAAGTAGAGGCAGACAGAGGATTTTAAATTTATGGGTTCTGAACCACAATTCATTTTATTTACCGAGAATGACTAGATTTTTTGTACATATTAAATGATTTTTTTAGCTTAAATACAGGATTTAAGCCAAAGTGGGTTCTGCCAACCCATAATTTGCAGTGTGGCTCCGCTCCTGCCGTGGAAGCAGAGACGGATCAAGGATTTTAATTTTATGGGTTCTGAACCACAATTTGTTTTACTTACCGTGTACTGACTACATTATTTTGTACATACTAAATGATTTTTTAGCTTAAATACATGGTTTAAGCCAAAGTTAGTGGGTTCTGCTGAAACCATAATTTGCACTGTGGCTCCGCCCCTGTCGTGGAAGCAGAGGCGGATCGAGGATTTTTTATTTATGGGTTATGAACCACAATTTGTTTTACTTACTGGGTACTGACTAGATTATTTGTACATATTATATGAATTTTTAACACAAATACAGTGTTTAAGAAGTTAGTGAGTTCTGCCGAACCCATAATTTGCACTGTGGCTGCGCCCCTACCTTATATAGTAGGTTGGGTGCTTGGAGTCCACGGCTGACTTGTAGGTCTTCAATTAGTCCGGTTGAAGTGGGATTTGGTTACCCTTTATGCCTTGTTTGGTTGGTTCTTGAATTGTTTGTTTGAATTTACAGTGTCAAGTTTCTTTATGGATGAAATTGTGGTTATTTGAGAACAAAGATTGGAAATTGTCATATGGGGTATGTTTCTTTTTCATCATATTTATGTGTTTTGTCATTTTCTTTGAAGATATTTTAGAAGAAAGTGACTTGTTTGTCAAGTTCTTTTAAGTATGGAAGTGAAAAATTGGGTTTAAGCTTGTGTAGTTTGTCTTCCAGTTGATTCAACTTTAAGTTTCCATTTTCTCTGTGTTTCGTTAGATATTTTGGATAAATGGAGTCAGAAAATGGGGTTCCAGTTGAAGAGGAAAAGATTGTTGTGGCTGAAAAGAATGTGGAGGATGTGAGTAAGGAGGAGGAGAACGTGAGTGAAAAAGCAAATGCAAATGAGGAAAAGGCTGATGAAGCACCTTATGTATCTGTAGTCAAAACTGAATTGTCTCGAAATGTTCCGAAGAGCAAAGGGTCAAGTCAAAAAAAGGTTGCTGCTGGTGGAACTACAAAGAACAATAAGATGGCGAAAGATCAGGCGAGTTTACGAGGGACAGCTGCATTGACTCGTTCGAAAAAGGCAAGTATATCTCAAAGTCTATCGTTCCCTTCACGAGGTGTTAGTTCTGATGTAATGAGGAAGAGCATCGATGTGTATTCAAAGAAATCGGATGCCAAGGAAATGAAAACCAAGGGAGTTACAAATGAGACGAAGGGATCACCGGCTTCTAGTTTGAATCCGTCTAGCAAGGGTGTATCTGCCGGAGTCTTGAAGAACGCAAATGCAAATGGAGGCGTTGCAACCAGCAGCAGGACAACTATTGCAGCCCTCCCCGGTCTACGTCAGTCTACGGTATAGACTCTTATACTCCCTCTGTCTTAATTTATGTGAATGTGTTTGATTTGGCATGGAGTTTAAGAATGAGCGGATGACTTTTCAAACTTGTGGTCTAAAATAAATCATAGATAAATATGTGGCTGTAAATCATCTCATTAAGGGTAAAATGAGAGTTTAAAGTTAAACTGTTACTAATTATAAAAAAATGTCATTCTTTTTTGGGACTATTGGAACTGAGGGAGTAATATATTTGCATTTGCCTTGTTTGATGGATGATTTATCTCACTGTCTCTAAAATGTTTTTTTTCCTATCAGTCTGGGAAGTCTCTTTCGGCGAATGGAAGTGCAAAGAAAGCTACATCTGAAGTGTAAGTGAATTTGTTGATTTGCATTTTTTTTGGGTAAAAGTTTTTTCGGTCTAAACTTGTTGCGTTTAGCGTCGAATTTTTGTACTTTATATTATGTTTCATTTGCTAAGAATTTTTCTTCAGTTAAGTTATCTCTTTGTACTGCAGATCGAATGACGAAAACAAAAAACCTACTAAAGCTGCATTGCCTCTCAAAGAGGACGAGGATGCTCGTTCTACTACTTCCTCGTACTATTATTTTTCGACTATAGTCATTCTGTTGTTTCATTGATTTGTTCATCATCTTTCATGTTCTAGGCCAATTAAATCTACTACTTTTATTTCTGTTGTTACCAGGAGTACCACTCCTCGTGGGCAACGAAGGGCCAGTATTGCTGGATTTTCCTTGAGGTTGGAAGAACGTGCCGAAAAGCGAAAGGAGGTATGTAGTTCTGCACTTGTTTCTTCTTTACCGACGAGGGAATGTAAATTTATATGCAAAGTTTAAGTGCAATGTTTCTTTCTTTGTTAGTTCTTGGCGAAGATAGAAGAGAAGATACAGGCGAAGGAAGAGGAAAAGAATAACTTGCAAGCAAAATCCAAGGTTGGTTCAAAATATATTAAGTTTTCCCTGTTAACTATGTACGATCTAGTCTCGCCTAACTTTTTATTTTGTTTTGAATTTGGGATTTGATACAGGAAAACCAAGAGGCGGAGATAAAGCAATTGAGGAAGAGCTTGACATTTAAAGCTACACCAATGCCAAACTTCTACAAGGAACCCCCTCCAAAAGTTGAACTCCGGAAGGTAAAGTATTGATCTTAGATCTCGCCCCAGTTGACACACTGGTTCTTTACTTTCAGAAAACACATAAATGTGTTAGCTTTGGCGTCCTCTCACGGGAAAACCCTTCATCTTCTGCATGACGTGACATGTCAAAATTGTAGTGTGAGCTTTGGAAATTAACGAGACGTAATTTCTAGTAGAACAATTTTCTTACTTTAGAAAATCCTCTCGAGATAGTAGTACATAGTGTGACGGAATAGACATTGACTGATTGACCATGTAGAGGATCCGCCCCGCCAGGTGCAGAGCTAGAGTCTGGGAAGGGGGTTCGGCAGAACCCAATAATTTTTGCTCAAAACACTATATTGTCTTAAGAAATTCATTTTATATGGAGAAATTATTAATTTAGAACCCAGGAACTCCAAAGGACTAAAATTGTGAACCCATAAGCTTCAAATTCTTGCTCCACCCCTCCTGACCCCGACAGGATGCCCTTATAGTGATGGCATAAGCATTATGGCGTCCTTGGGGATCCAACCCACTGCCCACGGTTGGCGAATGCTTCACTAGCATGGCACTGCCTGAAATTCTTTTAGGTAAATTTTCTTCTCCTAAAGCACTTGTTGTTTTTGCTACGAGGATAAAAAAGGTGACAAATTCCTTATATGTTTGAAGCTCGTAGACATGATTCTCCTCAGCACACGATAATACATGTACTTTTAGAGATAGTGTTCAAAACTAAAATGTCTTGAGCCGAGGGTCTATAAGAAACATCCTCTCTATCCCACCAAAGGTAGGGGTAATGTCTGCGTACACTCACACCCCACTTGTTGGATCACACTGGGTATGTTGTTGTCAACACTAAAATGTATTCCTATTGTGATTGTTTCTTGATATCAAAAACCGAAACGCAGCACAGACTGCAGGATCTTTCTTTTTCTTCTGAAAATGGCATTGTAGATAGTATCGAACATTGACAGCCATCAATGAATAAGTAGTTATGCATTTTCTATGACCTGAAAGCTGCTGCACAAACCTTATTTAGTTACTACATATGCTAACTAACAGAGTTGAGGCTTTTCATGTTTACCATGACCCATCATGTAATTCTCGTCCCATACAGATACCGACAACACGTGCTGTATCTCCTAAGCTTGGAAGAAATAAGAACTCCACATCGACTACAACCAACAGCTCCGAAAGCGGAGGATCATCTTTCAGTCCAAGAGTTGTCAAAGAACAGGTAAAGTCACCCCGGGCTTTGCTGTCAACTAGCGATAAAGTTACTGGTGCTTCAAAAGGGGGGAAGCCTATTGAAACCAAGAAGCCAATGCAAAATTCCTCAACTGCTAAAACTAAAGGGAAAGCTGTTGGAACGAAATCGAAATCCGCTAAAGCAAAGGCTTTGGATGAGAACATTTGTGAAGAGAAATCACAAGAAATGCATGTCAAAACTGACGATGCCCCTCGACTTCAAGAACAACCGAATGAAAAGTCCAAGATGAATCCAGCAGACGACAATGCAGAGAAACCGTTGAACGGTGTTGTTATGCCATCAGCTCAAGTCACTGTTGAAGGTTAACGGACTTAAGGAAGTTCTAACGCGTTGTATTCATATATATATATATAGGTTTATTTTTTGGGGTCTCTGGAGTTTTTATGCTTCATTAAGTTGTGAATACATTGTTGTATGTTTTGTGTTTATAAGTTGTATATGTTGGTTCAAAATTGTTTGATATATGTTCTTTCTATTTTAAGTACTTTTCAGTACAAGATGTATCATTATGCTCAAGTGACTATGCCAAGCTGACTTACAACATCTGTTTTCTTAAATACATTCTTAAATTTTGCCTATGGCTTTGAGTATTCTTCCGGAAATCTATGCAAATAGGCCATTTTGATTTCGTCGTTTAATTTTTAACCCCACTTAAACAAGTTGTGCGAATATAGCCTCTGGACCAAAAGTTGGAGTTAATTCCTGGTAGATCACTAGAAGACTTGTCGTGCCACAACTCATGGCGAATCACCAGGTGTTTAATACAAAATTGTCCTAAATTGTGGCTTGACAAAACTCATGGCGGATCACCAAAAGTTTCTGATTGATGGGCTTGCTAGAATTCATCACCAGGAGTTTAGTACAAAAATTTCGTAGTAGTTCACCACGAGTTTATGATGGATGGGCTCTCCAGAACTCGTAGCAGTTATGATGGATGGCCTTTCCAGAACTCACGGCGGATCACCAAGAGTTTAGCAAAAAAATATTATGGTTTATGTTAAACAGAGCAATATACATGTGATATACACTGAATATACAGCAGTGTATATCACATATATATCACTAGATTAAAGCAGTGGGCTAAAACAACAAGCGACGGTGAATTGTAGGCGGTGGGCTTTCGGCCAAGTCCAAGCAGAGTTGGCCCAAGTCCAAGCGAGAGGTTTGTTCCGGCGGATTTGGGGCCTAAGCGGTGGGCCTCTCGGCCAGATCTGCAAAATCCAAATCACATTAGGATATTGTATATACGGTATATATATTTGTAGTATATTGTAATATAAAGGATACCTTAATTAGTGTTATACACTTACCATAATTGTATAGTTAGAATTAAGGTAGAATAAGGATTTAGAAGTAGAATAGGAAAATGATTTTTCTATTATGGAAATATGTAACTTGTATATATAGCCTTTTCAATTAATGAAAATAATCAAGGGGATTATTTCTTTCATGGTATCAAGAGACTAGGTCTACACAAAAGTTTTCTCTCAACTTTTGCCTTGTGGCCGAGAACCCCCCCCCCCCGGGTTTTCTCTCCAAAATTTTGTCTTCCGCTCTCAAAAACCTCTCTTAAATTTAACCTCCTTCTTTGTTCTTTCAATATGTCTAAGAACAATTTTCACCATGCCCTCACGGTTTCCAATATCAAGCTAAGTGTCCATATTGTCCTTGAGATGGAAAACGTTCAATATGCAACATGGGCGGAGTTGTTTAAAATTCACGCTATATCTTATCAAGTTCTTCATCACATCATTCCTCCCGCTAGACCCCGTCCTGCGGAGGATCCTGAGCTATGGATTACACTTGATGCTACCGTTCTTCGGTGGATATACGCCACTATTTCGATGGACCTTCTACGACGATTATGGAGCCGGATACCACGGCTATGGCTGCATGGAATAGATTGCGTGACATATTCCAAGACAACCAACATTCTCGTGTCGTCACACTCGAGCAAGAATTCTCTCTCGTTCGAATGGACGTATTTCCGACCGTTTCTGCATATTGCAAGAAACTAAAGGAGTTGGCGGATCAACTCCGTAATGTTGGCGCACCAGTAACAAATAATCGTCTAGTTCTACAATTGGTTGTCGGTATTTCGGAGGCCTATAATGGTGTTGGCACTCTCCTTCGCCAAAGCAACCCTCTTCCCGACTTTCATCAAACCCGCTCCATGCTGACGTTGGAAGAAGCCGGCTTGGCTAAAAAGGCGGCTACCGGAGCAAGCCCAGTTGTCATGGTGGCATCCTCTCCTAGTCCTTCGGGTTTTGTTAATAATTCGGGCCAAAACCATAATAATGGTGGAGGCAAGAATAATCGCAAAAATAACAAAAACCGGGGGGGCAAACGAGGCGGTTCTGGTGGCGGTGATCAACAAACAGGCGGTGGGTCCCATCCGGGGTACAGTGGCCCACCACCACCGTGGGCCCAGCAGTGGGGCCAGTGGCAGTGGAACCCGCGCCCTCAATCGGTTTACGCCGGCGGCGGTGGGGCGGCCAACGGTCCGTGCCCAATACCCAACATTGGCGGCCCGGCCGCCGGTGGCCCGACAACGGCAACCACAAAGCGCATTCGGCCCGGTTCCAAAGACGGCCAGGCGTCCTTGGGCCCAGACCTCCGCAAGCCCATCATGCAGCAGGCCCCACTCACACCGATATCGAGGCCGCGATGCACACGTTGGGATTGACTCAACCGGACCCAAATTGGTACATGGACACCGGGGCCACTACTCACATGACTTCCGAATCAGGTACTCTCTCATCTTATTCCAATTTGAGCACCCCTCGGGGATAATTGTTGGTAATGGCGCTCTATTCCAATTCTAGGGTATGGTCAGAAAACGTTGTCTCCCCCCAATCCACCACTCCTCTTGAAAAATACTTTACATGCTCCTAAATTGATTAAAAATTTAGTGTCTGTCCGAAAGTTCACAAATGACAATTCTGTTTCTGTTGAATTTGATCCTTTCGGTTTCTCTGTGAAGGATTTCAAGACGGGGAGTCATCTCATGAGGTGTGATAGTAGGGGGATCCGTATCCTATCATGCCCGGTTTCAGTCCATCGAGTCCAGCCTTACCGTCAACTTTTGCAGCCATCTCTCCTTCCATGTGGCATGCTCGTCTGGGTCTTCCGGGATATTCTATTTTATCAGCTTTAGATAAAAATAGCTTTATTTCTTGTAAGGGTACGAGTCGTACTCCAATTTGTCAGTCTTGTTCATTAGGAAAAATTGTTAAGTTGTCATTTGTAGACTCCAATTCTCATACGTCTATGCCATTTGACATTATTCATAGCGACTTATGGACATCTCCTGTTCTTAGTTCAATGGGTCATCGATATTATGTTCTCTTTTTAGATGATTATTCTAGATTTTTGTGGACGTTTCCAATTGCGAATAAATCACAAGTGTTTTCCGTCTTCATCAAATTTAGAGCGTTCATACGTACTCAATTCGAAAGAGAAATAAAAAATATTCAGTGTGATAATGGGAAAGAGTATGACAATAGGGAGTTTCGGGAATTTTGTGCTACTAATGGGATAAATTTTCGTTTTTCATGTCCTCATACATCTTCACAAAATGGGAAAGCCGATTGCAAAATTTGTTCCATAAATAACATTGTCCGAACTCTCCTAATACATGCCTCCATACCTCCATATTTTTGGCATCATGCTCTACAAATGGCCACATATCTTCTTAACATAATTCCTTCTAAAGGTCTGACATATTCTTCCCCCCTAAAAATACTATATAATAAGAACTCATCTTATTCTCATCTTCGGATTTTTGGGTGCTTGTGTTATCCGTTATTCTCATCCACCACAATTAACAAACTTCAGGCTCGGTCTACCCCGTGTGTGTTTTTGGGTTATCCGTCAAATCATCGTGGTTATAAGTGTTTTGATTTATCCTCCAAGAAAATCATAATCAATCGCCATGTCATTTTTGATGAAACTCAATTCCCATTTACGAAAGTTCATACTCCCGAACCTAAGTCATATAATTTTTTGGATGACCAAATATCCCCGTATATTATTCGGAATTTTTCGGACATCTCCGTACCCAAAATCCTCCAAATGGGCCCACCGCCCGTTGGCCCAACAAGATCGCCACGCCCGCCGGTGCCCACGGAATAGTTCCGCTATTGGGCCGATCCCCCATTCTGGAACCGGTCCGAGCCGAATCCGGTATGTACCGATTTGGGCCGCGGCCCACGCCGCCCGCCGGCCACGTCCGTCCCGAGCCCGAGAAAATTCCCTCAATTCTTCCTCGAGTCATAGACCGGTCACTCGTAGTCGGCGGGGTATTTTTACACCTAAAAGACATTTTAATTTACATTCTGATGTCTCTAAATCCCCCTTGCCCCGCAATCTCGTGTCGCATTAAATGACCCTAATTGGAAAATTGCTATGACTGATGAATATAATGCTATTATTGATAATAAGACGTGGGAGTTGGTGCCCCGTACATATGGTATTAATGTTATCAGGTCTATGTGGATTTTTGCTCATAAGGAGAATTCAGATGGATCCTTTGCTCGACATAAGGCGCGACTTGTTGGTGATGGTAAGACTCAACAGGTTGGAATTGATTGTGGTGAGACGTTTAGTCCGGTGGTCAAACCGGCTACCATTCGCATTGTGCTTAGCTTGGCTCTTTCAAAGACTTGGCCAATTCATCAGTTGGATGTCAAGAATGTTTTCATACACGGTGATCTCAAGGAAACAGTCTATATGCATCAGCCTTTGGGTTTCAGGGATCCAAATTGTCCTCATCATGTATGTTTGTTGAAGAAGTCCTTATATGGGCTTAAGCAGTCTCCGAGGGCCTAGTACACGAGGTTTGCTGACTTTGTTTCAACTATTGGGTTCACTCATAGCAGGTCGGACAATTCCTTGTTCATCTACCGTCGTGGTTCGTCCTTGGCCTATATTATGTTGTATATGGATGATATCATCTTGACTGCCTCCTCCGATTCTTTGCACCAGTCTATCATGGCCATGCTCACTTCTGAATTTGCTATGAAAGACTTGGGGCCCTTGAGTTACTTTTTGAGGAATTGCTTTGTCAAACGTCATTCGGGTGGGTTGTTTCTGTCTCAACGGAAGTATCTTTGCGAGATCATCGAGAGGGCGGGATGTCATCCCGTAAGTCCACTTCCACGCCGCTTGATGCAAACCCAAAGCCGAGTGCCACAAAGCGGGTGCCCCATACGAGGACCCGACCCGCTATCGCAGCTTGCGGGGGCCCTCCAAAGATCTTTACCTTTACCGCACCGGATATTACATATGCGGTTCAAGGTGTGTTTATTCATGCATGATCCCGAGTTGAGCACATGAATGCAATCAAACGCATCATTCGATATATTCAGGGGACACTAGACTATGGGTTGCACTTGTATCCGTCATCTACATCTACGCTTGTCTCCTACGCGGATGCTGATTGGGGTGGTTGTCCCGACACCAGACGGTCGACTTCTGGCTACTGTATGTTCCTTGGCAACAACTTGGTCTCCTGGTCAGCAAAACGTCAGGCAACTCTATCACGCTCAAGTGCCGAGGCAGAATATCGAGGGGTAGCGAATATGGTCTCCGAATCATGTTGGCTACGTAATTTGCTTTTGGAGCTTCATTGTCCCATTCAGAAGGCAACCTTGGTATATTGCGATAACATTAGTGCCATCTACCTTTCAGGTAACCCCGTTCAACACCAACGCACCAAGCATATCGAAATGGACATTCACTTTGTCCGTGAAAAGGTTGCAAAAGGTCAAGTTCGCGTATGCCATGTCCCGTCTCGTTATCAAATTGCGTACATCTTTACAAAGGGTCTACCACGGTTCTCTTTGAAGATTTTAGGGACGATCTCGGCGTTCGAAAACCGACCGCTATAATCGCGGGGTGTGTTAAACGAGCAATATACATGTGATATACACCGAATATACAAAGCGTGTATATCACATATATATCACTAGATTAAAGCGATGGGCTAAAACGAAAGCGACGAAAGTGAATTGTAGGCGGTGGGCTTTCGGCCAAGTCCAAAGCAGAGTTGGCCCAAGTCCAAAGAGAGGTTTGTTCCGGCAGATTTGGGGCCTAAGCGGTGGGCCTCTCGGCTAGATCCGCAAAATCCAAATCACATTAGGATATTGTATATACGGTATATATATTTGTAGTATATTGTAATATAAAGGATACCTTAATTAGTGTTATACACTTACCATAATTGTATAGTTAGAATTAAGGTAGAATAAGGATTTAGAAGTAGAATAGGAAAATGATTTTTCTATTATGGAAATATGTAACTTGTATATATAGCCTTTTAATTAATGAAAATAATCAAGGGGATTATTTCTTTCAGTTTATTATCAGAAGTTTATGATGGATGGGTTTGCTACAAGTCCTAACGAATCATCAAAAGTTTACGACAAATTGTATCGTAGCGTCGAGGTTATTATTACACAAATTTCTTTAACATGTTTAAAAATTAAACACCAACCCTTAGGGAAGACACCCGATGAAATTTCTTCAACATTTTCACAAACCTTTTTCTAGCTTCAACTGCAAATATTCATCTTTTTTAACTTCAACTTGTCCAAGCACGTACCAACTATTTGTCTGGTTTAATTGAAATATAAATGTGATATGTGATGGCATTGCATGATTATTTTGAAGTTTGGAGCCATGTTCAACACTAAGGTATAATGGAGTTCAAATTTCAAGAAAAATATGGGAAAACGATGTCCCACATGGCCGGCTATGTATATTTTTTGTTAAAAATTCATTGCATGATGCTCTGTTAAACACCTGCCAAGTTGTCTTTCTCCTTCATATCACGCCGCTAACAATAATAATAACAATTACGTCTAAATTCCAAATAAATTAAGATTAGCTCATTCCTAGTGTTGTATTCAGTAGAAAATGTTGGAAATTAGCCTTTGGCGGGGAGATGCGTCCACCCATCTTTGATGAATTAAACACTTGTGTTCCGCATGTTGGAGACCTTGTCTCTTCGCACATGCATGATCTACGAAGTGAGTAGATGACCGTAGGGCCAAGAATCGTCTAATTTCGTTGAGAAATGAAAGAGATATTGGTCCACGAAGTAAGGTGTTTGATACATGGAAATGTGGTGTGGGACAAATCTACCACATCGGTGGGAATAGGAAGAATTGCTCTCTATATAAGTCTCTAATTGGTAAAGGGTTTGGGACCCCAAGGGGTATCCCATGTGTTTAAAGGAGGGAAGACCTAGATGTGCTTGGGTTCAAGGCCCAAGCCCGCGCGCGCGCCGCCCGCCCGTCCGTCCGGGTTTCGGGTTCGGGTTCGGGTTCGGGTTCGGGGGCCTGATATTATCTTTTTGGACCGAGAGAACTCGCCGGATGTACGAGTTTGATCCCCGAAGTTTCATATGTACAGGTTTGGACCGAATTCTTTCATATGTACGGTTTGGTCCTCGAAGTTTCAATATTTACAGTTTGGTCCCCGAATTTACGGAGACTTTTCTGTAAATATTGGACTGCGTTTTGGAGCATTAACCAGCCATTATTTGGCTGATTAATTCCTCCATTAACGACCCATTACTTGGGCGGTGAGCGACCTCTTTCAATGGCCTCCCATTACTTGCAGGTAAATGGCCTCCTTTAAGGGCCATTACAGCCTTGTTTGTGGCTGTTGGACAGCCCCTCCTCTTGCTATATATTGAGCTTCACTTGGCTGAAAAAAAGAAGCAAGAAACAGAGCAGAAACATAGACGAAAATACGATGCAAAACGAAATGAAAAACAATCACGAAAATAGCTCAAAACGGTGAGCAAATTGTGACGAAAATCGGTGAGCAAACCCACACATATACACAAGATATACACTACGAGACACACTATATACACGAGAGACAAAAGAGAAGAGTATTGAGAAACTCTTCCTTCCTATTCCATATCTTCACAAGTCGAGTCATATTTGTTTTCTTCGCCGGGCTCAACCTATTGGCTTTGTAGTGTTGAGATTAAAGTGTTGTTTTATCTTGGGAGACTATTGCCCGCTAACGTAAAAGCATATATACGGGGCAATCTTGTCTTAAGGATAGAGGGCTATCCTCGACTCAACACACAACGTTGTAACCATCCGAGATTTAGTTGTTTCTTGATTTCGGGTTATCAAGATTCAAGGCACAACAAACTTGCGGCGAGTTCTCAACATTGGCTTTGCAAGGTGATCAAGATTCAAGACACAACACACATGCGGCGGTTTTGAAGATTGACCATTTATTTCTCATTTCGAACATTTGTAATAGTTATTACTTCCCGTCTTGCTCTATAAAGTACCATAGAATACCAACAACTTAAGACAAGATTGTATTGTAATACTATTAGTGTTCGAAAGATGTTGGTCAAAAATTGTGTGACCAAATCGGATATGGCAATGGTTTTACGGTAGAAGGGAGTGATGATGATGAACGTATTCATGGTGTCACCGCTACCAAGACGGTGGGAACAAGCGCTCTCGAGAGCACGAGGATGTCAAGCGGGACAAGAGGAGAAGGCGAAGATGTACTTCTATCTTGCGACGAAGGCACATGTATCTATCCCGGACAAAAGATCCGAATAATGGTAAGAAGGAACTGGACACTCGGTTTGATGAAGTGAGTAGAAGTGAGCGAGAATCCGAAATTGGGATAAGTAGTTTTTCTTACTTGTTAAGAATAAAGATTAAATGATGTCGATTAAAAATGGATTAAAGTAAGGAGGAATATGAAAATAATTTATATTCCTTACGCTTTAAAATCAGAAGTTTAATCTTATCTTCTTTCCCGTTTAAAGATTGGATTGTAAATGACTTAAAAAGATCCGTTCTTTTAAGTGTAATTGTTAAAGTGTGTAAAGTACGTTCGCACATACGATGGAGAAAGATCCACTAACTGTGCGAAAACTGTTACCAATTTTAAGTAAGCGCCAAGAATTATCTGGGCACCAATCTTAACAGAAGGAGACTAAAAGCTAAAGACGTTAAACTGTCATACTTGGCGAAAGATCCTTCATAGGATGATATTGGACACTCGGTCATAAAAAGCCTCGGGCGGCCCAGTGGGCCAAAATTCCTTTGATATGATGATATTGGACACTCGGTCATACAAAGCCTCCGGGCGGCCCAGGAGTGGGGCCGAATTCATTTCATAGGAAAATTAATGGACACCTAGTGTGGTGGGCCAGAGTTTCCAGGTCTTAATGATCTGAAGGCCTAAAGAAAGGCAGTAAAGAAATTGGACACTCAGTCTGCTAAAGCAACTGGAGTGGGCCAGAGTATCTAGATCATATATGATCCGGTTACGCCCTAACCACGGGCAAGAGGTTGTTCATGTGAAGCAACGCCACCTCTAAAATCAAAGGGGCTGGAGAGGTTGTCCTCAATAGGACTTCAAGGAATGGATCACTCTAAAAAGAGGTGATACATGTTCCCAAAATTGGTTTAAGGGACGCTGTTGGTCAAGCTGGTTTGAGACTAGTCCAACAGGTCTATAATAACTAAGAATGGTACAGTATGTCTGTAGCCAAATGAATGATATATTTGTAATCCGTGCATCTATGCCATCATAGATTAAGACACGTTAAATAGCAAGTCATTCAAAAGCTAACGATGTTGAGATTGTTGCCTTCTGTCGACATAAACCCTCAAAATGAATGTGAGGTAGACGAAGAGGCAAAATCACCTTTCCAAATTCCGTCAAGGGAATAGCGAAAGAAGTACCTCTCCTCAGAACTTAGTCACACCTACTTGGGTGATTTGAAGTTGATACAAAATAGAGGGGGGAGACAAGTACGTTGTGACCTTCATTGATGATGGTACAACGTATGGAATCCTTTGTTTGTTGAAAAACAAAGATGAAGTTGTTGAAGCGGATAAGCGCTACAAAGCAGAAGTTGAAAATCAACTAAGCCTATGGATTGAGAAATTTGTAGTGATAGAGGGGGAGAATGTGAAGCATCGTTCATTAAACGACTGTTCATTTCTCACCTCAGTCCAACGGTGTTAGCCAAGCGCAAAGTCGTACGCCCAAATTATGTGGGGTGGCTTGGTAAAAGTTGGAATACTGAAACAGGTCAAGTTGTACCTAAGACTGTAGATTGCATATCCACTTTGGATCGTAAATAACGGTAGTGCGATCGCCTCTTGGTGTCAAAGAATGCTGAATTCTTTGGAGATAACTTTCCTTGAAAAAGGAAAAAGGGGAATTGCTCAAGGTTAACAATAACCCGCGAGGGCCTGACTGTCCGGAACTAGACGTTCCGTATCTACAGGACTCGAAAGTTCTTGGCTATCCGAAACTTAATATTCCGGATACTGCGAACTCGGGGATTCTAGATGTAGAACCGAGAAGGAGCAAAAAAAAGGGGACAAAGACTTGTTCCATACCTTCTAGCTTGTATGGTTGAGAACGAACCATGGACAATTAACAAAGAATTGTCATCTCAAAAACTCTTGCTTTGGAAAGAAGCTAAAGAAAGAAATAGATTCTATCATATAGAACCATACTTGCGTAATGGTTGATCTTTCTCCGGAAAAGAACCTTTGGGTTGTAAAATGTGCTCCCTGTGAGTAGTTTCACATCCGGGGCCATTGTAGTCTTACATGGCATGGATGTTGAAACGACCTTTCCAACCGGAGAGTTGGAAGAAGAGGATCGAAATTGGTTTGCTTTGAACTGTTGGGCTTCTTCCGAACTTTCATTTTGGTCCCTGAAATGTTTACATTTTGGTCTGAAAGTTTCGGATAAAACAGGGAACAATGAATCGACCACGAAACATTGACTGCGAAGTTAGAAAGCCAACGGTTGGAGAATCAACGATCGAAAGTAAAAGTCATATTGAAACAAAGTCTCGATATGAAAGATATGGGTATCACGAGATGACATCTTAGGAATTGGATTTCTAAGACATCTAACGGATTGGTCGATAGTAGACGTCTCGTTGAAGCCACCAATGGATATGAATCATAGAAATGATTGGAATCATGGTGCTCCCATAGACAAAGAGCGATATGCACGGGTCATGTGTAGTTCAATGTATTGTACACACTACAACCGACCACAGTATCGTCCTACAAACGAGATCGGTTGAACTAAGGTTCACCGATGATCTTAATACATGATCAATAGAAGGCGTTAAGTCGGATATGACGATATCGAATTATTCGCTTATCTACGATTATAGTATTCGGATGTCCGGCGGTTACGGGAGAACACGGTGATGCAAAGCTGGACATCGGATCGAAGAACACCAAAGCCACAAGCAAATGTGTATGGTGGGTCTTGGAAAATCCTCTAAGCAAACTTGCATCGGCCGATTCATGATGGAATCGGAGTTTATCGCTTTATACAAAGCATGAAAGAAGTTGAGTAACTTCACGGCTCCTTAGAGGACGTCCCTTATTGGGAGATACCGTGTCTTCGGCGATTATACACTTGTGGCAGCCGGTCGGCTTCGGGAAGGACACGGATGACGGCGTCTAGACATATCTTTTAGGATCTGTCGGAGACATAAGACCGTATGGCGATTGATCATCACGGGTGTCACATCCTTGTTTACTAACTAAGGGACTACCGGAGATCAAGTGTTACTGCTGTCTAGGGGAATTGGCTTAAAACCCAAACAATACGAACCTTTGCGGTGGAAACCCAACCATGCGATTGGAGATCCCAAGAATTTGGTTCAATGGGAAAACTAAGCGGCAAAAGGTTCAGTTGAGCGCTTCGGTGGAAGCAAGAAGCACTTCGGATGATGATTTCTGTACGGAAACATGAATCCAAAGTTGTTCCCGCGATAGACATTAAAGTGCTGCCTGCATGGTGGGTAAAGGTTAAGCTTCCAAAACTTTTTAAAAGATCCTCAAACGGTTGAGGTTAAAGTTGTGGAACTTTTAATGATTCCTAACACTTGTGAAGTGGGGTATAACAGGATACCTTGTAGGAGATCACCTATTTAAGTGCGAGGATGGCCGACTCAAATGAACGCACTTAAGAATCCAAGTGTGTCCATGGCCACAACGGACAGAAACGTAAGAAGGAAAATGAATAAGAAGAGTTATTGTGTTGATATCGTTGTCTTGGCTTACACTAAACACTGACGGTTCAAGACATCACGTTCACCGCGCGATAAGTAAGTCCGATGGTATTCAACTAGGGAAGGTTCAAAGCGTAAGCTACCTCTCCGATGCAATATCTTTTCGCTTTGAAAGATTGCTGAAATGTAGGCACCTTGTGCGTGCGCCACAATCTCTCTTTCATAGAGGGGATTGTTGGAAATTAGCCTTTGGCGGGGAGATGCGTCCACCCATCTTTGATGAATTAAACACTTGTGTTCCGCGTGTTGGAGATCTTGTCTCTTCGCACATGCATGATCTACGAAGTGAGTAGATGACCGTAGGGCCAAGAATCGTCTAATTTCGTTGAGAAATGAAAGAGATATTGGTCCACGAAGTAAGGTGTTTGAAGACATGGAAATGTGGTGTGGGACAAATCTACCACATCGGTGGGAATAGGAAGAATTGCTCTCTATATAAGTCTCTAATTGGTAAAGGGTTTGGGACCCCAAGGGTATCCCATGTGTTTAAAGGAGGGAAGACCTAGATGTGCTTGGGTTCAAGGCTAAGCCCACACGCGCGCGCGCCGCCGCCGCCCGTCCGTCCGGTTTCGGGGGTTCGGGTTCGGGTTCTCGGGTTCACGGGTTCGTGGGGTTCACGGGTTCACGGGCTGTGGGCTGTGGGCACATCGATATTATCTTTTTGGACCGAGAGAACTCGCGGATGTACGAGTTTGATCCCGAAGTTTCATATGTACGTTTGGACCGAAATTCTTTCATATGTACGTTTGGTCCCTGAAGTTTCAATATTTACGGTTTGGTCCCCGAAATTTACGGAGACTTTTTCTGTAAATATTGGACTGCGTTTTGGAGCATTAACCAGCCATTATTTGGCTGATTAATTCCTCCATTAACACCCATTACTTGGGCGGTGAGCGACCTCTTTCAATGGCCTTAATAGCCATTACTTGGGCTTTTTAATGGCCTCCTTTAAGGGCCATTACGGCCTTGTTTGTGGCTGTTGGACAGCCCCTCCTCTTGCTATATATTGAGCTTCACTTGGCTGAAAAAAAGAAGCAAGAAACGAGCGAAACATAGACGAAAATACGATGCAAAGCGAAATGAAAAACGATCACGAAAATAGCTCAAAACAATGAGCAAATTGTGACGAAAATCGGTGAGCAAACCCACACATATACACAAGATATACACTACGAGAGACACACTATATACACGAGAGACAAAAGAGAAGAGTATTGAGAAACTCTTCCTTCCTATTCCATATCTTCGACAAGTCGAGTCATATTTGTTTTCTTCGCCGGACTCAACCTATTGGCTTTGTAGTGTTGAGATTAAAGTGTTGTTTTATCTTGGGAGACTATTGCCCGCTAACGTAAAAGCATATATACGGGGCAATCTTGTCTTAAGGATAGAGGGCTATCCTCGACTCAACACACAACGTTGTAACCATCCGATTTAGTTGTTTTCTTGATTTCAGGTTATCAAGATTCAAGGCACAACAAACTTGCGGCAGTTCTCAACATTGGCTTTGCAAGGTGATCAAGATTCAAGACACAACACACATGCGGCAGTTTTGAAGATTGACCATTTATTTCTCATTTCGAACATTTGTAATAGTTATTACTTCCCGTACTGCTCTATAAAGTACCATAGAATACCAACAGAAAATTAGAAATTTCACTAAGAGTGCACGTTTAATATATATGCATAAAAATAATTTTTTGATTTATATATACATAATAATTTTTTAAGAAAGGATGTTCAACTAAAAATCCTTCACTCTACGTGGTTACAACAGTGTCTCAGACTTGATCGGCCTATAAATCTAAAATAATTTAACATAAGCATGATCGGATATAATTTGTACACAATCGAAATAGGTTTTTAATAGTAGTTTATGCGACCTTAAATTCTCAATTTTTTTAGCTTGCACTCTATTTGAGATTATGGCAACCGAGATGCCGAGCTCAGTCTTCAGATAAGATATAGACAATAAGATTTAAATACACTTGAATGTCTTTTGCCATTTGATTTTTAGTTTTTTTAACCATATTTATAATTCCCTTTACTCTCTTTCTCTATCACCCCATGCCACAGAAGAAAAGGAAATTTTCTTTTATAGAAGAAATTGGATAGCTAACCTTGGACTCCGAGTTAGCTAATACTTTCGGTTTCATTTGATGTGATACTATTTCTTTTTAATTTGTCCTGAAAAGAGTAGCCTCTTTCTATGTAATTTTGATTTTAAACTTTTTATTTTAGATGAACACAAGTGTCTATAGCTTATTTTAGATCACACATTTTTATTTTTTTAATTATTAAACTACGTTCTCAATCAAATATCATCACATAAAATGTAAATGAGGGAGTAACAAATTAGATAAGTTTAGGCTAGCAATAATAATGCCAGGGCAAGTTTCATTAGTATCTTGGTTTTACATGTTTGTACCTTACTCTTTGAAAATATGGGCCAGTTCTAAATTGGCTAAGAATGGCCTTTGGACTTGAGCAAAAGTTTATTATTGAACCAATGGAATTCTTGGATTTTATATGGGCCTCCAAACAACCAAGGAATGGCAAAATGTAGGATGAAATTGGCAAATAGACACCTTTTGGATTGTTAATCAAGATTTAGTAGCATTTCAGAACTATTAAAGTTTAGTTACTTTTTAATGTAAAAATAAAATTTGAACAAAAGATATTTCTGGTTAAAAAAAGGAAAAACTTTTTTTGGATAACGGGTGGTGGTTAGCCTTTAGCTCAAGGCTCTTAACTACTTTAATATAATATGAAATTGTAGTAAAAAAATTCACGGAATCCTTATTTGAATCTCGTTATTTAGCCTGTATTCACTTTTAATTTTTTTTCACGCCTAACTACTTCAAAACAACTTCAGACATATGGTGCCTGATGTTAGATAAGAATATTTGAAGTTACATATGACTGATATGACTGAAGTTCAAGAAAAAAATAGTGATTTCAATTATATGTGCCTGAACTTCAGCCATATGAAATTTCAGAAATCACATGTCTAAAGTTGTTCTGAAGCAATAAACTTGTGAATTTATACGCACTACGGGTACAATTTAAATGGTAATCCCAAAATCCGATATCTGTGCATTTGGTCATTTTATTATCACTTTATATATTTTAAATTGTTGAAAATAATATATTTTTATATACCTAATTATGTGTTTACAGATCATGGCAGAAGTACGATATGTAAAAACTAAAAAGCAAAATCGTAGTCTAAGAATAACATGTAAGCAAAAGTATCTTAAAGCATATTACTAGCTATATATTAAAGAGCCGCATGTAAAATACGTTGTCAATTTAAAATTTTAAAGTATTTACTTTAAAATTACTCTTTGTTCACATCACGATGTTTTCTTAAATGAAACTCAAAATAATAAAGTGTGTTGTGAGAAATGAAGACAGAACATCTAAATTTTTTTATTAAATGAAATTTATTAATTCTGTCTTTTTTACGTTATATGACCATATTTATGAACCAAAATATTTTCATTTTTAAGATCCTTGCTTAGCATGAGCAAAATTGTATTCTTAACATGTACTTCAAGTAATTCTATAAAATTTTGAACTTGCAATTTATAAAAGTGCATGCTAATTATTTTACATTATTATCAACTCAAGGTGCAAAAGTTTCAGCTTGATATTAATCTTGTAAACCAAACACTAAAAGTTACTTTGTACATGTTGGACATATAAAATTGTTACTTTTTAAAAAAAAATCTAATAACACTATTCGACATAAATTATGTAATATTCTCATCTAAAACTTAAATTTTCAGAAAGAGCATATATTTTTATATATTCAGTTATATTTACAACATTGCCTCTTTTATACTTGATTATGTTAAGAGTCCTACATCGGATATGGAATGGAAACATACACTTCTTATATGGACTTGAACAATCCTCACCCTATAAGCTAGCTTTTGGGGTTGAATTAGGCCCAAGATCTATTCTTTACATGGTATTAGAGTCAAACTCATTCCAATTCTTTGTTCACCGATGTTGGGCCCCCAAATTATATTATTCACGTTTCAGTTAACATGGTCTGGGCGTGCGGGGGAGTGTTAAGAGTCCCACATCAGATATGGAATGGTAACAAAGTCTGGGCGTGCGGGGGAGTGTTAAGAGTCCTACATCGGATATGGAATGGGAACACGGACTCCTTATATGGACTTGGACAATCTTCACCCTACAAGCTAGCTTTTGGGGTTGAGTTAGACCCAAGATCCATTCTTTACAACACTCCCCCCACACGCCCATACCTTGTTAACTGGAGCGAGCGTGAATAATATAATTTGGGGGCCCAACATCGGTGAACAAATAATTGGAATGCGTCTGCCGTTGATACTATGTAAGGAATGGATTTTGGGCCTAACTCAACCTCAAAAGCTAGCTTGTAGAGTGAGGATTGTTCAAGTCCATATAAGGAGTCCATGTTTCCATTCCATATCCGATGTGGAACTCTTAACATATTCTTTTTCTTTTATGGACGACCAAACACGGCGTAATTGTTTTTCGATAATGAGCATTTGGCACTGAAACTCTTAGTGGGTTTAAATGATAGATTGAATGGGAAATGGAGGGATTTCCCTCTTGCTTTATGAAATAAGCATTTGTCCCACATCGGTAGTGGAAAGAAAAGTGGGAGTTCCTCTTGCTTTATAAAATAAGCATTTGTCCCACATCGGTAGTGGAAAGAAAAGTTCTTCTACTTATAAGTAGAAGTACTCCTTCTTGTTGCTAAAGGGTTAAGAAGGGGTCTCCCCTTGCGCCGTCGTCGTCGCTCGGCTTCGGCTCGGCTTCGGCTTCGGCCGGATTCGGCTCAGGCTCCGGCTCCGATTCGGATTCGATCAAATGATCTGATTGATTGATAATCTTTTTGGACCAAATTTTCTTTAATTTTTAATTATTATTTAACTAAATTAATTAACTTATCCAATCCTACCTGTTAGTGACCCGGATCCGTGTGTCTGACCCGCGACCCGGTTTATTTCCCATATTTAAATTTCGCACCAGTTTTAGTGGTTGTTCAGAAGGGTTGCAAACTTTCAGAAATAGTACTTCAATGGCTATAAATTCGTTTGATTCCTCAGAATTTTACTTACGAATTTTCTGAACAACAAAAACTTCTTCCTCTTTTGCACAAATAAATTCGGTGTGATATACTGCCGTTGAGTGGTTCGCCGCTACCTGAATTTGGAGTACTACTATTCTGGTAAGATAATCATTCTATCCTGGGAGGGGATATTCCATCAACCTCGAGTACTGTGAGGGGAATAATTTCCTTAAGGACACACTTTGAACTAAGTGGGCTCGATTATATTTTGAAAAATTATTCTTATTTTTCAACACTGATTCTGTTTATTTTCAGTTATTATTATTTACTGGTTTTTTTTTGGAATACAGATTTATAACAATCTTAAGCAAATTATATTTTAAGATTAATCTGTATTCTGTTTTGGAGACTAAAACATGTGCGGTTTTCTACTCCGTATGAAATTTCATATTTTGACTTGAAGACATAAAAACTTCGTTGGAATATTAAAGTTCATACTTGTACAACGATTTGAAGAACATAAAAACTCCATCGTTGTTGTATTCTGGTTTGGAGATTAAAACTAGTGTAGTTTTCTACTCCATATGAATACTAGTATTCTGACTCGAAGATATAAAAACTTCGTTGGAATACTAAAGTTTCATAATTATACTGCAATTTGAAGAAATAAATCTTCATCGTTTAAGTCTGTGATTGAATTGCTATTCTGGTTTTATTAACTAAAACAGTTTGTCGATTTGACAGTGACAAACGAATAATGGCAATTGAGACTGGAACTACCTCTGCGAATACTGCACCAGCGGTTACTCCTACAACCCGTACCGATGTGCCACTGGCTGAGAAACCTGCGAAGTTCATCGGTGTCAACTTTAAAGGATGGCAGCAAAGAATGTTCTTTTGGCTTACTACCCTTGGTATGCAAAAGTTCACCAGTGAGGACCCTCCCGTGCTTGCCGCCGACATGCCTGACAACCAACAGTTCATGGTTACTGAGGCTTGAAAATAGGCTGATTTTTTGTGCAAAGGCTACATTTTGAGTGCCATAGAAGATGACTTGTACAACGTCTACAGTGCGGTAGAGACTTCCAAAGAACTATGGAGTGCACTTGAAAAGAAGTACAAACCGAAGATGCTTGCTTGAAGAAGTTTGTGGTTGCCAAATTCCTAGACTACAAAATGGTGGATGGAAAAACCGTTGGAACCCATGTTCAAGAGCTTCAACTTATCTTCCATGACCTTATTGCTGAAGGTATGGTAGTAAATGAAGCGTTCCAAGTGGCTGCAATGATTGAGAAGTTGCCGCCCTCATGGAAAGATTTCAATAATTATCTTAAGCACAAAAGAAAGGAAATGAAGTTGGAAGATCTTGTGATTCGTCTCAAGATCGAGGAAGATAACAAAACCGCTGAGAAAAGGTACCGTAAGACTTCACCAATTGAAGGGGCAAACATCGTTGAAGATGCTGCTCTAAAAAAGAACAAGAAAAGGAAGAGGCCTTCTGGAAAGGAGAAGGATTCCAACAAGAAAAAATTCAAGGGCAACTGCTTTATTTGTGGAAAAGCTGGCCACAAAGCCCCAGATTGTCGTCTCCCAAAAAAAAACAAGGGAAAAGGACAAGCCAATATGGTGGAAAAGAATGATGATATGGATGATCTGTTTGCAATGCTATCGGAGTGCAATTTGGTTGGAAACCCAAAGGAGTGGTGGCTTGATTCTGGTGCCACTCGACATGTTTGCGCTACAAAAGAAGCATTTGCAACCTATGCTCCCTGGACCCGAAGAGGCTTGTTTATGGGAAATACTTGCAACAATGACCAAGGTTGAATGATATGGGAAGATACTTCGAAGATGACTTAGGCAAGGTCCCGACTCTCAACAATGTTATGCACGTTCCAACAATTCGGAAGAATTTAGTTTCAACCGGACTACTCGTCAAAAACGGGTTTAAGTGCGTGTTGGTTAGTGAGAAAATTGTAATAAGTAAGAATGATTTGTTCATAGGAAAGTGAAACACTTTGGCTATCCTCACCGTGGAGGGCCTTTTCATTTCAACTCAATGTAATGGTTGTTGAAGATCATAACATGACGTGATTAATTTGATTCAAATATATCCACCGAGGGCCTTTTCAAACTCAATGTAATGGTTGTTGACGATATTAATGAAAATTCACTTCGTCTTACTTATTGGAGTCAAATGATTTATGGCATGTTCGTTTAGGACATGTCAACTACAAAACCTTGCGAAAATTGATTAATTTAGAAGTATTGCCTAAATTCGAGTGTAATAAATCTAAATGTGAAATCTGTGTTGAATCTAAGTTTGTTAAACATCCATATAAGTCTATTGATAGGAATTCAAATCCTTTAGACTTAATTCACACGGATATATGTGATATGAAGTCAATACCATCTCGCGGTGGGAAAAAGTATTTTATAACTTTTATTGACGATTGCACTCGATATTGTTATGTGTATTTGCTTAATAGTAAGGATGAAGCAATTGATGCATTTAAGCAATACAAGAACGAAGTGGAAAATCAATTGAATAAAAAGATAAAAATGATTAGAAGTGATAGGGGTGGAGAGTACGAATCTCCTTTTGCGAGAGATATGTTTAGAATATGGAATTATTCATCAAACTACTGCCCCTTACACACCACAATCAAATGGAATTGCGGAAAGGAAAAACCGAACATTAAAGGAAATGATGAATGCTTTACTAATAAGTTCCGATTTACCGCAAAGCTTGTGGGGGGAAGCTATCCTTACAAACTAACCGAATACTCAACGGGGTGCCCCACAAAGAAAACACAATCTATTCCATATGAACTATGGAAAGGAAGAAAACCTAACTTGAAATATTTTAAAGTGTGGGGGTGTTTAGCAAAGGTCCAAGTTCCTTTGCCCAAAAGGGTAAAAATCGGATCAAAAACTGTGGATTGTGTTTTTATTGGCTATGCTACAAACAACAAAGCTTGTCGGTTTTTGGTTCACAAATCGGACAATCCCGAAATTCATGTTAATACGGTAATTGAATCAGATAATGCTGAATTCTTTGAAAACATTTATCCGTATAAAACTGAATGTGAGTCGTCAAGTGAAAGATCTAAACGACCGCGGGAAGAACCAAAGAAAAATACACCAAGTAAAGAGGATGCAAGGCGTAGCAAACGTCAAAGGACATCTACTTCCTTTGGACCAGATTTTGTGACATTCTTGCTTGAAAATGAGCCTCAAACATTTAAAGCAGCGATGTCTTCTTCGATTCAAAGATTTTGGAAAGAGGCAGTCAATAGTGAGATTGAATCAAATTTGAACAACCATACATGGGAATTGGTTGATCTTCCTCCTGGAAATAAACTTTTAGGATCAAAATGGATTTTTAAAAGGAAAATGAAAGTTGATGGCACTATTGACAAATATAAAACAAGACTTGTGGTCAAAGGTTATAGACAAAAAGAAGGCCTTGATTACTTTGACACATACTCGCCGGTAACAAGAATAACATCTATTCGGGTGTTAGTGGCAGCGTAAGTATATGGTCTTGAAATCCATCAAATGGATGTCAAGACAGCTTTCTTAAATGGAGAATTGGATGAAGAAATTTACATGGAACAACCTGAGGGGTTTGTGGTTCCTGGTAAAGAAAGGAAAGTGTGCAAACTTGTTAAGTCACTTTATGGACTTAAACAAGCACTCAAACAATGGCATGCGAAATTTGACCAAACAATGTTGGAAAATGGATTTAAGATTAATGAGTGTGATAAATGTGTTTACATTAAAAATACTCCAAATCATGAAGTAATTGTTTGTTTATATGTTGATGACATGTTGATAATGAGTAGAGATATTACCGATGTAAATGCTACGAAACGTATGCTGGCTAGCAAATTTGATATGAAAGACTTAGGAGTTGCTGATTTGATCTTAGGCATCATAAGTCATAAAACTCCACAAGGTCTAGCATTATCGCAATCTCATTATATTGAAAGAGTACTTGACAAGTTTAAGTATTTAAATTTCAATGTTGTAAAGACTCCAATTGATGTAAGTTTTGCACTTCAAAAGAATGAAGGTGAAAGTGACTCACAATTGGACTATGCACGAGTTTTGGGAAGTTTGATGTATATTATGAATTGTACACGACCAAATATAGCATGTGTTATAAGCAAGTTGAGTCGATTCACGAGTAATCCCAATCAAACTCATTGGATGGCAATGAAACGAGTCTTAGGGTATTTAAAACACACCCAAACCTATGCTTTGCATTATAATAAATATCCCGCAGTAATTGAGGGATATAGTGATGCAAACTGGATCACTGGATCATCTGAAGTTAAATCCACGAGTGGATATATTTTCACCGTTAGTGGAGGAGCAGTGTCTTGGAAATCATCAAAACAGACATGCATCGCCCGCTCTACAATGGAATCTGAATTTATAGCTTTAGACAAGGCCGGTGAAGAAGTTGAATGGCTCCGGCATTTCTTAGAAGATATTCCATTCTGGCCCAAACCTTTGGCTCATATATGTATACATTGTGACAGTCAAGCAGCAATAGGTAGGTCAGGGAGCGTAATGTATAACGGAAAATCTCGTCACATACGACGGAGACACAATACCGTTAGACAACTCCTCTCTAGTGGCGTTATCACGATTGACTATGTAAAGTCAAGAGATAACGTGGCGGATCCGCTTACAAAAGGCTTATCTAGAGAGGGAGTTAGTAGATCATCAATGGGAATGGGGTTAAGGCCGAGGACAAGTCATCATGGCGGTAACTCTACCTAGCAGACCGGAGATCCCAAGAGCTAGGTTCAAGGAGATCAAACAAAGTTGTGGTGACGGTTCAACATTGTCAAATAACTCAACCCATTCTCGGATGAAGACAATGTTCAGAAATAAGGATAAAACCTTATGGCTTGTTAATAAAGCATTAAGGTTCTTTAATGATTATCTAAATCTGGCAGTGTATGACCAGATAATGTGATCATAGGACCACATGTTTAGAAGTCACCTATTTGAGTGTTAAGTGTAAGCCGATTTAAAGGGGAATGGCAGTGAAGGCCCATTCTCTACGCACTCATGAAACCAGGAGGTGTTCATGGCTGAAACGAACACAATCGTGAGAACCATAAACGGTTGAGGGTTGATTGTGTGACTTATGTTGTCTAGGTATACAAAAAAGTTCGACGGTTCAAAGATATCAAATCTACCGATTGATCGAGTATATCCGATATAAGTTCACTACGGAAAGTTCAAAGGGAAACCTACTTATCCAGATGCAGTCAATTCTCGCTTGTATATCACACTTGTCCGCGCATTCCTTTATCTTATAGCCATTCCCTATTCATGTGGGGGATTTATGGGTTTAAATGATAGATTGAATGGGAAATGGAGGGAGTTCCCTCTTGCTTTATGAAATAAGCATTTGTCCCACATCGGTAGTGGAAAGAAAGTTCTTCTACTTATAAGTAGAAGTACTCCTTCTTGTTGCTAAAGGGTTAAGAAGAGGGTCTCCCCTTGCGCCTCGTCGTCACTCGGCTCGGCTTCGGATTCGGATTCGGTCAAATGATCTGATTGATTGATAATCTTTTTGGACCAAATTTTCTTTAATTTTTAATTATTATTTAATTAAATTAATTAACTTATCCAATCCTACCCGTTAGTGACCCGGATCCGCGTGTCTAACCCGCGATTCGGTTTCTTTCCCATATTTAAATTTTCCACCAGTTTTAATGGCTGTTCAGAAGGGTTGCAAACCTTCAGAAACAGTATTTCCATGGCTATAAATTCGTTTGATTCCTCAGAAATTTACTTACGAATTTTCTGAACAACAAAAACTTCTTCTTCTTCTGCACAAATAAATTCTGTGTGATATACTGCCGTTGAGTGGTTCGCCGCTACCTGAATTTGGAGTACTATTATTCTGGTAAGATAATCGTTCTATCATGGGAGGGGATATTCCATCAACCTCGAGTACTGTGAGGGGAATAATTTCTTTAAGGACACACTTTGAACTAAGTGGGCTCGATTATATTCTGAAAAATTATTCTTATTTTTCAACACTGATTTTATTTATTTTCAGTTATTATTATTTACTGATTTTTTTTTTTTTGAATACAGATTTATAACAACTCTGACCTAAGATCTTCACATGCTTTGATATTATGGTGAATTCTGTGACTATTCTATATGAAAACAAACTAAGTTGTCTGAGAAAGCATATTATATATTTAATGAGGAACACTTTTTTTAGATATTATTCCTAACTTTTCTAATACTTATATCGTGTGGGTGGAAATAAAGAAATTAAAGAATCAATCAAAAAACGTACTAGGGCCCTCTGCCTCACTCACCTAACCAGTTCGTGTGATTTACCGATTCCACCGACAAAATGTCTAAATCAAAATCGTACGTAACACTTTAATACTTTAGGTAGGCTTTTAATGGGACTTCATTTTGAGAAAATGAGTATTATTTTGGAGATAAAAAGTAGTAGGAAATAAATAAATAAAAATGACCAACAACAAATAAGAGAAATAACATGTCTACTTCTTTTCTTTTCTTGCCATTATTCAATGTGACTTGGACCTTTTTTTTTCTTTTCTAAGAATTAAATAAAGATTAAGGTTTTTATGTTGCAGGTTAGTAAATAATCACAAGTTATACAAGCAATTAGAGAAAACGCATGTGTTAGTGTGTTATTTATAATTATCATATTCTTGACGTTTTATTCACAATAATTTAGCCTAACCACTAGAATTAGATTGTATAAAACATATTGATCCTCAATTAAGGCTTATTGATTAATATGTGGAAGAGAAGATAGAAAGCAAAAATCAATTGAAATATCAATTAAAGCTTATTGATCTTCACATAATACAAAAAAAAAAGAAGTCATAGTAGATAAAAAGAACATAAAAAACAATATTCTGCTAACTCATCAACTTTGGTATGATTTCTTTTCCTTTCAATAAAGATGCATGTATTTTATTATAGTTTCAAAAGAAAGGAAAATCTTGTCTTTAATAACACCATTAATTGAACTCCAAATTTTCAAATATGAAAAAATTAAGATCCAATCTATCATGAAACTTCCATCATTATTAGTTTGAGATGAATCATGCAATAATAAAGATTCTAAAAGGATCTACATCTAGTTAAAATATGATAATATAGGGTCTTTATTATTATGTTTATTATTAGAATTTAAATTATATAAACTAATAGTATAATACTATTTTTTACATTATTAATAAATTGTACTCACAATTGTAGGTTAGTTACCATTTTTATTAGATTATCAATTAATGTTTATCAAGAAATTTACTTGTGATTACCTAATGCGTCTGATTTGATCGTGCAAATATGTTTTAAATTATTAGTGTTATTATTATGCAATAATAAAAATTGTACAAAATGGATCTAAATCTTACTTAAAAACAATAATAGAGGGCCTTAATACTGGGGCCAACAATTATTCTCCTTAATTGCAAATAGGAGTATCAACCAAAAAATATCTCTAAAGAAACCGCCGACAGAATTCAAGGGTGGCATAGTCAATTTAATATTATAATCCATTGCTCTTTTTGTCTACTTAACTCCTATTAAAATTCAAAAATAACCATGAAATTATGACTGCAACCGTACCTATTGCTACCCGTAAGGGTAGCCAAATTGGATACTTGATAGCCTTGCATCTGCATAGTCGCGAGTTCGATCCCCGCATAAACCTTCTTGGTTGAACATGTCACATATGGCTTGCCAAGTGTGGTTAATCGGTGACGTGATTTGCGGCTATTGCGTCGATCCCGGAGTTTACCATGTCTTGCGACTCGAGAGAGAGTAGCAATTTCGGCTCCTTCGTCAACAAAAAAAAAAAAAAAACCTACCTATTGCTGAAATTGGATATGATTGCATTCGAATTAGATTTAAAATTTAAGTGAGGGCAGAAAAATTGTAACAGTCCAATTCAACTTCTTATGATATTATATGAGCGAAAACAAAGAAAAAAATTGGATCAATAAAAAAACGTACTATAAGCCCTTCACCTCAAGTATTATGTCATATGCATCTAATCAGTTCGCGTGATTTATCAATTCCACCAACTAAATGTCTAAATCAACATCCTATTATGTAACACTTAATATTGTAGAAATTGTTTTATGGAACTTCATTTCGAGTATATGAGTATTATTTTAGAGATAAAAAGAGAACGATAATAGAAATTAGGATTAAAAAAATAATGACTACGTGACTTGGTAACTTTTTTCTTCTATTCTGCGGAAAAACTAAAGATCGAGTTTTTTGTGATTCGCTATTTAGCAGATAATCACATTTCATACGAACAAAAAATCAGCAAAAATTAGAGAAAACGCATGTGTTATTTATAATTGACATATTCTTGACGTCTTATTCACTAGGTGTATATTTTAGTCTAACCATCTGAGACCATTTGGTTATAGGGATTACGGGGTTATTTGATATAAAATTTGGGATTAATTTTGCTTTGACTATGAATATTAGCTAAAATTAGGATAAAATTTATCCTAAAATATCATATATAATATAGAATTATTTATCCTGATTATATTTATCCTGAGACAATTTTATTTTGAACCAGACGACCACTTTGAGTTAGAATTAAATCAATAAAACATAGAGACTTGTGGATAAAAAAAATAGAAAACAAAAATCAATTGAAATATCAATTAAAGCTATTGATACTCACATAATACAAAAATGTATTCCCGAAAAGACTTTCTCAGTGGAACTAAAAAAAGAGCTTGAGCTCTTTTTTTGGTTGACTTTTAGCCAGCCCGGTGCACTAAACTTCCGCTATACGCGGGATCCGAGAGAAAGATCGGATCACAAAAGTCTATCGTACGCTGTCTTACCTCATAAAAATGTATTCCCTCAAAAGTCCAATATGTCATAGTAGATAAAAAGAACATAAAAGACAAATTCTCCTAACTCAACAATTTGGTATAATATTTTTTCTCTTTCAATAAAGATGCATGTATTTTCTCTTTCAATTACACAATAATAGCACCATCTCTTTGAAACTCTCATCACCACCATCATCATCATTATTAGTTTGAGATGATCGAATCATGAAATAATAATAATAGAAATCCTATAAAATGATCTAAATCTATTTAAAATAAAATAATACGGGGCATTTATTATTATATTTATTAATTTTTATTCTCAATTTATATGATATATTTTTATTTAGTATGTCGCAAAAAATTGATATATTTATATATTTTAAAAAATTAACTTTAAACTTCTCATTTTACACAATTGAGATAATTTATAACTATTCAAATATATATGATTTGTTTTAGATCACAATTATAAAAATATTTATTTCTATTTTAAATCAATGCTCAATTAGATTGTATCACGTAAAAATGAGACTATCATAATCCAATCCTTTGACATGTATAGTCCGCTTTAACCCAATAAATTTCACATACTTGTCCTCGAATTATGCTGGTTATCGGGCCCAAAGACGTGTATATCATGTGAACTTATTTTATATCTTATAAATTTCTTTTTTTCTCTCTCATTCAAATGCAAGATTCGCCTAAAGCGAATCAATGCATCCATTCTTCAAAAGTTTACCAGCTTAAAAGTCATCTCTATGTGTTGCCTAGGCAGAAGAAATATTATTATTATGATTACTATTAATATTATTATTATTATGATTACTATTAATATTATTATTATGCAATAGTAAAAATTATACAAAAAGATCTACTAAATCTTACCTAAAAAGAATAATAGAGGGCCAACAATTATTCTTCTTATTCAATATAGTATCAAACACGCCCAAAACTCCAACACCGCCGACAGAGTTTAAGGCAATATAGTTAATTCATCGTAGGGAACATCGGCTTAACTATGGCTTGTCATTCATAGTCGCGACAACGACAGTTGTCCTTCCGGTCATCGGCTGCGATATTTTTCTGTCACAAAGAATCTTTTTTCAGCTCGGCTCCAACAAACTTTGGCTAAAGTTGAGCCGTTTATGTAATTACTGGGATTTTCTTTTACTCTATAATATTTATATCTTTGTTCTATATAAAAAAAAAAAGTAATAGTTATATCAAAACAATTTGTTCTAAGAGATGCACATATGACTCAATGTGGAGGTGTCAGAGGTCGATTATGAATGATTTTACAAGAGGTATAGATAGATTGAAAAATATTGAGGAAATGTGATAAGACAAAATATGAGTAGTTTTATTTTATCGAGTACATGACTTTCTTAGATAGAAAATTGTGGATGACACAAATTAGGGTAGAAGGTTAGCAGATAAGAAAATGTTATCTCGCTTATCTTTTCAAATTAGTAATATGTTTCAATTTATGTGAAGATATTTGATTGAATATCAAATTAAATAGAAAAATAAAATCTTAGAAACATACGTATATCTTAAACATGTAATAGAAGGTTCACTTATGGGATGATCAAATGTTTATAAATGTTTTTTGATTTGTTTACTTAAAAAATAATTTAGCAACATTTTACTTATTAGACACATCAACTTCTTATTACCAGTTTCAATACTTTTATCAATCGTAACTGTTTATTTATAAAATTAATTATAACATTTAAAAAATATTATCAACACATAATGTTTATCAATTATTTATAATTAGTTAACCTAAATTAGCTTATACTCTCTCCTTTCCAATTTAAGTGTCTTACTTTCTCTTTTGGTCTGTCTCAAAGAGAGTGTCTCTTTCTATATTTAGTAAGTTTTTAAATTCCAATGCAAGTTTAAAACCAAGAGATTTAGAAGTCCCACATCTTTAATTTAAGACCACAAAATTCAAAAGTCGTTGTTTATTTCTTAAACTCCGTGTCAAGTCAAACTAAGACACTTAAATTGAATCCAAGAGAGTAATATTTATGTGATTATAAAAATTTATCAGCGTAAAATACAAAGTTTAAGTTAATTTTTTCAAATTTAGTATGAGGTCATTCATTTTTTTTAAAAACACTAAAAAGGAATATATTTACATAAATTGAAACAGAATCAAGCACAACACACTTTTTATACTCCTCCATCTACAAGATAAACATCTTAGCTTAGAGCACATGTTTGCACTAAAGGAATGTGTCCCTTGATTTTATTGATGAATGATTTACAACATATATAAGGTTACAAGAATATTTATTTTGATACAAACTAGGTAACTAATTAACCTAATTACAAAAAGATTATAATTCTACCTAAAATAGGAGATATATAATTAATACAATTAATGAAAGAATATTGAGAAATATTCTATTACACCCCCGCAATCGTAGTGGGAGGTTCTCGAACACTGAGATTGGCTCGAAAATCATCAAATAGTATGCGTGGAAGTCCTTTGGTAAAGATGTCGGCAATTTGATAACTGGAAGGAACATGAAGGACACGAACTTGACAACGACCCACTTTTTGCAAACGAAATGAATGTCCATCTCAATGTGTTTAGTGCGCTGATGGTGAACAGAATTGCCGGAAAGATATATCGCATAAATATTATCGCAGTAGACCAGTGTTGCCTTTTGAATCGGGCAGTGAAGCTCAAGTATAAGGTTACGGATCCAACAAGACTCAGAGACGACGTTGACAACACCTCTGTATTCTGCTTCGGCACTGGATCGTGATAGTGTAGGTTGCCTTTTGAAAGACCAAGATAATAGGTTATCTCTGAGGAAAATGCAATAACCAGACGTGGAGCGTCGGGTGTCAGGACATCCACCCCAGTCAGCATCAGAATAGGCAGTGAGACTAGTGAGCGAAAATCTGTATAGATGTAATCCGCAGTGAAGTGTACCTTGGACGTATCGTAAAATACGTTTGAGGGCATGCATGTGTGCTTCAGTTGGACTATGCATGTACAAGCAGATTTGTTGCACGACATAGGATATATATGATCTCGTGAGTGTGAGGTACTGCAGGGCCCCAGCCAGGTGCTACGATAGTGAGTCGGGGAATATGAAGGGTCGAAATCAGCGCTGAGCTTGGAATTGGTGTCTATATGCGTGTGGGATAGTTTGTAAGATGGCATGCCTGCACGTGGGCTAGGTGTCGACGTGGAAAAAAGGTGGCGGCCGAGAAGGTGTATCGGCGGTTAGGCAGGATTTGTAGTATTAGGCTATTGATACCATAAAGGAATATGTCCCTTGATTTTATTGATGAATGATTTACAGTATATATAAGGTTATAAGAATATTTACTTTGATACAAATTAGGCAACTAATTAACCTAATAAAAAATGATTATAACTCTACCTAAAATAGGAGATATACAATTAATGAAAGAATATTGAAAAATATTTTATTATGAACAATACTGGGTTGCTTGTGCGGTCCTTTTCTAGATTCCGACCTTGTCATTTCTTTTAATTGACGGGGCCATTATGAGTACCAAAACATATTTTCAGTAAAATGATGATGACTTATTAGAACGCATTAAGCTATGAAGATCGAACTAGACGGTAGCCTTGAGATCTTCTAAAGGATATGGAAATACTTCATAAAGAGAAAACAAGCGCATCATCGTCCATCAAATTCAAATCTATAAAACATGAGTAATAGAAATCATGCCTACTTTTATTTCAATTATCCTTTATTTGTAATATTCTCAGTTTTGATATTGTACTTTTTTATTTAAATTTATGTGATGATATTTGACTGCACACAAAATTTAAGAAAGAAAGATTGATTTTTAAAATTTATGATTTATAACAAGTATTAGATATTTATGTGCTATAAATTATTTTATTAAATACAAAAAAAATAACATACCCAGTGTAATCCTACAAAGTGTGGTTGGGAAGGGTAAGATGTATGCAAACCTTACCTCAACCTTTATGAGATAGAGAAGTTATTTCCGATAGACCCCGGCTCAAAAGAAAAATAGTAGATGCATGATTGCAAGAAAAATAAGACAATAAAATATTCGAATATAAAGCACATGGAGTAAAGATAATAATACACACTTAAAGAGTAAGGATATAGACAATACCTAAACAATACCACTAAGAAAAAAAGAAGAGTAGAAGAAGAGGCTAGCCCCCATCTATCCCACACAAAGTGACAAAAACTCAACTACCCACTAACATTCTACCCTAGTTCTCGACCTTCAAATCTTCGTATATAAGATCATGTCCTCAGTCAGCTGGAGTTGTGACATGTCCTGTCTAATCACATCTCCTCAATTCTTCTTCGGCCTACCTCTACCTCTTCTAACTCATGCTACCGCTAATCTCTCACACCTCCTGACAGGCGCATCCTCACACCTCCTCTTCACTTGTCCAAACCATCTCAGTTTCGATTCCCTCATCTTATCCTCCACGGGAGCCACTCCAATCTTGTCCTGTATGACTTCGTTCCTAATCATATCTCTCTTAGTATGACCATACATCTATCTGAGCACCATCATTTTTGCTACCTTCATCTTTTGAACATATAAAATGAAAAGTTTAAAGTTGAATTATTCAATGTATAGAAATATATAATTATTTTTTAGACGAAATGAAAAGAAAAAGTATCATAAATTGAGATATAGGAAGTAATTAACCACTATCAAGTGATAATCCCAATTTAGTATATATGTAACAACTCCAATTTCACGATACAAACACTGCTATATTATAATCAATGAACTCAAAATTACATTGCAGAATAACAATCAACTGGCAAATGAAGGAGACAATTGAAGAAGATAACCGAAAGTGATGAGAACATAGATTCAAACTGTTCTTCCTAACCCACAGTCCTTTTTAACCACTTGCTAATTGGGCTTGGATTCCAAATAAAAATCTCCAACATTTTACTCCGTCCAATAATTCTAGTGGACTTAGTCTCATTCACCACTTCTACCCCGTAGACCCTTATGTAGTCAACTTGATTCACAACAATAGAACACTAGAGATTTAATTATTTAATTTGATATAAACAATTGAGTAACGAATAAAATTTCTTAATTAATGTGTGGGTCCAAGATTTGATGTTTAATCAATATTATTCAATTTACTTTTTCCAGGGAGCTTTAGGTTTTGACCTTATACCTACGCCTTCAATTTTAGGTAAAGTTATCCATCTGATTAATTTTATTAATGATCATGTTAAGTTATATAACATTTGAAACTTCTAATAAAGTGTATTTCAATTAAATGAAAATGTGTTAAATATACATCACTATTGTCTTTTATGTGGTAAAACTTATTCGTATTGGGTGTTTAAATCAAATTACACTAATTTATCATGATTAAGTGATCTTATGAGGATATAATTTATATTAATTAACATGATTAAGAGAAAAAGTATATTTGCAAACACATATATGCATCTATTAATTTGATATAAATAATCGATGCATATTTTTTCCTTTTATGTTAAAATGATTTAAGGTCTTTTACCCCTTTTGAGAACTCAAGAAATTTATCCTGTTTCGTATATACCTAATTATATGTAATTACCTTAGAGTAATTTTTTTAAACATCACAATGAAACTAAACCAACTAAAAGATAGGTTTTTAATTACACTACTAATAAATAAATGCAATTTTTCGGCAAGTCTTCTATAAGAGTCAATGATGGTGATGAAATATTTATGTCCATATGTTTCCTATTATTTTAATTTTGTTCAAGTTGCAAAATTAGGAAAAGCCAACAAAACCATGAAAATGACAAGGGCTGTTTAATTGGTTTCCAGCATGTGGACAACATGTGCTGCTACAACTACAGTTCTATTTAGCAAACACTTAGTTATGTGAAGATTCTAATTATAAGCTTGTCTGGTTCATAGATTATAAAAACAAAGCCAGTCCGGTCCACTAAGCTCTCGCTATGCGCGGAGTTCGAGAAAGAACTGGACCACAAGGATCTATTTTATGCAGTCTTACCTTGCATTTCTGCAATAGTCTAGTTCATAGATTATATAAGAAAAAATTGATTTAAATGATTTGCAAAGTTTGGAAATGAATTATGCTCTCTATAATCCAAAATCGGTTAGTTTTATTTCTATGATTTAGTCATAGAAGTTCAGATTAATGTCCACTGTAAGAGCTTCTTAGAGCTAGTTTACGTTAACTGATTATAAGTATCTGATAAACACTAAATGCGGAAAAGTAGTTTTAGATGTTGAAACTGACTTATAAATAAATGATGTTTGGATGATGAAAGTTGTAATAAGTAATTAGTGCATTGGAAAAAGATGTGGATAAATCATTTTTCTGCTAAAATGATTAAAATATTCTTAAAGCTATTCACAAATATATAAATTTAAAAGAATTTTATCATAAAAAGACGAATGACAGAAATAGAATAGAGAGATAATTAAAAAAAAAAATTGGAAAATGTATTAGAGAGATTGCAAAAGATATTAAGGATTCACTTTTCTTGTAGGTTTTTTCAGATAAAGATTTAATAAAATTGCGCTTTCCTGATACATTACCTTTAAATTCGTTAAAAAAATTATCAAAGCAAAAATGCTAATAAGCTGTAAAATAATATGTTAGGATTGAGTACGTGAGTGACCTATAATTTATAATTTATAAGCGCTTGACTTATAAATATTTTTAGTATTTGTCAAACAAGTAAATAAATCAAAAGTGATTATAACTAATGTGAGTCGCTTATAAACTTACTCTCGTATTATCAACTTGCTTCACTTGACGCATAATGTCAAATATAAAAACATGTAGTATAGTTTAAATTTAGATAGGAGGAACTATTGTTAACCAATGTTCCCTCCAAAAACAGGTGATTTTTGTTCTTCTTTTCGAGAAAAAGAAAAATAAATATTTTGGTCAATCATGTAAAAGTTGGTGGTTTCATTATTCTACATTCAATGAATTCTACTCCTATATTCCTATTTAAATTCATTTACCTTAAATAAAAAAAAGGACAACACAACTACTAATGCATTTATATTTAAAATAATAATATTGGAGAAAGCACCAAGAAAGAAAGAGTTGAAAGTACACACGCAAAAAACACAAAAAATAATAAATAACACTCTCTCCTTTCCTTTTTTAGTTGGCCTCAAAATCAATGAATTTTGCAACTATTTAATGATATCATTTTTATTTTATTTTTATTAGATTTCACTTAATTTAAAAAATAAATTTATTATGAAGAAAAAATAATAAAAATAGATACTAAAATAAGAACAATTTGATAAATATAACAAAGTTTTCTTTTATTTTTATTAATTTCATGTCCGTTTAAATGGTGTCACATAGACGGAGGTAGTAAAAATTCAAGAATAAATAAAAAGAAGTTTTAAAAAAGGGAAAAAAGAAAAAAAAATCGGCGTGGCTTAAACAACAATGCAAGTGCTTCTATAAGCCACCGTCAAAGCCCATTGATAATGCCACTCAACCGTGTGGACCCCTTTTACAGCCTGTTCCAACTCAAAATAAAAATGAAAATAAATTAAATATACAATAATATTAATAAAAATTAAAATTAAAATCCTTAAAAACTTAAGACAAAACTCAACTTAGCCCCCCCCCCCTCCAATTGAGTTTTCCTCTGTCTGTTATTGACAGTAGTACTCGATCAGTTTGCGCGTACTTTAATTATATTATTAAGTGCTCCCTTCATTCATATTTATTTGTCTATGTTTGATCTGATATGTCTTAAAAAATTATTAAATAAAATGATAATTTATTATATCACCCTAATTATTATAAATTATCTAATGTTGGAAAATGAATTGAAAATAATTAAGTATTAATCATAAGGGTGAAATAAGTATAAAAGAGATTGTTCGGTGACTAAGCTCCTGGTATAAAAGATTGGTCTTACCCTGCATTTATGCAAAAGACTGTTTTCATAATTTGCACATGTGACCTCCTAATTATATGACAACAAACTTAACAAATAAAATGGACATCTATTTTTAACCTCCTGACCACATGACAACAAAATAAACAAGTAAATATAAATATCTATTTTTAATAAAATAGATAAGTAAAAATGGATGGAGGGAGTATTTGCTACTTTTCATCGGTAGAGAACAAAAAAATTGGCGAAATTCAACTTCGACCCCCCCCCCCCGGAAAAAAAGAAAAAAAAGAAATCGACGTTTTGTCGCATTTTTTCTTTTTAAAATTTCAATTAATAATGATAGTGCTAAATCAATTTGTGCATCTCAATTATCATCAGGTACATACTATTTTCCACCAGCACCAAAAACTTGGAAAAACTTAACCTAGGAACCCGAGAAAGAAGAACTCTACTTTTCATTAAATTTTCCTTTTCTTTTATTGATGAAGGTAATTCACGATCAAATTATGTATACTTTAATTATTTTATCTAATACTTATTATTTTTTATTAGCATATATATATTGAATAACTCTACACACTAAAACTAAGCAAATGAAGAGAAATCAATAGTGTTCTGTTGGTTTTTGATGTATGAGTCTCATATTTTATTAAAAAGTTTATTTCATTAATTACTAAGTTACACTTTTAAATACTTCATTTTCTTTTGTTCTTTTTCATCTCTCCACCTGTCCCTCCCTCTAACATTTTTTAATCTTTAAGCAACAACCCCTTAGCTCTTTACTTACTCCAAAAGGTGGAATCTCCCACCCAGGAGCTCCCACACCCCGGTCCGACAGATCTGTGAATGAGGTAAATCATGGTGACTCAATTGATTTCAAAGATTAGATCAGTACCACGCTGCGCACAAGAGGTCCTCCTTTATTTCAAGAAGAAACCCCCACACTGCCGCTGACGGAATTCGATCTCCAAATATCCCCTTGAAACCAATTGAGCTGCCAAGTGGACCCTTAGCTCTTTACTTCAACCCTTATGTCACTCTGTCCATTTTTTTCCAATTTCTTTTTCTTTCTATAACTTTAGTTAGTGGATACAACAAAGTTACCAATTATTGAAACAAGAATGAGGACTTGAAGTCTAAGCAACTAATCCCCTGTCTAAAAATTCATTTGAAAAAATTAGCATACTTTTAACCTCACATATGATTGTTAAAGGATACAACATGGTGTTCAAGTTCTAAATTTTAGTGTAGCTTCATTACAAGGAAAAGTGTATGTATAACCATATATCTTCAAACAAACCTTACAAAATTACTTTAACTAAATTTCATTGTCCACATGTCACTCGTTTTCTCTAGGTAAGAACTTTAATCCAAAGTTTTCCCAATTCCAAAAGCCAGATAAAGAAAAGTATGTGTTTAATAAGTTTTCACTTGAATCCAAAGTCTCCCATTCACTATCAAATATTGTAGTATTTTTTCATTTTTAATGAGAAAAGTTTAGATTTGAGCTTTAAAAATAAAATTATCTTTAATAAATAATACTTTACCCCAAATGCATAGTTTTCTACTCGTATTTTTTTAAAAGTATTTTGAAAAATAATATTTGAGTTAGAGGATATATTGAAAACAGTTTATTTACCGCACAAAAAAGAATAAAGTCAGTGTATAGCCATCTTTCTCATATGTTACTTATAAAATTATTTTAAATACATTATTTTTGTTGACATTAAATTAATGAAATTTCAAAATGAATATGAAAAGAAAAGAAAAGTCCAAATCCAAATGTACAAAGAGTAATAGAACACTTAACAACAAAATATTTTAGGAAAGTAACTCTTGACCCTCCATTACCTCTATACTTTATAATTCCACCAAACAATGACAACTATAGAACCCACCCCCTTACCCCACTACCCTACCCCACCCCCCACCTCTTCTCCTCTTTACTTCTCAAAGCCAAAGCCACCCACAAACTCACTCCATTCCATTCCATTCCATCTCCCACACAACACACACATTGTGTTAAATTAAAACCAACAAATCACTAAGTACTAACACACCAAATAGAACAAGAAGAAAATCAAGAAACCAACAACACATTTCAAGAAAACTGATAAAAAATCAGTCTTTTTTCCTTGTTCAAGTGCCATGGATTTCGAGATCTATGGTTTCTTGTTCACCTTAATTCTCTTCTTCTCCATCAATGGTGCCACATTACAACAAAACTCAACTACATCTCCTCAAATCAACTCAAATTCAGTTCTTGTAGCCCTTTTGGATTCACACTACACTGAACTATCTGAACTAGTTGAAAAAGCTCTTTTACTTCAAACACTTGAAGAAGCTGTTACAAAGCACAATATCACTATCTTTGCACCTAAAAATGAAGCTCTTGAACGTGATTTAGATCCCGAGTTCAAACGATTCTTACTTGAACCCGGAAATCTCAAATCCCTTCAAAGTTTGCTTCTTTTTCATATGATTCCTAATCGTTTCCAGTCCAAAAATTGGCCTAAAAATGAGCAGAAAACTCGCCGTCGCTCCACTCTTTGTCCCGGTGAAGAACAAATCTATGTTTTCCAAAAATCAGGTGAAAAAATGGTGAGCATTTCGAAAATTATTCACCCAGATGATATTATCAAACCAGATGGAATTATCCACGGCATTGAAAGAGTATTAATACCCAAATCAGTTCAACAAGATTTCAACACTCGTAGAAGTCTCCGTTCAATTTCTGCTGTAATTCCACAAGGTGCACCGGAAGTTGACCCGAGAACAAACCGATTGAAGAAAAAATCCGCAAACCCGGTACCCGCCGGAGCTCCACCGGTTTTACCCATTTACTCTGCTATGGCACCAGGTCAGTGTTCGAGTGGTTAACGCCTCTCAATAAAATTTGGCTTTATGCCACTAATTTTGTTATAGTAGGTTCTATGGTAAATTTTGCTTTATACCACTAATTTTATTTGTCAAATAGTAGTTCTATGGTAAAATTTTACTTTATGCCACTAATTTTATTTGTCAAATAGTAGTTCTATGGTTAAGGCCTCTTAATAAAATTTTGCTTTAATCTACTAATTTTATTGAGCCGCTCTTATATTCAGGTCCTTCACTAGCACCTGCACCGGCACCCGGACCAGGTGGACCACACCACCATTTTGATGGCGAGACACAAGTAAAAGATTTCATCCAAACCCTATTGCACTACGGTGGTTACAATGAATTAGCAGATATACTCGTTAATCTCACGTCATTAGCTACGGAAATGGGGAGATTAGTTTCAGAAGGATATGTTTTAACTGTTCTGGCGCCTAATGACGAGGCTATGGCTAAGCTGACAACCGATCAGCTTAGCGAGCCAGGGGCGCCAGAACAGATAATGTATTATCATATAATACCGGAGTATCAAACGGAGGAAAGTATGTATAATTCTGTGAGGAGATTTGGGAAAGTGAAATATGATACATTGAGATTACCACATAAAGTGGTTGCTGAAGAAGCTGATGGGTCGGTTAAATTCGGGTTTGATGAAGGATCCGCTTATTTGGTTGACCCGGATATTTATACCGACGGGAGAATTTCCGTTCAGGGGATTGACGGAGTTTTGTTTCCGGTGGAGGAAATTAAGGTGGCTCCTAAAGCTGCACCTGTTGTTACTAAGCCAAGAAGAGGTAACTAATTTTTTCATTTTTTTTAATATTAAGATTTCATTTTTATTTTTTTTAGTTTTGTCATGCATTTATTTTTATTTTTTTGTGGCTAGATTGTTTAAGTTTCTGTGTTAATTTGTTGACAAATTGTTTATTTGATTGAAAATGGGTGAAAAGAAGGAAAATTGAATGTGTTGATGAAGTACCTAGATTCTTGAAAATGGGTGAAAATAGGGTATTTAAGTTTATTGGGGTTTTATTTTCTCTTTTTAATTCTTTTATTTATCAAAGTTAATTATACATGGGTACTTTTTAGTGTCTTAATGGACTAGTGATTCTTGAAAATGGGTGAAAATAGGAGACCAAGGTATTTTTTTTTAATTCTTTAATTATGGAAGTAGTTTATTGATTGAATTGTGGGTATTTTGGTGTGTTAATGGTCTTTGATTCTTGAAAATGGGTGAAAATAAGGTTCAAGTATAGTCACAGTGTTTTTGAAGGGATTTTGATGTTAAAAATTGGTTCTTTTCTTGCAAATGAAAGTTATTTAGCACAAAAAATTGTTAAAAAAATTGTTCTTTACTTACAATTGAATGTGATTTAGTCTTGATAAAAAAAATTGAATGTGATTTAGTCTTGATAAATTGGTGGTGGGTATAAGGAGAATAATGGAATTATGGCTTTTTGTGATTCCAGTTGTTGCCAACTATTTTTGTGGTGGAATTCTTGGGCATAACATCTAAAGCTAGTATCCGACTTTTTGGAAATTGATTGAAGATTGCACAAAATGACAACTCATCTTTTCCCCCACATAATAAAAAGACAGTCGTGTGCATTAAGCTCCCGCTATTGCGCGGGGTGCGGTGAAGTGTTGGACCACAATAGTCTATTGTACGCAGTCTTACCTTGCATTTTTTGTAAGAGACTATTTTCACGACTTGAACCCGTGACCTTCAGGTCACATGACATCAACTTTATCAGTTACCTCAAGACTCCCTTCAAAAAGCGGAGAAGGTAGGTTGTTACACCTCACAAACTTACCTAGACACTACAAATATAAAAAAAAAAATCCCCCAAAATAAAGTTGGTAGACTTGTTTTTTTTTTCTTTGTTTGCTTTACAATGTATTTTCCCTACAAATTAGGCGGTGTATGTGAGTTAAGAGTTTATTGTCACTTGATTAGATACTTTTTGATTAATTTCTTTTATTATAAGCCATAAATTGTTAGGTAATAGGCCTGCACGTTTTAATAGAAAGTGAATTGATTGTTTATGTAATTAATTAGTAGGTGAGAAATTTTGTCGGTATGCCATATAAGAAGAGAAAAGAATTAGTTCTTTGCTTGATTTATAGACTATACTAAAACCATTTGATGGAGTTAGTTTTCAGTCAGATATTTTCAGCTGTTAAATTATGAAAATAGGATAAGAGTAAGTAAGAAGGTGAAGGGATAAAGGTAGGCTTGGTCAAACCTAATAATAAAGCAATCATAAGAAAGGGTTAACCACCAAAAGATCATGGTTGGGTGGTAAGTATCCCTCGATCTTTAACTAGAAGTCCTAGATTGGAGTTCCGGGAAAGAATTTCCTTTGATAAGGAGTGTTTTACCCTAATATGAAAATTTTCCAACGCAAATTTGGCTTAGTCAGGCTTCGAAGCTGGTATTGGTCGGTCACCAAGGGAAAATCATAAGGGTTATGATTGTCTTTCTAAGTTAATCACCAAGCCAAGTATTTGGACCTTAAGCTTCAAGAATTGTCCCTTTTTATAAATATTCAAAAAATCTTCGAGGGCCAGCTGAGACACGGTTTAAGACTTAGTGAACGATGGACTAGTTATTCTATCTATCTTCACTTAAACACCATGCATTTGTTTGCAGTAGGGTTTGAACTCATCACGCATGTCTAATCATCACATCACGTCCTGTACTCTTACCACTAGACCATCACATCACGTAATGTGCTCTTACCACTAGACCAAAACTCGAGCTTCCATCAAGTCAATTGTTTTGGTGTCAATGTGTTTTGATCTTTTTATGTTGTGGGCATTATGGTGAAATTCCATGGCAGTAGTATAGCTGTGAAGACAGCCGTATACACTGATTGTTCCAACTTCCAACTTGGATGTTAAGAGTCTTTATAAACCAGCCAGCCTAGCCTATTGTTGACAAATTCTTGCCCCCACCTGCTCTCTAATATTTCACTTCAATTATCATTTATCAGCTGTCATGATTTGTCTATCTCGTTGCATCTGTTTTTTATGCATTGACATTAACTTTCATTCCACATAATATTTCTCAACTACTCATTTTAATTATTTCATGTGTCAATTCCATTTTGCTCTTCTTATGAGTTGGTAACAAAGGTAATCAATCGACACCCCTTCCCGTAAAATAACGCTTGTAGATAGGTCAATTATTTTACGTATACAGACTATATATGTTAAATCCCCGAAGGCTTCAGCCCCAACCAATGATTTAAAATACTACCTTTCGTCTTCTCCTTTGTCCTGACGTTGACTTAAGTTGTCACACAATCTAACAACATCGAAACCGTCTCCTCTCCTGAATCTCCTTGACTTCTTCGTGTGTTTATTTTTTTTATGTATTGACTTTTCTTAGTAAAAATCTTGGCTCGACCATTAGACTTGGCTCAACATAGATTTTGATATAGCCTTCCGTCTTTTCCTTCTTTCCGATGAAGTTGGCTCACGTTGCCACACAATCTAAACGACATTGAAACTGTCTCCTCTCCTGAGCCCCCATAACTTCTTCATTTATTTACTTCTTTATATTTTGATTTTTCTTAGTAAAAATCCTAGCTCGACCATTAGACTTGGCTTAACATATTTGCTAAAAATTGTGTTTGATTTTCAGGGAAGTTGATGGAAGTAGCATGTAGTATGCTTGGATGTTAAAACTTCTTACATGTTGAGGAAATAGCTCAAGCTCAAGATCAAGAATTGAAAATAGAAGATGGTGAGTGTGCCTCGAATGTGTATGAAAATTGTAAGTCAGTTAGGATTGGGAGAAGGAAAAAAAGAATAAAAAGCTTACAAAATTTTCTGAATAAATGGCCAACTTTTTATTTTTAGGAGAAAATGCTTGCAAATGAAGTAAAATTCAGAAAATCCATCTCCCAAGGAAGAGAAGGGATTTTTTTTTTTGTTATAAAACTGTAATTACTACATATCAATTTTTTATTTGTATTTAAAGTTTGTTCCTACCGACACTTTTGTATGCATAAATATACCCAAGGAGGAAAAAAATATGAAAAAAACAACTCTGGGTCTTTTTTGTTCTCTTATAATTCACGGGTGTTGTGTCTTATTATAATTTTCTTTTTGACTATTTTACTATATTGTGATGTGATGTGAGTAATATTGCAACTTTTGGCCATTCTTTTTATTAGCAGTGGGATTTCGGTTCTATAAAGGAGTTGTTATTGTTTTAGAAGTAGAATAGGAAAATGATTTCCCTATTATGAAAATATGTAATTTGTATATATAGCCATTCAACAAAAGCAAATTACGTAGCCAACATGATTCGGAGACCACATTAGCTACCCCTCGATATTCTGCCTCGGCACTTGAGCGTGATAGAGTTGCCTGACGTTTTGCTGACCAGGAGACTAAGTTGTTGCCAAGGAACATACAGTAGCCAAAAGTCGATCGTCTGGTGTCGGGACAACCACCCCAATCAGCATTCGTGTAGGAGACAAGTGTAGATGTAGATGACGGATACAAGTGCAACCCATAGTCTAGTGTCCCCTGAATATACCGAATGATGCGTTTGATTGCATTCATGTGCTCAACTCTGGGATCATGCATGAATAAACACACCTGCTGATTGCGATAGCGGGTCGAGTCCTCGTATGGTGCACCTGTTGTGGCACTTAGCTTTGGGTTTGCATCAACTGGCGTGGAAGTGGACTTACAGGATGACATCCCAGCCCTCTCGATGATCTCAGCAGCATACTTCCGTTGAGACAGAAACAACCCACCTGAATGACGCTTGACGGCAATCCCCAAAATAGGGAAATCCTTTTCCATAATAGGGAAATCCTTTTCCTATTCTACTTCTAAATCCTTATTCTACCATAATTCTAACTATACAAATATGGTAAGTGTATAACACTAATTAAGGTATCCTTTTCCTTACAATATACTACAAATATATATACCATATATACAATAACAACTCCTTTATAGAGCCGAAATCCCACTGCTAACACTTTTATTATTTAATTTAATATGATTTGTAGTTTAGTCGGTGGAGTTGGAAATCGCAATTTCCCCCTTTTCACAAGCAATATAAAAAGGAGATTAATATCATAATAGGGAAATTTTAGTGGATAAAATTATTTGATATTTGAATAGAAGAAGTATATTTATCTAGTAATATTTGTAAGTGTTTGGAGATAGTTGAAATGTGCTTACCCTACCATGTGGGTAGAAAGGTCATAATAGATTATCGGTTCAAAAGAAAAAAATAAATTTGAAGCATGATGGTAAGAAAATAAGATAACAAAGTAACAAGATACAAAGCAAGTGAGCAACAACTAGTTATAAATACTAAGAAAAAAGAAACTACGTGATTACTAAATATTACTACTAATAAGGAGAAATAGAGAAAAGCTAGCCCCATGCCTTTCCCATATGAAGAGCGACAATAATGATTACCTACTAACATTCTACATTAATTCTCGAACCTCCATATGACTATCTAGAATCATGTCGTAAGTTGAAGTTGTATCATATCAAATAGTTGAGATGTATATAAAGTAGTTCAAATAACCTCTTGACAAATACTATTTGGTGACTCTGAATATTATATTTTTGTCAGAGGTAAATTCAAAATTTTAACTTTTATAGGTTCAGAAGTCTCGTTACCTTGTTGAATTAAAGGTTCATTTTATTTTCAGCAATTTCAAAAAGTTTTATTTATAGATAAATTCAACTTTAGGGTAAAGTTATGAATTCAAATGAATCTATATATATATCACTAGGCGATCTTATATATAAACTTGGTAATGACATAATTTCAAGGAATAACAACTCTACAACAAAAGCAATTATCATTCATGACTTAAAAATTCTGAACCCGTCATTGAAAATGGTTGTTGGATGTATTAGTACTTTGTTTGGTGAGGACAACAAAACATTTGATGGCCATGTTATTTCATGGAAAGTGCTCAGTGCCCACTACCCCATTTCTCCCTCCCCCGATCCCACTCACACTCTATCTGATATTTGCATTAGAAACCCTCAAGTTTTGGAAAATTGTCTTAATCTCCCATATACTCTTGACTATTTGGATTAAGGGAAATAGAAAATTTTGGATGGTTTGAATTGAAATAAGAATCTCAAATCTTTGTTATTAATATAATATAATATAACCTATTTAATTTAAGGCAGTAATATTTCCTTTATTTCAAAATATGTCAACTTATATTTCCTGAGAATCAATTGTGCTATATTTAAGGATATGGCTTTATACTTATGAAATTTGAATTAAGGCCATTTAGATTAGGATTCAAATTTGAACGAACACAAGCAAGTTAGATGTTTCTTTTTTCATTTACTTAAAATCTTGTGACTATATTGGTAGAAGAATGTACGTGCCCAATGAAATAGTTGAGATGCGAATAAATTAGCTCAGGATGAGGTGTAAATTAGCAAAGTGTTGGGAAATTATGTAATTTACCAAACAAATAGGAATATAAATACCCTTTCACAAAAGAAAGGAGGGCAAATATTCAATTATTGGAATAAAATAAAATAAAATGTTTTGTTTTTTCTTCTTCTCCGTTTATTGTTGGTTGGTTATATTTGGTTAATGATTAATCACATCAAAGCAGGAGGGGAAATGAGCTGGTCTTCACGTGGAACTCATTAATTGTAAAAGTTACTTATATAATTGCTGTGGGGACTAAAGACAATTGGACAATTCTACACATTTGACTTTATTCAATTTATTCTTTGATTATCATGCAAGAAGAACAAGTCCAAACCAATTGCCTTCACAATTAATATAGGAATCCAAAGATATAAAAAATACTTTAAATTGTATATAAAGTTAATATAAAAATTTTTACATCATCATATCGTGTTTAGTTGCAGTAGATAATCGATCTTATTTTTGAAATTGCAAATTTCACATTTAAGAAGACTCATATGTAAATATAATTTGGATGACCCGATACTGTAAAAGCTTACTCCCTTTGCCCAACTTTATGTGACATAATTTGAATCTTGAGAATCAAACTTCTTAATTTTGATCATAAATTGAGATTTAATTTTTTTTTTTTTTTATATATTTGAAAACTACGTAAATAATACTATAAACTATAATGAACAATTTCAAATATTTACAAGGCATATGCAAAAGTCGTGGTAAACTAAAAATTCATTTGACTCTTGAAACTCAAACACTGTGACATGGGAGTGGAACGAAAGAAGTATTTACACTTATTATATATATAACTTAAATTATTTTTTTTAAAAAACAATTGCCTTTCCAAACCATTCATGTGCCTTAGAACGTTCCTCGGGTCTTAAAGCTGCAAAATACAGTATATTTATAGCATATATGAAGCTTCATATGTAAGTATATAAAATTCTCAAAGATAGAAAACAAAAATAGGGGGAGATCCACCTTTTTAGCCATTACTTCAAGTTTCCTCATACATAATCTTGTTGTCAGATTTTCTCTCTTTTTTTCATTTTGGTCTGATTTTATAATTTTAATATATTGTACTTGTTAGTGTCCACTTAATTAGTCTTCTGATTGTAAGATAATTTAATGGGAAATATAACTAAGTAGAAGAAAAAAATGTGTAATCTAACTTATTAACGAAATGGCTTCTTCTCAATTTCCAAAATTACTCTAAACTAATCTCGATCTTTTACTAATTCTACAATATAGATTAAACAAACATCAACACATGATTTTAAATTGCTTAATTAATATATTTTGTTAAGTGGAAGGTAAACATTGCTCTTAAATGTACTTAATATTTTATTATTAGTATGACCTAGCTAGTTAACTGATCAATATAAGTAGAGTATGTGTAAGCAATTCGTTGGCTGAATTAGGTGTAACTAAAGCTTCAGCCCTTTGTCCATGGCTGAATTATCTACGTTCATTACAAGAAAAAAAGGCCTTTATTGCCAAAAAAATTAGTCGTTAAAAGTGTAATTCCGATAATTATAAGTCAATAACGGTCAAGAAAAATTCAATCATCAAAGTACAATCTATAAATCCAGCATGAGACGTGGAAGGTTTTGATCATTTTATTCCAAGAGGAATAACCTCTCATCAATTATAAGTTTACAACCGAACATTGGACATAATAGGAGGCCTATTTCATCTTAGTGTCTATTCGCCACCGCCACAATGTCTATACAAAAGATTGCGTATGAAAAAATATTGAAACTGTCCATTAGTTAAAGGCGATATTGAAATCCAGTCTTTAAAGATCCTTTAGCTACAACTTAAATTACGGTCGTTATACTTACTTCTCAGCGACAGAAATTCCTTTGTCATGATTCGATGTCATCAAAGTGCAAATGTGTTGCACATCTAACTAACCCCATACTGGAGATTATCGAAGGCAATAGTTAAAGATTATTGTTTAATTATGAGACCTATAAATCATGTATACTTAGAGATTTACAGAAAAAAATCTGTTGGAAACTAGCTTCAAAGTTTTGAAAGTTTGTGAAGAAACAAAGTTTTATTTGTTCAAAAAAGTTTTCCACTATTTGTTTCGTTTTGGTATTTATGAAACACTTTTCAATTTTCAAAACTGATTGTGCTTAGTTTCTATAAAAAACAAACTTTGATAATTATGAAAGACTTTTGGGTTTTCAAAACTAATTGGTTCGAATTTCCAGAATTGAATTAAGTTGTTCACACATTGCTTTCATCTATAAAAGGAGGTTTTAGCAAACTGATTGAGGAAGAGAAAAAAGTTGTTTTTGTTTTGAGTAAAAGGATTTCGGTTACTCCATCGGATTTTTGTGAGTGCACACTTCGATCGGCGCTGTGTTAATCCTAGAGGTCGGCCGCCGGAGACAGCTTGCACCGAGGCTAGGCGAAATCGTCTTTTAGGACAGTGGTTTGTCCACGACACAACAATCATGTAAGATCTTCCCTCTGTTCTATAATTGATTATACATTAATATTCCAACATTCTAAAAGACGATTTTGTATAATTCAATCATGGCGTCAAAACTTATTCCTGATATGTCTAAAGTCGATAACATTGTTGCTGTGATTTCCGAGGCAAATCTGGTCTGGAACGCTGCTAAATGGATCGTGGACACATGTGCTACTAGACACATCTGCTCCAACCGCAATTTCTTTCAAACTTATGAGAAAGTTGAAGGAGAGAACGTGTTCATGGGCAATTCGGCCTCTGCCAATGTGCTCGGAAAAGGGATTTTTTTTAAAACTTACTTCTGGAAAATTTCTTACTCTTACTAATGTTTTGCATGTGGCTGAAATGCGTAGGAACCTTATTTTTGGTTGTTTGCTTATGAAGGCTGAATTGAAATTGACCTTTGACTCTAATCGACTTGTGTTAACTAAATTGAAAATTTGTGGGAAAGGGTTTCTGTAATGGAGGTTATTTGTTCTTGATGTTGTTTCCGAAACATGAATAAATCCGCTAGTACCTCTTCCGCTTACATCGCTGAGTCTCTTGACCTGTGGCATGCTAGACTTGGACATGTGAATGCTGCATCGATTAAACGGCTTAAAAACCTAAACTTAATTCCTAATTTGTCCAATTATGAATTCACTAAATGTGAAGTGTGTGTTGAGGCCAAGTATGCCAAGAAACCTTTCTCGTCTATTGAAAGACAATCTGACTTGCTTGAATTGGTACATAGTGATTTAGGAGATTTTAGAAACCATGCTAGTAGATGTGGAAAAAGATATTACATAACCTTTGTTGATGATTGTTCCCGTTACACTGTGGTGTATCTCCTTAGGTCTAAAGATGAAGCTGAGGACATGTTTAGAATTTACAAAGTTGAGGTAGAAAACTAACTTAATCGAAAGATTAAAAGACTTAGAAGTGATCGGGGTGGTGAGTATGATCCTACTACCGTTAAGAAACTATGTGAGGAAAATGGAATAATACATGAATTGAGTGCCCCTTACACCCATGAGCAAAACAGAATAGCTGAAAGGAAAAACCGAACTCTGAAAAATATGATGAATGTTATGTTGATTAGTTCGGGACTTCCTGATAACATGTGTGTGTGGGGGGGGGGGGGGGGGGGCTATACTATCAGCATGTCATGTGTTAAACATAGTACCTTATATGAAGCTTGATAAGACTCCGTATGAAATTTAGAAAGGGCGTGTGCATAATCTGAAATTTTTGAAATACGAATATATCATATGCATGTGAAAATATTATTGAATCTAGAGACAATGAATTCTTTGAGCATATATTTCCTATGAAAAATGAATGTCATGTGGATGTTAATTCAACTGTGAATGATATTGCATTACCTGCTAGTGATACTCTTACTCCCTCAGTTGATTCATGTGTCGAACCTAGAAGGAGTAGAAGGGCAAGAAAAGAAATTGATTTTGGTCCAGATTTTATAACTGCTTTCTTGACTGAGGAATATGTGTTGGATGAAAAAAATTCTGTATTTATTTTGCCCTTGTCATGGCGTATTCGCATTTGCTATCAGCATTGTCTTACTGCTGACTGCTTTAAGTTTTTGATCGGGTCTGATTGTTTTTTGCTTTGTTTGTCCTGAGCCGATTGTCTCTCGGAAATAGCCGCTCTACCTACCAAGGTAGAGGTAAGGCCTGTGTACATTCTACCATTTCCAGACCCCACGTTGTGGAATTTCACTGGGTATGTTGTTGGTGTATTGGCAGGATGTGAGGCAGAATGGTTGAGAAACCTACTATCAGATATCCCATTGTGGGTTAAGCTAGCTCCGTCGATTGTGAAGCATTGTGATTCTCAAGTTGCCATTGGAGTTGCAAAGAATAGTGCATACAATGAAAAGAAGCGACACATTCGGTTGAGACACATGGTTGTCCAAGAGTTGCTGGCTAGTGGAGTGATTTCACTAGACTATGTAAAGTCCGAAAAGAATCTTGCAGATCCATTAACAAAAGGTCTTTGTAAAAAGATGGTTTTGGAATCTTCTAAGGGGATGAGATTGATACCCATTGAGTGAATTGTGCTCATGGATCCCTACTTTGCTTTGTAAAGTTCAAAGGGTAACATGGGTAATAATTCAGGAGCACTACTGTGTTTCCATCCCTGTAATTGTGTATGTAGTGCTTGCTACCAATGTGTGAAGGATGGACAATTTGGCTCTTAATGGACCCATATCCACAGGTGTGGTGGGTGAGATAGCACACACTTGATGTGATCCACCTACTTAGGTGTGGAAGTTTGGCCGCTTTCTATGGGAGAAACAAGGTCATCTCCCTAGAGCACCTATAAGCATCCGGGCATGAGATGTATGACTATAAGGCGCTAACAATTATTCGCGGAGTAACCAAATTTGTTGAGTGAAATGTGTGTCCCATACAGCGGGCTCACAAACTTTCCATTGAGTTCAAGATGCAAATCACTCGATGGGATGTGGGTCTTAGTTTGGTGACACTATGTGTTAATTCAAGTCGCAAGACATTAACACTTATGCACGGGACTCTAATTTTTGCTCAAACTTCTAAAATGATTTTTAAACTTTGAATCTTGTGGGGATTGTTGGAAACTAGCTTCAAAGTTTTGAAAGTTTGTGAAGAAATAAAGTTTTATTTGTTCAAGAAAGTTTTCCACTATTTGTTTCGTTTTGGTATTTACGAACCACTTTTCAGTTTTCAAAATTGATTGTGCTTAGTTTCTATAAAAAACAAACTTTGGTATTTACGAAAGACTTTTGGATTTTCAAAATTGATTGGTTCAATTTTCAGGATTGAATTAAGGTGTTCACACATTGCTTTCATCTATAAAAGGAGGCTTCAACAAACTGATTGAGGAAGAGAAAAAATTTGTTTTTGTTTTGAATAAAAGGATTTCGGTTACTCCATCCGATCTTTGTGAGTGCACAATTCGATCGGCGTTGTGTTAATCCTGGAGGACGGTAGCCGGAGATAGCTTGCACCGAGGCTAGGCGAAATCGTCTTTTAGGACAGTGGTTTGTCCACGACACAACAATCCTGTAAGATCTTCCCTTTGTTATGTGATTGATTATACATTAATAATCCAACAAAATGTAAAGATCTTTGATAAATCATGTATACTAGTAAATTTACTGCAAGAGTTTTGCAATATATCACTGTATAATTCCTGGCTCTGCCTGCTAAAAGAATATAATATTTCCAACATATGAGTATTATTTTTCAATATGAATTTCTAATTAGTTATGCCAAATGAATGTTCTATCAAATTGTTCATAGATTCATTAGTCAATTTTCAGGTTGCCGGAGTTATTGACTTTGAAAGTAGGGGTGGCCAGTGGGTCGGGCCTCAAAATAGTTGCAATTTCACTCCCAATTTTTGAATTTTGATATAAATGAGCAAAAAAATATAATATTTAGTAGGCAATATAGAATTGTAGAGAGATAAATTGAGAGACTAGAGAGATGGTAGGAAGATTTGTGAGAAAAATGAAGAGGAAAATGAGTTATTTATAGTTGAGAAATATGGTTAAAGTGTAAATATACTAACTTAGGTGTTAAAAATAAATATTAAGGGGGTAGGGGGCAAAAATGATTGTTCTAGCCGTTGCACAACGACTATTTTTGCAAAGGGGGAGGGGGTTGGCGGGGCGGGGTCGGGTTGGGGAAGGATGGGGTGGGATCGGGACGGGCGGGACAAGCCCATCTCCCGTCCCGAGTTCGAACCCCGATACTAATTTTTTTTAGGGGGGATCGGGGCGGGGCGGGTATCGGGCCGGGCCGGGTCGGGATCGGGCCCACCCGACCCACTGGCCAACCTTATTTGAAAGAGAGTGGTTACGTCCACTATGCCTCCCCTTATTTCCGACATACCATGGTATCCTGAAATTGGTAGGAGCAGACGGAGCTTCCATCTCTACAAAGCAATAACCCTGTTCAAATCTGATCTATTTACTCGACAATGCATCCGCAAACGTTAATGTTTTCCTTTTTTACTTTACCCTGTTTGACAATTTATAGATGAATGCATTTGGTAGAAAAATATTTAAGTTTTAAATTTTCAACATTGCACTACTTCAAAAATTGCAGGAAGAACATATGTAAAACTTAGCAACGTATGTGACAATATACTTGGTGATTTATAACCCAAGATATCGAGTTGTAGCGTTAAAACAAAAAGGATGTTGGAATTGCACCAGCTAGCCGGTTTTCACCTTGCTATAGATGCAACATTAATGCATCAATCATAAGTTGTGGCATTCTTTTTGGGTCCAAAATAAGGTGATTTACATAAGTAGGATCTTTTCAGTGTTGCTTTTTAAATTTTGATCTCGTTTAAAAAAAGTACAAAAATTAATCATTTCGTCAGAATTATCTGGAGCAAAATCCTGACAAATAACAAGTTATAATGATCGTCAGGATTTTGGCCACAAAGTTATGGAGAATCGCTAAGATCTTTTTAGCCACAAGACTAGTCTTAACAAGTTATGGTGATTATCAGAATTTTTGATCAAATTGTGCTAAGACGCATGTGAATTCTGTCCCTGTTGTGTCTAGTTTAGATTCACCACTAATAACAGGAACCGAGATACTAAGGATTTTAGTTATGCTAATATTTCATGCCTATATCTTTCCTAATACAAGAAGACACTCATAACTTGTTCTTGAAACATATAGAAGTGTGACTATCTAAAAAAACAATTGAGATTAAATTGAAAATAAATTGAAATTGTTAGGCTACTGAAGCACTTGCTTTATTTGTACTAGCAAACTTTAGCTAAGATCAAGGATCCAAAAATGTTTTAAAATTGAGATCTTAACATTCTTAACTAGTTGGCCAAAAAAAAATCACTCGCCTAGCCATAATAGTTTTATTTTGTAGTAGTTGTCGATGTATACTCAATGTATAACAAAAATATATAATCAGCATGTGAGTATACGTTGCATACTGGTTAAAATTTGTAAAAAGTAGAGATGTTTTTTGAAAAACTTGTGTTTCTCTAAAGAAAAGAAAAGGTTTATTAATGCTGAAAATACAGAAATTTCGTCAAATTTTCAAGTTGTATATAATGTGAACATCCAACACAAACTCCAACTGCCAAATTTTAGGGAATGTTCAACATTCAACTCATGTTTACACACTATATAAACAATTTTACAGATAGTCGAAAAGAACATTCTCTTTCTCTGGCTATTAATCTCTTTGATCTGATCAGACAACATATCTTCGGCATGAAAAATATAGTACATCCAACAACCTGTTTGAGATTGAAGCGTAATTGTTGTTGTCCCCACATGCCATGTTTGAAGATGATGAACTAATAACCTGAAAACCAGAATAAATCGCATCATTAAAAAAAGCAATAATCTTGAAGGGGAGCTTTGGAGCAATGGTAAAGTTGTCCCCATGTGACTTATAGGTCATATCGTGGAACCCTTCCCCGGACGCTGCGTGAACGCAAGATGCTTCATGCACCGGACCATCCTTTTTATAAAAAGAGATAATCTTACGTACAAGGAGCAAGTTAAGATGTACAGAGTCAACAAGTAGGTCCACCTTTTGAGCAATAATTCATCCAAGTTTTACACAAACACCAGTAAAGATGTTAAATCTTTTTCATCTTCTGTAAGATCAACAAAAAGCAAGGACAATGACAAGATTTGTTAGCATTATCTAATATATGTTCCACCGAACATGGACGTTAACCAAAGAGACTTGGTCAGATTTTTGAATGTCCAACATTATGACAAGTAGAGGTGAATCCAGGATTTCGAGTCAATATGTTGCTAATCTTTCTTCACATACATATAATCTAGTCCGAGCTAGACGCACTTGGGTTCTGCCGAACCCGTTGCATCTAGTCTGAATCCACCACTATTGACAAGAACCAAGATACGACCAATTTAAGTTGTGCCAATATCTTTCATAATATAAGAAGACACTTGTAACATCATTCAGGAAACATATCATAAAAATGTGACTTCCTACTTAACCGAAAACTAATTTAACATTGTTAAGCTACTGAACTACATGCCATATTTGTACTAGAAAACTCTATCTTCTCACACACACATACCTTTTATTTAGCATATACTTTGCGTGGAGTCTTAAAAACGTGAAAAATTACTAAAAAGACAAGGCAAATCATCAGAAAAAGCATCTCTAAAGACACGATAAGACAAAAGAGATAATAGAAAGAAGAAAATGCCTCTTTGCTGAATAGATTGCTTACTTTCAAAGATGAAACGCTCAGGACAAATGTCATGCAACTGATTAAATAATGATTTAATTCCGATCTGAACTTGCAGAAAAAGTTGTAGAATTATTTCCGTTCAATCTGCTTCCATTATCGTTGGGTCTCTGATCAGTGTTTGAAGGATCCTCTATATTACTTTCCATTCTATTTTCTCGTGTCTCGAGGCGTTCCATCATGCGAGATACATTAGTAATTCCAGCATTGACCTCTCTCCTAACTTCGGAACCAATATCTGCCATAGAAGTGCTTCGAGAAAACCATCTCTCCTTCCATCCTCGTGTACTCTTTGAGATCGATTCTCTGTATCTGAAAAGCAAAAAACCATATTCAACATGCTTCAAGCTTCTAAAAGGACACCCTAAACAATAGACCTGCTTCAGTACAGAATAAGAATTATTAAAGCAAAGCAAGTATAGTAATTCATACTTCATTGACATTGCCGATAATGACTGAAAGACTGATGGTCCTGCTGTATCCTGATTTTCTGCCAAAGATGGACTAAAAGAGCTTCTAAAATGAAAGAAAACCAAAAGATAATGACAAATTTGATTTGAGAAACATGTGTACCATTTAACATGTGTACCATTTAACAATTCCAGCTCAGCAAATAGTATATTTTACACAAGAAATTGATAAAAATGGTCCCCTTATATTTTAAGCTAGGTTTAAAAGAGTTCCTTTAAGTATGCATTTAACAGTTTTGGTCCTTTAAATTTGCCAAAAGTTAACACTTTTAATCTCCATTAAATATTACCGAACTCTGTTAGATTTGACAGAACTGTCAAAGGAAAATGAAAATTATCGGGAACTCACATTTAGAGGTACAATTTTTGTAGTTTCTACTATTTTTGATTCATTTGTTGAGTCTGGTACAACTTTTTAAGGTGCTATTTTTTTCATCTTTTTATTACATATTTTAGGTTTTGATAGGACTTTCTTCGAATTTATGGTTAAATATTCTTTTTTCCACTATTTCCGTCAAATCTAACGAACATAGATTGTTAATTATTTGATAGAGACTATAAGTGTTAACTTTTGGCGAACTTAAAGGACCAAAATTGATAAGTGCATACTTAAGGGACTATTTTGAACCTATCCTCAAACATAAGGGAACCATTTTCTCTAATTTACACAATGTTGATGTTTAGCTAGGATATTGAAAAGCATCAATACCTATCGCCAACATATATTCCTTGTCTAATGGTTGCCGGGCGAACATATCGAGATGATGAAGCAGGAAGTTGATTACTTTGATCAGATGAAAGGTGAGGCAAGCGTTGTGCAGAGTCGCTGCGGACAGCAGTAATAGGAAGAGACGGATCTATAGCTTGACCAGAATCTGATTCGGCTGCAGTAGGAGATGGATCAGGATGAGTTGAAAACACTAAAAATTGTGGACGACCATGGGAAGATGACCGATTTCTTGAGCTCTCTCGTTGACCAAAGTGATGCCCCCTTCCCGTTGCTGCAGCAGCAGCCAAATGCTGAAGAATGCGCTCTTCGAGTTCAGACTCACTCATCCCCGTGGTCAACTAGAGGGCAATCAAAAGAAATGAGATGATGCCACATTATAGAGAAAATGAAAAAAATGGTGAAGAAAAAGATTTGACTATAACACCAAGAAAGTCCCATTAAATCCTAAAATATTCAACACAAGAAGCTACACTAGACACTAAAGAAATATAAAAAATAGCAAAAGTACACCTCATAAAGTCGCACCCGACTCTAGTCACTCTAGCAATAAACTACAAAAATTGTACCTCTAAATATGAGTTCCCGCTAATTTCCTTTATTTTCATAATTCCCGTCAAATCTACCCGACAGAGTTTGGTAAATATTTGACGGAGACTATAAGTGTACACATTTGGCAAACTTATAGGACCAAAACTGTTAAAGTGCATACTTAAGGGACTATTTTGAACTAACCATCAAACATAAGGGACCATTTTTGTCATTTTCTCCAACATTATAGCTTGTGGAATTTCATTAATCAGATAGTTCAGATGGATGATAAATATGCTGAAATTCAAATTTACCAGAGTAGGATGACGGAACATTGTAGCATTTCTTGCTGGATTAAACCTAAAATTCCTCTCTTGTTCCACAGCCTCAAGCAATTCTTGACTGCAATACAATCCGAATCAGCGGAGTCAATCAAAGTTGAATATCAAGGTAATGGGCAGCATGAGAAAGATGTGAAAAATATGAAACTGGAAAGTGAAAAGAAGCAAAATGAACCTTGTAGGATCTTTCAGACTTAGGGGCTGCCAACACATTGGACAATTAGAACTTCTCTGATGCCTGTTTTGAAAAGTTTAAACAAATTATAACAAACTCGAACAACATATATGTAAGTCTTGAACTTCAGAACTAAAATCAGTCCGAGAGTTTGGCAAGCTCTCATGTACCGAAAAGTGATTATAACAAACAAGAATATGGGTTACCAGGTTTGAAAACAAAAAAAATTACTCCCTCCGTCCCAATTCAAGTGTCTTAGTTTGACTACGCACGGAGTTTGTGAAATAAAGAGACTTTTGAATCTTGTGGTCCTAAATTAAAGATGTGTGAAATGTACTAAAATGTCCTTTAATCTTGTGGTCCTAAATTAAAGATGTGTGAAATGTACTAAAATGTCCTTTAATCTTGTGGTTATAAACTTGTCATGTAGGAATTTTGACTTGTCAACTTACTAAATATAGAAAGACACTCTTTTTGGGACAGACCAAAAAGGAAAGTAAGACACTTAAATTGGTACGGAGGGAGTATGTGAATTTCATCAAAAATAACATATCAAACATCCCACAACTCATAAGGCAAACTTATTGAGAGAAACAACCCGACTGAGATAGTCGTCATGCATATTCTACCAATGGAAATACTTTAGAATTTATTAAATAAAACGATGGACAACTAACAAGAAGACCAGCTTCTACAACACTATTCTTATCTCTATCTTTATGCATAAAATTTCCACCACTAGTCCATTCATTCCCTCTCTGTTTATGGTAGATTTGTATGTTTTTGTAATTGGAAATCTTACAACTTTAGGAAAAATGATAGCTGCATTAAGTAAACATGGTTACCCTTGTATAGTTCAACGTAATGATGATGCTAATTGCCAAACGTCTACTCAGAAAAAAAAAAAGACAAAAGAAAAAGAAGATCTAAGCTCACTATGATTATGGTTGTAAACCGATAGAAGATTAGAAAGGAAATACTATATGGAGCTCAAAACAACAATGCCTCACCAAAGGTTGCTTATATTCTCTATTTGCTTTCTGGTTTAGCTTATACAAAAAAAGGTGTCCTTTTCTTGATAGGTTATACAAAAGATCATTATCTTCACTTATTATTTTTCTTCATATTTTAGTTAGATAAAGTAGAGATAATCTTATCTTTTAGTTAGAAATATTTTATCTATTACTCCCTCCGTCCCAATTTATGTGGCACCATTTGACTTGGCACGGAGTTTAAGAAAGAAAGGAAGACTTTTGAAATGTGTGGTCCAAAACAAGTCTTTTATAAATGTGTGGCTGTAAATCATTTCATAAAGTTAAATTTTTCTAAATATAGAAAGGTGACATTCTTTTTGGGACAGACCAAAAAGGAAATGGCGCTACATAAATTGGGACAGAGGGAGTAGTTAGAATCCTAAAGATAGTATTATCTTTAGTTAGAGATAAGACTTTTATCTTTTTGATGTAGCCACTTTAAGTTACAAGTCAGGCTTTATTTGTTTCAGGCGTTCCGACTATTCGGAGTTCCTGTTCTGTAAATGGAACGTTAATGTACTTTGTCAACAAGACAATATTTTATGAATCACTGAATACTGCTTTATGAATTGATCTAACTCTTTATTTCTCTCTTATTCTTCACTCTCAATCTCCTCTTTCTCTCTATCCTCCCTTTCTCCCTCCCTTCTCCCTTTTCCCTTCTAGTGCTACATCAATCTTGGGATCAAACCAGGTTCTGATTCATTAAGCTGCAATACTTTTAGAACCCATTACTTCCTTCTCAAAAAAGAATCCGTTACTGGAAGCAACAATAAGAAAGCTTGATCTCTCTTGAAGGTTGGTGATAGCACTCCTTGCACTACCAGACACCACTACAAGTGGAAATCCAATCCAATATAAGATGGAACGGTAGAAAAAAAAATTGCTTCTTAGAAGGATCATCACTTGATGCTACATGGACTAACAAGGATGAATTCCGATCCATAATCTACATCTTTTCGAATTACACCCGCAATCTCACTCACCAGAGCCACATTTTTTCCAACTAAGGGAGAATGTTGTAGCTTATTTATCTTTTAGTTAAGAATAAACTAGGGATAATCTTTAATGTAGAGATAAACTTTTTTTTTTATAAATGTGATGTCCGGGCCAGCCTCTCTACCCCACAAAGGTAGAGGTAAGTTCTGCGTACATCCTACCCTCCCTAGACCCCACTTGTGGAAATACACTGGGTATGTTGTTGTCCGGGCTAGCTTGCGCACACCTCAACTAATTTCACGGGGTCCTGGCAATAACTCTATTCACCAAGGCTTGGACATATATAAGGAAATCATCAAGTATTTTTGCCTCCGCTGAAATTTGGACCTGAGATCTCATAGTTCTCAACATACTCCATTGACTGCTAAGACACACCCTTGGTGACAGAGTTACCTAATACTTGTGTTAATGGGAGGTAGTAGGTACCCCGTGAAATTAGTCAAGATGCGTGCAAGCTGGCCCGGGCGCCATGGTTATGAATAAAGATAGTAAGTCTTCCTTTACAAACTTGGGTTGAACTTTAAGATCAAGCAAGTTAGACTATTACATCAATAGATATGAGTAACTTTATCACTCTTCTAAACCAAAGTTGTGTAAGCAAAGAAGGATGCTTCGCTCAAAAACCGCATAAAATAGTTGAGATTGGTATTATGAATTTGTATCCACTCCGCTCTATTCAGTATAATTTCAAGTTGTGAGGTATATATTAACTAAATTACCATCCTAACTCATCTATTATCTTACACTCATCTTGCAACTGGCAAAAGAAACCATCGTTTATAATTCTGTGTTTTGCTATCCCAACGCACATTTATGATAGCCGTCCCCTTCCCAGAAAAGGACAGTCACTAAGGACCCGTTTGGACATAAATTTCTTTTTCCTTTTTCCAAAAATTATCTTCACAACATATTGATTTTTTGGTTAGTTTTTGAAGATGAGTTTTTCAAGTGAAATTTTTTCCCACGCACAAACCTTCAACTTTTTTTCAAGTGAAATGCATGTCCAAACATAACTTCAACTTCTAAAGACCATTTTTCGATTTCAAAAACTCTTTTTCTCAAATTTCAACCAAATCTACGTCCAAACGCCTACTAAAACTATCGGTCGAAGTTATTTCTTCTATTCCTCACTGGATTTTGAATCTAAAAGTGACAATTTTAATAGCCTAGACAACAACAAATAAGCTAGTGAATACAAAACAACAAGAGCAGTGAATTAAGATTCTCAAAAAATCAACTTCACAAAAAAGATTCCCAAAATGAATAAAGATGGTGCAACGGCATACCATTCCAGGATGCACTGGAGGTGAAACTCATGCTTGCAGCTTGTTAGCTGTTGAACAACAGTCCAGATATCTTAGGCAAATTATTAACGCCTCGGTTAAAAGGGCCAGAAGGAGCAAAACAATCCTATACTTAATAAACGGTTGTGCAAAAAGTATTAATATTCACCGTGGAAGGATCACTCTCGCTGAAAGCCTCGAGACAAATGCTGCAGGCGTCATCACAGGCATCTTGAATTCCTCCTCCCACAAAAGCTGCAGCCGATGTGATATGACTCTCCGCTTTCTTGAGCTCGTCGTCCATTTCCAGAACCTTACATATGCAAAAGAGGCCCAAAAAAACGTTTAACTTAATATCTCATGACACTCCAAATAGCATCCTCCAAGAGCAAAACATATTAGAATTATTTAGAAATTCAGAAAACAAAGAAAAAAATTTAGAAAGTCCCTTGGCATGGCGTGGAGAACTCCATTCATAATGGATGAATGCTCAACAAATGTATAACATACATGGAGCCACTCAAGAATTCTGATGAAAATTGAACAATCCTCAGTAAAATACATATTAGCTCAATAAAATCACTGCACTGGCATTCTCAATTTGTGTGCATACATACATCAAAGTCCTTCAATGCTCAGATCAGAGAAAAAAAATTCAAACATTAAGACAAACATGAAGAAATTTCGCAAATTTAATAAAAGCACCATGTCGGTATTCTCAATCTGTGCATAAACATACTAAACTCAATTAATTTATCAGACAAGATTAGAAAAATGCCAACTCTAAAAGACATTAAGAAATTTCCCATGACATTCACAAGAGAAAATTTTCAGTAAAATATATCTTCATTCCATATAATCATCATACGGGTATTCTCAATAAACATATATACACAGGAGCGGAGCTACCACTTTAGCTATGGGTTTGGTAGAACCCAATGGCTTTGGCTCAAACTTTGTATGTATGTTAAATTTTTTATTTCATATGTATAAATAATCTACCCATAACCCAGAAAACAACATGGATTGTGGTTCAGGACCCATAAACTAAAAATCCTAGATCCGCCACATACATTACAAGCCCTTCATTTTATCAAACAAAGGAAAAAAGGTGCAAACTTTAACATAAATATATAAACAAATTCTACATATTCACATTCACCATAAAATTCTTGACAGTGTGCAACACAATTTCCATGAAATCATCATCTGGGTATTCTCAATAAGCGTGTATACACATAAATTACAAGTCCTTCATTACAGGAAACAAAGGGAAGAAATGCAAACTCTAACACAACTATAGTGAAATTTCACATATTTACATTCACCACATAAAAATCATGAAATTTGCAAACTTTAACACAACAACAACAACAACATACCCAATGAAATCCCACAACGTGAGGTCCGGGGAGGGTAGAGTGTACGCAGACCTTACCTCTACCTACCAAGGTAGAGTGGATGCTTCCCAAGGTAGAGCGGATGCTTCCAGGATGGCAGAGTGCACACAGACTTTAACAAACTTTAACACAACAAACAAAAAAAAGTTCACATATTTACATTCACCACAAGCAAAATCTTGAAAAAGATGCATACTTTAACACAACTACAAACAAATTTCACATATTTACATTCACCACAACAAAATTCTTGATAATATGAAATTTTAAAAATTACATAAACAAAACAATTACAATCCTCATAAACAAGATCAATAAGGGTTAGAATTTTCATATTGCATTTGTTTGATTGATTATGAAATTTACCTCAAAAAGATTCAGAGAAATATTCTGGAAAATGGGTCAGAGGGGAAGGAAAAATATGCCATGAATTAGAAAGATTAAAGCTCTGATATTTTCGAAATGATTGCTAAGGTCCCTTTGAAGAAACCTCAAACTTAGAGAGAATAATTAGAAAATGGTAATGGGGGTCATTTTTTCTTTACCTCTTATATTATTACTTTTGTTATTTTGTCTAACTAACATTTTAACAACAGATAATGATAAAGAAACGCTTCAACTATTATTTTTTCGTGAGTTTCACATTCTAGTTATCACTTCTTTTTTTTTTTTTATCTTTCTATCTTTTTATCTGAAGTTGAAATGTGTTTTAATACATAAATAATAAAGGATAATGGTTTATGTAGAAAATGAAACAATTATAATTTGGGTGTAAACTCACGAAAAAAGTGATAATTCATATATATTTTTTATCATTACCACTTTTAACAATAGAAAAATGAATTACCCAAGTTTGTTGTGGGATGAATAGGCTTATTTCATTCGTGAATTTGAACGTGAGACCTCATGTTTTTCAATTCACTTAAACCATTGAGTACAACTTTTAAGATTTTTAGCATTAAATTCATTGTAATGTTAAAATTAATGAGTTTCTCAATCAACTTACATCATTGGGGTGTAACTTTTAAGATTTTTAACATTAAATTCGTATTAATATTATAAATTATGGGTTCAAATCTAATATTTATTAAAATTTCAATATATATAATGTCTGAAGTTATGGGTTCGCATGAACCCGTAATTTACCGTTTTTTTTTTCATTGAAGACCTAAAGTAAGGTTGTTATCAGTTGAACACTTAAACTAAGTTAAAGTGGTAAAACTTATTTATAGTGATGTTTATATCAAATTATACTAATTTAGCATGATTAAATAATAAATTAATGTAATAATACATATAAATTAATTATAATTTAACAATAATAGTGTGCCTAGATGCATGTATCATATAATTATTGAGTTGTTATAAACACCAAATGTGAATAAAATGTTACTAACTTAAAACATACAAATTAGCACATGAATGGCTGATATGGTACATATCGTGAATCTCACCATAATATAGCACGTGAAAATGAAAAAAAACAAGTGATGTGGAGATTACGCCAAATGATTAAAATTTCAATATAGTGAAATTTTAATCATATGTTATTTTTCTATTAGTACGTGTGTGTAACATATGATTAAAATTTCATTGGTTCAAAATATTTATCCCAAATATGCATACTCTCGTTATAAAGATTTAAATTACACACGTACTAATAGAAAAATAAACTACTAACCAATTTACTAATTACATACTAAAGGCTGGTTAATACTATAGTGTTAGACCAAGAAAAATCTTATCAAAATAATACTTTTGAAGAGAAAAACCACATATGAAATAAAGGTTGATGTATTTGTGAATAAATTGTGTGTAAAAAGTATTTGTAAGTTTGTAAAAAAGTATACTTTATACTTATGGAGTTCTAGAAGTTCAGCCACATTATAATTAAGAAAATAACATGATAATAAGTGAATCAAGATATTAATATATAATTTTTTGGGGTGGGAATGAGATGTTGATAGGATGATCACAAAACATGAGCATATATTCTTTGAAGAATAATTGTGTTTGGTTGGCATATGATTGGATAATTAAATTATAATAATATGACAAGATTTAATTAGTATAATATGACAAGTGATCCACACAGAGACATGGCAGTGAGGCCATTGTTTATATTTTGTTCACGTTTAAGGAAGTTTTGCAAAGTAATTTTAATTCCTTCAGTTTTGTAGATTTAGAATGAATTAAATCTCTTCAAGTTATAATTCATGGAAAATATGTGTTGTATAGTGTGAAAACTTGCACAGTCCTAGTGTACTTTTGATAGCAAAACTCTATATTCATGAAAATAGGGATGGCAATTGGGCGGGCGGGTGCGGGTACCCCTCACCACCAAAATTTTTTATACCTGTCACCTACCCACTCACCACTCGTGGCGGATATATTTTCAACATCCATATCCGCTTAGGCGGTTATATTCCTAAATCCACACCCACTCCACCACCCAAGTGAGTAGGGTTTTGCCTCAAAATTGATTATTATTGGGCTTATGGCTGCTAAAATTATGTGTCAAATAATTATTGACATTGAACAAATATAATTAAATTTGACACAAAAATTGACAACATTTCATGTGTAAGGGATATAGTTTACTTCAAACTTCAACATTCAATGCAAAATGGAAGAGAATTCAATAAAGTTTAATAGACAAATGGAAGGAATAAAAGAGAGAACTTTGTTGAACTGATCTAACAGTTTATTCTATCACTTCCATTTTTTTCAATTTTCTCAATTGATTCATAAAAAACTAGCATATCATGTTGTATAACATTCTTTCCTCCTGCAAACATATTCTCTCACAGAAGTACGACGCTACATGAAGAGAAGCATAGTCCTTTCTCTTCACTGAATTTCAGAATACAAACCATACAAAAGATTTCTATCGTTTAATAGTCATCGCCTCTCGATATCACCTCTTTGCAAGTCGGACGAAGTAAAATGGTGTGCTCAAACTGAGATACGTAGCTCCCTTTAATATCGCAAAGCGGGGGATATGGCTGCCAAAAAAAAAGCAAAGACAGCAAAACTTCAATTTTGTTTATCATAATAGACAGAAATTGTGCATAAGATAAAAGAAAATATAGCCATTGCACGACGCTATAAATATCATAAGTAAAGGTTGTATTAGAGGATGTTTGGCTAAGCTTATAAGCTGTTCAAACTAGATTATAAGCACTTTTTGCTTTATTTACGCGTTTGGTAAACACCCAAAGTGCTTATAAGCTAAAATCAGCCAAAAGTCATAACTTGGTCACCCTTAACTTCTGACTTTTCAACTTATAAACACTTTTAGTTTGACCAAAACTTTCACTATTTTTGTCAAATTATCTTTCCCAAAACAAAAAACCTAACTTCCTCTTCGTTCTATATTCGTTGTTTCTCCTTTTCTTTAAAAAATACTTCTAAATGTGTATTTTTTTGTAATACTTTTATGGATATTTTAGTCATTTCAACAAAAATAGCTTATCACCACTATTTCATCAAACACATCAATTGCATATTAACAATTTCAACACTTCTATCCAAACATGTAGCAACTTATTTATAAAGATCAGTTTCAACACTTAAAAATGTTTTTTAGCACTTAAACTTATCCGCTATTGACTATCAGCTAACCCAAACGGGCACTTAGTTAACAAATATAAGAAATTGTGCAGCCAAGCCTGAACGCCACAATTGAGCCAAACTCGTGAATGTAGCTTGAGGTCACATACCTGAACGATTCCAACATCACATAAGTTCTTCAATGCCATCAGATATTTTGTCTCACCAAGGCGGTCTAGATAACGTCTGCAGAACGCCAAGGTGGAAAAGTTCTTATTTATTGTTGCCAGCAGTTGCTTAGCTCTGGGTACCCGTAGTGGAATGTGTCCGATATCAAAGTTTTTCATATAATGGCTGCATTCTAGATCTTCCCTCACATATCCCTTCCCTGATACATGGAGATACGGGACGAGAATTAATTTTATCACTCCCGTATATCCAGGATTTGCCAGACACATCAATGTTGCTCTTTCATACAAAGATAAAATTACCTGTTGATCCAAAGGTCTCAATTGCATAAAATTCACCCTCTTCCATTTTGGTTTGCTCTCCTCCTTTAACAATTGGAACAGATTTTCCTGCGTGGATTTGATACTGGCCAATACTGTGCCCGTTCAGATTCCGGATGCTCTTAACTGCCAATGACAGCATTTAATCAGAATTCACTTTAGAAATAGTCAGACTTTTTGGTAACAGTAAGTTAAGTTTTCATAATTCGATCCTGCGGGGAGAGAACAGATTAGTGCCCCCCCCCCCCCCCCCCCCCCCAAAAAAAAAAAAAAAAAAAACAAAGTTTCACTCAAGGATTGAATTCAATCAAATATCAGCTAGCTTTTCCAAGTCATTAACACACCTTAGATAACCTCACAGTTCTATAATGGAGGAATATTAGCTAACATTAAATATGTAAACAAATCCAAGTATCCAACCCAAAATAATACTCCCTCCGTCCCAATTTACGTGGCACGGAGTTTAAGAAAGGAAGACTTTTGAAATGTATGGTCCAAAACAAATTTTATATAAATGTGTGGTTGAAAATCATTTCATAAAGTTAAAATTGTTTCTAAATATAGAAAGGTGACATTCTTTTTGGGACAGACCAAAAAGGAAATGGTGACACATAAATTGGGATTTTGGGGTACTAAATAATGGGTGGAGAAATTCAATTGCCTTTGTAGGCTCACCCAACACAAAGTAGAAAAGCAACTACACACGTACAGAAGCCCGGATAATACAGCAAGACAGAAAATACTGATGTAACTTTAAAAGTCCAACAAATATAATGTGGACTATCATACAATTCAATGTAGACACCTGCTAATTAAATTACTTTGCTTCTGGATATATAAGGTCCTTTCTCCCACTCTGATGCCATGACATTGATCTTAACAAAATAAAGTAGAAATAAATGCTTTTACTAGTTATCATACTATTGCATATATCATACCTTGGAACACCTTCCCATTGATCTCCACTTCATAGGATTCCATAACCTCTTGGATTGCAGCACCAACATCACAAAGGCGTACGTCAATCCCGGCTTCCTACATTAAAAATCATGTTACAAGTGGCCCCTAAAACTTATCAATGCTTCCAATAAACCAGCAGCCCTTTCTATTTTAATTTTTAAACAATGTCTACCTTAATGCCAGTATTTGTGGCTTCCCGTGAAGCTTCAAGCAGTGGATCAAACATAGGATTGAAAGCCACAGTAAATGCACAGTCCACAATACGTCCTGCAAGTAACAATAGGTTAAACAATCACCTCATTAATAACATTAACGAGAGAGTGTGAGCAATAAAGCTTGGAACAGACTGTTTCAACGCTGGGAAGCGGTTAAGTATGGGATAGGACAACGGTGAAATACTATACTATCAGACTAGAGATAGGACCATAATATAGTCTGGATTGAGAGGGATAAATTAATAGGGCGAGAAGGATAAATTAATGGGGAAAATAGCACTATTTATGCCCCTAATAACAAATTATGGCTATCTTATTGAGTTTTCAAACATAGTAACAGTTTTTTTCTCAAAACATATCATACATACACACATACACTAGCGTACATGCATACATATAGTCAATTAGTCATACATGCATGCATGCATACATACAGTCACTAGCTGTCGTACATACATACAGTAAAATCTGCTATAAAATGAAAATCTAACTATTTTTTGTAATCATTAAAAGTATTGCTAAAACGGGCAATTAATGGGCTTAGGTCATTATATCACATAATTATCCATAAATTAATTATGGCAAGATAAAGGAGGATTATACGATGACAAGAGTATGGCTGGATTCTAAATAATTTCTTTTAATAATCCAGACAAATTTATTTATGTTAAACCAAGGTGGTGTTACTTTTACAAGATACATGTATGTATAAAGCCCCCATACCCTACAATTTATCTATATAGTCAGTGTTCCAAAGCACAGAGAAAATAAAACCTTAACTCGCATTACGACATCTGTTACCTTAGAAGTTTTCTTTTAAGTTTCTTTTTTTTTCTTGCTACCAATCTGCACATGGACAACTCACTGAATGTTTTGACAAAAGCATAGATCAACGCCCATAAACTACATCATAACAGGAGATAACATCCTATTTCCCATGCCTTTTGAATAAGAACCAGCAGCTCAGGACACAAGTTGAAAAAACCTTCTCAGTTTATTAGTGATGGAAATAATATCCACATGAGCCACATTCACGGCAAATAACAAGAACAAGAGAGTAACAAGACACCAAGTCCTTTAATGTGAAAATATATAATACTCGAACTGAGAAAATAAAAAAAGAGTAACAAGACACCACGTCCTTTTAGTGTGGAAAAATATAATACACGAACTGAGCAATATAATATCACTATAGTGAGAAATTTAACACTTCTCAAAAGACTACTACAAACTTAAAAGAGATAACACTCTTTAATTTCACACACCTCACAATAATACTACCATTCACACTTTCTATTTCTTCTCACATACTATTTTCTTACACCGACTATGGATTACTCTCTCTACTCAATATTGTTTCTCACTCTTTTTGGTGTGTTTACAATTGAGGAAAACATCCTCAATTTATAGTGCAACAAGCTTGGCTTCCAAGTTCACAAAAGAAAAGAGCTAAAACAAAGCAAAATTTGTTAGCCACAAATATGCTTTCTTGGAGCCAAAGGATTTTCATAGGCACGTGCCTATAATGGGATGGACCCCACAAATCTCCCCCTTAATTTTGACTTTTTCTGTCTCAGTCTCATACTAAGTCTTTGATCTCAATCTTCGAAAATCTTCAATCTTGAGAATCTTTGGGAGCATAGCATATGCTCATGTACCAAAACAATGGAGAGCTAAACTTGATGATCAAAGTGTCAAGTATGTGTTATTGGATATGACACGAGTTCAAAAGGCTACGAGTTATATAACCGAAGCAACGCCAAAGTCGTGGTGAGTCGAGATGTTGAAATTGATGAAGAAGCGTCCTGGAATTAGGAGGCTTAGGAAGAAAGGACATATGATTTTCTTACATGCCTTGGAGATGTAGAAGAACATGAGATCATGACACCTACACAGAATGCAACCCCACCTCTTTCTCCAGCAATTGTTGCATCTCCTCCTTCTCAAGAAAGTTCAAGTGAAAGTCTACCGAGAATGAGAAATATTCAAAAGTTCTATGATGATACCGAAGAAATTACTAATTTTAATTTTCGTATTGTCTCTTTGCTGATAGTGAACCAATAAGCTATGATGAAACTGTCACAGGCAAAAGGTGGAGACAAGTCACAGATGAGGAGATCAAGACAAGAGAAAAGAACAACACTTGGGAGGTAACAACTCTTTACAAGGCAAAGAAGAATGCTCATGGAGAGGTGGAGAGATACAATACAAGACTTGTGGCTAAAGGCTACAAGCAAAGGCATGACATTGACTATGAGGAAGTCTGTGCACATGTTGTCCGCATGGAGATGATTCATTTGCTTATCTCTTTGGCGGCACAAATGAAGTGAAAAAATCATCAACTCGATGTCAAGTCACCATCCTGAATAACTATCTTGAAGAGAAAGTCTATGTTGTGCAACCATTGGACTTTGTGGTCAAAATCATGAAGATAAGGTGTTAAGGTTGAAAAAGGCTTTATATGAATTGAACAAGCTCCACGGACGTGGAATAGTCTCATTGACAAATATTTTCAAGAGAATGGGCTTACTTGTTGATGAGCTTATTTTATGGGGTAATAACCCAAGTTTGTTTGAAACTTTCAAGAAAGCTATGTCCCATGAGTTCAAGATGACAAACACAAGCTTCATGTCATATTACTTAGGCCTAGAAGTAAAGAAAATGGGTGAAGGCATCTTCATCTCAAGATAGTTATACAAAGGAGATCATGAAGTTCAACATGTTTGATTGCAACCCTGTGAACACACCAATGGAGAACGGAACAAAGTTATCAAAGTATGATGAAGGAGAAAAGATGGACTCCACTTTTTTCAGAAGTCTTGCAAAAGGTTGAGGCACTTGACCTATACGAGGCAAGTTATACTCACTCTTTGCAGTTGGAGTAGTAAGTCACTTTACGAAAGCTCTTCTCCGCACACTTGAAGGTTGCCAGAAGAATTCTTCATTACCAAAAGGTACGATCGACTTTGGGCTATTTTATTCTTCTTCTAGTAATTTCAACCTTGATGGATTTTGCGATAATGATTACGCGGAAGATATTGATGATAGGAAAAGCACAATTGATTTTGTGTTTTACTTTGGTGATGTGTTATTTCTTGGAGTTCAAAGAAACAATTTGTCGTTACTCTCTCGACTTGTGAATCCAAATATGTGGCTGCAACATCTTGTACATGTCATGCTATCTAGCTTAGAAGATTGATGAAGGAGCTTAAGATGCAACAACTTGAAGCCACAACGATTTATATTGACAACAAATCCGCACAAGCACTTGCCAAGAATCTGGTGTATCATGATCAAAGCAAGCATATAGATATAAGATATCACTTTATCAGAGAATGCATTGGCAAGGAGGCAGAACTCAAATATGTGAAATCTCATGATCAAACTGCCGATATATTTACAAAGCCTCCCAGGTTCGAAGATTTTCCAAGATTGAGATCAAGACTTGAAATGAGACAGACAAATCAAAATTAAAGGGGAGATTTGTGGCGTCCATCCCAATATAGGCATGTGCCTATGAAAATCCTTTGGCTCCAACAAAGCAAATTTGTTTTTTTTTAGCTTTTTCTTTTGTGAACTTGGAGGCCAAGTTTGTTGCCCTATAAATAGAGGAGTTTTTTCTCAGTTGTAAACACACCAAAAATAGTGAGTAACAATATTGAGTACATAGCAATATAATATCACTACAGTGAGAAATTTAACACTTGGTAATCTCAACTTAAAAGAGATAACACTATTTTATTTCACACACCTCACAATAATACTACTCACTTTTTATTTCTTCTCACAGACTATTTTCTTACCGTCCGACTATTATGTTTTCCACACTAAGAGGACTTGGTGTCTTGTTACTCTCTTGTTCTTGTTATTCGTCGTGAATATTGTTCCTGTGGCTATTATTTTCCAACAATTTGCAGTCAAGATAGCATCTCATGCTACGTAGCCAAAAAGGAACTTCTTCAGTACTTGCAAACTCCATTATGATTCTGAAAAGGTTCGGGTGAATATATGGTCATAGTATGACTTCATCTTGAAACATTTGGAAGATGATACCTTCCAAACTAATTTATCAGTCTCCACAAGTCGAGTGGCTTATTGATAAGTTGGGATTTTACCACCTTATCAATGTTTTTACCTGAATTTTAGCATATTTAAAGTAAGATTTTGTCTCACTAAAGTTGTGTGGTTTCAAGTGTATGTGCTCAACAGGTGCAAAATATGAAGAAATTTATCAAAAAAGCTGAAGAAAAAACAATTTTGGATAAAAAAGATGAAGAATTGGAAAAGTCTGTTTTGCTCCGCACTTTCAAACGTCTCCACATTTGGATACGCAGGCAAGACCTAAAGTCTGTTCTGTTCCACTTTCAAATGTCCACATTTTGCTCCATGTTTGGGGCTGCGTAAGGGCAATTTTGGAAGCTGCGAAATTTGTTTTTGTTCTCTATAGATAGAATCTTTAGGTTAAAGTTTAAGTACCTTTGGCTTGGGAGTAAGGCTTTGGAGAGGATTTCTAACACCCCACACCATGGAGTTCCACGTTATCACCATGCTGTCATTAGTGAGAGTGTAAATCTGGAAGATCATCTTTCAATGTTGTGTGATCACCACACTACATATCAAGCCAAAACCACACTACGAGACTATTTTTCACCTTCAAAATCCCTTCCCAGAAACCTGTCGCATAGGTTGTCACGACCTCCAACAAGAACTACCCGTAATTATCACAACTTCATTTAAGATAGATCACATTCTTCCACATGGCACTCCCTTGAATGGGTTCATAGCTATTTTCCTCTTTGTGCTCAGACTAAAACATCCAGTCTACAAGTACCCAAAACCTCCCCCTTTATAGGAGTGGCAACCCTGATCCAATTAATCAGTTGTATTCTTCAGTCTCTTTTTGTTCCATCCTAAAGGAAATCTCTCATTAACCTTTCCAATCTTTTACTAATTGAAGCTGGGATTTAGAACATAGACATAATAATAATATGTAACGATGCTGGATACTCCTAATACCCATCCAATCTCCTCTCAAACAATGAACTAAGTTTAGATGGAGTGGTAGTGAACACTGGCAAATGGAGCAAGTGAGTCGTAGGGGTCCTGAAGTGAAAGGGGGAGCTAATCCCTCCAGATGGAGTGTTAAAACAATATGAAAGGTCAACACAGATGCCAATCACTTCTACGAAAATGTGGTTCTTTTCGTACTCCACTACCACCTGATACAACATCACTGGAACTACTGTCTACCAACTTCCAACCAAAAGACAACCATTTCGATAAATAAGGAGATAATAAGACTAATACCATAAACCATAAAATCTCATACCAAAAGCACCTCAATATCTAACATAGATGAGGAGCGGATAATATTACCATCAATATGGGTTCCAAAGTCCAATTTCATTACATCGTCGTACTGAAGCACAGTTTTATCTCCTGAATTGGGGGTCCAATGAGCTGCAACCCTGCGGTGAGATATAGAGAAAATCTGAGAAGTTTAAAAAGGAAAGCAAAGAAAGGGAATGGAACATGAAATAGGTCTATCGCTAGATTCTGTTCTAAGATACCCACCACTAACAATATTCAAATCATGATAACATTAGTCTCACATTTTTCTAATAAATCAAAATAAGTCTCACATCAGCCAAAAAAGACAAGAAGAAAAAAGACGCATTACCAGTTCAATGAGCACCCGGTAGGGAATGCAATGCCAGCTTGAAGACCATTCTCTGATATCAATTTGCGAACCATATTCTCCAAAGTCTCACACAGGTCAATCATTAACATACCAGGCTTAGCAATTTGCCTGATGTATTTCCGAACCTAAGGGTGGGATATATAAATGACAATTAAAGTTTTACTGCACAAGAAACTTAAATATTGACTCTGCCTCACAACTAAGTCTGAAAAAAAACTGCTAGCCTATATGAACGTAGATACTGACCTGACGATGAACTTCTGCTGCTTGGCGGACAGAGTTATAAGTTGGTTTTTCCAGGCGCTCCAATTCCCTCTTTTCCTCAGACGTAGTCCTCCACAAGTTACTGAATCGACCATCAAACAGAAATAACCCCAGAAAAACTCAAATTTAGTTTTAGTTTGAAGAGTGAAGGATAAAGGAAATAACAATAGATGGTAAATTCAGGTGTACATACTCATCTTCGTACTGTTGAATTTCACCCTCTGGAAATTCTCCAGAAGGAAAAAGCTCAGCTACAGGAATAGAAGGTGGATCAGTTTGCTGAGGTGGCTTTTTTTTCTTCCTGCATTTTGCAAATAAAGAATTGCAACATGACTCTTAAGGAAAAGCACAAGAGAGATTATTGGGCTGAGCGGCTCTCACTTGCTCTTGTTTTTCTTCTTCTTCTTTGCAGCTTCTGTAAAATCGCAAATACAACACGCATGTATTAGAGGCGACCAAATGAATCTAGTACCTAAAGGGAAATGAGGCCAGAGGCTAGGCTATAAGAAACCACAGAATCTTTAATTTTTAATTTTATTGTTTTTATTACTTACGTTTGCAAATTAGTAGTTGTAGTGTTATTATTGTAGGCTCGCTTAGCCCATCATACTAATAGGTGCAGTATTGCTTTATAGTCCCCGATAGTTGGATTTCTGTTGTGTGTTCTTTAGTGTACTTAGTGTACTTTGTTTAGCTTATTTACCTGCGCTAGTTATTGCTTACTTTTTCAGAATGCGCTATCATGGCTTATTCTCTTTTGATACCAGCATTTTCATACTGGTTTAAAAAAAATTGACCGGGTTTGACCGTTTTTTCTTGCTTTGCTTTTGCTTTTACTTTTGCTTTGTTTGTGCTTATTCTTTGTCTTGAGCCGATGGTCTCACGGAAACAGCTGCTCTACCTACCAAGATAGAGGTAAGGTCTGCGTACATTCTACCCTCCCCAGACCCTACGTTGTGGGATTTTACTGGGTATGTTGTTATTGTTTTATAGGTTATGGTGTCAAGACATACACATACACACACTATCTTAATTTTTCCACTTTAACGTCGAACAGTGTTTAGGACAAATCCCAAAAGACAAAATTCTTCGCATTCTTAGCCTTCCACCATTCTAAGTAAAGTGAATATGCAGCTGCATTTTTCACATCATGTATCTTAAAAGTAAAATAGTTAAACCCCATCAAACTTCAAAACTTACACCTTTTCGTCGAATAAAAAAATTAACAATCAATACCGTATAAAAGAAAACTTTTATCATAAAACACTCATTTCTTCATAAAGGTAATAGCTTTTACCTGAGCAAGACCAGTAAGAAACTCTTATTCACACTTTCAAGGGAAAAGAAAAAGATAAAAACTTAGGGTGTGTTTGGTATGACAGAAAATGGTTTCCTATTTACCCTTGTTTGGTTGCACTAAATATCTTGGAAAATTGTCTTCCCCAAAATAGGAGAAAATGGAGGAAATTTCCTTCAAATATTGGGGAAACATTTTCCGTATCAAAAATACACACCAATCGCATCCCAACCCAAACCTGCACTATCCACCCACCTCCACCTAACCCCCCCCCCCTCTCCGCACTATCCACCCACCCCCTACACCTTCTACCCCCCCCCCCCCCCCCCCAAACCAGAAGTTGCACTCTGAATTCAAAAACTTCATACATAGTGTTTTGCTTCCAAGAAAACTTTCTTGAAAAACATTTTCCGTCATACCAAACACAGCCTTAAAAGAAAAGGGATGTACATTCACTCAATCATTCACAAGAAACTAATCTGGTACTAAATTTTTAGTATTTCTACAACTTGAAGGATTACCTGTCGCCGGCTCATCCGATGTCAAACCATCAACTTTCTCCTCAACCTCCGTTTGCACATTGTCCGTTTCATTATCATCGCGAACCGTAGATGTTCCTTCTGCAACAACTGAAGCAGAATCTGGCTCTATGTTTGCCATAATAAATGTCTACACTGCAGTGGAGAATCAAGTATGGGATGTTTGGGTTTGGGGGGGGGGGGGGTTAGAAACTATTCCACAGCAAGAAACTCAAAGAATAGAGAAGAACCCAAAAGCACACAACCAAGAAGAACTCAAAATTTCAGGTTAGCAACAAAAAGGCAAGGCAAGGACTCGAAAACAGAAACAAATCAGAATACCCTTTTGTGGGAACATGGAAAACAATAAGAAAAAACAAAATTCAAGGTGCAACAAGAAAGTGAACAGTAAGCGTCATAGCATGTGGAACGATTTTACCAGTTAAACAACAGGATAGCATACAGTAAAATTGTAAAAGCAACCATTCCAATCTTCATGAAAAAGCAGTAATGTGAACAAATAAATGAGGGTGATTAGCTCAACGATAGTAGCAGTTAAACTCGAAAACGGCACAATCCAGAATCCCCTTTGCAGAACCAACAATAACAACAATAACATAACCAGTGAAATCCCACATAGTGGGGTCTGGGTAAGGCAGAGTGTACGCAGACCTTACCCATACCCTGGAAGGTAGAGAGGCTGTTTCGGGTCGGCATAAAGAAAAACAGTTCAAAGCAGTACTAAGAAGAAATAACGGGAATGAATAAGCCCCCTTTGCAGAACTGACGCCAAAAAAACAAAGAAAAATCAATAGCATGTGGTAACACTAACAATTAACAACACGAATTCATACTGTAAAAGCAAGAAAATCCCAATTTTCAAGAATCATTAGTCAAACTGGATTCAAGAAAAAGAGCCAACCTTTACAAGGAAACTGAAACTAATGATAGAAATAAAAAAATTCAAGATATAAAAAAGCAAACTTTCATGAAATATGAGACTAAAAATGACTAGAAAATGGCAGAACTCAGCATCCCCTTTGCAGAACCAGCACAAAAGAGAAGGGAGTTTTTTAATTTTTTCAACGTAATAGCATGTGGAACACTAAGGCTCGTTTGGTTTGAAACAAGTTATCCCACATTAATTATTCCATCCTTCCATATGATTAAAAATAATATTATAAGCCTGTGATAACTATTTCCGATTAGTTATATCGTAATTTTCAAGAATCATTAACCAAACTGTGTACAATAAAGCGTCAATTTTTTCAAGGAAACTGAAAATAATGATAGAGATAACAAAATGCAAAGAAAGAGAAAGCAAATTACTTAGAATGGTTTGGTAATTTTGATTTGCGAGTTAAATAGCTAGAATTAAACTGAATATTAATAATAGGTCAAATTAACCCTTCATTCGTTTTTTTTTCTTCGGGAAAGAAGCAATCAGCTCAATTATTACTCAAATCGACATCTTGAATCAAGGATGGGGATGCGCAATCCACTACATAGGTTATTAGTCGAGTAAATGAAAGGTAAGAAAATGACTTTTTCTGATCTTGTAAAAAATTAAAACTAAAAAAATAAATTGTAAAGGGCCAAAAAACTATTTCTCCCTTATTATTAAGTCCGTCTCAGTTTACGTGGCACCTGACATCATTTGATCGGACACGAAATTTAAAAAATAAAAAAATATTATGTTATATATATTAAAATTGTTCTTAGTGTATTGCTTGCTTTTGTTGACTTTTGTTCATAATAAGTACATATTCAAAATTAAGTGGAACCTAACAAAGATAAAATCAAGATGGTCATTAAATAGTTGTCAAATAAGAAAAAATGATATTTAAAAAAAAAATGATGTCACGTAAATTAAAATGAAAGGAGTACTGTTTTAGCTCAAAAAAAAAACCTCCCAACTAGCTAAATAATTTTAAAATACCTTTAGTACTAATGATTATTCCAAAACAAGGAAAAAGGGACCAATTTTACCCTTTCAATTTCGAATGAGACAATTTTACCCCTATTCTTTTATTTTTTATTTTTAGTTTTCTGAAAATTGAAATTATGATTGAATGTGAGACAAATATAATGATAATAATATAATGATATTATAAAAAATAAATAGTATAAACACTTCTTACGAAAGAGGCCATGAGATACTTTTTTGAGATATTTTCTTCTTGTATACATGACTCTTTGTGGATTTATCTTTGTTTTGAATTTAATTTCCTCATCGAATGAAGTACTATCTATTTGTTAAGATTTTGATGGATCAAGCTCACAATCCTCATAATCCTATTCATGGTGCTTGTAAGTTTCAAATATGACCAAAAAAGTTCTTATATTACATATTTTTTAAATTTTCTATCCGGTGTTTATTATTTGTATATTGATTCAATTAAATTTAGAGCTCTCGCGATTCTATATCCAGTAAGGTACGAACTCAAAACCTCTAATTAAGAATAAAGTTTACTTATCAGTCCTTTGCAACCCTTATTGGTCTTACCCTACTCATCTATATACTATGTCTTCATCACTAAAATTAATTAGTAGTATTATAATTTCTTAGAGAAAACATAAAATTGTCTATATGGTGGTTGAACTTACTTTTTGTATCTTTTGGCCTTGTTGTGATCACTGTGGAATTGGAGTTTTGGGATCAAATGGTATATTGGAATTGCAGAAAGATTTCATTTTGTGCTTTTTGCCCCCCCCCCCCCCCCCCCCCTCCCTTTTCCCTTCATTTCTGTTCCTCTCCCGAACTATTTAGCTAGTTTCCAAACAAAGCTTAAACTAAGGAGCAAAAAAACTGGCCTCCACAATTTTTTCCCCTTGTTCACCATATAGTCATTTCAATGTCCTTTTCTATGTGACTTGTGAATTGAACAAAATACAAGTGAATTAATGGCATTTGCTTGAAGACAAATATAGATTTTGTTGTTTTATTTCTAACATGGTGTTCGGTATTTGGTTTATAGCTCGATTAATTTTAATTCGGGCCAGAAAATTCTACTTTAGATGGGTAGAACTCTTCCTATCAAAGATAACTATTTCCAGAGCTTGAACTTGAAACTTTTTATTAAGGGTGGATAGATACTTACCATCTCACTATAGCCTTTGATGGTAAATATAGATCCTTCTTTATTTGTTTTTTTATCCGATGTTATAGTACTAACATTGGAACCTGATTAAATTTAAATTAACATTAAAAAAATTCATTAAAAGTAAAACGCTCTCCAATAAAAATGAGGAAGTGTGAGAGAAGTAGAACAAAATGGGTACAATAGATAATAATGTTAGACAAATCTCAGTAAAATGTTTGGTTTCTGAAACCACATGGACTAACATCATGTGCAGGTCTGGATGGTGACAAGCCAATAAAAAGTAATACAACATGAAGTGAATAAAGCTTCAAAAAATTACTTTTTAGTCTCTTTGGAAAATAAAAGGTTTTACTCCAATGCCAGATCCAGTATATTTGTTTAAGGTTGCATCGGAGTGGTAAATATTATTTTTAATCAGAGTTTAAAATATGAGCCCAAAAAATAGAATCATATTTGGTAAGGAGAGTTTTACTCCGCAAAGTGAAATTCTTCGATTAATTTGAATTAATCATTGCGAGTGCCAAACATTGAGTGGAAATAAAAAAATGTAATTTGTTGGATATTTATAAGTTCTATGTTGCAATTTTGCAGAAAATGATACACTTTAAACATCTTAATCAGCATCTGCAATCTTTCATTAATTGCTTGCCATTTATCATGTTGTCTCTAGAATTTTCTTCAATACTTCTCTACGCAAAAGGCATCCATTATTAAAAGGGAAAATTCACATGTATTTTGATTGCGATACTACACAGAAAAAACAACTTTCACGTTATATTAAATGACTGACGTATATTAAGTGGAGTATAATTTTCAAAAATGGTTGACTCATATATATTAAGAAAATTATATCAACACTAGTGTTAAAGTACACACGTGATATACACTTAGTATAAGTGTATATCACGTGATTTGGTCACGGTAATTGTACAGGTTTGTCCATAGTAGTTTAGATAATATTATTTGGGTATAATTAGTATTGTACACTTATCGTAATTGTATAATTAGTGTCCAAGTAGAATAAGGTTTTAGGAGTAGAATAGGAATAAGATTTTCCTATTATGGAAATATGTAAATTATATATATATACTCTTTCAATTAATGAAAATAATCAAGGGATTATTTCTTTCATGGTATCAAGAGTCTAGGTTAATATTTTCTCCCAAAATTTCCGTCCAAACTGCCCGGAATCCGACCTCCCTTCCTCGGTTTTCGTGTCCGGAAATTACTTTTCTCTTCCCAAAATTTTTCTTCATCACGTCTTGCGTTGCTATTATGGCTAAGAACACGTTTCACCCTGCCCTTGCCTTTTCGAATATCAAGAATCATATCCCTATTGTTCGAAATAGAAAACGTCTAATATGCAACGTGGGTCGAACTGTTCAAAGTTCATGCACGCTCGCATCAAATTCTCCATCACATTATCCTCGCAGCACTTACGGATACCGAGGTGCCGAAACCCGAGGATGATCCGAAGTTATGAACCACACTTGATGCTACTGTTCTTCAGTGGATATATTCCACTATTTCTGTCGACCTGCTGCAGACGATTATCAAACCAGACGCTACGGCGATGACGGCTTGGAATAGAGTATGTGATATATTCCAAGATAATCAAAATTCTCGTGTTGTTACCTTGGAGCGGGAATTCTCCCACGTCAATATGGAACATTTTCCTAACGTTTCAGTATATTGCAAAAGGTTGAAGGAGTTGGCAGACCAACTCCGCAACGTTGGTGCGCCAGTTACCAACGACCGTCTTGTCCTTCAGATGGTTGCAGGCTTTTCAGAGGCATATAGTGGTGTTGGCACGTTTTTTCGTCAAAGCAGTCCTCTTCCGCAATTTTATCAAGCTCCTTCTATGCTTACCCTCGAAGAAGTCGGCTTGGCAAAAAAAGCGGCTACCGGTGCTAGTCCCGTAGTCATGATGACGTCCTCTACAAATTCTCTTGGTGGTGTTGATAATTTCGGCCAAAACCGTACTCATGGTGGAGGAAAAAATAGTCGGAAAAATAATGCAAAAAATTGTGGGGGCAAACGCGGTGGTTTCGGAGATCGTCACGGTGGAAGTGGGTCTCGAAATAATGACAGTAGGCCACAACCCAACTGGTCCCAGCCTTGGTCCCCATAACCGTGGGCCTGGGCCAGTGGGCAGTGGCCCAACAGTCCCTACGGCCCAGAAGTTTCGACGTCGGCCACTGGACTGCCCAACAACGTTTTTCCAAGCCCAATCCAGTTTGGCCCACTGGTTCTCGCCCCAGTTCTAGGCGGGACAGCAACCCGGTGTACTTGGGCCCCAGCCCCCTCAGACCCATCATGCAGCGGGCCCCACTTCTACCGACATTGAAGCCGCGATGCACACGCTTGGAATAAATCCTTCAGATCCAAATTGGTACATGGACACCGACACCACTACTCACATGACGTTCGACTTAGGTACTATCTCGTCTTATTCCAATTTGAGCAACAATCGTGGTATAATTATTGGTAATGGTAATTCAATTTCAATTCGTGGTTATGGTCATAAAACGTTGTCTCCCCCCATCCACCCCTTATTTTGAAAAATACCCTTCATGCTCCAAAATTGATTAAAAATTGGTGTATGTCCGAAAATTCACCACTGATAATTCTGCTTCCATAGAATTTGATCCATTTAGTTTTTCTGTGAAGGATTTCAAGACAGGGAGTTCTCTCATGAGGTGTGATAGTAGGCATGATCTTTATCCTATCACACCAAGTTTCGATTTCTCGAGTCACGCATTGTCATCCACTTTTGCAGTTCTGGATCCTTCCTTGTGGCATGCTCGTCTAGGTCATCCTGGATCATCTATTTTGTCTTCCTTAGATAAAAAATTTATTTCTTGTAAGGGTGCGCGTAGTACTCCGAATTGTCAATCTTGTTCTTTAGGAAAAATAGTTAAGTTGTCATTTGTAGACTCTAATTCTCATACTTTAATGCCATTTGATATTATTCATATTGATTTATGGACGTCTCCTGTTCTTAGTTCTTTGGGTCATCGGTATTATGTTCTTTTTTGGATGATTATTCTAAGTTTTTATGGATTTTTTCCGATAGCAAAAAAATCTCAAATTTTTCCATCTTAAAATTTAGAGCATTCATTAGAACTCAATTCGAACGGGACATAAAAAATATTCAATGTGATAATGACAAAGAAAATGACAATGGGGTGTTTCGGAAATTTTGTGCTAATAATGGGGTCAATTTTTGTTTTTCGTGTCCTCATACGTCTTCACAAAATGGGAAAGCCGAACGCAAAATTCGTACTATTAATAACATTATCCGAACTTTATTGATTCATGCTTCCGTACCCCTTCCTTTTTGGCATCATGCTCTACAAATTGCTACATATATTCTTAACATCATTCCTTCCAAATGTTTGACATATTTGTCCCCTCTTCAAATTTTATATAATAAGACTCATTCGTATTCACATCTTAGGGTATTTGGGTGCTTGTGTTATCCACTCTTTCCGTCCACCACAATTAACAAACTTAAGACCCGTTCTACCCCTTGTGTGTTTTTTGGTTATCCGTCAAATCATCGTGGTTACAAATATTTTGATTTATCATCTAATAAAATCATCATTAGTCGCCATGTAATATTTGATGAATCCCAATTTCCGTTTGCCAAGGTAAGTAGTCCCGTGCCTAGTTCGTATAATTTTTTGGATGATGATATATCCCCGAATATTATTCACCATTTTTCGGACGTGTCTCGCACCCCAAATCCACCAGTGGGCCCATTGCCCACTGGCCCCACAGTTCCAGTCATGGTAACCAGTCCCGAAACTAGACCAGTGATGAGAATTGGGCCAGATTCCCAGCCCATTATCGCCATTGTTCCAGTGACGGGTTCCAGCCCAGTCCCGTCACCACTTTCAAGTGTTGGGCCAACAGGCCCACTGCTTGCTGACCAGTCCGTCACGTATCCCGATATTTCTCAAAATCCGCCAAATTCTCCCCCGAGTCAAAGGCTAGTCGCTCGTAGTCAACAGGGTATTTTTAAATCAAAAAGATATTTTAATTTAAATTCTAATGTTCTTAAATCACCCTTACCCTGTAATCCTGTGTCTGCTTTAAATGACCCGAATGGAAAATTGCTATGACCGATGAATATAATGCTCTTATTGATAATAAGACGTGGGAGTTGGTACCCCATCCATCTAGTGTTAATATTATTCGGTCTATGTGGATTTTTGCTCATAAGGATAATTCTGACGGTTCGTTTGCGAGGCATAAGGCTCGTCTTGTAGGTGATTGTAAGACTCAGCAGGTTGGTGTGGATTGTGGTGAGACTTTTAGTCCGATGGTCAAGCCGGCTACCATTCGTACTGTGCTCAACTTGGCTCTTTCGAAAGCATGGCCCGTTCATCAGTTAGATGTGAAGAATGCTTTCTTACACGGTGATCTCAATGAGACAATCTATATGCATCAGCCCTCGGGGTTTAGGGATCCCAAATATCCTCACCATGTCTGTTTATTGAAGATATCTTTGTATGGGCTTAAGTAGTCTCCACGGGCGTGGTATAAGAGGTTTGCAGACTATGTTTCGACTATTGGGTTCTCTCACAGCAGGTTGGATAATTCATTGTTCATATATGGTCGTGGTTCTTCCTTGGCTTATATATTATTGTATGTGGATGATATTATCTTGACTGCCTCTTCTGATGCATTACGCCAGTCTATCATGACAATGCTCAGTTCTGAGTTTGCTATGAAAGACTTGGGGTCCTTGAGTTATTTTTTGGGGATTGCTGTCACTCGTCACATAGGTGGGTTGTTTTTATCCCAGAGGAAGTATACAACTGAGATCATTGAGAACGCCAAGATGTCATCATGTAAGTCCACTTCCACTCCGGTTGATACTAAACCCAAGTTGGGTGCTGCGACTGGCTCCCCTTATGAGGATCCGATCTGATATCGCAGTCTTGTAGCGCCCTTCAGTATCTTACGTTCACGAGACCATATATTACGTATGTCGTACAACATATGTGTTTGTTTATGTATGATCCAGGGTTGAGCACATGAATGCACTCAAACGCATTCTTAGATACATCCAGGGGACACTTGACTATGACTTACATTTATATCCGTCGTCGACGTCTACACTTGTCTCATAAACACATACTGACTGGGGTGACTGTCTAGACACCAGACGATCTATGTCTGGATATTGTAAGTTTCTTGGTAATAACTTGGTCTCATGGTCTGTAAAGCGTCAGTCGACATTGTCCCGCTCTAGTGCAGAGGTCGAGTATCGAGTGGTAGCCAATGTGGTCTCTGAATCATGTTGGTTGCGCAATATTCTTTTAAAGCTTCATTGTCCTATTCAGAAAGTTACCTTGGTTTATTGTGATAATATTAATGCCATCTATCTTTCTGGTAATCCGGTTCAGCACCAACGCACTAAACATATCGAGATGGACATTCACTTTGTTCGCGAAAAGGTAGCTCGTGGACAAGTACGCGTCTGCCATGTTCCTTCCACGTATCAAATTGCAGACATCTTTACAAAGGGTGTGTTAAAGTATACACGTGTAAGTGTATATCACGTGATTTGGTCACGGTAATTGTACATGTTTGTCCATAGTAGTTTAGGTAATATTATTTGGGTATAATTAGTATTGTACACTTACCATAATTGTATTACCATAATTGTATAATTAGTGTCCAAGTAGAATAAGGTTTTAGAGTAGAAAAGGAATAAGATTTTCCTATTATGAAAATATATAAATTGTATATATACTCTTTCAATTAATTAAAATAATGAAGAGATTATTTCTTTTAAATGGGAAAGAGAAAGAGGATGAGAAAAAATATGATATAGAAACCTATTCACGAGACCTATTTAAATAGGGAACCAAGATACCTGCTAAAGAGTAATTTAAGTGTTCATAAGTCATCTTCCATAATAGTAATATGTTATTATAACATCAAACTTTTTGAAATAGATTTTTCATCTTAGGTTATATGGAGCATATGTTTTCTATAATAATATTTTGTTATACCAATCAAAAAATATTTAGATAAACAATGACGTAATAGGGTTTGATTGTAGTACTCCATTCGTAATAAAAAGGTGCCGAATTCGAATTCTAATAATGGATATTATAGCTTTTGATAGAAAGCGTTTTACCTCAAAAATTAAACTTTCGGACGTGAACAAATCCGAATAAGTATAACTATATAAGCCTCACTGCTCGGAAACACTCAAAGCTAAGCCACTAATCAAACTAAGAGACGTGTAAATAACATAAATGAAGATAACTCCAGTTAATAAAATGACGTTAAGCATCTCTACCGGTAGAAAAAAGGAGTCGTGATGCTATCCTTTATGTCCATACAACTCTTGTGACAAATATTAAACACCAAATTAAAAAATCGGAAAAAACTTTACTAGCAAAAGTAGAAAAGGGACATTAACTATCAAACTCCTAATGAATGAAATCTTTGTTCCTTATTGAGCAAAGTGGCGTTAATAATTACTAACGGTACAAAAAGAAGAGTAAGAATTAGTCGAATTCCAAAACATATTAGCATTAAGCATCGCTAATAATATAAGAGGGATCAAAATTAATCGAACCTCAAAATATATATTGAACATCGAATGAAAAAATAGAAAAGAAAACGTTTTGTTCTCGTTCAACATTAGATAAAGAAATTAAGAGTGATAGAGAAGAAGAACAACATTTCCATTTTTCATTGGCTTAATATTTATAAAGTAATCCATCCAACACTATAAAAATAGCATCTTCAAGAAACTAAAAAATCACCAGTAAATAAGGGTAAAAGATACATTTGGATAGTAATATTTTATTTTTGTTCCTTTTTAAGGTACTCTTTTTTTCTTCTTTCAACTTTGTTTTTTTTTACAGTTATTTACCGTTATTATTACATGTCACCCCTTTGGGAGGGACTTCTCCAAAATCCAGCACCATAAAATTTGCTCCACATTTCCTTCTCCAGCGCCACCACATCCGTATCGGATTCCAGGCTACTTCCGCCGTCAACCACCGCGAGTGGGGCGCCGCCGCCGATGGGGTGAATCGAAAGTTCCGAATCATCACATCCACACTGCCCTTTTGGTTGCAATAGACCTTTCTTCATCAACCGGCGCCGGCGTTTTCTCCGGAGTGCTTTCCGGCAAAGTCCTGCCGGAAGTTTGTACATGGCGAGCACGAGGAGGTTGACGAGCCCACATGGGCAACAGCAAAAACGGCGGTGCATTCCGCCGCCGTTACGCCGGCAACCTCCGCGAACCGCGCTTTCAGAACGCCACCACCTGACGAGGAATATTGGCCAGATAAAAGTGGTTGCCGCCGCCGGTCAACCGAAATCGATGATGGTGCACGGAGCACTATTTGTTTTGTCATTAATCCGATCGAAACGACGATTTTCCACTCGCCGGAAAATCAAGAATCCCCTCGCCGGAATTTTAAGCAGCCCCTTTCCGGCAATTAAAGCAAGCAGCCCCTCGCCGGAAATTTAAGAAACCCCACGCGGGAAATTGAGCAAGCGATCCCTCGCCAGGGAAATAAAAAACCCCGGAAATTGAGCAAGCGATCCCTCGCCAGGGAAATAAAAAACCCGAAAAGTTAAGCAGACCTTTACCTGAATTTGAAGCAGCCCCTTGCCGGAAAATTAAGCAAGGACCCCTCGACGGAAAATCAAAAATCCCTTCGCCGGAAAATTAAGCAGCCCCTTTTGCCAGAAAATTAAGCAGCCCCTTGCTAGGAAATTAAGCAAGGGACCCCACGCCGGAAAATAAAAGAACCCCACCCCACCAAATTAGATGTTCTCAGCTTTGAACAGGGTGGGTGGGTGGGTGGTGGAGGAAGGAGGAGGAAATGGACGTCGCCGGCGGTGCTGAGCGGAGAGGCATTTGTAGGCAGAAGTTTTAAATTCAATTAAGTAGGCAAAATATAAATATATGGAAAAAAATTAAAGGTTTTTTTTTGTTTTGGTTAGTTGTATGTACGTGACCTTAAGCTTCTCCTACTCCTTTGCTTCTTTTTCTTTTTCTTCTAATAATAGTGATGATAATAATCTTTTTCACAAAATATATTAATGGTTTAGACAAAATATTCAAAAATAATTGATTGGAATGTGAGAATGGATGTGTGGTGGAGAGAAAAATAAGGAGGTTTGAAGGGTGGGAAGAAGGTGACTTGGTCTTAAATTTATAAAGATATGTTTAGGAATGAGATGCAACTTAAGAACAATGGATGGAGGAAGTATTTTTATCACAATATATTTCTTAAGATAATGACAAAGAAAGAAGAAGAGAGACCTGTTTTTATATAATGGCTTTACGTGACACTATTGATATTATCTTTTTTTTTAATCATGATGTTCGAATTAGTTTGAATACTTTACTAACTTTATGAATATTTGCTATTAGTACAAATATCGAGTAATTTAATTCACCTAAGTATGATGTTCGGGTTAGTTTGAACACACTTTAACTAATTTCATGAGTACCTGTCGCACTCGTTTTTTATCGATGCTCGCGACGTAATGGGTCGATTTGATAAAATTGTTAAGGAGTCGCCACCTAATTACTTTATGGTGAATTAGAACACCTAAATGTTAGCATAAATGCTACAAAATAACTCTGATTTGTGGTCTGCGAAATTATGAGATTCTATGTAAGAGTTCTTTATTATCCTAAAGGGAAGGAGTTAGACATCCTTTAAGATCCGCTAACTTGCGGTTGTCCGTTCAAACCTAGGTTATTTATTATGCTAAAAATGTATGTTCAAAATATAAAGTTAAAAAGATGTTGCAAATAATTAATAAAAGGATGCATTTTGACAACATGAAAATTCTTGCAAAGATGATTGCGATTTTGAGAAATAGATTCCCGACATAAAATCCGAAATTAATTTGATATAAAAAATATGCATTTGCATGGCATTCTGTTTTTAAAATATATGAAAAAATAGTTTTGTTGACAAAGTACGTATTGTAGGGCATGACTTATAAAATGCAATGTGAAATTGAGTTTTTGATAAAAACGTGCATGGTTTATAGTATGTATGCAAATTTGATTCTTTTGACATAAGTATGCACTTACATAGTATGATTTATAAAATACATCTAAACTTTATTTTTTGGATAAGAGCATGTATTTTTATGGCATTTATTTATAAAACACGCAAAGTGATTTTTGGATAAAACCTGCATTTATATTGCATTGTTTACAAAATACATATTTTGCAATTGATGGTACCGAGAAAAGCAAAATGCAAATAAATGATTTTTTGGAAGTCATTTTAGATCGTAAATTGGATGAAAAATTAAACTTTATTTGCTTGATTGATAATGCGAGTAAGAGACGAGCAAATTATTTTTTGAAGGTTTTGAATATGCATGACGAGCCTAAAATAAATGACTAGCGGAGGGTTTCCAATTTTTAAACTATCCGAGCCTAAAATAAATAAACCAGCGCCGGGTTTCCAACTTTAAACTATCCTATTAATTATCCATCCAAATCCTAATTGTTCTAAGTATCCTACCAATCACACAAACATTAAATAATTATTACAAAAAAAAAAAAACGATATCAAAAGAATTGAAAGCCACGATCAGGGCGGATGACGATATCATCCCGCCCTATTTGTTTAGAAATCTCGAATGATGAAAAATGCAATGGACGATGTGAGTCTTCATTTGACAAAGTCATGATGAGTCTCAGAACGAGACTCTTCGTTGCTACCCGATGTATTTCATGTAAACGAAAGAAAAAAGAAAAGGATTAGAAGACGGAACATGAAAGTATATATATACATAACAAAAAAAATAAATAATTGGACATAAATACACAAAATCAACTTTCACGTGTATATTGGATATGCAAGTTTTACACATACTTAGACATACCAAAAAAGGTGATTTTACACAAACTTTCGAATATAGGTGATATACCCAGAAATACACAAGTATACGGTCTTGATATACATTTAGTATATACCTAAGCTCTTATATTCCATATGTATTGAGATATATCACATGATATACACCTTCAATATGCAGGAGAAAGGAGAATAATAAACTAGACATCACCATGACTTTAATCAGAACATAAAGACAATGAGAGGTACATTTTTAATTTAGAACGACCACACACATACTGGATATGGACAAGCCAACAGACCTCAACATGAAATAAATCATAAACCAACCGAAATAGACCCAAACTATTACAAGGTGTTCAAACAGACCCTAGTTAACTTCTTCCTTTTAAAAAAAGTAAAGACGTTAAAACATAAGCTAAATAGGATCTTCATTAAGTTAGTATTAATATTACATGCTTAATTAAGATAATTCCAATCATTCAAGTTCAAGTATAGTCCAACTCAAAATCCTATGGCCCTAATGATTACTCATACTCATTTCAACATATAAAATCAGACATAAACAACCTTAATAACTACCAAATCATCATATTCAACCTCATAATACATGATCTAAACTACACTGCCAGAAGAAGAACCTAACAATTAGCCAAAACCATAATTTATTATTCACAAAGCCTAACTAATCTACCATAACAGTCCAATTAAAGATCTTAGCTATACATTTAAACATCTTAATCTATCTAAACATGACCAAATGACATAATCAAACACTTAACCGAATAAATATTATATAACCCTACAATTCGAAAGGAAAATCGAGAGGAATTCAAATTTACTGACCTTTTCCGGGTAGAGAACCGAGGCGTCATCTCGAATCGTCGAATCCGCTCGGAAATATTTTTAGAATTTTTTGATTACCGAATTTTGATTTTTCAACCCGAAAACAGAATTGAATTCTGTTTCTGGAAATCGACCCGACCCGACCCGACACAACAATGACCCGTCCCGGAATCAAATCAAACCCAAATTGAGCGAAAATATGAAGAATGGAATGGAATTTTCAGATTGCAAAATTAAGACTAAAAGTAGTGTTTCGGATTCGGAAATCTAAGAACAAAAGGGGTGATTCGTAACCAAAATTAAGAACAAACAAACTTGAATTTATAATCTTTAAACCCAAACTGAAAATCTGATTTTGACCCGGTTTCGACCCTACCCGACCCGACCCGGAACCCGAAAACAGTGAAAAAATAGCAAAATTTCAGATTCTTCAACACCAAAACCCAATAATTTCGACCTATATTTTCGGATTCTTTAAGATGAAGAACATATACAACAAAAAAAAGGAACCTGACTATATAGAATGAAGACCACGACCATCTTGACTCGCATTATATCATTCGAATTCGATTTTTGTAAGGGGTATGGGGGTACCATCTATAAAAACTCCTCTTGGTCTTCATTTTAAAGGAGAATTTGAGGTCCAAAAAAAATCTAGGTTTAAGTCTTGAAAATCCGAAACCTTCTTAAGGGTGGTATTATATTTTCTTGTGTTGTTCTTCATCATTGAGAAACCCGAATTCAAAAAAGGGTGTGTTTGTGTTTCCTTGAGTTTATTTCCTTAAGCTGCATCAATTTCCTTAAGCTGCATCATATACTTGTTTTTTGTGAGTAAGAAAGCATTTTCACTTATTATATTTCAATTAAATTGAGAGGTTTAATCTAATTTCAAAAGAGCATTAACATATTATTTATGTCATTATCGAAGCCACATATTTTATCTAATCAACATTTGACGCTCAAGTCTGTGCCAAATGTACCCGATTTGAAAGAGTTTAAATTTTATGTATCGACAACATTATTATTTTAAAAAATCACCTAGAATTAGTTACTGGATATGATCACACTAGTTTGAGATTGTCAAGCTAAACTTTAATAAAAGTATTTTATTTGAAGTTTGAGATTGAAAACTAAACTTAAAATAAATATAGAAGTTTGCATCACAAGTTAGGTTTGCCACAACCTAACTTAGACAACCGTATGTCGGAAGTTTTTCCGAACGACTGGACTTGCTAATTTTTATGCATGATGGCTATGACTTAAATGGTGATCCCTAACTCGACTATTTGTGCACTTCCCCCAACATTTCATAACAAGAGAGAGGTTGATTTTAAAAACCAGATAAAACTGAAAAGAATGGATATTTTGCCTAACTTAACCTTAAAAGCTAGCTTGTAGGGTGAGGATTGTCCAAATCCATATTCTCATTTCATATCCGATGTGGGACTCTTAACAAAAACCAAACTCATTCAATCCCTTTGTATCCAATTTTCATCAGCTTATTCTTGAAAGAATTGAAGTGTTAATATTATACTTGGTACACTCATAAACATAGCAAAGTTCACTTTCAACAGGGCATCATGTTCAATTTTACAGTACATATGGTAGAATAATATTTTAGAAACAACAATAATAACTATGTCATAGTCTCAAACAAGTTAAGATCGGATATATAATCCTGACTGATCATGTTTCCTCGTTTAAGCTCAGAATAATTTAGCAAGTACTAATAATTTATATTCAACTTGTCGTCCACTAAGGCGATTCTGGCTTTCTCCATATAGTTAATCAAACATGACATAACAATTGTGTGGTTATAAAAGCTTCTAATTTGCCATCAATTTATCGGCCATTAAGGCAATTCATGCTTTCTCCATATAATCAAACACGACTTAACAATTGTGTGATTATAAGAGCTTCTCACCAGAGATAAATATTTAAAGTAAAATATTTACAATTAGAATTGTGTCATGTTTTTTAACGGACTAAAACAAAAGTGTATCACATGAACTAAAACAAAGTATAACAAGAGAGAAGTTGATTTTAAAAGCCAGATAAACCAAACTTATCCAATCCCTTTGTTAATACTTTGTACATTCATAAATCATAACATATAAATTTCACAATAGATCTATTAATTAAGCCAGAATAATACATTGCGAAACAACAACAACACACACGCCTCAATCTCAAATAAGTTAGAATTGACTATATGAATCTTGACTGACTATATTTTACTGTTTAAGCTCAGAATAATATGATAGAAAGCAACAATAATTACGCCTCAATATCAAACAAATTGAGGTCACTATATAAATTCTCATTGACCATATTTTTCCGTTTAAGCTCAGAATAATACATTAGAGAACAACAACAACAAACAACAACAATAATAAGTACGCTTCAATCCCAAATAAACTGAAATCGACTATATGATCCTGACTGACCATATTTTCCCGTTTAAGCTCAGAATAATACGTTATAAAATACTAGTGATGTATAATCAACTTATCCGCCATTAAGTTGATTCCTGCTTTCTTTGCTCCAACAAAAGTGTCCAAAGAGAAAAATGCATCCACAAAGGTCCCGGGAATGAACAGTATCTCTAATTCTTCAGAGTCAAAATTACTGTACTCAACTCTTTGGTTGGTGAAAAATCCATTTTGATATCTCTCTATCTGTGTAATGTCACCATCCACTCTAGACCTCAAGCTGCACATTAAACAATCAACGAAGTGAATTATGATCAAATGGAACATAAAAAAAGCCTACAATATTCCATCGGGTGCATATAAGATCCTCCAAAATAGTGCAATTTTGGAGGATCCGACACAGGTGTCTAAAATATCAGGGGCGGCTTGACAAAATTAGTAGCATAAAGCCAAATTTTGTCGTAATGCCTTAATTGGTAGCTCAACATAATTTATATCTTTGTAAGTTTATTTTCCCCTTTTAGGAAAAATAAAATTTCAAGGATAAAGCAAAGAGGATAAATCTCTACACAAGTGAAGAAAGAAAAAAATATGACCAGCAAGTTATTGATTGACTATCTTTATTTGTGATCAGGATACACATTATGAACCTGAAGAACAGATTGAAGCTAAGCATTTACACAAGTGGGGAAGGAAATTTGCAACAATTCAACCCCTCGTTTTGAATATTTGCAACCCAAATTATAGCACTTGTGCAAGTTCATATTACCATTTGGGACTTACTGAGATGGTTTGAATTGAGACCCGAGGGGCTGGAGTGAGTTTCGTCACATTTTGGAACCTTAACAGTTTTTTTTCTGTCATCTGGTGTCTTGCAATCACGAAAGGTGGAGAGCCGGCCTGAATCGCGAAAGGGAGATGGGCTTCGCGAACACGACTGCAGTCAACTTTGTTGACCTCTGTGATCGCGACTCTTAGATGGTCATGACTAAATGCGGGTTCATACCTATTTTCTATTCCGCATTGTAACTGGATACTGACATTTGGAGTATTTACGTTATCGTCTTTATGTTTGACTTATATTCGGTTTTGTGTATAACTGTAAGATTGTATTAATATCTCTTGGGGAGTCTTCTCATTAATACAAAATATATATAATGTGTACAAATGTGGAATCATAATACAGTAAGGATCCTAATCTATCATAAATATACAACACTCATAATTACAAAATATATTGAGAATATTCTCTAATACTTACAACACTCATAATTACAAAATATATGGGTAATATATTGAGAATATTCTCTAATACACCCCTCAGTCGGAGTAGAGGAGGCCGGACGCTAAGACCGGATCTGAAGTCGATGAATAACTGTATGGGAAGCCCTTTTGTGAAGATATCTGCATACTGATATGAAGAAACTTTGACATAACCGAGAGCAACCTTCTCACGAATAAAATGTATATCCATCTCAATGTGTTTGGTTTGCTGATGTTGAACAAATTGTGAGATAGATATATGGCAGATATGTTATCACAGTAGACTATAGACGCCTTACGCAAGGGACACTGGAGCTCCAAAAGGAGATTTCAGAGCCAACAGATCTCAGCGACAACATTGGCAACGCCTTTGTACTATGCTTCGGCACTCGAACGAGATAGTGTGGCTTGCCTCTTGGCAGACCAGGAAATGAGATTATCCCCTAAGAATACACAATAGCCGGAGGTAGAGCGTCGCGTGTCCGGACACCCTGCCAAATCTGCATCCGTATATGATAGTAACCTGGTCGGTGCATAGGGGTATAGATGCAACCCATAATCAAGTGTGCCCTTAATGTATCAGATGATATGCTTAAGAGCAGTAAAGTGAGACTCCTTGGGGGTATGCATAAACATACACACCTGCTGAACAACATAAGCAATATCAGGCCTGGTGAAGGTAAGATACTGGAGTGCACATGCAAGGCTCCTATAAAGAGTAGGATCGGAGACTGGATCACCATCAGCAACACTAAGTTTTGATTTAGAATCTACCGGAGTGGGCATGATCGTGCAATTTGTCATTTTAACACTGTACACGATCTCCTCTGCATACTTATGCTGACTCAAGAATATAATATCTGCAGATCTGGTCATGGATATCCCCAAGAAATAACTCAACTTCCCCAAGTCAGTCATAGCAAATTCGGTTTTATGTAAAATAATAATCTCATTTTCAACCCATTAGATGAGGCAGTGAAAACAATATTATCCATATATAGTAGTAAGTAAGCAGTGCTACTACCTCGATGAAAAATGAAAAGAAAATTATCGCACCTGCTGCATACAAACCCAATCTGCATAATGTACTTGGCAAAGCATTCATACCACGCTCTGGGGCCTGCTTCAAACCATACAGTGACTCACAGAGATGACATACATATTGAGGGTCTGCTGGATGGACAAAACCAAGTGGCTAGTGCATGTAAACAGTTTCTTTCAAGTCTCCATGTAGAAACACATTTTTCACATCAAGCTGACGAATCGGCCAATGCTTGCCCATAACTATACTCAGAACTGTGCGAATGGTATCCAGTTTAACAACTGGACTGAATGTCTCACCACAATCAATACCCTCCTACTGATTAGTGCCATTAGCCACAAGTCTCACCGTATACCTCTCTAGATCACCATTGTCTCTGTATTTATGACGAAAAAGCCACATGCAACGGATCAGATTCACCTCTCCGGTCTAGGAACCAAATCTTCGCTAAAGCATTAAATTTCTCACACATAGCCACATTCTAAATAAGGTCTAGTTTGGAAAATTTAAGGTTTTTGGGAATTGGGGAAATTATTTGTAATGATAGGTTAAAGTGGACTTTGGGCTTGAAAATCTCATACTGGGCACAAATTTCCATTCGGTGTGTTGGGGCAGTGAGTGGATGGTTATTTGGTTGGGTAGTTAGTTGCGGGTCACTAGACTGGTGTGTGGTATTGGGTTGTTGCGTGGTGGAACATGGCAGTGGGTAAGGTGAGTTGCGGGATGTCATCGAGTTTGGTGTAGACGATGATGAGTCAGGTACGATCGATGATGTGGGGTAGATATTATCGGGTATAGTGACGGTGATGGGTTTAGGATGTGGCAGTTGTGTGTTGGTGTGGTGGAGCATTTCTAGTAACTGGTTGGGTTACAGAGAAATGGTGGGTGAATAGGCTTAGGATGATGTGGTTGTTGGAGGCGGCAGAATAGTTGGTGGTGGGTGAGAGTTCTGGTTGGTGGTGGGGCTGATATCTGGTAGTGAGACATAAGAGCTGGGCCGATTGCCAGTGTCGATGGCAATCGACGATAGGTGTAACTGAGAGATAGGCGATGACACTACCGCAAAGCTGATGTCGGTAGTGGCAGAGGTGGGTGGCAGGGACGTGTTCACGGTGGTGGACTGATGCAGTTGGATGAGAACGACGAGGGAGATGTCAGACTTATCAAGAAAGGATAGTCCATTTTTTGGAATTTTTGAATACTCAAAAAAGGGAATATGGTCTCGTCAAATGTGACGTGATGAGAAACGTGGATTTGACGAGTGGACATGTCATAGCAGAGATAGTCCCTATGATTAGACGGGAAACCTACGAAGACACATAGAGTGGTTCGAGGTGCTAGTTTGTGAGGGGCGATGGATGCAAGATTGGGGTAACACAGGCAAGCGAATATCCTTAGGTGATCATAAGAAGGGATCCGACGGTATAAAATTTTGGTTGGGGTCATATTGTGAAGGGTGTTAGTCGGTAAAATATTTAGAACGTATTCTACCATTTTGACTGCATAGACCCAGAAGGATGGAGGAAGGGAGACATGAAACAAGAGAGTACGAACCATGTTATTTATAATGCAGATGATTCGTTCTGCTTTGCCATTTTGAGGAGAGGTATGGGGACACGAGAATCGGAAAACCATGCCATTATTTTTACAGAATCGGTGAAACATGGAATTATTGAATTCACGACCATTATTACACTGAAAAGATTTTATGGCTTTCTCAAACTGTGTTTTGACTTTTGATAAAAGTACGAAACTCAAGAAATTTGGCAAACACTTCTGATTTAAATTTGAGTGGGTAAATCCAAATATAATGAGAAAAATCATCTAATAAGACAAGGTAATATTTATGACCCAATGAACTAGAGATAGGAGATGTCCACAAATCAGCATGAATAATATCAAAAGGAGAAAACGTAACACTTGAAGGTGATTTAAAAGGAAGATGAACATGTTTGCCTAAAGAACAAGAAATACACTGTTGGGCAAGTTTCCCATTATTACATTTAATACAATTATTGCCTCTAAGAAAATTAAAAACTAGGGCTCCTGGGTGGCCAAGTTGACAGAGAGATAACAACGAGAGATATGGGAGAGCATTATCTGGCAACGGAGGTGGATGGGAATGAATAGAGATCCCCCGTGCTATTGCATCTCATAAAAGGTGTCACCATACAAAGATCATTCACAGTAAAACCAAAGGGTCAAAGTCAACAGAGACGGAATTATTACGAGTAAAGTTTTGGATAAAAATTAAGTTCTTAATGATGTTTGGAGCATACAAGACATTTTAAAGGGAAAATGGTGGGTGAGGTGGTTGTGTGTAAGTGGTACCATAACCCTGTATTGGAATGCGATGACCATTCTCAACAGTAATATATTGAGGATACTTTAATTGAAACAGTTTGGGAATATTACTTGCAGAGCGGGTGAGGTGAGACGTGGCTCCCGTGTCCATGTACCAATTTTCATCGGGCTGCTGCAAGTTCAATCTGCTAAAAGTCTAGCCCAAATCAGTCGGGGCCAGACCAGAGGAAGGCTGTGAGAGTTGGTCCTGCATGAAGTGGGCTTGGTGTGGCTGAAACCGGGCCCAATATTCCCTGTTGTTGGAAAGAGAATTGGGCCGAGACAGGTCCAGGAAAAGTGGCCCAATTCCCGTTCTGAAATTGATTAACTGGGCTTGTCTAGTTCGTATTGGGAATGGGCTGCTGCGGCTGTTGATTTTGCTGCTGGTCGCGGCCCCCTTTCCCACGCCCTTTGCCACCTCGTCCACCGATGCGACCCTATTACCGCGGTTGTTCCGCGTCTGATTATTTTTCGGCAGTGGAGGATGGTCGACGGTGATGGTATTTTGAGGAGACATTTTGACTGCTAACGCCTTTTGATTGTGCTCATCCTGTTTTGCACGTCGAGTTTCCTCCAACAATAATTGCGAACGGTCCTTGTTGAAACTAGGTAACGGATCAGCCTGCTGTATCATTGTGGCTAAAGTATCGTATTCACCTTTTGGTAGGCCTGCAACTAATTGTATGACCATCTTTGTTTCGAAAACAGGTGTGCCGACGTTGGACAATTGGTCCGCTACTAGTTTCAACTACTTGCAATAATCAGACATATTAGAGAAGTTTTCAAGGCGTGTATTATTAAATTGTTCTTCCAAATACGCAACACGAGTGTGTTTGTTATCTTGAAAAATTTCCTCTATCCGAATCCATAACTCACGAGCCGAGGCGCCTGTTTTCATTATAGTGAGGAGCAAGTCCTGAGAGATAGTGTCATATATCCACTGTTTGACAACGACGTCTAGACGACGCCATGTTAAGTCATCAACCTCAATGGGCAAGGGAAGGAGTCGTCGATATGGTCAAACATGTTATAGACACATGCATGGATACAGAAGAGTTCAACCCATGGAGAATACTGACCATTTTCTTTATCAAGAATTATAGGAATGAAGTTCTTGATATTGGTGACGGTGAATGCTGGATGAACAGAGGGTGAAAAGGATAATTTTGGTATGGCAGGCGTGACGATGGATAAGGTTGAGGCTGCTGTGGGAGTTGTGGGAGGAGTCATTATAGTGGATTAGTTTTATTGAAGTAGGAGAAAGAAGACAAGAACAAAGAAAAATTTGTTCTCGGCCAAGGAGTGGTGGCCGCCGGTGGATGGGAAAACCTAGGTGGGCAGCAGACTTGAGAAGAAAAGAATTAGGGTTTAGGGTTTGACTCTTGATACCACATAAGATTGTATTAATCTCCCCTGGGAGTCTTCTCATTAATAAAAAAATATATATAGTGTGTACAAAGGTGGAATCCTAATACAGTAAGGATGCTAATCTACCATAAATATACAACACTCATAATTACAAAATATATGGGGAATATATTGAGAATATTCGCTAATAATAACAATATTTTTGGAGGGTCCGTGCATAAAAATCAGAAGGGAGAATGTGCAGTTACTTACTTTAACCGAACGCTCTGATAATCTCTGTGAACAACAGGCAACCATTCCAAACCACCACCACAATCCGTGTACCTCTTCTCCGCAAGAACATCACATTCGTCCAAAACTTCACATAAATATGATGGGGCATCCACCACGAAAGTGAGTCGAGGATTAGCATCACCAAAATTCCTGATTCCAAACCGCACATTGAGGCGACTACAATGCATCTTCAAATCAATGTCGTGGTGCATAACACGTATTTTCGGCTTTCCATCGTAAAAGGAGGCGGGGATCGCGTAAGTAGAAGGTATAGAAACTTCATTGGGTGAAATCCACGTGCTTTGAGGACGTACGTCGGGAAACATAGACTCCTGCAAGTAAATAATAACTTATAGCTCCGATGACTTAAAGGATTGTTCGAACTCTCCAAAAATATTATAACATTCGTGTCGGATCCTCAAATGCACTACTTTTAGAGTATATAGAACTGAATAAAAGCAAAATATGTAGTTACACTTACCAAGAATAAAACAATTCCACAATGCTTGACAACTTCAAGATTCATCCTGACATCATCCAAACTCCTGAAATTTTTTTTTTAAAAAAAATCACAGAGGTATCAAACAAGGAAAAAGGGAAAGGGCAAACTCTTAAACGTTTTCTTAATAGACGTATATGAGCAATACATGGTTGAATCTTAGTGAATCGTGGCAGCAAGACCACTCTGGCCACTTTCAATTAATATCCTATCGCGTATTTAATTCATCTGTAAGGGATTCAATAGCTCAACGAAAATTGTACTTCAAGGCATTATTGCGACCCTTCCGCCACGATGACTTTGCCAAAGACACATACCCTTTGTCCCCTTAGAGAGCTCATAGTTTCACTTAATGATATAAAGAAGTCACATATTTGATCCCTCCATTAAAAAATCAAATACTTCAGAATCAACTTATCCTTGATACAAATGAATATTCATACTTACCTATGTACTTGTTCTCCAAGTTTAAAATAAGCTGCCAGACTCTTCAACTGCCACAAACATTATCACTCAAATTAGAAAGTTTCTAGACAAATATAATCATCCATATATATGAAGTTGCATTGAGCTAAAATACGATGTCTTTCTCAACTACTAGGCACTAGTACAAATACGAAATAACTTTGCTCACCACATATATTTTTCTTTGCTGTTATTTAAACCCTGCATGATCTTCTATCAGTAGAGGCAAATACAAGATTTGAACTTCATGGTTTCGAGTTTGGAATTCTACCGCAACTGATTTGATGTATTGGGTTCAGATTCTACATTTCTTAAAACATATATTCCCCTAGTCCCGAGCACCTTTCGAATTTTGAGAGTCAAATTATTTTTTCTTTGACCGCTATTTTTTCATATGCCTTTTGAATATTTTGAATCGTTAATTATTGTGACTTATAACTTCTTACATGGTTCCCAAATATTTAGATTCCCCAGTGTAGTTCCATAAGTGGGCTTTGGGGAAGGTAGGATTTACGTAGATCTTACCCTACCTTTATGGGATAGAGGTTGTTTCTGATAGACACTCGGCTAAAAAAAAAACGGGAATGTGATAAACAAATAGCAAGGTAAAAACAATGGTATCAAGAAAAATATGGCAACAAAATAGTAAAATAAAAATAAAATGAGGCAACAGATAGTAATACATATTGAAGAAAAGAAACTACACGATTACTGCCTAATACTACTGATACGGAGATCACTCGGCTACCTACTAACCCTCAATCCTAATCTTCGACCTCCACACCTTTCTATCTAGGGCCATATTCTCCGTAAGCTGAAGTTGTGTCATGTTCTGTCTAATCACCTCCCACCAGTTCTTTTTCGGCCTACCTCTACCTCTCCTAACTCCTGTTATAGCCAACCTCTCACACCTCCTTATTGGGCATCCACACACCTCCTTGGAACATGCCGAACCATCTCAGTATTGCTTCCCTCATCTTGTTTGCCACGGAGCACTTCCACCTTATATAACTTCATTCCTACCTATATCCCTCCTAGTATGCTCATACATCCATCTCATCATCTCCAAATGATCAAAATTTAAAAATTGAACTCTCAAAATCAACCTTGCCACATAAAGTGGAAATTTGGGATGGAGGGAGTACATGATTTGCACCAAATCTAATGGGAACGGACCCGTAATTAATGCACCAAATCCGCTCCCTTTTTCCAGTTTCAGTTTCACTGACATCTAGGCTACACCCTTTGAATTAGAGTTGTCAAAGGAAAGAAAAGGATACCTTCATGCGACCAGCTCTCCTTCCAAACCATTCTGTTAACAATGGTACTGAATCAATCATGTGCCTATATTCTGGTGCTGGCCTACCAATTTTATCAAACGCCTTTTTAATTTGAGGGTAATCAAATTCCTGAATATTGTGTCCAGCCCAGGTTCGCCCTGTGTCAATATACAGGAGAGACACGAGCATTATAATTATGTCATAATATTTATGTGATAATAATAATAATAATTTTGATTGACACTCCGCGAATTAAAAAGTTATTTCAAGGTGAAATATTTACTTTTTGACGTGAATTTTATAGTGGTAAAGTGCTCTTGTGGAGAGTTATGTGTCATAGTTCGGCCGCTGAAAATTTGACATTTCGAGTCATTTGTATTTTCTGATTAATTCATACATAGTTCAATATAATTTTAACGTGACAAGAAAATAATTCTGTGACGCTACAGTTATATAGGTAAAATTCAATACTTCATTGTGGCAAAAATGTAATTTTATGACTTATCGTTACAACAAGTAAAGTTGAGTAATTATAAGTAAAACCAATTTTCAAGTTACCAATCTATACTTACTCTAAATATTTTTATATATCATTAAAGGTTGTGGTGGTCATTAATTATGTACTCCTCCGTCATTAATAGAGTCTTAAATTCGAACTCTAGATATGAAATCGTCTTCTATAGAAATAATCCCCTTGTTATTTTCATTGGAACTCGGGTTACCCGAAAGGTAGATGGCACTAATGTTATCGCAATATACCAAGGTTGCCTTCGAATGGGAAAATGAAGCTCCAAAAGCAAATTACGTAGCCAACATGACTCGGAGACCACATTCGCTACCCTCGATATTCGCCTCGCCTTTGCACCGGAGCGTGACAGAGTTGCTTGACGTTTTGCCGACCATGAGACCAAGTTGTTGCCAAGGAACATACAAGTAGCCGAAGTCGACCGTCCGGTGTCGGGACAACCACCCCAATCAATCCGTGTAAGAGACAAGTGTGGATGTAGACGAAGGATACAAGTGCAACCCATAGTCCAAAGGTGTCCCCCGAATATACCGAATGATGCGTTTGATTGCATTCATGTGCTCAACCCCGGGATCATGCATGAATAAACACACCTGCTGAACCGCATATGTAATATCCGGTCCGGTAAAGGTAAGATATCGGAGGGCCCTCGCAAGATCGCGATAGCGAGTCGGGTCCTCGTATGGTGCACTTTCTTTGCGGCACTCGCCTTTGGGTTTGCATCAACCGGAGTGGAAGTGGACTTACGGATGACATCCCGCCTCTCTCGATGATCTCGGCGAAATACTTCCGTTGAGACGAAAACAAGCCACCCGAATGACGCCGGACGGCAATCCCCAAAAAATAACTCAACGGCCCCAAGTCCTTCATAGCAAATTCGAACCGAGCATGGCCATGATAGACCGACGCAAAGCATCGGAGGAGGCAAATAAGATGATATCATCCACATATAACGAGAATATAGGCCAATGACGAACCACGGCGGTAGATGAACAAAGAATTGTCGACTGCTGTGTGTGAACCCAATAGTCGAAACAAAATCGCAAATCGTGTATACCAGGCACGTGGGGATTGCTTAAGCCCATATAATGACTTCTTCAACAAACAGACATGATGAGGGCGGTTGGGATCCCCGAAACCCAACTACGATGCATATAGACCGTTTCCTTGAGGTCACCATGTAGAAAGGCATTCTTGACATCCAACTGATGGATTGGCCAAGTCTTTGAAAGAGCCAAGCTAAGCACAGTGCGAATGGTAGCCGGTTTGACCACCGGACTAAACGTCTCACCACAATCAATTCCAACCTGCTGAGTCTTACCATCACCAACAAGTCGCGCCTTATGTCGAGCAAATGACCCATCTGAATTCTCCTTATGAGCAAAAATCCACATAGACACGATAATATTAATACCATATGGACGGGGCACCAACTCCCACGTCTTATTATCAATAAGAGCATTATATTCATCATCATAGCAATTTTCCAATTAGGGTCATTTAATGCGGACACGAGATTGCGGGGCAAGGGGGATTTAGAGACATCAGAATGTAAATTAAAATGTCGTTTAGGTGTAAAAATACCCCGCTGACTACGAGTGACTGGTCTATGACTCGAGGAAGAAGTGATGGAATTTTGGGAATTTTCTGGGCTCGGGACGGACTGGCCAGGCGGTGGGCTGGCCCGCCGGCCCAAATCGGTACAAGCCGGAATCTCGATTCGGAGCCGGACCAGGTTCCGGCAATCAATGGACCGGCCCAATAGGCCGGAATTGTTCCGGTGGGCCGGAACAATGCACAGGGTGACGGCACGTGGGACCGGCGGGCGGTGGGCCGGGAGGATTTTGGGCACGGGAGTTGTCCGAAAAATTCCGAATAATATACGGGGATATTTGGTCATCCAAAAAATTATACGACTTAGGCTCGGGAGTATGAACTTTCGTAAAAGGGAATTGGGTTTCATCAAAAATGACATGACGATTTATAATGATTTTCTTGGAGGATAAATCAAAACACTTATAACCACGATGATTCGACGGATAACCCAAAAATACACACGGAGTAGACCGAGCTCGAAGTTTGTTAATTGTGGTGGATGGGAATAACGGATAACACAAGCACCCAAAAATTCGAAGATGAGAATAAGACGGGTTTTTATTATATAAGATTTTGAGAGGGGAAGAATATGTCGACCTTTAGACGGAATTATGTTAAGAAGGTAAGTGGCCATTTGTAGAGCATGATGCCAAAAATACGGAGGTATGGAGGCATGGATTAGGAGAGTTCGGACAATGTTATTTATGGAACGAATTTTGCGTTCGGCTTTTCCATTTTGTGAAGATGTATGAGGACATGAAAACCGAAAATTTATCCCATGAGTAGCACAAAATTCTCGAAACTCCCTATTGTCATACTCCTTCCCATTATCACATTGAATATTTTTTATTTCTCTTTCGAATTGAGTACGAATGAACGCTCTAAATTTTATGAAGACGGAAAACACTTGTGATTTATTCGCAATTGGGAACGTCCACAAAAATCTAGAATAATCATCTAAGAAGAGAACATAATATCGATGACCCATTGAACTAAGAACAGGAGATGTTCATAAGTCGCTATGAATAATGTCAAATGGCATAGAAGTATGAGAATTGGAGTCTACAAATGGTAACTTAACAATTTTTCCTAATGAACAAGACTGACAAATTGGAGTACGACTCGTACCCTTACAAGAAATAAAGCTATTTTTATCTAAAATCGATAAAATAGAAGATCCCGGATGACCCAAACGAGCATGCCACATGGAAGGAGAGATGGCCGCAAAAGTCGATGGCAAGGCCGGACTCGATGGATCGACACCGGCATGATAGGATATAGATCCCCCCTACTATCACACCTCATGAGATGACTCCCCGTCTTGAAATCCTTCACGAGAAACCGAAAGGATCAAATTCAACGAAATGTAATTGTCATTTGTGAACTTTCGGACGTACACTAAATTTTTAATCAATTTAGGAGCATGTAAAGTATTTTTCAAGAGGAGTGGTGGATTGGGGGGAGACAACGTTTTCGACCATACCCTAGAATTGGAATAGAACCGCCATTACCAATAATTATACCCCGAGGGGTGCTCAAATTGGAATAAGATGAGAGAGTACCGAGTCGGAAGTCATGTGAGTAGTGGCCCCGTGTCCATGTACCAATTTTGATCCGGTTGAGTCAATCCCAACGTGTGCATCGCGCCTCGATATCGGTCCGAGTAGGGCCTCGCCGCATGATGGGCTTGCGGAGGTCGGGGCCAAGAACTCCCGGCCGTGCTGGTCCCGGCCCGTAACTACTACCACCGCCGCCGCCGGGCCACCGGCCGGTGGGCCGCCACCGCCGGGCATTGGGCTCCGGATCGTTGGCCACCCCACCGGCCGCCGGGAATTTCCCCGTCGCCCGCCGGTATGGGCTGCGCCGGCCCACGGTCCACCGCCATCGCTTCATCGCCATGGGCCCCACCGTCGGGGGCCCATGGGGGTGGTGGGCCACTTGTTCATTGGATGGGACCCACCGACGTTTTGCCGACTACCGAACCTCCACCATTACCACCGCGTTTGCCCCCGCGGTTTTTGTTATTATTTTTGCGATTATTCTTGCCGCCACCATGATTATGGTTTTGGCCCGAATTATTAACAAAACCTCGAAGGATTAGGAGAGGATGCCATCATGACAACGGGACTTGCTCCGTAGCCGCCTTTTTAGCCAAACCGGCTTCTTCCAACGTAAGCATGGAGCGGGCTTGATGGAAGTCGGGAAGAGGGTTGCTTTGGCGAAGGAGAGTGCCAACACCATTATAGGCCTCCGAAAGACCGGCAACCAACGTAGAACTAGACGATTATTTGTCACCGGTGCGCCAACATTACGGAGTTGATCCGCCAATTCCTTTAGTTTCTTGCAATATGCGAAACGTTTGGAAATACGTCCATTCGAACGAGAGAGAATTCTGCTCGAGTGTGACGATACGGGAATGTTGGTTGTCTTGGAATATGTCACGCAATCTATTCCATGCAGCCATAGCCGTGGTATCGGGCTCCATAATCGTCTGTAGAAGGTCCACTGAAATAGTGGCGTATATCCACCGAAGAACGGTAGCATCAAGTGTAATCCACACCTCAGGATCCTCCGCAGGGAAGGGGTCTAGCGGGAGGAATTATGTGATGAAGAACTTGATAAGAGATAGCGTGAATTTTAAACAACTCCGCCCACGTTGCATATTGAACGTTTTCCATCTCAAGGACAATAGGGACACTGAGCTTGATATTGGAAACCGTGAGGGCAGGGTGAAAATTGTTCTTAGACATATTTGAAAGAACAAAGAAGGAGGATAAATTTAAGAGAGGTTTTTGAGAGCGGAAGACGAGATATTTGGAGAGAAAAACCCGAGGGAGGGGGGGGGGTTCTCGGCCAAAGAGGAGGCAAAAGTTTGAGAGAAGAAAACTTTTGTTTAGACCTAGTCTCTTGATACCATGAAAGAAATAATCCCCTTGATTATTTTCATTGATTGAATAGGTATATATACAAGTTACATCTTTCCATAATACTACAAATCCTTTTCCTATTCTACTTCTAAATCCTTATTCTACCATAATTCTAACTATACAATTATGGTAGGTGTATAACACTAATTAAGGTATCCTTTTTATTACTTATTCTGTTTAACAGAAAGTGCATGCTTTACCTTCCATAATGGAATTTCCTAGTACGAATTCAAATTAATCGTGTCCTAAAGCCAATAGTAGACCCCAATTGGGAAACCAAAAGAATAAAATTTTTACACTATTAATTAGTCATTAGTATATAAAAGGACATCTCAAGAAATATTCTTTGTTCACACATTTTCTGGGGAATAGCCGTATCTCAAATGAGTGTAATGTAGATACTCTATCCTGATACAAACATCGGTGGTTGAATTCATAACTCGAAGCCGTAACCTATAAGTTACACGGAAATAACTTTATCGATACTCCAAGACTACGCTTCTACTACTTACTAGTTACTAGTATGTAAAAGTTGATAATAAATAAATGAGAATGATGAGTTTTTTGGTGCTAATAATTAATTACCATGTAGGATTTGGTAGATTTTGTCAGCAACTTGAGAGAAGTGAGGGGCAGAAGCCAAGTCTTCTCTGGTGATGCCTTTATAAGAAAGATCCGGGAAGGTATCCAAGAACGGGTCGGGTCGGATCAGGGTCGAATAGGTATGTCCATCAAGTTCAATCAACCTCCTCGGGCATACGAATATGGATCCGAATTCAAACAGGATCCGACCCTGATACCGGTGCGTCGTCTCCACATCAAAGAACACAATTGAATCCTGTTGTCCATCTATGATCATCTCCATTGCAGCTGAGTGAGCTTCTCAAATTTTTACACACACACACAGTGAGAATATATTTTTTTTCTCGTGTTAGAGGTGTGTAGAGATATATAGCTCCTAGTGTATATATATAGATGCATGTTGTATATATAGGGAATATACTGTCCTCAAGCAGTGTCCCTCGAAATATTTTACTTTTTTTTTCCCACCCCACCCCGGAGGATCAACAGTAATGTTCCCTCCAACGTAACTCGAACCCTCAATCGGGTAGGTTGAAAGTGGAGGTACTAAACCACTAGAACAAGCTTCACTTGTCTCGGAATATTTTACCGTACATATAAAAACAAATCAAAATTGTTTGATAATTATATGTTGTCAATTTTTTACTCTAACTTGAAGTTGAGTTTTTCAAATTCAAAAAACTAGTTCTAACTTCTTTTTTCAAGTAATTTTTTTTCCCTCGGAAAACTTGTACATTTTTATCAAGTGAAATGCATATCCCATCCCAACACAACTTCAATTATTTCAACTACTACTTTTTTTAAATATTACCAAATTCATGATCAAACGCCTTCTGAATAAACTGAAAAAATATTGGGTATGAATATAAAAATTGGCATAGCTTGTCATTGTAGTAATTTATTCATCTATTCACTTTTTTAGATATTAACATCAATTATTAAAAAATTTGTGTACGCCATTGCATGTGGGTGAAACATAACGTAAACACAATTATGATTTTCCATAACAGGGCACTGTTATAGATATAAAAATGATATCACTTATTCGTATAATGATTAATTTATTTGAGTATTTATTTTAAATATTAATATCGTTTATGAAAAATTTAGCATATACCATATCGTACACTTTTAGTCAAAATTATCCTTTTCTATTGTCTCCTCTTTTTACTTTTTCTCTTTCTTCTTTAATTTGAATGTAAAAAGAAAGATGAATAGTGAGAAATACAATCTTAGTGGGCAAGCTTCTTAAATTTATTGGATATACATATGTCTTGTCCTTTTTATTTATTTATTTATTATTTTGTCCTTTTTGTGTGGTGGAAGAATCCGTCTTTAATCTTCTCACAACCTTTAATTTAGCCATCAACCTATTCAGGATATAAAGTTGTAAAAAGGCAGAGAGATATGTCTGTACATTGGTTTTATAGTTTTTTTGGTGCTTCAACTCTCAAATAAAGTTTAGGTTCGAGTCAATAAAGAAAAAAAGATCGACTCAAGAGTCCTGATAAAATTCTTTGCTTTGCGTCAAATTAAATTATAAATATACGTTTTTCTAGTTGAATTTGCTCCTTGTTGTCGTTCAATGATAATGACTATCTTTGTTTAAGTGTTTCTTTTGGGATAATTATTTAAAGAACAATAAATATATTATTTAAAAAAGTTAGTCATATCCCTCAACTAAGATACTATGTGAAATGGTGGATTTCTAAATGTATATGGACCCTGTCCGGGAAACAGATATACCCAACATTAATATAGCAGGTTGATTACAGAATTGAGTAGGTTGACAGATAAGAAGATTTGATCATCAGTAATAAAAATTACGTTAATACTTTGAAAATATTTTTTCGGCCTAATATATTAATACTCCCTAAAAATACACATAACAAATGATTCATCGTCTTAAAATTGTCTTCAATTTTCATGCGATACCACCAAATTTGGAATAGAAGAAAAACACACACTAAAAAGAAAAAAAAAAGAAGAAGAAGTAGAAATAATTACATCTGGTTGTATCTCTTACTTTCTTCTAGCTAAACTTGTTGAAACATACTTCAATATAATATGATATTTTTATTTCATTCAGGCAATAATTTCATGTTTCATACAAGTCCCAAGTTTGATGGCCATCGAATCCATTCCAATAGGTTGCACAATGTCACAACATTCTCTTCTGTTACATTCCTGTACAGAAAAAAAAAATGATTATATACATATATTAAGAAAAATTCACAAAAAGTACTCGTGGTCGCAAATTTTTACAATAAAAAGCTCAATATTTATTTTTTTAAAAAAAAAGTTATCAAAGAAAGTAGGAGTACTATTTAAGTCTTCAAAAAATAATAGTATCATATAAAAATGCCATATTAAAGTGCTAATAAATATGTATAAAGTTAAACTTGAAATGCATAATTTTGGGGTCCGAAAAATATTCATCTATTTTTAATCTATAGACTACAAAATTCCTTTTTTTCTTTTGCTTTTATAAACTCCGCTTTGATCAGTACAAACAAAAAAGGACAGTTCGGTGCAACAATCTAAAGGGGGTTTGATCGATGTATGCAACCTATCCTGATGCAAGCATGATCAGTGGTTGATTCCACGGTTCGATTAAAACCCGTGAAGGAAGCATATACATCACATGGAAATAACTTTATCGTTGCTCCAAAATTTCACTTTCACTACTAAAAAAACCAAAAACGACATCGGGAGGCCGGTTTTCTGGCAAAATCGACCGCAAAAGGGAGGTCGGTAAAATTTAAAACCGACCTCTAAGAGTTCGGTGTTTTAAAATACACCCATCTTTACCGTGGCATGATAAATTTCTACCACTAGACTATTGGTTCTTGTTTGCGTAAAATGTTAAATATACAATGAGTATACACGATATACACGTGTATACTCATGTAGATGTGGTCTCGGATTGGGATTATGAAGCCCACGGTATGGGCTGATTTGTTTGTAATATTATTGTAATATTTTAGTGTAAAGTTTACCTTAATTTGTATTGTACACTTACCATAGTTATAGGAGTCTTGTACTACTAGAATAGGGTTTTGGGATTAGAATAGGAATAGGTTTTCTATTATGGAAATTTGTAAATTGTATATATACTCTTTCATTAATGAGAATAATCAAGGGATTATTTCTTTCATGGTATCAGAAGTCTAGGTGTTAAACTCCTCTCCCAAATTCTCCAACTTTTCCGTCGGCTCCCTTGAATTTCCGAGGCTCTTGCCCTCGATTTTTTCGTTCAGACGGTACCTCCACTCTTCCAAAAAAATTTCCTCTCAATCCCTACATCACGTCTTGCGTTGCTATTATGGCTAAGAACACGTTCCACCCTCCCTCACAGTTTCTAACATCAAGAATCACATCCTTATTATTCTTGAAATAGAAAACGTCCAATACGCGACGTGGGCAGAACTGTTCAAAGTTCGCGCACGCTCGCATCAAGTCCTCCATCATATTATCCCCTCGGCTCCTACAGATACAGAGGTGCCCAAACCCGAGGATGATCCTAAGTTATGTACAACTCTTGATGCTACTGTTATTCAGTGGATATACTCTACTATTTCTACCGATCTCTTGCAAACGATTATCGAATCAGACGCTACGGCGATGGCGGCATGGAATAGAGTACGTGATATATTCCAAGATAATCAGAATTCTCATGATATTACCCTTGAGAAGGAATTCTCCCACGCCAATATGAAATATTTCCCAAACGTTTCAGCATATTGCAAGAGATTGAAAGAATTGGCAGACCAACTTCGCAACGTTGGTGCCCTAGTTAACAACGATTGTATTGTCCTTCAGATGGTTGCAGGCCTATCCGAGGCCTATAGTGGTGTTGGCACACTTCTTCGTCAGAGCAGCCCTCTTCCGCAATTATATCAGGCTCGTTCTATGCTTACGCTCGAAGAAGCCGGATTGGCTAAAAAGGTGGCTACCAGTGCTAGTCCCGTGGTCATGGTGACGTCTCTACTAATTCTCTGGGTTTTGTTGATAGTTCAGGCCAAAACCGTACTCACGGTGGCGACAAAAATAGTCAAAAAAATAATGCCAAAAATCGCGGGGCACTAGGTCTCTGATTACCGACAGTGGGTCACATCCCAACTGGTCCCAGCCTTGGGCCCCCTGGCCAGTGGGCAGTGGCCCAACAACCCCTACGGCCCAACAGTTTCATCGTCTAGCCACTGGGCTGCCCAACAACAGTTTTCTCGGCCCAATCTAGTTTGGCCCAATGGGTTTTGCCCCAGTTCTGGGGCGGGGCATCAAGCCGGTGTGCTTGGGCCTCGGCCTCCTCAGGCCCATCACGCAGCGGGTCCCACTCCTACCGACATTGAAGTCGCGATGCACACGCTTGGAATAAATCCTTCGGACCCAAATTGGTACATGGACACCGGCGCCACGACTCACATGACGTCTGACTCAGGTACTCTCTCGTCTTATTCCAATTTGAGCAACAATCGTGGTATAATTATTGGTAATGGTAATTCAATTCCAATTTGTGGTTACGGTCATAAAACGTTGTCTCCCCCCCAATCCACCCCTTATTTTGAAAAATACCCTTCACGCTCCTAAATTGATTAAAAACTTGGTGTATGTCCGTAAATTCACCACTGATATTTCTATTTCTGTCGAATTTGATCCATTTGGGTTTTCTGTGAAGGATTTCAAGATGGGGAGTCCTCTCATAAGGTGTGATAGTAGGGGAGATCTGTATCCTATCACGCCAGGTTCTAGTTTCTCGAGTCACGCATTGTCATCAACCTTTGCAGCTCTGGCTCCTTCCTTGTGGTATGCTCGTCTACGTCATCCGGGGGCGTCTATTTTGTCTTTCTTAGATAGAAACAATTTTATTTCTTGTAATGGTATGCGTAGTACTCCGAATTGTCAATCTTGTACTTTAGGAAAAATTGTTAAGTTGCCATTTGTAGACTCTAATTCACATACTTTCATGCCGTTTGATATTATTCATAGTGATTTATGGACATCTCCCATTTTAAATTCTGTGGGCCATCGTTATTATGTTCTATTTTTGGATGATTATTCTAAGTTTTTATGAACTTTTCCGATAGCGAAAAAATCTCAAGTTTTTTCCATCTTCCAAAAATTTAGAGAATTCATTAGAACCCAATTCGAACGGGACATAAAAAATATTCAATATGATAATGGCAAAGAATATGACAATGGGGTGTTTCGAGAATTTTGTGCTAATAATGGGATCAATTTTGATTTTTCTTTCCCTCATACGTCTTCACAAAATGGGAAAGCCGAACGCAAAATCGGTACCATTAATAACATTGTCCGAACTTTATTGAATCATGCTTCTGTACTCCCGTATTTTTGGCATTATGCTCTACAAATGACTACATATCTTCTTAACATTCTATCTTCCAAAGGTTTGACATATTCGTCTCCTCTTCAAATTTTATATAATAAGACTCATTTATATTCACACCTTAGGGTCTTTGAGTGTTTGTGTTATCCACTTTTTCCGTCCACCACAATTAACAAACTTCAAGCCCGGTCTACCCCTTATGTGTTTTTGGGTTATCCGTCAGATCATCGTAGTTACAAATGTTTTGATTTATCATCTAATAAAATCATCATTAGTCGCCATGTAATTTTTGATGAATCCCAATTTCCGTTTAATAAGGTAAGTAATCCAGCGCCTAGTTCGTATAGTTTTTTGATGATGGGATATCCCCGTATCTTATTCACCATTTTTCGGACGTGTCCCACACCCCAAATCCGCCAGCGGGCCCACTGCCCGCTGGCCCCACTGCCCGCTGGCCCCACTGAGTTGTCAATGCCCAATGTTTCCAGTGTCGTAACTGGACCAGTTTTCGTAATTGGGCCAGTTGCCCAGCCCAATACGGAAACTGGCCCAGTCCCCACTTCATGCTTTGTTCCGAGTTCCAGTTCTGGGCCAGCAGGCCCACTGCTCTGCTGGCCAGTCCGTCCCGTGGTCAGTCCGGTCACTCGTAGTCAACGGGGTATTGTTAAACAAAAAAGACATTTTAATTTAAATTTTAATGTTATTACTGTGGGGGTGTGAAAGTATACCGTGATATACACGGTATACACATCATATACAATACCTTGTGTATACCGTGTATATCACGGAAACACAAGTCAATTTGGAGATCGAGTATTTGGTAATATGTTGTTGTATTTAATTAGCTTGTACACTTACCATAATTGTAGAATTGTTGTACAAATAGAATAAGGTTTGGGAGTAGAGTAGGAATAGGATTTTCCATATTATGAATATTGTAAATTGTATATATACTCATTCATTAATAAAAATAATCAAGGAATTATTTCTTTCATTCATCAATCAGTACTCAAACACACGTATATAAAATGAAGTGGGCGGAGTAGTAATTAATTACTATTTATGCAAAGTAAACTTCTTGTACATAGGAAAAAACACACGAATTTTCAAGACACCATCACTAGAATGATCATCGTTGCCACTTGATCCACAACTCCTAGGAATTTTCTTCACATATGTTGTAACAATATGATTCAACCTAGTCCCCTCCACATTATCAAAGAACAAAACATTTGGAACTTTACCACAATTATTACTCTTTAATCCTCTTACATTAAACATGTAAGGTGGCCATGCCCCTTTCCTCCATTCACCAAATGTCTCAATTGGCCTTTCAAGATAACTTTGTGAGTGAATTTTGTCATAAATTTGCACTGAATAGACCCATGACACTGAGAATGTCCAATTGTATCTATTGTTGTAACATGTACTTGTTGCAATAGTCGAGATTGATCCACGTTTGCTGCTTTCATTAGATGGTTAACGGCGTCGTATCGGTTCATTGAAGGGAAAATTGGAGCAACTAAGTCAAGGTGATGGAGTGATAGGAATGGTGATTGTGGATGAGCTGATAAAAAACCGGATATGTCGCCTCGCAAGTCGATCTGAAATAATATGATAGTCATTTTCCGATGTTTAATTACTAAAAAATATTTTTTGAGTCAAAATAGAGGGAGAATAAGTTCATTCTCACTTTTGGTCGGATAGATCATCGGTCTGTCGTACAACTATCTTAATTTTTAACTTTATATATTGCATGTTCTAGCTAACACTAAGACATTTTATTAATTGTCAGTTCTATGGATGTTATTTGACTATACACAGAGTTTAAGAACGCAATAAAAACTATTAAATTTTGTGGTTTAAAACAAACTATAGATATTTGGGTGATTATAGATTAAATCATCTTATTAAGGGTATAATGAGACGTTTACAGTTAATGATAAATACCCGTGATATACACGGAATATACACTGTGTAAATCATGGGTAGAATGATGTTAAATGGGCTGTTAAGTTTCGTGGTATACACAGTATATTCATACCGTGTATATCACGGTTTAATGGCTTAATTTTGGTAGGTTTGGTTGTAATTAAATTAGAGTTGTACACTTACCATAATTGTATAATTATTGTACAAGTAGAATAAGGTTTTGAGAATAGAATTTTTCTAGTATGTAAATTGTAAATTGTAAATTGTATATATACTCTTTCATTAATGAAAATAATCGAGGGATTATTTCTTTCATGGTATCAGAAGTCTAGGTCTCAAATGCCTCCTTCTCCAAAGCTTTCGCTAGCTCTCGGTTTTCTCAATATTCGGGACCCTCCTCGATTTCCGTGCTGAGTTCTTCCCCTTCTTTTCCGAAATTTTCGTATAAATCCCTCAAATCACCTTTTGTTCTTTCATTATGTCTAAGAACGTGTTTCATCCTACCCTTACTGTTTCCAACATCAAGAACCACATTCCTATTATTCTTGAGATGGAAAATGTCCAAAATGCGACGTGGGCAGAGTTGTTCAAAATTCACGCTATCTCCCATCAAGTCCTATTTGTCCGTTCCTAATTTTTTATTTTTATTAAAAAAATGTCAATAGTTGGTATATTAAGGGACCAATCAATTTCTAAGACATAGCTAAATTTTAGTTATAAAAAGATTCAGAATCCACAACAAAATATAGGGGTAGTTGTTAATTGTGTTATTTGAGGTCATCGCATAAATTAAGAGTACTCAATGACTTATAAAACACAAAGGCATGTAAAAGATAGTAGAAGATAAAGGAAAAATGAGTATTTATAATTATTTCCATTTGCTCCAAACTTTTTAATTCCTTCAAATGAAAATTTTCTGCCCTATGAGCTTTGCTCATAACCTCATCTTTAAGTCAAGAAAATGTTTTCTTTTGTAGTTTCCAAAGAAAATTTTCTTTGAGTTTTTTTCCCCAAAAAAGAATTTTTGAAAAAAATATATATTTAGGGAATTTTTGAAAGAGAGAAATAAATGGAGAATTCATCATTGGGAGCTGGAATTATGGCTGTTTTTGCAGTTTCTGGAGGTGTTGTCCTTCTTGCATTGAAAGTCCATAAACACCTTCTTTCTGATTTCATGGAGAAGATAGAATTTGAAATTCGTATATATCTGACCCCATTTTTATTTTATTATTGTTTATTTATTTATTTATTTATTTATTTTGCAATAATATAGGCCCGATTTCCGCTATAGAATGTACTCTCACCAACCTAATTTATGTGATGCAACTTTCCTTTTTATTACATTTTAAAAGAAATGATATAATTCAATATTCTGATATAATTTAACTTTAAACTTTTATTTTACCTTAGGGCGTGTTTGGTATGAATGAAGATGTTTTCCTAGAAAATAGATAGGATTTTTACTTATTTTCTGATGTTTGGTAAGTAAGCAGAAAATATCATCCCAAAATATTTATATATAATTTAGACAAACGGTATGGCAGGGGATGGGGTGATGGAGGTAGGGGAGCAGGGGTGATGAGGTGGTGGGGGTGGGGGCAGAGGTAGGGATTAAGGGTAGAGAGGAGATAATCACGGTAAAATGTCACTTGTTCCGAATTGATATTCACTTCGTATTATTTTAAAGTTACGCTGGTGTTCATATAAATAAGTCAAGGTGAACCATTGTCCGATATTATCCTTTGTAGAAAGGTGTCTCCGCCTCTAGTCGTACGTAGTAGAAGGAAATAATAATCGGAAATGATGAAATCATAATTATACTTCCTACATATAGGGGCGGATATATTGTTTACCGTAATCTAATAGCTTTGGCTTAAATATTATTTAAAGATATCATTTAATAATATATATAAATTATAAATTTGATATCCAACAACTTCAAAGGACTAAAAATAATTACTAAGAAACAAAAAACTTCAAAAACTAAAATCTAGAACTTGTAAAATGCAAATTTTGAATTCACCTCTATTATATATGATTGTTGAGAAATAACTTTTTGGTAAATATATTTTCAATGTCAGGATTAGAGAAAGAACAACAAAAGAAGAAGGTGAAGTTTTCCAATCAAGTTGTGAAGTTTGGGCCCCAATTAGACAAAGGTGAAGATGTTGAACATAATTCAAAGAGGAGAAATAATCCAAAGAGCTTTGAATCCATGCCCTTGAATTGGCAAGCTCTTTACAAAGGGATGCTCCAACATAAGGCCCTCAAACACTACAACTAATTCAAATTTCATTTTGTATTATTTATTCAAATATGTTTTATGGTTTTGATAATTTTTAGGATTTGTTTTTGTAACTTATTGACTTAAATAAAGATAAGGGAATAATAGGAAATCTCTTTTTCTTATTTTGACTTCTCTCTCATACACAATTGTATAGTTATCCGTGCTTAACAAATTATCGTTAGGAAAAATCAGACGGTATTGAGCAATAATAGAAATAAAAAAAAACTTATCAGATTACCACTACATCGTAAGGTATTATTTTGGAATCGATTTAGATCCGACTATCGACTATGGTGCGAATCGTTTAGATTAGTAGCTCTCAAGGTTCTGCCCCCTTCGGCGAAAAATTAGACTGTTTATACATGGCTATAATTATTTTTATGTATATTTAGTAGATGTTGAACCCCCTTTGTGTGTTCTTTGTGTGTTCACTTTTACAAATTTTGAACCCCTTTAGTGAAAATTCTGATTCCGCCACTGAATTCTACAACACTCCCAAGCACGTACACTCATCGCTGGAAGTTTGGAAATTGCATAAAGAAAATTGACAGAACTACGAAGAACCTATTAGAGAGAAGAAGAGGAAGACAAGCTTATTATTCCATATTTTTAAGTCACATCTTATGTACTTTCTTTGAAAAAACATATACAGTAAAATCTCTATAAATTAATATTATTGGAACCATGATATTTTATTATTTTATGGAGATATTAATTAACCGATAAATTAATATTTATTAATTTAAAAAGAGTTTTGTAATTTATTGAAGTTAAATTTTGATAACATCAAAAAGAATTGTATCTTAGAAAAAATCATTTATCATATTACGTAATTGAATTACATAGATTCATTGTACATAATATTAATGAAAACTAATAAATAATGTTCATTGTTTCTTAATAATTAAGTATTAATCATTGTATTTTTACTAAAAACATTCAATATATGATAGTGACAAAAAATACTATATAAACAAGATAGAAAATTTCTTGAAACCACGCCCAACAATGGCTCCTTATCTAAAAAGTGTCATGAAATCAACAATGATAGATCAAATACACAAAGAATTATGTGAGTACAAGAGAGATTATTCGACATGCACTCAAAAAGATTTGTAGTTGTGGCTTGAAGAAAAGTTTCATTTGAAAGTTAGTCAAGGTACAATCTCAAACACGCTCAAACGATTAGCTGCGTATCTTTCAACCAACCTAGAAAGAGGAAGGGATATCAAGCAGTACAAACCAGCAAAATTTCCAGTTATGGAGAAGGTTGTTTATGAGTGGTTTCTCCATTACCAAGATCGTGTAAATATGACCGGAGAACTAATTTTGGAGAAGGCAAGAGATACAATGAAACTTGTATACCCTCAACAAGATTCTGAGCACCAAAATGGATGTCAATAGCCTATTGGACTACCCGGGTGAAAATGATACATGTTCATAAGTCCATAGCTTAGAAGAAATTGTGGATACTATCCTTGAAAATGATACAGATGATGAAGTTGGAGACGATACAGTACCTTTGGAACCAGTTACGCGTAAGGAAACACTTATCGCGTCTAGAACTCTTCACAATTTTTTGGTGCAGTTTGAGAACACAACACCAGAAAATTTGGATGCAATAAGAAAAGTTAGAGATGAGCTCCAACTAGACTTTAATTTTAAGAAAAAAACAAACAACACTAGAATCATATTTCAGTAAATTGTCTTAGTTATGTTTGTGTAAGTTTATATAATTATAATTTATGATATTAATGGGACCCTATATTTACATAGGGGTTTTTTGAAAATATATTATCTTATCGAAATTTGTTAATTTATCAATTGGCCTAAGTCGGGACCGGATAAAAATATTATCTTAGAGAATTTATTAATTTACCGAGTATCAATTTATAGAGGTTTTACGGTACGAAGAGACCAATGCTTGTCCCACGTTTTACACAACGAGTGAGTCTAATGTAAAGAAGTTAATAAAGAAGAAGAACTCAAATCAATTGGGTCCATAGCTCAGTGGTAGAGCATTTGACTGCAGATCAAGAGGTCACCGGTTCGAACCCGGTTGGGCCCTCTACTTTTTTTTCTAATTAACCCCTCTAATTAACCCCTTTTTTTTTTCTATAATTAACCCCTCAACTTTTTTTTCTTTCTATTTAACTCTTTAATTAGCTGAGATATTAAACCGTCAATAGTAGCTTGAAAATTATTTTGTGTGTGTGTTTTATTTATTCATTTATCATTTACTCTCCTGATATTTGGTCCATCCAGTTCACCTGTTTCATGCAAATAGATAAGTGGGGGAGCTCATTTATGAATTTGCTGCAAATTTTTTTGCATACTAGATAACTTTTTTTTCATTTTAAGTGCATTTAGTTAGTATTCGCATAGTAGCTACTTTTTTTTAGTATTATGTGTTGCTTCATTTGCTCTGTTTATCTTACTATTTTGTTGTCGATATTTCCCTTTTTGTTGTACTTTGATTACTTCTTTTGAGTTAAAGGTCTATCGGAAACTACCTCTCTACCCCATAAATGTAGGTATAAGGTATACCTACATCTTAACCTCCCAGACCTCACTTATGAGATTACACTGAGTACATTATTGTATTTTAAGTGCATTTAGTATTGATTCCTCTCTCTCTATTCATTTTCTTCTTCTTGATAAGAGTTTCTTACTCTCGATTGGCATTTAAAAGAAAATACTACTCCACAAATTAGGAGCAACTTTTAGTTTTAAGTTTTATGTTCCATTATTCTTGAATGTTACTAACTAATGGGTTTGATTACTATCTATTAAATCTTTCACTCTACAAATAGCATTTGTTTAGTTGTATAGTCTAGTCAAATAAGTTAAAACTTAAATGTCTGATTTCATATGATTGAAGTACACTGAAGTTAAATCATTTTTGGCGAAAATAATTGATGTCCATTCATATGAAACTCTAGATACATGGATTTATGATGTTTGTCAAAACATGACATAGGTTAAATAATTTATAAAACTGGATACACGTTAAATAGCGTGAATAGAGTATCTCCTAAAAAATTCACCCGACTTTACTTCACGGTGGAACGCAAATTAATCAGGCACCAAAAATGAGGTATTAGACACCGAATGAAAAAAACAAAAGGAAAAGTTCATTAATATGTTAGTTTGACATGCATAACAAATGCTAGTAGTTATGAGCCAATTGTTTTTATTAAATAAAGAAGTGAGTGATCTATAATTCTAGTGAACCAAAACCACTAAAATAAATCTATCTTCGTGTATTACCAACCAAGTTTCAATTGCTTTTCCATATAAATTAACACCTCCCAATTTTAATTTCTTGCATTGTTTTATCACTTTCTTCTTCCTTTGTAATTCTCAATAAAAAGAAGAAGAAAGTGGAAAACAATGGCTCTCCACATGAACAAAATTTCCATTTTGCTCATTTCTCTATCTTGTATCTCCCTATCATATCAAGCAATTGCAAACGATCTTTCTCATACACCTTCTTCCTCTTCAATTAATAATCAAAATGGTGCAAGTGTTAAGAATCTTGTTAGTAGCCTCATGGTTTCATCCATGTCGAAGACCGAGGAATTCGTACACAGAATTGTTTTGACACGCTTAGCTACCACGGTAGACGCTTACAAAAAGGATTGCCTCGAGACGTGCAGAGAGGTGTACGAAGACGCTATCCATGCCATGAAAAGTACAGTAGAAGATGTCAATGAAGGCAACTATTACAAAGCCAATGTGGATGTTAGTGCAATATCATCAAATATGGAAACTTGCAAAGAATGTGCTAAAGAGATATATGGTGATGATCCTGAGTTCACAAAGTTTGATAATTGGTCACATGCTATTATTGATGATGCCTTAACTAGACTCACTAGCGTCAGCAATTAAAAAAAAAAAAACATTGAATGCCTAATTTTTATCGAGGGCGTTCCAGATTTAATATATGCGTGTAAAAATATTTTTTGTATTGTATATGCAATATAATTTTTTTATATATTCAGTATAATCTTTCCATCAGCGATGTTAAATTGACCACGCTTCCATTTACGTAACTCCCACTAATTAATTTGATAAGTTGACCAACTCATTATTATTATTATTATAATATGCGATTTTTCCAGATATAATTTTAATTTCTAACTTATAACATTCTCATTTTGTTGTTATATGATCTGTTGGTTTGTAATATTTGGGAGAGATTTGCTGGTTTCTCATATAGTATTTTTTTCCATGACTTTTTTTACTTTTGTCAATTTTTATTTGACATTCTTTGTCATGCGTGTTCGTGAGCCGATGATCTTTCGAAACAACCTCTCTACCTCCCAAGGTAGATGTACACTCTACCCTTCTTAGACCCCACTTGTGATTACAATGGGTATGTTATTGTTGTTGTATTTGCTCGTTTCTCTCGTCTATATTTTTTCTTTGATGGAGTACATTTTCTCGAATCAAAGCAGCTAATCTAGGAGCGCGCCCCACCCGTTAAACCACCGCCCATTTTCACACCGTCAGAGCAGGTAGAGATCTTGAGATCGAATTTTACTGTTGTTCACTATTAAGTTTTCACGTGTTTAGCCTATAAAAAAGAAGAATCAAGTCTGCATTTTAGGGGGTGTTGAAAATATAAGTAAGTAATAGAAGTGTGTTTTCTTTAATAACTTAAACTTTTAGATGAGATGGTAACAAAATGTTGACATTGTGTTTGGACATAATAACCATTAAGGCATTAACACTTATTATTTAGTTTACAAACGTGTGTTAGTGACAATTTGTTCAACCTTTTCCTCTATCATAAACTTCTCGAAACATGGTACTTCACTAATTTATTAGTAAGTTACTCGTTAAATATTATTTTAATCTCGCATTAATTACACCAAAAAGATCAGTTTTATTGTCAAAATTATGTAATAAAAATCTAATTACTCCTAATTTACAACTAAACCTTTTTTTCCCAACTTGATAACTTTGATTGTGAAACCTTTAAAAGGTCCATCAAATGGCTTGACTATTATCAAAGCAGCATCCAATTTTCAATACTAGAGATTTTGCATAAACTGTTTATGTTCAAACTGTTGCTGATTAAAAGTAGATAAAATCATAAAAATAAAACACATGGATTTCACTCTTTTGCTTTTCGTCCTCTTGCCTTCTTCTTCTTTTTATCCCCATAAAGAGGGAAACAAAATTGGTCTCATTCACTAGAAGTTGAAGTTAGCATAAAATGAGGGGATTGGTTGCTTGAGATGATATGATCATATATTGATTTATGATTGTAAAATTATGTTAATTGAAGATGTTAAAAAGGGAGCTAAAATTACATGAAAAACATTTGTCCCGAAAGACCTACAAATTTTTAAAGTCAATTCAGACTTAGCTATATATATAGTACATAAATTATGAAAAAGATAAATGAAGGTGATATCAACAACTTTTTTTATTATAAGTATTAGTGAATATTATTAGAATATTTACCATATATTTTGTAATAATTAGTGTTGTATAATTATGGTAGTTATAGGATCCTTATTGTATAAGGACTCCACATTGTACACACTATATATATTTGTATTAATGAGAAAGACTCCCCAATGGAGATTAATACAATCTTACATGGTATCAAGAGTCAAACCCTAAAAACACCTAAAAAAAATTCCTTCCTCTCTTGCAAGCAGCCCCCCTCCCTTCGGCCGACGGCTTGCACACTAAACCCTACTATTTTTTTTCCGGTTCCTTGCTCTCTTGTCACCAAAATTCAGCCTCTATAATGCATCTCATGGCTACTCCCACCTCTCCCGACGCCTCTTCATCCTCCCCAGTCATTATACAAACCCCACCCACTACCGCTTCCGCTCCGTCCTTCCATTCGACTTTCACTATCACAAACGTCAAGAACTTCATCTCTTTGGTTCTTGATCAAGAAGATGACCATTATTCTTCGTAGGTGGAACTTTTTTGCATTCATGCATGTGCTTATAATGTGCTTGATCATATAGACAACTTCTTCCCTCGCCCCGTGAGGTTGATGACACGACATGTCGTCGTCTTGATGCCATTGTCAAACTGTGGATTTATGCCACCATCTCTACGGATTTTCTTCACACGATTATGAAAAACAATGCCTCGGCACATGAATTATGGACAAGGTTGGAGGAGATTTTTCAGGACAACAAGCACACCCGCGCGGTGTACTTGGAGGAACAATTCAACAATACACGTCTTGAATTTTTTCCCAATATGTCGGAATATTGCAAACAATTGAAGCTTGTCGCAGATCAATTATCCAATGTGGGGAAACCAATTTCTGAAACGAAGATGGTTCTCCAACTTGTTGCCGGTTTACCGAAAGGTGAATACAATACTCTCGCAACCATGATACAACAAGTTGATCCGCTACCCACCTTCAATAAGGCCCGGTACCAATTATTGTTGGAAGAAACCCGACGTGCCAAACAGGACGAACACAATCAAAAGACATTATTTGTTGAAAATCTGGCAGCTACCGCCCCCCACCCCCACCCCACAACCACCACCGGACAACCAACAACCGCGGGGCAGCCGCGACAGAGGTCGCAGTAACGAAAAGGGTTGTAAAGGCCGCGGACGTGGAGGTGAACCGTCGCAACTCAATAGCTTCAACAACTGGACAAGGCCAATGGCCCAACCATCTCGGCTGGGCCAATTATCCATCCCAGCAGGCGACGGCCCATTACCCATTCTAGTAGTATGGAATTCTCGGCCCAATGCCTGGAACCCCTCCAGTGCAAATTCAGCCCCATCAGGCCCATGTCGTGCAGGCCCAACAACAGAATCCCTTCAACGGCATGGCCCCCACTGATTTGGGCCAGACCTTCAACAACCCGATGAAAATTGGTACATAGATACGGGAGCCACCATTCACCTCACCCGTTCCTCAGGTAATCTTTCCGAGTTATTTCGTTTAAAGTATCCTCAATTTATTACGATTGGTAATGGTCACCGCATTCCGCTTCATGGTTATGGTACCACCTCGCCCACATTTCTCCCTAAATAACGTCCTTTATGCCCCAAATATCATTAAAAATTAATATATGTTAGGAAATTCACTCGAAACAATTCCGTGTCTGTTGAGTTTGACCCCTTTGGTTTTTCTGTGAATGATCTACGTACAGAGACACCTCTTACGAGATGCAATAGTGTGGGGGACCTTTATCCATTCTCATCCACCTCCGCTGCCAGATCCCACTCACACACCTTTGTCACTGCTTTCTCTCTGTCAACTTGACATAATAGACTTGGACACCCATGAGTTCATGTCTTTAATTTTCTTAGAAGCAATAATTTTATTAAATGTAATAATGGGAAACTTGCCCGACCTTATTTGTCTTACCCGTTAGGCAAACATGTTCGCCTTCCTTTTCAGTCATCTTCGAGTGTTACATTTTCTCCATTTGATATTATTCATGCAGATTTATAGACATATCTCATTACTAGCTCACTGAGTCATAAGTATTATCTAGTCTTATTAGATGATTCTCTCACTTTATTTTGGATTTACCCGCTAAAATTCAAGTCTTAAGTTTTTGTCAAGTTTCTTGAGTTTCATACCTTTATTAAAACACAATTTGAAAAAGCCATCAAATATTTCCAATGTGAAAATGGTCGTGAATTTAATAATTTCACGTTTCACAAAAATTGCAAAAATAATGGCATAGTTTTTCAGTTTTCGTGTCCCCACACCTCCCCCAAAATGGCAAAGTTGAACGAATCATCTGCACTGTCAATAACATGGTTCGTACTATCCTACTTTATGCCTCTCTCTCCCCCATCTTTTTGGGTCTACGCGGTCAAAATGGTAGAATATATTCTCAATATTTTACCCACCAGCACCCTTCATAATATGACCCCCATCGAAATTCTATATCGTCGGATCCCCTCCTATGATTACATTCGGACCTTCAGTTGCCTTTGCTACCCAAATCTTGCCTCGACTGCCCCTCACAAATTAGCACCCCGAACCACTCCATGTGTCTTCGTAGGCTTCCCGTCTAATCGTAGGGGCTACTTATGTTATGACTTGTCAACTCGTCAGATCCACGTATCTCGTCACGTCACATTTGACGAAATGATCTTCCCTTTTGCAAACATCCAAAAAATTCAAAACACTGACTATACCTTTCTAGACGAGTCCGACACCTCCCCCGTCATACTCAACGAACTTTGCCGTACCACCATTACATCCCCCACATCTCTGCCGAATGCCACTGCCACCACCGATAGTTTGTGAGACCATTCTCGGTCATCACCGATTGCCTCAACCACATCCCGTCGACGCCTCAACCACCTACCAGCACACCCAACCGTCTACCACTGTGTCACCTCCACTTACCGTCGTCACTCCAATCACCCAAACCAACACCATAATAGTACCAGTTCTCGAAACCTGTCACAATACCAACACCCACACCCAGACTACCCCACCGCCACCCCGTCACTCATTTCCCAACGTAACACCATTATCGGACCCGACATCGACTCGCCCACAACCACCTGATCTAAACAGATCCCCAACCCCACCCATCTCGATCTACCGAACCCAAACCCACCTGCCATACCCCCTACTCCGTCCACCAACCTAGACAACCACCTGATACCGTCACTGCCTCGCATCACGCTGACCCGACACCCCACCAAAACACCCAACCTACCCTTGCCCCACGCACTGTATGGAAACCCATGCGCAACACAGGATTTTCAAACTCAAAGTCCATTTTAACTTATCCACACTAACCATATCCCCAATTCCCAAAAACCTAAAAGTAGCCAAATTTGACCCAAATTGGAATGTGGTCATGCGTGAGAAATTTAATGCTTTAACGAAACAACACACTTAAGATTTGGTTTCCTAGACCGGATGGGGTGAATGTGATCCGATGCATGTGGTTATTTCGTCACAAATCCAGAGACAGTAGTGACCTAGAGAGATATAATGTGAGACTTGTGGCTAATAGTACTAATCAGTAGGAGGGTATTGGTTGTGGTGAGACATTCAGTCCAGTTGTTAAACCAACCACCATTCGCACAGTTCTGAGCATCACTATGGGTAAGCATTGGCTAATTCATCAGCTCGATGTAAATAATGCATTTTTACATAAAGACTTGAAAGAAACTGTTTACATGCACTAGCCGCCAGGCTTTGTCCATCCGGAGGCCCCTCATTATATATGCCGTCTTCGTAAGTCACTTTATGGTTTGAAACATGCCCCAGAGCGTGGTATGAACGCTTTACTAATTACATTATGCATATTGAATTTGTATGCAGCAAGTGTGATAATTCTCTCTTTATTTTTCATCGAGGTAGTAACATTGCTTATTTATTGCTATATGTGGATGATATTGTTCTTACTGCCTCATCTGATGTGTTGAAAAATGAGATCATTGCACAACTTAAAACCGAATTTGCTATGATTGACTTGGGGAAGTTGAATTACTTCTTGGGGATATCAGTGACTAGATCTCCAGACACTATAATTTTATGTCAACGTAAGTATGTAGATGAGATTGTGTACAAGGCTAAAATGGAGAACTGTAAAATCATGCCCACTCCGATTGACTCTAAATCAAAGCTCAGTGCTGTTGATGGTGATCCAATGTCCGATCCCACTCTTTATAGGAGTCTTGCAGGTGCACTTCAGTATCTTACTTTCACCAGGCCTGATATTGCTTATGTTGTTCAGCAGTGTGTTTATTTATGCATGCCCCCATGGAGCCTCATTTTACTGCTCTTAAACGTATCATTCGATACGTTAAGTGCACACTTTATTAAGGATTGCATCTATACCCCTCTGCACCGACCATGTTGTTATCATATACGGATGCAGATTGGGCAGGCTGTCCGGACATGCGATGCTCCACCTCAGGCTGCTGTGTGTTCTTAGGGGATAATCTCGTTTCATGGTCTGCCAAGAGGCAAGCCACCCTATCCCGTTCGAGTGCAGAAGCAGAGTATAGAGTAGTTGCAAATGTTGTTGCTGAGATCTGCTTGCTCCGAAACCTTCTTTTGGAGCTCCAGTGTCCATTTTGTAAGGCGTCTATGGTGTACTGTGATAACATATCCGCGATATATTTATCTCATAATCCAGTTCAGCATAAGCGAACCAAGCACATTGAGATGAATATACACTTTGTTCGTGAGAAGGTACACATCTATTCCTCGACTTTAGATTCAGTCTAAGCGTCCGGCCTCCTCCCGCTCCGATTGAGAAGGTGTATTAGTGAATATTATTAGAATATTCACCATATATTTTGATAATTATTAATATTTTATAATTATGATAGTTATATGATCGTTATTGTATAAGGACTCCACATTATACACACAATATATATTTGTATTAATGAGAAAGACTATCTAAGAGAAATTAATACAATCTTATAATAAGTGGGGCATAGATTTTGATGTTGTTAGTATGTTGTTTTTGAACCAATTGCTTTTCTTGAAGTATTTAGACCTTATCATAAATTTATGTCAGAAAAATATAGAAAACTTTATTACTATTATTAATATATTCTTTTTCTTTTTTTTGTAATATTATGCCAACAATATGATGCCATGTTGTCATAGTTGTATTTACAATATTGATAATGGGTTCACGTGTCATCTATAAGATATCTATAATAATCATCGTCTATAATAATATTTAATTATAAAACTCTAATTTTCCGTGGAAATGATTTCATATTATGTTATAGCATATATTTTATGTAACAACATTTTGCTATTAATGCTAAAAAAATATCTGAACAAACTAAGGTCGCCATTATAAAACGTTTGATTGTATTTATATTAGAAAATTTGATTCACGGAATATAACTGTATTTTTTAGTCTATGCCTTCTCTTACGCTAGTAAAGTTCAATTTTTCTGGTTTTCCTCGTTGCTGCTGCTACTCCTCCACTCCCAAAATTCCTTCTTGTACTTCATTTCAGGTAAACCCATTTATTTAATTTTAATTTATATGTATATAAAATGCACATATAGTGTGTGTGAGTGCGCTAACAGATGTTGATTGATCTGTATCGCTGAATTTTTATTGGGTGTATTGCGATTTTTGTAGTGAATTAGTTTTGATATACATTAGCTTGAATGAACTTGGATTGATTATTTTGGTTTTATTGGATCGTTCGGCTTGTAGATTGAGACTAGTGGTGGCAAAATTAGCCCATGAAAACATAACTCGTCCAAGTTTGGGCGGGTTATTGACCTGCCCATCTATTAGCACAACCCATCAAAAGTTGGGCTGATATGTAAACCAATTGACTCATGACAAATTTTGTGAAAATATTTTTAAAAAATATTTTTTTTGATATGTTATATATAACCATAATAAAGAAAAGTAATAATTTTATAAGGTACTAAAATATTATAAAAGAACAAATAAAACAATTAAAAGTTAGTAAGAATTGAGCGGGTTGGGTTATGACCCGCATTTTAATCCATTTCGGCCCAATCCGTTTTAGCCCAAGTAACTTTTGGACGGGTCAATAAATCGCTCATTTATTAACTCAGTCGATTTTGACCCGCCCAAATTCAGCCGAACCCGCCCATTTCACACCTCTTTGAGACGATTTAGCTTTTCCTCTAGTGTTTTTTCTTTGTTTTTTTAAATTTGCAGAATTTATTTGATTTCTTAGTTTGATTTGGAAGTTGGATTTCTTAGAGCATGTTTGTCGTTAGCTGATTAAATGTAGTTGATAAGTATTTAGTGGCTGAAAAGTACTTTTAGGTGTTAAAGCTGATTGCATAAATAAAAAGTTACGTGTTTAAATAGAAGTGTTAGAAACTGATCATAAGCCATTAGTGTTTGGTAAAGCACTTTTTATGTTAAAATAATCAAAATATATGTAAAGCTAAAAAAGGGCAGCCCGGTACACAAAACATCTCGCGTTACCAGGGTCCGAGGAAGGGCCGCACCCCATGGGGTGTGATGTAGACAACCTAACCTACTTCAAGCATTAGTGGCTGCTTCCACTACTTGAACACGTGACCTATAGGTCACGTAGAGACAATTTTACCGTTGCTCCAAGACTCCCATTTTATATACGTAAAACTATTCACAAAAATATACTCCTTCCGTCACAATTTAAGTGTCTTAGTTTGACTAGGCATGTAGTTTAAGAAATAAAAGAAGACTTTCGAATTTTGTGGTCTTAAATTAAAGATGTGTGTAGACCTTTGAATCTTGTTGTCTTAAACTTGCCAAAACTTACTAAATATAGAAAGAGACACTTTTTGGGACAAACCAAAAAGGAAAGTAAGACACTTAAATTGGAACAGAGGGAGTAAATTTTATGGTAATTTTACATATAAAAGGACATGATTCAGAGGAAATAAAATAGAGAGATAACTAAAAATTATGTTTTAGGAAGATTATTTCGGAGATTACAAAAGATATAAGGGATAAAACAAAAGTGCTTATAAGCTGGAGAACCATAAGTTAAAGGTGATAAACTTGATTTTTGGCTTATAAGTACTTTTGGTGTTTGTCAAATGCATAGATAAGCCAAAAACTGTTTATTAGCTAGTTTGACCAGCTTATCAACTTAGCAAAATACTCTCTTATTCTTGTGGTTTTTCTTTAATTGCTGAAGTCCATGGATATTCTAATGAATTCATTTATTTAAGTTCAGAATAGTAGTTGAAGAAAAATGGTTTAGAAATGTAGAGTGATAGTTCTGAAAATATTCGTATTCACTTTGCTCTTCATCATGCTAAGGTAACTAACCCGTTTTTCTTAATCATAAATTTTCAACAATTGTAAGTGTTCATAATTTAATAACTTGATATGTGGAAATTCTTTCTACTGTGAAACTCATAACTGCGAAGGATTTTGGTATGTTTTACGTAGTTGGTTCATGAGTTATTTAAATGTGCGCCAAATTCAAGTTTGTTCAAGAAGATTTCATCTTGATTTTGATATTAAAATGAGCTGAAAGTTAATGTAACTTTAATTTATCACCTTGATATCTAAGCTTGCTATTGTGACTTGGGTTGGCTTAGAGTTTGATCAAATTTTGTTCACTCCAGCAAATGACGGTGACCTGCCAATAGAACCTCTAATTACAGTCTGATATATTGGCTGAAGCTCTTAACTGCAAGTGTCACAAACCCAAGTTATCCAAACTGCTGAACATATTGCTAGGTCAAGCTTGACAGTAGAAGTTGCATGTCTTGGTCAATCTTTCTATTAATCAAAAGTTGATCAGGTTTTGCATTTTCCAAATTAAAATGCTCTTGTCAATCTTTTTATGTTAAGTGGATGATATGATACGTTGACAACTTCCTACATTTTAAGCCAGTCAAGATTGATATCCTAATCAATTTGAAATATCCAAAAAGATTGTGGTCAAGATTTTATATTACAAAGTGTCTATTGTTAGTGGAATGTGTTTCTTTATACTTCGTTCTTGGATGCTGTTCTGTCGCCTTCTATGTCCTAGATGGCCTTTGTGGAGTCCAAAGATTTAGCTATGCATTTTATATTTAGCTCAACTCTTGCAAGTGATCTTTTGTTTCGTATAAATAGACATTGCTTGGTTTGGGGCCCTTCAAGTTGCTTTTTCTTAGTCCCCCATTCCTTGGAAATCTAAGGGTTTAATGTATATAGGAGTTAATACTTGCATTTATGAGATAAAACCTACAATAAATGCGCACAAAAACTCACCTAATGGTAGCATTCAATGCTAGGGTCGAGACCTTCTCTGTCTAAGCTCCAAACTCTTCAAATACTCTATATTCTTTCTCTCTCCCCGACACGGGTTTATATCACAATTGGCATGGTTGACCGGCTGACTCAAGTCTCCTCCATGCCATGGTTGGGGAGACTGTTGCCACAGTTGGCCAATGATCGCCAGCTCGCTCTTACTCTTCTCTCTACTAATGGCCACGGTTCAACTGTGTCCAATGGTTGAGCCTACAGTTGATAAATGACCTTCAGATTTCAGGTCTCCCCCTCTGCCTATCTCTGCAATATGTTCAACATTTGATAAATGTAGTCTGCTGATATAAAAGGAAATTGGTTGTTCTGCTAGGTGACCTTAATAACTGATGGTTGAATGCTGATAATCTGCTATATTCCGCATAAGTACTTCGTTCGTTCTCTATCTCCTATTTACTTGTTAATGGCCATTTTGCATGTGGAATGTGTTGAGTGTTGATTTGATGCATAACATGCACAAATTTATTTCACTAAGGGCAATTACTTGCTCCAAACACCTTACTCTCTGTGTTTTTTGGTTTTGGGATAAGTGATGTATTTAAGTGGGACTGTCCTAATTATTCTGGCATGTTATGGACTAGTTAATCTGTGAGACTCATTACTCGCCCCTTCTCCTGTTTCTTTCTCTTGTTTCAGAGTGAAGCTAATATTAAATCTACCATGGATCGGCTAACCGGTGCTGCACGTCTCATGATAGTCTCAGATCTTGACCATACAATGGTGGGTTGTTGTAGTTCAGCTTCTTCCTTATGTTAAAGCTATAACTTACGTGAGACTTCCTTTACAGGTCGATCATCATGATCCTGAGAACCTCTCTCTGCTTAGGTTTAATGCTTTATGGGATGCCAATTATCGTGAAAACTCCTTATTAGTGTTCTCAACAGGGAGATCACCTACGCTATACAAGGAGTTGAGAAAAGAGAAACCCATGCTAACCCCAGATATTACCATTATGTCCGTGGGGACTGAAATAACGTATGGTAACTCTATGTTGCCAGATGATGGTTGGGAGCATTTCTAAATAACAAGTGGGATCGGAAAATAGTTACAGAGGAGACAAGAAAATTCCCTGAACTCACCCTTCAGGTACATATGTATGCGTCATTTTATATATTGCTTCAGGAAGTTTAGGGGTGTGTTGGTATGGAGGAAGATGTTTTCTTGAAAAACAAGTGTGTTTCTTACTTATTTTCTAGTGTTGGGTAAGTAAGCAAAGAAATATTATCCCAAGAGAAATTAAATGTATTCTAGCAAAACACTATGGGGGTGGAATGGGGTGGCGAGTCGGGTTTGGGGTTGGCAGGAGGTGGGATGGTCAAGAGGTGGGGGTTGGGGGCGTTTGGTGGGTGGGGAGGAGACAATGAACTTGGAATATCACTCATGGAACTTGTTTGCCCTACTTCCATCACCCTAAATTTTGATACCAGAATTTGCAAATCACTTTTTGTGTAAAACCAGTTGTATGCTGGATATTGTTATCGTAATTGATGTCTCATAAATCAACTTCGTTTTATCCTTCAGTCAGAAACAGAGCAACGACCTCACAAGGTCAGTTTCTACGTTCCGAAAGACAAGGCTCAAGATTTAATGAAAACTCTTTCCAAACGCTTGGATGAATGTGGGGTATGATGCCACTTTTACACTTATAGCTTTTATACTCAATATCATGCTACAGTGAGCAAAACTTTTGATATAGTTTCATATCTTTTTGTTCTGATTTTTAATATTTCTATTTTTATCATCAGTTGGATGTCAAAATAATTTACAGTGGGGGGATGGATTTAGACATCTTGCCGCAAGGTGCTGGCAAAGGACAAGCACTTGCATATTTGCTTAAGAAATTAAAGAGTGAGGGCAAATTACCAAACAACACGCTTGCCTGTGGTGACTCTGGAAATGATGCTGAGCTTTTCAGTATCCCAGATGTTTATGGTGTGATGGTTAGTGGTTTTTACCTACTTCTCCGATTTATCTTTTATGATCTTTTTCTCTAGAAATCTAGATTCACTTTGCAGGTAGCGAACGCACAGGAGGAATTATTACAATGGCATGCTGCAAATGCGAAAAATAATCCAAAAGTGATTCATGCAACAGAGAGATGTGCCGCGGGTATAATACAAGCCATTGGGCGTTTTAACCTAGGACCAAGTACCTCTCCTAGAGATGTTACAGATATGTCAGACACCAAGATGGATAATTTTGATCCTGCTTATGAAGTCGTCAAATTTTACTTGTTTTTCGAGAAATGGAGGCGTGGAGAAATTGAGAATTCTGACCTTTACTTGTCGAAACTGAAAGCAGTTTGTGTATGTACCCTGTACCTACCATAGTGTTGTTTTTTCTGTCAAATGATGTGTATTTTGTGCTTTGGGTATTGTCTGTAGATAGAGGCGAGCTTCTTTTTCTTTTTTTCTTTTTTCTTGTTTTTGCATGTCTTTATGGCTTGCTTTCTAGATACAGCTTCTACCTAGATCTTAACCTCCCCAATGCTGGAAAAACCTGTTTAATTTCCTTTGCATTTATGACTATAAACTGACCAACAAGGGTTGTGGTGGAGTGGTAAGTACTCCTTCATCCTAATCAGAGGTCTCGGGTTCTAGCCCTTTGTATGGGGTCGCCTTTGTTAGGAAACGCTTTACCCCGACTTCCCGGCACGAATGCGGATTTAGTCGGGGACCAGTGCAAGTGCCGGACATCGGGTGGGAAACAAAAGAAAAAGACTATAAACTGACAAAACAGATGAAATATCCCCTTCAGGGAAATTTTCTATTATCCTGTGCTCTTCATTCCTCTCTTTCCTTCATTTTCTTCCCATTTTTCAGTTTATTCAGTTGGGAAGGGGAGGTTATAGGTGTGTTGAACTTGAGTATTAGTTATTCCCTAATGCATTTTTTTTTTCTTTCGCATGACAATCCGAATTTGTTCTTTTTTGTTGCTGCAGAGACCATCTGGTACTTTTGTGCACCCATCTGGAGTTGAGAAATCTCTTGAGGAATGCGTAAATACATTGAAAAAGTGTCATGGGGACAAAAAGGGTAAACAATTTCGTATTTGGGTTGATCAAGTCTTACCTACACAGGTTGGTTCAGACTCATGGTTAGTGAGTTTCAAGAAATGGGAGATTTGTGGTAAGTGTCTTTTGCCTCGTAAAATGGTCTTTTATTTTTCTTTCCCCTTTTCTCATGTCTCTCTTGACTTGATTTTATACACACGGCTTTGGCTGCAATTGTCCATGACCTCATTGAGAATTCTTTTGCCCCTTCCTTCTTGTGCTCATATCATGTGTGGCTTTGGCTGCAATTGTAACGCATCTGTTGCTCATGATGCGTTACAATTATAGTGAGCTTCCAGCAACAGAGGCTGTCCAGGTTTTGGAACTTTCTGATGCCTCAAGCTTTACCATATATATCTAACCATAAATATTTTTGGCTCTTTCGACCGAGTTCCTCTGCCTGGCTCTCTCATTCTCACACAACAATCTGCATAGATGCCCCAGCAACCACCACTATAGTCTACTTTGTGTCCAACAAAACTTTTTGGGCACTTGCCAAAGTCTACCTTTATAGCACCAGTGTCAGTTAAGCCTCCGATCAGATTTAAATTAGCAGAAAATAGATGGGGAACAGTGTGACTATAGATTTTTTCATATTTGAGCCACTTTGCAGTAGAAGTGCTGACTGTAATATTTGAGCCTTCAATTTTCAGATTATCGGTGCACACGCTTAGAATTAGTTCTCATTAGTTTTTTGACTCTTTAATAATTTGTGAAGATGCTCTAGGAAGATTTTTTCGTCTCACCAGGAGGTCAAACCAGCAGAAGTTGAAGAATTATAAACCAAAGAGGCATCCTATTACCTACTTGCTCTTTTGTTGGCTTAGCCCATAGTTTACCCCCTAAATTTGTAGCAAAATCCCTTGTACACACAGTTTCATGGAGAACCTACAGACCAACCGTTTCTCCTGGTGTGTCGTAGACACACACACACACGATGTTTCTCCAGCTTGTCCTCACATACCACACACTGTCTTAAAGCGAGGAAAATTGCAGCTGTAGTCATATTTAACCAAGGGAATATGGAATTGACTTATTCTCTGAAAGAATGTTCCAATACTTGCGTGATCTACATCTTCTTTCTCTTTGACACTTGTTATGTTTACTGTAGTATCTTAAACTATGTTGTTTCTTGCAGGAGAAGAGCGACAATGTTGCATAACTACCGTCTTATTAAGTTCAAAGGTGAAGTTTGTTGAAAGATCATTGCAATTTCTATTTAACAATCCAAAACCTGTTATAATTAGCTCTTTCGCTTCCAGAATGGGACCGTTGCAGATGGGCTCACTTGGACGCATGTGCATCAGACTTGGCTGCAGGGCGCAGCAGCAAGCGACTCCACGACCTGGTTCTTTTAGGTTTGACTCTGAAAAGCCGGCGTTCCTTTTACCTGTCCAGTGAATAAACACAAAAGCACATCGTAGCTATAAGCAACGATCCCTCCCCCCTAAAAAAAAACACACACACACATGCAAAAACCCTGTATGAGGCCCTTTTTTACCATGTTTGTTTGCGTTCTTCCTTGATGATGAATGTATTACAACCAAAACTGAAAAGATGACTAATCAGTTTGTAATAAGTATTGCTCTTCTTTTCGACTGTTGTAGATGTCATACATAGTTAGAGAACATCAGTTATATGCTAAATTTTAGAAATGTGAATTCTGTCTTGTTCAGTGGCAATTTTGGGACATGTGGTCTCGAGAGAAGGAATTCGGGTTCCTCTTTGTAACTATGCTCTGTGCCTTTGGTGTCACATCAAAGATTAATTGTTATGTCTCAATTGCATGGAGTAAGAGAGTCTGATTAATACTAACCCACAGAGAGGCATAACCGAGAAGTGAGTTATATAATGAGGATTATTACATACACTTTGTATTCTGTAGATTACGTGAGAGTTGAGATATAAACATGTGTAATAGTTGTTCTTAGTGAACTTACATATAATCATCTCTACATTCTCTTAGATTTATTTCATGTCAAGAGTCTCTTCAAACTTGATTTGAATCTTTGAGGTCTTTCGAAATCACTTAATTCAGTTGACTAATGTCTAGGGTAGACGGGTTAAAATGGTGAAGTTTAATGGGATACCTTATTTTGCCATCACTATTTAACGTATACCTAAAAAAAAATTAAAATTATTTGATTTGTACCTAGTTTTGGCAAACATCAAACAAATCACTCGCTTGCCTCCCCCTCTATGAAAAGTGAATTTAAATAAAGTGAGTGTTGTTGAAAAAGCTGAAAAATATTGGCAAATTACCATCTTTGTAAGTTAAATTTGTTAGATTTGTTGTTATTTTGAAAATTGATGATTGACATTTGCTCTTTATGATTTTTGAAACACTTATATTTCAAATTTAAGCTTATTTGGAATAGACTTGGACCTTGAATTGAGTGTTGAATTATTGAAAAATAAGTTTTCGGGCAAAATTTTGTTCACCTGAACTTTAGGCATAATGGCCGAAGTTTAGGCAAAATTAACTCATACCTTATATATTAACATAAAAAATAAATACATGAAGGAGGGGGATACGCATACATGAGAAGCAACTGAATTGAAGAATATTAACAAAAAGATCTTCCTTTATCATATGATTGAAGTTCATGTAAAATTAACTCCACCAAGACAATATAAATTGAAGAGTTTAGATTATATACACCAACAATCATGTCTTTTGATGACTTTGATTTTACGCAGAGGAAGTATATAATGTAAACACAAAAATTGCATACCATATTAATTTTTATAGTATTCATTAGAAACTTTTTCAAGACAATCACTAGCAATGCCTTGTGCCCACTTTTGGAATCTTTGGAAGGCAGGGTCATCTATTTCACTTGTCTCAACAACACAGTCATGACAAGTCTCAATGAATGAATACATTGCACCAATATCTATATTGGCTTTGTAAAAATCCTCTTCTTCCACATCTTGTATTGCCTTCTTCATGGCAGCAATTGCATCTTCATAAACCTCTTTGCATGTCTCAAGACAATCCTTATGATAATGGTCCATTTTTGCAGAAAAAGCCAATCTTTTTTCAATGACATTTTGGATAAATTCCTTAGTCTTGGACATTGTGCCAACCATACTTGCTTTCACAAATGAAGGGACATTTTCACTTGATACATCAATTTTTGATACACTTTGGGGAACATCAAAATTTTGAGTAGAGGGTTGAGAGGATGGAGAAAGAGATTGTTGCAATGAATAGTCAAATGCATTACTGGGAATTGTGAGGAAAATGGCAATTGCAACACCAACAACAAAAAGTTGTGATGGAGGAGCCATTGTTTTTTGTCCTTTTGGCATATAGAAAGGAGAAAAAACAATGGGGAGAATTATTAATGGTAAGTGATTATGAGGAAAGTGAGGGTACTATTTATACTGAAAAACTAGTTTTAGCTTTGTGGCTATGCTTAAATATAGATTGTATAAAAATGTATAGTAATTAGTTAGTTCCTCTATTTTAGAGGGAATTTAGCACGTCTCTTTTTAGTTTATTGTTAGAAGATGACTTTTCTTGATCCATGTAGGGTGCCAAATGGGCGGATTAAAATAAGGAGTTAATAAATGGAATATATATATATAATTTATATATATATATATATATATATATATATATTTAGTGCATTAGACTGCCTTTTTTTTTATAAATAATTTAATTTAATTTGTAATCTTAATTTCACATGTAATTTAGCACCTCTCTTTCTAGTTTATTGTTAGTAGAGATAGTAGCTTTTTTTTTGTGCATGTTGGGGTGCCAAATGGACGGATTAAAATTTGGGAAGGTTAAATAGAGAGTTAATAAATGGATATTTTCTTAAATATATATAGTTAATTAGTTTAAGTTGTAATCTTCATTTCACCGGGAATTTAGCACCTCTCTTTCTAGTTTATTGTTAGTAGATGGCTTTTCTTGGTGCACGTTGGGGTGCCCAATCCCCGAGGTAAGTTGACCATATTCGATGTGGATCTCACATCCACACTCAAGTCGTGTCCGATCTATTAGCGAATATTTTCCGAATATTCTTAGTATATTTTGTAATTATGATAGATGTATATTTAAGGTAACTTAGGATTCTAATTGTATTAGGAATCAACCTTTATAAGGTAAGTTAGGATTCGTACCATATTAGGAATCAACATTTGTACAACTATATATATTGTGAATAATGAAAGGAATCCCCAAGGGAAATTATTCTATCTTTCATGGTATCAGAGTTGTTTTCGGTCGAGGGAAAAAAATCTCTGGTTTGGCCGAAAAAGAGGAGGAGAATGGAGAAGAACAGGGTTTAGGGTTTAGGTTTTAGGCTCTTCGGACTGTTCTCAGTATTGCTACGGGCCTGCATTGGCCGATTCATCAGCTAGATGTCAAGAATGCATTTCTTCATGGGGATTTGAAAGAAAATGTATACATGCATCAGCCCCCTGGCTTTGTTCATCCGGCAGTTCTGCAGTTTGTATGTCGTCTCCGGAAATCACTGTATAGATTGAAACAGGCGCCCCGTGCTTGGTATGATCATTTTGCCAGGTATCTTCTGCATATTGGATTTATATGTAGCAGGTGTGATAACTATCTTTTCACTTTTCATCGAGGTAGCAGCACTGCTTACTTGCTATTATATGTCGACGACATTGTTCTTACTGCCTCCTCTGACGGTTTGAAGAATGAAATCATTGCTCTACTTAAAACTGAATTTGCTATGACCGACTTGGGCAAGCTGAGTTATTTCTTGAGTATAACAGTGACCAGATCTGCAGCTAATATGTTCTTGTGTCACCGTAAATATGCAGAAGAGATAGTGTACATGGCAAAAATGGCAAATTGTAAAATTATAACAACTCCGGTGGACTCAAAATGAAAGCTTAGTGCCAATGACGATGCGCCAGTCTCTGATCCCACTCTATATCGGAGTCTAGCATGTGCTCTTCAGTATCTTACATTCACTAGGCCTGATATTGCATATGTCGTTCAACAAGTGTGTCTATTCATGCACGACCCCCGAGAGTCTCATTTTGCCGCCCTCAAACGTATTATCAGATACGTTAAGGGCACACTAGACTTTGGATTACACCTATACCCATCTGCCCCCACCAAGCTACTTGCCTACACAGATGCAGATTGGGAAAGATGCCCCGACACACGTCGCTCCACCGCAGGGTACTGTGTATTTCTTGGGGATAATCTTATCTCATGGTCCGCCAAGAGGTAGGCCACACTATCCCATTCGAGCGTTGAAGCAGAATATCGCGGTGTTGCTAATGTAGTTGTTGAGATCTGTTGGCTCCGAAATCTTCTTTTGGAGCTCCAGTGTCCACTCCGCAAGGCGTCTATATTCTATTGTGACAACATATCTGCCATCTATATGTCTCATAATCCGGTCCAACATCAGCGGACTAAGCATATTGAGATGGATATCCACTTTGTGCGAGAGAAGGTTGCCCGTGGTCAGGTCAAAATATTACACGTGCCTTCCTCTTATCAGTATGCAGACATCTTCACAAAGGGACTACCGCGACAGCTCTTCACCGACTTCCGATCCAGCCTTAGCGTTCGGCCTCCTCCCGCTCCGTCTGAGGGGGAGTATTAGCGAATATTCTCCGTATATTTTGTAATTATGATAGATGTATATTTAAGGTAACTTAGGATTCTAATTGTATTAGGAATCAACCTTTGTAAGGTAAGTTAGGATTCATACCATATTAGGAATCAACCTTTGTACATCTATATATATTGTGAATAATGAAAGGAATCCCCAAGGGAAATTATTCTATCTTTCACGATCGACACAAGTGCAACAACAATTTTAAAGGGCTCGAGCAACATAGCCTCTAATTTGGGTAGTCAGCATCCTCGCTTTTCTAACTTGTCTAATTTATTATTAATTCCTTTGCTAATTTTGAGTATAAATTCTATCATACACTAAATATAATTCAGGTGCAACATGCAAATGTAACTTTTGGGCTTTTTGAAACACTTTTGTGTCTCAATTTTTACTTCAGAAACTTGCTGCAAACATGAAATTAGCTACACTTGAACCAAAAACTCTCACGGAGTAAATCATGAACATGATCTCCATCTCAACATCTATGTTGAACATTTTTCATACATTTCATTTCTACTTCTAACTTTCTACTAGTACATTAAACATTTACAATCAAATCTTCTTTCCTTGTCCTGCTGCAACTTATATTAGAAATCAGAGGTAATCTTTATAACAATCAGTAGTGTAAGTTGCATACTGCCTTTATTTTGAAATTTAACGGTCATTTTCATCGATATCACTACACAAAAACTGAAATTAGCTACAAACTTCGTCGTTATTTTGTGATAATCTGTTGCCAATTAGGATTAGCAATGGATTTTGCTATTTAACTTCATAATTTGTCTGTTGCTAATTCTGTTCTAAGCGCCTGAGTGAAGCTTCATTCTCCGTAAAGATATGTACGCGAGGAGCCGGTAGCCAAAAACCATAGCTAGTAATGTACATACTTCTTTTACGCCGGTGCCTACTTTGATCCCATCAACCCAATCATTTTTCTCCTTGTATTGAACCTTTAGTAGGAGTTTGTACGTTTGATAGTTATACGATAGGTACCTTAACCATGATATGAATACCGGTACTTTCTGCAGAATTCAAATCATATTTATATCAGCAATTGGGAAAAAGAGGAATTGCTTTCATCGAGCGAACCAGCTAAACATATTCACCATATAACCATGAACGTGTATGTGAGAGAAAACGACTGAAAGGGTCCGTTTATGTTTGATGATAGGTTTGAAAAAGTTCCTTAAGTATGCACTGAACAATTTTGGTCCTTTAAGTTTGCGAAAGTTAGCTCTTATAGTCTCCATCAAAATATGCCGTACTCTGTCTCTTAGATTTGATGGGAACTATGAAAAAGAAGGTAAATATTTGACGGAGACTAAAAGTGTTAACTTTTGGCGAACTTAGGACCAATATTGTTTCAGTGCATACTTGAGGGATTATTTGAACCTACCCTCATATATAAGAGACCATTTTTATCACGCTCTAATTTTGGATGAAGGTTCATGTAATACTTTATAAAAATATTCATGTCTGTAATAACTATAACATGAGGCTCATTAGCTGAACCGGGGAGTGACAATTTTTCCAAAACTCGAAAGCATGTAAGGTAAATCATTTCGATACGTGAGAGGATAATGCATCGTTACCTTTACGAAATATCCACCAGCTAACATGAATGTCATTACAGTAACAGAGGCCAGAGTTGTTGCCCTCTTTAAATCCATTAGTGTAGCTCCTATTGCTAGTCCTAATCCCTGTCAACATTCAATTAAGTGAGGAGTATTATTCAAAATAACAATGTAGGGAAATTAAATGGTCCGCGAGAATTGAAAAAAATGGAATACCTGAGCTGCTACAATGCAGAGGAAAGTTGTAAGCACGGTTAGGAAAAAGGCACAAGCATCATGTTTTAAGCCAGCCATGAAATATACTACTAAAATAAAGAGCACTGGAAGTATAAGATCCAGTGGAATGTCACTGCTGGTTCTGGCTAAAAAATACGCGCTTAATCTGTACATGTCAGCGGACCGTTCCTTGTTCAGCATTGCCCTTTCTTGCGGAAATGTGAAGATTGCTGTGAAAACCGGAAAAAAGCCCCAGAACACCGCAATGAAGAACAAAAGCCCCGCCTGCAATGAAATTTCACACTTTGAGAATTGGTTGCAATTTGTGCTCCTAGTGCATTTAAAGTGGTTTCATAAACGCTTAAGTTAGCTTCTATAGAACCATAGACCGAAAAATGAACAGTTGTATGCTGGAAAATTATACTATGCATGTAGAAAAATTATTGTTGCATACACATGTCAAAATTTACTGTTTATGCATTTATATAAATCTTGAACACCCTTAATGAAATTATTGACTTCGCCACAGTTTAGAACCTCTATTTTGACTCAATATGAGCTTAAGACTTATGATGCTTTTTGTTGGAAACTATGAATATGGGATGAATAGTACAAGTATGCATAGTCATAAATGCAAGATTTTAGTTGTGTAACATATTTAATCACATTTGAACTACTACTATTTTGTTTCATTTAGGGACCTATCATCAAATCCTTTGATCGTCTTGTGCATACAAGTTATGTTGCTCAAACTCTCCAAAAATGTTGCTGCACCCATGTCGGATCCTCCAAAAATAACCAAAAATACAATTGGAGGATCCTACACGCACCCGGCACTTTTAAAGAGTCCGAACAATTATATTTATATGGGATGAATGACATAGTCTGCAGTCTTAAATGTAAGCTTTAGTTGTCTAACATATTTAATCACATTTGAGCTACTACTATTTTATTCCATTTAGGAACCCAATATCAAATCCTTTGATCACCTTTGTGCATACGAGCAATGTTGCTCGGACCCTTCCAGAATGTTGCAGCACTCCTGTCGGATTCCAAAAACACACTACTTTTGGAGGATCAAACACACACCTATCAACATTTTTTAAGAGTCTGAGCAACACAGAAAACCAGAGCCACATACCTGTTCTTGCATGTGTTTAGGACTATCACCACCAGATTGCCACCAGAGCAAGCCCAAGATAACTGCAGTTGCAACAACTTGAGTGATTCTCAACCAGCTAAAATAATCGTGGCGCCGTTCTTTAAGTCCTCTCCAGAACAATATGGAGTATTGTTCACACCAGCTTGCTCCCCACTCTCTCTTTGCGTTAAATACTTTAGACTTCAACTCGTCATCAATCATCATGGGAGCCATAAGTTTCTTCTTTTCGCTCTCAGAGACTCGCGTCTCGTATGCTTCCACTAGATACTGTTCAGTAACAAAAAGAAAAGAAATACAGTGATCACATTAACATCCTTAATAAGCTCTTTCTATGGAAAGCTGTGGTCAATTTGTTATATAAAGCTAATTCCGGGGAGTACAGCGGATTTGTTGCAGTGTTGAATAATCTGTTGTTCTTGATCTTCTAACTGGAAACATTATGTGTTGGATTGATCTTTTATATGATCATATAACACACAAAGGTGACATACTGGTTTGCTTTTCTATAAGTAAACGACTCTAAAACAGTGTTATCAAAGGCAAAAGGCACAAGAAGCTCTAAGGTCCATCGAGGCTTTAAGCGCAAAGTGCAAATAAAGTATGAGCTTTAATGAAGAAAGGCGCAAAAAGGAGAAAAAAATTATAAATCTGTATGTATAGTCCAAGATTAATAATTATTATAAAATGAATAACAAATATATGAACAAAGAAATTAAACAAGAATTATGAAAAAGTGAAATATCAAATGTTTCCTGTCTCCACTTCAGGGTTATGCTCGGCGGCATGGAAAAGTATGCCTAAGAGCCTTGATAACGCCACTGAAGTGACCGCTAAGCAAGGGGAAGCACTTAAAACGTTTTGTGCCTCGCTTTAGGGCTTAAGCGCGCCTTTGACAACACTGTTCTAAAATAATTTAAAAAATGATGTCCTTGAGGATGAAAAAAGTAGTATGATGCTCGGACTCTCCAAAAAAGTTGTCGCAGCAGTATCAGATCCTCAAAAAATTCACTACTTTTGGAGGATCCGACACTCATGCATCGACATTTTTGAAGAGTATGAGCAACATAAGGAAAAAATCAAAATGTTAAAAGGAACAAAGAAAAGAACATTAGATTCATGCTAAGTGATTGCTTGAGGTATCTTCTCTTTTGGTTATGCATAATAAATGTTAGTAGAATTTTGTTCACCTCATGCACAATTGCTGGTGATGGCTTTCCATTCCTTGTTTCTCTATCTGAATTCCCAATCTGCACTCTGTCCTCCAACTCTGATGGAACAGAAACATCGTTTAAGTTCCCGTTCGCGAGATCTAGCAGGAACTCTGCTGGATTCATTGAAATCAAAGGTGAACATCCTATAGTTGAAAAATAGACCATTGCCTCAGGTGCCTTCCCAAAATAAAGCAAGCTCCCTTTGCCAAGAAGAATCAACTTATCAAACTTGTGGAAAAGTCTACTAGACGGTTGATGGATCGTCGTGATCACAGTCTTTCCAGCCTATCATTAATGAATTGTAAGTCATATGACTCATGCTATGATGAAGTTTTGGATAAAACAAAGAGAAATATTTACCTCAGCGATATCGTGTAGTATCTCAACGATCCTTAAAGCTGTCGTAGAATCCAAACCCGATGTAGGTTCATCGAGAAACAATAGGGAGGGGTTAATTATGATCTCATTTCCAATACAAACACGCTTTCTTTCTCCCCCTGATACTCCACGAACGAAGGATCCACCGATCATGGTATCTTGGCATCTGTAAAACATCATCACATACCGTATTTAGCTTTCCCTAAATGAACTACGCGTTTTGTTGTTTGCCACACTAAAATTATAAAGTATAGAAACAATTAATTACCTCTCTAGTCCTAGCTCGTATATCACAGCTATCGCTCTTTTTTCTTTCTCCTCCTTTGTCAATTTCTTTGGCAGTCGTAGGCGAGCGGCACACGTTAGTGTTTCTCTCACTGTCAAGTGAGGAAATAGTATGTCGTCTTGCGTCACAAATCCTATCCTGCCAAAGTTTTCATATCCATATGTTAGATTCTGTGAAAAAATTTCGTACCTTGATATTTGCTGCTTTAGTCTATAATTCAACCAAACAGCTCTTGTTTTTATCAAGATGCATGAGCTTTTGTTATTTGAGTTTGCAGCATGAGACAGGATTTCATCATGTGATATACTACTAATAATTGCATGAATTATATATCATGAAGAAAATGTATGGCATTCGTATTCTGTTCTCGAGATTTTACTAGCGTATACCACTTGCTAGCTATATTGCTCGGACTTTTCAAAAATACTGGTGCACTCGTTTCTGATCCTCCAAAGATGCACTATTTCTGGAGGATCTGACTGGCACCCATCGACATTTTTGAAGAGTCCGAGCAATATATCAGACACTTGGTGAAATTTTGAGTGTCACCTGCTCTTTAAAAGCTTTGAATATGGTTGTTCATTGTAAGTGATTGAACCTCCTGTTGGCTCTTTTATCCTTCCTCCAAGCAGGCTGAGGAGTGTCGTCTTTCCGCTACCGGAAGGTCCCATCATGGCCAAAACTTCCCCTGGATCAACAGAGCCACTGATTCCTGACAAAAGTTCCTTCTCTGTTGTTGATGTTACTCCTTTTAAAACCACCTTGTAGCACACCTCAGTAAACTGCACAGTTTGTCAAAGGAATTAAAAACAAAATGTAACTTCCATAAGAAAAAAAAAACAATGTACAAAGTATGCTTCTATACTATACATCTTTTATGGTCATATTTTGCTTCTATTTCTCTTCCTACCGAAATTGACGCCCTCACGTAGCCTGTGAATGGCGAAGTCAGGAATTTTGCTAAGGGTGTTCAATGATGTATATTTGTTGGTGTATGTAAAAAGTTATATTTGACTTATATGCACTGTTTTCAACTAACCACCATTCGACATACAAAGCTATGCCCCTCAACTCTGTATACTAATTTATAGTGTTTACATACATTTTTGGGAACAAAGCTTCTAGTGATGTTGTTTGGAAAGTCTTGTACACAAATACCACATGAAATGAGATTCTGTACAAGACTGAACCTGATATCATACATAATTTGCCAATGTTCAAAGGGTCGCATTGTAAATAAACCTCCATCCTTTGCCTGTCCAAATACATAGTAGTACTCAATCAATCCGTGCGTGCAGAGGCGAAGTCAGAAATTTGCGAAGGATATTCAAAGTAATATTCAACCTCTACACACATTACTAGTATAACTTTTCAGCAAAGAGTGTTCAACTAACCATCTTTCCGGTTATATATAGGCATTTGACACACATGCTCATTTGCCAGAATAAACCAAAAATTCAGAAAGCTTTATTTTTGAGTTTAATGACTGCCTGTATTTTGAGCTTAGGTTCACCTTTAGGTATATTGGTAAGGTAGGTTCTGCTTGAATCTTCATCTTTCTTGTGCCAGCTTCAAGATCTTCAGCTGCAAGAAGTACATATATAGTCAGAGGCGGATCCACAATTTGAAGTTTATGGTTCGTGCAACGATATCAAATTAATAAATATTCAATAATAACTGAGATCACAATCGAATATTTATAGACAGTAGTCGATTTCTTAGTTCATATACCAGGTCTGGGCAAAAAATACTGAGTTCACGATGAATTCACATATTACATAGTAGATTCGCCGCAATATATATATATATATATATATATATATATATATATATATATATATATATATATATATATATATATAGTTTATGATCATAAACCTCAGACTATATGATTTATCACACACATTACTTCCTATTAAAGACACCCTTCATTCTAATTATGTGACATTAGTTTGAAGGAGAGCCTTGGAGCAACGTTAAAGTTGTCTCTGTGAGACCTATAGAACACTGATTCAAGCCGTGAAATCAGCTACCGATGTCTGAGTCAGGATAAGTTGCATACATTACACCCCTTTGGAGTGCGGCTCTTTCCGTACCCCGTGTGAATGCAGGATGTTTTGTGCATCGAGATACCTTTTTTTCTAATTTGACTCGATAAGAAGTTTAGGAAAGAAAAACTTTTGAAACTTGTGTTCTCTCTGAAAGAAATAATCTCCTTGATTATTTTCATTACTTCAAAGGCTATATATACAAGTTACAAAATAGGAGAACCTTATTCCTATTCTATTCTAAAAACCTTATTCTATACATTTATGGTAATACACTAATTATGGTAATACACTACTAATTATATTACAATATTACCTAAACTAGGATACTAAATATTTATCATAAATTACTTTACATAAACAACCAAAACCGAGAGCTATTATTGGGACCAAATCCGAGATTTAATATACACAATATACACATGTATATTGTGTATATTTAACACATCCCCGTAGTCATAGCGGATGGTCTTCGAACGCTGAGACTGTCCCTAAAATCTTCAAAAAGGACCGAGGGAAGACCCTTTGTAAAGATGTCTGCAATCTGATATCTTGACGGGACATGGCATACGCGAACGTGACCCCGAGCAACCTTTTCACGGACAAAGTGAATGTCCATTTCGATATGTTTAGTGCGTTGGTGTTGAATCGGATTACCTGAAAGGTAGATGGCACTAATATTATCGCAATAAACCAAGGTTGCCTTTTGAATCGGACAATGAAGCTCTAAAATCAAATTACGTAACCAACATGATTCTGAGACCACATTGGCTACCCTTCGATATTCAGCCTCGGCACTTGAGCGGGATAGAGTCGCCTGACGCTTCGCAGACCAGGAGACCAAGTTGCTGCCAAGGAACATACGGTAGCCAGACGTAGACCATCTGGTGTTTGGAAACCACCCCAATCTGCATCAGTGTATGAGACAAGTGTGGATGTCGATGAAGGATACAAATGCAAATCATAATCCAGTGTACCCTGAATATATCGGATGATGCGTTTGATTGCATTCATGTGCTCAACTCTGGGATCATGCATTAATAAACACACCTGTTGAACAACTTATGTAATATCCGGTCTGGTAAAGGTAAGATACTGAAGAGCTCCTGCAAGACTGCGATAGCGGGTCGGATCCTCGTAAGGGATGCTGGCCGTGGCACCAAGTTTGGGCTTAGTATCAACTGGAGTGGAAGTGGACTTACAGGATGACATCCCAGCCCTCTCGATGATCTCAGCCGCATACTTTCTTTGAGACAAAAACAAACCATCTGAATGACGCTTGACGGCAATCCCCAAAAAGTAACTCAAGGGCCCTAAGTCCTTCATAGCAAACTCAGAGCTGAGCATGGCCATGATAGACTGGTAATGCATCGGAAGAGGCAGTCAAAATGATATCATCCACATATAACAGAATATAGGCCAAGGATGAACCACGACGGTAGATGAACAAGGAATTATCTGATCTACTGTGGGTGAACCCAATAGTCGAAACATAGTCAGCAAACCTTGTATACCAGGCCCGTGGAGACTGCTTAAGCCCATATAAATTACTTTACATAAACAACCAAAACCGAGAGCTATTATTGGGACCAAATCCGTGGAGGAGAGAAGAATATGTCAGACCTTTGGACGGAATTATGTTAAGAAGATATGTTGCCATTTGCAGAGCATGATGCCAAAAATATGGGGGTACGAAAGCATGAAGTAAGAGAGTGCGGACAATGTTTTTTATGGAACGAATTTTGCGTTCGGCTTTCCCATTTTGAGAAGATGTATGAGGGCACGAAAAATGAAAATTGATCCCATTATTATCACAGAACTCCCAAAACACCCTATTGTCATACTCTTTCCCATTATCACACTGAATATTTTTTATTTCTCTTTCGAATTGTGTTCTAATGAATGCTCTAAATTTTATGAAGACAGAAAACACTTGAGATTTATTGGCAATTGGAAACGTCCACAAAAAATTAGAATAATCATCCAAAAAAAGAACATAATATCGATGACCTAACGAACTTAGAACATGAGACGTCCATAGCTCGTTATGAATAATATCAAATGGCTTTGAAGTATGAGAATTTGAGTCCACAAATGACAATTTAACATTTTTTTCTAACGAACAAGATTGACAAATTTGAGTACTACACGTACCCTTACAAGAAATAAAGCTATTTTTATCTAACACTGATAAAATAGAAGATCCCGGATGACCAAGGCGAGCATGCCACAAGGAAGGAGAAATGGATGCAAAAGCTGACGGCAAGGCTTGACTCGATGGACTGAAACCGGGCATGATAGGATAAAGATCCCCCTACTATCACACCTCATGAGATGACTCCCCGTTTTGAAATCCTTCACAGAGAAACCAAAATGATCAAATTCAACATAAACGAAATTGTCAGTGGTGAACTTTCGGACAGACACCAAGTTTTTAATCAATTTGGGTGCATGTAAAGTATTTTTCAAGATAAGGGGTGGATTGGGGGGGAGACAACGTTTTCTGACCATAACCTTGAATTGGAATAGAGTTGCCATTACCAACAATTATACCCCGAGGGTTGCTCAAATTGGAATAAGACGAGAGAGTACCTGAATCGGAAGTCATGTGAGTAGTGGCACCGGTGTCCATATACTAATTTGGGTCCGGTTGAGTCAAACCCAATGTGAGCATCGCGACCTCGATATCTGTCTGAGTGGGGCCTGCTGCGTGGTGAGCTTGCGGAGGTCGGGGCCCAAGTATTCCAGGACTGGGCTGCACTGTACCATAGCCGCCGGGCCGTTGCGTTCTCGGGCCGCGTGGCAGCGGGCCGCCACTGCTGATTATTGGGCCTGAAAGGATGGCCAGCCCACTGGCTGCTGGGAACTGCTGGAACGTAGGGGCTGCTGGCCCATTGCCCACTGCCCCACCCCCACTGCCATGGGCCCCACTACTGGGACCAGTAGGGTGGTGGGCCACTGTTCACTGGACGGGGCCCACTGCCTGCTTGCTGACCACCGGAACCGCCGCATTTGCCCCCGCGATTTTTGTTATTATTCTTACGATTATTTTTGCCGCCACCATAAGTATGATTTTGGCCCGAATTATCAACAAAACCTGAAGAACTTGGGGAGGACGCCATCATGACGACGGGGCTTGCTCCGGTAGCCGCCTTTTTAGTCAAACCGGCTTCTTCCAAAGTAAGCATGGAGCGGGCTTGATAGAAGGCGGGAAGAGGGTTGCTTTGACGAAGGAGAGTTCCAACGCCATTATAGGCCTCCGAAAGGCGGACAACCAATTGTAGAACCAGACGATTATTTGTTACAGGTGCGCCAACATTACGGAGTTTATCCGCCAACTCCTTGAGTTTCTTGCAATATGCCGATACGTTTGGAAAGTCTTCCATGCGAACTAGAGAGAATTCCTATTCGAGTGTGACGGCACGTGAATGTTGGTTATCTTGAAATATGTCACGCAATCTATTCCAGGTAGCCATTGCCGTGGTATCCGACTCAATAATCGTCTGTAAAAGGTCAACCGAAATAGTGGAATAGATCCACTGGATAACGGTAGCATCAAGCGTAATCGATAACTGAGGATCCTCCGCGGGAAGAGGTGTAGCGGGAGGAATTATGTGATGGATAACTTGATGGGAGATAGCGTGAATTTTAAACAATTCTGCCCACGTCGCATATTGGACGTTTTCCATTTCAAGTACAATAGGGATATTGTCTTGACGTTAGAAACCATGAGGGCAGGATGATAATTGTTCTTAGACATATTGAAAGAACAAAGAAGGAGGGGAAATTTAAGAGAGATTTTTTAGAGCGGAAGACGAAATTTGGGAGAGAAAACCCGGGGGGGGGGGGGGTGTCTCGGCCGAGAGAGGGTACAAAAGTTGGGAGAGAAAACTTTTGTTTAGACCTAGTCTCTTGATACCATGAAAGAAATAATCCCCTTGATTATTTTCATTACTTCAAAGGCTATATATACAAGTTACAAAATAGGAGAACTCTATTCCTATTCTATTCTAAAAACCTTATTCTATACATTTATGGTAATACACTAATTATGATAATACACTACTAATTATATTACAATATTACCTAAACTAGGATACTAAATATTTATCATAAATTACTTTACATAAACAATCAAAACCGAGAGCTATTATTGGGACCAAATCCGAGATTTAATATACACAATATACACATGTATATTTAACACTCTCAATTATTATTCTAATTATCTTTTTCATTCTAATGGTGTATTTGAGATGTCCATCAAACGTAATTTACTAGTAATTGCTATAGGTAATATATCCCACTCACCTCTATCAAAAGTATCATATGTGCACAAAGTTGGCCCATGATAAGACTTAAAACAAACCTATATGAAGGGTCCACTATGTGTTTGTTCTCCTATTTGAACCAAACAATTGGCAATACAACATTATATGGACAAATGGCAATTGACAGTTGTGAGAGTGACAACTTTATAGGCCAAACTTTTTCCATTATTAATAGATAATTTTAAATAGTATTTGAAATTAAGTTTAAAAAATATAATATTTGAAATTAAGTTGAAAAAGGGTATTTGAACATTAAAAAATATAGTTGAAGTGTTTTTCAAACTTCAAATTATCTATTTCAAAGTTTGAAGTTGCAATAATGGATTTGCTTGATAAACAAATATTTATTTGAAATAATGTTGAAGTATTATTTTAAATTTTTTAAATAAGAAATGGACAAACGAGTACGTCTCGTTGTTTTTATATTATTATTTTTTTCTTTTTCCTTTAATATGACACCCTTATGTGAATCAAAATTTAGATGACAAAGAAGGAAATAACATAAATTCCTGAAACAACTACATATTAAAACATTATTCTGACATAATAGTGTGTTTGGAGTAATTGTTATTATAATTAAGAAACAAATGTATTGCTGTATGCTTGTTGAAATTGTCCGGATCATTATGTTTCTTATAATCAATTATTGTTTTTAAAATAAATTTATTAAAAACATTCCTAAAGTTTTAGTTTACCTTCTTTTTTCTTTTTTGCTTCCAAACTACCACAACAAAAAGAGGGGGTCCACTTTTCACCAGCTTCTCACTTTAGGGACTTCAAAAAGTCAGTGTTGGCAGTGTCTAATATTGACCCATGCACATGAAATAGTAAGTCCTTTTTGCCTTAAAATCCAAGGCTTTTTTGGCTTTATTTAAACCAAAAAAAAAAAAAAAACTCATCAAAGGTTATGGTAGGGTGATATACTCGATCTCTTCATTCTTAATTAGAGATCTCAAGTTTGAATTCTGAAATTGAATCATCTTTACGGGGATTATTTTATCCCAAAATGAGATTTTCTGGCACAAATCTCAAATTAGTCGGACTTCAAAGTCTAATCTGATTCCCGTCGGAAAATTTCACTTTGAGAGGTAATACGCTCCATTTACTAAAGATGACTCAATAATCAAGACTTTAACCCAAAATTTTTGATTAAGGATTGAATTTCTTTCCTCCTACTTTTCCTTTATATTAACTTTCCCTTTCTTGAACCAAAAATTTGTCTACTTTATAAACCTTCAATAGTGTTAAATGTTTAATTGTTTCCTAATATAATTGCTAGTACTACTTGTAGTAATGGCTTTCCTTTCTTCTTTTTTTGGTTTGGTATAGTAGTGGCTTTCATTATCTCTAAGATGCCCTCAAGAGGAAGGAAAACTAAAAGAAAGATAAGAGTGAATAAATATGGCCGTTGAGAGAGAGGATATGAATTGACACAAATACACAAACATATGTAGGGTTATAGATTTTGGTAACCAGAAATCTTGTTGTTTACGAGGGCATTCATGTCTTTTTGAATGATGAACTTTTGTGGTGCACAAACAAAGGGCTAAAATTGAAAGAGGAGAAGGGAGAGACGTTGGCAAATTTTATGAACTTTAAAAGAATTAACTGGAAAATGATTATCTGTTTATATTTAAGGAATTAGTTATTTTTCACTTCTACTATTACTCTTAAGGATGAAAAAAATTAAAGAAAAAGAACAATATTAGTTAGGTGAAGAAGAATATATATTGGAGGAATATTATATTTTATGAGCTAATAAATTTAAAAATAAAACATATATCCACAAAAATAATTTCAAAAATTAACATAATAAAAGTTCGAGTCCAACTAGACTAGTAGATCTCAATATGCAAGAAAATAATTAAGGATAGGAGAAAAATTAACGATAAAAAAAAATGTACTTACGAATATCATCATCACTAAAGGGTTTCATATCCGCGATCTCTTCGGGGGGCACGGCGAAGCCCGTGAAGGAGAAAGATAAGCCCAAGCTGGCACTAGAGGCGCGGCTCAGGGCCGCGCCACTGCTGACTTCATCTAAGTCAAACTTCAATTGAGCACTCCTTGACTTCCTAATGTGAGTGTTATTTTTTCCGCTCTGTCCCGGCGATGCGGACGTTAGCCGCCTGCTCGATTTTCTTGATAGTGTCTCCGCCTCTCCCTCTGCTGTCTCGCCGCTCACCAGGTGACGACCTTGTTCCTCCTCCCATTGCTGCCGAAATTGCTTCCACCAATTGATCCGATTTCGTACGAAGTATACTTGTGCTACTTGGCTTATCCATCATTTTTTTCCTTTAATTAAAAGGTGGTTGTGTTAGTTATATGTGCATGCAAATATAAAATGAACGTTAATAATAATCCTTAAGGATTCAACTTTTGAAAAATGAAGTTATTGAAAATATAAAAGAAACAAAGAAAAAAATTAGGAAAAATATATAAACAAACCCTTTTTTATTAAGTAAAAACCATGCATATCTACATTTATCTATTCAAGTTCTCTAATTAACTAGCATTTTCCCCTATTATGTACACATACATTTCTTCCTTAAATTTACTAAGTTTTCCACGTTAGTTCGAAAATTTGTTTTATGTACAAAAAGAAAAAGAAAAAAAAAAAATGAGAAAAAGGCCATCATACCTTTCAATAATTGTAGCTTCAAGACTATGTATTAAGTTTCAAGAATTTTGTAGTAAAAAGAGAGACGCATGTATTTCGTTAGATGATTTTCTGGGTTTTTTTTGTTATTCTTGAGGGTCGAGACAAGGACGGAGCTAGAGGGCGGAAGGGGTTCATTCAAAAACTCTTAGCCTAAATTTTCATTAATTTTGCCTCCATCACAAGAAAAAACTACAAGAAGGTATATATTAGTTGCAATTATCATACCTTTGCACAACTAAAAAGAAAGAAGAGTTGTGGAGAGAACTATCTTGTTATAGAGGAAATGTTTCACTTCTACGAAGTACGAACGATCTTAATGATTTACTTGCCAAAGTGCAATCTATTTTTTCTTTTATAGCTAGAAATAAATAGAGGGGAAATTGAAATTACATAAGTACCCTTGTCCATTAGACAAATCACTAATTCCACCAACGGTGTAACACTTGACATAAATGAAAAAAGATATGATAAATATAGTTGTAGTATTCATCATGGACATGAACAACAACATCAAAGTTTTAATTTGTCTTGTCCAAATCATCCCTGTCGTACACGTGTCTGGACATTTGTTGTCCCATTCTTGTTGGAATTAATTATTATGTATTGCTTTAGTTTTGAGAAATCATCAGTTTGGACTTTGGAGTCTTTTCGTTATCCCATTTAGTACAAAAGACATACTAATATTTATTAAGTCATATGCATCATTAATGTTATAAAAATTACCATTATATTATTTTTACCTACCGTAGCAAATAAAGTATTTTATTTTCAATATTATAAATCTCTCTAACGCACCCAATATTTGGTGACTTGATAGTATTAAAAATTTATATTGATGCTTTCTTGTGAGTATCACACCGGTTTAATCTTGACTAATCAAAATTCGTGTTGAAAAGTCCCTTTTCGGGGTAAGAAGAAATTCTACTTTCAAAGCTTGAATACGAAATATATGATTAAAAATTGAGGTGTATTTACCAATTACCGCTCAAAACTTTTGGTAATAATTAGGTACTTGTCAATTGTTAATGGTCTTGTTCTTTTCTTTGCTTCTATGCTATATGGTATTAAATTTTCAAGTTATAAATATGATGTTTACTATACTAAATAACTTTTTTATATTATTAGTACAGATTTAGTACGAACTATGTACATGGTGCACTTATTTGCCTATTTATGTGCATTCGTCTCTAGTTCACATGTTCATCCTATTTGTGCAAACAAAGTAGCCTTTCCAGTCTTCTCATCATTTTCACTTGTAAGATGATTAAGATTTTTTATAGCAAGAACTTGTCCTTATCGACATTGATCGGATCTAGAGGGTTTGTTACGGGTTTACATAAACTTAATAGATATAGTAGTAAACTCAATTTTTGTTATAGCATTAATTTAAGGTTGATGTACGAACTCATAAACTTTTTTCTGAATCTACTTCTATTTATCGAAGGTGTTATAAATCACGACATAGCCGGAAATATTATGTGCGTAATATTTTCTTTTCTCAAAATAAATGGTGTGACTTTTAAAGTCATACAAATAATTATAGCTTATTTCAGACAGCAAGTTCGAAAGTTTTACTTTGGTACTTTTTAAAATTTTGTGTCCAGTCAAACACCGTTATATATATTTTCAACGAAGAGATTACAAACTATTACATGGCCAAAATAGCCGACTAATTATTTTTCAAAATTGATGGTGTTAAAAAAAAATTATTCGTATGGTGATCAATAATATGCTTTCTTTTCCCCAAAAAAAATTCTTATTAGTGTGTTAATTGATGAACTTTTTTTTTTGTCTGCATTGATGATATTTAACCATATTAGGGTAGGCAGAATGCCGCCTTTTTAATCGAACGGTAGAAGGAGACAAAGAGAAAAATGAATCGAAATTGAAGTTATTTGTCAATACATAACCTATAGGATACTGTCACATTCTTATATTACCTAGCTTCAAGGGCAAAAGTGTTTTTGGAGTTTTTGCCACTATCCATGTGCACAATTATCTTCTTCTTTTTACTGGGATGTTTTTAATTATGAATATTATCACTTTAGTCGTTTTTGTTTATGTCATGCATGCCTATCTAAGATGATGATTCTTGAAAAGAATATATTGAAGTGCAAGTTTCTCATTTAATTTTGTTTTCTTGTTTCATCATGATGAAATCATGAGCATGTCATTATTGTTGTCATTGATCTCCTAAATAAATGCCTTCCCTAAAAAGTGTAGCACAAATATAATGTGCCATCGTTGAAATTTTAACCTTGTATAAAAATTATTTTAAAAATAACCTTTATGTCAGAAATTGAAAGCACGCTCCTGACAGTTGCCAGGATGACTTGGTGATTTGTCATGGTTCATAAGCAAAATCCTAGCGATCACCAGAATATCTTATTTAATATTGATGGAAACTTACTTTAACAATAAGTTATGGTGATTCATTAGAATTTTTATGCAAAATCCTGATGACAAAGGCTTGACTTAACACAAGTTATGATGATTCGTCTGGATCCCTATGCATAATCATGACGATCAAGATATGTCTTAACAATAAATTATATAGATTCATCAGAATTCTATGAAAAATCTTGGCAATCGATAGGATTTGCCAAAATTGTTTTAACAACAAAGTATGGTGACTGGTCATGATTTCTTGTCAAATCTTGACAGATCGTCAGAATTGGTTCAATATTTGTGGCTGAAATCCTAACAATCAGTCTGAATTTATTATAAAAATTATGGTAATCACCTTTAGCATGTTGTGTATAAATTCATTAATACGTTTTGTCAAATTTGATATACAATTTTCGAATACCAATACCAACTATTTCCAATGCTTACATTCAACTTATATAAAACTTCTAAAATTGATGGATCTCCTTGTCTTTTTCAATAATATTTTTCAAGCTTACCAAGTTCAACACTAATATTCTTCAATTGGTTGTGTCCTCTATAATTTATTTGAAGGAGAAGGAGGTAGAAGGAGAAGAAGAAGAAGAAGAAGACGGAGAAGGAGGAGTTCCTAACGGGAGTCTAAAAATAAGAGTTTTTTTAATAGGGTCAAAATTTAAAATTATGTCAGGGCAAATTCCTATCTTCTTTTTGCTTCCAAAATCTGATGTCTAGTACATATGTTTGTATATACACCTTTTAACACTTTATTATGGTTAAGTTATATGTATTTTTTTTATTTGTTGATTCTTAATGTCAATTGTTTAGTAGGTAAAAATATCCAATATAGATAAGTATTTACCTTGCTTTGAGACCGGCTAATCTGGAAACGTGCTGAAATTAAAATGTCATTTTTTAGGGTAAAACACTTTCTACTAAAGATGACTCCTTTATCAAGAGTTGACTGAAATTTCTGGTTAAACTATTTATCTTTAATACAAAATAATTACAAGCTTCATTTTGCATCAATATTAAATAATTTAATTAATTATTATAGAAAATTCAAATATGAGAGATATGTGTAATATCGCAAACAATAAGAAAGATTTTATTACGAGATCAAACTTGAAGGGAGATTCCTAAAATTATACTGAATAATCAACACCAGACCACCCTTAGGAGATACACGATTTGATTTAGAATAGAAAGAAAACAAATGATGAGGGGAAAATATCCAATTTATCTTTTAAACCTTATTGCAAAAGGGTAACAAGGGCATTTTTAAGAAGTAACAAGAAACAGTTATGTTTTTAAGTGGACGTTTGGATATAAGAATTGTGAACTCAAAAGTAGTATTTATTTAAGTTGAAAATGGTATTTAAAAATTAGAATTGTGTTTGGATATGAATATAATTTGAAATTATTTTTAATTTTTATGAGTAATTTGAAGTGAAAATTGGAAAAACAGTTTTTTGAGTTTTTCGAATTCCGATTTTTTTTGGAAGTCAACTTCAAATTGAATTCCGAAAAATTATAACAATTCTATATTCAAATAATTTTGTAAAATATATTAAAAAAAGTAAAAATTATTCATGACTAAACGGGCATTAAATATGAGTGTGGCTATAATCTATTTCCTTTTTCCACCTATAATAGAGGGTGTGCGTGGTGATTTAGACAAAGTGACCACCAAAAGGACATTTTTGGTGGTTTTTGATAAGACATTTGTCTACTTGTCTATGTTTGCGTGGTTGGTTGGTAACCACAGGTCAATCCTCGGTGGCACGTGGCATCCCAAATCATCTCAACCACTTGATTGGAAGTTCCCTGAAAATGAATGCTTTAAGAATTAAGATAAGATCATCTTTTTGTTTTAACTTATGACAATATTAATAGATTGCTATAATTGAAAAATGGCTATTGTCCTGAAATTGCAACTTCTCACATCAAATTCAATGATTTTGGCATGAGTTTCACTTGGAGAGGTTGAAATTCCGGGTTAAACGTGGTTATTTTGTAATTATATGGATGAAAAGTGACTAGTCCATGCTATTTACTACAAATTTGCATGCCTACTAGAATTTTTTCATTTTTGAAGCTTGAAACTGAAACTTCTATCTAGGGTGAAAAAATCTAACTTATTTCACCACACATGCTTCCAGTCTGCGAATAAGAAAGTAGCTTGTCTGTCGTATTGGCTGCTTCATTGAGTGTGTCGATCTGCATTTTATATAAGGAGTTGATTTGCATATCCGTACCGGCAGTTAGACTAGCACTCTCTCCCCAATCAATCGCAGTAACTGGTTGTAAGAGAGACATTTTTATCTAAATTGCGGAGTAAATGGGCTTCTAAATGCGTTCGTTAGTGACCCTTTCAGGGCCTTGACTTGTCACATGAGTCTGAATTTCATATTTTCGTATGTGAAAAGAAGTATAAATATCCGTGAAAAACACGATCGCGTGCCAGTGAAAGGTTTTCTGCCTTCAGTCAATCTACGCAGAGTGAATCGGTCCCTAAGGAACCCCCGAAAGGGCTGCCGTCCGATGGGTACACGAAAGTGACTTTTGCTAGTATTCCTACGGGGCTTAGTATTCCGAAGAGTCATCCTAATCCATGTTGCTATATATATATATATATATATAATGTGGAATTTTTTGGCAACATAAAATTTGACTCATTTTCTCTAAATTAGACAAGGTAATTAATAGTGTCACATATGCATAGCAAAGGTGAGTAATGCAACTGGGTCAGAAATTAATTAAACATCACCTCTTTACGGGCTCAATCAGGATTTCAAGCAGTATTTTTTATGTTTAATGTACTAAATGATAAATACTCACGTATTCTAGCTAAATGTAACATTAGTAAAACATATTGCGGTCGAAGTTTTATCTAATTATGATTGTAATAGAATTGATATTATTGTCCTATTCTATTTTTATTTTTCCATCTTCATTTGTTTATGATTGTTATATTAATGACCCTTCGATTCAGTCACTGAACATAGATTATTTCCAAAAGATTCTTAGTTTTAGTAATACATATCAAAGCAGTTTAAAAAGAAGTAAGGAAAACAATAAGTAATAGAAAAAGTATTACACAACATTCACACAACCGTAAAATAATACAATAAATGAAGCACAATAAATAACAAGTAGTAACAAAAATTGAAGGATAACAAACTACGAGAATAATGTTAATACTACTTGTATGAAAGAAGAAATAGATATTGTGCATCAAACTACCACAAAGTCTATCCCACAGAATAAACAAAACAATATTCAACTACTTACTAAATTTGATCTTAATCAACAACCTCCATATATAAAATATGTCCTGTAAAAAGAAAAATCACATTTGGTAGAAAATACTTTACTTTTTTAAATTAAATTTTTTTGACACAAATTCAAATTAATCTGAGCTCGAAAATAAATATCGAACCAGGAAAAAACTCAAACATAAAGAGGAGCGGTTGCCGGCAGAAAGAAAGAGGGAAAGGCACGTGACAAAGACCGCACTAGTGCTTATAATAATCTTTTTCAATGTAAAGTTTTTCGATTTTTCACTAATTATATGCCACGTGTTATAATACAGCACATGTTAGGCTGGCAAAAATGGCTATATTTGCAACATGTGGCATTGTAGAATCATTTAACTCTACTGGGACCTATCCACGTCCTAATTAAGGAATATCACGTATCTTTTATGATTTGCTTCTTATTTATTAATTAAAAGAAGGTTTTTGTTTCTTACTTTTCAATTGTTTTTCTTTTAACATGGAAAATGACACTTAGCTTAGCATTTACCATTTTTTAAACTTGTTTTGGTTGATTAGAATGTTAATCGGTCGATTTGATATGATTTTTAAATGTTTCGGTTCTGATTTTTCGTATTTGAATTTCTATTGATTTTTTACATGGTGTTCGATATCAACCGCTAGACTAATTTAGACTCATGCTGGAAAGTCCCGCGCTACGTAATAAAGGCGACTATGTACTCGGGGAACTCAATCCGAGATCTCTGATTAAGAATGAAGGAGTATTATCATTTTACCACAGTCCTTGTTGATTCGTACCAACTTTTTTAAAATGTTGGTTAAGAATGAAGAGTACTACTACTCCATCACGGTCCTGGTTGGTTCATATCATTTTTTTTTAAATGCCATATTAATATTATATCTAATTAAATTCGATATGGTCCGAATCTTCTCCTTTCAATTTTAATTTATTCGATTCGATAATTTGATTTGTTCGAATTGGATAGAAAATTGGTAACTTTCTTTTTTGTCGTTAAGAGGTAAACAAGTATTGGACAAAACACTTAAAGAAATTGCCTTATGAAATTTTCAATTATCTGGAGAGTGGGTAAGAGGAAAGACACGTATGATCATGTATATGGATGTTCACCAAATATCGAAAAATCGAATGAAATCAAATAGTTGGTGATAGTTAATGTAAAAACGAAAACATTTGATGATTTAGATAGTAAATTCAAAAAAATAATATATTAGATGTGTTTTTGCTTATTATCTCTAAAAATAATGTGACATTAACCTCTTCATTTTACTCCATGTAATGCCATACAAATATCCTAACTCATTTTAGATTATAATTTTTTTTTATTTTTTTTTTAAATATCGTGTCCAATCAATACTTTGAAGTTTGAAGTAAAGTTGGTGGCATATTCTAATATTATCTGTTATTCTTAGTGCCACTTTCTGTACTACTTAGAAAGTGTCGTGTATATTTGTCAAGAATTTGAAGATTGCAGGGACCATCACATTCAATGTAAATTTGTTCATTGATCATAAAAACTAACAATAATGTGGTTCATGATTAATTTCAATTCAGTAAAATAGAATTTTGATTTATAAATAGCCGAATACATCAATAAGTGTAATTCAATTTACGAAGCATATATTTGCCCTCTTTGTTAAAAGCAGGAGCCAGAAACTATAGATATCAAATTCCAGCCAATAATGTCATGTTATTGCTCTTTAGATGTAACCATTCAATATTAAGTAATAAGTACTTACTTGTCGGATTCGCATTGGATAGGACTTATTAAAGAAAGAAATATTTTCTTTAAGAATTTTTTTTATTCCCAATGCTCAATCGTATACTTTGGTTAAGAGTGAAATATTTCCATCTATCCTACCATATCCCTCAATGGTGTCGTGTTATCTTTTAAGGTCATCCTACCCTTTTATTTATGGAACATTTGGCTTAATCGTAATGCAAATATTATTAACAAAATATTGGTAATATTGTAAACTTTGTTGTCTGTTAGTGTATAGTACTAGTCATAAATACTAACTATTCAGAATTTTTAAATATTTTTTTTATTTTCCACCCAGTATTTGCTACAGTCTATGGGGGCCGACTAATCCAAACTGGGACCGGAAAGTTTCACTTTTAGGTAAAACGCTCTCTATCAAATGCAACTTTATTTTAAGAGTTCGAATCTGAAACTTCAAGTTAAGAATGAAGGAGTACTTACCATCGCATCACAACCTTTGATAATTAGAATAGTAATTACAAAATCCATAGGAAATTGGCATTGAAAACGTTTCGACAAACTTTCCCTTAAAAATGTCATATTTCCGACGTCTTTCCGACATGAACATCCATTGTAAATTCACGTTTCTTAGTAGTGAATTACTACTATATGTTATCAAAGTTTTTTCCTCAATTTTTCTCTCAACCCAAACAAGGAGGAATGGAGGATATATAAATTCACCAATTTAATTCTATTGCATTTTCCTTCCAAAGAAAACTATCATACGGAAAGAGTTTAATTTGTATCCTTTGGACAGTTGTCTTATAGTACTAAAGACTCTTGAAAATTATATTAATTATTATTTTCGCGACATGGTCTGATGATTACAATTAAGTTTCAAATTTGGTGTCCTAGAATTTAATGCCTCTCATTTTCTTGATTGTATAATGTTTGACTAAATTTTTATGATACTCAATATAGTTCCAACAAGTTGGGAATTTTCAAGAGTGAGAAAATGCAGGTGTCTAACTAAATTAAACTAGTCTATCGATATTGAATATCCTAGAATAAATCCTTTCAATTTTAAAATTAAAACTTCCTATACGCATATCAAGTAATAGAAAGTGTATTTTAATGACAAACCTAATTCAATTAAACCAAGTAGAGAGAAAAATGTCAATGGCATAACATCACCTATCAAAATTATGTGGACATATTCTGGCATTCGATGTTGGGAACTTAATTACTGGCCCAATTAATAAGATTCACATCAAAAAAGTTCAAGATTATTTTAGCATTCTCTATCGAAGAGAATTCTATTTTCAAAGTTTGAATCTGATAGTTCTAATTAAGGAAGGAGGAGTTTCTACTATTCTACCTTGCCTTTTGATATATATAGATAAATTTATCTGCTTTGTCCGCCTTATTGCACTTCTCTAGCTTATTGATGCCTTCGAAAAGCTCAATTATTGTTATTGTTTAGGTATGTTACTATCACCTATTTCTTCCCAAGACCCTCTTACCTCCCAAGTTATCAACAATAATTTTCAAAAATTAAATTATGTTAATTATGAACTATTTAGCAACAAATTAACGATAATTTTCGTAACTATTTCCTTTTCTATAAGTGATTCTTATTGTTTACTGAATATGTAATATTTCCTTCTCGAACCAAATCAATCATATATAAATATATCTTTCCATAGAGTAATCACTAGAAATAATAGTACAATCATGAGTTTGATTTTAGGCAATCAAGAAAGAAGAGAAGTAAGTCAAAGCTTATTTGAAATTTTTTACAAAAAAAAAAAAAAAAAGAAGTAGGCAATCAAGAAAGAAGAGAATACTATTTTTCAAACTATGACAACTACCACCTAAGAAATAATGGCTAAATTGGCTACAATGAAGTGGAACATGGGGAAAAAATGAGTTGCACTAAGGGTGTGCTTGGTTGGAGAATATTTTCTCTAGAAAAACAAGCTCTTTAAAAGTAAGAAAAATAATTTCCCTAATGAAAGTAGGGAAAATAAGTTCCATAAGTGATACATCGTCTTCTCCCCACCTCCACTCCTTGACCATCCCATCCCAACCCCCGCCACTCTCCACCCCATCTCACCTTCATATATTTTGCTAGATTATATATAAATTCTCTTTGATAATATTATTTTGTCTATGTACTAAACACTAGAAAATAAATAAGAAACTCACTTATTTTCCAAAAAATCATTTTCTAGGAGAACACTTTCCTTCATACCAAACAAATCCTAAATACCAAAAATAAAAACAAACAAACAAACAAATAAATAAATAAATAAATAGAGCTACTGGCAAGGTATACTTTTTAAGCTTTTGATGTGCTATATCAAGAGGGGACAATCAAGAAAAAGGTCAAACAAACCCTCATCCACAGCATGACTAGCATAACAAAATTACAAGTGGTCCTTAACAATAGAGAGCTATAAGGTGAAATTGAATTGGAGCTTAGATGGTTAAAAGTGAAAGGTGAATTTTGGGTTTTCCGTCTGGTGTTTGATATTCTAGCCCTAATTAATTTGAATTCACACTACGTAAAGCCCATTAAATGAGGAAGCGCTCTATGCTAAAATTTTCTCCATTCTCAGAACTCAAACTTGAGAAAACTAGTTAAAGTTCGAGGAACGCTAGCTATATACTCTTCTCACTACAATACTCGGAGAATTGTTAGTTTCGTGTGAAGGGTGATTCTGGAAAGTTAAGGGGTAGTTGTGCTTGAAAAAAAAAAGGTGGAAAGTTAGGTTTGCTTTCATGTGCTCTTTATTAGGGGGGGAAGTTTACTAGGTTAGTAAATGCATTGAAAAGTCATGGAAAAGGAAAAAGAATTATCTGCACTTTACACCAAAGTATATTAGTTCACCAAGATTAACGATAAAATTGAGATGAAAGTGCATATTAAGTAACTATGATTAAGTGATAACAATTTATGTAAACATGTTTGTCATGTGTTTATTGAGTTGTGACATTAACACCGAATAAGAGCCTGTTTGGCCAAGAAGTATTGTTTTTTTTCTCTAAAAGCACTTTTTTATTTAGATTTGAGATATTTGGCCAACAAAAAAAGTGTTTTTCAGAACAGCAGAAGCTGTTTTTCTACAGTTGGAAGAAACTAAAAAGTTGTGCTTCTTGAAAAAAGCAGAAGCAGAAAATTATTTTTTCCAAGACCAAAATATTCCTATCATAAATATATATTTACCACATATATCCCTCATCAATTCATTAATTTTTAATTATAAAACACCCCATTTGGTTATTACTTATAGCAACTCATTTCATTTTGATTCTTTAATCATGCATTTCATATAATTTATTTTTCTTGATATTTTTTTAGTATATTTAAATCATCATGTTAATATTAAACCAATATATGATATTTTCTTTGATTTATCTATGTATTACATCAATTGAAAATTTTAATATGTACTTTTTCATTTTAATTAAATAAAAGTAGAAATTTTAATTAAATTCTTTCATAGTAGATCTAAAATAATTTCTCTTTATAAAATAATTTTAACAATAAACTTTCATTGATACTTGTCTTTTTTCGTAATTTGGCACTCAAAAGCACTTTTTACAAAAGATTAGTCAAACGCAATCTGCTTATCAAAATCACTTTTCAAATGAATTAGTCAAACACAAACTGCTTCCCACCAAAAGTATTTTTTTAAAAAAACTTTTTAAAAAATACTTCTTAAAATAAGCAGATTTTAGCCGCTTGGCTGTCAATGACGTATGTAATAACCAAACCATCACATGGACAAAGTTGTCTTTCTACCTATAGTGTCTTGATTATAAATATTTCGGAAACGGGACAAAAATATCCTTGAACTATTCGAAATAGAGCACATATATCCTCAATTTATTTTGATACCAAAAGAGCCCTCGTCGTTAGCTGAAGGAGCCACTTTTGCCCTCCTTATTAACAGACAGCTTTGGATGTTGACCAGACAGTCCCACATGAAAAAAAAATTGCCCATTAACCCATGAACCCGTTAGTATAACCCGGAAACCGACCCACCCATGATCTAGTTAAAGGGGTAAAATGAATTTACCCCTCATTTCACACCTTTAAATAACAATGATAATGTAAAAAAAAAAAAACGTTGCAAATGTATATAATGTAAATCCTATATTCATTATGTTCGCTCATAAATTGTAGAGGATTATATTGCCTACCAACTCATTTACACACTTTTTAGATTTTGGGTTTATATTTTTCTTTTCCTTTTTAAAATAAAATTTCGATAAATTGAAAGACCAACATTTCCTTTCCCAGTAATATCTGTGTTAACCACCCGTAGAAATGGCACATGATAATGTTCTTGATATTTATTTACTTATTGCTTTTAAATAGTAACGTCCAAATCTTATATTACCCAAACAATTTCCAGTTATTAGTTGACACGATTAGCTAAAATAAAAAACAAATATTAATCCATAATGTGAAGTAAAAAGAGTACACATTCTTATTCATCATCAAATTTGCCAACAAAAAAGTTTTAATTTAGTTTAAACCGAGCAAAACTTTAAAGCTTGCAACGTCCAAAAATTATCCTTACTCAAGAAATGCTACTCTTAAGCTTCGCTATGGAGAAAACCCCAAATACAAAAAAATATGTCACAACAAAAAAGTAGGGTTCTCATTTAAGCATTGAACATCGATTTAAAGAGGACGGGAGGTTTTAGCCAGGTCGTAATGCCTAGGTGGACAGCCATGTGGCTAATTGTTTCCACGTGGGACTGCTCCATCAGCATTCAAAGTTGTATGTTATCAAGGAGGGCAAAAGTGGTCCCTTCGGGTAACGGTAAATGTTTTTTTGATAAAAATAAATAAACGGAGGCTACATGTGATCTATTTTGGATAGTTCGAGGTTATTTTTTACCTTTTCCGTAAATATTTTTATAGGTAGATCAATTTCTACAACTTTGAGAAAACATTTTCAGTATGTTTAGCCTCGATGAAGAGGGGGTGGTCATGCTACTATATTCAATGTTGAATATTCACATTCATTCACTTCCAATGTATTGCTTCAAGTGTTCAACAGGAAATAAATGCCTTGAGCATAAATAACACTAAACATGTACTCCCTCCGTCTTAAATTATTTGTCGTTTCTTTTTTTTTACACGCTTCTTAAAAAAGATTAATTAGGAGTATTTACCGTTATTTATGTCTAAGTTATATTAATAGCCACAATTTATTGTATTAGCTGGTTGTATTAGTATATGCTTGTTTGCATGTGTTTTTTTTTTTCTTATGGCTTGTTTGGTTGGGGTACAAAATCTCTATGTTTTCTAATGTTCAATAGTTTTGATGAGTGAGATGTTCTCTTTTTCAGGTTTCCTAGGGCATACAATTTCAGGCAATTTTGTGAATATTCTTATCTAGCATGGCTTCTTTGTGTACTATGAATGGAACATAAATTCAGTGTCTGAACTCTGAATGTAGGAAACTGGTAGTGAACTTGATAAAGTTTTCATCACACAAAATCGTGTCAATGAAATAGAACTAGGACCTGTTATTCTACTTGGCTTGTGTTCAGTTTATTGTAGTTGTAATTATAGCGTTTTCGTCTCCCTCTTTTTTGTAGCTTTAAGTAACTTATAAGTTTCGAATCCTTTAATAATAGCTCAACTTTCCAAAATTTGCAGCAACAAATTAGTCGTGATCAACTTGATGCTCAACATGAGAATGAGAACATAGCAACTCCAACATTAGGTGATGGCAACTTAAATATTCTTCTTCAAGCTCTAATGAAGCAAACTCACAACAGAAAGAGGAGCCCTTAGTTGCCAATATTAGAGGTTAGAAATAAACTTAATGCAACTGTTGAATTAAAATAGTGGGGTTTGATTGGTTGTTCAAAACTGTTATATCTTGGAAGTGCTTGTGTTTGCTTTGTACTTGTTCTTGTTTAGCTATGGAATACGTGTGTTTGTGTGAAATAAAGATGCTAACTCTTCATCGTCTGTTGTTGTTAACAAAAGAATTGAATTCGTCGTCTATGGAGATATTTTAATTAATGCATATATAGGCTGGATTTGATACTACAGGGAGAGAGTTCCAAATTCAAAGGTAAAATAGTAGTAGTAATTACTAGTATTATACTTGATTAATGATAGGAACAAAAATTGGGAAGACCTGTTTGCCGAAGTGAGGTTGTTTTGTCAACTTTACTGAAAAAGGATGGCAATTATGTGAACGGAGAAGGGAAGATTTTAGCTGTAAGTCCCGGACACTTGTCCATTTTCATAAAAGAAGGAGCAGTTTTTGTTGGATATGTAAAGCACGTGCGGGAATAGTAAATAACTATTACAGTGATCGAAAGGATAAACTACAAAGATTACAACAACAAGTTGTCAATCTCTTGATCTTGAATTGGAACTTCAAATATGAATCTTGTATTCGGAAATACAAGAACATGAACTGCTACACTTCGGGCTTGTAGATTCCCTGAGAATCCGAACGGTTAGAGTCCTTTGAGATTCAAGTTCACACCTGAAACACTTAGCAACTAATTAGATAAACACAACACCACCGGCTGAGTCGAGAGATGACTCTCTGTCTTTAAGACAGGATTGCCCCCGTATATAGGTTTTACTGAAGTGTGGACAATAGTCTCCCAAGATGAAACAACAAACTATAAGTGTGCAAAGCCTACACAAATGATCTCAGCGAAGAACACGAATAATGAAGATTGCTAAGAGAAGAATTGATATCAGGAAAATATGATCTCTTTGTGGTGGTGTTAACTTGTTTTTCTGTTCATGGTCATCTATAGAATTGAGCCAAAGGCCTCAATTTATAGGTGTGCAAGATGGCCTTTCAAATCCCCCATAATGACATTCAATTGCCATGTAATGGATGACATTTAACCCCCAAGTAATGCAGCAACATAATGGTCCAAGTAATGGCCATTATTAGGTGAATTCAATACCATTTAAACCACCTCAACAGCCAAACCTTTGGGATTCCGTCGAGCAAACACTGCCTGGGAAGCGTCGCGGCGCTGCAGCATTTAGTGTCGTGGCGCCGCAGCTCCAGAATGCCAAACAGTCAATTAGCGTCGTGGCTCAGCTAGGAGGCTTCGCGGCTCTAATTAGCCAGGAGGCTCACTGCCGACCAAGAGTCGCGGCCCTGCTTGGGGGGCGCCGCGGCCCTTCTCGGCTCCGCGGTTCGACCCATACCATCTTACACCTCGAACAATCCTTCCTTCGTTTACCAACGTGTAACACTTATCATTTAGCAAATATTAAGTTCTGTAGATCTGGAATATTAAGTTTCGGATCGTCAGCAACTTCCGAGTCTTGTAGATCAGGAACGTCTGGTTCCGGATAAACAGGCGCTCCGCCGCCGCGGCCCTTCTCGGCTCTGCGGTTCGACCCATACCATCTTACACCTCGCACAATCCTTCATTCATTTACCAACGTGGAACACTTGTCATTTAGCAAATAACTGTCCATCATTCTATGTCTCAAACATTTCACTTACGTACCAATATATCTTTCATTAACGAAATTTACGATACTTGGCACTAAGATTGCACGTGTGTGGAAATGACATTTCCGACGTGCGGGGCCCCCAATTGTTCGAGTCATAAATAATGGGATAAACTTAATTCCACATTAGTAAATTTCCAACAGATTTGCCTTGAATTTATGCTATAAATGGTTGGACCAGTACTACATGTTGTCTTAATTTTCTTCCTGGTAGCGACTTTGTCTTCCTCGTGTACAGTCAAAGGATTTTGAAACAGACAAGGCTAGAGATAATGATTTTTCCTGTATTTTATTAGAAGGGTATTTTTCCTGAAAGTTACTAATTTCGAGTTTTAGTACTTGGTATTACATCGGTGTTTGGTATATTATCGTGGTGGAAGAACTAATACTTACCAGTTCCAGTGGTTGTGCTTAACGAGTAACTTCTGCTAGCTCTTCTATTTGGGTTGTTGGAAAACAGAGAAATAACTTAATGGCGTTCTTTAAAATTTTGAAGCAATAGATTAAAGCCATTAGATTTCCTTTTGAGAAGCAAGATCCTTTTAGATAGTGTTTGTTTTACTGATAAAGGAAAGATTTTTAAAAATAGCACTAGTTTCTCTAATATATGAACTTCTAGTTTCTTTTTTTTTTTTGAACAATAAGTGATTGGTAAGATTTGATAGATATGGCTCTAGAAATTTCTATTTGCTGTGCTCTTGCAAGCATTGTGGGTTTTGGTCTTGATTTATGAAAACTTATCAGTACTAGTCAAGATGGTGGTGTTACTCATCTAATTTGGTTACAATGCTTTGTTTGTGGACTAATTTGGATCACTTTAACTGTACCATTGCTTCTTCAAGATCCAATTTCTAGTATTTGAGTGGACGATTAACATTTGCTGCATATATGTACATTAGATTTAACAGTGGTGGTTCATTTGGCTGCTCTTTTCTTTTTACTCCCCATTGACGTATCAATAGATTTATGATACCCTTGGCTATACTCTGATTTTCAGATAAGAGGGCACTAGTTTTTGAGGTTAAGTTTTTATGTGGAGGTCAAGGTTTGCCATTTTTCCATGTCTCTTTCTTGGCTGCTGCATTTCTTTCATTCTTCTTGTGAAATATTTTATGAATATGTGTTCTTGACTTGGTTATGCTTGTAGACTTGATCATTTCTTTCTGTTCATAGAATTTAAACGTTGTAAGTACTGATTTGAGAGAGTAGTTCTAAAATGTATATTTAACTCTACCCTTACTTTTGTTCCGCACATACATATATAATATAGGGTCCGAGTCTGCTGAACTTGTGAACCCATAGTTGAATACACCTCTAATATTCATGTGCCTTTTGTTTTTGCCAAAAAATGCAGAAAATAGAGGCAGGATTACACCTACTCTTGCTGCTGCAGGTGGAATCAACAAGTCCAGAGAACTCTTTTCCATACGTACTTTACACTGATCTCAATATTGAAGTTTCCATGAAAACACACAACATCTCAACTCTAGAACTGGTGGTGAAATGGCTAGATACTTTCTTGATTTTCTTTTATGCCTTAATATTGAAACTTTGATCATTATAGCACTGGTTTGTGTATATGATCAGTGTATTCGTGAATGGTTGATTATGTATTGATACCAGAAAAATGCAGGGAAAATTGTATTTTTTTGCCACGGTTCAACCGTGGCTAATTCTATATGATGAATTAGTTCTGCAGTCAAATTACCCATGGAATGATCGTGGCTAAATTTATACCAAACCGTGGCTAACGAAATGTTACCACGGACGATAAAACCGTGGCTAATTTATTCACGACGCTCCTTTTGGGCACGGTCGCGACCGTGGCTAATGTACCGTGGCTAACACAACTTAGCCACGGTTTTGGTACCAGATTGCGACGATCAAACCGTGGCTAAATCGCGCCGTTTTTTGTAGTGATCTCTCTCCATTTAATGTTTACTATATTCATGTGTCATCTCCACTAATGACAAAATTCTACTAAGGTAAAATTGAAAAAAATAATTAATTGTGCATTGAACTTCTAATAGGATGAATAATTTAAGACAACTATTTTTAGTAACCACGATAGATAATTTGAGTTATATTAATTATGTTAAAAATTGTTTGGTTAGAAAATCAAAGTTCTAAACTACTTTCAATTTCCCTACAAAAATCATGGAGAGTAACTTGATATTCCACAGCCATAACAAAAAAAAAAGTAAATTAATATTATTGCTATTCTTCCAAATACAAGTATAACAATCTTTCAAATTTCTTACAAAAATCATCACAAGATTTCATCAAACATGACCCTTGCAGATCAACTTGAATTGGAAATTCGAAGACCTAGGATCCCAAAATAGTCCAATCTCATCATCAACACCCATTTCACAATTCTTAAACAAATCTACACACACGAGTGCATAGTTCTCACTAGGCAACATCTCAATATAAGTCCCTTCGTTATGATAATTCTTAGGATTGTTCTCATTGGTAACATCCCATAAATAAGCATTCTTCTTGTGTCCTAACGTAACAAATTTGGCCGCGTCCAACGGTCAGTATCGTTGAACGTGTTCGAAAACCTCGGCAAACGGCATCATCATCTTTGTGACGTTCGCCTCGTAATGCATGACAGTCTTCTTGATCTGCCATGGGTTCTGCAGGTCTATGACCGGGCGGAGTATATGTCCCGTATTTCTATTAAGCGACGAATCACTAGCCATGGAATGTTATTGTCTTTGCATGATTCTTCTTCTGCTTTTGATGGGATGAAATTGTACAAGAAAGTCTTTTTCATAGTATTATAGAAAAATGTCTTGGATGAAATTTATAATGTTCAGCGCAGAAGTGTTTAGGATTTTATAGAGATGTTTTGGTATTAAATTTGGAAATTTATATGATACTATAAATTATTTTCCTAGTAAACCTTGATTATTTTACATAATTTAGGTCGGTTCTGATTCTTTATGTAAATTTATATACCAAATAGACATTATTAGGCATTCATTTAATGTCTTCTCAGATTGTGATTGAGCTATTTTAACAAAAAAAAATCACTTTCCTACTACAACTAGATTTGATGTATCTGGTACATAAGTAGGTTACTTAAAAGATAATTATAGATAATTTTATTTAATAGTATTGAATAATTTAATTTATAATAAATGATAATTAATATGTTATAATAAATTAAATTACATTGATGATTAACTATATTTGATGTATCAAGTACACAAGCAAGTTACATTAAATTTTATAGCCAAAAATATACGACGTATATAAGGTTAAAGTTTCCAGTAAATTTGGGTGAAACCTTTGGACAAAAATGCCTTAAGCATAAATAAAACTAAAAATATATTAGTTATGTTGAAAATTTGTTTGGTCATTGTCCCACTTATCCTTCTATGCTAGTAGTTGTAGTAATACTTTTGTAGTTTCTTTTCCTTCGATTTCTGCTATTGTTTGTTGTTTCTTATTCTTTGACTATCGTATTACTTTGTGGTTGTTACTGCTCCTTTATGGTTGTTACTGTTCTATCATGCTTTTATAGTATGTTGTCATGGTTATTCATTTCCGTTATTTCTTTTTCAAGTTGCTTTAAAATGTTTGTCCTTATGCTGAGGGTCTATCGGAAATAGCCTTCTACCTTCCAAGGTAAGGGTAAGGTCTGCGTACGCTCTACCCTCTCCATGCTCCACTTTGTGGGATTTCACTGGGTGTGTTGTTGAAAATTTGTTTGGTCAAAAGCTGTTGGGCTAGGGTTCAATTCAACAGTAGAAAGTTCAAAGTTCTAAACTGCCTCCACAGAACCAAACACTGAAATTTATCAAAATAAGTGAAGCTATGAACACCAATTTCCCAAGTATTTCCTACATAGAAGTGAAAAAAAAGAGAAATATACAAACAAAGATACAAAATGGGAATGCTAATAAGCAAGAAAAACTAGCCTTCCCCTCTCCAATGCCTGACTAATCTTTACATGTATGATATAATACAGCGAAAGTTTCTCTTGTCATGTACTTCTGGGAATGATAAATATCTATATTGCTCGGACTCTTCAAAAATGTCAACGGTGCGTGTCGGAACCTCCAAAAGTAGTGTATTTTTAAAGGATCCAACACGGGTGCATCATTCTTCTAGAGTCCAAGTAACATTGTTAAATAAAAGTGGCCGATGTACGTAGTCTGATATTATCAAGCTTTTACGGGCATTTAACGCCTCTGAAATGCCAATGCTTACATTTTTCTGCTCCCCATATCACCAAAACCAGTGTCCTGCATCATCGCTACAAATTCATTGTAATCGATGCGCCCATCCTGAAATATTGATACAGGTAGAAGGCATCGAGTTTGAGCAACAATATTAGAGGAAATTCTACGTTCCTAGGCTTTAACATTGCACGGTTCTGAAAAATATTAGAAGAAAATGGAAGATCGACAGAGGTATGTACATTATCTTGATCGACTTCGCTCATAAGTTCTTCGATAGGGATATTGCTCATCCCGAACTTCTCGCAAGCCTGTTGGAGCTCGTCCTTTGTGATGTACCCGCTACCATCTTGATCAAAATACAAAAAAGCAGCATACATGTGATCCTCCTTATGAATTTTATTTAGATGGAGCATAGCAGCTATAAACTCGCCATAGTCAATGGTACCACTATTATCAATATCTGCCTGTAATTGCACAAAGAAGCTTGTTTGAAGAATGAATCAAATTTGACAAAATAGGATTAGGAATACATGAATGCCAACGGAAACAACCAGACGAAAAGATCTTCAACATTTTACTGATATTTTCCTAGTACCATAATAATAACCCCCGTGTAATTGTTCAAAACCGTCACTATCTTTATCTACATGACCATTTAGATCGTTCCCTATAATGATAGCATTAGATATCAAAGAAAATTGTAAGTGGAATCGTAAGTTATATTCATAATATTACAAAATTACGTAGAGGATTCACATGTATCTTGTTCATAGGATCATTCAAAAGCTTTATATACTGTTCTTAGTTTAACTTTGTTTATCCTGTGAAGATGAAAAAAGATAGAAATTGTTGTTTTGATAGCAAAAAATTTACTTACCGCTTGCATTAAACTAGTTATTTCTGAATCCTTCAGATTGGCACCTACTTTTTCCAAACCCTTCTTCAGTTCCTCCAGCGTAATACTTCCACTATTATCGGTGTCTATCATTTTGAACATTTCCTTGAGTCCTGCTATTTCCTCTGCTGACAGACTTTCAGCAATAACCTAAACGAACAGAGGGATTGATCAGCAACAAAAATAACCAACAACAACATACCCAGTGAAATCCCACAACGTGGGTCTGGGAAGGGTAGAGTGTACGCAGACCTTACCTCTACCTTGGTAGGTAGAGCGGTTGTTTTGGAAAACCCTCGGCTCAAGACAAAGCATAATCACAAGCAAAGCAAAGAAAGAGAAACGGTCAGACTCAGACAAGAAATTAAAGCAGTATGAACATGCTGATAACAAAATTGAATACGTCATGGTAGAGCATTCTAACAAAAGGAAGCAGTAGCTAACGCAGCTAAATAAGATAAACAAAATACACTAAAGAACACATAGCAACAGAAATCAAACTACATGGGACTATAAAGCAATACTGCGCCTATAAGTGTGATAGGTTAATCAGGCCTACAGTAATAACACTACAACTATCATTTTGTAAGCGTAAGTAGGACTACGCTCGACTACTTACTACCCTTCTACCCTAATTCGTGTCCTCCACAACCCCCAATCTAAGGTATCATTTTGTAAGCGTAAGTAGGACTACGCTCGACTACCTACTACCCTTCTACCCTAATATGTATCCTCCACAACCCCCTATCTAAGGTCATGTCCTCAGTAAGTTGCACCTGCGTCATATCCCTTCTAATCACATCTCCTCAATACTTCTTCGGCCTACCTCTACCCCTCCTGAACTTGTTCATAGCCAACCTCTCACACTTACGCACTGGGGCATCTGTGTCTCTTCTCTGCACATGCCCGAACCATCTCAACCTCGCTTCCCGCATCTTATCCTCCACCGAGCCCACTCCCACTTTGTCCCGGATATCATCATTTCTAATCCTATCTCTCCTTGTATGCCCACACATCCATCTCAGCATCCTCATCTCCGCAACTTTCATCTTTAGTATGTGCGAAGTCTTGACTGGCCAACACTCCGCCCCATACAACATAGTCGGTCTAACCACCACCCAATAGAACTTGCATTTAAGTTTTGGTGGCACCTTTCTGTCGCACAAAACTCCAGATGTGAGCCTCCATTTCATCCACCCTGCCCCAATACGATGTGTGACATCGTCATCAATCTCTCAATTCCCTTGGATAATAGACCCTAGGTACTTGAAGCTTCCTTTCTTTGGAATGAGCTGAGTACCAAGCCTCACCTCCACACCTGTCTCAGGGTCGCTCCCGTTGCTGAACTTGCACTCCAAATATTCTGTTTTGGTCCTACTCAACCTGAACCCTTTAGACTCCAGAGTCTGTCTCCAAACCTCCAGCTTGGCGTTCACTCCGCTGCGAGTCTCATCAACCAGGACTATGTCGTCTGCAAATAACATATACCATGGTACCTCCTCTTGAATTTGTCGCGTCAATCCGTCCATCACCAAGGCAAATAGGAATGGGCTAAGAGTTGATCCCTGATGCAGCCCCATTATCACTGGAAAGTGCTCCGAGTATCCTACTACTGTCCGTACCTTAGTCTTGGCTCCATCATACATATCCTTGATCGTCCTAGTGTACGCCACATGTACACTTCTAACCTCCAAACATCTCCATAGAACCTCCCTAGAGACTTTGTCGTATGCCTTCTAGAGGTCGATGAAAACCATATGTAAGTCTTCTTCCTCTCCCTATACTACTCCACCAACCTCCTAATAAGATGAAACGCCCCGGCATGAATCCAAACTGGTTCTCGGAAATAGACACGCCTTTCCTCACCCTCATCTCCACGACCGAAAACTAGTATTAGTTGCAAAGCTTTATAAAGAATATCCTGTTGTTATTCCTTATTTTATGATTTAATAAGAATATATACCAAAAAATTCACGGCACATGATATACTGAAAATAATCCCAGTGCTCAAAGGTCATGAGAATTAGAATAACTTACTCTAACTGCTATCTTTTTTAATTTGTTCATTGCAGAAAATTGATTGAGACGACTCAAAACAGCAGAATCAAGAGGCTTATCTGGAGCTACCCCGCCAACACAGACCCATGGGTGGCCTGAGATATAGAGATAAAAAGAACATTCATTATCTAGATTATAATTTCATAAGAAAGTACATGGATAGACAAGGTAACCTAAATTGGAAAGTGTAAAGAGTCTTATAACTATGTTTTCTGTGTCACCTTTGCGAGTCTCTCGCACTAAAGAACTCATGTAGGAGGTCAACATCTTTTGCTCATATTTTAAAAATTCTGAACAAGAAAAGTAGGAAAACATGGAATCAGCAAGGAGCTGCCTTTTTTTTTTTTTTGGATAACTGTGGTGTCCGGGACAGCTTACGCGCGCCTCGACTAATTCCACCGGGATATGCTCTCTCCCATCAGCACAGATACCGGGTTACTCTGTCCACCAAGGCTTGGACAGAGCTACATTGCTCATAAATGTGGGCAATTTTGTGATCCAAAACAATTGAAGTTGAAATATGATATTGCTACTCTTCATATTCCTATTCCCTCGTACAGTCACTTTATAAGTAATGTAACTCGTAATTCACAAAAAGAGCACCAATAGAGAGCTGAAATACTACAAATTTTATGAACCATCTCTCTTTTCACCAATGTAAAAGAGTATGAGGGCCATTAGGGAGTGTAAAACCATAAGCATTTTTCATTTTACACCAGAAACCCAAATTCTGTAAATATCTAACTTAATTCTATTTTTATTGTATAGTCTATATTCTTTTCCTTCGAAACAACTAAAGTTTCCCTTACAGTATTCTATTATAAGCTGAGTAATATTAATTCTCAAGCGTTCCATATGTTTCACATAACAATTAATTGAGCCATTTGTCCCCTTACTTTAAATCCCATCAGTATACATTAGAGCAAGACTTCCACTACAAAAGAAATGCAAATATTTGGCACATTAATAATTTGTTTTATCATCGTTCTATCTAAGAATGACATTGAGTGGAGTAGGGAGTATCATATCTGGGAAAAGAAGTAAACAAACAGGGGCGGAGCTAGACTATCGATTACAGGTTCGGCCTTACCCAATAACTTTGATCCAAACCCTATATTTGTCTTAAGAAATCTATTGAATATATACAAATTATAATTTAGAATCTAGTAACTTAAGAAGACTAGAATCCCGAATCCATAAACTTCAAATTCTGGCTCTGCCTCTGTAGATAGACTCCATGATCATATAATACAAAGAAGAAAGGATGAGAAGTATAATAGTCAAACACTAAAGAAACACGATGATGCAACGAGCATAAAAGGAACAGATTAGTGAATATTTGCATCTTACAGAGGACTTCATGGGCTGTCAGCCGCTTTTTTGGATCTCTCACAAGCATCTTTCTGACAAGATCTTTTGCACTTTCTGATATACTTGGCCAAGGTTCTGATACAAAGTCAAGTTCCCCTCTTAGAACCTGTTCAAATATTCCTTGCTCCGTCTCTGATTCGAATAATCATGTTAGCTTCAAGAAGTATATAATCAAATCAAATAAGGAAGAGATTCACGAGAATCTGACCTTCCCAGAAGGGGGGAACTCCACTTAGCAAAATATAAATGATCACTCCAGCACTCCATATATCACATTCTAGACCGTAATGCTTCCGCAAGACTTCCGGGGCGACATAATAAGGGCTTCCGACAACATCAGTGAAGATTTGACCTGGGAGAACAGAACTTCTCTTCTTGATCAAGTGTCAGAAAAGCAGCCAACGAAACAGCTAGAAGAAAAGTAGGCAACAACTGCAAATTATTTCTGAAAGAACAACTACAGCCTACAACCAGGGGCGGAGCCACAGTATAAGTTACGGGTTCGGCAGAAAACAGCAACTTCGGCTCAAACCCTGTATTTGCATTACAAAGTTATTTCATATGTATAAATAATTTATTCAGAACCCACTAAGCAAAATGATTAGTGGTTCAGAACCCATAAACTAAAATCCTGGCTCCGCCTCTGCCTACAACAAGCATTGGACACACATCCTTGAGACTTCACATCCATAATAAAATAATCTTAATCTGAATAAACAAGAAAAGAAAAAATGAAGAAAAGAATAGCGGGTTTCTTCTTATATTGTTACACAACTTCCTCTCAAATGAAAGCAACGGCTCATATATACTGAACTCTCAAGGTCAAGAGACAAATTATTACCCAGATGAATTCTGTTATAATCATAGGGATAAATGAAAAGGCAAGAAAACCATAGATACCCTCACTGTCTACTATGTCAGGATTAGATGCATTTAACAATGAATACACTAACCACCTCATAAAGAATTGTGAAATGCTTATGATATTTTGATCATGTAAAGTATTATTAGCAATTGGTTATTCTTATAAAGACAACTCGTCGACATAAAAGAGATCATAATACTTCTGGGAAGTTCAGATCAGATGACAAGACTAATAAGCTAGATCCACACCATAATTAAAGAAAATGTTTGCAAATGGAATACCTGGCTTGAAAAACACTGATAAACCAAAGTCAATTGTCTTCAAGGGTGATTCCTCATCCTGATTGATAAAAAGAAAGTTCTCGGGTTTCAGGTCCCTATGCATGACACCCATGGAATGGCATGCTTCCACGACACCTACAATTACCCGAGCAAGTTCAGCTGCCTTCTTCTCACTATAATGTCCTCTCTGTAAAATCCTGTCGAAAAGCTCTCCACCCGAACAAAGCTCCATTATGACATGTACTGCCACAGCATCCTCATAAGCGCCAACTATTTGTACCACACTAGGGTGCCCTGCCAAGTGGTGCATAATCTGAATCTCCCTTCTTACATCCTCCACATCCTCCTCAGTATTAAACTTCCTTTTAGCAATGGACTTACATGCCAATTCCTTTCCATGTACCTGTTACGATTTTTGTTTAAGAGAGATGCAAGCAGCAAAGTTGAAACAATGGATGAAAACTTGTTTCTTATATTTCATTAACCATAGGCTCTAAATAGCCACATAAACAAAGTAATAGACTTCCTCCTACAATTAAAGCATTAGACTCTTACTATGTCTAAGGGTGTGTTTGGTTTGGAGAAAAACATTTTCTAGGAAATATTTTCCAATATTCCCATATTTGGTTGTTTTTCTCTAGGAAAAGTTCCTTAAAATGAGAAAAATGACTTCTCTAACGGAAGTAGGGAAAACAAATTATATAAGTGACATTTCAAGTTCATTGTCTCCTCTCCACCCACCCAACGGGCCCAACCCCCACCCCTTGACCATCCCACCCCCTGCCACCCTCGAACCCCCACTCCCCACCCCATAGTGTTTTGCTAGATTACATATAAATGCTCTTGGGATAATATTTTTTTGCTTACTTATCAAACAATAGAAAATAAGAAACCTACTTGTTTTCCAAGAAAATGTTTTGTAGAAAAACATTTTCCTCCACCCAAACACACCCAAAGAAACTGAATATTCTAGCAAAATCAAATATTAGATTTCTCCTACAACTAAACAACTACTTATTTTAGAAAAACTGACAGATGCAACATTCAACGGTACCTTATCCACACATAAAATTATCGTTGAAAACATGGATGAAAATTTGTCTCTTATAATTCATTAACCATAGGATTTAAATAGCCACATTAACAAAGCAGTGGCTCCTTCTACAACTAAAGCATTGGAATTGTACTATGACTAAGAAACTGAATATTCTAGTAAATCAAATATTAGATTCCTCCTACAACTAAACAACTAATTAGTCTAAGAAAAATTGTAACAGTAACAAATGCAACATTCAACAGTACCTTGTCCACACATAAAAACGTCTCCCCGAATTGCCCTTGTCCAAGCTTCCTCCCTAAGCTATAAACATCCTTCAAATTTCCAGTCTTTCTTCCCAAAATAGACTCAATTTTAAGCCCTAAGCTCGATACTCGCTTAACATGACTAGGCTTGTGCTGTTTTACTCCCTCCGCTGGCTTATCGCTAGCAGTATTACTTTTAACATTTGGATTCTTGACATTGTTACCCTCCTTTTGGACATCTACTACTGATTTACCACAATACTCAGTATCCCCAGTAATCTTAAGGTGTGGGGGTGGGGTACTTTGAGTACCATTTGCATCTGTTTTCGACGAACCAAGTGATGAATTCTCTTGGCTTTTGTGGGAATTTGAGTCCCCTATATTTGGGAGAGGTAAATGTTCTGACTGCCTTGTTTTCCATATAGCTGCTGTAACTGATTGCAAGAACCCATTGTTGCCTAAATTAGGTCCTACACATGTATTACCCATTCAACTCAAGAAAATTTTCTCTTCAATCAAATCCTTACAACAACAATGACATACCCAGTGTAATCCCACGAGTGGGGTTTGCGGAGGGTAGAGTGTACGCAGACCTTACCTCTACCTTGTGCAGATAGAGAGGTTGTATCCGACAGTCCCTCAACTCAAGTAAACCCTACCTTGTACAGGTAGAGAGGTTATTTCCGATAGACCGTCGGCTCAAGTAAAGTATAAACACACCATTTATGAAAACATACACAGAACAACAAAAGAAAATTCATACAAAAAATTTCCAATTGCTCCACCTATCAGATGAAAATCAAATCCTTACATTTTCTTTAATTCCCACAAAACCCTTCAATGACATAATCTTTTGCCCCAAAAAGTCAATATTAGCCCTAAAATGAAGCACAAAGAACCCTAAAATTCCATATTACTAGAATCTGAAATTACACCTTGAAATTCAAGAATACAGCAATAAAAAGGGAATTTCTCTTCAATCAAATCCTTACATTTCTTTAATTCCCAAAACCCTTCAAGGACCTATAATCATGAATTTAACTACTCATATTGCAGCACAAAGAACCTCAATTATTCCTTGAAATTCAAGAATTTAGCAATAAAGATTGAATCTTTTTAGAAGAAAACAAACAAAGAATGACCTGTCTTGAAATTAAGCCTGAAAACTAGAAAAATATTAGGGATTTAGAGAAATTAGGGAATATATTAAGGAGGGGGGGGGGAATTGGGGGGGGGGGGGGGGTTGAGGAAATGTAGGTGGTGAAATGGATCGTTTGATTGGTTTGAATTCTGATTTGGTTCGTTAATTGATGACTTTTGCCAAGTGTTTTTGCATGCATGCATGCAGACGTAGTAGGGGCTAATAAGTAATAAACACACCATATCCCTCTACAAGACAATTATAGCTCTTCTATGTTTCATATCTAGAAAAAATTAATGGAAAAAAAAAAGGTATTAAAAAAACTAATAATTGAATTCACATTCAAATATTGAATGATAGTTAGTGAATTTTTTAATACATATGTAGGTCTAGACAAAAGCTATTGGCTTCACATGAACACAATTGTTATGTGGTGACTTTTTACGCAAATCCGAATTAGTCAGATCAGTTATGTGGTGACTTTCTAGCATAAATCCGAATTAGTCAAACCACAAAGTGAGTATCGAACATCGAATGAAAAATCAAAAGAAAAACATGATAGATTTTTCTATATAAAAAAGAAATATTTATAATATTTATATTAGCAACAGACAAAAGTAAGCAATATCTAACCCAATTTAAACTCTAAGAATAGCTGCTGGAATTCAAAGACCACAGCTCAAACTCCATAAAAAATACTGGGATTTGAATTGTGTTAGTTCAAAATTCCACTAAAAGATGCTAAAATTTGATTATCTGCGCATAATATTTACATCAAATCAATATAATTTACTATAGTCAAATAATTTAACGAAGTAAAAATATACATTAATTAATCATGATTAAGTGATAGACATGTATATCTCAACACATGTCATGTATCCATTGTCATGATGTTGACACCCGATGCATGTAAATTTTTACCCTCCATCACATGTGCTATCAATCTTTCGAAAACAACCTCTCTAAGATCTGCGTACACTCTACACTCTTCAGACTCCACTGTGTGGGATTACAATGGGTATGTTGTTGCATCACATGTGCTACCATTTCTTTCATATTTTAGCTAGGGATATTTTCTTATCAAATTTTATTCCGCTTTAAAAGTTGGTTGTTTCTCAATTACATTCCAAACAACGGTTACATATTAACAAGCTATCCGAAAACTCACCCTCCTGCCCAATTTTTATGATTTTAATGGGTAATTTATAATTGGATCATTAAGCAATAAGCCAAAGCAATTAAACAAGGTAAGAGATTCTTATTAGCCAAGGTAAACCAACTAGAGGCTACAACCCTACCCCTATAGCCTTGCAATTTTGCATTGAACAAACTTGTCTCACGAATTACAAACATATTCCTCTATAAGGAACCAAGTAGAAGAGGACCAGGTTGATACTGATCAAATAATACCAAATTCATATGCAGCTGAAAATCTATAGTTAAGTTACAATAATAAACTAAGTTAATGCATACAGTTACAACGATCAAATATTCTTCGTATATAACCTATAGAATCTAATTAGAAACCACATAATGTTATGGCTTCTTCCGGTACTCTGCGGAAGTTGATACGAGCAAATATTGTACTCACCCACCGATAACTTTTCCACCTCTGAGTGCCTTCACTGGCTTTGTTACAGCAACAAACACTGTCGAGGGAGAGAAGCAACCTGCTCTAGCCATAATTCGTGATCTCCGATCGAGTCTAGAATCTTTAAGACACTGCTTAATTCACATTCAAAACAAGCTGTTGAAACTCTCTCCTTACAAAACTACAGAAATTGTATGTTCAGCTAAAGTCACTTTCTTGTAGACAGTTTCAGGTTGAACGGAAGCATGACATTTTGTTATATACACCAAAGAACAGAACCTCACAGCTCCCTTATTTTTATAATCTCGCCAACCATTCTAGCTTATTAACGCAGCCATCATGTGACAAATCCATGGCCCTGCGTTGCAGTGATGGATGCTTTCCTTTTTTTTATGAGCCGAATTTGAACCTGATACCTGAAAACCACTGCCAAAACTGAAATCTGATACCTGAAAACCACTACCAAAACTGAAATCTGATACCTGAAAACCACTGCCAAAACTGAAATCTGATACCTGAAAACCAGGGCCAAAACTGGCACCACCGTTATCAGATCTTGGCAAGCAGCAGCCACACTGAGTATTTGTTCTTCCATAGGTGATACAGAGGCTGGAGGTTGATCAACTGGAAGTTTCAAGCTTGCCTTTTAGTGGTCCACACTACCAACTCTACAAAAATGTCTGGTGTCCAACCTCAACGACGCTTTGATCTCCTGCGTTTACCAAGAAGTTTCAGCATGTTATCGGTGACATCAGGAGGAGATTTATCATCTTCATCATGATTCTTTTCGGATGTTTGAGTTAACCATGCTAGTGCCTCTATTGCAGCATCCTTTTCTGCAAGAGCTTTGTTTCTCTTCGGTTTACCTACAAATTGCATTCCTTTGAACTCTGCAAGTGCCCTAAATTCATTTGTTTTTAGATGCTTGGTTTTGTACTTGGGAGGGGAATGACCCGCCCTCATAAGTAGGGTTTGCAACAAACTCTTTGGGTTTGTCCCATCCCTTGTAAATCTATCAGTGTCCTTAGAATCTTTAGGCTTCTTGTTTTCACGACCAAACACAAACCTGCCCTCACACTGATCTCCTGAAACCAGTTCCTGAACAGCAAGCATAAGGTATTTGCCTTCCTTGTGGATGTCTACCTCAGGATCTTGAAGCTGCATCATCCAAGAACCAGTGTAACTCTTTTTATTTTTTGATAAATCATCCAAAAACAGTGAATTAACAATAAATGGGAAATTATTTAAAATGAATTAACAACCAACGAAGGACAAAACATATGATTAGGTGTTTTATCTTCAAGATAAAAACTCCAGGACTGTAATTTAAAGTAAAACATGGGATTATCATACTGAACCTTAAGGGGAATGAAATTTCAAATTTGCTCCAGATGCATATGGAGAAAGACTGAGCTGAAGTACTGTTAATAAATGTCAACTTGTAGATAAAAGTGGCCTATGGAGACGTTATTATGTCTAGGAGGAATTCTCATGTGTTCATAATCCAAATCACCAGATATTTGCTACGGAAACTGCTATGCGGATGAGATTTTCTGCCCGACTTCCCAGATCTGTATATCGGAGCACCATGGATAAGTATTTTTTCATAACCGTGGTGTCCGAGCCACTCAACTAATTTCATCGAGTACCTGCTACCTCCCGCTAGCACAGGTATCGGGCAACTTTGTCCACCAAGACTTGGACAAATGGGAAGAAATGAGACCTCATGGTTCTCAACCCACTTCACTGACCACTAGGCCACACCCTTGAGTAAAGACGTTTACAACTTTGAGTTGGTAAACATCCATGTCTTATCCAAATTGCAGTCCCTTCTTAAACAAGCATGAAAATTGTCGTTTTTAATGTTTATATTCATCCTGTCACATCCACACTGTCAAAAGCATCCAAGATGGCAAGAATCATTCCTCATCTTTGCTGTGTAGGCCTGAGAACGAGATACCCAAAATTTGTGGATCCAATTGGTTATCTCCTTTTGTTGATGGAAATCTCTAATAGATGATCATGACGACTCATTGGGAAGAGACTGCAAGGAGAAATCCTCATACTACAGAGGACAGTGGCTACTATCTCTATATCTCACAATAGGATTTAGCCATTTCTAGGTGCAACCGGATATGTTCTTAGGTTGATTCTCATTCACTAAATATGTTCCTGAAGTAAGTTTGTGCTCACACATATTGTGAAGGATACTTCAAAAACAGTTTACTTATGGAAACTTCTGTGGCTTAGGTAATCCAAATTGCAAAGGAGATAAATTTTGGCGACAATATAAAGAAAGGACTACATGAAGTGCTTCATTTAACACCCCAGAGCAGGAACAAGCATGTCTTAGTGAAAACTTTGTTAATTCAAATTTGAAGTTCACCTCTATAGTTATTTGACTACGTAAGACTATACAGTTCAATCGTGTCTAGTAGGAGAAGGCCTTTCAACATTTTCCGTCATACTTCGACATGAGATTACTCTTGTTACTCTAATGGAGAATTCAAATGGATTAGCACTCATGCTTTTCTCATTCTTACATCTTTTTTGTTCATTTTCTTCACAAATTTCTGGGTTGATACCTAGAACTTAAAATTCCTTTACACAAATTAGTATTACTACGATCTAAGATATCAAACAAATTATTGGGCTAATCTCCATAAAGAAGCAGATTACACAAGAACTTGAATTGAGAACACTTCTCGGCATTTGTTTGCAGTAGGCAAAGAAGTACTCTCAATTGGTGAGATATAAACTTTCCTTCGCGGTTATGTAGAGCTAGTTTCCTTTTTATATAGATTATAGAGCTAGCTTCTCTGAAACATTGAACAGTTAGTTAAAGATGAAACTTAAGGTATCAACTTAGTTTCTTATCCTTTTGCTCATTAGATTTCCACTATCTTACATGTAAAGAAGACAGTTTACTTAAATATGATGCTTAAAAGTAGTTTAGTGTGCTTGGCTGCTTGCTGCCTTGCTAGCAGAAATAAAATGGTTCATAACTAGGAGAAGAATGCATTGAAAAGGAAACAAGATCCTGGAAATTCACCTTCTTTTGCAAAAGCATTTCGAGCTCCTCTTTGAGCTTTATGTAGCAATCCGCCAAAGTAGGATCCATGAAGAACTCTATGTACCCACCCAACATCTTTAAATGCCCAGCCTGAAAGAAACAATAATCACAAGATTTAGGAACCTACAGCCATTAACAGCTTCGAGGATATGAATCTGTAAGCATCTAGGCAGAGAAAAAGTTACCGTATCTCCGCAGTCTAGAGTACTACCAAATAGGATCACAATTGAATCAGATACTCCAGTAGAATCCCGTATGAAGACTGTATTGACCTTCACTTTTTCACCGAACACCAGCCAAGGGTATGAAATCGTTTGATAACGAGCATTGACTGAATTCTGAAGACATAATTGAGATGTTCAAATATCAGCAATCTGACAAATTCAACAATTGAATTATACGCTTGCAAGTAACACAAAAGTTCAACTGCTTAAGTGCAAGTCCACCCTCCTAACTGGAAAGGGTTGTCCAAAGAAACTGTGTTGTGTAAACATCATGTTACAGCGATGAACTTGTGTAATTAAATGGCATCTTTTCCGCTTACAGAAATTGAAGGATTGAATACCCGAATCTCCTGAATTGGCACCCAGTACAAACTCAAAAATAAGTTTACTCTCTCCTATTAATGCTCCAATGCTCCTTCCTTCCTGGAACTACTTTATTTGTTTCATCAATCCATAAAAGGAAATTGTTCTACAACCTCTTAGACATGAAATGGGCTTACGCAGCTGATCATTATAATTGTCACATCTATAGTGTTCAGAAGAATGTTGTTAAATCAATAAGAGACTAACTATTATAAAGATAACTGTAAGGACTTCATTGGCCTGGGAACTCGCTCTGACTTCCTGTTCTGGAGAACTTGTTCAGCAAAGCAAGTGATGTTTGCAAGGTTCTGCTGCAAGGAGTGCAATTCCTACCACTGAAAATTTAACAGAGGGAGAAAGACATTTCTACTTTGCTCGGTTTCTTCTGGAAAAAAAAGGGGAAGATAGATATCATGTTTTGTTGTTCAATACATTTGATCCCTTTCCAAGCCTTCCTCTTCGTCAACGATTGTGGGTCTCTCATGTCCGTCAGTTCGATATACTACTTTAAGGCTGGAGAGGGGACTCTTCTATACCTGCTAACACCTAGGATGAGGAGTAAATCCTTGCTTTTAGCAGGAAAGGTTCCAGCCTTTGTTTCCCCTCGCTGATGTTTCTAACAAGAATTTTCATGTTACCAGAATCAAGGCAAACTAACCAATTCACAAATAGTTCAGTATTGGGATGGGACACCTAGTTTGTACTTCACGTAATTGCATCAGGAAGTAAATGATATTTTCCAAGACACCACATTGATTAAATGGCTCCAGAAAAAAAAAAGAGCAGAAACAAAAACATTTTCACTAACTTCATAATCTAAATAAATAACTTCAAAAGAAATGTCCATTGAACTTACTGCATAAAGAAAGACTTGTCCATCATCCATAGTCTTGAAGGACATTGATGTCTCTCTGTGCTGCATATGCACATGATTTCTTATAAGTATATATATACAGTTGTGGACTGAAATAAAACTGTAGAACCATTGCATACCACCACTGATGCAATTCCAGGATACAAGCCAGAACATATGACTGCACGAACCAAAGACTGATTGTAACTTAATTTATTGTTAGTTGCAGTATCAGCATCAAGCAATCCAGCATCTTTCAAGATGAAGATAAATTGCTTTCTAAGAGAATGGATGGCTTGAAGAGTCTGGGCAGAGAGGAAATTCCTCCAGCAATATTCGTAGGCAGAACCTTCCCTTTCAGCATCTTTCCATCCTTCATATGCACGGACAAGCGCCATATGGTCACTATAGTCCTTGGCTGAGAATCTGGACTTTGCTGTTCCCGCTAGCTGCAAAATGGGAGTTGCTCAATATTGGTGAACAAGATTTAGTAGATCCAAAAAAGCACTATCTAATGCAGTGTTATAATGTGCTGGCTGCTCGGTGCTAGCTAGAGTTGTAAATGGGAAAATGAATCAGATGGCAATAGTGCCAAGTTAGTATACTCTTCAAATGTCCTGAACCCTGCATAAGGCCATCTATCACAGAGGGAAATGAAGTTGACAGGTCTTCCTAATTAGTTATGTGGTGTATACTGGAAGGTATTTAAGAGGTACACATCTATTCGGCACATGAATAGAGCAGACATCGAATTTCTTTCTAAGACTTTTTTGTAACCCAGTGTTATCTTTATGCTAGATTTGGACGTTAATAAAAGATTTACTTATTTATCAAAATAACAGAAAACCAAAAAGGATTTTGATCAAACCTAGTTTCCTTTGTTTTCCTCTATGAATAAGGGAGAGTAGCCTTTTTAAGAAAAGTTCCCACCTTGATCAGGCATAACTACATGCATTTTCTATCTGTCTTCTCGTTCCTTCTTCCTTTAAATATTTTGTGTTCATCTGGGCAAAGCCACATGCCCACATCAATGTCAAATTGCTAAATAAGAAATACACTCAGGAAAACTAACAAAATAGAACTCCTTCAACCTTCTTTTGACTTCTCGAAAAATGCATGTCAATTGGCATAAATTAAATTATTTATAACATTCTTCTTTCAAGGGAACTTCCTCGTAAAACTGTAGGTTGTTTACGTCAACATGTAAACAGCAAAGTGGTATAACTATCCATTGAGCAAACATGGAAAGAAGTAGCGATGCACAATCTTGAAGTGGTGGGAAAACCAAGGACATGAAACTAAAAATAAGAAAGAATGTATAACAAAGCCAAGTAGAAATAATACCTAGTAGTAAATGAATTTAAAGGGGGCGAGGGTACTGCAGCAAATTTCTTTCTACTTACATCCTTCTTATCTTGAGGCAATAGAAATGGATCCCGTACGCTAAGACCAGCCACTATAGTCAAAACAGGATCAAAGCAACGGAAAATAGCGCCCATGATGAGCATTTTCCCAAGCTTGGGATCCACAGGGAGGATTGCTAAAAATTTTCCTGGTTGTGAAGAAATGACGAAGGTAATAACTTATAAACCTCATAATAAAGGCCATAAACATAACTCGTCAAAAAGAAATTACAATAACAACATACCCAATGTAGTCCCACAAGTCGTCAAAAAAAATTATAGAAGCAATAAAGAATAAACATTTTCATGAAGCAGAAAATTTTTCTCCTCAAAAAACACATACCTAGATGTGTAAGATTCTCATTTTCATCTAATGCACCAATCATCTTCAGAAACTGAATAGCATTTTGCACCTGCAGTACATGGACATTGCAATTTCAATCACTGGTGGAAACTAAGACAGCGACCCTCTATTCTAAATCGCATGTGTATAGCATCATATGAACTTGTAAGCCTATTAAGGTCCAAAGGTCACAAGACCAAGCCAAGTGAAAATCAAGTTCAAGTCCATATTTAACGTTCTGAAACATACAGGGTCACATGTTGAAATTAATCAACCTTCATGCCTGCTCATTTGCATAAACAAGAAACAATAAAAAAATTATCAGTAAACAAGAAATATGTGAAAGCAAATTCAGCAAGCCACATTTATATAACTTGTTGGATAATAGATAATATAAGACATTTATAAGTCTAGAGAACTCAATTTGTTTTGGATGCAATGCGTGATGCCAGGCACAGTGAAGGAGGCTTTGCAAAGTTGGGCTCATAGGAAGGGAAGAGACGCCCAAGGGCATGGAGTATTACCCCCCTAGCAATCATGTGTCATTTGGAAAGAGAGGAATAAGAGGGCATTTGAAGGGGTGGAGCTTAATTTTGTAAAAATGCAGAGTAGTGTTTTGTCTCTAGTTACTTTTTGGTGTACTTACGAGGTCCCTATTTGTATAGAGGATTGGACCTCCTTTGTTGAGAACCATATTGTGATGTAGGTTCTCTTCTTTTGGTATGTGGCCTGTATATGGGGTTTATCTGATTGTTAATAAAATTACTTATAAAAAAAAAAATCAAGTCTAGAGATGTCCAAGGACTTGGAGAGTGGCTTCTTTAGCAATTATGTGGGTTATTTGGAAAGAGATAAATAGGAGAGTTTTTGAAGGGGTGGAACAAGTTTTTATAAAAATGCAAAGTCGCCTATTGTGTTTAATGTCTATTTGGTGTACTAATGAGGTCCCTTTTGGTATAGAGGATTGGGTCTCTTTTGTTGAGAACCATATTTTGGTGTAGGTTCTCTTCTTTTGGTATACTACTTGTATATGGGTTTTCCCCAGTTGTTAATAATATACTTTACCTAATAAAAAAAGGCATTTATAAGTCTAACAAAGTCTTCAATTTTTCTATGTAGAAGAATTGATATGCCTACTCTATATAGTGATTTTGATGCCCAATTTTAGTCTAATTGCTTGATTATTGAGTTATTTTGATGTCATTCCGTATGTTTAATGGTAAAAATAACAAGGGTTATCCATTTCTCGTTCCCACAATTGAAAAGGCCAGCGTTGCAAAGTGGTTGAAAAATAGTCAGACTTGCAAGTAGTTGAAAAATATCCTACCAATTGGATATTGAGGATTCAGGTCCTAAGATGTCAAACCCAACTAGTTTGGATTGAAGCATAGTTATTATTGTTGTTACAAACATAAAAGTTCTTATTGATCCAGGAAAGAGCCTAAGAAACATAGAATAAGCATAAAGAAGGAAAGACTTACAGCCAATGCTTCTGGTGGCTGAAGAGCAGCTGATAGGAATTCGGCAATACTTCCAACCTGCAAACTCTTTATTTGCAAGCAAAGAGAATTCAAAGGAGTTCTCAGGAGTTCAGGTAGTTGATATTCAGCAAAAGCTTCATACACACATCCGGGATACAGGTGGTAGCACTCGCCTGGTTGGACACGGCCAGCCCTACCCCTTCTCTGCAACATGAGAGATTTGACAGCTCCATAAGTAAACAAGGACAAGAACATCCAACACAACATCAAAATCTGACTCAAGGATAACAGTGAGAAGAATTCACATTTTTAACATCAGATAATCAAAATAAATTGAACAGATGTTACTGCAAGGCACTGCACAACCTAGTAGTTTGTCAACTAATCGAATTATATAATAGCTGAAAAGGCATGTGAAAAGGCATATCTTACTTATTCAACAATAACATTTGATGTAAATACAGGACAACCTGTCTCAGATAATATGTGACTTTTAAACAGAGCCATATTTTTACTAAGAAAAGACATGATGGGCTCCCTCCCGTCTGCAAAGGTTTATAAAAAAAGTAGATATCGAAATATTAAAAAAGTACACGTTCAGCTGATCCTCAGACTCAGTCGACAGGAAATATTTGTTAACATATCAAGCTACAAAAAAATCATCCAATGCAATCCAAAAACAAAATGTTATCATGCTTTTTTTGATTGGGCACTGTTATCATGTTTCTTAAGTACCATCTAAGCACAGAAATTTTTCATGTCACTTATGAGGGGGAAAATTGTTCATTCTCTCTATACTGATAGACTTAAAGAAGGCTCTACAATTTTGTGTGAAAAGACGGAAAAGGAAAAACGAATTACATAAGGAAAGTTTAGGCTTGAATACAAAAAAAATTGATAAAGTAAATAATTTTATTAACAATAGGGAAAAACCCCGTATACCAAAAAAAAAAAAAGAACCTACACCAAAATATGGTTCTCAACAAAAGAGATCCAATCCTCTATACAAATTGGGACCTCGTAAGTACACCAAAAATAAACTAGAGACAACACTACTCTGCATTTTTACAAAATTAAGCTCCACCCCTTCAAATGCCCTCCTATTCCTCTTTCTCCAAATGACCAAAAAGAAACTTGAATACAATTTTTTTTTATTCAAGCAACTTACTTGTCGGGCAGAAGCTTGTGAAATCCATGAAGGTAATAAGCATGGGGTATTATTCAACGCATCATAAGTCGTCTCCTTCGCTTTTCCACAGTCTACTACAAAGACTACATCATTTATAGTAATACTTGCCTCGGCCATATTTGTTGCAAGTACTATTTTACGTACATTTTGAGGTGGCTTCTCAAATATGAGTTTCTGCAGATTACAATTTAAGTTTGTCAAAACATCATACGGCCAAGGAAAGGAAAATACACTTCTAGTAATAATACATTTGAACTGATAGTAAAACATAGATATCCAATTGCAAGTAGTAGGAGAATTTCCTACTAAAACAAGGAGGATGAAGTGCAACTTTCTTTTTTAACCATGATAAGTGTGTACACAGTGAACTGGGGCAGACAAATTTCTTAGTTTCCTAGGGTTGTAAGGCAGCACACATACTCCAGCACAACACCCTTATTTCTTTATACAGAGATCCTCTCTCTGTGTACCCAAAGCGCAAAATAAAGGTGGGCTATTTTTTCTTTTTGGAGGGGGGTTCTGGAGATCGTTGAAAACCTTATTGGCTTTTCATGGAAACTGAAATTTTGATGGTAGAGACCTACAAGAGGAAAGATCAAGATACCTGCAATACAGAAAACTAACTTTTGATTTAACAAGTCTACTATATTGAGTGGGCAAAACTTAGAAAAAATTTAAGTGGGTAATCGCCCTGTCAATATATGCCTCCAGGCTCCAACTGTGAAAGATGAAACTGAACGTTGTATCATGCATCAAAGAGTAATTTTTTTCAATAGATCACTCAGTAATTCAGTTTGTCAACAGAACATTCAACAACAACAACAACAACATTCCCAATGTAGTCCCACAAGTGGGGTCTGGGGAGGGTAAGATGTACGCAGACCTTACCCTACCTTTGTGAGGTAGAGAGGTTGTTTCCGGTAGACCCTCGGCTCGAAAGAAAAGACAGGGTTGTGACACAACAGAACATTCATGAAACCAAAATACTGACCCAAAAAAAAAAGTTAACAAGACATTGGCCCCATGTTAAACATCCATCTTTGACTTGGCACAATTATCAAGAGTGTTGTAAAGAAAGCCCATGATTAAGCATATTGATGTAAAGAAAGAACTTAGTGCTACAGTATCAAGAAAGTGCACCATGCCTTTTGCTCGAAAAAATTATCAAAACTGTTGAAATGTGTATCAATTAACATAGGAAACAGCTGGAGGCCAGGACTTTCTTTTTGAGTTTTTTGAAAGAGAGAAGAGAAAACAGTAAAAGAAGTGAATCATAGGTAAAAAAAGAAAAGGGCAGCCCGGTGCACTAAACTCCTGCTATGCGCGGGGTCCGGGGAAGGGCCGGACCACAAGGGTCTATTGTATACAAACTTACCTTACATTTCTGCAAGAGGCTGTTTACACAGCTTGAACCCATGACCTTACCAGGAAGTAACTTTACCAGTTACTCCAAGTGAATCATAGGTAACTTTGTGATAATTTGTACTACTTTTACAATCTCTTGTGAAAGACTGAAACACCTCACTAGAACAGATCCTAGTACAATAATTACACGCACCAACATTATGAAATTGAAGGAGATCTGTGGTATACATTCAAAGAAAAGGGGAAACAACTGCAACGTGCAAAAAACTAGGAGGCATCAAAGTTAGGAGAGAGAAGCAGTATTACCTGCTCAGTGGTAGCCATAGAACCATGACAAGTGAGCACCAACACTCTATTTGGGTCACCCAAGAGGGGATGAGCTTTAAGTTGATCTCTTAAACAACTAATATCTTCCCAACCAGTCATAAATACTAATACAGCACCTGGACGTTCTTTCCGACATATATGGCACAAGACTGCCTCAATAAGATTGAATCCAATACAATCAGCAGCCCAGCATGCTAGTGAATCACGTGCCCTTGCACTATAATTCTCATAGTTTGATTTGTTTACAGCATCCTGTCATATAGTACATAGTCCATACAAGATTAGTACTGTGTCTTCTCTTGCAATACCAGCAATCTGACAATATCTTTCTACAGCATCTAACCAACAAGAGTGAAACTACTTAAGAGAGAAAGAACCCGATGGGAGGAAATTTTGAGATAATACCAACAATGAGTAGTTCTCTCTCTTGGGAAATGCCTAACACTCAGTTATTCGTTCTCTCACCGGAACTAAAACAGACAAACCCTTTTTCCAGTGAATACGCATTTCTTGACCGTTTATCGAGAGGAGAACTTTCTTTCTTTTTTCAGATAGAGTAGTAAATTACATTAAAAGAGAGCAAAAAGCACACCGGTAAACAAGAAGTATACCTAAAAGATAGAAAATCTTACAAACAGAAAACCTTTCTTTCTTTCAGGGAATAAATCTTTAATTAGTAGATATCTGAGAGGATAATACCAAATACTTTATGCAGATAGAACGATAAGTCTTTTTTGATAGGTGACATCAAACAAAGGTATGTTCAAGTGGCACATAATTACACAAAAAGGAGTAATCACTCCTTTATAAATCAAGATTCTATTCAGGAGAATTAAGTTGCTTAGATCTCACACATATTTTATTTTTTCAGATCTCCCATAACTTGAACCCAATCTTTCCTTACCTAACCCCATCTTTCCCAACAGATTATGACTAGGCGACCCCATAATGCAGAGTAAGACTGAATGGATAAGGCCAACCAAATAAGTACTCCCTCTGTCCCAATTTATATGACACACTTTCCTTTTTAGTCAGTCCCAAAAAGAATGACACATTTCCTTATTTAGTAACAATTTAACTTTAAACTTTACATTTTACGCTTAACGAGATGATCTATAACCACACAAATATCTTTGGCTTGTTTTAGACCACAAGATTCACAATTCTTCCTTTATTTCTTAAATTTCGTGCCCAATCAAAGTACATCATATAAATTGGGATGGAGGGAGTACAAAATACCAGTATACTATTACACCACAGACATGTGAACACATCTGAGCACCCACGTTATGATATAAGGGATACCAAATGCCTTGACATTTAAATCACTAATAGAACACATGACTGATAGAAAAAATAATCAGCAAACTAAATATGAGCAATTTCTTGAGGCATCATGCCGGTACCTAATGAAATGGACTAAAGACAACACATAACTAGCAAATAAGAAATTGCATCATTTCATGTACAGAACACAACTGCAAACAGAATAACAACCTCAACGAGAGCAGTTATCTGATTTTTCTTTTTACGAGGTGCTAACTGTTTTTGTGTTTTCCACATCTTCTCCTGGCCATAATCATCAATTTGGTTGAATGAAGTCAACTTATATCCCGTAATTTCCAGCACATCTTCCAGAAAGTTTGCTCTTACAGGATATGTGAAGCCCTATTATCATACAAAATGCAATTAGTCAAAGAGTTAACATAATATGTCGAATAAGCCAGCGAAATTCAACAGCCTGGTTTAACAAAAAAATACAGAAAGATCAAAAATTGTTCTGCAATGAGAAGTCAACATATTATGACCTTAATTGATGGTAGTAAAATTTTACTTAACAAAGCAAAATGAAAAAGGAATCTCAAGTAAAGCTAGAATTATATAAATAGTTTCAGTTAATATTGTGAATGTTCACATAATAGGTCATCTTGCATGTATGCACCTATCTAAAGACAGAAAATTAGAAAGCACATTCTTTTCAAATCTGCAACGAGAAATTCGAATATATAGGGGAATCATAGAGTACTGGTCAGAGTGAAAAGGACTACTATCATCTAAACTAGTACACAAACACCAACAACATGTATAAATCTCTAACTGACTGGTGATCCAAGTTGCAGCTTACTGGTATGTGAATCATAGGTGCCCCTCCAAAGTAACTGGAAAATAATTCAGCATTAAGAGTAGCACTCATCAAAATCAATCTCAAATCTGGGCGTCGTGGAAGAAGATCCTTCAACACAATCAACAGGAAATCTGATAAAGAATGAGAGGCAAATTATCGAATGCATTGGAAATGCTGTCATAAGAAAACCAAAACCAGAGTCTGGAGTTACTAATTCAGGTACCTTCATTCATGCCTCGCTCATGAATCTCATCAACGAAAACATGGGTTATACCGTCAAGATTGCGATCACTGAGAAGACGACGAAGCAAAATACCACTCGTACAAAATAGCAAATGTGTATTTTTTCCTTTCACCCCTTCTAATCGTACTTTATAACCGACCTACCAAAAATACTCTGTGAAGAACAGTAAATAAATAAAGAAGCTTCCAAAATTAATCGTAACAAACATCATTTCAACTTTTGCGACTGTCTCATCCAGTGAAAGCTGAACCAAAAGCCCATAAAAATTAAGAAAAAAGAAGAAAAGATTCAGAGCACAGAAGAATAGTAGCATACTGAGTCACCAAGAGGTTCTCCCCTTTCTGTAGCCACTCTTTCTGCTACAGTCAAAGCAGATATTCTTCGAGGCTGCGTACAAACTATGCTACAAAATGCTCCGCGACCAGATTCTATTTCTGACTCTAGAATATATTGTGGAAGTTGAGTGGTCTTACCACATCCTGTCTCGCCAGAAATTACTACCACCTGTTGTAATAATTAAAAGAGACTTAGTTGACATAACACAAGTTAACACGTTACAATCAATTCTCAGCTCCTTGCAGTTTCTACTCTGCAACTCACGAACTTCAAGAATCACTACACGCCTAATAGTTATAAAACAGTGTTTTCCTCTCTGTTTATCCCAATGCTACAATAGGTTTACGCACTACGAATATGTCCTAGTCTGCTCCCTGGACATCCTCCATATACTAGAGAATTCAAAACCAGTTAAATGTGATCATTTAAATGAAACCAGTTTATAAGCACAATCACAAAATTATTAAGGATCTTGAGTCTCTTGACTGTGCAAATAGGAGAGCAAAAGCTTAGATGCATTTTAAAAGGAGCTCTTTAGTTCAAAAAGACCAAAAATGACTATAAACTTGCAAGAGAACCTTCCAAAGCAATTTAACTTCAAGCATGACGTCTTTCACGATAAAGGCCAAGTGTCAAATTATAAAGAATAAAGAAGGGCATTTCCTTCTCAAAAATAGAATAAAGAAGGGCATTGACTCAGGCTACATATCTGCCATATGCAATCACCATACATGCTTTGATTGCACAGAGAAAGAATCATAAGTTCATCGGAGTAAGACCTGATTACGTGCAATTGCTTGGAGCAACCTTTCCTTTTCCTTAAATGCAGGAAGAGATTTCCGGAATTCTAGCATTTTGTTGCCATCAGGAGATTCCTGCGGGAAATAAAATCCAGCGAGCATTTACACATGGAACATGTATCCAGCAAAAGTTTGTTGATGCTGATATTGAGGGGGGGGGGGGGGGGGGGGGGACGAATGAAACATGGAGTTGAACATATAGAGATAGTTTCACAAACAAGAGGTTGTGATTAGATAAAAGCTCCCATTGCAAAACAATCATCTGCATTCACCTTAGGACAACATAATGCTAACTATTGCACGCCATATGGAGATTTGTTAAAACCATTCTGAGCATAAACATTTTTGTAGAAGGTGAAGTAATTTTATAAATTAGAACAGCATAAAGGATGTGCCGTTGGGACTGTACAATGTAGCAAAAGAACAAACAACAAAAATGTGCCCAGTGTAATCTTGTAGGGATTCTAATGTTTGTAGAACTATTCCAAGCTTCATTTACGTGTTCCATCCTACATCATAAGCAAAACAAAAATATGCAGTTAAGACTTTTATCTTGTTGGTGGAGCTCGCAGAATGTTCAGAACATCTCCTATTTCTTTCCGTCCTGACAGCCCACCAAATACAAGGTATAGTATTCAACCACAGTAACATTCTCTTCACTAGGCCTTTTCGGTGCCAGCACCTCAGCAAATCATTTGTCGATCTTGGCATGACCCGTTGCATCCAATCATACTTAAGAAAAGTTGTCACAATTGCATAGTAACCTGACAGTACAAAAACAAATGGCAGATGCTCTCTGAATGTCTCCCACATAAAAAGCACTTGCTACATAGGTCAAAACCTCTTTACTGGAGATTCTCATGAGTGAGATAAGCTTCTTCACACACAATCCATGTAAAGCATACTACTCTAAATGGATCTTCGGCTCTCCAGATCTGTTTCCATGGCCAAGGACTCACTGTGAACAAACCCTTGTTGCTAGGGATCCATGATATGTTGTCTTCTGCATTGGTTAGCTGTTGTAATATCTTTAAAAGACTAAAGAATCAGCAACCCTGTTCACCTCCCAATCATTGAAATTTCTTCTCAAGTTTCTACTGAAGTTGATACTCCAAACCACATTTACTCTATCCTCAGCCATAGTAGATGCGGCATTTGAAGGAAGCCAATGTGGATAAATCTGGAACCAGATCTTTCAAAAGCCTTGCCCCTATCCAATTATCTATCTAGAAAGAAACTTTTCTCAGTTGTGCACCTTGATCCTAGTATTAACCTTAACGAGAAGCCACAGAGCTCTAATATCCTTCCACACTGACACACCATAGGATATTCTGACTTCTCTAGTACAAAGTTGCCCATCAGTACCATACTTGTTCCTGGTAACATCAACCCCGAGTGTTTCCACCTCAGTATTAAATCTCCATAATCACTTCATCAACAGGCTTTTATTTTGTTGTTTGAGATTTATAATCACCAATCCTCCATCTTTTTTGTCTTTAATTACAGACTTCCAGTTCACCAAATTAAACGACTTTCTTTCCGTGTTATCTTTCCATGAGAAATTCCTCCTAATGTTACAAGTTCTTTTCTCAATCTTGATAGGCATTGGAAACAGAGTTATAACACATGTGGAAAGTGAATCCCACGCGCAATTAATTAGAACCAACCTCCCTCCCAGAGAAAGATATTGGTAGACACGTTGTTTCTTCATCCAACCACGACTTCCCAGATGTTATAAACTTTGTGCTGGGACCCCAATGGAAATCCAAGATAAATAGTTGGTAAAGTACCTGGCGGCCTAAGGTAGCAGTCAGAATGTAGCAATTAGTCACTTTATTAACCGTTAAGTGACTTTTTCAAGCCAGAAACAACTTCAAAGACTGCTAAAAGACAACATACAACTGAAGCACTCCATCACCAGTATAAATAGGAAAGGAGAAATAGGGTATCCTTGTCGTAGACCCCTTTGAGTAGCAAAGAAGCCCTCTGGTGTCCCATTAACTAGGATAGATTTTTTAACTGTGCTTATGCAAAAGAGTATCCAACTGACCCATTTCCTACCAAATCCCAAATTCTTGAGCATGTTGATTAAGAACTTCCAATTAACATGATCATAAGCTCTCTTGATGTCAAATCTCTTCTATGCATTGTTCTTTAGGTGTTTCCAAGAGGTTGCTCGTGTGAGCCAACATCCCTCATCTTTAAATTTAAGGTTGGGAACATAGAGAGACATGCATCTGAAACGAGTAATTTTTTCACACAATAAAAAAAAAACGTAATTTAAAAAAAAACGGAAAGATACCTGCCAACCCCTCTGCATATTACGCATGCGTAAGCTCTGCCTCTGAAGAACCTTCTCCATGACAGAGCCATCTAAAAATGAATCTGGATTTTCATCCATCTTCGCATCTAAAACTATATCAGAGGACTTAGTACCATCTAAAATGCTGTCAGCTTTTCCACTGCTGAGTTGTGTTCTATCAATATGCTCCTGAAGCAAGCCTTCTACTCTCCTCTGCAAACTTAGTGGGATTACTACCTGCGTCAATGCAATCAAAAGTTCAACTTCTTTCTAAATCAAGAGCAAATCTAGAATGTTGAACAGCAAGAAATCTTGCAAGGAAGCATTCAATAACTACATCTCAATGCCATTTCTACGTTGTTTTATCTTTCATTTACTCTTTTAATCCACATAAATTAAAACAAAATCCAAATGTCAACTTAAAAGTTTATTTCTCAAATTGCTACTCTCTATCTCTCTCTCTATATATATATAAAAACATATTCAAACCCACATCAACATGCAACAACAGAAGGAAATAATTGTATGGTTTAGAAGAAAACTCTTACCTCTCTTTGAGGCCGCTTATCATCAAGATCAGGTCTGTAATTTGGAAGAGGAACCTTACTCACCACTACAACTTTCCCATAAATTTCACTGCAAGATGCAAAAAGAAGCGAGTAAATATAGCACGAAAACAAGATAACAAACAACGATAAATCATCGACGACACTCCTCCCTACCTATGGAGACCCATCCTTTTAGCAAGGTTAGATATCTGCTCATAGTCTCTTCTATCCCGTTTATCTTTGGATACAATCTCTTGATCTTTTTCATTGCGCAACAGCAGGCTAAGTTTCCATTTCCACTCATCTACATTGGCCACTGATGACGAAGCCTGTCATTGAACTCTCAAAGTCCCTAAGTAAGCTCTAACTGATAAATCTTTCATACCAGAAATATTCATGTGAATTTATTAAAGAAGATAAACCGGAACGCACACATGATAAAGATCAAATAGATCAACATTTTGCTTTCCTTACAATTTCTTAGCCATTTCATTTGAGCTACAACAACCAAAAACCAATCGTCGTTGACCACTGACAACAACACCCACCATCAAGCCCTTCAACAGCCACGGAATTTCCTAAATCGAAGCGCATATACGCTTTTCAAGTCAACTCACCCCTACTCTTTTCCATGTATCATTTGTAACATTGAATAGGTAAATACGCATACCAACTGTCAATTGTCATGCATATTGTTTTTAGCAGAACATAAAATAAAAGGATATACTATCTGTATAAAAATATACAGAGAATAAACTTTTGGAGGAACTTTTAGAGATGATCAAAGGAAAGTGAATATTTTTTCCTTTACTTGTTGATGTAAATTAATCTTCCATTCAATAGAAAATCCTTTCAATTCAACGAAAGAGATTCTCATATTCCCACAATTGCTAGGACACTCAAGTAAGATGAACCCAACCTCAAGCGTCACTGCAGAAGCATGGAGCATCACACAAGGGCTAAAATTAGCAAAACAACTGGATATAAAGAGGTGAAAGTAGAAACAGACTGCCTACTTGTTGTCAAGCTTATCAAAGAGGACATACAGTGTCTCCCTCTTAGAGCTATGATTGAAAATTATAAGTATTTTTTGGAAGCAAATAAGACCACAATCAATTTATTTGAAGGGAGGCGAACCAATGTGCAGACTTTCTGGCGAATGAAGACCACAAGAACAAAAAAGATTTGATAATCTAGGAAAATGTGCTAAAGTATATAGTTTTTTTCTTCTCCTCCAAAATTTAAGCCTTGTGACTTATGAAAGATTTTAAGAGTTCTGGTTAATCTTTTCAATGTACCAGAACAAAAAAAAGCATTAAGGTGTTGTACTTCTCATGAATGGTGGCTCAAAAGGCAAATAGGATAACTTGCAAAGAAGAGGGTTCCAGTTGTGTTCTAGATGTTTCTTATGTGGTGTCAAGCCAGAGAGTGTGAACCATCTTTTTTGCATTGTCCCGTCACTGGGCAACTATGGAAACTGTTCCTCGTGGTTGGACTCATCATGCATTAAAACACTGGAGAGATCTACTGAAGTGCTTTTCATCAAGGAAAGGAATAGCAAGCAAACCAAATAGTGGCACACTAATTCTACATATATATGGTGGATAGTTTGGAGGAAAAGAAATGCTAGATGCTATGAAGACAAAACTTCATCTAAAAAATCAAATGAAATGTATACTTTTGTTCTAGTTTTGGTGTAAACAGAACTTTGTTAGTGATGCTAAAGCAGTGATAGATCTGATGGAATCTCTTTAAGAGTAGAAGGGATATACTTTTGATTTCTGATTTGTAAAGACCTTTCACAAGACCTCTTTGGTGCTAATACACTTACCACTTCTCAAAGAAATGTAACCAGAGCTACACCAAAAAGTTTAAAGAGTAACTAGACAATTAGCATAAAGCTTTTTTTTTATGAAGTTAATATCATTAATAAGGAGAAGATGTATAGTTACAAAAGAGGTTAAAAAGGTTAGCTCCAGTACAAGAGTGTCTGCTAAGATCAGGGAGCTAACATTATTTACAGGGATAAGAAAATTCCAACTGAACAAACTAACTAAGCATCTATCTTCAAAAGTAGGACGGAGTTGAGACTCCATCATAACACCTACAGTTTCCTCTCACTCCCTCGCAGTAGCCTAGCATTGGCTAGGCTCAAGTAATAGCAACTGAAACTACCCCCCCCCCCCCCCTTCTTCCACCAATCACATCTCGAACTAGAACATGAAAATTCAGAATTTTCAAGAGAACGACGTTGAACGTATTCCTTCCACGCTAACTAAAGGTTTCAAGACCAAAAATAACTCAAAGCTGCTAGCTTTAAGTACGAACTGAAGCTAAAACTAATTTTTCTAATCTTCTTTCCAGCACACAACCACTGTGGGGGTCTTAGTAGCTCAGATAGTTGGCTACCTGAACTTTCACCTTGTTGGTGAGGGTTCGATTCCCCACCTAGTAATTCCCTCCCCGATTTCCCCTTCCTCTACACCATGTAATTAAAAAAAATGGGGGGGGGGGGGGGGGGGGGGGGGAAAGTACACTACCCCTAGCTGCTTTGGCCCAACCTGAAGAAAGGGACTTTGTATAATAAACTATCATTATTAACAATAACTAGTACAAAAAAATGTTGTTTCTCATTTCAATTTCCAAATTACAAATAGCACTTCAATTTAGTTACTATTATTATTACAAATAAGAAATAACTAAAACATTAAACATCTAAAAAACATGTATGCCATTTAATTTTCCAAAATTAAGTCAAAATAAAATCCAAGCAAATACTTTTAAACGAAATACTAACTAATCACTATTTGGAAGCACGAAAGAAAACAACTTTATATGTTTAAAGCTCTATAATGTTATCAAATAACTTCTAATAGTCATCCAATGATTCTCGTAGTCATAGAACTTAAAATTAAAGCATAACATAATCTTTTAATACGTATAAAACAGAATGCTTTATTAATTTTTATTTAAAAAAAAAAAGTAAAAACATAAAATAAAATTACCGGATGATTTTCGTAGTCGCATTCATACTCATCATCGGAGAATTGCTCTAAAGCAGCAGTACCAGGATATCTACAAAACCCACGCAACTGTCCAAACCAACGAAAACTCGATTTTTCGAAGAAATTAACCTTATTTACGTCACTTCCAATCAAATTTCGATGGTGATAAGCCATGAAATTCTTCCGGTTTGATTGGGAAGAGAATAATAGAGTAGATAGAAGCGCAGAACAAGTAGATGAAGAAGAACTCCTTTTTGTGCATTGTAATAGAAACCCTAATCTCGAATGCATTCTAAGTGTTTGATAAAATCCGCTTGAGAAGAGTAAGGGCGAAACTAGATCATTTGTACTCCAATAGCTTTTGATTACCTTAAATATGTATAAATATTCAATCATAAATCCAGTAATTAAGATGAGCTATTGGTCTCAGCACTTGTAAATTTTAAATTCTGGCTCGAACTCGTTAAATAGAGACTATAATCATGGTTCGATTTTTTGATTTTGGTGGCAATTTCAGAATCTATTAATTTAGTGTATTTTGTTAATTAGTTAATCAATATTTAGATAAGAAACTCATATATTATACTTCAAATAGAAAACTCAAAAATATATATATCTCATTTTTGCTTATTAGCTCTAAATTTTTTAGTCACGTGTGTAGTTGACCTTTATGAATTAAACTTTTAAATATTCTTCCTTTTTAATGTAACAATGATATTAGCTCTCTTGAAATTATTTGGACTAACGGATAAAGTTATTATCATGTGATCAGTAAGTTATGGGTTCAAATCGTGAAAGCGGACTCGGAGTAACTGGTAAAGTCAGTGTCATGCGATCATAAAGTCATGGGTTCAAGTCATGAAAACAACATCTGGCAGAAATGTAAGATAAAGGTGTGTACAACATACCCTTATAGTCCACTCCTTCCCGAACCACGCGCATAGCGGGTAGTGGATCGAGCTACCCTTTAATGACATTAGCTCTCTTACTGTCAAACTTATTTATTATAGGTCGCGAAATTTGAAAATAGTGCAACTTCAATTTTTTAATAATTATGGAAATTCATACTCTATTCCATAAAGTGTTTTATAGAACTGTAATAATTAAAATAAAATTAATTTTAGTCAATTTATAGATTGAAAAATGGATTGGTGGGTACATTTAGGGATCATAAATCGTCATCATAATATCACTAATTTCAAACAACTACGTAGTCAATGACTTACAATGAAGTTCTTAATTGGGAAAACTATGCAAGTTCTGTTTGAAATTTGTTAATACTGTCTATCAATTAAACAATTTGAAAAATTAAATATAATTTAAATAACATGGTAAATTTTAAAATTTAGCTAGTAGAGCAATTCCTATTCGATGATGTCCGCTTAAAATAGAACTATGTCTTATGAGAGAATAGCACCATTCGATGTTGCTATTTAAGTTTTGACCATTTAAAAATCTTTAGTAAAAAATAGGGACTGCCAATGAGGCGGGACAGGCGGGACGGGCGGGCTGGGACGGATTCCGGCGGGACGGGATCCGGCGGAACTGGCGGGCCAGGATAGTCGGAACAGAAAGAGGTCCCGTCACGTCCCACATCCCACCGGAAGTGGGGCCGGGATTTGGTGCGACGGGTCGGATTGCGGGATTTAGGTTTTTTTTAGACACTTAATTTTAAAAATATATATTTAAACACTTAAATAATTGAACAAGATAGTATAATAAAAATATCTCAATGTTGTTTTTGTGCCTCTTATATTATTTAATAGAAATATGATTTTTTGTAATACAATTTCAAAATTGCAACTTTGTTTCGTTGTTCAAAAGTTGCAAATCACAAAGTAAATTTGATATTAAAAAAATTACATAGTAAACCATACTTTTTCTAATTTCCTCACAGTGTCTTGAGGATCTTCGGTTGGAATTGGAATTTGTTGATCAAATTGTTTGACGTCGCTTCATGTTCCCTCGGACAAGATTTCATTGTAGTTGCAGTCGTCGTTTTCGTTGATCTCCGGTTGACCGTATCTTCTACGCTCCGCTCTAATCCAATCTCTGAATAAAACTGCAATCTCCAAGTTGTCTCACGTCAATGAGTGCATGTGCTCTCCTATTTGAAATCTTCCAGCAAAAAAAGTGAATCAGACGCTGTTGATGACGCTTGAATGTTCAACACATCTCATGTCATCTTTGATAGTGTCGGAAATGTCTTCGCAATCTCCCTCCAATATCTAAGCAAGTCTTCACGTCCATCGTCATCGACAATTGATTCGTACGGTACAACACTCTGCAAAACATAAACATCAAATTCGTTAACTTGGGAAGAAGTTGAACCACTAAATATTCTATTTGTAAGTCCTTGAACACTAGCAGCAGAAACTACATGTGTTTTTATTAGGTTGCAGTGAAGTAGAAGAAGATGATACCGAAGCCGTTGATTATTTGCACTTTCTTGTTGGTAATATATATATATATATTTTGCAGTTGGTTCTTCTTCTTCAATTAGGTCAGTTGGAGGTATTTCGAAGCTTTCATAAATCGTTTCAACAAGTGTTTTACAACTGTCTATTTTAATAGTCGGATTTAATACAACACTAATAAAATACATAGTGGAAATAGTAAAAAAGTATTTTTAAATTTTATAAACATTTTTTTAATAGTTGGAGCATAAGCTCATTTTTCATACATTCATCAAGTAAAAAAAAATAGAACTATATAAAATAACATAATTGAAATAGTAAGATAATAAAATCCAGAAAATTCTTTAGTAGCTAGAAAAAAATTCTCTAAAAATGCAATAAGTTCCGATTTTTTTCTCAATCATCATTTATCAGCATATCCGTTGGACTTTGACTATGGGCGTTAAATAATAAAATTATATGTCTTTTATACTCGTGAGCAACAAGTAGTTGTTCATATAAAGAAATTCACCTAGTCGAAATTTCTTCTGAATTTTTCTATAAGGCAGTCCACAATCATGACAAATTTTTTTATACTCTTTGAGTCTTTGTATTTTATTACCTTTAAAAATAAAGTTTATAGCAAATTGTACTTTATCAAGAATGTTTTTAAAAAGTCTTAGGTCATCCTTTACAACTAAGTAACTAAGTTATAAATATGACATGCACATCTAATATGAAAATATCGAGAAAAAATGGAGTAAATTTAGTTTTTAAAAGGTTTACAGCATAATCATTAGCAGTAGCATTATCTAATGTAACAGTCATAATTTTATCAGTAATTTCATAATATTCACAAATTTATGAATATTTCTTGCAATAAATAACTCAGTGTGCCTATCATCAATATATCTATATGCTAAAATACATTTTTGCATAGACGAAGTCTGATCTATCCAATGACATGTAACGGTTAAATAATCATTACCGTTAGTACAACGGCCTATATCAGAAGTGATAGTCATTTTGCCATTATAATGATACAAAGCATAACGTAAGCATTGTTGATACAAATAAGCAAATAAAATATAATATTTAATAGGCAATGTAGACTTGCAGAGAGATAGATTGAGAGACTAGAGAGATGGTATGAAGATTTGTGAGAAAAATTAAGAGGAAAATGAGGTATTTATAGTTGAGAAGTAGGATTAAAGTGTAAATATACTAACTTAGGGGTTACAAATAAATATTAAGGGAGTAGGGGGTTTATGGGGTGGGAGGCCAAAATGGTCGTTATAACCGTTGTACAACGGCCAAAATCGAAATTCGGTCGTTGTTGCAACAACAACATTTTTGCAAAGAGGAGGGACCGGGTCGGGACGGGATGGGGCGGGATCGGGACAAGCCCTACTCCCATCCCGAGATTGAACCTCGCTACCTACAATTTCATTTTTTTTTTTTTGGGGCGCGGTAATCGCGCCAGGATTGGGCTGACCCGGCCCAATGGATAGCCATATTAAAAATAGGTTATGCATCAAATTTTGAAGATTGTGAGTCTGAACTAGGCAACAAATCTGATCGGATAATCAAAAGTTCATATGGATGGACAAAGATTCGTCTTGCCACAAATCCTAGCATATCATGGAAAGTTTAGTACAAATTATTGTAACTTTGAAATATATTATTCATAAACACTGGTGGAACACCAAGACTTATTGATGGATAAAACTTGTCTTGCTATAAATTGTGGTGATCAGTAGTACTTTAGTACAAATTGAACTGTAACTTTGAAACAAATTGCTCACAAGTCCCAATTTATCACTATGAATTTATTATGGATAGACAAAGCCTTGTCTGGCCACAAATTCTGGAAATTACCGCGATTTTTGAACAAATTATGTCTAACTTTAGAACAAATTATTCACAAGTCTCATTGACTTATCATGACTTGCACAAAAATTTCACCAACACGTTTTTGTTGAAGTGTGTGACTAACTCATCTAAAAGATAAGTAGTAAGTGAACACACTTTTATTATTTAATTATATACTCAACAAACCCCTCGTGTGCGAGCCTTAATCTTTTTCATGGGCCAAACATGTGAAAGTTCTTTTAGGTCATTCACACAAATGCCCCTATTTCGGAGTGGTCTTTAATTTTTGTCCATCAAATATGTTTAATTTTTACCATTCAGAACTTTAAGTTATAAATAGGAGGATGAAAATACATAACTTTTTTGTGCAACATAAGTTTATATTTCCGCATCATAATAACCCACAAGTTATGTCTTTTTACGGCAAAACTTATTTATGCATTTACCGACATAAATTGGTAACACTTATAGCAACTTATGCTGGTAAATACATAATGTATTGCATAGCAACACACATACCCACACACTAGATAACTTATCCTGAGAAGGGCAAACGTTCATTTTCAATAAGTGTTACATAACTTATGTCGATAAGGGTGTAATATATTTCATAGCAACACACGTGCAGAAAATCGAACTTACGTCGGGGAAGGCTTAATGTATTTCATAGCAGCACACATGCAGGAAATCAAACTTATGACAAACTGGTCATAACTTGTGGGATGTTACACAACTTATGTCAATGAAGGCATAATGTATTTCATAGCCGAGCGACAAGAGGGATATTTTCGTCCATAATTTTTTATTAAATGAGCAGCAAGGGCAAAAATTAAAGACCACATATATGAGGGGTAAAAATAAAGATCAAGACCTCTGCATATTCTAATATCATATTGAAGTGTGTGATCATTTCATATAAAAGTTTATGTTATTAGAAAGAACATACTTTTAATCGACATTATACCTTCCCCGACATATGTCCAAATAGTTCCAAATGAATTCAATTTTGATATCAAATTATTTATTATCAATTTCAATAATTTTCAATTGTTAGATCAACACAAACTCTCAAAAGTCAATAGACATACTGTCTTTTTCATTTTCTTAAGTGTATAGAGTTCTAACAATAGTGCGCTTTAATTTTAAAATTTTCATGTGCTCATAGATTAATGCAATACGATGGAGAAGGGGAAGAAAGAGATGGAGAACCATGAGAAGAATCAAGAGAAAAGAAATAGGGGATGAGACGTTATGTGGAATATGTAGCGACGAGGTTGCTTTTGCAAAAGAATATAAAACAACAACAATAACATATTCAGTGTAATCTTATAAGTGGGGTCTAGAATGGTAGATGTGTTCAGACATTACCACTACCTTGGGAGGTAGAGAGGTTGTTTTCAACAGACCCTTGGCTCAAGAGAAAGCATGTCAAAAAGGAAATAACGAAAGCAAAAAGCAAAATTGTAGCAAGATACTATAGAAAGAAAGACAGAGCATTTTGAAAAAGGACAAGGAACATCAAATAATAACCAAAATCAAAGGACATGAACTACAATAAAAATACTACAAATACTAGTAAGGAAGGATACACGAGACAACACCCTATTACCTACTAACCTTCTATTCTAATTTGTGTCCTCCACGCCCTCATATCTAAGGTCATGTCCTTAGTGAGCTGTAACTGCATGTCTTGTCTAATCATCTCTCCCAAATACTTCTTTGGCATACTTCTGCCTCTCCCGAAGCCATCAATAGCCAAACTATCACATCTACGCATTGGGGCATCCGTACATCTCATCTTCATATGCCCAAACCATCTCAGCATCGTTTCCCGCATCTTGTCCTCCACCGCAGCCACTCCCCACCTTATCCCAATCATATTTCTCCTAATATGCCCACATATCCACAATAACATCTTCATTTCCCAAACTTTTATCTTTTGAAGTGAGTGTTCTTGACTGCCCAACGCTCCATCCCATATAACATAATTGGTCTAACCACTACTCTGTAGAACTTGCCTTTAAGTTTCGGTGACACCTTCTTATCAGACAAGACTCATGACGCGAGCCTTCATTTCAGCTTAGTGTTAACTTTGCACGGGTCTCGTCACTCAAAATTATGTCATCCGTACATAACATACACCATGGCACCCCACCTTGAATATGTCGCGTCAATACATCCACCACCAAGGCAAATAAAAATAGGCTAAGAGTTGATCCCTAATGCAACCCCATCACAACTGCCACATGTACACCTCAAGACTCCAAACATCTCTATAGAACCTCCCTAAGGACCTTGTCATCGACCTTTTCTAGATCAATGAACACCATGTGGAGGTCCTTCTTCCTCTCCCTATACTGCTCCACCAACCTCCTCACAATCTGAATAACTTCTATTGTTGAGAATTCCGACATGAATATGTACTGGTTCTCCAAAATAGACACACCCTTTTTACCCTCATCTCCACCACCATCTCATGACTTTCATAGTGTGACTTGACAACTTAATACCCCCATAATTATTGTAGTTCTGAATATCATTATACTTCACTTCTATTCTTCGGGTATTTTTACTGTTTTAAACACAACATTGAACATCTTAGTCAGCCACTCCACACCTGCCATGCCCGCACTCTTTCAGAATTCTACTTCTCGAGACTTCCAACACCTCTCTAGCTGCTTCCCTAATGCATTAAATAGTCCTATCCAACATAGCGCTGACATCCCACTACTCTCACAAGCACCCATAACTATCAACTTCTCCCCGTCTCCTGGGCACCGACGACACTCAAGTTGCCCCATTTGATCATAAGTCGGTCACCACAACCCTCTTCTTTTTCGTCCTTATGATCTCCAACTCCATCACAAAAAAATTATGTCAGATCGTAAGATTCTCACTCGGAATAACCTTGCAATCTTTACACAGAACTTTCTAAGGAGCAGATAGTCTATCTGAGTCTTAGCCATTGAACTAGTGAAAATTATCAAGTACTAAGGACAATAATTAAATACCATGCTTAAAAAGGTCATTCAATGGAAATTTACTAATAGGCATATTTGCCTTAGTTTTCATTATTTTCGAGGCTACCTAGTAGAATAAAACATGTGCTCATCACATGTCCAAATGTAGAAAAGTAGTAATTTTCTAAAGAGATTCACATAAATATATGAAAATAAACTTATATTTGCAATAACTTACAATAATATTGAGATTTAAAAAAAATAACATACATATCTAAAGTTTGCACCGTCACAACAAAAACTACAGTTATAATTTTTAGAAATTTTGCACTTCACTATAAAAACTTCAGACTTGATTATCTGAAATTTACCATTTACTTTTTGTCAAATTCATAAACTTCAGACGTGAAATTTTGAAATTTTAGTGGTATAGATTTGAAGCGTAAGTAAAGTATATTTACACTTTGACCAAAAGGAAGACGAATAGTTGGGAAGTGAACTGAAAGGGTCATTTACACTTTTTTCCTGTTTTATAATGGTCTTTAAATTGTCTCTCAAATAAAATTATGTCTTCGGGTATAAGTTCTTTCGGGATTTCGTATTTTGTCCCGAAAGACATAATTTTTATTTGAGGGACAAAATTAAAGACCAGCCACGGTGCCGTCAACTCGAACAGTTGCGAGGGAAATTGAAATTGTTCAAATCCCCCAAAATCCCTCTCTCCTTTTTAGTTTCCCACCGGAAAGATCTCTCCTCCGCCGCTCAGCCTCCACCGGCGCCGTCGATTTCCCCCCTAACACTATTTAGGGCAATCGATGATTCAAACATTCACAAGTATTTGGTTTTCGCTCAAATTTTAGGTAATCTGCTATTGTTTTACTACCTTAAATCCGATATGTTCCGATTACAAGTATGCAAAGTATGTGTATTATGATATATAAGCATTATTTATGTTGTTTCACTTTTTTTATTTAAAATTTAATCTGATTTCTGCATTTTTTATGAATGTGTGATATCTGAAGAAGGTATTTGCTAGTTAAAGTGGAACATTTACAATTCCTACGGTTTTGCTCAAATTTTAGGTAATCCGCTATTGTTTTACTACCTCATATCCAACATGTTCCTATTAGACGTATGTACAAATATGTGCATTATCCTTAGTAGTAGTATTACTTAGTAATAGCTAATTTCTCATTCTTCAATGTGTATTACTATATGCTGCTTCATTTGCTTTGTATCTTGCTATTTTGCTGTCATTTTGCTGTCATTTTGTTATTGCAACCCTGCCGTAACACTATTTAGGGCTATCAATGATTCAAACATTTGCAAATTTTAGGTTTTTGAACAAAATTAGGGTAATCCGCTATTGTTTTACTATCTCAAATCCAATATGTTCCAATTAGAAGTATGTAAAATATGCGTATTATGATAAATTAGCAAAAACAACGTGTTTGGTTTTTGAACAAAATTTTAGTATTCTTAGGTTTTTGCTCAAATTTTAGGTAATCTCTTATTGTTTTGCTACCTTCAATCCAATATGTTCCAATTAGAAGTATGAAAAATATGTGTATTATGATAAATTAGCTCTATGTGTGTGGTTTTTGAACAAAATTTTACTATTCTTAGGTTTTTGAACTATATTTAGGTAATCCGGTATTGTTTTACTACCTTAAATCCTTTATGTTCCGATTAGAAGTATGTAAATATGTGTATTATGATATATTAGCAATACGTGTGTGGTTTTTGAACAAAATTTACTGTTCTTAGGTTTTTGAACAATTTTTTAGGTAATCCGCTATTGTTTTACTATCTTAGATCCAATATGTTCCGATTAGAAGTATGTAAAATATTCGTATTATGATAAATTAGCTATATGTATGTGATTTTTGAACAAAATGTAGGTAAGTTGCTATTGTTTTACTACCTTAAATCCAATATGTTCCGATTAGAAGTATGTAAAAAATGTGTATTATGATAGATTAGCAATATGTGTGTGTGTTTTTCAACAAAAAAAATACTATTCTTTGGTTTTTGCTCAAATTTTAGGTAATCCCTTATTGTTTTACTACCTTAAATCCGATATGTTCCAATTAGAAGTATGTAAGATATGTCTTTTTTATGATATTTAAGCATTATTTATGTTCAAGTCTTAGGTTTTTGCTCAAAATTTAGGTAATCTCTTATTGTTTTACTACCTTATATCCAATATGTTCCGATACAGAGTATGTAAGATATGTGTATTATGATATATAAGCATTATCCTTATTAGTAGTATTATGTAGTAATAGCGTAGTTTCTTATTCTTCAATGTGTATTACTATCTGTTGATGTCATATTTCTTCTTGCAACCCTGATCTAACACTATCTAGGGCAATCGATGATTCAAACTTTTGCAATTCCTAGGTTTTTGCTCAAATTTTAGGTAATCCGCTATTATTTTACTACCTTAAATCCAATATTTATCCGATTAGAAGTATGGAAAAAAAGCTACTACCTTTTTGTTGTTGCAGATTTTATTGGTATCTGATTTCTGCATGAGTATTTATTTTTTAATATCTGAAGAAGCTATCTGCTAGTTAAAGTGGAAGAAACGATGTTCATCTTGTAAGACAGATATAAGGATGGGAGGTTATGTGCTATTTATGTAAATAGTGTAATACTATTTAGGGCCATCCATGATTCGAACTTTTACAGTCTTAGGTTTTTGCTCAAAATTTAGGTATTCCGCTATTGTTTTACTACCTTAAATCCAATATGTTCCGGTTAGAAGTATGTAAAATATGTGTATTATGATGTATAATATACATATTACTATATATCATATTCTTCAATTTTCAGTACTACCGGTTGCTTCATTTGCTCTGTTTTTCTTGATATTTTGTTATTTTTTTTTGTCTACCCTTCTTTTGTGCCGACTGTCTATAAACAACCTCTCTACCCCACAAAGGTAGGGGTAAGGTTTGCGTACACTCTACCCTCCCCGGACCCCACCTGTGGGATTACAATGGTTATGTTGTTGTTGTTGATATATAAACATTACGTATGTGGTTTCACTGATTTTTAGATTTTGTTTTGCAGATTTTATTGGTATCTGATTTCTGCATTTTTTTTGATGTGTGATATCTGAAGAAGGTATTTGCTAGTTGAAGTGGAAGAAGATGGCGAAGGTTGCTGCTGCGGGTTCAGTTCATCAATCAAATGCACTTAAGTTTGGTGGGGCTGGTGGTACTAAGGTCACTACCACCACATTGAAACGGAAAACTCCATCGGAGTTGCGTGTGAGTGCCTCTGATTTATTTTTAAAAATTCAATTTTTCATACGAAAGTAGATCTTTTTCGTGGCTATTTATGTAATTAAAGTAAGATGGACATAAGGATGGGAGGTGATGTTATTATTTTGTGGGTGAAAAGAGCATTTGTAATCAGGCCCAGTTTGTAAAACCTCAAGGTTTGAGATGGAGGGTACTTTCCGTCTGAATTAACCTACTCTTGTCACACCCTTTTGCACAATAACATAATAATGTGGTAATAAAAGTATTTTAGTGACTTTGACTTGGATTCTTGGAAGTGAATGGAATGATTTATTGTAGGAAATTAACTTGTCCATCTATTGAACCTTGTCCTATTAAATGTTGCTGTTGCTTCTTACCCAATTCCTGGTCGAGTAAAGGGAGTGTCCGTTTTGCTTTAGTGATTTATTTGTAATGAGTAGAATTCCGCAGAGAAAGTCTGTTTAAGCAGCTGAAAGAATGATAAAGACTATGCAATTACATTAGACACATAAATTTCTTTTTGCTTTTAGTTTCAAAGAAAATTTTACAAAACATTTGAAATTAAATATGTTGGTTAATTTTCAAGACAAAATTTGACTATAAAAGTATCTTTTGTCAAAATTTTCTAATTAGACCTAATCTCTCACTATACGCATCCATGAGCATCTTTCTCCAGAGCCAACACACACTACCCCGTTGTAATTATGAGCACCAACGGTACCTGATGCTTCATGAAGGGTATTCTGAGAAGTCTTGAATGAATGCTACTTATGCAGTCTGTACTTTCTTTCAAGAAGCAATCCTGCAAACCTCCATATATCTCCGAGATTATATATTTTGTGAGAAGAGGGGTTGCTGGAAGTAGAAGAGCTCCTTTCCAGCCATTATAATAGAGAAAAAGGGCTTCCTCTTATTGGTGCACCTGCAGTAGAGTTTGATTGAGAAAGTCGTCTGAGCATGTTTGTGTGTGGCCAGGGAGGGATAGAGGAAGAGAGACATGGTAATAAAAAATGAGTCTGCTACATAATTGGATTGGGAACATCTTCTGGTTTGTGTACATATGTCAGCTGAGGGAGGATGAAGAAGTTAGACTTGAGTCATTTCCAGAATGTTTTTAGAAAGTCAACCAAAGAATGCAAACATTGTTTTATCCCCTGTTTTAGAGTTTAGCTAGCAAAGTAAAATATAAATGGCCCCTTAAATGCTTAAACCTTACTTTAATTTGGTGTGGCACTCAAACAATTGCTAAATGGTTAAATATTTACCTTTATCTTCCAATTTTAAGCTTATAATGGAGCACAATGGAAGTCGAGTAACGGCTTTAGGGTGGTCGTGTTATCCCTTTTCAAACTTTTTAGCATTTGTTGTTACATCATGATGGTTCTACGGTTAGAGCATGATGAACTTTCTCTTCTCATGGCATTATCAATTGATTCAGATGCTCGCTGAATAAATTTGTGGTTCTAGCTGCAAAAGAACGTGTCTTAATTCCCATCTTAACATTTCCTGTGTGATCTTGTGCACAGACATGCCGTATTTATGTTAGTCATGTAATGTCAGTGTGTGATTTTCACACTTATTGCATATTTCATAATTTTTTTATTTGTTAATACAAACAGTAAATAAGATGGATACTTATTGGCTTTTAACATATGTGAATATGACTATTATAGTCAAAGATTCACTTGAGGCATGCTTAAGCGCTGAAGTTAGGTGCACTATAGGAATATGACTATTATAGTCACCAGGACGCTGCATCTGCCTCATTGCCCATAGGCTTTGCCTTGAAGAGTGCGCACTAGGCAGGAAATATAACTGTAAAGTGAATATTATTGTTAAGGAAGCATTATAAATGAATATTTTCATGATTAAGAATAGGATATTAGATATTTAGTATAAAAAATTAGTCTTGAAATGTGAATTTGAAAAGAAAAATTGCCTATTTGAAACCCTATTAGTCCTTGGTGCTTTTCTTCACTTCTGTCTTTGACAACAATGAATATGACAGGGAGAACAATTGAAGAGAAAGAATATTGTGGAACTTGTGGATGAATCAACAGTCTCAGATGGTGGCCCAATGAGGTAACTTTTGTTCCCAGATGTCTTATAACTTGTTTAACTGCAACTCACAAAGTCCATCCACTTGTTCGAAAGCAGTGGTGTTTTCCCAGGGCCCAAGAGATGTGATGTATTGAAGAACCCAAGATATGTTGATACTCGTGTGGACGAGCTATTTCCTGCCAGAAAAAGCAGCATCAGGCTAAAGTTGGTTTCGAGAAAAGAGAGTGGCAAGGTTAGTTTACTTTACTTTTTGTTAAGGTGTATACTTTTTGGGAATCTATGTAATTCAGCAAATGGAAAGTTTGTTTCGGCACAGAGTTCAAGAAAGAAATAAAGACTTGAAAATATGTGGTCTTAAACATGCCATAACTTTTATGTGGCTGTAAAACTTTTGAAACTTATTGCCTTAAACTTGACATAACATTTGTATGGCTGTAAAAGCTTCTCATTAACACTAAAATGGAAAGTGTAAAGTTAATTGTTTCCAAAAATAGAAATATGTCGTTCTTTTTGGAATGGATTAATAAAGAAATAGTGTCACAGAAACTGGAATAAAAGGAGTAACTTTTTGTGTTTTTCCCTCCGATAAGAACTCATTATATATCTACACAAGTTTCACATATTTTTATTTTTTCTTGCTGGCAGGAAAATTTTCCAGCTGAGAATAGTGGTAGTAATTGTTCTGTTCCTTCAGCTTTCCCTGCTGAGAATCAACAAAAATCAAAATGGTAAATACATAGAACTGTATTTAGTCTTTGTAGAATGTATTGACTATTGGCTCTTCTTGCTGCTGATTTAATGTTTTTTTTTGTATATTGTCATTAAAAGCCCAGAATTCTCTCTTGCTTCAACTGTAACTGGAAAAGATCGTGCAACCGAAACTTGTAGCACAAGCGAAAGGTGCAGTGAGAATACCTTCCGCAGTGTGACTGAGCTGTCACTGGGTAGTGGAGATGTACATGTCTTGTCTACTGTTGATATGGTAATTACTATTGCCTGCATTAGTCTTCTTTAATCACTCTGTATACTTTAAATTTTGATAAAGCTAAGGATTAACCTTTTATCTTCTATTGGTAGGATAAAGCCTTAAGAGGACTGGCTACTCATGAGCATCTAGGTGCTGCTGCTAAAATTGCTGAATCCTCTGAAACTAATGGTGGTATTAGGTCAAAAAATTTCTGCTCAGAACTCCATGTCCCATGCAAGATGACCCCACTGGATTTGACGATGAAAACTAACATACGAGTTGTGTCCTCATCTTCCATCAATTGGTGAGTAATGAGTTAATTGATGTTATTTAATGAGCCATTTTGATACTGATGCATGTCTACGTTTAATTGTTGGAAAAATTGTCCATATGCATTTCTTGGTGTTAACTAGGGGTGGCCAGTGGGTCGGGGCGGGACCAATCCCGGCGGGACAAGGGGAGGGTCGTGATGCGGGCTTCGGCTGGCCGGGATTGGCGTGATGGGAAGAGGTCCCGTCCCATCCCACGTCCTGCCGGAAGGGGGACCGGGATTTGGGGGGACAAGACGGGTCGGGTCGGGGTCGGGATTTGGGGTTTTTTTTGCCACTTAATTTAAAAAAATAATATATATAAACACTTCAATAATTGAACAAGATAGTGTAATAAAAACATTCCAAGACGGTTTTTGTGCCTCTTATATTATTTAATAGAAATATGATTTTTTTGTAATACAATTTCAACATTGCAACTTTATGGTGTTGTTCAAAAGTTGCAAATCACATGGTAAAATTGCAATTAAAAAAATTACATAGTTAACCATACTTTTTCCAATTTCCTCACAATGTCTTGAGGATCTTCGGCTGGAATTGAAATTTGTTGATCAAATTATTTGACGTCGCTTCCTGTTCCCTCGAACAAGATTTCGTTGTAGTTGTAGTCTTCTTCTTCGTTGATCTCCGGTTGACCGCACCTTCTACGCTCCTCTCTAATCCAATCTCTGAAAAAGAACTGCAATCTCCAATGTGTCTCCCGCCAATGAATGTCTGTGCTCTCCTATTTGAAATATTCCAGCAGAAAAAACGCTTTCAGACGCTGTTGATGACGCTTGAATGTTCAACACATCTCGGGCCATCTTTGCTAGTGTCGGAAATGTCTTCTCATTCTGCCTCCAGTATTTCAGCAAGTCTTCATGTCCTTAATCATTGACAATTAATTCGTACGGTACAACACCCTGCAAAACATAAACATCAAATTCGCTAACTTGTGAAGAAGTTGAACCACTAAACATTTTATTTCTAAAGCCTTGAATACTAGCAGCAGAAACCGCATGTTTTTTATAAGGATGCAGCGAAGTAGTAGAAGATGGTACAGAAGCCGGTTGATTATTTGCACTTTGTTGTTGGTAATACATATATACTTGTTTGCATTTAGTGTGTATGCTGGACGTAACTTCTTCTTTAGTTGGTTTGTGAGTTGGTTCTTTAGTTGAATATGTTGGAAGTACTTCTATACAATCATAAGTCGTTTCTACAAGTGTTTTACAACCATCTATTTTAATAGTTGGATTTAATACATCACCGATAATATAAATAGTGGGAATAGGAAAAGAGTTTTTTTTTTAATTTTAAAAACATTTTTTTAATAGATGGAGCGTAAGATAGGTTTTCCATATATTCATTAATTAACAAAAATATTAGAGCTATATAAAATAACATATTTGAATTAGTAGGATAATAAATACCGGAAAGTTCTTTAGTAGCTTGATTTTTTTTTTCTAGAAATCCATTAAGTTCTAATTTTTTTCCCAATCATTATCTACAAGCATATCCCTTGGATTTTTATTATGAGCGTTAAATAATAAAGCTTACAAGTAGTTGCATATACAGAGAATTCCACCTAGTCAAAACTTTTTCTGGAATTTTTCTATAAGGTAATCCATAATCATAACAAGTTTTTTTATACTCTTTGCTTCTTTGTATTTTATTACCTTTAAAAATAAAATTTATAGCAAATTGTATTTTATCAAGAATGCTTTCAAAAAGTTTTAGGCCATCCTTTACAACTAAGTTATAAATATGGCACACACATCTTATATGGAAATGATTAGGAAAACATGGTGTGTCATCTAGGTTATCGTCTAAATTAAAGTTTGGCTCATCTACCTCATCATCTAATGATATATCATTAAAAAAAGCAGTTTCATCTATAGGAGTGATATCAATGAAATCATCGGGACTAGGAATAAATTACTAGAAGAAGTACCCCTGCCCTTGTTACCCATACTAGAAGAAGCACCCCTACCCTTACCCTTTAACATACCTCTTAATCCTTCCATTTTAATTATGCAAATAAATAATTAAAGATAATGAAATTAAGTGTGATAATTAAATTAAAGTAACAATAATAATTTAAAGAAGGAACGAAGGTAACAAACGCCGACGTAACGTCGACGTGTAATCGAGGTTGAAAATTGAAACTTTGCTCGATGGATGATCCTCAAGCTAGTTGCCAACTTCACCTCAATTTTTTAACTTTGATATAAATGAGCAAAAAAATATAATATTTAATAGGCAATGTAGAATTGTAGAGATAAAATGAGAGATTAGAGAGATGGTATGAAGATTTGTGAGGAAAATGAGGTATTTATAGTTGAGAAATAGAGTTAAAGTGTAATTATATTAACTTAGGGGTTAAAAATAAATATTAAGGGGGGGGGGTGGGGGTGGGGAAATGGCCGTTAAAGCCGTTGCACAACATCTAAAATCGAAATTTGGCCGTTGTTGCAACGATTATTTTTGCAAAGGGGGGCGGGATCGGGATCGGGAAGATACCAGGCCCCGTCCCGAGTTCGAACCCTGACACCGACAATTTTTTTAGGGGGGATCGGGGCGGGTAACGGGCCATATTGGGATCGGGCCGACCCGCCCCACTGGACAGCCCTAGTGTTAACTCATAAAATGAATCTATGCATCTCAAGAAGTTTATCTACCACCAAATAACGCAAGATAGTTTAAATACTCGCACTATCTGGGCCTGGAGTTATAGAGCTTGTTTATGATGTTGGTCTAAGTGGTTTAAGTTTATAATGAAGTGTCTGATATATACAATTTCTTTCATGAGATTAATAGTTGACTTTTATCACATACTTAAGTAAGACTTGATGGAATGTAGCTAAACTAAACCAAGTGGTATAACCATATAAGACATGAGAGATGTACATATCGTTTGACCATGCCATGAAATGTGTTCCAAATAAATGGCAAGTGTTACCGCGTGTCTAGATGTGTCCGCTGATAAAAATACTGAAGAGAATTCTGAATGTGGCTGACCATGTTTTGGGTCCTTGTCCAAGGTGTATTTAGTATTAGACACATGCAATATTGGCACATTGGCTTTTTTGTGTCCATGCTTCTTATGTAACAGCAAACCAAAGCCTAACATTTGAGTTGCCCTACTTTTTCATCTGAGTATTAGCATACTTGTTATGCAGTACATTTCTGCTCTTATTACTTTGAATTGTGTTCCTCAATGTTTTTTTGAAGGCTAATTAAGTCTTCTGTGATACTTTAGGTTTCATAGGTTGATCAATTGTGGCACCAGCAATGTGGCGGCGAGGTTCACATCCTCAGTTAAATGTTTCACGAGTCAAAAGATGGTCTGTTTATCTGAAGTGACTTCTGTTTCCCAAGCGATTAATCCAATGCCATTGCATTCCTGGATGTATCCCCAGTCTCCTCTACCGCCTTCAGTTATATCAGCTTTAACTTTGTCTGCTTCAGCAGGAGGTATTTCTGGATTCTTCTGTAGTCCTACCTTTGCTTGCTATCTTTGCTCCTGACCGTAAAAATCTGTCTTTTAATCCTAGGGCAACTGGACTTTTTAAGTGAAAGGCAGCTAGCATGGCAGGATTCGTTTCGAAGTTTGTATTACATGCTTCGGAAGAATGTTTGCAGCATTTTCTACGGTAATAATAATCATTTTAATAACCACCTTCAGTGTTCCATTTTATAATTGACATGCAGTTCTTATTTTATTCACATTTCATGTAACTTAAAACTTATAAATAGTGGTGATTTAGGTCTTATCAGTAGATTCTCTCTGATATTTGTCCACAATCAGTTTGTTTAACACATATACATCTACCTGTTTTCAGCCTAGTTATGTTGCTTGTAATGATATAGAAACTATTCGAAGTGATTCCAGCAGATTCTGTTTTAGAAGAAGCCATGGTTCTATTACCTACTTTTCTGTCCCTTTTCATGTGTATTTTCCATTATTATGTGTTAATGGTCGTTGTTTAACTTTATTGGTTTTTGGTACTTGCTGTGTTAGTTAACTTTCTTGGCTTATACATAACTTGCCTTTAAGAGCTCCATTCTGAGACAATTTAAGAACACATACCAAAGTTTGCATTGCTATGTTCTTTGAAGAGCTCTTGAATGGTGATACTAATGACAGTTCACTGCAACAATTCTTTTTATGTTGCCTGACTACCCTTCCCCAAAAAGTCCACGAAGGCAACTCCTGAATTAGATTGGATTTCTTTGGATGAGGTGATGCATAATCTTAGCATAAATGAGTAAACCATCTGAGTTTAATTCTCTATTATAACTACTTTGTAAAACTGAAAAAAGATGCAATTGTTTGTGGATACAGCTTGGTGGTAGCTTAAAGGTTTTTCACTCTGTTCCATTTTATATGACATTCTTTTGTTATTAGTCTGTTCGACAAAGAACAACTCATTTCTATGTTTGGAAAACTTTAAACTTCTCATTCTGCTCTTAGTGACATGTTCTTGTAGCCATTGAAATGTCATGGTATGTTTAAGACAACAGGTTCTAAGTGTACTTTTGGTAAGTGCCAAAAGTCTCTTTGTCTTTCTTAAATTATTTGCCTAATCAAACACCAATAATAAATGAAATGCAGGGAGTACCTTTTTTCTGCTTCATTATAGTGATCTGCATTTTATATTTTCATGTTCTCTCTGTTCTAAACTTTGCAGTCTGCACTGCTCAGTTTGTGATCATGTTCACCAGTTCTTATTCAGAGGAAAACAGATGTGTTTGCAACACATATATATCTCAGTCAACCCGGGGTTTGAGGTCATTACTCAAAGAACATGTAAGATGATGAATACATGATGCTTCCTATTTTACTTATTTCTTCAGGGAGTTCTTCAACCATTATTCTTGTATTATCCTGCTCGTTTGTGGCCTATTTGGTCTCTACTTTTACAATGTTGTAATTTATATTGAATATAGGTGTTGAGAATATAATTAAGTGAACAAAAAAGTTTGTCCTCATGTAAGCTTTTAGATGAGATTGGTCACACACTCCGACATGGTTCCGGAGAAGACCTATGGGGTTCGAGTCTCACTGCCACCAATTGCGAAAAAGAATTTTCACGTGTTTGGGCCACGGAAAAGAATCACATCTGCATGTGAGGGTGTGTGTTGAGAATATAATTAAGTAAATAAAAAAGTGTGTTAAACAACTTAAGCTTTTAGATGAGATGGTCTCACACTTCAATAATGGGAATTGGTGACCTGCAGACCTGATACAATCCTATACAATTTTTTTAATGATTATAAAAGTTGCTCTTGAGCAGCTTGGGGATGTTGTCATTAAAATGTCATTTATTCATTAGTTCTAACCTCTGCAATTCAAGTTCCCAATAACTAGCGTTGTATTATGATGTAGTGAAATGTTAGTTTGGATTTGAATAATATCTTAAATTTCCAGAGGGATAACATCACACAGATTTAGAAATTTCTTACATGTTCCAGTGGAGAAGTTCCATATATGTCTATAAATAGGAGCGCCAAAACAAAAGGTGTTAAAGGACAATAGAATCTCAGGGCTTCTAGTGAGAAGCAAATGCATGATGTATAAATATTGCATCACGTAGCCTCTATTTGTTGAAAATGCGTGTTAAATATGCATGTATATTCAACACTTTAGCATCACTACTTGAGTGATACTAGAAAATGTCACTTATTCAACATAAAGAAGCCAAATAGCATATACATAGCACAAGGAAACACCAGGAGTCAAATTCTAATCATTCTCCTTTACTGTTAATAGCTGATAGATTTTCCAAACAATCCTTTTTTGTTTAATGTAAGTAAATAAAAGTTCATTCTCCAGAATACTTGGGATGCACTTCTGTACAAGATGTACCTTTTACAATGACTTAGTTCATCAACCTCTAATCATCCTCAAGTGTCAAGATGTACCTTCAATTTTACCTCTAGATATTTTGACTCATCATCTGGTTCGTTTCATATTTACACTGTTTTGTAACAAGAGCATAGAAGGGAAATAAAAGTTGGCAAAAGTTCTCTACTCTTGTTGGCACCCTAGAGGTCAATGAAGTTGAATGGATTATGGGAGATCAGGGTCTGAATCCAAGTAGAGGTAATTTTTTTTTGGGTGATTCTATTTGTCTAAGCCTCAGTAGACAGATCACCTGGTAGCTGTACTTGTGAGATGTAGCAGGTACTGATGAATTAGGAGGTGCGCACACGCTGGCCCATAACCACTATTTATTATAAGAAAAAGTTCTCTATTTTTGTTGTGGGGTCAATGGTGCTGGTTATTCTGTTGTGATGATGGATTTGGCCATTATCCTTCATATGCAGCAAGCAACACCTGTCAGTTTGAGGCTATTCCTTCACTGGCAATGAAGCTTGAAAGAAAAAAACATTCAACTATCCAAACACAAGTTTAAATTTCTACAAACTTTCTTCTAACTTTAATTTCAAATAATCATTTTTTCAACTTCATTTTCAAATAATTTTTCCCAACTGTGCTATTCTGTCTAGCTCCTTAAGACTCAGCACCAACTTTAGGCATTTGTAATACTGACTAATATACTGTGGTGGAACGTCAGCTTCGTGTTTTTAAAATAAAATAAAGTAAAAACGCATTTCCTATATTCTGACTCTGATTATTTGTTTTAATTGGATGCATAATTTGTTAAGTTGATTATGTATTGCAATCTGTGGATGGTAGGATGTTTCTTATTCTATGCCGCTTTGCCACTCAAAGTTGGAGGAGCTTAGTACAGAAGAACTGGTTGAGCTTTCAGAGATTGAGAAACAAAATCTGGGCCAGGTAAAAGTGTTAGGTAGTTGAGACTTGAGACTCACCTGGAAAAAATAAATCCAGCAGTGAAATTTGCCTGCAAATATCTGTATTATTGATGTCAGATTCTTTGACTGTCTTGTTCATGCCTAATTTTAGGAAAGGGAGAATTGTCCAATGTATTGAGTATCTTTTTAATGTTAATGTCTTATTTTCCTTTGCCTTAATGATCTTAAGGGGACGGGGGCGAGGGTTAGGGGGTGTAAGTGGGTTAAGGGAGATGCTAGACTGAGAATAGGGTCTTGGAACATTGGAACTTTAACGGGGAAGTCCATAGAGCTAGTTAAGATTCTTAAGAAGAGAATGATTAATATAACATGTGTTCAGGAGACCAAATGGGTAGGACCTAAGGCTTAGGATGTAGAAGGGTATAAGTTATGGTTCTCGGGTAGGTCAAAGTATAGGAATGGAGTAGGCATTTTGGTAGACAACAAGCTAAGAAATCAAGTAATAGAGGTTAAGAGGGTCAATGACATGATGATGACAATTAAGTTGGTAGTTGGAGGGTCCACTATGAACATTATTAGTGCGTACGCGCCACAGACGGGCTTGAACGAGGAGGAGAAGAGGCGCTTTTGGGAGGATTTGGACGAAGTGGTGGGAGGTATACAACCCACTGAGAAGTTATTTGTAGGAGGGGATTTCAATGCACATATCGGGTCACTCCCGGGGGTTACGACGACATGCATGGAGGCTTTGGCCTCGGGGATGGAACGGGGAGACATCTCACTTTTAGAGTTCGCTAGAGCTTTTGGGATGGTGATAGCCAATTCGAGGTTCCTGAAGAAGGATGAGCACTTGATGACTTTCCGTAGTGCGGTGGCTAAGACCCAGATAGATGTTTTGCTCCTTAGGAAGGTTGACAATGGTCTTTGTAAAGACTACAAGGTCATTCCGAGAGAATATCTTACAATCCGACATAAGCTTTTGGTGATGGATTTGGAAATTAAGATGGAGAAGAAGAGGAGGGTTGTTGATGACAGGTTAAGAATCAAATGGGGGAGTTTGATCATGGCTAGTGCAAAGGAGATGCTGGAGAGGTTGACGGCCGAGAGGACTTGGGGGAGTAGTCGGGATGCGATCGGTATGTGGGACAGAATGCGCGGTTGCATTCGGAAGGTAGCTAGAGAAGTGCTAGGGGTGTCGCGGGGCAGCCGTGATGGGCATCGAGGGGACTGATGGTGGAATGGTAAAGTTCAAGAGAAGATGGAAGCAAAGAAAGCGGCGTATGCGAAATTGGTAGAAAGCAAAGATAAGGTGGAGAAGTGGACGAGTAGGGAATTGTATAAGATGGCAAGGAAGGAGGTAAAATTAGCGGTTACGGCAGCAAAAACGGTGGTTTTTGAACGCATGTATGTGGAATTAGAGAAAAAAGGCGGGGAGAAGAAGTTATACAGACTAGCCAAGGCGAGTGAGAGGAGGGCCCGTGACTTGGATCACGTGAGGTGCATTAGGGACGAGGACGACAAAGTACTGTTGGAGGACGCGCATATTAAGCAGAGGTGTCAGTCTTACTTTCATAAACTCTTGAACGAAAAAGGAGACAGAGACATTGTGCTGGAAGATTTGGAGCAATCTGGTAGGTACGAGAATTTTGGGTATTGTAGAAGCATTAAGGTTGGGGAGTTTATGGGTGCTGTTCGCATGATGCGCAAGGGACGAGCGACCGGGCTTGATGAGATCTCAATTAAATTTTGGAAGAGCGCAGACAAGGCAGGTTTGGAGTGGCTGACTGAGTTGTTTAACGTCATTTTAAGACAGCGAGAATGCCCGAAGAATAGAGAGTGAGTACAATGATTCCTTTGTACAAGAACACAAATGATATTCAGAGTTGTAACTATACGGGTATCAAGCTGCTAAGCCACACTATGAAAGTTTGGAAAAGAGTCGTGGATATAAGGGTGAGAAGAGACGCGTCTATTTTCGAGAACCAGTTTGGATTCATGTCGGGGCGCTAGACTACATAAGCCATTCATCTTATTAGGAGGTTGGTGGAGCAGTTTAGGAAGAGGAAAAGAGATTTACATATGATTTTCTTCAACCTCGAAAAGGCATACAACAAAGTCCCTAGGGAGATTCTATGGAGATGTTTGGAGGTTAGGGGTGTACCTGTGGCGTACACTAAGGCGATCAAGGATATGTATGATGGAGCCAAGACCAGTGTACGGGCAGTAGAATGAGACTCGGAGCACTTTCCAGTGATGATGGGGCTGCACCAGGGATAACTCTTAGCCCATTCTTAATTGCCTTGGTGATGGATGGATTGACGCGACAAATTCAAGGGGAGGTGCCATGGTGTATGTTATTCGCAGACGACATAGTCCTGATTGATGAGACTCGCAGCGGAGTGAACGCTAAGCTGGATGTATGGAGATAGACTCATGAGACTCGCAGCGGAGTGAACGCTAAGCTGGATGTATGGAGATAGACTCTAGAGTCTAAAGGGTTCAGGCTGAGTATGACCAAGACAGAATAATTGGAGTGCAAGTTCAGTAACGGGAGCGACCTTGAGACATGTGTGACAGTGATGCTTGGTTCTCAGGTCATTTTAAAGAAAGTAAGCTTCAAGTACCTCGAGTCTATTATCCAAGGGAATAGAGAGATTGATGACTATGTCACACATCGTATTGGGGCAGGGTGAATGAAATAGAGGCTCACATCTGGAGTCTTGTGCAATAAAAATGTGCCACCAAAACTTAAAGGCAAGTTCTATAGGGTGGTGGTTAGACCGACTATGTTGTATGAGACGGAGTGTTGGCCGCTCAAGACTTCACACACCCAAAATATGAAGTTACGGAGATAAGGATGCTAAGATGGATGTGTGGGCATACAAGGAGGGGTATAATTAGAAATGATGATATTCGGGACAGAGTGGGAGTGACCTCGGTGGAGGTTAAGATGCGGGAAGCGAGATTGAGATGGTTCGGGCACGTGTAGAGGAGAGACACAAGTGCTCCGGTGCGGAGGTGTGAGAGGTTGGCTATGGACGGGTTCAGGAGGGGTAGAGGTAGGTCGAAGAAGTATTGGGGAGAGGACATGACCTTAGATAGGGGGTTATGGAGGACACAAATTAGGGTAGAAGGGTAGTAGGTAGTCCAGCGTAGTCCTACCTACGCTTACAAACTGATAGTTGTAGTGTTATTATTGTAGGCCCTCTTAGTCTAGCATATTAGCAGGCGCAATATTGCTTTATAGTCCCTTGTCGTTTGATTTATGCTGCTATGTGTTCTCTAGTGTACTTTGTCTTATTTACCTGCATTAGTTATTGCTTTTTTTTCTTCAGAATGCGCTATCATGACTTATTCATTTTGTTGGTCTTACTTTGCTTGTGCTTGTGCTTTGTCTTGAGCCGAGGGTCTCTCGGAAATAACCTCTCTACCTGCCAAGGTAGAGGTAAGGACTGCGTACACTCTACCCTCCCAGACCCCACATTGTGGGTTTTCACTGGGTATGTTGTTGTTGTTGTTGTTAATGATCTTAAACCTTCTCAATGTGGAAATCTTGGAGTAATTACAGTGATGTATTGTGCTTTAAGATTACTTTACTGCTTGCTAGAAGAACTTTCATGGTATGTCCAACAGTGGATTAGTCTCCCCTTTTACCATGGTTTTCTTATATTGTTGAAGTATGTAAACTGCTTCCTTTAAAAGCTTAACTGTCAGAGACAAGACACTATTATTTATTAATTTTATTCACAATATTACCGACCCTACATAGTTTTATGATTTTTCTCTTGGGCCTAGCACATGGAAATATTTTATTAGTAGGTGATGGTGAGGCCGAACTAAGGACCTTTGCTTGCTTGATATGTTGAAGTGCGTGAATAACCTGATTTAAAAGTTTAAGCTGTAAAAAGGACCTTCATTTATATATAGGTTTATAATATTCATTTTTTGTAACTGGTGAATTTAATGTTTTATGCAGACTAGGCGGCGGAGTGCAATGTCCGATGTGGATAATAGGCCGGATTCCCTGCTGGCATTCACTGGAAATAAGAATGTTCATTCTTTATATGATTTTCTCTTGAACTATCGGTAAACACGTAGTTGATAACAGATGTTTAGTTGACTTCATTCCATTATATTATGCCACAGTTTTGATATTCAATTGCTTATTATCTTCACTACACTAAATATGTTTTTCAAAATTTTCAGATATTTCTTAACTTCTCTAACTGGTGTGGATGTCCCTGTGTTGTATTCACCTATCCCATTTGAGAATGCTTCACTCACTGCACCTGAGGTTGGTTTAAGACTTTTGAATAATCTCGTTTCTTCATTTATCTTGTCTGATAGTTGGGCTCGGGCTATTACCTTTAGGGTCGTTTGTATGGAGATAAGATCATTGATTATAAGATGAGTACAGTATGATTAGTAAGACAATACGTGTATTTAACCGGATATACATTTGCAATATTCCTTTTGCCTGATTGTGATAAAGACATTATGTGTGGACTCAATATGACACTGTTCTTTGTTTGCCCTTCAAAGAGCATTTGGTTATTACTTGTTACATTACAAAGATATCTCTCAATATGTTAGTCTTGATTTCGTTATTGCATTGTAAATGTCTTTTCTTGTATAATTTCTCAATATATTCTGTCTTAAGCTGGTTATAGTGTTACAAGTGTGTTATCCGGAATGCAAATAGATATTATTTATCCTACTCTGCAGGTTAGATGCAAGGAAGTCAGGAGAATTGATCAGGTAGCTTTTCAAGGAATGGAGTCAAATGTGGCTTGTGAGCCTAATCAACAACTATCTTCTGGGATGTGCTATAGTGTTGAAATTAAGGGTCAATACCTTGCCCCATGGGTAACCTCTGCTATATGTGATGCTTTCAGCTCTAACAGCACAAGTTTTGAGGCTAGGTATACTGTCTAAAAACACTTTTCACCTGGATTATGTTTCATTTTCACAAGAACATATTTTTGCATGTAGTGTCGTAAAGCAATGCTCTTTTACCTTTTGAAAAGGGACGTCCCTTGGGGTTGTAAGATGTTCCAAGAGTAGTGAAATACTGTCAGCAAATGATGCCCCTAAAATAGGTTTGTAAGATGTTCCAAGTGAAATGCTATCAGTAAATGAGGAATGCCCCTAAATAAGTGGAAGTGTTCTGCTACGTTGATAGACTACACAAAACTTAAACCGACAGGCTTCAGGGTGGTTAAATTGTTGAGCTTTCTTCGGATTCAGATGCCTTGCCTTCATAAAACTTTGCTCTGTAAACAAGATGGTCAGATATACGAGCGTATTTGATCATCAACATATGGCTGGTTAGACCCCAGGATTACTTCGTTAAAAGATTTCTTTGCTTACATAAGATGCTTCCTCAAGGCTTTCAGGGACAAGTCATGATCATCCTCCATTGTGGCCTTACAACGTGGCATCACTAGTTTAAGTTTAGCAAATTGTCCTTTTTTCCTTGCACTAAGCAGGTTTTATCATATTTTCAGTAATTGGAGTCCCCAAATAGATGATAATGTTGTCATGGGTAGGTCAAAACTATCACAATCAAGAGAACTAGAAAATGGAACCTACCAAATAGTAGAGGTGGTTAATCTTTATGGTTTTGGTTCGCTTGTGCATACCTAAATGCAGACAGCTTGGATCTTTGGTTTTCTGAATTTTGGAAATTGTCTTGAATGAACTGAAGTTGCAAGTTGCCTTTCATTGACAAACTTTCTTTGTACTTTTCCTCGTCTATTGTTGTCCTTAGGAGGTTGCTGTTAGATTTTGGGGGTTACAAAAGATCCACTGAAAGAAAGACCGTTAAAGCTTAAAATTTTCAAAGTCAAAATCCAACCGGTAGAAATCCTTCAGTATTATGAAAAAATGACTAGTTTGAAGATGGGTTTACTGTAGCGTCCAAATGGTTAAACCATCAAACTTTTGTATTTATATTCTGTCAGAAGTTCTAATCTATTGTACTGATGCTGTTTCATTTTATTTATTTGTTTACTTATGTATTCCCTTTGCTTCCTCTGGTATTTTATGTCTTTGCAGTTTTATCACAGAGCCAGCTTCGGTTAACTTGAATGCTAGTCTCAACATTACTGGGAAATGTTCTGATCCTGAAGTTTCATCAACTGAAGCCTTGGACAAGGGTAACCTTTGTTTCGGTATCCCGAATACCAAATTTTGTTCCCAGATAAATTCTGCCTTTTTAAAGGGGTTGAAGTACAATGGTGGTTCTTACACTGCTTTTATTTCACCTGTTTGACATCCCGTGTAACATATTCTGGGTAAATTATAAACTGGCATCTGTTTTTGCGCAATACATCTTTCCCTCTGTAGCATTATTCAGTAATTGTTCAGTTTTTGACTTTCTTTTGTCAAATTAACAGACACTGTTCATCCCTTACTTTTAATTCAAACCGGTCTCGCAGTATAGCTGCCTTGACAGCTAATACAGTGTATAATTTGCAAAATGCTGATGACCAATGCTATTACAACAATATACCCAGTGAAATCCACAACGTGGGGTCTGGGGATGGTAGAGTGGATGCAAACCTTACCTCTATCTTGGTAGGTAGAGCGGTTGTTTCCGAGAGACACTCGGCTCAAAATTTATGCTGATGATCAATGCTATTACAAGCTTTAAATTTATGTACCTGATATGTTGATTCTGGTGAAAAGCATTGCACTTTATGGAGCTTATTATGCTGTCATGTAGATTTTCCTTAGTTCATCATCCCTTCCTTTTCCTTTTTGGTTTCACTAACCTCTAATCCCTAGGGATTGCTTGATTACTGGGGTTAGGACACTAATCCCGATATAAATTTTGGGATTACATTTATCCTGTGTTTGATTATTGGAGATAGCCAATACCGGTGTGAATTTTTATATTAAAATCTTGTTAAATATCCCATTTTGAATGTGGGTCATAATCCAATGATCTATTTCCTGTATGGGACCTTGTTTCAAACCAAGCGACCACGAAGAGACCCAATGATCTTAAATTTCCTTTTTCTTTTTTGGTGCTCATTAGTTGATTAAGGGATACACGAGTATAAAGAAAGGATGGAGAATCTTTTAGTTTGAATTAGTTCCTGAATCCTGTAGGGACTAATTTAATATTGAAAATCTAGTTAAATGTGATTTTCTTGTAGCCATTCCCAGGAAGTGTTTAACTTTGTTAATTATATGGAAATTTAGAACTTGGATAATTTCATGTTAACTATCAATTCAACCATTTTAATATATTTAAATTTAGTTTAATCCGCTAATTTGACAACCCTTCTAAATAAGAACGCAGATGTAGGGATCTCTAAAGTTAAAAGGCCAGTTATTTAAGTAGAATGAAACAAAATTGGAACATAAGCATAGATCACCAAGCCGGTTAACGAACTTAAAATTAATCTTGTTAAAAAGAAAGGCCTAATGGGTGATAGAAACAAAGTCATAGGAATCCAATTTTTATAAGATGAAACAAGTAAATAAGACAAATAGTTAAAGGAATAGACGAGGAAAATCGAGCCAAAGATTGAACCATGCTTTATTGAAAATTAAAATAGGGAATAATCAGTGAAGGATCTTTGCAACTTTTAGTGGACTATTCCAGTTCTTTGATATTTATATTAATGTCTGAGTAAATTAAAATTTGCGCTGGAAAGTTTTAGATTAAAAGTAAAACATTCGTTATCAAAGGCTATTTCGTTGAGGTAAATTCGAAATTGTTCGAATGGTGTAATCATCAATTACTGATATTGATAAGCGACCCAAATAATTTGATAATAATTCAATTCGTGACGATAATGAGTAGAAAGATGAACTCGAAATATTTAATTAAGAATGATGAGTATATAGAGGTACTTAATATTCCGTCATAGTTTTTGGTAATCAATTCCCCCCTTCTTTTATCCATCTAAACTTGTTTATATTATCGATCTCACATGTGAATATAAAAGAAAGGTTATGGTAGATCGACACCTAGATATGTAAACTTAGTCACTTTATGTTATGAGAGAGGTCTAAATGAGGTAATATAAGCTAATTTTATCCTTTTTTTAATAAAAAATTAATGTAAGCTCTTTGTATTAATGACAGAGTTAGAATTTTCACTAACTAGTGTCAAAGTATAGAAAGTGAATATAACAAATAATTAAAGAAATTCAACATATAGTATATATACATATATTTTTAAATCTATTTACACAGTATAATTTTTGTACTATTTCTTATATAATATAAATATTATACCAAAAAAGTTCATCTAACTAAATAAATCTAAGATAATTTGAAGCAGGATGTAAAAATAAACGAAATAAAATAAACTGAGAATTTTTATCTAAAAACTAATATATAGAGTTTGGATATTCGATTTTAAATACAAATATAGATAGAAACCGTGTGTGTATATTTGTGTATATTTAGGTTACTTACCATATTTTGTAGAAGTCTTGTACAAGAGTAATTATGATATTAGTATTATAGTAGAAATATGATTTTCATATTTAGAAATTGTATATTGTACATATAGACCTCTTCATTAATGAAAATAATCAATGAATTATTTCTTTCATGGTATCAGCAGTCTAGGGCAAATTTTTCATTCTCACAAAATTCCTCCTTCCGCTGCCCTACTTGCCATTGGCCGTCGGCCAACCTCTCCTTTCAACGTGTGGTTTTTTTTCTCTTCCAAAAATCCCTAATTTTTCTCTTGTTATTTCCTCATGTCTTCCTCAAAAAACACGTTTCATCCTACCCTTACAATTTTCAACATCAAGAACCACATCCTATCGTTCTTGAGATGGAAAACGTCCTATAAGCGATGTGGGCAGAACTATTTAAAGTTCACGCACGCTCGCATCAAGTCCTTCATCACATCATCCCCGCGGAAGCAGTCAAGGAGAAGGTGCCTACCGCCGATGATGACCCTATGTTATGGATGACTCTTGATGCTACAGTACTCCAATGGATTTATTCCATTATATCTACGGACATGTTGCAGACGATTATTGAACCCGACGCCACGACAATGGAAACTTGGAATCGAGTGCGTGATATATTCCAAGATAACAAAAATTCTCGTGCCGTCACTCTTGAGCAGGAATTTTCCCATGTCAATATGGAGGATTTTCCGAATGTCTCAGCCTATTGTAAAAGGCTGAAGGAATTGGCGGATCAACTTAAGAACGTTGGTGCGCCCGTTACTAATGATCGTCTCGTTCTTCAGATGGTTGCATGCCTATCCGAGGCTTATAATATTGTTGGGACCGGAACCAATTCCGTCATGATGATGGCTACGTCCGATGACCCTCACTCATTCTCGGCCAACTCTAGCTAAAATCGTAACAATGGTGGCGATAAAAAGGGTCAAAATCAGAAAAATGGTGGCAAAAACCGCGGCGGGGTCACATCAGTGGCGGTGGCAGTAGCGGTGGTCGGAGCAGTGGCGGACGTGGCGGCAGTGGGCCAGCTGGGACGCAGCCTTGAGCCACTGCACAATGGCCGTGGGGCTGCTGGGCCAATGGCCAGTGGCCCAACATGGCCTTTCCTAGTTGCCTAGGCGTTCCAACGAATTGGTCCAGCCAGAGGCCCAATTCCCAGTTCCAACAGTACCAGCCCAAGCAGTCGGCTGGGCCCTTGCAACAGGCTATCCTGCTTGGGCTTTGCCTCAGCAGGCCTTCGCTGTTGCGGGCCCAGTTCCGGTCCGACACCTACATATATTGAGGCCGCGATGCATACACTTGGATTAAATCCCCCGGACGCAAATTGATATATCGACACCGGAGCCACTTCTCATATGACGTCCACCCAAGGTACTCTCTTGTCTTATTTCAATTTGAGCAATAATCGTGGCATAATTGTTGGTGATGGCAATTCAATTCCAATTCGTGGTTATGGTCACATAAATTTGTCCCCCCACATCCACCTCTAGTCCTAAAAAATGTCCTTCATGCCCTCACTTAATTAAAAAGTTGGTGTATGTCCGAAAATTCACAACTAATAATTGAGTTTCTGTTAACTTTGACCCTTTTAATTTTTCTGTGAAGGATTTCACGACGGGGATACCTCTAATGAGGTGTAATAATTGGGGAGAGCTTTATCCAATCACCACCACCACCATTTCCACAAATCAAGCCACACCTTCTACATTTTCCGCTCTTGCTCCTTCTTTGTGGCATGCACGTTTGGGTTATCCAGGGTCGTCTATTATCTCTTCTCTTAAAAATAATAATTTTATTGATTGTAAGAGTACGTGTAGTACTCATATTTGTCCTTCCTGTCCTATAGGGAAACATGTTAGATTACCGTTTGTAGCCTCCACTTCTAGTACATCGATGCCTTTTGACATTATTTATAGTGATTTATGGACATCTCCCGTTTTGAGTTCTTTGGGCCATTGTTAATATGTTTAATTTTTGGATGATTATTCTAATTTTTTGTGGACTTTTCCTTTGTCTAAAAAATCTCAAGTTTTTTCCACATTCTTAAAATTTAGAGCTTTCATCCGTACCCAATTTGAACGGGAAATTAAAAACATTCAATGTGATAATGGTAAAGAATATGATAATGGGCCATTTCGAGAATTTTGTGACACTCATGGCATATCTTTTTATTTTTCTTGTCCTCGTACGTCCTCACAAAATTGGAAGGCCGAAAGAAAAATTTGTACCATTAATAATATTGTCCGAACTTTACTAGCCCATGGTTCATTACCTCCGTCCTTTTGTCATCATGCATTACAAATGACTACCTACATCATTAACATACTCCCTAGCAAAGGTTTAGCATATCAATCACCCCTAAAAATTCTTTATCATAAGGATCCCTCGTATTATCATCTTAGGGTGTTTGTGCTATCCGCTTTTCCCGTTCTACCGCTTGTGTATTTTTGGGTTATTCGTCTAATCATCGTGGTTACAAGTGTTTTGATTTATCCGCTAGTAAAATTATAATTAGTCGCCATGTCATTTTTTATGAAACCCAATTTCTGTTTGCTAAATTGTATAATTTTGTGTCTAGTTCGTATAATTTTTTGGATGATAAACTCTCACCGTATATTATCCACCATTTATTCAAGTTGTCCCGTGACCAAAATCAGCCAGCAGGCCCACTGTCTGCTGGCCCAAATATTATCGATCCTGTCTCTGCTTCTCGGGCAGCAGGCCCACTGCCTACTGGCCCAAATGTAGTCCACTATTTCGGCCAGCAGGCAGTCAGTTTTACTGTCATAGCCTTCTGCCACTAGGCTAGCATGCCCATTACCTGCTGGTCCAGTTTTACCCGACCCGACACCTACCCAAAACACGTCCCCTCATATTTCGAGTCCAAGGCCCGTTACTCGTAGTCAAGGTGGTATTTTTAAACCTCAAAGACATTTTAATCTAAATTCTAATGTCAATAAATCACCCCTACCACATAATCATGTGTCTGCCCTTCATGACATGAATTGGAAAATGGCCATGAATGATGAATATAATGCTCTTATTGAAAATAAGACGTGGGAGTTGGTGCCCCGTCCGCCTGGTGTAAATATTATTCGTTCTATGTGGATTTTTGCTCATAAAGAAAATTATGACGGTTCTTTTGAGAGGCATAAGTCACGTCATGTAGGTGATGATAAAATACAACAGGTTGGCGTAGATTTTGGAGAGACATTTAGTCCAGTGGTCAAACTAGAAACTATTCGCATTGTGCTTAGTCTGGCTCTCTCGAAAGCATGACCCATTCATCAACTGGATGTGAAAAATGCTTTCTTACACAGTGATCTTAAGAAGACAGTATACATGTGTTGACACCCAATTTTGTCCCATCTTTTATGATTTTATTCGTAATTTTTTGATATTTTGACACTTTTAAAATAATTTTAAAATATAGGCATATATGTGTGTATCTTCGTATTATTATTATTATTCGCATATTTTATATCATTTGCATTTTTATAATAATCATAAGTTATCCAAAAAATTCTATGATATTTATTCTCGCAAAATTGCATCGCATTTACATTTTTTATTTAAGCATTAAACATTACGCAAATATTATATTTTTTTCACATCGTTACGCTATTTTAAATAATTCACATCTTTTACAAAAAAAAATATATATATATATATACAAATATGTTTTAATATTAAACCCCTTTTATATTTTTCAATTCCCAACCCAATACAATTTCTACCTAACCTAAATTAAAACCCATTTTTCGTCCGAGCCCAATCCCCAAAATAAACTCCACAACCATTTAAAAACCAATTCCCTCAATTCCCACAACCCACAACCAAAGCCCACCCGCCAGGCCCGTCGGCCCCAAACCCGAACCGGTCCAGCCCAAGCCCATTTCCCCTTTGCCCTTTTAATTCCCCCAAAAAACCCTTAAAACCAAAAAAAAAACAAAAAAAACTCAAAACCCCACACCCCATACCGGCGACCCCACGTCGCCGGTCACCTCGCCCCTTCCACCACCAACCCTCTGCCTTCACTGACCCCCCTCTGTTGCGCTGACACCATAAAACCCGCGACCCATGCCCCTCAAATCCGCGATTTTTGGCTCTTTATTTTTGAAATTCAAACTCATTCCTTGAACGTTCTTGGGGGGGAATCCACCTATAAATACCCCATGATTGTTCTTCATTTAAGAAGGAGATTTTCGGGGGAGAAAAATAGATTTTTGGAAGGATTTTCGGAAGACTATTCCATATATACATAAATATTTTGTTGTGTTCTTGAGTTTAAAGCATTTTGGCTTCTTTGTTGTTCAAGAATCAAGTCCGAAAAGGTTTGTCATCCCCTTTGATTCTCTGATTTTTCTTCACCGATTTCGGGTCGGGTCGACCCGGTTCGGGTAACATTTTCGAATTCTTGCATTTCATATTTATGTATGTTGGTTATCCGAATTTGGTGTTAAGATTTGATTTGGATCACGATTTTCGGGTCGGGTTATCGACCGGGTCGGGTCGACCCGATTTAAATTTCCAAATTTCTTGCATTGTTGCTTGTTTGTTATCATTGGTTATCCGAAATTGATGAAATTATTTGACTTCGGGTTGAACACACGATTCGGGTCGGGTCACGACCCGGGGCGGGTCGACCCGATTTAAATTTCCAAATTTCTTGCATTGTTCTTGTTTGTTATCATTGGTTATCCGAAATTGATGAAATTATTTGACTTCGGGTTGAACACACGATTCGGGTCGGGTCGACCCGGTTTAGATTTTTCTAATTTTCTTACATTGCTTCTTGTTGTTATCATTGGTTATCCGAAATTGATGAAATTATTTGATTCCGGTTGAAACTCCAATTCGGGTCGGGTCATCGACACTGGTCGGGTCGACCCGATTTGAACATTTTCGAATTCTTGCATTTCATATTCTTGTTATTGGTTATCCGAATTTGGTGTTGAAATCGATTCGAGTTTGGATCATCGATCCGGCTCGGGTCGACCCGATTTGAACATTTTCGAATTCTTGCATTTCATATTCTTGTTATTGGTTATCCGAATTTGGTGTTGAAATCGATTCGAGTTTGGGTCACGACCGGCCTCGGGTCGACCCGATTTGAACATTTTCGAATTCTTGCATTTCATATTCTTGTTGTTGGTTATCCGAAACCGGTACCGAAATCGATTTCGGGTATGAATCACCGATTCGGGTCGGGTCGACCCGATTTGAATATTTCCGAATTTCGAACTCGGGTCGGTATTTTAAATTGCTCACTCGCTCGTTTCTTTGGCACTCGTTTTTTGTTTTATTAATATCGCATTAAGGCCGACGAAATTGAATTCGAGGCCGAGCTTTTCTTTCGTTTCGCTTCTCTCGTTTTTTTAGTTTAACTGTTTTAGACATCCGTACAATGGATATATTATTGTTATTAAGTTTATCGTTTTAAATTTCTTGCGACGGATATTTTACTCGTTTTTAATCTTGTTTCGAATAAATACCGCGACTTGTTCGGGCGCCGTTTTTCTCGTTTCGGTTGCTCCCCGTTTCGATTCTCGTTTTTGTTTTATCATTTTTTACCGTTTTAAATCGAACACCGCATTTTTCAAACATTGCTTTCTATTTCAAATCCATTAATCGTTTCAAAGCATTCAAATATTTGTTCTACTTTGTTTTACCGTTTTAAACTAGACACCGCGTCATTTTCGGAAATTGTTTTTCTCGCCTATGTTTTTTCTCGCTACGCTACTCGCTCGTCTTTTTTCTGTTCCGATTTTATTTTACTGATTTGAACACGATACTACACTCGGCCGATGAAAAATATCCGTCGATTTTGAGGCCTCCACGGTCGTAAAGACGGAAAATGTAACTTCGGGCAATGATGAAGACTTAAACCTTTTATTTCATCCGAGATCAACATGTTTAGTAGGCGAGGTGAATTATATATTCGCAACCACGATGTGATTATAGTGATCTTTTCTATTTCACCCGAGAGACCAACACGTTTAGTAGGCGAGGCAATCAAAATAAACCACATTAGTCATATGTTTGCAGCCACGACGTGATTGGAATGTTCTTTTCAAAATTTAAGTTCGAGCCCTCCGTGATCAAAACATTCACTTTGTTTTGAATACGGATATGAAGTTATTTGTATTTAACTCGTTTCTAACCGTTTGTTCTTGACGACAAATTTTATGGGATTAAAGTAAATAAAGGCGATTATTCCTCGGTGTTTATTTATTTTATTTTTAATTCAGCTTTTATCCCGCTTTGTATTGTAATATTATTTATCGCACTTATGTAACTATTGAAATGCTTAGAATAGGCAAATTTAGAATTATTTATAGGGTAGTTTAAAATTTGAAACATGTCGCTAGCCTTTTTACTTGTAGGTTCGGTTAATTCAAACTTAGAAATTCTCCGCTAGTTATTTATTTTAGGCTCGTCACGCGTATTCAAGATTTTCAAAACAACTTCTGTCATCTTTTACTTGCTTTAATAATTGCAAATAAGTTTACCCCCTTTTTTAATTTGCAACTCAAAACTTTTTATTCAAAAAATTTCACTTCTTTGACATTATAAATAATTTATATCATTTGTTACAAGTGCATATTTTCCAAACTCTACATGTATATATAATAAATAATGTCTTACAAAATGTATGTTTTCCTACATATACTTTATAAGTTATGCCATGCAAAAATACATAATTTAAAACTAATTTTTAACATAACCATGCAATTTGGTAAAAATGCATCCTTTCAAAAAAATAAAATTATTTGCAAAATTCTTTCCTTAAAATTCATACTTTAAACATGTATTTTTTAGCAATAATTAACCTGAGTTTGACCGGATAACCGCAAGTTAGCGGATCTTAAAGGATGCCTAACCCCTTCCCTTTAGGATAATAAAGAACCCTTACCTAGAATCTCGCTAGTTTCGCAGACCTTAAAATTGGAGTTACATTGCAGCGTTTAGTTTAAATATTTAGGTGTCCTAATTCACCATAAAAATAATTAGGTGGCGACTCCTCAATTCTTTACCCAGGAATCACCCGAACAAGTCTGTGCTCCGCTTGGACCTCGAGCCAGGTCAAAATCGGGCGCGTACAACATGCATCAACCCTTGGGTTTTACGGACCCCAATTATCCTCACCATGTCAGTTTTCTGAATAAGTACTTATGTGTGCTTAAGCAGGCCCCACGAGCTTAGTATAAAAGGTTTGCAGATTATGTGTCCACTATTGGGTTTTCTCACAACAGGTCTGATCATTCTCTGTTCATCTATCGTCGTAGTACTTCTCTAGCATACATTCTGTTGTATGTGGATGATATTATTTTGACTGCCTCCTCTGATAGTTTGCGCAAGTCTATCATGACCCTTCTCAGTTCAGAATTTGCTATGAAAGACTTGAGACCCTTGAGTTATTTTTTGGGAATAACTGTCACACATCATGCAGGTGATCTATTTTTATCACTGAGGAAGTATGCGACAGAGATTATTGAGAGAGTTGGCATGTTATCTTGTAAGTCCTTTTCTAATCCGGTTGATACCAAACCAAAGCTGAGTGATACCTTTAGCATACCATATGAGGATCCAAACCCACTATCGTAGTCTTGCAGGGGCTCTTCAGTATCTTACATTCACGAGACCAGATATTACTTATGCAGTTCAACAGGTGTGTTTATTTATGCATGATCCGCTGATTGAGCACATTCATGCGATCAAACGCATTATACGATACATCCAGGGCACACTTGATTATAAGTTGCATTTATATCCATCATCAGTCTCTACTCTCGTGTCATATACAAATGCTAATTGGTGTGGATGTCCAGATACTAGACTTTCAACCTTTGGTTATTGTATGTTTCTTGGTGATAACTTGGTCTATTGGTCGGCAAAATGTCAGGCTACTTTATCGCGATCCAGTGCGGAGGCCAAGTATTGAGGAGTAGCCAATGTGGTGTCTGAGTCATGTTGGATGCGTAATCTTTTATTAGAGCTTCACTTTCCTATTCAGAAAGCTATATTGGTTTACTGTGATAATGTTAGTGCCGTCTATCTCTCTGGAAATCCGGTCCAACATCAGCGCACTAAACATATCGAGATGGATATTCACTTTGTTCGCGAAATTGTAGCTAGTGGACAAGTCCATGTCTTACATGTCCTTTCAAGGTACTAAATTGCTGACATATTTACTAAGGGTCTTCCCTTGATTCTGTTTGAAGATTTTAGGGACAGTCTCAGCGTACGACAACCGCTCGCTATAACTGCGAGGGTGTGATAGAAACTGTGTGTCTGTATATTTGTGTATATTTAAGTTACTTACCATATTTTGTAGAAGTTTTGTACAAGAGTAATTAGGATATTAGTATTATAGTAGGAATATAATTTTTCATATTTAGAGATTATATATTGTATATATAGACCTCTTTATTAATGAAAATAATGAAGGGATTATATATATATATATATATATATATATATATATATATATTATTGAGTAGTGTAATTACTCTTGTTTTTATGTTGAGCTTCTTTATTAAAGTAATTTTTTTTTATGCATGTTGAGTGAACTTTATAATTTACAGCGGGGAATCTTGAAACAGTGAAGTGCATGTGACTAGTGAAAGTATATCACGTGCACACATATTAATGACCCAAAAGCATTGAAGGTTGAAAGATCATTTTCAGCCAGAAAGCTACAACAAATGCCATGATGATTAGAGAAACCTTGTGGTGGGTCCACGTGGCAATTGTGGTATTCACATTGAAATTTTTTATTTTTAATATCATATCACTTTTGTTATAAATTTATAAGTATTAATTAATAATTATCATTAGAGGTTATGGTGAAGTCGTAAGTATTTCTTCATCCTTAGTTAAAGATATTAATTTTGAGTATGGTCAGAAGTCTCAAGTGGTGGAGGGAGGATTTTGCTGAGGAAATTAAAAAATTAGAGAAACTATTGTTAGTGAGACTCAAACCTACGTGCTCTACATAAATTTGAACCTCATTTACCACTAAGCTAAGCTTTTAATTTGTATTAAGAAGGTTCAACATGCATTTAAGATATACCCATAAAACAAAACTTAAATTCTATATATACAATGTAATTTTCCGACAAAGGAGGTTCGGATGAATCTTTAGGCTCCACGAAGATCCGCCCTCGATCTCAAGTTTGAGCTCTAAAAATAGAGTGACCATTAGTTGGAAGCGATTTATGTACCCTGTGAAGTGGAAACTTCCATCGCGAACCCAAATTATAAAGAGACATGTTTTGCTAAAAATATTTTCTTAAAAAATCTGGTTTTAGGTATGTTTTGAATTTTGAAAATTGAAAGGAGATTAGATATATCTTATATTACTAATGTTTTCACATGAAATAAAGTTAGCTTATTGCCTCCATGATTGAAAAATCATGTTTAAAAAATTCCGTAGGCAAATAATGCCCAAATTAGTAGGCAGACAATGATCATAGTTGTATTTTAATAGGTTTTCATGAACCACTATTTATCTTATTTATATTCTAATGGCTACTTAATAACTACCCCTTAGTGCTTTTAGGAAGATAAGAGAACAACTCCACCTTGTGCCACCAAACAATTGATAAAGTTCAAGACTTTTTTATTTTTATTTTTTATAACACATGGTATTGAAAATTGTTGGCCCAATTAATTCAAATTTGCATCACAAAGAATCCATTTACGAGGAAAATATTCCCTATCAAGAATTTCTTATTTTCATGACTTGAGTTAAGACTGAAAATAATTTATTCATTCCAACCGCATACTTTGGTGGTATGAAGTTCAAGATTTATTAGATCATTGCTATTATGTTTCAATTTTATTATGTATTTACTGATGTAGTAGGTATTTAGACAGAATAATATAAATGGAAAATATTCAAATTTACCTCTTTATTATATAAGGTATATTCATTTTATTATCCATTATTCTTTGGGATCATTCATATCTTTGACGTTAACAAATCATCTTGTCTTTGAAATTGACTTTAATGGAGTTTAAACATAGATTGGGTGAATTATACACATCAAAATTCTTTGCGAAAAATGTTCAAATTTACCGATTTACCTTAACTATGATTTAATATACTTCAAGTTGGGGCTCGGAATTAAGAATATATTTTAAAAAATTACTTATGATAAGATCAGTATGCATGATGGAAAAAATATAATAGAGGATAATATTAAAATATTTTGCATAGCACAACGAGATCTTTGACCCTTTTATCCTTTCTAAAAAGGTTAAGATCCAAGACTCAAAAGTTTGCTTTTAGGATTGATTGGCAAGTTCTATCATAAATTAGGGTCAAAAGTACAATTTATTTTCTTTCTAAAAGCAAAAGTGTTTGCTTTATTTTGAATCTCTAAAAATGGTTTGCTTTCTATTTTGAATCTTTAGAAGTAAAAAGTGTATTTTCTTTCCATAGAGAAAAAGTTCTACTGCAAAGTGGTTATCTTTTATGCTTTAGTCATTGTCAAACATGCAAAACACTGTAAATTGATAGTATATACATGCACATTCACCTTATTCCGTATTACTATTGTGTCATGATATGTATTTTCTCCTCCTAGTATTATGGTCCAAATTCAAAGTAGCGTGAAAGCAATGATAAAGTTATCTTCATATATTTAGAGGTTTCGGATTTTGACCTATGGATATGTAATCGTTTTTGTTAGAGAATGATGAATTACATAATATCCAGCAATAGGTATTTCACCATTAGATCTACTTATATAATAACAATATTTGATTATGAAAGTTTGCTGGTAGTTGACCTACTTAGTCCGTTCTTGCTAGAGTGGGAGGCTTTATCACCAAATCAGCTGGGACTCTCCGATGCGAAACCGATTTATTAGGACCCTAAATCCTAATTGAGGTATTAAACATCGGTTGGAACACTAAAAAATAATAATCTCAATCATGTGATTTATAGGTTACGGATTTTTAGTCATTGAATCACCGTTAATACTTACATCGGAGTAGGTTGCGTTTAGTGTTAGAAAATAGGTAAACAAAATCAAAGAACAAATGGCTTTGAGGCGTGAAGAATCGACTTTCCTTAAAGATATATTACCCATATACAGATTGGGAAAATATACATGCTATTCTCTTCAGGATACAATAAAGCCCTTGTTTATACCTGCAGATTTTTCATAGCCACTTCAGGAAGGAATGCCTTATTTATAGAGTTGAAAAGTTGACTATTCTGAATAGTCACCTTATTTCATGAATAGACATGTTCATTTGATTCAAATCTTGCTTAAAATCTGAAAAATACCAAGACTTTTAATAAATAAAGTCTCCAAACTCTTTTTGCCTTATGTTGTGGGACAACCCCACTTCATATATATTACAAATTATCTAACATTTAATACACCTATTCCTACGAAACTAATCTTACATAAACGCGAGATACTTCATGCATAAACCAAACTGTGCTTTTACCATTATGATGTATTTCCACAACATTTATGTAGTTTTTTTTTTCTTTCCACAACTTTATGTCTATTAGTGTAGAGTAGATTATTTATTTTGCTTTCTTCCGTTAATAACAAAAACGATAACAATACTGATGATGAAATAATAATAGTATAATTCCACTCTAATGATCTTGCTAACGTAGTCAATTTATTACAAAAAAGGAGATAAAAGAGTAAGCTCCAAACTTTATAGCGTGTGGAGGTTGACAAACTCACATTTTTTTGGGGGGGGGGGGGGGGGGGGGGCGGAGTGGTTTGATTTAAGAAAGTTAATTTCAATAAAGTACAAATATTTAATATTCAAAAAAGTAGTTATGGGATACTTCAGGACTTGAATATAAAATATTCCAAACTTCTACCTGGAATTCCATTTGGTTTATATTTAAAGCATTATTGATCCCATCGATAAAATTAGTATACAGTTTCCACACCCCATTATTTACTATTTTTCCATATCTGCCACTTGTCTATATTCTAATTCAAGAAACTTCAAATAATGGCAATTTTTTTCACGGTACATAATCATCTGTTATTCAAAATTTACTGGATAAGTCAACTATTTAAATTTGTGTCACGTAGAGTTCATTTAAAGAAGAAACATTTTCTATCGGGGATTATTTTGTTTCGATAACTCAAACATAAAACATTTGGTTAAGGATTAAAGAATCACATCCATTTCACTAGACCTCTTCGTTCGTCGTTCCAGACGTACTCCAGTTAGCTCTTCTCTTACAGAGTCTTATCTGTTTGGTTCAAGATATGGTGAATCAGTGATTGATGCTAACGTGTTTACTGGAAAACCTTATCGATGTTATGAATATTATTAGAAAAAAAAGATTCACAGACCTTTCTTCATATTCAATTACATTAATCTTATCATTTATTATCAAGGCATCATAAAAAAACCCATTAATTTGCATCAAAATTCATCAAAAATTTCTTAACGACAAGTCAAAATTCGATAGAACGTCCGTCGAAAATTAACTATTTTCTGATCATAAATATGTTAATTGAATATAAAGAAAGGCCAATATGTTGATGTGGAAATAGTAAATGTTTATCGGCATGATAAATACTTTTATAATACATGCATGACATGTGTGTTTTAGATAAAATTTATTGCTTAAGTATAGTTAATTTATCACATATTTTTGCTTCAATTTGTTGTACTTAATTTTATTATATTAATATGATTTGGTACATGTTAATAAAGAAATATTTTTGATTCACTTTTGAAAAAGTAAGAAGACAAAGGAATTGGGGTTTTATGTCTCGTGACTCCAACCTTGTGCATGGACCAAAGTACCCTTTCTATTTGCCTTTTAGTTACTTTTCGATTTTAATAATTTTTATAGGTTAGATTAGATTTTAATTAATTTTCTACTCCATGTTTAATGAGTCAACTTCAATCATCATTATAGTTTCATTAGTTTGAGAAAAAAAGATGTTTCTTAGTTCATTATCCGTTTATTAAATTTTACTTTTGCACTTTTTATTTTCTTTTTCCTTTTCCCATTAAGATCACGTTGGGAGCCCCGAGTATGATATAGTTTTTATTTGGGAATGCATACTCTTAATATGGGCTTCTCGATGCGAATTTGAATTTAATCAATCTTAATATGGATATCAAATACTGAGTGAGAAACCAAATGCAAAGTGCGATAGAGTTATACACTAGTAGCTTGTAAAATCAATGACATTATTTCTTATATTAATGTGATTGCGATTTTTCTTAATAAGGATTTGTCAAAATTCCTGGAGACCTGATAAAAACAATTAAAACATCAAGTAAAGTTGTTGGGATTTAATAAATTAAAAGCAGATTATCCAATTGCTCTTTTTTTTGTGTGTGAATTAATCCATAGTTTATAGATCATATGACAAGGAATTAGAATAGACTTGTGGAATTAAGTTTTGATATGACGAGAAAATAATGTCATTATTAAACTCCAACTGTTCCATTTTTTCTTTCCACGTCGAAAAGCACTCAAGCACTCTTAAGTCTTAAGCAGAGGTTTTGATTTGAATTTTGATAATAAAAAAATTCGGATAGAGATGTTTTCTTCTTTAGTATTTTTATAAATAGATTATAAATTCGAATTAGTTAGAACGCTAAAATTGATATATTGAATATCAAATACCAAATTAAAAAAAAACTAAAAAGAACTCTTAAGCAACTATTTCTGCCCTAGCACTTTATCATATCACAATTCAACATATATATATTAATCGTGTATATCATTACCATAATTAAAATATATGTCATATATTATGTAATATTTAGTGATGTATAATTATGGTAGATATAAGATTCTTATTGTATGAGGATTCCCCATTGTACACTGTATATATTTTTATTAATGAGAAAGGCTCCCCAAGGGAGATTAATACATTCTTACATGGTATCAAGAGCCAATAATCCTTCCCGACCTAAAACCTAAAGTTCGGCCGCCCTTACCTTGCTATTTTCGGTGCCAAACCGCCAATATACCACCGGTATTACAATATACAGCTGTCCAGCCCTCCGATTCTACAAACAACCATGTATACATCTGGTATATCTCTGATATACAATCCTTTCTTATTCTCTATCTCTATCACATGTTGTATACCTCTCGCATACAACCCATACACGTCGATATACACTATGTATACGACTGTTATACCCTTTCTGTCACCGTATACTGCGAGTATACAACTTTCTTAAGCCACTAAACACCCCGTATACGATCGATACTGCCACAAATCTATAGGTCTCGACCCCCCATAATTTTTCTTATCTCTCGCCTCCTCTCCATCATATTTCATGGCAGAGAACAACCTTGGGTGTTGTAGTAGCCACCGAAGCCGTGGTGGCAGAATGGCTCAGGCAAGCCACTGGTGGCAGCAGTCGTCCAACTGCCTGGTCACACAGTCAATGCCCCACAATCAACATGGCCATCCTCAGGCATCCCCATCAGCAGGCCACAACACGCAGGCCCCGGCCCAGTTGACGGGCCTTAATCATCCGGTCTAATTTTGTGAGGCCCAACAGTGGTCCATCAGACAAGGAGCCCCATCAATGGGCCACAACACGTAGGCCCAACTTCTTGGAGCCCAGCAGTTCGCTCTAGGCCCTCTCCAATCCAATTTGGGCCAGTCTTTCGCCACATTGACTCCTCGACAGCCCGATAACGCGTGTTATATGGATACGGGAACCACGTCTCACCTCACCAACAATTCTGATAATCTTACTCAACTGCGAAACTTAAATACTCTGCAATGTATTATGGTCAGAAACGGTCATCGCATTCCAATTCAAGGGTTTGGCCACAAGCTGACCCCACCACCACATCCCCACTTCTCCCTAAATAACGCCCCATATGCCCCACATATTATCAAAATCTAATCTCTGCTAGAAAATTTGCCACAAATAATTCCGTCTCAATTAATTTTGATCCGTTTGAGTTTTCTGTAACGAACCTACATACCGGAAAACTCTTTACAAGATGTGATAGTGAAGAGGACCTCTATCCTTTCCTACCGCATCCGCTGCCAGTATCTCCCCTCCCACATCTCTAACTGCCCAAGTCTCTTCTCCCACCGCTTTAGCAACAATCTATCCGTCAACCTAACACAATATACTTGGACACCCAAGAGCTCCTGTTTTTAATTTTCTTCGGAACAATAATTTTATTTGTTGTTCTAGTGGGAAATCTGCCCAACAATGTTTTTCTTGCCCTTTAGGCAAATTCGTTCGCCTCCCCTTTCAGTCTTCGTTATGTGTTACGTTTTTCCCGTTTGATATTATTCATGCAGACTTATTGACATCTCATGTTATTAGTTCCCTAGGTCATAAATTTTATCTTGTGTTATTAGATGACTTTTCTCACTTTATCTGGATTTACCCTCTAAAATTCAAGTCTGAAGTGTTTACCAAATTTCTTGATTTTCGTAACTTTATCAAAACACAATTTGAAAAATCCATTAAATCATTCCAATATGACAACCGTCGTGAGTATAATAATTCTGCGTTTCATCAGTTTTGCACCAAAAATGGCATGGTCTTCCGTTTCTCGTGTCCCCATACCTCACCCCAAAACGAAAAAGCCGAACGAATCATCTGTACTATCAACAACATGGTTCACACCATTCTTTTTCATGCCTCTCCCCATGTCATTCCGAGTCTATGCAATCAAAATGGTAGAATACATCCTTAATATTTTACCTACCAGCACTCTTCACAACAAAGCCCCCACCGAAATTCTCTACCGTCGGATCCCGTCCTATGACCACATTAGAATTTTTGGTTGCCCGTGCTACCCAAATCTTGCATCCATAACTCCTCATAAATTAGCACCTCGTACCACCCCGCGTGTCTTCTTAAGATTCCCACCCAATCATAGGGGGTATCTATGTTATGACGTGTCTTTTCATAAGATCATCGTGTCATGTAATGTCAGGTTTAATGAGGAAATCTTCCCGTTTGCCAATCTCTAAAAATTATGGACTACCGATTACACATTCCTCGAGGAGTCCGAACCCTCCTCCGCCGTCCGTAACTTGCTTAATAATCCAGTCACTGTGCAGTTGCCGCCACCTCCGGCATCCACCTCCACCCCAATCACCGTCTCTGCCAACCACCACTGCTGCCACCGAAAATTTCCCAAGCTAGTTTCAGTCGACGCCGATTGCCACTGCTTCAAGGGACAATCGGTTTGTTCCATCTCCGGCAAGTCCGACCATCGCATCACCCACCCTCCGACAATCGTCACCCATCATTCCAGTGTCACCACCACTTCATGCCGCTACTCCAGTCAACTCAGTGTTCCTGTTCACCTGGTCACGTCACAGATCTCCCCACCACCGTCGCTCCAATCGAACCCGGTTCCCCACACCCATCTATCTCCGACATTTCTCCCATACTCAACCAACTAGTCACCGCCACCCGTACCACACCATACACCGGAAACCCAATAACCAAACCTCACCCCGTCACCACCCATCAATCCTACCTACCAATCTCAGTCACCCCGTCACCCACATACTATCGACCTATCTCGACAGACAACCGAAGCCACTGCCTCCACCAACCCGATCTAACAAATAAGCCAACAACTGGACCTGATATCACATCGTGATCCAGACCCAACACCCAACAGATATACCCGGACAGCCTTTGCCCCTTCGCCCCATATGGAAACCCATGCCCAACACGTGATTTTCAAATCTAAAGTCCAATTTAACCTATCTACACAAATCATATCCCCAATTCCCCAAAACCCAAAATTAGCTAAACTAGACCCAAATTGGAATGTGGCCATGTATGAGGATTTAATGTGTTAACTAAATAGTACACTTGGGATTTGGTTCCTAGATCGGATGGGGTGAATGTGATCCGATTCATGTGACATTTTCATCACAAATACAGAGATAATGGTGATCTAGATAGATATAAGGCGAGACTTGTGGATAATGACACTAATCAACATGAGGATATTGATTATGGTGAGACATTCGTTCGATTGTTAAACCGGCTACCATTCACACAGTTCTGAGTATTGCTATGGGTAAGCATTGACCGATTCATCAGCTTGATATGAAGAATACGTTTCTACATGGAGATTTGAAGAAAACTGTTTACATGCACCAGCCACCTGGTTTTGTTCATCCCGCAACCCCTTAGTATGTATGCCGTCTCCGTAAGTCACTATATGGTTTAAAACAGGCCCCCAAAGCGTGGTATGATCGCTTTGCACGGTACATTGTGCGATTAAGTTTGTATGCAGCAAACGTGATAATTCTCTGTTTATTTTTCATAGAGGTAGTAGCATTGCTTATTTGTTGTTACATGTGGATGACATTGTGCTTACTGCCTCGTCTGATTTGTTAAAAAATGAGATCATTGCACTGCTTAAAACCGAATTTGCCATGATGACTTGGGGAAGTTGAGCTATTTTCTGGGGATTTCAGTGACTAGATCTGTAGATACTATGTTTCTTTGTCAGCGTAAGTATGCAGGAGAGATTGTGTACATGGCTAAAATGGCGAATTGCAAGATCATGTCCACTCCAGCTGACTATAGATCGAAGATTAGTGCTGTTGATGGTGATCCAATGTTAGATCACACTCTCTACAGGAGTCTTGCAGGTGCACTACAATACCTTACTTTCACCAGGCCTGATATTGCTTATGCTGTTCAACAGGTATGCTTATTCATGCATGCCCCTAGGGAGCCTCAATTTACTGCCCTTAAACATATCATTAGATACGTTAAGGGCACACTTGATTATGGATTACATCTATACCCCTCAGCACCGACCAGGTTGTTATCATATACGGATGCTGATTGAGCAGGCTGTCCGGACACGCGACGCTCCACCTCAGGCTACTGTGTGTTCTTAGGGGATAATCTCATTTCTTGGTTTGCCAAGAGACAAAGCACATTATCCCGATCGAGTTCAGAAGCACAGTACAAAGGCGTTGCTAATGTTGTTGTTGAGATCTGTTGGCTCCGAAACCTTCTTTTGGAGCTTCAGTGTCCCTTGTATAAGACGTCTTTGGTGTATTGTGATAATATATCCACCATATATTTATCTCATAATTCGATCCAGTATCAGCGAACCAAGCATATTGAGATGGATATTCACTTTGTTCGTGAGAATGTTGCTTTTGGTCATGTTAATGTATTGCATGTGCCTTCTTCATATCAGTATGCAGATATATTCACGAAAGGCCTTTCTAGACAACTCTTCATCGACTTCAGATCCAGTCTTAGCGTCCGACCTCCTCTCGCTCAGACTGATCGGGTGTATTAACCATGTACCTCATTACTATAATTAGAATATATGTCATATATTATGTAATAATTAGTGATGTATAATTATGATAGATATATAATTCTTATTATATGAGAATACCCCACTGTACACTATATATATTTATATTAATGAAAAATGCTCTCAACGAAGATTAATACATTCTTATAATATAGAGTGGCATCGCACCAAGAAAAAGTAATCATTACGACGGTTCAACATTAATTTCTTTCCAAAAGAATGAGCATAACTAGGTACATATATGATAATTCTAGACTATATGTGTTCCACCAAACAATTTTATAGTTTTGCTATTGAATAATATTTAAAATAAATTTAATGAATAAAAGTTGTGTATATATAGCTTTGGAAAATTATCAAATGTGGATAACGTTAAACTCAGTTGTAATATATACTCATATATTGCTCAATGTTAATTTAAATAAAATATTAGACTATCGTTTAAAAACTTATAATAACTTGTAAAATATTAGCCTTAACCTAACGTTTTCTTATAAGATTTTTAGTTTGTTCAAAAGAGATCTATAGATTGCGATTTAAAAGGTCTATAAATTACAAAAAATAAAATAAAAAAAAATAATTTACTAAATAGTTATCAAAAAAAAAAAATGATTGTACAAAAATTTCTTTGTTAGTACCTTTTTATGGGTCTTGGACCCGTCGAATCCAAGTAAATTGAGACTCTAATACGAGTATCGAACACATATGAGGAACCTAAAAAGAAACTAGTATTCAAATAACCATTTTGCCCCTCTTTTTTTTCTTCCTCACCTAAGTCATATCTTTCTCACCTCCTCTTTGCTTCATATGCACTCATATTTCCATTAAAGTTTAAATTTTATACATCATCGGCATAAATAATTTTTTCATATCATCGTGTCATTCACATGATATCTACAAATAGGCTTCTTTAAAATGTGAGGCATAAACTATTGAAAATGAGATATGTCTGCTACAACAGATAAAAATATCTGATGGTATACACATTATTTACACTGACGGTATAAATTATCCAAATGACCATTTTGTCCCTCCTCTTTTTTTTCTTCCTCACCTAAAACATATCCTTCTCACACCTCTCTCTTTGCTTCACATGCACTCATATCTCTATAATACTTATGAGAACCAAGACAAAATAGGACTCATAATATTAGATTTTAGGTATCTTCCACTCTCCACCCCACTTCCCCTCAACCCCACAAAAAATAAAATAAAAATACCCTCTCTTCTCTTCTGTCCTCTTTTTCTGTGCCTCCAAAATTCTTTCACTACAACATATCATATATTCTATTTTACTGCACTATAAGAGAACATTAATAATTTTCCTATCTTTTTTTCATCGCCACTAATGGCAACAACTGCAAGTGTTGCTATATCAATACAAAAAATTAAAGCTATCATTTAGATTTTATCTCTATTTCTAAAAATGATATAAATATCAAATTACTTTTACAGACAATTACTCAATCTTACAGACAAAATATTAACCGTCGTTTAATGTTTGCAATAACATGAAAAAGTTTAGACCTTGATCTAACGTTTTCTTACAATTTTTTTAGTTTGCTCAAAATAATCTTTCGACCATGAACTAATTTTTAGAATCCGAATTAGTCGGGACCCTAAAACTAATACCTTACACCGGGTGAAAAATAACAAAAAACCTGATAAGGTATTAATGACCATTTTGCCCCTCCTTTTTTGCTTCCTTATTTCACTCTTTGCTTCACATGCACTCATATCTCCATTAATACTTTTGAGAACCAAGACAAAAGAGTCTCACATAAGGAGTATTAGATTTTAGGTATCTCCCACCTTCCACCCACTCCCTTAACTCCCCCCCCCCCCCCCCCCCCCCCCAACTCTCTTCTCTTCTGTCCCTCTCTTTTTTAGGTCCTCCAAAATTCTTTCACTAGATATCATATATTCTATCATCTATTCCTAAAACAAAAAAGCTCCAAATCCAGCCATTGGATTCCAAGAATGTAAATAGATATAACAGCACCATAACATTAGTAATTTTACAATCTTTTCTTCTTCTATCCTAATGGAAACTACTGCAATATCAACACACAAAATTCAGGCTATTCTTTAAATTTGTCCTATTTTTAAAAGTTATCCAAATATAGCTTTGAGAAATTACCCTTTCGGATAACGTTATAAAATAGTAAACTATCATCTAACACATGGAATACCTTAAAAAATTGTAGTTCCTAATCCAATATTTTGTTATGAAATTCAAAAGAAAATTTTCAACCGTGATCTAATTTCTGAAATCCAGATTAATTAGGACCCTAAAACAAGTACGGATTACCGAATGATAAAGAAATCCTCATAAGGTATTCACATGACCATTTTGCCCCTCTTTTTTTTTCTTCCTCACCTCTCCCTTTTTGCTTCACATGCACTCATATTTCCAATTAATACTTTTGAGAACCAAGACAAAATAGTCTCTTCCACTCTCCACCCACACCCTTAACCCCCCCACCCCAACAAAAACTACTCCTCTCCTCTTCTGTCCTCTTTTTTAGGCCCTCCAAAATTCTTTCACTAGATATCATACAATCCATCATCTCTTCCTCTCAAAAAAAAAAAAATCCAACCATTGGATTCCAAGAATGTAGATAGATATAACAATACAAAAACAAAAACATTAGTAATTTTTTCTGTTTTGTTTTCTTGTTTCACTATGGCAACTACTTCAAGTGCTGCTTCATCAATACAAAAATTTCAAGAATATGATGAAGATGAAGAAGTTACAAGTTACAACAATATGAACAACAACAATAATAATAATGATGGTGGAGTTGTTAGTAGGCAAGATATTAAAGCTGCTATTGCTAAAGCAATTGAATTAAGAGCTCTTCATGCTTCTCTGTTACAACAAGGCAATAACCATAGTCCTGTTAAAAAAATTCCTTCTTCTGCTTCTCCTACTGTTTCTCTTCATTCTCACCATTTTTCTGCTCAAGATTATCCCATTTTCACACCAGTAAGTCCATGTTCTTTCTTTATTTTTCATATTTTTATGTGTTTTTGTTAGAAGTGGATTTCTTGAGCCGAGGGTACCTATCTCTATCTTGAGTTAAGGTCTGCGTATACTCTATCCTCTCAATACCCACATTATGGAACTTCACTGAGTATGTTGTGTTAAAAGTGGATTCATTATTAGAAGATTCAACATTTAAAGTTCTTAACAATGTAACACATAGTTTGACTGTTTTAATTTATGTAGAAAGGTTCAAATTACAAGGGTCAAAACACTTGAGGGATTCATCCTTTAATGTTCTTTAACAATTTAACATATACTTTCTTTGTCCTACATTGCGGGTTCAAAATTTAATATTTATTGAAATTAAATAGTTTTTTGACATATTTATTTAACTTTATAGTCCATTAAATTTTTAGTAAATTCTCATGAGTTTTTTTTGGTATTAATGGGTTTCTTGCTTGAATTTATTTATTTTTTGTTTTGTTGAATTTTCTGATTTGTGTTTTATGAAAATTAGCCTCTTTCTGAACTTTGTAAAGAATTTCAGAAATTCAGATAGATCCATTTCTGTTGAAATTTCTTTTTATAATTCTTATGGAAAAGAACTATGTTGAACTGCTTATGACAAGATTATCACTGTTTATAAAGGTAATAATGAGTCTATTGGGATTCTTGGTCCATTAATTAAAACTTCAGAAAATTTCTCATGGATTTGTTCTTTGCATTTCTTTCAACTTTATTGAAGTTAGCCCTATTATTCTGATCTGATCTATAGAAATATGTGTTTGACCAATTATTAAATAAGAATATTTTTTTCTCAACTTCAGCCTTACACAATCTTATCCAGATATTGCTTCTGAATGAAGGCTTAAATGTCAAACCTGAAATAACATAATATAATTTTTATAATCCCTGTATTTAATGTGCATATATTGCAGATTACAACTTCTACCTGTAAAGTTTTTAGCGACTTTATTGTTATAACGGTAAAATTCAAGTTACTTTGATGTGACAAAAGCAGTGTTGCTACTTTATTATAATATTAGGTAAAGTTTACTATTGTTGTGAGTAAACTTTAGTTACTTTAATGGGACAAACAATAGTTTCATGACTTACTGTTATAGTGATAAAACTCAGTGGTATACGTAAAGTTAATACCAGATTTCACAGTACTAAAACAAGTAAGTGACTTTGTTTTAACTGGTCTTGAGTGAAATATTGTTCCTTGTATAGATCAAGACTAGTTGTGATCTATGTTGCCCGGACTCTTAAAAATCGCTGATGAGAGCGTGTCAGATCCTCCAAAATATCTTGAAAAATGCCGATAGGTGCATGCTTGATCCTTAAAAAATGTATTATTTTTGGAGGATCCAACACATACTCTTCGGCATTTTTGAAGAGTCTGAAGGATTGGACACAAGTGTGCAACATATTTGGAGAGTCCGAGTAACATAGGTTGTGATCACTCAATCACATATGTGTAGCTTCTTATAAATGGTCAATTTTTTCCCTTCATTTTTGGTGATCTTTGAATCAAGCATTTTGTGTGCAGAGCTATGAAGATGAACCATTGCCAGGATACAAACAACTACAGGTAGATCACAATCCAAACTATGCTGAAATGTGGGATGTCTATGGCTTTGGAGGAGTAGGAAATGGTAACAATGAAGCCATTTTATCGGATTACAGAAAGGCGAATTCATCGTTAAGAAAAGGATTTACTAACAGTATGATCAACTTAGAACCCCACATTTGTCCGGCTGATGATCAGAGATCGGTCACGAGCTCGTGTACTGATCAAATCAATATGCGTAAAGCTTCTCCTATAGCTCGTTACACCAAGTCTCGGAGAAACTCATTAGGGGACTTAAAATCGGTTTCATCTTGCAACAAGTGTAATCCTGCAATAATTAGTACTGAGTCTGATGGTGGTGGTGGTGGTACTAGCAAGAGTACTGGGAAGAACTCGAACGTCATCGTGCCATTGACGGATTCACACGTTTCCGTTCAATTGCAGCCAAAGAGTAAAGGCGGGATGAACTTGTCGTGGCTGTTCCCTAAGCTAAAGAAGAAAAACAAGGTTGAAAATTCACCAAACCGGACAGATCAATCCGATGAGGTTTTCCAGGTTTTTAAGGATCATATAGGGATGGCTTCAATCGACACGTTGAAGAGAGAGCTAATGGAAGCGAACGAGAGTAGAGATGCAGCGTTGATGGAAGTCACAGAAATGAAGTCGTCTTTAGGTGAGTTAAAACAAAAGTTAGAGTACTTAGAAACTTATTGTGAAGAACTGAAAAAGGCCCTGAGGCAAGCAATTCAAGCAAAAGAGTCCCCTGTGTCCAAGCTTCGAAATTTTCCTAAAAACGGGAAATCCATAGATGGGGACGGAGAAAGTATGATCCCGGTTAGTGATGAGGTAATGTTAGAAGGGTTTTTACAGATAGTGTCAGAGTCAAGATTATCGGTGAAACAATTTTGCAAGACTCTAATCGGACAGATTGAAGAGACGGACAATTTGTTAACCGATAACTTGAACCTTTTGCTTCAACCATACAAGCTATCTCTCGATTCAAAGTACTCGAAAGCAGTATTACACCACATTGAATCCATCATAAACCAATCACTTTTCCAAGATTTCGAAAACTGTGTGTTCCAAAAGAACGGCTCGCCAAAACACCTAGACCCTCAACAAGAATGCCACGCTCAGTTCTCATCTTTTGTCGCGTTGAGGAACCTTAGTTGGAACGAGGTGTTGAGAAAGGGGACAAAGTACTATAGCGAAGACTTCAGCAAGTTTTGTGATCAGAAAATGAGTTGCATTATCACGACACTTAATTGGACAAGGCCATGGCCCGAACAACTCCTACAAGCGTTCTTCGTTGCTGCTAAGTGCATTTGGTTGCTGCATTTGTTGGCGTTTTCGTTCAATCCTTCCCTCGGGATTCTACGAGTGGAAGAGAATAGAACTTTTGATGTGCATTACATGGAGGACGTTTTCACGGATAGGCAAAGATCACAAAGTTCTTCTAGCAGAGTTAAGGTTATGATTGTGCCTGGTTTTTATGTGCATGATAGAGTACTTAGGTGTAAGGTAATATGCAGGTACAAAAGTTTGCATAGTTAGGTTCTCTTCACCCTTTTTTTTCTTCCTTAGTAATCTAACTTGTAATAGTGGTTTGTTGCTGATTATTGATTTGGGTGAGTTCTATAAACTAGTTTCCATATTGTGATCTAAACTTCATCAAACAATATGTAGCAAATAATTGTCTTTAATCAGTTTGAAGGAAATTTATGTTAGTGGGTCAGAAAGTGATATATCTTTTGGGCTACAGAGTTGAAAACATTTATACCTTTTGGGCTGGGCTATTCGGTTAGAACCTTGTGCTTCTATTGCCTCATGTTTTTTACGAAAGTGAAATTTTCACAGGCTGTTCCTTTTTGGGATAAGTGTTTAGTAAATGGCCTTACTTTTATTCTCCTTGCAACTTATGGAGCTTTTAAACCACGATCTAAAGATCCCTTTTGAGCAAACTGAAAATCTTATGAGATAATATTAGATCACAGTATAAAGTTTCGTAGGTTTTGCAAACATTAGATGACATGCTATTATTTGTTTGTAAGGTTGATCAATATATGATGAGCAAACATTAGATTCGAGTCTAACATTGTCTGGAAGAGTAATTTAAATAGAGCTATATTTGCATAACTTTTAAAAATAGGGACAAAAAGTAAATGACGACCTAAAAAGGGACATTTGCGTAAAGCAACTTGAAGACATTTAATGTTTATAAGTTTTCGCGGTAAGCCTAATATTATGTGCAGCCTACTTTGAAGGGTCAATGTGCGATCAAGAAAATCTTACTTGGATGGAATGGCCTCTAATGCACTTCAGAAAGGTACCTAGCAATGGTCAGCCTAAGTGGTTGAGTCTACTCGTAATTTGTGAAAATATTGATTTACCTCGATGGGATCAAAGGGTGGCGAAGAAGGCTCGCAGCCTAGGGTAATGACCTCTATTGCATTTCCGAGGGATGCCCCATCCGTCAGATTGGTCAAGTAGTCGAGTATACGTAGACCTGTCCAAGGCTCGGGTTGGGCCGGGTCGGGTCGGGTCGAGGAATATATATATATTTTTTTAAATTGAAATTCTAAAATTGAAATTGACATTCACACCTATACTACCATGAAATTTCGACGTTGAAATCTATGTGTATCGTGAGATGTTTACTAAAGAAAAAGAAAAATTAGAAATCGATTTGGGGAAAAACACAAATTGATGGGGAAAACGGATGTTTTCGTAAAAATTGGCTGTGCCAAACCGCCTTGAGGCCGTTTGCCCGGCCCCGTCTCGAAAACGTCTGTTTTCCCCAAGAAATTGGCCAAGTGCATATGAGGATCTTCAGAGGGTAATCCACCAAACTGAACTGTACCTTTGACCATTTGCAGGATCGCCAGCTTAATCTCGAAGTTGTTTGCCTCCACCGCTGGTGGTCTTATACATGTCTACACTCATGTTACAGTTGGAAGTATATAATCGCATAAGCTTCTCACATCAGGATTTTGAGCTTGTTCCTGCACTATTTCTGGCACCCCTCCATTCAATCCATCATTGTTTTGACGATTTGCCATAACCACAGTTGAACTACCAACTCTCTTGTTTCTACATTCTGCTTGCACGCTTTCTCAATCTCAGGATTAATAGGAACAAGGTTGTCTGCTCCTCTTTTTCTTTGCATATAACAAAACTACATGAAAAATGATCAAAAGCTGCACGCAAGTCAAGTTAGAAACTTGTTCTTGGAACAACCAAATTAGAAATAAAATTAATTACTTTGATATTGATAATTTTTCAGTCCTCGGCAACGGCGCCAAAAACTTGTTGCGGATTTTATAGCAACGCAAGTATACGTATAACAATTTGTAATAAATTCCGATAAGACCGAGTATCGTCCCGCAGAGACTGAATTATCAATTACCAAATAATTAATCTATAGTTTCTATTTGGCTAACAAATCTTGATTTGTAAAAATTAAAATAAAGAAAGCGTAAACGAAGGTAAAATGCTAAAATAAACTAACAACAAAAACACACGAGTTAAATTCGAGAATGAGAGCAATTAGGGATTCCAATCTCATCAACTATCCACTCTACCATTTACTAATGCAAGATTAACAGTTCTTCTTCTTATTAAGATAGCAGGTTAACAAAGACGTTCTATATTCAGTTACGACATATAAAACTCAACCTAAATGAGAATTTTCTATATTTCTATGATAAATTCCATCATTTAGGATGCATTAAGATCAACAACCTAAAAGATACACAAGCAATCATGATACTCTCGTTCAAGATTAAGCTTATGTCAATTCAACTATAACATATTCAAATCTCACTTTTCAGATTTTGATTTAAACTCATTTAGATAACTGAAAACCAATGGCCAATCAATTCTCACTCAATAACTACACATTGAAAAGACCTTAATATATGAAGAAGACAAGATAACTTTGCATTAGTTCATGATAGAAGTTCAAGTGACTTAATTGAAAACCCTAATAGAAGAATTAGTTCATAGTCATTCTAGAATTACCACATAAACTAAAAATCAACATAAAGATACTTCAAGACAGAGAAAAAGAACTTGAGGAATTGATCTCCAATGACTCCTCCAAAGCTCCAAAACCTCTTTCTCTCCAAGCTTGTTCGCCTCTTTTCTCCCCTCCTTTTCTCTTTAAAACAAACCCTATTTTCCCTTTGAAAATACCTTTTTGCCCTTGTGAAAAATGAGTTTTTCGTAATCTGTACGGACACAAGCGCCGCAGCTCATTTACAAATTTCCAAAAGCGCCGCGATTCATTTGTCATTTTCTTATCCGAGACACGTTCAATTGCCTCGCGAACTTCCCATGACTTCTCTGAACCGTTTCTTTGACCAAACCGGCATATTTATCCTCAGTATCCGCTTATTCTCTCTAAATCCGCCTCACTTTCATTTTGTATCGCTTTATCCTGAAAATAAAAAAACAAGCGTAACACGGTACAAAATAACTTAAAGACTAACACAAGACTCCCTAAAACGTACTCTAAAACAATACTTAAACATACTTAACAGCTAGCCCAAGTTGACCCATCATAAATCAGCAGCCTAAATGAACACATAATGATGCCCAAACTTGACCCACGAAAATGCTCAATCTTAACAATTAGAGCTCCACTCTAGATTAAGATTTTTATTTATAAATAATTATTTAAAAATTCCTTTTTTATTTCGGAACAATAAAAATACATAAACGCACCCAACCACCCACCACACTATCCATCCACCCTACCTCTCCCCTACACCAACCCCCACCCAATCACTGAACCACCCTCACATCTCTGCCCCTACCTTACCTACTCCACCCCATCCCTACCTCCCTACTACCCCTACCCCACCTCCCGCCATACCCCCACCCCGACTTATCCTATCCCATTCTCAAATTTCTATTTCACATTTTTTTTACTTTTATAAATAATTTATAAAAAAATATAAAAAAATTTCTTACCTACCACCCACACCTACCCCCTCCACCCCCACCCAATTACCCTACCCTTATAAAAGTATGAATTTTTTTCTTACCTCTCCCTACCGCTCTAACCCCCATCAACCCCATCCTATCCTCAAATTGCTATTTCATATTTTTTGTTAATTTTATAAAAAGATTATTAAAAATATGATTTTTTTCTTACCTCCACCCTACCCCCTCCACCTCCACCCCATGCCCTACCCCTACCCCTACCCCCTCCACCCTACCCCATGCCCTACCCCATCCTCAAATTTCTATTTCATATTATTTTTACTTTTATAAAAGTAAGGGGGGAGAAGGTGCCCCTTTTGCTAAGTTGGAGCTAAGGAAGTTAAAGCAGGACGTCTGGTGTGACGAAAAAATTATAAAAAATATGAATTTTTTCTTACCTCCCCTTCCACCCCATGCCCTACCTCCATCCTCAAATTTCTATTTCATATTTTTTTACTTTTATAAAAATTTATTAAAAAATATAAATTTTTTTCTTACCCTGCCCAACCCCATGCCCTCCCACACCACCTTGAAGTTTTATTTTATATATTTATTTTACTTATATATAAAATTTTATTAAAAAATGAGAATTTTTTCGTACCCCATCACCCAACCCCCCTCCCAAATTTTCTATTTTATATATTTATTTTACTTTTTTAATTTTTCTTATAAAAATGAGAAAAATTTGCTTACCCATCCCCACCCGAAGTTTTTACTTTATATATTTATTTTACTTATACAATTTTTTTTATAAAAAATGAGAAACTTTTCATACCCCAACTACCCAGCCCCCTCATCCCCACTCCACTACCCCTACCCTTCACCCATTATTTTATATATTTATTTTGCTTTTATATAAAAATAAAAAAATTCTTAAAAATATTATTCTTATTTTAAAAATAAATATATGAAAAAATCAAATATCATACAAAATAAAAAAAATCGCAGAAGGTAAGTTTGAAATTTGTAAAAGTAATAAGTCAGGTTGTGCAAGTTGAGTTATGACCCATCATTTAGTCCATCTTTATCCGCCAATCTTAACCCATGTAAGCTTTGGACGGGTTGTCAATTAACCCATCTATTGATTCAGCCTATCTTGACCCGCCTAACTTCAGCCCAAACGGCCCATCTGACGCCCTAGTTTTGAGATTTGCACTGGAGTAATGTCTATCATAGATTGCTAACCAGATTTACTTACCTGAGAAATTATAAATTTGCTTTCTCAGTGACCGCAAAGTGCCAGACTATGTAATATGAAAACTGTAACGTACATGCTTCGGGTGCCTCTGAGAAATGTTAATATGTTGCATTTTTTTTCTTAAAGAGTTGCAGAAGTTTGTTAGAGATGATGATTCTGGATAGCCATATCGTCGCACGGAAAATGTTCGAAACTATAGCAGGACCACCTGCCATTCTCAGTGGCCTTCTTCGAACACAATTCATGAATTCAAAGCTTATTTCAAAAGGACATTTTTTCGCGAATCCCATGAGCACTTCCCATTTGTAAAGGTGGACATATCTATCTGCAAGTATAAGCACTAATCTATCAACGTTGTTATAATTTAAAAGTCAATGTTTTTTATTTCATTGCAGAACTATAGGTCTTGTATATGACCTTGTTATTATCAATGGAATCGTTTACCTGATAAAGAAAAATACTCTGATTCTAATATCATGTATATATATAGTTCATTGATGAAATCGAAGTAATGTTGCTCGGCTCTTTTAAAAATACTCTCACACCTATATCTGATCCTTCAAAAATGAATATCTTAGGTAAATCGAATTTAACTCCAGGAGGTATATATAACAACTTTTTAATCAGAGAAATGCTAATTAATTTGTGAGGAAAGTGTTAAGAGTCCCACATCGAAAATGAAATGAGAACATGGACTCCTTATATGGACTTGGACAATCCTCACCCTACAAGCTAACTTTTGAGGTTGAGTTAGGTCCAAAATTCATTTTTTACATGATATCAGAGTCAGGCCCATTCCAATTCTTTGTTCACCGATGTTGGACCCTCAAATTATATTGTCCACGCTTCAGTTAACGAGGTCTGGGCGTGCGGGGAGTGTTAAGAGTCCCACATTGGAAATGGAATGACAACACAGACTCCTTATATGGACTTGGACAATCCTCACCATATAAGCTAACTTTTGGGGTTGAGTTAGGTCCAAGATCCATTGTGATTATGAAATTGCAATAAAATATAGTTCCACCTAGTACACATGCATACTATATTTTAATAGATACTCTTGTCTCCAATGTAGACATTCATAGATTAATTAATTGGATATCAAACATGTGCACACTGAGTAAAGGAGATAACAAGTGTTGGTTTGCAAGTTTGCGGAATGGAAAGATTAGACAGATTTATTCCTAGTTATGGATTAATCACATGCAGTGTTATAAAAGGAAGAAGCATGAGAGGACGTTTTACTTAATTTGGATCAGGTTCAAGTAAAAATTTATCTACACTTGCTATTTACATCGAATTAGTGAGTACCTAATATATGTCTTAACTTACACTCTTATTACAAATTACTTCTTCCGTTTCTGTTTCAGTTTGTGTGATACAGTTCAAATTTTAAAAGTCAAACTTTTTTATTTTAACTGTGAATTCGGACCTACAGTCTTTAAGTTTTTTGAAAAATGATTTATATATTTAGAAACTACATAAAAAGTACTACAACTCACAATAATTAACAATTTAAAATATATAAAGGGCATACGAATAAATCGCGCTTAAATATTCTCTTATTTGACTCTCGAAAAATGAAATATCACAATTTTTATAGATGGATAAATAATATGTTCGTATAAATATCGGGTGCAAATATGTTTTTACCGAAAAATAGAGGGTTAGCCTAATGATAAAGGTTAATTACGTTCTCCGTCCCAAAAAGATTATCTTAATTACTATTGGACAGTTAAGAGCTATTTTTTTATCATAATTTTTTCAGATAGTTTCTAACAATTTTGAATTGTTAACTATTGTGACTTATAGTACTTTCTATGTAGTTTTTAAATATGTAAATTTTATTTTAAAAAATAAAAATTTTATGTCTGAGTTCACATTAAATATTCTTATAATCAGAATTAAGACAATGTTTTTAGACGGTAAGGAGTACTAGTTTAGGAAGAAGCACAAACAATTGATAAAGGTCTTCTTTTTCTCAAATGGATTACACATGGAGAACACTTTAATATTTATTATTATCTTTTCATTATCTGGCCCACTTACTTTATTTTATTGTATTATCTTTTCAAGATCTGGCACACTTTTTTTTTTTTTTTTTTTTTTTTTAATATTCTCTTTTCAAGATCTGCCACCTTTTAAAATATTCTCATGTATTTATTTATTTATAAATATTCTCTTTTCATGATCTGCCAGTTCATAGTGATTCTTATAGTATTACGATAACTGATCACGTGATCATTAAAAATATAGCACGCCACGTTAGAAATTTAGATTTGTGCAGCTGATTGAATCGATTTGTTGTTTGGATGTGAATCTTAATTATTAAGTATGTTTTTTTATTTCCCAATCACTTAATAGATGTGAATAGATCTTAATAATTAAGGTTTATAATAAATTTTTTGTATAATTAAAATGTCTATTTAAAAATTTCTACAAAGATGACAGTTTACCGCTATTTCATCCATTCAGGCTATCTGTGAGTGTCTCACCATTATTATCAATTATCACCATCCACAGTCACAAACGGTCACCACCGACTATCAATACAATCAGTAGACAACACCACTAACCATTATTTACAATCATCACCACCAATCATGATTTATCACAACAACCACCAATCACTATCAATAATTACCACCATCAACCATCATATATATTGTCAACGTCTTCATTCACCACTTCATTAGCTATTACTATCATCCACCACAATTATCGGTCATCACCACCAACTATCACATCAATCATTAACCTCTACTGCCAGCCACTATCTATACCATCAACCGCCACCATCAGCCAACACCATCCACAATCGGCACTCGCAACCATCATTTACTACCATTTTTACTGTACATTTACTGCCATTATCACCACCAATTCTCATATAGTATTTGAAAAATATGATGTTGATATAATATTATATTAATTTAGTATTTTAATTAAATTTTATATTTATTAATTTTAAAATAAAGACCACTTTTATATATTCAGATATTGAAAAAATAAACCGTCTTAATTTAAGTATTTAGATACATATTCAGACAGATATAAATTAACGCACATCTTGATATTCAAATATTTATCCAAATCCTAACACATTAATTAAACAAATAAATATTGGGAAACAGATCAGAAGATAGCAAAACATCAGAAGATAGCAAAACATATCAAGCTCCCCCCCCCCCCCCTATTTATATAAACCACAATCTTTCACCAAGTTTTGGGCACAAACATGAAAAAGGTTTCTCTAGTTTCGTTGTTTTGTCTCTTTTTAATTTCTTTAAGAGAATGCAAGGCAACTTCTCAAGAAGAAGGCCATGGTGTTTACATTGTTTACATGGGTGCTAAGAGTTCGTTGGATGATCAGTTTCAGCTTATGAGCTCCTTGACAACAAGGTAATTTGTTTTAAATTTCTAGACTATGATTATGCTGATAGGTTGATTTAATAAGTAGTTGAGTTATTGCCCCGTTCAATAGTTGTACTATTCCGTGGTAGTGATTGTACTTTCCATAAATTTTCCATTTGTCACTCAACGACAGAACCTTGCGAAAGTTTCTCTTCCGACAACATTAAATCATAAAGTTTGTCTTGGACAAGGCCTTTCCTCTCTAATACCTGAAGGTCGAAATATTCCATATCATATATTTTTCTAAAATGTCAGTGAGAGCAATTTGAGTATCCCGTTGACCTTCTTTCGTAGATAGAATCTTCAAAGAGTGGAAACAAGCAACCTTACTAAGAAAGCATTTTTAGTTTCCCATTTATCAACAAATACCATTATTGGTTCATTCTTCATCTAATTAGATAGGTTGAAAAATGGGTCATAACCATAAATATTTCAAAGGGCAACCTATTTTGACATCGTCATTTAACATGTACCTACTTTTTAGAAAAAAATAATTGTACATGTATCCACTGTAAGATGTAGTGTCTGAAGGTAGGCTTGACAAAACTGAACTTCAGATGCAAATGGTTGGACTTTGGTTACATATAGCTAAAGTTTAGTTATTTATGTAATACTTCTTACCTTCAAACTAAGTCATGTTTATGATTCAGGGGTTTAGAAAACCAAAACGGGGAGTTTAAATTGAAAAACCAATTTCAGTTCTGCAGATAAGTTTTTACGCCCAACTTATACAGACCGTAAAATCTTTTACGGACCGTCGAATTGCACTGTACAATTCCTTTTTGAAATTGATGGTACACAATAATTTATATGAACCGTATAAAATTATACGGCCCATTATTTTTGACAGTAACAGTCCATCCAGCTTAGGGAAATCACTGGAAAGTTACATCTGGGTGATAGTCCGATTATACGAACCGTACAAGATTATACGGTCCACCCTTGGACCGTAGAAAAATATACGGACATATAATTGACAGAAACATTGAGACACATTCCCTTGGGCGGGAACACGCTAATTAAGGTACATAAAAGAAAAAAACACATTTATTTTGTTTAAAAAAGAATCTCACTTTCGATATTTAGCAACTTTTGCACCCAATATCTTACATGGCATATTTAAGACCACGTATTCAAATGGTATTTTGGTACATTACACACATCTTTAGTTTAAGACCACAAGATTCAAAAGTCTTATTTATTTTCTTAAGCTCCGTGTCGAGTCAAACCAAGACAAACAAATTGAAATGGAGAGAGCATCTTTTCAAGAACATCTTTTAATACAATTGTTGATTTTCAGGGTGGAGGTATTAGCTTTTTTGATCTCCAGAAATCTCCGGTTTATCCGTTGGTGGACAGTGTATCTGTCAAATTAGACAAGGAATTTGTTTATGATGGTGATGCAAGGTAATTGGAAATTGAAATTTATCAGTTTCCCGTTTCCAGGGCTTCACCAGGAAATAAACTTTTTACGTACTAGCGACTAACTTGATCAATGTTTTAGAGACTGAACCAGATACACTAGACGAACGCAAAGCAAAGGGGAAAGTTATTGTTTGTGAACATCTCGACGATGACTATTCACTCAAAGATAGGCTAGATGAAGTGAAGAAAAAGGGTGGGATCGGATTTATATTAATTCTTCCCGATGATGAGCTCATAACGGCACCCAAAATAAAATCATTTCCGGGGGCAGTGATCACTCAAGGAGATGGTATAAAGATCTGTTCGTACATCAACTCGACAAGGTATACTCACTTTACTTGTCAATAAGCACTTTTGGGGTTAACATAGCAGATTGCTAACTGCATCTTCATATTTTCTAAAGGAACCCGGTGGCAGCAATTCTAGCAACTGTTAGTGTAGATAACTTCAAACCGGCTCCTGTTGTGGCTTACTTCTCATCAAGAGGCCCTGCATATAACACTCGAAGACTCCTAAAAGTAAGCACTCCTTACTCTATTTTCTTTTTTTTTCAAATTTTGGACCATTGCTCGACCTGTGGACCTCGCGCGGTGCCATTCTAGTCTTACTTCCAGTTTTATTGGATATCTCTGAAGGGACAGTAAGGAATTGTGATTACAACATATGTTTCTTGCAAGATTACCAGTAAATCACATACCGAACAGTTTCTGACATCAATGTTGTTAAAGGCGCGCTTAAGCCCTGAAGCGAGGCTCAAAATGTGTTGAGCGCCTCGCCTCGCCTCGCTTAATGTGCGCTTCAGTGTCGTCATCAAGGCTCTAATACACACTTTTTTCTTGCTAATGAGCCTCTCCTGAAGAGGCGATATTGAATAATTGATATTTTATTTTATCGTAATTTTTTTTTCAATTTCTTTGTCCATATATTTGTCATTCATTCTTATAATTATTAGTCTTGGACTAAATATATGTACTTGTATTTTTTTCTCCATTTGTGCCTTTTTTATTAAAGCCCATACTTTATCTGTGATTTGCGCTTAAAGCCTCAGCGGATCTTAGAGCTTTTTTGCACTTTTCGCTTTTGATAACACTGTCTTACATGTACTTGCAGCCGGACATTGCAGCACCAGGGATCTGCAATACTTGCACCTTGGCCCTCAAATGACACAGAATTGACTCGGTCTGGACAAGAACCACCGCTATTTAAACATCGCTTCGGGTACTTCCATGTCTTGTGCTCATGTTTCTGCAATTGTTGCAACACTCAAGTCTCGGAATCCCACCTGGAGTCCGTCAGCAATCAGATCAGCTATAATGACCATAGGTACCTGATACAGTCAAACCTTTCTCTAACAATGTCGTTTGTTCCAATATTTTTTTGACTTCTATAGCGAAATGTTGCTATAGAGAACATATAATATTTTTTTTTGATTTTCCATCCGTTGTCCGGTACCCGCATTGGGGTCCGACTAAATTCGGATTCGTGCGAAGGAGTCCCACATTGGGGGGCAAGACACTCCCTACCGAAGGTAACTCTGCACCCAAGGGGACTCGAACCCGAGATCTCTTAGTTAAGGATGGAGTAGTACAAGCCACTACAACACAACCTTTGTTGGTTAGAGAACATATAATATACGAAAAATGCTCAAATATGCCATCGAACTATCGGAAATGACTCATTTATGTCACTCGTCAATAGTTTGGCTCATTTATGCCATCGGCGTTACCGAAATGGCTCATCCATGCCATTTTTCATTAACGTTGGTTTTTTACAATAACATATATGATACGAAGACCCGGCCTATAAAAAGTTCTGAAATGTAACATGAAAGATTGGTTCCATAAAAAAATTATTGTTATAGAAAGTTCTGACCCAGCCCCCTTGTTTCTTTTTAATAGCTTTTCAGCAAAGCAATTCGAATAGTCCAATGATAGTATATGGACAATACCTCGCCACGCCATACGACTTTGGTGCAGGAGTAGCGACCATGTCCGGACCATTGAAACCCGGTTTGGTATACAAGACCGAGATCACAGATAACCTGCAATTCCTGTGCTCTACAGGCTATAACGCATCAACAATAAAACTCATCTCAAAGACACTTCCAAACAATTTTTCATGCTCCGGCAACTCGAGTGATGACTCAGCGTCTAACATGAACTACCCATCGATAGCCATTTCTATGTCCAAGGAAAGAGATACTAAGGAAGTTACCAGAACGCTGACTAGAATTGGTGACGAAGAATCAGAATATACGGGACTCATAACAGCACCAATATATTCTTTGTATATATTGGGGACCGCTGCTTGCAGACCTCAGTCGGAACTCATATATTCTTTGTATATATTGAAGAAATTGCATATATACTATACAATGGGTTTGAGAAAGTGCCTAAAAAGAAATGAAATAGGAGCTTCTTGTTCTCCTCTTCACATCAGTTAATTTGATTATTTAATAGAGAAAATATGCTTTGAGAAAGTGCATAAAAGTTAAAACTATTTACTGCTTACAGTAATTATAAGACGAGCTTTTCTTGGGGAAATCTCATTTTTTATACTATTCAACATTTGAAGTTATTGAAGCTGTAAGAAGATTGAATTAATATGGGAACCTCCAAAAAAGAATAAACAAACAAATAAATAAGAGAAACAAGATGAAAGATAATGTATTTTATTGAGGTAACTTAAACCAGGAGAGTTAAATCAGTAACTCAATTTTGTTTTGGTTTTTCCTTCCATGTCCGATATCCGCATTGGGCCAACTTAGACTTTCAGTGATACTGAAGTTGAAAGCTAATCTATTTGGCATGCTAGAACAATCTTTTACAAACTCAAATTTCAATATCATGTATAGTTCATTGATAAAATTGGAGTCATGTTGTTCGGATCCCCAAAAATGTTATGGATCCTTAAAAATATATATAATTTTTAAAGAATCCGACACACAGCCAACCATATTTCTAAAGAGTCCGAACAACATAAATACGAAGGGTGATGGAGAACAGAGATAATTAAACATTCTTCAACTTAGGAAGTATGTATTTTCATTTGGCTAAAGATTTGACCTCCTACTTTGAGTCATTCAATTTTGAAATAAGTTGGTAAAGATTAGTAAATTCTAAAAATACTCCTTTTTTTATATACAATCTTTCTACAACAGTATCATTTGTCTGGCTGTTATTTTGTGGCTATAGCGAAATATTGTTATAGAGAACATATAATATAACAACACAACATGAAAAATCAGTTCCAAAAAAAATAACTTGCCCGTTGTTATAGAGAAGTTTGATTGTACTAAAAAAATCTTTTCCATAACAAACAACACAAGTTAGATCCAGGCTGCCACTAAAGCTTCGGACATGAAAACAATTCTTTACTGATACCACCAAAAGAAGAGGTGATACAAAAATAAATTATATGTATAAAGCGCCAAATCTGTATAAGTTAGATCAAATATGAATGTAAAAATTACAAAGGTTATGGTAAAAGAAAATCAAATGATAAATGAATGAATAACAACAATATCAGTAGGTACCAAGAATAGTTGATAATGTCATAAATTGGCCCATCAATTAGGCCTTCACTTTTGATAGGGAGAAAGAACCAAAAAACATGCTATTGTAACAACAAAATGCTTCACTTCCATCGCTCGTGTAGCACAGTCAAGAATGTTTTGAGCACGATGAGCAAGTTTACAACTTCTAAAGAATATGAGAAGAACTCTATGCTTCCTGCGTTTACTACTTATCGGAAACACATTCACATGAGACACTTTCTTCAATGTCGGAAAAAGATTGAGTCTGCTGTCATCGAATTTACATTCGACTCCTGGATAAGAAAACTAAGTTCATAACTTAGTGTCAAGCTTCTGATTTTATGAGAAAGACTTGATCAAATTTGAAACAGGTTCCACTTTTATCGTGCACCTGCAGAGTTGTAATGAGAAAAACAAAAACGAAACTACAGTCCTAACAAATGAAAAGAGGGACAAATTTATGTTGCTCGAACTCTTCAACTATGTTGCCGCACCCGTGTTGGATACTCCAAAAATGCACTACTCTTTTGAAGAATCCGAGCAACATAGGGAAAAATAGTTCATTTCAGTAACACTCACATTGTAAATGTTGTCCTTCCGCGTAGAGCTGTCTATGACGCAAAGAATGACATCAGTTCTTTGTCGAAATCTAAATCATAATCAGTATTATCAAAATGACTTTGGACATCAAGCCCCAAGTCAAATGGGCTGCCGAGTGTAGCATAAGGCGAGCCAATAGTAAGTGGAGATGCAAAAGGCATCTCATGGTTATTCTGAAACACGTCTTTTCCATAATTGTGATTGTCTCTAGAGATATCATTTCCACTTCCGGGAAGCGATGAACCAACTCCAGAATCCCTTGGCCTAATCTGTGGTTCGTCATGTGTGGGCCCAAATTCTACTGAAGAATAAGAGTGATATACAGGAGGTTGATTGAAGTTAGAAAATTGAGATCCGTGAGCAACTTCAGAAACCTGAAGTTCAGTTAGTACGACAGAACTGTGTGGTCCATAATGCAAACCGCTGTTTGGAGGTCCATAATGCGATAGGGAAATTTGTGGTCCAGCATTTGTGCCTTGAAATTGATGCTGAAGAATAGAATCTGGACTTTCAATATGCAACCCTGATTCATAAGGGACCACTTCAGAATTTTGAGACATCAGATAAAGTGATGGACCAGCACCTATATAAGTGTCCTCTGTAGGGATCACATTAGCTGATGGAACCAATGATAAGTTTGAGTCCTGTAACGGCAACTCCGATTGACTCTTGTCATTTCCCCATAGGCTTTCATTTGTTGCACATCCAGCCAATAGCGTTTCTGAACTGTTTATAACAGGTAATGTGTTGCTATGTTCGTCACCGTGCATCAGAGACGGTTGAATCTGTTGCTCAGTAGGGTTTGACCTAACACGTTTTCTCCTTCGATGCCGTCCATCTCCTTGCTCTGTACTTTGGTGAGATTGAGGAACAACAATTAGAGGATGAACATCCAACGGTTGATCTCTAGATGATACAGAGCCAATACCATCATCAGTGCCATCGACATCATAGTCACTGTCACTGCTCATGGAAGGTTTCTTCTTTTCACCACGGCTTCTAGTTGGTGTCTCGATGCTAGATGACCCGTTCTCGCTGCCTGGTTGCTGGAGAATTGTTTCCTCTCTGCTTAAAACAGCCAACCAAATTGAGCTCTCTTTAGCAGTCATCTTGTCCTGCAAACACTTCGATTGACGGACTAATCTCCTGATCTTCGCTATATCAGGCGACATATGCTTTATGACAGCTGTTAGAACGCCAACTTTCCACATCTTCTTCAAATCATGCGGCTTTTTGTAGGGTGGTTTCTGACCCTTAGGTAGTCCCGTTTTAGCCCACCATTCCTCGTTCCCTGTTGGCCACCACGGCGGTGAGACACCTTTCTCTAGAGGGTACTTCCGCTGAGGTGGATCACAATGTTGCATTAAAGAAGACAAAAGGGACCCCAACGTAGCATCTTGCAAGTCTTGCAGAACGCTTTGCGGGTTCCCATTTCGGCAGCCTATTCCCTCTCCTCTTGCGAGACATTCCGCTTCGTACTTGGCTATCACAGCAGGACCATTCTTATCAAACTTCACCTTCTCCTTCCACCAAGCTCTTACGTTATCCGACGAACCGCTCACGGGTTTACCCTTTTCGGGAATGATGCCGTAAACAAATCCTCGAGCATTACAGACCTCCATGAGCTTCAACATGTACTTCAAAATCCCATCTTGAGCTCTCGACATCTTTTTCCGCCTAGCCTGATCGGTTACTTGTTTATTGTTCTGCTTCTCGGCAGCTTGCCGGGCTGCAAGCTTCTGTTTTTCCTTGAGCCGCTTGAGCTTGATACGGTCCTTAAACATCCGTCTCTCCAATTCTTCTGGATCAATCTCCTCATCGCTGACATCCTTTTCTTCTATGTTGTCGCACTTTATGTCATCGATTTCAATGTCCGAACTGTTCCAGAACTCATCAATGTCAATCATACATTACTCAATTCAAAAGCAAAATGCCAGTAAAACAATATCTATCTATCCAACAGAGATACATTATCCAAACTCCAAATCTTTTTTTTATTAGTAAAACCAGCAAACAACAAAATGCCAAAGAAGAAACAACTCCGACTTGCAAGCAACAAAGACTAAAGCAATTCCAAAGTGACCACAAAAAGCAACAAACCTTTTTTATAACCGTGGTGTTCGGGCCAGCTTGCGCGCACCTCTACAAATTCCACGGGTACCTGCTATCTCCCACCAACACAGGTACCGGACAACTCTGTCCGCCAAGCTAGCCACAGAAAGCAACAACCTCACACCGGCAAAACACAGAAGATTCATTCTTTCCAATCCAAGATTCCATTTTTAAGATTGCTAATGAAGGAACCTTATCCAATTTCCAGAAATTGAACAAAAATCAGTGTCAAAAACCTCCCCTTCAAGTTAGTTCTCACATACCCAAATTCTCAAATACTATGAAGTAACATAAACAAATGATCAAAACTCATAAAAACCTTCAAGATTAATAAAAATAAAACTTACCCAGATCACAATTCTGGTAAATTGATGAAACAATCAGTCACAACCATCAACGATTTTACATTGGGTTTAAACAAAGCTCAAATAACAGCACAAACCAAAAAGAAAACACAGAAAAAACACAAATAATGAGAGAGCAAATAAAACATATCCAAGATTCAACTTTTCTTTTTGATAAGGTAAATGTAATCCAAGATTCAATTTTTAAGATTGCTAATGCAGGAACCTTATCTAATTTCAAGCAATTGAACAAAACACCACCAAAAACTCCACTTTCAAGCTAGTTCTCACATACCCAGATTCTCAAATTACTAGTATAAATTTTTAAGTAACATACACAAATGATCACAACTCATAAAACCCTTCAAGATTGATAGAAATAAAACTTACCCATTACATTGAGTTTACACAAAGCTCAAATAATATCACAACCCAAAAAGATAACACAAAGTAAACACAAACAATGAAAAGATTCAATTTTTTCTTTTTTATAAGGTAAATAATCCAAGATTCAATTTTTATGATTGCTAATGCAGGAACCTTGCTCAATTTCCAGCAATTGAACAAAAATCACTACCAAAAACTCCAATTTCAAGTTAGTTCTCACATATCCAAATTCTCAAACACTACAAAAAAAATTCAGTAACATACACAAATGATCACAACTCATAAAACCCTTCAAGATCAACAAAAATAGAACTTACCCAAATCACAATTGGTCACAACCATCCAAGATTTTACATTGGGTTAACACAAAGCTCAAATAACATACAACAACAACATACCCAGTGTAACATGTGGGGTCTGAAGAGGGTAGAATATACGCAGACCTTACCTTTGTAGGGATAAAGAGATTGTTTCCGATAGACCCTTGGTTCAAAAGAGAAAGCTCAGGTAACATCACAGACCAAAAAGAAAACACAAAATAAACACAAATAATGAAAGAGTCAGCAAATAAAATAAATCAAAGATTCAATTTTTAAGACTGCTAATGCAAGAACCTTGCTCAATTTCCAGCAATTCAAATACCCAAATTCTGAAATACTATTAAAAAAAAATACACAAATGATCACAACTCATAAAACACTTCAAGATTATTATAAAAATAAAGCTTAGGTATTTTGATCAAACAACAACACAACTAAACAAAACACACAAAATAAACACAAATAAAAAACAATTTTTGGGGGGGGGGGGGGGGGGGGGTTTAAAGGGTCTAACCTGACATCAACACCAATTTCATCCATGACAGCCATGCCTATACACAAGAGTTGCAGCAAATTGATTCAACCCTAAAAAGGGTATCAGAATTTATTCTTTTTATTTCTCAAAAATTGTCACACAGCAAAAAAGGTGATATTAAAATTAAAAAAAGGTTTTAAAATCAAGAATGTTTAAATGTATTATTGTGAAAATTTCATAAAACACACAGATAAAGACAGAGAAAGATTGAAAATGGCTGAAAAGATTTTAATTTTTTTTTAAAAAAAAGTAAAGACAAAGATGTGTTCTAAAGGGACAAAAAAGAAGAGGCGGAAAATCATCAGCGTTTACGAAATTTATACTTGTCTTAATTAAGTAGCAATTTAATGTAAAGATAAGTAAGTTAATATTATCTATAATTGAGTCATATAATAAGAATGTTTAGTATAATTATCTTTTATTTATTTGATGCATATAAAAAATATAATTTTTAAAAATATTTACTATTTATGCACCATGTCGTTGCCTTTTATACGAATGACGGTATTCGGGGATAATAATTTAAAAAATTATATAACACGATATTACCTTGTTTAATTTTTTAAATTAACTAAAATAAATTATCTAAAGTTGCAATTTGTTAGAATTAAAAACATTATAAATATTTATAGAAGTTAAAATTATTTGACTCTAGGAAATATTAATAGTGCAATATAAAACATCAAACAGTAGTATTTTGTTCTTTTATGATTATATATAGTCTCTTTAAGTTTTTTGAAACTTGTGAATTTGGACATCTCATAATATTTATATGAAAAAATAAAGTTAAATTAAATTCAAATTTAGAAATGTATCATTCTTTATAGAAGAGATTAATAAGAAAAAATAGTATTAAATAAAATAAAATAAAATAAAATAAAATAAAGAATTTATTAAGAAAAAAAAAGCTTGGTGCACGAGCGTCTAGTATTCATGCAGGAATCCGTGAAATGGTCGTACCACAATAAGGATATGATATAGACAATCTATCATAGTGTAACTGATTCCGCTAAATTACTTGATAAGTCATAAAGAAATAACTTTAGAGTCGCGCAAATGATTTCTTGAAACTTTCTTAGTCCTATCTTTTGTCTTTTCTCAGGATGAAGGTTAGAAACATGTGAAATGTCCCGATTCAATGAATTTGTAAACGCATCCACATTCAATGAATTTGTGCATGCATACTCTGTGGACAATGAGTTCACGGACTATTTTTTCTTTCCTTTCTTTATTTGAAGTTACTATTTTCTTACTATTGATCTTTTCTTCTTTATTGTCTCATTTGGATGAGTGAAAAGAACAAATAAAATGTCATATTATTTTTTCTTGGATCCACATATACTACATTGAATTGAGACAGGTTTAAATAAATCAACATGAATAGTAAATATTCATAAACCGATCCAAACTTATTTGGATTTGAAGCATAGTTATTTTGCATATATTCACATATACTAAATTCAATGTGAAAAAAAAAACTAAAAAAAGGAAAACATAACAACTTTCCTTGATTTAAGCTTCCTTTTCCCCTTCAAAATCATACAATAACTATAGGGATGGTAATTTATTCAATGACAAAGATCATTTTTACCTTGACTTAACAATTTCTTCTTTCATGGCAAGTGAAAGATCATTTAAACTACAACCACTTTCTAGTTTCTACTACTACACCAGGCATAGAAACAGCTCTACTCCCAACAAAACTTCCTTCACCTATTCTAACTTTCCCAAATTTCACTACCCCTTCACCTTCATATATATATTGTAAAGAATAATTTTTTGCCTAACTCAACTCCAAAAGCTAGCTTGCACGGTAAAGATTGTCCAAGTCCATATAAGGAGTCCATGTTCTCATTCCATATCCGATGTGCGACTTTTAATACTCATCCGCACGTCCAGACCTTGTTAATTGGAGCGTGAATAATATAATTTAGGGGTCCAACATGACCAAAGAATTGGAATGAATCTGACTCTGATAACATGTAAAGAATTGATCTTGGCCTAACTCAACCCCAAAAGCTAGCTTGTAACTCTTAACATATATGTCCAAATAACAATGACTCTTTGCCTATACATCCACCTCTTTCAATCTCTACCATTTCAGGATTCAACAAAACTCCATTGCTATCTATATAAAGTCCTTGAGTTAACTCAACTTCTGATCCCATGAGTTTCATCCAAATGACAAACAAGAATGAACCCATCGTCATTTCCATGAAATAGTCACTAACAAGTGTCCTAAATGCTTGTCATAATGTTTCAATTAGTAGTCCTTTGCTCCATATGAGTGATTTTCCTCCATCTTTCTTTCTTGTTGTGAAAATTAGTTTTGCTAACACACATGCCAATGCTACTAGTAGCCCTGAGAATACCCAAAAGAATGGAAAAAAACAGTATATTTGATGCTTTATTGTTAGAAACATCAGCCAATTTAGAGGACCATGTATTGAATATGCCAAGAAAAAGTATGGCAAGAATGTTTGGAGTAGTGGCTGAGCAAAAGTGGACCAAGAAGTTTGATACCGTGTTCTTGATAGAGCTACTTCTTGATGACTAGTTTCTTGTTTTACTCGTTGTGCTGATGCAATTGGACAACAAGAGAGATCAACTTTCACATCTGATTGTTCTATGAAGTTCTTCCAGGATTCTGGAGGTGGTTCACCATTTCTCAAATGTTGGCAAATTTCACAGATCAATGAACGACCGTGATCGATTGAAGCACTTTGAGTGGCTGATGTTGCCTTCACAACATCAATTTCGTGGCATCAACGAAAGGGGTTGAATTCCAGCTTCTCTGATTGATCCTTGGTGAGGTTCTGATCAAGAATGATTTCTCCAGCATCAACATATGGGAATTCAGATTCATCCCATGGCCTAGTACAGTCAAGTGCAATGTCTTTCATCACTTCATCCTTAGGCACTGGCCTGAATTGTAATTGGAAAATGTAGTGAACACCACCTGGCGAGCTTACCTTGGAATCACACCTGTTTCTGGAGGAAGTGTTCCGGTAGGCTCAACTTTACCAGAATCTTCAATAATGTTTTCATCACAAGGCCTTAACTTGAACTTCACATACATTTCTTGTCCATCTTTGAACCTGAAAAGCCTGCATATATTTGAGTAATAATGCATCTCTGTATATGAGTTCGAATCACGTAGTGAAAACCATACTGCATTGCGAACATGTGGAATGCGTTTCACATGTTCCTCCCGTGCTGTTAAGCCACAAACTAGCCATGTCGCGAAATCAGATATACTCCGAGCATAAAACGCTTTCCCTGTCTTCAATGTCAAATCTAGAATTGGTTTTTCATCATCAGAGAATATTCTCAATGCAGCACCATGAGCATCGAGCCTTGCATCATCATCGGCGCTCAAGCTGTTGCTGTGCCAGACTATGACAGGAAAAGATTTGCCAGATCGAAAGATTTCATGGTCTGGCAATCCTTTGATGTTGTCATATATCTTTAGCACTCCTTTTCCACTTAACACCAATTCTATGAATGTATCTTGTTTTGACCTTGAGAGTTGTTGCAGCTAAATTTGCAGCTTGATTGCCAACTATCTTCTTGTATTTTGTATCCATCTCTTCTATCCTTTCATCCATGGCATGCTGTGTGTTCTTTATCATGACCGGGGCTTGAGATCCAACATAAACGCCTCCACTATAAAGAACAAAATTCATTGGTGCAACTGAAAGTGCATGTAAGAATATTTTCCTCAATTGTAATATTCCAAAAGTGTGGTAATTATACCATCAATACAACATCATCTTAGGCTAAGATTAGGCTAAGATTATGATATGATTAGGCTAAGATTATGCTATTAGTTGACTATCTAATCTACCTACCATACACACATGATTCTAATATCAATTACAATTACTACTAAATAATTACAATAAATATAATTATTCTATCACCAAGAATAACATTTTCTTGGATAAGTGACTTTGGAAGGACAACACTTTGGCTCCCAACAACTGAATTATCTTGTACCTCAACTACCCCACTTGTGAATCCACTCGAGGAGTAGAAACCGGTTATAATCCTGCTGAAGTAACCTAGATGGACACCGTCACCTAGAGATATCAATTTCGGATCAGAAACGGGGTTGATGACTCGGATAGAACAATGTTTTCCAACTTTTGCACCCAAGAGCCTCAAGTACATGCAGAAAGCTTCAGTTCCGGAAAGTAGTTAAGCAAATCTGAGATGACAGGCATTGTTAATTCTATGTTTCAGCCATGTTCTTCGTGAATCATCTGTCCTTTTCGAGAGAAAATTGTTCACGACGATGGTGAGGAAGCTGAGAATTAGGCCATGAGCAAAGTAGGCAGTTGAAACTGAGATAGCAAAGATTATTGGACTTGCTGAGGTACTAGAAATGATGATCATGTAAGCAATGAGAGTGAACAGTAACCAGTGGAATGCTCCAGAGAGACAGAATAATGAGAAGTGTTGAAGAGATGGAGATTTTTGAGCTAACAGTATGTACAAGAAATAAAGGATAGCTCCTGAGAGAGCGCTTATGAATCCGACAATGTAGATTCCCATCAAGTGATACATAGCTTTACTCAGACCACCTTCTGTTTCATTTGCCGGTTCAATGACCTGAAATCACAATAGACATGCATTTCACTCTGTTAAAAAGGATTCCAAATAACCAATTGTCCCTCTTTTGCGACAACTGATTGTTTAGTAAATGATCCTCATTTTATTTCATTTGCAACTTATGGACCTTTTAGACCGTCTAAAGATCCCTTTTGAGCAAACTGAAAATCTTATGTCTAAAATTTTGTAAGTTGTTGCAAACGTTAGACAACAATCTAATGTTTTGTAAGGTTGAGAAATATATAAGCAAATATTTAGACCATGAGTCTGACGTTGTCCGGAAGGGTAATTTTCTAAGGGTTATATTTGCACCACTTTTAAAAATAAGGACAAAATATAAATGAGGGCCTAAAAAAGTACATTTGTGTAAATCAGCCTATTACTTAAGGTTATAAGAAGCTTAACAATCAGATAAATTTAACTTTTGAAATCAAAGTCCTCACCTTCTTACTATTGTTTGATTTTGATGCTGCTGTCTTCTGTAATGATGTAACACCCGTACTTTCGGGTAACGGTTGAACACATAAACGTAGGCAGGTAGATTCGAACCCCGGAAAGTTTATGTTGTGCATATGCTGATAAGAAAATTAGTATGTAAAAGGACGTGATCCCGAAATAATTTTTGGATTTAACAATTGCGACGACGGGATTAATAATAATAATTGTGTATCCCCGAAGAGGTTATAGACTAGTGTCATATTACAGGAATTATGACATTAGGTATAAGAGAATTTTATAAGTCGCCAGGATTTAAGTGAATTGAGATCGAGAATTTAAGTGTGTGTATAATTAATTAATTATGGGATTAATTATTTATAATTGGGGACAATGTATAGTGGGACATTATGTGTTGTCTTATAAACATACGTTGGGGTGACTAAGTCTAAACAACGAACGCTGGCAGCTTCTGAGCTTCATAAGTCTCCAAGTACTCATCTTCTCCATTTTAACAGACCTTCATCTCTTCAAGCTTTCATCTCCTTAAACTTTTGTAGAAACTTTTTCTCTTGAGAAGAGGTTGTTCCACTTCAATCAAAAAGAAGTAATCCCAGTTGGTAGCCTTGAAATTTTCGACCGATTTGGGGGATTTTCTGCAAGCTTTCATATAACCAAAAAGGGAGAAATCCATGGTGTTCTAGACCTAAATTCCAGTGAAATTGAAACCTTGAAGAAAGGTTGAAGGCTCAGAAACTAAGCCGAGACTTTGAGTCTCGGCAAAGCTCAGACCATGATATATCTCTGCTATGTTATTTCTTATGTCTGACATACTCAGTACATCAGTCGTACTGACGTCCTTTTTGCCGAGGATGCTGCGTCTTATGCCCGCGGGTTCATATTGAGAGAGTGACGGTTCGCACTAGTAGGTTGCTGGGTCAGCTGGTATTTGGAGCACTTTATTCGTTTCGGAGTTGCGGTCTCTTTAGAGGCTTGTAGATAGGTGTCCTGTGGTTAGTTGTCATGCATGGCCATGTCGGCCTTGGTATATAAATGTGTAAGTTGGGGCTTTTGGGTTTGAACTTTATATAATCTATCACGGCTCAGTCCGTGTTTAAATACGATTAAAGGTGGAGTATAGATGTGGTGCCCTGCGGGTAGGGTCCGGGTGCCCGTCGCGGCCCTCCGGTTTGGGTCGTGACAAATAACGCTACCTCTGTTCCTTCTGCCAAAACACTTCCTTTCTGGAGTACAGCGTAAGGACCAACTGAACAACTTTTGCCAATTCTAACTGGAAGAAAACTCAACATTCCATTCTTCACTTCATGGCCTTGAATTAAAGCTCCTTCAGCAATAACAGCTCCATCTCCTATTGATACAAGTGCTGGATCGCTGATATCGATGGTATCTAGTATGACCGATGATCCTATCCTTGCTCCAAATACTTGGAACCAGTATTTCAGAAATACTGTTCCTCTCAAATGCACTGCCATAACTTTAGATGAAATTTCTTGTGCCTTGTATAATGCCCACCACTTAACAAAATCCAATGACCAGATGGACACCTCTGGGGTCAGGGAATAATTTAGCTGAAGGACTAAATTTCCAGAATACCGATGCATATGCAGGTGCTAAATATGCATAGTAGCCAAGCTAATGGCGCAACACCAAGGAAATTGCTTAACCAGCCAAAGGAAATGAAGTCCTCAGAATAAATCTTTCCAAAATAAGGCTTTTAAATACAGAGATGGATGAGTATGCAGGAAGGACCAGCATGAAAATGGCATAGAGAAGAGCAAGAAGTTGTAATATCATGATACTGAATAGATGAGATAGGGAAACTTCTTCAGCCACCAAGTTAAAAGACTCATCCTCTGAGTTGTCTGGAAGATAAGGACTTTTGTATCGTGAGGTCGAGATTTCATAACCAAATCCTCCGTGAAGATTGCCAAGTCATCGATGCAAGTTGCTGTGAAGATATCAATTGCACCAACTTGCACTCCAAGAAAATCTGAAAGCTTTTGAGCTGCCCTTACTACACCAATCAATACCATAAGACACTAAGCTTTCAGTAGTAGTAATCTTGTCGATAGAGATTCCTGTCTGCTTCGATACGAGTCCCTTTAGGAACTCCACTATTTCCTTTTTGTTCAGTCTTTGGGTTGGTGAAGATGTTATGTTCAAATGTGGCCTTGGTGTATTTCCCTCCCTGCATGAACCTGTGGTGAAAGATCTAAGAAGCTTCCGCTTCGACGAAATTTGATCAGGTACCAAATCGAGTGTTCCATCAATGAATTGTTTCAAGCACTCAAATCTCTTCATCTTTCCGGATGTTGTTTTGCTGATAGTTCTAGGCTTGATCAGCTTAACAGAAGCCAAAGTGACACCATGTTCTTCAGCAACTTTCACCTTAATTTCGTCAGCAACGTCTTTGCTGACGGATTTACCATCTCTTACTTCTGCAATGACAACTAAGCCAACTTGGTCAGAGTGATCAGGTACTGAAACTCCTTTGCTGGATAAGGTCTCTTCTGGTACTCCAATAACGGCACAACAACCCGCGCGGAGGATTTCAGATGAACTTTCGATAGTCTTTTCTATGTCGGATGGGTAAATATTTCTTCCAGCAACTATAATGAGGTCCTTGATTCTTCCAGTTATAAAAAAATTCCCATCAATAATCCTTCCAAGGTCTCCAGTTCTTGTGTATACCTATTGAAGAATAATTCAAAGTTGTAGGAAATCAAAATTGGTTAAGATTTGATATTTTAATTCATGTCTAAATAGGATTTATAGGCAGAATTATATAGGAATAGGTTTTCTAATTTTTAGTCAAAGCGGTTTCATACTACAGTCAGACCTCTCTATAACAACCATCCTATACAACATTTCACTATAACAACCATGTTTTCCATGGAACCGGTCTTTCATGTTATGTTATATGTTTTCTATAACAACATTTGCTATATGCCAGGAAATATCGGAACAAACAATGTTGTTGTAGAGAGGTTTGACTTTATTATAAGTAAAGATGCTACTAGCTATTTTCTGGTGTGGGTAATTGTAGAAAACATTCAAATATTTATTGAGTTATGAGTAAATTATTTTCCTTCAATACCTTTTCAGAACACAAACCGAGCTTGTTTCTGAAAGTTTTCTCAGTCAGTTCCTCCCTGCCTCAGTATCCAGTGCCTGCACTAGGACTGCTGATCCATATTTCTCCTTCCTTTCCGGATTCCTCATGCTCCTCACCACTTTCCGGATCAACTATTTTGATATCAACATTCGCCTCATTTTGATTCACGTAGCCACAACCGACTCTTCCTTGACAATCCACCAAGATTGGTTTTCCTTCTCCATAAGCACAGCTTACAAACACACAGTTTTCGGCCAATCCATAGCCCGGAGCCATCACTCTTTGTGAAATACCGAAAGGTCTCGTGAGCTCGATAAATCTCTTTAGAGTTTTCTGCCTTACTGGTTCAGCAGCAATCATTAGAAACTTAAGTGATGAAAGATCATACTTCCATTCCTTCTCTTTGTTAGCCTCTAATCTCCGAATGACGAGCTCAAATGCAAAATTCGGGCCAGCACTGAGTTTCATTGAACTTGCTCATCGTCTCGAGCCACACGAGAGGGTTCCTGATGAATGTCATTGGAGAAAACAAAATTGCTGATCCTCCACTTACTAAAGCTGTGAAAAGACTGCCGATAAGTCCCATATTGTGGTACTGACGTAGCCAGCTTATTAGTACTGTGTTTCATGTGTTACTGTATACTCTTTGCATTACCTTCACATTATGGATTAACCCTCCATGAGTTATTATAACTCCTTTAGCATCTCCCGTTGACCCTGATGTAAATTGCAGAAAGCAGACGGTGTCCGGTCGGGGCTCAAACTTGTCATTGCTATTAGAATGCATTTCTTTGGCATTCTTAACCCAAGAATATGTATGTATCCATGGAAGATTAGGCCAGCGACCGGAGGTTCTTCCATTTTTATGGTTCAGTGATATCAGATTCTTCACGGAGCCTGCTTGAACAGCTGCATGATAACCGGAAGTTGACAAAATAGCCATTGCGTTGCACGATTTAGCAATGTTTTCGATCTTTAGTAGCGCTTGTCCTCCTCTTTGCATTGAATCTGATGGAAGTACCGGGACAGGCAATACTCCTGCTCGTAAACGCCCAAAGAAGGCATCGATAAAATCTAGCCCCGGGACATAAACTAGGAGAACTCTGTCACCTTACTTCATAATCGGTTTTTGACTAGACAACATCTTGTGAGCAATACAAGAAGCATTAGCATTTAGTCCTCTCGTTAACTACTTGTACTTCTTCATTAATCCATTTGTATAATGTCTTCTTGTAAGTGATGTTATGAGTAGCCCAATGCTTCAAATAACCATCAAGGCCAGACAATTCCGGGAATTCCACTTGTTCGGATTCTTTCAGAGCTTTGGGATTCTTATCCACGCAATCAGATAACAGCGGAAATAGTCTCTGCAAAAATCAATGATTTTGATTTGAAATATTGGCTTGTCACACTTCAAATTTTCTTAGAATGCAACTTAATCTGAAGTATCACTCTTTTTTCTGTTTCGAGTACCTTAATGTTAGGAAATCCTGGTTGTAGATCAGTAGTTGCAAAGTACTTGGAGATTAAGGCCATTGAATAAGACGAATTTCTTTCAGTAAGCTCAAATGCCATTAATTCGCCGACATAATAAGTGTTTTGCTGACCTTGTAGCTGATTTTCAATTTTGTCATAAAACCCTTCCTTCATATCTGTGTTCAAGTTCCAAAGAAAGTTAACTACACCTGTTGGGTTTAAATGATAGATTGAATGGGAAATGGAGCATTTGTCCCACATCGTTAGTGGAAAGAAAAGTGGGAGTTCCATCTTGCTTTATAAAATAAGCATTTGTCCCACATCGGAAAAAGAAAGGAAAAAATAGGTGTATATATTACATTACACCTTCTCCAGTCACTAAAAGGTTTGAGGGGGCAAGGACCCCTCGCGCCGACCCCTCGCACCGTTGTCGCTCGCTCGGCTTCGGCTTCGGATTTGGTCAAATGATCTGATTGATTAATAATCTTTTTGGACCAAATTTTTTTAATTTTAATTATTTAATTAATTATTATTTAATTAAATTAATTAGCTTATCCAATCCTACCCGTTAGTGACCCGGATCCGCGTGTCTGACCCGCGACCCGGTTTCTTTCCCATATTTAAATTTCCCACCAGATTTTGGTGGCTGTTCAGAAGGGTTGCAAACCTTCAGAAACGGTACTTCCATGGCTATAAATTCGTTTGATTCCTCATAATTTTACTTACTAATTTTCTGAACTACAAAAACTACTTCTTCTTTTGCACGAATAAATTCTGTGTGATATACTACTGTTGAGTGGTTCGCCTCTACTAGAATTTGGAGTACTCCTATTCTGGTAAGATAATCGTTCTATCCTGGGAGGAGATATTCCATCAACCTCGAGTACTGTGAGGGGAATAATTTCCTTAAGGACACACTTTGAACTAAGTGGGCTCGATTATATTCTGAAAAAAAATATTTTTTATTTTCCAACACTGATTCTGTTCATTTTCCAGTTATTATTGTTTACTGGTTTTTTGGAATACAGATTGATAACAATCTTAAGGAAATTATATTTTTAGATTAATCTGTATTTTGTTTTGGAGATTAAAACCTGTGTGGTTTTCTACTCCGTATGAAATTTCATATTCGACTTGAAGACATAAAAACTTCGTTGGAATATTAAAGTTCATACTTGTACAACGATTTGAAGAACATAAAAACCTCATCGTTGCTGTATTCTGGTTTGGAGATTAAAACTTGTGTAGTTTTCTACTCTATATGAATATTAGTATTCTGACTCAAAGATATAAAAACTTCGTTGGAATACTAAAGTTTCATAATTATCTTTGCGATTTGAAGAAATAAAATCTTCATCGCTTAAGTCTGTGATTGAATTGCTATTCTGGTTTTATTAACTAAAACAGTTTGTCGATTTGACAGTGACAAACGAATAATGGCAATTGAGACCGGAACTACATCTACAAATACTTTGCACCGGCGGTTACTCCTACAACCCGTACCGTGCCATCGGTGAGAAACTGCGAAGTCCACCGGTGCCAACTTTAAAGGATGGCAGCAAAGAATGTTCTTTTGGCTTACCACCCTTGGTATGCAAAAGTTCACCAGTGAGGACCCTCCCGTGCCTGCCGCCGACATGCCTGACAACCAACAATTCATAGTTACTGAGGCTTGGAAACAGGCTGATTTTTTGTGCAAAGGCTACATTTTGAGTGCCTTAGAAGATGACTTGTACAACGTCTACAGTGCAGTAGAGATTTCCAAAGAACTATGGAGTGCACTTGAAAAGAAGTACAAAACCGAAGATGCTTGCTTGAAGAAGTTTGTGGTTGCCAAATTCCTAGACTACAAAATGGTGGATGGAAAAACCGTTGGAACCCAAGTTCAAGAGCTTCAACTTATCTTCCATGACCTTATTGCTGAAGGTATGGTAGTAAATGAAGCGTTCCAAGTGGCTGCAATGATTGAGAAGTTACCGCCCTCATGGAAAGATTTCAAGAATTATCTTAAGCACAAAAGAAAGGAAATGAAGTTGGAAGATCTTGTGATTCGTCTCAAGATCGAGGAAGATAACAAAACCGTTGAGAAGAGGTACCGTAAGACTTCACCAATTGAAGGGGCAAACATCGTTGAAGATGCTGCTTCGAAAAAGAACAAGAAAAGGAAGAGGCTTTCGGAAAGGAGAAGGATTCCAACAAGAAAAAGTTCAAGGGCAATCGCTGCTTTAATTATGGGAAAGGCGGCCACAAAGCCCCAGTTGTCGTCTCCCGAAAAGAACAAGGGAAAAGGACAAGCTAATATGGTGGAAAAGAATGATGATATGGATGATCTGTGTGCAATGCTATCGGAGTGCAATTTGGTTGGAAACCCAAAGGAGTGGTGGCTTGATTACGGTGCCACTCGACATGTTTGCGCTACAAAAGAAGCATTTGCAACCTATGCTCCCGCGGGACCCGAAGAGGTACTTGTTTATGGGAAATACTTGCAACGCCCAAGGTTGAAGGATATGTGAAGATACTTCGAAGATGACTTCCGGCAAGGTCCCGACTCTCAACAATGTTATGCACGTTCCAACAATTCGGAAGAATTTAGTTTCAAATTGGACTACTCATCAAAAACGGGTTTAAGTGCGTGTTGGTTAGTGAGAAAATTGTAATAAGTAAGAATGATTTGTTCATAGGAAAGGGCTACCTCACCGAGGGCCTTTTCAAACTCAATGTAATGGTTGTTGACATTATTAATGAAAATTCAGCTTCATCTTACTTATTGGAGTCAAATGATTTATGGCATGTTCGTTTAGGACATGTCAACTACAAAACCTCGCGAAAATTGATTAATTTAGAAGTGTTGCCTAAATTCGAGTGTAATAAATCTAAATGTGAAATCTGTATTGAATCTAAGTTTGTTAAACATCCATATAAGTCTATTGATAGGAATTCAAATCCTTTAGACTTAATTCACACAGATATATGTGATATGAAGTCAATACCATCTCGCGGTGGGAAAAAGTATTTTATAACTTTTATTGACGATTGCACTCGATATTGTTATGTGTATTTGCTTAATAGTAAGGATGAAGCAATTGATGCATTTAAGCAATACAAGAACGAAGTGGAAAATCAATTGAATAAAAAGATAAAAATGATTAGAAGTGATAGGGGTGGAGAGTACGAATCTCCTTTTGCGAGATATGTTTAGAATATGGAATTATTCATCAAACTACTGCCCCTTACACACCACAATCAAATGGAATTGCGGAAAGGAAAAACCGAACACTAAAGTAAATGATGAATGCCTTACTAATAAGTTCCGGTTTACCGCAAAGCTTGTGGGGGGAAGCTATTCTTACAGCTAACCGAATACTCAACAGGGTGCCCCACAACAAAACACAATCTATTCCATATGAACTATGGAAAGGAAGAAAACCCAACTTGAAATATTTTAAAGTGTGGGGGTGTTTAGCAAAGGTCTAAGTTCCTTTGCCCAAAAGGGTAAAAATCGGACCAAAAACTGTGGATTGTGTTTTTATTGGCTATGCTACAAACAATGGGCTTGTCGGTTTTTGGTTCACAAATCGGACAATCCCGAAATTCATGTTAATACGGTAATTGAATCAGATAATGCTGAATTCTTTGAAAACATTTATCCGTATAAAACTGAATGTGAATCGTCAAGTGAAAGATCTAAACGACCGTGGGAAGAACCAAAGGAAAATACACCAAGTAAAGAGGATGCAAGGCGTAGCAAACGTCAAAGGACATCTACTTCCTTTGGACCAGATTTTGTGACATTCTTGCTTGAAAATGAGCCTCAAACATTTAAAACAAATGATGTCATCTTCTCGATTCAAAGATTTTGGAAAGAGGCAGTCAATAGTGAGATTGAATCAATTTTGAACAACCATACATGGGAATTGGTTGATCTTCCTCCTGGAAATAAACCTTTAGGATCAAAATGGATTTTTAAAAGGAAAATGAAAGCTGATGGCACTATTGACAAATATAAGGCAAGACTTGTGGTCAAAGGTTATAGACAAAAAGAAGGCCTTGATTACTTTGACACATACTCGCCGGTAACAAGAATAACATCTATTCGGGTGTTAGTGGCACTCAAGGCCGTATATGGTCTTGAAATCCATCAAATGGATGTCAAGACAACTTTCTTAAATGGAGAATTGGAGGAAGAAATTTACATGGAACAACCTGAGGGTTTTGTGGTTCCTGGTAAAGAAAGGAAAGTGTGCAAACTTGTTAAGTCACTTTATGGACTTAAACAAGCACCCAAACAATGGCATGCAAAATTTGACCAAACAATGTTGGCAAATGGATTTAAGATTAATGAGTGTGACAAATGTGTTTACATTAAAAATACTCCAAATCATGAAGTCATTGTTTGTTTATATGTTGATGACATGTTGATAATGAGTAGAGATATTACCGATGTAAATGCTACGAAGCGTATGTCTTTGCTAGCAAATTTGATATAAAGGACTTAGGAGTTGCTTTGATTTGATCTTAGGCATCAGAATTCATAAAACTCCACAAGGTCTAGCATTATCGCAGTCTCATTATATTGAAAGAGTACTTGACAAGTTTAAGTATTTAAATTTCAATGTTGCAAAGACTCCAATTGATGTAAGTTTTGCACTTCAAAAGAATGAAGGTGAAAGTGACTCACAATTGGACTATGCACGAGTTTTGGGAAGTTTGATGTATATTATGAATTGTACACGACCAGATATAACATGTTCTATAAGCAAGCTGAGTCGATTCACGAGTAATCCCAATCAAACTCATTGGATGGCTATGAAACGAGTCTTGGGGTATTTAAAACACACCCAAACCTATGCTTTGCATTATAATAAATATCCCGCAGTAATTGAGGGATATAGTGATGCAAACTGGATCACCGGATCATCTGAAGTTAAATCCACGAGTGGATATATTTTCACCGTTGGTGGAGGAGCAGTGTCTTGGAAATCATCAAAACAGGATATGCATCGCCCGCTTTACAATGGAATCGAATTTATAGCTTTAGACAAGGCCGGTGAAGAAGGCGAATGGCTCCGGAATTTCTTAGAAGATATTCCATTCTGGCCCAAACCTTTGGCTCATATATGTATACATTGTGACAGTCAAGCAGCAATAGGTAGGACAGGGAGCGTAATGTACAACGGAAAATCTCGTCACATACGACGAAGACACTATACCGTTAGACAACTCCTCTCTAGTGGTGTTATCACGATTAACTATGTAAAGTCAAGAGATAACGTGGAGGATCCGCTTACAAAAGGCTTATCTAGAGAGGGAGTTAGTAGATCATCAATGGGAATGGGGTTAAGGCCGAGGACAAGTCATCATGGCGGTAACTCTACCTAGCAGACTGGAGATCCCAAGAGCTAGGTTCAAGGAGATCAAACAAAGTTGTGACTGACGGTTCAACATTGTCAAATAACTCAACTCATTCTCGGATGAAGACAATGTTCAGAAATAAGGATAAAACCTTATGGCTTGTTAATGAGTTAATAAAGCATTAAGGTTCTTTAATGATTATCTAAATCTGGTAGTGTATGACCAGATAATGTGGCTATAGGACCACATGTTTAGAAATCACCTATGTGAGTGTTAAGTGTAAGCCGCTTTAAAGGGGAATGACAGTGAAGGCCCATTCTCTATGCACTCATGAAACCGGAGGTGTTCATGGGTTGAAACGAACACAACCGTGAGAACCATAAACGGTTGAGGGTTGATTGTGTGACTTATGTTGTCTAGGTATACAACAAAGTTCGACGGTTCAAAGATATCAAATCTACCGATTGATCGAATATATCCGATATAAGTTCACTACGGAAAGTTCAAAGGGAAACCTACTTATCCAGATGCAGTCAATCCTCGCTTGTATATCACATTTGTCTGCGCATTCTTTTATATTATAGCCATTCCCCATTCATGTGGGGGATTGTTGGGTTTAAATGATAGATTGAATGGGAAATGGAGCATTTGTCCCACATCGGTAGTGGAAAGAAAAGTGGGAGTTCCCTCTTGCTTTATAAAATAAGCATTTGTCCCACATCGGAAAAAGAAAGGAAAAGGGAGGTGTATAGATTACATTACACCTTCTCCGGTCACTAAAAGGGTTGAGGGGGCAAGGACCCTCGCGCTGTCGTCGTCGCTCGCTCGGCTCGACTTCGGCTTCGGCTTCGGCTTCAGATTTTGATAATTTTTTTGGACCAAATTTTCTTTAATTTTAATTATTTAATTAATTATTATTTAATTAAATTAATTAGCTTATCCAATCCTACCCGTTAGTGACCCGGATCCGTGTGTCTGACCCGCGACCCGGTTTCTTTCCCATATTTAAATTTGGCTGTTCAGAAGGGTTGCAAACCTTCAGAAACAGTACTTCCATGGCTATAAATTCGTTTGATTCCTCAGAATTTTACATTTACTAATTTTCTTAACTACAAAAACTTCTTCTTCTTCTGCACGAATAAATTCTGTGTGATATACTACTGTTGAGTGGTTCGCCGCTACCAGAATTTGGAGTACTACTATTCTGGTAAGATAATCGTTCTATCCTGGGAGGAGATATTCCATCAACCTCGAGTACTGTGAGGGGAATAATTTCCTTAAGGACACACTTTGAACTAAGTGGGCTCGATTATATTCTGAAAAAAAATATTTTTTATTTTCCAACACTGATTCTGTTCATTTTCCAGTTATTATTGTTTACTGGTTTTTTGGAATACAGATTGATAACAACACCTAATTTCTAGAGTTAATTTTCGACAGGAAGGACATGTGTTACTAGCTATGTTGCTCGGACTCCTCAAAGATCCTCCAAGAGTAGTGCATTTCTGGAGGATCCGACACGTTCATGGCAGCATTTTTGAAGAGTCCGAGCAACATAGGTATTTAGTTATAAGCTTTATATACCTCGGCTATGTACATGAGGAAAATACTTGAATCGTCATTGAAGGACGACCATTTCAACTTCACCTCCAATCCTTTTGACAGCATCAACCGCGAGGTGTAAAACTGTTGAACCCTCAACATTGGCTGAGTTTCCGTAAGACCAGAACAAGAAGACATTTGTATAGGAATAGAATCTCTGCATGGCAACTGGATTTCCTATTGTTGCAGGATCATCCATAAATTCCTCAAAGTAATAAAATCCAACTGGCAAGTGTTCTAGTCCTTTAATCTTCAGAACAGTCGTGTAATAGTCCGATTGTCTGTACTTTACTGAACAACTCCTTTTTCAAGTTCACTCAATTCCAGCACTTCATTTTTTGGATCTGTTACATCAAACTAACATTAGCATCAAACTACAGTCTGTTTGACCAAACTTCTAGATTCTGCTCGAAGTACTTTTGAAAAGTAGCCGTTTGTGTTTGGCTAATCAATTTGAAAAGTACTTTTGCCAATATTAGAGCAGCTATTTGCGTTCGGCCAAGGTTCCAAAATTGCTTCCAGGGAAAAACTACTTTTTCAGCTTTTGAAAAATAATAATCCTAAAAGCTTGGCCATATGAGTGAAACAGGACAAAACTCAAGCACGAATGAGGCTGCATATCTTGATATATAGACTTATCAAACCTACTGAAATGGAATTAGATGGTGATCTATAAGTCCTTCCACTCCTAAAAGGAAATGCACCTGATAATATGACTTTATTAAACACCATACTTTCAAAATCCCCAGTACTGGTTTCGACATCAACTTCGATGCCTGTACTGTCGCGTCTGACTGAAAGCACTTCTGTTTGGCACATGACGGTTATTGGCAAAGATTCACTAACTTTCTTCCAAAGGCTCATGTATCCATCTTTGAAACGTCGAATTTTCCCAGCCATAGACGTTCAAGTGAACTCATGGATGCATATGGCATATCTTGAACAAATCCATATCCAGAAGCAGTGTAGCCATATGCAACGGATTTTGGAATGGACTTGAATCCGCGGCTTTCAAGAAATGCAGGTGTCATATCAGAAGCAAGATCACTCACAGCATGAATGCCAATGCTACCTGAATCCTTTGCTTTGTCCTGTAAATACAATGTTAAGTCAGACGCCTCTCTATAACCATCATCCTCTAACAACATTTCACTATAACGATCAAGTTTTTTTCTGGAACCAATTTTTCATGTTATGTTATGTTATATTATATGTTCTCTATAACAGTATTTCGCTATAGCAGCCAAAAAATATCCGGACAAACAACGCCGTTATAAAGAGGTTTGATTGTAGTTCAAACGAGCTGAATTATGTTTTTTTTTGTAATTCACTGAATTATTGTACATGACATAAACTGACATGGAGCTCTAATGTCAGTGATATAAAGGCACATAATCATCTGCAACTTTATTGTCCTGATAATTCCCTGTTTGGCTATCAATTAATGCAAGTTTGTGTGAGTCTAATTCTACAAGCTCACTTCCTGTTTCTTTTGCCAAATGGAAAATTGTTGGAGCACTATTTGCTGCAGGGACTTGACCTCCAAGATCATAAATTCTTCCTGTTGACACAAAAAATGTGTCATCACTCGAACCTCAAACTAAAACAACCTACATATAAAATGCGTTTAAATTATATACATTGATAATATAAATATTTTTTACACCAGTAGTGCAACTTAATCGGCTATAGCAGTTGACTACTCTATTTTACTCTATATAAAAGAACCTATATATAAGACACGTTTAAGTTAAATACATTGACAGTATAAAGATTTTTTACACTAGTACTGCAATTTAACCGGCTATAGCAATTTTTACTCTATTTTACATTCTCAGCGCACAAAACACTACTCTATATAAGACAATTTTGCATACCTTCAACATCAACAGATTCACACAACCTCAAACTAAAACAACGTATATATAAAACTAGTTTAAATTATATACACTAAAAATGTAAAGAATTTTTACACTAGTAGTGCATTTTAACCAGATACAAAAGTTTCTTGCTCTATTTTACACTGTCAGCGCACATAACACAAACTCTATATAAGACGCTTTTGCATACCTTCAACATCAAGAGATTCACACAACCTCAAACTAAAACAACCTATATATAAAATGAGTTTAAATTATCCACACTGATCATAATATAAAAAATATTTACACTAGTAGTGCAATTTAAATATAATTGTTTTCGCGTACCTTCAACATCAACAGATTCACACATGCTACCAACCGTGTGATGTTTTTCGATGATTGTGACATTGTTGTAGCCAAGATTACACAGTGCATAAGCAGCTGATATGCCACTTGGACCTGCTCCAACTATAGCTATTCTCGTGTTCACTGGAAAACATGGATGTATCTTTGAGAATTTATCTTCAATGGATTTTTGAGCATCCATTGATTTTCACCTTCTGCTGATACAAAACAAGAATTTTTAGCCTAAAACTTCAACTTCCATTATGGTCCAAAGTGTCTAATGAAAACTAAAGGAATTCAAGAAGATGTAAATCTTGAATTTTGATGATCAAAGTGAGAAAGAATACAAGCCTGCCTTATTATTATTTTACGTTGGAAAAATGACCAAAAATACCACAGAACTATTCGTAATAGAACAACTTTTCCCTCCATTTCGTTTTTGGTACAAAAATGCCCTCGTTGTTAGTGAAGTAACTCAAAATTCGAAAATGCCCTCCCACAAGCGAAGTAGCTCAGAAATACCCTACCCACTAACGATCCCTCCGGAACAAGGGTAAAAGGGTCAAATTTTCCCTTGAACTAAACCTGCTATAGCTTTTTACACTGTCAGTGCACAAATCATAAACTCTCTATATACTAAGAATTCTAGCCTCCAACTTCAACTTCCATTATGGTCCAAGTGTCTAATGAGAAAAAAAAAGGAATTCAAGAAGATGTAATCTTGAATTTTGATGATCAAAGTGAGAAAGAATACTAAGTTAATGGGAACAGAAAAGACTAAGCCTGCCATGTTATTATTTTTAGTATAAAGAATATGCTGAATATTTCTATAATCAGAACTATATATGGAAAAAAGAGTAGAACAGAATGTTAGAGTAATTATGGGTCAATCTCATACTTACCTCCAATCTTCATTATTGTAATATATTGTAATATCTCATTAATAAGAAGGATTGTAATTAACATCTTATATTTTAGGTAAAGTAGATTAGTCTTCCATAAGACAAACATATTATGATGGTATATATATTGTACAATGGAAATAATATTGATCAAGTAATCATTTCCTACATGGTATCAAGAGCCAAAGTTTTGCCCTAAACCCTTCTCTTATCTTTTCTCTTAGCCGATTTCTTCCTTTCTTTTCTTACTACTTTTTTCGGCCACCCCTTAGGTTTAGTAGTCATAAACCCTAAACCTAAATAACTCCTCAAAACTAAACATTAAAACAAACCCTAGCCGACAACTACCCCCTCCCCCCTCGGCTAGACTTAACCAACATTTAGGTTTCTTCCATCCACTTCCATCAAAACACCACGTCCTTCTTCTCTTCTTTTGATTCTAAGTGGAACCTATGGCCGAAAAACAAATCTTTCATCCCGCTCTTGCCGTTAATAACGTCAAGAACTTTATCTCCATAACCCTTGAAATGGAGAAAGGGCAATATACCTCTTGGGCAGAATTGTTCAAAATTCATTGTCGCGCATATGAGGTGATCGACCATATCATACCTTCCAAGTCGCCATCAAACGCCATTTTGGTGGATAAAAAGCTATGGTCCCGTTTGGATGCTATTGTCCTTCACTGGATTTATGACACTATATCCAACAATATTTTACATACCATTTTGGAGCCGAATTCTACGGCTCAACAGGCATGGGAACATTTACAAAATATATTTCAGGATAACAAACTTTCTCGCGCCGTTTATCTTGAACACCAATTTACTAACGTTAAATTGGATGATTTTTCCAATATCTCTACTTATTGTCAGGAATTGAAGTTGCTTGCGGACTAACTATCCAACGTTGGTTCGCCCGTGACAAATCAAAGATTGGTCCTTCAGTTGATTGCAGGGTTGAATGAACAGTCTGATGGAGTTGCAACATTTATTCAGCAAAGTAATCCATTACCTCCTTTCTATGAGGCCCATTCGCGGTTGATTCTCGAGGAAACTCGGAAAGCAAAACAGTCATCTTCAGGAGCAGCCACCGCCGGAACTACTCTCGTCTCCACCAACTCATTTTCCACAGATTTGGAGTCCTAAAATTCTGGTTCGGGTGGCAATAGTAATCGTCAAAATAATGGACAAAAACGGGGTTCAAATCGTAATAATAACAAAGAAAAAATAATGGTGGAAAGGGACGAGGACGGGGCGGTGGACAACCTGCCGACGGCAGTGGCTAGTCCGGGCAGTGGCGGGCTGGCAATGGCGGAAATTAGTGGGGGCAGTACCCACCGTGGGCCTAGGCCCCACAGTGGGCTGCCCCGCCATGCCCATATCCGACGTCATCGTGGGCCAAGCCTCCTCCCTCTTCAAATAGCCAACTCGGTATTCCAGGCTCTCGTCCACAACATGCATTTGTGGCCCAGGCACCATCTTCTATCGGATATGCACCCACAGACATTGAACAAGCCATGAACCACATGAATCTAAGTGTTCCAGATGAGTCGTGGTACATGGATACAGGGGCTACGTCGCACATGACGACATCTCAAGGTAATCTTTTGTCTTATTTTAATATAGGGCGATAAAAATATTATGTCGGCGGGCGACAAACCCCGATTGGTCGAGCCCGTCCCGAGCCCGACCGGCCCCGCCCCCCCACCCCCGCCAAAAAAAAAATAAAAATTTACGGGGCGGGACTCCAACCGCCCCAAACTCGGGACGAGGTCTCGTCCCGCGAGACGAGGTCCCGTCCCGCGAGACCCGAGCCCGCCCCAACCTCGCCCGCGAGACCCGAGCCCGCCCCGAGCCCGCCCCGACCCCCGACCCCCCTTTTTGCAAAAATGGCCGTTGCACCAACGACCATTTTAGATTATGGCCGCCGTTGGCCAACGACCATTTTAGCCCCCCCCCCCCCCCCCCAACCCCCTACCCCTTAATATTTATTTTTAACCCATAAGTTATTATATTTACACTTTAACCCAATTTTTCAACTATAAATAACTCATTTTCTCTTCATCTTTCTCACAAATCTTCCTACAATCTCTCTAATTTCTCAATATATCTCTCTACAATTCTACATTGTTTGCTAAATATTCAATTTTATTTATTCATTTGGGAATTGGTAGTGAAGTTGGCAACTAGCTTGAGGATCTTCCATCGAGCAAAGTTTCAATTTTCAACCTCTCGATTACACGTCGACGTTACGTCGGCGTTTGTACATTCGTTCCTTCATTAAATTATTATTGTCTGTTTATTTAGTTTAGATCACTTAATTTTATTGTCTTTAATTATTTATTTATTATCATAATTAAAATGGAAGGATTAAAAGGTATGTTTAAGGGTAAAGGTAAGGGTGCTTCTTCTAGTAGGGGCAACCAGGGCAAGGGTACTTCTTCTAGTCATCTTATTCCTACACAAGATGATTTTGTTGATACTCAACATTTTCCTACAATACCATTAGATTTAGACCAGGAGCTATTTTCTGGAACTCAAGAAGACTTTAATTTAGACGATGATCTAGATGATATACCCACTAATGTTGATGACAACACACCCACTAGTGCACCTTCAACCGAAATACCTCCTATTCCCCCTAGTATGAGACGAGGTCCAAGAAAACGACCATTAAAATCGATGCATGGACATTTTTTGATAGGGACGTAGAGAATCAAGTAGCCATATGTAAAATTTGTAAAAATGTTTTAAAATTTAAAACTGGAAAAGGTCACGGTGGGACGGGGGTTTAATTAGACACGTAATAAGTGCTCATCCAACTAGGTATGCCCAATACCAGGCTTCAAAACCGGGTGCGCAAACGCCGCTCCATCGGGACAAGGTTCACATACGATACTCGTCCCGGACCAAGTACGGGTCAAATTAACCCTATGACGGGGGGAATTGTAGGCTCTAAATACAATAAACATAGAGATAGGGAAGCAATATCAAAATTAGTTGTTTGTGGAGGGTTTGCCTTTTTCATTTCCTTCATCTCCCGGTTTTATTCATTACATTAGAGATATATATAATCCTGCTTTTAACGGTTTTCCTAGATCAACCGTTAAGAGAGATGTATTTAAATTCGCGCATGAATATCAACAATATTTACGTTTTTCATTATATCATTTTAATGGCAAAGTATCCATCACGTCGATATAGGTCGTAGTACTAACGACCATGATTATTTAACCGTAACTTGTCATTGGATAGATTTTAAATGGTCTATGCAAAAACGTATTTTAGCGTATAGATATATAGATGATAGGCACACTCGGGTACTTTTATTGCGTAAAAATATTTATCAAGTGTGCGATTATTACGGAATTACCGATAAAATTATGACTATTACATTAGATAACGCTTCTAGTAACAATTACGCAATTACAATTTTAAAAAATAGTTTAACTCCGTCTTTTCCGGACCATTTTCATATAAAATGCGCGTGCCATATATATAACTTAATTGTAAAGGATGGTCTATCACTTTTTGAAGACATTCTTAGTAAAATACAATTTGCTATAAACTTTATTTTTAAAAGTAATAAAGTACAACGTAGAAAAGAATATAAAAAAATTTGTCATGATTGTGGACTACCTTTTAGAAAAATTCCACAAGAAGTATCCACTAGGTGGAATTCTTTATACGAGCAACTACTTGTTGCTTATGACTATAAATTACCTATAACTTTATTTTTTAACTCTCATAATAAAAAGCCACTGATATGATTTTAGATAGTGATTGGGAAAAAATTTCCGAACTTATTGTATTTTTAGAGAAATTTTTTCAAGCAACAAAAGAATTTTCCGGTATATATTATCCTACTATTTCAACTATGTTATTTTATATAATCTAATATTTTTATTACTTAGTGAATATATGGAAAAACCAAATTATAAGGCGCTATTAAAAAAATGTTTCTCAAAATAAAAAAATATTTTATTCCTATTCCCTCTATTTATATTATTGGTTCTCGTATTAAATCCTACTATTAAAATAGACGGTACTAAATCACTAATTGAAACTATTTACGATTGTATAGAAGTACTACCACCTCCAAGTCCCAAAAATCTAAATCACCCACCACCTATTGAACAAACTAAAGAAGAAGTATTGTCTAGCGTAGAACACCAATGCAAAAATATATATAGATTTTATCAACAAGAAAATGCTAGTAACTTACCAAACTTCCATACCATCTTCTTCATCTTCAACGCAACCTCACAAAAGACATCTTTGTTTCGCGCTAGTATTGAAAGCCTCGTAAATAGAATGTGCGGTCGTACCTCTACTACTAACCAAATTAGCGAGTTGGATATTTTTGTTTTGCGGGGTTCTGTACCGTATCAAGAAGTTATCAATGAAGATGGACATGAAGACTTGCCGAAATACCGGAGGGGGAATGAGAAGACCTTTCCGACACTTTCAATGATGGCTCGAGATGTTTTGAACATTCAAGCGTCGTCAATCGCGTCGAAAGCGCTTTTTCTGCAGCGAGATATCAAATAGGAGACCACGACACTCATTAGCCGGAGACGACTTGGAAATTGCGGTATTATTCGTAGATTGGATACGAGCGGAGCGGAGAAGGTGCGGTCAACCGGAGATCAACGAAGAAGATGATGAAAACTACAACGAAATCTTAACCGAAGGTAGTGGAAGCGACGTGGATCAATTTGACCAACAAATACCAATTCCAACCGAAGAACCACATGAAATCATCAAGCAATTAGAACAGGTTTTTTTGAGAATGTAATTTTTTTAATTGTAATTTTATTATGTAATTTGTAACTTTTGGACAACACCACAAAGTTGCAATTTAGATTTTAGACAATTGTATTTATATTACAAAAAAATCATATGTCTATTAAATAATATAAGAGGCACAAAAACAAATTTCTTGGGATGTTTTTATTACACTATCTTGTTTTGTTTATTGAGTTTTTTTTATACATATGTTATTTTTTTAAAAAAAAAAAAAAAAAAAAAACCCGCCGTATCCCGCCCCGAGCCCGCCCACCCGCCCCGACCCGAGCCCGACGGGATCGGGATCGGGACGGGACTTGCTCCGCCCCCGCCCGACCCCGACGAGCCCGCCGACCCGACCCCGACCCCGCCCCTTCTCCCGTCCCGCCCCGACCCCGACCCCGACACCGCCAGACCCGGCCCGCCAGACCCGAGCCCGGCCCACTGGCCACTCCTATAATTTAATACGAGCAGTAATAAAAATATTGAAGTCGACAGTGGGCAGGAAATTCCAATTCGTGGTATTGGTCAGGTAACACTACCCTCTCCCCACCCACCTTTATACTTGAAAAATGTCTTATATGCACCAAAATTGATTAAAAACTTGGTCTCTGTTAGACGTTTTACAATTGACAACAATGTTTCTGTGAATTTTGATCCGTTTGGCTTTTCTGTGAAGGATTTTCAGACGGGGATGCCACTCATGAGATGTAATAACACGGGGGACTTATATCACATCACCTCTGTTTCCAACATTTGTATGGTCAAACCATCCACCTTTACGGCCATCTCTCCTAGTATATGGCACAATCGGTTGGGACACACAGGAGCACCAGTTTTTAATCATCTTAGGAAGAATAATTTGTTTTCTTGTAACAGACCTTTGGACTCATCTGTTTGCCAAACATGTGTGTTTGGTAAATATGTTAAGCTTCCGTTTTCTTCGTCTACTTCTCATATTTTTATGCCATTTGATATCTTGCATTGTGATTTGTGGACATCACCGGTTTTGAGTTTGCAGGTCATAAATACTATTTGCTCATTCTTGATGATTATTCAATTTTTTTGTGGAATTTTCCCTTAGTACATAAATCACAAACCTTCAACATTTTAAACAATTTAGTGTGTTTATCAAAACTCAGTTTGACAAATACATTAAATGTTTTCAATGTCAAAATGGGATGTCTTTGCGCATTTCATGTCCACATACCTCTTCCCAAAATGGGAAAGCCGAAAGAAAGATTCGAATAATTAACAATATGATTCGCTCTATCCTTGTGCATTCGTCCACACCACCAAATTTTTGGCACTATGCCATTAAAATGACTACATATCTTTTAAATATTCTTCCTAGTAAACTAATCTCCAATGTGTCACCCACTCAATTGTTGTACCACCGTCTCCCATCAGTTACATATTTACGAATTTTGGGTGTTTGTGTTATCCTTTGTTTCCATCCACCGCCATTCACAAACTTCAGGCCCGTTCCGCTCCTTGCGTGTTTTTGGGATACCCACAAAATCATAGGGGATATAAGAGCTTTGATATGTCAAGTGGGAAAATCATTATTTCTCGTCATGTCATCTTTGATGAATCTACCTTCCCGTTTGCAACATCTCGAGTGGCATCCTCACCTTCATATGATTTTCTGGACGACGAAATTCATCCATTTTTTAGGTATCATCTAAACTCTCAAACTAATAGTGTAGGGCCATCACAAAACCCGCGGCATCACAACCTGACCCAACCACAAAATGTGAATGGGCTAAACCGAGTAACCGAGGACACTGTCTCTCTTCCCTCGGCCTCGACCTAATCCACATTTGGTGGCAGACATGCCCAACAAAGGGAAGCCTCTACACCTCTACCCGTCATACAACCCCCTTCCCGAGACACACTTGCCCAATCCAGTGGCCATACCGAGCCCACTGCCCAGGCCCAAAATCACACAACCACCCAGATATCTAACATACCCGACAACCCAACTTTTCAACCACTGACTATGGAAACCCGTGCAATGCACATGATTTTTCCACCTAACCACCTCAGTCCAACCATAACCGATACCAAAAAAATCCCAAAGCTGCCTTATCCGACCCGAATTGAAAAGCTGTCATGTTAGATGAATTTACTGCTTTTATTCAAAATAAGACGTGGAATTTGGTACCACATTCATCTAATATGAACATAATTCGGTCTATGTGGGTTGTTTGCCATAAAAAGAATTCGGATGGTTCTTTTGTGAGATACAAAACTCGTCTTGTTGGTGATGGCAGGTCTCAGCAGGTTGGAGTAGATTGCGGTGAAACATTTAGTCCGGTAGTTTAGCCAGCAACTATCAGGACTGTTCTTAGCCTGACACTTTCCAAATCTTGGTCCATTCATCAGTTGGATGTCAAGAATGTATTCTTACATGGCTACTTGCAGGAAACAATATACATGCATCAACCGTTGGGTTTTCGCGATTTTACCCGTCCAAATCATGTGTGCCTGTTGAGGAAATCTTTATATGGTATGAAACAAGCTCCTAGGGCATGGTATAACAGGTTTGCAGGATTTGTTTTCAAATTGGGGTTCTCTCACAACAAGTCGGATCAGTCATTATTCATTTATCGGAAGGGCATTGACATGGCATATATACTTCTGTATGTTGATGACATTATTCTCACGGCATCATCAACTTCACTTCGCCAGTCTATTATGTCTTTTCTTGCGGCTGAATTTGCAATGAAGGATTTAGGTCCGTTGAATTATTTTCTTGGCATTGTTGTCACTCACTATGCAGGTGGTATGTTTCTCAGTCAAAAGAAATATGCCGAGGAGATAATTGACAAAACGGGGATGTTTTCCTGCAAACCATCATATACTCCATTTGACACTAAGGCGAAATTGAGTAACGCTGCAGGTACTCCATACAGCGACCCTACACATTATCGCAGCCTTGCAGTAACTGACTTTTTCGAGGCCCGATATTTCCTATACGGTCCAGCAAGTTTGTTTACACATGTATGATCCGAAGGAATAACATATGGGGGCTCTCAAAAGAATTATGCAGTATGTTAAAGGCACTCTTCATTTCGATTTACATCTCTATAAATCCTTCATATCGAGTCTCTCCTCCTATACTGATGCGGATTGGGGTGGCTGCCCGGATACACGTCGTTTCATTTCCGGTTATTGTGTGTTCTTGGAGGACAATCTCGTTTCATGGTCGTCTAAACGACAATCCACTCTGTCTCGGTCTAGTGCTGAAGCACAATACCGAGGGGTAGCCAATGTGGTTGCGAGTCATGTTGACTTCGTAATCTCATGTTAGAGTTACATTGTCCGATTGAAAAGGCAACCGTGGTCTACTGTGACAATGTGAGTGCGATATACTTATCTGGCAATCCTGTTCAGCATCAGCGCACAAAACACATTGAAATTAATATCTTATTTGTCCAGGAAAAAGTTGCCCGTGGTCAAGTCCGTGTTCTCCATGTACCGTCCATTGCTGACATCTTCATAAAAGGTCTTTCGCGCGTAATCTTTGATGATTTCAGGGACAGTCTTAGCATCCGAGAACCTCTATCTAAGACTGCGGGGGACTGTTAGAGTAATTATGGGGCAATCTCATAATTACCTCCAATCTTCATTATTGTAATATATTGTAATATCTCATTAATTAGGATGATTGTAATTAGCATTTTATATTTTAGGTAAAGTAAATTAATTTTCCATAAGACAAACATATTAGGATTCGTATCATATTATCATAATTACAGAATATTCAGAGAATATTCGCTAATAGTATTAATAGGAATCTAATAGCTTAATTGATTGATTATATGTTTGGTGAATTTTTGCGTTATAATTCTCCCCATTCGTTACGTAATTAACTTTTTAAAAAAAGAGCAGTAGTGATAGAAAAAGCAAAACAAACTTTATAGCAATGGAAAATAAAAGCAATACCAGTCAACAAACTGAAATATAGTATATTCAAATCAATCAGTGGTAAGATCTTGCAATGGCTCAGCCTCAGCCACCACATATAGCAATTCTTGGAGCTGGCATATTTGTTAAAACTCAATATATTCCCAGATTAGCTGAGATTCCTCACCACTTTGTTCTCAGAACTATTTGGAGTCGCACTGAGGTAACTCATAATAATTTTTCCCCGCTTTTATTTTTTTTCCATTTTCTTGAATTATTGTTCAAAGTTAAGAATTGGGTTTTTGTGGATTTTAGCTTATGGGTATGATAAAAATCTGATCTTTATGTAGTCTAGCTGTGGAATTGTTGTTTTTCTTCCATTTTCTTGGATCATTGTCAAAGTTAAGAATTGGTTTTTTTGTGGAAATGAAAAATCTCCTGCATTTGTTTGTGGATTTTAGTGCTGGAGGTCACAGTTCAAGCCGTAGAAATAGTATCTTGCAGAAATGTAAGTCTGCGTACAATAAACTCTTGTGGTCCGGCCCTTCCCGGACCTGCGCATAGCTGGAGCTTAGTGCACCGGGCTGTCATTTTTTTTAGTTTATGGGTGTGATAAAAATGTGATCTTTAGTTTAGCTGTGGAATTGTTCCTTTTCTTCCATTTTCTTGAATCATTGTTGAAATCTATGAACTGTTTTTTTGTGGAAAGAACAAATCTTCTGCATTTGTTTGTGGATTTTAGTTTGTGGGTGTGATAAAAAAATGTGATCTTTATGTAGTCTAGCTGTGGAATTGTTGTTTCTCTTCCATTTTCTTGGATCACTCTTCAAAGCAAAACATTGGGTTGTTGGGAAAACAGATACGTACTTTTCTCTATTTGTATCCATTTGTTTGGGGATTTTAGTTTCTGCTGTGGAATTTCTTAATTATTATGTTCAGTTTGGGTTATAATCTACTACTCGCAGGCTTTTCTTTTCTTTCCTTTTCGTGGATTAAGATATCTGGATATGATAAAAGTGGCAACACTATGTAGTCTGGCTGTTGCATTGTTCTTTTTTTTTTTTTGTTTGCATTGTTTGTGAAAGCAAGAGTCGATTTGTTTGGAAATTACAAGTTATATACTATTTGTATGCTTTTGTTCCTAGGGGTTAGGTCTCTGGGAATGATAAAAGTTGCAGCTTTCTGTAGTCTAGTTGTTGTATTGTCCTTGACAGAAAGAGTTAGAATGTTTGGGAACTACAAGTTATACACTATAAAACTTTGGCTATTTGCATGCATTTGCTAGTGGATTAACTTGCCTACATATGATAAAGATGTAAACTTTATGCAGTCTAGTGTAGAAATAGCATTGTTCTTGAAAGCGAAAATTGGGTTGTCGGGGAAATGCAGAATACTTATTTGCTGGTGTTTGTTTGTGGAATTTTTTTTCCGGATTTGAAAATGGAAACTTTGAGTAGTCAAGTTGGTGGACTTTCTTGAAATAAATAATAGTAACTAAAGCTCTTCGTGTACTTTTCTCTCTATTAATTACACCCTCCATCCCAATTTATATGACACTCTTTCCTTTTTAGTTAGTTCCAAAAAGAATGACATCTTTCTATATTTAGTAACAATTTAACTTTAAATTTCCCATTTTATCCTTAATGACTTATTTTAAACCACAAGTTTTAAAGTCTTCCTTTCATTCTTAAACTTCGTGCCCAGTCAAACACCTTCACAAAGATTGTGATTGGGACAGAGAGAGTATTATTTTTGTCGTCTTCATTGTTACTTTTAAGAGTCATGAGAATGTGTATATACGTTTGTTAGGAATCTGCCAGAAGTGCTGTTGAAGTAGCACAGAGGCATTTCCCAGATGTGGAATGTAAGTGGGGAGATGCGGGGCTCGAGGAGATCATTAAGGATAGTTCCATTACTGGTGTTGCTGTGGTTCTCGCTGGACAAACCATGGTATGTCTCTCTTTCTTGTTTGTATGCTATTATATATAATCAACGTTCCATATGCAAAAAGCAACTAATGTTAGCTTTCTTATAACCGTCTCTATTTTATTTCATGTCAAGGCGGTAATCATGGAGTAGGAAAAGAAGTATCATTTTTTAATTAGTATTTTTTTCTTGATAACTGTGGTCCAGGCCAGCTTTTGCACACTTCGACTATGAGCTTCTAGAAGACAGTTAATTACATACAATAATTCATTTACTTTTTCCATTATTTTGACTTTCATAATACAATTTGTTGCCTTAGTTGTTATTCGGGTCAGGACCGTTATAAACTCAGTCTTAAAGTTGCATTGGACACTTATTTATCAACAATATGTATTTCTTTTGTTTTGGCTATGACGATTTTGCAGATTCACGGCATAAGAAGTTATTACATGGTTATGCAGATTACTACAGGAAATACTCGGTAAATTGTGAAGAACTTAGAGAAACAGCAAAAAAGAACATAGTTAAAAATTCATTGATGTCAGAGTTACAATATCTGGGATAGGGAAACCGTACTATTTATTACAAGAACAAAGGTATACACTTTTACGACCCAATATCAACAACAACAACAACATACTGTAATCCCACAAGTGGGGCCTGGGTAGGGTAGAGTGTATGCAGACCTTACCCCTACCTCGGGGAGGTAGAGAGGCTGTTTTCGAAAGACCCTCAGCTCAAGTGCAGCAATCAAAGTAGTTATGAAAAAGGCAATAAGGCAGTGAAGAAAACATGACAACTAATAAGGAACGACCCAATATCACAAGAAATTATTTTATCGGGGTCAATCACATGGAAGGGGAAACGTCTTTACTATCAGCATTGTACTTGACAAATTGCAATTAGTTCTGAACATTCTTGGCTATCAGCATTACACTTAATAAATTGAGTTATTTCAGAAAAGTGTGTTTGATATTTGCATTATTTCATGCAGGTGGATATGTCACTGAGGCTGCTTAAGGCAGGAAAGCATGTCCTTCAAGGTAATTGCATAAGAAGTTGCAATTTTTTTTAAAAGCTTCTCTTTTCTATTTATATATTTGGATGAAGCCACCTTGAATCGGTTTAAATGGGGTGTGCATAATGGCCAGACAATTTTTTTTTGAAGAAGTTAATTTTCTAATAAAATTACAATGTTTGTTACCTTGTCAACATCGCTGGACAAATACTTGCTTTTATCTTTTTTCCCCTCCTTATCTATTACATTTGCGCTCTATGTAGTTCAAATAACTTGTGTTCATTTCTGTTTGACGTGCAAAAAACTAACCACTTTGTATTTGCATATCCTTCTTTTACTTGGCGAATATGGACGCTCCAGAGAAACCAGCCGCCGCAAGTAAGTAAGATGCAGTTTTATGTCATTGAACTTATGAATGTCAATGTTGCTATGATCAATTTATTTCTGTTTGAAGTGCAGTTAACTAACCAACTTTTAGCATTCTTCCTATCGCTGTATTCGACTTGTTCGACCTTAAATGTATTCTACGGGTACTTTTCAACAGACCGACTAAAGTTCTAGTGACATGACTGATATAAGAAGTTTTAACATGTCTTAGTCTTGACTCTTGAGGCTAGTATAGAATTTTTTGTGATTCAAATTAAGACTTTGCATGTCATACATCCAAAATCCTGTTCTGGCATTAAATCTGAACTTAATAACCTGTAACATCCTTCATCAGTATACTGAGGCAAGTACTGGGAAGACACACTGACAGTACTCCTTTCATTCAAGGCTATGTTACTCGGACTCTCGAAAATTGTTGCCGTACCGGTGTCGGATCTTCCAAAATTGCACTACTTTTGAAGGATACGACACGCACCGGCAACCGTTTTGAAGAGTCCGAGCAACACAGAGTAAAGGGTATATTTTAGTCACAGAGCACCGAGGAGGTGAGGAAAACAACAACAACAACCCAGTGAAATCCCACAAAGTGGGGTCCGGGGAGGGTAGAGTGTATGAAGACCTTACCCCTACCTTGGAAGGTAGAAAGGCTGTTTCCGATAGACCCTCGGCAGTCTCTTAACTAAGGAGCCAACATCATTTACATAGTTCATCTTACACCCGAAAACAAAAAATGTAAGAATCTATATTTTTTGTTATGTACAGCTCCATTTTTCCTTTGAAACGTCTGAGATTGCATTCCCTTCCAAGCATTCCGGAAGATTCATGAACAGTTTCCATAAGGTCTTGAGTTTCTAGTTGATCCTCTGTCCTTGCCGAAAAAACTAGAGTTTCCTTCACTGTTATTGACGACCATTATACTTCTTGAAGATTCAAAACATACTACAATTCACAAACAGCTAAAGCTGCAACAAACAAACAGATGGTCCGGGAAGTCAGCAAAATTTACACTAAGGAAAGATCTACTGAAGACATTTATCACTCTTCTCTGTATGTTACCAGAGTTTGGCATGCTCTCTCTGTAGCTATCCATGTGAATAGGCACATTGAGAATGCTCACGTTCGCGAGATACTAGTGAAGCCAAATAGATTCTGGATTACCTTCCTCTATCATTTACCTTTGATACCAACTAAGGGTGTTTTCCATGTATGGTTGTTTAGAATTTTTGCAGAACATTTTCTTTAGGAAAACTAGTTCCTTAAAAATGAGAAAAATGACTTCCCCAATAGAACTAGGAAAAACAAGTTCTACAAGTGGCATCCGCATTGATTGTCTCCTTCCTAACCTTCAACTGACTCCACCCCCATAGCCCCCATCCCGACCACCCCCACCTCCATCTCTCATAGTGTTTGCCTAGATTATACACAAATGCTTTTGGGACAATATTTTGTGCTTATGTACCAAAGACAAGAAAATAAGTAACAAAACCACTTATGTTCGAGGAAAACATTTTCTTTTCTAAGAAAATAGTTTCCGTGGAAAACTTTTCCTTCATACCAAACACCCTAAGAAATAGCTTCTTTTATTGTAAAACCACACGTATATAAGCCACTAGAATTGACAGAGAAGTCTGGTGAATCATCTTTTAGTCATTATCTTGCCTGCAGTAGTTAAACTGATACGTTTGACGAGAAATCGCTCTTTCCGCCTTGGCGAGGGATTAGGGGTCGCCCGGGATAAAGAAATTCGATTTTCTCATGTGTACAGGGAAGGAAATGCTGTGGCTTTCTTAGATTAGAATGCGTTACGTGAGAGAGGATTTGGTTGGTTCATTTGAAAAGTACTAATCAGTCTTCAGCCTATCACTGTTGCCCAATTTGTATATCTACTACTTTATTATCATTCTATTAAGGAGTGGTAGAGACAATTAAGCATCCCTATCAGCTAGATTTATCAATTAAGCATCCCTATCAGTATTTCACCTTTATATACCTGAGATTGGCCTATTAATACAGCTGTGGACGAGGCAGAAAAAGCATTGGCTCAATATAATTCTCTTAGCGCCACATTGACTCATCAACCAATATGGGCAGTTGCAGAAAATTATCGCTTCGAACCTGCATTCATTGAGGTACCATTAACGGTGTTGTGATCTTAATTTTCAATGTAACGATGCTGGATAATTAATTCTTGTCTTATACAGAGCAAAAAACTAATTTCTGAAATTGGAGAGATGATGAATATCCAAGTAATCGTTGAAGGATCAATGAACAGCTCAAATCCTTACTTCGCCAGCTCCTGGAGACGCCAGTTTGTTGTGAGTATTTCACTAAATGATATATTAGCTTCTCATTTACGTCATTTTGCTGGATGGTTAGGTTCCGGACTCAAAGTTCTTTTGTGTAGTCTTAAGTACATTGGAAGCATTTGTGAGTTGTTATGTGCATTGTCTTCTCTCTTAGGGCTTAAAATCATCGACTTGCTCTTTGACAATCTCATTTGATTTCTTCAGGGTGGTTTTATTCTAGACATGGGCGTACATTTTGTAGCTGGACTAAGGATGGTAATCTTCTCATCCTTCCAGCCTTCCTGATCTTGATAACTATTGGGTGATATCTCTTTCTTGTCCTCTCTTTTTACCGTAACATCTAACGCAAATTAGTTTATCTGCAGGTTTCTTTTGTGGCTCTTCAGTCTCATAATTGACTTGAAATTTCTTTAAATCCTTGCATGTGCACCAAAAATTATACTGACCTAATCATTTATGAAGTCTTGAGTCATATTGGACGTTCACACTCTTGAGTGGTATCAAATTACCAATTCTAGCTTCTCACCTAGCTGATCCGATTCATGTTCCAATGTTTGGCCTCATGCAATAAACTCACCATGACCATCTACAATATTGGTGGCTGCCTAGCCTAGACACTGACATAAGCGTGTTCTTTCACTTAAAGGAATGAATCATTCATCCGTAATTGCTCACCTGGCGAAGAAAAATATGGTTGCCTAAACCGTCCGGAACAAGGGATTTGCTAAAATTGATCCAATTGAAACACATTGTATCTTTCATACATCTTAAGTACCAATAGGTCTTGGATGTTAAGGATCCCCTTGATATTTTGATGTTTGCCCTTCTATGTTTTCAATAACCACCTAGCTCTAATCCTCTTAAGCTCTTGGTGGAATATCTTATTCATAATGAGAAGATATTGTTGGTTGCTATTGTAGTAAAACAGTACGGGAAGTAAATAAATATTACAAGTGTTCGAAAGGATGAACAAACATTCAATATTCAGAAATTGAATCTTGTTGAACAAATAGGCCAATCTTCAAAACTGCCGCAAGCTTGTTGAGTCTTGAATCTTGATAACCTGAAATCAAGAAACAACTAAATCTGGATGGTTACAACTGTGTGTCGAGTCGAGTGATTGCACTCTGTCCTTAAGACAAGATTGCCCCGTATATATGCTTTTACGTTAATGGGCAATAGTCTCCCAAGATGAAACAACACTTTAGTCTCAACACTACAAAGCAAATAGGTTGAGTCTGATGAAGAAAACAAATATGAATCGACTTGCTGAAGATATGGAAAAGGAAGGAAGAGTATCTATTTTCTCTTCTTGTTTGTCTCTGTGTATATAGTGTGTCTCTATTGTGTATATCTTGTGTATATGCTCACTGTTTTTCCGTCACTGTTTGGTGTATATTTTCGTGACTGTTTTGCAGTGGTTTTGTTCATTGTTTTGTGCTATTTTTCTGTCTGTTTTGTGTCATCCACAATTGAGCCAAAACAACTCAATATATAGCATGGAGGAAGGTTGTTTAACTGCCCAAAACATGGCTGTTAATGGCCATTAGGGAGGGCTGTAATGGCAGGTTTAATGCCATGAAGGAGGGCTGATTATGGTCATTGAAGGAGGTTGTTTATGGAGTAGTTAACATCCAAGTAATGGCTGGTTAATGCTCCAGAAAACAGCCCATACTGTAGGCAGAAAGTTTTTGCCTTCCGTCACTCCCAAAATCAACTTTCTAGAAACTCTAGGGACCAAATTGTAAATATTAAGCAATTTAGGGTCCAAAAAGATAATATCAGAAAGTCCCCACAGCCCACGACCCACGACCCGAGACCGGACGGGCGGGCGGCGGATGCGCGCGTGTGGGCTTAGCCTTGAATCCAAGCACATCTAGGTCCTCCCTCCTTTAAACACATGGGATACCCCTTGGGGTCCCAAACCCTTCACCGCTTTAGAGACTTATAAAGAGAGCAATTCTTCATTTTTTCCCACCGATGTGGTAGATTTGTCCCACACCATATTTTCATGCCTTAAACACCTTACTTCGTGGACCAATATCTCTTTCATTTCTCAACGAAATTTGACAATTCTTGGGCCTACGGTCATCTACTCACTTAGTAGAATATGCATGTGAGAAGAGACAAAGCCTCCACATGCGGAGCACTAGTGTTTAATTCATTAAATATGGGTGGACGCACCTCCCCGCCAAAGGCAAATTTCCAACAGATATTACATGGGGAGAGGGACATAGTGGATGACCAAGGGCGGAGCCACAATGATAGTTAGGGGTTTGGCAGAATATTTGTGTTAAAAATTCATTTGATATGTACAAATAATTTATTCTTAACCCGGTAAGGAAAAAGAATTGTGGTTCAGAATCCATAAACTAAAAATTCTGGCTCCGCCTCTGAGTGGATCGATCACCTAATCCTTGTTGATAGTGTACTATGTACTTCCAATACAATAAAGTGAAGATTGTCAACCTATAAAACAGAAATTAAATAGGTAGCTGCTGCAAATTGTCATCCATTTCTCTTTGCCCCAAGCTTTCATATTGATGAGAGAAGGCCACAGTAGAACTCCATAATAAAATATCAGCCAAGTTTAAACCACAAAGGGAACAAAAGACGCATAGTGCCCCATCTTTTTCTAAGTACTGTAATTTTTGTTGATACGTGTATTACTGGTATGTCAAAAATACTAGGAGTAATAACACCCAAGGTAGCATAGTGGTCAATGGGTTGTGTTGAGAACCATGAGATCTCAGGTTCAAATTCCAGCGTAGGCAAAAACACTTGGTGGTTTCTTCTCACTACATTTCTTTGCCTTAAAACATTTGAGCAATTTAAGACAAATTTCTACTATATTCTTTACATTTTGGATGTCTCTTATTAGTCAAAACTTCTTCGATTATTAATTAGCACTATTGTCCTCTCCAAATGAGCAGCTTGTTGGATGTGAGATTGCGTCATTGACATCCATGAATTCTCACGTGGATAAGACTTTGCCTCCTCCGGATAACATCTCGTCGTTGTTGTGAGTTCAACACTATTATCCCCATACTTTGGATGTGATTTTAACGAAGTTGAATGTAATCATGCTGAACTTTTCTTCTGTTTAGTCAACTGGAGAATGGGTGTTCAGGAGTTTTTGTGATGGTGGTATCTTCTAAGTCACCAAAGGCAAGTAATATACTAACTACACTGTTTTCTCCAGATTTTGTTTTTTGTGTGTGTGATAACATTTCTGTAGAGCGGTAATTGTTGATTAATTATGCTTTTCACATCTCTAGATAATCTGGCGCGTTGTGGGTTTGAACGGAGTGCTGCAAGTTGAGCGTGGTCACAAGGATGGAAAGCATGGCTACTCGGTAATAAGGAAACTTTCTTCTTAATTCCGATTATAATGAAATGCAATATTATTAACAATTTATGTGGCACCATTTGACTCGACACTGAGTTTAAGAAAAAGAGAGATTTTTGAAATTTGTGGTCTAAAACAAGTCATTGACATTTGCCCGGCTATAAATCATCTCATTAAGCGTAAAATGTGACTTTTTAAAGTTAAATTGTTTTAATATAGAAATTTGACCTTTTTCTTGGGGTAGACGGAAAAAAAATACGCGACATAAAATGAGACAGAGGTAATAACTTCTTTCCTTTCATAAAGGACAATGGTTTTAGTTCAAACCTCACATATCTTTCGTCTTTAAATTGCTGTCCCAGGTTTCCCTTCATATGTCTGATGGTCAAAGCAAGAGCTTCTTTTATCCATTTAGCGGGGTCACTGACGAACTGAAAACATTTCTATCATATGTATCGACGGCCAACTTGAAGGTAAACGCTTCCTAAATATCTCATTTGCATAGTTGTTAGTGTGCTACAAATTAGCTAGTCGAATTGATTTCTGCCTCGTGAAGTATAAATATCTATTAAGTCAAGTTCGGTATGCCAATTTGGCTTTGGAAATGAGTAGTCATTTTCCAGTGCTCATAGCCATGCCTGTAGTCCATTTACTCTTTATATAAGTCCTATGTTCTCAATGAGTTCTTTAGTCGAGTCAAAGGTTTGTATGCTAGTCAAAATTATAGAGAACTTCTAGTACTCCCTTTGTTTCAATTTAAATGTCTTACTTTGACTATTATGGATTTCTGACCACATTCTCCCTAGGGCACAAAGTTTAATAAAATAGGAGAGACTTTTTGTTTTTTGTGGTCTTAAATTAAAGATGTGCAATGTACCAAAATGTCCTTTGAATCTGGTGGTCTTAGACAAGCCATGTAGAATGTTGGAATTAGGCACAAAGTTTATTATAATAGAAAGAGGCTTTCTTTTTGAAACAGAGTAAAAAGGAAAATAAGACACTTAAATTCCATTTTTGATTCATGTACTTTAAGAAACAATGTTTTACATACATGAAGTTGACTAGATGCTTTGAAAAAAAAAAAACTTAAATTGAAACGGTGGGAGTACTTTTTTTTTTGGTTAACATTGGTCCAAAATGAGCTTAAATGGAGCGACATAGTCAGCGATCATATAGCTGACTCCAACTTGCTTGGGACTGAGACATAGTAGTAGTAGCAGTTGTTATTGTTGCAGTGTTAAACTGCTACTCTAGATCATTGACTTATTCTTTACATGCCAAAAGTGCTTTTGTAAGGTATTTTATTCTCGCCTTACCAATTTTTCTTTTTGTGCAGAAGGACCACAGTTCCCACATCGATTCTCGTCTCTCATTTGCCGAAGGTGCCCGTGATGTTGCCGTTTTGGATGCGATGCTCGAATCAGGAATGAGACAAGGAACTCTGGTCCAAGTAAAAAAGTTATAGTTTTATGCAGGTCTTACTCTCCTTAAATATGTCATGACTCAAGCACATGATTCTTGATCATCATACCATGGAGCGGGTACACTACTGGAAATAAATGATTCATAATCTGAGGCTACGAAAAAAGGGATTGATTTTAAGATCACTTTCTTCTGCAAACTACATCTTGGTTCATCATCTTATTGTCTATAAACTCGACTAGTAGTTTACCAGATAAATTGATTTGTGGGGCATTCCTGCCCACCAAGCGAAACTTGTGATTTCTTGGTCACGACCAGCTAAGGTTAAAGTTCCATTAAAGAGCGTTGCGATTTCTTGGTCATAGCCATTGTGTTCTCTGAAGTTGCAAAACATGTCATATTAAGATTCTTTTGTGTCTTTCAGGTTTAGAAAGATGAAAACTTGTGGACTATGTAGAGCTAGCCAGTGGGCCGGGCTCGGGTCTGACGGGCCGGATCGGGTGAAGGGGTGGGATCGGGTCTAGAGGGATTTGCTGAAGTCCCGTCCCGATCCCGATCCCGTCGGAATCGGGTCGGGGGCGGGATCGGGTTCCGGTTTTTTTTTTTTTTTTTTTTTTTTATGTATAAAAAAAAACTCAATAACTAAACAAGACAAGATAGTGTAATAAAAACATACCAAGGCTGTTTTTGTGCCTCTTATATTATTTAATAGACATGATTTTTTTGTAATACAAATACAATTGTCGAAATTGCAACTTTGTGGTGTTGTCCAAAAGTTGCAAATTACATAATAAAATTGCAATTAAAAAAATTACATTATAAAAAAAACCTGTTCTAATTGCTTGATAATTTCATGTGGTTCTTCGGTTGGAATTGATATTTGTTGGTCAAATTGATCCACGTCGCTTCCACCACCTTCGGATAAGATTTCGTTGTAATTTTCGTCTTCTTCTTCGTTGATCTCCGGTTGACCGCACCTTCTCCGCTCCGCTCGTATCCAATCTCTGAATAATACTGCAATTTTCAAACTGTTTCCGGCTAATGAGTGTCCGTGGTCTCCTATTTGATATCTGCGCGTGAGAAAAGCGCTTTCGACGCGCTTGATGACGCTTGAATGTTCAAAACATCTCGGGCCATCATTGAAAGTGTCAGAAAGGTCTTCTCATTCCCCCTCCAGTATTTCAACAAGTCTTCATGTCCATCTTCATTAATAACTTCTTGGTACGGTACAGAATCCTGCAAAACAAAAATATCAAACTCGCTAATTTTGTTAGTAGCAGTACGGCCGCACATTCTATTTATGAGGCTTTCAATACTAGTCGCAGAAACAACATGTCTTTTGTGAGGAAGATGGTATGGAAGCCGGTAGGTTACTAGCACTTTCTTGTTGGTAAAACCTATATAGGTCTTCTACGCTAGACAACACTTCTTCTTTTGTTTGTTCAATAGGTAGTGGGTGATTTGGATTTTTTGGACTTGGAGGTGGTAGTACTTCTATACAATCGTAAATAGTTTCAATAAGTGATTTAGTACCGTATATTTTAATAGTCGGATTTAATACAACACCAATAATATAAATAGTGAGAATAGGAATAAAATATTTTTTTAATAGCTGCAATATAAGCTGGTTTTTCCATATATTCACTAAGTAATAAAAATATTAAAGTTATATAAAACAACATAGTTGAAATAGCAGGATAATATATACCGGAAAATTCTTTTGTTGCTTGAAAAAATTTCTCTAAAAATACAATAAGTTCGGAAATTTTACCCAATCACCATCTACAACCATATCAGCTGTATTTTGATTATGAGAGTTAAAAAATAAAGTTATAGGTTTTCTATAGTCATAAGCAACAAACAATTGCTTGTATAAAGAATTTCACCTAGTGGATACTTCTTCTGGAATTTTTCTATAAGATAGTTCACAATCGTGATAAGTTTTTTTATATTCTTTTCTTCGTTGTACTCTAGTACTTTTACAAATAAAGTTTATAGCAAATTGTATTTTACTAAGAATGTCTTCAAAAAGTGATAGATCATCCTTTACAATTAAGTTATATATATGGCACGCGCATTTTATATGAAAATGATCTGGAAAAGATGGAGTTAAACTATTTTTTAAAATTGTAATAGCGTAATTGTTAGAAGAAGCGTTATCTAATGTAATTGTCATAATTTTATCAGTTATTCCGTAATAATGGCACACTTGATAAATATTTTCTGCAATAAAAGTACCAGTGTGCCTATCATCTATATATCTATACGCTAAGATACATTTTTGCATAGACCATTTATAATCTATCCAATGACAAGTTACCGTTAAATAATCATGGCCGTTAGTACTACGACCTATATCAGACGTGATAGATACTTTGCCATTAAAATGATATAATGAATAACGTAAATATTGTTGATATTCATGTGCGAATTTAAATACATCTCTCTTAACAGTTGATCTAGGAAAATCGTTAAAAGCAGGATTATAGATATCTCTAATATAATGAATAAAATCGGAAGATGAAGGAAATGAAAAAGGCAAACCCTCCACAGCAACTAGTTTTGATATTGCTTCCCTATCTCTATGTTTATTGTATTTAGGGCCTACAATTCCCCCCCTCATAGGGTTAATTTGACCCTGTACTTGGACCGGGACAGTATCAGTATGTGAACCTTGTCTCGATGGAGCGGGCGTTTGCACACCCGGTTTTGAAGCCTGGTATTGGGCATACCTAGCTGGATGAGCCCTTACTACGTGTCTCATTAAACCCCCCGTCCCACCGTGACCTTTTACAGTTTTAAATTTTAAAATATCTTTACAAATTTTACATCTAGCTACTTGATTCTCTACGTCTCTATCAAAAAATATCCATGCATCTGATTTTAATGGTTGTTTTGCTGGACCTCGTCTCATACTAGGGGGAATAGGAGGCATTTCAGTTGAAGGTGCACTAGTGGGTGTGTTGCCATCAACATTAGTGCGTGTATCATCTAGATCATCGTCTAAATTAAAGTCTTCTTGAGTTCCAGAAAATAGCCCATCGTCTAAATCTAATGGTATTGTAGGAAAATGTTCAGTATCAACAAAATCATCATGTGTAGGAATATGATGACTAGAAGAAGTACCATTGCCCTTGTTGCCCCTACTAGAAGAAGCACCCTTACCCTTAAACATACCTTTTAATCCTTCCATTTTAATTATTATAATAAATAAATAAAGATAATAAAATTAAGTGCGCTAAATAAAATAAACAGACAATAATAATTTAATGAAGGAACGAATGTACTAAAAGTCGACGTAACGTCGACGTGTAATCGAGAGGTTGAAAATTGAAACTTTGCTCGATGGAAGATCCTCAAGCTAGTTGCCAATTTCACTCCCAATTCCCAAATGAATAAATAAAATTGAATATTTAGTAAACAATGTAGACTTGTAGAGATAGATTGAGAGATTAGAGAGATTGTAGGAAGATTTGTGAGAAAGATGAAGAGAAAACGAGTTATTTATAGTTGGAAAATTGGGTTAAAGTGTAAATATAATAACTTATGGGTTAAAAATAAATATTAAGGGGTAGGGGGGTTGGGGGAGGGGAGGCCAAAAATGGCCATTGCACAACGGCCAAAATCTAAAACGGCCGTTGGTGCAATGGTTATTTTTTTGCAAATGGGGGGTTACGGGCGGGATCGGGTCGGGATTGGCGGGACTGGGGCGGGCCGGGTCGGGATGGACCCATTTTGAAAGTAATCTCTCATATATTAAAATTATTTTTGGGGTTGAAAGTTGAAAGAATAGACCAATTGAATTCCTTCTTCAAAAAAATTAATTTCAATTGGGACAAGTTATTGTTTTTTTCTTGTTTACAAAAGATAGATAAGAAATAGAGAGAGGAAAAAAGAAAGTTGTTAAGGAACAAGGGATTCTTATTATAGATTTAATTCTTTTTATGGGCCAACTTTCCTATGTACATGAGGTAATTTCTCGAGATAACAAACAAATTTTCTAGGATTGTTATAATTGACATGCTATATATAGACTACAAAAAATCTGAAGAAAAAAACAACAATAAAAGGTTGGAGTTTTGTGCTCCTTCTTTCTGTGTGGGACGATATCAGAGAGAAAAGGAGAACGCATCAAGAAGATGAACAAAATAACAACATTTTAGGTGCTTTTCCTCCCATGAGGTGAACCTTGTGCATTAGACCGATGGATAAGAGAACTGAGTTGCAAATATAATCATGCGCCATGTTATAGATTAAAGACATCCAATTGCTTTTATTTTTTTTTAAGATTTTATTTCTCCTTTAAACTCCTAAGTAAGAAAAATATATACTACAGTAAATATAATTCTCTTAATTGACTGATGATAATGATAATGTATTTAGGTTTCTTACCTTATTTTGTAGAATTCTTGTACAAGTGTAATTATGATATTAGTATTATAGTAGAAATAAGATATTCCATATTTAGAGATTGTATATTCTATATATAAAACATCTTCATTAATGAAAATAATCAAGGGATTATATTCTTTCAGAGATAAAGTGGATGTCATTCGGGCAACATCATGCAATCAGAGCGCGTCCATGGACCAAGGATGTTTAGTCGTTTATGACATCCAGCATTTGGGAAACAGAAAGCCTCTCCCGGAAGCTTGGAGAATTTTCTTGGACCAATTTGATGTGAAAATGGGCTTCACCTGCTGTCCCTTTACAGCGACATTGAAGAAAAATGATACAACTAAAGTCACACTAGCAAGATCTTGGTACGTGACAATGTGGTTAATCTCTGCTCAATCATTCTTGCAAACTTTTCTCCCATATTTCCTCATGGGATTAGTGATCTTTGCTCCATTGAAGTGTCTTTTTTACATATCGGATAACATAGAATTCCAGAAGCACTGGTTGCTTGATGTAAAGTATGAGTTCGCCAAATAGAGTAGAGAACCTGGTTCTCTACTGCTCTCTTAAGTAAATGCAGAAGGTAAATAACGTAAGATATTTACGTGGAAAATGTAAGATTGTATTAATATTGCTTGGAGAGTCTTTCTCATTAATACAAATATATATAGTGTGTACAATGTGGAATCCTAATACAATAAGGATCCTATATCTATCATAATTATACAATACTAAATATTACAAAATATATGGATTATATTTGATAATATACGTTAATACATCCCCTCAGTCGGAGCGGGAGGAGGCCGGACGCTAAGAATGGATCTGAAGTTGAGGAATAGCTGTCTAGGAAGACCTTTCGTGAAGATATCCGCATACTGATACGAAGAAGGCACATGCAACACCTTAACATGACCGATAACAACCTTCTCACAAAGAAAGTGTATATCCATCTCAATGTGCTTGGTTCGCTGATACTGAACCAGATTATGAGATAAATATATGGCGGATATGTTATCATAGTAAACCAAAGACGCCTTACGCAGGGGACACTAAAGCTCTAAAAGAAGGGTTCGGAGTCAGTAGAGAGCTTGCCTGCCCCAGCCGTCTGTGCCCCAATTCAGCATCATTAATCTGAGCATTAAGACATGTCAGGTCATGACCATGGATCTCATCAAGATCACCCACATAGATGTTCTTGTCTCTTCTTTCTATCAAGACCATTTTTAGATATAGCAGACACTTAACAGACTGTAAATCAGGTCATCCATATTATACATATCTTCAAAAGTATGGGAGTGTGTCTTGTCAATTATGCTCAATGACAATAAGGTAACCTTTCTTGACATCTCCAAGGATACACTCTCTCATTGAAAGGCTCTGAGTGAGAGGGACTCCAGTTATATGCTTAGAGCAACCACCATCCATGTATCATTTTTGACTGCCTCTTCTCACTGCAGCCTACAGACGAGGTTACTCGATTGAATTTAGGAACTCAAATCAGTTTGGGTCCCTTTGTGTGGTAAAAATGATGAATTAGACTTCTTTTAGTCCATGCAGGCAATCTAAATTTTCTCTTGCTGGCACCATGTACCTCGGTTCTAGATTTTTTCTCAATGAATTTCATATTTTTCTGCACAGAAGATTTTGCTTTGCATGAATCTTTGTAATGGACAGTCTGATCATAATGAGTGCACATCTAATTTTCAGTCGTAGTGACATACTTGCTGTGAGGATTATAGGGAGTTTTGGAATTTTGGAACCCAAGACCTTCCTTACCTCCTCCTTTACTTTTGTACATAGAGGTAATTACATCTGAAGACCAGGTCTAATGAAGCGACTTGTCAAGATCAACTTTTACCCTTTCTAGATCCTTCTGTAGCTTTCTATTCTTCTCTAGATTAGTAGTGAGATTCATCTTGATTTTCTTGAGCTCATTTTCAAGCTCAACATGAGTCTCACTAGCCACTGCCTTTCCTTTAAAATGAGTATTCATCCATTTTTCCTTTTTATTTAATAGAGAGTTTTCTCTAGTTGATTCGTCAACATGTTCCTTCAAATCTACAATGCAAACCACTATATCATCCCTTTCTTGCTCTAAACTTCCAAATTATTCAATTAGGCCACCCTTCTCATTGATTAGGCTATGATATGTATCAATTAACACATTTGCTAAAGACATCAATTTTCTTTGAGAGTAGCTTTTCAGGTTTTTCTGAACATCAAGAAAATTTACTTCGTCTTGATCATAGTCATCATCAGCCTCAGATTTTACCATGAGTGCAAAATTGACTCATATTCTGAAAGTCCATTGTCAACAGCCATCACAGATGCATCAACTTGGTTATCTCCGTCTTCAGATTCACCGGAAGTATCTCCCCAAGCTGCCAGAGCTTGGTTTACTATATTGTCATCTTTATCTCTCCTGAGAACTTTTTATCAGGAACTAAGTTCTTCTAATCCACTTTTCCAGTGTTGCTTTTATAGTATTCCTGCTGATAAAGAGGACACTCTCTGATAAAGTGATCGAGCTTTCCACACTTGTGACATCAGTCATTTCCTTTGAAGTTCTTGCTGGAACTTCCTTTCTGTGAGACTCCACCATTCATTCGAACCATCTTCTGAAATCTTCTAGTAAGATACGCCATATCAAATTCATCACTGCTTGTGTCACTTTTAGTAGCCTTGAGAATCAAGGTCTTCTCCTTCTTTGTCTCTCTTCTTTCAATATCTTTTTGTCTTTTCAGCTCGTAAGTCTTGAGATTTCCAATAAGCTAATCAATGCTTATTGTTTGCAGGTCCTTAGCTTCTGAGGTAGCGTTAACGTTTCTTTCCTGAGACGTAGGCAGAAAACTTAGCAGCTTATGAACCAACTTGTTAGTTTTGATGACTTTACCAAAAGAGAATGGAGTTTATTGATTATGGAGGTGAACCTAGTATACATGTCCTGAACGGACTCACCATAATTCATTTTAAATAGTTCATATTCGATAGTGATCATATCTATCTTGGACTACTTTACTTGACTTGTTCCTTTATAGGCAGTTTGTAGAGCCTCCCATATCTCTTTTGTCGTTTGACATGCAAAGATGCAGTTGTATTCATCTGGTCTAATCCCACACACTAGGATTTTTTGTGCCTTAAAGTTTTCTCCACGAGCTTTCTGTCAGCATCATCATACTCCTTTCTGGTTTTTGGAGTTGATTGAAGTCCAGCCGGATCTGTGCTTGTTGGGACATGAGGACCATCACAAATGATATCCCACAACTCAGAGTCTTCAACCATGATGAAATCGTGTATCCTTGTCTTCCACCACCCATAATACTTTCCATTGAATCTCGGTGGTCTTGTGGTAGATTTTCCTTCCTCTATATTTGGTGGAGCAGCCATGAGAGATAGTTTTTAGGTGTTAACTTTTTAGAAAGTACATGCTCTGATACCAATTGATGTAAAGTATGAGTCCACCAAACAGAGTAGAGAACCTGGTTCTCTACTGCTCTCTTAAGTAAAGACAAAAGGTAAATAACACAAGATATTTACGTGAAAAACTATTTTCTCAAGGAATTAAAAACCACGACCTACTAGTGTAGGATTTCTCAAACTCCACTATAACTGATCAGTGTTTAGATTACAACCTCTTGCAACCTAGAAATTAAACTCTTAATCCCTCACCCCTTACAATAACTCTATTGCAAGCTCTCTACAATAACCCTATTGCAAAGACACACTCTTTGACTAACTCTAGCCAAATATACAACTAAAAGACTTGAGAAAATAAACTACCTACATACATCTTCTTATACATAAGAAGAGTAGGTTTACAAGTTAGAGAACAAAAAACAAAGACTCACAAACTTAAGGACTTAAGACATCTTCAGTGCTTAGGATCTGGTCCTTGAGTTTGTTGCCGCTTTGTTCTTGAGAGAGTCTTGAGAGCAGCGACGGATGACACTTGAGAGAAAATATCCTTTTTAGGTTTTCAAGTGATGATCCTTCTCTTGTAACATGTTGTTTAAATATGAGAGTATGCGAGGGAGACATTACATCGATTGGTCTAGCGGATTGGCAGTTGTGCTGCTTCATTGCTGCCATTCGGTACAGTGCAGCAACTTTTACCGCTGAAGAGTATGACCGCTAGAGAACCGATCACATTTGGTCCCTACCTGGTTCCTAGAGGATGTTTGACAATTATCAAAACTCGAAATACTAGGACTTATCACAACTGCCTTTATTTTGGGTTGTCACGGGACTTTTAGGTGGAATTCTATGTGCTGTGGAAAAATGGGTTCTGGTAGGACTAAAAAAAGACGGCGAAAGTGAACTAAATTGGAATAAAGGGATCTTTTGCGATACGATTTGGCAGGCAATAGCCAATAAGGACATTAGTAGGAGATTATTTCATGGAAATGATAAGCGGATCATTCTTATTCGGAATTTAGATGAAGCTTATGGGATCAGAAGTTGCTTGGGACGAAGGCATGTAGATTGACAGCATGGGGGCAGTTTTGAATACTGAAATGGTGAGAGTTGACAAGTATGGATCGGTCAGGAGAGAAGCTTTGTTCTTTGGACACTTATATGAAGGTGAAGGAGGCAAATTCAAGTAAGGAAAAATCAATGCCAGGGGTAACTATTGATGAGAAGGGTAATCTTGGAGATCTCTCACTTGCTATGAAGGGAGAGCTCGTAAAGTAGGCAAAAATATGATCAAGATCACGACACTATCTGGTATGACGGAAGTCATTTTTCCCTTCTGATGGAAAATATTTTCCTAGAAAACGTTTTTTGATAACCGGAAAATAACTCCCTCGTGAAAAACATTACCCTGAAAAATGATTTTTATCGTACCAAACACCTGTAATAAGTGTAGGTCTTCTGCTAGGCATGCAATGTTTAGTTTTTACTACTGTTCTTTTAGCCTTTGTATTACTACATTAGGAAAAAGTTAAATGGAAACACTATTAAGGAAGGGATAAAACACTATTAGCGTTTGTAGGTTCAGAAATTTTAATGAAATCTTGTTTTAATTGTTAAGCAAATTTAAGTTAATGTTCTTTCTTGCTTTTCGCTTCGGTTCTTTTTATCTGTCACTTTACTTTAAAAAAAAAATACTTTATAAAACCAAGAAGGTATTAGTTAATTGTTTTCCAGTTCCACCCTTACTGCTCCAAGAAAGCATACTATCATTAATTACTCGTTCGAGGAAGAGATTAGGGTAATTTAGTCAAATACCACTTATTATGAATGCTATTAAATAATTTATTGTAACAAGTGTGTCAAAACTTTAAACGACATATAAAAAGGACTGGAAGGAGTATGAAGAGTCAGAAAAGATCAAGTTCATAAGTGAAGGTATTTTTCCACAAAATCTTGTCTTTTAAGCAAATATATTATTCAAAGTTAAAATAAATGCGCGTTTTTTATTACCTATCATTTTGTTGAATTTTTAGGAATAGACAAGAAAAGGATCACTTTCAAAATACTTGATATTTTATTTATTCTTGTTATAGACATAGAAGAGTCACTCAGTTATATTTTGTTTTCCAACTTATTTGGACCACAAAGTTGGTTGCTTAGTTTTATCAAATTCTTTAGGACTGTGGAATTGACCTAGTCAATAGTCTAATTAATATCTGCTCTCTTTTAAAAAAAAAGTTTACATTAAAAATGAACTAAAACCTTAACTTCCTTTATTGCAGGGCAGAGCTAGGTTGTGGCAACGGATTCAATAAAAAATTTCTTTCGTCGAAAAAATATACTGAATAAATAGGGTTATATATAAATAATTTCTTGACATAAGAAAATATTTCAGTGCAGTAGTAAAGGGGTTCCGAATTATTTCAGGTCGCATTCCAAATCCTATGGGTGACATTTTAGTATTTCATTGAACCCTGTCGTATGAAATCTTAGATGTGAAATTTTAGTATTTTTATACCCCTTTGTATTATTTTTGATTCTGGTACTGCACGCTGACATGAAATGAAGGCTTCCTTTCAAGACTTCAAAAATAAAATGTAACATCGTCCAACCAGAAGGCTAGCTAATTGTGATTTCTAGTCTATACCACAACAACAACATACCTAGTGAAATCCCACAACGTGGGTCTGAGGAGGGTAGAGTGTACGTAGACTTTACCTCTACCTTGGTAAGTAGAGAGGTTGTTTCCGAAAGACCCTCGGCTCAAGAAAAGCATAAGAACAAGCGAAAGCAAGAGAAACAGTTAGACCCGTATTAGCGAATATTCTCAGAATATTCTCCGTATATTTTGTAATAATGGTAGATGTATAATTAAGGTAACTTAGGATTCTAACTGTATTAGGAATCAACCTTTGTAAGGTAAGTTAGGATTCGTACCATATTAGGAATCAACCTTGTACAGCTATATATATTGTGAATAATGAAAGGAATCCCCAAGGGAAATTATTCTATCTTTCATGGTATCAAGAGCCTAAAACCTAAATCCCTCCTCTTCCTTATTCTTGGCCGAAATTAGTAATTTTTCTGCTTTCTTCCTCTCTTTCTCGGCCAAACCAGAAAATTCCCTTCCCTCGGCAGGCGGCAACCATGTCTTCCCCCCCAAATTCCGGTTCATCCACTGGCACAATTGACAACCCCTCTCAACGTTCAGTATCTTCTTTTCATCCGGCATTCGCCGTTAACAACATCAAGAATTTTATCCCTATAATTCTTGACCAAGAAGACTGTCAATATTCCATGTGGATGGAACTATTCTACATTCATGCATGTGCATACAACGTGCTCGATCATATTGACGAATCTGCTCCTCGTCCCACCGATGTTACGGACTCAATCGGCGTCGTCTTGACGCCATCGTCAAACAATGGATCTACGGCACCATCTCCAAAGACCTATTGTGCACTATCATGAAAACAAAGTGCTACGGCACGTGAACTTTGGGTCCGGCTAGAAGAAATCTTTCAAGACAATAAAAATACTCGGGCCGTATATTTAGAAGAGCAATTCAATAATACCCGCCTCGAGAATTTTAACAACATGTCCGAATATTGTAAGCAATCGAAACTCATAACCGATCAACTATCCAACGTCGGGACTTCGTTTCGAAACCAAGATGGTGCTTCAACTTGTTGCGGGTTTACCAAAAGGTGAATATGACACACTCGCAACAATGATTCAACAAGCCGACCCTCTCCCAAGTTTCAACAAGGCACGTTCACAACTATTGTTGGAAGAAACTAGACGTGCTAAACAAGAGGAACATAATCAAAAGGCGTTAGCCGTTGACGGATGGCAACACTGCGACCGGCGGAACCGGCGATTCCAAAGCAGCGAGCGAGCAGAGTGGCGGAGGTCGTGGCGGCGAGAGATCGCAACAACAAAGGCAAGGGCCGCGGAAAGGGCCAACGCACCCGGTGGACGGACGGCCCAACCACGGACAACAAGAAGGCGGACTGCAGCAAAAGACTTGCAAAGCGGTGGCCTAACCAGCGAACCGGGCCTCGCCCGCATGCCCGTACCCGACCGTAGGGGTCCGGGGCCCAGCGAGCCTTGGTCGACGGCCTCTTGGGCCATGCCCCGGCCACCAGCAGCCCACCAAGCCGCCAGCAAAGCGAAAGCCCACTGATGGCGGTCCGGCGAAGCGGCGGCTACGGCGGCCCATCGCAATCCAAAGAAGAAGAGCACTGCGCAGCAAGCGGCCACTGCAGCCGGCCCCGACCGATTTAGGCCGGGCATACACCACCGTGAACCTTCAACAGCCCGACGAAAATTGGTACATGGACACCGAGCCACATCTCACCTCACCCGGTCGTCAGGTAACATATCTCAACTACGTCGGCTAAAGTGTCCTCAATTTATTACTGTCGGCAATGGTCATCGCATTCCAATTGAAGGTTACGGTAACACACACACCAAACATCCACACCCACCTTTCTTCCTAAACCACGTCCTATACACACCTAACATCATTAAAAACTTAATCTCTGTTAGAAAATTCACTAGCAATAATTCTGTGTCTGTCGAATTTGACCCTTTTGGCTTTTCTGTGAAGTAACTCAATACGGGGAAAATTCTTACACGCTGCAATAGTGTGGGAGATCTCTACCCATTCACTCAATCTTCCGCTGACAGACCGCAATCACCTCTATCCCTTGCGGCGATCTCTCCCTCAACTTGGCACAACAGACTCGGACACCCCGGAGACCCAGTTTTTACTTTTCTTAGGACTTCTAAGCGTATTCAATGTAATAATGGGAAAATTGCCCAACACTGTTTTTCTTGTCCACTAGGCAAACATACTCGTCTTCCCTTTATGTCATCAAACAAGTGTTATTTTTTCTCCATTTGATATTGTTCATGCTTGATTTGTGGACATCTCCGATTGCTAGCTCTTTGGGTCATAAATTCTATCTAGTATTCTTGGATGATTTTTCACATTTTGTCCGGATTTACCCACCGAAATTCAAATCAAGTTTTTGCCAAATTCCTCGAGTTTCAAAAATTCATAAAGACACAATTTGAAAAACCTATTAAATCATTCCAATGTGATAATGGACGTGAATTTAATAACTCGGCATTTCACAATTTCTTTCTAAACAAGGCATGGTTTTCCATTTTTCTTGTCCCTATACTTCTTCCCAAAACGGAAAGGCTGAAAGAATTATACGTACCATCAATAACATGGTCCGCACACTTCGTTTCATGCCCGCATACCACCGCCTTTTTGGGTCTATCTTTGTCAAAATGGTAGAATCCCTTCTAAATATTTTACCAACTAGCACACTCCAAAACAAAACTCCTACGAAATCTTATACCGTAGGCACTATCATATGATCACCTACGTATTTTTGGATGCTTATGCTACCCCAACATAGCCTCCACTGCACCCCACAAACTTGCCCCTCGCACTCTTCCATGTGTCTTTCTTGGTCTATCTCCTAATCATCGGGGCTACTTGTGCTATGACATTGCTACTCGCAAAATCATCATCTCCCGTCACGTCACCTTTGACGAGACAACCTTTCCTTTTTCAAATCTCCGTAAATTTCGGACCACCGATTACATCTTTCTCGATGAACCAAGTCTCGTCCTCGGTCATCCAAAATCTATACCAACAAAGCAGCCCACCGTTCCGACGGTCCCCACTGTTCCGACAGTCCCACTATCCGGCACCACCCCACCACTCCCCGCTCACCCCCCTACGGCCCCCGGTCCGAGTCACCTACGCCACCGGCGACACTCGCGCCCCCACCGGTCCCGAACCGGTGGACCAAAGAACCTCACGCGCCCCCGACCCACCACCACTGCCCTCACATCGCATGGAGACTCGTGCACAACACGGGATCTTCAAACCCAAGGTTCAATTCAATCTCTCCACACAAACCTTATCACCCATTCCAAAAAATCCAAAACTAGCAAAACTGGACCCAAATTGGAATGTGGCCATGTGCGAGGAATTTAACGCATTAACCAAGCAGAACACTTGGGATTTAGTACCTAGACCAGCTGGTGTGAATGTTATCCGGTGTATGTGGCTATTTCGTCACAAGTTCAAAGACAGTGGTGACTTAGAGAGGTATAAGACAAGACTAGTTGCCAATGGCACTAATCAGCGGGAGGGTATTGATTGTGGTGAGACATTCAGTCTGGTTGTTAAACCGGCCACTATTCGGACTATTCTCAGTATTGCTATGGGCATGCATTGGCCGATTCATCAGCTTGATGTCAAGAATGCGTTTCTTCATGGGGATTTGAAAGAGATCGTGTACATGCATCGACCTCCGGCTTTGTTCATCCGGCAGACTCCGCGGTTTGTGTGTCGTCTCGGAAATCATTGTATGGATTGAAACAGCACCCCGCGCTTGGTATGATCGGTTCGCTGTATCTTCTGCAGATTGGTTTTGTATGTAGCGGTGTGTGATACATCTCTCTTCACGCTTCACCGAGGTAGCAAGACCGCATATTTGCTATTATATGTCGATGACATTGTTCTTACTTGCCTCATCGACGGGTTGAAGAATGAAATCATTGCTCTACTCAAAAAATTGAATTTGCTATGACCGACTTGGGCAAGCTAAGTTATTTTTTGGGTATATCGGTGACAAGATCTACGACCACTATGTTCCCGTGTCGGCGTAAGTATGCGAAGAGATAGTGTACAAGGCCAAGATGGCAAATTGTAAAATTATGCCAACTCCGGTGGACTCAAAATCCAAGCTTAGTGCTAATGACGGTGCGCCGCTTTCGATCCCACTCTATATCGAGTCTAGCGGGTGCTCTTCGATCTTACATTCACTAGGCCCGATATTGCATATGCCGTTCGGCGGTGTGTCTGTTCATGCACGACCCCCGAGAGTCCCATTTTGCCGCCCTCAAACGTATTATCGGATATGTTAAGGGCACACTAGACTTTGGTTTACATCTATACACCTCTCGCCCCAACCAAGTTGCTAGCCTACACGGATGCGCAGATTGGGCGGGATGCCCCGACACACGTCGCTCCACCTCGAGTACTTGTGTATTTCTAGGGGATAATCTTATCTCATGGTCCGCCAAGCGGCAGCCACGCTATCCCGTTCGAGTGCTTTGAAGCGAATATCGCGGAGTTGCTAATGTTGTCGCCGAGATCCGTTGGCTCCGAAATCTTCTTTTGGAGCTCCGGTGTCCATTGCGCAAGGCGTCTATAGTCTATTGTGACAACATATCTCGCTATCTATATGTCTCATAATCCGGTCCAACATCGGCGGACTAAGCATATTGAGATGGATATCCACTTTGTGCGAGAGAAGGTTGCCCGTGGTCAGGTCAAAATTTTACACGTGCCTTCCTCTTATCAGTATGCAGACATTTTCACAAAGGGACTACCGCGACAGCTCTTCACCGACTTCCGATCCAGCCTTAGCATTCGGCCTCCTCCCGCTCCGTCTGAGGGGGAGTATTAGCGAATATTCTCAGAATATTCTCCGTATATTTTGTAATAATGGTAGATGTATAATTAAGGTAACTTAGGATTCTAACTGTATTAGGAATCAACCTTTGTAAGGTAAGTTAGGATTCGTACCATATTAGGAATCAACCTTGTACAGCTATATATATTGTGAATAATGAAAGGAATCCCCAAGGGAAATTATTCTATCTTTCAACCCGGACAAGAAATTTAAAGCAGTATGAAAATGAAAGTAAGATACGGAGGTCTAGAATTAGGGTAGAAGATTAGTAGTAAGTAGCTAAGTGTGGGGAGGGAGGGGGCGAGTTTTCTCCTCTCCTCTTTTCCTTTTAGTAGTAGTTGTCGCGTAGTTTCTATTTCCTTGATGGGTGTTACTATTTGTTGCCACATTCGTTTCATATCTTGCTAACTACTGTCTCTTTTCTTATATTTCTGTGTCAGATTCTTTTCTCTTGAGCCGAATGGAAACAACCTCTCTACCTCACAAAGATATGAATAATTTGCGTACATCCTACTCTCCCTAGACCCCACCTGTAAGATTACACTGGATTTGTTGTTGTTGTAATATTCTAGTCCTGAAAAGCTAAAAAAAACACTTAGCCAATTGGACTATTAGTCATACCCTTGAGGGAAAAGGACACAAGCATTGACTCTGAAGTCTTCACAATTCATCCAAAACTCACACCACAAATTTTCTTCTATATATATTGATATTCTTGATTTGCTTAACAAATCATATTTCCCCTTTCAATGGCTAATTCCTTTTCTTATCTTCTTATATTTCTTCTTTTTCTTTTTCCATTCCACAATTTAGCTCAAAATAATGGTAGAGTAGCTACAAGTAGTTCTCTTACTGCAACAGATGGAACCACCCCATGGCTTTCACCATCTGGTGATTTTGCATTTGGGTTCCAAAAAAATCAAGAAAATGATCAGTTCTTGCTTTGTATATGGTATGCAAAAATACAAGAAAAACTATAATTTGGCATGCAAATACGAGTGATTTAGTGCCACAAGGATCAATATTGAATCTTGATACTCAAAATGGTCTTATACTTGGTGATCCTCAAGGGACTACCCTTTGGACAACTGATTTGGTTGTTGGTAATATTGACTATGGATTCATGAATGATACTGGGAATTTTGTTGTCATGCGAAGTGATTCTACTGATCCATTGTGGGAAAGTTTTAAAAATCCAACTGATACTTTGTTGCCCGATCAAACATTGGAAAGAGGAGGGTTCCTTGTTTCTCAAAGATCACAAGCTAATTTCACTCAAGGTACGTGTTAAATAGTGTGACCAACTCATTCAATTGTTTCATTATGTTATGTCTCAATACGATATATGTATTACGAGGATTCATTATGAATTGACTAGTTTTAACTAGAGGTGTCCAATGGGACGGGCCGTGGCGGGTCCCGGCGGGACGGGGGAGGGTCGGGACTCGGGTTCCGGCGGGCCAGGATAGGCGGGACGGGAAGAGGTCCCGTCCCACATCCCGCCGGAACGGGGTTGGGTCGGGACTCGAATTTTTTTTTTGCCACTTAATTTTAAAAAATAATATATACAAACACTTCAATAATTGAACAAGATAGTGTAATAAAAACATTCCAATGTTGTTTTTGTGCCTGTTATATTATTTAATAGAAATATGATTTTTTTGTAATACAATTTCAAAATTGCAACTTTGTGGTGTTGTTCAAAAGTTACAAATTACATAGTAAAATTGCAATTAAAAAAATTACATATTCAACCATACTTTTTCGAATTTCCTCACAATGTCTTGAGGATCTTCTGTTGGAATTGGAATTTGTTTGTCAAATTCTTCAACATCGCTTCCTGCCCCCTCGGACAAGATTTCGTTGTAGTTGTAGTCTTCTTCTTCGTTGGTCTCTGGTTGACCGCACCTTCTACGCTCCGCACGAATCCAATCTCTGAATAGAACTGCAATCTCCAATGTGTCTCCCGCCAATGAATGTCTGTGCTCTCCTATTTGAAATCTTCCCGCAGAAAAATCGCTTTCAGACGTTGTTGATGACGCTTTAATGTTCAACATATCTCGGGTCATCTTTGTTAGTGTCGAAAATGTCTTCTCATTCTCCCTCTAGTATTTCAGCAAGTCTTCTTGTCCTTCATCATTGGCAATTAATTCGTATGGTACAACACCCTGCAAAAATAAACATCAAATTCCCTAACTTGTGAAGAAGTTGAACTACTACACATTTTATTTCTAAGGCCTTGAATACTAGCAGCAGAAACCGCATTTTTTTATAAGGTTGCAGCTAAGTAGTAGAAGATGGTACATAAGCCGGTTGATTATTTGCACTTTGTTGTTGGTAATACATATATACTTGTTTGCATTCGGTGTGTATGCTAGACGTAACTTCTTCTTCAGTTGGTTTGTGAATTGGTTCTTCAGTTGGGTTTATTAGAAGTACTTCTATACAGTCATAAATCATTTCTACAAGTGTTTTACAACTATCTACATTAATAGTTGGATTTAATACAGCACCAACAATATAAATAGTTGGGATAGAATTATTATTTTTTTTTTAAACATTTTTTCAATAGATATCTTATAAGTTGGTTTTTGCATATATTCATTAAGTAACAAAAATATTAGTTCTATATAAAATAACATATTTGAAATAGTAGGATAATAAATACCGGAAAATTCTTAGTAGCTTGATAAAATTTCTCTAAAAATCCATTAAGTTCTAAAAAAAAATCTCAATTATTATCTACAAGCATATCCCTTGGATTTTTACTATGAGCGTTAAATAATAAAGTAATAGGTTATCTATAATCGTAAGCAACAAGTAGTTGCTCATACAGAGAATTCCATCTAGTCGAAACTTCTTCTGAAATTTTTCTATAAGGTAATCCACAATAATGACATGTTTTTTTATACTCTTTGCGTCTTTGTATTTTTTTACTTTTAAAAATAAAGTTTATAGCAAATTGTATTTTATCAAGAATGTTTCAAAAAGTTTTAGGCCATCCTTTACAACTAAGTTATAAATATGACACTCCCATCTTATATGAAAATGATCAGAAAAATATGGAGTTAATCTAAGTTTTAAAAGTTTTATAGCATAATCATTAGAAAAACATTATCTAATGTAATAGTCATAATTTTATTAATTATTCCATAGTAATCACAAATTCCTTGAATATTTTCTGCAATAAAACTTCCAGTGTGCCTATCATCTACATATCTATATGCTAAAATACATTTGTGCATAGACCAATTTTGATCTATCCAATGACATGTTACCGTTAAATAATCATTACCGTTAGTACTACGACCTATGTCAGAAGTGATAGCCACTTTGCCATTAAAATGATACAGTGCATAACATAAATATTGTTGATATTCATTTGCAAATTTAAAAACATCTCTTCTAACAGTTGATCTAGAAAACCATTAAAAGCAGGATTATATGTTTCTCGAATGTAATGAATAAAACCAGGAGAGGAAGGAAATGAAAAAGGAAAACCCTCCACCGCAATTAATTTTGCCATATTTTCCCTGTCTTTGTTTTTATCATATTTAGGACCAAAAATTCCCCCCGTCGTCGGGTTAATTTGACCCTGTACTAGGTCAGGAACACTATGTGAACCTTGTCCCGACTCAGATGGCATTGGCACACCCAATTTTTTAGCCTGGTATTGATTCCACCTAGCTGTGTGTTCGCCTTGTACATGTCTCAATAAACCTCTCATCCCACCTTGACCTTTTTCGATTTTAAATTTATAAACATTTTTACAAATTTTACATCTAGCTAGTTGATTATCTTAGTCCCTATCAAAAAAATGTCATGCATTTGATTTTAATTTTCGTTTTGTGAGGCCTCGATTCATAATATGGAGAATAAGAGACATTCCAATTTTAGTTTCAGGCTGAGACTCAGCCTGAGGTTGAGGTGCACTAGTGGGTGTGTCATCTATATTATCCTCTAAATTAAAGTCTGGTCATCTACTTCATCATCTAATGGTATATCATTAAAAAAAAAGCCAGTTTCATCAATATGACTGAAATCAATCAAATCATCGGGACTATGAATAGGATTACTAGAACAAGTACCCTTACCCTTGTTACCCCTACTAGAAGAAGCACTATTACCCCTAATCATACGTTTCAATCCTTCCATTATAATTATGTAAATAAATAATTAAAGTAAATGAAATTAAGTGCGATAATTAAAATTAAGTAACAATAATGATTTAAAGAAGGAACAAAGGTATCAAACGTCGACGTGTAATCAAGGTTGAAAATTGAAACTTTGCTCGATGTATGATCCTCAAGCTAGTTGCCAACTTCACTCCCAATTTTTTAACTTTGATATAATATTTAATAGTAGAAAGATTTGTAGAATTGTAGAGAGATAAATTGAGAGATTAGACAGATGGTAGGAAGATTTGTGAGAAAAATGAGTTATTTATAGTTGAGAAATAGGGTTAAAGTGTAAATATATTAACTTAGAGGTTACAAATAAATATTAAAGGGGTAGGGGGTTTATGGGGGGGGGGTTAAAAATGGGCTTTATAGCCGTTGCACAACGGTCAAAATCGAAATTTGGTTGTTGTTGCAATGGTTATTTTTCCAAAGGGGGAGAAGGACGGGTCGGGATCGGGACGGGGCAAGGTTGGAATGGGGCGGGATCGGGACGGGCGGGACGAACCCAGGCCCATCCCGAGTTCGAACCCCGAACCCGACAATTTTTTTTTAAAATTTGGGGGATCGGGACAGGGCGGGCCGGGTATCGGGACTGGCCGGGTCGGTATCGGGCCGACCCGGCCCACTGGAAAGCCCTAGTTTTAACTATGTTGCTCATACTTTTCATAAATGTCGATGGGAGCGTGTGAAATTCTCTAAAAGTAGTGCTTTTTTGGAGAATCCGACATGGGTACGAAATAGTTTTGGAGAGCCGAGCAACATATGTTTTAGTCATGTTAGTACATTTTAGATCCTATGCTTAATACTTTCTAGGAGTCTTTTAGCCATATTCGAGATTTCTATGCCGGGAAAAGGGAAAAGGGAAAAGGGAAAAGGGAAAAGGGTCAGAATATGTGAGGGCAGGGAATAAAATAGGGTTGAGGGTGGTGAAGTGGCATGCCACGTGGCATTCACCTCACCCAACTGTCATGCCACGGGGATGTTGTTAGCTATGGTGGAAGGAGTTAACGGACGAAGGGTCAGTTTTAACAACTTTGCTGACGCAGGGGTATTTTTGTTCTCAGAGTATAACAAGGGTTAAATGTAAGTAATTTTTGAAACAAGGGTTAGCGTTTTAGAAATCCAACTGATACTTTGTTGCTAAATCAAACATTGGAAAGAAGAAGTTTCCTTGTTTCTCAAAAGTCAGAATCTAATTTCACTCAAGGTATGCGTTGAATTGTGTGACCAACTCATTTAATTGTTTCATTATATTATGTGTCAACACGTTATCTATTATGAGGATTCAAATTGACTAGTTTTAACTGTGTTGTTCATACTCTTCAGAATTGTCGACGGGTGCGTGTGAGATTCTCTAAAAGTAGTGCATGTTTGGAGAATCCGACATGAGTGCGGTAACATTTTTAGAGAGCCGAGCAACATAGGTTTTAGTCATGTTAGTACATTTTAGATCATATGCTTAATACTTTCTAGGAGTCTTTTAGCCCTACTTGAGATTTTTGTGCCAGGAAAAGGGAAAAGGGGGTCAGATTATGTGAGGGGAGGGAATAAAATAGGGTTGAGGGTGGTGATGTGACATGCCACGTGGCATTCACCTCACCCATTTTTCATGCCACGAGGATGTTGTTGGCCATGGTGGAAGGAGTTAACATACGAAGGGACAATTTTAACAACTTTGGTGACGGCATGGGTATTTTTATTCGCAGAGTATAACAAGGTTTAAATGTAAACAATTTTTGAAACTAGAGGGGTAAATCTTTGCATTTTAGAAATCCAACTGATACTTTGTTTCCAAATCAGACATTGGAAAGAGGAAGTTTCCTTGTTTCTCAAAACTCAGAAGCTAATTTCACTCAAGGTAGGCATTGAATAGTGTGACCAACTCATTTAATTATTTCATTATATTATGTCTCAATACGGCATATGTATTATGAAGATTCATTATGAGTTGACTAGTTTCGGTCTATGTTGCTCGTACTCTTCAGAAATGTCGATGGGTGCATGTGAGATTCTCCAAAAGTATGTTTTTGGAGAATCTAACGGGGGAGGGGACATTTTTGGAGAGTTAGAGCAACATAGGTTTTAGTCATGTTAGTACATTTTAGATCCTATGCTTAATACTTTCTAGGAGTCTTTTAGCCCTATCTAAGATTTGTATGCCAGGAGACGGGAAAAGGGTCAGATTTTGTGAAGGGAGGGGTAAAATAGGGTTGGGGTGGTGCGGTCACCTCACCTAATGTCATGACACGTGGGATGTTGTTGGTCATGATGGAAGGGGTTAACAGACGATGGGACATTTTTAACAATTTTGCTGACAGCGGGGATATTTTTATTCGCAAAGTATAACAGGGTTTAAATGTAAACAATTTTTAAAAGTAGAGAGGTAAATCTGACCCTTTTCCCTTTTAGTTTTATTGTACATAATATTGATCTGAGATTTTATATGGAGAAACATGGTCAATGAGAATTGATACAGCCGATCTCAACTAGTTCGTGATTGAGGTGTAGTTGTTGTATGTCTCAAACAGTTAACTATTAGCCAAACAGTTAACTATTAGCCAAACATTTAACTATTAGCGAGAGCCCACTCTAAAATTATTTAATTATGTTATGTCTCGACAGGTAGGTTTTATCTTCGGATGCTTGATAACGGGAATTTGGTGCTTGTAACAAAAAGAGTGCCTTCCAATTCAGTTGATGATGATGAGTACTATAACAGTGGAACTTTTGACCCAACAAATATAACAAATTCTGGGGATAAGTTGGTTTTTGAAGAGAATGGCGTGATGTACATATTGAAGCGAAACAATCAAAGGAAAATTCCGGGGTCCATTTCTTCAGCTTCGCAAAATTACCATCGTGTGAGTCTTAACTTTGATGGATTTCTTAGTCATTATTATCATTCAAGGAGTTCTAATAGCAGTGGCTGGGATGTTTTCTGGTCTCAACCAGATAATATATGTGTCGAAGCCACGAAAGAGTTTAAGGAAGAGTTAGGGAGGGGTGCATTTGGGATTGTTTACAAAGGGGTAATGACTATCGGTTCAAGAAACCTAGTCGCTATAAAGAAGATGGATAGAGTTTCTCATGACACACAGAAAGAATTCATGACTGAAGTTAATGTGATTAGTCAGACTCATCACAAAAATTTGGTCCATCTGCTCGGATATTGTAACGAGGGTCCTCATCGTTTGTTGGTGTACGAGTATATGAGTAATGACACTCTTGCAAGTTTCATTTATGGTGATCCAAAACCAAACTGGAGCCAGAGGACTAAAATAGCAATGGGGATTGCATGGGGACTTTCGTACCTCCACGAAGAATGCAGCACACAGATTATCCATTGTGACATAAAACCTCAAAACATTCTCCTTGATGATTATCGAGTTGCTCGAATATCAGATTTTGGATTGTCTAAACTGATGATGATCAATCAGAGTCGAACGTTTACTAATATTAGAGGAACAAGAGGTTATGTTGCTCCGGAATGGTTCAGAAATAGTCAGGTCACGGTTAAGGTGGACGTTTATAGCTTTGGTGTATTGCTACTAGAGATCATCACTTACCGGAAACATTATGAGAATGAGGAAAGCTACGGACTAGAGACGATTCTTACAAATTGGGTTTTGGATTGCTTTCAAGAAGGAAAATTGGAAGCTTTGGTGGAAAGTGATATCGAGGCCTTGAATGACAAGAAGCAGCTCGAGAGGTTTGTGATGGTTGGTATTTGGTGCATTCAGGAGGATCCGTTGATGAGGCCTACTATGAGGAAGGTTTGTCAAATGCTTGAAGGATCTGTTGAAGTGACTATTCCACCATGTCCATATGATTTTAGCATTACTATTTAACCTCATAAGCCTCATCTATGTGCAACTTCCTCCTCTGTATGTCTTTTTACGTTCGAGTGCTCTAGTAATATTACTTGCTTTCATGTTCAATATTTTTTAAAATTGTATGATCTGCATAAGTTCATTCTGTACCATACATGAAGCAGTTCTCTCCTTTATTTCTAAAGATTCACTATTAAATTTGAGGCATATTGTTGTATATCTTTATCTTGATTTTAATGTAATCTTGCCAAGTGAGTATATAAATGAGATTTTTTTTCTAGATTCAAAGCTTCGATCAGTTGAATGCATATCAGGCCAAAATTTTCAAATGGAGAGATTAGCCTAGTTTACAACAACAACAACATACCCGGTGTAATTTCATAAGTGGACTCTGGAGAGGGTAGGATGTACGCAGACCTTACCTCTATCTTTGTGGGATAGAGAGGTTGTTTCTGATAGACTTTTGGCTCAAAAGAAACGTAGTCAATGCAGGAATTCAAGAAAAATAAGACAGCAAGATATTACGATACAAAACAAAGTAGCAACACATAGCAATACGCACGAGTATGGATCTACGCCAAAATAAAGTCAACAAGGTTTACCTATTGTTATTGATAGTATTAACGTGTATAACGTGTCTATAGATTTAACCATATTTAATGTTGTATAATTATGGTACATATAAGATCCCTATTATATGAGGAATCGACATTGTACACACTATATATATTTGTATTAATGAGAAAGACTACCCAAGAGAGATTAATACAATTCTACGTGATATCAAAAGCTAAAATCTAAACCATATTTTTCCTTCACCCGCAGCCTTTGTTGTCTGTCCTGAAAAGCACAGTGCTTTGCCTTTTTCTCTTCACCCAATATTGTCAGAAGCACCACAGTGCTTTGCCTTTTTCTCTTTAGGTCAGAAGCACCACAGTGATTTGTTTTGCTTTCTGTTTTCTTACCTGCGAAACAAGAAAAGCTCCACTGCCCGAGGAACAGAACATTGCATGCTTTCTGATTTCTTCGTCCTTCCCTTTCTGAGAAACAAATCAAAAGCACCAATATTTTGTTTGCCTTTTATTTTCAAGCACAAACCTTTCATCGGTTTATGTGTTTCGTTTTACTTCACCCAAGAAAGAATCAAAAGCACAAATCCTTTTTGTTTTATTTTTCATGTTTCTTTTCCTTAACCCGAGACACAGTTCTTTTCCCCCAATTTGTCATAAGCACAAATCCTTTTTCTTCTATTTCTTAACCCGAGAAGAAAAGTTCTGTACTCTTTATTCTTCCTTCACCAAAACTAATTCACTATAATGACTTCTCCCATAACTTTCAATTCTGGAGACCAATTTTGGGCTCAATTTCAGGCAGCCTACAAGTCCACCCCAGACCAGTCAATGGGCTACCGCAATTCTGCCCTATCTTCTAGAGCCTACCAGTTCCGCTCCAGGTCTCTCCCAAACCAATTTTGGGCCTGGCTTTCATAACATTGACTCTTCGGCAGCCCGATAATACATGGATACGGGCGCCACGTCTCACCTCACCAATAATTCTGGTAATCTTTCTCAAATGCGTAGTTTAAATACTCCACAATCTATCATGGTTGGAAGCGGTCATTGCATTCCAATTCAAGGGTTTGGCCACACACTAATCCCATCACCGCATCCTCATTTCTCCCGGAACAACGTCTTATATGCTCCTAACATTATCAAAAATCTAATCTTCGTTAGGAAATTTGCCACCTATAATTCTGTATCAATTAATTTTGATCCATTATTTTCCGTAACAGATCTCCGTACCGGGAAACTTCTTACGAGATGCAATAGTAAGGGTGATCTCTATCCTTTCCTATCCACGTCCGCTGCTAGTGTCAACCTTCTCACATCTCTAACGGGCCATGTCACTCCTCCCACCGCTTTAGCAACAATCTCTCTGTCAACCTGGCACAATAGACATGGACACCCAGGAGCCCATATTTTTAGTTTTCTTAGAAACAATAATTTAATTCCTTGTAATAATGACAAATTTGTCCAACGGTGTCTTTCTTGTCCTTTAGGCAAACATGTTCGCCTTCCGTTTCAGTCTTCTTCGAGTGTTACATATTCTCCCTTTGACACTGTTCATGCAGATTTATGGACATCTATCATTACTAACTCACTGGGTCATAAAATTTATCTTGTCTTATTAGATGACTATTCTCACTTTGTATGGGTCTATCCGCGTAAATTCAAGTCTGAAGTGTTTGCAGAGTTTCTTGCATTCCGTGTCTATGTCAAAACACAATTCGAAAGAGACATAAAATCGCTTCAGTATGGTGACGGTCGTGAGTTCAATAATTCAGTGTTTCATAATTTTTACTCTACTAACAACATGGTTTTCCAATTCTCGTGTCCCCACACCTCCTCCCGGAATGGCAAGGCCGAACGAATCATTCGCACTATCAATAACATGGTTCGTACGATCATGTTCATGCCTCTCCCCCTCTTTTGGGTCTATGCTGTTAAAATGGCCGAATATATTCTAAATATTTTGTCAACCCAAACCCTTCAAAATATAACATCCACCGAAATTCTATTTCGTAGGATCCCAAAATTGAATGCACCAAATGGCTACCATTAGAAATTGATAGAATATATGTACATATATTTAGTGATTTGGTAAAGATTGTTAGTAATTTTGTATTAGTTAGGTGTATAATTAATTTCCATAATTGTAGCCTAAAACTACTATTGTATATCATGTATATAAGCTAATAAGCTAATGGAAATAATCAAGGGAATATTCTCTTTCATGATATCAGAAGTCTAGGGAAAATATTCCTCTCCTCCCTCTTTGAGCACTTCTACAGTGCCCTACCTTTTCCCTCACCTCCGCCGCCCATAATCTTCTCCCGACAGCCATTTCTGACACAAAGAATACATTTCATCGTGCTCTTGCAGTCTCTAACATCAAGAACAACATCCATATCGTTCTTGAAATGAAGAACGTCCAATATGCTACATGGGCGGAACTTTTTAAAATTCACGCAAAGTCTCAAAAAGTCTTCAATCACATCGTCAAACCAAAAAAAGGCAAGGAGAAGGTGTCATCCACCGATGATGACATGGAGTTATAGGCAGCCCTTGATGTTATGATCCTCCAATGGATTTATTCCACCATCTCTACAAACCTCTTGGATACAATTATCGAACCCAACGCAACAACGATGGAAGCTTGGAATAGGTTGCGTGATTTATTACAAGATAACAAAAGTTCTCATGCCGTAACACTTGAGCAAGAATTCTCTCACACAACTATGGACAATTTCTGAATGCCTCCGCATATTGTCAAAGGCTCAAGGAATTATCGGATCCACTTAAGAACGTTGGAGCACCGGTCACGAATGATCGTCTCGTTCTTAAAATAGTTATGGGCCTCACCGAAGCATATAATGGGGTTGGAACTCTCCTTCGTCAAAGCAATCATATCCCTCCTTTCTACCAAACATGTTACATGCTTACTCTAGAAGAGACGGGGTTGGCTAAAAAGGCCACAATCGGAGCACATTCCACCATGATGGCTGCCACATCCCGAGAAAGCGATGACTCTCAATCATTCTCTGAACATTATAGTCAAAACTGTAACAACGGTGGTGGAAAAAAGGGTTAAAACTGCAATCACGATGGAAAAAATTGTGGTGGTGGCAAGGGTAGTAGCCGCGGTGACAGCGGATATAGTAGCAGCCAGCATGGGTTCGGGCCACAACACCCCTGGCAACAGCCTTGGGCCAGTGGGTAGTGGCCTTGGGAATGGCATTGGCCCATCCTACCGTGTACATACCCAACAACCCCTTGGGCTAGGCCCATCAACCGGCAGAAGCAGCAGCCTGGCCATTTTGGGCCTCAACCACAACAGGCCTGGCAGCAGCCTGGCCTTCTTGGACCTCGGTCACAACAAGATTTCACCTCAACAGGCCCAACAGCCTCCCCGACTCCCATAGATATAGAGGCAGTGATGCATACACTTGGGCTAAATCCTCTGGATGCAAATTGGAACATAGATATCGGTACTACTTCTCATATGACATCCGCGTAAAGTAATCTCTCGTCTTATTTCAATTTGAGCAAATATCATGACATAATTATTGGTAATGATCATTCAAATCCAATTCGTAGTTATGGTCACACAAATTTGTCTCCCCCAAACCCACCTTTATCCTTGAAAAAGGTCATTTATGCTCCTCAATTGATTAAACATTTAGTGTCCGTTAGGAAATTTACAATTGATAACTCGATTTCGTTAAATTTGATACATTTGAGTTTTCTGTGAAGGATTTCTAGACGGGGAAGCATCTAATGAGATATGATAGTTGAGGCGAGCTTTATCCCATCACCACCACCATCACCACAAATCAAGCCATACCATCAACTTTTGCAGCATTAGCACCTTCTTTATGGCATGCACGTTTGGGTAATCCGGGAGCATATGTTTTTTACTCCCTTAGACACTCTAAACTTATTGAGTGTAATCGCACTCGTAGTTCTAATATTTGTCCTTCTTGTCCTCTTGGGAAGCATGTTAAATTGCCTTTTGTTGCTTCTAATTCTATTACTATGTTGCCTTGCAGCATTAGCACATTCTTTATGGCATGCACGTTTGGGTAATCCGGGGCATCTGTTTTTGACTCCCTTAGACACTCTAAACTTATTGAGTATAATCGCACTCGTAGTTCTAATATTTGTCCTTCTTGTCCTCTTGGGAAGCATGTTAAATTGCCTTTTGTTGCTTCTAATTCTATTACTATGTTGCCTTTTGATATTATCTATAGTGATCTTTGGACGTCTCTCATTTTGAGCTCTTCGGGCCACCGTTATTATGTTTGTTATTGGATGATTACTCTAATTTTTGTGGACATTTCCGTTATCTAAAAAGTCTCAAGTTTATAGCATTCATTCGTACTTAATTTGAATGGGAGGTTAAGAACATTCAATGTGATAGTGGAAGGAAATTTGATAATGAGTCATTTCGGGAATTTTGTAAGGTTAATGGTGTATCTTTTCGATTCTCATGTCCATATACTTCATCACAAAATGGGAAAGCCGAGAGAGAAATTCGCACCATTAATAATATTATTCGTACATTACTAGCTCATGCATCATTACTGCCTTCATTTTGGCATCATGCATTATAAATGGCAACTTACCTTCTCAACATCCTCCCTAGCAAATTATTAGCCTACCAATCTCCACTCGAAATTCTTTATCAAAAAGACCCTCCTTATTCTCATCTTTGGGTATTTGGGTGTTTATGTTATCCTCTATTTCCCTCCACTACCCTAAACAAAATTCTAGCCCGCTTTATCGTTTATATCTTTTTGAGTTACCCATCTAATCATCGTGGTTACAAATGCTATGATCTATCCTCTAATAAAATCATCATTAGTCGTCATGTCATTTTCGATGAAACTCAATTTCCGTTTGCTAAGTTGCATAGTTTAATGTCATATTCATATGATTTTTTGGATGATGGGATTTCACCTTATGTGGTCTATCATTTCGCCCAGCCCACACCGAGACACATAGACCAGTTGGCATACTCTGGCCCACTGCTTATTGCCTCAACTCAACCCAGTCAGTTCTTTACGCTAGCCGACCCAACCCATCAGCATACCCACTCTGCCAGGCCAGAACCTCGACCCACCTCGCCAGGCCCAGCGAGTAGTAGCCCACTCCATGCCAACACGTCCCCTCTTTATCGGGTGGTGGGCCGCATCAGTCCAGCTCGAAATTGGGCTAGCTTACTGCTCCCACTCGAATCCAACCCACTCCTATTCGGCTTCAAGGCCGGTTACTTTAAGCCAATGGGGAATTTTTAAACCAAAGCGACAATTTAATCTCAACTCTAATGGTACTAAATCCCCTCTGCCACTTAATCCCGTGTCTGCCCTTCATGACCCGAATTGGAAAATGGTTATGAATGATTAATATAATGCTTTTATTGAAAATAAGACGTGGGAGTTGGTGCCCCATCCACCTGATGCTAATGTGATTCATTCTATGTGGATTTTTACTCATAAAGAAAAATCTGATGGTTATTTTGAGAGGCATAAGTCCCGTCTTGTAGGTGATGGAAAAACTCAATAGGTTGGCGTGGATTGTGGAGAAACATTTAGTCCGGTGGTCAAATTGGCAACTATTCGCACTGTTATCAGTCTAGCTCTCTCAAAATCATGACACATTCATCAACTAAACGTGAAAAATGCTTTCTTACACGGAGAACTCAAAGAAACAATATACATGCATCAGTCTTTGGGTTTCAGGGACCCCGCTCATCCGAATCATGTGTGCTTGCTGAAGAAATCTTTGTATGGGCTAAAACAGGCTCCTCGAGCCTGGTATAAGAGATTTGCATATTACGTTTCTACTCTTGGGTTTTCTCACAGCAAGTCTGATCCTCTATTCATATACCATCATGGTACTTCTATGGCCTACATTCTTTTGTATTCATATACCATCACTTCGCAAGTCTATCATATCCATTCTCAGCTCATAATTTGCTATGAAAGATTTGGGGCCATTGATTTATTTTCTGGGTATAGCTGTCACTCATCATGCAGGTGGTCTATTTTGTCTCAGAGGAAGTATGCAGCAGAGATCATTGAACGAGTTTTCATGTCAACCTGTAATCCATCTCCTACTCCGGTTGATACTAAACTGAAGCTGGGTGTTACTTCTAGCACACCATATAAGAATCCCTCCCACTATCATAGTCTTGCGGGGGCTCTTCAATATCTCACTTTTATGAGGACCGATATTACTTATGCAGTGCAACATGTGTGTTTATTCATGCATGATCGAGGGAAGAATACATGCACGCTCTCAAATGCATTGTGCGCTACATTCAGGGTATTCTTTATCATGGCCTACACATATATCCATCATGGGTATCTACTCTCATTTCTTATACGGATATTGATTGGGGTGGATGTTCAGATACCAGGCGTTCGACATCTTGTTATTGTGTGTTTCTCGGTGATAACTTGGTCTCTTGATCGGCTAAAGGCCAGGTTACTTTGTCGCACTCTAGTGCGGAGGCCGAATATCGAGGGGTTGCCAATGTGATGTCTGGGTCTTTTTGGTTGTGTAACCTCCTCTTAGAGCTTCATTCTCCTATTCGGAAAGTTATATTGGTCTACAGCGATAATGTTAGTCCATTATATCTCTCGGGGAATCATGTACAACATCAGCGCACTAAACATATCGAGATGGATATTCATTTTGTTCATGAAAAGGTTGCTCGTGGACAAGTACGTGTCTTACATATCCCTTCACGTTATCAGATTGTTGATATCTTTACTAAGGGTCTTCCCTTGGTTCTGTTTGAAGATTTTTGGGACAGTCTCAGCATATGACAATCGCCCGCTACGACTGAGGGGGTGTGATAGAATATATGTACATATATTTAGTGATTTGGTAAAGATTGTTAGTTCTTTTGTAGTAGTTATGTGTATAATTAATTTCCATAATTGTAGCCTAGAATTACTATTGTATATCATGTATATAAGCTAATTAGCTAATGGAAATAATCAATGGATTAATCTCTTTCAGATTTTTTTCTATTTTTTTCCTATCACTAATTGCATCTGAATCATTTTCAACAAGCTCAAAAATTGTTCCTTCTGTGTAACAATCATAAGCCCAATAATTCAAAATTGCTCTGTCTTCACCAACTTCAAACTTCAAAGTCCACATTTCTCCTACAACAAATGATTTGTAGGAGCAAAACACCAAAGTTGTACACGTCCGCTTTCACTGTTATTGGCATGTTCCGAAACCATTCTGGTGCAACATATCATTTTGTTCCTCCTATCGTTGTTTGAGTCTCGGATTGATGCATCCTCAACAACTTTGCTAATCTGAAATCCGATATTCTTGGACCATATGATCATCAAGAAGTATGTTTTGTGGTTTTATGTCACAATGAATGATCTGTGTGATGCACTCGTCGTGCAAATACAATAGCCCTCTTGCTATCCCGAGCGTCACTTGAGTCCTTCGGTTCCATGTCAATTTTAGATCACCAAAAAGTAAACTTGCTAATGTCCCATTATTCAAGAACTCATAGACAAGTAATCTATGAGGACCTTCATCACAAAATCCAATTAAACTGACTAAATTCTTGTGATGAGTTTGGCCTATCACGTTAACTTCAGTCTTGAATTCCTTATCCCCATCGTCAACTATCCGATCCAATTTCATGACAACCACCGAAATAGGGTTACCAATTTCGACAACGCCTTTGTAGACAATGTCAAATGCTCATCTTCCAAGTTCTTCCCTGAACCCTTCTATGGCTTTTGACAGATCTTTGTAAGAAAAGTACCTCAATGTTTGATCCATGGAACTTCCGTTTCATTCAAACGTTGAGATTTTATTATGATAAACGAGCAAAAATCCGAGAGAAAGTACACCAAGAAATAGGCAATTAACAAAAACATAACTACCTAAGAACACTGATACGATAAGTATGATAGTTTCTTGATTTTTGCTTTTTGCCTTTGATGAATTAGGATCTTCTAAAGCAATATTACCTTTCCTTCTTTTGATGAATTCTTTCGAATTCACTCTGCCATTTGAAAGTGGCAATTTCTTCTTCCAACAACTATACTCTCGAAAAATCGAAACAGCACACATGCAATCATTCAAACATGCATTCTTGCACTTTTCCTCGTCGAAAGGCTGCAAAAGCTCGTAATCACTCATTGGCCAATCGATGTTCGTTATAGTTTCCATTTCTACATGATTTCCTGCATTTTCTTGATTTTCACCACAATCTTGCACGTAATCCGGTATGCAACCTTTGTAATCATCCTCTGGATCAACTAGTGAAAATGCTTGCGGGCACTGACAATCCAGTCTTTTGTCTATGTTTAATCTACAAATTCTGTTATATCCACAAACTCCAGTACCTCTTTCTGTAGAAAAAACTATAACAGATATTTTCATGTACTGACCAAACAACAGACCAAACATTAGTACTTTTAGGCTCTTTCGGGTGCTGATACTGCGTAAATACGCCATCAGAGTTAAGCGTTGCTCAGTAATAAAACCGTGTTGATGGTCCAATTTCACCTTTTGAAAGAACAACCTCTTGACTGTTGTTAACCAAATGGTAAATTTGGCCTAATTCATTGAATTTGAAAAGGTAATTCGATGCATTCAACTGATCGAAAGTACGAATCAGATAAACGTTCTCATTTATAGACTCACTTGGCAAGTTCACAGTAGCAATTTCAATATTCCCATTTCGAAACATCCTAAGCAAGACTCTATCCCTCGAAAAAATTATCTCTGATCGACGAGATGAAATCTTGAATCCTTCTCCATATTCTTGAGTTGGTAAGATTGTATCTTTACTTTGATTGAAACTCTGCCATAAACTTTCAGAGTTATTGTTAACAAGCACGAAATTACTAAAAAGAATAATCTCTGGATTATTTTCATTAATGAAAAGGTATATATATACATGATACAAAATCTAATTAAGGAAATTAAATATACATTTTCCTAATACAAGTCTAATAGCTTTTTCTAATACAAGACTACTACCATAATTATACATATACAAGAACTCTACTAATTATGGTAATATATTTACAAAATAGACAATGTGATACACATGGTCAATGTGTCGGGTATATCGTGCTTTTTCACACCCCCGCAGTCATAGCGGGCGGTTGTCGTATGCTGAGACTGTCTCTAAAATCTTCAAACATGACTAAGGGAAGACCCTTAGTAAAGATGTCAGAAATTTGGTACCGTGACGGGACATGCAAGACACGTACTTGTCCATGAGCTACCTTTTCACAAACAAAGTGAATATCCATCTCGATATGTTTAGTGCGCTGATGTTGGACCAGATTCCCAGCGAGATAGACTGCACTAACATTATCACAGTAGACCAAGGTAGATTTTTGAATAGGAAGGTGAAGCTCTAATAAAAGATTATGCAGCCAACAAGACTCAGACACCACATTGGCTACCCCTCGATACTCGGCCTCCGCACTGGATCGAGATAAAGTAGCATGGCGTTTTGCCGACCAAGAGACCAAGTTATCCCCAAGAAACATATAATAACCAGATGTCGAATGTCTGGTATCTGGACATCCACCCCAATCAGCATCTGTATAAGACACGAGAGTAGAGATGGAGGAAATGTTCAGTTGGTTCAGCGATAGATGTAGTCAATTGGGTAGAGGGTCTGCAGATAGGAATCTAGACATCCACCCCAACCAGCTCTCTCAATAATCTCGGTCGTATACTTCCTCTGTGATAAAAATAGACCATATACATGACGTGTGACAGCTATTCCCAAAAAATAACTCAAAGGCCCCAAGTCTTTCATAGCAAATTTGGAACTGAGAAGAGACATGATAGATTTGCATGATTTATCAGAAGAGGCAGTCAATATAATATCATCCACATACAACAGAATGTATGCCAGAGAAGTACCACGACGATAGATGAATAGAGAATCATCAGACCTGCTGTGAGAAAACCCAATAGTAGACACATAATCTGCAAACCTCTTATACCAAGCTTGTGGAGCCTGCTTAAGCCCATATAATGACTTTTTGAGCAAACAGACATGATTAGGATGATCGGGGTCCCTGAAACCCAAGGGCTGATGCGTGTATACTGTCTCCCTAAGATCAACATGTAAGAAAACATTTTTGACATCCAACTGATGAATGAGCCATGCTTTAGAGAGAGCCAGACTGAGAACAGTGCAAATGGTTGTCGGTTTGACCATCGGACTAAATGTCTCTCCACAATCCATATCAACCTGTTGAGTTTTGCCATCACCTACAAGACGGGTCTTATGCCTCTCAAAACAACCGTCAGATTTTTCCTTATGAGTAAAGATTCACATAGAATGAATAACATTTTCACCAGACGGACGAGGCACCAACTTCCACGTCTTATTTTCAATAAGAGCATTATATTCATTATCCATGGCCATTTTTCAATTCGGGTCATGAAGGGCAGACACTAGGTTACGTGGTAGGGATGATTTAGTGACAGTAGAATTAAGATTAAAATGTCATTTCGGTTTAAAATACCCCTTAAGCTACAAGTAACGGGCCCTTGACTCAGAATAGAAGTGGACGGGGCTCGAGATGGTGTCGGGTCGTCTCAGGACTGGCCAGCAGGCAGTGGGCCTGCTGGCCGAGAAATAGAACCTGGACAGTATGTAATTGGGCCAGCAGGTAGTGGGCATGCTGGCAGATTTGGGTCACTGGAGTGATGGACCCATTAGTGGAGGATATACGGTGAGAACCCGTCATCCAAAATATTATAAGAACTAGACACATAATTATACAATTTAGCAAATGGAAATTGGGTTTCATAAAAAATGACATGGCGACTAATTATGATATTATTATAAGATAAATCAAAACATTTGTAATCACGATGATTAGACGGATAATCCAAAAACACACAAGCGGTAGAATGGGCTTGAAGTTTGTTAATTGTAGTGGACGGGAAAAGTGGATAGCACAAACACCCAAACACCCTAACACCCTAAGATGAGAATACGATGGATCTTTATGATAAATAATTTTTAGTGGGGATTGATACGCCAATCCTTTACTAGGGAGTATGTTAAGGAGACAAGTAGCCATTTGTAGTGCATGATGCTAAAACGTAGGTGGTAATGAATTATGGGCTAGTAAAGTTCGAATGATATTATTAATTGTACGAATTTTTCTTTCGGTCTTCCCTTTTTTTGAGGATGTATGAGGACAAGAAAACCGAAAATAGGCCCAAAATGACGCATTATTAAATTCTCTTCCATTATTACATTAAATGTTTTTAATCTCCCATTCAAATTGGGTACGGATGAATGCTCTAAATGTTAGGAATGTGGAAAAAAACTTGAGACTTTTTAGATAAAGGAAAGGTCCAAAAAAATTAGAATAATCATCCAAAAATAACACATAATAACGATGGCCCAAAGAGCTCAAAACGGGATATGTCCTAATATCAAAAGGCAACAAAGTACTAGAATTTGAGGCTACAAATGGTAATTTAACATGCTTTCCAAGCGGATAAGAAGGACAAATATTAGTACTACGCGTATTGTTACATTCAATAAAATTATTGTTTTTAAGAGAAGAGAGAGCAGACGCCCCCGGATGACCCAAACATGCATGCCACAAGAAAGGTGCTAGAGCGGAAAATGTTGACGGTATGGCTCGAGTGATGGAATCGGTGGTGGTGATTGGATAAAGCTCTCCCTGACTATTACATCTCATTAGAGGTATCCCGTCGTGAAATCATTCACAGAAAATCCAAAAGGGTCAAAGTCAACAGAAACTCAATTATCAATTGTGAATTTTCGAACAGACACCAAATTTTTAATTAAGTGAGGAGCATGAAGGACATTTTTCAAGGCTAAAGGTGGGTTCGGAGGAGATAAATTTGTGTGAACATAACCACGAATTGAAATTGAATTATCATTATCAATAATAATGTCACGATTTTTGCTCAAATTAAAATAACATGAGAGATTACCTGGCACGGACATCATATGAGAAGTGGCCTCGGTGTCCATTTAGCAGTTCGCATCCGGAGGATTTAATCCAAGTGTATGCATCACTGCTCGATATCCGTGGAACTCGGGTGGGTTAGCTGTTGGGCCTTGTGGGCCTGAGGAGGTCTCAACCCAAGGATGGAATTAGGCTGCCACTGATGGTGACCTGGCTCAACTGGCCGTTGGGTCCGGCTGCGTCTGACTGCCGGGCCTGGCCCAATTTAGTGCTGGGTATGGGAAGTATCATGGGCCAGTTGGGCCATTGCTAAGCCCACTAACCATTGTGATCGGTGGCCCACTGGCCATTATGACCGGTGGCCCACTGGACATTGTGACCGGTGGCTCACTGCCCAAGGCAGACTATTGCTGCCCATGTCAGTTGCCACCCTGGCCACCGCGACCGCTACCTATCCTGCTGAAATTCCGATTTTGACCCCATTTTCCACCACCGTTGTTCCAATTTTGAGTAAAATTACCTGAATATGATGAAGAGTATGAATCTAGGGTCAAGGCAGCCATCATGGCGGAATTTACTCCAGTTGTGGCTTTTTTAGCCAACCCAGCCTCTTCAAGGGTTAGCATAGACCGGGCTTGGTAAAACGGAGGAAGAGGGTTGCTTTGATGAAGAAGAGTTTCAACGCCATTATAAGCCTCGGATAGGCCTGCAACCATCTGAAGAACAAGACGACCATTTGTGACAGGCGCACCAACGTTATTGAGTTGATCAGACAACTCATTGAGCTATTTACAATAGGCTGAGACATTCGGAAAATCCTCCATGTTGATGTGGGAGAATTCCTGCTCAAGGGTCACGGCAAGGGAATTTTTGTTATCCTGGAATATATCACGCAACTTATTCCAAGTGTTCATTGTCGTGGCGTCGAATTCAATAATAGTCTGCAAGAGGTCCGTAGAGATAGTGGAATAAATCCACTAGAGTGTCGTAGCATCAAGAGTTTCCCACAACTCTATGTCATCATCGGTGGTAGGCACCTTCTCCTTGCTTGTTGCCGAGGGGATGATGTGATGAATAACTCGATGAGACCGTGCGTGAACTTTAAATAGTTCTGCCCACGTCGCGTATTGGATGTTTTCCATCTCAAAAACGATAGGGATGTTGTTCTTGATATTGGAGACTGTAAGGGCATGATGAAATGTGTTCTTTGTTGTAGACATGATGAAAGAACAAGAGGAGAATTAGGGATTTGGAATAGAGTTTGGGAAGGAGGAGGTGTTCGGCCGATGGCCGATACTCGGAATCCGAGAAGAGGGCGGCGGAAGGGTTAATTTTGGAGAAGGAAAATTTGCCCTAGACTTTTGATACCATGAAAAGAATAATCCCTTGATTATTTTCATTAATGAAAATGTATATATATACATGATACAAAATCTAATTAAAGAAATTAAATCTACCTTTTTCTAATACAATTCTAATAGATTTTCCTAATACAAGACTACTACCATAATTATACATGTACAAGAACTCTACTAATTATGGTAATATATTTATAAAATAGACAATGTGATATACACGGTCAATGTGTCGTGTATATCGTGGTCTTTCAATTACCGGTATCTTTCATAAAACCATAAGAAACTGTACCAGTTAAAGGATCAGAAATCGAAGTCTCGTATTGTTGAGGACTAGTCCTCGATCAACAACGAGCTCGATTCTTGATCCTTTAGGACATGGATTGTCTCCATTTGCATACCAAACTATGATTTTTTCGGGTATTTTGTTGTACCATATTGACACTAGGAATTGATCTTCATTCCCTAGTTGTTGGAATTCAAATGCAAAATCTCCACCGGGAGAAATCCATGGAGATGTTTTATCATCACCAGCAATGAGTGATGATCCAATTGTAACATTATTTTTGGTTTGTGACAATGCAAAATTTGGTATAAAAATCAAGAAGTTGAGTATGAAATGAAGAAAAATATTCACTTTGGCCATTTTGTTTTGATTTCATAAGTAACAATAACATGGAAATACAACCACTTTAAATAGAAGAGAGAAAGTAGCTATGTTACTCGGATTCTTTAAAAATGTTGACGGGTGGATATTGGTTACTTCAATGCATTTTTAGAGAATCTGACATAGAAAAATAGTCTTTTAACCGAAGAAAATCTGGTTTGTTTGTTGAAGTGACAAGTGGAATTCAGAAATTGGAGAATCAATATTTTACACTACATTAAATGATTGCTGGTTTTGAATTTTAAGAACCAAAATCTTGAATGACAACATAGGAATTTCCAATCTACAAGGAACTTATTAACAGACAACTTTTGTTACACAAATCATGACCATCCACTTGTTACTAATGCAGAAATATTCACTAGTTGTCCATTTTAAGGATAGTTGTTTAGTAGATGACCTTTTTTTTATTTCTCTCGCAACTTATGGACTATTAGAATTCGATTTAAAGATCTATTTTGAGTAAACTGAATTTTTTATGAGAAAATGTAAGACCGTATTTTAAAATTGTGAGCTATTGCAAATTGTAGACGACACTCTTTGTCTGTAAGATTGAGAAATATATGAGCACGCATTACACAGAGTAACGTTTTCTGGAAAAGTAATTTTCAAAGGATCATATCCGGACAACTTTTTAAAATAGGGACAAAATCTAAATGATGACGTAAAAAAGGACCAGTTTCGTAAATTAACCAATTTGGCATAGATTATGATCATGTAAGTTTGGTTATTATACATGATAACAACATTAACAATTTTGTTCCAAGATTGAGATAGATATGTTTTTATATATGTATATACCTTCTTGGAAGAGAGGGATTCCTATTCTATTCTACTTTTCTTAACATTTCCAAAGGCTTTGGTAACTGTCTTAATTGATATATTATTCAAACTTTTTAGTAAAAAATTCAGATCATGGGAAAGAAAAGTCTTCATGATTTATTCAAGACTCAAAGAAACTGCATCATAATAAGTCAATATATTTTAATGTGGAAAGGGACAGATTAAAACCACCAAATAAATTAATTAATGTCAGATTTCCAAATTTTTGACTTGGTCCATTGAAACTAGCTAAATAGGCAATAGCCCTCTATGGCTTATGTATCTGATTAAACACTCCCTATCAGGGGGTTTTTCATTGACAGGATTCCAATTCTAGACCTCTAGTAAAGGGTGAAGGGTCCTACCAATATGCCCAAAACAATTGTTGAAGAATTAACCTAAATAGCCGTCATCCAATCGCTTAAACTAAAAATAGCCGGCGAATGTATGGTATATGTATAATCCATGTATTGTATGTGTATAACCCTATATAAATAGTATATAATCTAAGTATACCGATTAGGAAAAGTAAACAGTGAATCGAGCTTGCTATTTGTGTAAAGATCTCAAAATTTGTTGCCTCCAGATTTTGGTTTAATGAGGGATATGTGGATTGAGTGAACATCACGAGTTCAAACTATGCCATACCCCCCCCCCTCCCGCGAGTTTCAAACATGTGGACCTACTAGGGTTGAGTCAACTAACCAAAGGGAGATTTCTCGGTTGTTAAAAAAATTAGTGGTTAAAAAACACATCTGAATTATCACTTTTTTGTAAGTTTCACACCTCAACTATCAGTTGTTTCCTTTTCTTACCTGAACTATCACCATCTATGTCTTAAAATATACCTGGAAGCTGATTAGGCCAACTATCCGTTGTTCCCTTTTTCCTACCTGAACTATTCAACTAGGTGTGTTATAATACATAGATGGTTATAGTTCATGTAGGAAAATAGAAGAACTGATAATTTGGGTGTGAAAATCGCGAAAACGTGATAGTTTAGATGTATTTTTGATCATTAATTCTTTAAAAAAAAAAAAAAGACGCCCAAAAACTGTTTGTTCAAATTTCTCAATCAGAATTCCTCAATAGTAAATGCAACAGATGGAAGCTAGTATTGATACTTGTGCCTGAAAATCACATGGAAGGCATTTCGAAATTTTCACTTTGGTAATGTGAAGAACTGCACCTGATGGCATTTTTGAAGAATCCGAGCAATATAGATCATTACTACTTAAAGAATATTCAACATGAAAGCAAGTAAGATAACTAGACCAGTTGAATATAATAAGACATACAAAGGAGGAAATTGCACATAAATGAGGCTTATGATCTTAAATAGTAATGCTAAGATTATATGGACATGGTGGAATAGTCACTTCAACAGCTCCTTCAAGCATTTGACAGACCTTCCCCATAGTAGGCCTCGTCGACGGATCCTCCTGAATGCACCAAATACCAACCATCATGAACCTCTCGAGCTGCTTCTTGTCATTCAAGGCCTCTATATCACTTTCCACCAACGCTTTCAGTTTTCCTTCTTGATAGCAATCCAGAACCCAATCCGTAAGAATTGCTTCTGGTCCATAGTTTTCGTCATCCTTCAAACATCTCCGACAAGTGATGATCTCTAGTAGCAATACACCAAAGCTGTAAACGTCCACCTTAACTGTGACTGGACTATTCCGGAACCATTCTGGTGCAACATAACCTCTCGTTCCTCTAATATTAGTATTCGTTCGACTCTGGTTAATCATCAGCAGTTTAGACAATCCGAAATCTGCTATTCGAGCAACGTGATAATCATCAAGGAGAATGTTTTGAGGTTTAATGTCGCAATGGATAATCTGCATAATGCACTCTTCGTGGAGGTATACGAGTCCTCTTGCAATCCCTATTGCAATTTTAGTCCTCTGGCTCCAGTTTGGTTTTGGATCACCATAAATGTAACTTGCTAGTGTGCCATTACTCATATACTCGTAGACCAACAAACGATGAGGTCCCTCGTTACAATATCCGATCAGACGGACCAAATTCTTGTGATGAGTCTGACTAATCACATTTACTTCAGTCATGAAGTCTTTCTCTGCCTCATGAGCAACTCTGTCCAGCTTCTTTATAGCAACTACGTTTCTTGAACCGCCAGACAGTACCCCTTTATAAACAATCCCAAACGCACCCCTGCCTAGCTCTTCCGTGAACTCTTTCGTGGCTTCTACAAGTTCTTTGTACGTAAAACTATGACAAACGGAGCCTGTCACGTGACTTGTAGGGCGAAATGCGTTCACTCTCCTTTTGTAAATGTGGAAGAATCCCCAACAGAAAACACCAATGAGCAGAACATTTACCAACACAGAGCTACCTAAGAGTGAGGACGCCATAATCGCCAAATTTCGCCACTTCTTGCTTTGATGAGATCCACCATTTGGAATGCCAGGACTTGGAGGCCGAGGAACGCCATCTTTCCTTATTTTCATAAAAGCTTTCGCATTCAAACTGACATCTTTTCTCCCATTCGACAAGGGCAGCTTCTTTTTCCAGCAGCTATTGCTTCTATAAATGGCAACAGCACACAAACAATCATGCAAACAAGCACTTTGGCAGTCTTGTTCAGTTGAAGGACTAATTTGCTGAAAGTCTGATTTTGGCCAATCAGTATCACGAATCGTGATAAAACTGTATAAATCTTCAGGTGAACCCCTCCCAACTTCATCACAACTTATAGAAAAATCTGGTTTGCAGTCGCCATAAGCATCGTTCCGATCAACTAGTGAATATCCTTGTGGACATTTACAAACTGGTCTATTGTTTGTACCACGATCGCATATATTGTTATAACCACAAGCACCGGGTCCGTTATCTCCATCAATTTCTATGCATATGTTATCCGGTTGAGACCACAGGATATTCCAGCCACTGCTGTTAGAACTCCTTGAATGATAATAATGAGTAAGAACTCCATCAAAGTTAAGTGTTACGTGATGGTAATTCTGCGAAGCTGAAGGAACGGATTGTGGAGTAAGAATTACCCTTTGATTGTTTAACTTCAATACGTACATCACGCCATTCTCTTCAAAAACCAATTTATCCCCAGAATTTGTTGCATTTGTTGTGTCAGAAGTTTGACTGTTATAGTACTCATCATCATAGTCTGAATTGGTTGGCACACTCTGTGTAACAAGCACTAAATTCCCGTTATCAAGCATCCGAAGATAAAACCTACCTGTCGAAACATAACATAATTAAATAATTTAAAAGTGTGTTCTCGCTAACAGTTAATTGTACGGCTGATGGAAAAGAATCAAACCACATGTGAGGGTGCATGTTGAGAAATACAACCACAACTACGCCTCAATCTCAAAATAGTTATGATCGGTTGTATGAATTCTCACTGGTCATGTTTCTCCATATAAATTCATCTCCGGCCAACATTATATAAAACAAAAAGTAATAGAAGTTCTCAATATTTGCACCGCCATAAAAATCTCATAAAGAATCTCAAATAGCGCTAAAAGACTCCCTGAAAGCAAAGGATGTATTTCGAATCCTCATAACTGTGCCTCAATCACAAACAAGTTGTATGAATGCTCACTGACCAAGTTTCTCCATATAAATTCATCTACTGCCATAAAAATCTCAAATATGCATGGCCTAAAAGACTCCAAGAAACCATAGTGAGGATTGTCCAAGTCCATATAAGGAGTGATCTTGGGCCTAACTCAACCCCAAAAGCTAGCTTGTAGGGTGAGGATTGTCCAAGTCCATATAAGGAGTCCATGTTCCCATTCCATATCCGATGTGGGACTCTTAACACCATAGGATCTAAAGTAATACCATCACGACTAAAACATATTCCTAACTCCACTAGTTTCAAGCCCGAATAAAGGACGAGGGTCACGGTAGACTAACAACCAGCATAAAACTAGCCAATTCATAATGAATCCTCGTAATACAGATATCATGTTGACACATAATATAAAAATTAAACAATTGAATGAGCTTGTCACAATTCAACGCGTACCTTGAGTGAAATTAGCTTGTGATCTTTGAGAAACAAGGAAGCCTCCTCTTTCCAATATTTGCTCTGGCAACAAAGTATCAGTTGGATTTCTAAAAGTTTCCCACAGTGGATCAGTAGAATCACTTCCCATTACAACAAAATTCCCAGTATCATTCATGAATCCATGGTCAATATTACCACCAACCAAATCAGTTCTCCAAAGTGTAGTCCCTTGAGGATCACTAAGTATAAGTCCCCTTTGAGGATCAAGATTCAATATTGATCCTTGTGGCACTAAATCACTTATATTTGCATGCCAAAGTATAGTTTTTTCTTGTATTTTTGCATACCATATACAAAGCAAGAACTGATCATTTTCTTGAATTTTTGGAACCCAAATGCAAAATCACCAGATGGTGAAAGCCATGGGGTTGTTCCATCTGTTGCACTAATGGAACTAGTAGTAGCTACTATACCATTACTTTGAGCTAAATTGTGTAATGGAAAGAAAAAAAGAAGAAATATTACAAGAAAATAAGAAAAAGAATTAGCCATTGCTAGAGGAAATATGATTTGTTAAGAAAATCAAGAACATCACTGTATAGAAGAAAATTAATGGGATTTTTATTTTGTTATAATTTGTAGTGTGAGTTTTGGTTCAAATATGAAGACTTTCAAAGTCTTCTATTTTTCTGTCAAGTTAATGCATGGTTGTGTTCTTTTCTTAGTTTGGAGTGTATTATGGTAAAAAATAAATAAAGTGGTCCCTTTTGTTTGGAGGTATGTTTGAAATAGTTTCTTGAATATATTTTTGAACGGTTTCGGTCCTTTAGATTTGAATAAAATGAACGTTTTTGGTCTTTATCAAATATTTAACAAATTATTTCCGTTAGATTTGATGAATTGTGAAAACCTAGGAATGAAGTTGGATATAAGGTTTAATAACTACCCTCTAATCTTTTCACTTAACACAATCCATCCCTCAAATGTGTATATCTCTTTTTGGATATCTACAAGTTTTATTAATAAGGTTATTTATTTTTATTTATTTCGTGATAGTTATTAATTTTCGTAAGCAAAATTTGTCGCAAATACTAATCTAATCACATTGATATGATTAATGGAATATAGTATTGTAGTTAATGGTCAGCAAGCTTACAATCAAATTGTTATTATTTTTCAAGTAGCTTGTTAAACTCTATTAGTTTGCTTAGTTCTCCAGTAATTTATAACCTTATATAATGAAGAGATTTTCTAGAGGGACATATATTAGACTATTGACTAGGTCAATTCCAGTCTAAAAAGACAATAAAGATTTGGAAAATATACCATAAAGCTAACGAGATGATTCTGAATAACTCTAAAAGCTAACGAGATGATTCTGGTTAAACTGGGCATTCCTCAGAGCAAGGAAAGATCCCCACAACATAATGTGGAACATAAGTATATATTAACACAAATAAAGCACCTCAAACCAATTAGACAACTGCCTTTATTTCACCATTCTAAACATTTTCAACTAACACGTAGTTCTCATCACCATAAAACATCTCTTTTTGATATACAGTTTCAGAAATATTTGGCAACTTATTTTCTATGTAAAAGATATGGAGAAATCTAGCCATGATAAGTTTATATTACAGATTAAACATGACTTTAATAGCATCACCACCACGAGCACTTGTTTCAAAAGCTTCTTCAACTTCCTTTTGAGAGAATCCAAACCTGTGTGTGATCAAAGGCTTCACATCTATCTTTCCACTTCTTAAGAACTCAAGACACAATGGCCATGTATTCTTGTAGCGAAATATGCCGATGACATCGACCTCCCTGAAAATAATTTGCCAAAAAATAATGTGATCCACCAGAATTTTCACTAAATGGATTCAAAATATAAATAAGTAAACACACGAAGAAGTCAAGCGAAATATACTGATGACATCAACCTCCCTGAACATAATTCGCCAAAAAACTAGTGTGGTGGCAAAAGGGATACAGAGACGAGCGAACCGTAAGCTTACTATTAGTGAAGAGAAACAAAAGTTTTAGTCCAGAAGAAAATCTTTATAAGCCTATGTTGCTCAAACTCTAGAAAAATGTTGGTGCCCTCGTATTGGATTGTTAAAAATGCTCTACATTTGGAGGATCAGATACAGACCTGAGGCATTTGTGAAGAGTCCGAGCAACATAGATGTAAGCAATACCAATTAATTGGGAATATATTTTAATCATGTTAGTATGAAGTTTACTGCAGGTCCTATGTTTTCTAGGAGTCTGTTAGTCCTGCTTGAGATTTATTTGACAGTTAAAAATATAGAGAACTTCTAGTACTTTCTATTTGTAATCACAATATTGGACTGAGACGAACTTAAATGGAACAACACATTTACGATTCTAAGTTAATTGGGATTGAGGCGTAGTTGTTGTGTACCTTGCAGCAGCTGGAGTGAGAGGAACGGTCATCTCGTGATGTCCCATTCCCACTAAGCAAACTTTGCCGCCTGGACAAGTTGCACCAAGGGCGGTCGACATGGTTTTGTTAAAGCCAGCACAATCAAAACTTATGTCGATTCCACCTCCCATCGCTTTCTGAATGTTTTCTATATCTGCAGCTACGTCCTGTTCAAAAGTATCACTTAGGGAAGTGGAAAGAAAACCGGGAACATTGTGTACTTTGATGTTTGTGTATTCACATGTTAATTTCACGTAATGGTCAACTGAACTTTACTCACTATAACAATAAAGTCACAACTAATTTGTCACACTAAATTCTCAAGTGAGCACGTGAAACATGGGAGATTAACAGCAAGAACTTCGAAATTTGGATCCTGACCTGAATATTTGTTGAAACCTTGACGATGTCATCTGCTCCTAACTTCTTTGCAACAGAAAGACGATAGTCATCTACATCCACGATAACGATTCTTGGGGCACCAAAAGCACGAGCAGCAAGCAGTGTGACAAGCCCAATTGGTCCAGCTCCCAGCACTAATATGTTTGTCTCGGGACCAACATTTGCGCGCCGACAAGCATGAACACCAACACTAAGTGGCTCACACATTGCTCCTTCCTCTAAACTTATATTATCGGGCAGCTTGAAACATAGATCTGCGGGATGGACTACCTGTTGGTGATCGAAAAGAAATCAGCGTTTAGCAGTCAAAAATTATTATCACTTCATAAGCCCTGCATTTAGCACAACACCTCTGTACGTAATTTTATGTGACCTTACATACAATAAGTCTATGGAAAATTCGACTGCACTAACAACTATCTTCGGAGGGACAAACAAGCTCAATATCAGTTCTATCATTTATGTAACTTATTACAGAAAGGTACAAGCGCTCCCTATCAAAAACGACTCCATACCAGGGCTCGAACCGGAGATCTCTGGTTAAGGATCAAAAAGTACATACTACATCAGCACAACCACAACCAAAACAACTGACATTTATATTCCAATTTCTAACCTAATTAAACCGGCAAAGCACGATCATGTCACATGACTTGTGCCACGAGTGCCTTCTTATTAAATGCGGAATCAATGTAGGGAGAAGTTTTGAACCATCAGAATACTGGTAGAAGTAGGTCAGCTTTTTACCTGATTAGCGAGAGAACCATGAACTGGGGGAGTAGCAAAGAACTTCATCTCAGGACAGAGATTATATCGACCTTCTTTGCAAAGATCACATCTCCAGCAACTAATTCCGGGCTCGAGTGCTACACGATCACCAGGAACCAATGTCTTGACTTCACTGCCAACTTCCTCTATGATCCCGGCGCATTCATGGCCAATCACCATTGGTTCTTTAACCACAAAATCAGCACACCTCAAGGTCTGAAGTTCAAAAAAAATACTTCCAATTAGAAGCTTAACTGATTCTTCTCAAGTTTGAGACTCTGTTTGACATTACTACAATTTTTATTGAACGAGGAAGATATGAATTCAGTGATTATAGCGGGTGGCAGTGAGACTCGAACCTAGGACTTCTACACTAATACCATGTTGAAGTGTGCGATCATTTCATCTAAAAGTGTAAGTTGCCTTTTAGAGAGAGCACACTTTTATTTACTTAAGTATATTCTCAACTATACACAATAATCATAACCCCGCCACTGTAGAGTCAATCTAAACATAACCAGATTATAGACCATCACCAACAGTAAGGGGTCATTTGGTTGCGGGTTAAAGCAGTTATTCGTGTATTAAAAGTTTAAAACTAGCAGAGCTATTACCATGTTTGTATAAATCTCCCCACACCAAAAGTATGGTGTTTTGTTATCATTTTGCAGTCCCACACAAATAAAACATATATATAAGTTATGAGTCAATTTATATACTCCCTCTGTCCCAAATTAGTTGACATGTTTTGCTTTTCGAGAGTCATTTTGACTAATTTTATAAGCTAAATTGGATTAGATCAACTCAATATTTTACAATTAAAAATAAAATATTCAAAAACTATGCAAAAAGTACCACAAGTTGCAACTTTGCCTATGTCAATTTAATGAACAAAAATATTTCAAAATGTTAGTCAAAGTTCACATAATTTGACTCTCGAATAGGGCTGGGCATGGTACGGTATGATACAGGATTGGAAATTTCGGTTCGGTAATTTCGATTTTCGGTTTTTAAAAATACTATACCATTACCATACCAAATTAATTCGGTATGGTTCGATATTTTTAAGTTTGATTTCAGTATTTTGCGGTACGGTAAATCGGTGCCATAGTTTGTTCGACTTTGACTTACATATACTCACATAATAGAGAATTACGACTTCGGCTATTCAAGAAACGTCTCAATTATATCGTACTAACACCTTATACATGTAAATATATTCAAAAGAAAGCACAAGCAATCCTCTTCGTAAATCGAAGACACAAAAAGGGTATTTTAATCAAGATAGATTAGTCAAAATTTCAATGTGCAAACAATTAATATTGTACTAATACTTGTTTATATATTTGTTAGTATTATAATATTAATACATATGAATTATATATGTAACTGTATACTTCGGTATGGTATTCGGTATTTCGGTATATTTTTTATCCATACCGAACACCAAACTTCTTAAAAATGCATACCAAATACCATAATATCAAAACCACAGTATAAAAAAATTTGGTTTCAGTATGGTAATCGGTATATACCGTACCATGCCAACCCCGACTCTCGCGAAATATGACAACTAATATGGGACGGAGAAAGTATTATTTCATGTGGAATAGACGATGAAATAACCAATACATGAATAACTAAAATCTGCATAAGTAATCACTGCATTACTAATACTTGCATAACTCCAATCAGCAACGAAACGACCCCTAAGTCTCTATAAAAAATTATAGACCATGTACATGAGCTATATCAAGAAGTGAACTTAGAAGAAAGCTTTTACCTTGAGGTAGTGAACATCACTTCCACAAATACCAACAGCCTTCATCCTAACTCTAACATCATGGGGTCCTATAAATTAACAGAGAGAAAAAACACAGCGTGAAAATCATTTCAAACAAAATCCTAGAACAAATTAAGCAACTAACTTGCAAATCAAATCAATGTCAAAGAACTACCCCGCCTGTTATTTATACTAAGATTGTTCGGCCAAACTTCCATAATCTACTTATTTTAAAAAATGCTTTTCGAAAAAGTCAAAAGTAGCAGTTTTGTGTTTGGCTAATCAATCTGAAAATTGCTTTTGCCAAAACTAGAGCAACAAATTGTACTTGACTAAAGTTCCAAAAGTGCGTCAAGGTTAGCTACTTTTTCAACTTCTGATAAACAGATTTTGTGACTACTCAAAAACACTTTTTTTTTCTAAAAGCTTGTCCAAATTCTTAAATTCTCTAAAATAAGCACTTCTTTGAATTAAAAAATATTTTACTCCCCAGAAGCTTGGCCAAACATGCTATAAGCTAACTTTGTCAGACTAAACTATAGGAATAAACAAATCTACTATCAAATCACTGTCATTGTACACTCTGAAATCTGATCGAAATTAAACACCAAGTCAACTTAAACACTTAATACATCTCAATTCATAAAAACTCACACTCAGAACTCACTCCAAACCAGTCCCCAGCTCGCCCGCCCAAAGTTTGTGTGGGTTAAAATCAGGGGCCCACCTAGTCTATGTGGTAGGCATTCCCATCAACCCAGTAGCTTTTGTTTAAATCATGTATTTATATTAAGAAGTTCACAAAATATGTATAAATATTTGATTGTCAACAAGTGGCGTAGCTACATAGACCGAAGGGTGGTCAGTTGAACAACTTTATCAGAAAATTATATTGTGCATACTAGGGCTGGCCAGTGGGCCGGGACAGCCCGACCCCGACCCGAGCCCGTCCCGAGCCCGCCCCGGTCCCGCCCCGACCCCGCCAAAAAAAAAAAAAAAAAAAAAAAAAAATTTACGGGGGCGGGACGAGGTCTCGTCCCGCGAGACCCGAGCCCGCCCCAGGCCCGCGAGACCCGAGCCCGCCCCGAGCTCGCCCCGACCCCGACCCGCCCTTTGCAAAAATGGCCGTTGCACCAACGACCATTTTAGATTATGGCCGTTGGCCAACGGCCATTTTAGCCCCCCCCCCCCCCCCCCCTACCCCTTAATATTTATTTTTAACCCATAAGTTATTATATTTACACTTTAACCTAATTTTTCAACTATAAATAACTCATTTTCTCTTCATCTTTCTCACAAATCTTCCTACAATCTCTCTAATTTCTCAATATATCTCTCTACAATTCTACATTGTTTGCTAAATATTCAATTTTATTTATTCATTTGGGAATTGGTAGTGAAGTTGGCAACTAGCTTGAGGATCTTCCATCGAGCAAAGTTTCAATTTTCAACCTCTCGATTACACGTCGACGTTACGTCGGCGTTTGGTACATTCGTTCCTTCATTAAATTATTATTGTCTGTTTATTTAGTTTAGATCACTTAATTTTATTGTCTTTAATTAATTATTTATTATCATAATTAAAATGGAAGGATTAAAAGGTATGTTTAAGGGTAAAGGTAAGGGTGCTTCTTCTAGTAGGGGCAACCAGGGCAAGGGTACTTCTTCTAGTCATCTTATTCCTACACGGGATGATTTTGTTGATACTCAACATTTTCCTACAATACCATTAGATTTAGACCAGGAGCTATTTTACGGAACTCAAGAAGACTTTAATTTAGACGATGATCTAGATGATATACCCACTAATGTTGATGACAACACACCCACTAGTGCACCTTCAACCGAAATACCTCCTATTCCCCTAGTATGAGACGAGGTCCAAAGAAAACGACCATTAAAATCGGATGCATGGACATTTTTTGATAGGGACGTAGAGAATCAAGTAGCCATATGTAAAATTTGTAAAAATGTTTTAAAATTTAAAACCGAAAAAGGTCACGGTGGGACGGGGGGTTTAATTAGACACGTAGTAAGTGCTCATCCAGCTAGGTATGCCCAATACCGGGCTTCAAAACCGGGTGCGCAAACGCCCGCTCCATCGGGACAAGGTTCACATTCGATCATCGTCCCGGACCAAGTACGAGGTCAAATTAACCCTATGACGGGGGAATTGTAGGCTCTAAATACAATAAACATAGAGATAGGGAAGCATTATCAAAATTAGTTCTTGTGGAGGGTTTGCCTTTTTCATTTCCTTCATCTCCGGTTTTATTCATTACATTAGAGATATATATAATCCTGCTTTTAACGGTTTTCCTAGATCAACTTGTTAAGAGAGATGTATTTAAATTCGCGCATGAATATCAACAATATTTACGTTTTTCATTATATCATTTTAATGGCAAAGTATCCATCACGTCGATATAGGTCGTAGTACTAACGACCATGATTATTTAACTCGTAACTTGTCATTGGATAGATTATAAATGGTCTATGCAAAAACTTATTTTAGCGTATAGATATATAGATGATAGGCACACCGGTACTTTTATTGCGTAAAAATATTTATCAAGTGTGCGATTATTATGGAATTACCGATAAAATTATGACTATTACATTAGATAACGCTTCTAGTAACAATTACGCAATTACAATTTTAAAAAATAGTTTTACTCCGTCTTTTCCAGACCATTTTCATATAAAATGCGCGTGCCATATATATAACTTAATTGTAAAGGATGGTCTATCACTTTTTGAAGACATTCTTAGTAAAATACAATTTGCTATAAACTTTATTTTTAAAAGTAATAAAGTACAACGTAGAAAAGAATATAAAAAAATTTGTCATGATTGTGGACTACCTTTTAGAAAAATTCCACAAGAAGTATCCACTAGGTGGAATTCTTTATACGAGCAACTACTTGTTGCTTATGACTATAAATTACCTATAACTTTATTTTTTAACTCTCATAATAAAAAGCCACCGATATGATTTTAGATAGTGATTGGGAAAAAATTTCCGAACTTATTGTATTTTTAGAGAAATTTTTTCAAGCAACAAAAGAATTTTCCGGTATATATTATCCTACTATTTCAACTATGTTATTTTATATAACTCTAATATTTTTATTACTTAGTGAATATATGGAAAAACCAAACTTATAAGGCGAATATTAAAAAAAAATGTTTCTCAAAATAAAAAAATATTTTATTCCTATTCCCTCTATTTATATTATTGGTTCAGTATTAAATCCTACTATTAAAATAGACGGTACTAAATCACTAATTGAAACTATTTACGATTGTATAGAAGTACTACCACCTCCAAGTCCCAAAAATCTAAATCACCCACCACCTATTGAACAAACTAAAGAAGAAGTATTGTCTAGCGTAGAACACCAATGCAAAAATATATATAGATTTTATCAACAAGAAAATGCTAGTAACTTACCAGACTTCCATACCATCTTCTTCATCTTCAACGCAACCTCACAAAAGACATGTTTGTTTCGCGCTAGTATTGAAAGCCTCGTAAATAGAATGTGCGGTCGTACCTCTACTACTAACCAAATTAGCGAGTTGGATATTTTTGTTTTGCGGGGTTACATACCGTATCAAGAAGTTATCAATGAAGATGGACATGATGACTTGTTTGAAATACTGGAGGGGAATGAGAAGACCTTTCCGACACTTTCAATGATGGCTCGAGATGTTTTGAACATTCAAGCGTCGTCAATAACGCGTACGAAAGCGCTTTTTCTACAGCGAGATATCAAATAGGAGACCACGACACTCATTAGCCGGAGACACTTGGAAATTGCGGATTATTCGAGATTGGATACGAGCGGAGCGGAGAAGGTGCGGTCAACCGGAGATCAACGAAGAAGATGATGAAAACTACAACGAAATCTTAACCGAAGGTAGTGGAAGCGACGTGGATCAATTTGACCAACAAATACCAATTCCAACCGAAGAACCACATGAAATCATCAAGCTATTAGAACAGTTTTTTTGAGAATGTAATTTTTTTAATTGTAATTTTATTATGTAATTTGTAACTTTTGGACAACACCACAAAGTTGCAATTTAGATTTTAGACAATTGTATTTGTATTACAAAAAAATCATATGTCTATTAAATAATATAAGAGGCACAAAAACAGCCTTGGGATGTTTTTATTACACTATCTTGTTTTGTTTATTGAGTTTTTTTTATACATATGTTATTTTAAAAAAAAAAATGAAAACCCGCCGTATCCCGACCCGAGCCCGAGCCCGCCCCGACCCGAGCCCGACGGGATCGGGATCGGGACGGGACTTGCTCCAGTCCCGCCAGACCCGACCCCGCCAGAGCCCGCCGGACCCGACCCCGCCCCTTCTCCCGTCCCGCCCCGACCCCGACACCGCCGGACCCGAGCCCGGCCCACTGGCCACTCCTATACTGCATACAGAAAATAATAATGTGTATATATGTCAAAAAACAACTTTTAGAGATATATATTAAATGTTTGAACATCCTTAGTGAAATTCCTAGCTCTGCCACTACAATGTGAACCCAATTATTATTCTATATTAACTTGAGATCATAATTAAAACCTATAAACTTCAAATCATGAATCCACCTCTAATCAAAATGGGTCAAATAACCGGGTCATAGCCCAACTCGACCACCATGACCTTACTTCTAGTTCCACTCCATATACTTATATGCGGTATACGTCAAAGTCAACCAAAAAAGTCTAACCCTGAGCTCACATGGTCAAACCTCGAAATAAAATTTATACTACCTCCTTTCCATAACAAATATTTGTTATTAGGCTTTATATTTTATTTCAAAACAGGTGGTGTTTTTGGATTCAAGAAGAAATTGACCTTATACTTCCAAAATTACCCTCATTTAACTAATCAAAAATTATTAAGTAGCTTTTGTTTTTCTAGCCATTAATTAGAAGTGAGTTAGTAAAAACAGTGAGCAATTTCTTAACGGTTGTGCGTAAGTTAAAAATATCACTTATTACGGCAGGGAGGGAGTAAATTACAACAGATATAAGTTAAAGAAAAGAGTATAAAAATGAAGAAAAAAATACCCAAAACAGGGAGATTGAAAGGCTGAATCTTGAGGGTGTTAACACCAAGAAGCCAAGCAGCCATGTTTTCTTCACCTCCTCCTTTACCCATTATAGACCTCTACCTTTTTTTCTCAAAATGGGAATTCAAGATTTTATTTTGAGTGGATTTTTATTGATTTTAATTTTTTGGTGAATTTGTGAGTATTATTGAATGATGATGCAATTTGGGTGTGGAATCTTTTTGTGGATAAGAAGAAACTCGGATTGTGTAAATGAATACTGTGGGCATTAAAATGGTTTGTTTTATAGTAATAATGATTGCCTTTGTTTTGTCTTATTTAATGCCATTTTGCAATGGATGCCACTCAAGTTCTATTGAAAGTAAGAGCCGGGCTCGGGTCAAGCGGGGTCGGGGTCGGGGCGGGACGGGAGAAGGGGCGGGGTCGGGTCTGGCGGGCTCGGCGGGGTCGGGTCGGCGGGACGGAGCAAGTCCGTCCGATCCCGATCCCGTCGGGCTCGGGTCGGGGCGGGCTCGGGGCCGGGTCGGGCTCGGCGGGATACGGCGGGTTTTCATTTTTTTTTTTTTTTTTAAAATAACATATGTATAAAAAAAACTCAATAAACAAAATAAGATAGTGTAATAAAAACATCCCAAGGCTGTTTTTGTGCCTCTTATATTATTTAATAGACATATGATTTTTTTGTAATACAAATACAATTGTCTAAAATCTAAATTGCAACTTTGTGGTGTTGTCCAAAAGTTACAAATTACATAATAAAATTACAATTAAAAAAATTACATTCTCAAAAAAAACCTGTTCTAATTGCTTGATGATTTCATGTGGTTCTTCGGTTGGAATTGGTATTTGTTGGTCAAATTGATCCACGTCGCTTTCCACTACCTTCGGTTAAGATTTCGTTGTAGTTTTCATCATCTTCTTCGTTGATCTCCGGTTGACCGCACCTTCTCTCGCTCCGCTCGTATCCAATCTCCGAATAATACCGCAATTTCCAAGTCGTCTCCGCTAATAAGTGTCTCGTGGTCTCCTATTTGATATCTGCTGCGAAAAAGCGCTTTCGACGCGCGCTTGACGACGCTTGAATGTTCAAAACATCTCGAGCCATCAATGAAAGTGTCGGAAAGGTCTTCTCATTCCCCTCCAAGATTTCAAACAAGTCTTCATGTCCATCTTCATTGATAACTTCTTGATACGATACGAGAACCCCGTAAAACAAAAATATCCAACTCGCTAATTTGGTTAGTAGTAGAGGTACGACCGCACATTCTATTTCTCGAGGCTTTCAATACTAGCCGCGAAACAACATGTCTTTTGTGAGGTTGTATTGAAGATGAAGAAGATGGTATGGAAGCTTTGGTAAGTTACTAGCATTTTCTTGTTGATAAAATCTATATATATTTTTGCATTGGTGTTCTACGCTAGACAATACGTCTTCTTTAGTTTGTTCAATAGGTGGTGGGTGATTTAGATTTTTGGGACTTGGAGGTGGTAGTACTTCTATACAATCGTAAATAGTTTCAATTAGTGATTTAGTACCGTCTATTTTAATAGTAGGATTTAATACATAACCAATAATATAAATAGAGGGAATAGGAATAAAATATTTTTTTATTTTGAGAAACATTTTTTTAATAGTTGCCTTATAAGTTTGGTTTTTCCATATATTCACTAAGTAATAAAAATATTAGAGTTATATAAAATAACATAGTTGAAATAGTAAGATAATATATACCGGAAAATTCTTTTGTTGCTTGAAAAAAATTCTCTAAAAATACAATAAGTTCGGAGATTTTTTCCCAATCACTATCTAAAATCATATCAGCTGGCTTTTTATTATGAGAGTTAAAAAATAAAGTTATAGGTAATTTATAGTCATAAGCAACAAGTAGTTGCTCGTATAAAGAATTCCACCTAGTGGATACTTCTTGTGGAATTTTTCTAAAAGGTAGTCCACAATCATGACAAATTTTTTTATATTCTTTTCTACCTTGTACTTTATTACTTTTAAAAATAAAGTTTATAGCAAATTGTATTTTACTAAGAATGTCTTCAAAAAGTGATAGACCATCCTTTACAATTAAGTTATATATATGGCACGCACATTTTATATGAAAATGGTCTGGAAAAGAAGGAGTTAAACTATTTTTTAAAATTGTAATTGCGTAATTGTTATTAGAAGCGTTATCTAATGTAATAGTCATAATTTTATCGGTAATTCCGTAATAATTGCACACTTGATAAATATTTTCTTCAATAAAAGTACCAGTGTGCCTATCATCTATATATCTATACGCTAAAATACGTTTTTGCATAGACCATTTATAATCTATCCAATGACAAGTTACGATTAAATAATCATGGCCGTTAGTACTACGACCTATATCGACGTGATGGATACTTTGCCATTAAAATGATATAATGAAAAACGTAAATATTGTTGATATTCATGCGCGAATTTAAATACATCTCTCTTAACGAGTTGATCTAGGAAAACCGTTAAAAACATGATTATATATATCTCTAATGTAATGAATAAAATCCTAGAGATGAAGGAAATGAAAAAGGCAAACCCTCCACAAGAACTAATTTTGATATTGCTTCCCTATCTCTATGTTTATTGTATTTAGAGCCTACAATTCCCCCCGTCATAGGGTTAATTTGACCCCGTACTTGGTCCGGACAAGATGTCGGTATGTGAACCTTGTCCCGATGGAGCGGGCGTTTGCGCACCCGGTTTTGAAGCCTGGTATTGGGCATACCTAGTGGATGAGCACTTACTACGTGTCTAATTAAACCCCCGTCCCACCGTGACCTTTTCCGCTTTTAAATTTTAAAACATTTTTACAAATTTTACATATGGCTACTTGATTCTCTACGTCCCTATCAAAAAATGTCCATGCATCTGATTTTAATGGTCGATTTGTTGGACCTCGTCTCATACTAGGGGGAATAGGAGGTATTTCGGTTGAAGGTGCACTAGTGGGTGTGTTGTCATCAACATTAGTGGGTATATCATCTAGATCATCGTCTAAATTAAAGTCTTCTTGAGTTCCGAAAAATAGCTCCTGGTCTAAATCTAATGGTATTGTAGGAAAATGTTGAATATCAACAAAATCATCCTGTGTAGGAATAAGATGACTAGAAGAAGTACCCTTGCCCTGATTGCCCCTACTAGAAGAAGCACCCTTACCCTTACCCTTAAACATACCTTTTAATCCTTCCATTTTAATTATGATAATAAATAAATAATTAAAGACAATAAAATTAAGTGATCTAAATTAAATAAACAGACAATAATAATTTAATGAAGGAACGAATGTACCAAACGCCGACGTAACGTCGACGTGTAATCGAGAGGTTGAAAATTGAAACTTTGCTCGATGGAAGATCCTCAAGCTAGTTGCCAACTTCACTACCAATTCCCAAATGAATAAATAAAATTGAATATTTAGCAAACAATGTAGACTTGTAGAGAGATATATTGAGAAATTAGAGAGATTGTAGGAAGATTTGTGAGAAAGATGAAGAAAAAATGAGTTATTTATAGTTGAAAAATTGGGTTAAAGTGTAAATATAATAACTTATGGGTTAAAAATAAATATTAAGGGGTAGGGGTTGGGGGAGGCTAAAATGGCCGTTGGTCAACGGCCATAATCTAAAATGGTCGTTGGTGCAACGGCCATTTTTGCAAAGGGGCGGGGTCGGGCCGGGGTCGGGGGGTCGGGGTCGGGGGTCGGGGTCGGGGTCGGGTCTCGCGGGCCGGGGCGGGCTCGGGTCTCGCGGGACGAGACATCGTCCCGTCCCGAGTTCGAGTCCCGCCCCGTAATTTTTTATTTTTTTTTTTTTGGCGAGTCCGGGACCGGGACCGGCTCGAGTTCGAGTCGGCTCCCGTCCCAATCCCTAATTGAAAGTGACTTTTAGTAAGGCCCAAAACCATAATGATCCTATGGGCCATAGCCCTATTACCTCTTCATTTTTTTTATATCCTGCTTTTCGACTTATATCAGACTACTTCTGGATATAGTAGTCCTGATTCCTCAGCACTACTATCAGTAAATCGGGGATGTGCCTGAATGACCAGGATTTGAGAACAGAGCAACTGATATCACCTACAAGGTCCTACCCAAAAGAAAGCAAATTACATCTTCATTTTTGCCAATATCTTAGCATTTTACTACCAAACCTTGAAATTAAAATAGGTGAGGCAAATTACATACTGAAAAGAGACTTATATAGTAGCATGTTTGTCTAAGTTTTTAGTAGGTCAAAAGTATTTAATTTTTTAATAAATACTTATTTAAAACAAGTAGAGATAATACTCAAAAACACATTTGTAGTATCACTTTATTGTGAATTTTCTATTTGAATTATCAGGTTTTTGCGTTTTTAATTTAGAATTTTATCAACTATTTATTAAAATATACCTCGACTAATATCTGATGGTGTGTGGTGTATATCCTCTTTTTTATTTAAAAATGGTGTCAAATGGCACTCCTCATGGATAATTAAAGGAACTAATTTAAAAAAATTAAAATATAAGAGATAATGGTCAAAACCACACCTGCAGTATCACTTTTTTGCAAGTTTTCCACCTGAACTATTATGTGTTTGTGTTTACTAACTAAACTATTAGCAACTATTTATCAAAATACACCTCAAAATTAATGAATCATCTGTCATGTGGCATCTGTCATGTGGAAGAAATTTATTGGGCAAATTAAGTTATCATGCTTTTGGAGATTGTATTCAAACGCTTCGTAATTAAACAAGCAAATGGAAACAATGAGAGTAAATGATAGAATATGAGTCCAACAAACAATATAGAGAATCAGTTTTTCTATTTGTTCCCTTAAGCAAAATAGAAAATAAATAACACACGATATTTACATGGAAAATTTCTTGCTCAATGGATTAAAAATCACGACCTACCAAGTAGGATTTTCAACTTCACTAACTGAAAAACTTCTTATTACATTGCAACCTAGGAATTAAACTATTAATCTTTCACCCCTTACAATACATCTATTGTAAGCCCTATACAATAACTATATTGCAAAGCTACAAACCTTGACTAACTCTAGCCAAGAACACAAAACACATTTACAACAACTCTATTGCAAAGCATAAGACTTGACTAACTCTAGCCAAGCTACGGGAGACAAAGGTTGAAATCTGTCCTACTTTAATACTTCTTGAAAGCAATGTAGGAATACAAGTTTGAGAACAAAATACAAAGACTCAACAAATCTAGGGACTTAAAATGTCTTCAGTGATCTGGATCTGGTCCCTCTGTTTGTTATAGCTTTGTACTTGAGAACACTTGAAGACTTGGCGATCTAGCTTTGAAAGTGATTTTTGGTTTTCAAGTGTTGCCTTAAACCTTGTAACATTTGTATGTATATATATATATTGGAAAGCGTGTGTGAGGAGATAAGGACAATGCATCCCTTGGTTTGACCACCAAATGACGAAGCTAGTGATAGTCTTTGCTTACTTACGCCATGAATAATAGTACAACTTTACATCTGTAACTGTTGACTGTACGATAGCATAAGGAACGGATCGCAGAGTAGGTCCCTATATGGTTCCTCAACAGTTTGGCAAATCATCAAAACACACGATGACATTACTTATCGATAAACAATGAAATAAAAAAAGAGAAGAAAAAAGAGTATATAGAAATTAAGTAATGATAGAAAATTCATTCTCCAAAACTTACCAAGTTCATCCTCATTTCTTCATGCATAAATTGTCTTCAAGATAAATAAAAAAAAAAAGGCAAAATATGGCTATTAGTGGTGCAATGACGACGCCGGGTTACCTTGTTAATTTCTCAAAACACCAAAACGATTTTTTGACAATGGGCTCTGCCCAATACAGAAAAAATGGACCTTCGGCCTAATTTAATATCGTAAAAATTGGGTCATAGGTATGAACTATTCAAGAACTTAAAAGAGAATGACGACTTGTTTCATTCAATTAATGTGGTGTAATCTAACACCTCCTCACATGCACGTACATGCCAAATTAACTGAAATGTGAATAACATAACATGCATCCTAACATTAGGTAAACCACAAATATATGGATGAACCTAGCTTTGATATACTATATTATGAAAAAATAGATTTAGGCTTAACACTACCTCAAAATAACATTCCCTTAACCAATATGATTTTGAACTGAATATTGGATAGAATAAGTTACAAGGGGTACCTCTTTCTTTCTAAAAGTCTCTCAAAATATAGAAAACTTTCAAATTAACAACAAAAAATGTTTTGGCCATCTATATTTTGCGCCTCCCAAAAAAAGAGAAGAAAGACAAAAAAAGGGCAATTTGGTGCGCGTACCATCCGTATTCATGCAGGATATATACAAAAAAAATAACCTATTATAACGTAAGCATCAATGATCTCACGGTCCGAATACGTGATTCATAGATCAAAGATGAGATAACTTTACTGTCACTCTGAGACTCCTGTTCAAGAACAAAAAAAATAGTCAGCTCGGCAGTCTCCCATTGCACCACCAACAACTATGTTGCAACACAAGAAGTATTTTTTAAGAACTAAATACAATCTTGAATGAAGAAGTTCATGGTTAGAACTCAAGAACTCTTTGCCTTTATATAGGAAAATTTTGCTGCATAATTTTTCTGCTTTTTCTAAATAGTGCAAGATTCTTTTTAATTAGGACTTCTCATTACACTTGAATTTCTTTTGCAAATGATGCTATTCGAGTGTTGTGTATGTTTTTGTTCTTTCCCTTTTAGTGAAGGCATATACATAGTGCGTGAATTCGCAAGCAAGTCAATGAGTACATGATACATGTCTTCATAATTAACACTCTAATCACTAAATCATAAATTAATACATATTCTCACCTCAATTTATGAGTAAACTATTGCAACTTATAGTCCAGTGTAAACATCAGGTTAAAAGAAATTTTTACACCTATACAAACAAAAACTGGTATAAATAAGTTCAACGTGCATTCTAATTCTTTTCTTTTCGGTTTTTCTTTAACCAGATGATAAGTAAATTGATCTCGCTAATTCGAAATCGGATCAATGAGGTTTAATAAGGGGATAAAATATTATCTACTAAAAAAATTCAATCCTAATGATAAGACATCTGATAATTAATCATCCCATCATTACCCCTTAGTGGTGGTCAATTTCTTGGACAATTCTTTTACATGATATGTTGATATTATCTTGAAGGCATAATTAATCTGATCATATTCGCTTTTTGGTTCTTGATTCTTCCTCAGATGAATATGATTCCTCTTTACAAAATAGTGGGAGAAAAGGTTGTGTTCCTTAACTTGTTGCTAGGCCTTGTAAAAAAAAAAAAAAGAATCTTCTTTCTATTAAATATTCTCCACATATATAATATATCCCTTGTTTATAATTTGTTTCGAAATAGAGAGATTTTAATATGTATTCTCCACGAAATTTAAGTTATATATATCATCCGGGTATAAAGAATCTTATATATTAAGTTATTTTTATATGTTATAGCAAATAATTTATTTTATTTTTAAAGATTATACATTACACGTCTTAAGGAGGCTTAATTTATATTCTTTAGGTGGTCTAATAGTATAAAAACTTTTTTACACTGGCGATGCATAAAACTTAAAATGGGATGCTTAACGCGAATGCCGCTTTTTAGGTTTCCATTGAGATTTCCCTAATTTATAAAATTGGGAAAAATATTACCGCTGAAAAAATATCATTCCGAGTTCCGAACATCGTTAAACTCGCGTCTAATGTTTATTCATATATTGTTAAACCATATGGACAATACATTAGATTGTCGTCTAAGGTTAACGTTTCTCGTGAGATTTTCAATTTGCTAAAAAATGATCGTTAAATCGTTGTCTCAAAGGTCCATAAATTACCATAAAAACAAAAAGATGATTATTCACTAAACAGATATACCAAAAGGAACAATAAATTGGCAAAAGTTTCTGCTTAAAAGGGTTTTTCCTTCTCCAATCGACAACACATCAAATTAGCAAAATAGAGCACCATTGAAACCATACAATACTAATAACAGTCATAACAAACAAGAAAAATCTTATTAATCCTCGTAATCTAATGACAAATATTAATATGTTTGCTACCAACATATAAAACATAGAAAGTTGAAGCTTAAGAACTGCAATTCAAACATAACATATACATGACCAAAAAAAACACGAATTTTCTACAGAACCCATTGAATTGACTTGTCGGAGACGTATCTGGTGTTCCGCCCGAAATCTCATATATTCTGACGGATCAAAACGTCTGTTGGAGATTCGCATTTTTCTAGTAGTGTATTGCAACATATTAAACACCACAATAAGCCTTGAAAGCATCATTACCAGCTACATGGCCAGCTGCTGAAGTAACATACTCAAGTAATCCAAGAATTTCAAAGGGTTTGAAGAGTAAAGGGTGTTGTTCATCCACAAGTTCTTTTGGTGTCTCTATTGTGTGACCTGGTTTTGGTAGTGAAAACAATTGAATTGAGAATCTATCACTTTCTCCAGCCATTGTTACCCTATGGACAGGAGAATGCAATCGACCATTTGTCCATGCCTGTATAAATTCACGTCAGTTAGTGCATAGAACTTAAATTCTACGACGAATTTAAGAGAACTATATGTATATATAAGCGAATACTTTTTATGAAAAACTCTATATTTACACCCGTAGCCACAAAGTAGTAGTGAGTACTTTACTTATACTATGCGGCCACTGGCACCCTTTCAATGTGTTATACGCACCAGGAATTCAGATTAGTCAAGGGCCTAACGTAAGAATTATGAAATATTTTCCTCAATTATTCTCTTCCAAAAGAGTGGGTAATATACCCATATTACAACCATAGTTTAGGCTAGACTTAGGCTAATTAATCTACCATCTGTCATGTGGCATCTGTCATGTGGACCTCAAACTTTAACTAAACTATTAGCAACTATTTATCAAAATACACCTCAAAATTAATGAATCATCTGTCATGTGGCATCTGTCATGTGGAAGAAATTTATTGGGCAAATTAAGTTATCATGCTTTTGGAGATTGTATTCAAACGCTTCGTAATTAAACAAGCAAATGGAAACAATGAGAGTAAATGATAGAATATGAGTCCAACAAACAATATAGAGAATCAGTTTTTCTATTTGTTCCCTTAAGCAAAATAGAAAATAAATAACACACGATATTTACATGGAAAATTTCTTGCTCAATGGATTAAAAATCACGACCTACCAAGTAGGATTTTCAACTTCACTAACTGAAAAACTTCTTATTACATTGCAACCTAGGAATTAAACTATTAATCTTTCACCCCTTACAATACATCTATTGTAAGCCCTATACAATAACTATATTGCAAAGCTACAAACCTTGACTAACTCTAGCCAAGAACACAAAACACATTTACAACAACTCTATTGCAAAGCATAAGACTTGACTAACTCTAGCCAAGCTACGGGAGACAAAGGTTGAAATCTGTCCTACTTTAATACTTCTTGAAAGCAATGTAGGAATACAAGTTTGAGAACAAAATACAAAGACTCAACAAATCTAGGGACTTAAAATGTCTTCAGTGATCTGGATCTGGTCCCTCTGTTTGTTATAGCTTTGTACTTGAGAACACTTGAAGACTTGGCGACTGCAGTTTGAAAGTGATTTTTGGTTTTCAAGTGTTGCCTTAAACCTTGTAACATTTGTATGTATATATATATATTGGAAAGCGTGTGTGAGGAGATAAGGACAATGCATCCCTTGGTTTGACCACCAGCGAACTGCAGTAGTGCTGCTGTACTTCTGCCAGTGAATAGTACAACTTTACATCTCTAACTGTTGACTGTACGATAGCATAAGGAACGGATCGCAGAGTAGGTCCCTATATGGTTCCTCAACAGTTTGGCAAATCATCAAAACACACGATGACATTACTTATCAGTAAACAATGAAATAAAAAAAGAGAAGAAAAAAGAGTATATAGAAATTAAGTAATGATAGAAAATTCATTCTCCAAAACTTACCAAGTTCATCCTCATTTCTTCATGCATAAATTGTCTTCAAGATAAATTAAAAAAAAAAGGCAAAATATGGCTATTAGTGGTGCAATGACGACGCCGGGTTACCTTGTTAATTTCTCAAAACACCAAAACGATTTTTTGACAATGGGCTCTGCCCAATACAGAAGAAAATGGACCTTCGGCCTAATTTAATATCGTAAAAATTGGGTCATAGGTATGAACTATTCAAGAACTTAAAAGAGAATGACGACTTGTTTCATTCAATTAATGTGGTGTAATCTAACACCTCCTCACATGCACGTACATGCCAAATTAACTGAAATGTGAATAACATAACATGCATCCTAACATTAGGTAAACCACAAATATATGGATGAACCTAGCTTTGATATACTATATTATGAAAAAATAGATTTAGGCTTAACACTACCTCAAAATAACATTCCCTTAACCAATATGATTTTGAACTGAATATTGGATAGAATAAGTTACAAGGGGTACCTCTTTCTTTCTAAAAGTCTCTCAAAATATAGAAAACTTTCAAATTAACAACAAAAAATGTTTTGGCCATCTATATTTTGCGCCTCCCAAAAAAAGAGAAGAAAGACAAAAAAAGGGCAATTTGGTGCGCGTACCATCCGTATTCATGCAGGATATATACAAAAAAAATAACCTATTATAACGTAAGCATCAATGATCTCACGGTCCGAATACGTGATTCATAGATCAAAGATGAGATAACTTTACTTTCACTCGAGACTCTGTTCAAGAACAAAAAAAAAAATAGTCAGCTCGGCAGTCTCCCATTGCACCACCAACAACTATGTTGCAACACAAGAAGTATTTTTTAAGAACTAAATACAATCTTGAATGAAGAAGTTCATGGTTAGAACTCAAGAACTCTTTGCCTTTATATAGGAAAATTTTGCTGCATAATTTTTCTGCTTTTTCTAAATAGTGCAAGATTCTTTTTAATTAGGACTTCTCATTACACTTGAATTTCTTTTGCAAATGATGCTATTCGAGTGTTGTGTATGTTTTTGTTCTTTCCCTTTTAGTGAAGGCATATACATAGTGCGTGAATTCGCAAGCAAGTCAATGAGTACATGATACATGTCTTCATAATTAACACTCTAATCACTAAATCATAAATTAATACATATTCTCACCTCAATTTATGAGTAAACTATTGCAACTTATAGTCTAGTGTAAACATCAGGTTAAAAGAAATTTTTACACCTATACAAACAAAAACCGGTATAAATAAGTTCAACGTGCATTCTAATTCTTTTCTTTTCGGTTTTTCTTTAACCAGATGATAAGTAAATTGATCTCGCTAATTCGAAATCGGATCAATGAGGTTTAATAAGGGGATAAAATATTATCTACTAAAAAAATTCAATCCTAATGATAAGACATCTGATAATTAATCATCCCATCATTACCCCTTAGTGGTGGTCAATTTCTTGGACAATTCTTTTACATGATATGTTGATATTATCTTGAAGGCATAATTAATCTGATCATATTCACTTTTTGGTTCTTGATTCTTCCTCAGATGAATATGATTCCTCTTTACAAAATAGTGGGAGAAAAGGTTGTGTTCCTTAACTTGTTGCTAGGCCTTGTAAAAAAAAAAAAAAAGAATCTTCTTTCTATTAAATATTCTCCACATATATAATATATCCCTTGTTTATAATATGTTTCGAAATAGAGAGATTTTAATATGTATTCTCCACGAAATTTAAGTTATATATATCATCCGGGTATAAAGAATCTTATATATTAAGTTATTTTTATATGTTATAGCAAATAATTTATTTTATTTTTAAAGATTATACATTACACGTCTTAAGGAGGCTTAATTTATATTCTTTAGGTGGTCTAATAGTATAAAAACTTTTTTACACTGGCGATGCATAAAACTTAAAATGGGATGCTTAACGTGAATGCCGCTTTTTAGGTTTCCATTGAGATTTCCCTAATTTATAAAATTGGGAAAAATATTACCGCTGAAAAAATATCATTCCGAGTTTCGAACATCGTTAAACTCGCGTCTAATGTTTATTCATATATTGTTAAACCATATGGACAATACATTAGATTGTCGTCTAAGGTTAACGTTTCTCGTGAGATTTTCAATTTGCTAAAAAATGATCGTTAAATTTGTCTCAAAGGTCCATAAATTACCATAAAAACAAAAAGATGATTATTCACTAAACAGATATACCAAAAGGAACAATAAATTGGCAAAAGTTTCTGCTTAAAAGGGTTTTTCCTTCTCCAATCGACAACACATCAAATTAGCAAAATAGAGCACCATTGAAACCATACAATACTAATAACAGTCATAACAAACAAGAAAAATCTTATTAATCCTCGTAATCTAATGACAAATATTAATATGTTTGCTACCAACATATAAAACATAGAAAGTTGAAGCTTAAGAACTGCAATTCAAACATAACATATACATGACCAAAAAAAACACGAATTTTCTACAGAACCCATTGAATTGACTTGTCGGAGACGTATCTGGTGTTCCGCCCGAAATCTCATATATTCTGACGGATCAAAACGTCTGTTGGAGATTCGCATTTTTCTAGTAGTGTATTGCAACATATTAAACACCACAATAAGCCTTGAAAGCATCATTACCAGCTACATGGCCAGCTGCTGAAGTAACATACTCAAGTAATCCAAGAATTTCAAAGGGTTTGAAGAGTAAAGGGTGTTGTTCATCCACAAGTTCTTTTGGTGTCTCTATTGTGTGACCTGGTTTTGGTAGTGAAAACAATTGAATTGAGAATCTATCACTTTCTCCAGCCATTGTTACCCTATGGACAGGAGAATGCAATCGACCATTTGTCCATGCCTGTATAAATTCACGTCAGTTAGTGCATAGAACTTAAATTCTACGACGAATTTAAGAGAACTATATGTATATATAAGCGAATACTTTTTATGAAAAACTCTATATTTACACCCGTAGCCACAAAGTAGTAGTGAGTACTTTACTTATACTATGCGGCCACTGGCACCCCTTCAATGTGTTATACGCACCAGGAATTCAGATTAGTCAAGGGCCTAATCGTAAGAATTATGAAATATTTTCCTCAATTATTCTCTTCCAAAAGAGTGGGTAATATACCCATATTACAACCATAGTTTAGGCTAGACTTAGGCTAATTAATCTACCTACCATATACAATTGATTCTTACTATCAATCACACAAATTACTATACAATCACACTAACTACTAAATTATTATAATAAATACAATCATTTAATATAATTATTCTATCACTCCCCCGCAGTCGAAGCGGGAGGTAGACGTATGATGAGACTGTCCCGAAAATCTTCAAATAAAATCAGCGAAAGACCTTTAGTGAAGATATCTGCAACCTGATAGCGGGACAGGACATGTAACACACGTACTTGTCCGCGGGAGACCTTTTCACGGACAAAGTGGATATCCAGCTCAAAATGTTTAGTGCATTGGTGATTGACCGGATTCCCAGAAAGGTAGGTGGCACCAACATTATCACAGTAGACTAATGTGGCCTTCGGAATGGGACAGTGAAGTTCCATGAGAAGATTCCGAAGCCAACATGATTCTGACACAACATTGGCAACACCTCGGTATTCTGCTTCGGCACTGGATCTGGATAAGGTTGCTTTCCATTTCGAGGACCAAGATACCAAGTTATCACCAAGAAATACACAACAACCAGACGTAAAGCGTCTAGTGTCCAGACACCCCCCCCCCCCCCGTCGGCATCTGTATAAGCTACAAGTGAGGATGTAGACGATGGATATAGATGGAGGCCATACTCGAGAGTGCCCTGAATGTATCGCACAATGCGTTTAGTGCATGCATATGATCATCCATTGGATTATGCATGAAAAGGCACACCTATTGCACAACATAAGAAATATTCGGTCTGGTAAATGTCAAATATTGCAGGGCCCCTGCCAAGCTGCGGTAGAGTGTCAGATCGGCAAATGGTTTGTCGGATGCTGCACTCAATTTGGATTTAGTGTCCACTCTGGAGTTGCCGAAGGTTTGCAGGAGGACATGCCAGCACGTTCCACAATCTCAGCCGCATACTTCTTTTGAGATAGAAATAAACCACCAGCATGACGTGTCACTGCTATACCTAGAAAGTAGTGTAGTGGTCCGAGATCTTTCATTGCAAATTTCGAACCAAGCTATGACATGATGGACTTTCGAAGAGCATCTGATGAGGCGGTTAGTATAATATCATCCACATATAAAAGAAGATATGCAATATTATGACCCTAACGGTATATAAACAGAGAATGATCGAAACGGCTGTTGGAAAAGCCAATATGGGAGACAAAATCGGCAAACCTCTTGTATCATGCCATGTGGGCTTGCTTGAGCCCATATAATGATTTCTTGAGCAGGCAGACATAATTAGGAGATTTAGAGTCCATGTAACCCAAAGGCTGGTACATGTAAACAGTTTCTTTGAGTTGTCCATGAAGAAAGACATTTTTGACATCCAATTGATGAAGTGGCCATGCTTTTGACAGAGCCAGACTAAGAACCATTCTGATAGTTGGCGTTTTAACCACCGGACTGTACATCTCACCACAATCTACATCAACCTGTTATGTCTTCCCATCACCTACAAGATGGGTTTTATGCAGCTCAAAAGCACCATCAGATTTTTCTTTGTGACTAAAAATCCACATAGACCGAATTATATTAGCATTAGGGGGACGTGGTACCAAATCCCACGTCTTATTTTTAATAAGAGCATTAAATTCATCATCCATAGCCAATTTCCAATTAAGGGCTGCCACGGGATTATGAGGTAATGGTGATTTTGAGACTTGGGTGTGTATGCTATATTTGGTGTTGGGTTTGACAATTTCGTGTTGACTTCGGGTGACGGGCCGAGGGGCTAGAGATTGGGCCCGAATTGGAGCAGTGGTAGATGGGCTAGAATCGCCAAGCAAGAATCGGGCCCATGGCGATAAAACTAGCCCGGTTTTCAAGGCGATAACGAATTTGAGAATTAGCCACAGTTTCAGAGCCCAAATTATTTGGGTGATTTGGGGCGTTCGAAATAGTGACAGTGGGGCCCGAGAAATACTAAGTCAAATACGGGGATGGGCTATCATCTCAAAAATCATATCTAGGAGGTCCGAACACATGTAATTTTATAAATGGGAAAGTGGTTTCATCGAAGAGGACGTGACGACTCACAATGATTTTATTGGAGGAGATGTCGTAACATTTGTAACCTCGATGATGGGAAGGATAACCCAAAAAAATGCACGGAGTAGACCGGGGTTGTAGTTTGTGGATGGTGGTGGATGGAAAAAGAGGATAGCACAAACACCCAAATACCCGTAAGTGGGAGTAAGAAGGGTCCCGCAAATATAGCAATTTTACCGGGGCTTGATATGACAATTTTTTGTGGGGTAGTATGTTCAATAAATATGTAGCCACTTGTAGTGTATGATTCCAAAATGAGAGGGTAGTGTGGCATGGGCAAGGGATGTTCGAATAATGTTATTGATGATTCGGATTTTTCGTTACGCCTTCCCATTTTGTGAGGATGTGTGTGGGCATGAAAAACGGAAATTTAAATCATTCGAATTGCAAATCCCAAAATTGCCTATTATTAAACTCCATACCATTATCACATTGAATATTTTTAACATCCCGTTCAAACGGTTTCTAGATGAATGCTCTAAACACAAGAAATGTGGGAAAAACTTGTGATTTTTTTGACAAGGAAATGTCCACAAAAAATTAGAGTACTCATCTAACAATAACAAATAATATTTATGGCCCGAAGATCTCAAAACGGGTGATGTCCAAAGATCACAGTGAATGATATCAAATGGCATAAGTGTGCACGAATTAGATGAAAAAAAGGTCTATTGAACATGTTTTCCAAGTGGACATGAACGACACATATTAGAACTACGTGTTTGAGTACATTTAATATAATTATTCTGTTTGAGAAAGGCTAAAACAGGTGCCCCGGATGACCCAAACGTTCATGTCACAATGAGGGTGCAAAAACAGCAAAAATGGAAGGTAACTTGGTTCTGTGGCTGGGTGATGTAATTGGATAGATCTCCCTCTTACTATCACATCTCATGAGAAGCGTCCCCGTCTGAAAATCCTTCACGAAAAATCCAAAAGGGTAAAAAACAACAGATATCCAATTATCAGTAGTAAATTTTCTAACAGACACCAAGTTTTTGATTAATTGTGGAGCATGAAGGACATTCTGTAAAATTAATAGTGGGTTTGGTGGTGACAATTTAGTATAACCATAACCTTGAATTGGAATAGAATGGCCATTTCCGACAATTATACCATTATTTTTGCTCAAATTAAAATAGGATGAGAGATTACCTTGGAGGACGTCATGTGTGACGTCGCTCCGGTGCCCATATACCAATTAGCACCGGGTGGATTAAGTCAAAGGGTATGCATGGCGGATTCAATATTCTTTGGGCTTGCCACTACCGAATGGGCCTCCTGTCATTGGTTCGGCAGTGGCCCATAGCTGCTGGAACTGCTTCTAGGCCTAAAATTAGGCAACCCAACACTGGAATGTTGTTGCTGGTAACCCATCCCCTGGCCAGTGGGCCTTGGACTGGGCCTGGCCCAGTTACCCGACGGGTAAGGGCAAGGTGGCATAGCCCAATGCCACTGCCAGGCCCACTGGTTTGGGCTGCCACCTCACTGTGGTCGGGGTTGCCACTGCTGGTCGCCGGTGCCGCCGTTCCTGCCGCTATTTTTTCCATTTCGATTATTTCCACCGCGATTCTTACCACCGTTTCTTCATTTTTGTCCTCGATTTTGTTGTGGAGTTTCAAAGTTGGTGGTAGTGTCATTGGCGATCATTGCGGAATTTGAAACGGTTGCGGCCTTTTTGGCGAAACTCGCCTCTTTAAGAATAAGCATTAAACGGGCTTGATAAAAAATGGTAGAGGATTGCTTTGTCGGATAAGTGTTCCCACTCTATTATATGCGTCGGTAAGACCGGCAACCAATTAGAGAACCAATCGATTGTGGGTAACCGGGGAACCAACATTTTTGAGTTGATCCGACAAGACTTTTGAGGCATTGACAATACGCCGATGCATTTGAAAAATCCGCCATATCGGTGGTAGAGAATTCTTGCTCCTACGTGATGGCTCGGGAATTTTTGTTGTCTTGAAAAATATCCCGCAAACGATTCGAAGCCTCAATTGTTGTAGAATCGGGTTTCATTATTGTATGCAACAAATCACTAGAGATGGTTGCATAAATCCATGATAGAACTGTGGCATCAAGAGTTTTCCCAAAGTTCTTTGTCTTCATCGGTTTTTAACTCCTTTCCTTTCCTTTGCCATTTGCCGACGGGATTATGTGATGAATAGCCCGGTGGGAACGACAACATATTTTAAAAAGTTCTGCCCAAGTTGCATAGTGAACATTCTCCATCTCAATAGTGATGAAAATATGTGTTTTAATGTTAGAAATGGTAAGGGCGGGATGAAAAATGGATTTGGAGTCAGACATTGTGTACCGAAAAATGAAAAACAATAATGAAAGAAAGAAAAAGAAGAAGAAAAAAACTGTGGTGGTCGGCGGTGTGGTGATGGAGGTGGCCGAAATTTGGAGGGTTTTTGGTTAGGGTAGGAATTATGAAATATTTTCCTCAATTATTCTCTTTCAAAAGAGTGGGTAATATACCCCTATTACAACCATAATTTAGGCTAGACTTAGGCTAATTAATCTACCTACCATATACAATTGATTCTTACTATCAATCACACTAATTACTATACAATCACACTAATTACTAAATAATTATAATAAACACAATCATTTAATATAATTATTCTATCACTAATCACTATCAGAAAATCGCTAAATTCTAAAGGGCGTCCCGTCAAAATTTGGCTCGTCTGTAAGGAATTTTAAAAAATGGAAAATTCGTCGGAAACGTTACCAACGAGCCAAACTACGAATATCAGACACCAAATGAAAAACAAGGAAAACGGAAAAATAACACTTACCATGAAGGAATCACCCAACAAAACAACATAAGAATTTGGTGATATATATATATATATATATATATATATTGTTGATGAATTAGACTTGTCCCCGGAATCTATGCCCGAGGCTAGCGCCAGTTCAGAGTCAGAGTCTTCCCCGTTGGCCAGTCAATATATATATATATATTGTTGTTGTTGATGAATTAGACTTGTCCCCGGAATCTATGCCCGAGGCTAGCGCCGTTCAGAGTCAGAGTCTTCCCCGTTGGCCAGTCAGAAGATGAGGTAGCGCCCTTTTTCCTATTTATTGACCATCACCAAGTTATATATATATATATACTTCTTGTGAAAATTTGTATATTTACACCCCTAACCATAAAGTAGTAGTGAGTACTTTACTTATACTATGCGCTCACTTACACCCCTTCAACGTGCCTTACATGGCATGAAGCCAGATTAGTCAAGGGCTCAATCATTATCAGAAAATCACTAAACTCCAACCGGCCTCCCGTCAAAACTTGGCTTGTTGGTAAGGAATTTTTCATGGAAAGTTCGTCGGAAACTTTACCAACGAGCCAAACTATAAATATCATACACCGAATGAAAACAAAAAAATTAACACTTACCATGAAGGAATCACCCGACAAAACTACATAAGAATTTGGTGAAATATTGGCATCAATCCACTCTCCATTTTTCTTGAGAATTTGCAATCCATTGACTTGATTTTGTGATATTATTGTCATGAAGTTACCATCTGTGTGGCCACCCAATCCAGGTTTATTTTCATCTCCATTTGATGCCTTGTAATGTGTAAACCGTAAAAGGAAATAATTGGGATCCAAAAATCCATCAATGTAATTTTTTAATCCCAAACTTTCCAAAATCATCCTTTTCACCATTTCATCCAATTCCACAAGTGGATTTGAGTAGAATTTTACCAGATTGCTGCCAAAATTAATTTACATATAATGTTAGTATAAACATAGAACCTATTGAAATTAATAGTAATACAATGTGATAATTTTTCTTAGAAAATAAAAAAACAAATTATCTAATCTAGAAAGGTGATGTATATGCCGACCTTACCCATATCTTAGAAAAATATTTCTCCATCAGAAGTAGTAAAAAACCTTCCTTAGTTTATGTTTTTCTCCAATAAGCCATTTGAAAAAGTTTCTAAATGTTAGAGAGTGTTGGATAGCCGGACACAATTCTGGGAAAATATTTTTCGGAAAGATTTTTCACAAAAGATTTTTCATCATATCAAAGACACTCTAAATCTGAAAATGATAATATATTAAAGGTTTTTAATTATAAGAATTAATAGTATAAAAAATTTCACACGATCACTGTAATTTAACCTATTATAACAGATTACCTGCTCTATTTTTTCAGGTTACCAAATCATAATTGTTATAAAAGGTATCATTTTACCTGTTACAATAGGTACAACAACAACGTACCAGTGTAATTTCACAAGTTGGATCTGGGGAGGGTTGAGTATACGCAGATCTTATCTCTACCCTTTCTAGATAGAGATGTTGTTTCCGATAGATCGTCGGCTCAAAGAAAAGTAAATCAAAGCAGTCGAAAAGAGCTCAAAAAAAAGTAAACCAAAGCGGTCGAGAAGAGAAATAATAGAAATAAAGAAGTTATGAAAAACACGATATAAAACCTGACAAAATTATACACTGCCAGCACACAAAATTTAAACTCAATGATATACACATACCAGAAATCAAGATTACCATCAGGCCAAAAGATATTAGCAAAAGTCTCAACACTTTGAGGTTTAAGTAAATCAGCAATACACAAACTCTCATATAATGGCAAGTGTGGAATCATCCCCTGGTAGCCATGCAAAGGTTTCTCTGATAAATTTTTCAATTTGGTCTCTAAAGGAAAGTCAAATATTTCTTTTGCAGTACCAAACATGGCCTCTCTAATTTCATTTGGAACTTTATTATATATTGCTTCAAAACAACCAAATTCTTGTAAGGCTTCATGAACTTGAATTTTTGTGGATTCCCATTGTGTAGTGCCTTGTTTTAGCTCTGGATTTGAGAAATCTATTGTGGGAATTTGAACTTTGGTGGATGCCATTGATGAATATGTTTAGAAGAAGAAGTCAACAATATGACAGAGAAAAAAAGAAGAAAGAGACTTCAAAGTATTAAAAGAGATACATATATCGTTAGGTTATTCGAATTATGCTGAAGGGTAAGTGCGGAAACTATAGATGCTTTAAAATGGGGTAAAAGGAAAAAAAGAGTACAATGGAAGTGGATAAACACGATTTGGGTAAAATCAGATCTAAAATTTTGAGTTTATGCTATAATTACTCTATATCGATTACTTTTAATTCAACTAATAATAGACTTGTTATATTCCAAAAGAGCATTGTGATATGTTAACCCCATAAGACCGATCTTTCCTTCTTATTCTCTTCATCCAATTTTAATATTATAGGGTCTGAATAAATTAGTTATTTATATTAAGTAAATTTTTATAACAAAATATAGAGTTTGGGTCAGAGTTACTATATTCTGTCGAAACTGTAAGCAAAATATATAAATTTACTATTCCATCTGTCATATTTTTACATACATTTTACTTTCTCTGTCTTTCTAGTTTTGACTGTGAATTCGGACGTAAAATTTTGAATATTTTTAAATATCTTTTACATATTTAAAAATTATATAAAATATATTATAAAGCATAATAATTAACCATTTAAAAATATAAAATATTATAATTAATTATGTTATATATTTAACTCTCAAAATCGAACACCACCGCATAAATATAGACAAATCACCATTTAGGAAGTCAAGCAATACGACAAAAAAAAAAAAAAATAGTAAGACTTCACAGGGTGAAAAGAGGAAAACAGAAGTTGCTATATGTCAAATTGCCAAGTGTGAAAAGAGGAAAACACAAGGTGCTATATGTCAAATTGCCAATTATATGCTAACATGTATTAACTTTGAAGATATGTAAACCGCCGCACAACGAAGCAAGGCTGTCGGTTAAGGCCTCACCGGGCTTTCATAAATCAGAATAAAACATTATTATATTCATGGATGGAGTCAGATATTTTAACAAAACAATTAAAAAAAGACCCAAAAATGTTATGCATAGAGGTTTCTATTCCGCCAAAAAAATATTTTACTCTACTTGTTAAGGGTAAGTTTTTTCTTAATTATCATTTTTTGAAATTTAATTATAAAATTTATCACGAAAATTTGAAGAATTTATGCCCAAATTTGTATATAAAATAAAATATTTTATCTCTCGCGCTTGAATTCCTTCACATAAAATTTTGGCACCCTTTGCTTGAATGAAATGAACAAGGGTAAACGGCAATCCGGCGTTCAAAATATCTGCATTAGCAGGATATAATGAAAGGCCACATCTTAAAAAGTATGATATAGATAGTTTATTCTAATATAAATATTAATAACTATTTACGCATCGATATCGTGACTTATAAAATTACACATAGGATAACTTTACCTTACTCCAATTACTCCTCTTCCAAATGAACAAGGGCATTCTCGAAATTGTAAAATTCTCCAATAGTTTTCATAAAGAACCAAAAAGAAAGAACATGAAAGAGACATGTTTGCAAAACACGTGTAGTACCTTCTAACACGTGTGAGTTGATTAGCTAACATTAAAAGGTCCAGCTTTATTTCTATTTTGATTTTTTTGATTTTCACCCGATCTCTGATATTTGTATATAATCGGATTCACGTCGTGTGAAGCTTATCGGAAGAAAACGCTCTCTATAAAGAAATTTCATACCTACAACTCGAAATGAAAACTTCTAATTAAAGTAGGAGTGGCCTAATTAGCTAAACCACGTCTTCGGATGGTAATCAAACATAATTCAACTTCTTTGAGAGACACAAAGTCCATTTATTAGTGCTTATTTTTGGACTGTTTGAATTAAATTAATGTGGGAGTTAGTGATTCGTCACATGGGACAATTTGGTTTTCTTATGGAGGAACCTCTTCTGATAGGAATTTAATACATCGTCCATTTTATATGTTATGGTGACTAAAAATAATAATTTGTTGATGCATTACGGAAATGCATTCTAGTGCCTTGACTAATTGAGGATGGTCCAAGTTGTTAAGAAGGTAGTTGGTGTAGTTAGTTACAAGGTTAGTTATAGAGTTAGTTAAGTTGTTAGAAGTAATTAACAAAAGAAAGTCATTAGAGTATTCTAGAGTAGTGGAGGTGTATATATATATATACATACTTGTATAGATATTTTCTTTAACTCAAGAGAGCAATTCTCTCAAACACTTGCAATGCATTGAGTCTCCAATTCTCTCCCTTCATCTCCCATTCTCCCTTTCTCATACATTCTTCAACAATGCTGCAGTAAATATTCCATCAACATAGCTTCGATTCATCAAATTAACATGGTATCAAAGCTCATATGCGGTTGAACAAATTCGATTTGCAGAAAATATTTTTTTTTCTTTTTTCAGAAATTCCAGAATCAAAGATCATGTGTGCATAACTTGATGATTCATGCATGCAATAGTTTCTGGAAGTGATGTTGTTAATATTCAAGGAGATGCAGACACATGCAGATTGAAATAAGAAGATAAAGGCAGATCTGTGAAAAACAGATCACTCGCGATCGATTGAACAAGTCACTGAGGTTTGATTTCGTTTTTTTCATTGTTGTTGTTGTTTGATGTTATCACAACTTCACATGAGTTGCATAGACAAAAATCAGTGTATTGTGAATCATAATTGAAATATAGATTAGCAATAATGGAGAATAATGAAGGAAGACCAGCAGATGAAGTTCCGACAGTGATCAAAATAGATCACAATCATCCATTGTATATATTTCCTTCAGATGCACCTGGTTCCCTGTCTATGGGTATTATTCTCACTGGAATGGACAACTATACATTGTGCAGTAGAGCCATGAAGTTGGCCCTACTAGGGAAGAATAAGATAGGATTCATTGATGGAAGTGTAAAGAGAGAAACCTTCTATGGAGATTTGGCTAAACTATGGGACAGATGCAATGCAATTGTGGTGTCTTGGTTAATGGGGAATGTGAGTAAGAGCTTACTTACTGGAATGCTTTATAATTCACATTCATACAATATATGGGAAGAATTACAAGAGAGATTTGACAAGATTAATAGTTTCAGGGCTTTCCAATTACACAAAGAAATATTTTTCTATGAGGCAAGGGGCACTATCTGTGTCAATGTATTACTCTCGGCTCAAGGATATGTGGATGAATATGATTCTATCATACCAATTCCATATTGTTGCCCCAAGTCAAGGGACTTTGTGGATCATTTACAATATCAAAGACTACTGCAATTTCTCATGGGACTGGATGAGAGTTACAATCCAATAAGGAGTCAAATCCTCATGATATAACAAATACCTCCATTAAACCAAGTGTATGCCATGATCAATCAGGAAGAAAGTCAGAGAATGGTAGCAGGAACTGGTAGGGTGATGTTTGAGTCAGTGGAATCATCTGTCATGTTCACATCTAGAAATGGAAATTTCAGAAGTGGAAGTGGAGTTCAAAAACAAAAGAAACAATACAATTCCAATGCATATTGTGATCATTGTCATCTTAAAGGTCACTCAAGATTGGAATGTTACAAACTAATGAAGTGTGATTATTGTCACAAAACAGGACATGTACATGAGGGTTGCTACAAGCTCATTGGATATCCAGAAAATTTCAACAATAAAGGAAAAAAGGCTTATGCAGTCACGGGGGGGACTATGTTGTCTGAGGACACTGGACAAGAAGGGGCAGTTCAACACCACTATTCATCAAAGTTTCTGCAAAATGCACATCCATTCACAAGTCAGAAACACGCTGCTGAAGCAGTGATACCATACAGCCAGTTCACACCCAGCCAACATAAAAAACTCCTTGACCTGTTGAACAACAATGCAAATAATGTCAATGCCAACATGACATGTAAGCACATTACTGATTCAGGAAAGTTGATTCAGTGGATAGTAGACACAGGTGCAACTAATCATATGATTGTTGACCAGAAGTACTTACATAATAACCTGTTGACAGAAGGAACAGGAAAAGTTCAACTGCCCACAGGAGATTCAGCCAGAATCTCACATGTTGGGGAGTACCACTTAGGAGGAGGTGATGTCCTTAGAAGTGTCTTATGTGTACCAACTTTCAAGTTCAATTTGTTGTCTGTTTCAAAAATGACTAGAGAACTGAATTGTATTGTTACCTTCTTCCCAACATGTTGTGTGTTTCAGGATCTCTCATCTGGGAAGGTGAGGGGGATTGGTAATGAGGAGGCAGGATTATACATACTATCACTGGATCCTCAGAATAAAGATGGGGAGTTGAGTAGATACATGTCTGCAACTCAACATGTTGATGCAGCTACTTGGCATCAGAGACTATGTCATGTGCCCATGAATGTCCTGAAGAAAATAGCATATTTCAAGAATAATATTGATTTTGTCTTGAATAACTGTGAAGTGTGTCCTTTGGCTAGACAAACTAGACTGCCCTTTATTGCTAGCACTAGTAGAGCATCAAAGTCTTTTCAACTAATACATATGGATGTATGGGAACCTTACAAAACTGAAACATATAATGGAATGAGATATTTTCTAATCATTGTGGATGATCACACTAGATGGACTTGGATTTTTTTGATGAGACTGAAATCTGATGTCTCTACACTGATCAGAAATTTCCTTGTTAAAGTTAACACTCAATTTGGAGCTAAAATTCAGAGAGTAAGATCAGATAATGGAACTAAGTTCTTTAATCAAAATTGTAGTGAGCTGTTTCTGAAATATGGTATCATTCATGAAAGTTCTTGTCCATACACACCACAACAAAATGGTGTGGTGGAGAGAAAACATAGACATATTTTAGAAACTTCTAGAGCCACTAAGATTCATGGAGGATTACCAGACAAGTTCTGGGGACTATGTGTAGAGAATGCAGTGTATATAATCAACAGAATCCCCTCCACTGTTATAAAGAACAGGTCTCCATTTGAAATGTTGTATAACAAGGTGCCACAACTTGATCACTTGAGAGTATTAGGTTTGTATGTGTTTTGCTACTATAAATAACAAACATGATAAGTTTGGTCCAAGGGCTGTAAGATCCATATTTCTGGGATATGGATCTGCTAAAAAAGGATACAAACTTTATGACTTGGAAAACAGAACTCTATTCATGAGCAGGGATGTGTTGTTCATGAAGACAAATTTTCCTTTCAAAAGAGGCATAACTGAAAACACCAATCACATTAAGACACATGAATTTCCTTTCTATGAAGACTTATTTTGTCAACATGATCTTGATAATCCACAAACAAATACCAGACAACATGAAGATGATCAACACATACAAAACAACATGCAAAATGTGCATATGCCTGATACGGTTCAGCATCATGGCATGCCTGATACAGTTCAGCATCATGGCACTGGTATCATAAACTCAGGATCACCAGGTATTGATATGGCCACAGATCAGATCATGAAGTCGAAGATCCACAATGAGCACAGCAAACCACCTATATGGCACAAAGACTACATTACTACACATGGCTCTTCCAGTTGCTTGTACTCTATAATTGACAATATTGCTTATGCTGGTCTTTCAACAGGATATCAGGAATTTGTAGCCAAGGTTTCTCTTGACACAGAACCACAGAACTATTCCATAGCAGCAAAGGATCACAGATGGATTAAGGCAATGGAGGCAGAAATCAAAGCATTGGAGGACAATGGAACCTAGAAGCTGGTCACTCTACCAGAGGGAAAGAAGGCTATAGGATGCAAGTGGGTATACAAGATAAAGTACAAGACAATAGGAGAAGTGGAGAGATTTAAAGCCAGATTGGTGGCAAAAGGATACAATAAAAAAGAGGGGCTTGATTATCAAGAGACTTTTTCACCAGTTGTAAAGATGACAACAAGATGAAGGACTCGATTTCCATTGCGAAGACAACACTGGACAATCCATCAGATGGATGTATACAATGCATTCTTGTAAGGAGACTTGTTTGAAGAAGTGTACATGGAAGTTCCAGAAGGATTTGCTGTCAAGAAAAGGAATAGGCAGGTATGCAAATTGCTGAAGTCTCTCTATGGGCTAAAATAGGCATCAAGACAATGGAACATCAAGTTGACTACAAATCTTATCTCATCTGGTTTTCAGCAGAGTCATAGAGATTATTATCTTTTTACCAAGCAGGAAAACAGTAGTATTATGATAGTGCTGGTATATGTTGATGACTTATTGCTCACTGGAAATGATCCAGTGATGATTCAGTCCACTAAAGAGACATTATAGTCCACCTTCAAGATAAAGGATCTAGGGGAGCTTAGATACTTTCTTGGCATTGAGTTTGCAAGAAACTCACAGGGCATCCTCATACACCAGAGGAAATATGCTCTGGAGCTTATATCAGATATGGGACTTGCAGGGGCAAAACCTGCATCTTCTCATATGGATATGAATCAAAAGCTTACAACATGTGAGTTTGACAGACATATAGCTAATGCATCACATTCATGCCTTATATCAGGAGAAAATCCTGATTCTAAGCTGTCAGATCCTAGTGTTTACAGAAGGTTGGTTGGAAGACTGCTATATTTGACAACTACTAGACCAGACATTGCATTTGCTGTGCACTGCCTGAGTCAGTTTATGCATGCACCTAAGAAGTCACACATGGAAGCTGGTCTCAGAATTGTCAGATATATCAAGCAGGCACCAGGGTTGGGAATTCTAATGTCTAGTACAAGTACTCCTCAACTCAAGGTGTTTTGTGATGCAGATTGGGGGGCTTGTGTTAATACTAGAAGATCAGTCACTGGTTATCTGGTGATGCATGGCACATCACCAATCTCATGGAAGTCAAAGAAGCATGACACTGTCTCCAGGAGCTCTGCAGAGGCAGAATATAGGGCTATGGCAGCCTCAGTAGCAGAAGTGGTATGGATCACATGTCTATTTCAGGATCTTGGTATGGAGATTCAGACTCCAATACCAGTGCACACAGATAGCAAATCTGCTATTCGGATTGCAAAGAAATCCGGTGTTCCATGAAAGAACAAAGCATATTGACATTGATTGTCATTTCATCAGGGAGAAGATACAAACAGGATTGATCAACACTGTTTTTTGCCTTCTATGGACCAACCAGCTGATTTACTTACAAAGGCACTTGGTAGACAACAACATGATGCTTTACTGTCCAAGCTAGGAATGAAGAACATCTTCATGTCCTCTAGCTTGAGGGAGGGTGTTGAAGCATTAAGGAAATGTATTCTAGTGCCTTGACTAATTGAGGATAGTCCAAGTTGTTAAGAAGGTAGTTAGTTGGTGTAGTTAGTTACAAGGTTAGTTATAGAATTAGTTAAGTTGTTAGAAGTAATTAACAAAAGAAAGTCATTACAGTATTCTAGAGTAGTGGAGGTGTATATATATACATACTTGTATAGATATTTTCTTTAACTCAAGAGAGCAATTCTCTCAAACACTTGCAATGCATTGAGTCTCCAATTCTCTCCCTTCATCTCCCATTCTCCCTTTCTTATACATTCTTCAACAATGCAACAGTAAATATTCCATCAACATAGCTTCGATTCATCAAATTAACATAATTCTACTAAATTATTTATTAAAATGATACTTCTTATGCGATAGTTACTCGATAGATTAGTCCTTTTTTTTTTCAAGGTTGAGCTTGTTCAATTGAAGCTAATGATATGATGCCCTTTCCTTGTTCAAGAGAAAGCAAGATATGTGTAAATTGTCAAGAGGTCACATATTTTTGAAAAAAAATTGAGCCTAGTACACCCATGAGGGGTGCCGGCTAATTAAACAGTTTATTAGTTAGTTCAACAGATCTCTACCTCTCCTTAAACTCATCATCATCAATCTTTCACACTTCCTCACAAGGGTATTTGTGCATCTCCACTTCATATGTCCGAATCATCTACCCTCGCTTTCCTCGTCTTGTCCATCACGGGTTCTCCCACTATTTGAAAATTATATTGCGCATAATTATGAAATACGCTATTAAATTTCTGGCGCCGCCACAATTCACAAGTTATGGAATATTCTACTTTTAATTCTGGCAACTCTTGATTCTGATTACAATATCATTTAGATAGGTTGCTGGAACATATGTTTGAAGATTGTCAATTTAATTGTAGTATTGGGTGAAATGAGTAAAATTAGAAAGAAAAAAATAAAACAAACACATAGATCAAGAACTCAATTTTGCTGTAAAGAGAATTGAAAGAGGCAAATAACCTATATAAATTAATTAATAATTGAGAATTTGGCAGAGCTCACATGTTCCTCCTCAATGCTATTTTGAATCTGTCTCATGCTCATGTGCATAATCATTTTCTTATTTTTCTTTTCCCTATTAGTTTTCATTTTTTCTCAATAATTATCTGATATTTGAAATTCAATAATTCGATTAATACATATTCTCGTTAGAGCCCATTAAAAGGACAAATGAGGTTTCTCCGTTTTTAGGGTTCGATTCCGAGAACTCTAATTATATAGGGTAGAGATTCATCAATTCTATTATACTCGTTGGTGTTCCTATTGGTTCTTATTATTTCTCAATTCGTCTTATACAATACTCAACGGTAGATGTGAATTTAGAGCATTACTTATGGGTTTACGGAAACTCAATATATTTTGTTCAGATCTTATATACATATTAAAAAGGTTATTAAATATTTATATACATTTTATTGTAAATCTATTGTTGTATATTGATTTGAAATTAAGGTAAAGCATATAAGTTTCAAATCATGAATCCGGTGATAATCTATCTAACATTAGCACATGGAATATATAATCACATTTCAATACCCTCTTTTTCTTCTTCCTATTTTGTCTTTTCTAATAATTATTTATCAAAATTGTGTAATAAAATTTAGAGATAATCTTCTTTGCCACAAGCTTATTTGGACACTTACACTCAAGCACAGCGCCACTCACACTCCCATCTAAAAAGATAAACAATAAATAATATGTAAATTCGTACCTTAATAAGTTTATACAAAAAAAAAATGGAGCAGTGTTTCTTTTAAACAACTGGCACTTATTTTTCAAAAATAATGATCCTTAATGTTAAGGCCTTACATATTAAATAAAGTAGCCAAAAAAAGTGCAGTGCGATCTTTTCTTTCATTTGGTATTAATTATTCTATGTTCGGAATTTACTGGCTTAACTAAATAAATTTAATGCCAATACGATCGCTAAAGAGAGAAGCAATTCTTATTCGGAGTTTTTCCATTCGCAAAACTCAAATATGAGAATTAAATGAAAAGTGATGAAATCTAAAGTATCTCACTATACCATTTAGTGGTTAAATTGCTATATTCAAGAATTCAAAATAAAATATGGTGGTCGTATTATGTATTGTTGTTCTACTTCTAACAAGCCAACATAATAAATTCTATTTGAAAACTTCTAACTTCTTTCTGCAAAAACTATTTTGTTTCATGCAACTATTTTCCGATTACAGACAAAATATATATTCGAAAATTTCATCAATGTGATAAACTAAAAAGAAAATCAATCTAGTCATTCATACATTAATCAGTTGATTACACTTTTTTCAATTTTCTGAATCAAAATACATTTATAATTTCTAACAAACTATTGCATGCATTATTACTCTAACTTAGTGATTGAAAATGTCAGCACCCAAGCTCATTGCAGGTATTATCCATTTTGGCCTAACAAACTTCACGAATTTGTTCCTTGGATTACCGTATCATTAAGCTGAAAAGTGTGTAACTTGTGTTATACCTTATAAAGCTCTTACTTTTCCTCATTCCAGATGTACGATTCGTCTAAGATGTCATGTATACCTCTTCTTCAGAAGCTTGCTAGCATAGAAGTCTACTAGTGCTTCTTTTGACCCGTCCTCCATCATGGGTGTCACATAAAAAAAACAAAATATATAAAGACTAATTAACCCTCATCCTTCCTATAGCTATCCAGTAAAAGAATTATAAAAAAAAAAGGACTACAAAAAAATCAGAAAGAGAAAAAAATGTTAAATTCTCTTTCTTTTTTGTATCCTAAATTTTTTTAAAAAATAAAAAAATCAAGAACAAAAAGAAGGAAAAAAAGAATATCAATGATGTACTTTATTCTGAATTGGATTTGCGGCACTTTTAGGCCTTCTCCTTAAACCATTTTCCACAGCTTTCTCATGCTCTACAATTGCTCCATTCACTTTGCCAATATTTGTAGAAACTGAATTCAAAGAAACCATTAATCTTCTTGAATATTGGAATTTTATTCCTTCAGAAAGCATGAAAAAATGAGAGAAAAATAAGACTAAAGTAAGAAGAAATAATGTTCTATGAGTGTTTTCCATAAGGTGGAACTTTAGTTTCATAGAAAGAAAGTGATGAATATATGTTCACACACAAAAAAACATTGGTTTATAAAAATGGAAATAGGTATATGTCCAATCTTGATAGTCAAGTTATGGTTTGTGATCAAGTCTGACAAAACATGTGTAAATGGATAAAATATTAAGAAAAATGATACTAGTAATAATTTAAAGGGTAGTCCATAGTTTTAACTTTTAAGTCAAAAGTGGCAGATATATGTCTGGAACACTGCTTTGGCCTCGTGTGTCCATAACTCAAAATAGGTGATTTAATTGTGGTTGCGCGACTAGACATACCAATAGTCATCAGATTCATATGAACGATTGTGAAGTAAGCAATGATTTTCTTAATATCGATTTTTCTTAAAGTAGTTGAACTTTTATAGCAATCACATTGAGTTAAGAGAAAGATGAGAGTGGATTTCTTTTTTTGCTCTAACTGGTTGAAAGCCATGGAAATTATGTTGTCGATCAGAGGGTTTGTGTTGCAGGTTTGACGATTATGAGAGGGGTTCAATAATCAACGTAACTGGTTAGTAGATTAGATTCGACAATCTTAAGTAGTGGAGTCAGCTCTTAGCCATTAATCACTATTGTCTACTAATTAATCACTATTGTCTACTAATTAATCACTAGCTTTTTCTAGAATAACATCGTATAGTCTTCGAGCGAATTCATACTATGCGGATGAAGCGCGCAGCGAATTGAATATGAGGGCTTGAAAATAGCTTTACAGAGAGTTTAACGCTAGAGATAAAATAACATATATATTGAATACAATACAGTTTTAAAATTATGAGTCCAAAATTTTAGTTGTTCTTGATATTTTAGTATTTCTATTACATACATATACACTCACGATTGTGTCGAATAATGATTTCAGTTCGAATAATAGTGATTTCAGTTGAACCCGTTAATTATACGCTACATCTGCCAGTACGTACTTGTGGAGAAAGCTCTAGACTATAAGTGGTAACCTTTTTGTTAATATTGAGAAACTTAACTTTAAATAAAGGGAAATTATTTCCTTATTTTACTCTATAGTTTTGTTGTTTAGCAAGGATAGGACTTGGAAGCAGCAGATCACGTGAGACCTGACCTGACTAATATTTTTTAGATCTGTTTGATTCAAAGCAATCTTCTAATTGTTAAGACTATATAAAGAACATGCTCATGTGACTTTTCATAAGATACCGCACATTAGTCCACTTTCTTCTGTGTCTTTTTGTTTGTATTATATTATAAACATTTGAATCAGAGATTTTTCCAAGATCAAACAAGCACAGCTAAGGTTAGTTGGGGAGTAGTAGTATACTTTTCTTCGTCTGTTGTGTGCGTGTGGGGGGTGGGGGTGGGGTGGTGGGCAATGAGGAAGGAAGAAAAAGAGAACAATTTTCTGAGTATGATAAGAAATAATCAATTTCGCCAGTAAATCAAATGAGTTGTGGTAGAATTTTAAACTCAACACATAATGTTCAAATCTTAAATCTACATCTGCATTTAATGCATGTAGGGGTGTTGGAGATCCGTAACTTGAATAATTAAGACACGAGAATCGATATCTTAACTTCCAATACTTTCTTCAATGAGTCTAAGTCTGACTTCACGGATAAGAAATTAGGGACCTATGGTTTAGATCACTGAGCTCATGGCTAAACCGTCATACCTCTCGATCAATACACAGTTGAAGAGGCAGATCACAAAAGCTTTCTAGAGGGTATGATTTATCAACTCTCAAAATAAACAAGCTAATTGAATTTATATTAGGTAACTATGACGAAAATGCATTATCCAACACGAAAAAAGCGTGGAAATGCATTATCCAAAGGAATAGTTACACCTTCCACACATTACTACAATAAGGTAAACTAAAATTTCTATTGCATATACAAGTCAACATCTTGTATTACATAGTAGAGAGATCAACTCATGAAGAACAAGAAAGCATGCCTACACCAGGACGATAAGCCCAAGCTGGAGGTAGGCGCGCATACTTCTCCATGCCAGGTTGTTCGTCAAATGGATGTTGCATAACTTTCAGTACTCGTCTGACCTCCCCAAAATAACCTTGTTCAGCTGCATCTATTGCACTTTGGCATAGATAGTTTCTAAGTATGTACTTTGGATTTACAGAATTCATCGAGGCCTTCCTCTCCTCATCCGATAGACCACTAGTAGAGAGCTGTAGAGTAGAATAATGCCTAGTTAAGCACCTCGCATGCAAGAGGATTTACAGAGACGGAGAAGCGTATGACCAAATTGAATAAAATGAGCACAAATTATAAACAACGGAGAATGGTTTTATGCAGTATCGTCATCAATGACAGCAATTAAAATTACCATCGCAGTTATAGCAAAATGAGGTTATGATTGTACTTTAAGCTAGCACATATATCCCAGTTCTCTCCCTTGTTATATTTTCATTGTTGCTCTTCTTTTTTCCCTTGTTCATTTTTATGTTTTCGCACCATGGAGGGGCCGGGTGTTCTAGGACAGGTTCAGTAGTTCGATTGTACCTATAGATCTACATATGGAAAATAAAAAATAAAAATGTATGCATATAATCAATAAGATCAAACTCTTCTGAACTCACCGACTTTAGATAAGGTAAAGGGAGTAGGTGCAAAGATAGTGGAATCCCTGAAAATAACATAGATCTACACATGAGGCTATCTTCCTAGAGAGTAATCATTCGGCATTTCCACCTACAGCCATGGACGAACCTACCCATTTCCAAGGGGAGTCAACTGACAACCCTTCGCCAGAAATTACACCATGTAGATAGGTCAATTTTTTGTGTATATATAGTATATGTTGAATCTCCTTCACTTCACTGTGTCTATTTACTTCTTTATATTTTGATTTCCCTCATGTGAAAATTCTGGATCCGCCACGGCCTACAGGCTACAACAGCCCGTGTCTAAGGTGAGCAAAAAGCTTCTAACAAAATTGAAAGTATAATAAAATGGAACTCTAGACCTCTACGAAGAGGAACACAGCATACCAAGAAAATAGAAACACAAATGAGAGCACCATAAAAATAGTGTAAAAGCAAGGGCGTTCGGAGCACTCCACCAAGCTGATGTTGATTGACCCTCAGTTATTGGTGAACAATTTAAGCAATGGGCTTAACTTATAAAGATTATATGACTTTGTCAAAATCCTTTCAGTTGGCTAGAACTTGTTACTTGAATGAACTAGATCTTTTTTTTAGAAAAATCGTGGTGTCGTTCCCGGCTGTCCCATGTTTGTTGTATTTCTGCAGGCGCTCCTGCGACGAACCGAATTTGTTTAATAAAGTTTCATGCTCGAGCTTTAGGAGAATGATGATCCCATGGAAAAGGAAAATCGACAAGGAAGATATGAAGAAGCTTGCGCGCACCTCGACTAATTCAACGGGATACCTGCCACTTCCCACCAACAACATGTACCAAGTAACTCTATCCACCAAGGCTAGGACAGATGGGAAGAAAGCACCTAGTGTTTTTGTCTGGCTGGGTTATGAACCTGAGACCTTGTGGTTAATTCTTGATGTAATACTCACTCGTAAATGATTGGTGTTAGAATTTCTCACTAAAAGAAGAGTTTGACTTTAGAATATACTTTAAGAGTATAATAAACTTTAGAGCAAAGTCGCCTCCGCTAGCGCACTACTCCTAACTATTGCCCATTTATTCTGGAATAACCTTTTTAGGAAGGACAATTTTCAACCCACTTCATTGACCACTGGGCCAATCCTTGGGTGCTTGAATGAAACTAGATCTTGTGGAATCATATTGAATATTTGACGATACATTATGTAGCTTGCTAAAAAATCGATCCTAGTTCACCAGGGACACATTGTCCTCAAATGCACTATGATTGAGCTCAATAAGTTGACTTATAATTCAAAGAAAAGAAGTTAACTATACATACCTCTTGTATGTATGATTTCACCCAGCTTGTCCAAGCTTCCTTACGCTCCTTACCGATATCCAATAGAGCAGCTTTCAGAGGAATCAGTAACTGGTTATCTGGAATTGTAGGATCAGCCTTGATGTTTGATAGCAATCGGAAGAAGTTTGTGTAATCAACTTTATCAACAGCCATATTCTTAAGTAGATCACCGATCATCTGTTTATTGTACTTAGACAAACCAAGTTTTTTGGTCATGATAGCTTGATAGTCATCCATAAATTTGATGCCATACCTAAAAAAGTTAATAGATGAAATGTCACTCAACAGTAAAAAGACAGAGACGTGCAATGGAAAGAATACGCAAATGGTACTCCCTCTGTCCCAATTTATGTGATGCACTATTCTTTTTAGTCAACCTTCCTATATTTAGAAACAATTTGAGTTTGAACTTCCCAGTTTGCCTTAGTGAAATGATCTATAGTCACACAAATCTCTATGACTTGTTTTAGACTACATGTTCCAAAAGTTTTTCTTTCTTTTTTAAACTACGTGTCCAGTTAAAGTGCATCATATAAATCGGGACGGGGAAAGTAGTATTTTGTGTCACCTCTCCATGGCATAATTTTTCTCCTTATCATTTAGCAACTCCGCAGTAGATAGAGTAGAAGCAAACTGAGCAACATTCCATAAACCTATATCTGGCTGATTCGCGAAGCGGTATCTTCTGCCGGGTAGATCAGTGGTATTTGGTGTGTAACTGGGATCGAATGCATCTAAAAATCCAAAAGGGCCATAATCAATGGTGAGGCCTAACACACTCATATTATCAGTATTCATCACTCCGTGTGTGAACCCAACACCTTGCCACCTTGCAATCGTAGAAGCAGTCTGCTCAGCAACTTCCACTGCCCAAGCTGAAAAAATGTACTTATACATCAATAAATGTGAGAAAAGTAATTTGTCAAAATATGCAGATAAAAATATTTTTTCCTCAATTCCGTAGAAAAAGCGCACAATCAATAGCACATAATACAATGAGAATGAAGTTAGAACTAAGTTACAAGAATACATGTAAACTTCAAGTCCATTTGTTCCAGTGTTAGATGGACTGAAAATAACAAGTTTACAAATAAAAATTAGAACATGAGGCCTTCTCTCTTACAGAACCAAATATAGCATTTTTATGACAATAAGGCACTTCGTTTCATCAACATTAGAAGCATTTGGAGTCTAGAAATATTAGTTTGTGTAGTACTATATTAATCTGGATGGTAGAGCCCTAGCAGATTATCACCAAGACCATCCAAATGGCCAGCAAAAGAATGTATTATCCTTCTTCACATAGACATGGGAGGATAAAGAAGTCCACTGGCAGAGACAGGTAAAAGTGAGAAGAACATTTAGGGTGTGTTTAGTATGAAGGAAAAGGTTATCCACGGAAAATGTTTTCTTGAGAATATTTTCCTGGAAAATAAAGTTTCTTATTTTCTGGTGTTTGGTAAATTAGCAGAAATTATTGTCCCAAAACCATTTGTATATAATATAAGCAAATACTATTGGGGTTGGCATGGGGGCTAGGGGTGGTGGGGATGGGGCTATGGGTTAGGGGTGAGGGTGGTGTTTGGGTAATGGATAATTGATGTGGAGTGTCACTTGTGAAACTTGTTTTCCCTATTTCCACTAGGGAAATCATTTTTTCCCTATTTTTAAGGAACTTGCTTTCCTAGAGAAAATGTTTTCAGAAACTTTTGACCAACCAAACACACCCTAAGAGTTTGCTGACAAACGAAATATTGAGAAAGTACTACTCATCAAGAGCCAATTACCATCACTCAAACTTGGCACTGGCATAAACAATTCACCATTATATACACCTCAAGGTAATCAATATTACCAATTGTATGGCGACCAAAACGTAGCATCTTTTAATGACAATAAATTACTTCTTTTCTCGACATTAAGTATTCTAGATTCTGAGAATAGAAGTTCGCCTTGAACTAACCACCATCCGGATGTTAGAAGCCTGGAAGATCATTACCAAGCCCATACAAATGGCCAGGAAAACGCGTTATATTATACCTTCCACTTAAATATGGGAGGACATTAAGGACCACAGGCAGAGGCATAAAAAACATTAAGAAATCTTGCTGACAATCGGAATGTTGAGACAAGGACTACTCAATTCAGTACTAATAAGGACAACAGATTTAGCACAGGCAGAAACAATCACTTCAAGGGAACCAATATAATTACCTGCATATTTGTTTGAAGTTAAATCCACAGCAGAATCATCTTCCTCGCCTGTGCTGAATGATATGCTTTCACTCTTACTCATGTTCTCTAGATGGGGGAAGTGATGTCTAATTGTGTAATCTGCTAAAGTACGCACAATCTCAAGGTCCTCTTTACCCCTAGAGGCATGTAGTTGGTAAGAACCAAACCGCAGAAAGGATTGAGCAACTCTGCAGACAATGGCACCAGGCTCATCCTTCGGATTCCCGCTGCATGAAAAAGAACAAGAGTCATGTATAGCAGAAACAAAACACAGACTTGAATGTATCAAAAAAACAACTAATCTCGAGTACAATCCTATAACATGGCTCCCTATTCATACTCCAAGTCTTCAGTGAAAATATTATATACTCCCTTTGTCCCAATTTATGTGAAGGTGTTTGATTAGGCACAGAGTTTAAGAATGAAAAGAAGACTTTTGAAACTTGTGGTCTAAAATAAGCCATAAATATTTGTGAGGCTATAAATCACCTCATTAAGGGTAAATGGGAAGTTTAAAGTCAAATTATACTAAATATAAAAAGGTCTCATTCTTTTCGGGACTGACTAAACGATATGGTTTCTCCCAAGAGTTCTCGACTCAAAAACATTTCAAAGCAAAAATGATAGCAATAATGTACAACTAACAACATAGAGAGAGAAGTCTCAATATATCCTTGCTGATTAAATGGCAAAAAACTGTAAGAGTAACATACTCATAAAACATGTCCCTGGTGACATCTTTTCCAGTCATTACAAGACAGAGTGCTCTTGTAGTTGGGATTCCAAGACTATGCATTGCTTCACTGCAGAGGAACTCCCGGATACTACTTCGAAGCACAGCAAGACCATCAGCAAAACGGCTATACGGGGTCTTCCCAGCACCCTTTAGCTGCAGTTCCCATCTTTCAGATTTTGAATTCAAAACTTCTCCAAGAGTTATTGCTCGTCCATCACCTAGCTGACCAGCCCACGTCCCAAACTGATGTCCTCCGTAGTTCTGGGCATAAGGTACACTGCAGAAGCAAATTCAACCTAACATGTTGTCAGAGTCTAGGGGTGGCGAAATTAGCCCATAAAAACATGACCTGCCCAACCCGTTCAAGTTAACCCACCCATTTATTAGTTCAATCCATTTTAGCTCAACCCATTTCAAACCATCTAAAAACTGGGCTTATATGTAGCCCAAATTGGACTGATATTTAGCCCAAATTGACCCATAGAAACTTTGGAAAAAAAATTGTTTGATATGATATGTATAGCCATAATAAAGGAAAATATAGTTTTATTAGGTACTAAGGAAATTATAAAAGAACAAACAGAGAAATTAAAACGTAGTAAGAATTGGGCGGGTTGGGTTATGACCTGCTTTTTAGCTCATTTTAGCCCAACCTATTTCAGCCTAGGTAACTTCTGGGTGGGTCATCATTTAGCCATTTTGACCCGCCCAAATCCAGCCTAACCCGCCCATTTGACACCCCTATGTCAGACTATTAAGAGTTTAAGCAGATCCAAACTAGAGAAGCAACACTTACGCTCCTGCCAAAGGTGATGCCCCAGAGAACAGAAGCGGAAAATCAGGCCTCTCAAATCTGAAAGTTTAAAAGAACTAAGCGACACTTCCATCACAACACATTAGAAAGGACAATCTTGAGCAAGCATTAAAACCTCACTCTTTAGGATCCAACTCAAGTAACTCTGCTACTGATTCTGACCACACAACGAGCTCAGGATTCTCCACCTCAACAGAAGGCAGCACTTTCGTATAGCACGCATGTACTACCTACATATGCACAATATTTTACTCTGATAAATATATGCAACAATATCAACGTCATCTCATCATCACTTACTAATATGGAAAACCAAGATTTCAACTTTCTTGCTATGCAGACACTACTAGCAGAAAATTAACCTTCATCATTTAGCTACTAACCTTGAAACAAGTCTTTTTTTAGAAAGGTTGTACACCATTTCAATATTTCCAAATGGGAATTGAATTCACAGAACTTACCTAGTGTCTGAACTATGGGAGTTGAAGAAAGGGAACCTCAAGTGAAACTAATTGCTATGTCATTTCTATCAAGACAATTGGTGTTAGCACAACTTTTTTCAGACATGAATAACTAGCAACAACATTTCTTCATCCCTTAAAGCAATCAAATGTATTTTCTTCACATTAATTAAAAGGGACTGCAGCTTTTACTACATATACAACAAAAGATGAACTTTCCTCGTATAGCTAATAATCCACGAGTAAGAGCATTAAGGGCTCGTTTGGCCATGGATAATTATCACTTTTTTCAGGAATTATATTCCGTAATCATGTTTGGACATAGAATTGTTACAAGTTTCAGAATGCAACTTGATGTTTATCTGTTTTCACATTGTTCACTCCAAATCACTCATAAAAATTCAACATTTTTCCAAGTTGTTTTCATGTCCAAACACAACTCCAATTTCCAAATACTACTTTTTCCAAATTTCACATTTCTATGTCCAAACGTCCACTAAAAGTTCCAACTTGAAATCAGACTCAACAATATCAAAAAAAAAAAAATCCTGATAAGGTAAAGTAAACTCAACATTATCAACAACAATAACCCAATGAAATCCCACAACGTGAGGTCTGGGGAGGGTACAGTGTACGCAGACCTTACCCCTACTTGAAAGGTAAATAGATTGTTTCCGAAAAACCCTCGGCACAAGAGAAATCATAAGAAAATGTCATATAAGAACAAGAATTTTAAAGCAGTATGAAAATAAAAATAACGAAAGCGAATAAGCCATCATAAAACATTAGCAGTAGCTATCACAGATAAATAAGATAGTCAAAGTACACAAAACACCACATAGTAGCAAAAATCAAAGCACATGTAACTATAGAGCAATACTGCAATTACTAGTATGAAAGGATAAGCGGACTACTTATTAGCCTTCTACCCTAACCTAATTTGAGTTCTCCGTAACTCCTATCATGACGGTAAGTTAGAACTGCACCATGTCTAAACTCAACAATGTCAAATTCATGACATTCCAACTATTCAATTCCAAACAGCAATTCAATAAAGATCACCAAATTCAATAAAACCCCAATCTTAATCACAACATAAAAAAACACAAATATTAACAAGAAAAAGATAAAAAATAATAATAATAACCTCTCTTGGAATTATATCGGTTCTTGGATCAGCTGGCAGTTCACGAACAAAAGAATGATCCCAATTAAGATCTTCAAGTTTCAATAAATGTTTACTATTACTGTCATCATTTTCCAAACTTTGATTCTTGAAATTGTTAGTAACTAAATCAACGGTGGCAGTAGTTGAGTCCATTAAGGAAGAAAAAAATGAACGGTGGAGATGGGGTTGAATTGGGTATGATGAAAATGGGTTATTTGAATGAAAATAAAATCTGGGTCGGAGAGATTTGGAGAGTAGAAGAGAAGAACGGAAGTGGAGAAGAGAGGTGGATGAAGAAGAAATTTTGGGAAGTATTTGCATACTTGTTTGTTTTCAATTTTAACGGGGACTGAAATTGAAATAGAATTCGAGGTGGGACTCCATTAAATTAGAATTCGCCTAAAAAGATTTAATATCTCGATTTTAAATCCTGATATAAAAAATAAAATCCTTGAGCACTTCTCTTAAATGGACATATGCGGGGTAAATCTAAATTAATACGAATACGAAAAATCAAAAAAAAATCTCATCGAAAATAAATAAATATTTACCGCTCTAATACAATCTTCATATGAATCTACTAATTATTTGACAAACTAAAACAACTAGTATGACTCTTCTTCAAATGTTGAGAAAATTGAAACTTTGGTCCCTCAACTATGTTAATATCCATTTTGTCCCTTTCTATTGATTTTATTAATGTTATTATTAACATGGAACCTCTTAACCACGGACGGAATATGGTGAAATGGTAAATGTTATTTTATCTTTAGTTAAATATCTCGGATTTGAGCTTTAAGACTTAGTCATCTTCCATTTTATATCATGAATTTAGATTAATGAAACCAAAAATACAATATCAATAACAATAACATATCCAGTATAATCTCACACGTTCCGGGGATGATAGGATGTATGCAGACATTAACTCTATCTTTGTGGGATAGAGAGGTTGTTTTCGATAGATCGTGGCTCAAAAGAAACATAATCAATGTAAAAACTCAAAGAAAATAAGACAACAAGGTATAACAAGACAAAATAAAGAGGCAACTCACAACAATACATACATATGAGTATGAATCGATGCGAAACCTAAATACTACTACAAAGAGAATGTGAAGAGGCTAGCCTCCTACCTCTCTCACATACAATATGGCAAAACACAACGACCTATTAACTTTTTATCATAATCCTCGACCTCCAAATCTTCCTAGTTAAGATCCATGTCCTCAATCATCTGAAGTTGTTCTATAATGAAGCCAAAAATATGTGGTGAAAAGATAAATGTTACTTCATTCTTAAATATCGGATTTGAGCTCTAAGAATGAAGTCATCTTTAATAAGGAGAGCTAAAATCCCACAATTGTGATTTTATTATCTTGCAAATCCAAATGAATGAGGTCAACAGACAACGGGTAATGAACATCGGATGCTTGAAAAAAAAAACTCAAGGAGATTCGTATTGTTACCTCTTAACTATTATGTTATTGAATTAAGGACTTCCGTTGTCAATTTGAGCACATTAAGTTTGTATTTTTTTTTGCATTGATTTGATGAGAAACATGGCAAGTGAAAATTAGTGTAACTACTACAAGAAGGGAAAGGTATTGTGTGCTCAATCGATACGATGATAGGACCAAAATTAGAGATTATTAATATAAGGAACCAAAATTGCAATTTTCAATTTTATCTTTCTTTCGAATTTAAGCTTTGTTAGGGTCATAGTATTTTCTTTTTATAGTCTTTTTGTGTTTGACTTTGACTTTCCGTTGTTTGTCTTTGTCCTACCTATTTTTCTTGGTGCCATTTGGAAAAAATATTTTTGGAATTGTGATCATTTTTTTGTTAAATAGTACAAGAGTGTAAGTGTAACCAAAGTGAATATATCATTGTTTTCTCTTTTTCTTATTCTCTCTTTTACACTTTGGTAACCTTTTTCATGGAATTTGTTGCCTTTAAAAATGACTTTAATGGTACGTCCCTCGCTTCATCATTTCTCTTCATTTGTTGCTTATCTTCTTCTTCTTTTTTCCATTTCATTGTCTTGTCTATCTTCTTGATAAAGTTATAACAATACAGGAAAAATTAGCATAATCTATGCAAGAGTAATTCATTCACGCGCATATAAGTCACGACGTGAAAACAACCTTTGAGTTCAAACTTTGAGTCAGTTCTTACAACAAAAAAAACCAACCTAGTAAATGTATTCTCTTATCAAGTAAATCAAATACTAAAGTAACATGTTGTGATGCTGACTGGGCAGCATGCCTTTTAACTAGAAAGTCAGTAACATGCTTCATTGTTAAGATTGGTGACTCTCTTATGTCTTGGAAAGCAAAGAAACAGACAACTGTATCAAGAAGCTCAGCTGAAGAGGAGTATAAAAGCTTGACCACAACAGTTTATGAGATTATATGTCTACTTGAATTACTAAAAGAGATTGATATAGAAGTAACCTTGCCTGTTAACATCTATTCTGACAGTAAAACAACAATTCAAATTGCTGCAAATCTTCTCTACCATGAAAGAACAAAACATATAGAAATTGATTGTCATTTTGTGAGAGAAAAACTTCAACAAGGACTGATCACTACTATATACATTCCTACAAAAGATCATCAACCTGCAGACATACTTACTAAAGGACTCGGTAGAGTTCAACATGAGTGTATTATGTCCAAGCTAGGTATCTTAAACATTTTTCCTCCACCTAGCTTGAGGGGGAGTGTAAAATAATGTAATTAAGTAGTACGGGTAAAACAATCTTTTTCTACTAGTTCAGATTTTTAGTTAATTAGTTAGTTAACCACCTATATTTAGTTAAGTTGTTAAGATTAGTTAAGTGGGAGTTATGATTATAATCCTAGCTATATATATATATATATATATATCTGATTGTGAGTGTATTGAGATACAAGATCAATTACAAGATTAATGAGAATGGTTTCCACTGTGTATTCATCTTCCTCCTCTACATTTTTCTTCCACACTTCATATGATTGTCGTTGCTTCTCTTTTTAATTTTGTTTCTGTATTCCTAAGTTCAGCTTCAAATGTGATGTACAATATGCAGTAATGATAGTACCTTCCTCAGTCCATACCCAAAAAAAAAATCACCAAAATTATCAACTCCCAGAAAAATTCAAACTTGGGTTCCAAAAAAGAGAGAAAAACTCTAAACAGCTTAAAAACACACAATATGTTGTTCACGTGTGCAGTTATGATTGTACCTTCCTCAATGCACAACAAAATTCACCAAAATTATCAATTACCCAGAAATATTCCAACTTGGTTTCCAAAATTAAGAACACAAAAAAGGGATTAAAAACTTGAAACAACTTAAATACACACAATAAGTGCTTCAAATGTGTTGTACAATATGCAGTTATGATTGTACCTTCTTCAGTCCACACCAAAATTACCAAAATTATCAATTCCCAGAACAATTTCCAACTTGGGTTTTCAAAATTAAGAAAAATTCCAACTTGGGTACTATAAAATATCAATCAGGTGCTTAAATTTGTTGTACAATACGCAGTTATGATAGTACCTTCTTCAATCCACACCAAAAAAATCACCAAAATTATCAATTCCAAAAAAAAAAAAAAAAAAAAATTGGGTCCCAAAATTAAGGACCAAAAAAGAGATTAAAAACTCAAAACAACTTAAAAACACACAATGTGCTTCAAATGTGTTGTACAATATGTAGTTATGACACGCATTGTCATCTCAACAGGTTCAGAAATCACACTTTTCTCCGGATAATTATAGCGTAGTTCCACATTTCCTCTCAGAGGAAGGTCATTAAAAGACCAGCAAGAAAGCACCATTTTAAGATATGGCCTACGTCTTCCCATGCAACGATAGCTGGAGGCCTACAAAGAATTGATGAATTCTGCAATAACAATTACCATCTGAGAATCATAGGCAGGCCCTTCCAACCCAAAGTGGCCAATACCTTCAATAAGATGTGTCTCTACACGTCCTGCTGCAGATTTAAGCTTGTTCTTCAGCTGCTTAACGCTGGTGAATCCGTCTTCCGTCCCCATGATGAAGAGCTTTGGTTTGGGTGACTTTAATATGTTCTTGTGATGTCGTCCGAAGAGGACCGATGCCAATAAACCAAAAGGGTAACCAATACTTACATAACCAGCAATCTGTTCAACCTGATCTACTGCAGAGCCAGCTATTGGTGCACCTGTTAAAAATGTATATCGAAAATGAGATAACATTGATAGGAAATGGTTACACCAACGTACTCCGTTATCGGGTGAATATGGCATAAGGTAAAGTTAATCATCAAACATGCAAATCATTTTTCTTTTGACAAACAACAAACTTTTCATGGAACCCACCTGTCCTTTTTTTGTGGGTTAAGTCATCGAGTCCGTTCTTACAACAAAATGGTAATATAGCATAAGGCAGTGAGACAAAAGTAAGCAAATGGTCATACCAAGGGCGATCTAGGATTTGAAGTTTATGGGTTCCTAGAGCGAATTGAAATTAATATACAATAATAATTGTGTTCACAATCAATTATTTAATGAACTATTTTAATATATATACAGGGTATGAGCTAAAGCTATTGGGTTCCTGTGAACTGTGGCTAACACACTTGTTCCGCTACTGGTCATACCCTCCAAAGTCCTACAAAAGCCAAAGTTTTTTCCTAGTCAATAATCGAAGTCCCGAATTTTCCACGGAAACATTCACAGCCATAATGTATATAGTATGAGGAAGCACTTAGAGAACGCGTGGAAAGGATGTTATGCGAAGAATGTTATGCTTGTCATAATGAACACGAAGAACATATATTGGGGAATATTTAAATAGAGCTAACGACTTTTATGTGAAGAATGTTATGCTTGCCATAATGAAGCCCTTTGGGCAACAAAATATAATATGGAAGTTCAGCTTCATTTGCCAAAAGTGAAATACTAGCTAGCCTCTAAGTTCTCTCTCTTTAATCTATTTTCTTCCCTCTCTTCTACTCTTCCTGCTCCTAGCAGTTAAACCAAAGAGGTTCTCGACTTAACCTAAAAAGGTGGTCTTACTCTATCCTCCATTCTTCTTTCCCTCTTCCATCATTTAAAAAGGCAACTTCAATCTCATACTGCATATTCTAGCACTGTCCTATATTGAAACAGGCTTGAAAATTCTGTAAAGGACCAAAGCTTTTGTTCTAGATATGCTCAAACTTGGTTGGCTACTCACCTTGATTTCAGTATTCAGAAAAGACAATGAACATAGTTCACAATGAGGAGATTACAGAGAGAAGTAATGCATATGAGAGGAAAAGGAAAAGGCATGTATCATCACAAAGCAAAAAACAGTAATATCGGGTTCATCCGAACCCCCTTCGGCGGAAAATTACACTGTTTATACATGGAAAAAGTTATTTTTTATGTATATAGAGTAGACGTTGAACCCCCTTTGGCTTCTTCGCATGTTTACTTTTTTATATTTTGAACCCCCTTAGTGAAAATCCTAGCTCCGCCACTGGTGTAGACTTGTAGCACCTCCGCAATTTTAATTTAAAATATTTGAGGTACACTTCATGGCCAGGGGGAGAAAAGAGAGAAAACATCCAACGCCTATGGCAACAATGACAGTAAAAGAAATTAAGTAATGATTATGGAACTCGAGCAGCAGTAATCTATGTTTTCACAAAGCATGGATGTCAAAGACGTTAAGTATCTGCGATATGGAGCTCTCAACACAGACTAAAATAGGAAATCATTTAAGAGAAATAACATAGATGTACTTGCCAAAGCAAAATTAGAAACCTGCTGAACTAATCAAGAATTTCAGCTACTAATATGGCAAATACAGCTAAGGTTGGGAGGGAATAATATTATGCTAATTAACTACATCCATAATAGGACCAGAGTTTTGTATCGCGCTTATAAACTTTGGCAGCCAACTGGTTACTGACTTCCAGTGACATTCTTTACTCTATCGCCTCTTTATCCATGCAAATATAAGGCCTTAATATTTGAGGTTCATATCAATTTAAATCTGTGTTGCTCGGACTCTCCAAAAATGTTGCCGCACCCATGTCAGATCCTCCAAATATGCACTACTTTTGGAGGATCCGATACGCACCTAGCGGCATTTTTAGAGAGTCCAAGCAACATAGATTTAAACAAAACCATCAATATCTTGAGTAGATTCATCATTTTAGCTATTAATATCTTGATTAGCTGTTTCAGTTAGTTATTAATGCCATCAGCTGCTTTCCTACCTAGTGCATTAATTGGATGAATTTTAGTTTGGAGTTTTCCTACCAACAAACTGTTTCATGGGCATATGAAACTTTTAAAGTTCAAGATGTTAGCTTCGTCTTCTTTCTTTTTTCATTCACAGCTAAAAGACAGAAAAACTTTAACAACCACGAGAGAAGGGTGTCTTGGTTGCCGATACCGATGTTGAATGAATCATTCCACCTGGCAACAGCAAAAGTGGAGTTCAAAAGCAGTTTTCTAGGATTAGGATTTCCATTGGCAGCACGCAACATACATGCTGAAATGAAGAAAGCTCTTCCTTCATAGGAAAAAAAATACGGACAAACGAAAGGCTAAAATATCTTTAATCTTCGGGCCACTAGGCAAAGGATGAAAGTTTACCTCCCCAGCTGAAACTATGAAGCGGTTTCCTATCAAATGCAACTCAAGAGCCAACTCATATGTGCCCAACTTATTAAAATCAACTTACATATCCTTGTAAACCAACAAATTCAAGGCATCTAGCAGTTAATATGCAACTACACTAAACTAGAGGATTCAGTAATTCTCTTAATAAATGAACTGACCCAATGACTTTATTTGGAATAACACAAGGATGACACAGAAAATTTGGAAAATCCTTCTAAATTGTGGAATACTGTATCAGGACCATTGAATCAACATCAAACAGGCTTAATATAGAGACAACCCTATAATTCCAAACAACCATCTATAGACACTAAGGGGCCGTTCGGTAGGGTGTATTAGGTAGAATAATGCTAGTATAACATTTTAGTGCAATGTTTGGTTGAAATCTCGCCTATGTACAACTAATACCAGTATTACTTATACACCCTATTCAATACTATTCTTATACATAGGAAGACCACGACATTAACTACCAGTACTATTCTTATACTTATGCACCTTATTCAGTACTATTTAGAAATTATGCAATGCATGTTATTTTTAATACAACAAACCAATCAGTCAATAAGAAATGATGCCAACATAACTAACCCTAACATTACTAATCCCAATACAATTTGTCTTCGAACCAAACGACCCCTAACAGTACAAAATATATACACTATCAGTGCAACTTAACTGTTAAATGAACTGACCCAATGCAGTCCTTGTTTGGAATAACACAAGGATGACACTGAAATTTGGAAAATCCTTCTAAACTGTTGAGTACTACTTCTAGTTGTTTATATGCTACTACACTAAACTAGAGGATTAACTAACACTTAAGGGGTCGTTTGGTTGCTGGTTAGGAAGTGAATTATTCATGTATAATGTATTATAAAACCAGCATAACTAGTACCATGTTTGGTAGCATTTTCGTTGACATGTCTAAAATTTAGCACGTGTTTGGTTACCAGTTTACAATTCCGCATAACTAATACACGTGTAAGTTATGAGGGACTCTATATTTATTTATGCAAGAGTAGAAGATGGAATAACAAATACATGAATAACTAAACCCTGCATAGCAAATCCCTACTTAACTCTAACAAGCAACCAAACAACCCTTAGGCTACAGAAAAAAATTCAGTAATTCTCTTAAAATTAAATGAACTAACCCAATATGGAACTCCTTATTGAATCAACATCAAACAGGCTTAATCTAAAGACAACCCCATAATCCTTAAAAAGCATCTATACATTATAAAAACACAAAAATCAAACTCCAAAAGTCCAAGAAAAGAAATACTACCTGCAGAAGAACCCACCAACAAAATCTTGTTTACAGACAGATTTTGACAAGCCCATTTACAAACAGCTACCACATCCTTAGTTTCTTGAAACCCAGTAATAGAAGGCTTCCCTTTTGATGTTCCAACACCTCTCATATCAAAGGTCAAAGCTTTATATCCTTTTCTTGCTAACCCACTTGCTATTCCTCTTAATAAACCTTGACAACCACCTAATATTGAATATGGATGAACTAAAACTACTATCCATGAATTCTTTTTGCTTATTTCTTCTTCTTCTTCTTCTTCTTTTTATACGGGTTTGATTTAAAGATTGTGGTATGGAGTTTGATACCATCACTGGTTTCAACTGTGCAAGAATCTATTGTAGGATTGCTTGCCATTTTGAATGAATTGGGGAGAATTGGCTGTGAGTTTTTGGGGGTGAATATGAAAATTTGGAGAAGTTGAGGATCAAAGATGGAGTTATCTTTTTTCAACCATGTATAACATACATCATATTGCACATTATTATATGCATAATTAATACCTAATAAATTATGATATTAGCAATGTAAGAATTTTTAATATATAAATTAACATGATTAAAGGTATAATTATACCTAATTTAATTATTTATTTTATTAATCATTATATACAAAAATGTTGTATATGCTTTGTAAAAATAGCGTATAAAGCTAAAAAAATATGAAAGGTATTTTTGTAAAAAATTAAAATAATAATACTTTAATATACCAAATCAAACAATGGATAAGAAATAATTCAACCATAACTAATATTAGTATTACTAATATCAGCATTACTAATACATCTTACTCAGCACTATTTTTATACACCCTACCAAACGACCCCTACTAAGTTTAAACATGGGCAGAACTTATAGCTTGTGTTGTAATGCATCGTCGTGATGATTGAAGGTCACCTCTTTCTTTTTCACAGTTGCCCATGAGTGAAACAAAAGCAGAAGCGATCCTTCTATTCTAGAAGATAGGATTGTTGACCAAGTCGAACTAAGCCTGCATTTTTTTTATACCGTTCGTGCCTATCCAAAGCGCAGCCATAGAACTAGAACTCTTTTCCCGGATACAGAGTGAAGAGTCGGAGATGACTTATGGAAGGATCTATTGAAACAACTTCTCTGCCTCACAAAGGTAGGGGTAAGGTATGTGTATATCATAATCTCTTTGGATCCACTTATGGGACTACACTTGATATGTTTTGTTGTAAACATATGTTATGCTAGAACCCGCCCTATGAATTCGGCTGAATCCAGTTTTAGCTCATATTTTATATTTATATTAAAGAATTATTAAATATGTACAAAAATAAATTTGAAATCCAATCACTAACGCATGATATCATTATCCTATAATTTAGAACATATCAAATTCAAATCCTGACTTCATCTAAGAAGTTACTTTTGCAAGTTTTATAAATATATGATGGAGACAAACATAAGTAAATGATTCATTATTAGAAAACTCTATTAAATCAAGTAACCACAAATGAATAAAATGATTAACAAAAGAAAATTAGAACCACGAATGAATTGTCATAAATAACATCATTCGACGTACGAAACCACGTTTTTCTTTTCAGATTCTTTTTGTTTTTATGAATTTCTTAGTGAAATCTCCTATAAAAGAAAATTGACTATAAATTTGAAAAGAAAATGGTCAAAAGAAATTTCATTCACATAATAGTTATATGTCCATAAATCCTTCATTAGATTCAGAAAATTTGACCTCTCCTCTCAGTCCAACAAGAAGAAAATATTTAATAAGATTACAAATGTGAATGAAGTTTCAGAATTTAAACTTGATAAATTTTATCTTTAAAGTTTATATTACTAAATTCATTACTTTTAAAATAAAAAAAAATTAAAATTTATTATATATATAGTATGTGTTTGGACATGAATTTGAAATTATAATTTTCAAAAGTTGTCCACAATTTGAGAAAATTATCAAAATTTTCTCAAGTCTTATACAATGTTGCCAAATGAGCAAACTATAGTCACAAATAAGGTATCAAAATATCCTAAAACTGCGTATTAATAAATCACATATCTACATCTTCCTTTTATATATAAATATTATCAATTACACGTTATTACAAACTTTTAAATACACATCATTGTATAAAGATTCATTGATCCACTAAATAAAAAATAGTATTAACTAGTTCTTTAAATAATCCTCTCACGTGGTATATACAATTTCTTCACGTTGAGCATAAATTTGCAGCGTCAAATTTTAAATTTTAAAAAATTAAAATCACAAAATTAGAATTGAAATCCTACTTTTAAGAGAATTTGAGATTTGAAATTGAAGTTAAAATTTTATTTAAATATCATACACAAACATAAATTTCAAAATAAACCTTTAAATTTGAATTCCAATTTTAGATGGCCAAACGGACCCTTAGTTGCATCAACCACTTTATAGAGCATGATTTTATGAGAGGAGGAAAAGAACAAAAAAAAACACTTAATTCTTTTTTTTCCACATTTGCCTTACCTGGCCTTGATGCATTCAATTCATATATGACTCAAAATCATATTCACAACATCTAAACATTACTCATTAAATGTAAGCAAGGAATATGACCATTTTAAGAAAAATAGTTAACTCATAATTCACAAGTGATTTAGTTACTCTAAAACACAGTCAAAAAAATGGAGAAACTTGAGAATGATCTATTGCTTGCATGTTCAGTGAGACGCCATGGACTAGAAAATTGGGAAATGGTGGCTGCCGAATTTTCCTCAGCCATTTTTAATCGACGACGGTATATTCTTGATATGTCAGCTACAAAATGTAAGAGCATGTATGAGAATCTAAAAGGACGTTTTAAGAGTATTTATCAGATAGAAATAGAAGCTGATGATGATGAGAGCGCCTTTGTAAAGTTAATGGCGGATAAGCTTCAAAAGGCTTTTATAGTTGCTTTGAAAGAGGACGTCAAACGACAGGAAGCATCAATTAAGTATGATTAATCTTATATTTTTTTATGATTAATCTATGTTAAAGAATCCGTCCACTCCTCAGTGAAAGGAAATGTTACTCAGGGATAAAAAAAGAAAGTTGGTGCCTCGTCAGAAAGACTTGATTCGTAGACAAAAAAAAATTCATCTTTTTTAAATGATGCTTGAAGAGTTGGGGATTTTCATTAATTTCTTGTGTGATCCTCATTCATGTAATGGGTTTTTTTTTAAAAAAAATAATTATGTAGGTATATATCTTCTCTTCGATGCTTGAAGAATGGGGGGTTCTCATTAATTTCTTGTGTGATCCTCATTCATATACTAGGTTAAAAAAATTTATTTAGAGGACATAAAACATATTCAAAGATATAAATGTTCTCTAAAGCTTAGGAGCTAGGACACAAATAAAGTATCACTAATTGGTACAATAATTATCAAAATCTTCTCCTCATTTTTTATAAGTTTGACGGCAAGAAGGCAATGTGTTTACTAATATTTTTATTTATGCTATGTCTATATAGGAAACTTTCTCTCGTTTGCTACAAATTGGAAGCAGAAGAAAGAATAAAGCTAAATGAGGAAGAAGGTGATATTTCTAAGAAAAAACTATTGGAGAATATTAATATTAATGATCATTTTATGATAATCCTTGATGTGCTGAGATCTCACAAGCATTGTTGTCTTTTTGAATCTCGACTTCACAGTCAGGTAAATATATGTAACTCTTCTTCTTTATTTAATTTTCAGACTTTTAATTAGCTAGAATTGACATAATATTTACTTAAAATAGGAATTAACTATGAAATTCATTGCTAATATATCACTAAGTACCCTCTATCTAGTATAAGTTTTTTGCAATATTCAATGCTAAATATACGTCATTCAATAGGGCTCTGACAAATTCTTGATGTTTAATGACAAAAGTTATCGTCTCTAATTCTTTTTTTATTTGATAGTGGTTGATTTACAAAAAATGGATACATGCTTCTTTCAGTAATAGATTTTTCTTTGTGAGTGATGTTATAAATAGTTTTGATCATGGAGTAAAATTTAGCCCAAAATAAGTTTATGTACCATAATTGTGAACTAAGAATTTGACAATTAAAAAAAATACTTCCTTTCTTCTATTTCATGTGATTTTTTAATTCCCTCTTCAATATTTTCAAAGATATAGCATTTTTTTAACTTAAAATAATTTTACTTTAAAATTTTCACCATTTTAAGTTTACTGCCATTTTTTTTATAGCCACATAAATGCTATTCCCTTCATTTTAATTTATACGACATAATTTGATTCGACAAGAAGGAAATAATTTTGAAACTTCTAATCTTAAACACGTCATAACATTTGTGTGATAATAAAAGCTTCTCATTAATGTAAAATGAAAAGTTTATAGTTTGATTATCTTCAAATGTAGAAATATTTCCTTTTCTTTAACGGGTTGATAATAAAATAGCGAACTGCAACTAAAAGAGTATTTGACATGTTTAAAACAAAGTCCAAAAATCAATATTTCTTTCTTAAACTAATTAAACTGATCATTGCCGAGTCAAATGTACAATATCACTAAAACTAGCTTAGTGAATTCCTCATTACTGTTTATTTATTTTTCAGGGAAAACAACATTATACTCAACAAATTAGGCAACATATGGATCTACAGATTATTCAAAACAAGTTAGAACAAGATGTTTATTCGAACATGGAAATGGAATTCTTCAGAGATCTCTTGTTGATGTTCAACAACGCGATAGTTTATTACCCTGAAGAAACTCTTCAACATTCAACCGCGCTTGAACTCAAAGCCATTGTTGTGAAAGAAATGGGTAAGAAAACCTTGGTTCCCTGCGAAGTTGTGTGTGGATTAGCTGCAGCAGGTAACACAATGATCAAGGAAAAGTTGGCGAGAAGGAAATATAAAACGCCTAACAAAGGTCAAGATCAAGGTGAGTCATCAGTCAGGAGAAGCGAGAGAGTGAGAAGTAAGGAATGGGAATTGAAGAACGACCCTGATTATGTGTATTATGATACTAGAGCGGAAAGGAGAAGAAGGAACAAGAAGAAATAAAAAAAGGTTGGGGAGTAACGAGTGAGGGTTACTTAGTTGGTGAAACAGTTTTACTGCATGTCATGGCGAGTAAGTTGGAGTTTTTGAGTCTTGTTTATGTGTATGTCCGTGCAGATTGGAGAGTATAACTGATCTCCTAGCGCTCGCTCGTTACCTTGCCCTTTTTCTCTAAGTTGTTGTGTGTATTTTGAACCCAAAGTTGTGTATTTTGAACCACCTAATATTGAATATGGATGAACTAAAAGTATTACCCATGAATTATTTTTGCTTATTTCTTCTTTATATGGGTTTGGTTTGAAGATTGTGGTATGGAGTTTGACCCATCACTGGTTTCAACTAGGGTTGTCCAGTGGGTCGGGGTGGGCAATTCAACTAGGGCTGTTGGGTGGGCGAATAACCAATCCAATAAGTCTTCACGTGACCTATTAAAGTAAAATTTTGTAACACTATGAGGTCGTTTGGTTGCTGGTTAGAGTTATGCAAATATTAGTAATGCAAGAATGATAAACTGATAATCAAATACAGCATTTGGTGTGTTGAATTTTATACATATCGACTAAAATGCTAGCAAACATATTAGTTATGTTGACTTTAATACATGAATAATTCACTTTTTAACCGACAACTAAACCACCTCATATTTGTATATATACAAGGATAAAAAAGAAAATCTAACACAAAAGTAGCGGTAAATTTCCACAAAATTTACCTTAGGAGGTAAAATATTCAAACAATTGGGAAATCCTCCCCCCATTATAATTTACAGTTTCCCAAAAGTCAAAACTTCCACAACAAGGAATAACCAAACGACAACTTAATTTTATTTCTCTATAAAAGGAAATCAAAAGAAATTATTTATCATCATCGATTTTTACTCAGCAAAAAAAAAAAGTAGAAAAAATGGCACCAAAAATTGAGTTGAATGATTTAACTGAGCAACCAATATCTGAAGCAAGAGGGGTTCGTTGCAAATATTCTGCAATTCAAAACATTATTTGTGGTAATTTTTTTTAAAAATTTTGTTTCTGTGTTTTTTTCTTGATATTTTGTAATAAAGATTGTTTTTTTATGTGTTATATAGAGGGAAAATATGATATTGGAATTGTTGTTTCAGAGAAGTTTAAGGAAATTATGAAAGAAATTGAAAATTCTCATAATGAAGGTATTTTTCTGTTTTTTTTTTCCTTTTTAATCTTTTTTTTATTGTGATATGATTATGTTTCTTCTTTGTTCTTTCAATATTTAGTATGTTATTTAGATATTAAAGGGTTAATCTTTACGTTGAATATTTGCAAGATTTTACTAAGTTTTAACTAAAGTTAAAAAAAATCCAAAAAAAAGAAAAAGAATGCCACTGTTACAACTTTTGAGTATAAAAGAGTTTTACCTTTGGTTATGAATATTTCAAACATTTTAAATATCTTAACAATATTTTTTTTTTGTGATTTATAGTAATTCTTATGTAGTTTAAACATGTATATTCTATTTAAAAGAAAAATAGAGAGACTGATGTTCAGAGTTCATACTAAAAAATAGATGCATTGATTCTCATACTTAAAACACTTCCATCTTCTTACGTATTGTTTGGATGGTCGTTACCCATGGTTTCATAATGTACTTATTGTGCAGAGATGGAGGGCCTTTTGGTTAAGGGTTCATCTATTTTCCACTCTAGGTGTAGATATATATGTAAATATTTACTAAAAATATCAACAAATAATATATTTGAACCCATAATTCTAATAGTACAATGAGTTTAGTGCTCTAAGAATTATAAATGTTGAACCATTAAGTTTAAATCTTCAACCCACCTCTAGGATGGTGAGCTACAAATTGAAGGTAACAACAACAACAATTAGAATTGCAACTTAAAATCTTTACATGCTGTGGTAGGTTATGAAGCATCAAGAATTTTGAAAGTGTTGGCTTCAAAATTACAACTTTTAGTTTCCTTCTTATAAGGAGGTAATGAGGATGTAGTAGTTGTACACATTGCAAGAATATTGAAAGTTATATTCTTAGAATATCAGGGCTATTTGTTTTTTGCTTTGTCGTGCTTTTTTCTGGTGGACTGAGGTGCCATTCAAAAACTTCGCGAAAATATTTGCAAATGTGTGCTTAACATTTAAGACCTTTGCTCATTCACATTTTTAATTTTTTCTTTTGAGGTAAAAGCTAAATTTTGGTAAACATGGAGTAGTAACGGAGCTAGAAATTCAAACAAGGGGATTCAAAAATCACTACATGAAAAGTTTCTTATATGAAGGGAATTCAACAAGTTATGTACGCATTACAATTTTATTGGCAAAGCGAATCTAACTTAACCTCCTTCACCGTACATAGCCCCGTCGTTGCATGATAGGTTATGTCTTTTAGTGCTTGTCAATCTAGGGTACTTTATGTATATATGATCTGCTATGAAAATTCAAGCTTTTGAAATGAAGTACATTCAGACCTCCCTATAACGACATCCTTATATACAACACTTTACTGTAACTACCATATTTTTTGTGGAATTGATCTTTCCTGTTACGTTATTTATATGTTCTCTATAACAACATTTTGCTATAGCAACCAAAAAATATTGCAACAAACGATGTTGTTATAGTGAGGTTTGACTGTATTACTTGGTGCTATTATCTTGTTTAATGTTGCATCCTTGAAAAAGCATTAAACTCATAAATCTAGAGTTTGTATAGTTTCCAACTTTAGAAGGCTGAACTGAACAGTTTGTCTTTAGTTGCTTGTCAATATAGGTTTTTGCCATTGCTCGCCTTTTTTTAGTATAACTATCTGGTATTCGGAATCTTTCGTTAATGCTTGTCCAACCTTGGTAGCTCTTTGTTGTTTTATTGCTTTTCCCTTTATAGGTTATTGTCATTGCTCACCTTTTTTTAGTATAACTACCTGGTATTCGGAATCTATCCTTAATGCTTGTCCAACCTTGGTAGCTCTTTGTTGTTTTATTGCTTTTCCCATTATAGGTTTTTGCCATTGCTAGTATTTTTTTCAGTATAACTATCTGGTATTCGAAATCTATTGACTCAATTAATTTATACTTTTGCTATATAGGGTCAATTGAAAGGGTAGCGCTCTCTACTAGAGGTCTTTCCATTTTTAAGGTTTGAAACCAAAACTTTTGATTATAAGTTATGAGATCCTATTCATCTGTCACCCGTGGTGGTGTTTTTAAGTTCTATCATTAATCCTTTTCCATGCCTGGTAGCTTATTGTTGTTTTATTGCTATCCCATAATAAGTTTCTGCCATTGTTTTTTTTCCCGGGTTTTGTTTTGGTATTCGGAACTCAATGACCTGATTAATCTGGATTTGTGTTGTGTAGGGCCCATTAAAGGAGAATACAAGGTTCTAATCCTAGACCTCTAGTTACGTGGCACCACTTTTTGCATGGTCTCTTGCACAAAACATTTTCCTTTTATGTTTGTCTCCTAATTCTCATTGAAGATCTGACCATCACTGTGTCCACAAAGTCGTAAATTGATGGCATATGTTTCTTGAAGACCTCCTTATTTGGCTGTAGTAATGTAGTTTGTTTTACTGTTGGAGTTATGTAAACATAAAACTCTATTCTCCATTTCCTGTTTAATCTTTTCACATTAACTTCTTAGGTTCATATGGTTCTTATTTCTTAACAAGCATCTCAAAGTGGCTGCAAATATATAGGGTTCGCTAATATGTAGCAATTAGAAGAAAAAATCAAGATATCTATCAATAATTTTGAAAATGGTACGCTCATCTCACCATAACAAGTAGGTAAAGTAGGTAGACGCCTAAGTTAGTACTCGTGCATGAACTGAGAAAGCCAACAGCAAGACTCGATTCTAACTTGGTAGAACCGGTGCTACTGTTGCCTGTGTGTAGGTGCCAAGGGGTTTTCAGACAAAGCAACTAGAAGTACTTGCTTCACACTTTTATTACTCACAGATGAATGGAGAAAGACAACAAAAAAGCTGACTCTTAACTTCATAGAGCCGGTGCTGTTGTCTGTGCATAGGACCATCCTCCACTCTCATCCCGGCCTTCAAGGGGCTAAGGGGTTTTCATTTTTGAAACAGACAGCACTGTTTTGCTGACGCCTCGTCAAACTTATCAACACAAGAACATGAGAATAAGATTTCTATTTCAGCAAATATGGTTTGGGACATAGTGACATGATTACCGGAAACTCAACACTTCTATTTACTCTATAAAATATCAATCATACAGCAGTAGATGATTTTACAAAGGCCGCTGGCCGAGCCACTCTTGGCTCTGACCATAACAATGTTCAAAAAAGCACAAATAACGAATTCGCCTAACACGCGATATCTTCTATTCCGCGCTCTTGGGAATGTTGAGGTCTTTAAATATAGGACTGTCGATTCCCACGCCCATTGCATTCAAACCATTGTCGACGTATATAACCGCACCAGTAATTGCTGAAGCGAGGGGTGATGCTAGGAATGCAGCTGCATTCCCTACTTCATCTATAACAAGTTTTAAAGCACAGCAACAACAACCAATTAAGACGAGGGAGAGAGTGTTAAAGACGACAATTTTTTGCGAGAAAAAAAACTTGTGTGGATTTTTACCTGCTGATAATTCTTTCTGGAGAGGTGCATTGGCTATGGAATAGTCAATCATCATATCTATGAAACCAATTGCTTTTGCAGCTCGACTTCTTAATGGGCCTGGATAAATATATGTTTCTCTTGTCAATAAAAGACTATGCATGAAGGATCATTACATGAAAAAATGAGTTGGAATTACATAATGGAGTAGTGGTTCTGTCGCTTCTCGGTGGGCTTCCAAGGTTATTGTATATTTCCTCCTTTTCAAATTAAGTGTGTTACTTTCCTTTATAGTCTGTTTCGAAAACAATGCCTCTTTCTATATTTGGTAACCCTCTAATTCCAACATTCAACACAACATGTTTAAGACCACAAGATTCAAAGGTGCCACCTCTTTCTATATTTGGTAACACTCTAATTCCAACATTCAACACAACATGTTTAAGACCACAAGATTCAAAAGGTCTTTTGGCACATTACACAAATCTTTAGTTTAAGACCACAAAATTAAACAATCTTCATTTTTTCCTTAAAATCTGTGCGTAGTTAAATTAATAAGATACTTGAATTGAAACGGAGTGAGTAATTTGGTTGAGGTGCTTTCATGTAGAAACTAGAATAAACTACCTCAATAGGATTTATAGTTAACAGTAGTAAATATGGATTATCCAACAGACAATGAATGGGACAACATACCGGCAGATACAGTGTTCACCCTAACTTTCTTTTTTCTTCCAGCCTCGAAAGCAAGTACCTACATCATTAGAATGATCCCTTTCAATGATTAGATGCAATAAAATTAGCATGGATATTAGATATTCAAGGGACGAAAACTGTTTGTTTTTTCGTCTGATTTTCTTTTTCTACAGGTAGAGAATATAGAACAACTCACTCTGGTGTCACTCTCAAGTGCTGCTTTGGCAGAACTCATTCCCCCTCCATATCTGTGCATGACATATGTCAACCGATAATTCCTCATAGGGACAGATTTAAAATTTAAAGTCTTGTCACCTAAACAACAAAACAAGAGGGAAAGAATAATGTGTACCCTGGAATGATCCTCTCAGATGCAATGTACGTCAGAGAAATTGAAGAACCACCTGTTATAAAACCATTATTGATTTCAAACGGAATATTTCAGGGAATTACATAATTGTATAAATCGGCAAACAAGGGTCAAGCATTGTTGTCAAAGGCACGGTTAAGCCCTAAAGCGAGGTTCAAAACATGTTGAGCGCTTCGCCTTGCTTAATGTGCGCTTTACTGTCGTCATCAAAGCTCTAAGTCATACTTTTCCTTGCTAATGAAGCGTTGCTTGAAGAGGCGACACTAAACAATTGATATTTCACTTTATCGTAATTATTTTTTCAATTTCTTTGTCCATATGTGTGTTATTCATACTTATTATTTTTAGTCTTTGACTAAAGATCCATATCGTATTTTTTCTCCATTTGCACTTTTTTTCATTAAAACCCACACTTTATTTGCACTTTGCGCTTAAATCCCAACGGTCCTTAGAGCTTTTATGCGCTTTTTATAAATGAAACGGGAAAGTAAATACATACCTGGGTTCATAATTGGAAGGAAATGCTTTAGCAAAGATACATATGAATAACTTGATGCTGATATTGCTGCAAGGTATCCGTTCCTCGATGTCTCCAAAAGAGGTTTAGTCACCTAAGGGGTGAATGATTTCATGAGAAAGATCGCCGATGAAGAAGCACTATTTTTCAATTTCAGAAGGTGATACCTCTGGCCCATTAGCAAGTGAATGCACAAGAATGTCAATGCTGCCAAAATCCTCCTTCACAGATTCCGCAACTTCCTATAAACAAGAGAAATCAGGTGCGAAAAGCATGCAACAGGTGATACAAACTTTGGAGGTCGAAGCATTAATATCATGAAGATGTCCTGATTCAAGCTTAATATGATAGCCAACACAAACAAAAAACTATCATGATGTATGCTTTAGTTATCTTTACTTTCTGGTTCTTTAGTGTGCACAACTATGAGCGGCAAACGGGCAGGTCAGACCGAATATGGGCGGGTCGACAACGGATTAAACAAAAAACGGACAAAATATCCGACCCGCTCATATTTTAAAACCGATAAAAAATGGGTTAATTAGTGGATAATATGGATATCCATGGTTTCGAGAGAGACATGTGAGAACACAAGCTAAAGCCAAAATAAGCTTAAACTCTCAGAAAGCAAGAACTCATGAAAATTAACAAGCAGACAAATAGGTATTGAAAAATAACAAACAGACAAATAGGTATTGATAATAGGGATATCCATATTATCCATCTGGATATCCATTTTTAATGGATAGTATGGATATTATCCATATTTGATCCATTTCTAAAAAGTTAGTGTTCCAACCCATGTTTATAGGGTCGGATTAGATGGTTGTTTTTTCTACCATTTCGCCAGCTCTATCCACAACCCTGTTTGAGTTTCTCATTTTGTTCAGCAGTGCACAAAATGAGACGTGAGTGAGGTTCTACATACCGAAACTGTCCACTTAGAAGAACCAGCATAACGCTTATTTGCTTTAATCTGCATGGTGAGAACAAAAAAAACAGTTTTACGATAATGCAATTGAAACACAACAAATAATTTCACAAAACACATGCGCTTTGAAATTACATCTTCAGGTACATCCGCAAGACTGTCAAAAACAGCATCCAGGGGGTATACTTTTGTAATCTCCATCAAAGAGCCATCTGGCAAACTGACAAATATGTATTTAGCAGGAAGTTAGTCATAAAGCCTCTTTTTGCAGCGGTAAAAAAGAAACACAAGTTTAGACTCTAACACGCGTGATTCATCAAACTTCCCACGTCGCAGACTTGTTTCGAAAATGTTTAAGGCCTGTAAAGAAATGCAAGAACATCAAAACGTTTGAAGACATACGAAGATTTCAAGCTGAAATACCACAAGGAATTGTAAATTTCCACTTACTGGCACCCAGGTTCCAACTAGAATTTCGGCACCTGCAGCAGCCAGGGACTTAGCAATAGCCCATCCATATCCATTATCATCAGCTACACCAGCTATAAAAGCCCTTTTACCTGCAAACAGCATTTACAGTTTTCTCAAAAGGCTGATGTTTCCAAATCTGAACACATTAAAAGAATAGATGAAAGAGATTACTATAGCAAAAAAGTAGATGTTATGAATGAGATTTGCGATCTCTGTCCAAAAGCAAATAATATCCTACCACAATATTTGTTTCTAACATGGGTCAAGGCGATACAGATCCCGTCAACTACCTAAAAGCAACTTTCGGTTCACAAACACAGAAGTAGTTTGTTGAGAATATATATATAAGTAAATAAAGTTGCTCTCTCTAATAGCTTAAATTTCACCGCTAGCGGCGGAGCTAGAGATTTTATTAAGGGGATTCAACTCTTATAAAATAGACTATATCAAGCTTGTGTTTCAAGTCAAGGGGATTCAACCCTTTTATTTATCATGCATTTTATTAATTTTGGCTCCTGATATACTTGTACTATAAGTAATTTTTTTGAGCAAGAGGTATCATATGAACCCCCTTGCTTCAATGTGGCTTCACCACTGCTCCACCGCCACCGTTATCAAAAAAGAATTTTCACGTGCTTGGCCGATGAAAAAATGGAGTCAGGCCCGTGAAGGGGCATGTTGAGAATATACATATTTAAGTAAATAAATTGTGCTCTCTCTAACAGCTTAAGCTTTAGATAAGATGGTCACACACTTCAACATAGTACATCATGAAATATAGTTAATCGTAACCCAAAGAAGATATGAATTCTAAAAGGACATTCTGCACTATAAATGTTTCCAACTTTGGTTCTCTATTTAAGATTATATATTCTCTTTCCTTGAATCGTGCAGGCAACACTCCTCACATCTTAAAGTGCATATAAGCTTTGGAAAACTAAATATTCAGGAGAACGTAACCTTTCAAATCAATCGGCAACCCAGAGGCAGGCTTGTTATCATCAGCTTCTGATTTTGCCTTAGTGACAACTTTCTGTAACTTTTGAGCCGTAGATGTGAAATTGCGGCAAAAATGTTGAATAGATGAAACATGAAAACTACTGGCAAGTCTATTCCAGGGTAGTTTTCTAGTGTCACCACCAAACTTTGTTGAGCATAAACTGGAAATTCTTTTAGTAGAGAGTATGCATGGTCTAGCTATCGTTATTTGCAAGCTTGATGCTGCAGTTGCTGCCATTTCTAGAGAAAATTTTGCTGTAACCTGAGAATGCTTTCAAATTAAAACAGGAACATTCAGAAATCCAAAACTTTCTTTCGATTAAGTGCATTCAGAAATGTATACATTGTATGCAGATTTTCAAAGAAAACTAATGAAAGAGAAAGAACAACATGAAAGCAGATTGCACTTCTCTTCTCTGACAAAATTTTCCAAATTCTCATCAACCTTCAATCCTAATCGACTACAATGCCTTTCTTTCATTTAAATAAAGAAAGAATGAAATGAACGGGATACATACACCTAAATATACTATTAAGTGGAAAAGGGTGTGGTTGGTTCTATGGATTGGCCCTAGACAGATTTCTCGGTCACCAAAAAAGAATAATATATCTGCCACCAATATATATAGATCACAGCTAACACCCAAGGCAAAGTTACAAATCAATGTTCTTTTTTTCTTTCCATTGTAGGTAACCGAACTAATAATTATCAACATTAGTGAAAATTTAATTACTTCAATAGTAACAACTGCACGAATGAAGGACCTAAATCTCATGAAATAAAACTTATGAATTGTACACCAACCACTACACTAGTGACCAAAGCTCATGTAAGCTTCATAGATTAAGGTAAGGAGGAAGGACGTCATTTCAAGATTCATATCTATTCGTCTTAGTCCTGCTTTGGCGATTCAATCCACCATTTTATTTCCTCTTCATCATTTGATTTTCTTCATCTAAGAGCTGATCTTGCAAAAGGAGTACAATGCGATAACAAGCGATTTATGATCAACCGAAAGTACCACCGGATTCTGTACCCATCAGTCTTGGATCTTCACTTTAGACCCCCCCACCCCCACCCCCACCCCCACGAATTTATAAAACCAAAGGCCATAACCAGAAAGTAGATATTTAAGCATAGTAATAATAGTAACATTCTTGACTAATGTCTCATCCAAAACAAACCCATAACATAGACTGACATTCCTTAGCAACTATGCAACTAAACCCTCAAAGATGAAAACTTTAAAGATAATACACACGTTATGCTAATGTTTATTCAAAATGCAGCCAAATTAAGCATAATTTCAAGAAACCAATACCCAGAAAAAGATAAGCAGTAAAAACTGAAACTTGAATCATATAAGTGTCTCATCCAAAACAAACCCATAACAACTATACAGTTAAACCCTCAAACTCAGAGATGAAAACTTTAAACATAACACACAATTTAGGCTCATATTTATTGCAAATGTAGCCAAAATTAAGCATAATTTCAACAAATAAAGACACAATTTAGGCTGATATTTATTGCAAATGTAGCCAAAGATAAGCATAATTTCAAGAAACAAATACCCATAAAAAGATAAGCAGTAAAAATTGAAACTTGAATCACATTTTAAATTATTAAAAAAAAATGGGAAAGATATGAACCTTGAGGTGACAGTTAGAATTGTGGGTACAAGGGGTTTTGGGTTTTTTTTTTTTTGTTGCTATCCTTTAAAGAGGAAAAATTGTGTCATCATTAGCAACATTAACCCTACAAAGATGAAAACTTTAAACATAACACACAATTTAGGTTGATATTTATTGCAAATGTAGCCAAAATAAAGCGTAATTTCAAGAAACAAATAGGCAGAAAAAGATGAGCAGGAAAAACTGAAACTGAATCACATTACAAGTGTCTCATCCAAAACAAACTCATAACAAGTATACAGTTAAACCCACAAACTCAAAGATGAAAACTTTAAACATAAGACATAACTTAGGCTGATGTTTATTGCAAATGTAACCAAAATTAAGCATAATTTCAAGATACCAATACCCAGAAAAAGATAAGCAGTAAAAACAGAAACTTTAATCACATTACAAGTGTCTCATCAGTTAAACCCTCAAACTCAAAAGATGAAAACTTTAAACATAACACACAATTTAGACTGATATTTATTGCAAATGTCACCAAATTAAGCATAATTTCAAGAATCCAATACCCAGAAAAAGATAAAGCAGTAAAAACTGAAACTTGAATCACATTACAAGTGTCTCATCCAAAACAAGTATATAATTAAACCCTCAAAGATGAAAACTTTAAACATAAGATACAATTTAGGCTGATATTTATTGCAATTGTATCCAAAATTAAGCATAATTTCAAGAAACAAATACCCACAAAAAGATGAGCAGTAAAAATTGAAACTTGAATCACATTTTAAATTATTATTAAAAAGAAATGAGAAAGATATGAACCTTGAGGTGACAAAGTGTAATTGTGGGTCCAAGGAGTTTTTTTTTGTTTGTTGGTATCCTTTAAAGAGAAAAAATTGTGTCAGCATTAACAGTAGCAGTAGTTGTTGTCTGTTGGAGTCTTTAAAGAGGGAAACAAAGAGCTGTTGGGGAAATAACTGGGCTTAAGTATTTATGGGCCTACAAAATGTCATTTGGGCTTAGCTTATAATTGGGCTTTAAAGAGGTAAACTATGTCAGGAAAATTGCTGGGCCTAAATAATGTAATTGGGCTTAGCTTGTTATTGGGCTATAAGGAGGTAAAGTTGTGTTTTTTTTATTTGGGATTTTGATGGGAGATTTTAGGGAAGCAAACGAGGGCGGTGAACATGAGATACTGGTTTCGGAGATTGGGGCTGAGAGGTGGGCCCGGGTAGAGAAAGTGACCCACAACATTCTTTGGATACTGTGATGAATTATAATTTTTAATATTAATTATTCACCGTAATATAATAATATTAGCGGAATAAGTAATTTGAAATAAGAATTAAGATAATTGTAAAGCATATGATGAAAAATAAATACTTCTACACTAGGAGCTGAATAAGTATAAAAGAAATGAGTTGGAATTAGTTTAGGACTACAAAATGGATTTTGGAGAAACTTGAGTCATCCGGTGCCAATAGTTTGGGCCGGGTGGCTAGTTTTGTCCTTTACTCATATTTTTTTTTTGCATATATAGATCATCCGTCAGAATTTCTCCTTTTTCTCCGTCTTTTCAATGTGCCATTGAAAATTGAAACTCATTGCTTAGTTGTGGTTAACGTAATTTGATGAAAAAGACAAAAGTGAGCCTATTAGTTTTTAAAGGTTCGGGTTGATTCAAACCCTTGAAAATTATTGGAATTGATATAGAAGATTAAATATCAACCTTAGAGTCATTTGGATCAATTTTGAACAAAGATCATGTTGGTAAAATTATGTGCAAGTCCGACAATCAATAAGGATATGTGACCAATTTGTACAGAAGTTGTGAAATAACTTTGAATTAATTAAAGTTCACGACTCATGTGAAAGCAAGTTGAAAGAAATAACCTCTTGATTATTCTTATTGAATGAATAAGTATATATACAAGTTACAATCTCCAAATATGAAAAATCTTATTCCTACTAAACTTCTAATATTCTAATTCTACTTGTACAAGAATTCTACAATTATGGTAATTATACAACATAATTAACTACTTCTATTTTTGGAACATTAATTGTGGAAACAGTGTATATCAATGGGATATACACGGTATATTCTATCACACCCCCGAAGTCATAGCGGGCGGTTGTCGTACGCTGAGACTGTCCCTAAAATCTTCAAATAAAATCGAAGGAAGACCCTTCGTAAAGATGTCAACAATTTGGTATCTGGAGGGCACATGTAAGACGCGTACTTGTCCACGAGCTACCTTTTCGCGAACAAAGTGAATATCTATCTCGATATGTTTAGTGCGTTGATGCTGGACCGGATTTCCAGAGAGATAGATTGCACTAACATTATCACAGTAGACTAAGGTAGCTTTCTGAATAGGAAAGTGTAGTTCTAATAGAAGATTACGCAGCCAACATGATTCAGACACCACATTGGCTACCCCTCGATACTCGGCCTCTGTACTGGATCGCGATAATGTAGCCTGGCGTTTTGCGGACCACGAGACCAAGTTATCTCCAAGAAACATACAATAACCAGAGGTTGAACGGCTGATATCTGGACAGCCACCCCAATTAGCATTTGTATAAGACACAAGTGTAGAAACAGACGATGGATACAAATGTAAGCCATAATCAAGTGTGCACTGGATGTATCATATAATGCATTTGAGTGCATACATGTGCTCAATCTGTGGATCATGCATAGAAAAACACACCTGCTGAACTGCATATGTAATGTCAGGTCTTGTGAACGTAAGTTACTGAAGTGTCCCTGCAATGTTGCGGTAGTGGGTGAGATCCTCATAAGGTGTGCCATACTTAGCACTCATCTTCGATTTGGTATCAACCGGAGTAGAAGTGGACTTACAAGATGACATACCAGCTCTATTAATGATCTCAGCCGCATACTTCTTCTGTGACAAAAATAGACCCCCTACATAACGAGTGACAGCGATACCCAAGAAATAACTCAAGGGCCCCAAGTCTTTCATAGCAAACTCGGAACTGAGTAGTGACATGATATATTTGCGCAGATTATCAGAAGAAACGGTCAAGATAATAGCATCCACATATAATAAGATGTATGCTAGAGAAGTACCACGACGATATATGAACAGAGAATGATCAGACCTGCTGTGAGAAAACCCAATAGTAGATACATAATCTACAAACCATTTATTCCAAGCCCGTGGGGCCTGCTTAAGTCCATACAAGGACTTCTTCAGATCACCATGTATACTGTCTCCTTAAGATCACCATGTAAGAAAGCATTCTTCACATCTAACTGATGAATGGGCCATGCTTTGGAGAGTGCCAAACTGAGAACAATGTGAATGGTAGCCGATTTGATCACCGGACTAAATGTCTCACCACAATCCACGCCAACCTATTGAGTTTTACCATCACATACAGGACGAGTCTTATGCCTCTTAAAAGAACTGTCATAATTTTCTTTATGAGTGAAAATCCACATAGACCGAATAATATTAACACCAAAAGGACGGAGCACTAACTCTCACGTCTTATTTTCAATAAGAGCATTATATTCGTCATTCATAGCCAATTTCCAATTTGGGTCAAGTAATGCAGACATTGGGTTACGTGGTAGTGGGGATTTATGAACATTAGAATTGAGATTAAAATGCCATTTTGGTTTAAAAATACCCCTTTAGCTACGAGTAACGGGCCCTTGACTAGAGGTAGAATTGGGTGGATTTTTGGAAATATGCGGGAGGGTGACAGACTGGCCTGCTGGCCCAACGCGGAAATAGGAGTTGAAGCCGACATGGATTGGTGAGGCAGATCTAAAGCACTTATGGGCTGGTCTTGATTGGGCCGTGATGCTGGTCCACTAGACATACCCGTAGGTCCAGCGGTATCGATATTTTGTGGGCCAGCAGGCAGTGGGCCCACTGGCGTGATTTGGTCACGGAATAAGTCAGAAAAATGGTGGATAATATATGACAAGACTTCATCATCTAAAAAATTATACGAATTAGGCCCGGGACGACACACTTTAGCAAACGGAAATTGGGTTTCATAAAAAACAACATGGCGACTCATTATGATTTTATTAGATGACAAATCAAAACATTTGTAACCACGAAGATTAGACGGATAACCCAAAAAAAAACACAAGCGGTATAACGGGCTTGAAGTTTGTTTATTGTAGTTGACGGGAAAAGTGGATAGCATAAATACCCAAAGACCCAAAGATGTGAATACGAAGGATCTTTATTATAGAGAAGTTGAAGGGGAGATTCATATGCTAATCTTTTGGTAGGAAGTATGTTAAGAAGATAAGTAGTCATTTATAGTGCATGATGCCAAAAAGAAAGAGGTACGGAAACATGGGCTAATAAAGTTCGGACAATATTATTAATGGTACGAATCTTTCGTTCGGCTTTCCCATTTTGTGAGGACGTATGAGGGCAAGAAAAATGAAAAACTATGCCATTAGTATCACAAAATTCCCGAAATAACCGATTATCATATACATTGTCATTATCACATTGAAACATTTTCAATTTCCCGTTCGAATTGGGTACAGATGAATGCTCTAAATTTTAAGAAAGAGGAAAAAACTTGAGATTTTTTGGATAAAGGAAAAGTCCATAAAAATTAGAATAATCATCCAAAAATAATACATAATAATGATGGCCCACAGAACTTAAAATAGGAGATGTCCATAAATCACTATGAATAATGTCAAAAGACATCAAAGTGCGAGAAGTAGAAGCTACAAATGGTAATCTAACATGTTTTTCTAACGGACACGAATGACAAAGTAGAGTATTATGCGTATTCTTACAAGAAATAAAGAAATAAAGAAATAAAATTATTTTTATGCAAGGAAGAAATAATAGATGACCCAAACGTGCATGCCACAAGGAAGGAGCAAGAGCGGCAAAAGTAGACGGCAAGGCTGGACTCGCGAAAGTGGTGGTGGTGGTCATTGGGTAAAGCTCTTCCCTACTATTGCATCTCATTAGAGGTATCCCCGTATTGAAATCCTTCACCGAAAACCCAAAAGGATCAAAATTAACAGAAACACAATTATCAATTGTGAATTTTCAGACACCAAAATTTTAATTAAGTGGGGGGCATGAAGGACATCTTTCAAGACTAGAGGTGGATGTGGGGAAGATAGATTTGTGTGACCATAACCACGAATTAAAATTAAATTCCCATTACCAACCATAATGCCATGATTTTTGCTCAAATTGAAATAAGACGAGAGAGTACCTTGGTCGGACGTCATATGAGAAGTGGCTCTGGTGTCCATGTACCAATTTGCGTTCGGGGGATTAAAGCCAAGTGTATGCATTGCGGCCTTAATATCTGTAGGTGTCGGAATTGAATTTGGGTCTGTAGCATGGAAAGCTTGCGGGGGTCGAGGTCTAAGCACGCCCCCTTGCTGCCCCGACCCACGACTAGATCGCTGGACACTATTGGGGACCGAAACATTGGGCCTGTAATTTTGCTGAGACTGGGCCTAAGTACCGGGATATGCAGGCGCTGGAAAAATATGGGATGTTGGGCCAATGACCACTGGCCCGTCCCCACTGCCAGGGGGCCTAGGGCTTTGGTCAGGTGGCCTGCTGCCCACTGCTCCGAGGCCCGCTGTTGATGCCACTATTCCGGCCTCTCCCACCACCGCCGTTACTACCGCAATTGCCACCACGATGTTTGCCACTATTTTTACGATTGTGACCCTTTTTGCCGCCACTGTGATTACGATTTTGGCCTGAATTTTTGGAGAATGTGTGAGGGTTGTCTGACGTGGTCATCATTACGACGGAATGTGTTTCGGCAGCCGCCTTTTTAGCCAAACCGACCTCTTCTAACGTGAGCAAGGAACGAACCTGATAGAATGGTGGCAGAGGATTACTTTGACGAAGTAGTGTGCCAACACCATTATATGCCTCAGAAAGGCATGCAACCATTTGAAGAACAAGACGATCATTGGTAACAGGCGCACCAACGTTAGGAAAATCTTCCATGTGGACATGGGAAAATTCCTATTCAAGAGTGACATCACGAGAATTTTTGTTATCTTGAAATATATCACACACCCTATTTTAAGTATCCATCGCCATAGCATCGGGTTCAATAACCATCTGTAAGAGGTATGTAAAGATTGTGGAATAAATCCACTGGAGAACGGTAGCATCAAGGGTTGTCCATAACGTAGGATCATCCTCGGAGGTAGGCACCTTCACCCCGCCAGGTGCCGGAGGGATGATGTGATGGAGGAGTTGATGCGAGCGTGAGTGAACTTTGAATAATTTCGCACACGTCGCGTATTGGACGTTTTCCATTTCAAGAACAATAGGGATGTGGTTTTTGATGTTGGAAACTGTAAGGGCAAGAGGAAACATGTTCTTTTGACGTAGACATAATGAAAGAACAATAGGTGAATGAGGGATTTGGATATTTGGGAAAAGAGGAGGAAAAATGGTGCACGGAAACCAAGAAGAACTCACGGAAACTGAGGCAGCAGAAGTAATATTTTGGGAGAAGTATTTGAGACTTAGACTTCTGATACCATGAAAGAAATAATCTCTTGATTATTCTTATTGGATGAATATGTTTATATACAAGTTACAATCTCCAAATATGAAAAATCTTATTCCTACTAAACTTCTAATATCATAATTCTACTTGTAGAAGAATTCTATAATTATGATAATTATACAACATAATTAACTACTTCTACTTTTGGTACACTAATTGTGAAAACCGTGTATATCAGTGGGATATACACGGTATATTCTATCACAAGTCTTCACCTATCGATGAGTGCTTTTGGTAATTCACTAGGACTTACGATCAAATTGTTCCAAAGTTATACTAAAGTCTTGTAATAAAAAATAGTTATCGTCATGAAATTTCAAATCTGAAAAGTCATGCTCTGAAAGGTAAAACGCTTGATCCTTATTAAAAATATTCAATATTCAAAACTTAAATTCAAAATCCGAAATCTCTGAAAAGCGGATTGGCGGCAATGACATCTCTACCTCCTTCCATCAAAAGCCTCAAATTACGCAATTTTTGCATAGTGTTACCCACTCTTAGTAGTGTTTTATTTGTAGCTATAGTATAATAATATTGTACCCAAAAGAAAATAGTACACTTATATGTGGATGAATAATATTCATAATAATTATTGAGAACTTTGCTAGTTGATATATAGACAACTTCTTTAGTTTCACTGTACAACAACATAATTTTTTCTTGGTGGCTGGCGTAATTCTTGATTCCATAATGAGGTATAGACTTTTCTTGGTGGCAAATGAGGAGTTAAATAGTGTGGGGGGGGGGGGGGGGAGGCAAAGGGGTGAATAATGTCATCACCAAGATTTTGATGATTATATGTTTCTCGACATCATTCATTTACACTTGTTTTCCACGTGATTTTTTTTTTCTTTTTCATTTAGTGTTCGATATCTATTTTTGAATCCTTATCAATTCGAATTTGTACAGCATAAGCCCATTGAGGAAAGCACTCCATGCCATATATTTTTTTCATTTTAAAGCTCATACTCGAGACTTTTGGTCAATAGATATTTATGTTGGAAATTTGCCTTTGGCGGAAGTTGCGTCCAACCATCTTTAATGACTTAAACACTAGTGTTCCGCATGTTGGAGAATTCATTTCTTCACACGTTCATAATCTACTAAGTAAGTAGATGACCATAGGGCCAATGATCGTCAAATTTCGTTAAGAAATGAAAGAGATATTGGTCCACGAAGTGAGGTGTTTGAAGCATGGAAAAAGGTGGTAAAGACCAATCCTCCCTCATCGGTGGGGAAGAAAGATTTGTTTAGTTTATAAGTCTCAAAGTTGGCTTGGGGTTTGGGACCCCAAGGGGTATCCCATGTATTTAAAGGAGGGAGGACCTAGATGTGCTTCGGTTCGAGGATAAGCCCACGTCCGCCCGTCCGGTACGGTCCGGTCGCGGGTTGTTATTATCTTTTTGGATCCAAATTATTTCATATTTACAGTTTGGTCCCTGAAGTTTCTGGTAAAGCCAGACTTAAAATGCACACTCAATTCACCATTTATTTTGGTGAATTACTACCTCCATAATCGTCATTAATTGACCAGTAACAATAATTATGTGGGCAGTTGGTAAGTCATCTCCTTCAACTATATAATGAGGCATTTGCACAACTGTTGAGACACACAGAACACACAAACGAAATCAGTTTCTTCCTACTACTTCCAGCATCATTTCATTACTCAAAATTCTTCAAAGTAACACTTGAGTTTCCTTTTTATCATGGGAGATAATTTTCCAGAACGTAGAAATGATACATACGGGGCAATCTTGTCTTAAAGACAAAGTGCGATCACTCGACTCAGCATATCAAAACTGTTCCAGTTTCTTGTTCCAATTCATTAAAATTCAGTTAGTTGTAATTTCATTGTGTTGTAATTCTTAGCAGTTACTTATTTTCGTTTCATGCACCATTATAACCAACAACTTATTGGATGTTAATTTGAAAAAGAAATTACACATATAATACGACACGCGTGTGTGTAATTTCTTTTTCCTATTATATAGTAACTAATGTTGTGGGAATAGTCAAGATAACATCTACAATGTCGGGATACTCTTATATGAGAAATTAAGGAGTTTGGCTCAAAACAAATAATATAACACTATATTAAAAGTGTTTTTGCATTGACTTAGCCTAACAAATTAGTATCAAATCTCATACCATATTCAGAATATCTTTAATTAGATTGATTTTTTTCTGACGAACTAATATCAAGCCTCATATCATATTAAGAGCGTCTTTAGATTTACTTAGCCTAACAAATTGGTATTTGACCTCATCCCATGTCAAGAACAAACGAATAAACTTTGAGCAGTTCTGAAATAATGGTTAAATAATATTTAGTGGTCTGAAATTAGCTATTTGCCTATTTCTCTCTTAATTATGTGTCGTAATTGAAACTAAAAATTTACTATATATCCGACCATGACCTAATTCTCTAAAGATGGGTTAATTGACTTTAGAAATTGTCCAATTAATAAATGCCATAGAGTTTTTCTCTTCTTTTATTTTTGTCTGATATGATAACACATTTACTCTTAGGAAAAGATGTTACAGCCACAGGAATTAATATCCTGCACAAGAATGAAAATCTTTTTATGCCTTCTGTTTAAATTCTTTGTTACAGTCAAAATCTCTCTATAATAATATTGTTGGTTTCAAAAATTTTTTTGCTGCTATAAGGATTGATTGTTGCACACCTATAATAAAATTTGATATTTTAAATAATATTTGATTATTGTATAAGCAAAATAAAATGTCAAATCTTAAGCTTAATCACACTTTGTAGAAGTGGAATCATTTAATGTTGCAAATATATATTCATATAAGTAGTATTTTCTTATCATAAATAGTGTATTAAAAGTATCAAAATATTGGTCAAACTCTATAGACTATTATTTGAATTTTAGAGATTCTATTTCTATAAATATGATTAATTATTATACTATTAAAACAGAGTAATTTTATAAAGAGCGTAATATTATAAAATGGTTGTTGATATTATTAGTAAAAACTGTTATAAAGAGGTAAATATAACAAAAATATCAATTTAAAAAAATTAACTGCGATGTTCTTATATAAAGATGTTGTTATAGAGATATATGAGTACATTAATCTTTTTATCTCACTTTGTAAGATACACTCATTTTAAAATTATTTATATATGCCTTTCTATGTTTGAAAGTAATTCTAACGTACTTGACATACGACTTTCTAGAAAGCACAAATGTGTATAGAATTTTTTGTTGGAGTAAAACAAATCTCGTTGAGTTACTAAAAAAAAGTTTAAAATTTGTAAGATTCCTATCAATTTTACTTTGTTAAAAGAGTTAACTCTAGCACAATGTTAAAAGCTTTTTTTAAAAATAAACATTTACACCAACAAATATAAATAGATAAAATTCACAAGTAACTACTTTCAGTCTCTTTGTTGAAGATAACAATTATTATGTAATTTCACTTATGGAATTTGATTGTGCTTAATTCTTCATCAAAGGCACTCCCAATGTGGCCAATTGATGCTCTTTCTACAATCCAAACTAGCACTGCATACTAGAGCTTCTCATTTAAAGGGAAAGTGTTGATATCGGAGATTTCTCTATTTTTCACGGCTCAAACTTTAATTACTATTTAACTTATATAGAATTATAAGTCGAATTTTTTTTATACACACTCAATATATTTATAATTTTACACCAATTCAATAAATACATAACACGTGTGTTTCATATCACTACAATAATATAGGAACTAATTGCTAAATTCATCGTTAATCATTGTTAAATAGCCAGTAGTTTACATATTGTTTTAATGATTCATTGCTAAATCTCGTTAAATATGATTAACAATTTATACATATCCGTGTCTTAACTTTACCGATCACTAATTATGATAAATTCATACGGTTTGGTGCAAATATCATGTGTGACTTTTTTATTGCGGCGATGAGACTGAGTTTGGTTAACCAAACATTTCTTTTTGGTAGAATTTATATTTTTAGCTTTTTTTTTATTTCTCATCCGGTACTATATTGGGACTCGATTAAATTTAGATTTGCACCGATAAATTCTACATTGGTGCAAATATCAAGTGTGACTTTTTTGTTGCGGTGATGAGACTGAGTTTGGTTAAACCAAACATTTCTTTTTGGTAGAATTTATATTTTTTAGCTTTTTTTTTTATTTTTCATCCGGTACTATATTGGGGTTCGACTAAATTCAGATTTGCACCGATAAATTCTACATTGAAAGTACAGTTAGCGATCCTAAACCTGAAACCTTTGACTAACTAGGCTGAAGAATACTTACCACTACATCACGTCCGCCTTTGTTGCCATATTTTTTCTTAGTCAATACTCGATATAGAGAGTGAATGATCAGAAGTGGAAGACAATTTTCCCCATAAATAGTGCACAGTAATTGAGTTTGCTATATATAAGTGTGGAACAACTTATCAATTAATTATCTTTAGATGACTCAATTTTGAAAAAGACTCTTCTAAAAGTGATTTGATAGGTCATTGAGTTTCCACGGTATAGTATGGACTTGTCCTTATCACATTTAAAAATAATAATTCTATACAGCTTTGTAATATTAATTAATTAGCTGAAATCCAGTTTCCACTTATTAGTCTAGAATAAAGGATTTGATACATATTCTTTTGAACCAAAACAAAAAAAACAATAGTTGACTTAATATAGGTAGATTAGTTTGTCTAGGACCGTTTAATTAGGCAGTTGTTTTGTCTTTCTTAAAAATAATATACAAAAATGAATACAATATTCACCCTATTATACTAACTACGCCTCAATTTGAAACAAGTTGGTCCAGATTATATGGATCATAACTAACATGTATTCGTACTATAGGAGCTAGCAATCATCGATATGTTACTGTGATTAAAGAAGCAGTAACAAATATGCCTCTAGAAAGATCAGAAGAAGTCAAAGTTGCAATTGTACGTACATGTAAAGAACTCAAACATGATAGCGGGATGATTGTAATATTGTATTAATCTCCCTTGAGAGTCTTTCTCATTAATACAAATATATATAGTGTGTACAATGTGAAATCCTAATACAATAAGGATCCTATATCTACCATAATTATACAACATTAATAAGTACAAAATATATGATGAATATATTCTAATATTCACTAATATACACCCCCTAAGTCAGAGCAGGATGAGGCCGGACGCTGAGACTGGATCTGAAGTCGAGGAATAGCTGTCTAGAAAGTCCTTTGGTGAAGATATCTGCATACTGATACAAAGAAGGCACATGCAACACCTGAACATGACCTATAGCAACATTCTCAACAACAAAATGTATATTCATCTCAATGTGCTTGGTTCGCTGATGCTGAACCGGATTATGAGATAAGTATATCGCAGATATGTTATCACAGTACACCATATACGTCTTACTCAAGGGACACTGAAACTCCAAAAGAATGTTTCGGAGCCAGCAGATCCCAACAACAACATTTGCAACGCTTCTATACTCTGCTTCTACACTCGAACGGGATAGGGTGGCTTTCCTCTTAGCAGACCACGAAATGAGATTATTCCCTAAGAACACACAGTAGCCGGAGGTGGAGCGCCGCTTGTCTTGTCAGCCTGCCCAATCTGAATCTGTATATGATAACAACCTGATCGGTGCAGAGGGGTAGAGATGCAATCCATAATTAAGTGTGCCCTTAATGTATCGAATGATACGTTTAAGAGCAGTAAAATAAGGTTCCCTGGGCATGCATAAACAAACACACCTGCTAAAATAAGGTTCCATGGGCATGTTCGTTTAGGTCACTCGGGGTAGTCTATTTTGTCTTCCTTAGAAAAAAAACAATTTTATTTCTTGTAAGGGTACACGTAGTACTTCGATTTGTCAATCTTGTTCTTTAGGAAAAAATGTTAGATTGTCGTTTGTAGACTCTAGTTCTCGTATTTTAATGCCATTTGATATTATTCATAGCGATTTATGGACATCTCTTGTTCTCAGTGGGCCCATGACGGTGGATCGTGACACTGCTAGAGAACCAGCGGGCAGTGGGCCCGCTGACAGAGTTGGGGTGCGGGATACGTCAAAAAAATGGCGGATAATATACGGGGATATATCGTCATCTAAAAAATTATACGAACTAGGCACGGGACTACTCACTTTAGCAAACGAAAATTGGAATTCATAAAAAATCACATGGCGACTAATGATGATTTTATTAGACGATAAATCAAAATATTTATAACCACGATGATTAGACGGATAACCCAAAAACACATAAGGGGTAGACCGGGCCTGAAGTTTGTTAATTGTGGTGGACGGAAATAGTGGATAACATAAGCACCCAAAGACCCTAAGATGAAAATACGAAGGGGTCTTATTATATAAGATATGAAGAGGGGATGAATACGTCAAGCTTTTGATAGGAAGTATGTTAAGGAGATATGTAGCCATTTGTAGAGCATGATGCCAAAAAGAAGGGGGCATGGAAGCATGAAGCAATAAGGTTCAGACAATGTTATTAATAGTACGAATTTGGCGTTTGGCTTTCCCATTTTGTGAAGACGTATGGGGACAAGAAAAATGAAAATTGATTCCATTATTAGCACAAAACTCCCGAAACACCCATTATCATATTCTTTGCCATTATCACATTGAATATTTTAAATTTTCCTTTCGAATTGGGTTCTAATGAATGCTCTAAATTTTAAGAAAGTGAAAAAACTAGAGATTTTTTCGCTATCGGAAAAGTTCATAAAAATTAGAATAATCATCAAGAAATAGAACATAATAACGATGACCCAAAGAACTGAGAACAAGTGATATCCATAAATCGCTATGAATAATCTCAAATGGCATTAAAGTATGAGAATTAGAGTTTACAAACGACAATCTAACAATATTTTCTAAAGAAGAAGATTGACAAATCGGAGTACTACGTGTACCCTTACAAGAAAATAAAATTGTTTTTATCTAAGGAAGACAAAATAGCTGACCCTGGATGACCAAAACGAGCATGCCACAAGGAAGGAGCAAGGGCTGTAAAAGATGATGGCAAGGCTGGACTCGAGAGATCGGAGGCGGGGGTGATTGGATAAAGATCTCCCTAACTATCACACCTCATGAGAGGAATCCCCGTCTTGAAATCGTTCATAAAAAACCCCAAAAGGATCAAATTCAACAGAAACAGAATTATCAGTGGTGAATTTACGACATACACCAAAACTTTAATCAATTTAGGGGCATGAATAGTATTTTTCAAGACAAGAGGTGGATGGGGGGAGACAGAGTTTTATGACCGTAACCACGAATTAAAATTGAATTACCACTACCAACAATTATACCACGATTACTGCTCAAATTGGAATAAGATGAGAGAGTACATTGGTCGGACGTCATGTGGATAGTGGCTCCGGTGTCCATTTACCAATTTGCGTTTGGGGGATTTAATCCAAGTGTGTGCATCGCAGCTTCAATGTCTGTAGAGATGGGTCCCGTGGCATGGTTGGCCTGGTGGGGCCGAGGCCCAAACACGACGGTTTGCTGCCCTAGCCCAGCAGTAGCTCTCGGGTTCCAGTAGTGGGTTGATGGATTGGGCATGCCGGAATTCTGAAATTGAGCCCATGTAGGATGCGGAGCATGTGGTGGGTAATAGGGGTTGTTGGGCCCAGGCACACTAGCCTAGTTCCACGCCCATGGGCCCCAGGGCTGTGTTCAGTTGGCTTGCGGCCCACTACCCCGAGGCCCATTGTCACTCCCGTTATTTCCACCTCGGTTTTTGCCACGATTTTTAATATTATTTTTGCGATTTTGACCCTTTTTGCCGCCACCGTTGTTGCGGTTTTGGCCGGAACTGTTGGAGACGGACGGAGAAGAGTAGGATTCGGTTATCATGACGACAAGAGGGGGCCCAATGGACACTTTCTTAGCCAATCCAGCTTCTTCGAGTGTGAGCATGGAGCGGGCCTGATAAAAATGCGGAAGAGGACTACTCTGATGAAGAATCGTACCGACGCCACTATAGGCCTCAGATAGGCCTGCGACCATCTGAAGGACAAGACGATCGTTTGTAACGGGCGCACCAACGTTGCAGAGTTGGTCCGCCAATTCCTTTAACCTTTTGCAGTATGCTGAAACGTTGGGGAAGTCTTCCATCTGGACGTGAGAGAATTCCTGCTCAATGGTAACAACACGAGAATTTTGATTATCTTGGAATATATCACGCACTCTATTTCAAGCCGCCATCGCCGTAGCGTCTTGTTCGATAATCATTTGCAACAGGTCGGTAGAGATAGTGGAGTAAATTTACTGAAGAACGGTAGCATCAAGGGTCGTCCACAATTTAGGGCCATCCTCGAGTTTAGGTACCTCCGTATCCACAGGGTCCGAGAGAATTATGTGGTGGAGGACTTGATGCGAACGTGCGTGAACTTTGAATAGTTCGGCCCACATCGCGTATTGGACGTTTTCTATTTCAAGAATGATAGGGATGTGATTCTTAATGTTAGAAACAGTAAGGGCAGGGTGAAACGTGTTCTTAGCCATAATAGCAACGAACGACGTGAGGAAAGGATTTGAAAGAAAATTGGGAAGAGAAAAAAAACAATTCCGGGCACGGAAACCGAGAAGAAGTGCTCGGAACCGTGACTGTTTGGATGAAAATTTGAGAGGAAAATATGAGACCTAGACTTTAGATACCATGAAAGAAATAATCTCTTGATTATTCTCATTAATGACAGGGTATATATACAATTTACAATTTTCATAATATGGAAAATCTTATTTCTATTCCTATTCTACTCCCAAAATCCTATTCTAGTTGTACAAGAATTCTACAATTATGGTAAGAAAACAATGCTAATTAATTACAAATTTATGGTACAAAATATTCTCCAAACCGTGATATACTTTCCAAGTATATCACGGACAATTTGCTTTCCAAGAGGTAAACTTAGCCGTGTGGTCTTTTAAAAAGTCTACTGTTTGAAATAGAGTAAAACCCCTACCTCCTTTATCACTGAGCGGTCATTAAATTATGATATGTTTCTATCAGGATATTTAAAAGAAATAGATTAACTGGTAGATTTTAGTTCCATTATTAAACTCATCCCAGACTATAGTTTGTACTGTAAGGAGTTACCAAGACCAACAATGTGAGAAAAGCTCACACAAGTGAAGCTTTTTCAGTATCGATATAATTTAATATGTCATACCACTACTAAAAAATTGAAACTTAATTCCGACAAATGTTCCATTCAACAAAAAGTACGTCGGAAAAAGACAATCAAATTCTCGATGGATTGCCGAGTCAAAATTTTCATTTTTTAAAAGTAGTATACCCGTTCTGTTGGAAATTTACGTTTTTAATTCTATTTTTAGGTTATTCGACTTGCTCAAATATTTTTTATTTGTTTGACTTGTCGTCACTGTTAAAGGTAGAAACATTCAAACTTAGTAATCTACCAAGTATTTTGCGTAGTAGTAGATTTAACAGTTAGAGTTTTATTAGGAGTTTGTTGCTCAACAGAGTTCTAAAATTTAGCTCTAAGACTTTATAATAAAAGTTAAACTTTATTAATTCACTAATCACTTCTTTAATTCTCTTCATTTCATAATCTTTTTTACCTGCTACTGATTGCTCTCTTCTTTAGCAATATTTCAACTTTTTAATTTTAGGAGTACTTCTTGTTCACGTCTTATGTTTTTCTGTTTGATTATTGAAAAGTAATGGAGATTTTAAGGACTTTTAAGTGTGAAAACTAAAGTTTCTTGATCTTTTCCCCCCTTTTTGTCAAGTTTTAGAGCTTTCTTGATCTATTGATATTGTCTTTTTTAGAGTGAAAATTTCAACCTTTTTTTCTTCATTCTGACCATAAATGACAAAAGGTTTTACTAGCAATACTTTCACTAGCATTGGCGATTTTCTGGCGAGCCAAGTGATTTTCCGGCCAACACTTACCGTTGTTCTCATAGATATACGTTCTTCACCTTCACCAGAATCATATACTATCTATTCGTATTCTATTGATACACGTTCTTCACCTTCGCCGGAGTTCGAAACTATCACGAAACTTTCTGCTAATTTCTCAGCGACTAAGTTCCGTAAAAGGTAATTTCAATATCTAGCCTTGTCAATATTAGTGTTGTTATATATTTTGACTTAAGATTCTTCTCTTTATCTTTTATTTGTCACATCTAAAAGATTACTAATTAGATGTTATGTATGCTTTAATACTATGTAAGTATGACTTGATAGGAGACTTTCTGAATATTTGATAAGTGTACACATAATACTTCATCTACATTGTTGCATGAATATTATAACCAATGAAAGTTTCTTTGCTTTATCTTGATGGACAACAACACCTAAAGTGGAAAAAATAAAAATGAAGAGGTCAAAATTGTTAGTCCTATTTATTATCATTGATGTAGAATAGGAATTGTTCATTAACCCTTATTCTTATTAATTTCGAGTTTCGCAAATTCATAATTTAAAATTTATTGTATTCAGAGTTTTAATCCTATTAAATTACTGAATTTTAAATTATTAATTTATAAAATTTAATGAATTTCATAAGATAAATACAGGGTCCAATTTCCATATGATAAATATAGAATTTAGGTCAAAATTAGTTAAAATTCATAGCTTAAACTGTAAATCCCCAGAGTCAGAGATGGTGTCATATTTGAATTTGTACCAAGTTATAGAATAGAAAATAAAGTGGAACACTTATCCATTTTTTGTGTAAAGAAATAGTAATAATAACTATTAATAATATAGTGCATCATAATTTACTAAAGTTTTGCCATTTAATTCTGTATCCAACTTGCCACTTTAATTCATCATGTTGAATCTTGGATTGTTATGAAAGGACTGTTAGAAACTGTAGATTTTTATAATGTAAGTGATTCACGAATTTAAAGAAATTAAATACCATGAAAGGACATAACAAAAACATTGTACTAATTACATGAGAAAAAAATTAAAGGAAAAAATAATAATTTTCAACATATGTCATCAAATCAAAATCCACTTTAAGAGGCTTTCGATGAAACAAGAGGCAAGTTTTATGGAACTTTTTTTTATTTGTTCTTTATGAAAAACATGTTAAATAATTTTTTCCCATGATGAAAGCTAATTCTTGAAAACGACCTTTTGCTTATATTTGCTCTATATATTGAGCTATATTCACGATCAATTTTCATCATCCTTTCTCTTTCATGCATAAGAATATTCATAATATTCTTTTGTCAAGCACTTTGAGTGAGTTTTCTTCTTCCTCAAAATGCATATAACTTAGTTCTTTATGCATAAAAAGAGTTTGCATTTGTGTGACACTATATATAGCAGATTATACTTTGGTATAAATTAACAAAACTATCATAAAATCGCTCATTTCTGATTAACATTCCCAAAATTCGTCTCATCAAGGAGTTTTCGATAGAAAAGTCGGAAAAATGTTATTGACGAGCCAAATTTCGATCAATTTCGTTGAGATTAGTGATTTGCTGGAAGTGACATGCATATATTATTATAGAACATTGAAAATTAAGAAACCAAACCTAGTTATTATGATGCTTATGTTGTGTTTTTTAGTACTCTTTTTATGTTAAAGTTTTAAGTTATATTTACAGTTAAATAATTTTTACACTATCATATACTAGTATAATAATTTCTTTTGCATCTGAATTTTGCAGAGACTGACCACAATGGACACAACTCAAGTCATGCCAAAGGTAGCAATAATAATTCTTTTTTTAACAAACCTAAGCTGGTAACTTGGGAATTAAATAATTGACTTGTTATAGCCCATTAAAATATACTGATAATATAAAAAGAAAATTTTATTAACTTGTTCATAATTTTTGTTCTTGGTACAGACAAATGAAAAGAATAACTCAGCTGGTGTAAACAAAGGACTCAAGCAGAGAGTTGTGAACAAGCTTAAAGTCTTTAGAAGCAAAAAAACTGGTGGATGTTATTCAGCATTTCTTTGTTTAGGTACTTAATTTATAATTCTTCCGTTTCAATTTATGTGATACTATTTTTTTATTAGTTCGTTAAAAATAGAATGACATATTTTTATATTTTGAAATATCTAACTAGAATAAACTTCTCGTTTACTTACTTACTCTTAAAGAATAGCTTTTATAGCCACATAAAAGCTATGACATGTTCCACTAATTTCAAAAGTCTCCTTTTTTTAAAAAATCTCATGTCAGACTATTAAATAAAAATTAAATCAGATGAAATATAATTATAATATTTTGAATATGTGATTCTAAAATCTAAATTCGTCTCTGTCCAATAGAGGTTGATTAATGCTCGAGTTATGTATATATACACTAAAAAGGATATATCATTATAACACCACAAAAAAAATGAATTAGCGACAAACATATTTTATCACTAAGCTGCAAAATTCCGTCGAAAATTCTGTCTAACGACATATTATTAAAAAATCATGTTAGCTACAGACTAATTAGCGATGAATTCCCTAGCCAATCTTTTTTTTGTAGTGTAACATTTTGAACGTTCTCCTCGGGATTCTGCGGCCTTTTCCCGGACCCTGCTTGAATGCAGAATGATGATTCATGCATCCGATTATCCTTTTTATAATATTTTGAATACAACATGACTCTAAATTTTGAATTCGCCTCTGTCTAAAGGTATACTTTTCTTTTAATGTTAGAGAAAGCTGAAGTATTGGTAATATTTTTTTTATTTCTGGTGCATGATGCAGTAAACCAAGGACTAGTAACACTATCATTCTTTGGTGTTGGGGTGAATTTGGTGTTGTTTTTAACAAGAGTGTTGGGACAAGACAATGCTACTGCTGCTAACAATGTCAGCAAATGGACTGGAACTGTTTATTTGTGTTCACTTTTGGGAGCTTTCATTAGTGACTCTTATTGGGGAAGATTCCTCACTTGTGCCATTTTTCAGCTTATTCTCCTCCTGGTAATTATTATATTATAGCACTTTCTTCTTTTTAATCTGTTTCGTAAAGAATAACACGTGCAACTTTATATATCTAGCTAGTCTTTAACTGTTAATTTTCCGTTTTATGGATCCTAAATGACATAATTGTGTTATAATCGAGGCGGAACGACATCACAAGAGGGTCATTCAAGAATCTCATTCGCGGAAAAACTACACCTTATATATTAGGTCAAAGTTTGTTCTTATGTAGATATAATATATGTTAAATCCTCGTTGACTTCTTCGTGTGTTTGTTTCTTTATTTGAATCTCCTTAGTAAAAATCCTAGTTTCCTCATCGATTATAATTGTAAAAATATTGTGGCATGTTCACAATCACAAGTTTTAAAAGTACTTTTGTTATGTCATCCTTTTCTTTCTTGAATTGTGTGCTTAGTTAAATAGTACCACATAAAATAAAACAGAGATTACCTGACCTAAAAAATGTAGTTAATATATGCAAAATTTCTTATTTCTGAGTAGAGGATATCAATATCATAGTTTTTATTATTGTAATAGTTTAGCTTTATATACCGACTTTACATTACCAAGTCACTAAATTATAACTATTAGCAGTCGTTCATAACAAGTAGAATCATTAGCTAGTTACCTGAAAAAAGGAAGGCAATCGACTATAATAGGTTAAAAATGACACCTTAGGCAAACTTCAAATCAGTAAAACACAGGACAAATTCCATAGATCCTGGTGACACAGTTTAAAGTTGTGTGAACCTAAATTCAAAGCGGACAATATCAATAGTGGATTGAGATTTTACATTAAGCGACACTATAGTATACAAACGTTTTGCTTTGTCGGTGCATATAAGTTAAATCTCATTTTCATTGACTAACTTTGATTTTGTGAATTAACCAGGGACTAGTGATCATATCATTGACATCTTGGTTATTCTTGATCAAACCAAATGGATGTGGAGATGGTATACTGAATTGTATACCCCCATCTCCAATTGGCACTGCCTTATTTTACTTAGCCATATATTTAGTGGCTTTGGGCTATGGTGGCCATCAGCCCACAATTGCAACTTTTGGATCTGACCAATTTGATGAAGCAAATCCCAAAGAAAAAATCTCAAGGGCAGCTTATTTTGGCTACTTTTACTTTGCACTTAATGCCGGATCTTTAATTTCCAACACAATTTTGGTCTATTATGAAGATAGTGGTAAATGGACATTTGGTTTTTGGGCCTCTACTGCTGCTGCGCTATTGGGCCTGTTTGTTTTCTTCTTGGGCACTCCTGGATATAGGTATGTTAAATCGTTTGGGAACCCATTGCCACGTGTCGCTCAGGTATTCGTTGCCACGTTCCGTAAATGGCGTGTGCCTAATGTTGATGGGGCAGAATTGTATGAAATGGATGGCTTAGAATCAAGCATTAAAGGAACTAGGAAGATCCTTCATAGTAATGACTTCAAGTAAGTACTTCTTCGGTTTATATTATCTATTTTTTATGATTTTTATATATCCTTTAATAAAAACATTTAATACTTAGCTTTAACCGTAAAGAGTGTTTTTTTTATATTTATCCTTTATCTATCATTAAATTGCAGGAAGTTAATTCCTTGATTGATTTCATTTCAATGGAAAAATATATATACAAAAGTATAATGCTAGTCTTAAGGAATACTTATCTAATTAATCTAAAATATAAGATACTAATTTACAATCATCCTAAATTAAAGATATTACAAGATTACTAATTTACATGATTAGTGGTGATTAGAGATAATTATGACATTGCCCCATAATTATTCTAGCAGTCCCCCGAAGTCTTAGCGGGAGGTTCTCGCATGCTGAGACTGTCCCTGAAATCATCAAAGAGTACGCGCGGAAGACCTTTTGTGAAGATGTCTGCAATCTGATAGCGGGACGGTACATGGAGAACACGCACTTGGCCACGTGCAACCTTTTCGCAGACAAATAATATATCCATTTCGATGTGTTTTGTGCGCTGATGTTGAACAGGATTACCGGAGTGGAACGAGCCTGGAGTTTGTTAATAGTTGTGGATGGAAACAAATGATAACACAAACACCCAAAACCCTCAAATGTGTAAAAGATGGGAGACAGTGGTACAACATTTGTGTAGGTGACACTTTGGAGAGCAGTTTACTAGGAAGAATATTTAAAAGATATGTGGACATTTGAAGTGCATAGTGTCAAAAATTTGATGGTGCGGACGAATGCACAAGGAGAGTGCGAACCATATTGTTAATTGTTCAAATTTTTCTTTCGGCCTTCCCATTTTGTGGTGATGTATGGGGACATGAAAGACGCAAAGACATCCCATTTTGGTGACAAAAAATATTAAATTGGGCATTTATGAATTTCCCCCCCCCCCCCCCCCCCCCATTGTCACGTAGAAAACATTTAATGGATTTGTCAAATTGAGTTTTGATAAAACACTAAATTATTTTAAAATGGTGTAGGCTTGTGATTTATTTCCTAAGAGAAATATCCACAGAAAATTCGAATAATCATCTAAAATGAGCATATAGGATTTAAGGGTATGTGAAGTAGATGATGCAAAATGAAGCTTTACATGTTTTCCAAACACACAAGTTTGGCAAACAGAAGAGTCCAAAAGTTTGTTATAAGAAAATAATTTATTCTTCCTAATATTATTGAAAACTGATGCTCATGGGTGTCCCAACCGATTGTGTCATATAATAGGAGAAATGGCGGCAAAGGTTGATGGTTTGGTCATGCGATTGTTGGAAACAGTTGTGATGGGATACAAGTCCCCCGTCCTATTACATCTCATTAGTGGCATCTCCGTCTGAAAATCCTTCATAGAAAAGCCAAACGGATCAAAATTCATAGAAACATTGTTGTCAATTGTAAAATGGCTAACATATATCAAGTTTTCAATCAGTTTTGGTGCATGTAAGATGTTTTTCAAGTATAATGGTGGGTGTAGAAGGAGTAGTTTTACCTGACCAATACCACGAATTGGAATTTCCTGCCCACTGCCGACAATAATATTTTTATTACAGCTCATATTAAAATAAGACGAGAGATTACCTTGAGATGTCGTCATGTGAGACGTAGCCCATGTGTCCATGTACCACGACTCATCTAGAACACTTATATTCATGTTGTTCATGACTTGTTCAATGTCATTGGGTGCATAGCCGACAGAAGATGGTGCATGGATCGCAAATGCATGTTGCGGATGCGAACCTAGAATTCCGGGTTAGCGATTTGAAGAGGGAGGCCTGGCCCATGTCGATGTTAGATAGGAGCGTGGCGGAACAACCCACTGTTGGGCCCAGGCCCACGTTGGGTACTGCCCCCATAAATTTCTGATGGGCTGGGCAATGGGCTGCCACTGGTTGGGCCGCCACTGCCTAAACTGGTTGTTGTCGCTGGCAGGCAGCCCACCGCCCCTACCCCGTCCCTTTCCACCATTATTTTTTCCTTTGTTATTGTTACGGTTTGAACCCCATTTTTTTATCATTATTGTTGCGATTTCCATTACCCTCCGAACTAGAATTTTGTGGCTGCAAATCCGTGGAAAATGAGTTGGTGGAGACGAGAGCAGTTTCGGCGGTGGCTGCTCCAGAGGATGCCTGTTTTGCTTTTTGTGTTTCCTCGATAATCAACCTCGAACGGGCCTCATAGAAAGGAGGCAACAGATTACTCCGCTAAATGAATATAGAAACTCCATCATATTGTTCATTCAACCTTGCAATCAACTGAAGAACCAATCGTTGATTTGTTACCGGTGAACCAACGTTTGATAGTTGGTCTGCGAGCACCTTCAATTCTTGACAATAGGCGGAAACGTTGGAGAAATCATCCAATTTAACATTAGTAAATTGGTGTTCAAGATATACAGCCCTAGAAATTTTGTTATCTTGAAATATGTTTTGTAAACATTATCATGTTTGTTGAGCCGTAGAGTTCGGCTCTAATATGGTATGTAAAAGATCGTTTGATATAGTGCCATAAATCCATTGAAGGACTATAGCATCCAAACGGGATCATAGATTTGTGTCCATCGTAGTGGTGTCCGATGATGACTCGGAAGGTATGATATGATCGATTACCTCGTAAGCGCGGCAATGAATTTTGAACAATTCCGCCCAAGAGGTATATTGCCCTTTTTCCATTTCAAGTGTTATGTAAATAAAGTTCTTGACGTTATTGATGGCAAGAGCGGGATAAAATTTGTGTTTTTCGGCCATAAGTTCCACAAGAAATCAAAACAAATGAAGAAGAGAAAGTATTTGGTGTTTTGATGGAAGTGGAGTAAAGAACCCTAAGTGTTGGCTAGGGTTTTAGGATAGAAGAAGGTGGTAGCCGAGGGGGGGGGGGGGGTTGTCGGCTAGGTTTGTCTTAGGTTTAGGTGTTTAGAAGTTGTTTTAGGTTTAGGGTTTATGAGGGAAAACCCTATGTGTGTCCGAAAATAACACAAAAAATAGTGGGAAAAAATCAGCTAAGGGGAAGGAGAGGTAGGGTTTAGGGCAAAAGATCTTTGGCTCTTGATACCATGTACGAAATTGATTCCTTGAGTGATTTCATTCCAATGGTAAAATATATATACAAAGGTATAATGCTAATTTTAAGGAAGACTTATCTAATTAGCCTAAAATATAAGATTATAATTTACAATCATCCTAAATTAAAGATATTATAAGATTACTAATTTACATGATTAATGGTGATTAGAAATAATTATGGGATTGCCCCATAATTATTCTAACATAAATATCTCACTTAATTAATAATCCACTAATAATAACAACAAAGATTGATATGAAACACTCAAGGACAGTCCTCTTGTTTTTCTATAACGTCAAATATATTCAGATGAATTCACTATGCCAAGACGACTAATATTTGCACCGAAGGGAGTAACTACTTTAGTAGTATGTTCACTATGTTGTAAACATTAGCAATCACAAGTATCTTTATATAAAACAAAGGCGGATCTAGATCGGGATATATTAACTCGAATTATGTACATATATAATCGGAATGCATTTATTATGAACCTAACGTAACTGACTCTAGATTCTTGATCCGCGTATATAATAAATCTACTGATTGTAGATTATTGATTCGTCTATATAATGAACCTAATTACTCTAGATTCTTGGTTCGCCTATATAATAAACCTACTTATGGTAGATTTTTTATTCGCTTATATAATGAACCTACTTACTCTAGATCCTGGATTCGTCTATATAATGAACTTACTGAATTTAGATTCTTGATTCGCTTATATAATGAACCTTCTGAGTTCTGACTCTGGACTCTAAATTCTTGGTTCGCCTGAACCAATTAACTCTAGATTTTTGATTTATTTATATAATAAACTTACTGACTAAATTATTTATTAGTCTATATAATGAACCTACTGAGTCTAGAAACCTGATCCGTCTATGATATAAAGCTTTAGTTTTTGCATTTGTAATCACATTATTGAAAAATTGACCAGGAAACTAGACAAGGCAGCAGTAGTGACAGAAGAAGATAGGCAAAGGCCAGTGGCAAACCCATGGAGGTTATGCACAATTACACAAGTTGAAGAAGCAAAGTGCATCATAAGGATGTTCCCAATTTGGCTGTGCACCATAATTTACTCAGTGATCTTTACACAAATGGCCTCTTTATTTGTTGAGCAAGGTGAAGTCATGGATGCCACGATTGGCCATTTTCGCCTACCAGCAGCCAGCATGTCAACATTTGATATTTGCAGCGTGCTAACTTGCACATTTCTCTATAGGTAAGGGTGTCAAATGAGCGGGTTTGACTAAATTTAAATAAGTTAAAATACGCTAATTTAATAAATGGGTCAGTTATTTGGGCTGAGATGATAGGTCGCGGCCCAACTAGCCCAATTTTTACCGAGCTTTATTTTCTTTCTTTGATTTCTTATAATTGTTTGCTTTTATTTATTTATTATGAGTATATATAACATAGCAAGCAATAAAAAGTCTTTCTAAATATAATTTGACAAGATTTCTCATACATCAGTTTTGACTACATATTTATCCCAAACTAATCCAACTTTTATTTGAATTGTATTGAGCATGTAAAAAAGGATAAAAATAGCGCTCACGGAACACTTTTCGTACTGTAATTGAAACTGTTGTCGTGGAGTTTTCCAAATTCCATAGGCGAACCATGATAATGTCATGAAGTTTCACCTATAGAATTTAAAACTTCATGACAAGAACTATTTTTTTATTACAGAGCATAAAAGTGGTTATTTTGTTAATTTTACCCTTAAAGGGCTAAGTTAATAAATGAACGGTTGGGAAGTCATTTTCTCATTAGCTAATTTTGTCAACTTGTCTGCAGGTTCATGGTGGTACCATTAGCCGGAAAGATTAGTGGGAATCCGAGGGGATTAACTGAGCTCCAGAGGATGGGAGTTGGACTAGTTATCGGTATGTTATCGATGGTTGCAGCCGGAGTAACGGAAATTTTCAGGCTAAGAAGAGTAATCCCCGAAAACGAAACAAGTTCACTAAGTATTTTTTGGCAAATTCCACAATACATTCTTGTTGGTGCCTCAGAAGTTTTTATGTATGTTGGACAACTTGAATTCTTCAATGGACAAGCACCTGATGGGATAAAAAGCCTAGGGAGTTCACTTTGCATGGCATCAATGTCACTTGGGAATTATGTTAGTAGCATGCTTGTGAATATGGTTATGCAAATCACAGCAAGAGGGACAAGGCATGGATGGATACCTGAAAATTTAAATAATGGCCATATTGATAGGTTTTATTTCTTGCTATTTGGTTTGGCCTTGGTTGATTTGGTTGCATTTGTGTTGTTTGCTAAGTGGTATAAAGGGATCAATCTTGAAGGAAGCACTAGTAGTGGTGATAATGATTCTTGCAAAAAGGGTGGAGAAAAAGAGAGTGAAGTGCTTGATAAAGTTTGAATATTTCTAGAAAGTATGTTTTTTAAAGAATTTAGAGTAATGTAGTTTTGTTAGTGAAATAAAACTTAAAGCATGACCCTTTTTAGTGATCATTTTAAAGGGCATGATTGCTTCTATTTTTTTCTACATCATTATATATGTTAAGATTTTCATTTAATGTTTTCAATTCAGATAATGTTACTTTTGCTACGCTAATAAAGTATTGCGCTTTTTAAATTACTAGAAGTTCATTTTTAATTTACTGTGTTTCATTCTAACTTTTGGTTGTTCGTTAGACATTAGTTAAAGTGGAAACATACACGAAAATTGACAAATGATAGTCTAAATATGTAACTAAGAGAAACTCGCCTTACTCTCTTTGTATATATTACATTAATTAACCTCATTTCTACATTAATTACATGATTTTTTTCACAGCAAGAGGGTCTAGGCATGGATGGATATCTGAGATAATGGCCACATTGATATAGGTTTTATTTCTTGGTGTTTGGTTTGGCTTTGGTTGATTGCAATTGTGTTTTGGTACAAAGGGATCAATCTTGAAGGAAGCAATATTGGTGATGATAATGATGGATCTTGCACAAAGGGTGGAGAAAAAGAGAGCCAAGTTGTTGGTAAAGCTTGAAGAAAAGGGGAGATTAGAGTGGTTATTATTTGTAGTTTTGTTAGTGAAATAAAACTTAAAGCATGACCTTTTATGTGATCATTTTAAAGGGCATGATTACTTCTAGTTTTTTCTACATTATTATTTATGTTAGGATTTCCCAATGAAGTTATTTGATTCAGAAAGTGTTACTTCTTCTAAGCTAATAAAGTATTGAGTTTTTTTTAAATTTTTAGTAGTTTCATTTTTACTGCAAAACAAAACAAAAGGACGACGTGAGTGACTTGCGTATCTTTATCCTGAGTAAGCTTTTTCTTTTTGTTATCTTTCCAAGTATTTGAAGCTTGGTGCACCAAGTATTTTGTGTTCATGTAGGGTTGGAACATTGGCGGAGCCATGTAGGGCTGAGGGGTTCATCCGAACCACCTTCGGCGAAAAAAAATACTGTTTATACATGGTTAAAATTATTTTGTATGTATATATAATAGATGTCGAACCCCCTTTGACTTCTTTGTATGTTTACTTTTTTATATTTTGAACCCCTTAGTGAAAATTTTGGCTCTGCCACTGGATTGGAGTGTACTGGTTAATCTATCTTGACACAAACATCAATGACCAATTTCATAGCTCAAACCCGTGAGCCTACGAATCACATAAAAATAAGTTTATCATATTTTGAAGTGCCCCTTCAAAAATTCATTAGCTTGTAAATATGCACTTCTAATTCTCTGCTTATGAACTTGTACCAATTTAACGAATAATAAATAATTTCATCATTTGATTACTTACATGTTATGTTGAATTATATTGTTACTTCATATTTGAGGGTGACTGGACTTCACCTGCATATGATTGAAGTTCAACAAAAAATGACTTGACTCAGCCATAGGTGCCTGAAGTTTAGGCGAAAATGACCGAGTTTTCAACTGTATGGGTTTGAATTTCAGTCATATGAAACCTCGGACACCGCTCAACTAAAGTTATTGTGAAGTGGAAAAACTTGTAAACCTTTACATATTACAAATACTACTTAAATGGTAGTACCAAAATCGATCGAGTATGCGTGCACGCACTTCGGCCACAATTGACCGTCAAAGCCCAGTATAATTAGAAATCCAACAACGAAGCCCAAAACTTTTGGCCATATTGAACAACATTTCCATTTTGTCTTGCCATAAAATGATGGTCCTAATTTTAGTGTATGATCAAAGCTCAATAGATTGAAAGAAACAAAAATCAAGTTTAATAGAAACGTGATGTATAGCTCGAAAAATATGTACACACAAATTACAATTATGCAAGTTAGGTTCATTATTACTAATAAATTAATATTTTCTAATCTTCCTTCTCGATAACAAAAATAGGAACAACAACATACCCAGTGAAGTCCCACAACGTGAGGTCTGGGGAGGATAGAGTGTACGCAGACCTTACCTCTACTTGATAACAAAAATAGGAAGTCTCGCTAATTATGAAAGGCGATTGAATAGTTTTTAGGGATGAGTTGGTTGTGATATTACAACAACAACACTATACTCAATATAATTTCATAAGTGGGGTGTGGAGATGATAGAGTGTACGCATACCTTACCTCTACTTTGGGAGGTAGAAATGTTGTTCCCAGTTGACCCTCGGCTCAATGAAAAGCAAACATAAGCAATCGAACAAAGAAATAACAAAAGTAAAAAAATAGCATATAATAACAAAATTAGTCTAAAAAAAAAGAATAATAGCACAACTATCCTATCCATGGTTGTGCTATTGAAGTAAACAATTCCAACACAAAACCCTTACAAGATAATATGTATAATATTTGGTTGGTCGTATAAGAAAAAAATAACACGACATTTTGGTTAGACAAATATTGAATAATAACCATATTAAATATGCTGATTTTACGTATTATTTCATGTAAATAGAATATGGATTAAAGAATATTCATAATAGTATATGAAGATTAAACTATTTAAAAACAAAAATATTCTTTTAAAATAAATAATTCATCTTTATTCACCGTATAGCCAATCTATGCACTATAATCCTCATGTAGCTAGCAAGTGAAACATGTTTGTATAACTTTTTCTTGAGCAGAAAAAGTATTGAATTCAACACCATTCATTACATAGAGTTGAAGAGGAAGACAATGAAGAGTAGAAGTAGAAGTAGCAATAGTATTCAGAATATAGAAGAAGAAAAAGTAGAGAAGAATGTAGTGTAGGGTGTATCTCATTATTTCATTAGAGTTGTATCTTTTGTATTACATCTTATGTCTAATTATATACATGAATTACAAGATAGAGGAGCCTCTTTAGAGTTAGTTAGTTACTAACTTTCTTAACTAACTTCCTAACCATCTAACTAACTTCTTGACTACTTAACAAACTTCTTGACTAGTTTAACTAACTTCCTAACTAACATTTGTATTTGTTTGTCTTCTCAACAGTCCCCCTCAAGATGGATACTGGAAATACATTCAGTAATCTCAGCTTGGAACACAAATACTGATGTTGAATTCTATTCAAACCTTTGGTAAACAAATCAGCAGGTTGGTTTGTAGTGTTTATGTAATCTATTTTTATTATACCTTTCTAGATTTTATCCCTTATGAAATGTAGATCAATCTCTATATGTTTGGTCCTTTCATGGAATTCTGGATTAGCAACAATTTACACTGCAGATTTGGAGTCAGTGTATACAGTCACTGGTAAGTCAATTTTGATCCCAATTTCTTCTAGTAAGCCAAGTATCCAAGTCAATTTTACTATTGTTCATGCTAGACTTCTGTATTTTGATTCAGCTGAGCTTCTAGTTATTGTAGATTGTTTCTTAGAATTCCATGATATAAGAGAGTCTCCAAATTTAATAATGTATCCAGTGACTGATTTCCTTGTATAAGGACAAGCAACCCAGTCAACATCACATTATGCTATTATTGATTCTTGTGTTTTTCTGGATAACAATATACCTTGTCCAGGCTGATTCTTGATGTATCTGGCTATTCTTAGTGCATCATCAAGATGAGATTTCTTTGGTTGTTGTAGGAACTGGCTTAGTGTCTGAACACTATAGGATATATCTAATCTTGTAACTGTTAAATAGAGTAATTTTCCTATCAGTCTTTGGTAAGAACTGCTATCTCTTAGTATTTCATCTTCTGGTTTTGTCTTCTCTCTTTCTGTGTGTTGTTGTTGTTGAATGTGATCATCATATTCCTTGGTAGTTAATTTCATACTACAGTCAATATGGGTGTTTATAGGTTTAGCAGCAGACAAGCCAAGCTTAGAAATGAGTTCTAGAGCATATTTTATTTGGTGCATTAGAATTCCTTTTTTCTGATCTTGTAAATTCTATGCCTAGAAAATATTTTAACTCTCCCAGATCTTTCATTTTGAATGCTTGTTGTAGGACCTGTTTTGTCTCATCTATTTGCTCTATGTGATCTCCAGTAATCAGCATATCATCCACATAAACCAATACCAAGGTTATTCTTTTTTCTGTATTCCTTATAAATAATGAGTGGTCATATTATGATTTTTAAACTCCATCTGAACTAGTGCCTCAGTGAGTTTAAAAATTCCATTGTCTTAGTGCTTGTTTAAGTCCATACAAGGATTTAACCAGTCTGCATACTTGCCTGTCCCCCTGACTGATGAATCCTTGTGGTAGTTGCATGTAGATTTCATCATGTAGATCTCCTTGTAGAAAGGCATTATAGATATCCATTTGGTGTATGTGCCAGTGTCTGAAAGCTGCCAGTGATAGAGTGGCTCTTACAGTAACCATTTTTACTACTGGAGAAAAAGTTTCTTGGTAGTCAATGTCTTCTCTTTGATCGTATCATTTTGCCACCAATCTAGCTTTGAGTCTTTCAATCTATCATGTTTCTTATTTGATCTTGTAGATCCATTTACATCCTATTTGATGTTTGCCCTCTGGTAAAGACACCACATCTCATGTATGATTGTCTTGTAGTGCCTTTATTTTTGCTTTCATTGCTTCCACCCATCTTGGATCCTTAGATGCCTCAATGTAGTTCTTTGGTTCTGTTATTTCTTAGAGTGCTGTGAGATAGGCTCTGTTTTTGGGTGATATTATTTCATATGATATGTAATTGGCTATAGAATAAAAAGTATTGTTGGATTTATTGATGATAAAATCCTTAAGCCAAATTGGAGGTTGTTTTGATCTGGTAGAGTTTCTGGTAGACATTGTAGTGGTAGGTTGATTTGTAGGTGGTGCATGAGGTTGTACTTGTGGTATATCAATCTGGTTTGTATCTGGTGTTACTGTTTCAGTTGATAAACTAATGTCTTGAGTATTTTCTAGAGTGTAAGATCTTTGATCTGATCTTTTTTGTACAACAACCTGATGATTATTACTAGGTATAGACATATATATATATATATATATATATTTGTACTGTGTTATTCATTTTCACACTCACCAATTTGATCATTATAGAGAAAGATTTATCTTTATAGTGTTTCTATTCTGAAGGGGAACTCAATTTCCCTGAAAGATACATCTCTATTGACAAATAACAGTTTGTTTTGTAGGTCATATAAAACATATCATTTTTGTGTATCAGAATATCTCATCATTACACAACTTTTTACTTTAGAATGTAATTTATCATAAACAGTTAAGTCATTAGCATAACACAAACATCCTAAGACTTTTAGATGATGAATAGAAGGCTTCTTCTTATACAGTTTCTCATAAGGTGTTATGCCAGTGGTTACAGAGGGTAGTATTTTTATTAAGTAAATTGCAGCTTGAACACATAGTCCCCATAACTTCAAAGGAATGTTAGCTTGGAATCTTACTGCTCTAGTTATTTCTAGTATGTGTCTATGTTTTCTTTCAGCCACTCCATTTTTTTTGGGTGAATAAGCACAAGATCTTTGATTTATAATTCATAGTTTTAAAAATAAACTGTTACATGCATCATTTACAAATTCTGTTCCATTATCAGTTCTTATAATTTTCATTATTTTATTGAACTGAGTATATACATATGTTTAGAACTGCTTAAGTACCACACAAACATCTGATTTGAGTTTTAGTAAGTAAATCCAGGTCATTCTGGTGAAGTCATCTACAATTGTTAGAAAGTATTTGTTATCATTGTGATTTTGAACCTTATAGGGACCCCAGGCATCCATATGTACACGATCAAAGCTGGAAGAACTTTTATTAATACTGACTGGAAATGAGAGTCTACATTGTTTGCCACATGGACACACATTACACTTCTTTATAGTACTAGCTATAACATCAGACTTTGCTCTAATTAGGCTACTTAAAATGGTACTAGAAGTGTGCCCAAATCTTCTGTGCCACAACTCTATTTCTTCCTCTGATATTGTAGTAGGTTCTTTAATCTCTTTCACATTTAGTCCTATATTGACTTGTTCATTAGGTTGTCTTGGTGATGTCTGATTTACTAACATGTATAATCCATCTTGTAGCCTACCAATATCATTCACCCTTCCATTGTAAAGATCTTGAAATAGACAGAAGTCAGGGTAGAAAGTGGTTGCACATTTTAACTCTTTAGTTAGTTGAGACACAGACATCAGGTTAAATTTGAACTGTGGTAAGTAGAATACATTGTTAAGTGTACTTTTGTTAGAAATAGTGTTTGATCATGTATGAGTCACATTAACCATTTCCCCATTTGGTAAGTGTACTTTCTTAGATTGAGAAGTATTAATTACTCTGGTGGCCTTATTTAGCATTTCTATATCATAGACCATATGGTTAGTGGCACCAGTATCTATAATTCATTGTTTAACTATATTAGCTACAAGCAAAGCTTTATGGCTGAACATACCTGCAGCATTAGCAGAAGACTGAGCAGCAGTTAACTCTTGAGAAGTTTTAGACTGCATGTTGTGATTTCATAGTTAAACAATCTGCTCATACTGATCCTTAGAGAACACAGGTGCTCCTTGTACTTGCCAGTTGCTTGTATTTGTTATATCAACACCAAATGACTTGTCACTCATGTTATTGGTTATGCATAATTTTCCAGGACGATTATCCTCCTCATCTGCATACACATTGTGAGCAATATGTCCTTTTCTTTTAGATTTAAAATGTGGAGGATAACCAACCACCTTATAACAGAATTCTTTTGTATGCCCTTTCATCTTACAAACTTCACAGAACAGATTAAAGTTCTTTTTAAACCTTTGTGAACTTATGCTTGTTCTTGAGTACATAGCAATAGGATCATGGCTCACATTGTGACTAAAGCCACTTGGTCCTACTCCGAGAATACCAGCAAACTTGGTTGTGATGGATTTTTTATTTTCATCATTGGTTATTGTTGACACCCAATTTTGTCCCATCTTTTCTGATTTTATTTGCAATTTTTAATATTTTTGACACCTTAAGACAATTTTAAAATATAGGCATATATATGTATATATATCATCATTTTTATTATTATTTGCATTTTATTTGTCATTTGTATTTTTTATATCATAATCATACTTTTATCCTAATATTATATGTTATTTTATTTTGACAACACGGCATCGCATTTTTATTTTTTATTTTTTAGCACCAAACATTTCGCAAATATTATATTTTATCATATTGTCATCTTTACAATTTATAATTTTTGCAAAGCTTTTTATTTATTTATATATAATAAAAAAATATATATTTTAAACCTATAACCCATTTCAACATTTCTTATATCTTAATCCAAAACAATTTTACCCATTTTCGGACCCCATCCGCAAGCCTACCCGAAAGGCCCACTCGACCAACCCCCAAGCCCAATCCCTTCTTTTATTTCCCCCCATTTTTTTATCCCCTAACCCTAAAAACACAACACTACAAAAACAAAAATCCACCCCCAAACCTCTTATGATCATCAGCCGCACGCCCCCTAAAATTATAAAAAAAAAAAACCACATTTCTCTCTCTTTCTCTCCAAAATCGCCGCTGCACCCCATACCCACACCCCCATACCGGCGACCCCACGTCGCCGGTCACCACGCCACCAGCCACCCTACACCACTACCCCACCTACGTCGGACACCCTACACCACCCACACCACCGTCGGTTTTGGGGGGTTTTTGAGGTCCTAAGTCCGAAAAATGAGGGTTCCGGTTTACTTTCGTTGGTGGTTTCCGTTTATTTTTTTTGGTGGTTTCCGTTTATTTTATTGGTGGTTTTAGTGTTTTTATTGGTGGTTTTCGATGCCGATGTTGGTGGTTTTGGAACTTTTGTTGGTGGTTTCCGGTCTGTTTTGGTGGTTTTATTTCCGGTCGATTTTTGTGATGCTGCTTTCTCGGGTCACAATCCTGGTCGGGTCACTATTCGGGTCGGTCACTGTTCCGGTCGGGCCAGAACCGGGTCAGGTAAATTTCCAGATTTTATGCTTTTATATCTTCTTGTTGGTTATCTGAAAAAATTGGAAAGAAAAACATCCAATTCGGGTCGGGTCACTGACCCGGGTCGGGTTGACCCGGTTCGGTTAAATTCCAAATTTTTGTATGTTTATATTGTGCTGTTGGTTACCTGAAATTTGGAAAAAATCTGTTCCGGGTCGGGTCGACCCGGTTTGAATAAAATTTCAGATTTTGTGTTTAATATTTTGTTGTTGGTTATCTGAAAATTCAAAAAAAAACATTTGATTCCGGGTCGGGTCAACCTGAGATCCGGGCCGGATTCACTGTTCATTGTCCTAGTCGGGTCAAATTTTAGAATTCGGGTCGGACATTTTAATTGCAAACTGTTGGTTTATTTTGGCATTTAAATATTCATACACGGATATCTTGTATTTTGCTGTTTTATCATTTTAACTAATACTGCATTTAGGCCGATGAAATTAAATTCGAGGCCGCTCTTTTTTTCGTTTCGTTTATCTGTTTTCTGTTTTTCTGTTTACTGTTTTAAACATCCGTGCAACGGATATCTTGTTGTTTTACTGTTGTATTGTTTTTAACTAACACTACACTTAGGTCGATGAAATTAAATTCGAGGCCGCGCTTTTCTCATTTTGTTTCTCTGTTTTTTTAATTTACTGTTTTCAACATCCGTGCCACGGATATGTACTTGTTTTCTTGTTTTCTTTATTTTTTGAATTAAATACGCATTTTAGGCCGATGAAATTAAATTCGAGGCCGCGTTTTTTTCATTTCTCGTTTCGGTTTATTGTTTTGACATTTAAACATCCGTGCACGGATTGTTTTACCGATTTAAATAAATACGCATTTAGGCCGATGAAATTAAATTCGAGGCCGCGTTTTTTTTCATTTCTGTTTCGGTTTATTGTTTTGACATTTAAACATCCGTGCACGGATTGTTTTACTTGATTTAAATAAATACGCATTTAGGCCGATGAAATTAAATTCGAGGTCGCGCTTTTCTTTTTCGTTTCTCTGTTTTTTTATTTACTATTTTAAACATCCGTGCATGAATTGTCTTATCTTTTTACTTGCTTTGAATTAAATACTGCACTGGCCGATGAAATTGAATTCGAGGCCGCACTTTTTTTTGTTGTTTCTCTGTTTTATTATTTTATTGTTTTAAACCAAAATACTACACTGGCCGATGAAAAAATATCCGTCGATTTTTGAGGCCTCCACAGTTGTAAAGACGGAAAATAAAACTTCTGGACAATGATGAAACTTAAATCTTTTTCACCCGAGAGACCAACATGTTCGGTAGGCAAGCCAACTAAAATGACCAACGAGTCATATGTTAGCAGCCACGACGTGATTGGAATGGTCTTTTCAAAATTTAAGTCTGAGTCCTCCGTAATAAAAACATTTATTATTTTGGATACGGATCCGAAGTTATGTATATTTAATTGTTTTTAACTGTTTATTCTTGACAGCTTGCAATGATAAAGTCAAAGAAGGCAAATACCCCTCGAGATTATTTATTTTTGTTGTTGTCTTTTACTTTCTTTAATTCACTTTTATTTTCATTCTGTATTGTAATATTATTGTACTCGTGAAATTATTGAAATATTTAGAATAGGTAGACATAGAATTAATTAATAGGGTAGTCTAAAATTGGAAACCCATCGCTAGTTTATTTATTTTAGGCTCGGTTAGTTTTAAAATTGAAAATCGCTAGTTTATTTATTTTAGGCCCGTTGCCCATAATAATCACTTTGCATACATTCTTATCAATTTTGCCTACTTATATTTTTTTCAGCTTTACATGTATATTAATGCCATACAAATGCATACTTGTACAAAATGCATCATTTTATTAACACCTTGCAATATTATTTTTTATATGTATAAAAACATGCATTTTTATTAGCAATAATTAACCTGAGTTTTGATCGGATAACCGCAAGTTAGCGGATCTTAAAGGATGCCTAACCCCTTCCCTCTAGGATAATAAAGAACCCTTACCTAGAATCTCATTAGTTTCGCAGACCTTAAAATCGGAGTTTACATTGCAGCATTTAGTTTAAATATTCAGGTGCCCTTCACCTTAGAATAATTAGGTGGCGACTCCTCAAAGCAAGCATTTTTAATCCATCCGGAGGAAATCGACGCCATCGCGTCGCGAAGCCCGCAGGTCAAAATCGGGCGCGACAGCATGGCGACTCCGCTGGGGATACTTTCAGGTTCTTAACCATAGCAAATTCAGGTTAATTATTATTATGCTTTAATTGCGCCTTATTTGATTTATTATTTTTAATTGTTTTCTTTTTGAAATTTTGTATGTTTAACTGCTTTAATTGCTATATTCTTTTACTACTTTCCTTAAATTGGCATTCCGCTCATATTTCTTCCACTATGGAAAATTGACACTATCACACATTACACGCGAGGTGTGTTTTGCGCACCCGCAAGTTCTTTCAAATTACCTTATTTTAGGAGAGTTGGCATATGCGCGGAGTGTCCGGACCATCCGGTTGGTCGCGTAGCCTTCTCACTCTAAAAGTCCGCTCGGGAACCTTGAGTCTAGTCAGCCAAATCTTAGAAAATTTAGGATAGAGCTATACCACCATTTATCTTAAGTCATGCATGCATACACCTTAGGTGGGTCGATCATTGGTGTCGACTCCACAATTAAGAAATCCATCAAAATTGTCGACATGTCTCACGACCCAACGACCCATCAGCATATTATTTGTAGCGTGATAATGATTGACTAATCCAAGCCTAATCATGACATGCCGATATTGGAAAATGTACATACGTTTTGTCTTCATTTCCAACAAAAGCATTGCAGTTTGACAGCTTGGATTAATCTGTCATAATCTCTCATATTTGGCGTTTAGGCTCACCTCTGGCATAAGATAGGCTCCATGCATGTTAGGACGCACATTTAATTACTGCACAATTTGTTTTTTTTTATTTTAACTCTGTACATATTATTTAATGCAATAATTACCTTCTTCAATTCTGTACATATCATACCATGTCGCTTGCAACTCTTGGACAGAAATTGTGTCACTGCCCTAGGATAAAGTGTTCTTGAACATCAAGACTCGGATCTCGTGCAGCAATCAGGGGAGTTTTTGACCATACTTTCACACTCCTACATTTTATTATTCTTTTAGTGACTTTCCTCCTTTCACCCGGTGCTCTTATTTTTGCAGGAAGATCGTCCTCGCGAACAGTCGGGGGCGGTCGTTTTAAAACATTATCTCTGGATATACTCCGGGAAAGAACAAAGCCAAAGGGCTTTCACAAAGATAACCGGAAGATGTTTTGACTGGAAAAAGTCAGCCAACACCAGAGTCAACGAGGCGTTATTCTAGTTGTCTATACTTGTTTTTATATATATTTTGCAAATTCAGTTGATATGCTTAATTTTTGTTACATAATTTCTTTATATCATACATTGTTTACAACATATCTTTACGAACTACGAGTGTCTGATTCTCACCATATGGTGTGATACGTAGGTAACCCTTCTAGGGTGCGACACCCCTAAAAAAATCAATAAAAAAACAAATAAAAAAAAATTAAAAAAATGATTCTGGTTTATCAATCTTTATTTTTTTTCATTACATCCTAATGGACAATCTTTTTTCATTACATCCTATTGTGGACAATCATTTTTTTTTTCATTGCATTCATTCTAATTTGTCAATCACTTTTCATTGCATACAGTTTTTACTTACTATCCTATCGTGGATAAGTTCTTTTTCAATCATACATTTTTATAACCTATCTGCACGAACTACGCACACCTGATTCTCGTCAAAGATGAAATACGTAGGCAGCCCTATTTGGGGTTCGGTACCCTTTATTCAAAAAAAAAAAAAAGAAATACAAAAATATATATATATATATATATATATATATATATATATATATTTTAAGAATCATTGATTGACTTGGTTGATACCAACACAGTTAAGAGTGTGCATAGGAAAGAACAAGCGGAGAAGACTGACTTCGTGGTAAACCATAGATTCTTCTGGTACCTCTTATTCACGCTGTGTTGACGCTTAAAAATTGTTTTGCATGCTTCCAAGGTATGAACGAAGCCAACCTCATCGTTTCATATGCATTGTGTGGTGAGTTTTAGAATAAGTTCAATTGCATTGCATTGTGATCTAGAACTTGGCTCGAATGTTTGTTGAGGCGAAATCCTGAGTAACACTTGGTATAGGAAAGGATCGTAGGCTTTCTTTGATCCGTTTGAGCCTTTTCAGCTTACCAAATAACATTATCCATAGTACTCCCCCTTTGAGCCTGAAGCCTATTTTTTTTTAACAACCACATATTATGCCTATACCCTTTCTGAGTGCGTACACGCACTATCCCTCTTTTGGCCCGACCTCCTTGAGCGCGTCATAAATATGCAAATTGCTGAAAAAGATCCGAGTTGACGTTGCAATGTTCCCAAAAGAGGAAATGAAACAAAACAAAGGGACGACTTCACAAAAAATGAAGTAAAAAGCCCCGACATTATCAAAAAAAAAAAACATAACTCCGAAAAAGGGGAAAAAGCTCCAAACGAAATATTCAAAAGAAGTCGGTACAAAATAAAGGGGGCAAAAGAAGCAAATCGGCATCAAGGCACACAAATACAAAGCGCGGACATATTCCAACGCTCAAGGAAGGATTAGTCACTCCTTACCCAAATGATATCCTTTCCTTTCCCCAAGCCTACATTACAAACCCATAACAAGCCCTACATGATCCTATACAGAGGGTTCTCACATTAGTGGATACTCACATGACGGCCAAGCCTATGGTATCACAATTAAATGCATTGAACATCTTTCTGAGGGTGAGTGTACTTCTCTAGACGTCCCAAAGTTCAAAATACTGAAATACATTTGAGAAATAGACTTTCTTTCAGTGAGGGCATTTGAAACATGAGGTTGCATATGTCAAAACCTTGGCTTGAAGCAAGTGTCGATACTCAGGTATGTCTGAGGTAGCATCTGAAGCTGTAGAAATTACCCTGAAGTCAGCATCGGTTATACAGAGAGCAGTAACGGAAACCCTAGGCACATTACTAATTGTTGGTACCAACTGAAGTCAAAATAGGATTCTGTCTTTTTCATAATTTCAAAAAAAAAAAAAAAAACTAGCAAAAATACTGCATCATTTTCAAACTCTAGTCACGTTTTATTTTTATTTTTACAAAAAAAAAACATTCTAAAAACTTACAAATCCTTTTGTCATGAACTACGTTATGACCTGATTCCCTTGGCGGGATACGTAGGCGGCCACATCGGCTTCGGTCCCATTTTTGGAAAATCCTCACAATCTTTTACTGGTCATGAACTACGTTATGACTTGATTCCCTTGGCGGGATACGTAGGCGGCCACATCGGCTTCGGTCCCATTTTCGAAAATCCTTACAATCTCTTTTGCCACATGAACTACGTTATGACCTGATTCCCACGGCGGGATACGTAGGCAGCCACATCGGCTTCGGCCCCATTTTTGAAAAAAAAAAAAATTTCTTCACAATCCCTTTTGCTTACAACGAACTACGTTATGACCTGATTTCCTTTGTCGGAATACGTAGGCGGCCTATATCGGCTTCGGTCACACCATTGGAATTTTTCTTCCATTATCTTGCACACAACGCAATGTGCTTACATGATTGCCTTAACAGACAAGCAAGTGGCCCGCACAAACTCGGCTTTATCCAAATTGGAAGTTCATCATCTTCATATATATACCGAAACTGGGCATTTTTTAAAGGGTTCACTACAAGAATATGCCAATGGACTTGGAAAAATGCCAGACATCTATGTCTTCAATCCAAATAAGTCTGAACTTGTGAGCGTCCAGAGCCAAAGCTACAAAGTCAACGCGAATCAACCGCCCCTCCCCCCAAACTCACAAATTTCTTTGAGTGCAGGTCTTCAGGTTGACAAAGGCGGAAAGCCGCGACATGAGGCTTAATTTCGCAAAGAATTCCCGCATCGCCGCTCGCCACAATGATCACATTCCTATTGGACGTCTGCACAAAAAAAAAACATCATCTTGACCTACAGGGTCCCAGCTGCTATGTCCGTACAAGGACGATATTTCGACTCACAGAGTCATATTTCTCATCCTTATCCATTCCTTTTACATCGCTTATGTCTGCGCATTAACTTTTAATCTTGATTGATGACATAGCAATTCGACCTTAGGGTCACACTTAGCATCACGTCTAAACAATGACGTCATTTCATCTCGTCTATGCAACGACGACATCTGCATCACGTCTAAGCAACGACGTCATTTAAGGCGCCCACCTTCTAATGCGGGTATTTTAATTTCTGTCAGGCGCCCACCTCCTAATGCGGGTATTTATATTTCTGTCAGGCGCCCACCTCCTAATGCGGGTATTTTAATTTCTGTCAGGCGCCCACCTCCTAATGCGGGTATTTTAATTTCAGTCAGGCGCCCACCTCCTAATGCGGGTATTTTATTTTCAGTCAGGTGCCCACCTTCTAATGCGGGTATTTTAATTTCTGTCAGGCGCCCACCTCCTAATGCGGGTATTTTAATTTCTGTCAGGCGCCCACCTCCTAATGCGGGTATTTATATTTCTGTCAGGCGCCCACCTCCTAATGCGGGTATTTTAATTTCTGTCAGGCGCCCACCTCCTAATGCGGGTATTTTAATTTACGTCGGCGCGCCCACCTCCTAATGCGGGTATTTAAATTTCTGTCAGGCGCCCACCTCCTATTGCGGGTATTTAAATTTCAGTCAGGCGCCCACCTCCTAATGCGGGTATTTAAATTTCAGTCAGGCGCCCACCTCCTAATGCGGGTATTTTAATTTCAGTCAGGCGCCACCTCCTAATGCGGGTATTTTAATTTCAGTCAGGCGCCCACCTTCTAATACGGGTATTTCAATATCAGTCAGGCGCCCACCTCCTAATGCGGGTATTTTAATTTCAGTTAGGCGCCCACCTCATAATGCGGGTATTTTATTTTCAGTCAGGCGCCCACCTCCTAATGCGGGTATTTAATTTCAGTCAGGCGCCCACCTCCTAATGCGGGTATTTAAATTTTCAGTCAGGCGCCCACCTCCTAATGCGGGTATTTTAATTTCAGTCAGGCGCCCACCTCCTAATGCGGGTATTTCAATTTCTGTCAGGCGTCCACCTCCTAATGCGGGAATTTTATTTCAATCAGGCGCCCACCTCCTAACGCGGGTATTTCAATTTCTGTCAGGCGTCCACCACCTAATGCGGGTATTTAAATTTCAGTCAGGCGCCCACCTCCTAATGCGGGTATTTTAATTTCAGTCAGGAGCCCACCTCATAATGCGGGTATTTTATTTTCAGTCAGGCGCCCACCTTCCAATGCGGGTATTTTATTTTTCCGTAAGGCACCCACCTTCTAATGCGGGTATTTTAATTTTAATAGCGCCTGTGCAACGGCGCCATCTGCATAACGTCTAAGCAACGACGTCTTCTCATTACACATATGCTACATCATCATCTGCGTTGGGAAAGTACTTCGAACGTTGTTCCGCCCTTCCTAGTATCTCGCCACATCTGCAACAAGTGTCATCATAAGTCGACACTGGGGCATTGTTTCTTGAATGTGCACCAGCTTTTGCAACTTCTCTCCCCCCCGGGATTCTATTTCTTCCCATGCATCTCTCATCTTCCCTCGAGTCCCGATGATCAGGACAAAATTGGCTACTCAGTCTACTTCTTTGGCCGAAAACTCTTTCATCGTCTCCGGCCAAAGAGGGGCATCTGTTGACACCCAATTTTGTCCCATCTTTTCTGATTTTATTTGCAATTTTTAATATTTTTGACACCTTAAGACAATTTTAAAATATAGGCATATATATGTATATATATCATCATTTTTATTATTATTTGCATTTTATTTGTCATTTGTATTTTTTATATCATAATCATACTTTTATCCTAATATTATATGTTATTTTATTTTGACAACACGGCATCGCATTTTTATTTTTTATTTTTTAGCACCAAACATTTCGCAAATATTATATTTTATCATATTGTCATCTTTACAATTTATAATTTTTGCAAAGCTTTTTATTTATTTATATATAATAAAAAAATATATATTTTAAACCTATAACCCATTTCAACATTTCTTATATCTTAATCCAAAACAATTTTACCCATTTTCGGACCCCATCCGCAAGCCTACCCGAAAGGCCCACTCGACCAACCCCCCCAAGCCCAATCCCTTCTTTTATTTCCCCCCATTTTTTTATCCCCTAACCCTAAAAACACAACACTACAAAAACAAAAATCCACCCCCAAACCTCTTTTGATCATCAGCCGCACGCCCCCTAAAATTATAAAAAAAAAAAACCACATTTCTCTCTCTTTCTCTCCAAAATCGCCGCTGCACCCCATACCCACACCCCCATACCGGCGACCCCACGTCGCCGGTCACCACGCCACCAGCCACCCTACACCACTACCCCACCTACGCCGGACACCCTACACCACCCACACCACCGTCGGTTTTGGGGGGTTTTTGAGGTCCTAAGTCCGAAAAATGAGGGTTCCGGTTTACTTTCGTTGGTGGTTTCCGTTTATTTTTTTTGGGGGTTTCCGTTTATTTTATTGGTGGTTTTAGTGTTTTTGTTGGTGGTTTTCGATGCCGATGTTGGTGGTTTTGGAACTTTTGTTGGTGGTTTCCGGTCTGTTTTGGTGGTTTTATTTCCGGTCGATTTTTGTGATGCTGCTTTCTCGGGTCACTATTCGGGTCGGTCACTGTTCCGGTCGGGCCAGAACCGGGTCAGGTAAATTTCCAGATTTTATGCTTTTATATCTTCTTGTTGGTTATCTGAAAAAATTGGAAAGAAAAACATCCGATTCGGGTCGGATCACTGACCCGGGTCGGTTAAATTCCAAATTTTTGTATGCTTATATTGTGATGTTGGTTACCTGAAATTTGGAAAGAATCTGTTCCGGGTCGGGGTCACTGATCCGGGTCGGGTCGACCCGGTTCGAATAAATTTTCTGATTTTGTGTTTAATATTTTATTGTTGGTTATCTGAAAATTCACAAAAAAAACATTTGATTCCGGGTCGGGTCAACCTGAGATCCGGGCCGGATTCACTGTTCAGTGTCCGAGTCGGGTCAAATTTCAGAATTCGGGTCGGACATTTTAATTGCAAACTGTTGGTTTATTTTGGCATTTAAATATTCATACACGGATATCTTGTATTTTGCTGTTTTATCATTTTAACTAATACTGCATTTAGGCCGATGAAATTAAATTCGAGGCCGCTCTTTTTTTCGTTTCGTTTATCTGTTTTCTGTTTTTCTGTTTACTGTTTTAAACATCCGTGCAACGGATATCTTGTTGTTTTACTGTTTTATTGTTTTTAACTAACACTACACTTAGGCCGATGAAATTAAATTCGAGGCCGCGCTTTTCTCATTTTGTTTCTCTGTTTTTTTAATTTACTGTTTTCAACATCCGTGCCACGGATATGTACTGTTTACTGTTTTTGAATTAAATACTGCATTTTAGGCCGATGAAATTAAATTCGAGGCCGCGTTTTTTTCATTTCTGTTTCAGTTTATTGTTTTGACATTTAAACATACGTGCACGGATTGTTTTACTGATTTAAATAAATACTGCATTTAGGCCGATGAAATTAAATTCGAGGCCGCGTTTTTTTTCATTTCTGTTTCAGTTTATTGTTTTGACATTTAAACATCCGTGCACGGATTGTTTTATTGATTTAAATAAATACTGCATTTAGGCCGATGAAATTAAATTCGAGGCTGCGCTTTTCTTTTTCGTTTCTCTGTTTTTTTATTTACTATTTTAAACATCCGTGCATGAATTGTCTTACTGTTTTACTACTTTGAATTAAATACTGCACTGGCCGATGAAATTGAATTCGAGGCCGCACTTTTTTTTGTTGTTTCTCTGTTTTATTATTTTATTGTTTTAAACCAAAATACTACACTGGCCGATGAAAAAATATCCGTCGATTTTTGAGGCCTCCACAGTTGTAAAGACGGAAAATAAAACTTCTGGACAATGATGAAACTTAAATCTTTTTCACCCGAGAGACCAACATGTTCGGTAGGCAAGCCAACTAAAATGACCAACGAGTCATATGTTAGCAGCCACGACGTGATTGGAATGGTCTTTTCAAAATTTAAGTCTGAGTCCTCCGTAATAAAAACATTTATTGTTTTGGATACGGATCCGAAGTTATGTATATTTAATTGTTTCTAACCGTTTATTCTTGACAGCTTGCAAAGATAAAGTCAAAGAAGGCAAATACCCCTCGGAGATTATTTATTTTTGTTGTTGTCTTTTACTTTCTTTAATTCAGCTTTATTTTCATTCTGTATTGTAATATTATTGTACTCGTGAAATTATTGAAATATTTAGAATAGGTAGACATAGAATTAATTAATAGGGTAGTCTAAAATTGGAAACCCATCGCTAGTTTATTTATTTTAGGCTCGGTTAGTTTTAAAATTGAAAATCGCTAGTTTATTTATTTTAGGCCCGTTGCCCATAATAATCACTTTGCATACATTCTTATCAATTTTGCCTACTTATATTTTTTTCAGCTTTACATGTATATTAATGCCATACAAATGCATACTTGTACAAAATGCATCATTTTATTAACACCTTGCAATATTATTTTTTATATGTATAAAAACATGCATTTTTATTAGCAATAATTAACCTGAGTTTTGATCGGATAACCGCAAGTTAGCGGATCTTAAAGGATGCCTAACCCCTTCCCTCTAGGATAATAAAGAACCCTTACCTAGAATCTCATTAGTTTCGCAGACCTTAAAATCGGAGTTTACATTGCAGCATTTAGTTTAAATATTCAGGTGCCCTTCACCTTAGAATAATTAGGTGGCGACTCCTCAAAGCAAGCATTTTTTAATCCATCCGGAGGAAATCGACGCCATCGTGTCGCGAAGCCTGCGGGTCAAAATCGGGCGCGACAGTTATCATAGAGTAAGTCTTATTGACAGTGGACAGATGTGACATTAATGGAATCTGGCTTCTTGCCTGCATGTAGTTTTCATTTCATCCCATCAAGAACTGATATAGTTTTTGTCTTTGAAGGTATTCTACAAACTCCTTTGATTTAGGACATCCACAACTAAGGAGTGGAACCAAAGATTGGAATTCTACCCACAAAGTATTTTGTTTAGATAAATATTCAGCCACACTTGAATTTCCTTGGGTAAATGTGGCTATTTCTCTATGTAGATCATAAGTTCTTGATCGATCTACTTTATCAAACCTTTCCCTTAGATCTTCACATACTTCATAGGCAGAGTCTGCATACAACACTCTACTCAGTAATCCATTTGAGACTGAATTCATTAACCATGCTTGTACTACTGCATTTACCCTATCCCACTGATCCCACCATTCTTCATCATAGTTTTCCTTCTTGCACTTCCCATTGACAAAACTAAGTTTATTCCTACCAAGTAGTGCAATCCTTATAGACTTACTCCATAGTGCTTAACTTTCAGAACCAAGTAATTGAAATGAGATGAGGGATACACCACTTACATCTGAATATTGAAGAAAGAGTGGGTGGTTGTGATCTATAGCAGTTGCAGTCACTGGATTCACTCGATTTGGTCTTGTGTTGTTGTTGTTCTCAGTTTGATTTGTATTAGGATCCATAGTAGAGGAAAAAGTGTTTAAGATGACCAAGAATTGTGTGTGAGATTGTAGTGTTAATACTGATTTTCATAAGTAACCAAAATTTTTGTGTTCTGTGATTGAATTCAATCAGAACAATATAGACATGTATCAAAATTTTGTCCAGAATAGAATTAGACTTTACTTCAGAATCAAGCAATTGATAGAGGGGAATATTAATAGACTGTTGTTCAAATCAATGTAGAACAACACACAAACTTCAGAGATACAAACACAGAAACAGAAGATCAGAATTACACAGAATCAGAAATAGAAGAATTGAGAGGAAGAAAATTAACCAATATCAGTAGATTGGCTTCAAGATTGTTGCGGAAGTCTTGAATAGTGGATCATGCTCTGATACCATGTTGAATTCTATACCATTCATTACATTGAGTTGAAAAGGAAGACAATGAAGAGTAGAAGTAGAGTAGCAGTAGTATTCAGAATATATAAGAAGAATGTAGTTTAGTGTGTATCTCATTATTTCTTCATTAGAGTTGTATCTTTTGTATTACATCTTATGTCTATTTATATACATGAATTACAAGATAGATGAGCCTCCTTAGAGTTAGTTAGTTACTAACTTCCTTAACTAACTTTCTAACCATCTAACTAACTTCTTGACTACTTAACAAACTTATTGACTAGTTTAATTAACTTTTTAACTAACATTTGTATTTGTTTGTCTTCTCAACAGGAGATATGCCTACATGAATATTTTTATTAATTTTACTAAATAAAGAATGGTGTTAAATCAAAACACGTGGATGATAGTGAATGAAACCCTAAACTAGAGGGACTCTTATGTTCATTTATTATAACATTAAATTTTCTTCAAATCAAAAGTTTGCTTTTCTAAAATCTAGAGTAATGTATACTGAAAATCTGCAATTAATGTGGACCAAATATCTATAAAATAGCCATAAATCGTGTAGTAGTAAAGGAGAAAAGAAGTTATTGTAGTTTTCCTGGGAAAAAAATCAAATAATTTCATTCCACGATGAGTGATAAGTTTGGAATTAGATTGTTCAGCCAAATTATTTTATTTTTAGAGTTGAGTTGCTTTTAGAGACGATGCTAATTTTTTGCGTTAAATTTTGTCTTTAGGACTTATATGGAAAAATTAAGGTGCACCATTCATACATGATGTTTAAGTCATATACATCAAAAATAAATATCTTAGTATTTTAATAATGTGATTTAGTCGCTTATAGCATATTATTTATGCTAATTTTTCTAGGGTTGATTATTTCTGCAACGTTTTAGGTTGTCTTATTGGGGGTCGGGCATACCCAAAAAAGTAGATGTTTTACTTATCTTTGCATTTAAAAAGTAAGGATTAACAATCGCCCCGGCTAATTATTAATTTGTGTTTGGCCCGCGTAAGGTTTATTTTTGAGAAAAACACTCCTTAACAAGATTTTTATTACGAGATCATTTTGTCTCGAGTTCCTTAATAAAGATTGGGAATCACTGATTGAAGTAGCGTTTACTGACAATTTTCGATCATATCATTAAAGAATAGCCATATCCCTGAATATTAAATTTCACAAGTACCAGAATAGTGGTAGTTTCCCCTATTGTCACCTTCTTTCAATCTTTGTCTACATTTTTTTTTTGTCTCCCGGGCATAGCTGGATGACAAAGGACGAGATCCAGCTGGAGACCTGCAACGTGTGTTCGAACCCTGGTGGGAGCAATTTGCTCACTTCTGGGGTAAGACCTTGTAAGTGATATCAGTTGCTCTGTTCTCAAATCCTGGTCATTCATGCACATCTCGCGATTTACTGCTAGTAGTGCTGAGGGACCGGGACTACTATATATATATAATTTTCTATTTATTCTCAACATGTAAGAGAAGAACAAATATATGTACTAAAACAAAAACAAATATTTGAGATCACATGAATCAAACAAATTGACAAATATAGACAAATGTTATATAATAATAAACTAATAGCACTAAGTTTCATTTTTTAAAACCTGCGTGTGGAGGAGAGTCTCACATCGGAAATGGAATGAGAACATGGATTCATTATATGGACTTGGACAATACTCACCCTACAAGCTAACTTTTGGGGTTGAATTAGGCCCAAGATCCATTCTTTAGATGGTATCAGAGCCAGACTCATTCCAATTATTTGTTCACCGATGTTGGCCCCCCAAATTATATTAAGAGTCTCACGTCGGAAATGAAATGGAAACATGGATTTCTTATATGGACTTGGACAATCCTCACCCTACAAGCTAGCTTTTAGGGTTGAGTTAGGCCCAAGATCCATTCTCTTTATGATATCAGAGCTAGGCTCATTCCAATTCTTTGTTCACCAATGTTGGGCCCCCAAATTATATTATCCACGCTCCAGTTAACGAGGTCTGGGCGTGCGGGAGAGTGTTAAGAGTCTCACATCGAAAATGGAATGGGAACATGTATTCCTTATATAGACTTGGACAATCCTCACCCTACAAGCTAGCTTTTGCGTTGTACTTCTTCTGCAGTTTTTCCCATAACTCTTTTTGGCGGTACCTACGGTGCAATACACCGTGTAGAGTGGATCTGACAGACAGTTCAAAATATAGTTCTTACATATGAAGTCACTATGACTCCATGCATCAAGAACCAACTCCATGCCATTAACGACATGGATACCTTGTCCCCCTTCAGTCGTTTCATTAGGTTGAGGATACACTTCATCTCCAGCTTGTGGAGGATCTTCTGTTATGAAATGAGTCATTCCCATAACAGTCAGATAAACACCATCTTTTACTGTCATCTCTTGAAGTTGGAGCCCATGAACTTTTCTGGGCATTCATGGTGGAATCCAGAGGGTGGAGGAACTGTAACGTTCCCTTGAGCAGCAGGAAAGGCGTTGGATGTGTCTTGAGTAGCAGAGGGAAAGGCAGAGGGGTTGCCTTGAGTAGCAACAGCAGTATCAAAAGCGAGTTGTTCTCTTTCAGTCATCTTTCTAAGCACTTAAAACGATCTTGTCTTAAAATTGTGGGTTACAACAATTGCAGAAAACAGAAAGTAAGTAAATATTACAAATTGTAGAAAGGATAAACTAAAGATTACAACAAACTGGAAATAAGAACGATTACAAACTCCTTGTGATTTACTGAGTCGAGTGATGACACTCTGTCTTTTAAGACAAGCCACCATTTAGCGCCGCGGCGCCCCGGCTCCGATTGCGTTGCACCGCGGCCCTTCACGGCTCCGCGGCGATTTCCGACTTGTTTCATCGTACACTTCTTTCTTCGTTTACTAACGTTGAATACTTGTCATTTGGCCAATAACCGTCCATCATTCTATATCTCAAACGTATTACGTATGTACCAATATCTCTTTCACTAATGAAATTTACGATACTTGGCACTACATGTACACATGTGTGGAAATAACGTCTCCGACGTGCGGAGCCCCAATTAGCAAATTTAATTTCACATTATTAAATTTCCAACATTTAATTCGTACCTTATTCTTCAAATTTAGAAGTAAAGACATGTTTTTTAATTTTTTTATATCCCAAAATCATTATATTACTATCTACGTATGGTAAAACGATTATGATTTTGATCATGATCACATCTTCCTTCATGCCACTAGACCAATTATATTTGAGCAAGAAGATTTCTCACATTGTCTCACCTAACACTCACAAGAGAATATAGGATTTGAAGTTTTGGGTTCTACATTAAACTCATATATATATATATATATATATATATATATATATATATATATATATATATTTTTTATAAATATTTAATCAGTGAATACTTTACTACATATAAGTATATTATGTGCAAAAACTATTGGGTTTCCACAAACCCGCTACTAATACATTGGATATGTCCCTGCAATCTACTATTACTATCTAGTATAGTTCCATATAAACGTTTGAAAGAAGAGAAATAGTAAAAGCAGTGATAAAAAAAAGAAAAATACTGAAAGTAAAATAGTATAGATAACAAGCAAATGAAATAACAATAGTAATAAAAATAAATGATAAGATAATGCTAGCATAAAAATAATAATACGGAAAAGGAAACATATTAGAGAATAATAACCAAAAAGAAAAGTTAGGAGGCAAATCGTCATAACATGGCTCGAAGTGCAATTGTAAAATATGTAGGGGTTACAACTAGAGATGGCAGTGGATCCAGATCCGGTGGATCCATATCCGTTTTAGAGGATATGGATCTTCAAAATTTGGACCTGACGGATCCGGATTGAACCCGGATCCGTTTCTGACGGATCGGATCGAACCCCGGATCCATTTTTGACGGATCGAATCTAGATCTGGATATTGTATTTGAGATCCGTATCCGACTCGTGGATTCATTTTTAATTAAATATATTCATAACATAAAATGTAATTTTACAAATATTTTCTTAAAATTTTTCATAATTTCTGTATTTTTACATCATTTAACATATTTCTTGGTATAATTATTTCGAGATATGTCATTGATTATTACTTTAGAGAGTAAAAAAAAAATTATTTTGAAAAACATTGTCAAATGTCAAAATAATTAATGTGGAAAAACATATTACAAATTTTCGAAAATCCAGAGAAAATGTTAATTCAAGTCTGTCCTATTCAAATGTTGCGACGATACTATTTGCTAACCTTAACCGATTAAGATGATGAGTGAAATTTATTCTTTTATTAATTACTGTAGTTATATCTACTTCAGTTTGAACTTTGAACCACCCGCCTACCCCGCAAAAGATGCATTAAAAAAGAGGGAAATTATGTTTGAGTTGACAATTCTAAAGAATTGAAAAATCCTCCTAAAATTAAGTTGACAAATCCTAATATCAATTTGCAAATTGCAAGCATGTAAGGTGATTTTTCAACAAGCAGTCTAATTTTCTTGCTCGATTTGGACAGTCTTATTCGTACAGTGAAAACAATTAATCATTTAGAAATTGCTACTGATTTTACATGTGGATCCAGATCCGATTCGTAGACCTAGTGAATCCGATGGATTCGAATTTGAATCTGATTTTTATAAATCCGATAAATCTGGATCCAAATATAAAAAACGAATCTGAATCTGAATCTAGTAGAATCCGATCCAGATTCAATTGATTCTCATCCCGCGTTACAACTTACAAGAACAAAATAACCAAAAACAGATCTCCAAAAATTAATAAAATAATGGAAAGACCAAGACATCAATGACGTGTTAAACAACCACTAATATTATGACACGTATACATCACGAGATATATTTATTCGCCAACACCTTTTTTGTGAATCCTATTTTTACTCGGAACCAAAAGATCCAATTAAATTAATCTCTCTTTCATTGTTAGAGAGAGAGAGAGAGAGAGAGAGAGAAAGTGTTGGGGTGAAAGTGGGTGCTTTTTTTCTTTTGAATCTCGAGGTAAATTTTTATTTATTTTTGTTTCAAGAATCTTTATTTATTTTGCATTTTGATTTTTTTTAATTTAATAAAGCTTGAGGATGCTTGATTCATTGTGGGTTGAGTTTTCTTACTAATTTGGTGTGTTATGGTGGAAAAATCAGATTTTTGATTGATTTTAATGTGTGTATGGTGGGAAAATCAGATTTTTTGATTGATTTTAATGTGTTTATGGTGGGAAGTCAGATTTTTTTATTGATTTTAGTGTTTATGGTGGAAAATCAGATTTTTTGATTGATTTTAGTGTGTTTATGGTGAAAAATCAGATTTTAATTGCTTTTAGTGTGTTTATAGTGGAAAAATTAGATTTTCTTGCTCCAAGAATCTCAAATTATTTACATGCATTTTGAAATTTTGATTAGATAAAGGTTGATTTGTTGTGGGTTTTTTCTGGGTGTGTTTTTGAATTTATTTTAGTGTTGGAAAAATCAGATTTTTTTGCTGTTTTTAGTGTATTTATGGTGGAAAAATAAGAAAATTTTCTGTTTGTGTGTTTATGTTTGACAATTAGATTTTTTCTGCATTTGAAATTTTGATTAGATAACGCTTGATTATTTCTGGGTATTGTTTTGGGATGAGTTTTTTTCTTCCAAAAATCTAATTTATGCCTTTTAAGTATTTTGATTTTCCTTTTGAGATAAGTGTTTATCGGAAATAGCCTCTCTAAAAGTCGAGCTAAGGTTTGCATAGACATCACCTTGTCAGATTACACTAGATAGGTTGTTATTTTGCATTTTAAGTATTTTGAATTGTTAATTATTGTGATTTATAGTATTTTATTATATAGTTTTAAAATATGTAAATTATTGTTCAAAAAAAAAATTAAAGATTATATGTCGGAATTCAAATACAAAATAAAAAAGTTTGATTTCGAACTGTAAGGAGGGGTTACATTTGCTTTTTTGGGTATTTTTGAGCATTTTTAATGTGAGAATTTGAAAAGTTGTAGGGTTAGAAAGATGAAATTTTTACACTATTGTGGTGGCGGCTACCGTCCAAATGAACATTAATTTATATCATTCTTTGATAGTGAAAGATAATACTGAAAATATAGATGTTTTTATTGACTTATTACGGATGTCTTTTGCATCAAATCTTTGTGTTGGTTGTTGTGATTTTGACACAATCTTTTTCCATCTAAAAAGTAAAAAAAAAAAAGTGATTTACAAAGTCTTTTTTTAAAAAAAAAAACTTTTTTCTATTTCACATGAATCAGTGGATATTTTTATGTTTCAGAGAAATTATAGTTTTAATTTTGTTTAGTGTTTTCAAGAGGATTAAAAAGTTATTTAGATTTTTCTGTTACCTTATAAATAGTATTTCCTCTGTCTCAATTTATACGAGAGTGTTTAGGGAGTTAAACAATTCTTTTGTTAGCAACGATTTTCTCCAACTCTTTTCATACAATGTGAATTATTAATTATGCAGATTTATAGTATTTTTTTATGTAATTTTTAAATATGTAAATTTTATTATAAAATACTTGAAAAATTTATCTTTGAAATTGAGTAAAAAAAGAGTTGTTTGACTCTCAAAATTGGTCAATCCTAGTATAAATTGGGACCGAGAGAATAAACATTATTATTATTGCTAAGAATCTGAAAAATGAAATCATATTTGATTAGATTCAATGTAACTTTTTTTGGGGATCATTTCTGATCCGGTCTTTACTCGAACCTTGCGCAACTGAAGCTTAGTGCACTGATTTTTTTTTTTTATATATTTGTTATTGGCTAACATAAATGTAAAGCGACCAAAGCTTTGTCATAGATTCTCTGTATACTGACCTTATTATCCCATGATGGGGACATATGAATAGTTAGCGTACATAGGACTTATCAGAGTACTACTCCTTTGAATGGTCAAAATTTACTGCACTGGTACTGTAGCTTGATTGGTTGAGAAAATTTTGTGCTGGGTAGTTCTTTTTATTTTAAATAATGGTGGTCTGGGTGGGCCGAGATTAATTTGTGCGCACCTTGACTATTCCACTTGCTTTATGCTAACCTTCCACCCACGTAGACGGTAATTTCGCTCACCAAGCTTAAGGAAATGGGAACAAATCACCTAGAACCAACACATACTAGGTGAGAAAAAATTGTGCAAGATGGTTCTTTTTTTGCACTTTTTTTTTAATAGTGGTGGGTCCGAATTAGCTTGCATGAACCCGGACTATTCTACCTAGTATATGCTACCTTCTACAAACACAAATAGGGTACTTTTGCCCACCAAGCTTAGGGATATGAGAAGAATCCACCTAGCACCAACACGTAACGGCTAAGAAAATTTTGTGCAAGGTAGTTAATTTTAGCACTTTTTTTAAATAGCGGTGGATCCGGATTAGCTTGTGTGCACCTTGACTATTCTACCTAATATATGCTACCTTCCACAAACACAGACCGGGTAATTTTGCCCCCCAAGCTTAGGGATATAGGAAGAAATCACCTAGCACCAACATGTAGAAAATTTTGTGCAAGGTAGTTCTTTTTAGCACTTGTATTAAATAGCGGTGGGACCTGATTAGCTTGAGCTTGTACGCACCTTGGCTATTTGATCCTAGCATATGCTACCCTCCACCAACACAAAAGATTATCTATACTCTCTCTTCTGCTCTGTGAACGTGTATACACGTATACAACAAGCACATGTGGCCTAAATGACCAAGTGGACACCCATAAGATTTTAAAGCTGTAGTAGTGGTTTAATTTTTAATTACTTTTGCTGTCTAATCTAATTGGTTGTTTGGTGGATGTTATTAAAACTAGTTTACCTTATAATTAATACTCCCTCCGTCCCAATTTATGTGACACCATTTGACTTGGCACGAAGTTTAAGAAAGAAAGGAAGATTTTTGAAATTTGTGGTCCAAAATAAGTCTTAGATATTTGTGTCGTTATAAATTATTCAATAAAGTTAAATTATTTCTAAATATAAAAATGTGATATTCTTTTTGTGACAGACTAAAAAGGAAATGGGTGCCACATAAATTGGGACAGAGGGAGTATATGAGGATCCAATGGTCCCCTAGCATAAAGCTAATTAAATTACCTTCATTAATGTTGAGTTACACCAGACTAATTTTTTTCTTTAATTAGTTGTATAGATGTGATCACATCACTGTTAAATTGTGTTGAATTTGAAGGAACTGGAAAGAGTCAATAACGTGTAGAAATGGAAGTTCCACATATGATTATTTCAGATAAACTCTATTATTGAATGTGAAAACTTATAGTCATACAATAATTTTATGCTCTCGGAGGTGGAAGGATAAAAAGATGGTAAGTGTGTTTAATGTTGTATCCGTGTAAAAGCCAGTTGTTGAGTTTTGACTAGTTGATAGATTTGAGTAATACATGGAGATTTGATTTAATCTAACATTCTACTTAGATGTTGAGTTTGACAATAATGTTATTTAACTAATTATTGGCCTACAGCTAGTGAGAAATCATTATTTTTTGGCATAGTCCATGATTGAGAAGATTTGATATTGTAGTGGCCTAAAAGTTTGGTGAGATGTCCATTTTGTTTATGCATGTTATAAAAAATTTCAAGAAGGTAACTCTTATGAATCATTCTTCAATATTTTTCGTCATAGCTTTTTACTCTTGCATTTCTTTCAAACCTGTTCCGGAAAATGTTTTTCTTGAGCCGGGTCTATCAGAAACACTTGTGGGACTATATTAGGTATGTGTATAACTCTTATGAATCTACTTCTTGTCCAGTTGTTTATATGTGGAAACTGGCCTAATATACTTTAGGGATTAGGTACAAATCTACTTCCTGTTGAAGTGATGAAAAAATGAAAGATACATAAATTAGATACATGTGTGTGTGTGTGTCTGTATATATACATGTAACTAATGTACAAATGAAACATTGGTTCCATAGGAAAGGATTTCAATTCGTCCATGGTTTCTTCTAGGGGTGAGCAGATCCGGATACCCTAATTTTTTTGAATTATCGGACCCTACCCAGTAAAAGATCGGTTCCTAAATTTACTACCCGGAACCTACCCGTAGCAATCATTATCCGGACCCTACGGTTCCGGGTAGGTTCCTGGGTACCCGGAATCAGTGTTTCTTTGTGCAAAATAATGTCTTCGTATAACAACTTTGGTTTAGGAATAAACTCGTCTGCTTATCCTCTGAAAGTCAGTGCCACAAAACCCATAAAGAATTCTTTCGGAATATCCCAAGAATGTTTCAAAGATTCGACCCCACTTGTGGGATCACACTTCTTCTAAACTTATGGTAACTGACTTTTCATGCAATTATAATCATCGTTATTCATTCATGGAAATTTGTGGTTATGACTAATGTTTTCGCATTATACTAATGGAAGGCTAGAAAAATAAAAATCATAGGTTGTACCGATAAAGAATGGGGAGGGGGCTATCGGGGAGAAATGGAGAAAACAACTAATGATGTAGAAATCCAATAATGCTGCTTTGGCATGATTTGGATTTGAATTATCATGACAGTGACCTGATAAGTCCATTAGCTGTAATGGGCTAAAAGTGTTTCTGTACGTGAGTGATGATAGCAATTACTGGCCTCAATTTCTGTTTTGGAATTTTCTCGTGGACCCTGCTGTTATGGACCTCATGTTTCTGTCAGTAGATCGAATTGTTGATTTGGTTTTTCTTCCCTGCCAATGATAGTTTCATGAAAGATATGACTTACATTCATTGTTGGTGGATAGATTAGTGGACCACACACTTCTTTTGGTCAGTGATGTTTCAGGTTAGATTTGCAAATAGTTACTTATTCTTTAATGCATTCATCTGTTTGCAGGTTCGGGATTGAAGAGGCAGCGTAGAGAAAATGGGAGCTGGTGGTCGTAGTATGTCTGCTCCAAATGGGAAGAACGAAGAAAAGAAGAATCCTCTTCAAAAGGTACCAACCTCAAAGCCCCTTTTCTCGGTTGGTGATATCAAGAAGGCCATCCCACCTCACTGCTTTCAGAGGTCTCTCGTTCGCTCGTTCTCTTATGTTGTGTATGACCTCATACTCGTCTCTGCCATGTACTACATCGCCACCACTTACTTCAACCTCCTACTGTCCCCGTTTTGCTACCTTGCATGGCCTATTTACTGGATCTGCCAGGGTTGTGTTTGCACCGGAATTTGGGTTATCGCCCATGAATGTGGCCACCATGCCTTTAGTGATTACCAATGGGTTGACGACACTGTCGGGCTTATCCTTCACTCTGCTCTGATGGTCCCGTACTTCTCTTGGAAATATAGTCATCGTCGCCACCACTCCAATACTGGCTCCCTCGAGCGTGACGAGGTCTTTGTGCCTAAGCCTAAATCCCAACTCGGATGGTATTCCAAGTACTTGAACAATCCACCAGGTAGGGTTATCTCGCTTACCGTCACCCTCACTCTTGGCTGGCCATTGTACTTGGCCTTCAATGTATCTGGCAGACCTTATGACCGATTCGCATGTCACTACGACCCTTATGGCCCAATCTACAACGGCCGTGAGAGGCTACAAATATTCCTTTCTGACGCTGGAGTTCTCGGAGCTTGTTTCTTGCTATACCGTATTGCCTTGGTGAAAGGTCTCGTTTGGCTAGTGTGCGTCTATGGCGTACCCCTCCTCATCGTGAATGGTTTCCTCGTCCTGATCACCTACTTGCAGCACACTCACCCGTCATTGCCTCACTACGATTCAACCGAGTGGGATTGGCTAAGGGGAGCATTGGCAACCGTCGACAGAGACTATGGCATTCTAAACAAGGTCTTCCACAACATCACCGACACTCACGTGGTGCACCATCTCTTCTCAACCATGCCACACTACAACGCTATGGAGGCAACCAAAGCGGTCAAGCCATTACTCGGAGATTACTACCAATTCGATGGAACCCCAGTTGTCAAGGCAATGTGGAGGGAGGCGAAAGAGTGTCTCTACGTCGAGAAAGATGAAGCGTCTCAAGGCAAAGGTGTTTTCTGGTACAAAAACAAGCTCTGAACTCTGAGAAAAGAACTCTGCTTGCTTTGAAATTGGTCTTTTGGTAATGTTTGGTCTGAGTCTAAGTTAAGTATTTTGGACTATATTTAATTTAGCTAGTGTTTTGTGCTTGTTAGTAAGGGAGGTTTATGTTTGATGAAACTGAGGGAAAAAAAGGGGGGAAATAAGAAAATAGAAGATGAACAAAGTGCATCCTCCACCTCTCTTTAGTATGTGACCTTTATGTAATGAACTGCCAGTTTTAAACAAATGTTTCTGTTTTCTGGTAATTTCTTCTTTTTGTGTGTAGAATTGGAGTACTAGAACTTCTCTTTTCAGTTTGAACTTAATATATAAATCTGCAAATTCATATTGATAAACAGGTTTTAAAATCAAGATTATTATCTAAGAATCGCATAGCGGTAGTGCACCGGGCTGCCCTTTGTCTAAGAATCATTTTAAAGTGTTTCGGCTGATTTTATTAAGTGGTTATCTAGTTGGATAGATATGTTTGAAATGGAAATAAGTAAGTTAATATGTTTGGTAACACTAAATGATTGCAATTTCATAAAATTTTATTAACACTAAATGTTTTGCACAGTATCTTATTCTGTAATTTTACCACTATCTGATACTTTGTTTGCTTCGTTTATCTTGCTATTTTGTTGTCGTTTTTTCTTTCCTGCTTTAGTTACTCTTCTTTTTAGTCGGGGATCTAATGGAAATAGACTCTCTACTCTTCGAAAGTAAGATCTGCATATATCATATCCTTCTCAGCCCCCTTGTGGAATTAAGCTGGGTTCGTTGTTATAATTGTTGTTGTTAGGACTAAATGAGCGGATTATTGTAAGGAAATTAATTTATATCTAGAATCACTATAAGTTCTACATTGATTAGACTAGCATATAATAATCATCAAATGAAATTATTGATTTTTGTATCATCTTATTATTTTAAACCTGTGTCCCTTTGCATCACTCTTTAAAAGAGAGTCCATTCGACTTTTAAATAATTTCAATAATTTTTTATTTGTTTTTCTTATTATATTTTCCTCCCTTTTTCCTTTTTACACAGTCATCGTATTTTTTTTTCATCCATATTCAAATTAATAAGTAATTGGCCTATTCTCAATATGCATCATTGCCACCCCACTTATTAGTACTTAGTTCGTTCTAAAACATTTTCTAACATGATTGAATGTAAATAATTTTTTAAGAGAACGAATATTCTTATTAAGCTTTGTACAAAAATAACCCAAGAGGTAGATAAAGAAATATGTAATCATAATAAGGATAATAGAGAATATTAGATGAATTAACTTCAAGTTTGTCAATACTATTACATGTACATGAGACAAGATAACAAAACATTACTTTTAAGAGAGAAATGGATGATCACTCTACATTTATTTTATTGCATCTAAGCCATTAAATTATTATTTCTATAACAGAATAGTTATTCGACTTAAAAAGGTTAAATTATAAGCGTGACCATTCAACTTGACTTTGAGCACATTCGTCATGAATAGAGTGAAGAAGAGTTTTGGCACAACTTGATGCAAGGAGCTAACGGTGACTATAATTTATATGTCTCAAACTCGTATAAAATTAGTCACAAACTGACAACCGACACTAGGTACTCTATTCACACCGATCTAACTAAAACTCATTGATACACTCCCATCATGCGAACTAAAGTAAATGTGGAAGCCAATTTAATGTTATATAATTATGGTAGATATAAGATCCTTATTATATTAGGATTTCAAATTGTACACATTATATATATTTGTATTAATGAAAAAGACTCCTCAATGAAGATTAATACAATTCTACATGGAGATTGTGTTCAGGGCTAAAATGACGAACTGTAAGATCATGTCCACTCCGGTTGACTCTAAATCAAAGCTAAGTGTTGTTGATGGTGATCCAGTCTCTGATCCTACTCTGTATAGGAGTCTTGCAGGTGCACTTCAGTATCTTACCTTCACCAGGCCTGATATTGCCTATGTTGTTCAACAGGTGTGTCTGTTTATGCATGCCCCTAGGGAGCCTCATTTTACTGCTCTTAAATGTATCATTCGATACTTTAAGGGCACACTTGATTATGGATTGCATCTATACCCTTCTGCCCCCACCAGATTGTTATCATATACAAATGCAGATTGGGCAGATTGTCTGGACACACGACGCTCCACCTCTGGCTACTGCGTGTTCTTATGTGATAATCTCATTTCCTGGTCTGCTAAGAGGCAAGTCACCCTATCTTGCTCGAGTGCAGAAGCATAGTATAGAGGCGTCGCGAATGTTGTTGCTGAGATTTGTTGGCTCCGAAACCTTCTTTTGGAGCTTCAATGTCCCTTACGTAAGGCATCTTTGGTGTACTGTGATAACATATCTGCCGTATATTTATCTCATAATTCGGTTCAGCATCAGCAAACCAAGCACATTGAAATGGATATACACTTTGTTCTTGAGAAGGTTGTTATCAGTCATGTTAAGGTGTTGCGTGTGCCTTCCTCGTATCGGTAAAGGGACTCCCTGGACAACTATTCCTCGATTTTAGATCCAGTCTCAACGTCCGGCTTCCTCCCGCTCCGACTGAGGGGGTGTATTAGCATATATTATAAAATATTCCCCATATATTTTACTATACTATTTAGTGTTGTATAATTATGGTAGATATGGAATCCTTATTGTATTAGGATTCCACATTGTACACACTATATATATTTGTATTAATGAGAAAGACTCCCAAAAAAGATTAATACAATTCTACAAAAGACTATATACTTTTTCAAAATCATGCACTAAATTTTTAAACCTTGCTCATTCGGCTCATTTCATATAAAATTGAGAAATGTACATTTCAACAAATTTTCCTTTCATTCATGCAATGCTGCCGCGCATATGAAGATATAATCCGGGAAAGGGAGTCATCGTAGCCCTGTTTGCTTATCACGTGCCACACTTCATCTTCAATTGTGTAAAAGAGAGAAAACCTACGATGGACTGAATACATTATCACAGTACTTGAAAACTACTGATATGGACAAATATACATATGGTACGACCGGACATGTTGAACGATAACTTTTAACTTCAAGATATTAGTACTCAATTTTAAAAAGATAATGTGTATAATCTCCATTAATTAAGTGAAATATGTTTCTAAGAGCATATTTTAGTAAAACATAGTTAAAATGCAAAATATTCTGAATAGTTTCATCTTCAATTGGGAAATTCGCAGGAATGCCCTTATTTGGAGTGGTCTTTAATTTTTCCCCCTTAAATTGAATTTCTGTCATTTGCCTAAAATCTCTGGGTTTCGGGTAAGAACCCCCGCTCATGTAAAAACTAAAAAAAAAATCTCAAAAAATAGTTTGGAGTTCGCAAAGCAAAGTTTGTCTTCAAACTATGTCTGAAGGTATAATTTCAAACTCTACATGCAGAGTTTGGCTACAAACTATGTCTTATCCGGTAGAATTTGGCAGATATAGTTTGCATGTAAACTCCACCTTAAAGACAGACTTTGCCTTCAGGCATAAGTAGGGGTGACAAAATAGCCCAAGCACAAATGACCCCCCACCCAACCCGCCCAAGGTTTGATGGATTTGGGCAAGACTGATTTTGATGATGGGTTAGTTTGGGCTAACCCAAGTAGACCCATCACAAATCAGCAGCCCAAATGAGCCCATGATAATGCCCAAATTTGACTCATGAAAATTGTCAATCTTAACCATTAGAGCAACACTATAGATTAAGATTTTTCTCTATAAATAATTAATTATAAGATATCATTTATTATTATGCTTGTCCCTTATAATTATTAGCATAACCGACAATTATAGCCCATGTTTATAAAATCAGCCCATTTAACTCATATTTTAATGAATTTGATTACTTATATTTCAATTGGGTATATATGGATTTCAGTATATTTTTAACTCATAAAAATATAAACAAATATGGGTAAATTATGAATATTCATATAAAAACTCTTTTGTAATACACAAAATCAGAGGGTGTGTTTGATATGACGGATAATATTTTACCAAAAATATGTTTTCTATTTTCCTTGTTCTGTAGCACTAAATATCTTAGTATTTCTTTTCCTACCGAAAATGTTTTTCTTAAAAATTTAAGGAAAAACATTTTTCAAGACAATAAAAACAAATCAACACACCCACAACCACTCACTCTACCCCCACCCCACTACTGCACCACCCCCACCCTTTTCCCCCCTACTTGCCTACTCCACCAACCCCCACCTACCTTTACCCCACCCCCTAGCGCCCCTCCCTACCTCCCACCTATTCCACATCTAGCACACACACCCCACGTACCCCCATCTACCACGTCCCACCCCCACCCCCACCCCACTCCTACCCATTTTTAAATTTCTATTTCATTTTTTTTACTTTTATAAATAAAAGGTGAATTTTTTTCTTACCAACCACACCCCCTGCCCTCCCGCCCCAAAATTTCTACTTTATATATATAATACACTTTTATAAAAATGACAAAAACAAACCAATGCACCCCCAATCACCCACGCTACCCCAACCCCACCCCACTACTGCACCCTCTATCTGCCCCCTACCTTGCCTACGTCACCCACCCCCACCTATCTTTACCCCATCCTCTTATCCTCCCTCCCACCTACTCCCAATCTACCACCCACACCCCAAGTACCCCCATCTACCACGTCCCACGCCCACCCCTATCCCATTCTAAAATTTCTAATTTTTTTTACTTTTATAAAAAAAGTTATAAATAAAATATAATTTTTATTCTTACCAACCCCCCCCCCCCCCTACTCTCTTACTCCCAAATTTTTTTACTTTATATATTTTATTTTTCTTTTAGAATTTTTTTATAAAAAGTGACAAAAAATTTCTTACCCCACCACTTTATATAAATTAATTGTTACATATTAATTTTTCTTTTAAATATTGAATACAAAGTAAAGTAATAACTAAATCTTATCTATCTTGAAAGTTATACTATAAATAATAAGATATTTTAAATATATATAGCAATTATCAAATCCTATTCACACTATAAAAATAAAACAATACCAAATATGAAATACTATTCTTATCAACTGTATGGGAGCTGGTTGAGTTGCCGAGTACGTAGCAATCATCTTCTCATCTGTGTTCATGTGCTTCGGCGTGATGACACCTGGCATTGGATTGCAGTTGATATGTAAATTTCTTATAAGGGTTTGATAATTTTTAATTTCAATCCTTGTGATATTTGATTAAGTATATTTAACTTTTAATTAATTTGAATTATGCAGTTTTGATTCCTCTATCATGAATATTAATAAATTTATCTCTAGGCATAAGACAAATTCTGTCTTGGGAATCCAAAATCAATCTTACGAATATTTTTTTGGTTTTTGACTGAGTAGGGGTTCGATCCAGAACCTCGAGGTATTTTTTAGCAAAATGCAAAAATTAAAGATTTCAAATTTGAGAGTCAAAAATTAAAGACTAGTGCCTTTGAAGGACAATCCGCAAAAAAAAAAGTCTTCAATTCTGTGAGGCTGGTTTTAAGGTTCACTTTAGGGCTGGCTAAATATGGCCTGCATGCTAGAGCTGATTGGACTACTCTTTTGGGCTACTGTTTCATGTTTTGGGTTTTGGTTGAACTGCATAGATAGCTGGGGTTGTTGTCTAAGCCATAACCATAGTATATAGATTTTGCAAGTGTATTTACTTTGAAACCAACTTCAAGCATACGCGATGAAGTTGTAAAAATTTTAGTTCAAGGAAAAAGTCAACACTACAAGAAAAAAGACTACTAGTGAAAAAATATTTAATAGTTAAAAGTTTAAAGATGATTGTTATTGATCAATTACGACCGAAAAATAGTCAATTGTCATCGGTAGCTCCGACCTTAAAAATATCGGTGGGTAAAACACATTTTGCAACAATAACAAGATATCTAGTGTAATTCCATAAGTGAAGTCTGAGGAGCATATAGTGTACGTAATTTTTACCCCTACCTTGAGAGGTAGAAAGACTATCCGGTTGACCCTCTGCTCAGAATGGGTAAAACACCTTTTGTTGGGAGATTTTTCTCTATGGTACTTTATAAAGCAGTACGGAAAGTATTTAATTATTACAAGTATTCGAAAGGATAAACAAAGATTCAATTATTCAACATGGAATCTGAAATTACAATCGTTACACAAGTAAAAACTGGAAATTCCAGTTTTGTAGAAGACGGAAAAATGTAAATTGTTTTTGCTGAGTTGAGTGTAGCACTCTGTCCTTAAGACAATATTGCCCCGTATGTATCCTTTATACGTCCCGGACAATTTGTCTCCCAAGATAAAACAAAGAATGGAACCCTTGAGCAAAGGAAACTCAAGAGCTACCGTGAAGAATATTGAGTAACGAAATGATGCTTGAAAGTTGTAGGAAGAAAACTATTTTGGTTGTGTATTTTCGTGCACTGTTTTGCAGCATCTCTTACTGTTAACTCTTGTCCTTAACAATGGTGTAAGGGGGTGTTTATATAGGAGAGGGATGGACTATTTTATCGCTGAAAACGCCTCCATAATAGCCAAATAATGGCCATTATGGAGGTAGTAAAGTCACCAACATAAATGGGAGAAAGACCAACGGATTTGGCCATTATAGGAGGAGTAATTCACCAAAATAAATGGTGAATTGAGTACTTGGCATTTCGTTTTTGACCGTCGAAATTCGATGTTACGGAAACTTCGGGGACCAAACTGTACATCCGAAAGAATTCGGTCCAAACAGTACATCTGAAACTTCTGGGATCAAACTGTACTTCTGGCAAAGTTTTCTGGCCCAAAAAGATAATATCCCGAGAACCGGACCGGACGGGCGGCGGCGGCGCGCGTGTGGTCTTTCCTCGAACCGAAGCACATCTAGGTCCTCCCTCCTTTAAGCACATGGGATACCCCTTGGGGTCCCAAACCCCAAACCAATTTCGAATCTTATATACACAACAATTCTTTCTTCCTCTACCGATGAGGGAGAATTACACACAATACCACATTTTCCATGCTTCAAACACCTTACTTCGTGAACCAATATCTCTTTCATTTCTCAATGAAATTTGACGATTCTTGGCCCTACGGTTATCTACGTACTTAGTAGATCATGCATGTGTGAAGAACCGGATTCTCCAACATACGTTACACTAGTGTTTAAGCCGTTAAAGTTGGTCGGTCGCAACTCCCGCCAAAGGCAAATTTCCAACACCTTTAACGTTAGTAGAAAACCCAATCGTTATACATTCTTTTAACAACGAAATTTATTTCTCGCTAATTATCAATTATCATTTCTATCGTTAAAAAATTCCATAAACGGTAACTATTCAGATTCGTAAATAAGTACAAGTATATTCCAATTAATTTTTACATTTTCTTTCCCTTAGCCCCCAGCCCCCCCTGATTAAGTCTATATAATATAATATTTTTTCTCTATGTTCAAACTCACCTTTTTACTTTGCTTATTTTGTTTTGATATATTTCAATTTCGTGTTTCATGTTTACATTTTAGAATTTGCCGAGATATTCATTCGAAAAAGTCTGTTCATTTGTCTAGAAATACCTTCACGTATTTGTTCATTGAATGAAGGGCAAGTACAACCTCGTAACTGTAGGATAAACTCATGAATTGGTCAGTTTTTATTTGCAAGACCAAATTATTAATTGTCTAATTTTCTTCAAAAGTCAACCATTATTTAATATTCCCATTTTTATTATCTAATATATCATATATGAGTCATTTTAGTAATAATGGTTTTTCGCCAATGTTTGTAGGTTTTTTCATCGAAACCCTTTGATTTAAATTCAGTTTTCATATTCGAAATTAAGAATTCACTCCTCAAACTTGCAATAATGGTGGTTTGAAAACATTTTCATTAATACCGATTTGATTCAAACTCACTTTTCAAATTTAAAATTCAAGACTCATTAAGATTCAATTACTATAAATTCGAAAAACACTATCATACAACAAGTAAGAAGAAGAGGAAAGAGGAGGAGGCCGAAAAAGATAAATTTTTCAAAGTAACTGTTTTTTAGATGACGCTGTAAAATGTGGTTGCCTCGCGAAATCAACACCCCCATTTCACTAATATATCGATTTTATAATTCATTACAAATATTATTTTTGTTATATAACGATTTTTATAGTATTCGATAAATAAAATAATAAAATCATTATAGAATACTTGTTTAAATTGTACTAATTAACTAATTATATTATATCATTTCGTTCATTGCACGAACTATCAAGAAGTCAACACTTCGTCATCGGGCATAGCTGGATGACAAATGAGTGGAACTTAAAATTCATTTTGAAGCCTACATCGTGGGTTCGAACCCTGATAAGAGCAATTTGCTCTCTTATGAGGTAGGAACTTGTATGTAATATAAAAAAAGTTAACACTCACGTGAAATGAAATTAATGTGAACTCTCTTTCTAGTTTAATAATAATATTTATTGTACTTCGTGGAATAGCATACATTATTATCCTTCTTGTCTGAACTATTTTAATTATTATTATCACGTGTAAATAGCAATTATTTTTGTGTACCACCTATCACAAAGTCATTTGCTTCTTCCCACCTACCACACCTTTTATACGTTACACATTGAAGAATTTGATTTGGAATATAAAATTTTTTAAAAAAAAACAAGATTTGCAATATTTTAAAATTCGAGAAGATCGATTGAGATATGTCTAAATATTTTCTGTGTTGATTTATACATGTACCGGTTAAGAGTCTTACATCGGAAATAGAATTGGACATAGACTCCTTATATGAATTTGAACAATCCTCAACCTACAAGTTAACTTTTGGAGTTGAGTTAGGCCCAAGATCCATTCTTTACATGGTATCAGAATCATGCTCATTCCAATTCTTTGTTGACCGATGTTGAGACCCCAAATTATATTGTTCACGCTCCAGTTAACGAGGTCTGGGCGTGCGGGGGAGTGTTAAGAGTCCCACATCGGAAATGGAATGGAAGCATGGATTTCTTATATGGACTTGGACAATCCTCACCCTACAAACTAACTTTTGTGATTGAATTAGGCTCAAGATCCATTCTTTACAGTACCTATCGATTTTTAGGTGTAAAACTATAGTAAGTGAATATTAAAGACGGAATGCAACGGAAATTTCAAACATGAATAGATAATTTAAAATTTACCGGTTAAGAGTCAAACATCAATTTCAAACATGAATAGATAATTTAAAGTTTGAAAAAATAGATTTTAGGAATATTTCAAGTTATCACTCACAATTATTTTTTTGATGTCCAAACACAATAATTTTCTCATATTTATTTTTCAAATTCCAACCAAATCATGTCCAAACGTCTACTATATTAATTCAATATTTTGCTATAGTGCTATAGAATGTGCTGTAATCTAGTCCACGCAATGTAAAGAGGTGGGGTGTGTAGGTAGTCTATTCTAAAGCATGCATCAACGATCGCTTTCACGACTCGAATTCATAACTATTGGTTAACGACAACAATTTCCACATAACCTAATTATTTTAAAATATTTGGCATTTTAAAAAAAATAATGTGTCATTTACTACTACTTTTGTTAGATGATCTACTTTATTGCTCAAATTATTGAGTATTAATTACGATAGATGATTAAAAAGGAAAAGATAGTAGTAATATATATATATATATATATATATATGCAAAAGCCTCATTCGGAAAATTGATAATGTTAAATAATTATCCAATTATGTTTCTCTCGAGCCGAAGAAATTTATAGCATCATTTATTGATGTGAGCTACCTAATTCTTTAATTGACTAGTAATTTATTTCAGTAACTCTACTATGCAATCATAGAGTTTACTAATTATTGTTCAATTGATGTTTGTAAAATTGATTAAGAAAATATACTTTGGGAAACACAACCTACTCTAATATAGTTAGTCGTCTCTTTAATAACGTTATATATCTGGATATTTTTTAGTGACTATAGCGAAATGTTACTATATAAAATATATAATATACCATAAAAAAGAAAAATTAATTCTAAGAAAGACTTAATCATTATAGTGCAATATTATTATAGAAGATGAATGTTATAAAGAAATCTAACAATTGAAAGTATGTATATAATAATTTAAGAATGGAATATAAAATAATAAGTACTTGATAAAATAAAAAAAAACAGATATGATCCGAAAGGAATGGATGTTAGTCATTGAGCCATTTTGGAAGAAATAATATTATATGCAAGTGGATCTATAATATTGAACTCATCATAAACTAGCACTTTATTAAAATAAGATCTACCATCTTTACTCTAAGAATTTAGTTGTATATATAGATGTGTTATATCTCTTCACCGTAGGAAACAAACCATTCATAAGTGTAAAAATGGCAATCATGAAGGTGCTCATGATGTTAGTGGTGGCTGCAATTTTATTGCAGCCACCACCAAGTGGCTGTGGCGAGAGAAGTCGATGTGGTCGTGGTCGATAATGAAAACGAGTTACAAAGCTCCCTATTTGATGCTTTGTATCAATATTGGTCGTATCCGTATTCGTGGCCAAAACCATGCCCTCCTCCAAGGATCCAAGGCCACGACCACGACCAAGGCTACACCACAACCATGCACACCACCGCCTCCACTACCATGCTCACCACCACCTCCACCACCGAGATCGCCTCCACCTCCTGTTGAGTTTTTGGATTTTCCTTTCCTATGTGAAATTGGATTAATAAAACTGTTAAACAAGGTATATACCCATGATATACACTTGATATACATAGTGTATATCACGGGTCTATTGGGTCTTTTGTACTAGGTTGGATCGTGATATACACTTACTATATATAAGGGGTATATCATGGTTGAAGGATGATATATTAGTGTAAATTAATTGTAATTATTAGATTGTACACTTACCATAGTTGTAGGATTCTTGTACTACTAGAATAAGATTTTGGGATTAGAATAGAAATAGGGTTTCCTATTAAGGAAATTGTATATTGTATATATTCTCATTCATTAATGAAAATAATCAAGGGATTATTTCTTTCATGGTATAAGAAGTCTAGGTTAAATTTTCCTCTCCCAAAATTCCGAGTTGTCGTGCACTATTCCTGAGAACATACCTCGGTTTCCGTGCCTAATTTCCATCCAAACAGTCCGGTTTTTGAGCTCCCTTCCTCTGTTTCCATGCTCGGAAATTATTTATCTCTTCCCAAATTTTTCTTCCAAACCCCTACATCACGTCTTGCGTTGCTATAATGGCCAAGAACACGTTTCACCCTGCCTTTGATGTTGCTAATATCAAGAATCACATCCCTATCGTTCTTGAAATAGAAAACGTCCATTATGCGACGTGGGCCGAACTGTTCAAAGTTCATGCACGCTCGCATCAAGTTCTCCATCAAATTATCCCTGCAGCTCCTACAGATACAGAGGTGCCGAAACACGAGGATGATCCTAAGTTATGGACCACATTTGATGCTACTGTTCTTCAGTGGATATATTCCACTATTTCTATCGACATGTTGCAAATGATTATCGAACTAGACACTACGGCGATGGCGACTTGGAATAGAGTACGTGATATATTCCAGGATAATCAAATTTTTCGTGCTGTCACATTGGAGCAGGAATTCTCCCACGTCAATATGGAAGATTTCCCTAACGTTTTAGCATATTGCAAAAGGTTGAAGGAATTGGCAGACCAACTCCGCAATATTGGTGCGCCAGTTACCAACGACCATCTTGTCCTTCAGATGGTTGCATGCCTTTCTAAGGCATGTAGTGGTGTTGGCACACTTCTTCGTCAAAGCAGCCCTCTTCCGCAATTTTATCAGACCCGTTCTATGCTTACACTCGAAGAAGCTGGCATGGCCAAAAAGGCGACTACCGGTGCTAGGCCTGTAGTCATGATGACCGAGTCTAATTTTCCTCCTTTCGGTTCCAACAACTCGGGCCAAACTCGCCACAACGGTGGTGGCAAAAAAAGTCAAAATTGATAAAATAATGGCAAAAATCGTTGCAGCAAGACGGGTGACAAATTTAACGAACGGTGGTGGTGGCGATGGATGACCCTTGGAGCGATCAACGCAGCACGCAGCTTTGGGCCATGCAGTGGGCTCCTATGCAGCAAAATTGGGCCAACCCATATGGGCTAAATAGTGGCTGGTTTCCAGGATATTACCCGGGAAATTAGGCCCCAATTTCTGAACAGCCCAGGCCAAGTTTCTCGGGTCCAATCTCGGGTTTTCGACCAGGTTATGGGCTGGGGCAGCATGCCATTGTACTTGGGCCTCGGCCTCCACAGGCCCACCATGCAACGGGCCCCACACAAACCGACATTGAAGCCGCAATGCACACACTTGGATTAAATCCACCATACCCGAATTGGTACATGGACACCGGAGCCATGACCCACATGACATCCGATCAAGGTACTCTCTCATCTTATTACAATTTGAGCAGCCCTCGTGGCATAGTTGTTGGTAATGGTAATTCAATTCCAATTCGTGGTTATGGTCATAAAATGTTGTCTCCCCTCCATTCACCCCTTATCTTGAAAAATACCCTCCATGCCCCTAAATTGATTAAAAATTTAGTGTCTGTCCAAAAATTCACCATTGATAATTTCGTATCTATTGAATTTGATTCGTTTGGATTTTTTGTGAAGGATTTCAAGACGGTGAGTCCTCTCATGAGGTATAATAGTAGGGGAGATCTTTATCCTATCACGCCAACGTCTGGTTTCTCGAGTCACACATTGCCATCAACGTTTGCAGCTCTGGCTCCTTCCTTGTGGCATGCTCGTCTAGGTCATCCAGGGTCATCTATTTTATCTTCCTTAGATAAAAACTGTTTTATTTCTTGTAAGGGTATGCGTAGTACTCCGAATTTTCAATCTTGTTCTTTAAAAAACTTGTTAGATTGTCATTTGTAGCCTCTAATTCTCATGCTTTAATGTTATTTGATATTATTCACAGTGATTTATGGACATCTCCCGTTCTTAGTTCTTTGGGTCATCGTTATTATGTTCTATTTTTCGATGATTATTCTAATTTTTATGGACTTTTTCGATAGCGAAAAAATCTCAAGTTTTTTTCATTTTCATAAAATTTAGAGCATTCTTTAGAACCCAATTCGAACGGAAAATTAAAAAATTCAATGTGATAATGGCAAAGAATATGATAATGGGGTGTTTCGGGAGTTTTGTGCTAATAATGGGATCAATTTTCATTTTTCTTGCCCACATACGTCGAAAATGGGAAAGCCGAACGCAAAATTCGTACCATTAATAACATTGTCCGCACTTTATTGATCCATGCTTCCGTAATCCCGTCGTTTTGGCATCATGCTCTACAAATGGCTACATATCTCCTAAATATTCTTCCTTCCAAAGGTTTGACATATTCCTCCCCCTTCAAATTTTATATAATAAGATTCTTTCGTATTCACATCTTAGGTTCTTTGGGTGCTTATGTTATCCGTTATTTCCATCCACCACAATTAACAAAATTCAGGCCCGGTCTACTCTGTGTGTGTTTTTGGGATTTTCCTCTAATCATCATGGTTACAAATATTTTGATTTATCCTCTAATAAAATCATCATTAGTCGCCATGTAATTTTTTATGAATCCAGTTTTCATTTTCTAAGGTTAGTAATTCCGTGCCCAGTTCGTATAATTTTTTGGATGAAGGTATATCCCCGTATATTATTCACCATTTTTCAAACATATCCCGCACCCCAAATCCTCCAGCGGGCCCACTGCCTGTTGGTCCCACAATTCTCCCGCCTCAGCCCAGTGGGCCAGACTCACTGTCTAGTCCATCTCTCTAAATTGGGCCAGCAATCCAGCCCACTGCTCCAGTCGACGTTCCAGTTATTGGGCCGGCAAGCCCACTGCCTGCTGGCCAACCTAGTCCCGCTACTGCCCAGTCCAGTTCATGTTCCGTCACTGCCCCAAAATTCACCCAATTCTCCCCCGAGTCATAGACCAGTCACTCGTAGACAATGGGGTATTTTTAAACCAAAAAGACATTTTAATTTTAATTCTAATGTTCTTAAATCACCCCTACCAAGTAATCACGTGTCTGCTTTAAATGACCCGAATTGGAAAATTGCTATGACCGATGAATATAATGCTCTTATTGATAATAAGATGTGGGAGTTGGTGCTCCGTCCATCTGGTGTCAATATTATTCGGTCTATGTGGATTTTCGTTCATAAGGATAATTCTGACGGTTCGTTTGAAAGGCATAAGGCTCGTCTTGTAGGTCATGGTAAGACTCAGCATGTTGGTGTGGATTGTGGTGAAACTTTTAGTCTGGTGGTCAAGTTGGCTACCATTCGTATTGTGCTCAACTTGGCTCTTTCGAAAGCATGTCCCATTCATCAATTAGATGTGAAGAATGCTTTCTTACATGGTGATCTCAATGAGACAGTCTATATGCATCAGCCCTTGGGGTTTAGGGATCCCAGATATCCTCATCATGTCTATTTGTTGAAAAAGTCATTGTATGGGCTTAAGCAGTCCCCACGAGCTTGGTATAAGAGGTTTGCAGACTATGTTTCGACTATTGGGTTCTCTCACAACAAGTCTGATAATTCATTATTCATCTATCGTTGTGGTTCTTCATTGGCGTATATACTGTTATATGTGGATGATATTATCTTGACTGCCTCTTCTGATGCATTACGTCAGTCTATCATGACAATGCTCAGTTCTGAGTTTGCTATGAAAGACTTGGGACCCTTGAGTTACTTTTTGGGGATTGTTGTCACTCGTCATGCAGGTGGGATGTTCTTATCCCAGAGGAAATACGCGGTTGAGATCATTAAGAGGGCTGGGATGTCATCATGTAAGTCCACTCCACTCCTGTTGATACTAAACCCAAGTTGGGTATTGCGGCTGGCTCACCTTATGAGAATCTGACCCGCTATCGTAGTCTTGTCGGGGCCCTTCAGTATCTTACGTTCACGAGATTAGATATTACGTATGTCGTACAACATGTGTGTTTGTTTATGCATGATCTCAGGATTGAGCACATGAATGAGCTCAAATGCATTATTCGGTATATCCAGGGCACACTTGATTATGGCTTACATATATATCCTTCGTCGACGTCTACATTTGTCTCGTATACAGATGCTGATTGGGGTGGTTGTCCGGACACTAGACGGTCTACGTTTGGCTACTGTATGTTTCTTAGTAATAACTTGGTCTCCTGTTCTATTAAGCGTCAGTCAACATTGTCCCGCTCTAGTGCAGAAGCCGAGTATTGAGGGGTAGCCAATGTGGTCTCTGAATTATGTTGGTTGCGTAATCTTCTTTTGGAGCTTCATTGTCCTATTCAGAAAACTACCTTGATTTATTGTGATAATGTTAGTGTCATCTATCTTTCTAGTAATCCAGTTCAGCACCAGCGCACTAAACATATCAAGATGGACATTCATTTTGTTCGCGAAAAGGTAGCTCGTAGATAAGTTTGAATCAGTCATGTCTCTTTCAGGTATCAAATTGCAGACATCTTTACAAAGGGTCTTGCCTCGATCCTTTTTGAAGATTTTAGGGACAGTCTCAGCGTACGAACACCGTCCGCTATGACTGCGGGGGTGTGTTAAACAAGGTATATATCCGTGATATACACTTGATATGCATAGTGTATATCACGGGTCTATTGGGTTTTTTGTACTAGGTTGGACCGTGATATACACTTACCATATATAAGGTATATATCATGGTCGAGGGATGATATATTAGTGTAAATTAATTATAATTATTAGTATTGTACACTTACCATAGTTGTAAGATTCTTGTACTACTAGAATAGGGTTTTGGGATTAGAATAGGAATAGGATTTCCTATTAAGGAAATTGTATATTGTATATATTCTCATTCATTAATGAAAATAATCAAGGGATTATTTCTTTCAAAAACTCAATTCAATTTAGATCAGCCCATTTTTGCCCTAAAACTCACTATATATAGGATCAACTTATGTCTTATTTCATATACACAAGAGTGAATTCATAGCAACCATCTAGAGACAAAACTTGACAGATAAAAGCTGATTTTCGCACAATGAAAATCTGCTACAATAGTCCTATTCAAAATAGCGTTTTCCATTTTGTTAACCGTTGGATCGTGTTCAGATTTGAACTGGGGGTTTGCAACATCTGATTCTTCGATTTTAACGGTAGAGATTGGATTTTGTATTGTGTAGCTCCAATTGTTTTAGCACGAACAGTAGCTCATTTTAGGGGGTGATTTCTCTCCTTTCTTCAGTAGTTTTGGTGCTATCTTTTATGTATTGTTGCTCCGCATTTGGCGTTGATGTTGTAGACATTTGAAGAACATTGTTGTAACTCTTGTTAATTTTAGTGGAGCTTTTGTGAGCGGAGGTCCCGTGGTTGTTTTCTCTTCACATTGAAGGGGGGTTTCCACGTAAATTTGGTGTCTCTTGCATTCGATTTATTTTTACTTGCTTTGATATTTTATTGTTGGTATAGTTGTTGTCCATATATCCATTTGTGCTTGAAATTAGTTTGCTCTTCTTATTCAAATAGTGTGGGAAGTTTTTTGACTTGGGTATCCTTCACATTTACCTTGTCGTGCAATTTGGTTATTGCTCGTTTCTTCCCAACAAAGTGGTATCAGAGTTTGTGGTTGTATTTGATTGCGTTGATCGTCTATTTGAATGATGGAGACAAATATGAGAAAGATTGTTATTTAAATGGCAGTAATTACCATATTTGAAAAGGCAAGATGAAAGATCTTATATTTGTCAAGAAAATCCATTTACTTGTGTTTGGTTCTAACAAGCCCGAGTCTATGAATGATGAAGATTGGGAATTTGAGCACCTACAGGTTTGTGGTTATATCAGACAATGGGTTGAAGATAATGTGCGTAATCATATTATGAATGAGACACATGCTAGAAGTTTATGGGATAAATTCGAGACACTTTATGCTTCGAAGAATGACAATAATAAGTTGTTCCTATTGAAACAATTGATTAATATCATATTCAAATAGGGCAATCCTATTTCTAATCATATAAATGATTTCCAGGGTGTCCTTGACTAGCTATCTGAAATTGGTGTCAAGTTTGATGATGAAGTACAGGGACTTTGGCTTCTTAATACTCTGCCAGACTCTTGGGAAGCTCTTCGCGTTTCTTAGACTAATTCTGCTCCTAGTGGTGTTGTAACTATGGAATATGTCAATATTGGTGTCGTAACTATGGAATATGTCATTAGTGGTGTCTTAAATGAAGAGATACGAAGAAGATCTCAAGCCTCATCTTCTTCAGTTTCACACTATGATGTTTTGGTTACTGAAGGCAGGGGGAGAAGTAACTTCAGAGAACAGAATGCCAGAGGCAAAAGTAAAAGCAAGTCAAGATCCAGGTACAAGAATGTTACATGTCACTATTGTCACGAGGAAGGGCATATTCAGAAACATTGCTACAGGTTTAAGAGAGACCAGAAACAACAAAAGAAGAATAGTGATAATGAAAATCGTGTTGCTATTGTTGCTGAAAATGATCTTTTGTTGCTTATGGTAAAAATGAAATCAATCTTATTTGTGATGAGTCTACCTGGTTTGTGGATTTAGGTGTCACTTCTCATGTCATGCCAAAGAAGGAATTATTTTCTTATTATACTCCAAGTAATTTTGGAATGTTACAAATGGGTAATGATAGTGAGGTTTAGGTATTGGGCATTGGTACAGTTTGCTTGAAAAGTAAGAATGGTTCGAGGTTGATTCTTAACAATGTCAAGCATGCTCCAGTTATTCGTCTGAATTTAATTTCTGTAGGAAAGCTTGATGATGAGGGTTATGATCAAACCCTTGGTCACCCCAATGAAAGCTTCTTAGAGGTTCAATGGTTGTGGCTCGAGGTGACAAGATATATGACTTGTACTTATTATAGGGCTCCATTTGTAGAGACTCAATAAATTTGGTGGAGAGTGATACTTCATCACAGTTATGGCATTGAAGGTTGAGTCATATGAACGAGAAGGGGATTGATAGTTTGGCTAAGAAAATTTGCTTTCTGGAGTGAAACAAGCAAAGTTAAAGAGATGTGTCCATTGCTTAGCCGGGAAACAAAAAATGATTTATTTTCAACGTCATTTTCCTTCACAAAAGCTTGATTTCTGGAGTTGATACATTTTAATTTGTGTGGTCCTTTTAAAGTAAGGTCTCTTAGTGGTGCACTTTACTTTGTGACTTTTATAGATGATCATTCTCGCAAACTCCTGGTATATTCTTTGAAGTCCAAGGATCAAATACTTGATGTGTTCAAGACTTTTCAGGCCCTGGTTGAGAGACAGACATGGAAGAACTAAAATGCATCCGCTCAGACAATGGTGGTGAATATATTGATCCTTTTGATAATTTTTGCATAGAGCATGGTATTTGACATCAGAAAACTCCTCTCAAGACTCCTCAGTTAAATGTCTTAGCAAAGAGGATGAATAGAACTCTAGTTGAGAGGTAGGGATGGGCAAAAAACCCGGAGAACCGAAAAAACCGATTCGGTTCGGTTTTTTCTCGGTTTTTTTTAAAAAAAATGATTTTATGAAAAACCGAACCGAATCAGGATTTAGTGATTCAATTTGGTTTTTTAATTTTAGATACGAACCGAACCGAAAAACTGAATTAAATATATATATTTTATTTTTTATTTTTTATTTTAGGCTACTACTATCTCTTGAATCATAGTCATTGAAGCTAATCTATGAAGCTTTTATGAAAGTCGCATGCGGCATGAACTTGATTAACATATCACAGAAGCATTGACATAAAATTTAGGGAGAAAAAGTAGTTGTAAATTGATAAAACTTTAAATGGTCATAACTCTGCGCTCGGATGTCCGTTTTACCCGATTTTTTTTATTTTGCGTATTTCTTCGAGACGGGGCCGGTCAAACAGGCGAAAGGTTTCCCAATCAATTTGTGTTTCCCCAAATCGATTTCTAATTTTCCTTTTTCTTTAGTAAACATCTCACGATACACAATAGATTTCAACGTCGAAATTTCATGATAGTGTAGGTGTGAATGTCAACTTCAGTTTTAAAAATTCAATTTTAAAAAAAAAAATCCCCGACCCGGCCCAAGAGAAAAAGCTGATATAATTCGATACGTTTGGCATATAAACCGAACATATCAGTTTTTTTTAAAAAAAAAGTTGTATGAAAACCGATTTTTATTCGGTTCATATTTTTCGGATACAAAATCGAACCGAACCGATATACGCCTACCCCTATTGAGAGGGTTAGATGTTTGCTTTCAGATGCTAAGTTGCCAGATTTATTTTGGACAGAAGCACTTAATACTGCTTCCTATGTTATCAATTTATCTCCTACTGTTGCTTTGGATGGTAATATCCCTTATAGAGTTTGGTTTGGTAAGGATGTCTCTTATGCTCATTTGAGAGTTTTCAGGTGTAAGACATTTGTGCATGTTCCTAAAGATGAGAGGTCAAAGATGAAAGTTAAAATTAGGCAGTGTATCTTCATTGGTTATGGTCAAGACGAATTCTGCTACGTTTCTATGATCCAGTTGAGAAGAAAATTATTAGAAGTTGTGATGTTGTGTTCTTTGAAGACCATACAATTGAAGATTTTGACAAAGATGAGAAAGTTGATTCTCAGAACAGTGAGAGCTTAGTTAATGGTGATCCAGTTCCTGTGACTATTACACTGAAGAAAATCTTTAAAATAATGAAGATCAAATTGATAATGAAGATGGTGATCTTGGTCAGAATGACCAACATGATGTCGTTGACGCTCCAATGCAAGATGATGTGGTTGTCCAGCAACCAGTTGCTATTGATGCTCTAACGAGTTCTCTCAGAAGATCTACTAGAGAGAAAGTACCTTCATCTCGTTATTCTCCCAATGAGTTTGTACTCTTGACTGACGGGGAAGAACCTGAAAGTTTTGATGAGTGCGTGAATAGTAAAGAAAAAGAAAGGTGGTTTGATGCTATTTAAGATGAGGTTAAATTTTTACATGATAATCATACATTTGATCTGGTTAAGCTTTCTACAGACATAAAGCTTTAAAAAACAAGGGAGTTTTCAGGGTGAAATATGAAGATGGTAACCCAGTTCTACGGTACAAGGCTAGATTGGTTGTAAAGGGCTTTAATCAGAAGAAGAGAGTTGATTTTGATGAAATCATTTCTCTAGTTGTGAAGATGTCATCCATTCGGGTTGTTCTGGGCTAAGCTACAAGTCTAGATTTAGAAGTTGAGCAAATGGATGTTAAAACTACTTTTCTCCAAGGTGACTTAGATGAAGAAATTTTGAATGGAGCAACCAAAAATTTTTGAAGTCAAAGGAGAAGAGAATTATGTTTGCAAATTAAAGAAAAGCTTGTATGATTTGAAACAAGCTCTCAGACAGTGGTACAAGAAGTTTGGTTCTTTTATGAGTCAACAGGACTTCAAGAATACTTCTTCATATCATTGTGTTTTTGTGCAAGAATTCTCTGATTGTGACTTTATCATTTTATTGCTTTATGTTGATGACATGTTTGTTGTTGGTCATAATGCTTGCAGAATTCAGAAGTTGAAGCAAGAGTTGAATAATTTTTTTGCCATGAAAGACTTGGGACCAGCAAGGCATATTCTTGGCATGCATATTATCCGTAACAGAAAGGCCAAGAAGTTGTGGTTATCACAAGAGAAGTACATTCAGAAAGTACTTCGCAGGTTTAACATGGATAAAGCTAAGGTTGTCCTTACACCTTTAGATATGCACTTCAAATTGAACACGAAGTAGTGTCCTTCTAGTGATGATGAGAAGGAAGATATGAGGAAAGTTCCTTATGCTTCAACTGTTGGTAGTTTGATGTATGCGATGATTTGTATGAGACTAAATATTGCTCATGTTGTTGGTATTGTTAGTCATTTTCTTTCTAATCCAGGAAGAGAGCAATGGAATGTTGTGAAGTGAATTATGAGATATCTTTGTAGTACTTCTAGTCTGAGTTTGTGTTTTGGGACAGGGAAGGCTATTCTTTGTGGTTACACTAATTCAGATATGGTTGGTGATTTTGATACTTGCAAGTCTACTTTAGGCTACTTGGTTACTTTTGCAAAGGGAGTTCTGTCTTGGCAATCTCGATTGCAAAAATGTATTGTTCTATCTACTACAGAAGTTGAGCTTATTATTGTCATTGAAGCTTGTAAAGAGTTGCTTTGGATGAAGAGATTAATGGAGGAACTTGACTTTGCTCAAGAGAGGTATGTGCTTTATTGCGACAGTCAGGGTGCTATTCATCTTGGCAAGAATTCTATTTTTCATAGTAGGTCGAAACATATTGATGTGAGATAACATTGCATTAGAGATGTATTGGATTCTAAGTTGCTTGAACTTTATAAGATTCACACTGATGATAATGGTTTAGATATGTTGACAAAATCTTTGCCAAGAGGGAAGTTTGAGGATTGTTGCTTGATCGACGGGATGACGGTTTCTTCCACATAGTCGGGAGGGAGAGAATTGTTGGGTTTTTGAATTTTCCCTTTCTATGTGGAATTGGATTAATAAAACCCAATTCAATTTGGATCAGCCCACTTTTGCCCTAAAACTCACTATATATATGATCAACTTAGGTCTTATTTCATATACAGAAGAGTGAATTCATAGCAGCCATATAGAGAGAATTTGAGAGAGAAAAACTGATTTTCGCACATTGAAAATCTGCTACAGCAGTCCACTTCAAACATCTCTTTTCATTTCTTTAACCGTTGGATCGTGCTCAAATTTGAACTGGAGGTTATCAACATCTGGTTCCTAGATTGCAACGGTGGAGATTGGATTTTGTTGTCTGTAGCTCTAGTGTTAGAGCATGAACGGCAGCTCATTTTTTTGGGGTGATTTCTCTCCTTTCTTCACTAGTTTTGGTGCTATCTTTTATTTATTGTTGCTCCGTATTTGGCGTTGATGTTGTAGCCATTTGGAGAATATTGTTGTAACTCTTTTTTATTTTTGTGGAGCTTTTATGGGCGGATATCTCATGGTTGTTTCCTCTTCACAATGAAGGGGGTTTTCCACGTAAATTTTGTGTCTCTTGCATTCGATTTATTTTTGTTTGTTTTGGTATTTTATTGTTGGTATAGATGCTGTCCATATATCCGTTTGTGCTTGAAATCAGTTTGCTCATCTTGTTCAAATAGTGTGAATATTTTTTTAACTTGGGTATCCTTCCGCATTTACCTTGTCGTACAATTTAGTTATTGCTCATTTCTTTCCAACACCTCCACCACCGAGATCTCCCCCTCCCACACCGTTCTCGAGCTGCTCGGCTAGTGACAAAGACAAGGTGAAGACGTGCATGTTCAACACAACTTCAATTGATGCATGTTGCCCAACATTCAAGAGCATACTCGGCACTAGTTGCCCTTGCTATAAGTATGCCGAGGATTTGGATAACCAACGTATTCACGTCATTAACAAACCATTCCTAGTTTTTTGTGCAAAAAGTTCTTTCATAATGGTTGACATCTAATTTTATTGTATAAATATCATATAAAGTACTCGTCTCAAAATACTTGTCGCTTTTTTCATTTACACGCCCCTTAAAAAATCATTTATAAGGATAGCATCTACTATTTTACCTTTTAACATATTCAAATATTATCTCTCCTCAATAACTATTTACTCCATCAAGGATGAGAATCTCTAAAATATTGCTAATTAATAAAGGGTAAAATAAAAATAAAACAATTTAATTTGATCTTGGTTAAATGAAACAACAAGTATTTTGAGACAAGTACTTTTAGTAGGACGACAAATATTTTGAAATGAAGGGAATGTTTGATAATTTAACTTTTCTCTAATGTGTATCATGTGAAAAATATTGAAATCATACCTACCATATAGTAACAGCAACAATTTATTTTGTATATATATATGGGTTATATCTCTTCAATGTAGGACACATACCAATATATATCACTTAAAATTTGTCAAATGGCAACCACGAAGATGCTCATGATGTTAATTGTGGCTGCAATTTTATTTTGCAGCCACCAACAAGCGATCGTGGCGAGAGAAGTCGATATGTCCATGGACTTCTCTCCCGCCCCTAAATCGAGTTGCTCGGCTAGTGACCAAAAACAGGTGAAGAAATGCATGACTGATGTATTTTCAGCTAAGGCATGCTGCCCAACCTTCAAGAGAATACTCGGCACTAGTTGCCCTTGCTATAAGTATGCTGAGGATTTGGATAATCAAATGTTGATCACTATTGAAGCTTATTGTGATGTTGACAGCCCTTGTAGGGGTGTGCAAGTAAGTTATTATTTTTACCTGTTGTTTAGAATTTTGACAGGCTCGTTTAAAAATTTACTATCTACAATCCTTTTAAAAGGTGTATTATTTGAGTAAATCATCATTATTTTTAAATATTATATGTTTTCTTGGAGTAGTAATTGTAAAATTGGAAAAGATAATATTTTCTTAATTTCTATAATGAAATATTTTAGAACAATTTTTGTAAGCTAAAGTGATAGATAAAACCGACCAGAAGAATAGCAATAAAATTTTAGAGGTGTCAATATTAACCATTAACCATTAACCATGTATCTCTTTTTAAATTTTAATTCTCTTTTTAAATTATAATTAAAATTATTTTTCTAATTAGTGAAGTAGCTCTTTCATTTATGAATACAATGTCTAATGTTGTTTTTATGTTAATTAATTTATAATTTCAGGTGATTAAGCTATCCAAGGAGGAGGAGTAAAAATGAAGTGTTTAATTGCTTAATTCCAGATTTTGTATCTGATAATTTGCAGTTAATTATCCTTTCTATGGGTACACTTGTAATGTCGTATGTGTGTGTGTGTTTTTTTTTTTGGTTGATTGTAATATTATATAGCAATAAATTTGACATATCTGTCAAAGTGCGTTTCGTGATTCGATTTCCTCAAAATTTCCTCTCTTTTTTTTTAGCTATGATGTTTAGATCAACTTACACGTGATTTAACTATTTTTTTAGATATTTGTCATCTCTAGAAAAAATAGACAAATGGAGAAAAATCATCTCATACTAAATAAAAGGAAGAAAATCATTTAACATTTCCCCCCTATTGAAATTTGAAGTCTAATCTCTTACTCCCTTTATTTTATTTCAATTTATATAATTTTATTTGTTTCTTAGTCTATTTCAAGAGAATGATATACTTTTACATCTGGAAATATTTAACGTTAAACTTCTTAATTTATTCCTAATGAGATACTATTGTAATCATATAAACGTTATGACATATTTAAAATTATAAGATTCAAAAGTCTTATAATTATATAAATATTTTGGAACATTTAACATTACTAGTTTCAACAAAAAAAATCTTTTCATTCTTAAATTTCAAGCTAAATCAAATTAAAGCACCTATTAAATGCAGGAGATTTTATTCACTCGTGTTATTGTTAGGCCAATTCTTTTTTTCTTTTCTCATTTCTTATTTCAAGATAAAAAGACAGTTCATAGAAGAAAGAAAAAAAAATCTTCCATTATTAGTAATAATTTATTACACAATTCTGCTTGACAAGCACAAGAGGACAATGACTTTTTTGTTTGACAGGACAATGATTTCTCACATACAAAAAAATTACAGTAAGTTGATTGGACACTGTTGTCCGAATGATTATACTGTTAGATTTGGAATTAGCAATCGAGGCGCAAGTAATCCTTCATTTTTTTTAATTAAAAGTCTCGGATTTAAATATAAAATTACTCCTTTTTGTTTCAATTTATATGACGTATTTTTTTTTAGTCAATTCAAAAAAAAGAATGATATATTTTTTTATTTAATAATAATTTAACTTTAAATTTTATCTTTTACATTTAACAAGATAATCTGTAACCACACAAATAACTTTGACTTATTTTTTACCACAAGATTCAAAAGTCTTTCTTTATTTCTTAAATTTTGTGTTCAGTCAAACTACATCGTATAAATTGAGACGGAGAAAATACTATTTATAAATACAATAAAACTTTGACTCAATCACGATTGTGTCACCGATCACAAAGCAGATGATTTCTCTTTGTCCGCTACCTAAATATTCTAGACATCCACAACCTAGATATCCTAAGTGGTGCAGAGCGAATTCTCTTATTATATAGTTAACTCTAATTGTCATATTATGGTGAAAAAAGCACACATAATGGAGTGTTTATATAATATAAGTTAGAGTTTTGGAGAAGGATAAGTTAATGGCTAACAATTTAATAAACACCCCATATGAATGAACCCAATCCAATATCTATTTCCAAAAAAGACCCTACTCTAGGACCAAAACCTTAAAAATGAAATGGATATCAATAATGATACTTGTTTTATCTAATTTAATTACTAGCTACTCTTTTTGTCCAATAAATGAGAATTAATTGTTTTCGAATATATGAATGATATTTTCTCCGTTCACTTTTACTTATCCATTATACTCATTTTAGAACAATAAAAAAATATTTTTTTCATATTTAATCCTTAACATTAATTACTTATTACTCAAATTATTTTTAAAATTTGACATTGTACACCAATTAATATAAATATTATAATAAAATATACATTTCATTCATTATTTTTTTAAAGAAATATAAATTCAATTATAAATAAGTAAAAATGAACGGAGGGAGTAACTACGTATGTCATACATGAACCGAAAGAAATGAATATTGGTCGTTGGGACCATTTTTAAAATCATCAATAATTTAATTTTCTCTACATGTGTATCATGTGGCCATACCTACCGTAATAACTCCAAAAATGTATTATATTATAGATGTCATATTTCTTCACTGTAGGACACAAACAATTCATCTTTGCAAAAATGGCTACCATGAAAATGCTCATGATGTTAATGGTGGCTGCAATAATTTTATTTTGCAGCCACCAACAAGCGGTCGTGGCGAGAGAAGTCGCCGTGGCCGTGGTCGATGACGGGAAAGACTTACAAATCTTCCCATGGGATATCCCATGTTATTTGCCGTGGCCATTTCCGTGGCCACAACCATATCCATGCCCTCCTCCACGACCACGACCGTGTCCACCGCCTCCACCACCGTGCTCGCCACCACCTCCACCACCTTCCCCACCACCGAGATCGCCACCGCCCACACCGTTTTCGGGTTGCTCGGCTAGTGACAAAGAAAAGGTGAAGACGTGCATGTTCAACACAACTTTAATTGATGCATGCTGCCCGACATTCCAAAGCATACTCGGCACTAGTTGCCCTTGCTATCAGTATGCTGAGGATTTGGATAATCAAGTCTTGATCACTCTTGAAGCTTATTGTGATGTCGATAGCCCTTGTAGGGGTGTGCAAGTAAGTTAGTATCATTTTTATTTATGGTTTGTGATTTCGACACACTCAGCTATAAGTAGTTTTCATTTATGAATACATGTCTGATGTTGCATTATGTTAATTAATTTCAGGTGATTAGGTTATCCAAGGATGATGAGTAAAAATGAAGTGTTTGACGCTTAATTCCAGATCTTGTATTAGAGTTAATTATGTTTTAGAGCTGATTTGGATTAGCTGGAAAAAAAGTGGTTTTTATGTATAAGTATTTTTAGAACTTGTAAGTGTTTAAACTTATAATAAGTTGTTGATGTAATAGTAGTAGTAGTAATAGTTTCTAATCTATTAGGCAAGTTCCATTCCAATAAATTGGAGTGAAAAATGACTTCATTCTAATAAATGGGATTGTTAGAAATTAACTTTTAATTAATAGGTATAAGAAAGTTAATGCCGGATCCTCAAGAACAAATAAATGATTTAGTTATTCAAAGCAATTTGCACGAAAAAATCACATTAACAAAATACATCATTTGAGCCTTTTTGCTTGCTTTTTGGGACATGTAAGCCAGCCTATAATAAATCTGGTGGGCCGACACGAGGGCGCTATTCTCGTGCATTATTCAAGTCTCCGAGTCTGTGGTTTCATTTTGATCATCTCCCTCTTTCTTGTTTTGGTGTGTTTCGATTTCCTGGTTTGGTTCTGTCTCATTCTAAGCCTTATTTGATCTTAGTGAGCATTTCTCTTTCTTTGTATGGTGGTGAAAATCACTTTCTATGGACTCGATTTAGTTCTCTCCCCAGTCAAAAAAAGAGTCTTTTGTTTGGTCTTTTTCACCTTTTCTTTGCTCTTTGTTTTTTTAAATCTCTATTGTGGCTCGGGTTGCTCAGGATTTAAAATTTTGGGTTCGATTTTCTAATCCTTTTAAGTTACTGAAATTTTAAAGTGGTAATAATTTGTAATTATCCAATGAATCTCTTAAAACAAATGTAGAGTTTGGACCAAAGTTCCTGGGTTCGGCCGAACCCGCAATCTGTATTCTAACTCCACCTCTCTAGGAATAGAGATTTTTAGAACAATCATTTGATTTGGATTGCTCTGCTCCATAAGAAAAAAAATCTTAAAGGTAATGAGTTTTCTGACTTTTTTTAACAGCCAAAGAATAAGGGAACGTTAGATTTAAACAAGGAACATATAGTCAATCCTGCATTTTTATAATTTTGACCGTTAATATAATTTATGAAAATTATTTTTTGATAATCTCATTTATCGATTAGGCCATATTCACCCTATTTAAAGCGATATTCCCAATAATGCTCGACAATACTGTACCATTGATCTTATGAAACGTTCAGAAAAAATCCAAAACCTTAAAGGAGAAGGGCTATGTGAGGGCCATTTGCGAAAGTCGAGCTTATTGGATGTGTTCATCCTTAATCAAAGATCTCGGATTCAAACTCTGAAAATAGAATTCACCTTTGAGGGAGTGTTTTACCCCTCAAAGTAGAACTTTTTGAATTCGAATTAGTCGAACTCGAAAGTAATACCGAACACCGAACAAGAGAGCGAGCGGTAAAAAAAAAGTAGACTGAAAGCCTTCATCTTGTTTATTCACATGATTTACAATCAAGCAATGAAACTTTTCTTTTTTTGTGAAGAAACAGATTGAGTAAAACTATAAAGATTTATGCAACCAAAGTGTTTTTATACAAATCAGAGCATTATTCTAGAGCAGTAAATTGAATATTTTTGGTGCCCAAGTTTAATTGTAGCTGCTGGATATAATGGCATACAACTCTTTTGCTGTCCATGTAACTTCAACAAGGCTTTCCAGAGGACCAACAAAATCCTCTGTTATCATCATTAGTAAGACCCTACATTCTAGGACCAAAAATAGATAGAAATTAATAAATGTGAGGTTGAAATCTATGTCTCCAAAAATGTTGTTTTGTCCGTGTCAGATACTCCAAAAATGTATTACTTTTCAAGGATCCGACACGCATCCAGTGACATTTGTTGCTCAGACTCTTAACAAATGTTACAGCATCCGTGTCGAATCCTCCAAAGATGCACTACTTTTGGATGTTCCGACATGCACTCAGTGTCAATTTCAAGAGTCCGAGCAATATAGATTTGAACTTATGTTGCTTGGTCTCTTCAAATATGTTACCGCACCATGTTGGATCCTTCAAAATGATTTACTTTTGAAGAATTCGACAACACTAAATAGCATTTTTGAAGAATCCGAGTAACATAGGTTGAAACCATTTTAAGAACCACACGTTCTCTTTCTTCCCGACAAATCAAAACTGAGAGCATTAAGCCCACACTAGCTGTAATTATCCCTTTTTGTTTTGCTTTTTGTGAATGTATACCAAACCCCTTGAGAAGAGTTATGTCTTTGATGTGTCCTTTTTTGTTTTGACATTAATTGGTCCAACAAATAATTTCAGAGAGGAAAGTGACATTTGGTAAAGCCAACTCCGGGTGAAATACTTGACAAAGTATACGACATCTTGGGGGTGTTTGGAAGACGGAAATCATTTTCGGGTGTTTGGTTATCCGAAAACGTTTTTCATAAAAAGGGTTAAAATGACTTTCCTCACTTATGGGCGAAAAACATTTTGATATATTTTCAAGAAGATATTTTTTACTCACCAACCAAACACTAGAAAACATGTTCCAAGAAAACATTTTTCATGAAAAATGACTTCCTTCGTACCAAATACATACTAATCAAAGTAATTATGAAAAGCATAGCATAGTGTAGAGAAAAAAGCCACTTGGGATTCTTGGTAGAACCCTTGTGTAATATGATTTCTCAAAGTTCCTACCTTTTAGTCTCCAAACTCCAATTTCAGTCTCATTAACTATACTAAACTATCCATAAACTAAATTATATATACCTTATAACAAGAAATAACTAAATTCTATTTAAGCTAAACAACTTTTGTATTGCTCCAATTTTATCGGATGTCCTCGAAGGAACAGCTAAACAACATTTTGTTACAATTTTAAAGGTCTGAACAGAAATTCGGAACAAGAAGGACTAACCTTGAATTTTGCTGAAATTGAGCAGAGACAGTGAAGCTAGAACCTTATGTTCAACCAGATCACCATGTTGTAAGCATTCTATCAGCTGAGTGATAATAGCCAGAAATGCAGATAGTTCAAACTCTGAGTCTTTCAGTGAAGCGAGCGCTGAGCTCAACCACGCGACCGTTGTTAGACAGATTCGGACCATTTCCGAGTTTCCAGAACCTAAGCACTTTGATAAAGCCTCCACAAAACATTTCTTGCCACTGCCAATGAGTAATGCTGATGCATTTAACAACCACTTTTCCCTGGCCTCTTCTTCATCATCCTCCATCTGACAATTTATTGTGCTTTGGTCAACTACACTTTACACACATGGAAAAATAATTCATAATGCTCGGAGAATCAGTGACAGTCTATGTCAAAACAAGTGAGAAAGGACTTCAAAATCTGCTACGAGCTTTTCCTATTGCACAAAGCAAAATTTGGCCAGCACATCAAAGGTAACATGATTCAAGGGGGGGCAAAATGTGCATAACGAGAAACCATCAGTAAAAGAGGTTCTTGACTTAAGAAATACCAAGAGGGCACAACGAGATGAAAACAAGTTGCTCTAAGCCGGCGACTAAAAGGACAGTGCAACAGATGTGTGGTACAGGATTTAAAACATATGCCATAAAAGAAGATACCTATTGCACGACGTTGGCACACTTGGCAACGAATGAAAAAAAGCAGCATTGGGGGGACAAGATGTTTCCCAAACTGATTGAGCCAAAGGCTCAGTTTTTCCTCACAAGATGAGGTACTGAATGTTTTGGCTGGTGCTAAGTTCATTGGACTAATTGACAAGTAAGGAATTTCCATTGGTTAAGTTTGAAAGTCATATCATTCCAAGTTCTTACAATGTCAAATCTGGCTATCATTCCATTTTATACACACTACAAGAATGTAAGTGGTCAGCCACTTGAGTCCCCGAGTCTGATGAATAGATAAGTTGCCGACGCATAGGGCAATTTCATTGTTCAATGTTTAAATTTTGAATGAAGAAACACAAATTAACATCATTGTTATTTCTGGTGTACTACAGAGTTCATGAGTGCAATGTGTTAGTAAAGATCTTATACAACCGGACAACAGGTCCAAAGAAACATGACTAACTGTATCAATTTGATTAACCAGGAGATGAAGTCCATATTATTTGTGGCAACCCGGTGCACGAAGCATCGCGCGTTCACGCAGGGTTGGGGGAAGGGTCGCACTCCAAAGGGGTGTGATGTGGGCAGCCTACCTTGACGCAAGCATCAGTGGCATGGCTGATTCCACGAGGTCCACATATAATTTGTATTTTAAATAAATTATTTCTCAGACGAATTCAATCAGGACAAAAAATAAACATACCGTTATAACAGTTTCATCAACCGGCACATTATTCTCTTCCACATCCAGATATTCCACTCCGAAACCTTCAAGAAACCCTGCTTGCTTTAGGATCCAATCCTCTGTCATAATCTTACCCGAGAACGAAAAATGCCCTCCCAGAATAAGTAGTGCTTTGCAACATATTTCTTTGCTCCTTTCATCTGATAAGCTGCTTTCTAAGGCCACACTCATAGCATCAACAGCATCATCTCTGTATGTGTTGGGCATCTCTGTGTCTGCCTGTAATTTAAAGTCACTAAATTAACAGTGACCTTAAACGCTATGCAGATATCTTAAACAACAACAACATACCCAATGTAATCCCACGAGTGGGTTTGGAAGGGGTAAAGTGTACGCAGACCTTACCCCTACCTTGGCAGGTAGAGAGGCTATCCAGGTCTCTTAAACAAGTAACAAAAAGATACAACACCTTTTCCTCAATCACAAACTAGCTGGGATCGGCTATATGATTCATCTATATCCATTCCGTTTTATTCAAACACATGCCACTCCAATACTGGTATATAATAAGACAAAATTAAGAATTCTCAATGTTGCTAAATACACTATTTTTTTGCTCAATTCTTAACCAATGTTTTGACTAATGAAGTACATACTTGGTCTCTAAATTAGATTGTGACAACATGAGGTGTAAAACAGTATGCCCGCATAATCACATTCTCAAGGAAATGGAATTATAGTAGTCATTTAGCAACAAACTAATGGTATGTAATATCCACTCCATCGTTTCGTGAGTTAGATAAATTTCATGATGCATTGAACAATATAAAACCTTGAGTCACCAAATTACAGAAATAACTATGGAATTTTGACTTTGAGCTACACTTTAATAATGAACTTTGTGTCTCTTTCTTGATACTTTGGAGTGTTCAGGTTATGGCAAACCCTACATCTTATACCAATTATAAGTTTTTCAGAGAAGTGCTATGGACAACCAAGGAACTCAATTAGAAAGGAGATGGTGTTTAGCAAACAAAAAAAATGACCTATAAAAAGAAAAGAAAAAATCTAAAATTGCTAGATGTCTAGAAGAGCAGACTGCTAATATGCTGACCGAGTTAGACGGGCAATCTAGGAGCTCAATGGAAAAGAAAATGTGGTTTGGCAAACAAACAAGAATCAAATGTGATAGATGTATAGAAGAGCATTGAGACTATGTTACTTGGATTCTTCAAAAATATTGTTGGTGTGTGTCGGATCCTTCAAAAGTAGTGCATTTTTGGAAGATCTGACATGGGTACGGCAACATTTTTGGAGAGATCGAGCAACATAGCATTGAAATACAACAGAAGGTGTTTCTCTAAATGCCTTTAATATTCACGTGATAAATTATCCAAGATCAAAACTCCTGAAATAACAAGTTAAAAGAAACTTCATAGGACATAAGCAGTACTGTGGAAGAACATGAAACACATTCATGAACTTTTCTTTAGAGAAATATTAAGATTTGAAACATACTAGAAGATCAAAGTGCAAGAGCAGCACAGCAACCATGATTCTCTGTTCACATGGACAATCTTGGAGATACGTCAGCATATCATGCATCGCTTTGACTATATTATCTTTGTGAAGGCCTTTTAGGAAGAACTTTGCATCTTTTCTCCTGAAAACATTGGAGCGTGGTACAAAGTTAATGTAGCTAAAGCGATCCACTATCATTACCCCCTAAGACTGCATCATAATCAAGCAAATATAGAGTATTTGAACATCTTAATTGCAAAGCAAGTTTCATCTGGATATAAAAAGGGAAGCCCGATGCACGAAGCCTCCCGCATTCACACAGGGTCCGGGAAAGGGTCGCAGCCTACCCTGACACCTATGTTGCTCGAGCTCGTCAAAAAATATTGTCGGGTGTGTGTCGGATCCTCCAAAAGCTATGCATATTTGGAGAATCCAACATGGGTGCGGCAGTATTTTTGGAAGGTCCAAGCAACATAGCCTGAAACAAACATCAGTGGTTGATTCCATGGTCCGAACCCATGTACTGGATTCATCTGGATATATGAATCAGATAATCTAATATTCAATTTTTCAAAAACGAAGTAACAGCTTTCTTACGAAGTGTATATAGTGTCTACATTTCCATTTATGCCCTGATAAAAAGAAAAGAAACATTAAAATATATTCAGATGTGTTTGTTTGACAACTCTAACCAGATCATTTAACTTCTCAACAAAGAACGGAAAACATACTTGTCATCATGCTCAAAGCGAGAGAAAGTCCACAAGTAAAAGCATCAACTTTTCTTTAAAAGTAAAATATGCATGTCACATTATTCAGGTATTGTCACTGTGCATCTGCCAGAAAGAGCTCTTGAGCTTCAACTTGTGCTCTAAGTCTCTATTGATACACTTCAAATTTCTCCATGCAAATTCGCCTGACCAAATATGATTTTTTATCTTTCAATGACGTACGACCTACTCATCTACTTCTCTATTTTTGACAAAACAGCAGGTACTACGCATTCCATGAGGCGAATAAATGAGAAGCCAGTGTGTAAGAGAGAATACATTTGAAAAACCATGTACCTGTTAAGGCAAATGAGTTCGGTCAGGATTAAAATGGCATTTCTTCTCGATTCCAACTCTTTGTTCTGAAGAAGATTAAGCAGCCACAGCTTATTAACATTTCTGGCAACTATATTTCTGCAATTAGTGTCAGCCTCAATGCAAGAACGAAGTAATCTGGAAACACATATCTTCTCCCTTGTGTTTCCACAATTAAATCTCTGGATGAGAAACCGTAAGCTTCCGAGGGATAAAAGCTGCTCTAGAGTTGCCCTTTTCTCATCCTGATTTAAAGCAATAAGTAGTTGTTCCAATACGGAAACAGCTATTTCGTTCTTCAACCAACCGTGTCCCCCTGAATTCCCGGATACATTAGAGAAATAAGCCAGAAGGTGCCTCCAATGTTCCGATTTCCAATTGTTGATGACACGCTTCAAAATCAAGTTAGTATGGGGAACACTTTGACATTCTAACGATTTTCGTGTTACTGGACAAGTTTGGTTTCCTTTAGAAAACCAGTTTGTAATAGATGCTCTCTCAAAGGTTTGGCCAGTCTCGAGGGTAACTGGATCTTCAAAAAGAAGTCCAGTCAAAGGGCAGATAAATTCCCGTGGGATGTTTGTGGAAGGTCTTCCCACATAATCGTCGTAATCGACTCCTACACATTTTCAAAACATCATCATAGTTAATGAATTATTCAACATAAAGGGAACTAGAGAACACTCTCAAAGATGACGTTGACCTACCTTGAGCAGGAAGCACTACCTCCTCGGTCTCCTGCTCAAGAGCTGCTTTTGTTATCCTGTTGGATATGAACTCGGTCAAATTTGCAGGTGCAAATGAATCCAGCATGTTCTTAAATGGAGTTGTTGCCTTCAGATCAGAGTTTCCAAATATTTCCATGAAACTTTTTTCTTCTGGAGAATCTTCTCCAAATACCCCCGCTGCATCCCAAGCGGTCGATGCACCATACTACACATCAGAACGCCCCCAGAGTTTAACTCGTCTTATGTAATACGAAGTCTGAAGAGGGAATAATAATGTTTGACAAGCATAGATCCTAACTCACTAGATTTAGAGATGCACAGAGTACTACTAAAGTGATTTGACAACTTCTATTTACTTTCCTCATCGTAAACACTATTTAAGAAGTACAATTAAGTTGCATGTCTTGATTTGGTAACGCCAACAGCAAAAGAAAAGACACATGTTTAACTCTGTAAAGCTTATCATCAGTGTTGTCAAAGGTGAAAAGCTTTAAAAAGTGCTACAGGTCTATTGGGCTTTAAGCGTAAAGTGCAAATGAAGTGTGAGCTTTAGGGAAAAGGCGCAATGAAGAAATAAAAAAGAAACTATATATGTAATGCAAGAAAATAGTAACAAATTCAGTCAAAATGTTCTCATTAACAATTAATATATCTCTTGCCGACTATATCTATAATTCAGTACTGCTCGACTCAAATAGAACTCATGGGCAATGAAGTGCACGCATAGTGCCTTGCATGCACTGAAACACAGCTTAAGCGAGGCAAAGTACCCTCCCTAAGCTTTTTCTGATCTTTGGGGCTTAAAAGTACCTTAAATGAGCCTTTGACAAGACTGCTTATCGTCCATTTCAAGTTTAATGAAACTGTCATTGTGACTTGGAAAGAGATAAAATGATGAGCCACGCCCATACCAAAATGAAGCATTTAAGTGACCGAAGGAACAACGATATACCGGTGACTGAAACTGCTAAAAGTATCCACAAAAGTACGAGTAGTTTTACAAAATAGATTTTGAAGAATCCAACAGTATATTGGAATACAGGGGCTGAGGTATCTGCATCATTCAAACATCCCCTATTTATTGTCTTAAATGGATCAAGTAGAACTTCATTTGCTTCAAATCTCACCGGCCAAAATGTGGCAGAAACTTAGCCAGGACTTTAACCAACAATTTACACATATTTGCACAATTTTTGTCTAATCATGATCCAAGTTCTTTGAAGCTATGTATTCAACACTTACTGAAACAACTGTAGCACCAACCTCAACATCTTGATCTATACACTTGATCACTTCGGAAGCAAACCTAGCAGGTCTCCTCACGCTAATTTCATAGCTTTCTTCCTGGTGCTCTTTTGATTCCGCTCCAAGTTTATGTGAATGACGGAATACTTCATCATACAACTTTTTGCTGACAACCGGCTGAGGTGAGAAACCGCCAACGCCACTACTTAAGTGAGAAGAGTTGCTAAAGGAACCTTCATGCGGAACAGATATTGAAGAAATTTGAATAGAAGGAACCAAAGGAATATCAGCTCCGTCAGTTAGCCATTCCTTGTAGTAAAGTGCAAACTGATTAGTTCCGTTGTCCAGATTTTCATTGTACAATTTGTCCAGAAGCTTCAGCTTGCTTGACTTATTATGTAGATCACCAAGAAAATTAGCTTCTGAATCATACCAGACCTTCAAATGTGAAAGATGAGGAAGAAATATGCGATCCCACAAATCCGGCAATAAATTAGTCCTTGCCTGAAAGGGTGAATCGCAGAAAACTTGCAGTAGATGCTTTGCGGCTATACGGTCCTTCTTCTGTATCTTATATATGACACTGAGATACAGATGAGCACAAGCTGCCAATTTAGAATTGGGAATTCCTGAAGTAAATCGATCCCGTAATTCGTTTGAATTCAATCCTGTTATTACACTAAGCTGCACTGAGGCTTTCTTAAGTTCTTTTTCATTTGCACAATTTTCTGCAGCTCTTTCGACTGTTTCTATAGCTTGTTCAAGAGTGGCTATGATCTTGCTTTCAGTATTCAAGCCTTCTTCAAATCCAGAAAAATTTAAGGAAGCAAAACTATTGTGACGAAGCGATGTCCTAAAATCCTCTTCTAGGAGAAAACGTTTTATATGCCCGTTCATGATAGAGATTACAGCCTGAATAGCAACTTCATCGAGAGCGGGAATAGCTGCATTGTGCTCAATCTCAGATTTCCTTAGGCTTGTAGATGCATCGTAAATTTTGTTGGTTACTGAACTTTTAGTTGATCTGCTGTATGAGGTCTCGGGCTGTTCCGTATGTTTCTGATAATTATCTCTAAAGCTTGGACGTCCTGAGAGGATTTTAGTAGAATTATTGAGACACTTTGTTGTTGCTTGTGTATCTTTTTCGAAGGATCGTCGCTTTCCTTCTGCTTCCTCATCACTTCTGGTAGAAGACCTGCCTTCACCGCTCTCATTTCTGTAAGTTCGATTTGAGTATATACGGTTGTATCTCGAACCATTTTGCTCTCCGACCTCAACTATCTCGTTGCTTTGAGAAGCATTAGCAGATAGAAACTCATCAAAAGAACTAATGCTTAGTCTCTTAACATCCAATGATAGATTGCATGAACCCATTCTGTGCTTATTTTCCTTCGCTGGCCTCCTGTCAGAAAAATCGTCCCTCAGGGTAATGCCTTTCGAGTCATGCCAGGGGATATCAGATTTTGTCCTCTCCGTCTTTTTTGCACCTGATGAAGCAACATTTGTCTGAGGTTCTTGAAGTCGGTAAATAGGACCACTTCTTGCCTTTTTTCCCAATGAAGCTCGAGGTGTTGTCTTAGACATCCTCCTGTTGAATCCTTCTTTTGCTAGGAGGTCCTCCAGTGACATGGCCATCTTCAATTAGATTAGAATATCAAACCACCTAAACATGAGCCAACAAAAGAGATTGTTCAATGCCAGTTAATATCTGAAGTGTTAATTCTACCACAGCCATAAACTTCCCATGCTCCCGAAAAAAGAAGAAACAAATAAACAACAGCTACTATTACTATGTCTCAACTCCAAATTAGTTGGAGTCATAAAGAGAAAATGTTGATCATATTTGCACAAATTATAAAATTAAAGTAGATAGTTAACGAAAGAAATCGACTCTACTTTCAACCGAGAGAGGGAAAAAACTCAAGTTTCAAATACCTTACTTTGTTTCTTTCACTACACTCATTTCCTCAACAGATTTAGCAATCACACAAACAAAACAAATAGAGAAAACATCAGAACTCTAAATTGCATATATTACATACTTAATCAGCAAAAGAGGATCTCTTAGATGTTTAATGAAACCACAATTTAGCTCTAGTTTCCAATCAAGTATTTCAACAGAAGGGGTAACGAAAGGAAAAAACATAACCTTGGATTTGAATAAAACAGAAGTTTCACAAAACTAGCATTGAACAACTTAACATCTGAGCAACTCAAAGAGATCAAAAACAAGGCAAAATGAGATAAATAGACGAACCTGTTGACATTAGAACTTTGAAAGTTTCAACTTTATTGTTCTTCTAATCAAAGCTCAATTTTCCAAAGTAAATAGTCTAACTATCCAACCTACCAGCCAAGAACAAAAAGGAAGTATTCAAGAAACATAAAACATGAGCAAACCATAAACAGAGGCGGATTTACAGTACTACATGACGTGAACCCAGTTGTTTTTGCCCAAACTCTATATATGTATTAATATATCTACTAAATATCTATAAATATTTGAATGTGAACCCAGATATTATTGTGTATTGTCTTGAGGTCGTTGTAGGAACCCATAGTCTTCGAATCTTGATCCGCCGACCATAGATAAGAAAAATGAATTACCTTTTCAGCTTGTTTTATCTTCTATCAAGAGACCCCATAAATCCAACAAGAAAAACACATAAACCCACCAAGAACCAATGATTTTCTTTGATCTTCATTGATGAAATTGGAATATGGAAAACTGTTAAAATGTCGATTTCATCTCTTCTAACCAAAAACCCAATAACCCTAAGTCAATACTCCAATATGCAACATACCCTCCAAGGAAGAAAAAAATGGGGGGGGGGGGGGGGGGGGGGGGGGGGGGGTTGTGCAGCCACAAAGCATCCTCGTAGGGCCGCACCCCAAGGGGTATGATGTAGACAGCCTACCTTAATGCAAGCATTAGTGGTTGCTTACACGGTTCGAACCCGTGACCTATTGGTCACACGGAGACAACTTTACCGCTGCTCCAAGGCTCTCCAAACAAAAAGGACATAATCAAGAAACACAAATATGATCAAACCTTAAAGAATAAATGTGAAAAAAAGGGAGTAACTTTCAGCTTGCTTTATCTTCCACCCCATAAACCAAACAGGGAAAAAATATAAAACCCACTAAGAACATAATTAGAAACACAAAAATGAGCAAACCTTAAGAACATAATTAGAAACACAAAAATGAGCAAACCTTAAGAACAACTGTGAAAAAGGAAGTACCTTTCAGCTTGTTTTATCTTCCACCCCATGAACCAAACAACAAAAACACATAAAACCCGCCAAAAAGATAATCAAGAAACACAAATATGAGTAAACCTTAAAGAATAAATATGAAATAGGAAGCACCTTTGAGGTTTTTTATGCTATAAGAGACCCCATAAACCAAACAAGAAAATACGTAAAACCCACCAAGAACATAATCAGAAACATAGATATGAGCAAACCTTAAAGAACAACTGTGAAAAAGGAATTACCTTTCAGCTTGTTTTATATTCCGCCTCATAATCCAAACAAGAAAAATACATAAAACCCACCAAGAACATAATCAAGAAACACAGATATGAGCAACCCTTAAAGAGCAACTGTGAAAAAGGAAGTACCTTTCAGCTTGTTTTATGTTCCATCAAGAGAACCCATACACCAAACATGAAAAACACATAACTGATTTTATTTTCATAGAGAACTTTGATCATGTCAATTTCATCTTTCTTCTAACCAAAACCCAATAATCTAACTATGCAACATACCCTCCAGGAACAAAAAGGACATAATCAAGAAACATAAATATGAGCAAACCTTAACGAATAACAGTGAAAAAGGAAGCAACTTTCAGATTGTTTTATGTTCCAACAGGAGACCCCCATAAACCAAACAACAAAAACACATAAAACCCACCAAGAGCTAGTGATTTTCTTGATGAATTTTGGGTTAAGGAAAATAAACTCAAATATGAGCAGACCTTATAGAATAACTGTGAAAAAGGAAGTACCTTTCAGCTTTTTTATGTTCCAACAAGAGACCCCATACACCAAATAACAAAAACACACAAAACCTACCAAGAACATACACAAATATGAGCAAACCTTAAAGACTAACAGTGGAAAAGGAAATAGCTTTCAGCTTGTTTTATGTTCCATCAAGAGAACCCATAAACCAAAGAAGAAAACACATAAAACCTACCAAGAACCAAAAAAATTAGTTGATTTCTTCCCATCTGTCCAAGTCTTGATGGACAGCCCGGTACATGTGCTGGTGGGAGGTAGCAGGTGCCCCATGGAATTAGTCAAGGTGCGCGCAAACTGACTGAGACACTACGTTTATCAAAAAAAAAAAAAAAAAAAAAAAAAAACTCCAGCTATGCAACATATGCTCCAAGAACAAAAAGGACATAATCAAGAAACACAAATATGAACAAATCTTAAAGAACAACTGTGGAAAAGGAAGCACCTTTCATCTTGTTTTATGTTCCAACAAGAGACCCCATAGACCAAACAAGAAAAACACGTAAAACCCACAAAGAACATAATCAAGAAACACAAATATGAGCAAACCTTAAACAATAATTGTAAAAAAGGAAGTACCTTTCAGCTTGTTTTATGTTACAACAAGAGACCCCATAGACCAAACAAGAAAAATACATAAAACCCACAAAGAACATAATCAAGAAACACAAATATGAGCAAACCTTAACAATAACTGTGAAAAAGGAAGCACCTTTCAGCTTTTATTATGTTCCAACAAGAGACCCCCATAAACCAAACAAGAAAAACACATAAAACCCACAAAGAACATAATCAAGAAACACATTATGAGCAAACCTTAAAAAATAACTGTGAAAAAGGAAGTACGTTTCAGCTTGTTTTATGTTCCAACAGAAGACTCATAAACCAAACAAGTAAAAAAAAAGGGCAGTCCGGTGCACTAAGCTCCCGCTATGTGCGGGTCCGGGGAAGGGCCAGACCACAAGGTTATTTTGTACCTTACCCTGTATATCTGCAAGAGGCTTTTTCCACAACTTGAACCTGTGACCTCCATTGTCACATGATTATGCCAAACAAGTAAAATACATAAAACCCATCAAGAAACACAAATATGAGCAAACCTTAGAAAAACTGTGAAAAATGAAGTACCTTTCAGCTTTTTTATGTCCCAACAAGAGACCCCACAAACCAATCAAGAAAAACACATAAAACCCACCAAAAACATGATCAGGGACATAGATATGAGCAGACCTTAAAGAAAAACTACGAAAAAGGAAGTAGCTTTCCGCTAGTTTTATGTTCCAACAACAGAACCCATAAACCAAATAAGAAAAATACATGAATCCCACCAAGATCAACAACAACATACCCAATGTAATCCTGCAAGTGGGATCTAGGGAGGGTTGAGTGTATGCAGACCTTACCTCTACCTCGTAGAGATAGAGAGATTGTTTCCAATAGACCCTTGGCTTATGTAACACATTTTAAAACAGTATGAACAAGGGAATACAAAAATGAAAGCAGTAGCAACAACAACAAAATAGTGCGAAATGAAAAGCAGTACATAGCATTCATTAGAAAGAACGGAAACAACAACGAACTAATGCGATCACCGAAGCACAAGAAACACAGGTGGCAATAGAAATCGAAGAACAATAAACTACAAGAATAATACTAATACGGGTAAGAAAGTTGGTGCAAAACCCACCAAGAACATAATCAAGAAACACAAATCTGAGACTGTGAATAAGGAAGTACCTTTCAGCTTGTTTTATGTCCCAACAAGAGACCCCCATAAACCAATCAAGCAAAACACATAAAACCCTCCAAGAATCACTGATTTTCTTGATTGGAAATTTGGATTGTGGAAAAACAAACAAAGGGGTATAGAATTTTCCCACATAAAAACTGAATTGCTGATGATGGAGAAACTCAAAGGCCATTGGGTAGATAAACAAAGGAAACAACAAAAAGAGAAGGGAAGAAAGAAAATTGCTTAAAGGTTACACTAGGCAGCAAATGGAGAGAAAGGAAGGGAATAGAAAGAAGACAAAAGACAAACTGACAAACACAATTTGTTAGTTACAGTCACTTTCAGTCTACAAGGTACAACTATATTAGAGCTTAGTACAACACCTTCGATGCAGATGTTCATTTAGGAATATTTGTTTACTTGTTTTGGCAGGCCAATAGCTTTAACCGTTTCAACGGCCGCTCTCTCCATCGCTTTCAAATAATTTCTTTTAGAAAACAAGATTATTTATGTGTAATGATTGGTGAATTTTATAATATAAATTTAATTGTAAAAAAGGTTAAAATCATAAGTTAGTTTAGAAAAAAACTTCATTAATGAATATATTTACAACTGCTCGAAATTTTTATTGGTGTTGTTTAATTAAAAATGTGTATACTTCAACTTATTTTAAGTCAGGTACACATATGATTCTAACATATCCATCGCCCTTTCTCAATTCGCAGACATAGCAAAATTTATATTGGCCATTCACCCTGAATTGAGACTTTGCTCTTCTCATTCAGAAAAATAATTATCTTCGTTAGAGCACGAGTTATCTAAACATTTTGAAAAAGTTGTTTGTTATATTTTTTAAAAATAACTGTGGTGTCTGGTCAGTTTGCGTATAACTCGACTAATTTCACGAGATATTTGTCATCTTCCACCAGTAAAAGGTACTAGGTAACTGTTATAACCCCGTTATGAGCTTGGTATACCAAATAATTAATAGCATAGTCAATGATGGACTTGGGCCTGAGGTGAAGTTACATCCCAACAATAGATTAGATTTTCTTTAGGATCCAGGTTAAGCAAAGTTAGCACGTTAAAAGGGGGCAGTGGCCTATTGAAGGGGTCATACGTATTGTTAATTATGCTTAGGCAAAAGACTGTGTTTCTCATCCCCAATTCTCTCTGTATCTCTCATCCCCTTCTATTTGTCCTTGTATTTTCAATTCCAGTACTTTTGGCAGTAACTATTGATATTGAGTTAATTTGTGTGTTTCTATTTCTCTGATCAAAGTAATACAAAAGGTATTTGGGAGTCTCTTTGTTACATTCTGTCCACCAAGGTTAGAACATATGAAAAGAAATCAGCTAGTGTATTATCTGTTGTTCCTTATATTATTGAATTTGGTTTTATGAGGTTCATTGGGCACAGACGAGTCGGTAAGTGGCAAGTTAATTGGGATACAATCACTCCGACGTCGCGGATTCGAATCCATGTGGTGACAGTCTTTGCTGAAATATTATAAGGGTTGTTGCTGGGCTGCCACTCGCACATATCCCTCTATTTACATCTCACCTGGCCAAGTTACCTCTGGTACAGGGAGAGTTTCGCCTTCGGGACTTTCCCCTTCACAAAGAATTTAACATGCTTCTAGTGTATATAATTACTTCCATATCTTCCCAGAAAGCTGCAGATGCATACACCGGAGGAACTACCAAAATGTTCCCTAAAAAGTTTCCTTCTTGCTCCTTCCCTTACCAGCTCATCAGCAACTGAGTTTAGCTCCCGGTAGCAATGTCTGACCGGAGGTTTCCCCATGCTCTCCATCAACCTCTTATTATGCTAATATTCGCTACAATTAACCGAAGTTGAAATACAACGACAGTCAAATTTAAAATTTATCAGTTCTAATGAAATTTTAAATAATTTTTAAAAAATCGACTATATTTTAAATGGGTCATCACAAGCAATTACCTGGAGCCATTCCTACTACTTAAAGGTTTGTTGGTTTATAGTATCTATTTGATTTCTATTAGTGGAGGATTACATTGATGTTAAAGCACGTATCTCATTTGACAACGAGCATTACATAAAAAAATTGGACTTATTTACAAACTCTGTCGTTAACCCGTCGCTAAATTGTTATAGCTAAGAATATTTTTTGATAATTCGTTATAACTCTGTCGCTGAATAAAATTAACGATGATTTTTTTTATTTAACTTCAGTTCGATAACTCACGTTTATTTAGTAGTGGAATAACTTAATATATATAAGATAATATTGAAAGTTTTCATTTGTTAGAACAAGTGTAACAAAAAAAATGACAATTTATTTAGAATATATTTTATTTTCTACTATTTCCTCCTTGTTACTTTAAATTTGTATTTTAACAATTTGACATTAAAAGTATATTAGGAAAAATAATTTGGAAGGAATTATAATTCTATTACACCGTCTAAATAAAGAAAATATTTATATAAAGTAAGAATTTGATGAATTTTAAAGTACAAAATATTAGGAATTCATACATACTTCGAATAAAAAAAAGACTTGTATAATTTTATTATTTGACATCAAAAATCCTAAATATCTGAAAAATAATTAAATAATTATTTTGTCTAGTGCGAATTCATTTTACAAAAGATAAAAAGGTGTGTCACACATAAAATTGTTTTCCATCATCACTATTTAATCATGATGCATAGTTGTTTGGCTTTAAGGGGAAGAAAATTGGATTTTTTTTAAAACAAATAAGTATAACTTTTTATTACCTTTTTATAATTACGTATGTTATTGCCTACTGGTAAACGTTTCCGTTGAGGCAGATCGATACTAAATTCCTAAATATCAAGAGTTTACCCTTTTTAAGTAGAGTTTACATACAATCAAACTTTGAATAACATTAGTAAAATGATTAGTGATCACCACACGGATTTTGCTTTTTGATTACTACACGTTTTATAAGGTAAAATCGTAATTGATTAATTTCTAAATAGTAGGATTTCCTATCAGTGGCGAAGCTAGAATTCTTATTAAGGGGGTTCAAAATATTATTAACAAGTAAACACACGAAGAAGCAGAAGGGGTTCAATATCTACTATATATACATAGAAATAATTCTAACTATGTATAAACAATGTAATTTTCCGTCGAAAGAGCCTTACTTGATTGCGACCCTGCTTCCTACATAGATCAAATTAGTAATCGATTTAATAGAATTTTTTTCTTTAATTTAATAATATTTAATCATTAATATCATACTCAAATTAACCACAAAAAAGTTTTTCACATTTTATTTATAAAATAATGATCATCATCGATCTCTTTGAATAATTGAAATTTAACAATTCCATCTCACCTATTCGTAATCGTATGAAAATATTATGCAATAATGAAATTGGACAAATACAATTCTTACAAAAAAAATTTGATATGTTATAAAAGTTCATTTATCATTATCGTAAGTTACCAAATACGTATAGTTACTTTTTAAGTAATTTAATTGTGTAATCTTTTTTATACTATTAGTGCATGGATAATGAAACTTATAATCGATAAACATTTACTCTCATTGATATATAATATTATGTTTATATATAATTTTCTTCACTTAATTATAATTAATTACCACATAATCTTATCTCATTAAATAATTTAACCACGATAAGTACTACAGTACATAATTTAAGTGTAGTCTGATAAATGTTACCCTTATAATCTAAATCGACTTTAGATTGTACCTTAAGTTAACACTAAATGCTGTATTTTGTAGGACCCGCAGTATAACATGCAAAAAAAACACCTCGAAAATCCAACAAACCGACAATTATCCGAGGATCTAACGCTTAATGACGAAATTACCCCATACTTATGTTACATTTACATCTATGTCCAACGGGAGTTACTAAAATTTTGCACTAAATTTTACTTCCTCCTACTCAATTTATGTGACATCCTTTCAGATTTTGAGATTGAAATGAATTTTTTATTATAATATTTTTATGTTTATTTTTAATATTTTAAATTATTAATTATTGTGATTTATAATATTTTTTAATAGTTTTCAAATATGTAAATTTATATCAAAAATTAAAAGATTCTATATCCAATACACAGTCCAAATTAACATCTATGATTCTTGAAATTTGAATTGGCGACATAAATTGAAACAGAGGGAGTAATAAAAGCCGTTTGGCCATAATATGATTTGATAAATATGTTAATGTTGTATTTGGTGTTGTGACATTTGTATCAACGTGTATCTTTGAATATTGATATGTATATGTAAATATGTTGGGACAGATGTTACGCAACATTCGGACTAACATTTTTTAGAACAGTTTTGCTTTACTTCACGTTAAGCAGTAATATTTTATTTTACTGTGAGGTAAAAACGACTTAGGCGTGGTGAATTAGAGATGTGTAAAACGTGGGACAAAGAATCAAAGCTTGGGGAAGAAGTCGAGTAAGGAACAAGTCAAAGTTGTTGAGATTTTCACTCCTTAATCATCTACTACAAGTTGCCCATATTTTCGTCAACCTCCACAACCGATTGATGAGCCTTTCAAGGAAACTCCCTGCTATAAATAGAGAGGCCACAACAGTTATCGATATCCATAATCAGATTGCAAAAATACCAAGAGAGCTCTCGGGATTTCATCTCAGAAATCTGAATCACAGGTGTTGCCTGAGTGTGTCGACAACATTCTATCCAACATTACAATTGTTATTTAGATTCTAGATTGATTTTGTATGAAGTGATTATAATGAGAGATTGTCCATGTCTACTTAGTTAGATTTCTCATGCATAAGTCATCCGCCACTTCAACCTTTAATTCATTTCCATTTTATCTTGTAAATTTAATAAAGGAATTTGTAATTTTGTATATAATATATATACAATACATTTGGTCATTGATCATCATAAGTTATATATTATATATAACTTAGGAAAATTTCAAACATTTGTGTTCTTTAAATTCCTATGCATTTACTTTTTAAAGTTTATATTTTGCTAAGTGTTGTTACGATGTCAGACGACATAATTGCCGACACTCAGAAACGGAATTGACATTTGGTTTAATTTCATCTCGTCTTGTTTTTACTTTCATTAGCACTTGACACCCTAACAAAATATTTCAAAATTAATTAAATATTTATTTATAAACTTACTCATTATTACTAAAATTCTTTGCAGTAAATTTTAATAAAAGTCTTTTGGCCATGATATGATTTGAATAATATTTGAAAATTAATTAAATATTTATTTATTAAACTTACTCATTATTTCAATTTCAATTCGAACCACAGATCGAAAGTTTTTCAATTTTTTGGTAGTAAAACCTTAACTTTATTTTCATGTCTAAATGCGAGTTCATCTTTTAAATACTCTTTGGTCAACTTAATTTCAAATACTTTTTATTTCACATCTCAATCAAATTATGTCCGGATGCCTACTAAAGTTTTAACTCTGTAAAATGTGCCAACCAGAAGGGTTAGATTTTGGATTTTATTAAAATGTGGGATTTTTTTTTCTATTTTCTAATTTGACCCTGATGCTTACTGGTATTTACTGAAAAAAGAAAGTTAGGTGGTGAAATATTAACATCCAGTGAGGGCAGAATGGTCTAAAGAATTTTATTTAATAAAACGGTTTTTTTCTTTCTCTTTTTTTATATTTCCAACTTGGGTATTTAGTAATCTACCTTTTTGTTGGGTAAAAGGGAAAAAGATAATCTACCTTTTTGAATTTTGAACAAAGGAGTCTGAAATGGATCACGCCTTTTCACTTTATTACATGAATAGCCTGATTTCTTCTTTTTCTGTTCATTTTTTTGTTGGGCAATTTTTCTTTTCATTATCCTATTTTTCTAAACGATATCTTGTAATTCGATTATCGTATGACTTTAGGGTGGTTACGGTATTCAGACTGCCTTGTCATGTTTTATATTGTATATTGTCATTATTTTTGTTATTTCTTTTCCCGACTGCTTTTGTTTGCTCTTTTTTTTTAGCTGAAGGTTTATCTAAAACAATCTATCTACCTTCCAATGTAGGGGTAAGATATGCGTACATTGTTGTTGTGTATATTGCACGATAATTAAAAATAAGATAAATGTGAACAAATAAATGCAAGATGAAACATTGTTTTACCACGATACACATAAAGCAAAGAGTTTAAATTACATACGCTGATAATATAAATAACTTTTACATTATAAGTACAATTTATTTCATATAGCAATACCATGCTAAAATTAAAATTATGAGCTATATGTTATACATAAATTTCAAAGCGAATAAAACACCTAAAGAGTCATACCTGAAGGAATATGTTGCTTGATTTTATTCATCAATAATGTACAATATATATAGTAGTACAATAATATCTAAACTAGTTAACTAATCAACCTAATTACAATAGGAAATACAATTATACCTAAAATAGGAGACCTAATTACAATAGGAATACAGTTCTACCTAAAATAAGAAATATACAATTAATGAAAGAATATTCGGGAAATATTCTATTACACCCCCGCAGTCAAAGCGGGAGGTTCACGAACACTGAGACTGGCTCGAAAATCATCAAATAGTATGTGCGGAAGTCCTTTGGAGAAGATGTCGGAAATCTGATATCTAGAAGGAACATGAAGGACACGCACTCGACCACGAGTCACTTTTTCGCGAACGAAATAAATATTCATCTCAATATGTTTAGTGTGCTGATGTTGGATGGGATTACCGGAAAGATATATTGCACTAATATTATCAAAGTAAACCAGTGTTGCCTTTTGAATCGGGCAGTAAAGCTCAAGTAGAAGGTTACGGATCCAACAAGACTCATAGATGACGTTGGCGATACCTCTGTACTCTGCTTCGGCACTAGATCTAGATAGTGTAGGTTGCCTTTTGGAAGACCAAGACAATAGGTTATCTCAGAGGAAAATGCAGTAACCAGACGTAGAGCATCAAGTGTCAGGACATCCACCCTAGTTAGCATCAGAATAAGCAGTGAGACCAGTGAGCGAGGATATGTATAGATGTAATCTGAAGTGAAGTGTACATTGGACGTATCGTAAAATATGTTTGAGGGCATGCATGTGTTGCTTCTGTTGGATTATGCATGTGTAAGAAGATTTATTGTACGACATATGATATGTCAGGTCTTGTGAATGTGATGTACTGCAGGGCCCCAACCGGTCTACAATAGTGAGTCGGGTCTTAATATAAAGGGTCGGAATAAACGCTGAGCTTGAAAATGGTGTCTAGTGGCGTGTGGGATGGTTTGTGATTTGTCATGCCTACACGGTCAAGGATCTCTTTGGCGTACTTCTTCTGACACATAAATAGGCCACCAGAATGTCGAGTGAAATAGATGTCCAAGAAATAACTCAGGACCCCCAGATCCTTCATAGCAAACTTAGAGGAAAGGAGAGACATAATGGACCGACGGAGAGCATCAGATGATGTGGTGAGGATGATGTCATCAACATATAATAATAGGTAAGCTATGTATGTACCATTATTGTAGATGAATAGATCAGATCTGCTATGTGAAAAACTGATAGAAGAGACATAATCGGCGAACCGTTGATACCATACTCAAGGAGCCTATTTCAGTCCATAGAGCAATTTCCGCAACAGACACACATAATCTGGATGAATAGGATCCATGAAACCCATAGGCCGATGCATATATATCATTTCATGAAGATCTTCATGTAAGAAGGCATTCTTGACATCAAGTTGATGAATGTGTCAAGACTTGGATAGGGAAGTGATAAGGACGGTCTGGATGGTTGCGAGCTTTACGACAGGGCTGAATGTTTCATCACAATCCACTCCTATCTGTTGAGACATGACATCACCTACAAGACGAGCGTTGTACCTCTCAAAAGAACTATCAGTTTTTTTTCTAAATATCCACAAAGAATGAATAATGTTAACATCATGTAGATGTGGTACTAGGTCCTACGTCTTATTATCAATAAGAGCATTATATTCGTTAATCATTGCGGCTTTCCAATTAGGATCGAATAAGGCATCCTTCATATTTTGAGGGACATGAGAAGGGACAACTGAAGCGGATAGGTTAAACAACCATTTAGGTTTATGAATTATATGCATGACATATGTTTCCATGGTCCGAGAGCGTGTCTCGGGATGCGGGATGGGAGGGGGTGTACCGCGAGACTGCCGGGAAGAGGAGGAAGGGCAGGGGTGGCGGGACCGATTGGCCGATGCTCGATTTACTAAGAAATGGCTGCAGAATCACCCTGAGGCGTGCTGTTTTGGGCCACCGTCGGCAGAACCGGGTGGGTAATGTGTCTTGGACTGCCCGAAGTGGGGGTGGGTGCCGAGGTCTGGGACGACAGACTATGTAAATGATGAATTAGAAAAGGGTTCATGTCATCATCTAGGAAGTCGTAGGAATGCCGAGGTGGCGAGTTTAGAGAGGCAAATGAGAATTGAGACTCATCAAATAGGAAATGACGTGAAATAATAATTTTACATCTTGACAAGTCATAGCACGAGTAACCATGATGATTGGCGGGGTAACCGAGAAACACATACGGGGAAGATTAGGGTTGGAGTTTGTGAGTGGTCAGATGGAGAGGATAACAGAGACATCCAAAAATACGCAAGTGTTGATAGGAGGGGTTCCTACGAAACAAAATTTGAGTGGACGACCATTGAGCTAGAGACTTGTTTGGGATTATGTTTAGGAGATATATGGCCATGGAGAGTGTGTAATGCCATAATTGATGGGGAATTGAGGTGTGAGCAAGTAGGGCACGAATTAGGTTGTTTATGATTCGAATTTTTCGTTCGGCTTTACCATTTTGGGAGGAGGTGTGAGGGCAGGAAAAATGAAATGTAAGACCATTTTTTGAGCAAAACTGTTTGAATTGATTATTATTGAATTCCATGTCATTGTCACATTGAAAACATTTAATGCTCTTTCCAAATTATGCTCTTACATAAGTAATAACTGAGGAAAAAATGGGGTAAACCTGAGATTTATTGCCAATTGAAAAAGTCCATCGAAAGTTGGAATAATCGTCCAAACACAACACATAATATCGATGGCAAGCCGAATTTAAAATAGGGGACGTCCACAAATCACTGTGTATGATATCGAAAGGCAGTAAAGTACAATTTGTGGATGCAGAAAATGGTAATTTAACATGTTTTCCAAAACGCAGGATTCACTTATATGAGTCCTAGAAATACAATTGCAATTAATAAAATTATTTTTTCTAAGGGGGCATAAAATATAATCTCTCGGATGTCCTAATCTAAAATGTCATAAGGAAGACGAAAGAGCAACAAAGGTTGATGGAACTGAGGATAGATTGTTGACGTCGTTTGAAATAGGGTAGAGATCTCCGGTGCTGTCACATCTCATTATTTGTCTCCCTGTCGTAAAATCATTTACAGAAAAACCAAAAGCATCAAAGTTAAGGGAAACATTATTATCAGTTGTGAAACGTTGCACATAGAGTTGATTCTTAATGAACTTAGGGACCCTTCCCGCCGCCATTGTCGCCTGAATTCCGTCTGCCGCGGCCTTGCCGGACTGTCTGCTCCGGCGGTTAATGCGGGTGGATGCGGGCTGTTGTGGGTCCTCGGGCCGACTGTTCTGGTTGCTGGAATTGGAGGCCCTGCCATAGGCGGAGGGCCCGATAGTGGTAGTGAGGGCGGTGTCGGCAATGCTGGCCTGAGTGGTGTTGCGCTTGATTTTCTGGATTTCCTCAAGAATAAGCTTCGAACGGCCTTATTAAACGGAGGTAACGGTGTGCATTGCTGAATGATGGTGGCAATGCCGTCATAGGAATCGTTCAAGCCTGCAATAAGTTGCATGACTAATCGTTGATTAGTGACTGGTGCGCCGACATTGCATATTTGGTCGGCAAACATCTTGAGTTCTTGACAGTATGCAGACACGTTTGGAAAATCGTCTTGATTAACATCCATGAATTGATTTTCAAGGTATAACACTCGTTGAGTTTTGTTGTCGTGGAAAATACTTTCCAAACGTTCCCACATTTGGCGGGTAGTGACATCGGTCTCAATGATGGTGTGCAACAGATCATTAGAGATAGTGTCGTATATCCATCGGATGACGGCTACGTCCAAACGAGATCATAGTGCATCATCAGAAGTCAAAGCCGAGGGTAGGTATGCGGACTTCAGTGTAGGAGGGATGATGTGGTCGATACCTTCGTAAACATGACAATGGCTCTTAGAAAACTCCGCCCACGAGGAGTATTAACCCTTTTTCATCTCAAGAGTCACAATGATGAAGTTTTTGATATTGTTGGCTGCAAGTGCAGGATGAAATTTGGTTTTGTCAGACATGGAAGAGGAAATTTATGAGGAAGAAGGAAGGAGAATGGCCGGAAAAACTAGTGTTCCATCGTGGGGAAAAGGGGGCGGCCGAAAGATGAAGTCGGCGGCTAGGGTTCCGACGTGGGAAGGGTGGCGGCCGAGAAAATAGGTCGGCAGCTAGGGTGAGATATTTAGGGTTAGGATTCTGATACCATGAAGGAATATGTTGATTGATTTTATTCATCAATAATGTACAATATATATAGTAGTACAAGAATATCTAAATAGGTAACTAATCAACCTAATTACAATAGGAAATACAATTCTACCTAAAATATAAAACCTAATTACAATAGGAATACAATTTTACCTAAAATAAGAGATATATAATTAATGAAAGAATATTTGATAAATATTCTATTAATACCCACCAGTAAAGTAATATAGTAGTAAGACCAAAATAAGATAGGATTGGTATAACCACTAAATAATTATATCCATAAAGCGCTAAAAATGCCAAATAGAGACTTTGATACTAGGATTATTTTGTTTCAAATTTGTTATTTGTGTTGGTACGTAGTTGTTTCTAAGGTTGGCTTGATTGGGCCTTCTTACCGGTTACCATCAACAAAAATATAGTAGATAAAAAATTAAGAAGACATGCAAATGATTAAGACAATAATCATGTTTATACATCAATAAAGTTGTGTTGGGATGGTAAATACCAAGGTAAATCGAATTTCATGCGAGTACTAAACACCATGTGGAAAAGAAATCATGCTTACACTTATTTGTTACCATTAATAGAACGGTAGTAGATAGATATAGAAGTAATACCAATGATCAGGACAAAAATCGTGTTTATGCAACAATAAAGATTTTGATTGAGTGGTAGTATCGCTAGAGATGGCAATGGATCATGGACCCGGATCCGTTTCTGACGGATCTGGATCTTGTATTTGAGATCCGTATCCGGTCCAGATTCGACCCGTGGATCCATTTTTTATTAAATATATTCATAACCTAGAATGTAATTTTATAAGTATTTTCTTAAAATTGCTAAGCACATCCTTGCAAGTTTAATTCTCAAAACAAGTTTAATTTATCCCCGCGTTAACTCAAAAATAAAAAAATAAAGAGGTAACTTCGATAATAAAATCAATGTTATATTAGTGAATGACTAACATCTCCATAGACAAGTAGTTAAAATTATATTCACTTCATTTATGAAGATTCCAAGCACATGCAAGTTCTGCATTGTGGAAATACTAGTCAGCATTTTCCACAACTATTGTCATTGTCCAACATTTTTAATTAATAACTCACAATCAAAATGAGACAACGAACAAAATATCTCATATTTCAAAATTGAAAAACAGTAAATTGTTAGCTAAGTAAAAATCGTTTGTCAGTTCAAAAAAAAATCTTAGCAAGGTTACATTTTTAGCAAGGTAAATTTTTTTACATGTGGATCCGGATTTGGATATGATTTTTATGGACCCGCTGGATCTGGATCCGGATCTGGATTCAGGTATGAAAAACGGATCTGGATCTAGTAGGATCCGGTCCAGATCCGATCCGTTGCCATCCCTAAGTATCGCTCTATAATCAGAAATTTTGGGTTCGAGCTAGAAATTGAGTTGTATTGACAGAGAGCGTTTTATCTCCAAAGAAGAATATTCCGGAGTGAATCCAATTATCGAATTCCCAAACAAATATTCGCACATCGGGTGAAATTCTTTTTAAAAAATTATATTCGTAGTAGATAAATAAAGAAGTCATACAAATTAAATGACCAAGACAAGAATCATGTTTATACATCACCAAAAAAAGTTGTTATGGATGGTAAGTACTCTTTCATTCTTAATTATATTAAATATTTCGGATTTGAATTTTAAGAATTGAGTCGTTTTTTGTAGTCAGCGTTTTATCTCAAAATATAATTTTTTGATATAAATTCAAATTAATTGAGCCGCAAGCGAATATCGTACGTCGAGTAAAATAATAATAATCATACTTATCAATAACCATCAATAGGATTATAGTAGATATATAAAGAAGCCATGCAAATGACTAGGACAAGAGTCATGTTTACACACACACATATATATATATATATATATATATATATATATATATATATATATTTTTTTCTGTAAAATTTAATATCTAATGTATAATATAACAAGAAAATTTAGGTACAAACTAACACTAAGAATGAAACTTTAATAAAAAAAATGAAGAAAAAAAATACATAAAACAAGTTTTGGTCCAAAAAAAAAAAAGTTTCAAAGTTAACGCTGTTAACCATGTGATTAAAGTTTGATTACAGATTCTAGGATTGATTAAGACATTTCAACCAAAACTATGAGTAGTAGTCAACAGTATATTTGTTTCATGAATAAGATAATAATTTGCAAAACACTTTAAGTTCTAAATTTAAGATATATACAACGACTTAGCAAAGATAAGAGTATATAACATGCATTTCATATATATAAACAAAAGATATTCCAACTTTTTTTGACTTTATAAAAATGAGTATTAAAACTACGTATCAATTTAATAGAAGTGTTTTTTTTCCTTCCAATAAAGTTGGTCATATTGTGCTTTTCTTTCTTTCTTTTCCCCCTTTTAATGGTTTGTTTCACGTCTAATAATTTGCCAATTTGTTTTCTGCCAAACTCTTCCCTTTAATACGTGGTTGCTTAGTTAATTAAGTTGAAATTGAAATTCTTATCTAAGCTTATTGACTTAAAAATGTTATGTAATTATCTTTCTTTATTTATTTATCAATAAAGTATAATTATAATTGCTTGATTTAGCTTTCAAACACTTATATCGAGAGAGATTGATTCAGATAAATTTTTGCGAATGCCAACAAAAGACTAAACAAATTTTATATTGTTGAGAGCTATTTGAATTTTCTTTTACAAATTACACCAGATGATATAAAAAATAATTCATTGTATAATATGGAAGCTTTTGTTATATAATAATAATAATAATAACAACAACAAAAATATAATATATTTGACTCCATTTATTTAATTTCTGTAAAAGTATAATCCATTCAAAAATTCAAAACATACAATAAGGAGGAGATTGACTACAACGTAAAAATAAACTAGATATGTTGATTCATTTGAATAACGAGTCCGAATAAAGTGGTGTGGATAAGAGGATTCATATAAATAATCTAGCTTAATTTGGAAATGAGATGCTGATAATATATTTAAGGGTTAGTAACACTTTTAATTTCTCAATTAATAAATTCTGATTTTATCCCTCAATTAATTGAGATGTACACTTCTAATCTCGTTATTTGTACAGATTCATAAATTTATCATAATTACTAATTATTCCACCACCTAGTTACTAACGTGATATGTTAGGCTTATACTGTCAGTTCAAATTTGACACTAAAATAGAGCTTTAGTCCAACTATAACATATTTTCTACATAAAAAAGTTTTTTTAAAATTAATTAAATATTAAATATACTAAAATTATATATCCCAGCAAGCAAATTAAAATTTACTTATAACAGAGGGACCAACGTGCTACTACCATAAATTTAATTCAACATTTTAATGTATAGTAATAGTTTCAGAATTGTCAGTAACTCTCCAAAATGACATTTGTACACTTCAATTTGTTTCTTATTCCTTCTATAGAGACCCATTTGAAATGTTATCCTTTTATTTTCTCAAATTGAACTCTTATTTTGAGTTAAACAAATGTAAACAAGAGAATTAATTTATTATTTGGGTGGGAAATCAAACTTCAATTTTGCTCATAAAAAGAGAGAAATATGAATATCACTTCACCTATATCACAAGTAAAACAGTAGTAATAGTTTTTCTCCTTTATTTACGCTAAAACTAATGTTCTTTTTGTCTAAGTTAAAACACTTAAAGGTCGTTTCATAGTTGATTAGAGTTATCCATATAACATAGGATTAGTTAGGATGACTATATATTATTTTATATAGAGTTTAGTTACTTCATCTTTTAGCTTGTATGAAATAATATATACATTTTCTCATAACTTATACATTTATTATTAATCGGGTTTTTAAATTACAAATCAAACATCGTATCAGATGTGTTGAATTTTATACATAGCAAAAGAATGCATTCAAACATGATATTACTTACTATATAGAATTTAATACATGAATAACTTAGCTCCTAACCAGCTCCCAAACAACACCCTAATCAAGCCCATTTTCACCTTGGTCAAATAATTCCAACATAATGGCACATTACTAATATAACCAAACAACATGGCCCTTTTCAAATGCCTAGATACTTGCCGATGGACTCCACTAAACCCATGTCTCCCCTTTTTTTTTTACATTAAACTTCAACATTTTATTATTCTTATCTATGATCTAATTTTATAAGGCATACGTTTAGAGAATTTTTGCATTGTCCGCTATAACTTTTGTAAAATTAAGTTATGCCTCTTACGACATAACTTTGTCGGTTCTGAAACTAAATTTATGCCTCTATTAACATAAGTTTTGTTATGCCTCTTACGACATAACTTTGTGAATTCTGAAATTAAACTTATGCCTCTATCTACATAAGTTCACTTAGATAGGAATTAAGCGACATAACTTGTGTTATATTATGATACAAAAATATACATAACTTTTTTGTCAAATTAAACACTTTAGTTTCACCCATTTTCGCGTTGGGCAAAATAGTTCCAACATAATGGCACATTAGTAATATAACCAAACAACAAGGTCCTTTCCATAAACATACCTCCATACTTGACAGATGGACCCCACTAACCCTATGCCCCCCCTTTTTCACAGTAAACTCCAAATTTTGATTTACTTTTCCATTATCCCCCACCCCCTGTAACCCCACCACCCCACCAAATTCCCTCTCATCACCATCCCAACTCCAAGCTTTCTTTCTTGCTAAGTAGTAGTAGCTTAAAGTTGCAGCCTCCCCAAAAAACGCTCTCTCTCTCTCTCTCTCTCTCTCTCTCTCTACTGCTGCTAGGGTTTGTTAGTTCTTGCTGGTGCTCTTTCACCATTCTTGAACTAACAATCAGTGGTAAATGCAGCTCTTTTTCTATTTTTCTTGAATCTTTAATGCAAAATTTTATCTATTTTGCTATGTCGGTGTGTCTGTTTTTTTTGTTAATTTTGCTTATTTTGCTGTAAATATGTAATCTTTTTCATTTATTTGATCACCATCTCTTGAAAATGCAGCTCTTTTGCTAGCTGTACTTTGCTAAATCCTTTTGTTCTTTGATTTCTTGCTGAAGTTTAGATGCCCATCTTGCTATCACTATATGGTCTGTTCTCCCCTCCCCCCAAATCTTTCTTGAATCTTTATGCAAAATTTTATCTTTTTTGTTATGTGGGTGTGCTTGGTTTTAGTGCATTTTGATGATTCTGTAATTATGTGCTGGTAAAGTTGTAATTTTTTTTTAATTTAAAATCTTGATCACCATTTTTTAGCGAACAAAGAATGGTGAATGCTGCTCTTTTGCTTGCTTAACTTTGCTTAAATCCTTTTGTTTTTTTGTTTCTTTGCTGAACTCTAGATGCCCATCTTGCTCTCTCTATCTTTCTTGAATCTTTATGCAAAATTTCACCTTTTTTGTTATGTGGGTGTGTTTGTTTTTTGTACATTTTGTTGGTGTTGTGCTAATAAGCTGGTAAAGTTGTAATCTTTTTTGTTTATTTAAATCTTGATCACCGTCTCTTGAAAATGCAGCTCATTTGCTTGCTTAACTTCGCTTAAATCCTTGTGTTCTTTGTTTATTTACTGAACTCTATAGATGCCCATCTTGCTCTCTCTACGTACTGTTTTCTTTTTCTAGAATCTTTGTGCAAAATTTCACCTTTTTTTGTACGTGTTTTTTTTTGTACATTCGCTTGGTGTTATGCTAATGTGCTGGTAAAAATGTAATCTTTTTTGTTTAGTTAAATTCTTGATCACCATCTCTTGAACTAACAAACAATGGTAAATGCAGCTGTTTTGCTTTCTTAACTTTGTTAAAATCCTTTTTGTTCTTTGTTTCCTTGCTGAACTCTAGATGCCCATCTTGCTTTATCTCTCTATGTACTGTTCTCTTTTCTACCTTTCTTGAATCCTTAAGTAAAATTTCACCCTTTTTGTTGTGTGGATGTGTCTGTTTTTTTGTACATTTTGTTGTTTATGCTAATGCGCTGGTAAAAATGTAATTTTATTTGTTTATTTAAAATCTTACAACAACAACAACATACCCAGTATAATCCATCCCACCAGGTGGGGTCTGGGGAGGTTAGAGAGTGTACGCAGAACTTACCCCTACCTTATGAAAATCTCGATTACCATTTATTGAACTAATAAGCAATGGTAAATGCAGCTCTTTAGCTTGCTAAATCCTGTTTTTTTCTCTGCTTCTTTGCTGAACACTGGATGCCCATCCTGCTTTTCTCTATGTTCTGCTCTCTTTTCTATCTTTCTTGAATCTTTATGCACAATTTCCCTTTTTTGTTACGTGGGTGTTTTTTTTTAAAATATTTTGCTGGTGTTATGGTAATGTGTTGGTAAAATTTTATCATTTTCCTTTTGTTCTCTGCTTCTCTGCCAAAGACTAGATGCCCATCTTGCTCTCTCTATCTACTGTCCTCGCTCTCTCTCTCTCTTTCTTGAATCTTTTTGCAGATTTTCACTTTCATTTGTACATCGGTGTGTCTGTTTATGACATTTTAATTTTTTTTTCTCTTTTATTTATTAGTAAATGAAAAGGTAAGGTAATGTTTGTTTATTGTTTTTGTTGTTGCCATATAAATTTTCTATATGTATGCTGGTATATACGTTGTGGGTTATATTATGCTACTGTAGTTGCCAAGATTACTTTTCAGTTGATTGGTGTGAAGAATTCACTTTTTCTAATGTCCGGCTTTGCCATTTGTGTACAATTTGTGATTAATGTACTTGTAAAGATGTAATCTTGTTAAAATTTACCAGTTAAAAAAAAAGATGTAATCTTGTTAACTAGAGCGGAGCTGTTTTCTACGTGGGTTTGTCTGTTTCTGTGCAATTTTGAGGTTTGTCTATGCTAATGACTTGCAAACTGTAATCTTTCCCAGTAATTTAAACCATAGCCTCTCTTTTGAATGTATGAGTAGTATGGCCATTGCGCACCATAGTGTGTTTTGTCGTCTACATCTTCTTCGTGCTTGCAACAATGTGATCATTTTCAGTTAAGTAGAGTGAAGAGTTTCACTTTTGATATATTCATCAGAAAAAAGAGTGTCACTTGTGGTATACACACCCACAGAAAAAAGTGTGTGTGTGTGTAGATTTTGTGTACTTCTTTTGGGTGTTTTGATATTAATGTACCTGTAAAACTGTGTTTCTTTTTTGGGTTTTGGATGTTAATAAATCTGTATGATGTGTTCTTTTGCGAGTGTTTTTCTTTTGTATGAAAAAGTTGTCTGTATATCGTGTGGTTTCTGTACATTCTTATGTTTATTTTGACTTAAGTGTTCTCATTTTCACTCAATGCCCATGCAGATCACTTGATGTAGTATTAGTTGCCTGTTAGTGTTTCTTTTTTGGCTTTTAATCTTATTTACCTGATGCTAATGTGATTGCACAATGAAATTTATATTTCAGACTTTATAAGTGAAGATATAAGGTGTGAAAGTTAATTATAATGGCGTCAAGAGGGGGACCAGAGCCGTCGCTGCAGCGGCGGATAACACGGACACAGACGATGGGGAACATTGGGGAGTCGATGATTGACAGTGAAGTGGTGCCATCGTCTCTAGCAGAGATTGCTCCTATTCTTCGTGTTGCAAATGAAGTTGAGCCCAGTAACCCGCGTGTCGCATATCTATGTTAGTTCCTGAGCCGTCTCTGTAGTTATTCATTGTTGAAAGTCTTAGGAGCTGTTTGGCCATGAGAATTATTCACTTTTACCTGGAATAATTTTTCACCTTATTTGAAAATCGGTGTTTAGCAATAAATTTCCAAATCCAACTTTGAGTTGGAATCCATATTTGGGGAAGTGCTTCAAAACCTGTTTTCCAACTCCATCTTCATAAATTTCAAATGAATTCTTCTTATCCCATTTAACGATTCAACTAATAAAGCATCATTCTTTGGATCAATTACAATGCTTTAAATTTTAGAACTCACAGATTTCTTTATCAAAACAGTTGAACTCACAGATTCAACTACACGGACAAATGTGTTTCAGTGTCAAGTTCATCAAAATGGAGGAGAACTGTCCTTTAGAATTCTGCTTGAGATAGTTTGCTACGGAAGTTCTCAGTTCTACTCTCAGCCAGTCGATGCTAGGGGCAATCAATTTGATGACATCTAATAATATGCCTAATTTAGTGGAATTTGTGTGACCATCTCATCTAAAAGCTAAAGCTTAAGCTCGTAGAGGAAGCACACTTATTTATTAATTATGTCTTCAATATTCCCCCTCACGGGAAAATACTTTTTTGATAATGGGTGGTGGGAGAGTCAAACGCAAAACCTGTGTCTGCTATGCTACCAAGTTGAATTTGTGTAACCATCTCACCTAAAAGTGTAAGCTATTAGAGAGAGCACATTTTTAGTTTATTAATTATGTATTCAACAGAATGTAGTGTTAATGTTGATAAAGCCACCTTATTGTGGCATTTAGTATGGGTGATTAGTAAAAGGCTGCAATTGGATGGTGTGTGGAGAAGTGGTTAAGTACATTCTGATGCTTTTTAGTTCTCTATTCTAACATTCAGATATCAATACTCTGGTTGTAGGTCGGTTTTATGCTTTTGAGAAAGCCCATCGGTTAGATCCCACTTCAAGTGGACGTGGTGTTCGACAATTTAAAACCTCCCTCCTGCAGCGGCTTGAAAGGGTAAGTGGCAAATCATGGATTTTTCTCTCCCTAATAATATCTCAATGACATGCTTAAAATATTTTCTGTTCAACCTGTTTCTCTGGTGAAGTTTACTTGCGGTAGTGGTATTTCCTTTGCGCTATCCGTTTGTTCCATGTCCTAAAAGTTCTCAAGAGTTAACAGTTTATTCCGTTAGACACTTCTTTTCAGAAGGTCCTTTAGATGATACTTAGTAGGGGTGGGCAAAAAACCTGGAGAAACGAAAAAACCGAACCGAAATTCGGTTCGGTTTTTTCTCTTTTTTTTATAAAAAAACCGATTTTTTTGAAAAACCGAACCGACTCAGGATTTAGTGATTCGGTTCGGTTTTTAAATTTTGGATACGAACCGAACCGAAAAAACCGAATTAAATATATAATTATTCTTATTTTTTATTTTAGGCTACTACTATCTCTTGAATCATAGCCATTGAAGTCGATCTATGAAGCTTTTATGGAAGTCGAATGCGACATGAACATGATTAACATATCACGGAAGCATTGACATAAAATGTAGGGAGAGAAAGTAGTTGTAAATTGGTGAAACTTTAAATGGTCATAACTCTGCGCTTTGATGTCCGTTTTATCCGATTTTTTTTTTGATTTTGGGTAGTTTTTCGAGACGGGGCCGGCCCAAACTGCCGCAAGGCGGTTTGGCGCAGCCAATTTTTACGGAAACGTCCGTTTTCCCAATCAATTTGTTTTCCCCCAAATCGGTTTCTAATTTTCCTTTTTCTTTAGTAAACATCTCACGATACACAATAGATTTCAACGTCGAAATTTCATGGTAGGGTAGTTGTGAATGTCAATTTCAGTTTTGGAAATTCAATTTTTTTTTAAAAATAAAAAATTCCCCGATCCGACCCGGCCCGATAGAAAAAATCAATATAATCCGATACGTTCGGCGATATAAACGGAACATATCGGGGTTTTTATTAAAAAAAAAGTTGTATTCGTTTTTTTTTTTTTAAAAAAACCGATTTTTATTCGGTTCATATTTTTCGGATACAAAACCGAACCGAACCGATATACGCCCACCCCTAATACTTAGGACCCGTTTGGCCATGCAAATTATTCACCTTTTTCCGGAATAATTTTTCACTTTATTTTAAAATCAGTGTTTGGTTATAAAATTTCAAAATCCAACTTGTAGTTGGATTCCAAATTTGGAGAAGTGCTCCAAACCTGTTTTCGAACTCCATCTTCATAAATTCCAAATAAGGTGATCTCTTCTCTCTTTTGCAAAAAGTATAACCAAACACAACTCCATCTTCAACTCCAACTTCATATTCCAAATAAAGTGAAAAATGTTGGAATCTATGGTCAAATGCCTACTTAGGAATCCAACTAAAAAGGTCATGTGCCTGTCATGAATGAGTTTCAGGCAATTGCTATTCTTCCATTGTCCAGTATTTACTTTTCTATCTACTGCTTTTCATTCTTTCTTTTCCCAGTGCTATTTCTTGCTTTCAGCTTTAGGAATGGTGGTCATTAATCAAATTTATTTGAAGACCTCAGACATGTTTGTGCACAATTGTAATTTGTGTAAGTGTGTAACACATTTATTTTTCAGGAAAATGATCCAACCTTGATTGGAAGGGTTAAAAAAAGTGATGCACGTGAAATGCAGAGCTTTTACCAGCATTACTACAAAAAGTACATTCAAGCTTTGCAAAATGCTGCCGAGAAAGCAGATCGTGCACAACTTACCAAGGCATACCAAACTGCAAATGTACTCTTTGAGGTTTTGAAAGCAGTTAATCAGACTCAAGCAGTAGAAGTTGATCGTGAGATTTTGGAGGCTCATGATAAAGTTGCTGAGAAGACACAGATCTTAGTCCCTTATAATATTCTTCCTCTGGATCCTGATAGTGTAAATCAGGCAATTATGAGATTTCCTGAGATTCAGGCTGCTGTTTACGCTCTCCGAAATACTAGAGGTCTTCCATGGCCCAAGGATTACAAGAAGAAGAAAGATGAAGATATTCTTGATTGGCTTCAAGCTATGTTTGGGTTTCAGAAAGATAGTGTTGCAAATCAAAGGGAGCATCTCATTTTGCTACTCGCAAATGTACACATACGCCAGTATCCAAAACCTGACCAACAACCCAAGTTGGATGAGCGTGCTTTGAATGAAGTCATGAAGAAGCTTTTCAAAAACTACAAGAAATGGTGCAAGTACTTGGACAGGAAAAGCAGTTTATGGTTGCCGACCATACAACAGGAAGTACAGCAGCGTAAATTATTATATATGGGATTGTACCTTCTCATATGGGGGGAAGCTGCAAATTTAAGATTCATGCCGGAATGTCTATGCTATATTTACCATCACATGGCATTTGAACTCTATGGCATGCTAGCTGGCAATGTTAGTCCCATGACAGGTGAAAATGTTAAGCCAGCCTATGGAGGCGAAGAGGAGGCTTTCTTGAGAAAAGTTGTTACTCCTATTTATGATGTGATTGCACGGGAAGCTGAAAGAAGCAGAAGAGGAAAAGCAAAGCATTCCCAATGGAGGAATTATGATGATTTAAATGAATACTTTTGGTCAGTGGACTGCTTCAGATTAGGTTGGCCCATGCGTGCTGACGCTGATTTCTTTTGCCTCCCTGTAGAAGAACAGCGAGCCGACAGAAATGGGGTAAAGCTTTTAGCTGCAGAAGTCATTATCTTCTGCAAATTGATTATCTATTGTCTTTGAGTTTCATGATTTAAATTAAGTTTTGAAGGAGAAGACAGAAGTTGCAATCTGCCTTTCATGTCCCTCTAGTTTGAGAGGTCTAAATAGTGCTTTAAGAGGGATTATATTGCTACTGAACAGGATATAAGATTCTGACTTGGTAGTAAGCTGACTATTTAAAGATAGGGCATTGCACTGACAATATTGAGTTTTTTTTCTTCCTCTGCATAGATTAAAACTTAAAACGTGCTATACAGAGGACCTAGTTTTTTGGTGTAATAGGTAATAGCATTGACAGTATGGAGGAACATATCTTTTCTGTTCTCTGTATAAATGCAGCTCAGAACCTTTTCTTTTAATGCACGTAATTAAACTTTAACGTGCAATAAGAGGTCCTTTTATTGGTTCAATAGACATAGTTCTGGTAGTTGAAGACATTTTTGAGTTCTCGTGTTCTCTGTCTTAATGCAGCTGTGAGTTTTTCTTGCAACTACTTAGTTGTTTAGATATATTCCTTCCTATTTGCACCATTTGTTTGTGGTTATCGTTTATAAAATCACCATATTACAAAGGTTTTGTTTCTAATCATTTTTTTATCAGGTAAACAATTTCATTTCATAAATCTAAAGGCCAAAATCGGCCGTATACAAGAAGTATACCAAAAAGTAAACCTACAAAAAGATATGGTTCTGTTTCTAATCATTTAGAGTTGGGGTTTGGTCTAACAAAATTGTAAGCTTTGTTAAAGACACTTTGCTGTCGGTGACTCTGTGATATGTACCGAATACTCTTTCCTTTTGGTACTAGCCATTTAACTCATGGTATACTGTTCGTAATCTTAGCGACTTGGTATGTGGATTTGACTGTTTTTCCGGCGTTGGCAGTTTATTTAGCATTCATGCTTCCATTCCTTTGAAATTGTAGTTTTCTTTATTTATGATGTTACAGAACTAATGTCCTAGTGCACTCTCTATCTGCTGGTTTTTTGAAAGTTCAGTGAAACTTTATCCTTGATGACATGAACTCACTAATTAGTTCAAGTTATTGTGAAATCTAGGAGAACAAGCCTTCTAGTGATCGCTGGCTGGGGAAAGTTAATTTTGTTGAGATACGATCATATTTGCACATCTTTAGGAGCTTTGACAGAATGTGGAGCTTCTTCATATTGTGCTTACAGGTACTTTCTTCTTTTTGAAACCATGTCTGGATATTGTCCTTCATCTTTATGTAATTGACAATGTAATTTAGACAGGTGTTGATTGTGTGTAGGCAATGATAATTATTGCTTGGAATGGTTCGGGAGACCTGAGCATGGTTTTCACTTCCAATGTTTTCAAGAAAGTATTGAGTGTGTTTATAACAGCTGCAGTTTTGAAGCTTGGGCAAGGTTTGTAAAATTAATCTCTCTTTTCTGCAGCATTAAAACTGTATTATTATGTATTGAAGCGCTTTCATAGTTTGCTACCCGCTGTCCAATCTTGCTGCACTAATATTTCTGTCATGGTTGATGATAGTGTTGGAAGTTTTCAATAAGTGATTGGATAATACGTGAAATTGGAAGTTGTCAGTAAGTGATTGGATATACATGAAAGATTGTTTTTCTTTTAAGGTAAATGTTTTATGTGTGCCTTTTGATACACAGCTAAAATACTACTCCCTCCGTCCCAATTTATGTCAAGGTGTTTGACTGGGCACGGAGTAAAAGGTATCCAGTAAATTAGTCTGTGAATAAGCTGGCCGGGCAAATCTGTCATTAAAAGTATTATTTAGCATTTGATGCTCTGCGATATTAGAATATGTCCTTTACTCCAGTGAAATTGGTATCACCGAAACAAATACAGTTTGATTGCACACAGGCAGTCGTGAATGACAACATATACTGGAGAAGTTACTTTTTCTAAGTGGACCCTACATCAGTGCTCTTATTTTTGTGTTGCTTCAGTATTCTGACACAATAGCTTACATCAAAACTGTTGCAGCCACTCTTGATGTGTTGCTTAATTGGAAAGCTAGGCGAAGCATGTCATTCTATGTTAAACTACGATACATATTGAAGGTCATATCTGCAGCTGCTTGGGTCATCGTTTTACCTGTCACATATGCTTATACGTGGGAAAATCCTCCTGCATTTGCCCAAACCATTAGAAATTGGTTTGGCAGCAACTCAGATTCTCCTTCACTGTTTATACTGGCTGTGGTTATCTACTTGTCACCCAATATGCTCGCTGCTCTGTTCTTTCTTTTCCCCTTCGTTCGTCGATTCCTAGAGAGATCACACTACAAAATTGTGATGCTGATGATGTGGTGGTCACAGGTATATGCTTTTTGACTCGTTTGTGCATTTGTAAAAGCACTTATTCGTCTACTTAGAAATCTGATACGATTTTTGTTATCAATTGCAGCCTCGTCTTTATGTTGGTAGAGGAATGCATGAGAGCACTTTTTCATTGTTCAAGTACGCTGTCACCAAGTCGTAGCTTTTAAACTTTCATATCGATGCTTCCACTTTATATCTGATTACTTTTTATTCTAAAATTCAGATACACTATGTTCTGGGTACTTCTAATCACGACAAAACTAGCATTCAGTTTCTATATTGAGGTATTGCTTCTTCTGTTGTCAACTTTTACCCTTTAGTCTAGCAAAGCAAGCCATATAATCTAGAAGCACTTTGTTTTATTTATTGATTTCCGTTTAGATGCATTAGATTCTTGGAAGGACAATGTCACTTTATATTAGAAGATTGAGTTGTAATATGGATCAGCTTTTTACGTGCTAGCCAATAGCTGTTATTGTCTTATTTTAGAGACATTTTTGTCCTACTTTAGTGTTTTATAAATTTGTATTTGACTTTCTTCTGGTAAGTATGAATATATGCTTTTTTGCTGTCAAATCCCATTGGTTGAGGGAATGGGTTGTGGTCTCCTTATATGGTTTTGGATTCACTAGAATAAACATTTCTCTCGAAAATGATTTGTTCTCTTTGAAAGGATTTCTTGCAAATAAGCATTTCACAAGAAATTGCTGATGAAGGAGAGGAGTAGATGCTAAAAGGGAAAAATGCACCCAGTTCCTCACATTTATTTCCTTATTTACAAATTAATATAATATGTTCATAAAAGTTGCCTTCTTTACGAGTTATACTGACAATGAAAAGTTGTTTGCTGTAGATAAAGCCTTTAGTGGAACCAACAAAAAAAATTATGAGTGTCCACATTACCACTTACCAGTGGCATGAATTTTTCCCCCATGGTAATGAACTCGACTTGAACTTTGAGATATTTGATATTATGCTCCTCTCGTCCTGATCCTAATGTGGCTATTTTGATTTGCAGCAAGCAGCAACATTGGTGTTGTTATCGCTCTTTGGGCCCCAGTTATCCTTGTAGGATTCTCTTCCTCCATTTGGATAAATCTTTAATAGAGACATGGGGTAACAATAGTAGTTTATTCCAGTTTAAGCTAAAAAACTGGTCGGATTTATTTTGTTGTAGGTTTATTTCATGGATGCTCAGATATGGTATGCCATATTCTCTACAATATTCGGTGGTATTTATGGAGCATTTCGTAGGCTTGGGGAGGTTGGTGGTTAACTGCTTCACTTCTGTTGTCTTTTGTCTGTCTTAATCTTGGATTTATGGATAAATAATCTTGGATTGTAATTGAAAAAATGAACACAATATAGACTGCTCAGTTTTTTTTAAGTATAAGCTGTTTCTGCAAATTCTAACAAAATAAGATGAGAAGCTAATAGATTTAGATGTGCTTTTGTCATTAATCAACAGGAGATGTGACCTTTTTGTTTTGGGTTGACTTTGATATGAGCTTGGTGTTGCCAGTAAGAAAATATCATATTAAAATGCTGAACATGTAACCAATTTATGTTCGTTTCTTTTTAAGCTATGCAAGGAACCATCTGCTTGGTTTAATTTGTGTATTCAGTAGCTTAGAATCTTTTCAGTTTTCGTTCTTATCTGCCATGTCATGATAAAGTTTAGGGGCTAGTCCAATTGCTGTTGACAGTTATTTCTGAACAAATTGTGATTTGAACCTCACCAACAGCTATTTGCAGACTTGTAATTTGAATGTTATTGCTTTAACTTACGTAGAATTACATATGGATTGATTGCTCTCAGGAAATATTATACGTTACTTTGGGTGTGTTCGGTATGGAGGAAAACATTTTCTGGAAAATATTTTCCAATTTTCTCATATTGGGTTGGCCGCTAATTTCTTGTCTTGCTTTTAGATTCGAACTTTAGGAATGCTGAGGTCCAGGTTCCAGTCTTTGCCTGGTGCTTTTAATGCTTGTTTGATACCGGAGGAGAAGAGTGAGCAACCTAAAAAGAAAGGACTAAAAGCAACATTCTCTCGAAATTTCGCCAGGGTTAGGTTTCTTTTTCCTTGTTACTGGTCTCTAATAACTAAATTTGTTTAAGCATAGAAATAATGAAAATGAAGTTATCAGGAAGTTTAAGTTGTGAACTTTGTATAATGACATCATATATAGGTGCCGTCCAACAAGGAAAAGGAAGCTGCAAGATTTGCTCAATTGTGGAATAAAATTATCACAAGTTTTAGAGAGGAAGATCTTATTAGCAATCGGTAAGTTCTGAAATGTCACACACATCATTTTTGCCCTTCCATCATCCTTATTTGTCAATCAAAATTATGCATGTACTTACAACTGTTATGCTTGCATTCATTTTCAGTGAGATGGACCTTTTGCTTGTTCCCTACTGGGCTGATCGTGAGTTGGATCTCGTGCAGTGGCCACCATTTTTGCTTGCTAGCAAGGTTCTCTTCTTTTCTTTTTAGTTAAAATATTTAAGTTTTTAAATTTGGCATTAAAAGAGAAACTTATTTGACAATGTTGGTAAATAATTGTGCATTCCATTTTACTAGACCGGATTTGTTTGGTCGTTTCAATGTTGATGTATTATGGGGTTTACTATAGTTGTGCATTCTGAACGATTATTCCTTCCTTCGTCCAAAAATCAGTAGCTGATGGCATATTTATTTCACTTGATTTCTGACTCATTTCTGTTGCCTCATTTGCTTTTTATCTTGCTATCTTGTTGTCATATCTGGAAATAGCCTCTCTAGCCCGCAAAAGGTAGAGGTTAGGTCTGCGTACATCCTACCTTCCCCAGACCCCACACTGGGTATGTTGTTGTTGTATCTTGTTGTCATATCTCCTTGATCCCATGCTTCACATCCTTGTCTTTTATTTCGAGCCGAGGGTCTATCAGAAACAACCTCTCTACCCCACAAAGGTAGAGGTAAGGTCTGCGTACATTCTACTCTCCTCAGACCCGACTTGTGGGACTACACTGGGTATGTTGTTGTTGTTTATTTCTGACTCATTCAAATTGTGTGAATAGATTCCAATAGCCGTGGATATGGCTAAGGATAGCAACGGAAAGGACCGTGAGCTAAAGAAGAGAATTGAGGCTGACCCGTATATGTCATCTGCTGTTTGTGAATGCTATGCTTCATTTCGCAATGTGATAAAAGTTTTGGTTTCAGGTCATCGTGAGAAAGAGTAAGTTTCTGCAAGTATATACTGACTAATGCTAATGCTGCTATTCCTTTGCTCTGAAAGCTTTTCTCACGTTGTAACTTCTCAATTTGTGTTGTTATTTAGGGTTATAGAGTATATCTTTTCAGAAGTTGACAAGCATATTGAGGCTGGTGACTTAATTAGTGAATTCAGGATGAGTGCTCTTCCCAGTCTCTATGAGCTGTTTGTTAAGCTCATCAAGTACTTGGTAGGTTTTCAAAGTCCGTTCTTGTTGAATTCTTCTCATTGTCACTTTTATGGATATCGCTACACATCCAATTTTTTTGCTGATAAATTGGGAATATTGAACTGAAACTGTGTTTTTAAAAATTTTACAGCTAGAAAATAGGCAGGAGGACAGGGATCAAGTTGTGCTTCTATTCCAAGACATGCTAGAAGTTGTTACACGAGATATAATGATGGAAGATCATGTATCAAGGTTTTTCACTGGCCTATAGTCGTTAATCATACAGGTTATTCATGAATTTGGTGAATAAATTCTGTTTGGACATTTTCTTTTCAACCAAGCAGCTTGGTAGATTCCATACATGGAGTCCCGGGATATGAAGGAATGGTACCTCTTGATCAGCAATATCAGTTATTTGCTTCTGCTGGAGCTATCAAATTCCCCCCTCCTGAATCAGAAGCTTGGAAAGAGAAGGTAGGTCAAGTCGAGGAAAATATATTTGCAGTTAGTGTTCATTTTCCTTTTCTGACCGTTGTTATTTTTCCACAGATCAAAAGATTGTACTTGCTGCTTACAGTAAAGGAGTCCGCCATGGATGTACCATCCAACTTAGAAGCTAGGAGGCGAATATCCTTCTTCTCCAATTCATTGTTCATGGACATGCCCTCAGCACCAAAAGTCCGCAATATGCTTTCTTTCTCGTAAGTCCTTGGGCCTTATTTATTGAGGGTCTTTATCTTTTCCCGTTATCAATAGGTGCACTGCAACGATAACGTGTTTTCATGTTTATTTGCATAATTACTTTTGACTAGTGATTGTTGCTGGAGATGGAGATTGATTATAGGTAGTATTGACGATGTCGTTATCTCCAATTGTGTGTTCCAATGTTGGGCCTTATATTATTGTGTATGTGCTCCAATCGGAAGGCCCGGGCGTGTGGTGTTAAATTGTCACATTGCTAGCTTTTGAGGTTGAGTTAGGCCAATGTTCATATAATTGTAACATAAAAGCAAAAAAAAAAAGGGCAACCCGGTGCACTAAGCTCCCGTTATGTGCGGGGTCCGGGGAAGGGCTGGACCACAAGGGTCTATTGTACGCAGCCTTAACTTGCATTTCTGCAAGAAGCTGTTTCCACGGCTTGAACCCGTGACCTCCAGGTCACGTGGCAGCAACTTTACAAGTTACTCCAAGGCTCCCCTTCAAACATAAAAGCACTTTTTTCTTAATTCCTTAGGTTGACATGCTGAGCCACTACTATCCACTAAATGTCCTAACGAATGCAGCGATCTCATAATGTTATTGTGAATAAACAACAAAATACAATACAAAGGGGGAGAATAAGCACTTGTTGGACAATTCTAATGGGACATTGATGAAAATATAATTAAGCAAATAAAAGTGGGTTCTCTCTAACGGTTTAATAAAGTTTTGGATGAAGATGGTCACACAATTTTAACGTAGTTCAAAGTAGGCAGTGATCTGGCTTTCAAGTTCACCACCACTCATTATCAAAAGGATTTTCACCTGCTCCCATGAAAAAGATTCATGCCCTCACATGAGGGGCCGTGTTGAAGACATAATTAAGTAAAAGTGTGTTCTCTAATATATCAAGCTTTTACTAGGATGTTCACACAAATTCAACAATCTTAAGTGATTTGGTTTATCTTATTCAAATTAACTTAAGTCATGGAATGTTGAACGTAGTTTATTTTTAGAGATTTTATATTATCACAAGAAGTTGATGACTTGTTTCTTGAACTTCCTTACTTTAGTGTCTTGACCCCATACTACACGGAGGAGGTGCTTTTCTCATCAGATGATTTGGATAAACAAAATGAAGATGGTGTTTCCATTCTGTTCTATTTGCAGAAAATTTATCCAGGTTTGCTTGTTAACCTTGATTTATCAAGATGTTCATCACATAATCTACTGCTAGTAATTTTTTCCCTTCGTCTGTTAAAGTATAAATGTAATTTTCCGGGTCCTTGTCCTTTTTCACTAAACTCATAATGGTGGCATACAGATGAATGGAACAATTTTCTTGAGCGTGCGGACTGCACCAGTGAAGACGACCTTAGGTTTAAATGGTCTCCTGAGTTAGAAGAAAACCTCCGTCATTGGGCTTCATATAGAGGACAGACTTTAACAAGGACTGGTATGGAGTTGATATTTGTTTGGTGCATATGAAGATAAAAGAAGACTGTTCTTGCAGTTAATTTTACACTGATATTTTCTAGTTTATGCCCTTCCTCTTCTTAAATCCTTTCTTCACTCCACCTAAACTTGCACCAGAAATTCATAGTAAGACTCCTTTACAATTTGTTGACGCATTGATGCATTGTCTGATTTCTAGTGAGAGGGATGATGTATTACCGCAGAGCTCTAGAGCTTCAAGCTTTCCTTGATATGGCCCAGGATGATGGTAATTGACTACTATAAAAAATCCTTGAGTTACCTTCTAACATCGCATTCACCTGAATTGAGAAGTCGTTTACTTTTTCGATAACAGATTTGATGGAGGGGTATAAGGCTATCGAATTAAATGAGGATCAGATGAAGGGAGAGAGGTCTCTGTGGGCACAATGTCAAGCAGTTGCTGATATGAAATTCACATATGTTGTTTCATGCCAGCTTTATGGTATTCACAAGCGATCTGGTGATCAACGTGCACAAGATATTCTTCGGCTTATGACAACGTATGTGTCAACTCATTTAGATAGTCCATCTCATAAGCAATGTGCTAACCTCTATATTTTTCCGTTAACAGGTACCCATCTATGCGTGTTGCTTATATTGATGAAATTGAAGAACCAAGCAAAGACAAGTCCAAGAAAGTTAATCCAAAGGTCTACTATTCCACTCTTGTCAAAGCTGCCCTGCCAAATTTACATTCTACTGAGCCTGGTCAAAACTTGGATCAGGTAAGAAGTGAATTAATCTGTCATGATTATTACATATTTTTTTTAGTAGGAAAAATGTCTAAGATATCTTGCCCTATGAATGGAGCAACATGGTCAGTGAGGAGTCATATAGCTTAACCCAAAAGGCAGTTTTTGAAATGCCATTTACAAAGCAAACTAGGCATTCTTGTGAAGTTGCACTAGCCAGAACAGTATAGTTTTTTGTATAATTATTGGCAATACCTTCTAAATTTCATCTGTTTCCTGCTTTTAGGTTATCTACCGCATAAAACTTCCAGGTCCTGCTATCTTGGGTGAGGGAAAGCCTGAAAACCAGAATCATGCTATTATATTCACTCGCGGAGAAGGGCTGCAGACTATAGATATGAATCAGGTATGTCATTATAACAAAATGAGATGTTTATTTCAATCTCTCCAATTCATGACATTAAATATCTGTTTCTAGGATAATTACATGGAGGAAGCCTTAAAAGTGAGAAATTTGCTCCAAGAATTTCTTAAGAAACATGATGGTGTGAGGTTCCCTACTATACTGGGGCTGAGAGAGCACATATTTACTGGAAGGTAACACTTATTATAATAGTATTTCACTTTTCCTGAATCTTTATCTGTGTTATTATTATTTTAATTTGTTTTCTTTGAGTAATACTTATCTCTTGTTTGGTCTGTGCAGTGTTTCTTCTCTCGCATGGTTTATGTCAAATCAAGAGACAAGTTTTGTGACAATAGGTCAGAGACTGTTGGCAAACCCTCTGAAGTAAGAACTTTAAATTTCCAGTGCTCATCCTTATTTCTGTTTCTAATTTAGTAAGACCTTTAACAAATATTCTATAAAAGAGAAATTTGTTAGTTTACCCTGTGCTTCTCTTTCATTCAAACTTTGTTTAGACTATACTCTATTTGTCCAAGTTAAAGTCTCGTATGGATGTTGACTCTTTCCCCACTTTTATTTAATAACTTCCACTTTATATTTCTGCAGAGTTCGATTCCATTATGGCCACCCTGATATTTTTGACAGACTTTTCCACCTTACAAGGGGTGGGGTTAGCAAAGCTTCTAAAATTATCAACTTAAGTGAGGACATATTTGCTGGTAGGACCAAACTTATGTGAAATTTTAACATCTTTACCATGATGTTGTCTTTTTCAACTACTTGTGTAATTTGACTTCAGAACCTAATTTCTTCATTTATGGTTTGTGTAGGCTTTAATTCTACACTTCGTGAAGGCAATGTTACTCACCATGAATACATTCAAGTTGGAAAAGGGAGGGATGTGGGACTTAATCAGATATCTCTATTTGAGGCCAAAATAGCAAATGGCAATGGAGAACAGACCCTTAGTCGGGATTTATACAGGCTTGGACATCGTTTTGATTATTTCAGAATGTTATCATGTTATTTCACTACCATTGGTTTCTATTTCAGTACTTTGGTATGTAGCTAACCTTCACCGTGCATTGATTGGTTTTTGGCTGAATACATCTACAACCCTTTAAACTTGCACGTAAATTTTATCTAGATACTCGAACTACCGTCCGTTCTGATTGAGTACCTGAACACATGATAAAGTGTTCCTATTAGACACTTCCGGCTAAAATTTTGAAAAAGTTTTTCCTTTTGTTCTCAAGCGCCAATTACATAGATGAATTAACCACTTAAAATATGTCACCTCCTTTGATCATAGACATTAGCGTCAATAAGCCGTAAAACCTCAAGCCTGTTCCAATTGAGATTTATGTGTATAATTAAAAGAGATGACATATTTTATGTAGTTAACTTATCTACGTAATAGGCAATTGAGAACATACACAGAAGCTATTTCGAAATTTGAGTTGGAAATGTCTAATAGGAACACTTTGTCAATTATCATTAACCTATCTTATTAAAAAAAATAGGAACACTTTATCACGTGCTCAACTGAAACATGTCGTAGTTCGAGTGTCTAAATGAAATTTACTAGCAAGTTTAAGGGGCTGTCGATGTATTCCGCATTGGTTTATTTTAATTTACCCCTGAACTTTTCTTGCTTGCCTCTGGCAGATTACAGTCCTCACTGTGTATGTGTTCCTCTATGGCCGCCTTTACCTTGTCCTCAGTGGACTTGAGGAAGGGCTCAGTAACGAACCAGCTATCAAGGACAACAAACCTCTTCAAGTGGCTCTTGCTTCGCAGTCTTTTGTGCAAATTGGGTTTTTGATGGCCCTCCCTATGATGATGGAGATTGGGTTGGAAAAGGGATTCCGCACAGCGCTCAGTGAATTTATACTGATGCAACTGCAGTTGGCACCAGTATTCTTCACGTTTTCACTTGGAACAAAGACCCATTATTATGGAAGAACATTGCTTCACGGGGGTGCAAAATACAGGCCTACTGGTCGTGGTTTCGTGGTGTTTCATGCCAAGTTTGCTGATAATTATCGCTTCTACTCTCGTAGCCACTTTGTCAAGGGACTTGAGCTGATGATACTATTACTTGTGTATCAGATTTTTGGACAAGAAAATAGAGGAGCTATTGCATATATCTTGATCACTGTGTCAATGTGGTTCATGGTGGGAACCTGGCTCTTTGCTCCGTTCCTCTTTAACCCCTCTGGTTTTGAATGGCAAAAGATAGTCGACGATTGGACTGATTGGAATAAGTGGATAAGCAACAGAGGAGGTATTGGTGTTCCACCAGAGAAAAGTTGGGAATCATGGTGGGAAGAGGAACAAGAGCATCTTAGGCATTCTGGAATACGCGGTATTGTTGCTGAAATTCTGTTGTCTTTGCGCTTCTTTATCTATCAGTATGGGCTCATCTATCACTTGAAGATCACAATTAAAAATCAGAGTTTTCTGGTATGCAATGGATCCAACCCTTCTTCTTTTGCTCTTAAGTATACATCTGTTCACTATTCTAATATTTCTGCATGGATCACAGGTTTATGGTGCATCATGGTTGGTAATATTTCTGGTACTATTTGTCATGAAGGTAAGACCAAATTCTTCATATAATCTGTTGCTAGAATTTATACAAGAAAAATTACAAAAATAAAGAGCATTTTTCTCTGCCTGTGACATCCAATGGTTCATCATATATCCAAAGGGAATGTAAGGATCTCTATATGTCTGAAAGTTGTTTCCGAATCGTGAGATGCGTTCAAATTGCTTACCTGAAAAATATGGAATGCTTCTTAATGAAACAGGATGAGATCATCAGACTTCTCTTTGCTGTTGCTTTAATAACTCAAAAATAATCAATACAAAGTGTCAATAACCCCCCTCCTGATTAACATACCCTATCAAGTATTATTATACTTTTATCTTTTTCTGATTTACTTTTCAATATCTTCAGACAATATCTGTTGGTCGACGAAAATTCAGTGCGAATCTCCAACTAGTGTTCCGTCTTATAAAGGGATTGATATTCTTAACATTTATCGCAACACTGGTCATTCTGATGACGCTGCTCCATATGACTCCTAAAGACATGCTGGTTTGTGTTCTCGCTTTCTTGCCAACTGGCTGGGGCATGCTTCTGGTTAGTCATCATCCCTTTTTATGTTCTCTTCAATGTTTTTCTTTTCCAGATTTAAACATTTAAAGATCTCATATCGGTGATCCAATAAAATTTTCCATAGTCGTCGGCATTTATATCATAACACCAACAAGTATTCTTTGCTGCTATTCTACTCAGAATTGTTGATCCATTATAATAACTGAGCAGAGCATAGACTAAGGATAGAAATATGACAAATGATTTTCTTGCACTGACGAAAATTTAGACCCCACCTTTCTTGGGATTGAGGTGTAGTCGTTGATGTATAAGGAGATTTTAGTGCCTATTGTACTCATCTTTGTTGGCTGCATTTAAATCTCATCCGTTGATAAGAATTTTAGTAATCAATATTAATAACTGCACATACTCAGCTATCTGTACTAGTATAGAGATAAGTCCCCACGTACAAGGAGTGCAAGAGATCTAATCCGCAGTTATACTTAAAAAATATATAGTAAATGTTGTTGCAAATCAGACATATTACTCATAAAACAACCGGAAGCAAACATACCCTTTGAAAAGCTTTAACCACAAATCATTGTAAACCATTTGTCAATAGATAATATTTTAGTATTTGCAAATATTGAGAAACTTGTTTGAGGAGTATTTCAAGTACTATAATGGCATTCACTCACAATTCTTCAACTTTTTCCCAAGTAAAATTCATGTTTAAACACAATTTCAACTTTCAAATACTCTTTTCAACTCCCAACTTAATACTAATTGCCATTTCAGCCTGTCTATGAAGGAAACCTATTTGCAGTTTAGTTTGTTAATTTCCTTCTGTTTGCATTTTATTCATTTTCAGATTGCTCAAGCATTGAAGCCTGTTGTTCGGAGATTTGGATTCTGGGGGTCAGTTCGGACTCTAGCTCGTGGCTATGAGATTGTGATGGGATTGCTTCTGTTCACTCCAGTTGCTTTCTTGGCATGGTTTCCATTTGTGTCCGAGTTCCAAACTCGTATGCTGTTCAATCAAGCGTTCAGTAGAGGTCTTCAGATTTCTCGTATTCTTGGTGGACAACGCAAAGATCGATCATCTAGAAACAAGGACTAGAATTACTGGCATGAACATAGCTACATTATTAACATTCATCCTTCAATGTTTGTCATTGTTGTTCATTCTCATTGTAAGCTGCTGCCTTTGTAATTATGTAGTAGTAATGGCAGCATTTTGGGCAATACGTTATTCCATTTTTTGTAAAAGCCATTGAAAATTTCCTTAGTGGAATCTCTCTTTTGCATTCTTGGTAAAGCTATGATTATGTATTACTTTTAACATACTCTCTTAGTATACTGTGTTCAAAAATCAGTAAACCATTCAACGAAAATAAATTGGAAATAGAATAAATATGCAAAAACTTTAAATATTTGAGATCACAGAATTCACTGTGTCCCCTTAAGGAATTTAATTCCTTCACTGTACCCGAGGTTATGAACTATTTTCTCTCGGGATAAACCAACTTTGTCGAATGCAAGTTCGGCAACAAATCACACAGAGACTCGATATTTGTTTGTAAGAAAATATGTAGTAAAAGTGCAGAATTTTTTTTAATGCAGAAAATTGAGGTTAGTCGTCTAAATTTATAGCCATAAAAGAAAAGTGTGAACGGGTGCTATTGTGCCTTATTGAAAAAGTCACAATCTATCTACTGGTGTCTTTCGGAAAGCACATCTTTATTTCCCATTCACACAAATAAAAAGACTCAACAATCCTCCACATGAATTATGAATTGCTATATGATGTAAAACATGCATGAAAAATGGAGTGATTCGTAAGTAATGATTAATTGCATCTGGATAAGTAGGTTTCCCTTCAAACTTTTCGTAGTGAACATATGTCAGATATACTCGGTCAATCGGTAGATTTGATATCTTTGAACCGTCGAGCTTTGGTGTAAACTAGACAACTACATGTCACACAATTAACCTTTTAACCGTCTTTGGTTCTCTGTTGTATTTGTTTCAGTCATGAACACTGCCTGGTTTCATAAGTGCGTAGAGCGTGGACCTTTACCTAACATACTTCTTGAAGCGGCTTACACTTCACACTCATATAGGCAATTCCTAAACGTTTCATCCTGTAGAAACACTATTTGGTCATACCTGCCAAACTTAGAAATCATTAAAAAGCCTAAGCTTTATTAACTCGTTAAAAAGCCTTAATGTTTTATCCTTGTTTCTGAATATTGTCTTCATCATGAGAATAAGTTGAGTTATTTCACAATGTTGAACCATCATTCATAACTTTGTTTGATCTCTTTGAACTCAGCTCTTGGGATCTCCAGTCTACTAGGTAGAGTTACCGCCATGATGACTTGTCCTAGGCCTTAAACTCATTCCCCTCGATGATCTTTCAACTGTCTCTCTAGTTAGGTCTTTTGTAAGTGGATCCGACACGATATCTCTTAATTCTTTTAGTCAATTGTGATAACTCCACTAGAGAATAGTTGTCGAATGGTATCGTGTCCCCGTCGTATATGTGACGAGATCTACCGTTATACATAACGCTCTCTGCTCTCTGCCGTTCTTATTGTTGCTATTACAATGTATGCATATAGGTGCCACCGTTTGGGTCAAAATGAAATATCTTCAAAGACCATTCGGCTTCTTCACCAACTTTGTCTAGAGCTATGAACTCAGACTTCATTGTAGAGCGAGTAATACATGTCTGTTTGGACAACTTCCATGACACCGCTCCTCCACCAATCGTAAAAATATATCCACTTGTGGATTTGGATTCTGTTGATCTGGTGATACAATTTGCATCACTATATCCTTCAATAACTTCAGGATATTTATTGTAATGCAAGGCAAAGTTTTGAGTATGTTTTAAATATCAAAGAACTCGTTTTATTGTCATTCAATGCGTTTGATTGGGATTACTCATGTACTGACTTAGTTTACTTATAGCACAAGTTATATCCGATCGCGTACAGTTTATGATATACATTAAACTTCCCAATACCCTAACATAGTCCAACTGACATTCACTTTCACCTTTGTTCTTTGCAAGAGCAATGTTTACGTCAATTGGAGTCTTTGCAATTTTAAAATCCAAATACTTGAACTTCTCAAGCAATCTTCCAATGTAATGAGACTGAGACAATGCTAGACCTTGAGGAGTCTTATGGATCTTAATTCCTAAAATTAAGTCGGCAATTCCTAAGCCTTTCATATCAAATTTGCTAGCTAGCATATGCTTAGTAGCATTTATGTTCGCAATGTCTTTACTCATTATAAACATATCATCAACATACAAACAAACAATGATTATATTATTTGGAGTGTTCTTAATGAAAACACATTTATCACGTTCACTAATCTTGAATCCATTGGCCAACATCATTTGGTTAAACTTTGCACGTCATTGTTTGGATGCTTGTTTTAGTCTCTAGAGAGACTTAACAAGTCGACATACTTTCTGTTCTTTCCCGTGAACTACAAACCCTTTTGGGTTGTTCCAAGTAGATTTCTTCATCTAAATCTCCATTTAAGAAAGTTGTCTTAACGTCCATTTGATGGATTTCAAGACCATACACAATGGCTAAAGCTTTTAACACATGAATGGATGTTATTCTTGTTACCGGTGAGTATGTATCAAAATAATCAAGACCTTCTTGTTGTGCAAATCCTTTGACAACAAGTCTTGCCTTATATTTGTCAATAGCACCCTCATCTTTCATCTTCCTTTTGGATAATCATTTAGAACCTAAAGATTATTTCCGGGTGAAAGATCAACCAACTCTCATGTATGGTTGTTTAATATGGATTCAATTTTACTATTGATTGCCTCTTTCCAATATTGAGCTTCCGAAGAAGTCATAGCTTCTTTAAAATTTTGAGGCTCATTTTCTAACAAAAATGTCAGGAAATCTGATCAAAAGGATGTAGATGTCATTTGTCGTTTACTCCGCCTTGGATTATCATCACTTGGTGTATTTTCTTTTGATTCTTTCCGAGATCATTTAGATCCTTCACCAGATGGCTCACATTCACCTTTATACGGATAAATAGTTTTAAAAAATTCGACATAATCTGATTCTATTATCGTATTGATATGATGTCAGGATTTTTTGATTTGTAAATCAGAAATCTATATGCTTTACTATTGGTGGCATATCCAATGAAAATATAGTAACAGATTTTTGTCCTATTTTTACCCTCTTGCATTTAGGAACCTGTTGTAACGCCCGAACCATGGTCTGGGCTAAACACATGACTTGCTTGTCAACATGAGCATCAAAATATATTGCGGAAATATCTGAATAAAATATGATAAGTCTGAAAATAATATTGACATAACTTACATGGCATGCTGCTAGTCTAGTCCATGAAACCTTTAAAACATGAGTCTATAAAACTGTCTACCACTACAAGGCCCTGACATACCTCTAACATAAAATTATAATCATGAAATAAATAGACCGACACCCGGATGAAATAGGACTCACCAAATAGCTGATACGGATGAAAACCTAGCATGTAACTCCGTCGTCCTGGAACTCAGCACCTACACCGTGAAGTGTAGGCCTCATGCGAAGGGACGTTAGTACATTTGAATTATATTGTATGTACAACAACTGAAGAAATAAGTAGCCACATGAAATAATCAGAACATGAAATTGAACATGAGCATGAACATGATCTGACATGAATATAATAACATGTGTAAAATCTGTAAAACTGTATATCTATATATCAGTTATCTAGGGGGAGAGTAGTTGTATAACCGACATGTGACTACCACGTATAAACGTGGTGTCTGATCTCTGCCCGATCAGCTAAGTCATCTCATACCTTGCCGGGGTACGAGATATGAACATGAACACGATGGATCTAATAATCCCACGAATGAGTAACATGAAGGTATTGTCCTTTGGGCAGAGCAACATTTATCCTACGCTAGCAAACGTAGTTTCATATCTGAGCCTTCTCAGTAATATGTGCAACTCCCAAAACATGAACATGAACATGAAATATAATTTCCTAGATGATTTGTAAAATCATGACTTATAAACATGATTGATAAGTATAAGATATATCAAGAACATAAATACATAATATATTTTGCATAAATCGTGGAAAAATATGTAGATTTCATGGAATTGATAAATCTCGATTCATGACTTGTGCTTATGAATCCATGGAATTTCAAGGTTATAGGTATTCATGGATTACGTAAGGATTCCTAATAACCATAATGAAATATCAAAAACACAATAACGAATTAGTAATACAACATGGTATATCATGCTACATGTAGTTTATGGTCATCATGAATCTAAAGTAAAATCCTAAGTTATGAAATTTCATGGATTTTATGGAAAATGTGATGTGGGGAAGAACAACGATGTTTCCGCACGTGGATAGCAACTTTATATACCTTATTCGCTTCAAAACTTGTCTTAAAAATCTGAACTTTGGAGTAGAAACCCAAAGCTTGAACTTTAATTTCTTTAGTTGAGTTTATCTTGAAAATTGTAGGTTTGAAACAGTGAATTTTCACTTAGGAATTTATCATACCTGATTAGAATCGCGTGAAAATACTTGAAAGAGGCTTACCTTGAGTTATGAGGATGATAGGAGAAGAGAACTTCGTTCTAGGGCTTGAAAGAATGATATAATCTGATTTTTAGAACTAAGTTTCGTATTTATATTGTTTGCTGCGTCAGGGAATGTACGGTCATATTGTATGGTCCGTACAATTTGTACGCTGTGAAGTACGGTCCGTACAATTTGTACGTTGGGAAGTACGGTCCGTATAAACTGACTGTCACTGTGTTAAACTTTCCAGTGAGCATCACAAGTCTGGGGTCTTTTTTTGGTATTGGGGATATGGTTTGAGTGGATAGAGTAAACTGGGTTTTGAGTTTGAAAATCTCGTGTTTGTCACGGGTTTCCATGTGATGAGTGGAGGTAGGTTTAGGTTGGAAACTGGGTTTGGGTGTCGGGTCGGATGTGTTGTTGGTCAGAACAGTGGCTGAGGGTTGTTTGGTGTGGTCGACGGGACTGTTGAGGGAATAAGGAGTGGTGGTTAGGTGAATCTAGGTGATTTGGGTCGGTGAGGTGTTAAGATCTGGTGGGTTAGGGCTATGGTTTGTCGGAGCCGGTGACGGAGAATTATTGAGATTTGGTTGATTGGGGCGATGGGTTGTCGTAGCCGGTGACGGGGAATGATGGTGGTCGACTTGGTTTTGGGAGTAAGCACTGTTAGGTGCTCGGGTATCTGGTGTGGTAGTGGTGTTGGTGGCGGGGACACATGGGATTGATGGAGATATGACAGAGGTTGGTTGTGACATATGAGACGACGGGGACATGAGCCAGTGGGTGATGGGGGTGATGACTGTCGCACCCATTTTTAACCACGGATCGCAACGTAATGGGTCGATTCCATGGATTGATAAATGTTGTTGAGGAGTTGTCACCTAATTATTCTAGGATGAATTAGGGCACCTGGATGTTAATATAAATGCTGCAAAATGAACTACTGTTAATGGTCTGCAAAACTATAAGATTCTAGGTAATGATTCTTTATTATCCTAAAGGGAAGGGTTTAGGCATGGATTGTAGTGAAACATTCAGTCCGGTGGTTAAGCCAGCAACTATCGGGACTGTTCTTAGCCTGGCACTTTTAAAATCCTAGTTCATTCGTCAGTTGGATGTCAAAAATGCATTCTTACATGGCCACTTACAGGAGACGGTGTACATGCACCAACCTTTGGGTTTCTGAGATTCTACTCATCCAGATTATGTTTGCCTGTTGAAAAAACCTTTTATATGGTCTGAAACAGGCTCTCCAGCATAGTATAACAGGTTTGCAGGGATTTGTATCCAAACTGGATTTCTCACATAAGTCAGATCAGTCCTTGTTCATTTATAGGAAGGGAAATGACATGACATATATCCTTCTATAAGTAGATGACATTATTCTCACAACATCATCTACATCACTTCACCAGTCTATTATGTCTCTTCTTGCAGCAAAATTTGGAATGAAGGACTTGGGTCCTTTGAATTATTTTCTATGCATTGATGTGACTCAATATGCAGGTGGTCTATTTCTCAATCAAAAGAAATATGCCGAAAAAATAATTGAAAAGGCCGGAATGTCCTCATGTAAACCATTACTACATCGGTCGATACAAAGGCAAAATTGAGTAACTCTACAAGTACTCCATACATCGATCTAACCATTATTGCAGCCTAGTAGGAGCCTTGCAGTATCTCACTTTCACGAGACCCGATATTTTCTATGCGGTCCAGCAAGTTTGTTTACACATACATTATCCGAAGTAAGAGCATATGGGGGCCCTCAAGATAATTCAGCGGTATGTTAAGGGTACTCTTCATTTTGGTTTGCATCTGTATAAGTCCTCCGTTTCGAATCTCTCATCCTATACAGATGTGGATTGGGGTGGCTGCCCAGACATACGACGTTCCACCTCTGGTTATTGTGTGTTCTTGGTGGACAATCTCATTTCATGGTCGTCAAAATGACAACCAATGTTGTCTCGGTCGAGTGCTGAGGCGGAATACCGAGGGGTAACCATTATGGTTGCTGAATCATGTTGGCTAAGTAATCTTCTATTAGAGCTACATTGTCCGATTGAAAAGGCAAATGTGGTTTATTGTGATAATGTGAGTGTGATTTACTTATCCGGTAATCATGTCCAACATCAACGCACAAAACACATAGAAATGGATATATTATTTATCCGAGAAAAGGTTGCATGTGTCCAAGTCCGAGTTCTCCATGTACCGTCCCGTAATCAGATTGCTGATATTTTCACCAAAGGTCTTCCGCGCGTACTATTTGATGATTTCAGGGACAGTCTCAACATCCGAAAACCTCCCGCTAAGACTGCGTGGGACTGTTAGGATAATTATGGGGTCATCCCATAATTATCTCAAATCATAATAAAATCACATCAATTGTAATCACATGATTATGATATGATTGAAAATTAGTATCAATTCATTTAGGATGATTAGAAAGGTCTTCCATAATATTAGCATTGTATACTTGTATATATATATTTTTTCAATATGGGAATGAAAGAGACCAAGGAATCAATTTCCTACATATACAATACAATGTCAAAATAGCATAACTAATATATAAAAGAAAAAAATAATTATGTTATTCAATGTCCTTACAATTATCATTTTTATCGCTTCATCTATGTCAAGTTAAACAACTTTTATAAGTATTTTACACGAATCTTTAGTACCTTAACGCGTTAAACTACACATTAACTCATCAAACTAAGCCTAGAGCCAACTTGTATGGTCAAGTGTGATTCGCTTTTAAAAATAATTAAACATAAAATACATGAATCGTAGACCAATTTGCGTCCTGACAGAAAAAATAAAAAGAAAAAGAATGAAATGTTAGTACATTAATTTGAGTTTCTAAAGGGTCTTTCAGCTCATTTTTAGCAGCCTACAACTTAGTACTTTGATTTAGAGATAATTAGTCCATGTATCTTTTCTCTTTTTTTATAGTCTCAAAGTCATCTACTAGGCTATTACCAAATGATCGTTCACATGTCAAACATGCTTTCGAAACAACTAAACCATAAAAACCCATTAACTCAAAAGTAAGATAACCATGCACTAGCAGAATTGCAATTAGAATGTAGTTTCAGTTTTACAAAGAATAAACCAAGTATCAGCAAGGTCAAGAAGTGGATAAGATATCTAAATCTGAACTCCACAAATTTCTGTCATACTATCCATCTCCGGACATTATGTTCTTGACTAAATCCAGTATCCGAGGATACTCAAGAAATAGAGATGACTCTTTGCCTTCAAGTCTATCCCGGCTCACTCTGTTACTACCTGCAAGGTTGTTGCACGGGCTTCCTCCAAATGAATCTATCAGTTGCTCCAAGCGGTATCCATCCAATTGTCGCACATCATCAAAATCTATAAGATTCCCTCTCTGAGTAGTGTTCTCCAACCAACTTCTCACAATATTCCTGTTACCTTCAGAATTTTCCACAGAAACCACATTTTTCAATGGATTCCCGAGACGGTAAAGAGCAACTTCAGCACCACCAATGCCTGAGAAGAGTGATAAGACGTTGATACCTTCTGGATACAGGTCTTTCAACACCGATAAATGGTATGTCACTGTGTCAACCTAGTATTAACATTGATCCAAGTACCATGCTAAAAATTATTGACTTGGATATATACGTGAAAAATCAAAAGAATGTTACTCTAACCTGGAATGAGTTACCAAGCGATTTGTATCTATCGGTCTTACTTATACCACCTCCCCTGGTATAGTTCTTCAAAAACCCCAATAGCATTTCAACTTCATCCGGCTCCAAAAGTGCAACTTTGTTTCTCCCAACCCACACCAAATTCCACTTCCGACATTGTTCAAGAACATACTTTTGCACTCCCATAGGTGGCTCACCATCAAAGTCCTCCACAGCTTTCCTGATCATATCCGTCAATCTTGCACTCCCGATGGCTGCTTGCAAACAATTTAAGTATTCTCGTGTATCCCAAGATGGCCACCATCTCTTTGATAGGGGAAGTGCCTCATTAATGGTACGTGGGGGAAGTTGAAGCAAAGGAAATCTAGCTTCAACAGGTAGATTATGAATATATCCTCTTTTTCTTGCGGCAGCGCAGAAATACTTTGAGTCGACAAACTCGGTTTTGATATCATACAGGTGACTGGAAATTCTGTCCCACACACGCTTTGGAGCTAGAGCCACGTTTTCATAATAGAAAAGGGGGGGGGGGGCGATAGCTTGCTTTGGAAGAGTTCTTCGGACCATTGTTGGACTTGATACTGTAGGAACCCCGAATCCAATCATAGGTTTGGGCAAACTAATTGGATCTTCATCAAAGATGGTCCTTTATTTTTTTCCTTTGCACAATTTTTGAAGCTATAAATGCGAATAAAGTTGAAAAGACTGTTAATTTACATGATTATTTCAAAAAACACGGCGAGGGGAAAGCAGACCTTAACATCTTCTAGCAGATAGGGATCTTCTGCTCTTGCCATTTGAGCAGCACAGATGAAATCAGCCAATTCAGCAAGTGATGTTTCTTTACCTAGAAAGTTGTGAAGAGAACATTAATTACCTGGAAATGAAATCAAAAAGAGGTGCTGCAATCCTAAAAAGATATTCGGGAATGTTGCAGAGTCAATAAGTAGATTCTGTCCTAAATGCAACAACATTGATACAAAGATAACTAGGAACTCAACTTAGTAGCATCTACACTAAAACTTGCATGAATAAGATTTCTTCGGCCAATGATAAAACCTTAGCATAATGAATTCATAAAAGCCAAACTAAATATCTAACCAGATATAAGATTAAGATAACATCATTAATATAGAGGACAAAACATAATTTAATATACGCACCACATCTCTCCATTGCTATAGAAACCTCTCCACTGGGTATCCCATATTTGCCAGAGATAATAATGTCTGCTCTTTTTCAGACAAAGAACTGCTCTCGTCTTTCAAATAACACTGCTCAGAATTCTATCACGTGTTGTAAAAGGAAAATGTTAGAAAAGATTTACATATTTGTGCCAAGACAACTCATAACATAATTCAGGACCAACAAACATCTTAATGGTAAAAGAAGTATTACTTTTCTGTCGCCCAAAATTCCAGGTTTAAAAGAATATCTTGTGTATCTTCCAACTTGAAGAACCTGATGACTGTCAAAGACAGCTACTAAAAGTCTAAAACCACAGATACCTTCTATTTATTTGCAGTTCTCCACAAATATGTAAAACTAAACCACCTCGTATTTTACTCATTCATCTAGTATACCATATAACTGACACTGAATACATAATGACGCGTGACAGAGATAAAAAAAGCGATCACATTAATAAATGACCAAAAGTATCTTCTGAACAAAGACAAACCCCAGATTGATTATTTTCTAAGCCACAGTTAGACACTGAAAAGAAAAATGGAGAACGATTTATTATTGAGGATAACATACTATACGGTTGTCTGAGTCGGAGGACCAACTCTCTTCCTCATAAACATCATCCAGAAAGTTCTCGTTGTATTCAGAATAGCTATCATCAGAACTAATGCTGGGATCCAGCTGAGGGCTAGCAGTTGGCTGTTCTTCAGGAGAGTCTTCAATAACCTGCAATATCCAAGACAAACAAAATTATGATTAATACAGGAATATGGTATACTAGATTAATGAGTAAAATACGAGGTGGCCACGAGGGCTATCATAATTTTTCCATGAATTTTCAGAGTTCATACAGGAATTAGAGCTCATTGACATGACCATATGTGACCGCACGTGGGGTCGCATCCCTGAGGCGGTGCAACACCTATTTAAAAAGGTGGCAGACTCATTTCTTCATTTAGCACGACCAAATTAAGTCTCCAAACCCTCATAAGAGTCTCCTAACTGTTCTTCAAGGTTCAAGAACATATCCCAAGTAATTTGGGTAAGATTTAACTCCTACAAGTTGATGCAAGCTTTAAGAGGATCTTTCTTAGTGTGGTATGGTTGTTGGGTATTGTTTCAAGCTCAAAGGAAGTTGTGGTTTAAGTTTTCCAGATTCCTCAAGGTATGTTTAACCTCTTGTTGTTATGTTCAAGATAGTCTTGTGTTGGTTGAGTTAGAAAAGTGAAGAACTACAAGGATGAGGCAAGAAGATGATCTAGAAAAGTGTTGTTGTGTTGTTGAGTTGTTGGAAGTGTATCCATAGTTTCTTATGGTTGAAAATTGCTAGAAATAGTATGATTATGATGTTCATATACTTGTTATCACAGTTTTCATGTGTTGGATTGTTGATGGAAGTGAGAGTTGAGAAAGGGAAGAAGAGAACTAAGTTTAACTCTAAATCAAGCATATCGACGATCGTAGTTGCTACTAGTTTTGAGAGTAATATGTGTATTTATTTTGGTATAGATTGAAGTGTGATGCGGACCGGTTACGTCGTGTTGTTGAGACAAGATAAGCTAAGGTATATGAAGGCTATCATTTTCTTGTGTTTGGCATGATTTTCTTAACGAGCTAGTTTCGATTTAATCACACAAAGACGTGATAGTTATAGGAATCACATTCGGGTTACCATAACCCTACCCTAGTGGCTCTCCCTTGTCGGGATGAGGTGTGTCTAACCATGTTTAGCTGAATAGTTAGAATAGTAGAAAGCATGACTATAAAATGGGTAGAGATACGTTCGCCTTCGGGGATACGATGTTTGCCTTCGGGCTATGACAGTTGCCTTCGGGGCTATTGGCCATACCGATTGCCGTCGGGGATATACAGACGCGCGGAAGTTCAAACACAGAATTGAGGGGAAGAATCGAAAGATTGGAGGCACTGGTTGGCATTACTGACGATGTCGAGGGTCTGGTTGATATTCTCAACCAGATTCATGGCATAAACACTGAGTTGGCTGCTTTTAAGAACATGGCGAAGGTTCAAATCGCGGACTTGGTGAATGACCGTGATGCGACTAACATTATGGTAGTGGATCTGAAGAATGCAAATGAAAATTTGCAAATGGAGGTGGTGGTCTTGCGCAAGGCAGTAGCGTCTACTGGCCTTGGCAGTGACAACCGCAACCCGAAGGTGAGGATTCCGGAACCTAAGGCCTTTACCGGGTCTAGGAGTGCAAAAGAGTTGGAGAATTTCCTTTGGGACATGAATCAGTACTTCTCAACTGCCCGTGTTGCCGAGACCGATAAGGTGAACATTATTACCATGTACTTGGCGGGTGATGCAAAATTATGGTGGCGAATACGTGATGCAGATGATGCGAGTGCGGGCAGACCACAGATTGACTCGTGGGCAACATTGAAGAAGGAAATGAGAGACCAATTTTTGCCTAGCAATGTTTCTTGGATTGCTAGAGACCGTTTGAAAAGGCTTAGACAAACCGGTTCTATTCGTGATTATATCAAGGAATTCACTTCCTTGATGTTGGACATTCAAAACATGTCCGGTGAAGACAAGTTGTTCAACTTTGTCTCTGGAATGCAGGCATGTGCACAAAATGAAGTGAGGAGGCAGAACGTGAAGGATCTCCCGAGTGCGATTGCAGTAGCAGACTCGTTGGTTGACTACCGTTCAACCAGCATTCTGACTAAATTCCTTCGTCTTCTAAACATAAAGAGAAGGCAGAAACAAAGGGAGAGTGGCGGAATAAAGAGGGTAAAATGGTGGCTGATGTTGAAAACTCTAAAAACAAGAGGAATCCAGCAAATGATAAATGTTGCTGGATTTGTGGAGGGCCTCATTTGGCCAGGAGTTGTCCAAATCGGGGATGAGTGAATGCAATGACGGCTGGAAATGTTCCACCAGAGAAAGAGGAATGGGGTGAGGTTGCTGCCTTGGTTAATCCACTGGGTTTACTTTTGAAAAATCAAGTTTCACTAGTAGACACGGTGGGGGAATCTTCATCTAACCCGTAATGATGCATTGTGGGAAGTTGACAACCATGAATAAGCAGAATAAGTCGTTTGTTGGTTGAACAACTTCAAAACGAGAGTGGGGTATGGTCTCTGTTGCGAGAGTACAATCTTTATGGGGTCTGATTTTGTGAAGAAAATTAGATCATTTGCTGCCAATGACCCATTATGTGTTAAAATAATGAGTCAAGTTCGACGTGGATGTGAGGAAGTATGGTATATGAAACAGATGCTTGCCTTACTATTTCGGAAAGTTGAGACGCTGGCAGAACCGCATGAGGAAGTATGTGGAAACACCGTGGTTTTTATATCGTGGTGTGATGGACCGTGGAAGTGGTTCATGATGTAGGCGATAGTGCTTACAAGTTGTGACTGCGGATGGGTTGAAGACTTGCAAAAAGTGGCCACTTGGGAGAGTTCTTCATCAGGGCAGTGCAACAAATGAGTGGAGGAATTACCTTTAAATCGCTTCCACGAGGGCGTCGAGTTCAATTGGTGCGGGTGGTTTGTTACACCCCTAGACTCGGCATGGCGGACGTGAGGCGGAAGCAATGTTAAGGGCTTATGTTGGGCCCTTGGCATTGGGAATTCGTGCAACGTAAGGCTAAGGCAAGGTTCTTGTGTGTGTGCAAGGAAGCTTGATGAAGGGTAGTGGCACGAAGATGTGCATGACATTGATAGTGCATGCGTGCAAGGCAGTGGGATGACTCGAACAAACGTGAAGGATGGCACGGGTTGAACGAGGACAAGGCAAGCCGTGACAAAGGATGGTGGCACGGACAGACGCATGGCAACAATGGTGTATGCGTGCAGTGTGGCTAAGCCAAAGGGCAGTGACATGCGGGCGGACATGGCATTGGTGAGAAAATGGTACAAGGCAGTGGGAATGATTCGAACAGACGTGAGTGTTGGCATGGGCTGGTCGAAGGCTAGTGGTGCGCGAGGCGAAGACATCGCATGGACAGAAAAGCAAGGAAAATGCGGCTAAGTGTTGGGGCAAAGCTAAGAAGTTGAGGCAAAGGTCGGTCATGCGCGAGGCACATGGCTAAGACGTCGATGTGGCGCGGCACATGCGACGATTTCATCATGTGCGCAGCACACACGATGGTTGCAGGTTGTTTTGGCGTGAAGTGGACGTGAAGGCGAGTTTGCTGAGTGTGGCGAAGTGCTCCTAAGTTGTGCCTAAGTGTTTCCTTGTTTCATGGATGGCATGTGCCATGCACACCCCTTTGTCCCCTTGTAACTGCCTTGGGTAGATTTCCCCATATTTAAGTAGCATTTCGGCTAAGGCTTTAGGCATCCATTATATCATAAACTATCAGAAAATAGTGAGACTAAGGAGCAAGTCTTAGTCTAAGTGTTGGTCAATTTTGTAGGCCTCTTTGTAAACGAGATTCCTTGTATTATTGAGAATAATAAATGTTGGACGTTTGCCTATAAATGTGTGTGTTTCTTTCTGTCCCTAAATAATTCTAAGTGTTGAAAATGAGTGTGTGAGGAACGGCTGAAGTTAGCAACGATTGTTGACTGCCGGACAGTAGTGTACTTGGAAAAAAAAATCACCCTTGTTGCATACAGATACAGATTGCCTATTGGGCAATATGGACACAGATTGCCTATTGGGCAATATGGACACAGATTGTGTTCGGAGCTATTCGTCTATGTCTAGGCGCCTTATACCAGGCTAAGTAATTGATATTAGTTTGTGTAGTTAGTAGATGACAGAAACATGTAAACACATCCGGTTTCCCTTTGGTAGCTCTTCAGTTTATATTCAGATTGCTTTACATTTCAATATAGTTCAGTTTCAGTCGCCTTACATACTCGGTACATTATCTCGTATTGACGTTCCTTTGCCTGGGGACGCCGTGTTCATGCCCGAAGGTTTGGACAGGTTGCAGAAAAGTTCGCATCGGTAAGATCTGCCGAATATCAGCTTTTGTGTTAAGCTCTAGATCGTTCGGAGTTGCCAAGTCTAGTTTTTGTGTATTTATAGATCATAGGTAGGCCGGGGCCATGTCCCAATCATGATACAATTATGACTCATTAGAGACTTGTAGACGTGTCATGTACAATTAGTAATGTCAGTATGGTGGCCTAGTCGGCCTTTGTATATATAGTCTGTTTTGGGATTTTGCTGCTTGTAGGGACTAGGGTAGTCCTTGTCGGCTGCTCATTCATGTATATAGTTGTATGGGGATAGTCCCACTCCAGTCATGTTGTTCTTTGTTTACATATATCTTAGTACATGACCTTGCCAACCTAAGTTGATGTTGTGTTTATAGTATGGCCTCAAAGGCCTAGGTTGCCTTTAAGGCTCATATCATGAGTGCAACTTGGTACGCTCATACCTATCTAGGTATCGGGTGCCAGCCACACCTCTCCCAGGTTGGGGTGTGACAATACGATTTTAAAATTTTAAAATTAAAAAACTACAATAGGCAATATAAATTGAGTGGTTAAAGGAGGTGACATATTTTAAGTGGTTAACTTATCTATTTATTGGACAGTTGAGAACACCGGTAAAAGAAATTTGAAAATTTGAACCGAAAGTGTTGAATAGACACTCTTTATAAAGATTATGAATTAATTTCAACAACCTATAGTTCGAGTGTTTAAATGAAAATTTGAATTTGTCGATGTATTAAACCTAATTAATTATACTAATTTCTTCCACAACGTCATAACTCATAAATAAGTGGCACATTCCAATGATAATGTGTTTATTAATGTAAAACTACTATAACAAGCGTGTTAGGCACATTTCAATGATAAAAATAGGTCCAAGAGGGATATTTTATAACTTTTTTTGTGTAGGTGAAAGTGTTATTACTCTAGATGTGAGATTAGGGGTGAGAGGGTCCGGGTACCCTAATTTTTTTGAACTACTCGGATCCTACCCGGTAAACGACCGGTTCCTAAATCTACTACCCGAAACCTACCCATAGCAATCATTACCCGAAACCTACCCGGACCCTGTGATTCCAGGTAGGTTCCCGGGTACCCTGTAAAAGATTTATGTCATAAATACTACTCTGCATAATCTAAAAAGTTTACATAATCTGGAAATTTGGATCTGCTTTTGAGCTTAAAATGGAGGAAATCAGTGACGGAAAATTATCATATTTTAAAATAACATTTACTTGTAAAGTAAAAAAATAAAAGTAAAGGAAGACTGCAACCTTTGTATTGAATCATCAGACTATTCAGACTAATTCAAACTATTCTCTATTGAATCATCAGAAAGCTGAACTATTTAACACACACAAGACCAGATCTATCTCATGCAGTTTTGATATTAAGCCAATACATGCAAAAACTGAATGTTCTTCACTATGCAACAACTTTAAGGATTATTCATTACCTTTAACAAGACCACGAGGAATTCGAGCGCAACGCCGCAACATTTGTCAAGCTTCTGGAGTGAGGAACAGTGACAACAAAAGAGAGGAGAGGCTGTGAGTGCGAGGCTAATGCGAGTTGCATAATGGCGAGGTTGCGAGTGCGAGCTGAGTAATGGCGAGGCTACGTAGTGCTTAATGATAAATTGAAAACTGGAAAGTATGAAAATTAGGGCGTCGATTGTGTATTTGTGTTTTAGTTTAGAAAGAGAAGTGGGCTTAGGGGTTGGTCGGACCCTATCAACCGGATTGGGCCAAAAAATTAAACGCCCCAAAGCCCAAAACTAAATAATTTAAATGGAGGGGTGGGTTCGTAGGGTCCGGGTACCCGGTCTCTATTTTTCAGAACCGGAACCGGACCCGACATTGATCGGTTCCTAATTTTACTACCCGGAACCTACCCGTTATTATAATATAACTACCCGGAACCTACCCGTTAGTGTCGGTTCCGGGTCGGATATCTGGGTACCATGTACCTGTGCTCACTCCTATGTGAGCTAACTTTTTTTTAATCCTATATTAAGTAATCTAACTTCACTTATACATGTTTCAAATTATATGTAGTGATATTAACAATTAGTATAAATTGTTACTTTCGCCGTTTAAGTAATTCATCTCTCTCAGATCCGAAATATGGCTACTTTCGCCGCGAGGTCTGTCCCTCGCTCCGCCAGAACCGCCGCCACCAATCTTGCTACCGGTGCCAATCCCAAGGCCTCTCCTTCTCCCTTTCGCATCCCCACTCAAAAACCCCACACTGCTTGAAAACTTGATTAAACCACCGCTACTGCAGCCGCCGTCTTCCGTCGTTGTCTCCGAAACTATCTTCAATCTGAGAGCTCAATTGAACCACCGCTACTGTAGTCGCCGTCTCCAGAACTGTCCTCTTCGTATTCCGTGGTTGCTTGATAAAGTCTTTTACTCTTCTCAGTATCTAGAAACCTGCAGCTTCACTCTTCAAAACCCACAAACACAATTACTGTAATTGAGCTTTGTATACCATGAATTACGAAGAAGAAGTCGATGTGGATCAAAATTTCCCATTATTCTCCCGTAAAACCAAACCCACAGCCCGAAAACCAGTTCATGTTGTTGGAAATTTTCCTTTGGCGGGAGTTGCGACCGACCAACTTTAACGGCTTAAACACTAATGTTACGCATGTTGAAGAATCCGGTTCTTCACACGTGCATGATCTACTAAGTACGTAGATAACCGTAGGGCCAAGAATCGTCAAATTTCGTTGAGAAATGAAATTGATATTGGTCCACAAAGTGAGGTGTTTGAAGCATGGAAAAGTGTGGTTTGGGATCAATTCTCCCTCATCGGTGGAGGAAGAAAGAATTGTTTTGTTTATAAGACTCAAAATTGGTTCGGGGTTTGGGACCCCAAGAGGTATCCCATGTGTTTAAAAAAGGGAGGACCTAGATGTGCTTCGGTTCGAGGAAAGCCCACACGCGCGTCGCCGCCGCCCGCCCGTCCGGTCGGGTTCACGGGCTGTGGGCTGTGCTTCTTCTGATATTATCTTTTTGGACCAGAGAACTTTGCCAGATGTACAGTTTGATCCCGAAGTTTCATATGTACAGTTTGGACCAGAATTCTTTCATATGTACAGTTTGGTTCCTGAAGTTTCCAGATGTACAGTTTGGTCCCTGAAGTTTCCAGATGTACAGTTTGGTCCATGAAGTTTCCAGAAAGTCAGAATTGGGCAGAGATATCAGAAACGTCAACATCACTTAATTCAACCATTTATTTTGTCTGAATTACTCCTCCTAAATGGCCAATCTGTTGCACATCTTCACCATTTATTTTGGTGGTATTACTACCTCCATAATGGCCAGTAATGGCACTTATGGAGGCAGTTCATCAGCCCTCCTTCTACTATATAAAGACCCCCTTGTCACCATTGTTGAGGTACACGAAAATAGATAAACAGAAACAGATTTAAGTTCTTCCTACAATCTTCCAAGCATCATTTCATTACTCAAAATTCTTCACGGTAACACTTGAGTTTCCTTTGCTCAATTGTTCCATTGCTGTTTTATCTTGGGAGACAATTGTCCAGGACGTATAAAGAATACATACGGGGCAATATTGTCTTAAAGACAGAGTGCAACACTCGACTCAGCATACACAAAACAGTTTTCAGTTTTCTTGTTCAACATAATTGTAATTTCAGTTTTGTTGTTGAATTGTAATTTTCAGTTCTTGTATTACTTTGCAGTTACTTGTAATTTCCGTTTCCTGCACTTTTGTAACCAACACATATTCCTACCGAAAACCCTAAACACCTTGTCAAGGAGACCAACTCTACTCCCACACCTAATCACATCACCTTCTCCAACTTAGGCCTCGCCGAATGAGCCGTCCAGACCTGCAACAAATTAGGCATGAAAAAGCCCACTCCGGTACAGCACTATTGCATCCCTCGAATCCTATCCGACAGGACGTGTTAGGTTTAGCTCAATCCGGTAGTGGTAAAACGACAGCCTTTCCATTGCCTATTCTTCATCGGTTAGCTGAAGATCTCTACGGGGTGTCGTGTTTGGTGGTTACGTCGGCTAGGGAGCTTGCTGAGCAGTTTCGGGCCCTGTGATCGTGCTTGAATTTATGGTGTGCGGTGGTGAATGGTGGAATGGATATGATAAGCCAGACCAAGACATTGATGCAAAGACCTCATGTGGTGATAGCAACTCCCGGGAGGATTAAGGTTCTTATTGAACATAATTCTGATATTCCACCATTCTTCTCCAGAACAAAGGTAAAACCAGCTCCTTTCAGTTCTCATGTACTAATTATTTACCCGTTTGTACAGTTTAATTTGTATACGTGGTCAAAAATATGTAATCAAAATGTACGATCATTATATTATTATACAGTCCGTATAATAACATCGTACATCGTCAGTTTCAACGGTGAATTGTACGACCCATTTCGACGGTCCATACCTAATTGTACGGTCCGTATAACTGCGGCGTAAAAATAGAAATATCAGAACTGAAACTGGTTTTCAACTTTAACTAGCCTTGATTTTTACTCCTTACTCCTAAAAAGGCTTAGTTTAGAGGTACAAATTATTGCACGTGCACTTTTGTCAAACACCCCACACTTGTATTCCAAATTGAACTTTTTTCCTTTCCATTTTTTCATATAAAATATATTGTGTTTTTCTATGAGGAACTTGATTAAGTATTCTTCTTAGCCACGAGAATGACTCCCCCACTCCCCCCTCCCCCAATTTCTGGAGTAAATCAGAACTTAACAACAAGGCATTCATTATTATTAATGATTAATTGATTGTCATATTTATCGTCATATTTATCGACCAATAGGCATGTATCCTTTCAAACCAACATTCATATCTACACAAATAGTTGCAATTTAAGAGACGTGTTATCCCCACATGAAAAGTCAAACCATTTCAAATGACACTCTTTTATGAATGAATGTCACTCTTCCGAACAAATATATGATCAATTATCAATTTAGTAGTTTCATAAACTAGTCATATAGTTAAAAACTCAACGACCATCCTATCAAATGTCCACCAAGGATCTTGTGGGTCTGATATAATACAAGAATGTTATTAGATTTCATATCTCTTGTTCTACCAAATTAAATTAAACGCAAAGTCCAATATTGACTTTTAATGAGAAGACAAGACCCCCACACAAAAACCATATTTGTTGGCAACTCAAAATCATATTAATGCCAAACAAATTGACTTTTAATGAGAAGACAAGACCCCCACACAAAAACCATATTCGTTGGCAACTCAAAATCATATTAATGCCAAACAAATGCACAAAATATTTGTACTTTTTGTTTCTCATTAGAAGACATCAAATAAGTATAAAATGCCCCTCAGCTTAATTTTAAGTAGAGCACAAAAGTTATCATTTATTCTAGATCTCAATTCATTATAACTTTCAAGTATATCAAGCCACCGATTAAACTTGAAAGTATACTAAAATAAATACTACATCATGATCTTTACGCAATACAGTATTTAAAGGATAGAAATTTAAAAATAAAATAAATAGAGTAAAGAAAGTAAAATCTGATTATATTGTCACTTTATACTCGACTCCATCACCTTCACTGTTTTGCGCTTACAGTAGCTATTGTGACTTATATATGTTGATCAAGTGGCCTGATCGTCAAAATAAACTTTCATTTTTCTCCAATATTCATACCTTAAGTGTAACTGCCAAAATGTCATTTTATATACCAGAGAAGAAAAGCACCGATCCGAAGAGAATGTATTGCTTACTTATTTGTGCATGAATGTCATCTCTATAGATAAAAAAATATCAAAGGGAGTAAAATATGGAGATTCATATGAATTTTTTTCAGAACAACTTCACACTCCCACTTTTATTCCTGCAATTTAATTATCAGCCCAAGATATAAAATAATTCAAAGATTACGTATCACTTACAAGAGAAAATCATATGGCATTGTTATTAGCCAACCAACTTATTTTTCTCCTTCTTTGATTTGCTTTCTTGCTTATTATATCTTAAGAGAAGAAGTTAAAACGCGCAGAGTCAAATTTTTGAAGTAATTAAAAGTGTAAAGAATAAATCTTGGGCCTAACTCAACTTCAAAAGCTAACTTTTAGGGTGATGATTGTTCAAATTCATATAAAGAGTCTGTGTTTCCATTCCATATCCGATGTGAGACTATTAACAAAAATCACTATTCTTCACCAAGTTTTTTAATGGCACACGGCTGCACCATTTCGAAAAGAAGCATAAAGTTGTGTACAGTTGTTGTATGTATTTGGCTTAAGATCCTTGAAAGATGCCTCCAATATTGGGTGTAATACACAAATTCTTTCATTAAACAATTTTACCACAATAGTTAATAAACCTTTGAAATTGTTGGTGAAAAATATTAAGCCAATAACACATTGTTTAACTAAATTATCTTTGACGAAAGTAATGGTCAGAAAGAAGACTATATTTACTGTGTAGTGCATATCTAATATTCCTTCACAACTTACTTGGACATAGCAGAATCATATAAATACCATGACAGTGGCCCTTTTAAGATCTGTTCATCTACTACGTGCCCTGATCCAAATATCTCTCCAAACAAATTACAAGACGAACATATATACTTGTTGATGGCGTAGCGGTAACTCAAACCCCACCAACACCGTCAAGCGCAAAATCGGTAACAAATCACACAAAGACTAACGACTTGATATTTGTTTGTAAGAATATATGTAGTAGAAGTGTAGAATTTTTTTTATGTAGAAAACTGAGGCTAGTCCTCTAAATTTATAGCCATCAAAGGATAATGTGAATGCTATTGTGCCTTATTGAAAAAGTCACAACCTATCCCCTAATGTCTTTTCGGAAAAACACCTCTTCATTTCCCATTCACAAATAAAAAAACCCAACACACTCTTGCATAATGTTGAGGGAAAAACGAACAGCTGAAATAACTGACTTGCATGCATTAATAACAGAAGGACCATGAACCAAAAGATTTAGATAGAGTTACTTAGGGAGAAAGAGGCAAAAGGACTTCTCAAGTCTTGAATGAAGGATTCTTTTTTCTTTTGTTCCAATAGGTGATTATGGTTATTAAGAGGGGCTTGGCTAACAACATACCCAATATAGTCTCATAAGTGGGTATGGAGAAGGTGAGGTGTACACATATCTTACCCCTATCCTTGAGGAGTAAATATGTTGTTTACGATAGATCCTCGGCTCAAGAACATGAAGAAGGGGCTGGGCCATGTTAGAACTATCAAAAATTGGGGATAAAGAATTAAAAGCCAACAAAACTCCAGAACACCCGCACTGTCTTTTCTTCTCTTCCTCCTTTCTTCTCCATTTAGTGGCAAAGCCAGCTTCTTGGTGACATTTCTACAAAAAGCAGTTGAAGTTACTGTCACATGCAAAAAAAAAAATAAAAAAAAATCAAGAATAAGAGATGTGAAGATTAATGACGAAGCGGATGAAGATTTTATTTTAAAGATTATCTAGGTTATTACGGAGTATCATTTTTTGTGTTGTTAGTTTTCTCATATAATAATTATAATAATTTCTTTATATTATTGGTGATTTTTTAATTTATTTGTAGAATTTTAATGAAAATTTTACTTTTGCTTATTTTTTTAGTATTAAAATTATAAATTGAAGATACACGAGACATACACTCCCGTAGATTCATGAGACTTACGCCCCCGTGTCTCAGGACTTGCGCCTCTCCCTGTGTTGCGTAAAACGCATCATCTCGCACCCTCGCCTCTTAAAACACTAAGAAGTATTATAGAAAGATATCATACAAACTATATGACTTGAGAAACATATGTGATGTGACATATGGATATAAAATAGAACTAGACATTAATGGAGCACATGGACTATAAAGACGATTATCACTCATTACCTCCATAGAATAGTCGTCTCCAATTGCATGAGAAATAACTATTTACTGGGCAAAATGTTGACCAGTCAAGAACACTTACTTTCAGAAAATAAAAATAGCGGACATGAGGATGCTCAGATGAGCGTGTGGTCATACTAGTAGAGATATGATGAGAAATGAAGTTATACAAGACAAGGTCAGAGTGACTTTCATGGCGGACAAGATGATGAAAGCGAGACTGAGATGGTTCGGGCATATGAAGAGGAGGTGTGAGGATGCACCAGTTAGGAGGTGTGATAGATTAACGGTCGCATAAATTAGGAGAGGTAATAGGCAGAAGAAGAACTGGGGATATGTGATTAGATAGGACATGACACAACTTCAGGTGACTGAGGACATGACTTTAGAAAAAAAAAATCAAATTAGGAGAAAGTTGATAACCTAGCAGGTTAATATTATCTGATGGTGTAAAAAATTGATACACTAACACACTCGATATTTTATACACTAACGGTGCACAAAGAAACTCTATGGATAATTAATAAAAACAAATTACATATATAATATATAAAATAAATCATATTTAGGTGAGCGAGAAGAGCAATAAACTCATATTTAGATCATAATATAAAAGCATTAAAGAGAGATGAGACAAATGGTTTAAGACATGAGAAGCTTAACATGTAGGGTAAGTACTTTATTTCTTGCCTTATTTTGATAAAAAGATAAAAAAAAATGATAACAAAAAGAGAAAAGAGAAAAGAGAAAAAATAAGTAAAGAGTAAAAAATATTTCTCTACTTTGAGAAAAAGGTTAAAAATATATTCCGTTATAAATTTGAGTAAAAAATATCCCTCTACTTTAGGAAAGGGCTAAAAATACCTCTCTTAACGGAAATTCCCAAATCACTCAAAATAATTCGATTTTATTTTTTAAAATCACTCTAAAATATGAAAAAATGTTTTTTTTAAAATTAAGTCTGAAAAAGTGTTTTTTATTCAAAAAACTGGAAACTTTTTCTTTGTCCACATTTAAAAAAAATACTATTCCTGATTTAAGAATTTTTTTTCCAGATTTTTGAATAAAAATATATTTTCAGATATAATTTTTAAAAACAGGTTTTAAAAAATATAATTTTCTATAGTTTTGAGTGGATTTTAAAAATAAAATCGAGGTATTTTGGGTGATTTAAGAATTTCCGTTAAAAGAGGTATTTTTAGATCTTTCTCAAAGTAGAGGGATATTTTTGACCATTTTCTAAAAAAAAGTAACTCCTTAGTCATGAAGGTCCCAATAATAATTACTCCTTTCGTTTTAATTTATATGATCTACTTTCATTTTACGCGCACTTTAATAAATAAATGAAAATTTCTGAATCTTATGGTCTAAAATAAGTTAAAGATATTTGTGTGGTTATAGATCATCTCGTTTTGCATAAGAAATAAAATTTATAATTAAGTTATTTATAAATAAAAAAATATGTTATTTTTTTTTGAGACGAACTAAAAAGGATATCATTTTTTGGGATTACTTAATATCACAAAATATACGTTCATTTTTCTTCTCCGCGTTAGTATACAAATCAAACGATCAATCTCTCAATCTCCCCCCCCCCCCCCCCCCCCGGGCCAAAAAAAAAATCTCTCTCTCTATTTCTTTCTTTTACACAAAAAGCCCTTCCATTTTCCTCCATTTGTTCTTTACAGCTCAAAATAATTTCTAGGGTTTTATCTTCGTCTCTCGGAATAAGTTCACTTTTCCGGCGATATCTCCTATCAGGTAAGCCTTCATTTTGCTTTTTACTATTAATTCTGATTTCACCGTTACGTTGTTTAATTTTCATGGATTTACGTCCGTGTAGATACGTAGTTTTTTGCAATTTGTTCGTAAAATGTAATTATTACTGCAATGAGAACTTTTACTTCGGAACAGTTAGTTTTTGAATTTAATTTAATTTTAATGCATGATTTTGGTTTTTTTTTGCTCTAGTGTCATTTCCAGTTAAGAAGAAAAAAATCCTGCTTAATACTTTATAATGTACTGCAAGGAGAACTTTTACTTTTTGCCAGAGTTAATTTTTGAATTTAATTTCATATTAATGCGCAATTTGGCCATTTGTTTGTTCTAGTGTTGTTTAGGAAAAACACTATGTCTTCCAGTTAAGAAGAAACAATTGCTGCTTAATAATTCTGATTTCACCATTCCTGAAAGCTAGAGTTTTTTTACGCGTTTGATTTTCATGGATTTACGTCCGTGTAATCATAAACTGTAATATCACTGCAAGGAATACTTTTACTTTGCAATGTTAATTTTTGAATTTAATCTCATTTTATCCAGTTAAGAAGAAAAAATGATGCTTAATAATTCTGATTTCACCATTCCCGACAGCTAGAACTTTTTTACGCCTTCAATTTTCATGGATTTACGTCAATGTAATCGTGAACTGTAATATTACTGCAATGAATACTGTTACTTCACAATGTTAATTTTTGAATTTAATTTCATTCTACCTTGTCAAAAAAAATATATTTCATTCTAGTGCATGATTTCAGCTTTTCTGTTTTTGTTCTAGTGTCATTTTGGAAAATAATTACTTCTTCCAGTTAAGAAGGAAAATTTGCTGCTTTATACTACTTTATAATGTACAAAAATTTAATTCTGATTTCTTCATTCCTGAAAGCTAGAGCTGTTACGCATTTTAGTTTTCATGGATTTACATCCCTGTAAATATACAGCTTATGCAAATTGTTTGTAAAATGTAATATTACTGCAAGGAAAACTTATACTTTGGACAGTTAATTTTTGAATTTAATTTCATTATAATGCATGATTTCAGCTGTTTTTTTTCCGTTCTAGTGTCATTTAGGAAAAAGATTACGTCTTCCAGTTGAGAGGAAAAATTTGCTGCTTAATACTACTTTATAATGTACAAAAATGTAATGTTTTAATTTGATAACGATGCGGCCTGAGCACTGCAGCTTGATTTCGCGGGATACCCACTACCTCCCGGTAACGGGTAACTCTGTCCACTAAGGATTGAATAGATAATTAGAAATCACTTAGTTTTTTGTCTCTCCTTGGATTTGAACCTGAGAACCTCATAGTTCTCAACCCACTTCATAATGTAGAAAAAATTAGTTCTCGCACTTGTGGGATTACACTGTGTATGTTGTTGTTGTAGTTTATTTTAAATATATCATGTTTGATAAAGATTTACCCCCACCGCCATATTTTAGGGCATGCACTGTGTACTGAATTAATTTCGGTGAGAGAATGTTTTGGTATTTGAGAAGTAACTGCAATTGATAAAACAATTGTATCAAAATTAATATTAAATTTTTTTAAATGAATCTATTTTGTGGAAGTTGTACAGAGTAACACATGTTATTGGTGGGATGACATGTCAAGTATTTTGTATGCTCCAAGATAGGAAATATCATTTAAATTTGGGTGGAGGGAATATGGACAGTTGAGTTTATGTTCATGTTAAATTTTAGGTATTCTATTGCTGTTTCTATATTTGTAGTGGTTCACCTTCTTGGGTTTATGATGGGTTCCTCTGGGCAATGTCCGATCATTTTTATTTAAAATTATGTAGTTTTGTTCTTCTGGTTCTGCACATTCTCTAGGAGACTGTTAACCTTTATTTTATTTCAATTCATTTTTGTTTTTGTACATCTGCTATTTTATTCACCATTTTCCTATCTAATCTAGCTCTGTTTTTTTCTTAATTACTTAATATTTTTTTTGAACTTTTCATTCTCTGGTTGCTGGACAAGGCAAATTGAAGCATCTGAAAATGTTTTGGATTAAGACTGATTTCTAGTAACAAACATTGACGAAGTTCATAATTTTCATTATTTTGGGTGTTAAGTTGCTACTGATTTCATATTTGAAATTCTAGATGTTGGATTTTTACTCAATTCCTTTTCTTTTTGCACTCTGGTATGCTAGATATGCTGGAATTTCTTCTTCGTATTTTCCCCACTGTGATGTCCACTGGTACCAATGGTTCCTAAGTTGATTATCTTTTGAGCTTTTGTAGGAGATGTCTCGAGTGGAAGTTTTGTGGGAACGGTTGGTGCGAGCAGCACTACGTGGACACAGGGCTGCCGCTGGGAGACCAACGGGAGGGATTGCTGCGAATGTCCCATCTTCGCTTGCGAATAACAGGGATATAGATGACATTCTAAGAGCTGCGGATGAGATTCAAGATGAGGCCCCTAATGTGTCCAGAGTTTGTAAGTGATCTCTTCTCACGAGCCTTGTTGACTTTTCATGCTTTGCACACAAATATGTGCTGAGCTCATTTGTTAGTTTCTTCGATGAAATAAAATAGAAATATACAGAACTTGATCATTGATGACAGGTTAATATATTTTTTTTATCTAAGTTTAGGGGGAAAACATGATCGAGATTCTCTCTTTTGTAATGTCATCGAATTATGACAGCTTGAATAGTCTTTTCTATTGAATTTGTAATTTATAGTTATAGTTTTGCCAGTTGTCTTGGCATGCATTAAAGATATAGTGAAATGTGGCACGAGAAGTTTCAAAATAATTAGGACTAAATGGTTCTGCTCTCCCATATTATAAATGTTTGATGGTAACATTGGGGTTTCTGTTCCTCATCTTAGAAAACGAAGAAACATTTGGGTTTTGGTTGCTGAAGGAATTGTAAAATTTTAGGTCATTCAATGTGTTTTCTATGGTGTATTTTTATAAAGGGCGTTTTCATGGCACTCCTAACTCGATTCTTTCTTTTGGGATTGAGTGGCCCTTTTATTCCTTTTTTTTTTGGTGTTAAGAAGAATACCTATTTCATGATATTTCAAGTTGAATCAAAGAGACTGAAGGGCTTGCTTTGATTGATGTGACTTTCCTCTGCGTTTCTTTTTGTATATCGATCTGCCTTATCTATCAATCTCTATTTTTCTTGTAAGAAAGCATTGGATTCTTCTTTAGTTTGATCATATGCCCTTTATTAGAACTGAATCCAAAAATTTTATGACTATATTTTGTGGATACTTCTTGTTCGAGTATCTTGGTCGAAAGCTATTTCTTATAATTTTTTTATAAGGTAAGGTTTATCTATTTCTTATAAAATAAGGAGATTATATTATTCTTAAAACGTAAGGAGTTGTGAACTTGTGCACGACCAATCAAATATAGACTCACAAACTATTCTCAGGCAGTAAGGAGTCGCTCTCTGCACATATTGTACCCACACTATCTCCTATCATAAATAACACTACTCTATAATTTCTTTGATTCATACTTTTCCGACCTTTTGGCGTCTCTTTATAAGTATAATTTGTTTACATCCATAACCCGTTTCCTGTAGCCTACTAGAGTTTTATCCCATTCCGTCTTAGACTTTAAGTACCATATGCATTTTTATTTGCAAACACATCTTCATCCTCGCAACATTTGCAAACACATATGCATCCTCTCTTTTGCTCCACTTGTATCCTTTGCTGGTTCATCTGGTTGCACAACAGTGCTCATCTGCTCTCACTTTGCATAGTGTTCATACCCATCATTCGAAGGGTATCCACAAATCTCTTGGAGAATTCTTCCTCTTGATTCTATGGTGGTATTTGTGGATAGATTTTTGACGTTTCAGGAGTACTTTCTTAGATTTGTCCTAGTTACTTCTTTAGATCCTTTTTGCATGTTCTTCAAAAGCTATATGCAAACTCTGTCTGTGAGCTTCACAAAGCATAGGAGGGTCCCAAGCACAGATAAATGAGGGTTGTGGTTGCTTCGTCAACCAGTGTAAGAAATGTCTCAATATGACGAATTCTCTGATTATTGAAACATGAAAGGGTGGAATGGTTACAAAGGGTTAATATAGTTGACCTCATCTAAATTTGGTTTGAGACATAGTTGATTGACTGATTGATTTAGAAAGCTGATATGCCGTCTTCCGATGCTTGGACTAATAAACTTACCTCTCTGTTGGCACTTTGGTGAATTTGCTGCAGTATGTGAGCATGCCTATTCTTTGGCTCAAAATTTGGATCCTAACAGTGAGGGGAGGGGTGTTTTGCAGTTCAAGACTGGTTTGATGTCTGTAATCAAGGTACATGTGACTTTTTTTTTTTTGTGTAATCATGATATGCATCACTTTGTTAGAGGAATAGAAAAATGGATTTTCACGAAGTATTCAATTTTGTTTTTTTTGATAAGTCAAATATTTCTTGTGTTGGATATATGAAATATTTGGTTCTTCTGAGTGCCTGTATCACTATCTGGATAGATTCACCTATTTTGGTGAGTATCAGGTAACTTTAGAGTTTTGGACAATTCTCTATTTCTTCCATTTTATATATAAAATAATTTCCGGTGTCACAATTTCTAATCCTAGAGATGTGCAGGAACTCCACTTGGCTGATGCATTGTAAATTAGTTCTGACAGTTGAATTTTTACATGTTTTATGGTGCATTTACAATTATTTGGATAGTGGTGTGGTTCTGATTTCCTTCCTTTCTCTTGCCTAATCTTATAGCAAAAGCTAGCGAAGCGAGAGGGTGGGACGATTGATAGAAGCCAGGATATTACACTCTTACAAGAATTCTACAAACAATACAGAGAAAGGCATAACGTGGATAAGTTACGAGAGGAAGAACTGAAATTGAGGGAATCTGGTGTCTTCAGTGGTAATCTGGGAGAGTAAGTGAAGTTACTCACCACTTTCTCTTATTTAGCTGTTGTTATCCTCTAGAAGACCTCCGTGGTTGTGTTTTACCACTTGGATGGCTGTCAGAAGTACATATTTTTTGAAACTGGTAACTTTGTATTCCTCATCATTGGGGCATGCTGGCCACCTCCAAAATTTACACTTACTAAGAGCTAGTTACAATAATCCTATTTTAACTTTATTGTTTGGTATGATGTCATAGCTGCTTAGAATTGCATCTCTTCTTGCTTTGGAAATAAAATTTCTATTTCCCGTACATACTATTTGATGCCTCTAGGCTGAAAGACAATGAAGCATATTTTAGCTTGCAAGATGTGACAGTTTCCCTGTACCTTCTGTAGTCTGTCCATACTCAACAAAGTATAAAGAAGGCGTGATAGAAGTACATGGATCTCTCTTTCTCCTGTCTGGTCAAACCAAAGGATCTCTGTTTCTCCTGTCTGGTCAAACCAAAGGATCTCTGTTTCTCCTGTCTGGTCAAACCAAAGGATCTCTGTTTCTCCTTCCCCCTATTTATAATTTTCCTTCTTAGGTGGCCCTCATCTAATGCTTAAAGTGTGCTACAATTTGTTATGTCAGAGTCAAACTCCCCTTTTTATGATGTTTGGGCCGATGGTGGACGTCTTTGTTTATCCCATCTCTAATGCTTTAAGTTAGTAGAATATTTGTTATGTCAGAGTGAAGACTTCTTTTTCTAGGGTTCTGTATTTTAATCCATCATCAATGCATTTACAAGTGTGAATTAGAATTAGTCAGCATTTGTATATGGACAAAATCAATTAACTACATTTATCTCAGTTGATTGTCATCGAAGCCTTTTTCTGTACATCATTGTTGTGTATCTCTCTCTTGGTTACTTTGTCAATGACCTGGATTATTAAAAGATAGTACGTGGTCTTTACTCTACCCTATAAAGAAACGAAATCCTCATACAAGTCTAAAACTACAAGAAATGGTAATGACACATACATGTTGGACGTAAACAAGCCTGATTAGTCTAGGTACCATTACCATAAAGCCTGAACGGTCTACTAGGTAATGTGGTTTTTGAGATTTAGGCTAGTCTGATCTGTGTTTCATTTCTGAGTCACAATAGGGAGCTACTTGTCTTTATTAAATTTTTGATTGCCGATCTCTTAGTAACTGTCTCATCTGGTGACTTGTTTGAAAATTTTCACTCAACCTCAAAAGCTAGTTCATGAGGTGAGGATTGTCCAAGACACTAAAAGGAAACAATCCATTCCCTCAACCAATGTGTGAAACCAAACACCCCCTCACATGCCCCCGACTGAAAATTTGGAGCTTGACAAGAATGAGGATGGGTTTAGCTACCATGTTGAGAAAATGAACATGAGACCTAACTTGCCATGACAAGTTAGCTCATCAGGTGAGGATTCCTCACAACCATATAAGGAGACAACAAACCATTCCCTCAACCAGTGTGGGAAAGCCCTTGATCATATCATGATATGATTTGTAAGCCTACTTGGTCTTGAGTATTTTACTTGTAAGGACGAAATTCTTTGTTTTGTAATGAATAGTTGCAACTCCGTGAAAAAGAATTCAGTCAAATTTTCCTTACATTGAACCATTCCTATATCATAAACTTGTTGTGTAAATGCAGGTACCATATATATGTATTTCATATGGATATATGGATTCATTTGGTTCTTTTTATTCTTGCTCGAGCTGGACGATTAATAATTATCATGTCCAGTTCTCGGGGAAAGCAGGTCCGCTTACGCGTATTCCTAATCCTAAATGGAATGTAACGATGTAGGGATCCATATGTAAACGTCGTATCTATTTAGATAGGCCCGAATGACCCCTTCTCATAATAAGTATTTCATGGGAGGTCATAGTCCTTGAATGAACTTTTCAGGTAGAAATAATTGCCAAGAATAAGGAGAGATTCAACCTTATTTTAGATATGGAAGTGGGGGGACTGGGGCCAAGAGTGCAATTTACTTGTGTTTGGACTCATTTGACTAGTTCTGTAGTAGATCTTAGAAAGAATTTGTCCTTTTGTAACTGCTGGTGTACGCCCAATTTTTCTATTATTAATAAGATCACTTACCTTATAAAAGATTATCAATTTGTCCTTTTGTTGAGATGTTATTTTAGTTGGTTGACATGTTATGTTTCTATTTTTTCTTAAAATAGATTGGAGCGTAAGACTGTCAAAAGGAAAAAGGTGTTAGCGACTCTTAAGGTTTTGGGAAATGTTCTTGAACAGTTGACTAAGGAGGTTTCCCCCGAAGAAGCGGATCGCTTAATACCCGAGGAGGTTTGGTCTCTTATTACTTGTACTTCTTATTTAAGTGTTCAAATGTTTGATGTTCGTAGCTTTCTTTGTATGTCTAAATAGCTGGTGGAGTCCTCTTCTTTGGCTTGTTTATTTCTCATTATGATCCTTTTAATTGAAAGGTCTTCCAACTTTTAAGTTCCGTTAGAGAACTTTCCTTAAAATAGAAGTCACAATTTGCAGTGTGCAATTGCTATGAATAGCCTTAGCAGTACCAATTGAGGGTAAAATCATTCAATAGATGAAGGTACTTCTGTTATGTTAGCAAGAAACATTGGATGACTTGACATCGGGGTGCATATGTTTTTCTTATGTGTTCTGTTACAGTTAGATAAAGGACACTCATCCGACTCTTGTCCTAGATAACTACACTCCCACCTTTTCTTAACATGTTTTGGTAACAAAATATTATTCTGGAAAAATGAACCAAGAAAAAGAGAAGGTAAAAAGAACAAAGACATCTACTTTATATAATCCACAGTCAGCACCCCTAAACTCAATTAATTGCCTCTTTTAAGTAATCACTATGAACTCATGACGTGCGCTGCACGTGCTAATAATTACAAATTTCATACATATATTAAGTCATGAAAAACATAAATAGAACTTCAAATTTCAAGTTTCTTCATTAAGATTCAATTGTTTCTTTTCCTTTTTCTCTCTTGGTTTCCACCATTAATCTCTTTTTGAAACTGTTTCGACCATTAATCTTTGATAGTACTTTATTACGATTCACTATTCCTTTTTATATTCTTTCCAGATTAATGTGTTAGAAATTTGTAGAATAAGTAGTTTAACATCAATACATAAAGAATTTGATTGCATGAATAATATAAAAAGGTTCTATGCATATGGACGTGAATTACATATTCCATGAGTAACTTCCGCCATGTATGTTTCTGCTCTCCCTTTGTTTTTTTTTCAGTAACTTTTGATATGATTTTAGCCGAGAGTCAGAAACAACCTCTGTAACTCTCGAGGTAGGGATTAGGTCTACATACACTCTACCCTCCCCAAACCCCACTTTTGGGATTACACTGGGTATGTTGTTGTCGTTAACCATTGTTGATAATTTGTTATAAAGATATAGTGTCAATCTTGTTAAACCTAAATCGAGAAGGATATGCATAATATTCTTAATATACCGTTATCCTCATTACTTCTTCTCCTCCTTTTAGTTATAGCAAACTAGAGTTCTCAGGAGAGGGAGGGGCACTTGGTCACCATCCGTAGTACGATGGCAAAGACTCAAATCGATTACCTAATCCTTAGGAAGAGTGATAGAGGTTTATGTAAGGACTATTAGGTTATTTCGAGTGAGAACCTCACAACCCAGCATAAGCTATTGGTAATGGATCTAGAGATTAAAAGGAAGGGGAAGAGGGAGAGCTTTGTATGACCAACTCAAGGGGGTGGGTGAGAGGGCTTGACTAAGTAGTATGTGAACTAGGATGCTATTAGGGAAGCAACTAGAGAGGTGTTAAGGGTCTCGATGTAACTTTGGGGACATAAAGGGGACTGGTGGTGGAATGCCAAGAAGGTGGCGTACATGAAGTTAGTGGATAGAAAAAATGAAGACGAAAAGAGGAAAAACAAGGAGAGGTATAATATTGCGAAGAGGGAAGCAACTAGAGGTGTTAAGGGTCTCGATGTAACTTTGGGGACATAAAGGGGACTGGTGGTGGAATGCCAAGAAGGTGGCGTACACGAAGTTAGTGGATAGAAAAAACGAAGACAAAAAGAGGAAAAACAAGGAGAGGTATAATATTGCGAAGAGGGAAGCGAGGATGGCGGTTATAGAGGCTAACATGGTAGCATTTCAGCTCATGTATGAAGAATTGGAGGCCAAAGGTTGGGAAAAATGGTTGTATAGGCTCACCAAGGCAGAAGGGTGGAGTCGCGACATAGATCATGTGAGACGAGGATGGCAAAGTATTTGTGGAAGAGACACTTTAAACGAAGATGGTATGCGTACTGCCATAAACTCTTAAATGAAGGGGGAGACATGAATATTGTGTTGGATGATTTAGGGCACTTTGAGAGCCATCAAGATTTTGGGTATTGCAGGTGTATTAAGTTTGAGGAGGTTAAGGAGGAAATTCGCAAGATGAGAGGGGGAAGAGTGACCGTGCTAGACAAAATTCATGCGGAATTTTGGAAGAGCACAGACAGTGGGTTTAGAGTGGCTAATTGGGTTGTTTAATGTCATTTTCAGGACGATTAGAATGCTCAAAGAATGGAGGTGGAGCATAATGATCCTGTTGTACAAGAACAAGAGCGATATCCAAAATTGCAACAACTATAAGGGGGTATCAAACTACTTAGCCATACTATGAAAGTTTGTGAGAAAGAAATCGAGATGAGGATGAGGAAGAATGTGTCTAGTTTTAAGAACCAAATTCGAATTCATGCTGGGGCGAATCGACAACGGAAGCCATTCACCTTTTATGGAGATTGTTAGAGCAGTATAGGGAGATGAAAAAAGATTTACATACAGTGTTTATCGACCTAGAAAAGGCATACGAAAGTCGCCAGAGAGGGTTTATGGAGATGCTTGGAGTCTAAAGGCGTACCTTTGTCATACATTAGAATATTAAAGACATGAGCCAAAACTTGAGTGAGGACAATGGAAGGAGACTCAGAACACTTCCAAGTTTAGATGAGGCTGCACAAGAGATCAACTCTCAACCCGTTTTTATTTGCCTTGGATGAATTAACACGACATATTCAAGAGGACGTACCATGTTATATGTTATTTGCGACAACATAGTATTGATCGACGAGACATACGACAGAGTTAACGATAGACTGGAGATATGGAGACAAATCATTGAGTCTAAAGGCTTCAGGCTATAGGACTAAGACAGATTACATGGAGTGCATGTTTAGTGTTGCATCTCAGGAGGCGGATGGGGAAGTGAGAATTCATGCACAAGTCATTCCCAAGGGAGGAAGCTTCAAGTATCTTAGGTCTATAATTCAAGGAAATGGGGAGGTCGACAGGATGTCGCACATTGTATTGCTGTAGGGTTGATGAAATAGAGGCTCGCATTCGGTGTCCTGTGATAAGAATGTGTCATTGAGACTTAAAGGTAAACTCTATAGAGTGATTGTTAGACTGACTATGTTGTGACACGTTGTAGTGTTTGCCAGTCAAGAACTCACACATTTTAAAGATGAAGATAACAGAAATAAGGAATGCTTAGATGGATGTGAAGACATATTAGAAGAGACAAGATTATGAACGAAGATATACGAGGCAAGGTGAGGGTAATCGCCGTGATGGATAAGATGCGGGAAGCGAGACTAAGATGGTTCCAACATGTGAAGAAGATGAGTACAAATGCCTAGTGAGAAGGTGTGAGAGGTTGGCGGTGATAAGTTTGAGGAGAGGTAGAGGTAGATCGAGAAAGAATTGGGGAGGTGATTGGATAGGAAACAACTCCCTACCTTGGTAGGGGTACGGTCCGCGTACACTCTACCCTCCCCAGGCCTTACATTGGTATGTTGTTATTGATTAGATAGGACGTGACACATTTTCAGCTTATCAAAGACATGTCCTTAGATGAGAGGCCATAAAGGTCGAAGATTAGGGTAGACGATTAGTAGGTTGTAGAGCGTTTTCTCTCTTCGCTATGGTAGAGCAGAGGTCTAGTCTGGGCATATATCTGTTTCTTTACCAGTATTATTATTATGCTAGCTTATCTTATTCTTCGATTTTATTACTACTGTTGTTTCTTTTACCTTAGTTAATATTTGTACTGTTAGTACTTTTCTTTCTTCAATATTTTTATCATAGTTTTACTCTTGCATTATCTTCAAATCATTTTTCCGAAAGACGATTTTTTGAGCCAAGGTCTATCGGAAACAACCTCTTTACCCCACAAAGGTTGGTAAGTGTAAGGTTTGCGTTCACCCCGCCCTTCCCAGACGCCACTTGTGGAAATATACTTATGTTGTTGTACTTCTCCTCCTTTTTATTACCTCCATCTTTGACTTGTTTAATTACTCAAACATAGAATATTTATTTCAATAAGTTATGTTGAAAGTGCAATAATGTTTTCAAATTATTAAATTGGAAATTTTCTAATTAATAACAATTTTGTTCCGAGAGTCTTTCGGAAACAACCTTTCTACCTTGTGTAAAAGGTAAGGTCTATATATATATATATATTTTTTTAAAAAGAATGTTGACATAATGAGCCATAAATACTATGACAATAAATAGCTTGTAAAGCGGGAAAAATAATTAAACAAAATTACGTTTTTTTAAAGATGATTAAATAAATCAAATTGAGACCATCGAGAGTCGTAGGTTACGACAAAAAAACTCTCAAACAAAGAATTAGATGTTGCGAGGGGGAAACAGAGGACACATATGTGTGTGTACGTAACCGTAAATAAAGAACACACTATTTGCATAAAAGAACAAACTCACACGATGTTCCTGTTATTACTCAACAACAACAACTCAATTGCTTAAATATTAATTAAAGCAGTTTCTTGTTGGCCATAATTTTGATGAAAAATGACATGCAAGACTTTCCCAAGTAGAATATTATTTCCATTTTTGTTTTTTAGATTTCGATAGCAAGAAAATCTGTTTGAATATTTGAATCCAAGACGCTTAATTCCTTTTCTTATTAAGATTAAGACAAAAATGATCAAGTATTTCTTTATGCTTGTTCCTGAAGTATAAAACGGATATTGTTTTAAAAACAATTTTTTCTGAAAGACACAACCTTTCCAGGGTTGTATCTTTTTAATTTTGAGTAGGGTGTCTTCTCCAATAAGCATGACTTTTTAAATACAAACCACCAACAATTTGCTCCCTTTGTCCCAATTTATATGATGCACTTGCCTTTTTAGTCAGTCCTAGAAAGAATGATACCTTTTTATATTTAGAAATAATCTAACTTTGAATTTCCTATTTTACCCTTATCGATATAATTTATAACTACACAAATATCCGTGGCTTGTTATAGACCACAAGTTTGAAAAGTCTTTCCTCTCCTCTTTCTTAAACTTTGTTTCCAGTCAAAGTGCATTACATTAATACTTTGTTTCCAGTCAAAGTGCATTACATTAATCGGGACAGAGGGAATATATCTTTTTTTCAGACAAACAATCTATATCTATGTAGTATATTTAAGGATATTTTTCTCTCACAAAGAGTTGTATCCTTTCAATAAAACAACTAGCCCCTCGACAAGTTCTTTCCTAACGGCCAAGTAGTTTCTTTAGGAATTAGTTACTAATGAAACAACAACTATTTAGAGAAGGCACAATAGAAATTAATCTTTTTTATTTAATTATTATTGTTAAATATAAATATATTATATAAAAAAGATACTTTTATAATAGTACACACACACCTGCTCTCTCTCTCTCTCTCTCACACACACACACCCACACTATATATATATTGGTCTTTCAAATTTTTAGTTTAGGGATTCCCACTTTTGTGATAGCATAGATAGATTAGTCATTGCATGATTGTGTTGGTAAAACTTATTTTTTCGATTAAGTAAAGAATATATTTGTTTTTTGACATGGCAAATCAATTTTATAAATTTGATGTTCTCATACCATATCCAACCGGTCGGGGGGGTTTTAAAAACTAAAATTTTCTCTTTTTGTTTGCGATCGAGTGTGGTGTGGAGTGATCTTCAAGCCCAAGTACAAAGAGCTTGACTCTCGTTGGCACACTGTTTCGACCGACTGACTAAGAAAAGGTTCCACATTTGCTCCGCAGGTTTCTAATGTCTATGAGCTGGAATGCTGGATAGGTTTTGCATTCAATTGTGTTCCTTATTTTTTGTTGTTCTAGATTTCAATTTTTTGTAGTTTCCGCAGGTCGTTCACTTGTGCAGGGCATTTGACTTTTTCTTCCTATTCATAATAGCAAGTTGGTAACAGACCTCATTCTACAAGAGGGTGTAGAATAAAAAAATGTTGAGGTAGCTTATTTGGAATTATTGGTCAGTGTTCATCGTTTTTAAGATTCCTGCCGTACCTGAAAATTGACGTGGTAAAGACTAGAGCACATACTGAAACTTCTTGTGAAATGTCTCTGGGCCTTTTCATGAAATGTTTCTACATGCTGGTGCAATCCCACATGCATGTGTGTTCAAATAGTTTCAGTACTTGGTCTTGCTCCTGATGCCTGTGCAGTCATTCATCTTTTTTATTCTTTTTGTTCCACATGCATCTGAAATGCTCATCTTGGTGCTGTGTCTCTGCCTCCAGCTAAAACGAATGATGGAATCAGATGCTGCTATGACTGAGGACATTGCTTACAATATTATTCCCCTTGATACCACTTCGACCACGAACACTATTGTGTCTTTCAATGAGGTTGATAATCCTTCCCCCTATTACTCTTAAAACTCTTGCTTCCTTGTGCTGATGTGATTCAGCAAAATGTCAGGTACGTGCAGCAGTATCAGCTCTGAAGTACTTTAGAGGCCTACCAAAATTGCCTGGAGATTTTTCTTTGCCCCCAACAAGGAGCATTGATTTGTTTGATCTACTGCATTATGCTTTTGGATTTCAGGTTGGTATACTGACTGCTTTTTAAACTTCAGTTTGTTGTTTCAAGTGTCTTTCTGTATGCTCCATAATCCACACTCCTTTCTGATCAACAAGTGAAATTCATCCTGCTGGCTCTGTTAATTATTTTTCTTAACTATATACAATCACAAGAACAATTGCGCTTCAATCTCAAATAAGTTGGGTTCGGCTATGTGGTATCCTCACGATCATGTTGTATTTAACCTCATTTCAAGACGACAAGACCAATATTATACAAAATAGACGTAAAATAAAAGTGCTAGAAATTCTATATAGAAAACCTCACAATATTAAAAGGTTCCAAGAAAACATAGGACTTGAAGTAAACTTACTAACATGACTAAAACATAATTCCAACTAATTGGTGTCGTCCAACTTCCAGGGCTTTGGTCTAGGGGTAAGAACTCAACTTGTGATTTTGGGTTATACACACATCACGAGTTCAAACATAAGCCTGGAATTTAAGTGGAAAATGGTAGAAGAGATGGATCCGTTATCCTCCGACTTTCGAACCATGATGGATTCTTCTCTTTTTTTTTTCTTTCATATCCTTCCTCATCAATAAAAAAGCTCTATATAATTTGAAATATTACTGGCATAGAAAATGAGTATTTGGATTTTTCAATATCTAGATTGAAGTTGCTTCAACGAGGATGGTCAAAGTCAAGGGTTATTCATTTATGCTAGTTTGAGATAAGAAATGTATGTAGTGACAATTATTATTGAATAATGATGCTTGTAACTTACAGAATGTATAGGGGTAGTGATATTGTTAAATTCTCCGTTTCGTAGAGAGTTAAGAAAAGATTAGCAGGTCTATACAAGAGATGGTAGGATTACACGCATGAGTCATAGGATGGTACAAGAGATGTTTATCCCAAGGTAAAAGGAATATATCTAGCATCTTGTTTCATCATTTTGTCTTTATTGATCATACAGCATAAAAATTGAAGAAGTTGTAGAGGAACTCTCTATGGGTAACTTCAAACTAGTGAGAAGGTGAAGAAATCTACTAGAAGATGGGGTGTTAGGGGTAAAGCGTAAAGCAAAGCATTATGCTGAAGAAATACAATGTTATAAACAGGGTGCCCTTTGGCTTTGATCTAGTGTTAGAAGTGCAACACATGATGTGTGAGTTAGTGCATGGGTTTAAACTATGTCGCATACAAAAGCTTGGTATCTAAGTGGAGGGGGGGGGGGGGGGGTAGAGGGGCTGGCATATGATCTACCGGGTTTCAAATCGTGCACCACTAGTCCTTGGAATTACTCGGTTATAATAAGAGCTTGCAAAGTAGCTCTCAATCTTGTTTGTTTTTATCTCATATTCTACTCCAATTTAGTTATAGGCTTAATGTTAGGACAATTATTAAATGGTCTCATTGCGAATAAGGCTAATTTATTAATACTATTACTAAAGCAATTAAATATGAAATTGATATTGCAAATATATATAGCTAATTTATGGAAAATTGAAAAATCAGGTTTGTGCTTGAAGTTACCTTTTTCGGGCTTATATTTAATTTTACCTATTGGTATTATATTTGCCATTGTTGTTTATACGATTTTGCATTTAGTAATGTTATTTTTGATATTTTGATGTAGAAGTACTAAATTGCGGTATGTAAGTACTTTTTGTGTAGTGTGACAAAACATGCATTTTGCCTCTTGCTTGAAGTCCAACATATTTCAAGCGCAATGGTGTATAAGGATTACTTGGAGGATACCCTAAAACCCTAATCCATGCCTATATAAAGCGACTGTATATGCTATTTGGAGGCATCTTGAAATTTCAATAACATTTACCTTCTCCCCTTTTTTACTGTAACATCTCGGAAGATACAACAAAATCAAGTCATCAACTACATTTTTTTTCAAAGTTCTCTAGCAAGAGTGTAATGATCAAGAGATCAAGAGAAATTCTTCCTTTAGATTCTAACTTTCTCGGAGGTAAAATTAATCACGAGTAGGTTGAAAAGATCTTTGAGCTAGTCTAGCTCTTTTGGCCTCCCCAAATAATCCAAGTTATTGAATATAAGATTGTCCGGGAGTTTCATCTACTTTTTATTGCTTTTTGAAATCATTGCTTTTGTACCGACAAGAGCACCTATAACTCAAGATGATTTGGTGCTTTAGGATAGTGTTATTACCGAATCAGATTATTTATGAGAACAAAAGAGATATTTAAAAAATGGCAAACAATTGTGGCATTAAACTCATGTGTCATATGTTGTCCGGGAAAGAGTGATATATCATAGACTTAGGAATACAACAAGAGTGACAGGGAACCAATTTGGATTGATGGAAATTTATCCCGAAAGGAAGAAAGATCTATGCATGGTGTTCGTTGATCTAGAGAAATCATATGATAGAGTTTAATGGGAATTCCTTTAGTGGTTGATGGAGAAGAAACAAATTTATATTAAATATATAAATGCCATAAAGGACATGTATGAAAGAGTTGTTTCTAGTGTGAAAACGGTAGTATGAGATATAAAAGAGTTCCTATAATAGTGGGTCTACACCAGGGATTGAATTGAGCCCCTACTTGTTTCCCCTAGTTATGGTTGAGCGAACCAACACAATAGAAGATGAGGTCCCATGTTGTATGTTGTTTGTCGATAATATTGTGTTAATTGATGAAACCACGGTAGTGCAACTATAAGCTTGAATTGTAGAAGTGAAAGGTAAGTTCTACAGAACAATTATAAGACCGACAATGTTAAATGGCAGTGAATGTTTGGCCAATGAAGTCAAACTTATTCACAAGATGAGTGTTGAAGATATGTCAGTGGTAAGATGGATATATGGTCATACAATATTAAATAAGATTTAAAATGACCGCATTTGCCAGAAGGTGCAAGTAGCACTCATTGAGGATAAACTGAGAGAAAGTCGCTGGAGATGGTTGGGTCATGTGTCAACCCACAGGTGCACCGGTCCGTAGATGTGAAACTATGGCGAATGGTGTTAAAAGTCGACTGAAATTAGGTCTACATTGTTTCTTTTCTTTTTTTCGTTTAAAAAGAAAGAGACAAGGTAGATCTAAAATCACATGGAAGGTGAGAAATGATTTTTCCCTTTACAAACTTTTTTTTTAGTTTTATAACCTTTTTACAAGAGATCTTCATTTTTTACACATAAGAGATTCGAAAAAACACGAGAGATCTGAAAAGGTCATTTTCTTCTATTCAAATTGTAAGAGGGCAAGAGATCTCATTTTCTCATGTTTAAAGGTATTATATATCTAACTTATTTTGCTCGTTTAGTTTTATTTGGTATGATGAGTTGAGCTTAAATGGAGAATTGAGGATTCATATAGCCAATCTCAACTTGTTTATGATTGAGGCAATAGTAGTTTTTATTATAGTAACGAATTGTCTTCTTAATTCTTGCCTCACGTTTCTCTCCTCTACTTTGGTTGACAAGTAACCTTCATATTGGAGAAAATATACTTATTGTTTACTCACAGTCAATTATATCTTTGAGCTTATGATGTGTGTGCTTGATTTTGTGGTGCAGGACTTGCTTGCTTCTTCCTTCTCTTGTTTTTTTTTTCAATTTCAAAATACAAACGTGTTAATCTTTGTTTTTCTTTTGTCCTCTCTTGTTTCTTTTATCCTGCAATTTCCGCCCGTTGCTTGTTTCATCTTCATCAGTTTCTATTATGGCTTTGGTGATCACATTTCTGTTGATTTGCCAGCAAGACAATGTTTCCAATCAGCGAGAACATATTGTCCACCTCCTCGCAAATGAGCAGACTCGACTTCGTATTCCTGAAGAACCTGAACCGGTAGGTTTTATAGCGTGTTATACCTTTAGTAGATGCTATATTTGGACGTGCAGCTAGTGTTTTTGCTTTCTCTTGTTGTTGAACCTTATATCAGTAAACAGTTTTATTCTCCCTCTATTGAAGACAATTGTTTGTTTAAAATAAAGATGTAATGCACTTCTGGAAATCGTTTGTCACACTGGGTATGTTGTTGTTGTTGGTGGTGGTAAGATGGGAAAGATTTAATTAATTTTATCTTGGTTTTGTAAATGGACAAGTAATTTGGGACATATATTTTTAGTAATGTGGACAAGTAATATGGGACAGAGGGAGTAGTTCAGAAAGATTTTTGCTTTCTAATTTTGTAAAAAGAAGAAGCTACTTTTCATTTATGAGAAAAAACAGTTTTTTGGTTCAGAAAGTTTTAATTTTTGCATTAGTTGTAGAATTTCAGAGGGAAGGAGAGCAGTTCTTAGTACTTCATTTTGGGGTGGGTGGGGGTAGGGGGTTGATGGACACAGTAAATAAATGAGGAACAGTCCAGGAGCTACAGCTCGACGAAGATGAAAGCTAGATCTGGAAATGAATTCGAGAATTCTAGCTGAAGAAGAGAATTTAGAGAGGAGAGAAATGTTGTATTTTATTGAACCTACTTATGTTATCAAAAAGAAAAGAGAAAAGTTGTATTTCATTAAACCCCAAATGTATCTCCTAACTGTATATATACAGATTGAAATGAAAAGGTATTAATTACAAGTGAATAACAAGCTGCTCAACTAGAATTCTAACAAACTTCACAATTTCAGTTACAATCCTAACTAATTTCAGCAAATAATCTAGCTTACCATTACTCTAACCACTTCTTCCAGCTCAGAATCTCTGCATCTTTACTTTCATCTTGGTAGCTGCATTTTCCAAGATTTCATTGTGGTTGTGTGTGGTAAAGTTGGTGCCATGTGACCAGGAGGTGACGGGTTCAAGCCGTGGAAACAGCCTCCGGCAGAAATGCAAGGTAAGGCTGCGTACAACAGACCCTTGTGGTCCGGCCCTTCCCCGTACCCCGCGCATAGCGGGTGCTTAGTGCACCGGGCTGCCCTGTGTGTGGTTTGGGGGTTGGGGGGTGGGATGTCGCTCTAGGTAGCAGATCATTATATAATATGGAAACTCGAGTATTACTAAAAAGCCTTATTTTTCATGCAACCCTGTATTGATTACGTTCTTTTGAGCCGAGGGTCTATCAGAAACAATCTCTCTACCCCACAAAGGTAGAGGTAAGGTCTGCGTACATCTTACCCTCCCCAGACCCCACTGTATGGGATTACACCGGGTATGTTGTTGTTGTTTGTTGCACTTCTGGAAATCGGAGTTATATCCTATCCTGTGTTGCTTATGCTTCTTTTAGCTTATTTAGGAAATCTTTATTGTTGTATTTGGTCAATGAGTTATAGCTGTGAGAAATCATAGTTTTGGAATTTTGGTTGTAATTAACTGGTATGTTATTACATAAAGGTGCCGTGTAGGCTGTGATTTGGTGTTGTTTGGTTGTAAACTTGTAGTGTAGCTCGAGAACATTCTATCGTCTACTTTTTGCATATCATAGATGGGACTTCTGTGTATTTTCCTAGCTAACATCAATGAGGTGCAAGCTATTTGTCTCTTGAAGTTGTTTCCTTGATGATCCTGATGAGATCTGTAAATTTTGTTTCATTAATTTGCTTTCATTCAGTTTAGGCCTACTTGTCCCTGCTTATCCGTTTCTATCTTAGTTACAGAACTAGGAAAATAGATACTGTGAGACGTGGTAGTTCCACTGTCTTGTTTCAGCTGCTGTTACCAAATGTTGGCACTAACAAACCACAATATCTGGGTTAAATTTCAATATCCAAGATAATATTGGCAATTGGTTATATTATCTTGAGCTGGCCATGTGTAGAAATCTTGTCAATAATTTCTGTCTTTTAGCAATGTTTGGTAGAAATAACAGGGCTTGTGAATTGAGATAATATTTCAGCTATTCTATTTATTTAGTCGATGTGAGAGGTGGAACATTATCAATTACCTTCATGAATTCATTTCTAAGTCTAGATTTGTGTATCTTTAACTTCTAGATATTGGATGAGGCTGCTGTACAGAAGGTCTTTTTGAAGTCCCTTGATAACTATATCAAGTGGTGCAACTATTTGGACATCCCACCTGTGTGGAGCAAGTAAGTGTTCATGTCCAGTGTGTTTTGAGATTGCACAGTAAGATCATTTCGTCTTAATGCAGCGATGGAGTTTTTCTACTTGCAAAAATCCTTTCATCTTAGCATAGTTGATAACTATCATTGACACTGTTGGTTTTGTGCTCTGAGTGTCTGATTCTTTGCTTCTGGTTTTGCAGTTTGGATGTAGTTAGCAAGGAGAAGAAGTTGTTATTCATTTCTTTGTTTTTCTTAATCTGGGGTGAAGCTGCTAACATCCGATTCATTCCGGAATGCTTGTGCTACATATTTCATCATGTAGGTCAATTTGGTGTGCCTTTTCTCTCTTGGCCATTTGGGAAGTCTTGCTGCTAAGTTATTCACCCGTGTACTTTCAAATTCCAAAGAGCATACATTCTTTTGATTTTATGATCTCCATTCTCCTGTGTTTTCTTCTTGTGATAATAAAGTACTCTGGTTGGCCTGTCAATATATTCTAAGTTTGTTCCTCAAGTGTAATTTCCCCTTTATCTCGCGTATGCGGGACTGTGGGCTAAGAGGGTTCTAAGGCCGACTTTCGTCCCTGCTCGACGGGTGGGCCTTGCAGTCAAGCTCCCTTCTGCCTTTGCACTCGAGGGCCAAGCTGTACATTTTTAAAATGAAAGGGCAAAGGCGGAAAGAGAAGCCATTATTGTGATTACGTCATCCCAAGTTTTTTATTCTTACTTTTGCTTTGCTGGGAACAATCAATTTCATTACAGATGGGAAGGGAGCTGGAGGAGATACTACGACAACAGGTTGCACAGCCAGCTAAGAGCTGCATGTCTGATAATGGCGTGTCATTTCTTGATCAAGTTATATGTCCTGTTTATGATGCCATTGCGGCGGTATGGTTTTTGTTTCTTCCCCTGTTGTAGCCTACTTTTCTGTCTCTAAACGTAATTGACAGAGACAATGAGACATACATGTAAACTTTTCCTAAATATGCATCTGCGTACATTTGTATACTGGGGTACTTGTCAAACCTGTCTTTGATTTTGATAATTACTATTATAATAAGTGGTGACATTATCAGTATACATATAAATGCCTCTCAGGTTCTTTTCGACATCTATTGCTTTTGTGAAATCTCAGTTGACATGCTAATGGTTGATTTGTGGTACTGCGTGTTTCGTCGGGTTACACTAATCGCTTACCTCGTTGATTTGTGGTACAACGTGTTTTGTCAGATCACATCTATCGCTTACCTCCATCATCTTTTCATGATATTGATGACTGGCTGTTAGGTTTTGTCATCCCTACTTAATTTTACCCATCTTTGTGAATTGGTTAAAACTATCACCTACCCTTACTACAAAAAGCTCTAGCAGTTCTTTCTACTTCCACCAGTTTCTTTTTCCTTTTCTTTTTTCGCTATTAGAGGATGCTGTTGGAACTCCTCTCGCGTTAATGTGGGTCATTTGGAGTGAGAGAAGTAGGAGGGCTTTTGAAGGGACGGAGATGACCTTTGCGCTACTGAGGAGTAGTCTCCTCTCCCTTATTTTTTTTTGGTGCACCCATGTAGTTCCTAGTTGTATAGACGATTGGGTGTCTTTTGGAGAGAACCATATTGTGTAGGTTTCTACTTTTGGATATCTTTTATATATGGCCATCTTGGCCTTGTTATTATTAATGAAATACTGTACTTGATTCAAAAAAAAAAAAGAGAAGGATGCTGTTGGAACACTATAAATCTTCAGATTTGATTTTTCACCAAGTTCATTTGCTTTTTTCTCTTTCCATCTGTATGTTTAAGAGTCTAATCAGTAAGCACCTCCCGGAATAACAGATCTATAGTGCTGACATGTCATGTTTGTGAGCTTCATATTACTATGGAATCCTGTAGATTAACAACTAGAACCAGCTTAGTATTAAACTTCAATACTCATGATCTTAGTCTTGTTTTCCTTTTCCCCCCCTGCTGGAATTGTGTGGAAGGGCTGATAATGATATGCAAAATCCATGTCCTTTGGGATGCTTAGTGATTTGTTATCTTACAGGAGGCTGGAAACAATGAGAACGGCCGAGCACCTCATTCTGCTTGGAGAAACTATGATGATTTTAATGAATATTTCTGGTAAGCTTTATTCCCAAGGGTGTAGGGCTCCCATTGCTTCAACTTTCTCATCGACCCTTCCACTGCTCTGCAGGTCCCGTCATTGCTTCAAGCTTAGCTGGCCATGGCGGATGAATTCTTCTTTCTTTCTGAAGCCAACACCCAGATCAAAGGTATGAGACTTTCTATTGCTGGCATTATGCATGTTAAACAGTTGTCTGTTTTTATTAGATATTGCTGTAGGTATACTTGTATCATTTTGCAGGTTATAACATGAAAATAAAGAGCTGCCGTCCACAATTTAAAATTGTAGTATACCTTCTGCTGCAAAGAAATATAGTTTGTATTTGTTGAAAGGAAGTAAGTGGAAATATTGCTCCAGAGGAATATTTGTACTAAGGATGGTAGATTCATTAGTAAGCCCCACAATGTGGTGGGTTAAATTGCCTATTATCAGAGCTTATGCAACCTTTCACTGAAAAGGGATATTCTTAAAATAACACCCCCTCCTTTTTTTTTGGATAACCGTAGTGTCCGGGCCAACTTGCACGCAACTCGACTAATTCCGCAGGGTACCTGCTACCTTCCATCAAAACAAGTACCGGGTAATTCTGTACACCTAGGCCCGGACGGATGGGAAGAAACCACCTAGTGTTTTTGAACATAAACCCCCCTTTTAAGAGGGAAATTCCATATGTTTGATATTTGTTGTGGTAGCCCGTTTATTCTTTCTGAAGGGCAATGTTTCTGTTTCCATGTGTAGTATCTTTGACCGTAATCTTCAAATGAGTGGGTATTTGCATAAGTTTTCATTATCCTTTTATATTTATGGATGCACAACATTAGTTGGTCTTAGATCTAGGTGGCAGGGATAATTTAGGGTCCATTTGGACATGATTTCAAATCATGATTTGAAGTCTGGTTGATTTGAAGTTGAATTTTGTTTGGACATGCAATTTGGATTTCTTATGATGTATTTTTTTTTTCATAAACATGAAAACCCCACAATTTGTGAAAATTATCAAAACTTCCTCAACAACAATACAATCTTACCAGATGAGCAAACATAGTTTATAGACAAGGTATCGGAATATCCTAAGGCGCCACATTAATAAATCACATATCTCCATGTTCCTTTTATAAATAAATGCTTTCAATTACATGCTATTACAAATTTTCAAATATATTATTTAATATAAACCTTCCACATGGGTCTTTATTTACAAAATATTAACTTATGGGTCAAATCTTACATTTAAAAAAATTTGAAATCACAAATTGGAATTTAAAATCCTACTTTTTGGAGAATTTGGGATTTGAAATCATGATTTGAGATTGAAGTTGAAGTTTTATGCAAATTTCATGAACGCTGATTTCAAATCAAAATTTGAAATTGTGGTCCCAAATCCTATGACCAAACGCCCTCTCAGTATCAGTCTGGACACTGTGAATTTGTTAGATTATACTTACTGGTAGACATGAAGCACGTGTCCACTGTTTTTCATATGTATTTCCCGTCTCTAGTGTGAAACATTTTTTTAATATTAATATAATGCGAAACATAGTTCTCTTGTATCTTGCTTATTTCTGCTTTATAATTTTCTAGGTTTCAAAATTTTTAGTTTGTGATTACCTTTTTCTATCTGTTACAGAACATTCTTAAATCTGGAGGTGGCAAGCGCAGGGGAAAAACTTCTTTTGTTGAGCACCGGACTTTTCTCCATCTTTATCACAGTTTCCATCGCCTTTGGATGTTCTTTTTCATGTTTTTTCAGGTCTGCTACTCGTCACTGATAGCGATGATATTTCCTCTTTTCTTTTAATCTGCTGTTTCTTCTGATTTTTCAGTTACTTCGTCCCATCCTTTATTTGTGAGGATTAAGAATGCATTTTATCAACTTCTTCCTTTGCTTTTTTCTTGTGGATCTTTTTGTCATGTTGTGGGCAGATATCTTACTCACTTTGCTTTGTTTATGAGAGCAAGAAATTTTCGTTTGCTCTACTTCAGATTGATTGCTTGATATGGGGTGTTTGTTTCTTGGCATTACTTTGCTTTCAAAAGATTATCTTCAGTGCCTATTTCCACCCTACTCAGTTTGTTTGCCGCTCTTTTCCCATATCCACAGGGAATGACCATCCTTGCTTTCAATAATGAGCGATTCGACTCTAAAACACTGAGGGAAGTTTTGAGTCTTGGACCTACGTATGTTGTGATGAAGTTTCTTGAAAGTATGTTTCTCTGGCTTCTCTTTTCTCCAAAGGTGCTCCTTATTCACCAGTATTGAACTCTAACTGTAGCTGAAGCATTTACCTACTGTAGGTGTTCTGGATGTTATCATGATGTATGGTGCATACTCTACTTCAAGGCGCGTAGCTGTCAGTCGGATTTTCCTTCGTTTTGTTTGGTTCAGCATAGCTTCTGTGTTCATATGTTTCCTTTACGTGTATGTTGCTTCTTTTTCTTTATGGGCTTCACAAAGTTTCTTACTTTGATGCTTCTTTCTCCTTTTTCGTTCTTTTCTTCTTTTTGTGGCAACCCACCCCTTTCGTATTGTGGAATAATGTGTGGTCATGTTTTCTATGACAGGAAGGCGCTTGAAGACAGCAACCAAAATTCTAACTCAACTTTCTTCAGACTTTATGTTGTTGTTCTTGCAATCTATGCTGGAATTCATTTTTTTGTCAGCTTTCTGCTGCGGATTCCAGCTTGTCATCGTTTGACAAATCGATGTGATCGTTGGTCTGTGGTCCGTTTCATCAAGTGGATGCACCAGGTTTCACATTTTTTATCAGATTTTTTTGAAGGATGATCACTCCTTGGTGCCCTTTGTGTGAGATTCAATAATTGTATATCCTTTTTTTTTTGTCTGAAGGAACACTATTACGTTGGTCGGGGCATGTATGAGAGAACCACTGACTTCATCAAGTAATCCTTTTATCTTTGCTGCCTTTTGTATAAATCCTATGTTGTGTTATGTTCTTTCTAATGATGTGGGGTTTGTTATTGGTTACTTTCATTTTTTTATGCTGAATGTACTTTTACCTTAAGCAAGACAAACTTTATCTTTCTGAATCACGGTGGCCATCTGAATGGTACCAGCACTTTTGTAGTTCTGCTTTTATGTAGAGTTGTGAATTATAAAATTATCTCAATGTTCCTGTTTTAGCTAATTTGGCCCTTGGCATTCATGAATCTGACTAGGGATCTTTTGTTTCTTTGTTATATGAGCTAATATGATATGTAGCTTGGCATTCCATTAGTTCCTTTTATTCTTGTGATTGCACGAGAATTAATGCATGACCTTCCTATCACTTCAGTGTTCTCCTCTCCTATCTGCTGGGTGAGAGTTCTATTTTTGTAATCCAGTTTCAGAGAACTTTTTCTTGTATAATTACATGCCTTTCCTTTTTATGCATTTGTTATGATTAGGTGGCCCTCATTTATGCAAATAGACTCCTTCGTGATGTGACTCTTGGTTGTTAGTCAGAATGTTGTGGTCTAGTTATTATTCTCCATGTTGTCTGGTTGATGATAACTATTTAGCTGATTTATCCAGTTAATCAGCCAGTGCTGAAATCTCAGCTGACAAATTTCATTGGTGTAGGTATATGGTTTTTTGGCTTGTTGTCTTGGGAGCAAAATTTGCTTTTGCATATTTTCTACTGGTATGTGTCAGTTTTATTTTGACATTGATCAATACCTTTTATTGGTAATTTATTGATTTAGCTTTGTTTTCATGTTGCAGATTAGGCCGTTGGTGAAGCCGACAAGACAGATATTGGATATGGATATTAAGCAGTACTCTTGGCACGATTTTGTTTCTAAAAGTAGGTCACTCTGTTGTTGCATGAGTTTATGGTTGAATTGAAATTCTTTCCAGAATCTTTACTGATTTCCGTAGTTATGTATATACTAATATCCTTTGCCATCACTGTGTTATGGTCAAGGTTTATAAAGAGTATAATATCTGTGATCTCAATTTCCATTAAATGTAAGTTACTCTTTTGGCAGATAACCATAATGCACTGACGGTTGCAAGCTTATGGGTGCCAGTTTTTCTTGTAAGTTTTAATCTCTTCTGATGTGTAAAGACATATCAGATACCTTTCGTGCTTTCTCATTGTTGGTGTAATAACATTTTGTGTACTTATACCTGAATATTTTTCTTAGGCAGTAGATTAGGTATTTCTGCACCAAGCAGTGGAATCATCATGATCTAAAAGTGCAATTATCTTGTTTACCTACTCTCTGCTTCTTTCAATATTGCTTACTGTGTTTCTTCTCATTGAACTTGCGAAAAAGAGGTTTGAAACTTATTGAAGTTAAAAAAAGGGGAGGGTGGACGTAACCTGTTTGTCTCAGATGATACATTTGAGTGCACAGGTTTGTAGTTGTTGCTCATGATTTTTATTTTCAGTTGCGATGCATATAGTATTCATGTCCACCATAGTTGGTTGTCTGGCTGCTTATTGGTTTTGGCCACCTATAGGTAAGGTAGTATCTTCATGTCAAGAGGATGTTAATGGAAACCCTATGAGGGCTAATAGCCAAAATCTGAATCGACTAGCCAAGTTAGCCTTAAGATTTTTAGATAATGAGAAATTCTACAAGTATGCTTTCTCGTATACTTGTTAGAAATGGATAAGCAGTGCTAGTTTATACTGTAGTTTCGACATTTGTTTGGGTCCTCATTGGCTCATTGGTTTTGGCCACCAATAGGAAAGGTGGTATCTTCGTTTGGCATGAGAACATGTAAGTATTCCAGTAGTTGGAAATATTTGGCCATCTTTAGTGAATAAAGGCAACACAACAACATACCCCGTGAAATTCCACAACGTGGGGTCTGGGGAGGGTAGAATGTACGCAAACCTTACCTTTACCTTGGTAGGTAGAGCGACTGTTTTCGAAAGACCCTCGCTCAAGACAAATCATAAGCACAAGCAAAGCAAAGCAAGAAAAACGGTCAGACTCGGACACCAAATTTAAAGCAGTATGAAAATGATGGTAACAAAAGCGATTAAACCATAATAGCACATTCCGGAAAAAAGAAGCAGTAACCAACGCATGTAAATAATATAAACAAAGTACACTACATAACACATAGCAGCATAAATCAAACGACAGGGGCCTATAAAGCAATACTGCGCCTACTAGTATGATAGGCTAGGCCGGCCTACAATACTAACACTACCACTACCAGTTTGTAAGCGTAAGTAGGACTACACTCAACTACCTACTATTCTTCTACCCTAATCCGTGTCTTCCACAACTCCCTATCTAAGGTCATGTCCTCAGTAAGTTGCACCTGCGCCATATCCCGTCTAATCACCTCTCCCCAATACTTCTTCGGCCTACCTCTACCCCTCATGAACGCGTCCTTAACCAACCTCTCACACCTTCGCACTGGGGCATCTACGTCTCTCATCTGCACATGCCCAAAACATCTCAACCTTGCTTCCCGCATCTTATCCTCCACCGAGGCCACTCCCACTCTGTCCCGCATATCATCATTTCTAATCCTATCCTTCCTTGTATGCCCACGCATCCATCTCAACATCCTCATCTTCACAACTTTCATCTTTTGGATGTGCGGAGTCTTGACTGGTCAACACTCCGCCCCATACAACATAGTCGGTCTAACCATCACCCTATAGAGCTTGCCTTTAAGTTTTGGTGCACCTTTTTATCGCACAAAACTCCAGATGTGAGCCTCCATTTCATCTACACTGTCCAAATACGATGCGTGACATCGTTATCAATTTCTCCATTCCCTTGGATAATAGACCCGAAGTACTTGAAGCTTCCTTTCTTTGGAATGACTTGAGTACCAAGCCTCACCTCCACGCCTGTCTCATGGTCGCTCCCGTTACTGAACTTGCACTCCAAGTATTCTGTCTTGGTTCTACTCAGCCTGAACCTTTTAGACTCCAGAGTCTGTCTAGCTTAGCGTTCACTCCGCTGTGAGTCTCATCAATAAGGACTATGTCGTCTGCAAATAACATACACCATGACACCTCCCATTGGATTTGTCGCGTCAGTCCATCCATCACCAAGATAAATAGGAATGGGCTAAGAGCTGATCCCTGGTGTAGCCCCATCATCACTGAAAAGTGCTACGAGTCTCCTCCTACTGTTCGTACCCTGGTCTTGGCTCCATCATACATATCCTTGATCGCCCTAGTGTATGCCACAGGTACACCTCTAACCTCCAAACTTCTCCAAAGAACCTCCCTAGGGACTTTGTCGTATGCCTTCTCGAGGTCGATGAAAACCATATGTAAGTCTCTCTTCCTCTCCCTGTGCTGTTCCACCAACCTCCTAATAAGCTGAATGGCTTTTGTAGTCAAACGTCCCGACATGAATCCAAACTGGTTCTCGGTTTAGTGATAAAGGCATGAGGTGCTAATGTTTCGGCTTGATTTTCAATCCTCAGGTGCTTTTTCCGGTTGTGTTGCACCCCATGCCTAAAAATTAAAATAATGGCATGGTATAAGTACTTTTTCCAATTGTGGACTTCCCTGTGAGGCTAAAATTGCATCCTGCCAATGCTGGGTGAAGTTGCATGTGGTATGTTGGGGTTGAGCGCCAATAGGACACACTAGACTTTCTTTGGTCGATTATTGGAATTTGTATCTTCAGATGAATTCGATGTTTTTGGATATATCATTCTAATGGCAGAGAATGCTTGTGAAGGGGATGTACATGCAACTAAATTAAAATTCTAAACGTACTACCAAATTTAATCTTCCTCCTCTCAAACTATGTCTAACAAAGATGAGTGCTCAGAGTAGTGCGCACTCTATGTTGTTCCTTTTACATCATTTCCCCCCTAGTAATGCATGGAGATATCTTGCTTTCTGAATTTTTGAGCTGGATTATTGAGCTTTTGTGACATAAATGGCCGGTCTGTTGGTCATATGACTTCTTTGCACTTACGATTGGGTTACTGCTAATTGCCAACTGGTAATCAATCAGATATTGTTTCGGGTACAAAAGGTGCTTGTTGAATAGTTTTTGGATCACCATCTTATTGTTGTTATTATTTAATGCAGATCTACCTGTTCGACACTCATCTATTTTACACTGTTATATCGGCTATATGGGGCTTTCTTCTGGGAGCACGAGATCGCCTTGGGGAGGCAAGCAGTTTTTTATTTATATATTGTGTTTATAGTTCTCATTTGTAATGAATGGGACAATTCAAATCCTTGGTTTATTGTAAGACCATATGTGAATGTACTCCAGATGTCAGCCTCTAACAATATTTTTGACAATGATATTCAGATAAGATCATTGGATGCTATGCATAAACTTTTTGAGAGATTTCCTGAGGCTTTTATGGATAGTCTTCATGTGCCTCTTAGAAGCAGGTGTCTCCATTTATTTTCCCCAATTAATCATTTATGAATGACCAAGTTTATTGATTCAAATATCTTTTTCTCATTGGGTCTAAATGCCTATCTGTTTTGTAGGGCGACCCTCCTGTCTTCTGGTCTGGTGAGTTTATTGATTTTCCATTCCGCATTGATGTTTGTCTTTACTGATGTCTGATGCTGGCACTTGGTTAAGTTATTGCTTTATAAATGGACAACTGCTTGTGTGCTGATTGTTCGCTTTTCTCACCTTTTTAGTTGTACTTTTACTGTATACTTTTATAAGGTTAAGTTATACTCCCCTCAATCCCTCCAGGAGGTTTGATCAAGGGTTACGGGTATGGTTCGAAAAACTACCGACGAAATCTCACCAAATATTTGACATTTTAATTTGCCTTTAGCCAAAGCTGCTTTGCCTTCTAATCAATTAAATAGTGCAACTTAACGTTTGTCTTTATGTCAGACTGAAGCTTCTTTTTTTGCTTTTGATGTATAGTATTACTTCTTAAACGGAGTTTTCTGTTATTGTGGAAAATACATTGATAAAATTCTTCTTCTGTCTTATATTTTATGGTTTACCTAAAGGCCAAAGCAGTGGTATTATGATTTTACATTTTACTTTATCGTATGCTTAGAAATTGTATTATGGAGTTCGCCTCCCATGTGGTTAAGTGGTAAGGAAGTAGTGCGTCAAGTGCGGCTTAAGTGCATGTCACGAGCTCGAATGTTGCCGTTGAGTGAAGCCTGATATTTAAGTGGCAGTAGGGTAGAGGGGCGGGTCCATACTCCCCCGAGTTTCAAACTGGTTAGCACAATTGGGGTTGGGCTACCCAACTTAAAAGGGATTTCTGGGTTATTTTGGAAAAATGTTCCCCTGGAGCTTTTCTTTTAAAATGTCTTCCGTGCTAGTTTATTCAAAAGTTTGTATTTTGCTTTTTAATATTATATTGATGTAAAAAGCAGGTTTTGGAGAGAAACAAAGCTGATGCTGCTCGATTTGCACCTTTCTGGAATGAAATCGTCAAGAATTTGAGGGAAGAAGATTACATTACTAATTTGTGAGTGATTGTTTTTTGTTATTTCACTTCTATTTGCTACTAACTAAATTGATATCCTTCAACCTCTTACATTTTGATGGATTGATTTTCACGCTACAGGGAGATGGAACAGCTTTTGATGCCTAATAATTCTGGGAGTCTGCCCTTAGTTCAGTGGCCTCTTTTCCTACTAGCTAGCAAGGTTGAGCAGTTGTTACAGTGCTGACAGTATCTTTTGTTTCCTTGTTTTCTAATACAAAATGTGATCTATGCAGTCAACTGTCATGTTGAAGGCTGTATATCTTTACATTTGTGCTGAAATGTGCAGATATTTCTTGCAAAAGATATAGCTGTGGAGAGTAAAGACTCACAAGATGAGTTATGGGATAGGATTTCAAGGGATGATTACATGAAATACGCGGTTGAAGAATGCTATTACGCCCTCAAGTTTGTTCTTACATCCATATTAGATGATGAAGGAAATGATGAAGGAAAGAAGTGGTAAGATTTCAAACCCTTCAAAGTCACTCTGCTTTTAATGAGTTAGAGTTATGCATAGTCAGTTTATATTCTTTCCTTTGTTTACTATGTTAGGGTTGAACGAATATATGAGGACATTCGTGGGAGCATAACTAAAAGGAGTATTAATGTGGACGTTGAACTGAATAAGCTGCCACTGGTGATTCAGAAAGTAACTGCACTAATGGGAATACTGGTATATGTTCTTTTCAAGTTTGATAACTGTTATACTGAAGACACATAAGGTCTACTGCGTTCCTTTGGGATTCCCTATTTCCCGGTATCCTTAGCATCAGTAACACTGGGGACTAGATAGTATTGACCTTTAGGTAGGACTATGTTTGAAAATCAGTGATCTGCTTTAGTGCTATCTAAGAGGCGGGTGAAGCTCTTGTTACTTTTCCTGACGGATTTAGCAAACATGTTCCTTTAGAAATGGTCAAAAGACTCAAATCTAAGGGTACCCCTTTGCGCATGCTCTGTGACCTTCCGAATCTCTGCTGCTCTCATCAAGTCCTACCTCTGCATGCCAGGCCCCTCATCTCCGTGTGGGCATCCTCTTTCTTCATTGTAGTTAAAGATGAAATTAATGAGTTTCAACACTCTCATATCCACATTTTCGTGGTATGTTTTATTATACATGGTTTTCGGGGCATTGGTTAACATATCAGGAAACTGCATTGGTTAACATGCATTATGTTTCCTTATTGTCCTCTTTGGAGCTATTGTTAGGTGACCTCCAGTTGAGAGGATTCCTCTTTCATTGTCAGTTTTTAGGACTGAGTGGATATTTATCTTTCTGCCTTTCTGCTTATGATCTGTTGAAATACTTTCACATAGAAAAAGGAGCATACACCAGAGCTTGAAACTGGTGCTGTAAAAGCTATTCAAGATCTGTATGATGTTCTGCGACTTGATGTCCTTCGCTTCAACATGAGGTACTTCGGATGACTTATCATGTTTCTGCCATTTTTACACTCTTTGAGTGCCGTGCATAATTACTATGATGTCATTTTAGAGAACACCTTGACACATGGAACATTTTGTCAAAAGCAAGGAATGAGGGCCGGTTGTTCTCAAAGTTAAAGTGGCCGAGAGATGCTGAGTTGGTAGGCTTGCATCTAGTTTCCTTTTCCGTTCTGTTAGTTTTCTTCTGCCACCTCTCTGCTCCTTTTTCTTTGAGTTCACTAAGGTTCATAATAATGCACTAAATTTGTGCAGAAGGAACTGATTAGAAGACTTTATTCTCTCCTAACTATCAAAGAATCTTCTGCCAACATACCCAAGAATCTCGAGGCGAGGCGTCGGTTAGAGTTTTTCGCCAATTCACTTTTCATGGAGATGCCTGTAGCAAGACCTGTCCGTGAGATGTTATCCTTCAGGTATGTTCTTTCACACTGCTACTGTTTATTTTACCATCTTAAGACCCGTTGTGTGATAAATTTCTACTCTTGCAGTGTGTTCACCCCATATTATTCAGAAACTGTTCTTTACAGTATGTCAGAACTCCTTAAGAAAAATGAAGACGGAATTTCTGTTCTGTTTTACCTCCAGAAGATATATCCGGGTAATCTTTGTTTCTTTGTGCAAAGCAGTAAGCAGAAATAGATGGTATTTTTCATTTGCATCACTTGATCTTATTTCTCTGCTGTTCATTTAGCTGACTGACCGCAATTTTGTGCTAAGCTTCTAAACTGTTAATAAAACTCATTACTTTTGATGACAAAAGCAATGTTGCTCTTTTCCCCCTTTCTAGTTAATTGGCACTGATTAACTGATTGGCTTTTATAATTTTGTTCTTAGGGTCCAATTTTTTTTTTTTTTTTTTTTTTTTTTTTTTGGTTCTTAGTGTTCAACACACATATCTTCCTATAGTATGTTAAAGTCGACTTTAAGATTGCTAATTCTGAGATGAAAATGCGAATTGTATCAAGCTCCAAGATGTTAAAAATAAATTAACTTGCATCCTTTCCAGGGTAAATGCGCATTTACGGCTCTTTTATGTCCTGCAATGGTGAGTTTGATTGAAGCTATATTAGTTGGTAATCTTGGTAGCTTTTGTTTCTCTGGAACAGCACTTTTAGTGGTTTATTTTAGGCCATGTAAGAGATTATATAGAAGGATAAAAGCATGATCAAATGTGTCCTTGTGGTCCGGCCCTTCCCCGGACCCGCGCATAGCGGGAACTTAGTGCACCGGGCTGCCTTTTTGCCTTTTTGATAAAAGCATGATCAAATGTGTCCTTTGCTGTGTAGGATATGCATTTTATTAGATGGCTCTCCTTTTCTTTTTCTGATTTGTCAGTGTAGAGAGTGTCTGAATAATGGAAATTGGCGTTCAACCTAATATCCAAATTATGTCTGATTGATTCGATTCTCTTTCCATTGAGGATCTAGCTGTCTCTTGAGCACTTGTATTTGCTCATTTGGTGTTTGCCTATGTCCTTCCTGAAATACGCTCCTTGGTTGTTAGATCTTGGAAACTATAGTATCCCGTGTTATAATCTTTGGAAACAGAGAAGACAAAAAATGGTTGTTGGTGACGTGTATTTAGAATGTTGTAAGCAAACATCTTCGATTAATAATCTACAGCTAATTGTAGGTCAATATCTGATTAGTTGGTGACATGTGTTTAGAATGTTGTCTTCAGGATGCTTTTAAGTGTCTAAAACCATAGGTAGTTTTTCTTTGTAGGCATTGTCTTTGTTTGAATACCAGGTTTTTCTTGCAGCTCTGACTGTTTCTTGATTAGTCATCTCATTGGCTTGAGAAATTACATTTGAAGGTGAGTCTCCTCTTTGTTGTCGTTTCACTGAGAGGATAAAGAAATTGTTGGATGCAGATGAATGGAAAAATTTTCTTGCTCGAATCGGTCGTGACGAGAACATCTCAGAGAAAGAACTTAATGATAATCCAAATGACATTCTTGAACTTAGGTTCTGGGCTTCATACCGCGGGCAAACGTTAGCCAGAACTGGTACTTCTTATTTCTTTGTTCTCTTCTAAAATTTTCAGTATTTGCTGTATGCTTCAGTGTTTAATACTACACTTCTGACTGCATCATGTACCTGAGGAATGACGTCTAGGCATTACATCAAATTGATTCTTTACCTATTTTAGGTTTGGGATAGATCAATGTATATTTCCTTTGGACTAAAAATGGCAAGGGTCAAGCTGTCTACTTGCCCTGTCTTACTCTTTGTGAGACTTCTATTTTGATGCTACAACAACAACAACTACGCCTCAATCCCAAGCTAGTGTATTATGTGAATTCATCACGGAATGACAAGTTTTTCATTGGCTAGGCCCACTTTTTACCGATCAATAGAATCTTTATGCTCAAAACCTGGATTCGAGTAGTCTGTTTTTTTGGCACACTCAAGGGGTGGGAATTTCCATTCTAACCCTTCCTTGTTTATCCGGGTTTAAGACCGACAAGGTAAGCAAAAGCTCAACAGACGGAGTAAAAATTCCAAGCTCACTTGTAGTTCGATACATAAGATAAAATACCAGTTTCCTTTATTACTCAGAAGTCTCCAGAATTCAAATTCATAAAGGATTTTCAGGATTAATCCCCCCTCCCCCTCACACACAAAAACAACAACCCACTTTCATCCACAAACTGCTGATTCTCCTTTCTCAGTGTTAGGCACTGTTGTTTAAATCAATACTTTGGCCAAAAAATGATTACAACCATCAGTTTTGTTGGTGGAAAGTTCTTCGTAGCCACAACTAGAAATGGAAAGAAAAAAAGAAGCATGAAAGTAGGGATTCCGTGCCTGTACTTCTCTATTCCGAGCAAAAAAGAACCCTGACACCCAGGAAAATGGAAGGAAGGAATGTTTAACCTATACTTGTCTTATTGTGCTACTCGAAACAACTTGCAGTTGATTTTAGACGCAAGTCCTTTACGTAAATCTTTCTGCAAAGCATAGATACCGGGGTCTAAATACAAGTTATGTGAATTATACTAGACATTCAAGATGATTGGAACAAATTGTTGAAAAGAAAGGATAAACTGAAGGTGTTTCGCGAATAGTGACTTCAATGATCTTGTTTGATTTATCTTGAAAAAAAAGAGTGATCTTGCTTGAGTCGTGAATGACACGACATGATTAGGACGAGAAATCTTGAACATATAATTACATCGAAAAATGTTCTTAAATTTCTGATAAAGTATGTGAAGTGATAGGCTGCTGATGAAGACTTTTAGGAGTGGAAGTTCAGGATGCTAGGTACTGAAACGTGTATTAGAAAAGACCAAAAGCCCTAAAAGTGGTAATAAATGGTAAACGATTACTAAAAAATTTATATAGGTACTTACCAAGCGATATCCCGTGTGCATGCTTGTGCTAGGTAGGTTCTCATGCTTTCCTTTCCTGGATAAAGTTGCATACCTGTCTGTTTTTCTTATACATTTCTTTCCTTTACACAACCCTTCTGGAGTTTTGCAGTTCGTGGAATGATGTATTACAGGAAAGCACTAATGCTTCAATCGTATTTGGAACGGATGATAAGTGGAGGTTTGCTTTTCTGAAAACCCAAAAAAACAAATGATTTGGTTGATTATCTCTTCCTTCACCAGTTCTCTTCTGTACTTTGTTAGATACTGAAGCAGGAATTGCACAAAGTGAAACTGCGGATACTCAAGGATTTGAGTTGTCTCCTGAATCAAGAGCGCAGGCAGATCTGAAATTTACATATGTTGTCACATGCCAGATATACGGAAAACAGAAAGAAGATCAAAAACCTGAGGCTGCAGATATTGCATTACTAATGCAAAGGTGATATTTGTTCATTTAGATTTTAATGAATGTAAAGGATAGATTCTGTTTTTTCCTTTCACAAAAAAAAAAAAAAAAAAAAAAAAAAAGAAGAAAGAAAGAAAGAAAGAAAGAAGAAGAATATGATATTCTGTCTTTGAGCTGACATCAAAACCTCTTAGCTGACTTTGGGATCGACTTTCGTTGTAGGAATGAGGCTCTTCGAGTTGCTTTCATTGATGAGGTCGAAACTCTTAAAGACGGGAAGGTGAATAAAGAGTATATCTCAAAGCTTGTAAAGGCTGACATCAATGGCAAAGATAAGGTGCCATTCTTTTTCTGCTCTAAAATCTACTTAAGGCGTCCATGTCATTTCCATTCTATGTGTTTTAGCATGTAGTATTGTGCAATAACAGTACAAAAATATGCAACTATTTGTGCTTTGGAGTTCAGGAAGTTAGTAAAAAATTGCATCAGATCTTTAGAATTTCGAAGCATAATGTGAATGAAGCTGGGTCTGCTCTTAGTAGTGATGTTTAGTGAATTCTTTTCCTGTTAGGTTTTTGCTATATTTGCAATTACGTTAGCTTGTGTTGAGGTTCTAAAACATCATCATGGTGAAATGAGGCTGTGTTGTAGCTCAAACCAAAAAATTCCTACTTAAATGGGAAAAGGAAGTAAATGGTTTTATAAGTTGGGACCTGGGGTTAATTAGTCCTAGAGGTCCTTTTTCAGTTATTGCAGCTTTCAGCACCCCTAGAAAAAAAAGGTTAATTATATCCCAGCCTGTATTTGTCCAGTTCTTTAAGTTGTCTAATGAAAAAAAGGTTCTTTTAAGTATTGCCATGGACCTTTTCGACTCAAGTTATTCCAAATGATAAAAAAAGTTGGAACTAGTTGGAAATGTACAAGCAAAGTATGTTTTGTCTTGGACCTTCTGGACTCGAGTTGTTTTGGATGGCAACAATAGTCGGGGCTAAAATGAAATCTCATGGGTTAAGTGCTACATTTTCAAATAATTAAAAGGAAGTTGCCTGAGGACAGCACATAAGCTTACCTCTAGAGTCCTTTATCACCTATTGGACGTACCACAAGGATATTCCTCCTTTGAGGGGGATTTTTGGATCCTAAACCAAACAGTTTGATGCTAGTAGGAGAAGTGAAGCAAAATGAATTGCTTGCATGGTCATTGGACCAAGTGTCTAGGGCTAGCTTTGAGTTTTACTTTATAAGTATTTTTTAAACTGATCAGACAATAGCAACGTTGGCTATGATATATGGACATAGAGTAATGATTGGCGAACAAACAATAGCATAAGAATGTGAAGTACAATAGTAAGAGTTTGCTACAACTGTTGTCTTTTTTATTCTGATAGTAAAACCATCAAAACTAAGATGGGAGGTAATGAGTAAGATGAGAGGTACTATTTTCTGATTGGTGCTTTCCTCTGTCATTTGCAGGAACTTTATGTAGAGTAATAGAATATACTAAGTTGTATTTGATAAGATATCGTTTTCAGTGGTCTGCTTTTTCCTTGTACATCAGAATTGTAACTCTTGTACTTGTTTTTTTTTCTCTACATGATTGCAGGAAATCTACTCTATTAAATTGCCTGGAAATCCTAAACTTGGTGAAGGAAAACCTGAAAATCAAAATCATGCAATTGTCTTTACACGTGGAAATGCAGTGCAAACAATTGACATGAATCAGGTAGCCAAGACTCTAATGTTCTGTTGGCTGTGTTAGTCTTTACTATATATCTAATGAATATAACAACATGCAACTGGCCCTTTTGAGCTCCTTTGGCGTCCAATAAGTAGGTGATGAGAAAAACACCATAGTGAAGAATGGTGGTAAAATGAAGTGTGGAATTCTTTTAATAGTTCTACAGAATAATCCTGTTAGCAACTCTTTGAAGTAGATAGTTCTGTCGTTTGTCAACATCGGGGAACTATTATATTATCTAACTTTATTTCTTCATATTTTTTAACAAGTAAATATATTTCATTCATAAACATGGCCAAAATGGCCGTATACAAGAGGTATACCAAAAGGTAAAAAAATCTACAAAATATGATTCCCTACAAACTCCGTCCAATCGTCTATACAACAAGAATTCTTTGTATACCAAAAGAAAATAAGGGATCGAAGACTACTCAAACGAGAGAAACTCGACTCTACTCCTTCAAAAGCTCTCCTATTTCTCTATCTCCAACAACCCACATTAACGCAAATGTAATGACGTTCCAAGCCCTTGGTCTTCTCCTCCTTCTCCCGCTCTTTCTACTAAACTTCAAATCTTTCACAGTTTTTGGCATTACTCCTGGCGTGGCAAACCACCTAAACATATCCCACCATAACCTCATGGTTAGTTCGCAACTGACGCAGACAACCTTACACCTTCCTTGGGACCATTGGAATCCATATTGCATTACATGGAAACATATGCTCCTCCCTACTTAAGAGTTTCTCATAAAAAGACTTCACGGAGAACATCCCATTATTTCCCTATACATATTGATAAAAAATGAACTTTGGACCTAACTCAATCCCAAAAGTTAGCTCATGAGGTGAGGATTGTCCAAGACCATACAAAGAGACCAAGTTCCCCTTCCCATCCCATATCGATGTGGGAATCCAACGGCCCCGCACACCCATGCTTGCCAACTTCAGCGTGAACAAAATATAAAATGGGGCCCAATATTGGGTAAACCAAGTATCTGGATGGGTATGACTCTAATACCGAGCCAGAAAGGGGACTACTATGAGATTCAAACTTTCCGCCTATCTAGTGGAATGTGAGAAGTTCACCAGGTGAGTTCTCCCTCTGGTCATGTCTTTGTCTCGCGAGAACCATTTTCCCTCTGGTCATGTGTTTGTCAACATAGTTATTAATCTTTCTTCCCCTACCTAATGTCCACCGAGAAATTTATCAATTTGTGCACATTCTGATGTGCACATTATTACAATGGGTTGAGAAAATTAGAACCATTTCGAACTTTTCCTAAAGTTGAAGACTATTTATGGTCCTAAAAAATGTGCTTCTATTTTCTTTTTTCATTAAATTTTTTTACCCCCAATTCGGATCTTTTCCGGGTGGAGGATTGTTATCTTAGTTACAACAGAAAACGTGGAGAACTTTTGGTTTTGCTTCCATGTCCCGTATCTGCTGGAGTAGAGCTTCAAAGAAAGGAGAAAAAAAGTAAGATCACCTAAAATTTGAGCACACGCAATACACAACTTGGAGATTAGATCTTGTTGATTTATCCTTGCTTTCCGATGGCCCTACTTACTAATTTCCTTGCTTGATACCCTATAATTTCACCTTTTTACCATAGCTCGTGGTCCCTTACCCTCTGCTTGCCTCTCCACATCCCATTTTTGGTCTTCTAATGTGCCCCCAATTGGTCCTCCTCCCCTTTACCCAATCCATAATTTCCTGCTACAACACCTTGGACCAACGACAACAACGTACCAGTGCACCTTGGACCAACAACAACAACATACCAGTGCACCTTGGACCAACAACATACCAGTGTAATCACACACGATGGGGTTTAGAGAGGGTAGAGTGTACACAGACCTTACCCCTACCTTGAGAGGTAGAGAGGTGGTTTTCGAAAGACCCTCGGCTCTAGAGAACATGACAAAGAATGTCAGACAAGGTTTGAAAAATGTGAAGTAAAGTAAAGATATCATGGCACAATAGATAACAGATAATATCAGGAATCAAAGGACAAGAAACTATACGAGTAATACGAAGCGTGACGCACCCCACTACGTACTAGCCTTCTACCCTGATCCGTGTCCTCCATATCCTCCCATCAAGGTCATGTCTTCGCTGAGCTGAAACTGCGCCATGTCCTGTCTAATCACCTCTCCCCAATACTTCTTCGGCCTACCTCTACCCCTCCTGAAACCATCCTCGCAGCTGATACTTCTAGCTTCACCCCTCATTTGCCAGAGCATTAGCGACCTGGTTCTGCTCCCTGAATACGTGCTGAATCTGCGAGTTCCCCAGCCTTGTCATCATATACCTGCATTCAGAAATTATAGCTTCGTAAGTTTCATGGCCCTCGTGAATCATTTGTATTACCTCTCTAGAGTCTCTTTCCACTATCAAATACTTCATATCATGTTCAACTGCCATTGTTAGCCCGGTTAGGAGGGCTGTGATTTCTGCATGAATGTTAGTTGATGCAACTAGCCTTTTGGCAAAACCGATCTGCCATTCTCCATTGTTGTTTCTTATGATCCCTCCCATGCCACCTCCCCCCGGGTTCCCTTTGCTTGCACCATCTGTGTTAAATATATAGTATCCCTTTCCATTTAAAAAAACGTTTATAGTATCCCTTATACGGTGGTTCCCACTTAACATGGATGGTGGTGGTTTGCCTAGGTTTGCTGATAAGGAGACAATATTCTAAGGCTTGGGAAATAACAATCTTGTCGTTTACTGGCTTTTTTTTTTATTAAACAATTTTTTGTTTCTTGTGAGCCAAATATGCCAAAGGTAGTAGGGAGCAATGTCACGCCGGTAGAGACAATTATCAAATTTTCTACTCTTGATGTTATTTCAATTGGCTTCCCAGTTATGCTCCGAGAACACAACCTTGTTCCCATGAGCATCTGGCCTGTTGAAATTGCAGATAGCTTGCCAGAAATAGATTGCAAATAGCTTGCCAAAAATATCAAATTTCCTACACGGGAAGAAGATATGCTGGATATCTTCATTGGTGTGATCACAGAAATAGTATTGATTAGGGATATTCAGCCCTATGGAGGAAAGATACTTACTTGTTGGAAGCCTTCCATGATGGAAAGTCCACAAGAACTTGATTTTATTAGTAGATACTATATTCTAGATCCAGTTAAAGTCTTTGCTTGTGTGATTGGTGATCATTCTCCTTTCTTTATCAATGAGCCAATAGGCTGTTTTAGTAGAGAATTTTCCATTGTTGGTCAGCTTCCAAGTAGTATTATCCTATCTGGTACAGTTATGAGGAAACTGGATATTCCTTATAGAACAGGTCAGGTCTGAGGAAGATCAAAAGAAAGGTTATAGGTTCCAGTTGCCATTAGTGATGTCTGTAACTTTGAGGTTCTCAAAGCCCAAAGGTAGAGGTCCTAGAAGATGGCTTCCCAGTCTACCCACATTGGGGATCCAGTTATCATTCCAAAGGTTGGTGTTCCCATCATTGTGGATGACATTGAACACTCATTTTTTATAGGTATCCCATCCTGTAGGAATAACATTTCAAGTCCTACTTCTACCACTTTTAGAAATTTGTCTAGGTTTGCATTGTTTGTGGATGAGAATTGAGGCCCAAGCAAAGTTGGGCATCTTAAGGAGTCTCCAAAGATATTGGAGCGCAGTTTCTTTCCAAAGAGTTTTATTATTACTGTTATTTCCATGGGGCGTATAGCCTTTGTTGACGGGAGCGACCTTGAGACAAGCGTGGGGGTGAGGCTTGGTACTCAGGTCATTCCAAAGAAAGTAAGCTTCAAGTATCTCGGGTCTATTATCCAAGGGAACAGAGAGATTGATGACGATATCACACATCGTATTGGTGCCGGGTGGATGAAAGGGAGGCTCACATCTGGAGTCTTGTGCGATAAAAATGTGCCACCAAAACTTAAAGACAAGTTCTGTAGGGTGGTGGTTAGTCCGACTATGTTGTATGGGGCGGAGTGTTGGCCAGTCAAGACTTCGCACATCCAAAAGATGAAAGTCGCGGAGATGAAGATGCTGAGATGAATGTGTGAGCATACGAGGAGGGATATGATTAAAAATGATGATATCTGGGATAGAGTGAGAGTGGCCTCGGTGGAGGATAAGATGCGGGAAGCGAGGTTGAGATGGTTCGAGCATGTGCAGAGGAGAGTCACAAATGCCCCAATGCGGTGTGAGAGGTTGGCTATGGACGGGTTCAGGAGGGGTAGAGGTAGGCCGAAGAAGTATTGGGGAGAGGTGATTAGACGGGATATGACGCATGTGTAACTTGCTGAGGACATGACCTTAGATAGGGAGTTGTGGAAGACACGAATTATGGTAGAAGAGTAGTAGGCAGTTGTAGTCCGACTTAACGCTTACATACCGGTAGTTGTAGTGTTATTATGGTAGCCCTGCTTAGCCTATCATACTAGTAGGCGCGGTATTATTTTATAGCCCCTCTGTCCTTCGATTTCTGCTTCTGTATGTTCGTTTGTGTACTTTGTTTATCTTATTTACCTGCGTTAGTTACTGATTCTTTTTTTTTCCAGAGTGTTTTATCATGGCTTATTCGCTTTTGTTACTCTCATTTTCATGCTTCTTTAAATTTCTTGTCCGGATCTGACCGTTTCTCTTGCTTTGCTTGTGCCTATGCTTTGTCTTGAGCCGATGGTCTTTCGGAAACCACCTCTCTACTTACCAAGGTAGAGGTAAGGTTTGCGTACACTCTACCCTCCCCAGACCCCGCGTTGTGGGACTTCACTGGGTATGTTGTTGTATAGCCTTTGTTGTTCCTCCGGGCTCAGTGTTATATCTTCCTCTTCAATAACATCCTTCCCATACAGCTTTGCCGTAGGGTAGGAGAGGGAATAACTTTCCGATGATGTTACATTCACGTCTAGGAGTATTTATATATAAGAAGGTTCCTTCTGTTGGACTTTGTCCATCAGAGCATCTACTTCATCTGGTGGTACGAGTGGTGTAGGGTTACTGCCCGGTGCGGTGAGTGGGTTCGTCGGTGGACAAATTTAGAGAGAGATGTGTTAGTTTCTCTCTCTCTCTGTGCTATTCTCCTATTTCCAGGGATATGATGTTCAGTGCTTCTAATAACTCTATATAGTTCTACTAAGAAAAAATATCTTTTATGTTGACTATTTGAGTAATTCATTATCATAATAACATCTTTGTTTTATGAATGTGTTTATTAGATCAGCTTTTAGTATCACCTCTATATAGTCCCTGTATCTGTTATTTGAAGTATGATATTCTCATTTAATTTTTCCATTCGTCCCATCTTCTTATTAGTGTTATAGTTTTGTTTTATTTTCTTTTGCAACTTGATTGCACATTGATGCTGAGATGTTGCAAACTTTGCAAGTGAGCCTTCTTTTTTCTTTATTCTTTTTCTTATTCTGTATGTTTTGTATTGCTTCTCTTAACCTTCATAGATTTTACGAATCACAGCTAAACATACCAACCTTTCATCATTGATTGTCAGATGCGAATTACATATTCATATTCCCAATAACAGAATATGTGACTCCATTTCTGTTGATATACTCCATCTTACCTTGACCTATCACTATGTATTGATCTACCACAGGATAATTATTTTGAAGAGGCTCTGAAGGTGAGAAATCTTCTCGAGGAGTTTTTCCGTGATCATGGCATTCATCCTCCTACAATTCTTGGTGTTAGGGAGCATGTGTTCACTGGCAGGTAAGTTTGGACCTAACGAAATATTTTCTGTGTCATTGTATTTCTTGAACAGTCATCCCATATGTGTTTTTGTGTTTCAGTGTTTCTTCGTTGGCATCCTTTATGTCTAACCAAGAAGGCAGCTTTGTGACAATGGGCCAGCGTGTACTGGCAAATCCTTTGAAGTGAGTGCACATTTGTTACTATGATATTTTATTGCACATGGAGTCATTTTGTGACATTATCCTATTTTATCTGTGGTAGCTACTGTCCCTTTTTCAAACTGCTTTATCATGGCTTAGTCGCTTTCGTTATTTTCATTTCCATACGGCTTCTTTGAATTTCTTGTCCTTATCTGACCTCTTTTTATGCTTTCTCTTGAGCCGAGGGTCTTTCAGAAACAACCTCCCTACCTTGGTAGGGGTAAGGTCTGTATACATTCTACCCTCCCCAGACCCCACGTTGTGGGATTTCACTGGTATGTTGTTGTAGTAGTAGTCATTTTGTGACAGAATGTGAAATTCTTCAGAGTTCGTATGCACTATGGACATCCAGACGTCTTTGACAGAATTTTCCATATTACTCGAGGTGGTATCAGCAAAGCCTCACGTGTGATTAATATCAGTGAAGACATCTTTGCAGGTAACCAGTTTGCTCCCGAGCACTGCACTAGCATGGTGTTGCGCTTCTCCATTTTACATCCACTTGGTTAGAAGCTTTCTCACATTAGTGGATATCCCCTAGTTTAGTGTACATTACTCTAGACTATAGGTTCATATGATTTTTCTCTGCTGCTAGCATACTTATTCTCAGCTTGCGTCTTCTTCAATTTGGACTGCGTCCTGTACTTTTAGTTCATTTCTCTAAAATCTTCAACCTGCTACTGACATGAAAAAGTCAGTGACCTAATATGCTGCTGCATGTATGGAAATTTAAGCAGTGTCAACTAAGCTTTTGTGAAACTAGAAGTGCTTTTTTTGAAAAAAGATACTCCCTCCATTTCAATTGTTTGATTGGTTTTGACTTGGCACACTTAAGAAAGTAAAGAAGACTATTGAATCTTATAGTCTTAAACTAAAGATGTATTATGTACCAAAATTCCCTTTAATCTTGTGGTCATAAACATGCCACATGGAAAGTTGGAATTTTCCAAAAAGGGAAAGAGACATTCTTTTTTAAACGGACTAAAAAGGAAGGTAAGACAGACAAATTGAAACTGTGGGACTATTTATTTTGATGAGTAAGTGTCTGGACAGGTTAAAAATGAATTCTTTCGAGTAGCAGTAGATTGTTTATCTGTTGTGTGGAACAGTGGGAAAAACTGAAAAAGTAGCTTCTCCTCTAAAGCATGATGATAAGCTGCTTTTTAAAATTTCCAGAACAATAGTTTTCTTACCAAAAATTTACTTTTACCAAATCATGCCTAGTCGAACAAAAATTAACCTTATGCATTGTCGATAATACATCTACGACCAAAGACTCATAAACCTGCTCTCTCTATTTGATTATTTTATTCTTTACATATTAATTAAATGAATTTGAAGAACTTGGTTAAAGCCTCTCATAATAAACTTTTCAGATCACTAGTGTATTTAAATGTAATTGTAATGTACTCCCTCCGTCCGAAAATACTTGTCATGTTTTTCTTTTTAAAAGTCAATTTGACTAAATTTCAAAGCTAAATTAGATTAGATTAATTTAATATTTTAAAATTAAAATTTAGATATGAAAAGTACTATAAGTTGCAATTCTTCTCATGTTGGTCAAAGTTCATGTAGTTTGACTCTTGAAAAACGTAATGCGACAAGTATTTTGGGACAGGGGGAGTAAATTTTTACATTTCTTTTTCATAATTTGACACTCAAAATCACTATTTGGAAATATTGGCCATAATGCACATCTCAAAATAAGCAGCCAAACAGTCTAAATGATCTTAAATTCTTTAAATACTCAGCTTTCAAGTATAAATGCAGGATTTAATTCAACTCTACGGCAGGGAAATATTACTCATCATGAGTATATCCAGGTAAAAAAAAATCCAGCGGTTCTGTCTTTCAATACATATGATTGCAGTGCCTAAACTAAGATCATGCAGGTCGGCAAGGGACGAGATGTCGGACTCAATCAGATTGCATTGTTTGAAGGCAAAGTTGCTGGTGGTAATGGTGAACAAGTTCTAAGTAGAGATGTTTACAGGCTTGGCCAACTCTTTGATTTCTTTAGAATGCTATCATTCTACTTTACAACTGTTGGATACTACTTCTGCACAATGGTACAACTACGCATTCTAATACTATAAGTCACTGTTGTTAGTTATGATCTCTTAGACTTTATTGCATGAGGTTTATTCTGGGTTGTGCTTTTATATGCTTGTTGCACCTATCACCTCCAGGTATATGATGATAATTCTGACAGATCCTTTTAACTTTGGTGCAGTTGACAGTGCTTAGTCTTTACGCATTTCTCTATGGAAAGGCATATCTGGTAAGTACCGACAATTTTTAGCTTTTAGGTAAAAACCATAAGCACTGACAGTTTTTTTAGGTACTTTATGGTACTAGTTATAAGTTACAACTCCAGATGTTAAAGCGTATTATAGATAGGGTTGCACAGTTTTACCTTTCAAAGTAAGTCAAGGTAATTCATTTAGTTGACCTATTTCTTTGCACTAGTGTTAATTCTCATGGTGCAGTTAGCATTTTGATAATTCTGGAGCAAATGAACTTGTTCTTGGAAACTGTGGATTCTATGGAATGATTCTGAGTGTGTGTTGTGGGTGGGGGTGGGGGGGTCACTTCAGTTTCACTAGGTGGATCTTCCATTCATGCCTTTTTGACTTGTTGATCTTTTTCTTTACATGCTGTTTGTGTGAACCTTTTGTTAGACTATTCAAGAATTATCTGTATTTAATATTAGTGGCCTGCCTCTTTCTGAATGTGCCAAATGTCTTTTCAGGCATTATCTGGTGTTGGTGCAACTATTCAGGATAGAGCTAATATATTACAGAATGATGCTCTTAGCGCTGCTCTCAATGCACAATTCCTTTTTCAGATTGGTATCTTTACAGCGGTTCCTATGATTCTGGGTTTCATTCTGGAACAAGGTTTCCTAAGGGTATATTTCTTAGGTCCTTGTGCCATATTTTGATCTGTTATGCCTAAAGAAGCTCCATTACTTTACCAAATGAGTTCATGATGGACTAATAATTGAGCAATTTCTTGAAATGCTTAAAAAAAATCAGTGACCGTTTAGAATTTTCCTTATATCCTGGAAGAATTGATGCTTATCTTTTCACATTTTTAGCTTCTTATCTTCCGTTTTGAAATAATCTCCTTGTTTGCTGCAGCTACTTTACCTTCCTAGCTTTAGGTTGATATATTTTTCTGCTTTTATCTTATCCCCACAAATCGATATTCTCTCAAAGATATATTGTTTTGACAACTTCGATTTTTTTTTGGAAAAAAGGTTTATGCAAAAAGAACTTCTGAAGTGCTTTTGAAGATCTCTAAGTTTGGAAAGAACTTTTCTTGAAAAACACCCTCAAACCACTTCTTCACATAATATTTTATAAAATTTAAAAGAATCTTCTAGAAGAGCTAAACAAACAAGTTTCATGCTAAAACATTTTGCAATAGTTCAAAATAAAATCATGGAGAACGCCACTGATTTCTATGGAGAATTCACCAAATGCTTGTGCTACTTTTTTTTGTGGTCTTTCACATTTCAAATCTAGTGTTCTTATTTCTTCTTCATCGCCTCTAACTGCCTGCCCATTCTCTGCTCTGACTGGCATCATTCTTGTCGCTGCAGGCTGTTGTTGGTTTTGTCACTATGCAGTTTCAGCTCTGCACTGTCTTCTTCACATTCTCCCTGGGCACCAGGACACATTACTTTGGTCGGACTATCCTCCATGGTGGTGCGAAAGTAGGTCCCCTCTTTGCTACTCAAATATTCTTATTTTAGGTGTAAAACTAATCAGTAAACCTTATTTTAAAACAGTATCATGCAACCGGTAGGGGATTTGTCGTTAAACACATCAAGTTTACGGAGAATTATAGGCTCTACTCCCGCAGTCATTTCGTTAAGGGGTATCTCTCTCCTTCTCTCTCTCTATGTATGTGTCCTGGTGTGAGTGCATATGCGCGCATGTGCACACTTCCACGTGGTCGTCTTCTGTCATAGCTCTTTTCTGTCCTTGTGGAATATCAAATAGTTTTACCAATCTTTGTCCTTCAGCATGGAAATTGTGCTTTTATTGGTGATATACGCTGCTTACGGCTACAACGAGGGTGGTGCTTTATCCTACATACTTCTCACTGTTAGCAGCTGGTTCTTGGCTATTTCTTGGCTTTTTGCTCCATATTTGTTTAACCCAGCAGGATTTGAATGGCAGAAGTAAGTAATGGTTTATTATGTTTGAAGTTTCATATATTGTTGCTTGTTTCTTATCATCATTCTTGTCTTCCTCTATAGGACGGTAGAAGACTTCCGTGACTGGACCAACTGGCTCCTTTATAGAGGTGGAATCGGTGTTAAAGGGGAAGAAAGTTGGGAGGCCTGGTGGGATGAAGAACTGGTACGAACTATACTTTGATATGAATATGGTTATTGACCTTCATTATTGATCTCCATCAGTTTTCTAATGAATAATAAATTAGGGGTAATCAATACTCGGAGGCTGATAGCTAGTCTAGTTTTATGCTAAACTGCTGATATAGATGCTTTAAATAGGTCATTGCCACCTACATCAAGTCCCTGTCGGTGTTTGGAATTTAACTGATGACTCGATTTAGCTGTCATAATGCCTTCATTAATTCATCCCAAAGACTTCCAAAGCATATTTCTAGAATTTGTATTGATTTATTATGCGTTGGTGAAAGTATAAAGGTAAACAACTTATTTGTGTCGTTATTCTTGTTTTTCATTTTCTATTTTTGCTTTTCCTACTTACAGACAAACTTGCTTACAGTGGATTGATTTCCCCCCTTTGTGATTAGATGTGGGAGTGCTTGTAATGTTTAAGCAATATATGTACATGTGCTTGAGACATGTGATTCTTTGAATTCTTCTTTATAATTTCTCCATTGCGTGATGACTACATTAATGCTTGATGTGTAGCTGGTTTAGCCTATTGGCAATTCCTGATATCGCTCACATTTTTCTAAAAGAATTTGATGTCACCATTGTGTTGTTTGACAGGCTCATATTCGAACCTTTGGAGGGAGGGTGATGGAGACCATTCTTAGCTTACGGTTTTTTATATTCCAATTTGGCATTGTCTACAAATTAGATGTTCAGGGAACAAATACATCTTTAACGGTATTACTGTTACTCTTTTCCTAATTTTTATTCGTCTTTGTTAAATTTTTCCTGTCAATACCCTTCCTGTCTGTCTTAATTTGGAATTACAAGACTAGATAAGTGGTTTTGGGGGGGACCTTCTTTTGAAGCATACCTGCTTTACTGAGGTAGAATTTGCATCTACTACGTGTCTGAAGAAACCCAAATCATTGTTAACCGAAGTTTCTGCTCATAAAATTTGATGGTCTTTCTCAACAACAGCAACATATCCAATATAATCCCACTAGGTGGGGTTTGGGGAGGGTAGAGTATATGCAGACCTTACCCCTACATTGTGAAGGCAGGGAAGCTGTTTCCGATAGACCCTCGACTCTAGATGTTGTCTTTCTCCACAAAAAAAATTTGATGTTGTGTGGAAACAAGTTTCACTACCACTCAATCTGTGGTGAGAAAACAAAGTTCATTGTTAGGTCTTACAATCTAATTAAGCATAAGATAAAGTTCATTGTTAGGCTGAGACGAAAAAACTTGGTTCTTGATGTTACTCTTTGCACATTTGCTCTCACTGCCCTGTCTTCATGTATAATCAATTTTGGTACGACTATCATTTACTGTCTATTGAGTGATGGCTGACTGCTGTTCCTTGTGGCTTTATCGTTGTCAGGTGTATGGTTTTTCATGGGTTGCATTTGCTGTCATTTTACTCCTCTTCAAGGTTTGAACCAAGTTTCTTTTACATGTTATTCTATCAAATTGAGTCTAACGATGTTAAGATGAGAATCATTATTTTGGGATGCCACAGGTGTTCACGTTCAGCCAGAAAATATCAGTTAATTTTCAGTTGCTGTTGCGTTTTGTCCAAGGCCTATCGTTTTTGCTTGCCCTTGCTGGTTTAGCTGCTGCTATTGTATTGACCGAACTTACTGTGACGGATGTCTTTGCATGCGTCTTAGCATTCATACCCACTGGCTGGGGAATTCTCTCAGTACGTTCTCTTTTCCTCCAAATCTTGTCTTCTGCTACTTCTTGCTTATTACATATCTTATGGTACCGTAATTACATTGATAACATTTTGCGCAATATATTTATGTTCACTGATATTAGAATGTCTCGAACTATCAAAGAAGCAAATAAAGTTCAAAATATAAAGCCAGGATCAATTACTTTCCCTTGGTTTCAGTTGGATAGACGAGTTGGCATCATTTACACGATTGTATCTGTACTCTCGTGAAGGTACTATCATAAAAGTTAAAAGTAGGATTAATTCGAGTTCTCCTGCCAAGGAAGTAGTGAACAATATACCAATGCTCACTGAAAACACGACATTATACCTTGTTTACAGATCTTGTCTTTGATTGTGCACATCTTATCCCTTCTGGACTGTACTAATTTCCTGCAAATGCATGTTTCATCATTCGACAGATCGCTGCAGCATGGAAGCCTCTAATCAAGAAAATGGGTATGTGGAAGTCTTTCCGTTCAGTTGCCCGTTTGTACGATGCTGGTATGGGGATGCTCATTTTCATCCCAATCGCACTATTTTCTTGGTTCCCCTTTATTTCAACATTTCAAACCCGGCTTATGTTCAACCAAGCGTTCAGTCGAGGGCTGGAGATCTCTCTTATCCTTGCTGGAAACAATCCAAACACTGGTTTATAATCTCTTACCTTCCTCTTCTCTTGTACAGAAAAGAGTAGTTCAGTTCATATGTTGTATCATTTTTAGGAGCTTTTGGTAGAACACTTTCTGTTATTAGTAATTATTGAGCTGAGTTTTTTTCTAACAAACGTACGTTGTAAATCTGCCAACGTATAGATTTCAGATATGTTGAGCTATACCAGATGAATGAATATTAGATTATTGTCTAGGATAGCTTTGTCACTGACTATTTTAGGTGTAATCTATCCATTATAATTTTGACTAGGCACTGTATATGCTCCCTCACTATTATTTCACTTATATCTTTTTCCGTCAATGATTATTGCACTTATATGAGTAGCAGACAATAACCTTACTCTACATTAATCTTCTGTTTTCCTTCTCGTAAAAAAATGAAATTGGATTTATTTGGTATATGTATCTATTTTTAAATTATTGCACAACCAGCTGACGGGCAACCTTAATCTGTTGATAGTTTTGATTTAGATTGTTAGAACTTAGGATTCTGGCTAATCTTTCCTGATTGAGAAATATTTCTAATGATTTTCTTTCTCTCGAGAAACGATATGCTTCGTTTGTACAAGAAGGTACTCATGTGCTTTTTGATGTGGAACAAGTAGGTGTAATTGTTGAGTTTTACAGCAATGACTAAACGCCAATTATAGTGACACTGCTAAAGGCAATCCGATGCACTAGGGCTCGTTTGGTAGGAGGGATAATATAATGCCCCGTAAGTTTGACAATTTTTTAAATCGCTATACATGAGATTTTATTTGTTATAAAATTAAAATTATTCTCACCAGAAAAGTTATCTTCTACCGTTTTGAGAATTAGTAGCAAAATTTTGTACTAAGATACGAGGTTGGAAAATTATAAAATTGATAAAATAACATAGGTGTCAATAAGTCACGAGTATTGTTTTATCGAGTTAAAATGATTATTTTAGCGTGCAATATAGAATATAACATTTTATTATTTACACTATAAATATGTCTTCACCGTCAAAAGAACTATTGGATATGCATTTATATATATCATACGTGTGTGTCTATTTGATATACTTTCATATGAAGTAATTTACCTTGTGTATTCTTTTTGGGTGGAAACATGCCAAACTTCTTTTAAAAAGAAAAGTTCATTTTTATCCAAGCAGTTATGCTCTCACCGCCTAGGATTATAAATGTTGCAGCAAATGTTTTTTTTTCCTTATTTACTATGAATTCAACAAAGTAGTAGCAATCAACTTTCCCCTTTCAAATTCTATAAAAGTGCAGCAAACATCTTGCTGCTCCTTTCTATTTCAACGAAGAAGCAACATATTTGAAGGTTATTTCTATCATGTCATCTTTATCATAACATACTCTAATATATGAAGGGAATGCAGCTTCAAAGTGAAGGTAACCTGCTGGTGTTATTGTTATGATCTATTTCTCTATCACACAATATAAACTAAAAAACACCTACAACATTATTCCATATTTATACAGTACTAAGATTCAATTTAGAAAAACAAAAATTAGAGATACAATTGTATATGGAAGCATAAAATGAGAATCATGACAAAATCGATTTGTTTCTGAAATATTAAAAACACAATACCATTCTTACAACTCGAGGATTCTGCACTCCACTTGCACCTCATAAGCGCATATCACTTAATTTTCCCCTTGTCGACATACAAATCTTCAGACGGATAAACGAGCAAAGTTGCCGATTGATTAAGGGGAGCTTTGAATTTGATCTTTCATAATAAGAGGAAGAATCACCGAACATGCCTCGCCATTTAACTCCAACAAATCCCTCAAGAGAAAATGATCCAACAAATCCTTTCACATCTCAGTTGTACTGGATTTGCGATTTACCTAAACCTCTTATAGCTCCTAAATAAATTTATGCAAGCTTGGGGTTTAATGGGCTTGATACCTTGCAAAACACTAGAGATCTTTAAGTCTCAAGCCAGATGCTAGACCTTCATTCATTTCTTCCACAAATCATACGTAATAGATGAAGTAATGTTTAACAACTTGATGATGCCAAATTCCTTAATGAAAGAAACAGATGAAGATCTGTCATCTAGCTTGAGACTTACGATCTCTAATGTTTTGCAAGATATCAACCCCATTCAACCGCAAGTTGCAGAGATAAATACAGGAATAAGAGGTTTAGCTAAATCTCAAACCCTCTATAACCGAGATGTGATAGAATTTGTTGAAGTTCTCCTTCATTCACTTTAAGGATCCTTTGGAGTAATTAAATGGTGAGGCATGTACTTTGAGGATCAAATCAAGAGCTTCTTCTAAGCATCAATGCAATTGGCAACTTGTTCATTTATCCACCTGAAGATCTACATGTTGACCAGAATAAAATTGAGTGATATGAATATTGTGCAACGTTCTCAACTAGTAGGAGTCGCCTCCAAATCTCCTCCTCTTCCTCCGTTTGCTCCTTCTAGTTGACAAGTAGATGGTTGCCAACCAACATTTACAATCTGCTGTTTGACCCGCACTGTTAAACTACTCTGGCAGTCTTGTCTTATCAGGATTCTATGAAAACATAAAAAACAGCAAAGGCGTCACCCTGTGATGCAAACCGTGCAAGTCCTTGTGAACGATATTTATCTCACAAGAACTGTTAAGTATGCTATGCTAAAACAAGCACTTTCAGTGAGCAGTTAATGACTAAGGTGAATGTTTACGGTCTAAACGCTGATATAACCACACATTGCCAAGACTTTATATCCTTTTGACTTTGAAGATTGACGAACATAGGCAACTACAAATTCTCTCAATGTTGCACCACACGAGCTTCAGCTTGAGAAGCGCAGCCTTAGTTAGTGCCCATCAATTCCATAGACAGTTTCCAGGCTAGTTTTGAGGTCACCAGGTCTTTCCAAATGAGAAGCATCCTCTTTTAGCACGAGAAGAATCAGGTTGTGAACATCAAAGGAAGGCTAATGTCTAAGAAAGACAGTTTGACCACCAAAGTCTAATAAGTATTCTTAATTCTTAGCACGGCGAGCTTCATGTAAAGGAAGAGGAAGGGAAACCAACATCTTCAGAAACCATGTTTTTGTTTTCTCTTACCTCTGCCGGCAGAGAAAGAGCCAACAGAATACCGTGAATTAGCAAGCTCTCTGGGAATTGCAGCACCAGATGTTTTAAGTGTTTCAACCAACTCGGGGAACAATTTCTTATTCTCTTCATTGACAAAGACAATTGCTGTACCCTCCTCTCCCATTCTAGATGCCCTTCCAACCTGGTGCACATACTCCTTGATGGAATTCGGCATATCAAACACAATTACCTGTTTCACAGTCAACAGATCGATTCCTCGACCCAACACCCCTGTAGCAACAATAACTGGAATTTCTCCAACTAGAAATGACCTCACAATTTCTCTCCTATCCTTCATGGATTTCTCACCATGAATTGATAATGCTTTTAGCCCAGTACTTACTGTTATTGCTTCAGAAAGAAGATCTGCTCCGAGTCTAGAACCCACAAATACAATAACTGGTGGCTTGTAATGCTGCTTGCTCATCAAAATATCGAAAAGTTTCTGCTTCTTCCGCTTCGAGTCTACCCAAATAGCTAACTGCTTGACAGCCTGATTAGGTTTATTTGGCTTCCCAACTGAGATGACAGTGACCTTTTTCGCCATTGAGCTTGCCATCCTCTCTACTTCTTTAGGAATTGTAGCGGAATACATTAACACTTGAGGCTGAGAAAGAGCCGTAAAAATCTGCATCACCTGCTCACGGAAACCTCTTTGGAGCATGCAATCTACTTCATCGAGAACAAGAACCGAAATAGTATCCAGTTCAATCTCGTGCTTCGTTAAAAGGTCAATGAGCCTTCCAGGAGTTCCCACAATTAAAGATACTCCCTGCTGGATACGGTGGAGCTGTCCCGCCATGGCGTCACCACCTATCACCAATGCCGTTTTGAACGGCAAACCATTCCCGAGCACCTTAGCTTGGTTCTCTACCTGTATGCAGAGTTCTCTAGTAGGTGTGAGAACCATAGCTAATGGTTTCTGCTGGTTTTGGAAATGCTCTTCATTAACTTTTGCACATTGAGAAACTATAGGAATTAGAAAAGAGCCAGTTTTACCAGAACCAGTCTCCGCTGAAACAAGCAAGCTTTGCCGTGCTAAAGCAGCAGGGATTGCTTGCATTTGGACAGGAGTTGGCAGTTCATAACCGGCAATTTCAATATTCTCGAGAAGCTTTTGAGGTAGCTTGCAAGAAGCAAATGACAAGATGGGAGGCGGTGTAGCGTCTCCCTTCACAAGAATATCAAGTTTCCTTCTCAGAAGTTCAGTCTGATCAGTTGTTAGTGGTTTCACTTCAGATTTATTATCATTATCCCTAACATAATAGCACTCATCAGTTGCTGGTAATTTCACTGGACATGGACGAGCATTTGGTTGTTGCGATTTTGCAAGCCGAGACAACGATATACCTTTGCATTCCAAGCTGCAAATATCATCATCAGTCTCATTACAAATGTACTCACCGTAGCGGCCACATATTACACATCGAGGCTCATCTGGTAGCGCTTCTCTTTGGTCCCAACACCTCTCCTTCACATCATCCTCTGAAAACAGATACCAAAGCAGCAATTCTATAAGCAGCTAAACCATGTTTTGGTAACATCTTGATAAGAATAAAAGGGTAACTGGAGCATGAAACCAAAAATTGACTTTAATGGTGAATTTTCAGGTTTTACCATGTTTGGTGAGTGAAACTTGACCTCGATATTTCAAAATTTAGAAAGTAATTATTTGTACCAAAATTAGGATAACGAAATAATTAGATTTGGTTGGTTAAGCTTTTGGTACTCAAAAGATACAAATTTGACTATTGCTTTTTGGAGAGTGTACTAGGATGAATTCCTGGGGAATAGAACAGGGAGACACATTTATTCAAATGGGAAGATATGACAATGAACATAGAATTATGGATTAGCGAAAAGACTTCTTTAGCGAGACTGAGGATCAGTTTGTAATCCGATGACCAATTAGCCGAATCAAAGACCAAATCCATGAATCCCTATCAGCTATCAATGGGAGAAACATTTTGGGATCTTCATGATGATGGGTGAAGCTTAAATAGTAAAAGTGATCAGATAAGCATGGATATAACCACACTATAACAGGTCAAATCTAAAGAGTTATAGTACAACATAAGCAAATTACTATAGAAACTTTACCATATCTAACCAAAGTCCAGGAAAACCTTTTCAACCACAAGATCATATAAGAACTACTTTCTATAAATTAAGGGACAATGAACAGACTATTCAACTGACATAGTCCATAAAATGCAAGAAAGCAAATTGAAAGCAAAATGTCAACTCACAACCCAACAGTGGAGAAACTTGAATAGCAAGTCGAAAAGGACGTAGTCAACTAGTGAGTACACCATGCCGTTTAAATTTTCAATGAATATGCAACTATTGTTACAATCATTATCCAAAATCAAGATAATGTATTCCAAATTCTATCAATTCAATTATTTCAGCTTACTTTGCGGCTTTCTCTTTAAAAATCAACCTTTACACAGCACTACATTACACGCCTTCTTCTTAGACTAGTGTTAGCCATAGTAATTTCACTCAATACTTCAACTCAAGAATTTTTACAGGAAATTGGTTTCAAGAAGTAAGTCTACGAATACACAATTGAGGAGCATAATCCCCTAAACTTTTTCATTTTGATAATCGTGGTGTCCGAGCCAGTTTGCGCGCACCTCAACTAATTTCACAAGGTACCTACCTGCTACTTCCCACCAACATAGCTACCTTGTAACTCTATCCCCAAGGCTTATATGGAAATAAATCACCTAGTAGTTTTGCCTCGCCTGAGATTTGAACCGTAGACCTATATTTTTTCTTTGATAACCGTGGTATCTGTGACAACTTGCGCACACCTCGACTAATTCCACAGGTACCTGCTATCTCCCACCAGCACAGTTAAAGGTAACTCAGTCCATCAAGGCTTGGATAGATGGAAAAAAATCACTTAAACCATTTTTTATAACCGTGTTATCCAGACCAGCTTGCCCGGACATCTCGGGTCACCCACCAGGACAGGTAACAAGTAACTCAATCCACCAAAACTTTAATATAAATCACCTAATGTTTTTGCTTTAACTAGAATTTGAATCCGAGACCTCATGGCCAACAAAGCCACACCCTTAGGTACAGAATCCCCTAATTGTTTAACTAATTCAACTACCACAGCTGATCTAACTCAATCCATTCAAAAAAATTCGCAAAAAAACTCATAATCTTGAAATAAAAAAACAATCTTTAGCTTTATTAAGAAAATTACCTGATACATTACTACCATTTTCTGCAACTACACAACTTTCCATTGTACAAACACTTCAAAGCACAAAATCTTCAAGATTCAAGAACCCTATAAAATTAGAAAACATTATTAAACAACCCAAATAAACAGAATTAATTAAAAAAGATTAAAAATTTGCAAAAATAAAGTAAAAATCTAAAGACCCATAATGTACTTGTTCATTGGGTTCGTTTATATAAGTAAAAATTCAAAGCTTTTTGGTTTATTGTAGATTTTTGTGTATATATAGGTTTTTGGTTTGTCGGGTCTTGATTTGGGCCTTTCGGGTTGGAAGTAGGGATGTCAAATGGGGCAGGACAGGGCGGGTCAAAGGTTAAACAAGATAAGACAGGACAATGCTTAAACGGGTCAGGGAGGGCGCGGTAGGTCAAAATACATTTTCAGAAAATTCTAATAGGGCAGATACAAATGTAAATATAATTTGAAATTTAGAATTACACAACAAATTTGTAATATTTTTAAAAAAATAAATTTTACATCTAAAGGAGTTTCATTCTTACTGATACAAGCATTTCAGCAAAATTCAAGATTTCAAAAACAAGATGATGGATATTTTTTTAAAAAACACTCCGAATTTTATTCCTGCTAAGTGTGCATGTTCGGTAATCTTTATTTGAGAGAAGAATTAAGCTTATAGTTCGTCATTATGCAATGGCAAAAAAAAAAGGATTTACTTGCACAAAAAATAAATCCAATTCATGAATTACTTGATATTAAGAAATCATAAAAATAAACTGATTGTTCATCCAATTTTAAAAAAATAATTCAAAAGAAGTTAACTAAATAAATACCAAGCTGAAAGTGAAAAATAATGAGAAGAAAAATGAAAAAATAACATAAACCGGGCAGGGTAGGCAAATTTTTTAAAAATGCTAAACGAAGCAGGGTAGGCGGGTCAAAATCTTAACAGGTCAAGGCTTATCATGCACAACCCAGCCCTAACCTGCTCCATTGCTATCCCTAGTTGAAATTGGAGGTAAGTTTTAGGAATTATATCTATGCCCCAATGTTTTGGATAAAATGTAAAAAAAGTCCCTGAACTTTAATATCAGTATGGATAAATACTTTTGATTAATTTTAAGTGATGAGCTCCATTTCAAGTATTGAAATTAATTTTGTATCACAGTTTTTGATCTTTTAAGATTGCTCAGAAGTATATATTTAAGGGACAAATTTGAAATTATCTCCAAACATAAGGGGTCATTTTCTACCTCCTTTTAATTGAGAGAAGGACTCGGAATTGACTCCCCTCGATTCGAGATCCGAAAGAAGGGTATGGAGTTTCTCCAAGGAATGCTCTCCCGTGGCGGTACAAAGTAGTAAAAAAGGGCAAGTGGGCAAGTAGCGAGCAGGAGCAGTGTTGGGCTTTGTGGTCGTTAACGGGAACAAATGAAGAGGAGCACAACACCCTCCGCACTCGTAATAATCAAGATGTATGCACATTGCTCGCATATGTAGAGGTCGAACCCAGAGTTTGAAGAATAAGTGAGATTTTCGCCATGGTGAAAAAGATGACATGGACTTCAAAAGAGTCAAGTAAGAAGGGACATTGACTATCTACATTATCTAATGGGATGTCACTCTACAAATATATACTGCTAGAGATCCTCTAGCATAAAACAATTTTTGATTGTATAAATGCACTATACTTGCCAAGTTGAATATAAGTTACACTTTGACAAAGATTTGACTATGCTTGGAAGTTTTAACATAGTAAATTGGCCTTAATTTAACCATGCAACTTGATGATCACTTCTTGTTGGACCCGTCTACGCGTACATGGACGAAGAGAATTTTGTTGTAGCCCTGTGAAATCCTGATCTTGTCATCCATATATCTACATTATACAAACGGAAAATAATAGGATTTACTTAGCATAATGATTGATGAAAAGTTTAGCTTAAATAGTTAGAAAGCCAACATTAAGTCTGCAATAGATCGGTATCTTACAGTAATTCCATGGTGAACTTGCTTTCCATTTCAACCGGAATTCCATACATTCCAGCCAGGATTGCTCCATCGTCCATTATGACATCGTACGTGTTACTACCGGATTTCCTGCATTAGAAGACGAGCAATTGAGCTTAACCAAAGATAACTCATGAAACATTCAGAGAATGATAATAATGGCAAGCAGTTTTATCTTCATAGAAAATGAATATAGGAACTTTAATGATTCAACATCAAAGTCATGCAACCGTTGCCCGCAAAAGACGGTTCCCTTTCACTTCAAGTTCCCTCTTTCGTAGTCAAATTTGAAGATACATTTGGCAATGTTACATACCAAACAAAAGGCCTGCTAGGCGATCAAAATCACCCAAGTTAATGAGGGCTCACTCACTCACTATACCTTAGTATCTCTCTAGCTCTAGTCTATATAAAACCTAGTTAGCAAAGGTCAGTCTGCTTGGCGTTTCCTTGTGTAAAGGACTACTTTTTCATCGACTCTCTCTATCTCTCGTTAGGTAATTACCGAGGAAAAAACAGCTCTGTCGAAAACAGATTGGATGAGACCATGATCAGTGCGCAAGAGATTCACTTGTTTTGTTTTCTATAAGACAGAGATCTCAACTCAAATTGGTGAGGATAATCATTTCAAGTACTCAAAAAATGTTAATTAATGATGAAAAGTATATCGATGGCTGAATACGAAGGACACAATTCCTACGATATTTCAAAAGTATTGCTTGAATTGTTTCGACTGGAGACTACAACATTCGTGATGGTATATAACACGGACTTACTCATATTTGCCGGTCATGGAGAACCTGATCCCAAACAATATGCCGACCAGGAACTTCAGCTGTCCATCTGGTTTGACAATCTAAAAAGTAACAACACAAATTTGGAATAAGCGATCAAGGATATCAAAGTCGATAAAATAAAGCAGCTGACTTAGCAGCAGAATGAAGGGACCTATGCACCTGTATGCCCATCAGACCGTTGCCAGCATTCTCTATCCAACTATCTGTTTCAACCTAACAAGCACACAATCAAATTTTAGCAGTAATTATAGGCAGCGAGTACATATGGTACGAGAAATTTTCTTGCACAAATAAATCAGGCAATAAGAGTGAATGCTCAATTTCAGGAAAGGAGCTTTATTAAGCGTATTTGTAAACCAGAGTTACTTCCGAATTAAAACATCTTAAGTATTTGATAACCAAACACCATGTTTAGAACTTATCGTTTCTTCATTCGTTAAGGTTAAATTCAGACCAGAAGCGGATCGAGGATTTGAAGTTAATGGATTCCTACAACGACCTCTAGTTAATATGCAATAAGAAATGGGTTCACAATAAGATATTTAGTGAATTTCTTAATACAGTCTATGACAACATTTCATTCTAATGGAGAAGTTTTCTTTAAAATCTCATATTATGTTATATTTTATGTTCTCCATAACAATATTTCTCTACAACAGCGAAAGGATATCCGGACAAACGATGTTGTTATAGAGACGTTTGACTGTATATATACAGGGTTTGGTCAAAAGCTACTGAGTTCCCTTGAACTGGTAAGTTGCACCTCTAGATCCGCCACGGATTCAGATCCACAGTGGCACGACACACTTATGCTTCTGAGAAGTAAGGATTTTATCTTAGAATACTAATATTTTCAGCAAACATTTCTTCATAAGTTTTGCATTTGAAAGGAAAAGAATAGTTGGATAGCTACCTGTGAACTCCATATCATTTGCCACTCTCCCTCAAGGAGTTCCAATTCAGGATTAGCTACATTTTTGTTTAAGGAAATAAATGCATCAATTGCCTGTTAATTTCACATCAAGCAAAACTATTAGCGACAGAACCTAGACATGTTATAACAGGATATTTTCACAAGAAACAAGTGTATTTTGTACCTCTTCTACCCGTGTACCCGTTGAAATGGACGAAAGCAATTTTTGCCTTGGTTCAGTTTCCCTTTGAAGCACAAATGTAGTTCCCTGCACTATAGCAGTATAGCTTGTGGCCCTTAAATGCATAACTGATTACCCGTTAAAAAAGAAGCTTTGAAATATTTACTGGTTTTATGCTATGTTGCCATACCCGTGCGGGTATCCTCCAAAAATGCATAGCTTTGGAGGATCTAACACACACCCGGTGGTATTTTTGGAGAGCCCGAACAACTTAGGTTTTATGCATGGTGTATAACGTATAACAGAGTGGATAAGCAGAAAAGAAAACAATGAAGAGAACAAATTACGCTATCCTACCTTGTTTCCTCTTGAAATACGGAGATTCCCGGATGGAGATAAGTATGTAGTGTCTAACCATCCCTTAGCTTCATCTCCCAGAAGTCTAAAAGGTACAGGGTACGGAACCTTGAATGGTAGAAATTTGAAAGAAAATGCTGCTCGATCAAATTGGAAAAGAATTCGTTTCCCATCTTTGATTGTTGCAAGTGCCTGAAGAACAAAAGATATGTATTCAGTAAGATAAGTCAATGTTTCAATTTTTCAGACAACTAACATGATGAGTTGATTACTCAGAAGGTCACTCAACTAATAGAAATAGTGCAAGAAAGTCACTTTTCTTTGTTTTGTAATAGAAAAGCCATTCTATTTTTGCCATTTCACACACAAAATCGCTCACTACACTCAAGGTGATATATCGGGCCACTTAGCTAAGGTGCCAATATTTTATCGTTGCCAAAATCATTCATCTCACTTTAATTTATATATAAAAAACACTCGTTTTTTGTTTTAGGTTCATTAGTCAGATGGATCGTACGTGAATGAAGAAGAAACCGAATAAAGTTGACAAGACATGTCTTGAGTGCTCTCTAAAACAACAACTATGCCTCGATCCCCCACAACTTTTGGGTTCGGCTATATGAATCTCCACTTCTAAAAACTTTACAATATTCAGCAAACAGGAAAAAGAAACATACCTCTACTTTCAGCTCACCTATTGCCTCAGAAAACTTTACAATGTTTGATACACGTGGATCGTTCGTTTTAAGGAACACTTCTTGAAACACGCTGAATGAGTCGACCCCAACAAAAGTTCTCTGCAAAGTGGTTTTGAACATTAGTCTCACATTAGGAAAGTGATCAGTTAGCAAACCCTACGTTTTCGTTACTACCTTTTGGCCCCCATGAAGAGAAGGTAATTGCTGATGTTATGATCAATTCTCAAGCTTAACGAATAAGGGAAGTTTCAAAAACTTGGAAAACTATTCATTTGTTACTTATAGAACTTCATCTTCAATATAGGGACAATTAGACAAAGTCTCAAACTTGATTATCTGCTAATTTAGGAAAATTGTCTGTTTCTTTCTAGATAGACATCCACTCTTTATTCTATTTGTAAAATTACAAGAGGAGCCTACACTGAGAAAACAAACAAAGAACCAAAAACTTTGTTATAGGGAAAGGCAGGAAAATTTTCATATTGTTTTAGATAGACTTCTACTCTTCTTCCTCCTTGTTAAACTACAAAAAAGAATCTACAGGGACACTTAACACAGAAATTGAGAAAAAAACAGGAGAGCCTGTCAGTGTAAAGATTTTTGACACTATCAAGTCACTTCTAGCATATTTACAGGTAAACCTCCTTAAAATATGGGATTTGTAACCCAGAAAATAAAGCAGATTACCTGCTACAAAAGGTAAAGGTGACCTCATGGTGTAAAAATTCCTAACGCTGACAGTGTATATAACTTAAACTCAAATCAGACTAACAATTTTCCAGTAACATAGTTTTCTCACATTTTTTTTGCGAGGTAAGGCTGTATACAATAGACCCTTGTGGTCCGACCCTTCCCCGAACCACGAGCATAGCGGGAGCTTAGTGTACCGGGCTGCCCTTTTTATAGTTTTCTCACATTTAATTGATGACTCGCCTTGGCAATTTCCAAGGAAACGAAAAAGATATCTCGAAATCTAAATCCTTTCACAAATCATCAGTTCATGAATTATGATTGGCCAAAAGGTTTTTAGGATGTCTACATAATCAATATTGACCATCATTTCTTGTTTTCAGCTTTTTAACCAATCTACACACCAGGAAATATAGGCAGCCAAGAGCAGAGAAAACAAAAAGTATAGCATCTAACCTGAATAGGAGATGCTGATCCTGGCCTAGTCGTGAACATCAGCTGCCACCGACCCTCGATCAAACTCGAGCTTGTCTATAGATATTAACGCATGTGATTATAACAAGGACAAAATCATAAAGTTGAAAACTTTCAAATCCCTTTTGTTAATTCATCATAATGAACACTAAGAAACGGGTAGAAGGGAAATGTGATGAAAGCGAAAGCACTTAAGAAAATACTCACTGGTTCCGAAACACCTTCTGATCCTTCAAGAACTTTAACAGCACGTTCAACCTCCTGCATAACCATACATTTACTTTAGATTACCCAGTCCTAATTAGTAACTTATGTATTCTATAATTCCAAATAATGATCTATCACCATATTATACAGAGGTGGATCTAGCCTAAAGCACTAGGTTTAGTGAACCCAGTAGCTTTTGCACAAACCATGTATTTGTATTAAGAAATTCACTAAATAAATTAATAAATATTGAAATGTGAATCGAGTATCTATTGTCTATTAACCTGAGGTTGCTATAACAACCCATAAACTTCAAATCCTGGATCCGCCCTCTGATATCATACTATCACGGTAAGATGACCCCTAAATGATGTCAATCTCAGATAGAAATTCAGAATTCACTGAAACGGTAAATACAACAATAACTACATCTCAATTCCAAACAATTTGGATCGGCTATATGAATCATGGTTCTCCATTTAAGCTTAACACATGTTACGCCTCATTTAAACAGTAAATATAATAACAACAACAACAAGTATGCCTCAGTCGCAAATAAATTGGGGTCAGCTATATGAATAGTCGCAAATAAATTGGGGTCAGCTATATGAATCCTCACTGCTTCACTTAAGCTAACTCATGTCGTCGTAATAACACTCCAATAATAATATTATAAATTCTCCAACAAGTCTAAAATCTATTCTCAACTAATAGATATTGTTAGAGTTAGCCCTGAATTTTCTATCTTATTTGAATTTTACCATAGATCTTTTTTTTAGACCAAACACAATAGCATCCACAATGTAGCCGTTTAGAGAGTTTCGTTTAGGGAGAGACTTTTCCCTCAATAGTTTTTATGCTTTTATATTCGTTTTTCATATGTAGATCAATTGATCAAATAATATTAGAATATTATACCCCTTTTAGTATATTTTCTTTGTTGTATGATTTATCGTTGTTCAAGGTTTGCAATTATTAGCTTCCGCATGACACCATGTTATTTCGATCCCAACAGATATCACCTGTATGGATCTTTTTTTCCTATTGTGCCCTCGGTGTAATAGTAAATGCATCAAATTATGCAATCCGCTTCATAGCCCACATTCGTTACAATACCACCATTTAATCTTATCATAGCCAGGGCAGAGCCACAGTGAAGCTTAACGAGTTCGGCAGAACAAGTAACTTTGTCACAAATCTTATATTTGTGTTAAAAATCTATTTAATATGTATAAATAATTTTCTAGAACCAGTAAGTTGCTTCTTCTTTTTTTGTTGTAAAATTCAGATCCCATAAACCAAAATTCTAGTTCCGCCTCTAATTATTCGGAGCACCAACCATAACATAACATAAATTAGAACAAAATTCAAGAAAATTAATCAAGAATTGGGATAAAAGTGTGAACTAACTTGAAGTTGTTGAGGAGAAGCAGAGCGACCGCGACCTTGAATACCAATAAGAGCTTCAATTAGTGCATTTTCTTCTTTACTAAATGAACAAACTTTAACTTCTTTTTGGTCTGCAACAGAACATAGAAGCAATAATCTCTTCTTATTTTGCTTTTTCTGACCAAAATATTGCTTGCATGACCATTTTCTAGTTTGATTTATTGCAATTTGTGGCCTAAATCCAAGAACCAAATTCCCAATTTCAACTGTAGCCATTGTTGGAGAATTTTTGGAGGGAGGGAATTTGTGTGTGATAATAAACCGTTAAAGGACAACCTCAACTAACTTTCAAGATTTTCTTGTCCAAGTGGAGGATTTTGGTCTATACACGTGACACATGTGGACCTTGCGAATATCCTAAAGAAATACTCTCTCCCCCAATTTATTTGACACTTTTTATTTTAGATGTGTTTGAATATCAGAATAAAATTTACATATTCAGAAATTACGTAAAAATATAAGTAATCATAATTAATGTAATTTAAAATATTTAAAAAATATATGAAAAAATTATAATAAAAAAATAACTTGTTTAACTCTCAAAAAGCAAAAAATATCAAATAAATTGAGACAATGGAAGTAATTAGCTTTTGATTTTTTTTTTTATAGGATTACATTTTAATATTAAATAATAATATTGAATTGTATACTTTATCTTGGCTATTATGCTGATAAAGAGGTCAGAATAATCTTCTCATGACCAAAAAAGTGGTCATTATTCTTCTTAATCACAATCTCATGTTCTATTACTATATACATACTAATAAATTTTTTACCAAACTTTTAAAATTTGTTTATTTTGAAAATTTTATTTTGTCAAAAGTGCTTTTAAAAAGAACAGTTTGTGCTTAGTTAATCAATTTGAAAAATTATTTTGACAATATAAGAGCAGTAATTCATGCTTGGCCAAGATTCTAAAAGTGCTTCTGGAGAAATTAAAGTTACTTTTTTTAGCTGAAAAACTGCTTCTGCTATTAATCAAAATAATATTTTCTGAAAACTTAACCAAACACCTCAACTTTCTAAAATAAGTGTTTTTATTAAAAAAGAAAGTAAACGCTTTTGGCATTCCAAAAACTTGATTAAACAGATTATAAATCATCCACTAACCCGTGTTTTACCATATTATCATAACTTAGTACCCTACTATCTCTCAATTTATTCCAATAAAGAATTCTGAAACTTACAAATGTTTGTTACAAAGATGCAGGAAACGGAAATTACAAGTAACTACTAAGTATGAAGAACTGAAATTACAACTGAAATTACAATGAACTTGAAGAACAAACTGGAACAGTTTTTGGTATGTTGAGTCGAGTGTTTGCACTCTGTCTTTAAGACAATATTGCCCCGTATGTATCCTTTCTACGTCCTGGACAATTGTCTCCCAAGATAAAACAGCAAGTGAACAAATGAGCAAAGGAAACTCAAGTGTTACCGTGAAGAATTTTGAGTAATGAAATGATGCTGGAAGGTAGTAGGAAGACTGATTTCTTGTTTCTGTTTTTCGTCTATTTTTCTGTATTGTGTGTCAACAATGGTGCAAGGGGTCCTTTATATAGTTGTAGAAGAGGCTCATGAACTGCCCACATTACTGCCATTACTGGCCAAGTAATGATAATTATGGAGGTAGTAATTCACCAAAATAAATGGTGAATTTGATGTGCAACGGATGGCATTTAGGAAGAGTAATTCAACCAAAATAAATGGATGAATTGAGTGCGGTTGACGTTATGTTTCTGCCCAATCTGACTTTCTTGAAACTTCAGGGACCAAACTGTATATATGAAAGAATTCTGATCCAAACTGTACATATAAAGAAATTCTGGTCCAAACTGTACATATGAAAGAATTCTGCTCCAAAAAGATAATATCAGAAGAAGCACAGCCCGTGAACCCGGACTCGGACCGGACGGGGCGGGCGGGCGGCGGCGCGCGTGTGGGCTTTCCTCGAACAGAAGCACATCTAGGTCCTCCCTCCTTTAAACACATGGGATACCCCTTGGGGTCCCAAACCCCAAGCCAACTTTGAGACTTATAAACAAAACAATTCTTTCTTCCTCCACAGATGAGGGAGAATTGATCCCATACCACACTTTTCCATGCTTCAAACACCTCACTTCGTGGACCAATATCTCTTTCATTTCTCAATGAAATTTGACGATCCTTGGCCCTACGGTCATCTACTTACTTAGTAGATATGCATGTGTGAAGAACTGGATTCTCCAACACACGGAACACTAGTGTTTAAGCCGTTAAAGTTGGTCGATCGCAACTCCCGCCAAAGGAAAATTTCCAACAATCCCCTCTTGAAAGGGATTTTGGCGCACTCACATGGTGCCTTTTCATTTCCAGCAATATTTCAGCGGACCGATGTTGCATAAGGAGAGGTAGCTTCAGCTTTGAACCTTCCATAGTTAAATACCATCGGACTTACTTACTGCGCGGTGAACGTGATGTCTTGAACCGTCAGTGTTTAGTGTAAGCCAAGTCAATAGTACCAACACAACAAATTCCCTTACTCTCTTCTTCGTAATATTTAATACGTTGTGGCCATGGACAACTTCTTGGATTCTTAAGTGCGTTCATTTGAGGCAGCCCGTCCTCGCACTTAAATAGGTGGTCTCCTACAAGGTATCCTGTTATACCCCAAAACCTATATCCTGTTTTGGGAACCATTAAAAGTTTCCCAAAACCTAACCTCAAATGTTGAGGATCATTAAAAGTTTTGAAAACTTAACATTTACCCATACTGCAGATAGCACTTAACGTCTATCGCGGGAACGACTTTGGATTTGGTGTTTCTTTACAGAAATCACTATCCGAAGTGCTCATGCTTCCACTGAAGCGATCAACTGAACCTTTACAGCTTAGTTTTCCCATTGAACCAAATTACTGGGATCTCCAGTTAGTAAGGTTGGGTTACCACCGTATTGGTCCTTATTCTTTGGGTTTTAAGCCCATTCCCCTAGACAGGCAAGCCATCTGATCCATGGGTAAGCCCTTTGTCAATGGGTCTGCTATATTATCATTTGACTTAATGTAATCAATTGATATTATACCCGTGGTGATCAGCTGCCTAACGGTCTTATGCCTCCGTCGAATATGACGAGACTTACCGTTGTACATAGCATTCCGTGCCCTTCCTAGAGCCGACTGACTGTCGTAGTGGATCATTATCGAAGGTACGGGTTTGTTCCAACACGGAACATCCTCTAAGAAGTCATGAAGCCACTCAGCTTCTTCTCCTGGTTTGTCTAAAGCGATAAACTTTAATTCCATTGTGGATCGGGCGATGCAAGTTTGCTTAGAGGATTTCCAAGACACAACCCCACCACCAATTGTAAATACATACCCACTGGTGGACTTGGTGTTCTCTATATCAGATATCCAGTTTACATCACTATACCCCTCTAGTACAACTGGATATCTTGAATAGTGTAACCCGAAAGTTAACGTATATTTCAGATATTGTAATACCCGATTCAACGCCTTCCAGTGATTATCACTGGGATTACGGGTAAACCTAGCCAACTTATTGACTGCATAAGCAATATCAGGTCGGGTGCAGTTTGTTATGTACATCAAACTACCGATCACCTGTGCATATCGCTCCTGGTATACATGTGCACCAAGATTTTTATCAAGCTTTTGATTTGTATCCATTGGTGACTTTATCGGTGAACTGTCTAACATCTCGAACTTTCTCAAAACATCCTCGATGTAGTGAGACTGAGATAAGACCAATCTGTCAGACGTCTTAGAGATTTTTATCCCCTAAGATGACATCTGCGATACCCATATCCTTCATGTCGAAGCATTGTTTCAACATGTTCTTAGTCTCTAGGATTACCCTATGACTGCTTCCTGTGATCAACATGTCGTCTACATACAGGCATATCATAACAAATGAGTCAGAGTTACCTTTCGTGTAGACACATTTATCACACTCTTTAATGGCGAAACCCTTCGATAGTAGAGTACTATCAATTTTTTCGTGCCATTGCTTTGGGTCTTGTTTCAGCCCGTACAGAGATTTGACAAGTCAATAGACTTTCTTCTCTTGCCCTTGAACCACATACCCCTCGGGTTGGTCCATATAAATTTCTTCTTCCAAATCACTGTTTAGAAAGGCTGTCTTGACATCCATTTGATGTATTTCAAGGTCACGCAAAGCTGCGATCGCAATAAATACCCGTATGGATGTCATCCAGGATATCGGGAAGTATGTGTCAAAGTAGTCAAGACCTTCTGTCTGCCGATAGCCTTTGACTACCAACCTGGCCTTGTACTTGTCTATAGACTCATCTACTTTATATTTCCGTTTGAGTATCCATTTACAACCCAACGGTTTATTTCCCAGAGGAAGATCAACCAACTCCCAAGTATGGTTATGCAGAATGGAGCCTATTTCACTCTCAATAGCTTCTTTCCAGAGCGGTGCTTCTGGAGTTGACAACGCTTTAGCAATTGTCCTTGGTTTATCATTAACCATATAAGCTACAAAGTCAGGACCAAAGGATTTATCCTTCCTGGCCCTTTTACTTCGCCTTAGATCCATCTCTGGAGTCTCTAAGTTCTGAGAATCTGGAACACTAGATTCCGGGTGTTCAGCCACCTCGAGATCCGCTAGATCTGAACCATCTAGATTCGTGCCGTCAACGACTCCCGGTTCTTGAGAGCTTTGTTCATAACTTCGTTTGCGAGAGGTTATGTCTTTTTTCTTTCTAGGAAAGGTACCTTCAAAGAATAGAGCATTCCTTGATTCCATGATTGTACCCTGGTGGATATCTGGAATATCTGACTTATGCACTAAGAAGCGATAAGCACTACTGTTATTTGCATATCCGATGAATATGCAATCTACAGTACCCCCTTTCATTTTTCTTGTCCTCATACGTCCTCACAAAATGGGAAAGCCGAATGAAAAATTCATACCATTAATAATATTGTCCGAACATTATTAGCCCATGCTTCCGTACCCCCTTCTTTTTGGCATCATGTCCTACAAATGACTACTTACCTCCTTAACGTACTTCCTAACAAAAACCTAGCATATAATTCCCCACTTAAACTTCTTTACAATAAAGATCCTTCGTATTTCATCTTAGGGTGTTTGGGTGTTTATGTTATCCTCTTTTTCCATCCACTACAATTAACAAACTTCAAGACCGTTCTACTCCTTGTGTGTGTTTGGGTTACCCATCTAATAATCGTGGTTACATATATTTTGATTTATCCTCTAATAAAATCATAATTAGTCGCCACGTGATTTTTGATGAAACACAATTTTCGTTTGCTAAACTATGTAGTTCCGTGCCTAGTTCGTATAATTTTTTGGATAACGGGGTCTCATCATATATTATACACTATTTATCCGACTTGTCTCATGACCAAAATCCGCCAGCAGGCCCACTGCCTGCTGGCCCATAAATTCCCGTACCCGCTGGTCCTACAAGTTTGCCCAGTATCGCGGCCCAGTACCGATCTCGGTAATATTCTGTCGATCCAGCCCACTCGCGGTACAGTTTCAGTTCCTGTTGCACATGTTGGGCCAGCAGGCCCATTGCCTGCTGGTCAGTTCGTCCCCAGCCCACCCACTGCTCAAAATCCACCCAATTCTACCTCGAGTCAAAGGCCCATTACTAGTAGTCAAAGGGGAATTTTTAAACCAAAACGACATTTTAATCTCAATTCTAATGTCTCTAAATCCCCACTACCACGTAACCATGTATCTGCACTATATGACCCAAATTGGAAATTGGCTATGACTGACGAAATAATGCTCTTATTGAAAATAAGACGTGGGAGTTAGTACCCCGTCCATCTGGTGTTAATATTATTCGGTCTATGTGGATTTTTACTCATAAAGAAAATTCTGACGGTTCTTTTGAGAGGCATAAGACTCGTCTTGTAGGGGATGGTAAAACTCAATAGGTTGGCGTGGATTGTGGTGAGACGTTTAATCCGGTGGTCAAACCGGCTACTATTCGCATTGTTCTTAGTTTGGCTCTCTCAAAAGCATGACTTATTCATCAGTTGGATGTAAAGAATGCTTTCTTACACGATGATCTTAAGAAGACAGTCTATATGCATCAGTCCTTGAGTTTTCGAGATTCCAATCATCTTCATCATGTCTGTTTGCTTAAGAAGTCCTTGTATGAGCTTAAGCATGCCCCGCGGGCTTGGTATAAGTGGTTTGCAGATTATGTATCTATTATTGGGTTTTCTCACAGCTGGTCTGATTATTCTTTATTTATATATCACGGTGGTACTTCTCTGGCATACATTTTATTGTACGTAGATGATATTATATTTACTGCTTCATCTGATAATCTGCGCAAGTCTATTATGTCACTTCTCAGTTTTGAATTTGCAATGAAAGACTTGGGACCCTAAAGTTATTTCTTGGGCATTGCTGTCACGCGTCATTTAGGTGGTCTATTTTTATCTCAAAAGAAGTATGCTGCGGAGATTATTGAGAGAGCTGGTATGTCATCTTGTAAGTCTACTTCCACTCCGGTTGATACCAAACCGAAGCTGAGTACTACGTCAGGCACACCATACGAGGATCCCACCCACTATCGCAATCTTGCAGGGGCACTTCAATAACTTACTTTCACGAGACATGATATTACTTATGCAGTTCAGCAGGTGTGTTTATTCATGCATGACCCACGGATTGAACACATGCATGCGCTCAGACGCATTATACTGTACATCCAGGGCACACTTGATTATGGATTGCATGCGCTCAGACGCATTATACGGTACATCCAGGGCACACTTGATTATGGATTGCATTTATATCCTTCTTTCATATCTACTCTTGTGTCATATACAAATGTTGATTGGGGTGGTTGTCCTGATACCAGACGCTCGACATCTGGTTATTGTATGTTTCTTGGGGATAACTTGATCTGGTGGTCTGTGAAAAGCCAGGCTACATTATCGCGATCCAGTGTAGAGGTTGAGTATCGAGGCGTGGCTAATGTGGTATCTGAATCATGTTGGCTGCGTAATCTTCTGTTAGAATTACTATTCAAAAAGCTACCTTGGTCTATTGTGATAATGTTAGTGTGGTCTATCTTTCTGATAGTTCGGTCCAACATCAGCGCACTAAACATATCGAGATGGATATTCACTTTATTCTCGAAAAGGTAGCTCGATAACTCGATAACTCTTTATTGTTTCTTACGTACGCATCACAAATTCACATTAATCGCACTAGTAGGACTCTAAATACTTGATGGTTAGACAAAAACAAGAAAAGAACCGTCCAATAATAGAATGATGGAATCTTTTTAGATCTCATTAACATTAGTGAATCTCACACATTGTAAATCTAAATTAATTAGACTAGGGAATCCTTTAGTAAATCTTACATACTCGGGGGCAATTTATAATTATCGGGCTACTAGGAATTCAAATACTCAATGGTTAAATAATAATTTAAAAAAAAACACCCAATAATATTTAAAAAAAAGGAAACTATGAACATTAACCAATGCACTTTCTAGGAACAAGTCCTTTACAACCTGGAAAGAAAGAATAGCAAAAGAAGTACTCTAAATTAAATAGTCAAAAGATGCTCCTCCTTCGTGAACCCCAAAGCAATTAAAGTAAAAATGACAAAACAAATAATGTAAGCCCAAAAACCCCAAAACAACAATGAAGTTGTTGTGCACTAGATTTACCAGTATCATCAATTTCAACCTTATTCTCCACAAAATAATCATGTTTCTTAGTATACCAAAATGTAATTTTGTACTTAATTCTACTACTCACATCAACTCTGAAAACTGCCTTAGATCCATTTGAAACAGCCTTAGTTGCACCATCCCATGGCATATTACTAGTTTCAATCATGCCACTTTTAAAAGCTTCTTTATCTTTGCCTTGTTTAAATCCATCAAATGTAAAATTACCAATAGGGTAACTTGTATTTGTACCATAGTAGAAATTCAGTGTAATGTCGTCGTAACGGACACCTTTTTCCTTCATTTCATTCTTCACATTGAGTTGAAATGATATGTTCTTGTCACGTCTCGTTACGTTGTTGTCAGAGTTGACCGATTTATCGAGGCCTCGCACGTAAACATCTCTGATGGAACATTTAGGCTTCGTGGTACGTAGACTTAACCAGAGGATCAAAGCTGTAACGCCTAAACTCACTATGAGTTTGACACAATGACAAGCACATGAGTTTTTAGAGGAAGAGAAATCGTAATCCGACATGCTAAAAAGTTAGAGAGACGGATTCGAAATTTAAACAGATGAAGAGGAGATGGGAAAAGAGAATAGCTAGAGAGAAGTGTTGGAACAATATTTTTCTTGAGAAATGCATTGTTGGGTTCAACTTTTGTGGGTTTTTAAAGACTTTGATTCTCAACAAGTCATGGGATTTTTCTGCCTTTTTAAAGAAGATTTGGGGTCAATGACTCTTCTATTTTGGACCTCATTTTCTTTGCTAATTTATTCCTTGCCCTTACATAGTGGTTTCTAGTGAAATTTCATGGAACAATTCAACAAGGTTCGGAGTAGTTTCCAAAAATCAAGTAAAAATTACTCCATCATCAGTTTTAATTTATATAACATAATTTGAAGCAATACAGAAATTTTTAAAAAAGAGTATGACATTTATAGACTAAAACATGTTATATAGTTGAATGGCTAGAAAAAAACTTAAAACTTATGGTCTTTAATATATTCAAACATTTTTATGGTTATAAAAGCTCTTCATTACGGATAAAATAGAAAGTATAAATTAATTATATTTAAATTTGAATATATATTATTTATTTTGAAACAAATTAAAATGGAAGTGTCACGTGGACTGGGAAAAAATATCTGTTTTAAAATCAAAAGGACAATCCAAAAGTCGGTCTTCATAAAAAAGAAAAAGCTAATACACGTCTTCTGGAGAAACTAAAAAAACAAAATTCATTATTTGCACCTAATGATTTAAGATATCCTTTCTTTATCTTGTGATAATATATTTTTTATTTTCTAAGACAGATTATTGCACTATAAGAAAACACGTGTTTCAGTTATAGCATTTGATATACTCCTTCGATCCCGAGTAGTTGTTTTAGCAAATTAATTTGATTCGAAATAATTAAGATTATGAAAAATAAGAAAATCATTTATTTAGAACTATAAATGATACTGAGTATGTTATTATTATATATCTTTTCAGATGTTGTTCGTATCAATAAACTGTTAATTAAGTAAGATATTTAAACGAGAGATATATTATAGTTTAGACTAATACTAATTGAAGTCATTAGATATCTTTTGTAAAATGTGTAGAAATAGTCTCAGATGATAAAAACTTATCTACACCGAGTGTTTACACCCAATGTAGTTAAGTTAATCATAGAAGACATATTAACTTTATTAGGAGTCTTATTTTAAATAAAAAAATTCAAAATAAATAAATAGTGATTAATGTAAAGACTTATGGTTATGTCAACGTTTTCTTCCTTTTCCTTGCACATCTCCTTTTAGGTTCAGACTTCAGTTGAGGACAATGCTTGTCATGTTGAAAAGAAAATATTCATCTTAGTGCTTGTGCATATATAAAAAAAAATGGTGTAATATTTAGTAATATAGAGGTTATACTATTTCAAAATATTTGTTTTATTATTAGTTTGGTGTTTCAATAGTTAATTACATGAACCTGAGTGAATTTTGATTATAGTTGCATATATTTTTCTGGAAAGAATATATTAGTTTAGACTTTATATTTGTTATATTACAGGGTATATAAAGGTAATTGTATTATTTATAATTCTAAAATATTTATAATTTTTGTCAAAGTTAGCTAATTTATATAACAAAAGATAGTACAGATGGTAGAAGGATTCTTTGGTGTAAATTGACAGCAATCACGTTACTGTTAAGTTAAGAGGCTGTTGATATTTACTATTATTTTATATTTAAGATATGTGCAGATACCTAGTAGTTAACTATGGTTAAATATGAATAATTATAGTTAAAGAAAATGACACATGTTATTTATTTATTAATAGGATGTAAATATTCAAGACGGGTAAGTTTTTATCCCTATAAACCTTGAATACTTATAATTAAGTAATAAATATATTATGAAAAATGGATATTCTGCATCTATTAATTAAATGATCGAATTATTGCAAGAAAATGTTGGTGTAGAATAAAACAAATTATTGAATGGTTCCACGAAATTTCACTGCCAGTCCAACACATTCCTGGCAAAGCACTTGATGTTTAATTACTTTCATCTGCCTCGAAGATAATATAAGGAAACTACAAAAGTAGTTGACTAAGACCTTTTGAAAATCCAGGTCTTTAAAAAAAACCAAATACTAATAACCTAAGAATTAATGCACTTTTCAAGATCATAATTAATACTATTTTTTTTAATTTTTCATCGGCTGTTCGGCTCGCATTGAGGCCTAATTAAATTCGATTTTTTGCTGAAAAGTCTTACATTGAGGGGGCAAAGCATTGTGTAATAATAGAGGGAGATCCATAATTTAAACGCTATGAGTAAACTCATTATATTACTAAAGTTATCGATTCAATCTACTATTTATTATAATCTTAATAATTTTCTACACATTTATTTATGCTCTGCATCGAAAGGTAACCCTCATCTAACATGCAGATACGCCTCTGCGTAACAAAGGCGGATTATGTACCCAGTGGAACTCAAACCGAGACTTATGTTCAAGAATGAAGGAATACTTGACACTCCACCATAACCTTTATTGGTGAACATAATTAACATTGTTAACTCACGTCCTCTGATCTCTAATTTCACTTTATCTCTTCTTATTCTGTTTTTTAATTTAGATTCTTCTGAAATAGCACCTATAAATTTGAGGCGGGACAAGATTAATAGTTTGTGAATTTTATACGTCATTGAATTTGTAGCTTATTTTAGTTATTGATTTTGTAATTATATATTGATACATATTTAGTGAATTTACTATTACAAATGCAAAATCTAAACAAAAGCTACTAATTTATCTGAACTCGTACCTCGTATTGTAGCTTCTCCACTGTCTGTAAGATATGTTAATTTAAAGACAAATTGAGGACAATACATTTAACACTATAAATTCGCCTCTACTTCTAACATGTCGGAGTATACCAACTAGTTGGACCATATCTCTTGTTATCTGGAGATTTGAAATAAATTTGGATAAGTGTGTGTTTTACAATTTGGTGCATTGTTTTTTCAACTCCAAACTTGCAATAAATAATTTTAAGTTTGAAAAATGAATTTGTAGAATATTCGAGTAAAATATTGAACGTCACTCACAACACTTTAATTTTTTTAAAGAGGAAATTAATGACGGACAACTTTAAATACTCTTTTTCTTTTTAAACTTCAACTAAATTATGTCCATACACCTACAAGTGTTCGTACAACAAAGCCCAAATACAGTCCGCTTGAGCAGCTCAATTGGTTTCAAGGGGATATTTGGAGCAAAGATCAAGGATCGAATCCCGTCAGCGGCAGTGTGGGGGTTTCTTCTTCAAATAAAGGAGGGCCCCTTGTGCGCAGCGTGATAGTGGTTTAACCTTTGAAATCAATTGAGTCACCATGATTTACTTCATTCACAGACCTGTCGGACCGGGGTGTAGGGATTCCTGGGGCGGGAGATTCCACCTTTTGGAGCAAACAAAGCCCAAATGCTCCTTGTAAAATTAGTAACCTACAAAAAAGGACAGATCTACCAACAACAACATTATTAAATTCAATGACAATGTTAAAAACAAAATTGCACTATTAATATATAAGCGTTAAATTCTCCAATTTTTTTTTGTGTATATGTGGGTGGGTGGGGAGGGGGGGGGCTCCTATTTGCACCTAATCTCTTGGTAATTGGCTCTTTAGATAGGCCATGAATGAAATGAGTCAATTGGGCTGAGTCCAATTCTAACGTTAACCTCTAACCCAGTTCTCATTTTTTTGAGCGGTTTAATTTTTTCACTTCATTTTTGTGGTCTTTAATTTTTGGTCCTACTATTATTATGAAAATATTCAGATCTACCTTACAAAGCATAGTTTCTGTAACATTTTTATCTTCGAAAACTGAAATTTTGCGTCGCTCAGCATAAATTATGTAGGAATTAAGTTATGCGACATAATTTTGTAGTATTTTTTCAGATTATATCGAGTGTCAAAAATTATGTCTTATCCGATATAATTTGTGTGGATGTTATGATACATATGTTAAAGTTAAATGTTAACTATGCCTACATAAATTTGAAATTATGTCTTTTTTCAGATTATGTTGAGTGTTGAAAGTTCTGTCTTGTCCGGCAAAATTTATGGGTTGTTATAATACATATGTCGAAGCTAAACACTAACTATGCCTTGCAAAATCATAATTATGCCGCACCAAAAAATGACAAACGGCAAAAATTAAATAACACAAATTTGAAAAACAAAAATTAAAGACCACCCCAAAATAGAACATTTGTGCGAATTTCTAACAAAACTCCATCTTTTTACTAGATCAACCTAGTTGATTTTACATAACTGACCCATGATATATACGATTCTAATTGGTAGTAACATATTTCAGCACAATTTTATAGAAGAAATTTTTTGACAAAAAGTTACTGAATAAGATCGAGTTAGCTATTTACTTTATATTCTCAACACGTCATTTGAAGTGCGAGTTTGATTCTTTTTCATGAGTCAAGCATATAAAAATTCTTTTTGATAGTGGGTGACAGTGAGTGTCGAACCCAGGACTTCTATTTACTCTGATGTTAACGTGTGTGTGATTATCTCATATAAAAACTTAAGTTGTTAGAGATACACAAATTTATTTATTTAAGTATTTTCTCAACAAGTTCTTGTTGGAGTTTTGCTCTATGGTACTTTATAAAGCAGTACGGAAAGTATTTAACTATTACAAGTATTCGAAAGGATAAACAAAGATTCAATAATTCAATATGGAATCTGAAAATTACAATAGTTACACAAGTAAAAACTGGAAATTTCAGTTTTATAGAAGACGGAAAAATATAAATTGGTTTTTGCTGAGTCGAGTGTAGCACTCTGTCCTTAAGACAATATTGCCCCGTATGTATCCTTTATACGTCCTGGACAATTTGTCTCCCAAGATAAAACAAAAGAATGGAACCCTTGAGCAAAGGAAACTCAAGAGCTACCGTGAAGAATATTGAGTAACGAAATGATGCTTGGAAGTTGTAGGAAGAAGAAATTTCTCGCTTGTGTATTTTCGTGTGTTTCCTCTATCGTTTCGTTAGCTTCTTGTTAGTCCTCAACAATGGTGTAATGGGGTGTTTATATAGGAGAGGGAGGGGTTGTTTATTGCTGAAAATCGCCTCCATAATAGCCAAATAATGGCCATTATGGAGGTAGTAAAGTCACCAACATAAATGGTGAAAGACCAACGGATTTGGCCATTATAGGAGGAGTAATTCAGCCAAAATAAATGGCTGAATTGAGTGCTTGGCTTTTCTCTGTCTTGACCGTCGAAATTACGAACTTCGGGGACCAAACTGTACATCTTGAAACTTCGGGGACCAAACCGCACATCCGAAAGGGCCAAACGTATATCCGAAACTTCGGGATCAAACTGTACTTCGGCAAAGTTTTCTGCCCAAAAAGATAATATCGAGAAGACCCACGACCCACGACCCAGCGCCCGTGGCCCGTGACCGAACCGTGCCGACGGGCGGGCGGCGGCGGCGCGCGCGTGGTCTTTCCTCGAACCGAAGCACATCTAGGTCCTCCTCCTTTAAACACATGGGATACCCCTTGGGGTCCCAAACCCCAAACCAATTTCGAATCTTATATACACAACAATTCTTTCTTCCTCTACCGATGAGGGAGAATTACACACAATACCACACTTTCCATGCTTCAAACACCTTACTTCGTGAACCAATATCTCTTTCATTTCTCAATGAAATTTGACGATTCTTGGCCTACGGTTATCTACGTACTTAGTAGATCATGCATGTGTGAAGAACCGTATTCTCCAACATACGTTACACTAGTGTTTAAGCCGTTAAAGTTGGTCGGTCGCAACTCCCGCCAAAGGCAAATTTCCAACAATCCCCTCTTGAAAGAGATTTTGGCGCACTCACATGGTGTCTTTTCATTTCCAAGCAATATTTCAGGCGGACCGATGTTGCATAAGGAGAGGTAGCCTCGGCTTTGAACCTTCCATAGTTGAATACCATCGGACTTACTTACTCATCGCGGTGAACGTGATGTCTTGAACCGTCGGTGTTTAGTGTAAGCCAAAACAACGGTACCAACACAACAAATTCCCTTACTCTCTTCTTCGTAATGTTTTGTCCGTTTTGGCCATGGACAACGTCTTGGATTCTTAAGTGCGTTCAATTTGAGGCGGCCCGTCCTCGCACTTAAATAGGTGGTCTCCTACAAGGTATCCTGCTATACCCCACTTCACAAGTGTTAGGAACCATTAAAAGTTTCCCAAAGACCTAACCTCAACTGTTGAGGATCATTACGAGTTTTGAAAACTTAACCTTTACCCATACTGCGATATAGCACTTAACGTCTATCGCGGGAACGGCTTTGGATTTGGTGTTTCTTTTCGAAATCACTATCCGAAGTGCTCATGCTTCCACCGAAGCGATCAACGAACCTTTACAACTTAGTTTTCCCATTGAACCAAATTACGGGATCTCCAGTTCGTAAGGTTGGGTTTCCACCGTATTGGTCCGTATATTTTGGGTTTTAAGCCCATTCCCCAGACAGCGAGAAAACTTGATCTCCGGGTAGTCCCTTAGTTAGTAAATAAGGAAGTGACACCCGTGATGATCAACTGCCATACGGTCTTATGTCTCCGACAGATATGTCCGACGCGCGTCATCCGTGTCCTTCCTAAAGCCGACCGGCTAGCCACGATGTATAACTGCTGAAGGCACGGGTTTCTCCCAATAAGGGACGTCCTCTAAGGATCCGTGAAGTTACTCAACTTCTTTCATGCTTTGTATAAAGCGATAAACTCCGATTCCATCATGAATCGGCCGATGCAAGTTTGCTTAGAGGATTTTCCAAGAACCACCACACACATTTACTTGTGGCTTTGGTGTTCTTCGGATCGATGTCCGGTTTGCATCACCGTGTTCTCCCGAACCGCTGGACATCCGAATACAATAATCCGTAGATAAGCGAATAATTCGGATATCGTCATATCCGACTTAACGCCTTCTATTGATCATGTATTAAGATCATCAGTGAACCTTAGTTCAACTAATATGTTTGTAGGACGATACCAGGTCGGTTGTAGTGTGTACAATACATTGAACTACACGTGACCTGTGCATATCACTCCTTGTCTATGGGTGCACCATGATTCCAATCAGTTCTATGATTCATATCCATTGGTGGCTTCAACGAGACTGTCAACTATTGACCAGTCCGTTAGATGTCTTAGAAATTCAATTCCTAAGAAGTCATATGTGATACACATATCTTTCATATCGAGACTTTGTTTCAATATGATTTTCACTCTCGAACCGTTGGTTTTCCAACTCGTTGGCTTTCTAACTTCGAGCCAATGTTTCGTGGTCGATTCATTATTTCTGTTTTATTTGAGACTTTCGGGACTAAAATGTAAACATTTCGGGGACCAAAATGAAAGTTCGGGAAGAAGCCCAACGATTCGAAAGCAAACCAATTCGATCCTCTTCTTCCAACTCTCCGGTTGGGAAGGTCATTTCAACACCCATGCCATGTAAGATTACAATGGCCCTGGATGTGAAGCTACTCACGGGGGAGCACTTTTTACAACCCAAAGGTTCTTTTCCGGAGGAAGATCAACCATTACACAAGTATGGTTCTATATATGGAATCTATTTCTCTCTTTAGCTTCTTTCCAAAGCGGCGCTTTTGGAGATAACAATTATTTGTTAATTGTCCATGGTTCGTTCTCAACCATACAAGCTAGAAGGACCGGAACAAGTCTTTGTCCCCTCTTTGCTCCGTCTTGGTTCAACATCTAGAATCCCCGAGTTCGCGTATCCGGAATATTAAGTTCCGGATAGACGAAGAACTTTCGAGTCATGAAGATACGGAACGTCTAGTTCCGGACAATCGAGCCCTCGCGGGTTCTTGTTAACTTTGAGCAATTACTCCTTTTTCCTTTTCCAAGGAAAGTTATCTCCAAAGAATTCAACGATTCTTTGACGCCAAGAGGCGATCAACACTACTGTTATTTGCAGATCCAGTGGATATGCAATCTACAGTCTTAGGTCGAACTTGACCTGTTTCGGTAGCCCATCTTTTACCAAGCTACCCCTCATAATTTGGACGTACGGCTTAGCGCTTGGCTAACACCGTTAGACCGAGGTGAGTAATGAGCAGTCGTTTACTAAACGATGCTTCACTTTCTCCCCCTCTATCACTACGAATTTCTCAATCCGTAGGCTTAGTTGATTTTCAACTTCTGTTTTGTAGCGCTTATCCGCTTCAACAACTTCATCTTCGTTTTTCAATAACCAAAGGATACAATACGTTGTACCATTATCAATAAAGGTCATAACGTACTTGTCTCCCCCCTCTATTTTGTATAAACTTCAAATCACCCAAGTAGGTGTGACTAAGTTCTAGAGGAGCGGTGCTTCTTTCGCTATTTCCTTGACGGAATTTGGAAAGGTGATTTTGCCTCTTCGTCTACCTCACATTCATTTTGAGGGTTTATGTCGACAGTAGGCAACAATCTCATCATCGTTAGCTTTTGAATGACTTGCTATTTAACGTGTCTTAATCTATGATGTCATAGATGCACGGATTACAATATATCATTCATTTGGCTATAGACATATTGTACCACTCTTAGTTTTTACGGACCTGTTGGACTAGTCTCAAATCAGATTTGACCAACAACGTCCTTTAACCAAGTTATGAACATGTATCACCTCTTTTAGAGTGATCTCATTTCTTGAAGTCCTATTGAGGACAACCTCTCCAGCCCCTTTGATTTTAGAGGTGGCGTTGCTTCACATGAACAACCTTTTGCCCGTGGTTAGGGAGTAACCGGATCATATGTGATCTCGATACTCGGGTCCACTCTAGTTGCTTTGGCAGACTGAGTGTCCAATTTCTTTACTGCCTTTATTTAGGCCTTCAGATCATTTAGGACCTGGAAACTCTGGCCCACCTTACTAGGTGTCCACCACTTTTCCTATGAAATGAATTCTGGCACCACTCCAGTCGCCCGGAGGCTTTCTATGACTGAGTGTCCAATATCATCATATCAAAGGAATTTTGGCCCACTCCAGTCGCCCGGAGGCTTTGTATGACTGAGTGTCCAATATCATCCTATCAAAGGAATTTTGGCCCACTCCAGTCGCCCGGAGGCTAATGTGACCGAGTGTCCAATATCATCCTATGAAGGATCTTCTTGCCTAATAGTATGACAGGCTCAACGTCATTAACTTTTAGACTTCTTCCGTTATGATTGGTGCCCGAGATAATTCTTGGCGCTTACTTAAGAGTGGTAACAGTTTTCGCACAGTTAGTGGATCTTTCTCCATCGTATGTGCGAACATACTTTACACATTTTAACAATTACACTTAAAAGAACGGATCTTTTTAAGTCATTTACAAAATCCAATCTTATAAACGGAAAAGAAGATGAGATTAAACTTCTGATTTGTTAAAGCATAAGGAATATAAATTATTTTCATATTCCTCCTTACTTTAATCCATTTTTAATCAGACATCATTTAATCTTTATTCTTGACAAGTAAGAAAAATACTTATCATTTACTCTTTATTCTTGACAAGTAAGAAAAATACTTATCCCAATTTTTGGATTCTGGCTCACTTCAGTCACTTCATCAGACTGAGTGTCCATTTCCTTCTCACCATTATTCGGATCCTTTGTCTGGGACAGATATAGGCCTTCTGCTACAAGATAGAATAGCATCTTCAGTCTTCTCCTCTTGTCCCGGTTGACATCCTCGAGCTCTCGTGAGCGCTTGTTTCCACCGATCTTGGTAGCGGTGACACCATGAACACGTTCATCATCATCACTCTCTTCTACCAGAAAACCATTTTCATATCCAGATTTGGTCACACAATTTTTGACCGACATCTTTCGAATACTAATAGTAATACAATACAAGTATTGTCTTAAGTTGTTGGGAGTTTTGCTCTATGGTACTTTATAAAGCAGTACGGAAAGTATTTAACTATTACAAGTATTCGAAAGGATAAACAAAGATTCAATAATTCAATATGGAATCTGAAAATTACAATAGTTACACAAGTAAAAACTGGAAATTTCAGTTTTATAGAAGACGGAAAAATATAAATTGGTTTTTTCTGAGTCGAGTGTAGCACTCTGTCCTTAAGACAATATTGCCCCGTATGTATCCTTTATACGTCCTGGACAATTTGTCTCCCAAGATAAAACAGCAATGGAACCCTTGAGCAAAGGAAACTCAAGAGCTACCGTGAAGAATATTGAGTAACGAAATGATGCTTGGAAGTTGTAGGAAGAAGAAATTTCTGCTTGTGTATTTTTGTGTGTTTCCTCTCTTTCTTCATTAGCTTCTTGTTAGTCCTCAACAATGGTGTAATGGGGTGTTTATATAGGAGAGGGAGGGGTTGTTTATTGCTGAAAAGCGCCTCCATAATAGCCAAATAATGGCCATTATGGAGGTAGTAAAGTCACCAACATAAATGGTGAAAGACCAACGGATTTGGCCATTATAGGAGGAGTAATTCAGCCAAAATAAATGGCTGAATTGAGTGCTTGGCTTTTCTGTCTTGACCGTCGAAATTCGAACTTCGGGGACCAAACTGTACATCTTGAAACTTCGGGGACCAAACGCACATCCGAAAGGGCCAAACTCGTATATCCGAAACTTCGGGATCAAACCGTACTTCGGCAAAGTTTTCTGGCCCAAAAAGATAATATCGAAGACCCACGACCCACGGCCCCGTGGCCCGTGGCCGGAACCGTGCGGACGGGCGGGCGGCGGCGGCGCGCGTGTGGTCTTTCCTCGAACCGAAGCACATCTAGGTCCTCCCTCCTTTAAACACATGGGATACCCCTTGGGGTCCCAAACCCCAAACCAATTTCGAATCTTATATACACAACAATTCTTTCTTCCTCTACCGATGAGGGAGAATTACACACAATACCACACTTTCCATGCTTCAAACACCTTACTTCGTGAACCAATATCTCTTTCATTTCTCAATGAAATTTGACGATTCTTGGCCCTACGGTTATCTACGTACTTAGTAGATCATGCATGTGTGAAGAACCAGATTCTCCAACATACGTTACACTAGTGTTTAAGCCGTTAAAGTTGGTCGGTCGCAACTCCCGCCAAAGGCAAATTTCCAACAGTTCTCTCAAGTGCGTGCCTGATTTTTTTCCATAGGTCAAGCACGCGAAAATTCTTTTTGATAATGGTGGACATGAGATTCGAACCTAGAGTCTCGGTAAACTCCGATACCATGTTGAATGTCTCCATATTATCTAAATGTTTAAGTTTTATTAGAAATAACACATTTTTATTTACTTAATTATATTCTTGACAAGTGATCAAATGATATGGGAAAAAGTAAAAAATGAAGAGAAAGCCAGTACAATGTTTTCATAAAATATACAATATATAAGATCAGATTTTCCACTCAAGGAAATATTTCACAATACAACAACTTATACTAGTACATACTAACTATGTTACTCGAACTCTTTAAAAATATTGTCAAAAGTGTGTGTTGGAAGATCAGACACGATAGCATTTTTGAAGAATTCGAACAACATACAACATACAACATACAACATACAACATACTAATAATTTAAGTTAATTAATGACCCTACAGTTCGTCCTGATCTCACCATCTGATCCGGTCAGAGGGCTAATATTTCCCATCTTAATCATGGAATTAACAAAGTCATTAAAGAAAAACTTAGAGTTATTACTATAAGTTTCAACTATGGTTTTTGTTGTTGCTATGGCGTCATCACTTGAGAACAAGATTTGGTCTGATTCAAGAAGGCCTCTTCCAATGAGCAAATTCTTGAAATAATGATTGTCAAATAAGTCTGTGGAGTTTTTATCAAGCGGGGTTGTGTTATTTCCATCACTTGTTAATGGACACAAATTTTGGAGTTCACTCACTAAGGTTGTGTCTAAGGTTGTGTCTGGTGAACTTGTCCCATTGAAGTTTCTTAATCTGTTGTCAAAGGTTGCACACCTTCCTAATCCAATTGTATGAGCACCTACAATATTCAAAACACTCAAAGAGTTAGTGCAAGTCTAGTATATTACTAGGAAAAAAAATAGGAATTAGCGAGGAGGATAACTTATGTTGCTAAACAATTAAAGTCTATCGCTAATCTCATTTAATAATGAATTAGTAACGGATTATAAAGAAACCTGCTAAGGCCCTAGCTACAGATTAGCGACCAATCGCTAGCGTCTAACATGTTTCTTTCTGTGATAAACATTAATTGGCAATATTGGAAAATATAAAAATATAATAGAAGAATAAATGATTTTGAGGCATGAAAAAATCATTTTTTTTTCTTAAAGAGATATTGTCCATATATAAATTGGGGAAAATACAAGTAATTTTTTTCAAGATACAAAGAAACTCTTATACCTGCAGATTTTTCTCTTAGTCACTTCATGAAGGAAGGCTTAATTTATAGAGTTAGAAAAGCAATTATTCTGAATAGTCATCTTATTTCATGAATAGTCATATATATATATAAATTTAAATTTTAAATAAAACTTGAAAATACCAAGATTTTACGTAATATATAAAGTCTTCAAACTCTTTCGTCTTCTTCTGTTGTGGGACAATCTCATTTCATATATATTACAAACTATCTAACAGGTAATCTGTCAAAAACTAACATGTTATTATATGTTAAATTACATTGATGATGTTAAAAAATAAGATCTTTACGATGTCAATATACATAACTAAAGCGCTATCTAACTAATACCTGATAGGCTCACAACATCTGTTATGTTTAATCCAACAGCCTGGAATTTGGAGATAATTGTATTGAGGGAGTCAAATGGTGCTGGAAGTGCAGTGCTCGATCCAGAAAAATTAGCAGCCAATCCATCCCTTCTTCCTAATAAAACCTTCCAAAATGGCCCTCCACTCTGAAAATAAAAGAATAAATAAATCTGTCTAGTATTTTTTAAAAACTAATGAACGGGTTGTAGTGAGATGAATATGATTTCTTTGGGCTTCATCTTTAACTAGAGGTATTGGATTCAAGTTTTAGGAATAAAAAAATTGTGATAATTAGGAGCACTTCATTCTTACCCTTATGCGACGTGAATCCAAAATAGTACTGACCACTTCTAGAAAAATAAAGATTTCCAACGAAATTTCAATCAGAGATTAGTTGGAAATGTACTCGTTACAACTGATTCCGACGAATTTGGAATTTCCAACATAACTGTCCGAATTTGAAAATTGACTGATTTCTAGTAATAGGTCCAAAGCCAACATGGAACACCGAGTGAAATATAATATTAATAATAATTACTAGTATCAATAAGTAATCTGGTAAAAATGGTAACTAACATCGTATTACACATTAAAATATACTGATACTTAAAAATATTCTTCACATGCCGATGTATATATACAACTTAAACCATTTAAAGAAAGAGATATGTACACAACGGTGTAAAAATCAGGATTATTCAGTGTCGGATCACATAAGTACTACATGTAACCGTTCATAAAAAGTGAAATTAAATTACTGACATAAAAAATAAAATAAATTACTTATTATACAACAGATTAAACTACACTAATAATGTAAGAAATCATACCAGTAGCACTGAATCTCTTGCAGCTATAGCAAGTATATCTGCACAAGAAACAACTCCATTGCATGCATTCTCAACAGCAGTTTTTATATTATCTATGACTTCAAAACCCCTTGCTGAGTTCAAGTTTGCTGGAGTGAACTTCTCACTTGTGTTACTATTTCCATCCAACAATAGTGATGCATCACAACCCTACAATTAAAAAAAAATAAGTATTAATGGTCGCATTTTAATTTTTAGTGTATTTTAACATGTTATAGTAGGTGATTTACTTATTCTTTTGAACAATTACATATAGTTACATTTTAGATGATCTGGTAAAGAATGAATTTTGGGCCTAACTCAACCCCAAAAGCTAGCTTGTAGGGTGAGGATTGTCCAAGTCAATATAAGGAGTCCATGTTCCCATTCCATAACCGATGTGAGACTCTTAACACTCCCCCGCACACTCAGACCTTGTTAACTAGAGCGTGGATAATATAATTTGGGAGTCCAACATCGGTGAACAAAGAATTGGAATGAGCCTGACTCTGATACCATGTAAAGAATGGATCTTGGGCCTAACTCAACCCCAAAAGCTAGCTTGTAGGGTGAGGATTATCCAAGTTCATATAAGGAGTCCATGTTCCAGTTCTATTTCCGATGTGGGACTCTTAACAGATCTGATTATACAAAAAAATCTTTTATATTGTCAGTGTATAGAAGTTAAACTCATAGAAAAATGAAGAGAGTTTTAATTTTGTGCACTATCGGCATGTATAAATTTATATAATACGTTGAGGTTAATTTGACCTACAATACAACATGACTCTTTATATCAACGTCTGATAAGATAACTTGGAAAATGAAGAAATAACCTGGTATATACCAGATTAAATTGCACTGATGATGTTAAAATTATTTATGTTGTCATTGTTTATGAATTTAATCCGAAATATTGAAGTAAAAACATTAGAAGGAGAGCCATAAAGTAACTGTGTAGTTATCTCTGTATGATCTATTGTCACGAGTTCAAGCCATGTCAGCCACGGGTATTCACAAGATACACTTTTACCGTATAGAGATGTCTAACTGATCACAAGGCTAGATAAGGTGTCTAACTGATAGTTCGTATCAATTTTAAGACGTTAAGTAATTATCTATGTATTTGGCCAAATAATAACTTTGAAATAAGCCAAAACGAATAGGTTAAATTATACTAATGACGTAGTATTAATTTATATTGTCAGCGTATATAATTAGATAAATCCAAAATATAAAAACTTACGCTGACAAAGCAATCATGAAAATGAAGACGAAGCAAAGAAGCAGCTATTCTCATTTCATTCTTGATTGCACTTTGAACTTCTTTACGAACAACTCTAAGGAGATTTGGACATGTTTTTGAGTAGAAATTTGGTGTTAGCTGAGAATTCACACTTACAAACAAGATGAATATAGTAACAAATTGAGAATATAAAACAAAACTACAAGGCTTCTTCATGGTTTTAGCGATCCGTGATGATAGGATTTTTCCCCCTATATTTCTATATACTTATATAGACTGAATTTGGACTTTAACGACTGAATTTTTGTTGTGAATGAATGTCAATGTACTCAAACCCTAATTTATAATCATGATTAAGGGATGATTAACAAATATAAAATTCATTTATATGTAATCTATAGTGGTATGATGTATGGCGGCTCAATTTTAGTTTCTTTTTTTAAGAAACCAAACTCAAAATCTACAATTGACCATTTACTCATAATGCTAATCACTGTGGAAAGTAAGGAGTTGAAGTTTTTAATATTGCATGGTTATGGTAATGGAGGATTAGTACTTATCTGATTATATTGAATTTTAGCAACTCGTAATGACTGTATTTTTCTCCTCGATCTTTATTGATTTATAGCGACTGAATTTCTACTTTCAATTTAGCGACTGTTTTTTTTGTTTGTTTGTTGTTGTAGTGATGTTGTGAATGCATGTTGATGTACCTAATTTATAATCATGATCATTACGGGATGATTAACAAATTTGAGATTCATTTATAAGCTAGGGGTCGTTTGGTTTGTAGGATAAGGGACAACAATTTTAAGATAAAATGCGAGATTATTTTATCCCGCGTATGGTTGAAGTTTTTATTCTGGAATTAGTTAATTATACCTCCATTGTGGTATTATACTTATGTCACCTTCAATACGGGAGTACAATCCCGGGGTCATTAATCCCGGGATTAAACACCAAAATGACTAAGATGTCCTAAGGCTCTCCTCTCAAAGTCTTTTAAACATTTTAAGGTTAAAATTAAAAATAAAAGTTTTTCCCTACTTATCTAGTGTAAAACCAAACACATACTTTATATTATACACTGTGTATCCAGTTTTCAGTTTTATGAACCAAACATCTACCGATAAAAGTATAACTCATCACAGAATAATTACATCATTATTTAATCCTCGTTTTATAATCCCATCGTTTATATACAATTCTTATATAACTTGTTCACCGAGCAAATGATCCTTAGGTGGTATGATGTATGGCGACTCCATTTTACCCGTTTTTACATCAAACTTAAAATCTAAAACCATGCATTTACTTAATTATAATGCAAATCACTGTGGAAAGTGAGGAGATGAATTTTAAAATATTGCATGGTTATATATGGTGTAATGGAGGCCTAGTACTTATCAGATAATATTGAACAAACAAGTACGTTCATGAACCACAGATGTTTTGATAGTCTTAGAGGAACTATTTAATTGGATTCTAATTATAGTGCATGATAAAATAACTTTTCCAACATTCTTTTTTGTTGTTACTAATTTTAATGTATTAGTGCTTAATTACGTTGAGAGCATGATTATTAACTTTAGACTACAATAGTTGAATGTGCTTCTTTAGCTGGAAATCTTGCATAATCTAAAACCACCAAAACGTTGACTTTTTTCTTTTTAATTTTTTTTCATAGAAAAAGTTGTCCTTAAGTTGGATAATTGGTGTGAACCAATTGAAATGTGATCGTCAATACTAGAAAACATGGAATTAGCTGTGGAATTTGTCAGTAATCCCCAACTAATTCATCGCTAAATAGCTCCTACCTAATTGGATTTTCTTATAATCGGTCGCTAATTCGTAACTAAATGAGATTAACATGATATTTTACTGTTTAGCTACAGAGTTTTATCCTTCGCTAATTCTTTGTTTTCTAGTAGTGTGTGACCATTTAAAAGTTTAAGTTGTAAGAGAGTGCATATTTTTGTTTACTTATTAATTATATCTTTTAACGTTGTCGTCCTTCATGAAGTGATTTTTTTTTTCACAACCAAACATGCTAAAATTGTTTTCGATGACATATGGATGGTGATAAGATTAGAACTCCGGGCCTTTATGCATTCTTATACCATGTTGAAGTGTATGATCGATCATCTAATTTAAAATTAAGCTTAATTTGATACAAAAGAGCACACTTTCATTATTTACTTATTTTTCATGTTTTGTAACAATTAAACACCATTAGCTTCCATTGCATGGTTTGTAAGAGAAAATTAGTCAATGAAAGAATCAACACCATTTCTTTTGTGTGTGCATATTCAGCCAGTGATATAAGGTTACAAGCCCAAGATTAAGAGGAAAACAATTTCTTACTCTTTTATTTTCTTTGTTTTTAAACATTAGAAGAATATTGAGAGAATGGGCTTCAAACTTGTCAAGGGCCCATGTTTCCAAATGTACATACCAGGCCCATTATTATATCTAATACAGACCACAATCCGTTCGATTTCAAGCCGAGGTCTGCTGAGCCCGTTACATAGCAGCCCAAATTCCTAGGGGTCATTTGCACTTTTGTTCCTATTTTGTGTTGGTCTTCAATTTTTCCCCTCATAACAAATTGATTTTTTTACGGGGCATAAGTTTATATTTTTGCATCATAATATTTTATAAGTTATGTCTCACACCCTTAAAGAACGAATGTCGCGCTATACATAAATTCGATTTTGAAAGCAAAAATTAAGACCAACCCGTTTGAAGGGAAAACTGTGCAATTAAATGAATTTGTAGATCATGTTTCTTGGAGATTTGAAGTAGGGCCACTTATATTTAAAAAACAAAAATGTCATGGGAAGATTTGAAGTAGGGCCATTTATATGTAAAAACAAAAATGTCATGGGCTTGCCACTTGTTGGTCTGATTTTCAACCTTGTTCGCGTTTCGCGCAATTAAAAATTTGAGTTTTGTAACTTTAATTGATATAAAAGAGATATTAAATAAAAATATAGATATTATGTAGGACATTCACATGTAAAAATTTAAATCAAATGGTTATAGAAAGAGTACATAGAAATATAATTAATAAAATAAAAATGGACATGAGGGTTGAGTGCAATCAATTTTATGAAACGAAACATGTCAATATAAGAAAAATAAATACTTTTACTATGCAAAGAGAGTGTTGCACATTATATTACAATAGATCATACTACTTTTAGGAGTTACATTTTAGTTTTTATAATTATTTTATTATTTAAAATGTTCAATTCAATAAATAATATTTTAATCAATTTAGAATATTATTTATTAGAATATTATTTACAACATTTTTCTTGAACCAAAAATAAACAGTTAAAAGTTAAACTTTGAATAATGACATATAAATTAAATAACATTTATGTTTAACATGTAAACATTTTCCTTGTGAAGTAAACGAAAAAAAAATCTAGCAGTATTTCTGACTCTAAAATTTAATATCATTCCAGTAAGAAAATATATATGTGAAGCGGAGGATTAGAGCAATAGTAAATTTGTCTTTCCATAACCCATGTCATGGGTTCGATGGGTACGTAAATGCTTGCATTGAGTTTGACAGTTTACATCATACACTCATGGGGTGCGGCCCTTTCCCGAACCCTACTAATGCGGGATACTTTATACTCTGGGCGTTATCCTGCCAATAAGAAATATATTACGTATTAGCAAATATATATATATATATATAATTTAAATGAGTAGATCACATATGCCCCATTATTCACCTATTTCTGGTTGCAGAAAATCATAGTCATGTAATCTATCCACAAGAATCAAATGATTGTCGCTTCCTCCTGAGATCATCTTATAGCCTAATTCTATTAACCTGCTAGCAAGAGCTCTACCATTGGAGACTACGAGATGAATAAATAATTAAAAGAATCAGATTACCAAACAAATGAAGCTAGTCTAGGGTAAAGAAATTCTTGAGGTTAAGGTAACTTTTAGGTATCATATATAATTGTTGAAGCTTGTAATTAAAATAATAATTATGAATTTATGGTCTTAAAGATAGGTAACCAAGGGCCTCCAGACATAAAGGAATTGCTAAGAACAAACAATTCTGACCTTTGAACTTACTAATGAATTTTAGAATGTTAAATAGCACAAGCAAATTAATTGTGAAAATTGCAACTCAAAATTTATGAAAAACAAAAAAAATGGAATTAAGTTGTAATTAGAGAATGACTTTTGAATTTTTAAATAAAGCAAAAGGAAAATAAAAAAGAAGAGATGGAACACAAATCTTATCGATACTATTCTGTTAATTGTTTTTGTTCACAGAAGGTGTCTCTAAATTAGAGCATGACTTTACAAATAATATTTCTATCTTTTAGGTTACTTCTTTAATTTGTAAATTGTCAATTGATATTATAAAATTTACAACAATAAATTATTGATCTTAAGTATAAACAATAAAGAATAGAAATGAAATAGAAGAGTAGTAATTGACACATTTATTCTTGTACAATAATAAGTAAATAAAATATAGGGAAATTTGCCCCAAAATATGAGAAAAAGATAAATAGATAGAATGCTTTGCCAAAAAGAGGTGCCACATCACTTCTCTAATTCCTAGTTTTCTATTATATATAGACTAATAAATTTGTCTGTGCTTCGCGCGGTCGTAAAAAATCTTATTTCATATATAAAATATCTTACTTTTCTTCACACCAGAATAAATATTTTTTACATGAATTAAGATAACCTTAATCATGAATATTTATAGACTTGGAGAGATCAGATGTAAAGGTTTATAACTGATATAAATATTATTTCATATATAAAATGATCTTATTCTCCTTCACATCAGAATTAAAAAATGTTACATGAATCAAGATAATCTTAATCATGAATAATTATACGCTTGGGGAGATGTAAATGTTTATAAATGATATGAATATTACAACACAAATGACATTCAATAAATAGAATAAATGAAATATGTTAAATATTATTTAAGGTGTGTCTTTCGAGTTCTTTAATATAGTACATTTCAATTTTTTTAATATATTACATATATAGCAAATTTAAGATAATTAAAATAGTTGCTTTTGAAAATTTTAACATAGTACATTAACAAAAAAAAGGCCAGGAAAAAAATATATATATATATATTTCTGATACATAGCAAATTTACAAAATAATTATCAAAATAACAATGAATTTGAATATTATTCCTCTTTCCTATAAAAACACACACACACACTTATGTTAGAATTTAGAATTTCATTTTTTAATTTCTTTAACTAAAATCTTATCTCCAAGATTGCTTTCAATAAATTTTGAATAAAATGAAAGCTCGGACAAATCTCAAATTAATCTACACATAACATAACTAAAAGGGGAGAGTTAAAAACTCATTTTAGTGACAAAGCATCAACAAAAAAAGGTCATTTATATCGAATGACTTCCTTTTCAGTGCCGATAAATTATCGCTCGAAATTTAAAACTGATACCAACAGATAAATTTAAAGAAGTTTCAAAACAAATAATCTAATTCACTTTTTACGAATTTAGCTTTTGATCTATAGATATTAAATATAAAACAAAGGAGATAATATAAAGAAAGAAGATTTTTTTTAAAAGACCCAACATTGGTATTGTACACACAATTTATTTTCTTGTCAATCTCGCATAATTAGTCTTAGAAATTAGTTATTTTTCTATATCTTAATTAATTACTACAAATTGACAGCAAATGACACATGCATCTCAATAAATTTACACATGATTATGCCATATAAATTAACTGAAGCTCTCTTATTTTCTTATAATTAATTGGTCTTATTCGAACATTATACTTCACGAAAAGGTACACAAGCTATATAAAACTTACAACGCCAACTCATAAAATTAAAATAAAAAATAAACTACTTCCTAATTTGATTTTTTTTTTCTCATTGTTTGTTTGAAAAAAATATTATTCAGATCTATTTCATAGCTTGGACATAAATCCACTACAAAATATCCACATAACGATCACTTTACACAAATCAGAAGGCTCTAAAAGAGCATATAAAGTGGGGCATACCTTTATCATATTGGAAAATATGAAAGCGGTTACAACAACGTGCAGAGCATATTACTATAAATATTTTGTAGCTATCATCAAAGTGTTATGTAGGAGCTCCATTCAAATCATCTTTATACCAAACTAAATTTCAAAAGAGCTGCAGAGAACACCCTTGCAACTCAAGGGGACTGGATTAGAATTCATATTGAGTCTGAATCAGTATAAAAATATTTGGTGTCATTTACATTCAGCTTTTACTTTCAGCATTATATCTGATAACACTCGACTAACATCTTGAGGTAGTCGACTAAGGAATAAAAAATTACAATTCACCCCCTCTTACACTTTCAATTGGTATCAGATCAAGGTCTCACATTGTATTTGCTTAACAAGTGAGAAAAAGATCATATCAACCCATGTTACGGTTGTAGCTTTATTTCAAGAAAACATTTCCCATTTAGAGCACCTAACTTCAATGGGAAGCATTTCTCTCATTGGAATGTTAGAATGGAAACCTACATCAAGTCATACGATGGTAAGATCTGGAGGGTCATCAAGTTGAAAGACATTCCTATGCCCAAAGCAAATACTGATGAGAAAAAGAAGGAAGAAGCCACATCAACTGATGAACAATGGAGGTGATACAAATAAACTCAAAAGCAAAGAACTTGTTGTATAATGCTATCAGTGGAGAAGAATATGAAAAGATCTCCACTTGTAAAACCGCTAAAGAAATGTGGGATAAATTTGAAGTCACATATGAAGGTACAAATAAAGTAAAGGAAACTATTGTTAGTCTCATTTTCTATGAATATGAAACCTTCAAGATGAAAGATGGAGAAACAGTGGAGGACAAACAAAATTCTAGGAGAACTCAAAGCTTCAGAAAAAGTCTTCTCATATGTGGATAACATAAGAAAGATTCTTAGATATCTTCCTCCACAGTGGCATGCTAAAGTTGTTGCTCTTGAGAACATAAATCTCAAGACACTTACCTATGATGATGTAAGAGGAGACTTAATCACTTTTGAAAAGACCTCTAGAAGTTTGTGAAATTGAAAGGGATCTTCTTCAAGAAGAAGTTCATGATTTGCAACTACAACTAAACAATTTACGCAAATCTACCAGTGATAGTTCTATTAGGTCAAACCAGTCAACTTATCGCAACAAGTTAAATGGAAAGAAGCCTATAAGTGACAAGTCAACTTCTAGCTACTCATCTGATAAGTCTATTGCCTATTTTAAGACAAATCAGTCGACTTGGTGGACTAAGTCAACTGGTAGAAAATTTATTAAATAAAATTATTCTGGCAAGTCGACTAATCAGCATGTCACTAAAGAAAACTTTTCTCAAACTTGTTTTTGTTGTGGTAAAATTGGACAAAAAATTTTACAACTGTAAATTTCATTATGAAACTTCTCCTGGCTGAATTTGGAAACCAAAAGAAAATGATAACTATGTTAGAACTAACCCTCAAGAACCCAAGAAAACTTGGGTACCTAAAAGAAAATAATCACTTTGTTTTACAGGAACACCACGAGAAGAAATCAAGAGGTAAATGATTATTAGTTAGTGGGTGTTCAAGTCACATGACTGGTAACAAAAGCCTATTCAAAACAATTGTTGATTTTGATGGAGGACTGGTAATCTTTGGAGACAACTCCACTGGAACTATAATTAGTATAGAAACTATTTCTTTTAATGATTCTTATGATATCACTAACGTTTATTTGGTGAAGGGTCTTAGATATAACCTACTGAGCATAAGTCAACTATGTGATTCCGACCTAGAAGTTAGATTCAGAAAAATAGGATGTATCATTGAAGACCTCTCTAGAAAATCTATGCTACCTGGGAGCAAAAACAAGAATATGTATGTACTTGATTCAACAAAGAGTTCTGAAGAACACATTTTCTTAGCATCAATGGGTGAAGACCCGTGGATTTGGCACAAGAAGCTTGGACATGCAAGTATGTGTTTGATAGAAAAAATTGAAAGCCATGAACTAGTGATAGGACTGTCGAAGCTAAACTATTTCAAGGATCATGTGTGTGATGTCTGCCAAAAAGGTAAGCAAACAAGAAACTCTTTTAATTCTAAAGATGTAGTGTCTACTTTTAAACCCTTGCAGCTGCTCCACATGGACATAGTTGGTCCCACTAGAACTACTAGTATTGGAGAAAAGAGGTACGATTTTATTATAACAGATGATTATTCTTGTTTTACATGGGTTATATTCCTTGATCATAAAGATGATACTTTAAAGAATTTTAAGTTTTTCTATGAGAAAGTACAGCGTGAAAAGGGATACTACATCTCATCTATTAGAAGTGATCATGGAGGAGAAATTGAAAACAAGGCATTTGATGAGTTTTGTAATGAACATGGAATACTCATAACTTCTCTTCGCAACGCTCTTCCTAGAAAAATGGTGTTGTTGAACAGAAAAATGGCACATTACAAGATATGGCTAGAACAATGATGGTGGAAAACAATCTACCACGTCACTTTTGGGTTGATGTTGTAAGCATAACATGCCATGTATTAAATAGATACTTGATCAGACCAATTTTGAAGAAAACTTCATATGAGTTATGAAAGGAAAAGAAGCCCAATATAAGTTACTTTCATTCATTTGGGTGTAAGTGTTTTGTTCTTAACAATAGAAAGGACAATCTTGAAAATTTTAATCCACGTAGTGATAGAGGTATTTTCCTTAGTTATGCAATTAATAGTAGATCATTTAGAGTATTTAATAAATGTACTTTAACTGTTGAAGAATCTATTCATATAATCTTTGATGATACTAGTGGCTTGGCCGAGAAAGGTAAATCTGCAGATGATGAAGATAGGTAACTACTAACTATAACTATTACCTCCACTATTGAACAAAACAACAATAAAGAGTCGACTGTTGAACTTGATAAGTCGACTAACCTAACAGTTCAAAATGTTCCAAATGAATGGAGAAGCGAGCCTGACTATCCAAAGAAGTTTGTTATAGGAGACGTAAATGAGAAAATGAAGATTATATCTTCTACAAAAAATAATGCATATTTGGTTCTTATCTCACGACTAGAGCCAAAGAAAGTTGGTGAAGCCTTGGAAGATGATCATTGGATTAAAGCTATGAAGGAAGAGCTAGACTAATTTGACAAAAATAATGTGTGGAGTCTAGTTTCGAGACCTGAAAATGCTTCAATTGTTGGAACCAAATGGATATTTTGAAACAATCTTAACGAAGCTGGAGAAGTAATAAGAAATGAGGCTCAACTTTTTTCCCAAGGTTACTCACAGCAAGAAGGAGTCGACTATGATGAAACATTTTCTCCAGTTGTCCGGTTAGAATAAATTCGAATATTACTTGCTTATGCTACATTTAAAGGCTTTAAACTTTTTCAAATGGATGTTAAAAGTGATTTTTAAATGGGTTCATTGATGAAGAAGTATATATTAAACAACCAAAATTCCCATATCATGTGTTCAAACTATCTAAAGCTCTATATGGCCTTAAACAAGTTCCAAAAGCTTGATATAATAGGCTAAGTGCTTTCCTAGTTGAACATAATTTTTCTAGAGGAAAAATTAATTCTACATTATTTATTAAAAGGACATCCTCTATAAACATCATTATTCAAATCTATGTTGATTATATTATTTTTGAAAGTTCTAATCCCTCTCTGTGTAAGGAATTTTCCAATCTTATGTAATGTGAATTTGATATGAGCATGATGGGAGGATTGACATTCTTCTTGGGGCTACAAATTCATCAATCTGAGAAGGAAATATTCATTTGTTAAAGTAAATACACCAAGGAGCTCATCCAAAAATTTGGCATAAGTGAAGCATAGGTAATGGAAACTCCTATGAGTCCTGCTTGCTTTATACACAAGGATGATGAAGGTAAACTAGTTGATGAAACTACGCAAATTATTGGATCACTACTCTACCTTACTGCCAGTCGACCAGACATTATATTTAGCATTTGAAAATGTGTTAGGTATCAGTAAGTTCCTGAGGAATCTCACCTTAGGGCTGTCAAAAGAATTATTAGATACCTAATTGAAATAATTTCTCATCCTTCAAATTAAAAGGCTTTTCTGATGTTGATTTTTCGGGTGATAAAGATGATCGTAAAAGTAGAAGTAGTACTTGTCAACTACTTGGACAATCTCTAATATCGTGGACTAGCAAAAAGAAAGGGAGTGTGTCACTCTCTACTACTAAAGCAGAATACATTGCCATTAGGCAATGCTGTGCTCAACTCTTATGGATGATCCATCAATTGAGTGATTATGATTTGCTGTTTAAACCTGTCAAAATTTATTGTGATAATTCTAGTGATATTTGCTTAACTAAAAATCTTGTTCATCACTCTAAGGCAAAGCACATAGATATTAAACATCATTTTATTAGAGATCATATTCTTAGGAGAGCAATTGAATTACAATTTGTGTGCACTGATAAACAACTTACTGATATTTTTACAAAAAACCTCTTGGAAGAAACATTTTGCATGCTTATAGAATCTTTAGGAATTATTGCAATTCCTTTATGATAATTTCCTTCCTTATTTAAAACTGTGCTAAGTTACCCATATTAATTATATATATTATTCCGAAACCTTTTATTTACTTGGTTCAACTTTATATCTTGTTCACTTTTTTAAGCATCATTATTACTTCATGTCAGTTCAAGTCCCATCAGTGAACTACTACGTCGGCGGTTCCCTTCCTCAATAACCCTTTCCTATTCTAAACTTCTCGATTTCCTCTCTTACTCTTCCTCTTTAACTACTTCATCCGCCCTCTCTTTCTCATAACAACTCACTTCATTATCTCATACGCCTCATTCTCCATGGCCAAAACTCAAAAATCCTTAAATTCCTCCACCAGAAGCAGTTCCCGCTACAAAACAAGGGAAAACCCTCTTCCATTGTTAATCTAGATTCCGACCACTCTGCTCATTCTTCATATTCTGATGCTAGTGATTCCATACCTCTAAAGAATCTTAGAAAAAGACCCATTGACCATGATACTTACTCCGATTATGCCAGGAAAATCAAACACGACAATAAAAAACTTCTTGATCTTAAACAAAAAATTTGGGATATTTCTAACAGGGATTTCTTTCTCACTCTCAAGGATAAATCCATTGCCACTGGTCGCATTATTGATTTATATCTCATGCAATCACAATTTTGTAAGGTAAAACACATTTTCTCTTACAAAGGTTGGGAAAGCTTTTTTCAAAACCCTACTTGTGTCTGTGAAACCCCCATGTGTATGTTCTATGCTAATCATTGTTCTTCCAAACCTAATGAACTTGAAACACTTGTTATTGGTACTCATATTGTGTTTGATTGTGATGTTCTCGACTCTATTCTTGGTTATTCCTGTTCTGATTTTTATGACCTTCCAAAGACCAATTGGCCTGAGTCTCTCAATGTCTCTTTTGACCAAGCCAAGAAAGTCTTATCCAATTTCCATACTGCCCCTGCTCAATTAGGCCCATTTGATGCCACTTTTGAAGCTCATGTCCTCTGTCACATGATGTCCACCACCATTGTACCTCGTGATGGGTCTTTCTCTAATATAACCTAGAGAGATGCCCTTGTTTCCTATTGTTTGCTTTCCAGGAAGAAGCTCAAGTTGTTTGTCATTATCATTAACTACATGTTTGAATGTGCTTCTAACCCCACCAGTCTTCCCTATGGTATGCTCATAACTTGCATTCTTGAGGCCCATCGAGTCAACTTGGATGATTACCCCAGTACTCTCGTCAAACAATGTTATAATTCTAGAGCATTCGGGAGTATGGGTTATCTTCTCTCTGGAGAAACTTGGCTTGCCAAGGATGTCCTTGAGGAACCACACCATAGGTCCCCTTCCAAGTCTAAACCCTCTGACTTATCCCCTGTTATGCATAAATTTTTGTGGATATTCTCTCTAAACTCAATGCCATTGATGCTAAAGTTGAGTCCCTCAAGGAGTTGATGGCATCTTCCCTCTTTCGCATTGAAAAAATCCAAGACTCCACCAAAAAATAGGGGATGATGTTGTTCGTCTCAGGATTAAGTTGGAAACCATGATGAAGGAGGCTGCAAAATTGTCTACTAAACTACAACTAAGTATGACAGATCTTCTTGGGAAGTTCTCTGATACTCTTGAGAAAATCAAGGATGCACTTGTCAATACCTTGACTTATTTTCTTCGACCTATAACACAACAGTATCGGCAGCAGCAGAAGCATCATGAGGACGGGGAGAAGTAGGTGGAAGGAGAGCAATAGCAGAAAGACATGGAGGAACATTGAATTGTCTGCTTATGTTTATTTGTTGGACTATTTAACTTGGCCTGTTACGACAATGTGTTTGCTATGCGTTTGTTTTGTTTTGAGTATATATGGGACATATGTCCGAATGCTTGGTTGTTTAACTTAGTTGACTTTAGGTTTATCTCTCTAGAGTAGCTTTTTTGTTTTTTTATTGATGCCAAAGGGGGAGAAAAGGATCCATACAGTCAACTACTCAGGGGGAGCACTCCAAGTTAACTACTCAGGGGGAGTAGCAGTTAGGCAGCGGTCGACTAATAAACATGGAAGTTGACTACATATTTGTTACACTTATTGTCATCATTAAAAAGGGGGCGATTGTTAGTGTTAAGCTTTAATGATGACATAATCCTTATGCAGGTCAACTCACAAAGGAAAGGCAAGCCCAACTGACTCATAAGGCCCAAAGGAAGACTCCAGCCCAGTTGACTAGTGAAGCCCAAAACTGTGTGTCCAAGTACAATAAATAAGTAACAACTTATTTATGGAGACAAATAAATCAAGAATGGAAAAGAACAAATCAAGTACCTACGAGATCTCGACGCATCAATCAAATATATAGAGTTCACTTCAGCAAGGAAACAAGTATCAAACCTTAAGGAAACAACTACAGACAAGCATCTTGAAGATTCAGCAACAAGACTCACAAGGAAAGAAGATCAGTCCGTTAGAAAGCTCTAACCTTATTCTTGGAAAATAGGATTCCTTATTCTTTTTTCCAAGGATCAAATCTCTTGGGTTGCCATCTCTGCCAGAGCCAAAAGGACTATTCTACAACTATAAAGAACGACTCCAAAAGACGAAAGAAAACATACTTTCGTCTTAACTTCTTAAGCTCACTACTTTACTTTTAACAAGTATTGTAATTCTGAGTGATTTATAGTGTATACAAAAAAGTGAGAAGAGATATAGTATAGTTGGTGAGGTATTGTATCAAAAGATTACGAGTATTTGAGTGTAGATGTAGGAGCTCCATTCAAATCATCTTTGTACCAAATCAAATTTCAAAGGAGTTGCAGAGAACACCCTTGCAACCTAAGGGGACTGTAGTAGTATAAAAACACTTAGTGTCATTTACATTCAGCTTTTACTTTCAGCACTATATCTGATAACAGTCGACTAACATCTTGAGGTAGTCGACTAAGGAACAAAAAAATTACAATTCATCCCCCCCCCCCTTCCCCCCCTCTTGCACTTTCAGTGATTACACATGACATGACACTAGCTTACCGAGGAGACATGATCCAAGATAAGAGGTATGGAGGTCAAAGATAGGGTAAAAGGTTAGTAGGTAATCGAGTGTTGTCTAGTTTCCCTTACCACTATTTTATTATTATTCACTTACTCTCTCACTATCATATTCTTGGATTTTATTATTAAATGTTGTTTTTTTTCTATTATCATATTATTTGTTGTTGTTACTGTTATTTTCTCTACTATTTTCTATATGGATTTTTTCCTTTATATGCTTTACTTGAGCCGAGAGTTTATCCGAACCAACCTCTCTACATTCACAAGGTGCGATAAGGCTACATACACACCACCCTCCCCAAATTCAACTTGTGAAATTACACTTAGATATTGTTGTTGTTGTAATATGTGCAATTTCCCACCTAATGTCTCATATTTTGGTCAGTAACATATTTCACAATGACTAATTTAGGCTCCCCATATACTATAACTTTTCAAATAACAAGAAAAAGGAACGTGCAAGAATTATTGGAGAGACCCCTCATTTATTTATTTTGGTTTTCCATCGGCTGGTGTTCGGTATCCATATTGGATTTTCAATTATTTTGAATTCGTGAACGTAAGACCCTTTTAAGGAGGAAGCACTCCCTATCCAAAAGAAAATCCATATTTGGGAGCTCAAACCCAAGATTACTAGTTAAGAATGAAGGAATTATATCCATCTCACCACCATTGTTGTTGGTGAGAGACCCCTCATAACACAATAATATTTTGACTATCAGTTTCTCTATTTTTTTCTTTTAATTGATGAAAGAGAATAATCCCTTTATTATTTTCATTAATGAAAAGGTATATATACATGATATATAATACTTAATTAAGGAAATTAAATCTACCTTTTTCTAATACAAGACTATTAGATTTTCCTAATACAAGACTACTAGCTTTTCCTAATACAATACTACTACCATAATTATACATATACAAGAATACAACTAATTATGGTAAATTATTTACAAAGGAGGAAACCGTGATATACACGGTAGTCTTTCACACCCCTGCAGTCATAGCGGGCGGTTGTCGTACGCTGAGACTGTCCCTAAAATCTTCAAACTGAACTAAGGGAAGACTCTTAGTAAAGATGTCAGTAATTTGGTACCGTGAAGGGACATGTACTTGTCCACGAGCTATCTTCTCGCGAACAAGTGAATATCCATCTCGATATGCTTAGTGCGCTGATGTTGGATCGGATTTCCAGAGAGATAGACTGCACTAACATTATCACAGCAGACCAAGGTAGCTTTCTTAATAGGAAAGTGAAGCTCTAATAGGAGATTACGCAACCAACATGACTCGGACACCACATTGGCTACCCCTCGATACTCGGCCTCCGCACTAGATCGCGATAAAGTAGCCTGGCGTTTAGCCGACCAAGAGACCAAGTTATCACCAAGAAACATACAATACCCAAATGTCGAATGTCTGGTATCTGGACATCCACCCCAACCTGCATCAGTATAGGGCACAAGAGTAGATACAGAGGATGGATATAAGTGCAAACCATAATCAAGGGTGCCTTGGATGTAACGCACAATGCGTTTGAGAGCATGCATGTGCTCTTCCCTCGGATCATGCATAAATAGAAACACCTACTGCACTGCATATGTAATATCGGACCTCGTGAAAGTAAGGTATTGAAGAGCCCCTATAAGACTGCGATAGTGGGAGGGATCCTGGTAAGGTGTGCTAGAAGTAGCACTCAACTTCGGTTTTGTATCAACCGGAGTAGGAGAGGACTTACAGGATGACATGACAGCTCTCTCAATAATCTCAACCGCATACTTCCTCTGTGATAAAAATAGACCACATTCATGACGTGTCACAGCTATACCCAAAAAATAACTCAAGGGTCCCAAGTCTTTCATAACAAATTCCGAACTGAGAAGGGACATGATAGACTTGCGTAGTTTATCCGAAGAGGCGGTCAATATAATATCATCCACATATAAAAGAATGTATGCCAGAGATGTACCACGACGATAGATGAACAAAGAATGTGGTAATGAAGCATGGGCTAGTAAGTATTATTAATGAAAAGGTATATATACATGATATACAATATTTAATTAAGGAAATTAAATCTACTTTTTCCTAATACAAGACTACTAGCTTTTTCTAATACAATACTACTACTATAATTATACATATACAAGAATACTATTAATTATGGTAAATTATTTACAAAAGAGGAAACCGTGATATACACGGACTACCGTGTGATATACACGGTAGTCTTTCAACTGAGTTATACATGTCCACAAATTGAGATGTGATCAAGGAAACAATATTGTAAAAGTAGAGTGACAGAGTCAAATATTCCACTATCTAATCTGAATATTATATAGTAATTATTGAAAAAACTTGCCCTTGAAGAAAAGTAGTACAGCATTTGAAATTGTGTTCAACATTTTTTAGCGCAGAAACAATTTACTGAGTCAGAAAAAGGGAGGGGCAAATGCCTGAGTTTTTCTTTTTAAGCATCATCATAACCCAAATTGCCTGAGTTAGCTTATATATATTAACCGTATAAATAAATTTACACGATCAATATAGTTTAACTTATTATAGCATATTATTATGATTATTATTAGATTATCAATTATTGTATATCACAAAAATTTATCGGTAATTATCTTATAATTTTAGAATTTCACTCCACTATCTCGTGTTTGGAATTGTAGAACTACTTTCACGAATCTCGTGGCATTTTCCTTTAGATGTTCTGATTGTTTTGATGTCATTGGTTTGTGATTGATGGAACTTGTGGACGTTATATATGTTGGAATTACTTATTAACCGATACATGAATTATTGAAATGCTCCTGATACAAAAAAGACTATCGAACATTCTTCTAGGTGAGCCAAGATTAAAATTATACGTAAGACATAAACCGAAATAGATGAAGTAGATGGTAAAATCCTTATTGGAATTGCTATTCCAGCATAACATGTCTTATTTGGGCGTGCTATATCAGCACACATTACATTTACACAAAAATAAACAAGAGACTAAAAATTACACTTCAAGATGATATCAAACTTTGACAATCTCTCTTTCTCTTGGACATAGACACAACACAAGAACATGCATAAATTAAAGCACTCCTGATCATGAAAATTAACTTAATTAATTAACTAATTAACTAATTAACCCTTTTGCAATCTGTCCTAATCTCTCCCTTAGTACCAGTTAATGGACTTATATTTCCCAATTTAATCATTGAGCAAACAAAATCATCAAAGAACTTGTGTTGGTTCTTTGCATAATTGTCCACTATGGCAATTGTATCAGATCCAGATGTAGAAAACAATTCTTGATCAGTCTGAAGAAGCCCTTGATGGTTTTTAAGATTTGTGAAATAGTAATTATCAAATTCATCTGGAGTTGATTTATCAAGATTTGCAAAAGTATCCGCCATTTCCAGCTTGTGGACAAATTCTTTGTAGTGTTTTTAAATAAGTAGGGTCTATGGTAGGATCAGGTCTACCACTTCCACTGAAGTTGAAAAGTCTTTGATTGAATGTTCTACATCTTGCTCTTCCAAATGTATTTGCACCTACACAATAATAATGAATATTTACACGATCATATCACTTAAAAGATAACGGTAATTAAGTATATGTAAATCTATGTAATATAGGATAAATGGTGTAATTTGCTATAACATGTCAAAGATATACTGATGATATAGATACTATTTATATTGTTAGTGTATATAACTTGAATTTCATAAGAAAAAAATATTGTTAACGTTAAAATCGATTAACTACGTTTCAATCTCAAATCAGTAAGGACCATTCCGTTCATAATCCTTCATTCTAATGTATAGCTTAATTAAGTTATATATACTGTCAATGTGGGGAATTTTTATACCATCAAGTTACTTTTACTTGTTGTACCCGAAGTTAATCATATTATTCTCAAGATTACAAATTTCACATTTTAAGGAGGCTTACCTGTAGATTTTATTTTAGTGTCGACCTGATAATATAAAAATTATTCATACTGACAATGCATACAACTGAAACTCTTCACAAAAGTTTTATCATAGTTAAACTACCTATTTTCACGCATACCGTCATCAACCTACACGTTGTCAATGTGTAATACATGAAATTTTCAAAGGTTTCCACATCCTTTAATCAGAGGTTTCGAGTTCAAGTTTTGAAACTATAATCCTCTAAAACATAGAGCGCTAAAATCTCCCATACATATGAACTTTTTAAAACGTGAATTCGAATTAGTCGAATTGATTACCTGATAGAGCAACAAGATCAGTTAAATCCATTCCCTTTCTAGTGAATTGTGGTATCATAACAGCAAGGCTTTCAAAGGGGCTTGGAATATCAGTAGTTCCACTTTTGTTTGCTGTTAAGCTGTCTCTTCTCCCTAAAGGAACTTGCCATGTTGGACCTCCTGCCTGAAAATTTAATCACATTATTTAACTTAGAATTCTTATATATATATATACACTTCTTCATATATGCAAAACGTTTTTAAGTTCTGTGCACAGATATGATATTTTTTCGCAATCATGTCATATATAAGATAATTTTAAGATTGTTTTCAAATACTTTTAAGCTAATCTTGTAAGTAAATTATCTATAAATAGTTGGGAAAGACTTGAAGAATAGAAAATATGGAGATTACCTTAAGCAAGACTTTTGGATTTTTTTTAAAACTCGGACACTATGTATATAACATCAAAGATTGTGGGGGATAATAAGATCTCTTCACCCTATATCGAAAGTCTTGGATTCGAACCCTAAGAACAAAAAAAATTCTAGTAGAGAGCGATTTCACCTTTAATCGACTTTACGCGTCGCGAATTTGGATTATAGAAATAGTGTTCACTAGCCAATTTTCAACCCAATTTTTGGAAATAACCATTATCATGCAGTTGCAATTACACAGGTGAAACTCCATCACATATATGAAATTTAAATTTTCGTGACAATGACTATTTTTTTTTTATTACATGGGTTACAAAGTGACTATTTGTGAATTTTACCCGAATTAATTGGACCATCAAAACGGATATCGAACACAATACGAGAAGTAAAAAAGAATTGTAGAATGTGACATTTGTGACTTACCAAGACAACTCCAATTTCAGATGCAAGTGCTAAGATATCAGCACAAGAAACAACATCAGGGCACACATTTTCTAAAGCAGTTTTAATTTCATCAACAATATCAAATCCTTCAGCACCTACATTTGGTGGAGCATCTTTCTCACTTATAATCCCAGTTGCGTTATCTAGCAAAATGGATCCATCACAACCCTGTACAAAATTAAATACCATTAATATTATCAGTGAGTCATGAGCGTTTTGTTGGAAATTTGCCTTTGGTGGGAGTTGCGTCCAACCATCTTTAATGACTTAAACACTAGGGTTCCGCATGTTGGAGACTTTGATTCTTCACACGTGCATAATCTACTAAGTAAGTAGATGACCGTAGGTCCAAGGATCGTCAAATTTCGTTGAGAAATGAAAGAGATATTGGTCCACGAAGTGAGGTGTTTGAAGCATGAAAATGTGGTAAAGACCAATCCTCCCTCACCGGTGGGGGAAGGAAGATTTGTTTAGTTTATAAGTCTCAAAATTGGCTTGGGGTTTGGGACCCCAAGGGGTAACCCATGTGTTTGAAGGAGGGAGGACCTAGATGTGCTTTGGTTCGAGGCTAAGCTCACACGTGCGCCGCCGCCCGCCCGTCCCGTCTCGGGTCGTGGGTTTCTTCTGATATTATCTTTTTGGACCCAAATTGCTTCATATTTGGGCAGAGAACTTGTATTTTTGCTGTTGGTTTTGGAACGTTAACCTCCATTAATATGCACATCAATTCAGTCATTACTTGGCTGAATAACTCTCCCTAAAAGCTCTAATCCGTTGCACATCAATTCATCATTTATTTTGGCTGAATTACTCCTCACTAATTGCCATTACTTGGCCAGTAATAGCAATTATGTGGGCAGTTGATAAGTCCCCTCCTTGCACTATATAATGAAGCCTTTGCTCAATTGTTGAGACTACACAACACACAAACGAAAATCAGATTCTTCCTACTACTTTCCAGCATCATTTCATTACAATAAGTTCTTCAAAGTAACACTTGAGTTTTCTTTGCTCATTTGTTGAGTTGTTGTTTTATCTTGGGAGACTATTGTCCAGAACGTAGAAAGGATATATACGGGGCAATCTTGTCTTAAAGACAGAGTGACATCACTCGACCCAGCAAATCAAAGTGGTTGTAATCTCAGTTTCTTGTTCCAGTTTGTTGTAATACTTAACAGTTACTTATTTCCGTTTCCTGCACAATTGTAATCAACACGTTTACTTGATCATTAATTTTGAGTTTAAGCTCTATACACTGATGATATGAAATTAATTATACAAACAAGTTGCTATAACGTAACAATCACAAGTTACACTCTATGATAATCATGTAATTTGTGATTTTGTAATGGAATAAGTTATATATATAGATACTGATATTGTAAATATTTTTTACACTATTGAGGTAGGTTAACTTATGACGATATATAATATGTTAGTTATCATTTTTGTGAGGTTATGAATTAATACGTGTCATATAGGAATTTTCATGTTGCCTTATTAAGGACCTGATTGTGTTTATATTTTGTGTAAAATAACAATCTTTTTTTGTGCACCGGTAATCATGTAAAAGATTTTGTCACTATCATGCTTAGACCTACATGATACAATAACATGTAACTCTATATATCACGCCCAATACAGTAACCTGAAAATAAAGTAATAATTAGCATTATATAATCAGTTCAATTGTAATAATAGTGTAACTATTTTTTACTTTCTTTATATTGCCGTGCATTTCACTTAAATTCTTTAGTCAAAATGGTAACTAAACCTATGATCATGCACATGTATTAAACTATACCATAATGTAAACAATCTTTACTTTATCATCAGCATGGATAACTTAAATTCGTAAATACACTATGACATATAAACATGATGCAAACATAGGTTAAACTTAAAGAAACGCTAATAAACAAATGCGAATTTTCAACAAAATCCATTGAAAGTTAGATCATCGAAAACGTTTTCGACAAACTTTCCAAAACGTCCGTCGAAAATTCACGCACATTAACAAAGCAATCGTGGAAATGAAGACGAATAATTTTGGCACCAGCTCGAACATCTCTATGTTGAATTTGCTCCATGACACCACGTACAATATGTAACATTTGGGCAAGTGCAATCATAGAATGTAGTACTTAGTTTATAATGAGCATTTGATACTTTAAAAATAGAAACCAAGAAGAGAATTTCTAATACAAATCTTTAAAAAAGACATGATTTAGTTGACACGCTTTTTGATTAATTCTTGTTTTTCATGCAAAAATACTTAAGAAGACGTTGCTATTTATAGAATTTAGAAGTGAAGCAGAATTAGATGTCATAGCCACCACCAATAAGGTTTTTGGTTGAATGGTATTACATTGAGGTAGAGTCAGAATTACACATTTATGGATTTTAAATTCTAAAAAAAATAGCTTATTGAATTTTGGATAAATTATTTATAAACTTTTTCTATAACTTCGTTCCTGAGTGGTAAGTATTATTTTCATCCTTAATTACAAGAGGTCTCGAGTTCAAATCTCAGCGGAGACAAAAATACTAGGTGATATTCTTCCTATTTGTTCAAATTCAAGTGAATAGAGTTATCAGGTACGAACGTTGATGGGAGGTATTAGGTGGTTCATTGAATTATTAATCGAGATGTGTGCAAATTGGTCTGAACACCACGATTATAAAAAATTAAAAAATCTCGAGTTCGAACACTGAGTACGAAATCGCATTTGGTAGAGAGCAATCTACCTATAAAGTGTGACTTCTCGTAGGAATATGAATTAGTCGAGTTTCAAAGTGGGTACTGAAGATCAGGGGAGGTAAACAAAATATATTAAATGCTATAGTTATTAATGTGAGAAAATTAGATCGGGAGAAGTACGCACATCTAAAGAAGGGCGTTGCTCTGCTCCAATAATTGTCAATAGCAGCTTAGATTCCTTCCATTTGTTTCTATAAATTTTAAAGGACAAGATTATTTTTGGGTTTATATTTATTAATGGACATATTTAAGAAGAGAAAAAAAAAATGCCCTGGTTGGGTTGCTCTATTGCTAATATTGAGCATGCCTTCATTTTGAATGGCATTTTGAAAGGCTTGAACTCTTTTAAAAAAAATATAACTTTATGAATGATTTAATTTAATTACACATGATTGTTTTTACTTCATTAGAAAATAATACTAAATCTTTTTAAAATAAATTTAATAGATGAAATTTATATTTTATTTACCAATTTATAGTATTAATTTGTTTGCCACAACACATTCAGTATAATTACCAGTTACATATTAGAATTAGTAAAAAATATTGTGTGGTAAAAGGAAAAAAAGATTGAAAAAGCAGCACAAATCTCAAAAAATTGCAGTAAAATTAAGTTAGTTAAATAGTGTATATAGTATAAAGAAAGTTTATTAAGGTAAAGAATTAAGTTTTTTGTTCATTTAAATTTATCAAAATTCTAAAATAGTATTCAATGCATAAGCATAGAGGACATACATATAGATATATGAGATATCTCAAGTATATTTGTGCCAAAAAATAGAATAGAAGTTTTATTGTGTAGAGATATGGAAATAATAATTCGTAAATTGAATTAAGGAATTGGTTAAATTATACTTAGTAATATAAATTATTAAAAGCAATGGTGCCTTTTGGAAAAAGGTTTGCTCAACATCGGCAAAAGAATTGGCGAGTTCAATCACGCACATATCTCTGCCAATTTTTTTTTAAAATTTAAAGTTCTTGTAAGCCAAAAGAATCTTGGCCTTTAAAATGTATAGAAACACATGTCAAGACTCTTGTGGTCTGATTCTTCTCATAACTCCGTGTATAGCGGGAACTTAGTGCACCGAGCTACCGAACTGCCTTTTTACATGGCAAGAATCTAAGCTACTATTGACAATTACCGGAGCAATATTCAATGGAGCAGAGCTGCTCCCTCTATAGAAAACGAAGTGATAATTTAGAACCACATGCATGGACGACTAGTCCAAAGGGATATAATTGATCAACTCGTAGGAATTCAATTGGATAATTGAGATTGTCATTGCATGGACAAAAGATTGGTTAAGTGGGGAGACGATTTTATTAGACATAGTGTGGAATAAATTCTTGACATGAAGGGATGTGTCTTCAAAACAAAACAAAACAAAAAATTGTACTCATGTTGTGTATATGTTATTTTATTTTTTTCATTCGATGTTTGTTACATGCTTTGATGTTCGATTAATCCTGATTTTGTTGGAAAATCCCGCTTTAGATGGTAAAGAGTATTCAGTAACATGTATTTACTTTGAGACCCAATTAATTTGATTCGCACCGAAAAATCCTGCTTTAAAGGGTAAAGCATATCTGATGTTTGATACTCATGCTAGAAAATTATGTTCTGGAGGGTAAAGCGCATCGGGTGTACGGTACACACTTTGTGGCCGACTAATTCTGATTTGTACTAAAAAATCGCTTTAGAGGGTAAAGCGCATTGGAGTCCAGTACCTACTTAGGGTCCAAACTAATCTTGATTCATGCTGAAAAATCCGATTTGGAGGGTAAACAACATTCGATGTCCGGTACTTAGGCCCAACTGATTCTGATTCATGCAGAAAAATTTCTCTTTTGAGGGTAAAGCGCATAGCTTCTTACCAAAAGTGACTCTATTTCCAAGATTTATACCTGATCAGACCTCTGATTAAGGATGTAGAAATAATTACCATCTATTACAATACATAATTGTGTATATGTTATATCGTCGGTGGAATTATGGAATGTCAATAATTTAGCGTGATTATATGATTAAGACAACAAATTCGTTTTATAATGATTTTAAGTGAACATGGTCATGACTTAGCTTGAATAAACATTATGATTAGGACAAGATAAATTATATTCCTCTTGATTTACCCAATATGTCAATTTACGGGAAGAGAACATGATGTATAGGAATATCTCTTCCTTTTTGCTAAAGATTGTTCTTTCAATCTTGTGTAACTTTTTGTCGTAGGGGTAAGTCAAACCCCCATAACCAAGGATAGATATTTGAGGTTAATGGCTTAAATAAATTTTAGAAAATGTCAATTAGGTATTGATGTGAATCAAGATTTAAAGTTTATGAATTCTGAATTTAACTCATTAAAATTATTGAGTTTTAATTTTTTATGATTTATACATATTAAATATTTTTTAAGACAAACACAAGATTTAGGTCAAAACTACTGAGTTCTACTGAACTTGTATCATGAACATATTATTAAGGGACTTACGTTGACTCCAAAACTACTAAAAATGTGAGTTTCCGGTGGAATTTCTTGACAGAATCCATCGAGAAATGGTTTGTCAGAAATATTTCCGACAGACTTTTATCGAGAATCCAATATTTCCAACGGCATTGTTAAGAGTCTCATATCGAATATGAAATGGGAACATGAACTCTTTATATGAATTTGGACAATCATCACCCTATAAGCTAACTTTTGTGTTAAAGAGTTCCATATTCGATATGGGATGTAAAGAATGGATCTTGTGTCTAACTCAACCCCAAAAACTAGCTTATAGGGTGAAGATTGTCTAAATCCATATAAAGAGTTTATATTCTCATTCCATATCCGATATGGAACTCTTAACCGGCATTTCGAAGAAAACCCTGAAAATTTCATGTGGTTTTAATAATGTTTGCTTTTCTAATCAAATAATGGATTGGTTAAAGAATATACATCATGAAATCACGATCAAAGAAACACGTATTAAGAGTATATTTAAGAGGCCACCAACTTTTTCTTTGCATGAAAGCTCTGTTTTTATTTTTCTCTCTAACAAGTCTATGCAGTGCCGGCTTTAGCCCCAAAAGTATTATTATTATTTAATTCTTTTTTTCTCACTAACAATGTTAAACCGTTATTTTCATTTAGTGTTCAAGAAATCTCTTCTCCTCTCTCTCTCTCATTAATTTGTATTATTTAAACAGTATTTCTAGTTAAATTTATATTCACAAAACTTCAACTTTCTTCTTCATAAAATTGATAAGTAATTACATAATTTTGACTTTTAAATAATCTTTTTCAATCTCAACTTTTACCAAATATTGTTCAAACGGGCTATAAATAAATTGAAATGTTTTTTTTTTAATTCCTTCTCACTTTTTCCATAAGACTTTCATGTCACACAAAAACATATATAAATCTCATAGTTGAATATACTTAAAATTTGGCTTTAAGTCACAACTTTATTAAGTGACTTTTCAAATATTTCTCTCGAAAACAATGAAAAAGAGACAATTGCTTGACTATGATGTTTGATAAAACACTCACATGAGTTCGTAAACATATCTTTACTACCAATGAGTAGGCAACTGAAGAAATGATTTTAGTAAAGATCTGCTTTCTTGTATGCTACTTAGAATAACTTCACGCATATTAATGTTTAAGATATTTATTTATTTATTTCATTTTGCCTAAAAAACAAATTCTGGCTCAATTGATTTTGATGCTCCTTATCTGATAGGTAATTAAGTTTAGCAGTTCAAACCTTGTTGACATCGAATATCTTAAAGTAAAAAGCTCAAATTAAGGACCATTTTGTTACAAGCAATGGCATTTTTTATATTTATTATATCCCATATTGTCTGCCCACTTATATGTTTGAATAAATGTGTTAAATTATTTAGTAACTTTTTGTTGTAACTTACGAACCTTTTAGACCACGATATGAAAATCACTTTTGAGCAAACTGAAAAGTTTATGAATAGATGTTAAACCACATTCTAATATTTTGTACATTATTATAAACGTTAGACAATAGTCTAATATTTTATTTGTAAGATTGAGCAATATATGAGCAAACATTGGACCGAACCTAATATTATCCAAAAGGATAATTTTTCAAGGTTATATTTGAACAACTTTTAAAAATACAAATAAAATTTAAATGGTGATTTAAAAAAGGAACATTTGCGCAAATCGGCGTGCTATGCAAGGGTGACATAAATAGCCAAAAGTTCACAGGATGAGCACATAAGGAGAAATGTCAGAAACATTGCAAAACATGATAATATTATTCCAAGAAATGTCCATGCATACAAATTTGTAATCTATGTGCAAAACTCACAACATATTCTACACTAGTTCAAATTCACTTTCTAAGAAAAATGTAGTAGAGACCAACAAGAATTGTGTCCGACTCACGAAACGACTCAAAGAGACCCCTTTAAACGAGCCTCGAATAGTCTACAACTCCTCATGATCACTCAAATCTGGATACTAAACTCGAATCCAGGTTTATTCAATCAACGTCGGGAAGCAGAACTGCAATCCTTCGGTTACACTAATGTTATAACAATAAAAAAAAAAAAACGTAAGTGGCTCGGAGCAGTATCGTTATCTGCTGAGTACCCTGTAGGAGGAGGAAGTCTCGAACTTAACAAACTCTTCTCTTTTGAAGCTCGGATTCTCAAGAAAGACCGATTACCTTTCCAGTAGATGTGTCAATGTCAATCTCGTAGAAACAAGGCCTCGTAGGCAAACCAGGCATTGTGCTCATCGTTCCAACAAGAGGATAAATGAATCCCGCGCCAATGCTTGCTCTAACATCCCTGATGGGCAAGACAAATCCACTCGGAGCGCCCTTCTTCGCAGCGTCATGCGAAAATGAATATTGTGTTTTTGCCATGCAAATTGGCAGATTCGAAAATCCTTGCTTGCTATACATCTCAATCTGTTTCTCAGCCTAATAGCACAGATATCACAAACTCATTGTTAATGATATATACCAAAAGAATTTCACTGCATGTAACTATGCATTCAACCCATGCTGCTTGGGCTAATCAAAATTGCCTCTGCGTGCGTGTCGGATCCTCCAGACATAGTGCATTTTTGGAGGATTCAAAAAAAGTATAGCAACACTTCACAGAGTCCGGGCAACATAGCATTTAACGATATCAAAGTTTTCTATCAGACTAAATTACAGAACAATCTCAAATGGATCAGTGATAGTTTTTAACTTTGTGATTAACATAAAAGGTGTGTTAAGGGATCAATCAGTCTATATGTACCATCACCTTCAGCAACAAATTGCAAGGCAAAACATGACTAAGAGAAAAAAATTATTATCAAATGCTACATAGAGGAAGTTATCATTGGTTAATTGGTTGTAAAATTATATTTATGGGGAAACTACAGATACTAAAACAAGAGCAGATGCAGAGTTTGATAATGTTGCCATTTAAAAACTTATCAGTGGATAAGGGAAAATGCATGCATAATAACATCTTGATGGATATATTTTCCTGCAAGGTTGACGTAAGTTCTTCCTTCGAGTTCCGATTTTAAGATTACAGACCGAGCTGAAAGACAGCATTGTAAGGGAATTGCAGCATTCGGTGCACAGTACAACTCGTGACCTAATGCTGCTTAATGTCCTCATGTCTTATAAAGGTGAAAAATAGGGATTAATACAGCAGTTCTGGTTGTAAATGTTCCTTTATAGGTCATTGATGCAAACATTTATAGACACCTGCCGGTAGGCGGTAGCTCCTATTGAGTTGAATAAAATTAAGAGTATTGTGTAGCGGCATAAGTATGCTAATCGTAAAGGGATATGGAAAGAAAAACCAGAAGCAAACAAAGGCAAGCATAAAATAAGATTGTTAATTGAGGCATCCAAAATGTGGTGTTTATGATAAGAGCAATTCAAAGAACAAAAACTGCCGTGCCTTTGTAAAAAAAAAAAAGGGAACTGTATTGAGACATCAAATTCAATGAATAGATTAGATTTTTTTTTAACAACCGTGGTGCCCGGGCCTGCTTGCACGCAGCTCGACTAATTCCATGGGTACCTGCTACCCTTCACCAGCACAGGTAACGGGTTACTCTATCCACTGCATCTTCTGGACAGTATGGCTGGAAAGAAACAAGGCTTGTTTTGAAGGGCACAGAGATCACATTCCTAGAGTTAAAACTAAGTGTGTGCAGAATCTCTACTTCTGGTGTAATAGGAACATGTTAATTAATTTAGACCAGTACATGGATTTTCTGGAGTTGCTAAGTAGAGAAGAATAGCAGATTGTCTGGTCAGGTCTTGTTTTGTTTCTTGTACCTTTCTGTACCTTCGTGGTACTGTTTCAATAATACTTTACCTTATCGGAAAAAAAGGGGGATCCCTACATAAAAATAACTACTGATGCTGGGATCCTTAGTTGCGGAACTATCCATGACATCGGGGAGGTACATTTTCCACGTATCACCGATATTCCTATCATTGTTTTCTCAATTGCAGCTACTTGATTTGAGTTGAAAATGGATCAAATACTATCAATTTTCTCCTTTTGAAAATGGATCAAATACTACAAGCCATGCAGGCAGGAGAGCATATTATATTGATCGACTGATCCTATGTCTAAGTTAGTGCTGCTTTTATGGAAAGCAAACCCTGTGGTAAATACAATAGGTGCTAGGTGATACTTTTCATCCTAGCAAGTGATGTTATGTTGATCTGCAAGCTCTCTCTATATGTTTTGTAGTGTCACCAATTTTTACTCCTCTTTGCCACTAAGTTAACTAAGAAGGGGAGCCTTGGAGCAACGGTAAAGTTGACACCGTGTGACCTCTAGGCCACGGGTTCGAGCCGTGGAATCAACCACAGATGCTTGCGTCAGGGTAGGCTGCCTACATCACAACCCCTTGGTGTGCGGCCCTTCCCCGGGCCCGGCGTGAACGCGCGATGCTTTGTGCACCGGATGCCTCTTTTTTTTGCAACTAAGTCCACTACTACAACAACTTTTATGCGGCCTCTTTCTGGACTAAAATCAGTAAATTAACCACTTGTCATTTACTGTTAAATTAAGGCCCAGCATCAAATCCAGCCATTCTCAGCATATTTGTTTTTTGATAAAAGAATGCATATAACTTCATCAACCGATAGGCCGCACCTCGGATGCCCGCTTTATACAACAACAACATACCCGGTGTAATCCCACAAGTAGGGTTTGGGGAGGGTGGTGTGTACGCAGCCTTACTCCTACCTTGTGAAGGTAGAGACGTTTCCGATAGACTCTCGGCTCAAGTAACGCAACCCGCTTAATTTATACACTCATGGAAAAAAGGGTCACCCGCTCTTACCTTTGATTTTACTTAGATGCACAAGCTCAACCTAGTCCTACCAACTCAAAGAACAAGCAGCAGATAACAGGCCTAACAAAGGCATCTACGAAATGTAAACTTAACTCTCACATCTGTAACAACTATAAAAGATGTTAAAACACCAAATTGCTTTTCTGAGTTTCACGTCCGTAGAGAAAGACTAAAAATCAGAAATAAAGTGCAGTAATAGGTATAAGCAATAGAACAATTTACCTCTTCAGAGTACTCTACTCCGTCAGCACCGTACGATTTTGCTATTGCCTCTATTTTATCTTTGATACCTATATCCAGCGGGTACAGGAATTTTAGTGGCTGTGTTGCATTCTCACAAGCCTTCTGAACTGTGATTCCGAGGTCCGCCTGAATAAACAATTCCAGCTTATCAGTGTTTCAAATTAGCAACTGGAAAACCCCATAGCCAAACGGTCAACACAACACCTTTACAAGTTTTTTCATGTTATTGTCCAAAATAAGGATGGAGGATTGAAACAACTCAAAGGTTCTTATATGGTCATACCTTCATTTATATCACATAAATTCGTGCCAAAGTGTGAGAATCTTCAAGTTAATAAACTAGATCCAAACACTTAAAAAACTTTCAATTGATTAATACTCGTAAACTGGTGAACAGCAGACAGCCAAAAAATAAAAAATTAATTAATAAAATAATACTTGATAATGATACTTAATGATGCTCCAAAAAAAATCTATTTTTTCTATTCATCTACACGTTTTTTGGGATCACACTTGTTGTGAGCACAATGTGTTGCTAGATAAGAATCAAGAGTACATAGTTCAAATCCAAAGTTATTTCAGTATGTAGAACAAAGCTTTTGACTTGGCTTCTTTTTGTTTCATTTTGGGATAACAAACAATTATGGCGACCATTACGAGTAAAACAAAAATAGATTAAAGTTCTTGCTAGTACCAAAATAATGGACCGCCAATCACGCATACGCTGTTGGCTTAATAATGGATTTGTAAGGACATTTAGTTAATCCTGAACCAAATATTCTGCAGAAAATTATATTGTCAATTTGGATAAATGCTTCTCTTGACTGAACATTTTGACCTTTTTAGCATGTGTTCTGTTTGGAATTCAACATTCTTTTCCATTACATCTTCTTTTTTCTTTGGCTGGATACATCGACAGCCCCTTAAATTTTCCATTAGACTCATTACGGCATGTTCGGATTGAGCACCGAAACACATGATAGAGTGTTCCTATTAAACACTTCCGGCTCAAATTTTGAAAAAGCTTTTATGCGTGTTCTCAAACGTCCATGATGTAGACAAGTTATCCACTTAAAATATGTCGCTTCCCTTAATTATATGCATTAGCCTCAATAAGCCGTAAAACATCAGGCATTTTCCAATTGAGGTTGATGTATAAAAGAGATAACATATTTTATGTAGTATGTGCAAAAACTTTTCCAAATTTTGAGTTGTAAGTGTCTAGTAGGAACAACTTATCATATGTCCAGGTGTTTAATTGGAACAGGCAGTAGTTCGAGTTCGAGTTCGAGTGTCTAAATGAAATTCTCTGACAAGTTTAAGGGGTTGTCGATGTATTCGACCTTTTTGTGTGTGTGTGCAGAGGGTAGGGAAAGGAGCACTCATCCACAGAGGTGCAATGATTACATGAAAGACTTACCGCTCCTTTGCCACCATGGGCATGATGAGTGCAAATTACTGCATCAAATGCTCCTGCAGCTAATGAAGCATTTTTAACTGCATTTAGTTCTGCTTCGGTATCAGTTGAGAATGCATTAACGGCAACCACAACATTTGCACCATAAGCTTTTGTATTTGAAATATGCCTAGCCAGATTCACACAACCAGATTCCACTAGTGCGAGATTCTCAGTTACATACGCACTGTCGAGAGGCTTTCCAGCTGTCACTTGAGGTCCTCCACCGTGCATTTTAAGAGCTCTTACGGTGGCCACAATAATAGCGCACTGAGGTTTCAAGCCGCTATATCGACATTTGATGTTCATAAACTTCTCCGTCCCAATATCAGAACCAAATCCAGCCTCCGTGACCACGAATCCACCGGGTCCTACAAGCTTCAACGCAATCTTGTCAGCAACAATAGATGAATTTCCGTGCGCGATATTCGCGAAGGGACCCGCATGAACGAGAACCGGGGTGCCTTCAAGAGTCTGCATAAGAGTAGGATTAATAGCATCTTTCATCAAGACAGTTAAAGCACCTCCAACCCCGAGATCATCAGCTGTAATTGGATCACCAGCCTTGCTATTCCCGACTACCATTTTTCCCAGCCTCTCTCGCATATCAGCTAGTGATGTCGTGAGGGCAAGAACTGCCATTATTTCACTAGCAACTGAAATATCAAATGCAGTCTCCCGCACCATCCCCTTCTCTTCAGGGCCCTGACCTACGGTAATTTTTCTCAAAAATCTATCGTTGACATCCATGACTCGTCTCCATGTGATTGAAGCGGGATCTAAGTCTAGCCTAGCAAATTTAGTGATCTCTTCAGGAGTAAGGTCTTCGGGGGCTGTCTTGTCAATACCAAGTTTCTTCAAACGTCTAAACATTATGTCACAGAACTTCCGTTTACCTTCTTTATTCGGCGGGCATAACCTGTTAAAGAGAGCCTTGTCGGACTGTGTAGATTCGTGGAAGATTCGTGTATCGATGGTAGCAGCCAATAGGTTATTTGCTGCTGTTATCGCATGAATATCTCCTGTCATGTGAAGATTGAACTCATCCATCGGTATCACTTGACTGTAACCGCCTCCCGCAGCACCACCCTTGATTCCGAATGTCGGTCCTTGTGATGGTTGCCGCACACATGTCACAACCTGAGAGTACGTCACAAACTGGTCAGAAAAAAAAATAGACAGCAAATATAGGACGCAAAGGCAGACATGGATGATGCCTTCTTATCAAATAACATGAAAACAATTATAGCGCTATATGCTAAAAATCTAAAAATGCATGGACATCATTTGGTCAGCTATAAGTTACTGATTGAACTTCAGCTAAGAAGATAATCCTGCGTGTATACCAGATAGACTTGAAATCTGGATGGGGTTTATAATCTCTAAGGAAACTAGGATAAAAAGAGGAACAAACGAGCAAAACTCAGGAGGGAGAGATTCAGCAAAAAGGAATAACCAAATCTTTCCTCTGTCCAAGATTTCTCTTCTAATCGCATTATATTCCATGGGAAGAGGGCCAGATAGCACTACCATACAAGCCAAAAAGGACATCTTAATTGGATTACTTTTTGATGAATTAAAATCTTTAATTGGATTACTAAAAAAGATTCCACCAAAATACAAGACAACAAAGACTCTGACTCGAATAACAGAATCTAAATCTTGATTAAGACACCTCAAAATGAAAAACGCTTGTTTTTACCTATCCAACTTCTCAAAATATTGTTCGACTTCTCTCTGATATCTATCAAAACCAAATAATATTACCACATTTCTTCACTTATCTATTATCCTTCTTTACAAGTTCAAATGACAACATATATTAGTTTACAAGCATACATTAGCTTAAAGTTAAGATACATATAAATAAGTATTCATTTTCCCCAGACCCCACGTTGTGGGATTTTACTGGGTATATTGTTGTTGTTGTTTCTCTAAGTTGGTGAGACAGATATCCTATAGAGAATTTGAAGTTACCTTTTTATCAAGGAAAGCTCCCAAAGCCTGGCAAAGACCGACTGTGGTGGTGGACTTCCCTTCTCCAAGAGGGGTTGGAGTTATCCCACCAACCACCACATAATACCCGTCCTCACTTCCTCCAACCTCATCAAGCACGGATAAGAGCACCTAGAATCACAACAAATTCAACATATCAACTCACCAACCATAAAAGAAAAGCCAACATAGTAATAGCAATACACAAAAGCACATGTCACATTCATAGTAAAACACCTCAGAAACTCAACTTTGAAAAACTGCAAAATCGAAGTACCTCATCATCATCGAAGTACCTGATGAGTAATAATCATTCAGCAACAAAAAGTGGTATTACAACATATGAATACCCCTAAGACTTGTAGTTATCATGTAATTGACTACATGTATGATGTAACTATTAATGTTATCATGTAATTGACTTGTAGTTATCACGTAAGCTGAAGAAATCAGCTTCGTTTGCTATTGAGAACACAAAAGGAATCACATTTATGCATCTCAATCACATTACTCTTCTATGCAGACCAAGCAAAATCTAATAAATCATCAGAACTTAAAGCAGAACATTACAGCATAACAAAAACAGCAACAACCACTACGTCTCAATCCCAAACAAGTTGATGCCAGCAATACGAATCCCCGCTTCTTTATTTCAGATCATTTCATATCATCATCATACTAAAAATTTACAATTGTACAATTAATGGCTAGCATAAAATCATGGTATCAGCAATTGAAATCTTTTTTATTTTATTTTAACTTTTATCATTAGGCAATACTTTTAATACAAAATGAATGCCAACCAATACACATCTATTCTTCAAATCACCATGGCACCACCAAGGTGAGCAAAAATCAACAAAAAACAACAAACTGCTAAAGAAAATCCAAAAACAATAAAAGAAACACAATTAGCAAAGAAAACAGACTTAAGCAAATTTGTTAACATATGGATTTACATATAATGGTGGCCTGTGAAAAAAGGTATTACCTTAGCTTTATACTTTCCATACATATCACATAATTCTGGGGGATAAGATTGAATTCTTGAGCAATCTCAGAAATATGAAGAGGTTCAACATGAAATCTTTTGTTAAAGTTTTAGTTTTCTTTCATCAAGCAATACTTTACTACAAAATGAATTCCAACCAATACACATCTATTCTTGTAAACAAACAAATCACCATAGTTTCACCAAGGTAAACAGAAAACAACAAAAACAACAGAAAATTAATTCCATAAACAATAAAAGTAAGACAGAAAGCACAGGAAAGAGACTTAATAAGCAAATTTGTGACCTTTTTTTACCTTGGTTTTATGCTTTCCATATAAATCATAATGCTGAGGATTAGGATTGAATTCTTGAGCAATCTCAGAAATATGAAGAGGTTCAATAGAATTAGCAATATCTATATCTGCTGGAACAGCAGAAACAACTTCCAATTTCCTTGTTGTCTTCCCCGTGATAATTTCTTTATACCCTTTTTTTCCTTATTCTTGAAATTCAAAGATCTTGATTTTTAGTTCGATGGGTATCTTAGAGATTGGATTTTTAGATAAGAAAAAGGTTCAAACATGAAGAAAAAAGAGTCCAAGTCAATTATTGCCAATATTCCACCCACCCCCATTGTCTCCCCCTGCTCCAACTCCCCACATAACACCCCACACCTCGGCACCCCCACCCCCACCCCTCGCGCCCTACGCAGTACCACCACTCCTCATCCCCCTCCAACTCCCTCCCACCCCATCTCCATCCTCATAGTAACAACAACAACAACACACAGGGTACCACCCTCATAGTATTTGCTTAAACTATATATAAATGTTCTTGGACAATATTTTGTGCTTATTTAACAAACATCGAAAAATAAGTAAGAAAACCACTTATTTTTCTTCATACCAACCACATTACACACCCTTAATACAAAATGAATGCCAACGAATACATGTCTATTCTTCTAATCATGCAAATCACCATAGCATCAACAAGGTAAACAAAAAACAACATACTGCTAAAGAAAATCAAGAAACAATACAAGTAACACAAAAAGCACATGAATTAGACTTAATAGGCAAATTTATAACCTATGAAAAAAGGTGTTACCTTGGCTTTATACTTGCCATACAAATCATAATGCTGAGGGCTAAGATTGAGTTCTTGAGCAATCTCAGAAATATGAAGAGGTTCAACAGAATTAGCAATATCTATATCTGCTGGAACAGGAGAAACAATTTCCAATTTCCTTGTTGTCTTCCCCATGATATTTTCTTTATACCCTTTTTTTCTTATTCTTGAAACTCAAAGATCTTGATTTTTCCTTAAAGATTGGATTTTTAGATAAGAAAAAGGTTCAAAGATTGATAAAAAAGAGTCTAAGTCGATTATTGGCAATAGGTTTGTTGTCTTTGTTGAAGAGATGTTGACACTATAATTAGATAATATAATAGTAATATCATAATTTTGAGGGGTTTGTAAGGTGAGTTGAGTGGGTGGCATACATTGAACTTAGTGCCATCCTACATAGATTTTTGAGTGCGCCCAACACTTGGGGGAAAGAATTTAGTGTACTTAATATGATATTATCATGTGTATGGAGTAGTAATTTATTACCTTCAATTTATCTAACATAATTTAACAAATCAACAACTACAACAATATACCGCTATAATCGCATAAGAGGATAATAGATTATACGCAAATCTTATATTTAACTTAATGGGTGGAGAGGTTATTTTCAATAAACTCTCGAATAATATAATTTTACTAATAAAAAATATAAAAAAGAAAGAAAAATCTCAAAATGTCATTGGTTGGTGAAGATAAGGAGTTATAGTTCTAAAAAAAATATTGAATATTCTATCTCATGTTTGGTACGATATTTTGATTATAGAATTTGTTATACCTATCTAGTATTATTTCATGCTACATTCTATGTAACGTAGATAACAATTCATGAATTATTAATCTCGAAATAAAAAAACAAAACACTTGTCCTTCTCCAAAGCATTTCTTTAATATTTTTAGAAAAAGACAAAGTTAAAATTAAAAATAAAAGTTTATCGCAATTATCTAATTTAAATCGAGCACATAATTTGTATTATATGTCGTATATCCTATTTTTAATTTGATGAACCAAATATCTACCGATAAAATTTAAATGTCTTGTTTTGATCAAGTAAAAATGTCTAAAAGATAATTTGAGTACAAGTATTGAGGTGACAAATCGAAATAAATATAGAGGTCTCTTCGACTATTTCATCAATTTAAAAATACTTTTTTAATATAAAAATAAATTCAAAAGAACCGACAAAACTGAGTGATGTAAGTAATCTCGTTTTGTCTAATAAATTAATGAGTAATATTATATCAAATCAATTATGGCAACTGAAAGGATTTTATTCGATAGAATAAGAAATGATTATTATTTTAAAAATCAAATATTGCAATGAGATTGATGAACATGTATACTGCCACTTCACTTGTGAATTTAAAATTGTAAATATCCATCTTGATGATTCTTTTTCAAAAATATATTTAATTTATAACTAATTTCACTCACGAGGTCTTCAACAAGATACTTTTCCTTGAGTCCTAAAGTTTGTGTAGCACGTGTTTTTTTTATTTCTTATTTGGTATTTGGTAATTTTTTTGGAGCTTTGATTAATTTAAGCTAAAGATAAAAAGGAAAACGCTTTTTAAGAGAATTTTTTTACTCTTTGGACTCAAATTCGATATGTCTAATTAAAGATAGAGAAATCGTACATATCCCACTACAATCCTTGGTATAACATTTGTTCTTGCTCCTAACACACCCCTTTTCATTTGATATTTTGTCACAATCAAGAGATAATAGCTTGACTTTTTTCTAAGGACATGAGTGATGATTGGTCGAGGGGCCTTTGAATGTCTAAAGAATATATTGTAGCTGAATATATACAAGTCGGGAGGATTAGGTGTTAAGCAAGGTATGACGAATTTCAAAAGGTGAGACATGATTGTACTGATTAGCTTTAGGTTGGAGTAGCATACTTTGACAACTTGTAGTTGAGTACTCTTTGATGGATACACTTTGTTATTGCCTCCTATTTTTGAGGGAAGGATCAGAATTACGGCGAGTGACAAATTTTTTTATCTCTCTATTCATTTGTGATTGTATTTAATTGAAATCGAGGTTTATATGCAATCTAATTTATATCTTATAGTATTTATGATAACATGAATATTAATGTGTTAGTTTGAATGAACTCTTAGAATTATAAATTGTGAAAGTTAGGCTGAAAAGGTATTTGAGATGTAATAAAACGTATATAGTGTCTCTATAAATCGATTTTTTTAACAAAAAGAATAAAAAGGTTTGGAACTTGATGTTTATTATAAGATATATTAATGTATTGTTACTTCTACATCAGATAATCGATCTATTAAAAAAAAGATAGTCTACATAGGTCAATATTTAATTTAAAAGACAAAAGAAGAGATTTTTATTTCTTTTTAAATGGATATAAAAACGTCATGTTAAATTATTCCTAGATTGAAAAAATTGGTTGAAAACCTAATAATTGGAGATGTGGTGTCGATCCCCATACCTCTCTCATGCTAAGTGAGCGTTCTACCATATGAGCTACATCCCCTTGTCACTGCTGTGTGCTTTTAGTTTCCATCTTCTACAAAAAACAACGCGAAAAATCTAGACCTGTAAAGGAAAAGGGCAGGTGGGGGCATTTGGAAAAGTCAGGTAGATCGGGTGTCTTTATTCAAGCGATGGTACAAAAGAAGAACAAACTGAAGTAAGAGGCCGTGGGACAGGGAAAAGAATCTAGTCAATCATGCTCGACGATCGGAGAATCAAAACGAAATCAGAATTTGAGAGATAAAAAAACAAGGCTTTCTCGAAAAAAAATGCTTTTGCAAAAAAGACGAATATCAACTACTATAAGGAAACACTATGCCTGTTATAGTGGAGTTCAAAAAGGATTTGATCCTCGTGTAAGGTATATACTATTGAAGGGGACATTTCTGATAAGTGAGACAAAGCGCATACATACAGTCATTTGGTTGTTGAGTAAGATATATCGGGGTTACATAATGATGAGATTATTTAATTTATAATATGATTTTATTGGTAGATACTTGATTCATTGAACTAAAAATGAGATATTTATGGCATAAAACATGTACTTAGCTTTACACGAGATAAATTAAGATAAACTTTTACTTTTAATTTTAATCTTTGACTTTTAAAAAAAACTTTGGGAGAAGAACTTTGGAGAAAATACAACTTTATCATTTTATTGTACTTTATCCCGTGATTAGTAATCTTGAAATTATTATACCACATTGAGTGTGGTATAAAAATAATATCACAATTGTGGTATAAATAATCGCATGATCTAAAGATCCTTAAAAGACTAAAAAGTCACTCATATTACAAACCAATCTTTTAATTTGCTGATTTGCTCAACAGTCCTAATATTTGAAATGTTTTGAATTGGATGCAAAAATAATATCATAATGAGCCATCAAATTCATCATGTTCTGAAGGCAATTTATGTACAGTTAACAGTTAGAAAAATGCAAAACTGGAACCAGCTAATAGAGCACACCACCTTTTGTGTAAACATGTGTTGCATAAGTTAATAAAATATCCTATTGAGTAGCTTAAATGGTTTAATACAAACTGTGACAGTGAGCATGTTGCCATAAGACTTTTTTATAGTTGTAGTGTCCGGGCCAACTTCCACGCAACATGTTATTAGAGACTTGTCATGTTAGTGTTCCAAAACTTTAATCTTATCTAAATAGTTATGCATTTGCTGCTGAACCTCTGGTGTAAGGCGAGCTCCGGCCATCGACTGGTACTGCTGAAATTTGAACTCATCACATTTTAAAGCTGCAGCTCTACATGCCCTCATACTACCTGGGAGTAGAAAATGTAAAAGTACCATGTCATATTTGCTGCAATGTAGACCTACAAACGATAAAAAGTCCCGGGTTGTGGTGGGATGGATAGGATCCCTCTGCCCTTAACCAAGAGTCTCGGGTTCGATCTATGAGAATGAAAATCCTGGAAGGAGAGATTCCCCCTTTAATAGGGCCTTAAATACGTGGCGCAAATTTGGATTAGGCAAATCAATGATATAAGGAACATAACGCAATGCACCATTCAGAGAACAATGTTAAAATGAATTCAAAGAGAACATTGTATTCCTCATATTCCTCTAAAGCACCTTTTTGACAACTCACCACTTAGGTCTAGTAGGTTGAACACCACGGGGCAACTCCCGACACTCCTGACCATGGTTATTGCAGCCCAAACCTTTTGATACTCATCTCTCGATGCTCGTATGATACAAAGTTTTGTAATTGGATTCACATACTTCACTGCACAAAATATGGAAGTTCTGAAATTGCACTAAAATTTATGTGAAGAAGAAAGCAGGCAAACTCCATGCTCGAAAAACAAGCTCAAACTAATCAACTCACCTTGAAACGAATTTGCTGATGAGGCAAGGCCGCATTCACCAAAGTTTGTTAAAATGACGTCCCTGATTGCTTTGGTCAAGTTAAATTGAGTGATTACGATGGGCTCATCTGATGCAGTATCTTTATTTGGATCCAGAAAAACCTCCATCACCATGTATCTATTCTTAAATCCCACCATGATCTTTTTTACCTAATGAGCAACAATTTCCATAACACTATACATGTCAGAGTAAGTTCTGGAGTAACAGAAACTTCCAAAACAAATCCACAGATAAAACAGCTTGGTTAAGAATATATATAACTTCCTAAAATTGTATAAGAAAAATAGACGTATATATAATCTTCTCCAGATGGAACATCCATAAGGGAAGCAGGATCAGTGGCCTCTATAAGCTATAGCTATGTATGCAATTCCAAATCACCTCGCTATGAAGGCATCAAATGAATTCACAGGCTTAAATTGAATATAATCACGGTCAAAATATAAGACAGATGAGGATATACTTGCTAGTTGCCAACAGTTGCACCACTATTTTTAGAAAAAAATTTAACCTTGACACCCCTGAAAACTTCAAAGTTTTACAGACCAAGGAGGCATCAGCAATAATTTGGACATCGTAGTGACATATAACAATTTAAAGAGACAGGGATTTAACATGCCAATTGTTTTTATTTTATCTGAAAACATTATTACACTTTATACGTTCAAATCCTTTGAGCTTACTCCTATAGTCTTAGGTTGCCTGATGATGGACATAAATTTTAAAAAAAATGATTCTTCAAAAATGCAATCCACATGAGCCGGAAGAAAAAAACTAATACTCCCGACATGGCACGGAGTTTAAGAATGTAAAGAAGGTTTTTGAATCTTGTGGTCTGAAATTAAAGATACATAGAATGTACCATTGGTCTTAAAACCGGATGTTTTTGGGTTTAATATGCAATAGCACGTAAGGAAGAATTCAATAAACCAGAAAGCCACAAACGAATAGCAAGGACTCATGCTAAGAATTTGTTAAGTAACTTCAGAAAACCATGAATAACCATAAATAAATAACCTCGAAGTTTAAACTGAAAGGAACAACCAAATCAGGTGTCAAACAAAAAACAATCTAAACTAAAGTGACAAGCTTTGTTCCATTCACCAAACCACACAAGTTCAAACATGTAATAAATCTATTTATGACAAACATAAACCATTTTCAAAATGGTAACCTAGAAACGAACATTATCAATTCAAAAGAAAACTCAATAACAGATTCATAATGTTAAGTTTCAATTTAAATCGGCAATTTAATGACAATGTAGGCACAAACTAATATAAAAAGGGAGCGATCAGGATAGAATTAAGAAACTAACCTCGTATTTGTTCGAGCCAAGGTGTGATTACAACCCCAAAAAAATGTTAACAAAGTTTCTGGTGTGAGAAACCCTCCCCCACTAATGTCTACACACTAACCTAAGCTCCATAAAGGAGAAACTACACTCAAAATAGTTTCATCATAAATCTCAAAACCAAGGAATGAAAATAGGCTAAGTCAAGCTTATATAGTTTTGCTTTTACATGCATAACCCCAATTACTTAGCAACTAGCCACATTTGACATTTAATTACCCAAACTTGCAATTGTAGCCACATATCAAAAGTTTGGGCTTCTTTAAGGGGCAAGCTTTGGGCCTTGGACTCTTGAACTCTTCCTCTATCCTATCTCCCATAGCTTGAAGGCCTTCTAATGGTTCTCTTCAAGTGCTTCCATAGCTTCATTATTCATGAACTTGGCTTGTAAAACTTGAAAGTCCTTGACTTGACTTCTAGTACAAGTCCTTGACGAAAGTTGAGTGCTTGAGCCATCCGATATCGTATCATTAGAGGTTAAGGTTCTATTAGTTTATGTGTAAAGGAACACAAGAAGATACAGAGAAGAAAGAGGCAGATCCCGGATTTGGAGGTACCGGGTGGCGGGTGCCAAAATGCTTTGAACATAGACACGGTGCTACGTACATGGTCTAAATAAGGTATACATTTGGTCAGTTTGATATATTATTTTGACAATGGTCAATTTGATAAATTATAGACTTCGGTCTAAATTATTCAGCTTCTCGATTTATACAGACAAATCGATCAAGTGGGAAAAAGTTAATAACTATGATAACCTACCAAGGTATAAACTTTCAATAACATTACTAATATGCATAATACATAAACATGTCCTCAAATTTGGCCTCAACTGGCAAGTATGCCCTTCAATTTTGGGTGTGCACAAGTAAACACCTCAACTTGACTCTACTTTATCAATTGAACACTCCAACTTACAAAGTGATCATCTAGACACCCCCAAATTTACGTGTCATGTCAATACCACGTCAGCATTTGTATTTGTGTTTGTATGTTCAACTTTATACAAGTTAAGGTGCTTACTTGTGCACACCCAAAATTGGAGAATATACTTGTCAACTAAGGCCAAGTTTGAGGGTATGTTTATATATCTTACTAATATCACAAAAGTTTTACATCCTCCATTTACAAGTCTCCTCGAATATGGACACCTTTCCTATGGCAGTACAAGCTACAAAAATAATCATAACAAGATAAATTGTGGCATTGAAATTTGAAAAATAAGTATACACAAGCCATAAATGGAAGCTCAGATATTGGCATAATACATAAACTTGCCTCAGCTGGCAAGTACAATCTCCAAACTTTGGGTGTGCACAAGTAGACACCTCAACTTGTAGAAAGTTGAACACGTAAACACAAATGCTGACGTGACACATAAATTTTGGAGATGTCTAGATGATCATTTTGTAAGTTGGAGTATTCAACTGAAAAAGTGGAGACAAGTTGAAGTGCCTACTGTGCACACCTAAAGTTGGAGGGCATACTTGCCAGCTAAGGCCAAATTTGAGGGCTTGTGTATGTATTACTAGAAATGTAGATCACCTTTTAACACCCTATTTCGTGAAGATTAATCAATCATAAAAATAAATAAAATAAAAAACTGTAGTGACACTCATTCAACTTCAAAACTTTAGATTTAAAGCTAAAAGTCTTCTTCTTTTTTGTTTTTTCTATCTTTACTCTGTATATCATTTTAATTTATATGACAATGTCTAGCTCTGCGATGAAAGCCCGCCCCCCCTGTTTGGATGGTTGTTTCCCGTGATTCATTATTGTATGGTTTTCATTGATACCATGTTTGTTTCCAACAATAACAACAATAATATACTCAGTGAAATCCCACGTGGGGTCTAGGGAGTGTAGAGTGTACGCAGACCGTACACCTACCATGTTTGTTTCCATTATTCTTAAAATTATGGTGTATGGTGTTGTAAATACGTAGTTATATTACCATTAAAAGCTCAATTTTTATAACCACGGATCTGGTGGTTTTTGCATGGTTTCTTATTTCATTTGCCCATTATAACCCCCACCCCTACACACCCCACCCCTACACACCCCACCCCCACCCCTCTGCCACCCACTACCCCCTAACCCCCCACCACCCATTCAACCACCACCCACCCCTCCACCACCCGACCACCTACTTAATTTTTAAAGTTCCTACTTTATCCATACTCTAATTTTATTAATATATATATAAACTAGTTTGTAATTAAGAGTGAAGGCTATTTTAGTAAACTTACATAATACAATATGATATGAAACCCTGAGTAACTACCATCCAAACAGAGTGTACAAGTTCTCAGAAATTTTTTATTGTGCAAACTCAAAATGACCGCAACTGAGTTTTGGGATAAAGTTTAGATTATTGCAAGGAAGACTAAATAACTTCCAACAGTGCTTTTAATTTAGCAGAAAATCAAGTATGTAAAAAAAATCAGGTGGAACTCGAGCAGCTTACGGAAATTTGGTGGAGGAAGACAGACGAACAACGGCGGTGGCAGCAGCGTCACGGTGGCAGTCCCGCGGAGAAAGGGCAGCAATGGAGGGTTTTGGGTTTTTTTTTTTCACGGGAAGTATTTTGGAAAAAGAAGGGAAGAAAGGGAAGGCAAAATAATTATATGTACAAAAAAAATCAAAACTTTTGCAACTAAACTTGGAAAAAGGCACATCTAGACACTAATTAATTTTTAGTGTGGCTCGTGGGTAGCGCTAGTCATAAATCACTAAAACCCGAATTATCAAATCGAACAGAAAATTTTGATAAGTCAATATTCGGAAGAGATTTTTATTATTTCAATATTCGAAAAACATAATTTTACTATTCGATAAATACCCATACATAATGTACGGAAAGAGTTACACATGCATCCCTGAGGGGCTTATGTCGTAGATCTTTTGTCCGTTGGTCTTACTAATTTCAAGATGTATCTAAAATAACTCTGTAGACTGATTCGGCACTTTGTTGGATCCGTTATCACGATTCTTGGAGTTCAAAATATTCAACTTGAATCCACTAAATGAAATTCTTAAGAGTTTGCTTAGAATAGTGTAGTTTTCTTGGGTTTGAAGTTTTTCATTAATACAATATTTATAGGTTTTTACAATTTACAAACTTAATTTACTTTATATAATTATACTAGAATAATAATTACATAATATATAGAGAATATTAATATATTCTATATCACATCCCTCAGTCGGAGCGGGAGAAGGTTGGACGCTGAGACTGGATTTGAAGTTAAGGAACAACTGCCAAGGAAGTCCCTTATTAAATATATATGTGTACTGATAGGAAGAAGGAACATGTAACACCCGAACATGACCCGTGGCAACCTTCTCACGAACAAAATGAATATTCATCTCAATATGTTTCGTTTGCTAATGCTGAACCGGGTTATGAGACAAGTAAACAACAGATATGTTATCACAGTAGACAAAAGATGCCTTACGTAAGGGACAATGAAGCTCTAGAAAGAAGTTTATGAGCCAACAAATTACGGCAACAACGTTCGCAACGCCTCTATATTCTGCTTCTGCACTCGAACGGGAAAGTATGGCTTGCCGTTTTGCAGACCATGAGATGAGGTTATCACCCAAAAATACACAATAGCCGGAAGTAGATCGACGTGTGTCTGGACAGCCGCCCCAATCGGCGTCCGTATAAGATATCAGTCTAGTTTGTGCGGATGGATATGTATCCGTAGTTAAGAGTACCCTTGACGTACCGATACGTTTAAGAACGGTAAAGTGAGGCTCCCTAATAGCATGCATAAACAAACACACCTGCTGAACGACATAGGCAATATCGGACCTAGTGAAAGTAAGATACTGAAGTGCACCAGCTAGATCTCTTTAAAGAGAAGGATATAGCACCGGATACCCGTCATCGGCGCTAAACTTCGACTTTGATTCGGCACTTTGCTGGATCCGTTATTACGATTCTTGGAGTTCAGAATATTCAACTTGAATCCACTAAATGAAATTCTTAAGAGTTTGGATAAGTTTGTTTTGGATAGTTTAGGATTCTTCTTTGTTTTTTGAGACCAAAGATAATTATTTCATGTCTTAAATGAGTTCTTTGTTCAGCTTCTAAGTTTTTATTGTGTCTAACATAATTCTTAATTGACATACTTAACAGTTTGTGGAAACAGTTAAGTACTGTTAGAACAAGCTACTTTTAAGAGTTCTTCCGTTTTGTTGTAAATCAATTAAGAGGAAAGCATTCATAACGAGTTACTTTTGAACTTGATTCAATAAGCATAAGTATCATATTCAAAGGCAAACAAGTACTATTAGAACAAGTGATACAGTGAGGTTCTTACGATATAAAATAGCCGACTCCGATATCAATATGGTATTACCAAATACCAAACCGAATCGAAGTTTTATTTATCGATTAACGAATTATCGAACCGAAGTTTGAAAGTTTGGTATTTGGTATGTACTTTCAATTATCGATTACTGAATTACCGAACCCGAACTTCAAAAATATCAAACTGAATACCGAACATCCACCCCTACGCTGAAGTGACACATATTTTGAAAGTGTCTAGATGATCATTTTGTAAGTTGTAGTATTCAACCGACACAGTCGATTCGAGTTGAGGTGTCTAGATGTGCATTCTTAAAGTTTGAGTGTTTAGTTGTCAGTTTAGGTCAAATTTAAGTGTCTATCTATGTATTATGCCTTTTTATTTTGACAATTGTTTTGACACATGAAATCAAAATAAAATTACTTTAATATATAGGAGCACTAGTTATGCACAAAAATCTAGCTTAACACATCGACAACCTTTAGCAGCAAATTTTATTTAGACACTTGAACTAGGATCTGTTTCAGTTGAGCATCACAACACATAATAAAGTATTTCTATCAGATGGTTTTAGTTTAAAAAATTTAGAAGTTTTTGCGTGTACTGTCAAGCGTACAGACTAGTATATATTTATAAGTGTTTTGATGCTTTCTCTTATCCTTTGCAGAACCCAATATAGCTTAATCATCCGAGCGGAGCTGCAAGGTAAGCCCGTGGAAACGGCCTCTAGCAGAAATGCAAGGTAAGACTGCGTACAACAAACCCTTGTGATCCAGCTCTTCCCCAGACCCTGCGCATAACGGGAGCTTAGTGCATACAGAGCAGAGCTGCGTTAAAGATTTATGAAGGTAAAAGCCAATAATCATATTTAATAGAAACGTTGATCAAGTAAATTAGAGAAGATATTTTCGAATCATCTTCACAGTTACATAACAAGGATCAATTATTTGAAAACAAAAGCAGTATAATTCCTAATGAGCAACCCCAAAACAACGGCCAATAAAAAATCCAGGAGGAGGAGCGAAGAGAGGAAACATACGCGATAGCATAGGAGGTTTGAGATGGTGGAAGGGGAAAGTGCATTTGCCCTGTGTTGGTTGCTATTGTACTTTATAAAGCAGTACGAGAAGTAAATAACTATTACAAGTGTTCGAAAGGATAAATAAATGGTCAATCTTTAAAACTGCCGCAAGTTTGTTGTGTCTTGAATCTTGATAACCTGAAATCAAGAAACAACTAAATCTGGATGGTTACAACGTTGTGTGTTGAGTCGAGTGATTGCCCTCTGTCCTTAAGACAAGATTGCCCCGTATATATGTTTTTACGTTAGTGGGCAATAGTCTCCCAAGATAAAACAACACTTTAATTTCAACGCTACAAAGCCAATAGGTTGAGCCTGACAAAGAAAACAAATATGAATCGACTTGCTGAAGATATGGAAAAGGAAGGAAGAGTTTCTGTTTACTCTTCTGTGTTTGTCTATGTGTATATAGTGTGTCTCTACTCACTATTTTTCAACACTGTTTTGCAGTTTTTCGTCACTGTTTTGTGTAGTGTTTTTCGTGTCTGTTTGTGCTATTTTATGTCACTGTATGTGTACTGATTTTTGTCACTGTTTTGTGCTCACTTTCATTCACTATATTGAGCCAAAAGAGGCATCAATATATAGCATGGAGGAGGCTGCTCAACTGCCACAAATAAGGCTGTTAATAGCCATTAGTGAGGGTTGTTAATGGCAGGTTTAAGGCCATTAGTGTGGCAGGTTTAAGGCCAATGAAGAGGCTGATTTATGGTCATGAAGGAGGGCTGTTTATGGAGGAGTTAACAGCCAAGTAATGGCTGGTTAATTCTCCAAAAAATAGTCCAAACGGTAGGCAGAAAGTTTCTGCCTTCCGTCTTTCCCAAAATCAACTTTCCAGAAACTTTAGGGACCAAAATGTAAATATTAAGCAATTTGGGGTCTAAAAAGATAATATCAGAAAGTCCCCACAGCGCACGACCCGTGACCGAGATCGGACGGGACGGGCGGGCGGCGACGGCACGCGTGTGGGCTTAGCCTTGAACCCAAGCACATCTAGGTCCTCCCTCCTTTAAACACATGGGATACCCCTTGGGGTCCCAACCCCTTTACCACTTTAGAGACTTATATAGAGAGAAATTCTTCTTTTTCCCACCAATGTGGTAGATTTGTCCCACACCATATTTTTATGCCTCAAACACCTTACTTTGTGGACCAATATCTCGTTCATTTCTCAATGAAATTTGACGATTCTTGGCCCTACGATCATCTACTCACTTAGTAGATTATGCATATGTGAAGAGACAAAGCCTCCAACATGCGGAACACTAGTGTTTAATTCATTAAATATGGGTGGACACACCTCCCCGCCAAAGGCAAATTTCCAACAATCCCCTCTATGAAATAGAGATTATGGCGCACACACAAGGTGCCTACTTTCAGCAATCTTTCAGCGAAAAGATATTGCATCAGGAGAGGTAGCTCCCGCCTTAAGCCTTCCCTAGTTGAATACCATCGGATTTACTTACTGCACGGTGAACGTGATGTCTTGAACCATCAGTGTTTAGTGTAAGCCAAGACAATGATATCAACACAATAACTTTTCTTATTCGTTTTCATTCTTACGTTTTTGTCAGTTGTGGCCGTGGACACACTTGGATTCTTAAGTGCGTTCATTTGAGGCGGTCATCCTCGCACTTAAATAGGTGATCTCCTACAAGGTATCATGCTATACCCCACTTCACAAGTGTTAGGAAACATTAAAAGTTTTCCCCAACCTTAACCTCAACCGTTTGAGGATCGTTAAAGGTTTGGAAGTTTAACCTTTACCCACCATGCATGTAGCACTTTAATGTCTATCGCGAGAACAACTTTGGATTCATGTTTCCGTACAGAAATCATCATCCGAAATGCTTCTTGCTTCCACCGAAGCGCTCAACTGAGCCTTTTACAGCTTAGTTTTCCCATTAAACCAAATTCTTGGGATCTCCAATCAGTATGGTTGGGTTACCACCACAAAGGTTCGTATTGTTTGGGTTTTAAGACCATTTCCCTAGACATGCAGAACACTTGATCTCCGGGTAGTCCCTTAGTTAGTAAACAAGGAAGTGACACATGTGATGATCAACTGTCATACGGTCTTATGTCTCCGACAAATCCTGACAGATATGTCCAAACGCCGTCATCTGTGTCCTTCCTGAAGCCGACCGGCTAGCCACAGTGTATAACTGCTGAAGGCACGAGTTTCTCCCAATAAGGGACGTCCTCTAAGGAGTCGTGAAGTTACTCAATTTCTTTCATGCTTTGTATAAAGCGATAAACTCCGATTCCATCATGAATCGGCCGATGCAGGTTTGGTTAGAGGATTTTCCAAGACCCACCATACACATTTACTTGTGGATTTGGTGTTCTTCAGATCTGATGTCCAGTTTGCATAATTGTGTTCTCCTAGAACCGCTGGACATCCAGAATACTATAATCTGTAGATAAGCGAATAATTCAGATATTGTCATATCCGACTTAACGCCTTGTACCGATCATGTATTAAAATCATCAGTGAACCTTAGTTCAACTGATCTGCTTTGTTGGCCGATACCAGGTCGGTTGTAGTGTGTACAATACATTGAACTACACGTGACCTGTGCATATAGCTCCTTGTCTATGGGTGCACCATGATTCCAATCAATTCTATGATTCATATCCATTGGTGGCTTCAACGAGACTGTCAACTATCGACCAGTCCGTTAGATGTCTTAGAAATCCAATTCCTAAGATGGCATCTGTGATACCCATATCTTTCATATCGAGACTTTGTTTCAATATGACTTTTACTTTCAAACTGTTGATTCTCCAACTGTTGGCTTTCTAACTTCAGAGTCAATATTTCTGTGGCCAGATTCATTGTTTCTGTTTTATTTGAAACTTTCAGGACCAAAATGTAAATATTTCAGGGACTAAAATGAAAGTTCAGTAAGAAGCCCAACAGTCCAGCAAACCAACTCTGATCTTCTTCTTCCAACTCTCCGGTTGGGAAGACTGTTTCAACATCCATGCCATGCAAGACTACAATGGCCCTGGATGTTAAGCTACTCACAAGGGAGCACATTTTACAACCCAAAAGTTCTTTTCCCGGAGGAAGATCAACCATTACAGAAGTATGGTTCTATATGATGGAATCTATTTCTTTCTTTAGCTTCTTTCTAAAGCAGCGCTTTTGGAGATGACAATTCTTTGTTAATTGTCCATGGCTCGTTCTCAACCATACAAGCTAAAAGGTATGGAACAAGTCTTTGTCCCCTCTTTGCTCCGTTTCGGTTCAACATCTAGAATCCCTGAGTTCTGCAGACCTGGAATATTAAGTTCCGGATAGCCAGCAACTTTCGAGTCCTGTAGATACGGAACGTCTAGTTCCGGACAGTCAGGCCTCGCGGGTTCTTGTTAACCTTAAGCAATTACTTCTTTTTCCTTTTCAAGGAAAGTTATCTTCAAAGAATTCAGCATTCTTTGACACCAAAAGGCGATAAGCACTACTGTTATTTGCAGATCCAGTGGATATGCAATCTACAGTCTTAGGTACAACTTGACCTATTTCAGTATTCCAACTTTTACCAAGCCACCCCACATAATTTGGGCGTACGGCTTTGCGCTTGGCTAACACCGTTAGTCTGAGGTGAGTAACGAGCAGTCGTTTGATGAACGATACTTCACATTTTCCCCCTCTATCACTACGAATTCCTCAATCCGTAGGCTTAGTTGATTTCAACTTCTGCTTTGTAGCGCTTATCCGCTTCAACAACTTCATCTTTGCTTTTCAACAAATAAAGGATACAATACGTTGTACCATCATCGATGAAGGTCACAGCGTACTTGTCTCCCCCCTCTATTTTGTATAAACTTCAAATCACCCAAGTAGGTGTGACTAAGTTCTAGAGGAGCGGTGCGTCTTTCGCTATTCCCTTGACGGAATTTGGAAAGGTGATTTTTGCCTCTTCGCCTACCTCACATTCATTTTGAGTATCTCAACTTCGTTAGCTTTTGAATGATTTTTCTATTTAACGTGTCTTAATCTATGATGGCATAGATGCACGGATTACAAATATATCATTCATATGGCTACAGACATACTGTACCATCTTAGTTATTACAGACCTATTGGACTAGTCTCAAACCAGCTTGACCAACAGCGTCCCTTAAACCAAGTTTGGGACATGTATCACCTCATCTTAGAGTGATCCCATTCCCTGAAGTCCTATTGAGGACAACCTCTCCAACCCCTTCTACTTTAGAGGTGGCATTGCTTCACATGAACAACCTCTTGCCCGTGGTTAGGGCGTAATCGGATCATATTTGATCTGGATACTCTGGCCCACTCCAGTTGCTTTGCAGACTGAGTGTCCAATTTCTTTTCTGCCTTTCTTTAGGCCTTCAGATCATTTAAGACCTGGAAACTCTGGCCCACCACACTAGGTGTCCATTACTTTTCCTATGAAATGAATTCTGGCCCCACTCCAGTCGCCCGTAGGCTTTGTATAACTGAGTGTCCAATATCATCATATCAAAGAGATTTTGGCCCACTCCAGTCACCCGGAGGCTTTGTATGACTGAGTGTCCAATATCATCCTATGAAGGATCTTCTAACAAATAGTGTGACAGGCTCAACGTCTTTAGCTTTTAGACTTCTTCCGTTATAATTGGTGCCCAGACAATTCTTGGCGCTTACTTAAGAGTGGTAACAGTTTTTGCACAGTTAGTAGATATTTCTCCATTGTATGTGCGAACATACTTTACACACTTTTAATAATTACACTTAAAAGAACGGATCTTTTTAAGTCGTTTACAAAATCCAATCTTTAAACGGGAAAGAAGAAGAGATTAAACTTCTAATTTTTAAAGCGTAAGGAATATAAATTATTTCGGAATTTCATATTCCTCCTTACTTTAAGCCATTTTAATCAAAAATCATTTAATCTTATTTTTTGACAAGAAAAATAACTTATCCCAATTTCGGATTCTTTGTTTGGGACAGATATAGGCCTTCTGCTGCAAGATAGAACCACATCTTCAGCCTTCTCCTCTTGTCCCAGTTGACATCCTCAGCCTCTCGTGAGCGCTTGTTCCCACCACTCTTGGGAGCGGTGACACCATGAACATGTTGACAATCAACAACATCATCATCACTTTCCTCTACCAGAAATCCACAACCATATCCAGATTTGGTCACACAACTTTTGACCGACATCTTTTGAACACTAATAGTAATACAATACAATCTTGTCTTAAGTTGTTGGTTGCTATTGTACTTTATAAAGCAATACGGGAAGTAAATAATTATTACAAGTGTTCGAAAGGATAAATAAATGGTCAATCTTCAAAACTGCCGCAAGCTTGTTGTGTCTTGAATCTTGATAACCTGAAATCAAGAAACAACTAAATCTGGATGGTTACAACGTTGTGTGTTGAGTCGAGTGATTGCCCTCTGTCCTTAAGACAAGATTGGCCTGTATATATGCTTTTACGTTAGCGGGCAATAGTCTCACAAGATAAAACAACACTTTAATCTCAACGCTACAAAGTAAATATGTTGAGCCTGACGAAGAAAATAAATATGAATCGACTTGCTGAAGATATGGAAAAGGAAGGAAGAGTTTCTGTTTACTCTTCTTGTTTTGTCTCTGGTGTATATAGTGTGTCTCTACTCACTTTTTTCAACACTGTTTTGCAGTATTTCGTCACTGTTTTGTGTAGTGTTTTTCGTGTCTGTTTGTGCTATTTTATGTCACTGTATGTGTGCTGATTTTCGTCACTGTTTTGTGCTCACTTTCAGTCACTGTATTGAGCCAAAAGAGGCATCAATATATAGGCTATGGCAGTTGAGGAAGATTACCAAATTGGTTTGTGCATGGCCTGGAGCGGACTGATGGGCTCTAGGATGTTGGGCCTGATGGTTGTGGCCCGGTGGTGTTAATCCCAGACTGTTGGGTTGTTGTTGGGCTATAAGCAATTGGGCCTGAGGACTGGGGCCTGTCGGTAGAGCTCCCAGACCGCTGGGCCACTGCTGGGCTGCAGGGACTTAGGCCGGATGACTATGGCCATGACTGTGGCCCTTCGGCAATGCCTTCATGCTGCTGGGCCACTGATGGTGTCGTTGGGCCGCAGGTTCTGGGTGTTGGCTGAAAGCCCAGTCCCCTATATTGATCATGTTGCTGCCAGAAAAGCCGTCGTGATTAATATCCGCCATGAGGTCTTGCCGGGAAAAAATATTGTGGGGTTCGAGGAGTATCTGAGGTGTATGTGAGCCAGTAGCAACTGTATACGAGGTGTATATCGGCTTAGGGAGACTGTTACGAGTAGTATACAGCCTGTTGGAGAAAGAGGAAATTTGGGGAGGATGTATATTAGAGGTATATCAGTGTATACCGGTGGTATACAACCGGTTTTTGCGTCGGAAAAAAAGGAGGTTGCGACCGAATTAAGGGTTTAGGGTAGGGAGGAAGTTTTGGCTTCTGATACCATGTACAATTGTATTAATATCCCATTGGGGGGTCTTTATCATTAATACAAATATATATAGTGTGTACAATGTGGAATCCTAATCCAATAAGGATCATACATCTACCATATATATACAACATTAAATATTATAAAATATATGTGGAATATTTTATAATATTAGCTAACATTTTCTTCTTTACTATAAATTCAGTTAAGATGTAGCAATCAACTTTCCTTTTTTTCAAATTCTATAAAGTAGAGCAAATATCTTGTTGCTCCTTTCTATTTCAACGAAGAAGAAGCAATATATTTGAAGGTTTCTTTGACAAAAAAATTTCAATTTTTAAAAAGCAAATCTAAGTTTACTTCATAGTAAAGTAAGATATCGAGAAGCTTTAAAGGAGACGACTTAAATTCGATCTATTGTCTACGGTCTCTCACGAACTCGTATGAGTATCTAAGATTAAATTGTAAAAAGGTGGGTTTTAAGGTATCTAATGGCTATCTCAAGTTTGTCACGCCCAAACTTAAAGAGTCGTGGTTGATACCCGGTGCCTTACTTGACCTGAGCTGATTTATAACCACACAAATATCTTTGACTTGTTTTAGATCACAAAATTTAAAAATCATCTTTTATTTCTTAAACTTCATGCTCAGTGAAATTACTATCATATAAGTTGAGACAGAGAAAGTAACACTAGTGATTTTCTTTTATTTCATAAAAAAAAGATGAATTCAAATCTTACAAGTTTGAATGTACAAACTTTGGGTCCACTTTTTTCCTAGACAAAAAGAAACCCTCACTTAGGTAGTGTCGAAGTTGTGCGAGGACATAAATCTTTGAACTACAAATATGAACACTCCTCCGTATGAATTACTCCTTAAGTGTCAAAAAGATTGGAATATTTTGTTTGTCCAAAAAAATAATCTATTTTTATGTTTAAAAATAATTTAATTTTACGACATTATTTAAAAATTACAATCACATAAATATTTAAAATTTATTTTAGAACGCATATTTCAAAAATCATTCTCTTATTTCTTAAATTGTGTCAAATCAAACTAGTTAATATTTTGTACTAACACTTGTCAGTACAAAATATTCCTTCATCCATTGATACATATATACGAAGAAAGAAACTTAAAAGGCACAAGAAGAAGAAGTAAACCCTAGTTTTGCTTCCAATAATAAAATCCCTCTCAACCCCCCCCCCCAAATCGCAGCTGCTGTCCGGTGAGGTTCATTTTCGTATTTGTTTTTTATTTTTAATTATTTCTGCACTATGTTTCTTTTAATCAATTATCTATCGAAAACAACCTCTCTACCGCACAAAGTTACAGTCTCAATACACTGGATATGTTGTTATTGTTTGTTTTGTTTATTTCTGTTTTGGGTTCTTTTTTGTGAGTGTTTGGATTTGGTTTTGGGAGTATTGATATTAGCATTCTTGTGATAAAAGAATTGTTCTGTGTTATGACAATTTCGATTCGTTTTAAAGAAAAAAATGCAATTATATAGGAAGAAGAAGAAATAATTAAATTCGTAAACAAATAACTTTTTTTTTTGGTGTGTATTTGAGCTGAATTTCGAGTTTTTCTGTGTACTTGAAGATGTATATGCAATGTTAATTTTGCTGTTTACTTGAAGAAGTATAAGTTTTGCTGTGTACTTGAAGAAGTATATGGATTGTAAATTTTGCTGTGTGCTTGAGCTGAATTTCGAATTAAAATTTGAGTTAGAGAAATGAAAATGTTTAAAAATGACAATGATTATGTGTAATTATGTTGAAATGGAGCCTTGGAGTAACTGGTAAAGTTGCTACCATGGACCAGGAGTTCACAGGTTCATGCCATGGAAACAGAATCTTGTAGAAATACAGGCTAAGGTTGCGTACAATAGATCCTTGTAGTCCGGACCTTGTCTGGACCCCGTGCATAACGGGAGTTTAGTGCACTGGGCTGCCTTTTTTTTGTGTTGAAGTGATTCACTTGGTTTAAAAATAACGTTGATTATGTGTAATTATGTTGAGGTGATTCACTTGGTTTCACGCTTTTGTTTATTTAGTTTTTGAGTTTTAGTTGTTTTGGGTTCTTTTTTGTGAGTGTCTCGATTTGGTTTTGGGAGAATTGATATTAGGTTTCTTGTGAAAAAAAAAATTGTTTTGTGTTTTGAGAATTTCGATTCATTTTGAAAAAGAGAACTTATTTAGATAAGAACAGAAAACAACTGATTTCGTAAGTGAATCAATTTTTTTTGGTGTTCTAAATATATGCATTGCAAGTTTTGTTGTGTGCTTTGAGCTGAATTTCGAATTAAATCTTGAGTTAGAGAATGATAATGATTCTGTGTAATTATGAAGAAGTGATTCACTTGGTTTTAGAAGATTTAAATTAGATCACAGTATTACTATTGGGAGTAGTAGCTTTCCACCCTTTTTGAATTTTGACGAGAACTTGAATTGTTATGCTCATTTTGTATCTTTAACTCAATATATGATGATAAACAGAGGCGGAGCCAGGATTTTTATTCTATGGGTTCTGGACCACAATTCTCTTTGCTTAGTGGGTTTTGAATAAATTATTTGTACATATTAGATGTATTTTTTAACACAAATATAGAGTTTAGAGTCAAAATTACTGTGTTCTCCGCCCCTGGCTCCGCCCCTGATGATAAACTTCTTGAATCTATTTTAACCAGAAAAAGAAAAGCTAGAATCTGATACTTGATTAGCACGCTTATTCTAGAACCTTTTCCGTTCTCTTGCATAAAAGATCTTGCGATTTGCTGTTAGGCGTTGTGTCTGCTTGCGCAAATTCTGCCTTTTGTGTTGCATCTCGGAATCCCTAAAGATGAAAAGGGGAACGGCGATGTCATCTTCTGCTATTTCCGTTCATGAAAAAGAGATCAATTTAGAAGGTATTAATCTCTCAATAAGTTGGATGATGACATGCTCGTTCAGAATCTTTGTTGTTTGTCACTAAATGGTTTATTTACTACTCTTTCAGTTCGTGAAAGAACGATCCGTTCAGAAGGTGAATCTCTCAATAAGTTGGATGATGACGCGCTCATTCAAATTCTTTGTTGTTTACCCCTTAAAGATGCAGCAAGAACAAGTGTCCTCTCACGTAGATGGAGGTGCTTATGGCGCCGTTCACTCATGCCACCATTGTATCCTATGTAAATTTCTATCAAGAATAGAATGCAAGTACCATGACACGTAAAGTGAGTATTCTTGCATGAATTTTCTGGTTCTATGGGTAATTAGACTTATTTTGCCATCGAGAAGCAAGTGAAAATCTTGTTTTACAGCTCCATTTTTTCCCAGTTCTTCCAATCAAGAAGTACTTTTATTGATTCATCATGGTTTAGATGTTACAACAACATACCCAGTGTAATCCAGGTAGGGTCTGGGGAGGGTCGGGGAGGGTCGAGTGTACTACCTCGTGGAGGTAGAAAGGCGGTTTCTACTGGTTTAAATGTTAACAAGGGAAAATTTGAAAACCTTTTACCAAATTTGCAATATCTTGAACATTTATGCATAGGTGTTATGTCTCTGAAGAATTGCAAGCACACAACATTTCACTCTTTCTCAACTCATAAAGCTTGTCTCAGAGTGATAATGGTTGAGCTTTATTTTGACCAGTTCTACTGTCTTCAAGTGCTCGACTTTGACACAACGATGCAAATGAATTACTAATAGACTTCCTGTCATTCTTGATTAGGGTATTTCCTGCAGTTGTCCATAAAGAAAAAAATGAGAAGAAAGTATCTCGTGGCGTATTTAAAATCGTTGCATTTTAGTTTTTTCTTCCTTCTTTTTTCTGGAAAAGAAAGAAAATCGTTATGTATATCACCTATATATGTCAATTGTCAAGATACTCCTGCCACTGGCAGAGACACGATTGTCACCAAGGGGTTCATCATATATAAAAGTTGACCTCGCATATATGGTGTGATTTTCTGGAGGGGGTTCGAATGAGCTCCCTTCCGTCCTTCTAGCTTTGCCCCTACATGTATATCGCAAGTTGAGGGAGACTTTGCTGTGATCGTCTTAACGGGTTCTCTTTTGTCCTCACATTGCAGTTAATCTTAAGGTGATGTTTATAGAGCAAATGCTGTGAAGATCGCAGAGAAAGATGTAAAAAGATCAAAGAGAAGGCAGAAGAAAGCTAGCAAAGACCTGTGGGAGATCTACATGAAGATGTTCATAACAAAGATACTTTTTGCTGTGCATTGGTTTATAGCAAAGATGTTTTTTTCCCTTTTTTTCTCCTTTTAAAGTTTATGTGACATTTGGTTTATGGAAATGCATGAAATATAATGAAAAGTGTTCTTCCAATTTTAAATTTTTTCTTAGAAAAATAGAACAAAAAGCATATTTCTCATCCTACAAATAGAGCTTCTTTCCTTTTTTTCCTTTTTTTCTTGAAGTGGTAAATAAACGACGGGTGATTTACAAGAATGATCTTGGAGGAGGGTGGTGTTGAACTTTTAATCTCGCTTATCCCATGAACAAAACTTCAAGTTTGGCTTTTGACCCTGAGGTAAATTCGTAGGCATCTATTTTAGTGAAGAATTTTGAAGGTCTGCACATTGAGCAAGCAGGGTTAAAAGTTTAAAAATCAAGATCATCAATTTCCAAGGTCATTGGTTGTAATTTTCCGGTAAAAAAAAGGTAGCTCGGTGCACTAAGCTTTCGCTATGCGCGAGGTCCAGGGAATGGCCGGACTACAAGGGTCTATTGTACGCATTTTTATCTTGCATTTCTGCAAGAGGCTATTTTCATGGCTTGAACTCATGACCTCCTGATCACATGTCAGCAACTTTACCAGTTACTCCAAGGATGAAAGAGAATAATACAAAAAATTGTTTCTTCAACATACAACATTTCTTCATAAAAAGGAAAAGAACTAGTCCCACCAATTGAAGTAAAATTCCAAATCTCAAATTCATGTTCAAGAAAGGCATAAATGATTGCATCAAAGTAATAGTATATATAATAAGGTCCTAGTAGACCTAAAGATTCACAACTTAATTGTCTTCTCTTTATTTTTCTCCATATAATTTTTTTTCTCTCGCTTCAGTAAATTAATCTTGTAAAATGCAAGATATGGGGTTCAAAATTGAAACTGTGAAAAGTACTAAATTGAAAGGAACAACTTGGGAAGATGTTGATGTAGGTGATATTGCAATGATTTTTATTTCATATGGTAGAGCAGTTAGCCATCTCCAATTTTTATATGTCAAGGATGGAAAATTTTCTCTATCAGGGAGACATGGTGATCTTATAGAAAATCTGGAAATTGTAAGTTTCATTTTTCTGTTTACCTAATGTATTGTTAAAGCAAAACTATTTTGTATAAAATGACTTATTTAATTACCTTTTGTACTAATGACTTTTACATAAACTGAGTTATCCTATGAAATTGTAAACTGGATTATCACTAGTTTGTTTGCCCATTAGAAATTTTGTTCTTCGTTAAACTTTTGGTTAGTATTACTGTAAAAAAATGTATCTTGGACCTAATTCAACCCAAAAACTAGCTTGTAGGGTGAGGATTGTCCAAGTCCATATAAGGAGTTCATGTTCTTATTCCATATCCGATGTGGAACTCTTAACAATTACCTTCGTCATAAAAAAAATTAGCCCTTGACCTCCATCGATGCTCAAATTTAAGAGTAATTTTAGATCATTGCATTATTGTTGATAATACCCCATGAATTTGCAAGGTAAGGATGCGTACAATAGACCATTGTGGTCCGGTCCTTCTTCGGACTCCGCGCATAGCGGGAGTTTAGTGCACCGGACTACTCTTTTAATACCCTATGAAATTGAACATGTTTTAAAATCTCAAATAACCACAATCACAAATCACAAATTATGATTTCATTATCTATGATTGAGTCGTGAAAATTTCTAAATGGGTATACACTACGTTTGAATCAAGTTCATTTGGTATATTTTTAGTTGCTCTAGAAAAATTAAGACATTTTTATAAGAGATACATGATTCTACTTCTGATAGTAATATAGCGGCATGATCATCGAGGATTCATATAGCCGATAACAACTTGCTTGAAATTGAAATATAATTTGTTAGTGTCTCCGGAAGAGATGCATGATTTTACTCTTGATACAATAACATGTCTAGTCCATTTAAGGATTATATCAACATCCTTGGGTTAATTTCACGTGTGGTCACTGAACTTTACCTGTTTTATCAGCAAAGTCACAAAACTAACCCGACATTAATTTTATCTAACAAAAGTTTTGAAGAATTTGCAGATCAAGCTGGATTATCCCTCTGAATATGTGATTGGAGTAAATGGTCGTCATGGAATATTTGGAACTGATAGAATTTTGAAATCAATCACATTTGTGACCAATAAAAATTCATATGGACCTTTTCCAAAAAATAAACCTGCTTATCTGGGAAGTGAAGATACAGATTTCAATATAAATGTATTGGATCATGGTTGGCTCAATGGCTTTCATGGCACAATTTGTGGTGGTCAACTTGAAAGCTTTGGAGTCTACATCAAGCCTATGCCAATTATTACACCTCCAAAAATAGATATTGATTATGATAAAATTGATGTAATTGATGGTTGAGTGTACAAATTGTAAAAATACCACTAGTTTCATACTTGACGTTACATGTGTACTCGTATATAAATAATGTAAAGATCAGTCAAGATTCATGAAGAAAAATATTATTTTTTCGCGCTAAGCCAAGGGTTCTCGCGCAATTTTCCGTGTGTGTAGGAGTTCTGAAAGGGAGAAGAATAAAGCAAGCTATTCTTCATATCCAGAGCTAATTTAGAACCTTTTTAGTGAATCAAAAGAAAGAACATACTCACGAGAGTTGTATAGAAAAAATGATTGTTATTGAATCGATTGTGAAATATATTCTTATTCGCAAATTTGTTGTTCTAGATCTGAGTAAGCTATTACCGACACCAATATTACATATATTTTAATTCTCGATTATAACTGAGTGACGGCCACACTCTGAACAACCCCATGCAAGCATTAGTGACGGCCACACTCTGAACAACCCCATGCAAGCATTAGTGACGGCCACACTCTGAACAACCCTATGCAAGCATTAGTGATGGCCACACTCTGAACAACCCCATGCAAGCATTAGTGGTTGTTCTACGGCTCGAACTCATGACCTATTGATCACACAATAATAACTTAACCATAGCTCCAAGGTTCTTATGCAAGAAATGGGACAAGGCAAGTGCACAAAACTCCGAAATTTTTAAAATCTTTGCAAGTTAAACCATTTCAAAATCAACTTCATACCTATAAGCCTGACGTATCCGGACTAAAGTTAGGCTCCAATCTCGGTTAGAAGTTTCATATTCGAACCCTAAAGTTAGAAAACCTCTCCGTAGAGAGCAATATACTTCCTTAGTGAATCTACCTAGTGCAAATTCAAATTAAACGGGCCAATAAATTTCGAGTACCGGATGCCTAAAAATAATAACATGCATTGGATTTGTTGATGACTTCCTCCACTCTATTAGGACATTCCAAAAACAATCTATTGAATGAAATGTAACACAGCACACTAAGTTGGGAAATTTTAACATCCCCACAAATTATTTTTTTCAAGAATCCTGAATCTAAGCTTCTCTTCAACTAAATCAAGTGGAACAGTCCAAACTAAGCAAGCCCCTTATTCAAGATAAGAGAGTAGTAAGAATAACACCCAAGAAAACAAAAAAAAAAAACAAGAGGAGCAACACAAGGTGGAAGATTAGGGGAACTATATTCATCTTCTGCATTTATACTGGGAACAAAAAAATCAATTAAGCAGCATAACCATACACCATCCCACTTTTGGATAATTTATCGACATCAAATTGTAAGGCAGAAGTTGAATCCTAAAGTCTATCTTACAGCAGTAATTTATCCGAAATTGTGCACCAAACAAGTCGCAACACGTTAAGGCCACGGACACGATCAAGTAGACCAACCTAAGAAATTATTTACACTAACTTTTTGATCCTGAAGGTGTTCTCACATCAAAGGAGTTGCCACTCATCTTCAGGTCTATTACCATCTGACTCACCGGGGGCTACAGCATCGAAGGAGTCCAGTTCCGGGACCCCAGTATCACTAGTCAACCTGTCATTATACTCATTTGATGTGGCGGAGCTACGAGTTTCAGTTATCGTAAACAATGGAGCACCATTTGATTGATCCACTAACTCAGACGCCCGTATACAGAAATCATCAAAATCACCTACAGAAAGTATACAGAAGTTAGGGGTCAACGAAATGACTCGTATTTAGCCATGGGAAGCCAAATGCAACAGTCTCTAGAAGAATTAGACGCACTTTTATCTCTACAATAAAATCCGATTGCCAAGGAGGGGTCTATTAAATCCAGCGGAAAATGCCTTACAGTACTGCAATCAAAGTCAAAAGGACATAACGTGATTAAAACTGAAAATGGAAAAATCAGATGAGAAAGTAGAACGAGTATTCACTTACTTGCAGTGATAAGATGAAGTATCAACATCTAGCTTATCTGTCCTAATATCGACAACCTGTACATCAGACAAATAATGAGAACAGTAGACTACAACCTAATAGATAAAACCGTAACACTTTGCATGTTAAAATCACAAGACAAATGAGATCACAAGTAACAAGTAAAAAATAGCAAGGAAGCTGAACAACCAACTGAGCAAATACACATATATCAGAGCGGTGATTTCCTACCTGTCCCACTAACCTCAAAGAAAAAGTAAATGAGAAAGATCAGAAAGTACATTATTTTTAAATTTTCCTTTTTAGTGGTTGTTGTAAACGAGAGGAATATGTAGGAAAACTAGAAACACACTGGCAAAAAAGGCAGCCCGGTGCACTAAGCTTCCGCTATGTGCGGGGTCTGCGGAAGGGCCGGACCACAAGGGTCTATAGTACGCAGTATTACCCAGCATTTCAGAAACACACTGAACAATACCAAAATTTTCGCAACTGAAAATTAAGAAATGACATAGAAGCAAAGCTGTTTCACGGGCTAAACAGGATGCATAGCACAAGATCACCTAATGTATTACTCCCTCCATCCCAATTTATATGTAGTTTGACTTGGCACGAAGTTTAGGAAATAAAGGAAGACTTTTGAATCTTGTGGTCTAAAACAAGCCAAAGATATTTGTGTGGTTGTAGATCATCTCGTTAACCGTAAAAGGTAAAATTTAAAGTAAAATTGTTGCCAAATAAGGAAATGTGTTATTCTTTATGGGACTAACTAAAAAAAGAAAGTGGGTCATATAAATTGGGACAGAGGGAGTAGCATTATCAGATGACCATACTTAAATGTTAATTGTGGTTACTGCAGAGATGTCGAGGCAGCAGCAGAAAACGGAACATTGGAGAAAACAATGATCACTGGAAGTGGGAGAACAGAAAAATGTAATTTGGTGATTGTTTCTTATATAGCGCCCCTCCCGCTACAGCAATAAGGCTAGTTTAGCTGGGGTAGTTTGCTAGCTCTATTGCCTGTAGAAGATTCTACAGCGAGGATCTGTTAGAATATTCTACATTATAGAGATCTGCGTAGAAGCTTATTTTTCTAAGTGGGAATCCAAAAAACGCTTTAAGAGAAGGATATGGTTTCTAAGCCGGAATCGAGAAAACACTTGGGCCACAAAATAGTTGACATTCTTGATGGCTGTAATTAATAGGCTGCTGAAATCGGCCAGTAACGAAAAAGGCTGATTTCCATATATAACATACAAACATGAAAAGTTTGATTTTTAGGCTCACTGATTTATCCTATATTTTAAGTAATGACAAAATAACAGAAATTCCCATCGAAACGTGTAATTAAGCCTAAATATGCAACAAAAAGAAAGATAATTACTGGCTGAACTTCATGTGGATCAAGATAAAAGGCTTTATCATCTTGCACGCCAACGATGTAGGTCGACGCTCCAGGTCTGCCACCTAGGATCCCGAGGCTTTGAGGAAACCTAAATGTAGCTGCCAGTAAAGGAAGATACCTGACATAAAAGAAGTTAAAACGAAGTTCAGAAAACATAAGGCTCTGGTAGTCTTACTTTTGATAACAAAAAACAATGTAATTCTCAAGTAAAGGCTCTGGCTTTTTCAGTAGAAATAGTGAATCATCCATCAAACATCAAAGCAATCCACAATTTTAATATTAACTAAGACATGGCCTTCTTGCAGTGGCCAGATGTCATAACTCAACATGAAGATAAAGGAAACTCCGGATAACACCAAATGTATTCTGTGGGCATACAGAAATCGAGGATATTCTCTATTCCGTTTTCAGTAAGGAAATATACCAACACTTCCTAAATCATCATATGAGAACAAATTTCGACAAATAAAACAGAGCTGCTAACTTATACTTACCTGAATTAAGAAATTTTTATGCAAGATCGTGGTTTGGGATCAGAACAACCAGTGCGAACGCATTGATCGCCAAGTTAATTTTAGTGGTCACAAGTACATATACTTCACCTACTAATTCAAGGAATTTTCAGCACCTAGTTTAAGGTGATAAGAATATATGTCTAATGTTCTACTACTAATCATATAAATTCAATTAACTGAGAGTAGTAGCCAGCAAATTTTTAAGTACGAAATAAAGATCAGATATAAGGGAAACAAGAAATAAGTCTAATTAATCCAACATCAATCAATCATTCTAAGCGTCAATTTCAAATTATTGGAGTCAACTATATGAGTCACTTGTATCCATGGATTCATCACAGTTTGATTATTATCACGCTGGAGATCAACCTATAGCAGCGTTTCTTGTTTTTCCAAACTTGGTATGGTAATAGTTTAAACAACTATGATTAGCAATATCGTCTGACTACACATTTCTTATGTGGTTGTTAGATTCTTAAATGCAAGCACCTTTGGGCAAGATTATCGTGCCAGAGTTTATGGTAGTGCCATTCTTCTTTCATGTTCTCACGTGAAAGAGAACACGGAAGAATTTGCACCATAGGAAATATTAGTTTGCCACCTTGAATCACATGCAATATTTTGCCGGTCTTCCCTCTGCTCTTGTTGCATTAAAATAATGGTTAGATCAAGCCATTTGACTAGTCTTCAAAAGCGTGGTACATTTATTAGCCTTGTTTGTGAGATTACAAAGCATGAACTCCATTAAATTATTTTTTAGTGATATTATTTTCATGAGTTCCCAATATTGTATAGTCTCTTGCCAAGGGAATGGTCTGTTCAGCAAGTTAGGGGGACACAAGGGGATGGGACCTTGTGGGATTTGAGGTTTAGGAGGAATTTTCGGGATTGGGAGGTGACCGAGCTTCAGAGTTTGGTAGATTTACTTCAAAAGCAATGCGAGCCAGTCGACAAACCCGATGTTTTGATTTGGGAGTTGGGGTAACAAAGTGTTCTCGGTTAAGTCCTTCTATGAAAAGCTTCTGGTTAGGGCCGAGGATAATTTTCCATATGTCTTGGTCTGGATACCTAAGGTGCCTAGGATTGTGTGCTTCTTCACGTGGTTAACTACTAGAGGAGTGATTTTGACGACGAGAATCTTAGGAAACAAAAGGTTATCCGCATGAGTTGGTGTTTCCTTTGCAAGGAGGGAGGTGAGGACGTGGACCATATTCTGTTACATTGCAAATTAGCCACGAGGTTATGGGAGCATATCTTTAGATGGTTTGGTGTTTCTTAGGTAATGTCAAAAATCGTGAAGAAGTTGATGTTCAACTGGAAGAGCTGAGCTAGGAGAAGAAGGCACAAGGCTTGGAATGTTACTCCTCTTGCTTTAATGTGGGTCATTTGGAAAGAGAGAAATAGGAGAGCTTTTGAAGGGGTGGAGATGAGCTTTGCTCAATGGAGGAGTAGTCTCCGATCCTTTATTTTCTTTTGGAGCACCCACGTAGTTCCTGTTTGTATAGAGGATTAAGTGTATTTTGGAGAGAACCATATTTTGTAGGTTTCTCCCTTTTTGGTACATCACGTGTATACGGCCAAGTTGGCCTTATTATTATCAATGAAATCTTTTACTTGATCAAAAAAAAAAATTGTTCATTATGTTGGTGTTTACTTGTCTTGGTGCTATTAATGAATGTAACCTATCATGGCTATTCAGCTAGAAGATGCATGATTTCCCAAGAAAAATCTTGCGCCCGAGAAAAGAAGATACCTGATTCCCTCAAGAGAAGTATTTGCAATAAATACTAAAACTCGTCCAAGGTTGAGGAGTCGTTTGTCAATTGTCAAGACAACATCTAAATCCTAAATGGTAAGGGAGACTCTTATATTTGGTAAAATAGTGAAATACTTTATATTCTAATTTCTACCAAAGATCTTTAGGATCTTTACTAGCACTACAGTGTACCAAATCTAATTTTCTATTGTACAAGTAGAAAAATCTAAAAGCACAGACACTTAGCAGAGTTTCGCATTGCATTGTATACAGAACAGAATTGTGGAGTCCAACATTTGACATCACAACGTCAAACAACCATAGCCAAGTCTGTGTAGTTTAGTTAAATCATTTCCGTAAGTCCATGTAGCATTGGTCAAATTATAATGCAAAATACCAAACAAGATGTTATTGAAATTATTTCTCAGAATATCCACTTTCTCCTTATAAGGCCTTGGAAGTAGTTGTTCAGTTAACTCTGCAACAGTTCTGATCCATGAACCAGATGCTGATCTGACGGTGAGTAGCGATTCTAATTTCTCTACAAACAATTTCTTTATAATACAGTAAAACAGGCAACGAAATAGTAATTATAATTTATAGCATGTGGCTATAGATCACCAACAAAGCATCATGCGTTTTGCTATTTCAATCATGATCTTGTTTTACTTGCCAAGTTCTTGATTTATTTATGACCATAATTCAGGAAGATGTACTATAAAACAAATAGGCAGGAGTTTTGGATCATAATAACACTCTCAGTGTAGATAAAATAGAGTAAGATAAATAATGAAAAGAAACCTTGAATTGATTTTGTCAAGTCCAAGAACCAATGGAACTAAGAAAAGAACAGGCATCCAGTCAACTTCGCCTTTCGACAAGCCAGAACAATGCATGACAATGTCCTCAATGCAGAGCACCGGCGCTCCGCCTCTTTCTCCATCCTCATCCCCAGATACAACGTAGATAGCCATTGCCGGAGACGTGTCTGCATTTCCAGTTTCTTCTCTTTTGCTGCGTGCTAATGTTTCCCAAGTGCGACACATTGCATATGGACCCATCCATGATCCAGGAGAAAGACCGCAAGTCTTGCCGGCTTGCAGGAGGTTATGGATAGAGTAAGCTGATTCCTCTGAATCACCAAAAAGATGCAATATCTCTACATACTTTTGTTCAAGCGGCTGCCAATGAGATATCAAGATAAGTTTTTGTGCTAAAACAATATATATATGAGATAACAATAAGAGATATGAGATGAGAACCTGATCGTGCATTATCGTGGTTTTAAATGGGAAATTGAGCATTTTAACAACTGAAAAGTACTGCAATGTTTTGACTTTCGAGTACCTTAGCGGAAAATTTTCTCCAAGATCTTCCTAACCGATGAAGAAGTAGAGCCTATATATACAGGAATCATCAACATCACTATAGCAGACATAGAAAGCATTTAAAATTCACAAAGATTTTGGGTGTGTTCGGTATGGAATTTCCAATTTTCCCATGTTCGGTTGGTCAAAAATTTTGGAAAACATTTTCTCAAGAAAAACAAGTTGCTTAAAATGAGGAAAATGACTTCCCTAGTGGAAGTAGGGAAAATAAGTCCTCCTCACCCTCCAACACACCTCATCTTCACCCCCACCCCCATTAGCCTCATGCTGACCACACCACACCCCTACCCCCACCCCCACCTCCCATAGTATTTGTCTAGATTATATACAAATGCTTTTAGAATAACATTTTTTTGCTTACGTACCCAACACGAGAAAATAAGTAAGAAATCCGGTTATTTTCCTGGAAAGCATTTTCCTTCATACCGAACACACCCTTTAGCTAATTTATAGCAAGACAGAAAAGGGGCTTTGCTAAACCTGAGCAACAAGCATCTGGCTGCTCCTAAGCATGCAACCCCAATTAACATCACTGGTATACTTAGTATCTCCAATAGGAGCAAATCCTGTAATTACATACAATCAAAAGAAACCAAATTCACATATTCCATTAACCAAATCAAAATTATAATCAAAACGAATCAAGTTAACAAAAGTGACTCAAACTTTAAGCACCTTTTCGATAAGTAACAAGAATCCTAGACGAAAAATCATCAACAAAAGCAGAAAAACCATCACTTTGAGTTGGTTCTATAGTTGGATCATCATCTTGAACAACTTTATAACAAACACCTAAAAGCCAAATATCACTCTTAGAACCATTAGGTATCCCAGTTTTATCCATCCCAAAAATCCTCCTCATTGAACCACTGTTCATCATTCTCTTCACAGCACTAGTCCAACCAATACCAATGCCATTATATTTCTTTGAACAACAAGATTCCCCTTTTTTTAAACACCCTTTTGGCCCACTATCAAATATCGAAAAAGCGGAAACCAATAAACCAGACCAAACAGAAAATTTATTATTAACCTTAGTGCTACTATTACTTGGTCCTGGCTCTGAAGAAACAGAAAAACAAAGATTTTTTCTTGGGGAATCTGAATCAGATGAGCTTATACTAAACTGAGCTTTTTTAGGCATCAAAGATTATAGTTTAATTCAGGACACATGGTACAAAAAGAGCTCTAAAACTAGCAATTTTTTGTCAAAAAATTATATGGGGTTGTGAGATTTGTAGTAAAGATTGTAACTTTATGATATTTTGGGATTTTTACTTGGTACAACTATATAGAACTGGCAATTTTTGTTCAAAATATTATATGGGGTAGTGAGATTTTGAGTAAAGATTGTGACTTTATGGGATTTTGGGACTTTTACATGTCGAACTAACAAGTGACCTGATTCCCGAAAACTGCGGATATGTAGGCGAACTCAATACCGGAGGATTGGATGGTACAACTATGTAAAACTGGCAATTTTGGGCTAATTTTTATCAAGAATTGATCTGGGGTTATGGCAATTGAAGTAAAGTTTGTGACTTCATGGGATTTTGGGATTTTTAGATGGTATAACTATGTTGAATTGGCAATTTTTTGCTAATTTTATCAAGATTTTGATCTGGGGTTGTGAGAATTGAAGTAAAGATTGTGACTTTATGGGATTTTGGGGGTTTTTACATGGTACAACTAGATAGAAGTGGCAATTTTGGGCTAAATTTATCAAGAATTTGATCTGGGGTTGTGAGAATTGATGTAAAGATTGTGAATTTATGGGATTTTAGGGAGTTTTAGATGGTACAACTATATAGAACTTGCAATTTTTGCTGATTTTTATCAAGATTTTGATCTGGGGTTGTGAGAATTGAGGAAAAGATTGTGAATTAATGGGATTCGGGGTACTAATGATTGACAAATTGAAGGGAAATTTGGCGTGTGGTGAGGTCAAAACATTGGAGAAAGTGGCCTTTACGAAATTGGCCTGGATGAAGAAAGAAGAGAACTGAGGAAAAGAGAAGAATTTATATTGTATAAGAAAATAACAAAAATGGTACCCTAAGTTTCGATAAGTTCAAAGTAGTCCTTTAAACATAAGTAGTAAGTAGATTTTTTTACTAAAATAACACTTTTTGGGACAAATCCAACTAATAAGTTTGTTAGAATTTTCGTGACTTAAATGGTGAAAAAGCACGTTTGCGATTTTCACATCTAAAAACAGACGGTCTGTTGAGTTTATGTACACTGAAGGTGCTTTGTTGTCCATGAGCCTTCAGTTTTTGGGAAAAGGCTCAACCGCTATAGAGCACCTTCAATTTAAATTTTAAAATTTAGAGAATCTAAAAAGTACATTTGATTTGACCAACTTTTCAGAGTCTAAAGGCTCGGGGCTAGTAACACACCATTAGTGAAACTATAAAGTCATCCTTTTCATTTGTCGTCCAATAATTTCTTTTTTATTTTCATACGGTGAACTCTCTATTCCCGCGCAAACTCTATAATTTTATAGCGCAATCTTTACTCTTTCCTTACTAAGGAATAACTGCCTGACTCAAGATCAAATTATTTATCATCTAACCAAACTTTACAGCCAACACCTTCTGATTCACGGGTAGAAGCATACACTTTTAGACGATCTTGAAAATCGTAAAGAAATGGGATGTTCTCCCTGTGAAATGGTGTGTTTTGTGGTACATTATCGGCTGGTTATTGATCATTATCATTATCATCACCAGAGTCACTCATATGCATCATTCGGGGTATCACCTTCGGAACCGTCACCCCTTTCACCGGCATGAACATCGACATGAGCATCAACTTCTACCCTAACCTATATTTCAGAAACTCTTGGAATCTCTGAAACTTGATGGGACCTGCTAGTTCCTACATCATCTCTAAAATCATAATAATTATAATTACCGACATCACAATTTATACCAAAGTTAGTACATCCATGATCATATCTATTGGATGGAACATCAATTTGTGGTGTTGTATTTTGTGACAAGAAACTCGTAAAATTTTGAAATTTTGAAAAAGTACTCATTATATCTGCAGATGGTTCATAAAGAACGAGAGGGGGCTCATTAAGATTCAAAGAAGACGTAACAAAATTCAAAGATGTGGCATTTAGATTACGTGGAGGCTCAACAACATCCAACACTTCTGTTTTAATATACATCTCCAGTTGATCGAGATGTATCATGTAACGCATTGTATCAGGTGCCATCATAAAATCTTGCAAAGAATCATTATCAAGTATGGGAATTTCAAAATAACGAGCATTACCATGAGTGGAAAATGACCATCTACCTGAAATAACAAGCCTTAACTCTTTCGGATTAATTTTCATTTTAATATGCAAGTTTCTAACCAACCAATCGAACTCAACATTTGATGGGAGTTTAACAACAATACGAGCACCACAATTATATCTAATTGTGCCAGATTTAAATATTTTATAGTCGTCTCAATACAATGCAACTCTAACACGACATTCATTTGACATTTTTAAACCTGCAAAATACCTCGATTATCAGTAAGTTATTTACTCAAGGGGAGAACAATACACTATGAAAAAAACACTAACCTTTTTTCTCCAAATTCATATTGAAGTGTGCATTCAGGCGCAGTGTACAATACTTTTGTGAACTTAATGATGTATATGACCATGTATTGGAATTCATATATAGAGTAACAACAATAACAACAACAACATACCCAGTGAAATCCCACAACGTGGGTCTATTCATATATAGAGTGAAACGTTAAAACAATGTTGAAGGCTCTCTAAGAGAATACTCTATTGGACGAGGACGTTTTTGTAAGTTTACCGAAGGTGCATTGATATATATATGAGCCTTTAAGTCTGAAAAGTTGTCATGCTATGTCACATCAGAGTCGAAAAATTTTAGTTTTCAGATTCTCTGATTTATAAATTTTATGTTGAAGGGTGCTTCTGAAACAATGAGCCTTTCTACAAAGTTTGAAATATCCACTGGAGGCTCGTGGACAACAAAGCACCTTCAGTGTACATAAACTTAACAAATCGTATGTTTTTAGACGTGAAAATCGCACACTGAAGGTGCTCTGTCAGACGTGCATTTTCACCATTTAAGTCACAAAAATTATGACAAACTCATTTATTGGATTTATCCCAAAAAGTGTCTCATTTCAATTAAAAATTCCAGTAAGTAAGTAATTGATCTTTTGAGTTTGATAAAAGTGAGTAGTAGTATTTCTTTATCTCGTCAAATAATTAGAAAATTATGATTGTTAGATTTGATGAGCTATGAAATAAAAAGGATTTAATATGAATTCAGATTTACAATGTAACCCCAAACTGTAACACATTGTACATCTAAACTAAGTCATCTTTATGATTAGGGAGTTTAGGAAATCAAAATAGAGAATTTAAGTTGAAAACCCAGTTTCAGCTCTTCAGACCAGAACTGACGCCAGGTTATACGAATCGTACAATATTTTACAACCCGTCAAAACAAATCGTAATTTTATTTTTGAAATTTACGGCAAGGCTATAAATTTTACGGACCATCAAATTATTGACCGGTATAGTCTTGCAAATTTCTAGAGAGTTACAAAAAGTTGTATGAAATTTTCATGATTTCATAGAAACGTAGCGTGGGGGGAGAACAATGATATCCCCACATGTAGATAGAAGCTCTACATACCTTACTCGCTTTCAAACTCGTATTAAAAATCCGGACTTTGAAGAAGAACTCCAAAGATTGCACCTTGAAATCTTGAATTGGGTTTATCTTAAAAACTCTAGGTTAAGCGTAGTGAATTTCACTTAGGAATTGATTATACTATGTCAGAATCGTATGAAAATACATGGAAATGAATTATCTTGGTGTAGGGAATGGTTGGGAAGAGAGAGCCTTCGTGCTAGGGCTTGAGAGAAGTGAAAAACTGATTTTTGAAGTCTAAGTCTCGTATTTATACTGTTTGGTGTCGGAACACTTTGATGATCTGATTCGACGGTCCGTCAAACATTTGACGGCTGAATCAGATCGTCAAAGTGTTCTGATACCAAACAGTATAAATACGAGACTTAGACTTTAAAAATCAGCTTTTCACTTCTCTCAAGCCATATCACGAAGGTTCTCTCTTCCCAATCGTCCCCTACACCAAGATAAGTCCTTTCCATGAATTTTCATACGATTCTGACATAGTATAATCAATTCCTAAGCGAAATTCACTACTCTTAACCTGTGGTTTTCAAGATAAACCCAATTCAAGGTTTCAAGGTGCAATCTTTGGAGTTCTTCTTCGAAGTTTGGATTTTTAATACGAGTTTGAAAGTGAGTAAGGTATGTAGAGCTTCTATCTACATGTGGGGATATCATTGTTCTCCCCCACGCTACGTTTCTATGAAATCATGAAAATTTCATACTTAGAATTTTAACTCTACTATCATGATAACCCTAATTATATGTAATATTGTATATGTATCATGTCTCTAGTACAATTCGTCAATTGTATTCATGATATGCCATCACGATTGTCATGAACCTGTTTGTAATCCATGAACGCATACTTTGATTTTCATTTGTTTTTAAATACAAGTTATAATCAATATTACTCAGTTTCATGAAGTTATATATATATATATATATATATATATATATATATTACGAAAGTTATATTCTATATGTATTTACATGTTAAATTAAAATCATGAATCATGTTTACAAGTTATTTCATGAAATCCATGGGGTTACAAGCCACTATTTTCAAGTACAAGTTTTTGGGAGTTGCATAGTTTACCGAGAAGGATCTAGTAGCCTGAAACTACGTATGACACCGTAGGATAAGGGTCACTCCGCCCAAAGGACGATACCTTCAGATTTGCAGATTAGAACTTTTCTTGCCATGTTTATATCTCATACCCGGCAAGGTATGGGAAAGCTCTGCTGGTCGGGCCAGGTATCAGACTCCATGTACTCATGTGGTGATTCATGTTGTCGGTTGTGCTACTGCTCTCCCCACAGATATGGAGATATACAAGTTTACAAGTTACATATATACATATTTTATACATGTTTTATACTCATGTTAGATCATGTTTATGCTCATGTTTAGTTTTAGTTTCATGTTCTTATTATATCACGTGTCTGCTTATTTCTTTCAGTTGCTTTACATACAGTACAATTCAAATGTACTAACATCCCTTTGCATGAGGAAAGCATGCACTTCACGGTGCAGGTGCCGAGTTTTAGGGAGACGGATCTGCTCAATAGGATTGCATCAATATCAGCTTTTGGCGAGCCCCACTCATTCGGGGTGCTAGTCATTTATTTTCACATGTCATGATTATTAGTAGAGGTATGCTAGGGCATTGTCCTGGTAAACAGTTTTGTAGACTCATGTTGTCATAGGTTTCATAGACTAGTCCAGTATCATGTCATGTCAATTATTCAGTTATTCATACTTATGATATTTTCATACTATTTCCGCGATATATTTTCAAATCATGAGGGGCTTACCTTTTTAAAGAAATCTCAAAGTTTCATTCTAAATTCGACCTTGAATGGATTTTCCAAAATCTAGCGATTCCAAATAATGATTTGGTGTTAATCTAGTGTTAACTTAATATAATTGACATAGGAATTTGAATAAGAACTCACCTTAGGTGTTTGGTAGCAGCTCTGGTCGAAAATCCTTATATAAAATATTTTAGGGTTGTATTTATAGGTTATCATAAAGGCTTGGGCTTTAAAATCTAATCCTACAAGAATCGGGATTTCCATTTTACACGTCCTCAGTAAATCAGCTATAACTTTTTGTACAAAACTCCTTTTGACGTGGACCTTATATGGATGGAAAGTTTTTTCAAAGGGATACATCTCTCATGAGGAAATTTTCCCAAATTCCTTATAGGTTTATCCGTACACTCGGTTTAGTGAGGCCTACTGCAAACTCACTTTAAAACATGCTCCGTAGAGTAGCTTCCGACTCTAATTTTTTCTAAGACTCTTATTATGCCTTGATTATTTTTCAAAACACTTTCTACACTCCTCGTCTTGGTTCTATCATTTTTCCATTATATGGTTCAAACCATAGCTCAAAGTTACGAGGTGTTACAATATCTCCCCCTTGGGATCATTCATCCTCGAATGATGGTTCATGGTTAGGAGTATGACTAACTCTGAAATTTTATAAAACTTTCTCAGCAGCCTAATGGGCCAAGTCTTGCCCTAATAATTCAATTTAGCCAGCTTCATACCAACCAATAGGTGATATAGACCTTCGCCCATATGAGGTTTCAAATGGTGTCATCCTGATACTAGCATGATATCTATATTTAGAAACAACTCAATGAAACACAAATGATTACCTTAATTACCTTTAAAGTTCATGACACATGCGCTCAACATACCTTCGAGCATCTGAGTAGTGCGATCTACTTGACATCTAAATATATAACTTCGCATTATCTTCTGCTGAATCAGTTCTTGCTTGCTACCAATTTGGAATTTTAGCCACGAAATTGGCTTCACTCTTCTTCATGTCATTCCATCAATAACCTTCTCAAGGTCATGATACATTTTCGTAGAACCTGGGTGGATAAAACACTTGGGATTATGCGTTTCTACCATAACTCATTCCCTGAGTTCGTCCACAACTGAAACACACAACATGCCTCGGTACCTCCAAGTACCATCATCTCCCCCTTGCTCAATAGTCATAGTCTTATGCTTGTGAATCTCCTCTTTCGGCTGCAACAAATAGGGATTATTAAACTGCCTCGCATTCACCTCAGACTAAGGCTGGTCAGTGGGTTGGGTCGGCCCGACCCCGCCACGATCCCCCCTAAAAAAATGGTGTCGGGACTCAAAATAAGAACGGGACCTGGGCTCATTTCACCCAGGCCCGTACCGCCCCAGACCCGACCTCACCCCGACCCCACCCCGACCCCCTCTTTGCAAAAATGACATTGTACAACGGCCATTATATATTTTGGTTGTTGTGCAACGACAATTTTTGGCCCCCAATCCATAAACCCCCTACCTCCTTAATATTTATTTTAAACCCTTAAGTTACTATATTTATACTTTAACCCAAATTTCCAACTATAAATACCTCATTTTCTCTTCATTTTATCTCACAAATCTTCCTACCATCTCTCTAATCTCTCAACTTAATCTATCTCTCTACAAGTCTACAATTACATTGTCTACTAAATATTTTATTTTATTTGCTCATTTGTATAATTGTATCAAAATTCAAAATTTGGGACTGAAGTTGGCAACTAGCTTGAGGATCATCCATCGAGCAAAGTTTTAATTATTTATTTGCATAACTAAAATGGAAGGATTAAGAGGTATGTTTAAGGGTAAGGGTGCTTCTTCTAGTAGGGGGTAACAAGGGCAAGGGTACTTCTTCTAGTCATCCTATTCCTAGACATGATAATTTTATTGATTACACTCATATGGATGAAACTGAATTTTTTAATGATATACCATCAGATAATGAGATATATTCTGCAACTGAACCAGACTTTAATTTAGAAGATAATCTAAATGACACACCCACTAATCTAGATGACACACCACTAGTGCACCTCAAACTGAAACTGGAACGCCTCATATTCCCTCTAGTATGAGACGAGGCCCCACACAACGAAAATTAAAATCATTTGCATGAGAATTTTTTTTATAGGGACCAAGAGAATCAAGTAGTTAGATGCAAAATTTGTAAATATGTTTATAAATTTAAAATGAGAAAAGGTCAAGGTGGGATGGAGGTTTATTGAGACATGTACAAAGCTTTCACAAAGCTAGGTGTGATGAATACGAGGCTACAAAGTCAGGTGCGCCAATGCGCTCTCAGTCAGGACAAGGTTCACATAGTGTCCCGGATCAAGTAAAGGGTCAAATTAACCCGACGACAGGGGGAATTGTAGGTCCTAAATACGATAAACATAGAGATAGGGAAGCAATAGCAAAATTAGTTGCGGTGGAGGGTTTGCCTTTTTCATTTTCTTCCTTCCCTGGTTTTATTCATTACATAAGATAAATGTATAATCCTGCTTATAACAGTTTTCCTAGATCAACTGTTAGGAGAGACGTTTTTAAATTCGCACACGAATATCAACAATATTTATGTTATGCATTATATTTTTTTCCTGGCAAAGTATCTATCACTTCTGATATAGGTCGTAGTACTAACAAATATGATTATTTAATTGTAACATGTCATTTGATAGATCATAATTGATCTATGCAAAAACATATTTTAGCATATAGATATATTGATGATAGGCACACTAGTAATTTTATTGCATAAAATATCATCAAGTTTGCGATTATTATGGTATAACTGACAAAATAATGACTTTTACGTTAGATAATGCTTCTTCTAATAATTATGTTGTGAGACTTTTAAAAAATCTATTAACTCCATATTTTCCCAATCAATTTCATATAAACTGTGCGTGCCATATTTATAACTTAGTTGTAAAGGATGGTCTATCACTTTTTGAAGACATTCTTAATAAAGTACAATTTGCTATAAACTTTATTTTTAAAAGTAATAGAATACAAAGAAAAAAGAATATAAAAAAATTTGCCACGATTGTGGATTACCTTATAGAAAAATTTCTAAAGAAGTAGCGACTAGGTGGAATTCTCTATATGAACAACTACTTATTGCTTACGATTATAGAAGACCTATAACTTTATTTTTAACGCTCATAATCGAAATCCAACTGATATGCTTATAGATAATGATTGGGGGGAAATATCAGAACTTATAGTATTTTAGAGAAATTTTTTCAAGCAACTAAAGACATTTTTGGTATATAATTATATATTATCCTACTATTTCAACTATGTTATTTTATATAGCTCTAATATTTTTGTTACTTAATGAATATATGAAAAAACCATCATATAAGGCACCTATTAAAAAATATTTTTTAAATTAATTTTTTTTTCCTATTCCCACTATTTATATTATTGGTGTTGAATTAAATCTGACTATTAAAATAGACGGTTGTAAAGCACTTATTGAAACTATTTACGATTGTATAGTAGTACCTCCACCTCCAACTCCAAAAAATCCAAATTAACAACCACATAAGGAACCAACTAAAGAAGAAGTTTTGTCTAGCATACACGATGAATGCAAAATAGTATATACGCATTACCAACAAGAAAATGCTAGCAACCAACCGACTTATCTACCATCTTCTAGTTCTTCTTCAGTACAACCTTATAAAAGACATGTTGTTTCTGCGACTAGTATTGAAAGCCTTAGAAATAGAATGTTTAGTGGTACCACTACTAATCAAGTTAGTGAGTTTGATGTTTTTGTTTTGCAGGGTGTTGTACCGTACCAAGCAGTTCTCAATGAAAAGGACATGAAGACTTGCTTAAATTCTGGAGGGAAAATGAGAAAACATTTTCGACGCTATCAAAGATGGCCCCAGATGTGTTAAACATTCAAACGTCATCAATAGCGTCTGAAAGCACTTTTTCTGTCGGAAGATTTCAAATAGGAGAGCACATACACTCATTAGCGGGAGACAGTTTGGAGATTGCAGTTTTATTCAGAGATTGGATATGAGCGGAGCGTAGAAGATGCGGTCAACCGGAGATCAACGAAGAAGACGATGAAAACTACAACGAAATCTTGTTCGACGGAAGTGGAAGCACGTTGACCAATTTGACCAATAAATTCTAATTCCAACCGAAGAACCACAAGACATTGTGAAGAAATTAGAAATGTGTTTATAAATATGTGATTTTTTTCCAGTTTTGAAATTGTATTACAAAAAATCATATTTCTATTAAATAATATAAGAGGCACAAAAATAGTTTTGTGATGTTTTTATTACACTATCTTGTTCAATTATTGAAGTATTTATATATATGAAGTATTTTTTGGCGGGATGAGGGACGGGACGGGATGATGGCCTGTCCCGCCAGTCCCGCGACATACCTGAACCCGACCCAATCCCCAGTACCGCCGGGACCCGCCCCGAACCCGGCCCACTGGCCACCCCTACCTCAGACACTAAGGAGGATTCGAACCAGATCTGGGCAACAACAACACCATCTTCATAGTCCAAAAGTTGAACTCCTAAACTAGCTAAACAATAGGCTTCTTCCATCATGATTCTCTCATCTACCTCAACATGAGCTAAACTATCTATACTTGATATCTTTCTGAGATGCTTCTTGAAATACTCATACTACTATTGTGCGCTAAGCCTTTGACCAACACCCTGAAAATGGAGTCGCATACGATGACACTATCTTTGGAGACTAACTCATTATGCCTTTATTACTGAACTGAGGTTCTTCATATCTCATGTTAACCCTTCGAATTTTCAAATATTCAATTGCACTCCTTGACAATTTACACATCTTTCTCTTGGACCAAAGGTTAAAATCTTATATTTGGGGATCCTTCTATCTCGTTGGGATCCAACTAACTTTCCTCATCTTTACAACTTTGTGCACTTTATTTCACTGGCGGCTTATCTTTCGATTCACTTCCTAGCGATCTTTCTTACTAGGAAAACTGAACTACTTACATGGATTGAGTTACTGGCATAATATGTCTTAACAACTTAACTTTGCTCACACTGCTAGTCTTATGGAGACCCTTTTTTGATAACTTTAAAAGACCATTCTTCTGTAATTTTCTCTCTAATTGTCTAGCTGATTTTCTTCTCCCACTGTCACTATATTTCATACTTATCTTAAACTCTTTAGGTTCTAACATGCATTCGGTGTATTCAAACTACTACTCACTCACTAGTGTCAACCTGATTAAGGAAATCAAATCTTACCTCTATTGGCTCTGCTTAAATTGCTAATTCACTATATCTACTCAAAACTTACTTACTATTCTCTATTAAACATATGTTAGCGTCATGTTCCATGGTTCTCTCCTAATACTAAAGTGAAGCATAAATTATTTCTAACTTACCTCATCACCCACACTATTCCGCGGTCGTATACTATTTTTTTGTGATATAGACATGGATCACACTTAGGGGGAAATTTCGTCAGTCTTAAATGAAAAAAATTAAAATACCTAACCCCAAGCTTTTTATACACTTTAAAATCATATCATACTATACACATTCGAGGGTAATCACTTAACCACATAACCTTATAGGGAACTGTCACATCTTATCTTCTCATAGTGATATCTACTTCTTGTAGTAACTTACTAACGTCCTACTCTTTGATTTTGATCTGAATAAACTTAAATAATTTAAAATTATTTCCAAAATTCAATTTCGTCTGCTCATGGTTCTCATGTCGTGTACAATCTCTTCTTGGTCGTGCGCATGGGTCATATGGCAAAATACATCTTTAAAAAATTGAGACATTCTAGAATCACATGTGGTTTGCTCTTAGGCTATTTTCCTGCTCAAAACTATTGTGGGCAGTTTATGCCTGCTGCGGCTAACTTCATAACATGTTACTTTGTAGGGTCTTAAATCTGAACTATCATCCTCATACTTGTAGCTCCATGGTCCAAAAATCCAAATAGACTTATTATGTAAGGTATAGAACGTACGTATACTATCATGTCGAAACTTGTCCTTAAAATGGTACTATAACCTGATAAATATATCATGCGCCATTTGGCGAGTCTTGGGTCATATCCCGAACTTAAAACATGCGAAGATTTCACTATAGTCATCGTTACTTACACTTTATTTTAGCACTCATAGGTCTCATTGTATACTCACAATTCAAGTCACAAGAATCTCGATACACTGAAAATTAAAAATGTGGTAACTACATATCCGGACACTGGTGTAATGAATAACCATAATGCTGCTAACTGAAACACTGTATAGCTGGTAACTGAGGTAAACTGATAACCATAACACATGCTAACTACCTTTGTACTTTTTTATAAGGGTTATGCTCTAGTCTGTAATAATTACTCATTTGTCAAACTTTCGATATTATCTCAAATCTCATATTTTACCAACTTGCACTTCCCGATTATACCCCAATGGGTAGTCATCCTTACTTGGACCTTGAATTTCATTCTCACCGCTTAAGCATTCGATGTGTTCAGAATTCAATGGAGAGAGTGTTATTTACTGGCTCTAGACTTCATGACACGAGTTAGAAGAATTCCTGAAAGTACTGCTCTAATTGCATGATCTAGAGTATGAAAGACGTGAGACAATCCTAGATGTCATTGTGGTCAATTGTTTACATGTGTGGGTGCCTCACACATAAAATAGATTCAACTGGACACGATTTCATAAACTCCCTAAGATACTTGAATCTTGGCTCTGATACCAAGCTTTGTAACACCATGAATCATGGCCTGGATGAAACACGACACTCAGTACCTGACTACATGTGACCGAGCGAACCACATGGCTACTGAATCAACATGGGCATCAAAACATACTATAGTGATGATTTAAAATATGCAAACTGAATGCTAAAATATAGTCTGAAAATATATTGCGGAAATATTTGAAAATATAATAAGTTTGAAAACAATGCTGACATGACATGCTAAACTAGTCTAGTCTATGAAACCGCTGAAACACATGAATCTGACTGCAAAATTATTTACCAAGACAAAGCCATGTCATACCTTATTATATATATATATATATATATATATAATGACATGTAAATAATACGACTAACACTCCGAAGGAAATGGAGCTCATCAATAGCTGATACATAGGTAAATCCTAATGAGCAGATCCGACATCCTAAAACTCAGCACATGTACCGTGAAATGCATGCCTCATGCAAAGGGACGTTAGTACATTTGAATTGTACTATATGTAAAGCAACTGAAATGATAAATAGTTGTGGGGTACTCGGGAAAAAGGGCAACCCAAATCAATAAATAGATATTCTACAGAATCTAAAACTGATAACTGAACAAGGAAGCAAATGATAAGAATACTTCCTATACTGAAATGGAGAGTCAAATGTTTAACTGAAATACTAAACAATAATAGTTGTGGTATTAGTCCCAATGTGTGTGCACAAATCTGTAGCCTCGGGCTCAAGTATACGTATACATAAACTGTGGCCTTGGGCTCAAATATATATGTGGTCTTGGGCCAAAAAATACAGGTGCTCAACATGATACTGGAATACTAAAATATACTGATATGAAAACTGAACATGAGATCATACTAACATTCTGAGCAATGGTTCACTGAGATATGTATTCATGAGTTGATTATGAGTACTGAAGCTTTAACTAGGTTACAACATGCTGAATATTCTAGGCTGAGACTTTTGGTTATCAAACACAAGTCTATATTGATTACGTACTAAGTTCACAACAATCAAAGTTATAATTATGAACAACTATGAATTTATAATCTTAAGGATAGATGTTCTAGTCTTTTCATGAACTAGGGTCTAATCTTAAATTATGAAGTAATTTACAATAATCATGAACGAGGTGTGAGAATGATTAATGACGTTCACACATGTATATAGAAGATCTACATACCTTAGTTGCTGTAAAACTTGAAGAAAAGGTCTGAACTTTTGAAGAAGAAACTCAAAGCTTTGAACTTGAAACTTTGAGAAGAGTTTTCACCGATTTTTGTAGCCATTGTTCATATCATAAATCACATTGTTCCAGACCTCCAAATCTGATCTTCACCATTCAGATTTAATACCTATATGTTGTGACCACTTAGTTAAAATTTGGGCTCGATCCAACGATTCAATTATTAGAAAATGTCAATGAAATCTTACTAGTCGGAGGGAAAATCTACAATAAATTAGTAGGGTTTTGCGTTTGATGGAGTGCATCTAAATCAATCTTATTTTATGATTCTACCAACCATTAAATGTACAAAACGTAATAATAACTCCATATAATTCATTAATGATCGAGGGGCTTACCTTTTTGAAGAAATCCCAAAGCTTCATTCTAAATTCGACCTTGAATTGATTTTTCAAAATCTAGTGATTTCAAATAATAATTCAGTGTTAAGTTAGTGTTAACTTAATATAATTGATAGAGGGATTTGAATAAGAACTCACCTTAGGTGTTTGGTAGCAGCTCTGGTCGAAAATCCTTACATAAAACATTTTAGGGTTGTATTTATAGGTTATCATAAAGGCTTGGGCTTTAAAACATAATCCTACAAGAATCGGGATTTTCATTTTACATATCCTCAGTAAATCAGCTATAACTTTTTGTACAAAACTCTTTTTGAATGGTATTTCAAAGGGCTACAACTTTCAAGAAGAAGTTTTCCCAAATTCCTTATATATTTATCTATAAAGTTGGTTTAGTGAGGCCTGCTGCAAACTCACTTTAAAACATGTTCTGTAGAGTAGCTTCCGACTCTATTTTTTCCTAAAACTCTTATTATGCCTTGATTATTTTTCAAAACACCTTTCTACACTCCTCATATTGGTTCCATCATTTTTCCATCATACGGTTCAAATCATAGCCCGAAGTTACGAGGTGTTATAATATGCCATCACGATTGTCATGAACATATTCGTAATCCATGAATGCATACTTTGATTTTCATGGGTTCTTAAATACAAGTTATAATCAATATTACTCAGTTTCATGAAGTTATATATATGTTTTCATTTGTTTATGCAAGGTATATTCTAATGTATTTACATGTTAAATTAAAATCATGAATCATGTTTACAAGTTATTTCATGAAATTCATGGGCTTACAATCCAATATTTTCAAGTACATGTTTTTGGGAGTTGCATAGTTTACCGAGAAGGCTCTAGTAACCCGAAACTACGTATGCCACCGTAGGATCGCTCCGCCCAGAGAACGATACCTTCACATTTGCATATTGGATCATTTCTTGCCATGTTCATGTCTCATACCCTGACAATGTATGGAAAAGCTCTGCTAGTCGGGCCAGGTACCAGACTCCACGTACCCACGTGGTGATTCATATTGTCGGTTGTGTTACTGCTCTCCCACAGATATGCAGATATACAAGTTTACAAGTTACATATATACAAATTTTATACATGTTTTATACTCATGTTAGATCATGTGCATGCTCATGTTTAGTTTCATTTTCATGTTCTTATTATATCATGTGCCTGCTTATTTCTTTCAGTTGTTTTACATACAGTATAGTTCAAATGTACTAACGTCCCTTTTCATGGGGCCTGCACTTCACGGTGCAGGTAATGAGATTTAGGGAGACGGATCTACTCAATAAGATTGCATCAGTAGTAGTTTACGGTGAGCCCCTCTCATTCGGGGTGCTAGTCATTTATTTTCACATGTCATGATTATTAGTAGAGGTATACCAGGGTCTTGTCCTAGTAAACAGTTTTGCATACTCATGTTGCCAGAGGTTTCATAGACTAGTCTAGTATCATGTCATGCTAATTTTTCAGTTATTCATACTTATGATATTTTCAGACTATTTTCGCGATATATTTTCAAATCATGATTTCAGTATATGTGTTTATATGTTTTAAAAGTCATTACGTTAGTATGTTTTGATGTCCATGTTGACAAGCAAGCCATGCGGTTCGCTCGGTTACATAAAATCAGGCACTGAGTGTCGTCTTCCGCTCAGGCCATGGTTTGGGACTTGATACAAATAGCCGGTGAGCAAGCATGCTCGCTTTCGATTTAATATCTTTCTTGACATTCGGAAAGTTATATGGCTCTATAGTAGTAATTTTCATAATTTTTTATCTATTTTAAAATTTGGTGTACTTTTTTTAGGCGTAAAGTTATTTTGATATATCTTTGTGTTTAGTTTAGTTATTTATGCTATAATTTGGTGGAACTTTTTTAGTGTTTTTAGCTATTTTAAAATTAAAATTTTCCTTAATTTAACAGATAATTTTTTTTAGAAATATCACACGAAAACCAAATGTTCACGTTTAACATTTTTCTTAAAATCAAAATTGCTCAAACTCTCAAATATAAATAATTTATTTAAAATATATATTTGATTTATAGTATTGCGTATTTATTGCATAGAGTCATGTGATGTAAATCCAGCATGAGGTTGCAGTCTTCATTCTAGGATGAATAATGTAATTACAACCGAGAGAGTGTGGTCTTTATTCCATAGAGTCAGGTGATGTAAATCAAGCAAAGGGGATGCGGTTTTCACTGTACGTGAATTATGTAATTACAACTTAGAGATCATGGTATTTATTCCATAGAGTCAGGTGATGTAAATCAAGCAAAGGGGATGCAATATTCACCCTAGTTGAATGATGTAATTACAATCGAGAGGTCATGGTATTTATTCCATAGAGTCATGTGATGTAAATCCAGAGATGAGGTTGCGGTCTTCACTCTAGTTGAATGATGTAATCACAACCGAGATTCTGTGGTCTTCATTCCATAGAGTCAAGTGATGTAAATCAAGCAAAGGAGATGCGGTTTTCACTCTAGTTGAATGATGTAATGCCAACGAAAGGTCATGGTCTTTATTCTATAGAGTCAGGTGATGTAAATCCAGAGATGAGGTTGCGGTCTTCACTCTAGTTGAATGATGTAAATACAAATGAGAGGCCATGGTATTTATTGCATTGAGTCATGTGATGTAAATCCAGCGATGAGGTTGCAGTCTTCATTCTGGATGAATAATGTAATTACAACCGAGAGAGTGTGGTCTTCATTCCATAGAGTGAGGTGATGTAAATCAAGCAAAGGGGATGCGGTTTTCACTGTACGTGAATTATGTAATTACAACTTAGAGATCACGGTATTTATTCCATAGGCGAAGGGCATGTTTTAACACAACTTCAACTTTAAATACTACTCCCTCCGTCCCATTTAAATATTATTACCTCCGTTCCATTTTATACATACTTTATACATAATTTAAGAAATAATTTAAAAGATAAAATTTAAAATTAAATTATTAACAAATAATAAAATGTGTCATTTTTTTAGCACGACTAAAAAGAAAAATATTGGGACAGAGTTTTACTAGTTTAAACTTCAGATACTACTTTTTTTTCAAGTATCACTTAATTCTTGTCGAAACGCCTACTAATTTTCGTGAGTTCTAATATTGTTGAGTGATCTGAGTCAGTTGTTAAGATATAAAAAAATTATGTTTTGCTTTGTTTAATTGCATTTAAGTATTGAGAATGTGTTTTAGCCGTTTCTTTGAATAATTTTTCTTTTAAATTTTGATGCTTTTATCTTGTTTACATTTGGTTCTGATGTGTTGAACTCACATTTTTTTAGATTTGGTACAAATTATTCCCTCCGTTACAATTTATGTGTCTTGATTACTATTTGGAGAGTCAAAAGGATACTTCCTTACCATGGTTTTCTCAAATAATGTTTAAATATTTTGAATTGTTAACTGTCACTTGTAGTATTTTGTACGTAGTTCCAAATATGTAAATTTTATGTTTTAAGAAATTAAAGATTCTATGTCCGACTTCATACAGAACATTAGTTAGTTTGACATTGCACTCCGAATCAAGTCACATAAATTGAAATGGAGGCAGTATTGTGAGCTTTGATTTTAGCCATATTTTCAATAGGAGATTTGATATGCAGTTTTCTACACGTTTTATTGGCTTCCTAACTGATTCATTTATTTTTTCCATTGTAGGCTATAAGTGAATGAGTGTTGCTACTATTGAATGATTGATCCCATGCCTGCTACAAAGAAGGTCTAGATTCTATTTTCTTCCATCTTATATTCTTTATTCAGCATTATATTCATGTCCAGTTTTCTTGCAAAAGAGGTTATATCGTTTGCTGTACTATTGTCGATTATGGGGCTACATGTTTGAATCTAGACAAAGTTGTGCATTCTAGTGATAAAGGCTTGTGCTCTTTATTTGATAAATTAGTATTTTATAGTTTTAGCTGAGTAGCTTATGAGAACCTTGATATTTTGTTCTTATATGATTGTCAGTGAAGGGGAGCCTTGGAGTAACTGGTAAAGTTGTTGTCATGTGATTAGGAGTTCATGAGTTCAAGCCGTGGAAACAACATCTTGCAGAAATGTGAGGTAAGGCTACCTACAATAGACCTTTGTGGTCCGGCCCTTCCCCGTACGGGCCATAGCGGGAGCTTAGTGCACCGGGCTGCCTTTTTTTTATATGATTGTTACTGACCTTCTTCTTATGAAAGCTGGTGTGTGTGTGTGTGTGTGTGTGTGTGTGTGTATTTAAGTTTGTGATCTCAGCATCTTGTAAATATGCATTTTGTTTTCTTTGTTCTGTACAGAGTGCTATCCATGGTGGGATTGGGCATGTATTCAACAAATTAACAAGCGAAATGGGAGATCCTGTCGACTTTGAACTTCCAGATTGGTTAAACAAATGGCAACCCACACCCTATACCTATATAAAGCGTAGTATCCTTCAATAGAAATAGTTATGATAGATGTATTAGATGCTCGTTAAAAGATTGATAGTTTGTTTCCTAATTAAACATCTCTTAATCCTATACATTGTTTGTGTTTCTTCCTCTGGCCTTTCTCCTTTTCTAGTTGTGTCGGTATTAACTACTTGAAGATATATACCTCACCAAGAAGGTTAAGCGGCGGCTAGAAGATGATGGCATATTTTGTTCCTGCAGTTCAACAGCAGGATCTTCGGACGTGTGTGGCAGGGATTGTCTTTGTAGGTAAGGATGATTTTGATTAAGATTCATTAGCAGTCAGAACTTTTGATAGCGACTTGAAATATATTTTTTTGAAAACTATATCCCCATGGCCTGCTGCATAAATTTGTTGATTGGGAGTTCTTACATGGTTCTAGTTGACAATCTGCCACATTGCATGCAATGCTTTTCCTTTTAAATTTCATAGACTCTATAGAGCTTTAGTTTTGGCCCAATATTCCCGTAACACGTTCTGCTGATATTTTTACACTGGCTTTGATATATCTACACTTTTGTTGTGTATTTTCTACAGTAGCAAACTTAAACATAGGAAGGGAAAAGGGGAGATAAATCACTAGGTTTTCTGGTTTCATCCATTTAGGTTATAGTCGATTTCTTACCAGTCTTATATATTCTTAGCAATTGTTAGTTTTGATGGCTGAGATGTATTTGACTATTGATGGATGTATAAGTGGATTAGATGAATTAATTATTTTCTTAATCAGTAATGAGAGATATTATTAAGGAATGAATTTACTCATTTTTATGGACAAGATAATGATGGGGTTGGCATTATTAGTTTCATTGTAGGAGAAGGTAATTGCTACATGGAGGGACGGTTTGGTAATCGAATGGGATATGCCTTCCCTCTGGAAAGGATTGTATGGGGAGATTATGGATGGGATTATATGGCATGTCACATGTTTGGTATGTCAGATTATTAACCAGATATACCGTCATTGTACCTTTTATTCCAAGTAGACCCTTGAAGCGATCTTTTGCTTTTTGTTGTTTGCTTATTTATAAAATTTCATAAAAGTTACAATTTGTTTACCACCATCCATCAATCTGCGAAGAAATAAACTTAAATTGCCTAAGAAAAGAGAAGAAGTCTAGTCCCAGAAAAGATAATGAGAAGAAAGGTGATAGATAGTCAAGTCGCATGGAAGGATGAATGGGGAAATGGGAAGGGAAAATAGAGAAGGAAATGTTGCATCCAAGGGTTTGACATAGTGGTCAATGAAGTGGGTTGAGAATCATGAGGTCGTAGGTTCAAATCCCAGTGGAGGCAAAAACAGTGGGTGAATTACCCCATACCTGTGCTGGTGTGCTTTCACGGTTTGTTGGTAGTTTAATCTGCGAGTATAGTGCTTGCAAGGGTGGGCTGTTCTTAATGGGGAGCAAGGCAGCTTGTGACTATGCTGTAAGCAGTACAAGAGCAAGGTTCCTGGCATAAGGGTTAAGGTGGGATCGTGGGAGGAAAGCTGGACTTTGATGAAAGGGGATGTGGGAAAGCCTCGGATTCAATTGGGTAAAGGAAAGAAGAAGAAGGTTCCTTAATATGTTAAATATTATAATAGGTGTTTATCCTGCGAAAAGTTATCCGCGGACAACAATCGCCCCCCGTCCATAAATAAAATGGTGAGACTTCTTCGGATGATTTATCCAGAATCATCCTATTCTGGGTGCTCCGAAATGTGGGATTATGTTGGATAAATCTTATGCAAACCTTAATCCTACGAAGAAACACCTGAGGTGCAAAAGAGATACTACTTTCAGCATCTTTTGTGACATTTAAACCATCCTTAAAGTCTTGGGTTGTTAGTTATTTCACTTCGCTCTTTCTTGCAGCATGCTATGGTCTATCTGCTCCTCGGGATGTAAATGTGGAAGTTCTTGTCTGAATAAACCATTCCATCAACGTCCTGTGAAGAAGATGGAAATAGTGAAGGTATGCACATAAACTCTTAACACAGAGATATTTGGACTAATGTTAGTTATTGCGGGTTATTTGACAGCATGTAATCATCATTTATATCATTTATGACCCTGTCTTTATTAATCGTTTCGTTATCTTTTGTAAGATTCTGTAGACAATTCCTTTCTCGTACATCATTTTCATTTTTCTGATAATTGATACCAGAGAGAAAAAATTGATAATGATGTAAAAGCATTGTCTCACCATATACGACTAGTGACTCCCTCAAAGCATCTGAGGTTTCTCTCCTACCAAATGCTCCAAGTTTCATATCTATTTTTGCATTTAATTTCAGTCACATATCTGGTGAAGAAAAAAAGAAATGTTTCTTATTTTATATTCTTCTCATTTTGCGTTCTTTTGGAAACCAAGCAATAGTCAACTAAGAAAGCCAAGTTTTGTTGCCACATAACATGCAGACTGAGAAATGTGGCTCTGGGATTGTGGCAGATGAAGATATCAAGAGAAGAGAGTTTGTCATAGAGTATGTTGGAGAAGGTGAAGTTCTTTCAGTTTCTTGCTTAAACGAAGAATAATTCATCTTCTGTTCAATCTGAGCTCTTAATTTAGCAAGTTACAACTGCAGTTATCGATGACAAAACATGTGAAGAGAGACTTTGGAAATTGAAGCACAGTGGGGAAACAAATTTTTACTTGTGTGAGATCAATAGGGATATGGTGATTGATGCCACTTACAAGGGCAACAAATCCAGATACATTAATCATAGCTGTTGTCCAAATACTGAGATGCAGAGATGGTATATAAACGGCATTAATATTTACTACTACCTTTGTTTCAATTTGTTCGTCTTACTTTCCCTTTTAGTCTGTTTAAAAAATGTCTCTTTCCTAATTTGGCAACTCTTTAATTTCAACATACCATATGGCATGTTTAAGACCACAAGATTAAAAGACATTTTAGTACATTATACATTTTAGTTTAAGACCAAAAGATTCAAAAGTCTTCTTTACTTCCTTAAACTCCGTGCCCAGTCAAACTAAGACAAACAAAATGAAACGGAGGGAGTATTTATTTGTAGTTCTCTCAAACCCGAATCCTCTTCTCAAGGGTATCAGCCTATTGTGTAATTTATTTGTTTTCATGCTCAATCATATTTTCAGGATTATTGATGGTGAGACAAGAATTGGCATATTTGCAACACGTGACATTAGAAGAGGCGAGCATCTGACCTACGATTATCAGTATGGAAATTGAATACTTTTTGTTTTGTTTGTTTACTGTCATCTTAGCATTCTCGGTCAGCAGTCTGTTATCTCAGAGTGTGCATTTTCCCTTAGTCTAACAAGTGTAGCAGGTTTGTTCAATTCGGTGCAGATCAAGATTGCCATTGTGGTGCTATAGAATGCAAGCGAAAGCTGGGAATTAAACCTAAGAAACTAAAACTTTCCTCTTCAGATGCTGCGTTAAAGCTAGTGGCATGTCAGATGGCTGCCGTCTCTTCCAAAGCGAAAGCACTGCTATCTGCAAAACATGTGTGTACCTCTACTCTGTATGTAAACATCTGAGATACAAGAGCAGTGTGTGTCATGTGGAATCATTCTTTTGGCTTGGACATTTATTTGACTAGATTTATGACTAAATTTGTTAGTACTTCAGATTTTGATGGATACAGATCAATGAGTTGCATACATTTTGTTTCCAAATAGCGATATCAAATGCTATTCTAGTATCCTTCAGATTCCTGTACTACAATATCTATTTCTCCCAATATCGGACTTATTAACCTTTTCTTCTCTTTTATTCCAGGATTATCAAACTGGAGTTCCTCCAAAAGGTAGGTTACATAATCATTTGAATTACAAGATATCTGTGTTAGTGAAGTTAACTTCTCTTTGATATAACTCGGGCCTCATCCTGTTTAGGAAATTGGAATTGCGACTCTGCTCGGAGAATCCAGCGTCCTCGTAATTGCATAGGTCAACTTATAAGAATAATTCGCTCTTTTGACCGGAGGTATGTCAGTCGGTTCGCTTGCATATTCTTTTCATTAATATATGTACGTTTTGCAATTTCTACTGGCAAATGATGGAAAATCTGCCAGTTCTCGTCCTACGAGAAATTTGTGATCGAGTTACCAGTTACATTTAATATGTTGTCTTTATTGTTGTTTTTTATTACTATCATCTTATGGTTTTACTTAAAGGGAGCCTTGGAGTAACTGGTAAAGTTGATGTCATGTGACCAGGTGGTCATGGGTTCAAACCGTGGAACAGCCTCTTGCAGAAATGTGAGGTAAGGCTGCGTACAATAGATCCTTGTGGTCCGGCCCTTCCCTGACCCCGCGCATAGCGGGAGCTTAGTGCACCGGGCTGCCATTTTTTTTCATCTTATGGTTTTACTTTTAGTAATCTTGGTGTCTTTTTTTTTTGTAATAATAGGATCTTTTAAAATTTTGTAAATTGACGTTTAAAACTTGTATATTTTGATCCCCATGGCCGTTTCTGTAGTGTAATTGATTAGACAGAATCTTGAACTTGAATAGCTATACATTGAACTTCTTTTATATGCAGGATAGATTACTATATTATGCATTATGGCTAGCGACAGTTGTTTAAGTTTTGGCCATGTCTAAGTAAAAAAATATTTCTTTTTTGTGTCCTAATTCTGTTCTGCCTTTAGAAAAAAGAGAGACCGCAACCTTCCATACGTGCTCCATTTTTCTCTATTTGAGTCATAAATCAGCTATCCACATACATATTCCTGAGAAAGTGCATTTAGAAGGGAATCAAATCACTTAGACATCTAATATGCCCAAATGTAAGCTTTAGTGGATGGAATATTAGTATTTTGACTTCAACTTTTATCATTTCTATCTGGTTTTTTTCAATGATTAGATACCATAATATACTTTGAAATATTTCTTAGTTTCTTTCTAGGAAATCTATTTGGACGTCAGATTTCAATTTTAAATGCTGAGATATTTTCACGAAACCTTCCATATATTCATCTCTATTTAGAGAAGTAATTAGAAATTTGCTTCACATGTGGTTTCGAGGCGATCCATGATTTTAAGTTCAATGGGTTCAACCTTTATGGTTTAATCGTTGAACCCATTATATTCTTAAAGTTATGGGTTTGTAGCTACTACTTATAACAATTTTAGACACCTAAATTTATACTCCATGCTGAAAGTATTGGGTTCATATGAACCCGGTACTCCAAAGCTACATCTGCCCCTAGTTGTGTCCATGGTTCTTTTCCCATGGCATCTTTTTTGAGGTCTCTTTTGTAACTTTTCTTATGTAATCCTCAGGTTCGTACTAAACATTCTTTGCATTAGGAATTGTCTACTAAGTTTATATGTGTGTAGTACCCAAGTATCAAAGTAGTGTCGATCTTGTGAACCTGATATTCAATGACAATATCTTCTAAACCTAGAAGCTAGGAAATTTCTCCATGGATACTGTATGCACTGGTTAGCCATTTAATCTTCGATTTCTTCTCATTTATTTGTTCATGTTCTTACATTTTTCAGTCCTGTTGACTTACTGGAGAAGTTTCTCTGTGGGAACTCTATCCACTGGTTGGCCATTTAATTTTCGGTTTCTTCTCATCTATTTGTTCATGCTTTTACAATTTTCAGTCCTGTTGACTTACTGGAGTCTTGAATACCTTATGTTTCCAGGTCCTTTGGAATTATAAAACGGTTTGATAGCATCACCAAAAAACATTTGGTAAGGAAGATTTGTATTGTTTCTTGTGTAACTCGGACACCCGTGATTTGGCTGAAGATTTACTCTTGTTCATCCCCCATTCCCTCCAACCCAACCTAACAGATCATGTTTGAAGACGGTAGCATTGAGTACCTTGACATGTCAAAAGAAGATTGGGAATTCTGTAACTCTGTGTAATCAGGTACTTGTCCCAACTTTCCATTGAAGTTTCTGAAAGAAATGATGGAAGTCGGGAAGAGGGTTGCTTTGGCGAAGGAGAGTTCCAACACCATTATAGGCCTCCGAAAGACCGGCAACCAACTGTAGAACTAGACGATTATTTGTTACTGGTGCGCCAACATTACGGAGTTGATCCGCCAACTCCTTTAGTTTCTTGCAATATGCAGAAACGTTCGGAAATTCGTCCATTCGAACGAGAGAGAATTCCTGCTCGAGTGTGACGACACGGGAATGTTGGTTGTCTTGGAATATGTCACGCAATCTATTCCATGCAGCCATAGCCGTGGTATCCGGCTCCATAATCGTTTGTAGAAGGTCCACCGAAATAGTGGCGTATATCCACCGAAGAACGGTAGCATCAAGTGTAATTCATAACTCAGGATCCTCCGCAGAAGGAAGGGTCTAGCGGGAGGAATGATGTGATGAAGAACTTGATAAGATATAGCGTGAATTTTAAACAACTCGCCCCGTTGCATATTGAACGTTTTCCATCTCAAGGACAATAGGGACACTTAGCTTGATATTGGAAACCGTGAGGGCAGGGTGAAAATTGTTCTTAGACATATTGAAAGAACAAAGAAGGAGGGGAAATTTAAGAGAGGTTTTTGAGAGCGGAAGACGAAATTTTGGAGAGAAAACCCGGGGGGGGGGGGTTCTCGGCCACAAGGCAAAAGTTGAGAGAAAACTTTTGTGTAGACCTAGTCTCTTGATACCATGAAAGAAATAATCCCCTTGATTATTTTCATTGATTGAATAGATATATATACAAGTTACATATTTTCATAATAGGAAAATCATTTTCCTATTCTACTTCTAAATCCTTATTCTACCATAATTCTAACTATACAATTATGGTAAGTGTATAACACTAATTAAGGTATCCTTTTCATTACTTCCTAACCTATTACTTGTTTACTAGTGCAGTTGAAATGGATCCATGTACCAAGTTCAGGTTAAAAGGGTGAATTTTAAACGTTGTCGCACACGGATCCTCCAAAAATGCACTACTTTTGGAGGATCCAACATGCACCGGTCGACTTTTTTTTATGAGGCCGAGCATCATAGATTTTACTTGGGGATAATTTTCTAAGGAGTCGTCAAAGATTTATATACCAGTAGAAATTATAGAGAACTTAGTAGTACTTTTTTGTTTCTATTATGTATAATATAATATTGGCATGAGAAGATCTCGAATGGAGCGATATGATCGGTGAGGATTCATATAACTGACCCCACCTTGTTTGGGATTGAGGCATCGTAGTTGTTATTGTTATTGTTTACAAAGGAGTCCATTATGGAACGGGTATTTTGCAGGTCTTAGCTGTCGGGATAAAGATATACATGATTCAACCTTTGTAGCTGATACGCGACATGTTCTTTCAAACCAAAATTGCCAAGGGTCCTTTAGCTTTGCTTCTGTTGTACCAAATGTGCAAGTTTCCTTTTCACAAATTCTTTTGTTAGTATAAAAGTCTGCTGATAATGTCTGTACACTCTTCATTTACTGGAGTTCTGATGATTCTTTCCCATGTATAAGCATAACAAATGTAACAATAGCTCACCCTGTTCCAATTGTATTGGATGTCCCGGAGAAACGAACTATGTAGATCATAATTCATTGACTATAAATTTGTTAGCTATCTCTTTTCTATGCTGGACTAAGACGAGCTCTCGACATTGACAATGAGAATTCATATAGCCGACCTCAACTTGCTTAAGATTGAGAATTGAGGCTTAGTCGTTGTTCGGTTTTCTCGTGCTCTTTCTTATTAAATGTTGAAAATTTTGGGCTCCAAAAGAAGATTTGGTTTCACAATTTCTTGAACTTGTATGCCTTGACTACGAAACAGAATCCGGCGCCTAAATGACACATTTTCTAAGCCATATTGTCAAAAGGGGTCGTGGTCTCCACGATAGATCAAAATGGGTTTATCGTGGAGCAGCCCACGATTTACCCCAAATGTTAACGACTTCATTTGCCGCCCGTCAAATGTCGGTAATTTTTTCTTTTTTAAAAAAACTACTTTGTAAAACGTGGGAAGCTCCACGATTTGCAAGAGGAGAAAATTTTCCATTTGCAAATCTGAGAGCTCCCCACGTTTTGCAAAGGTATTTTTTTTAAAAAAAAAATGTTAATTGCAAATTGATTTATAATTTCTGCAAAAAGAAACTTATTTTCTTAGCAAAATTACTTATGTTGAGTGGCTAACTCCACTTTCTAAACTTTTTCACCTTTTAAAAAATGTAATAATTTTCAACGTTTTGCTAATAAAATTATTGTACTACGTTGCATACGGCACTTATGTTCCTTTTAAATATTTCTTTCTTAGTAAAATTTAAAAAAATATTTTACTATGTTGCATACGGCACTTTTTATGTTTTTTTCATTTGTAACCACATTATTATTCGAAAATATTTTAACTCAATCCGAAACTAACAAAGTCATACGATAATTAAATATAGCTAGATTGAGTATAGCATGAAAAAATTAATTATTGTATGACTTTATTAGTTTCGGATTGAGTTAAAATATTTTTGAATATGTGCCTACAAATGAAAAAAAACATAAAAAGAATTAAGGGTTGAAGAGTAAGCAATGTTTCATCTGTTAACGGGCTTTCCTGACGGAAGCTTGCACAAATAACCGCTTTGAGCATTGTTGTTTAGAAAATAGCTGAAAATTTCAAGTTGTTTAACGTTTAGCCGCTTCTGCTATTAAAACAGATGTAAATTCTCTTGAAAGTACATTGAGATCTCATCTATAACAATCAACAACATACCTAGTGTAATCCAACACAGTGGTGTCTGGAGAGGGTAAAATGTACGCTGAACTTAACTCTATCTTTGTGGGGTGAAGACGTTGTTTCCAATAAACACTAGCTCAAAAAAACGTAATCAATGCAGAAATTCAAGAAATATAAGACAACAAAATAACAATACAAAACAAATAAAGCAGCAAATAGGAGTACACACATAATAATATGGATTTACGTCATACTTTAGAATAATATTTCACTATAATAACTAATTTTTCTTTTTTAAAATTGAGATTCATGTTATATTATATTATGTGCTTTCTATATAAGCATTTTACTATAGCAATTATAAAATATCAAAATAAATAATATTGTTATAGAGAGATTCAATTTTAATTGAATCATGGACTTTGAATATCAAATGATTAAAGAAAAAAATAAAAATATAAAAAGTATTCTACAATTTATGGACTTTGAATATCAAATGATTACAGAATAAAATAAAAATATAATAAATATCCGGATAAAGTGAGAATTTGAACTCACACCAATAATGTAAAAGTTATAATCAACCCACTGGATTACAAAATTAATTAAAATTAAAGGAAAAAAAGTCTTTAGGATATGGCAAAGGCCTAAATCTTCTTTTAGAAGGATTTTTTTTCCGCCACCATTTTTTTTTCTATTTATTTATAATACTTATTCCATTCTATAATAAGTTATTATTTTAGTTTGCGCACACTTTTAAGAAATTGTTCATTCTTAAAGAAAATATAATTAATGAATGTTAATTATTTAAACAAAGACAAATTTTTTAAAAAAAATATTTAAAATATTCTTGAAATTCTAAAAAAATTAAACAATTATAACTATAAGTAAGTAGTCCCTTTTTTATTTTTTCAAATTTTCGGAAATGGCAACGCTATCATGGAGACACCAAACACTAATTCAAGCACTACTCTCACGGGGGCCTCTCAAACAAAATGATTTTCAATCTCTATTCACCAAACTCACAGGCAAATCCGCAGGTTCATTTTTTTTTAATCGTATTTTTAGTTTAATTCTGAGTACCCAATTACAAGTTTAATCCTTGTATTGGATTTTTTTTGTTCAATTTATCATATTTTAGTTTAATTTCGAGGACCCAATAACAAGTTTAGTGGTATTTATTAGTACCCAATTACGAGTTTAGTCGTTTAATTGTATTGGGTTTTTACTTTGTTACGCAATTTCCGGGTATTTTCTTCATTTTTTTCAAGTTCATTGTTTGTTTGGCCGATATATTTTACTCTCTCCGTTTCAAAATGTTTCTTGTTTTGATTTGGCACGGAGCTTAAGGAAAGTCTTTTGAATCTTGTGGTTATGTTGATTTGGCACAGAGTTTAAGAAAAGTCTTTTGAATTTTGTGGTTACGAAAACTTTTAAATCTTGTACTTATGAAGAATATAAGTAGATTTATCTTGTGGTGTTAAACATGTCACTTGTAAAGTTGGAATTAAAAGACTAGGAAAGTAAAGAGTAAATATTTTGAAACGGACCAAAAAAAGAAATTAAGGCAAACATTTTGAAACGAGTGAGTATCAGTTTCCACTTCCAGTACTTTAGTTTAGTGTCGATTTCAAGGACCCAATTACTAGTTTAGTGATTTTCATCCTTGTATTGGATTTTTTACTTCGTTATCAAATTTCCCGGTTTTACTCTTCATGTTTTAGAATAAAAATATCTGCTATTGCTAATTTTTTGTTTAGATTTTTGTGAAAGATTCTCCATTGGTAATTCAAAAATAGAAAGAATATAAATAAAGGCGCATATGCGTGAAGGGGCCTATACTTGTGTTCTAGTGTGAAAGGTCTGAGTACATCCTACCCTCACCAGACTCTACTTGTGGGACTACACTGGGTATGTTGTTGTCGTTGTTGTAAGGGAGTCTTATGGCAGGATCTTTGCTAAAGTCGACTTTATTACGATGTGACTAGGAGTAATATTTATGCTGTCATTTTTTGCAGAAACCTGTTCATTTTTGCTAGAAAATTTTATTTGTATAACTGATTCAGTTTCCATTCCAAGGACCCCAAAAGAAATCACTATAACTTTTGATTGATTGCTGAAAGTTTTAGCTTTCCGAAATCCGTATTGTTTGTTCTCGGAAATTAGTTTCTGTCAATTTAGTTTCTTATTGTATTTGCTGTTAATCAGTAGGGCCAATTATTCTGTTATTTGGAGAAAAGGTCAAGTCCATTTGAGTTTTAGTTAATCTTCCTTTCCCTATTTGGTTCCAAAGGCAGGAAAAGTGTTAATGAAATGATTTTATTTGTATTTTGTTTTTGTTTTTCTTTGGATATAAGTAGAGCATCAATTTGCTTAGTTCTCAGAATAGCATGTCTTGTTTGGTAACTGTGGAAAAAAATTATTTTTCATACTAATTTATGTCTATACTTCAGGAAATCATCAGTCACTATTTAATGAATACCTGAGAAAGATAAATGAGGAGCTCGCTTTTGTGCAGTTAGAGCTACGGGCATGTAGAAACCAGTATGACGGAAATGTGTATTATGGTGTTGTCAACAATGTTTCAGATGAGCAATCCAAACTTGGAACTAAATATTCAGTTCCTCAGATAGCTTTCTATAAAGGCATTGTGAGTTTTTCCTCCCTTTCTTTTTAAGCCTTTTGTGTTGAGAATGCCCTTAGTTGTTATATAGCCTTCCTTTGTCCATATGATGAAGTTTTTCCATAATTTTTGTCAAGTAATTTTCTTGCTTTGTGAAATGGAATAGGATGTAACCGGAAAAACCTTCATTAATGTGTGGACTAGAGATCAATAACTAATTAGGTTGCATTGAACATTAAGCAAAACCTTCATTAATGTGTGGACTAGAGATCAATAACCTTCATTATGTATTTGCATTTCCATTTGACCATTTCTGCAAGGGCAGGGAATAGCTTTTTAGCACCCTACCTTACCACAAAGATGACGGGAATAGCTCCCTTCCAAGTTTGAGCTAGAGAGAAGATCTACATGTTATTAGCCTTCTAAAACATAGAACCTTGTGCTTAAGCTTCATAGTGATGAATCACATATATTCCTGCAACTTATGTGATGAATCACTTATAATCCTGCAACTTATGTGATGAATCACTTATGGAAATAGAGGGAGCTGATGAAATAGGAGTAGAGTCGAATTTCGCTCAGTTTGGATAGAGAGAAATAAGAGAGCTTTTGAAGGAATAGAGTTGAGTTTCTCTCGGTTGAGGAGTAGTCTCCGATCCCTCGTTTTCTTTTGGTGTGTAATCAGAAAGTTCCTAGTTGTATAGATGATTGGGTGGAGTTTGTAGAGAATCATATTTTGTAGATTCTTTATTTTTTGGTATACCCGTTGTATACGGCCAATTGGGCCATGTTTATGAATGAAAATACATTTACATGATTAAAAAAAAAAAAGGAAATAGAGCGAGCTGACACTAGCCTTTTGTTCAAGTATTAGTAGAAACATGAACTCATCTCCTTCTGTGAAGCGTAGACTAACAACAACAACAACATACCCAGTGTAATCCCACACGATGGGGTCTGGGGAGGGTAGAGTGTACGCAGACCTTACCCCTACCTTGGGAGGTAGGGAGAGAAGCATAGTACTAAGTTCAGTTAAATTAGAGTTTTTTTGGAGCTGACTTATACAATCTAGTTATATAAGTATATACAAAAAATATTCAGGAGTCACATTTAAATTGAAGATTTTCAGAAGTTGAAGTTGGTTGATCATTCATTTCATACCAGCTCAAAATGTTGGTAGTAGAAAAGGTTTCATGGGCTTCATATACTCCGTTCTAATCTTCCATCTTTTTTCTTTTTTTTTTTGAGAATGAATAATTTTGTTTCCCTTTTTCATAGCGAACTTAAACTCACCAAACGCTATAAAGAGAAGAATTAAATAACTGAATTTGATGGCTCCAGTAATTGATGTTTTCTCAATCAATCAACTAAATCTTAAATCCTTAACTAGTTGGGATTTACTTAATGAATCTTCCACTCATCTGTCCATTCTGCTCTATTCAGGCTCATCTCATTCAATTATTGAGTAAATTGTATTTTGAGGTAACCTGGGGACTCACTACAATTGAAGGTTCTCTAAATTTCACACTGATCCCAACATGGACATAGAAATCGCTAACGAGAATAAAAAGAATCCTGAAAAACGTTGGGCCTAATGTATCTGTACGCAATAACTAGCTTTACTCTTAATGATTTGCTAATATTATGTCTTAGACTGGTTAGCGTTTCTTAAAGAAAATAAATATGAATTTACGAAGATCTTGAACATTGTTTCCTTTTTTTTTTCTTTTGACATAATTTCTTTAAAAAGATTTATGTGGTTTAAGTGCAGATTGAAGCAATTGTTCAAGATGCGGCAGCTCAGGGCTTTATTTCGACCATTGATGCACTGAACATACGGATCGAAAATCAGGTTTTCTTACTTCCTAACAATAAATGAATGCTGTGGTACTGTCAGTTCCATTATTTATAGTATTTATCTGGCTGCTGTCATGATTTATTAGCTATATGTCAAATTATGGTTTAGAAGATATACTGTTTTTCACTATTGTCAACTTTCCTTCTCTAGCTAAGGTCGATATAGCTTGAGTTATTCATGCTTGTAATTTGGCATGTCTGATTTTCTCACATACACAATTTTTTATATATAAATTTGATACATGCATCATTTACAGGTCAAAGAGCAGCTATATAAAAAGGCAGCTTAAGAAGGCAGATATTTATGACCTCGAAATGATGTTTGCTTTATATTAATGTTGATTGCCTTGCTTTCTGTTGCCTTTGTATTCATATTTAGTAAGTTGTAGCTGGAAAACCGTGTAAAATAAAGTATTCAGGGAATGGTTGGCAAAGTATCAAGTTCATGCTGCAAATCATTTTCTTACTTATTTCGGAGGTTGCCTGTCTCTTCATAGTGAGGCTTTTGAGTTTTGTTTTGAGTCATTTTACCAATATGTGAAGTGTAACTATTTATTGTGAATACCCAACCCTCCTGTTTATTTGTTTCTTTCTCTTGTTTGATGATAGGAGTGGGACTATAATAGAGTAAATTTAGTTTTTGTCATTCAGAAAATTGGGAATGGGACTTAAACCCACGTCTCGTTGGGACCAAGGCTTGTATGCTTATTCATTAACCAGGATGTGGTACCTATGAAGTGCCTTTTTTGTAGAATATCAACTAAAAATGCTAGGATAGCAGGATGTGGTTCTGAATTTAAAAAAAAATCTATGTATAAACTTTGTAAATTTGGTTGCTATTAGGTCAGAGCTTGTTGTACTTTACATAGCTCCGATTTATATCTTTGCTATAGTCCTAATTACTTTGCTGGTAATTTTATTTGATCAACAGTTTCTAGCTGGAACAGAAGCCCAATCTCAAGGAGGTTCAACACATATTCCTGCAGCATTTAGGAATTTTTCAATGTCTCAAAAGGAAAAGACCCTTGAGGAATTTGAGAGGGACCGCTGGCTTTCTCTAACAGATGGTAAGATAGGACTAGGAGTGCGTTCATTTCTTGATCTTAGAAGTTGGTTTCGCAGTAACGAGGTTCCTCCATGTGAAGTTTGCAATGAAGCTGCAGTAAAGGTCTGTTCTTTAAACTCCTTGATCTCTATGGCACGAGTTTTTCCTTTCAAATTGGAGCACTTTTATTGCCAATTTTAGCTGAAAAGTCAATGATCTTCCTATTTACTGTATTTTGGTTTGATAATGTCACTTTAAACATCCATTCCCTGTCAAAAAAAGATATGATAAACTTTATGGCTGCTAGATCATCCAACTCATGGTGGTGTTATTATTTGACCAGGCCGAGCTTTGCCGAAATGAAGGCTGTAATGTTCGTATCCATATGTACTGTCTGAGAATGAAGTTCTCCAAAAGCAGGGTATTCTTCTCTCCTATCGTAACTTTCCGTAAATTTCCCATTTGTTACTCAATGACTGAGCCTTTACTTTTTATATATTGAGCATCAACGAGTCGATGATATTTATGTTCCAGTTTTTGCCGCTAAATCCTAACATAATGGTTGAATTCCTATTAGTTTCCATGATACAAGTTGAATTCTAGATGTAGAACTAAAAGAATGTGGAAGAAATGGGATTATCGCCAATACACGCGATAAAAATATTAATTAAATTTGCCCGACATAGAAGCAATCAAGAAAGCTTCATAAGTGAATATATAACCTATAGAAAAGTGAGCTAATCCAATCAATCTTATATTCCCAAGGGAAAACATTGCAATGTGGATGACCGTCTCATCTATGCAGGCGATTGATGAACTAACTTATTGTTGAAACCATAATTTGCAGGCTGAAAAGGTTTGTCCAGGGTGTGGGACGGGATGGCATTATAACATTGCAAAAGTAGAAACTCTGGATGAAGAAGGGGATGTGTCTGCTCCTCCTGAAAGTCAGCAGCCTTGTGAACCCTCAACGAGAAAAAGGCCGAGGACCCGTGGAGTTGCTGATTCCGATACTCTCAAGCCTGAATCATCTCAAAGTACAAGGGTGACTCGACGTTCTGTCCGTCTGAAGATCGCAAGTTAACAAATGTGGTTTGCTAGTTTTGGTGCTCATGTACATTTGACATATGAAAATGGTTTTCCATATATTTTTGCACCCTATGAAGGTCTACTTATTTGGTAAACCAAATTCTAAAATATGATTGTAGATTAGTATCTTAATCAGGGGCACGCTATTTGTTTACATCCATTAGTTTGTAAAGGATTCAATGATGATTTTGATGGAGACCAAATGGTTGTTCAATGTTCATGTACCTTTATCCTTGGATGCTCAAGTAGAGGCCCATTTACTTTAGTCAATGTTCGCAAATTAACGAGGTATTTGCGTCATTATTTCGCAAAACAAGATTTCTTCCTATACTAGTGAACGTTTGAGTGACTTAACATGAGCTGAATGAATCCATCCTAAGTTTGCAAACTAATGGTGCTAGTGAATTCGCAAAGGTGCTGCATCTTTTTTTTTCCTTTTCACTATGGTAATACATCCTCTGAATTTTTATTTGGGACTTGGGGGTTGTTGGTAATGTGTCCTTTGCATAGTGCCAAAACCAACATTTGAAAAAACGTATTCTCACACATGTAAATATGTAATTCGCAAATAGAAGTGCATCCTTATGTTTTTCAATTAATGTTTGATATTTAGAAAATCAAGAAGTTGAGATATATACAATAATCTTGAGTTCTATAGTTCTTTCACTGGCTAAGCTATTATAAGAAAGATGTGATATCAGTATGCACTTGCAAAAATTAAGATTATTGTGCAGCAACTAAGGTGTCAATTATTCTAGCAACAAATTTGGAACTTCATCAAATTTCAATGCCATACGAATTCCCATGATTCAGCCCAATTCAAATGAGATTGATTAGAAAATTATGATAATCCATTGGACTCATGAACCAATCAGCAGGGGATTGATAAGAAAATTATGATAACACAGTGATCCATTTGGTATCTAAATATGTGATTATATGATTCGTTTCTAAGTTTACTTGATCGGAAATTTATAACGTTCAAAAACATATAGATCCAATGTCACATCAGTAAAGATCTATCATACGTGTATAGGATGTACTCTACATGCCCAATACAAATGCATTCTCTTTTAAAGCAAATCCTGCTATAGTCCCAGATACATCAAATATTTACATACCAACTTCACCGTTGAGACTTAAAAGTTTACAAAGGGGTACAATTAAGGACAACAAAAACAAGCCAACAACAAGACAATGTTTTGAGTACAAAATTAAGGTATACAGATAACTGAGAACTGCCATCGATGAAAGATGTAAAAGGATGCTTTACTTCTTGTCGGCTGGACAGAATTACAATAGAAAGTATTTTCCTCCTGTACTTCATTTCCAAGTGCAAACCATTCAACATAACCGACCAACTAACCATATATCAATGTCAACAATAAGCTTCCAAGGAACAATTGTCTAAATTGTATGGCAAGAGCATTCGAGTAGCTACACTCTCCGAGAATTGATGATATAATGGTAAGTTATGAAGCTAAGGCATAAAAAGATTATGAAGCGACTCACCCAAAGGTTCAAATCAATTAAACACTTGACTTGGCAAGACAACTCTAGCCAAGAAAATATATTTACAAACACATGGCATTTCACTCTAACTTTTGAGCATGGTGCTTTCATTTCACAAGTAAATCTCCTATCCTTTTTCACATAACTTCATATAAATCTCCTATCCTTTTTTAATGAAAGCAAATTATTGAATCTTGATAGAGGAAATTTCATAATCTTGCTTGCTCATTATATGATTCAAGATTGTGAGCTCATTCACTAAAACTTTCCATCTATATTTTTTTTTTTCGCTAAACAAAATTTTCAATTGACAAATTTCTCTTCTTATTTACTTGAGAAATCAACACAATGCTCAAACAATAAAGTGAAAAGTTATGTGCTTGCAATTATATATTTTTTGGTTAGAGTTGTCTTACCAAATCCAAGCGGTCAATTGATTTGACCATTCAGCTAGGTCGCTTCATAAGCTTTTTTTTGCCTCGTCTTCCGAACCACTATATCATCAATTTTCAAAGACTGATCATTGTGAGATAACAAAACAGCTTCTCTTTCCCATGCTCTGGTGATACAGATAATTGGAACATGTCTCCACTGTCAACACGATCTAGTAAACGTCTTAGGGAGAGGCATAGCACCAATTCCTTCAAAGCAAGAGTTTGTAACTTGGTCTTGCAAGTCAAGAATTTTGGGGGGCATTTGAAGTGGTCTTCAATCGACTCCACTATAACATCTTCCTCAATCTAGTTTTGGAGTATGGAAGTAACAAGCAAGGAAAGCCTGCAACCAGAGATCAATGACATTTAGTCAAATACCAATTCAGAAACCTTTTCTAAATTGTAAATATATACACAAAGATTGGAGAACATAACATAATGGTCAAACATATCTAGTACGGAATAATACAAATGGCAAGTTTAGTCCATTAAGTTTAGAGAAAATACATGAGTCCCTCCTGAACTAGTACTCTTTTTTCAAAAAGACACTTGAAACGGTCCTATAACCCCCTTATCCTTGTTCACAATGGATTTACTGCCCCCTTAAGGGCCCACATGGCATGGAGAGTGTACTTTATTCTCCATAAGAGGGTGAGATGAGCAAAAAAAAAATTCTATTATTTCTAAATTTTTTTTTGCTCATCTCACTCTCTTATGGAGAGTAAAGTACACTCTCCATGCCATGTGGGCCCTTAAGGGGGCAGTAAATTCATTGTGAACAAGGATAAGGAGGTTATAGGACCATTTCAAAGTTTAAGTGTCTTTATGAAAAAAGAGTACTAGTTCAGGGGGACTTTATGTATTTTCTCTTAAGTTTACATAATGGTAGCCATTGACTCATTTCCTACCAAACCATACCATACCAATTATAGTATCAAAGCCCTAATTGAATATTGCTTGCTTGATGTAAAGGCAAAATATTGTTATTATGAGATAGTTTATAGGGTCATTAAACTAAAAGACTTATCCAGTCTTTTTGTTTCACGAGTTGGTGGACCCAAAAGTGTAAGATTTGGGTCCCTAATTTGTGAAACAAAAAGAAATCTCACACAACTTACATCAATTGTGTGAGGCACAAAACAAAGTTTCTTGTGGAATTAGATGAAATCAAAGTTCCGCAGAAACCCGAGCATCTCTTTCAAACATTATGAGACATGTTAAAATCTTGATCGATGTTTAAAACATCTTTTCGACAAATGCTTCGAACATTCTCACTCAAGAAATACAGATGCTTACATTTTCAATAACTCACTTAAATCAAATAACCCCCATTTCTTGTATTTCTTACTTGGATAAGCTTCAAGAATCTCCCATATTTTAGCACACAACTAATTAAAAAGTAAAGCAAATTACACTGCAAAGATTAAAGCTTTTGTAAATTAGAATAATATAGATAAATTGGGTATCAAACATAAAAAAGTGCTTCTACAGTAAAGTTATCATACTGAGCGGAGGGTCTCTCGGAAGAAAACAATTGCTCTACCTTGTTAGGTAGAGGTAAGGTATACGTACTCTAACCTACCCAGACAACACGTTGGGACTTCACTGATACGTTGTTGTTGTTGTTGTTGTACAGTAAAGTTATCATACCAACTAATATACATGCTTACACTTTCAATAACTCACTTGAACCAAATAAACTCCCAATTCTTGTATTTCTAATTTGGTCAAGCTATAAGAAGCTCCTTAATGTATCTAACTGAGATTTATACAAATTTAGCACATAACTCATTAACAAGTAAAGCAAACTAAAATTAAAAGATTAAAACTGTGTGAATTAAAAATTGTAAAGAGTTCATACCATCATGATATAAATACAGATCTGATCCAAAAATCCATTCTTGACTATACTATGTTTTCCCATCTGGGTATCATCAAAAATCTCATCTTTTTTTGCAAAAATGACTAATTTGATACTCAAATCCATTCTTATCTATGTTCTTTCCATCTGGGTATCATCAAAAATCTCATCTTTTTTTTTTTTGCAAAAATGACCACTTTGATACTCAAATCAATTCTTAGCTATGTTCTTCCATCTGGGTATCATAAAAAATCTCATCTTTTTGCAAAAATAATCAAATTCCAATCTGGATATCATCAAAAATCTCATTTTGTTGCAAAAATAACCAATTTGATACTCAAAATTCATTCTTATCTATGTTTTCCCATCTGGGTATCATCAAAAATCTCATCTTTTTGCAAAAATACTCAAATTCTTATTCCCAAAATCAGTAATTTTAGTGTAAAAGGCTATAAATGAAAAAGGGATTTTCGGCGGAGGGGTGGCAAAGATGCCGCCGATGACGGCGGCTGAAGGTGAATTCACCACCTTACTCCCTGTAATCCCAACCCTAGTAGGACCATTACATTTTTGTAGGTGAGTTTTGACAGGTAGGAATTGTTTCACTTTCACCCATTAGATTTACATTCATCAACCCTCTATTTGAATAAAATTATGTTTATCTATGACTAAAGATTTTAAAACTTTACTTATGGCCTTTATCAACAACAACATATCTCGGTGTAGTCTCACCCACAACGATGAGTTTGGGAGTTTAGAATGTACACATAATTTTCCCTATCATAGAGATAGAGAAGTTATTTTCGATAGATCTTCATCGATTTAGAGAAAAGCAAATCAAAGCAATCAGGAAAAAAAAAAACAAGAACGAAGCCATGAAAAAAAATGTTAAATAAAAAATGGCAAAGCAGCTCTATCAATATTTTTTTGTATTTAATCTTGGAAAAGCATGTCCAAAATTACTCATAAACTTTGCAAAATGATTTATAATTCTCATTCGTTAATAGTTGAGGTTAGATCTACAACTACCGTTACAAAATTGAGTTAGATTTGTTCTTAATAATTAACGATGTGTGGGGTTTTTCAAACAAAAATAGTCAATTCTGCACTTGAACTATTCAGAAACATTCTAAAGTTGCTCCTAAACTTTCAAAATAGTATGAACAATTGAATCTATTCAGAAAAACTCTAAAGTTGAACTCCTAAACTTTAAGAAAATAGTATGAACGGTGTAGCTCTTTTATACTTATAGTGGTGTAGTTGATTAGTGGCTCAATTTCATTTATGTTGATTTGAGGCCGGAGGATGGTTAATTTGATTTCGGGAGAATGGTGATAAAGATCTATAACTCTTGGAGCTTATAAGCGTCGAAAAAGACGGGATTATTGTAGTAGGAACAATGTCATGTTCTTCATAGTTCATTGACAAATATGGATCATTTTGAATAATTCAATTGTTAATTTAATCATTTTAATTTGTATAAAACTCACATGGTGGAAAATCTTTGTTTGTTAGTCAATAAGCGCAAAACTAGCTTATTTATTATAGCAAGGATAGATTTTGCCGTAATTATTAATGGAGCGTAAATCTAAATCATTTCGCAAAGTTTAAAAGTGATATCAAACTTTTACTCTCTAATTCTTCTTCCTCCGACCCTATTCTTCTTCCTCCGACCCTAATCTTAGTACCAGGTGACTTTTCATATATGAACTTGTCCCCTTTTGATAATTTTATATTTCACTAATTAAATTCTCTCTCTCAACAAGCTTTTATTTACCTATAATTTAGATTGTAGAATTATGCTCATGAACTCTGCTATCTTTTTTCGACGTATTTTACGTTGTTTGTGAGTTTCACATTTTCATAAGTTTACATTTTGTCAATTAAAATGTATTCACCTTCTGACCTTTTCCTATCGTAATTCATAATAAATTATATTTACATATAATTTAAATTTGAAAATTGCACATATAACCTCTATTGACGTCTTTTTTTATAATCTCTCCGTCCTACTCCAACTCTAGTACAAAATATTTTTTATATATGAATTTGGCTCCGTTTTATAAGTTCACATTTCGCCAACTAAATTATATTCATCTCCCTCTATCTTACTTCAGATATATTTGCTCTATTTAGATTTTAAACTATACGCTTATCTCTATGAACATCTTTTATTTGGAAGAATAAATACTCAAAAAGTTTACATTGACATCGACTGAATATCATTGAGGTAATTTACATTTCTCAACCAAATAGTGACAAACGAACAAAACAACATTTTGTAACGAAGTCCTAAATATATTTTTTCATATGATGTTCGGTATCAATTTTGGAGTCCACCTAATTTTGGAGCTTAGGCCATAGATTTGGGAGCATGTTTTAAAGATTTATTTTTAAATTTTTATTTGGCCATAAAATTTTAATAGATTTTGAAAATAAATATTCAAATACCAAATTATTTTCAAACCTGTTTTTGGGCCAAGATCTATGTTTTGGCTTTTTTGAAAATTTTAAAAACAATTAAAACTTTTGTATTTTATAAAAAAAACCCTTCTATTTATGACTCAACTAATTATATCTACCATGTTCATTCATTAAAGGCGTATCTAACATATTTTCACAACTAAAATAGTTTATTTTATAAAATGAACGAGCTAAGCTTTGTCCAACAATGGAAGAAGAAACCCTAGGAAAATTTGTTATGCCAACTGTAGAAATTCATTGCGAAGATAAAGATAAATATTTGTATTATAATTTGAATTGTAATATCTAGTAAGTGTATTATTAGCGGTTGCTATTAAAATATCATGTTCTTCATAATTTAGGATTAGCAATTATGTATATTTTGTATGATTGGTATTCTTGATAGTTTTTATAACTTATGGGTATACGTAATGTTTCATATTTTTCAAAATAAAAAGTGAAATATGTTTTGAAAAAGTATGGCCAAACACATTTTTAAAGCTTAAAAACTTCACACAAATGAAGTTTTTCAAAATATTTTTGGGAATCTATGGCCAAACGCTAGCTTAGTTTGGGATGAAAAAAAAACACTTTTTACATGTATATACTCCTTATTAAAAGGCTCTTCATTTTCAAGATATCTCACATCTAATTAATGATGGAAGAATGCTTATTTTCTAACCAATTCTAATGTTGCATTGCAAGTGAAAGGATATTTCGTCGTTAGAGTAAAAATAAAAAAGGGGCATCTCATGCACAAAGCATCATGCATTAACGAAATTCAAGGAAGGATCGCATTTCAAAAATGTGATGTAATCAACTTAGCCTAATAGGTCACACAAAAATTTTACCGTTACGTCAAAGCTCGCAAATTCCATCTTTGAGTAACAATTTAAAACACTTTGAATTGTGTAATCAGAAAAATAACCTGTACTAATGAAACATAGCAATAAATACCATAAAGCAACTGTGTATATAGTTTCTAGATTGGTAGTTAGCAAATCATAAAACATAGCATATGGTCGTCTGAACAAAGTAATAAATTTGCTGGAAACAATAGATCATGTGGGGTTCACAAAAATTGAAATCTAAATACTTTATGACCATAAGAGAACTCATCGAGGCTAATGGCATTAATTTGTACAATTCTTTGACAAAAAAGTTTCTAGAAAAGTAAGTATTTTTAATTCTTTTTTTTTTTTAGAAAATAACTGTACAAAGGAAAAAAAACCATCTAATGATTATTGGTGTTTCAAAAAAAAAATCAATTTAGAGGACCGTGTATCTTGGGTTAACTTATAATGTGATTTGTTGGATATATTAAATTTTATAGTATTTTCATATTATTTTCCCTTACCGAGATATTTTCATTTTGCACGAAAAAAATAAATTGAATTATAAAAAGTAAGAGTGTAAAATTGTTCTCGCCCCGAATTATGTTATCTGTCGTTTTATCGGTTGACCGTATCGGGAGACAAATTGATTCCTTAACTTAAGCGATTTGGACTGGAAACAAAACTCTAATTTCCAATAATGGATTCCCCAACTACTCCAGAAAGAGCGTTAGGACGGTGGTATGAGTAAACTAAGAGGTAACAAACATAAATGCAGTTGAGTACATTAAAGTAAAGGATAAATAAAGTAAATGTTAAAGATAGATAAAATTTGAGTTGTTTGATTGATTGTATTGTCCATGTATATACAGAGAATTATTCTATATATAGTACAAAAAATGAAAAAAACAATTGTACAACGTGATCCCCATGTCAGCCATCAAGTAACCAACTAAGTTCAATGACCGACTATGGGGGAGGTGGTGCCGATTTTCTCATCCTCTACTCCTCTTGCTTAGATAATGGCCCTTTCTTTTAGGTGTTGTTGGTCGTTACCGCTTCTAGGGGTCCGGAAACCTTTTGACTTGGTCGTTGAGTCGTCTGCATATGAGTGGATCTCAGCCGTACCTCTAACTAACAACTCGGCTAAGATGCCTTAGTAGCCGATGAAGTTCTTGTAGTCGAGGGCTAGGAGTAAATTCGGCTCTGAAACAGTTAAATTTGTCACTAAATTCGACTAAACACTTAAATTACTTTTGAGTGTTAACAAAAATGCAATTAGATCTGTTTTAAAAAGGATTCATATTACTATTATTGATTAAAGTAATTTATGATTGATTTGATTAAACGTCTAAACGAATGCATTTGATTAATTGCTTTCGTATGTTTTTGTGATTTTTTCCTATCGTGTCAAAAACTAGAAAGGAAGACGGTAATAATTGAATGCACGTATATTACATATAATACTTCTACTGGTATTACGAGACTATAAGTTGATGTCGAGTATTTTTATAGTTATTTCTCAATATGATTTTAAAAAAAAGTACCTTAATTTAATAAAAAGAAAAATGCAAGCAAACAATATTTTAAGCAGATAAATTTACGTGGCCGAACTTTCATGTTCAGAAAGTTATTTAATACCCCCTGGCCCCTATATAATTGCTGATTGATTTCAGATTCCACATGGCTTCATTGCTTGTACACAATGTCCACCACCAAATTGTAACCATAGACAAACTATAGGAAACCAGTATTATAAATTAACATGACACAAACCCAGTAATCAATATGTTGCAGATAAATTTTGGAAGATCAAAGTTTAAATATCAATAATAATAAAATTGTTAGGTAATTTGTTTTTGTAATTTATTTAAACAGGGTTATCCGATCATTAAACGTTGTGAGTGCATGAATATGATTAGATATTTGACCAATTTTCTCATTGAACGAAAAGTACGAAATAAATCAGATTGATAAAAATATCATGTGAAATAAAAAAGTTCTAGTAAGACGCGCTTTTCCCTTTTACGGTATAAGATTTAAATGACATAAATTTAAATTGATTGGCGCTTCGAAATAAGTAACATCAAATGAAAAACAAAAAGAATCAAATACTTATGATAACAAGTGCTGATAAAATAAATGAGATATGCTCAAGATAAAAAAATTATTATTCAAAAAAAGTAACATAAGTCCCTCCAAAGATTAAACGGTTTAAGATTGAGCAGGACTAAAACTGAATACTTGAGGTGCAAGTTCAGTGATGCAATGTATGAGATTGACGTGAAAGCGAGACTTAATGCCCATGTCATTCCCAATAGAAGATGGTTTATGTATCTCGGGTTTCTAATTCCGGATCACTGTTTGAGCCTGACCGTTTCTCTTACTTTGCTTTGCCTTGCCTTGCCTTGCTTGTGATTATGCTTTGTCTCGAGCCGAGGGTCTCCCGGAAACAACCGCTCTACCTATCAAGGTGGAGGTAAGGTCTGCGTACACTCTACCATTCCCAAACCCCACGTTGTGGGATTTCACTGGGTATGTTGTTGTTGTTGGGTCTCTAATTCATGATAATGGGGAAATCAACGATAATGTCTCACATCATATTTGTGCGAGATGAGAGAAATGGAGATTCGCCTCCGAAGCCTTGTGCGATGAAAAACTACAACTAAAATTTAAAGATAAGTTATACATATGGTGGTTAGATCAACTATATTATATGTGGCGAAATGTTATTCAGTCAAGAATTCTCAAGTTCAGAAGATGAAAGCTGTAGAGATGATTATGCTGAGATGAATGTGTGGACATATTGGGAGGGATAAGATTGGGAATGAAGATATTGGGGATAAGACGGGAGTGACTTATGTGACGAACAAGACGAGGAAAGTGAGGCTTAAATAGTTTGGACATGTAAAAAGGAGTAGTTTAGATGTTACGGTAAGAAGTTGCGAGAGGTTGGTAATATTTGGTGTAAAAAGAGGTAGAAGTAGGCCGAAGAAGTATTGAAAGATGTGATTAGACATGATATATCATATCTTGAGCTTACCGAGGAAGTGAACTTAGATGGGAGAGTTTGGAGGTCGTGGATTAGATAGAAAGTTAATCGGTAGTTGAACGTTTTCTCGCATACCTACTAAATAGGCTTGATTATCTTATATGTACCTGTTTTCTTACCAGTAGTATTAGCACTATTTTTGTAGTTTCATTATCTATCATCCGTGTTTCTTATATTTTACCTATCACATTATTTTCATGTTGTTTATTATTTCTTTCGCTAAATGTTATGTATTGATTTTCATTTTACATTATTTGTTTGTAGTTAATGCTGTCATTTTCGTATTTTCTTTTTAAAAAGTTTTGATCTGCTTTACTCAAGCTAAAAGTCTTTCAAAAATAACATATGTGAGATGTGCTTTCATTTTATTCTTTCTTGCTATACTTCATTTATATATGTTGTTATCGTAACACCTCCAAAAATTTGAATCATATGGTAATAATAAAAAAATTCAAACGTTGCGTACGCGAAATGCCACCTCTTTCTTTTTACGAGAAAATCAAGAAAACAAAAAGCTGACCCCTCCCCCCCTTAGCAGAAAAAGCCAACACAGCTTCAAACTTCAAAGTCCACCATTAATGGCCATCCCCTCTTAGACAATATTTCCACAAAAAATGTTGTGTTGTACAAATTTCACCATACCCTTTATTATTTTACTTTTATTTTATACACATGTGTGTGTGTCTCAATTATAGTTCCATTATTATGAGAATTTATATTTATATATGATTTGATTGTGACCTTTTCAGATCTTTGACTCTTGTTACCATAGACTTGTATACTACTTGTAAAGAGAAACAAACAAACAAATTGTTTTGTTTTCTCAGATTTATTTACTGTTTTTGAAAATAAAGCCTGTTTTGGTGGACACATAAATCAAGGAGAAGGTGCTTTTAAGGATTTTTGTTTCACATCAACCACCCACACTTGCCCTTTTGTTCAGACCCTTTAATTTTCTTGATGAATACTATCAGGAAGACCCAATTATTGGTTGCTTTTTTACAGAATGGGATGAATTAGTCAGGCTTCTTTTGGTACAAAAATCTCATCTTGGTTAGTTTTTGCTCTCTTTTCCCTTAGATTTTGGTATTTTTTTGTTGGTTTGGAGCTTGTGTTTGTGGGGGTGCTGATAATTTTTTGTGCTTTTTTTGTTGTTTTAAGCTCATAAAGATTGGACCTTTGTGTTATAAGATGTGTTTGGATTCTTAGTTCTTTTTCTTTCCCTTAGATTTTGGCATATTTTTTTTTAAAAATCTTGGTTTGAAGCTTGTTTTGTGGGGGTGTTGATAATTTTGTGCTTTTCTTGTTTGTGGGAGTTGTTATGAGTTCAAAAAGATTGGACCTTTGTTTGAATTCTAGGTTTTTTTCCCTTTCTTTCCATTAGATGAATTAATCAGGTTAAATCTCATATTGGTTTTACTTTTCTTGGTTAGTTTTGCTCTCTTTTCCCTTAGATTTTGGTGAGTTGTGTTTGTGGGGTGCTGATAATTTTGTGTTTTTTTGGTTTGTGGGAGTTGTTATGAGCTCATAAAGTTTGGACCTTTGTTTGAATTCCAGCTTTTCCCCCTTCCATTAAATGAATTAATCAGTTTTTTTTTTAGTACAAAAATCTCATCTTGGTTAGATTTTTGCTCTCTTTTCCCTTAGATTTTGGTATTTTTTGTTGGTTTGGAGCTTGTGATTGTGTGGTGCTGATAGTTTTTGTGCTTTTCTTGTTTGTGGGAGTTGTTATGAGCTCATAAAGATTGGACCTTTATGTCATAAAATTGGTTTGAATTCTAGGTTTTTTTTCTCATTTCCCTTAGATGAATTAATCAGGTTTTGGGTACAAAATCTCATCTTGGTTTTGCTTTTCTTGGTTAGTTTTGCTCTATTTTCCCCTTAGACTTTGGTATTTTTGTGTTCTTGGTTTGAAGCTTGTGTTTTTGGGGTTCTGATAATTTTGTGCTTTTCTTGTTTGTGGGAGTTGTTATGAGCTCATAAAGTATGGGCCTTTGTTTGAATTCCATTTTTTTTTCTTTTTCTATTAGATGAATTAATCAGGATAAATCTCATCTTGATTTTACTTTTCTTGGTTAGTTTTGCTCTCTTTTCCCTTAGATTTTGGTACTTATTTTATTTCTTGGTTTGAAGCTTGTTTTTGTGGGGTGCTGATAATTTTTGTGCTTTTTCCCTTTCCCATTAGTAGATGGTTTAATCAAGTTTTTGGGTACAAAATCTCATCCTGGTTTTGCTTTTCTTGCTTAGTTTTGCTCTATTTTCCCTTAGATATTGGTATATTTTTACTTGGTTTGAAGCTGGTGTTTGTGAGGTGCTGTTAATTTTTGTGCTTTTCTTGTTTCTGGAAGTTGTTACGAGCTCATAAAGTTTGGACCTTTTTGTCATAAAATTGGTTTGAATTCTAGGTTTTTTGTTCTTTCCATTGGATGAATTAATCAGGGTTTTTGGTACAAAATCTCATCTTGGTTTTGCTTTTCTTGGTTAGTTTTGCTCTCTTTTCCCTTAGATTTTGGTGTTTTATTTCCTTGGTTTTTGAAGCTTGTGTTTGTGGGGTTGCTGATAATTTTTGTGCTTTTCTTGTTAGATTTTGGTGTTTTATTTCTTGGTTTTTGAAGTTTGTGTTTGTTGGGGTGCTGATAATTTGTGCTTTTCTTAATTTGTGCTTTTCTTGTTTATGGGAGTTGTTGTGAGCTCATAAAGATTGGACCTTTATGTCATAAGATTGGTTTGAATTCTAGGTTTTTTTTCTTTCCCTTAGATGAATTAATCAGTCTTTTTGGTACAAAATCTCATCTTGGGTTTGCTTTTCTTGGTTAGCTTTTGCTCTCCTTTCCCTTTAGATCTTGGTATCTTAAATTTTGGCCTGAAGCTTGTGTTTGTGTGGGTGCTGATAATTTTTGTGCTTTTCTTGTTTGTGGGAGTTGTTATGACTTATGAGCTAATAAAGTTTGGACCTTTGTTTGAATTCCAGCTCCCCCCCTTCCATTAGATGAATTAATCAGGCTTTTTTGGTACAAAAATCTCGTCTTGGTTAGTTTTTGCTTTCTTTTCCCTTTAGATTTTGGTATCTTAAATTTTGGTCTGAAGCTTGTGTTTGTGGAGGTGCTGATAATTTTTTTGTGCTTTTCTTGTTTATGGGAGTTTTTATGAGCTCATAAAGTTTGGACCTTTGTGTCATAAAATTGGTTTGAATTCTAGGTTTTTCTTTTCATTTCCCTTAGATGAATTAATCAGCCTTATGGGTACAAAATCTCATCTTGGTTTTGCTTTTCTTGGTTAATTTTGCTCTCTTTCCCCTTAGATTTTGGTATTTTTTCTTGATTTTTGAAGCTTGTGTTTGTGGGGTGCTGTTAATTTTTGTGCTTTTCTTGTTTCCGGGAGTTGTTATAAGCTCATAAAGATTGGACCTTCGTGTCATAAAATTGGTCTGATAAATTTTGTGCTCTTCTTGTTTATGGGAGTTTTTATGAGCTCATAAAGTTTGGACCTTTGTGTCATAAAAATTGGTTTGAATTCTAGGTTTTTTACCCTTAGATGAATTATTCAGGCTTTTGGGTACAAAATCTCATCTTGGTTTTGCTTTTCTTGGTTAGTTTTTGCTCTCTTTCTCATTACATTTTGGTATTTATTTTTTGGTTTTTGAAGCTTGTGTTTGTTGGTTGCTGATAATATTTGTGTTTTTCTTGTTCATGGGAGTTGTTATAAGCTCATAAAGATTGGACCTTTTTGTCATAAAATTGGTTTGAATTCTAGGTTTTTTCCCTCTTTCCCTTAGATTTTAGGACTTTTACTGTGGTGTTTTTCCTTGGTTTGAAGCTTATGTTTGTGTGGTGCTGATAATCTTTGTTTTGTGAAGGCTTTGAGGGCTTTTAGGTTTTAACTTTTCCTTTCTGGAAAATTGATGTTCTTGTGTTTTTCGTTTGAATTTGAGGAATTTGAAGAAGCATATGTGGTAGCATTGCGGGTGTTTTTGTGCTTTTGAGAGAACTTTCAGATTTAAATTTTGAATTGCATCTGCTAGATTATTAAAAAATTGGGAATGTTGGCAAAAGTGTAGAGTCCAGAAATTCTCCTGTCAAGGATTGAGTTTTTCCTCCTAATGAGCTAATAAAGTCTGGATCTTTGAATGTTGTTCTAGTCTTGGCTTCCCGATTTGCTTATCGGCAAATTTTGTTGGTTGCTGAATAAAAAAAGGTTCTTTTTGTGCTTTTCTTGTTTCTGGGAGTTGTTATGAGCTCATAAAGTTTACACATGTGTCATAAAATTGGTTTGAATTCTAGGTTTCTTTTATTTTTCTTCTCATTTTTGTCTGATCAAAGTTGTGGCTTCTCAGTAAGGGTAGTGCGGCGTAATAGTTCTTTTTGTTGTATATGTTTCGTTCGCTTCTTGTGTAAGAAAATTCTTTGAGAAGATTTTGTACCCCCCTTTTTCAGTTTGATGTTGGAAATAAGTGAGATATTTTTTCGCTATGCTGTCTATGTTTCTTCCTTTTGAGGTGCTTCTTTGCGGGGACGTTTAGGATAATGTTGTCAACTGGGGAAACCGACTATCCACTCCTAGAAAGTAAGGCATGCTTAACTTAAGAAATTTCGTGTTTGATGAACTTAGAGTTATTCATCTCGCCGAGTCAGTATGGTTAACTAAAGGTACGCTGCATGAACACTAAAGCATTTGATGGCTTTTGTCGATAGAATATTAATAAAACGTGTGCATATTTGTCGTGTATCATGATATCGTAAGTTTAGCCACACTCTCTAAGTATTGTTATTATAGGTTACACTTTCTAGTCGTTATGGTTGAGTGGCATTCGTAGAAAATCATGTATTTCTGGAAGGTTTCTACTTTTAGGTGTATTTCTTGTATACGGGCTAGTTAATGCCCTTTTTGTTTAATAATATTTTTACTGCATCAAAAAAAGTGTTGTTATTATAGGCTATGTTGCTCGGACTAGGGTGCGGGTACCCGATACATGTGCAGATCTAGATGTCGGACTCTTCATCACATAACTTATAGGATTCGGAGGTATGGATCCGAGTGCGGATACATGTGCTGGAGTATGGCCAATAAATGTATATAATGATTATAAAGTATATATTTCGATTCATTAAAGGTATTAAGCTAAAGCTAATAAAATCGTTCTTTTAAACACCTAGTATTTTATTCATAAGATTTCTCGTGAAATGGCATAACATTTTCATACATTATATATATATATATATATATATATGACGTAAACCTACAAAATCAAATCAAATACCCAATCCATCTATACTTCTCGGTCATAGATGTAGTCAAAGCACCCAAGATGAGTTGACCAAATCCGGTGTGGATCCCACACCCATGTCGTGTCGACATGGGTGCGGCAAGGATTTTGAAGAGTCCGCAACATAGATTATAGACGAGCTGTCTTGACTCTTGAGACCTCCCTCAAAAGCCTAACTAGTTCTCATTTGTCTGCTTAGAGTTAATAGCAAAGAAATGACAGACTTGTACTTAGCATGTGAATTTGCATTGGCTTGGTTGATGGTATTACTTGGCAATCATCTTGAGTTTGTGATTATGTTCTATCATTGACTTTATCATATTTGATGTGCTTCCCGTCTCTTTTCATTTTGTTTGATACTGTCTATCCTTCAACAAAGTTAGATAATTTTTAAACAACTTTTGAGCATATCACTCTCACTTTCCTAAAGAAGAATAAAAGCTGCAGGAAAATGTCAAGGAGATTTTTGAAATGGAAAAAAAATCATAATACTAAGTCTTATACTTGTCAAGCATCACTTTTCTTTTTTAAGAGTGTCATTATTATTAGCGCAGCTAAATCGGAGCTCTCTGCCAAAAAAACAGTTGTAAGAGTGCCATTTTTTTATAATGCCCTCCGCCCTAGAACTGCTAGCTTACTTTCCTTAGAATTTCCAAGAAGAGGACTACTTTACTAAAGGAGAAACCTTTCCTCACTCTTCAATAACTTCTTTCTCCCTCCGCCCCATAATGGTTGTCACTTTTCACGTGAGAGCAGCAACAACAACAACATACCCGGTATAGTCCCACAAGTGAGGGTATGAGGAGGGTGGGATGTACACAGACCTTACCCCTACCTCTGTGGGGTAGAGAGGCTGTTTCTGCTAAACCCTCGACTCAAGAAAATCGTTTTTTGTAACATGTTGGAAAGAAATGCAAGAGTAAAAAGCTATGATGAAAATGTTGAAGAAAGGAAAGTACTGACTCTTAAATTAGTAAAGATAATCAAAGTAAAAGAAACAACTATAGTAATAAAAAAGAACAAATTTTGTCTAATACTATTTAAATGTGTTCTTTCGGTACTTTGATACATGAAATAATGCAACTAGGTATTTTCATTAATATTTAAAAGATTTTCAGAATGAGCTAGGAAAATTGATCAAATACACCTTACAACAACAACAGTGAAATCCCACAACGTGGGTCTGGGGAGGGTATAGTGTACGCAGACCTTACCTCTACTTTGGTAGGTAGAGCGACTGTTTCCGAGAGACCCTCGGCTTAAGACAGAGCATAAGCACAAGTAAAGCAACAACAAAAGCAAAGCAAGAGCAAATCAACAGAAATAGTAAGGAAAAATTTAAAGCATATGAAAATGTTGGTATCAAAAGTGAATAAGCCATGATAGGGCATTTAAAAAAAGTAAGCAGGTAAATAAGCTATACAAAGTACACTAAAGGACACATATCAACAGAAATCAAATTACAAATTACAGGGGACTGTAAAGCAATACTGTGCCTATTAGTATAATAGGCTAAGCGGGCCTACAATAATAACACTACAACTACCAGTTTGCAAGCGTAAGTAGGACTACGCTAGACTACCTACTACCCTTCTACCTTAATGCGTGTCCTCCACAACCCCCTATCAAAGTACACTAATGATCAAATTCACATTGATAACCGAAAATAAACAAAGCAAAACGAATGAAGTGAACATTAGAAAATCACCACATCTATGCTCAAAGAAATTCTAATAAATGTATCCTGAAAAAAACGTGCATATTGTTTATTTATCTCTACCTTTGGACCCAATTGTACTTGAATATAATGGAAATTCCACTCTTTGCTTAGTACCCATGCCTAGCTAAGGTATGACCGTTAGATGGGATGAGGAAATAGTTTTATTTTTTATGAGGGAGTTGTTCTCTAGCCAGCATACATCTTTTAGTCAATGCTGTTGTTTTCTGACTTATTTTCATCTTTCTATCAAATTTCTACCATGTGGCTATTGTTGTGATATCCAATCTCAGTTTACGCGTCTCTGACTTCAGATTGACAAATCCAGAGTCCTACTTTGGTGCTAAATAAAAGCACATTACTTGGTATTTGAATACCCTTTACCATTGTGTTTGTGCACTCTTTTCAATAGTTAGTGTCCAGGAAAAAAACTACAGGACAGTCGAAATGAGACTCTAATAGACTTTTCACTGTGGAATTTAAAGGGATATTAAGCGGGAATTAACATTGATTTTAAGTTTCAAAATAATGATGATGGCAGTTCTAAGTAATGTACACTTGGTTCTTTCAAGAAACTTTGAAGAGCAGTTAATATAATCTAGATCTTTGTAAGAAACTTCAGGTACAAGTTAAGATACATCTATAGGCTTTGCCATAGACTTGACCAATAAATTTCAATTTAAGTGGTTGGTGTTAGATTACCTGCATTAAATGGCATTAAAATGGGCTGATCTAACTAGTAGTGGCACAAGCCTCCTTTTTGACGCCTTATTGATTTTTCATTTATGTAGATCTTTTTCCTATTCTGTTTGATAGGTTGATTTCTTTGCCTTATTTATTCAGATAGATGAATATCTTTCCAATTTATGTTTGCGCTTCCTTTGGTGGCAGGATCAGGTCCGTCAAGAGAACTAGAAGATCAGATTTGAGGACATATATTGTTGTCAACGCATAGTAGTTTATATAGATATCATGGCTCCCGGAGGCAGCAATTACCAGGATATTGGTGATTCCCGAAGTGTGTGTTCCGACTACGGTATTGCACCAGAAAGTGCTGAATTCAAAAACTCCCCTTTTAGAAAATCTGCAGCTGTTATCGGTGGGAAGCATGGAGCGGGATCTAATAGTGCTGTTCATGAGCTACTTGAATGCCCTGTTTGTATGAATCCAATGTACCCGCCAATTCACCAGGTAGGTTTTAATGTAAGCTTAAATTGGAACGACATATTTGCAATGAGAGTCAATTTGATATCTCTTGACATATTCTGTCATTCACCAAAGTGGAGGAGATTTTTGGTACTTGCAGTTGAATTTTGACAAGGATGCAGATATATATATGTGATGGATTTTATAAACTTGTAAATACATAGATATTATTGAGGATGAGTAAAAGGGATTGAAGAAAAATGCTACCATTTCTTTACAAGTAGTCAATTATTTTTCCAAACAGATTATTGAGCACCGGATTATAGTCCAATTTCTGAAGAATGTATTGGATAGTGAATGGTTTGATTTCTAAGAAAAAGTTACTGATATACTATCTTACATAATTTCGCTTTGCGGTCATCTCTCCTTTGGTGGGAGTTATGTCCAGCTTCCGTAATATTTCATTATGCTCTCTTTCTAGCCAAATCACTATATAAATGATACTAATGAGTCATTAAATTCAATTGTCACAACTTGATGAAGTTGCAGCATAATATAATCAATTTGAGCTATTAGGGAGAAAATGTTCGTCTGTTCAATAGAGTTGCAGTAGTCCTCTCCTTATTTTTAGTAAAAATGTTTTCAATCAGCTAGACAGCTGGAGTAACTCAACTTACTAGAGATAAGTTCCACTCATCCCAATTGGTTACAGAATGTTTGGGCCCCCCTTTTATGTTATTCACACTTGGGATATCCAGTCCTAGGCGTGTGGGGGTGTTAAGGGTCCCACATTGATTGAGGAAATGGGTTGTTGTCTCCTTATATGGTCTTGGGAAATCCTCATCTTATGAGTTAACTTCGGGAATTAAGTTAGGCTAAGATCCAATTCTTTATATGGTATTGAAGCAGGAAGATGTCTTGGGCCCAAGTCTCGTCATCATTATCAAAATGATTTTTCACGTGCTTTGCCGAAGAAAAAAGAATTAAACCTGCATGTGAGGATTGGTATTAAAGTAGGAAGATGTCCTGTGTCCAAGTCTTATCAACATTGTCATAGGAATCTCGACGTGCTTTGCAAAGTAAAAGAATCAAACCTGCACGTGAGTGGGAGTGTTGAAAACATAATTACTTAAATAAAAGTGTCCTTTCTACTTGGAAAAAAAGTGTCCCTTCTCTAACAGTTTAAGCTTTTAGATAGAATCTGGCTTTGCATGTATTTGAGTTCTTTTTTTTTTTTAAAGAGCCACAAGTTACTCGTTGTAGGACCATACTCTTTGATATCTTTGACTGGTGCTTCAAATTTTTGAGTGAAGCAATTGGCTAGTTCTGTTTTCTTATTTTGTTTTTGCTTAAAGTGGGTACTGAGATTTACAAGCTGTGTTTTAGAAAACGTGAGCTTCTAGTTCATGCAAGTAGTAGGTTCCCCTAACCTTAAAAATTGTAGTAGTACGCTTGCTTTATGCAGAGAGTGACCCTTTGCTGTCACAGTAATGTTTGAAATCAACTAGGTATATTTTTCGATAAATGTCTCCAACTGTTGGAGTTTGATAAAAACAGCACGTGAATAATTATCTTTCCTTCATAGCAAGTGCTGGTCGGTTTAAATATACTCTCTCCATTGCAATGTACAAGTCCTAGTTTGACCTGTGTGGTTATTAGTAAAATGTTCGAATCAAGTGTAATAAAAGTTTGACAAAAAGGTTTCTAAAATAATGATTTGATAATGATAGAATAATAAGTCGGCAAGATGTTAACTAAGTTTCCAATAATGTAAAGTGCTAGTTATTTATATTTGCTTGAATTGCTAGGTGTGTGTTGGGGTGGGGGTGGGGGGGGGTGGGGGGTTCATTTGAGGAAAGAGGTAAACTATAGTAGCTTTCAAGTCATTTGGGCATGGTGTGAAAGGGTTTCCCGTCTTTCTTCAGTGGAGTTTGAATGTTCCTTTCGTTCCTTCAAATAAGACGTATGAGCAAAAAATGATGGTTAAAGTCTTTGCTTGTCATCACTTATTAACAATAAGAGAGCGCCTAGTTTCCTAAAGGATAAATGTCTCATGTTATGGATAGTTAACTCTACAAGCTGTATTAGAGAAACAACAACAACAACAACATAGCCAGTGTATTCCCACAAGTGGGGTTTGGGGAGGGTAGGATGTACGCAGACCTTACCCCTACCTTTGTGGGGTAGAGAGGATGTTTCCTATAGACCCTCGGCTCAAAAGAAACATAATCGGTAACGAAAATAAGAGAACAAAATATCAAGATACAGGATAGATGAAGCAACATATAATGATACACACTAAAGAGTAAGGAACTATGCGATACCTAGATAATACTACTAAGAAAGGAGAAGATGAGGCTAGCCCCCTACCTCTCCTACACAGAAAGCGACATTACTCACCTACCGACTAACCTTCTATCCTAATCCTCGATCTTCCTATCTAAGGTCATGCCCTCAGTCAGGCTGAAGCTGTCCCATATTAGAGAAAATAACAATGAAAAAGTTTGATGTCTGTCATTGCTAGTTAATGATAAGAGAGCACCTAGTTTCCTCAAGACAAACATAATTATGGACTTTACGACACAATGCACCTCTTAGTTCTATGGCCTATGTAAATGAATTACCAATGAAGTTGTAAAGCATACAATCTAACATTATTAGCAAAATTTAAACTTTTTAGTATGTTTTCGGGATAGAAGTTGGAAAAATGATTTCCTTATATAGCTTTATGTAATAATAATTAAATACTTCCTTTTCTAGGGTAGTGTGTGATAGTTTGGATAAACGAAATTGGAATGTTAAGACACTAAACTGTTGGCACAATCAAAAGAAAAACATGTTGACCCACCAATGCCCTTCCTCCCAAAAAGAGGATCATTAATGCCTTCCAAAAAAAGAAGTTGGCCGACTGATCTTATGTTTCATTATTATTTTTCCTTCTTTTTTGTTAAGCTTGTGATCTTATTCAAGTCATTAGAAGCATTTCTTTGGCTTTTACTGAGCTTGTTGATCTTTTTCTTGTAAGTGTCCAAACGGCCACACATTATGCGTGAAGTGCAAGTCAAAAGTACATGTATGTCCAATTTGCCGCCATGAGCTCGGAAACATAAGATGTCTAGCACTGGAGAAAATTGCTGTGTCACTAGAATTGCCATGCCGATACCAAATTTTTGGCTGCCAAGATATATTCACTTATCATACTAGGCTTCGACATGAGCAGAACTGCAGATTTCGACCATACAATTGCCCGTATGCAGGATCTGAATGTGCTGTTACTGGTGATATTCAGTACCTCGTTACACACCTAAAAGATGATCACAAGGTTGACATGCATGATGGGTGTACCTTCAACCATCGTTATGTTAAATCTAATCCTCAAGAAGTTGAAAATGCTACATGGATGTTGACGGTTGGTTCTCTCTCTTTCTTTCTTTCTTTCTTTGTTTCTTTGTCTTTCTTTTACCTTTGTTCTGAGAACTAAGGGAATGAGGGGGTTGGGCGGTGAGGGTATCATTATCTATCATTAATGAATATGTTGAGGGTGTTCAACACTACAATGCCTATACGTTCTACTCCCCCCGTTTCAATTTGTTTGTCTTAGTTTGACTAGGTACGGAGTTTAAGAAAGTAAAAAAGGACTTTTGAATCTTGTGGTTTTAAACTAAAGATATGTATAATGTGCCAAAATGTCCTTTAATCTTGTAGTCTTAAACATGCCATGTGTTAAGACTAAAGAGTTGCCAAATTATGACAGACTAAAAAGGAAAGTAAGACAAACAAATTGAAACAAAAGGGAGTATTGTTTTTATGATGTTGTTGCACATTGTCATGAATGCAAATAATGTACTAATATAGAATGAAAGTCTAACGGGATCAACAACAAACAACATAACAGAGATCAACTCAGTAAAACGAACTTTTACTTCCAGATGTGAAAAATGCCAATCAAAATGTGTATTATGATTATACCTATCCGAAAAAAGAATGTCTATGATGAGAGTTGAGAGGGTTAGTTGGTAGGTGCCTTATCCCTCAAGTAGACAAGCCAAATTATATTTGGCGGTGCAAAGAAGACTCGCCAGTTGTTCCCTATGTCCTTAGTCTAGAGGAATGATAGGTCCTTACAACATTTTAGGTACAGTGCAAGTGGGAGTTGGTCGAGGGTCTCAATCTCCAAATCAACACATAATCCATGGTTTGTGTATATCACACTGTGTTTAAATGGGAAGCTCTATGAACAGCAGTGTAATTTTGCAGCTTTCCTGCATATGGAAATGAAGCACAAAGGTCCAGTCTGTTCTGCTTCTTTATCAACATAAAGTTGAACAGCCTTTCTTGGAAGATGGCCAAATCCCAATAAGATTCACACACCCTTTTAAGTCCCATAGAGAGAAGTTTTGTAGAAATCATTGTTAACCTCCCTGGAAAATCTTGACTAATGAGAGAAACAACGAATTCAAGTTGTTCTACAAACAACTAATGCATACTGCTCCGAAAAAAGAAGTTGAAGATTGAAAATTCTGAAGCTGTTGTCTGTGAAAGGAGAGAAACTGAAGACTATTTCTGTTACTTTATTTTTTCCTTAAAAATCAGATCTTTGCCTCCTATTAGAGTGGCTCTATTAATACTCCCTCCGTCCCAATTTATGTGGCACTTTCCGCTTCCTGAGAGTCTAAGTTTACCAATCTTTGAAGCCAAATTGGATTAGATCAACTCAATATTTAAAATTAAGAATTAGATATTCAAGAATTATACGAAAGGTACTATAAGTTGCAATTCTTTTCATGTCAATATGATGAAAAATATGTTAAAATGTCGGTCAAAGTTTATATTATTTACAACAACATACCCAGTAAAATCCCACAAGTGGGGTCTGGGGAGGGTAGAGTATATCTAGAGGTAGAGAGGCTGTTTCCGATAGACCCTCGGCTCAGAAAAAAGTTTATATTGTTTGAATCTCGAAAAGCGAAAAATGTCACACAAATTGGGTCTAAGGAAGTAGTTTTCTTTGTTTATCTCTCTTTTCAATTGTAGCAGTGATGTATACATTTTATTACTTCTTAAACTTTAAGTTCATCATTTATCGCCGTGTTTGCATTTTAGCTACTGTTAGGAGGCTCGTACTGTTACAACCAGCTTTTTCTTTTGTGGTCGAAAATGAAGGCAGACAAAAGAGCATGACTAACTTTGTTTGCTTGCTTAATAATCTTCCCGACTAGCATTTCGCCCTGAGAAAGGAATGTTGATTTTTACCTTGTTCTGAATGCAAATGTATTCTGCTTTAAAGTGCCATGTTGGTAATAGTTCTTTTGCTGTTTTCTTGAGTAGGTTTTCAACTGTTTTGGTCACCAGTTTTGCCTGCACTTTGAGGCTTTCAACCTTGGTTTGGCACCGGTATACATGGCATTCCTTCGTTTTATGGGCAATGACGATGATGCAAAAAGATTTAGTTATAGTCTTGAAGTAGGTGGATTTGGCAGAAAGTTAACATGGCAAGGTGTACCGAGGAGCATCCGTGATAGTCATAAAACTGTCCGAGACAGTTTAGACGGGCTGATTATTCAAAGGAGTATGGCGCTCTTCTTTTCTGGTGGTGACAGGAAGGAGCTGAAGCTAAAGGTAGCTGGGCGTATTTGGCGAGAGCCACTGTAAACTAGATATATGCATCTTGTTTCGCTGCAGGATGCACAGAAAGTATAGTTAGTTATCGCTAAATTGGTTGGTGGCTTAATTTTTCTTTGCATTTCTTGTAAATGGTTATTGCAAAATCTGCAGATGGTTGTATACAGTTCCTGTTTTTTGGATCGATTGGTTCGTACATAGTGTAGTTTAGCTCAACTGTGGACCATGTATCTAAAGTTGTGTTGCATTTAGGCTTTTCTGACCAGCCATATGATAATCTATCTGGTAGTTAATCTTTTTCTGCTTTTTCAATCTTGAGTTTTTTGTTCGTCTTTAAAGCCTTTCAATTTGTGAAGCGAGTCAACAGTAAGAAGAAAATGGTCACTATAGGAGCCTATAATGCTATGTTGCTCTAACTCTTCAAAAATATCAACATGTGCGTGTCGAATCTTTAAAAAATAGTGCATTTTTGGAGGATTTGACGCCTGTGAAGAAACATTTTTGGAGTATCTAGCCGAGACTAGTGGTTTTTAACTTTTTATCGAGTTATCAGCAGAGACTAGCGGTTTTTTCTTATATGTCTTAAGTTTTGTTGAGCAGAATTATTCGACACCTGTTCTTATCGATAGATTAATGAAATAATTTGTTCAAATATAATAGTTGTAACTAATGAGCCATATTTTGCCAAAATTACTTTTATGCATTCAAGCAAAATAAGTGACCAGATGAATATTATAGTTGTAACTAATGAGCCATATTTAGAAATGCTTTTCATCAATTTTAGATACCTCCAACAAAGAATGAAAAGAAAAGGCTAAGAAAATAAATTGCCCCATAAATCATTCTAACCATAGAGGTGGATGCAAAATTTTAAATTTATGAGTTTTAAATTATAGAACAATACAATAACAGAATTTCGCAACAGATTATTTATATATATTAAGTAGATTTTAACACAAATTTTGGCCTTGAGACAAAAATAAAAATTATCTACTTGTTATTCAGCTTATCAAGGAGAACATACAATATTATCTTCTATTGAAAGCTAATAAAACCACCATCAAATATATTTGAAGAGAGGCAAACAAATATGCAAAACTTTTTGACAGACAAGAGTCACAAACAATGAATATTTGATAATGTTCGAGAATACGCTAGAGGAAATTGATTTTTTTTTCCTAGTAAATTTAAGACATACGGCTTATGAAAGATTTTAGGAATTCCTTAGTCAAATTTCCAATGCATCAAAAAAGAAGGTAATCCTCCGTTACAATTTATATGATATAATTTAATTAGATACGGAATTTAAGAAATAAATAAAACTTTTGAATTTTATGATTTAAAACAAATTTAAAATATTTATATGATTATAAATTATTTCGTTAAGCATAAAAATTAAAATTTAAAATAAAATTATTATCAAATAAAAAATGTATCGTTCTTTTTTAGAGTAATTAAAAAAAAATGTGTAAAAGATTGAACTCAAAAGTAAAGACCTCAATATTTTTTTTAAAACAAGTAAAAAGAGAAAAATAAAATTTTCAATGAACCCTAGCCACTAGCCAGTATAGACAACCCAAACACAACAAATTCCTTAAACCTCAAACTATACAAATGCCTCCAAAACTCTTCACAACAACCTTAGATTACCAGAAAAAAACAACCATAGAACAATGATAATTCGATCACTTTCACCATCAAAGCTGAAAAAACTACTACTCCCACTTCCCCTCTCACCATATACACACAAAACTCATACACCCAACTCTTTACCTCCAATTCTTGAAACCCCATATACCCAAAACCCTACTAAAACCCTAATCCCCCCTTTCTTCTTTAGAAACTTCTCAACACCCTCAAAGATCCAATCTTTGTCAATTACATCCTCAAAAATTCAATCTTTATCAATTTTTAGAGATGGGAATTTTGAGGAATCCATTTCTAATGTCATTTGCCCTGGTTGTGGTGTTACTATGCAAGAATTTGACCCGAAACAACCCGGGTATTTCATCAAACCTTCAATCAAAACCCCAACTTATAAAGAACCCATTAACAAGAACCCTATAGTTGATGAGCAAGAAATATCATTTTCCCTCAAAAGGGGTTTGCTCAATGATGAAAATCAAGAAAATGTTGAAACCCCAGTTGAGAAAAAAGTTGAAAAGCCAGTTGTTTGTGCTAGGTGTCATAGTTTAAGGCATTATGGGAAGGTGAAAGACCCGAGTGTCGAGAATTTATTGCCTGATTTCGATTTTGATCATACTGTTGGGAGGAGGATGATGTCGAGTAGTGGGGCGAGGGTTGTTGTTTTGATGGTAATTGATGCGTCTGATTTCGATGGATCGTTTCCTAGGAAAGTAGCTCAGTTAGTTTCTAGGACGATTGAAGAGAATTCGCGGGCGTGGAAGGAGGGTAAATCGGGTAATGTGCCTAGAATGGTATTGGTAGTTACAAAGATTGATCTTTTACCTAGCTCGTTGTCGCCTACTAGGTTTGAACATTGGATTAGAACAAGGGCAAGAGAGGGTGGGGCGATTAAGTTGACGAGTTTACATATGGTTAGTGCAGTGAGGGATTGGGGAGTGAAGAATTTGGTCGATGATGTAGTGGGATTGGCGGGGCCACGAGGGCATATTTGGGCAGTAGGGGCACAAAATGCTGGAAAAAGCACGTTGATTAACGCGATAGGAAAGTGTTCTGGTGGGAGTGTAAGTCATTTAACGGAGGCACCGGTGCCGGGGACCACATTGGGAATACTGAGGGTAGAAGGGGTGCTTCCAGGGAATGCCAAGTTGTTTGATACCCCGGGACTTTTACATCCTCATCAGATTTCGACAAGGTTGACTAGGGAAGAGCAGAAACTAGTTCACATAAGTAAAGAGTTGAAGCCAAGGACATATCGAATCAAGGTTCATAATTCTCCTTTAGGCTCCTTAAAAATGTGTTATTTTACTGCAGAAGCTTTCTATCAAACTTCACTTATAATTTTGAGTGTTATTGACTTTGATTGTCTTCTTTCGGATAAATCAACTTCTATAATACAAGTATTGAAAGAGGAACTTGGATCTTTATCATTTAAGCTCCTTTAGTTTTCCATGTATAGTTTCTTACAAAGCGAATTATAATATTGAAAATTTACTGAGTCCAGCTCGTTATGCTCATCTTAGTCTTATCCGATCCTTGCACTGGTTGTTAATAGATAACTAGAAGTTAAAAAAGGAATCCACTTTTGCTAAAATTCATCATTTCTTTCTCATTTTTGAGTAGGTATACTGGCTGAAGTTCTCCCCTGCGTAATGCATATTAGTCCTTGTAAAATGTTGCAATCAAATATTTTATGATTCCTTTTATGGTTTTTTCTTCTAAATTTACATACCTAACAAAAATGCGTGTTACTTTTTTCCATTGTGTAAAAAGATTTTGGTCAAGCGTAATGCTTTGTGAAGCTACAAAGTGTTAAACAAAGAATCTAATGGCAAAGGAGTCCTAGATAAGATATTACACGAACTTAATTGTCAAGGCTTTCAAACCAAGACTGAGAAAGCTCAATCAATAAATAGTATTTTAGTGGAAGGCTTAACGAAGTTACTCATCATACGAGAACGGAAAGGAAGGTAGCGAACCTAGGGTCAACACCAAGGTAAGGGTGAACGGGAAAAGCACTATGTTTGATGTGAACAGAAGCAAGCAAAACAGGAAGCAGTGATTGCAAACATTACCCTCACTTAGAACTATACGCTCTTGCGAGCATAGATTAGATTACTAAACTGTAAAATGCTCGTGGAGATGCGATCGTTTGGGTTGCTTGTATCGTCTTAGATACAGGATCTAAATATGAAAATACAACCTAAAATTATTGTTTCATTGCACCTATCCTCCATCAGACGTGTCTTCCTATGCTTATTTAAGCTCAGAACTTCACTTGAAGTTCTGAGCCTGCTTGAGGAACCTACTTTTTCTAGTTTAGTTTGCGTTATCCACTTTGAAATCTCATGATTTCATTATTTGCTGTGGACAGGTAGGACATTCAGTTCATATAGGTGGACTCATGCGGTTGGATGTGGAAGAATTGTCTGTTGATTCTGTGTACGTTACAGTTTGGGCCTCTCCGCTGATTCCACTTCATATGGGGAGGACAGAGAACGTTAGCACAATGCTGGAAGAACATTTTGGGCGACAGCTGCAGGTACTATTTGTTCTGGGAATCGCATGTCCTTTCTTTCTTTCCAACTTCAAATCCTTAACTTTAACAAGTTCTTTTTGTCTGAAGCTTGTGATATTGCACTTTTTATTGTTTTTTCTTTTCACAAAGTCCAATACTGGTGTTGTAAATTTCGTTCAATTGCAGAAAAGAAAAAAAAAATACTATTGTCAACAGTTAATGGTGATAAATTTGTTGCGTCTCTGATTTGAGCTTGAAGCTGGCTTGGCTTCCGTCCATGAATTTTGAGTGTTAGGATGAAAGAGTTTGAAATTTTGCTGAAGATCTGGGCCAGCCAATCGCAGTATTGGAGGGAAGTGTTGTGGGGGAATTGAGTGCTTGAGTTTGAAGTAAAAAGCAATAAAGTGCAACTGATGCTATGTTTAGAACTGTATGGGGCAAGAAAAAGTGCTATATAACATTTTGCCCAGTAATTCATTAAATAAACACTAATACCACATTAGCAAAATTTTAAAATTCTACATGCATGTTTGATTCCTCCGTCAATTCTGCTCTGAATTTTAATCCTGTCTCGGTGTCAGTAATTTGGAATCTTAGTTAACTTGCATGGTTTCTCCAGATCTCTCTGCTGAATCCTTCATTCAGTTGTCTGATGATACTTTTGGTGCTTTTATTTGTTTTTCTCTCATAACCTTACAGTTGTGAACGGGTGATGAAGCATAGTTTGCCAGATGGCTTAGGTTCATAAAAGTACCCTCTAGCCGGGGCCAGATTTTTCAAATGCTTCAGTATACTATTTGTAAAAAAGTCTCCTTATGTTGCTTGGCTACTGACTCAAAAGTCCCTAGCAGATGTAGAAACCTGATTTATAGCCTCGCCAAGCTTTCAAAATCTGTTTATTTTGGAAAGTGTTTTTGTCTGAAGTGTTTTCTAAAAAAGTACTTTTGGAGAGTTGCAGTTTGTGTTTGGCTAATCAATTTGAAAAACATTTTTGCCAATATTAGAGCTGTACTTCGTGCTTGGCCAATATTCCAAAAGTGCTTTTGAAAAAGCTACTCCCTCCGTCCCAAATTAACTGTCTTAGTTTGACTTGACACGGAGTTTAAGAAACAAAGGGAGACTTTTGAATCTTGTAGTCTTAAATTAAAGATGTGTGGGTTCTTCTAAATCTTGTGGTCTTAATCTTGCCTTCGAATTGGAAAACTTACTAAATATAGAAAGAGACTCTTTTTGGGACAAACCAAAAAGGAAAGTAAGACACTTGAATTGGGACGGAGGGAGTACTTTTTTTAGCTTTTGAAAAACAACTTCTACTACTACTCAAAAGCACTTCTTTTCCCCCTAAAAACATGGCCAAATGTCTCAATTTTTTAAAATAAGCACTTTTGGCTTCTCCGAAGCTTGGCCGAATAGGCTATTAGTTACTTTCGTGCTTTAACCTTTTGTCTGATGTATATATGATATGATTAAATGTATTTTTTTTAAAAAAAAATTCAGCCGCCAATTGGAGAGGGACGAGTTGAGGAGCTAGGGAAATGGCTGAAGAGGGAATTTCATGTGAGTGGGAATATGTGGGATTCAAGTTCTGTTGATATTGCTGCTTCTGGTCTTGGTTGGTTTTCCATTGGACTAAAGGGAGAGGCTAAATTAGGTGTCTGGACATATGATGGTGGTGATGTCATAGTTCGTAATGCATTACTTCCAAACAGATCATATAATTTTGAAGTTGCTGGCTTTACTGTTTCGAAAATTGTTTCCACTGCTGACCGCACCTCGAATAAGCAGCGCCGTAATGAGAAGAAGAGGAAATTGAACGACTCTACTACAGAAAAACCTGCAGAACCATCAGCTGTTGACGTGGCTTCAACTACTTGCTAATAGTGGAAACATTTACTATCTGCTGAAATCTTGCTAAGTTCGTCAGATGCATGTTGTTGCCCATTTTGGAACGAAAAGAGAAAATTCTTTACCTTCTCGGAAGGAAATGTACTTTGCTTGTCCCAGCACTGGAATGCGGATCGAACATGGAAGAATCACCTATGATTACCTCTCCCGGACTTGAATAAGTTAATGCTTTTCTGTCATGATCTTGTCCTCTGCAAAGAAGAAATGGTGCATCAAAATCAGAGAAATGCATTAAGCAAAGGCATTCAGGGTCCCTTATTGCATTGGAAACCCCTTCTTGTGAATGGTTGTATGGGTTTACTCGACTGGAATTGGAAGCTGCTGTTTGTACCTTTGTTATACACAAATGTCAAAATGTATCATTACATAAAATGAAGCTAAATGCTGAAGGATATATCTATGTAGCACAAACCAAATGTTTGATTTTGCTCCACCATCTGATCAATTTTGTACTGCTATAGGTGTTATATTTAGCTCTGCAGTTTATAAGTAGTATGCATGGGGGATCTATCTGGCTGACAGTGAGTTGTATAAATAGGTATTATTGCAATCATTTTGTTCAAAGATTGTGCAACTACAAAGCTGGATCATTTCTAGTGTTATTAGACCTAATAGTCTGTGGAGGACCTCTATGAATATATGCTCTAAGGTTGTGACAGACCAAACCATTTCAGTCCTAACATTGTGCTATGTATTTTAACCAAAGGTAATATTTTCAAACTGTAATTTTTTGGCTAGAGCAACAGTAAAGTTATCTCATAGGTTCGAGTTGTGGAATCATTCGTTGATGCTTGCGCTAGGTAGACTGCCTATAATTGCGGTTCTTTGGAATGCGGCATTTTCCCTTATGTTGCATGAACTCAATATGTTTTGTGCATTGAGCTGTCCTTTTTTATTTGTCACCTTAACTTTGGGTTACTTAATACATCATAATTTAACTCGATCAATTTTAAGTATTTTTTTCTGTTCATGGTTTCAATCAATTTATGTTTGGGAGAGTTGGATATGCAACACCTTGGAGTCGTTTGGTTTGTGGGATAAAAGAGTAATAATTTCGGGATAAAACATGAGATATTATCTTGCATTTGCTTTTTGATTTCGGGATTAGCAATCTAGGGATTGTTTTGTACCATAATTGTGATATTAATTTTAAAACCACACTCAACGTAGGATTAAACCTCGGGATAAAACACCAAAATGACAAAAATGTCCTTCCCAAAACTTCTCTCAAAGTTCTAAAAATCAAGGTTTAAAAAGTTGGAACTTGAGAGTTTATCCCACCTTATCTAATGTAAAATCAACTATAGTACATGGTTTATATGATATCCCGTATATTACCAATAAAAATATATCTATTAAATAATTTCGTCGCTATACTCTCAATATAACTTGTTCACCAACCAAAGGACCCGTTCAGTAATAAACTTGACTCTCTTATGTAATGATGAAGTGGCTGAATTTGATCAAATTTAAACACTGGTTAAAAATTAAAATGTATTAAACAGTAAAGCCAATTGATTGAGGTTAAAGGTTCTCTTTCTTTTTTGTCAATGGGCATGGGCCCTGATGGGCTTCATTAACAAAACTGGTCCTCTAGCTTCTTTTCACTCGTAGCCCATGGGAAACACCAATATGACAAAAATATTCTTCTCAAAATCCCTCCAGTCAATTTTTTTTGAAAGTCAAGATTAAAATTGAAAATAAAAGTTAATTACAGTTTATTTAATGTAAAATCAATCACATATTTTATATCATATCCGTATATTCAATTTTTAATTCAATAGATCAATATTTACTACTAAAAGTATATCTATTAAATAATATGGATCCGCATATAGCGGGAGCTTAGTACACCATGCTATCCTTTAATGTCATCATTATTTAATCCTCGTTTTTCAATCCCTTATAATTCAGATTTAACTTGACAGTCTTATGGAGTGAAGTGCATGAATTTGATCAAATTTGAACTGGTTAAAAATTAAAATGTTATTGGGCCCTGACGGACTTCATTTACAAAATTGGGCCTCTAAGCTCACTCATAGCCCATTGGTCTACTCTCGTTATATACCATTACGAAACCCTAACCCCAGCACTCAAAAGAGAAGACCAGTTCCGAACTCTTCGTAAACTCCTTCGCCGTCTTCTCGAAGGTAAATGATCTCCAATTAAGCTTAATCATATAATTTTCACCACTTTCTCAGCATTTACATCAATATATCTCTTCATTTTTCGGTGCGGTTTGAACATTTCCATGTGATTTTGACCGTTCATTTGCATTTTCGTTTATTTTTTTGCCATTTTCAAGTCGATTGAGTGTTTTCGGAGATTTTTTTTTATCACTTTTTTGCTTCATTTTCGATGCATTTGAACATTTCCATGTGATATTTACCGTTCGTTAGCATGTTGAGCATTTTCATGTAATTTTTGAATGAAATTGAGTTTAATTAGATAGTTTTCACCATTATCTCGGCATTTACATCAATTTATCTCTTCATTTTTCGGTGCGCTTGAACATTTCCATGTGATTTTAACTTTCATTAGCAATTTCGTATACTTTTGTCAGTTTTGAATGCAATTAAGCTTAATCGTATAGTTTTCATCATTTTTGAGCATTTTTATCAGTTTTTTTCTTCATTTTGTGGCGTGTTTGAATATTTCCATGTGATTTTGACCGTTCATTAGGATGTTCGTTTATTTTTTTGCTATTTTCAAATAGATTGAGCATCTTCATGTAATTTTCAACATTTTTTTAATTCAATTAAGCATACTTGTATAGTTTTCACTAATTTGATGAGCATCATTATCAGTTTTTGCTTCATTTTCAGTGCGTTTGAACATTTACATGTGATATTTACGGTTCATTAGCACTCATGTGATATTTCACCATTTTTAACTCTCTTTCGTCGGTGATAACAGGTTAGTTAATCAATATGTCGCTCGGAGAAATTGCTTGCACTTACGCTTGCTTGATCCTCAACGATGAGGATATTCCAATCACCGTAAGAATCTCGTGCCCTAGTTATTCCATTCTTAGTGTTGTTTTGATTGTGCTTTAATATGTACTCCTTCGTCCCAATTTATATGGCACACTTAGAATTTCAAGAATCAACCGAGTTTTTCTTTGACTGGAGTTTCTTTATATGCCTTTTAAATATTTTAAACTGTTAATATATATAGTGTAAATTCTTCAAGGATTGAAAATGGAAGCCATAGATAGATTTTTCTAATCCTATTGTTGTAATTGTGTTTGGTGTTATTTTGATTGTGCATTTGGTGTGATGTTTATAATACCAGGTTTTGATGTGTATTATTTCATTTTTTAAGAAGGATGTGTAGTATTTTCTATTAATGGTACTTTTATTGTGTTGTTTAACATTTTCTGATTTTAGAGTTTGATGTTGCATTGATTGAATTTTATTTGTGTTTTGATGTGGTAATAGGCGGAGAAAATTTCAACTTTGGTAAAAGCAGCTAATGTGACAGTGGAGCCTTACTGGCCTCTCCTGTTTTCTAAGCTTGCTGAGAAGAGAAACCTCGGCGATCTCATCATGAACGTCGGTGCTGGTGGTGGTGGTGCTGCTGCCGTTGCTGTTGCCGCACCTGCTGGTGGTGCTGCCGGTGGTGCTGCAGCTGCTGCCCCTGCTGCTGAGGAAAAGAAGGTAATATCATTGCTCTTTGTTACTCTTCTATAACAATGAAATATAGCAGAAAATGTTGTGGTTGCTGAAAAAAGAGATTTTGATGAGCATATCCTGGAATCTTCGTTCAGACATGTCTCTGGATATTATTTACACTTGAGAAAACAAAGTGGATAAATATTATTTTTTTTGAAAAAATGGGAAGTGTTGTAAGTTTTGACAAAGAGGTTGTTAATGAAATAATTATTTTGAATACATGGTGGAATCCCTTAATGATGAATTGCGTGTTTCTAACATATTTTTGGATGTTGAACTTAATGTTAAGGGTATATGGTATTCATGGTGGGTGGATGAGAATAATTTTGTGGAATCTCCTTAATTAGTTCTTGAATTACTCCCCCCTGATCAGAAGGAGGGAGTGTCTACTTAGCCATTTGCACACCCCTTAAGAAAATAACAACTTCTAGATAAAAATAAGTAATTTGATTAAAATGATCCTAATTAAATAACTATTGGGATTTGGTCACCTAACACTTATTATATAAATTTGGAAAAGTAAGGTTAATTATTTTTTTATTTGGTAACCGGACACTCTTTTGAACCAAAAAATAAAGACTAAATGGACACTCTTTTGATCCGGAGGGAGTGTTGGTTAGTTTTAAATGTTATTCAAGTTGTGTCTTTTTTTCTTTGGGAGGGTGATGGCACAATCTGATGTACCGTGATTGATAGAACTCGTTAGCTTTTGACCAAACCTTGTATGTGTTTTTAAAAATTATTGAACATGTACACAAATTGAATTTAGAACCCAAGTACTAGCACTTTAGGTCACTGTACTTTAATTCAAAACCCATATAGTTCAAATCTTAAATTTGCCTCCGGGTGAGAGTGGGGAGGGGGAAATGGCTTGCTTAACTAGAAGCTGTTCATTTTCATTGCATTTCTCTAACCCTTTTGTTTGCTTTTGTCGAAATGTCGAACAGGAAGAGGCCAAGGAAGAAAGCGATGACGATATGGGATTCAGTCTGTTTGATTAGGAGCTCCTTCCAGTACGATTTTTGGTTCTTTTCTAAAAATTTGATGAGACTTGGTAATAGCACCCTTGTTAAAGAGATTTTGATCTGCTTGTCACAGTTAAATGTAACCTTGACATTATGGTTTATGAACATCAGTTATGTTACTTTTACTTATTTGCTGGTTTGGATGATTTGTTTTTTCTGCAACATTTTTGAAGTTTTCATATGCATTTATATTACTGCATTCTTTATACCAAGTACTTGGAATAGAAAAAATTATTACTTCCCTTTATCTGAACAGTACAATGAGGTCAACCAACATGAGCTATTATCCCAATCCAGTAGCTTTTCCTAACAACATATCTTGTATTGTGACTGAGAATACCAATAGCTGAAGTTGTCTATTTCTGTCTTCTGCTGCTCAACATTTTAGCAGTTTACATGTTTGGGTAGGACTTGTTTACGGGTAATTTTTCCTGATATAGATCTAGATTGTCAACTAACCTTTAAGCATCTGTGTATATCCGGAGAACATGTTGTGTTTGGAGTTTGGACTCGGTTTCTCTTGGTCCTAATAATGTGATTTAGTTCAATACGTCCTAATAGGCTATTCCAAATTTATAGACCAAGATGAATTAGGACGTATTGAACTAAATAATCGGTCATAAAATTGATCAGTAAATGAGTCATGATTTATTATACTCAAATTCAGATAGATCAAGATGATTTTCGACGGTTTAAACTGAACAATAAATCATAAATCAATTGGGTCAAGTTTATTTTATTTGGTTGACCATTTTCTTGTGCAATCACATTATTATTTGTATAAATTGATAAGAGAAAAAACTTTTGTTAACGAAAGTTTGAGTCGATAAATGAGTCATCATCTAATCTATTCGAAATAAAAATGAATTTGGAAAGTTTGAACTAAACAATAGGCATTTCCCCTTGGTTATTTATTTTCTTCTAGAATGGCATTGTCGAAAATGTCAAAACATTATACATATAAACAACTAATCATGAGAAAAAGAGCCATTATTATGAACCAAGCAGTGATTTTAATTATTTCTTTTTCTCAACCAATCAATATTCTCAAAATGGCATGAACATGTTTTTTTCGAATGAATCCCTATAGTTTATGAACATTAAACTAATAAATAAGCTTTATTAAAAAAATCCAGTTTCAATATTCAAATAAATAGGACAAGAAGTCAAAGTCAATGTTCTCAAGAACAAAGAGCAAAAAGCTAAAATATTTATAGTTGTAGGCACCTTCACTCATTTCATTTTTGATAATGAAATAGACATTTAAATAAAACCACAAAATATTATAGAAAAAATTCACCATTATAACTTGTGAAATTTTGTTGTTTCTCAACATAAAAAGAAAAAGGAAAAGCCAAAAAAAAAAAAAACAAGGAGTAAGAGAAATAAATGAAGACTACATTGATAAGGTGAAATTTGGGGAAAAGCAAAGAATTTTTTTCAGGCATTATTTAAATCTTTTCCAAATTTGTAAAGGACAAAGGGGAAAAAGACAAAGAAATTATTGTACCTAGAAGAAAGTTAGGAAGGAATTTACTGCTTACCTGATTACTTGTCGGATCATAATAAGAAAAAAAAACTCTTTGATATTTTTATTAATTGAGAAAAGATCATTAAAAGTTAGGGTTGGATCTAACCATTACGTATTATTAGAATTGGTATCATAATATTGAATATTCCATCCGTTTCAATATAAGTGTTTTACTTTATTTTTTAGTATGTCTCAAAAAATAGTGTCTTTTTTTTTATATTTAGTAAGTTTTCCAATTCAAAGGCAAGTCTAAGATCATAAGATTTAAAAGACCCAATACGTCTTTAATTTAAGATCAGAAATTTCAAAAGTCTACATTTATTTTTTAAACTCTGTGTCAAGTCAAACTAAATCGCTTAATAGAGACGGAAGAAATATCAATTTTGGATTCATTTGAAATTGATTTAGATCAATTTGAACTTTGAAGTAAAAATATGTTACTGAAATTTCTATGCAAATCTTGATGATCTATCATGAGTTATAAATGATTTGTTTCAAAATGCAATACAATTTGTACTAAAGTCTTGATGATCTAACTAAAATTCATGGCAAGACAATCCATTAGAAAATCCCGAAGATCTGCACAATTGACTTATAAAAAGAGGGCAAGCCTAGAGGAACGGTGTGACTAAAGACGAATGCGCTCTAAGATAATTTATACTAAAATCTTGGTAATCGATAAGACTCAAAGCAAATTTATTCATTAAAAGCTTTTGGTGATCTCCAAAGACAATTTATACTAAATTTCTAATAATTATCGCGATATACATTTTTTCTAACTTCTTGTGCATCACAAATATTTTGAGCCAAGTTCGAATCCTAAAGTTATTTTTACTCAAACTATTTGAAATTTGTCGTCCCCAATTAATTTGAATTAATACCGCATAAAAATCATAAGGATAAAAACATTTCTACTAAGAAGTTCTCCATTTCCTAACTCAAATCCACTAAAAAGAGTTGAAAAGAAACAAGGAAAAAGCTGAAGCTGCCAAAAACAAACAAGCTTCCCAACTAAAACTAGAAAGTAGGAAATAATTTTGTCTATACGCGTCACCACATTTAATACTGCCTTCCGTCTACTTTATTTATCATTCTTACTAAAAATAGATGATCTAAAATAATTATTATTCCATCTATTTCAATTTAAATTTTTTAGTTTGACTGAACACAAAGTTTAAGAAATAAAAAAAGACTTTTAGATTTTGTGATCTAAAATAAAAGATGTGTGGGGTTCTGTAAATCTTGTGATCTTAAACTTGTCAAAATTTACTAAATATAGAAAGAGATATTTTTTTAGATAAATCGAAAAAAAAAGTAAGATACTTAAAATGGGATGAAGGAAATAATATTTTAGAACACCAAGATATAATGAAGTACATTCTTTTCATTTTGGCCTGGGTAAGTACTCCATTATTTTTAAAAATAATAAATATAGACTAATTAACATAGAAACTAAACTGAATAATGATTAAAGAGAGAATATTTATTGAAGAGATTACAACAACAATAACATACCCAATGTAATCTCATACGGTGTGGTCCGAAGAGGGTAGAGTACATGCAGATTTTATTCTATCGTGGAAGGTAAGACGACTATTTTCGAAAGACACTCGATTAAAGAGAAAACATGATAAAAAGACAGATCACAGGGGCGGCAAAAAGTTATATTGTATATATAATATTAAAATTATTTTATATATATATATAATATATGTTGAACCACTTTAGCTTCTTTGTATGTCTATTTTTTCTATGTTTGAATCTCTTTAGTAAAATTTATGACTACAGATATAAAGATAATAAATAAGAATATAATAGTCAATAATGGTAACTTTTTTGTCTTTTATCCAAATATAAAACAAAATATTTTTTTAGAAGATTTATCTAACTATTTTTCAACACCAGACAAAATTCAGTAAATCAAATTAAATAAATCCAAAAACTGAAACCTCTACAAAGTGAGATAAAAAACAGCTATATATGTCAATGTTTTAACATCATTGAAAAAGGGTTCCTATTTTCTAATTTGTTTGGTGCTTTTTGCTATTCAAGATTTAATTTTTACTGAATTTAGGAGTTGTTTGGTGCATTTTACTTTTCAAGATTCAATTTTTATGTTACATTTGAAAATAAAAAAAAGGGTCCCTCTGTTTTAATTTGTTTGGTGTTTTTGCTTTTCAGGATTCAATTTTTGTTGAATTTAGGAGTTGTTTGGTGTTTTGGAATTTTGGGTGTTGAAAAAAAAAATGGAGGGAGAAGAAATCAAGAATGAACAGAAAATGCCATTGTTAGATGGGTGGAAGCTTAGTGTAAGTCGAAGGAATTCAGTTACATCATTAAGGGGTGATTTCTTGGCAAGATTGCCTGATAAAGTTATGTCTTGTGTTAATGTTGATGTTGAATCTTCATCAAACATTGATATTTCCAAATCTACTAGCTTATCTAAAGGTAGTCTCTTACTCCCCCCCCAACAACAACAACAACAAAAAAGGAGAAAAAGGTTTTTTTTTTTATGATTTGTTTGGTGCTTTTTGCTTTTCAAGATTCATTTTTTTACTAATTTAAGGAGTTGTTTGCTTTTTTGCAGGATTCAATTTTTACCAACTTAAGTAGTTAAAATGAACTAGATTGTTTCATTTTTGAGATAAAAGCATTGTTGGTCACTTGGTAAATTCTGATTTTGATCCTTGTGATATCCGACGAAGCAAGTACATTTATAATCTTGGATTAATTGAAGTATGTGTTTTAGTCCTTTTTATGTGGGAAGTATTCCAAAGGAGAAAAAGGGTTCCTTTTTTATAATTTGTTTGGTGTTTTTTGCTTTTCAAGATTCAATTTTTACTAGCTTAAGGAGTTGTTTGGTGCTTTTTCTTTTCAAGATTCAATTTTTACAAACTTATGTATAAAATGAACTTGATACTGTAATGTTACATTTGAAAAGAAAAAAGGTCCATCTGTTCTAATTTGTTTGGTGCTTTTTGCCTTTGATGATTCACTTTTTGAGATAATAGCATTGTTGGTCTCTCGATTATTGGTAAATTCTGATTTTGGTCCTTGTGATTGTGATATCCAGTGAAGCAAGCACATTTAACCTTCGATTGATTGAAATATGTGTTTTTAGTCCTTTTATGTAGGAGATAATGTTACATTTGGAAGAATCTTTTCTAATTTTTTTGGGTGTTTTTTGCTGTTCAAGATTCAATTTTTCTAACTACTGGAGTTACAATGAACTAGATGATTTCATTTTTAGAAGTAAAATTTAGATACTTTCGGTTTGATTATGACGCCGGTTGAGCTTAAATGGAGATAGATTCATATAGCCGACTCCAACTTGTTTGGGACTGAGGCGTTGTTGTTATTATAAATGTTGAAAGAACACAATTTTGAAATGTTATTAAATGTTTCTTTGTATAATTGAAGTGCCTTACTTTTGTTACAAAGGGATTAGTTTTTTGTTTTTTTCTGTGTCATGTTTTGAGTATATGAAGCAGCATACATGTATATGTGTGTTGAACTTGCTGTCTTAGCTACTAATTTCAAGCATCTTTCAAATATATGTATCAGCATAAGGTATACATCTGTTCTATATGTGAAGGAGTGTCCATTTTTTTTTTAAATCCTTTTTGGTTTTCTTGGTAGCAAATTTTTTATAAAAGGCTTTGCTGGTCTCAATTGTTTGTGCTAATAGTTGAGTGTGCATTGTGATTATCCATGTCTTGTTATGACATTCATATAAACCATTTCAACCACTTTGTATCAATACGTAGCTAATTGATTGGTTTATCAATCAAGATGATGTCACCAATGCTTAGAGCTCGTTAACCATAAGTGTGTGAAAGGATGAAGGAGATCCTTCCATGCTTAATTAGAGATCGAGCCTAGGAATGAAACTTTTTATACGGAGCTTCTGATACACGGTGCATTCCAAATAAGCACGAACAAGATGTTTGTCATCAGCGTGGCTGAAATTGTAGTGTTGTTTGCCAGTTTATGTCAAAGGGTGAGGAAAAATTATATTCCGGCTCAGAGATAATGAAATGATTTTTTTTGGAAGATGCTGATCCTAGGCTAATACTGGTTTTTGGTTCCAACAACAGCTTCTTGATACGATTGTTTGGTTATTTTTTGCACATTAAACTCATTCGACTTCGAAGGATTTAAAAGGATATCAAATTGCTGCCCATCTATAACCAAGCTTGTAGTAACCTTTTTCTTAAATTGTGTTTTTTTTAAATTGCAAGCTAGTAATAACCCTCAACCGCAATTTCACTTCCTTTGTTCTATTACTCATTACCTTTTTCATATTTTGAACATCTTATTGACCATAGGAGAAATGGATTACTATGAAAAGCAATTTGAAACGTTGAAATCATTTGAAGAAGTTGATTCCATCGTGGTATCTGATTGCATTGATGATGAGAATCTTGAAGAACAAGATCAGCATGAGAGGGCAATGAAGATCTCCAATTATGCAAACGTTTTATTACTAGCTCTTAAGGTAACAACGATTACATGCTTAAGGTAACAACGATTACATGCTTACTTGAACTCATGATCCGAGAATGAGAAACCTCTATGAATTGACCTTTTTCTTGAGGTTGCATATGCTTCTGTTATTACAAATTGACAGTCAATGAATCTAGGATAGCGTGAGTATATAATTTCAACTATGTCTCACAATTTGTAGTTTTGGTTAGCATTGTTTCACCTGAGAATCTTTTGTTAAAAGACCCAAACTCTCCAGAGCAAAGCATTACTTATCTGAAATATGATTACACTTGGTATTGTGTTTTAGTTAACATCAAATTCTCCAAGACATTGATGTAACTTAAATCATATGAGAAATCCATGCTCATATGAAATTAGAGTGTATGCATTTCTTCCTGTAATGCACTACTTCTGCATCTAGCAAAGGCAAAAACACTAGGTGATTTCTTCCCATCTGTCCAAGCCTTGGTGGCCAAAGTTACTTGGTACATGTGCTGGTGGGATGTAGCAAGTACCCTGTGGAATTAGTCGAGGTACGCGCAAGTTGGCCAGGACACCACGGTTATTTTGAAAAAAACAAGTCCTATTCTGGCATCTTTGTGAAATTAGTTAACAAAGATGGTGATTATGCAGTTTCATATAATGGCTCTAGTAACACGTGTTGCACCTTGGAGATCAATGTCAGTAGAAGTGACGTTTTATGCATTTTTCTATAGTGGCAGTAGTATCTATCTTTCATCTTGCAGATCTATGCCACGGTGAAAAGTGGTTCCCTAGCTATTGCTGCATCTACATTGGATTCTTTACTTGATCTCATGGCTGGTGGCATACTATGGCTCAGTCATCTGTCAATGAAAGACATCAACATCTACAAATATCCTATAGGGAAGTTGCGAGTGCAGCCAGTAGGGATCATTATCTTTGCTGCTGTTATGGCAACACTTGGTAGGTGATCTCCTTTGACACACTAACCATTTCATCCTGTTTGCAATAGAATCTATTGAGTCATTACATATATTGGGGCACCAAAATTTCAAACAATTTTGATCAGTATTCAAATAAGGGGGGCCTGTTAAGTAAGATGTGAGCCAATACAAAGCTAACAAGCTTTCTTAAACGGGATATGATCTAGACACAGTAGGATCAATTCAGTTAGCAAATCTAATGTGCATTTTATTTTTGAATTTGGCGCTATTTAAATAAAACATAACGTACAATAAAGTTTTCTTCCTTAAACACTAACCCGGCCAAGACGCGCCAATGAGATCCATAATGCCATCACTATATGGTCGATAGTAGTACTATAAGTGACTCCTTCCTCTTCAGCTCCAAAGCATAATTGTCTCACGTAAAGGCAGAAGAAAGAAAGACCGAGCTAAAGAAAGCTGACCAGGAGTGCCAAACCAATCCAGAATCTTTACCATTGGTCCCCCTATGCTATTATATTTGGACTCGGGGCCTCCTTTATGTTTAGAAAAGTATCAGTTAGAACTCTCTGGTACACTGCTCACGTTTCTTCCCTTTTAGGCTTTCAGGTGTTGATTCAGGCTGTAGAAAAACTAGTTGAAAATAACTCTCCTGAAAAGATGACATCGGATCAGCTTGTCTGGCTGTATGCTATCATGATAATGGCCACAATGGTAAAACTTGCCCTTTGGCTATACTGCAGAAGCTCAGGAAACAACATTGTTCGTGCCTACGCAAAGGTGTGTAGATCATCTTTGCCTTCCGGCTTGTGCATCGTTGTCCTGATTTCTAACTTGAAGATGCCTTTCTCAGGATCACTATTTTGACGTGGTTACAAATGTGGTCGGATTGGTGGCTGCTGTACTTGGTGATAAGTTCTACTGGTGGATTGATCCTGTCGGCGCCCTTATTCTTGCAGTTTATACCATCACCAATTGGTCAGGAACTGTTTTAGAGAACGCAGGTATCGTCTCGTTTTTATTTTGAAGTGATACTTTTTCAATGATAATGGATACTAGGTAGTTAATCGCGAGAAATAACAAAGAGAAACAATTGGTTAATGATGGCTAGATATCCAAGATCTCATGAGGAACATAACCTCATGATAGACAATCCGATTTTTGTTTAGAATTATCTACTTTTCTTATACATCTGGTACGTAGAGTTTTTCCCGATTAAGAACTATTACTTTCATCAAGAAGGAACCATACCATGATAATGAGTGCTGCAAATGCTCTTTCTGCATGCAGAACTCGATTTGCATTGGTAAAAGACTTCGTTATGCTTCTTAATATATGTGCTCGAGTGAGTTCCAACTGTAAAATGCTGTTGCTAAAGATTTATGCATTGTCGAAATATTATTATGCACCGAAGAAATCTTTGATGTTAGCTTTGTATCATCATGATTACTATGTCCGATGCTATCCTGAACGACATTCTTCATGTAGTGTCATTGGTGGGACAGTCAGCTCCGCCTGAATATTTGCAAAAGTTAACATATCTTGTTATAAGACACCCTAAAGTGAAGCGCATTGATACTGTTCGGGCGTACACATTTGGTGCCTTGTACTTTGTAGAGGTCAGTCTCCTAAAATTCTCTAGTAACTAAATCATTGTTTCCCCACCATAGTGGATGTGTGACTAACAAGCTATGTTGCTCGGAATCTTCAAAAATATCGATGAATGTGTGTCGGATCCTCCAAAAGTAGTTCATTTTTGGAGGATCTTACATGAGTAGGACAACATTTTTGGAGAGTCCGAGCAACATAGACTAAAAGGGAAGCATTTTTAGTTGATGATTTTGAAACTTGTCTGCTTCTCTTAATGTAGGTTGACATTGAACTCCCGGAAGATTTGCCTTTGAAAGAAGCACATACTATCGGAGAGACTCTACAAATAAAGCTCGAGAAACTCCCCGAAGTTGAACGAGCATTCGTTCATCTTGATTTTGAATGTGAACACAAACCAGAGCATTCTGTCCTCAGCAGGCTGCCAAACACCGAACCTTAGTTTCATGGTTACATTATAACTGGATAAAAAAACATAGAAACTATGAGAAAGTGGATGTACGGAGGAGAGTTGTGATTACTTTAGATTCTGGGGTGCTGTTGCTTTTGACAAACATTTGAACTAGTGGTATAAATGTGTATATTCATATGATCCAGCATAAGGGATTGTTGAAGAGAGATATGAAGAACTTAATTTTAATTTCAGGTGAAGGATGTTGTGTCATTTTTCATTTATGTTGTTTGGACTCTTCAAAAATGTTTTTCCCAGATATAGTGTTGTATAATACTGTATATTGGGCTACGTATGACATAATATTTTATGTTGGGTTGTAAATTAAGCTCTATGTCTACTGGAAGAAAATATTTACGCCATGTAACCCATATTTGTGTATAAACACTTTTTGTACACTATTATATACTTTATACAATATTTATACATTATGTATGTATGATGCTTTCCCCTCCAAATATAATGTTGTATAATATTGTATATTGGGTTATGTGGTGTAATATTTTATGTTGGGCTGTATATTTTTGAAAATTTCCCTTTTTTTGTGGTTGATTTGTTTAACTTTAGAGTGAAATTTGAATAAAATTTATTGTTTGAAGAAGAAATGATAAGATATTTAGATTTGAATGTAACTTTTTACAAGTTGAAATTGGGAGGGAGAACTGGCTTGGCAAAAGCTTCTAAGTTTCAGTGTGTTTAGATATAGAGTTGTTAATTTATTTTGAAAATATAATTCTTATATATAAAAATTATGTAAAAGCACTATAAATTAGAATTTTAAAGTTAAATTTTTGGAATGTCTATCCTAGTAGAAGTATAAACTGTTTGGTTTTTCAAATAGTGATAGTTTCACTAATTTTCTTAAGAAGAGTAAGTTTTGGTTATAGTATAGTAACAGAAAATATGGGGACAAAGTGAGTACTACAGTTAACTTCTCCAATTCAATATAGTTGTCTATGTCTTGTAGCTGCTTTGAGATATTAGCTTCTGAAAATAATATATAGAGTATCTTTTTTTTTCTTCAAAATTGTTAGTTTCTGAAAGTAATAAAGTCTTACTCTGTATTTGTATTAGCTAGGAGTGTTAGAATATTATTATATTATATTATTAATGTAGTAGCATTTTATGTATGGTAAGTAGTAAAATGATAATTATAATTATTGATTAGGAAGATTATTAGGGATTATTGATTAGGAAGATTATTAGGGATTGATATTGATTAGGAAGATTAGAGGCTTGATTTCCTCTTCTGACTTCTCATTGAATTGTATAGTGTATATATTTTTCCCTTTAGGAAAGAATACATCAAGGAAAATATTTCTTCTATCATGGTATCAAGAGCATACTGAAAGATCCAAAAATATTCTCTTTTTTTTTTTTTAGTCCAATACCTTTCTTGGCCGAAAATTATCAATATTTTTTTGTTTTCTTTTTTACTCCATTATTGTTCTTCACTTTTGTTTTTCATCCAACCAACAATGTCTGAATCCAAATCCCTTTACCATCCAAATTTTAGTCCCCATTTTCAAACATAAAAACACATGTTTCCATCACTCTTGAGATGGAGAATGTTCACTACGCAACATGGGCAGAACTATTCAAAATATGTTGCCGCTCTCACCGGGTTATTCATCACATAATCCCGCCGGCAAATAGCAAAGGGAAGGAATCATTGACATGTGATAACTTGGAACTGTAGGAAACTCTTGATGCCACAGTTCTTGGATGGATTTACTCAACAATCTCTTCAGATTTGTTGCACACAATAATGAAACCAGATAACACTGCAAAGGAGGCTTGGGATCGATTGCGGGACATTTTTCAAGATAATAAAAATTCTTGCGTCGTCACATTGGAACAAGAATTCTCCACCATAGATATGGCTGATTTCCCAAATGCGTCGGCATATTGTCAACGCCTGAAGATTTTGTCAGACCAACTTAAAAATGTTGTTTCACCCGTCACCAACAACCGATTAGTTCTACAATTGGTTGCGGGGCTTACCGATGCCTATAGTGGTGTGGGAACGCTCATCCGTCAAAGCAATCCACTGCCTCTTTTCTATCAAGCACGTTCCATGTTAATTCTTTAGGAGGCGGGGTTTGCGAAAAAGGCAGTCACAGTTCCGAATTCGAGTTTTGTTGACACCAATAATAATTCCATGAATTTTGAACAACAGAACCGAGGACAAAAAGGTAATAAAAACCGGAATGGTAATAACCGAAATAACAAAAATGGTGGAAATAAAAATTCTGATGGCGGCGGTGGCGGTGGACAGGGCGGCAGAACCAACTCCGGGGAAAACAAGGCCAGCACAATAGCGGGACAGGCCACTAGGCCTGGCAGTGGCCGTGGGCTGTACCGCCCAGTCCATTCCCAACGGGAAACTGGGCCAGTTCGGCCCAGTGGATACAACCCCAACAATTTCAGTTTTGGGACGGGCCGGCACCAATCTCGGCATTCTGGGCCTCCCAGTTTTGGGCCAAGGCAGACAGGAAATTCCAGGGGCAATTTAGTGGCTAATGGGCCACTGCCGACCCAATGGCAGGAGGCCCACTCGGCAGTGGCCCAACCCACAGACATTGAGTCCGTCATGCACACCCTCGAACTCAATCTACCGGATTCAAATTGGTATATGAACTCCGGAGCGACGTCCCATATGACGTCCTCCCAAGGTAATCTCTCATTCTATTTTAATTTGAGCAATGATAATGGTATAATTGTCGAAATGGTCATTCAATTCCAATAAAAGGGTATGGTTATAGCAAAGTGTCACCACCAAACCCACCACTAATATTAAAGAATGTCCTTCATGCTCCCAAATTAATCAAAAAATTGATCTGTTAGAAAGTTTACCACTGATAATTGGGTATCTGTTCGTTTTGACCCTTTTGGATTTTCTATGCATGACTTTCAGACGGGGAAGCTTCTCATGAGATGTGATAGCAAGGGGGAGCTCTATCCGATTAGTTTACCAAATCAACAGTCCAAGTTTTCATATACTTTTGCAGCCTTGGCACCATCTTTATGGCACAAACGTTTGGGACACCCGGGAGAGTGTTTTGGCCTCTCTTAAACAAAATAAATTTATTTCTTGTACCCAAACACAGACTCTAAATAAGTGTCATGCTTGTGCACTTGGTAAACATATTAAATTGCCATTTATTTCTTCTACTTCGTGCACTCTTATGCCATTTGACATTTTACATTGTGATATTTGGACATCACCTGTGTTGAGTTCTTCTGGTCATAGATATTATTTACTCATACTTGATGATTACTCTAATTACTTGTGGACATTCCCTTTGTCAAAAAAATCACAAGTGTTTTCCACTTTTCTCACATTTAGAGCATTCATCCGAACTCAATTTGAACGGGAGATTATAAGTATTCAATGTGACAATGAGAGGGAATTAGACAATAATCAGTTCCGGGATTTTTTCAAAACAAATGGTCTAAATTTTCGTCTGTCTTGTCCTCACACTTCATCACAAAATGGGAAGGCGGAACGCAAAATTAGAACCATAAACAATATTGTTAGAACGTCTCTTGCTCATGCTTCCCTACCCCTCATATTTTGGCATTATGCACTCCAAATGACCACTTACATGTTGAATATACTTCCTCATAAAAACATGTCCTACCAAGCTCCACTAAAAGTGCTTTATTTACGAAAGCCCTCCTGTCTTCATTTAAGAGTGTTTGGTTGCCTTTGCTACCCCTCTTTCCATCCACCACAATCACAAAACTCCAACCCCGGTCTACTCCAAGTGTCTTCTTGGGATATCCTACTAATCATCGTGGTTACAAATGCTACGACATTTCTTCAAACAGAATAATTATAAGTCGTCACGTAATTTTTTATGAAACGGTTTTTCCCTTAGCTAAGATACATGAAACCGGGACTCATACCGATGATTTTTTGGATGATGATAAGCTTTCGTATCTAACACATTTTTTCCACAGCTCGGTACCCATGGGTAGTGCCGGAAATTCGAGTTTGGGGCTTTGGGCCCACTGGACCAAAGAACGATGGCCCAGCCGCGTGACAATTCAGCACAGCAGCCTGGGCCTTCGGTTCTTGGGCCTGGTCACCAACACTCAATGCCACAACCCACGGGAAACTTGGGCCAACTCTCAGCTCATGGCCCAATCCCAAATTCCCCTCTTTTGGCCAGTGGCGCCGAGTCCACTGGCTTGGGCCATCTCTCGGCTCCAGGCCCAATCCCGAATACCCCACTCTCGGCCAGTGGACTGGCCATGCAAATCGTCCGGTTACCCGTAGTCAACATGGAATTGTCAAACCCAATACCAAATATAGCCTACACACCCGGTCTCAAAATCACCTTTGCCTCGTAACCCAGTGTCTGCTCTAAAAACCCGAATTGGAAAATGTCCATGGATGATGAATACCTCGTCCATCTAATGCTAATATAATTCGGTCTATGTGGATTTTCAGCCATAAGAAAAAATCTGATTCAACTTTTGAGCGGCATAAGGCCCGTCTTGTAGGTGATGGGAAGACACAACAGGTTGGTGTAGATTGCGGGGAGACGTTCAGTCTAGTGGTCAAACCGGCAACTATCAGAACATTTCTAAGTCTGTCTCTCTCAAAATGATGGCCTCTTCATCAATTGGATGTCAAAAACGCCTTCCTCCATGGACACCTCAATGAAATTGTATACATGCACCAACCGTTGGGATACAAAGATCCCAAAATATCTCAATCATGTGTGTTTGCTCAACAAATCATTATATGGACTAAAGCAGGCCCCCAGGGCATGGTATAAGCGGTTTGCAGACTTTGTGTCACACATTGGTTTTTCTCACGGCCATTCCGATAATTCTCTGTTTATTTATCGTTAGGGTAATAATATTGCTTATCTTCTTTTATATGTGGATGATATTATCCTAACAGCATCATCAGACTCTCTTCACAAGAGTATCATGTCACGACTTAGTTCTGAATTTGCTATGAAAGATCTTGGTCCATTAGATTGCTTTCTAGGAATTGTTGTGACACGACATGCAGGTGGATTATTTCTCTCCCAGAAGAAGTATGCATCTGAGATTGTGGAACGAGCTGGAATGTCTTTTTGCAAACCTTCGGCAACCCCGGTAGACACTAAGTCTAAATTGAGTGCTACCTCAACCAAACCATTTGCCGATCCAACATTATGTCGCAGCCTAGCAGGAGCTTTGCAGTATCTCACGTTCACCAGACCGGATATTACTTATGCAATGCAACAAGTGTGTTTATTCATGCTTAATCCGATGGAAGAACATATGCATGCTCTAAAACGCATTGTGTGATATATTCAGGGCACTTTGGAGTATGGATTACATCTATACCCATCCTCCGTTTCCAAACTTGTCACTTACACGGATGCAGACTGGGCAGGCTGTCCGGACACTAGACGATCCACCTCCGCTTATTGTGTCTTCCTCGATGACAATTTAATCTCATGGTCCTCAAAAAGACAAGCCACAATATCACGCTCAAGTGCTGAAGCAGAATACTGTGTTGTTGCCAATGTTGTGTCTGAATCATGTTGGATTAAAAATCTGTTACTTGAGCTTCATTGCCCAATTCCAACAGCAACACTAGTATATTGTGATAATGTTAGTGCAATCTATCTTTCAGGGAACCCAATCAATCATAAACGCACTAAACATATTGAGTTAGATATCCATTTTGTTCGTAAGAAGGTGGCTCGTGAACAAGTGCGAATGTTACATGTCCCGACACGTCATCAAATCGCAAATATTTTCACTAAAGGACTTCCGCTGATACTATTTGAAGATTTTAGGGACAGTCTCAGCATTCGCCGCCCTCCAGCTTCGACTGCGGGGGAGTGTTAGAATATTATTATATTATTATTAATGTAGTAGCATTTTATGTATGGTAAGTAGTAAAATGATAATTAGGATTATTGATTAGGAAGATTATTAGGGATTATTGATTATGAAGATTATTAGGGATTGATATTGATTAGGAAGATTATTAGGGATTATTGATTATGAAGATTATTAGGGATTGATATTGATTAGGAAGATTAGAGGCTTGATTTCCTCTTCTCATTGAATTGTATATTGTGTATATATTTTCCCCTTTAGGGAAGAATACATCAAGGAAAATATTTCTTCTATCAAGGAGCAGTAGCAGATTCATGATTTTCACTTCGGAATTTTAAATATAAAAAAATAATTTGACCTCATATGTATAGTATAATTTTCTGGAACCCCTTGCGCCACCTAGCTCCGCCTTGGCTAGGTGTAATGAGAAAGTAAGTGACTTAGTTGAGTTTTCTTTTGTGATCCTTAATATGTATGTTTGCATTTTTGTTTAGGTATGAAATGTTGGAGAAGTTCTTCAACAGCATGGATAGTTCAATTCGGCTGCTGCATTTGAAGGGTTCTGCAACAACTTTCACTAATATTAGTGCCAAAGTAGAGAGCTTGACTGATAAGTATGAAGATCTAAAGATGTTCAAACATTTTCATTCATGGTGTTTGCTGTACCCAAAAGGTGGCTAATTCCTTTTCTTTTTTTGAAATTTCTAGGAGGTTTTCATACAGCCATTTAGCTCAGCTGAAATTTATTTTACCTGAAGCCATTGAGGTAAAGAAGATCCTCAAGCATGATGAACGCAGTAGCTGCATGAAGCCTGATCTGTATATCACTTTAAATGCAAATGCAGTTGATAATAGTGAGAAGTGGAAATCTAACAGTAGTAGTGTTCTATTGAGGAAAGTATTCCGCTCTCGGCTGTTGAATTTCTTCAAGTCCCACCCTGAGGTAAGCAATTTTATTGCTGTTTTGATTTCTATAAATTGAATGATACTGCCCAAATATAGCTGATGTAGTATTGAGGTTTATTGGCTTGAATCGTGTTATTTAAAAGACTAATATGTTCTGAGATGTTATCTCTCCTGCTTAGTTCTAAGCTGTGCATTATCTCTCCTGCTTAGTTCTAAGTTGAGCTATGGTCTTTTGTTCTGAGACACGTTATTGGATAAGCGATGCATATGTTTCTAACAATTAGATGTTGGAGAAAATGCACTGTGGGTGTTTTATACCAATAAAACTTGTCTGAGGATGATGTCAGATATGAAGCACATAAAGATTGGTATTCAGAGTTTCATGAAGATACACAGTGCTAAGGCGGCTGCTTTTATGTATGCAAGGAGAAGCTTAATATAAGGGGAGCAGTGTTGAATTTGTACTATGTTTCTGCAATTAAGATCACAACTGCTCGGAAAGCTGGATTTTACTCTCGGTCTCAGCATTGAAATAAACACTTCTACGTCTTGTTAAAGTAGAATTGAATATCTCTACCTGAATCCTAGCGCCCCCAGTATACCTCTAAAGAAAAGTGAAAGGAAGATGATTAGATGGATGATGTTATTTCCATGACATACACACTTTTTCTATGCATGCGTTGATGGTAATAATTACTATTTCTGTGTCAGGGTGATGACATTCCTGAGGAAATGCTGCCAGGCCCATTCAATCCGTCTAAGCAAGCAGTGACAAACTCATCCAGACCTTCTGGCTCATTCTTAACCAACGAGGCACCTAATGGTGTATGCGCACTGCAGTCGGTAGCTGCATTACACATGTCTGCATCTTTTAGGAGATGCTTTTCAAATCAGGCATCTATTACCGAAGGAACGGATGCCAAGGAAGAAGATAGAGTTGGGCTCCTATCTGTTTCTCCAGTTCCAGTGACCCTCAAAGTCGATAGTTCCACTAAGAAGAAAACAGTATCATGTGCTGATGGTCCTAAGTTATCTTTAAAACCAACTAGTAGTATGAAATGCTCAGCAGGAGGGACTGTTTCCGCTAGTTCACCATCATGTCTTCCAACTACACCTCCTATGATTGAAATTTGAAACCAAAAAGGGTGAAGATGGTTCTATGTCTGCTCCAGCAACCCCTATGCTTGAACCTCCCAAGAGATGTTACATGAGTCCAGATGATTATCCAGCTGAATCACCAATAAAACTAGCTAGACGCTCATCGACTAGAAGATCATTATTCTCCAACACTCCTTTGAAGAATGCAAACGCTGCTGATCAAGTCTGTGAGAGTGGAAGGTTTTCAATTGATGATAATATTCTTGACATTCTTCCTGAGAATGTTCTGCAATCGTTAAGAAGAGATACACTGCATGTCAATCTTCCTTGATAAAATTTGTTTAGACAAACTCCATTGGATTCACTGAAAATTTCATTCCCTAAAGTAGTTGAGCTACAAAATATTCTTCACTCTGTATAATCTGAACTTCTATACTTCTATGAGTGTGTTGCATGGCTTTATGTTTGTCATTCGTGAATCATGATATTATCGGGGGATTTGCTCAACTTTACTTCCTTGATTCTACAGATAGAAGAAAAAGAGAGTAAAGTACTAACGGAGCAAAATCCAGCCATATCCCAGGCAAAAAGGCGAAAACAGATGATTGCTTGTTTGCATCGCCTCTTTGACATGATTTATTTCCTATTTCAATCTATTAAACATTCTGTCATGACAAAAGAGGAGTTCATGCACAGAGTAATTTCCAGCCATTTACAGATTACTGATAAAAGTAAGTCTGGTTGACAACTTTTAGAAGCCTGTAATCCTTTGAGATTTATTGGAGCTTCTTTCTTAATCTTATGTTTCAATAATGCAGGTGAAGTTGAACAGCAACTCATATTACTGCAAGAACCAGCATCTAGAGGAACTCTCCTCTTACTGTAAGCTACCATTCTCAAATGATGAGTTAAGGAGATGTATGCTGTCGGCTTCATGATCATTTTTCTTTTGTGTGGGTTAGAGTCCCACATTAGTTGGGGATGGGCTAGTGGTCTCCTTATATGGACTTTGGGCAATTCTCCTCTCGTGAGCTAACTTAAGGTTGAGCTAGGCTCAAGGTCCATATTTTCACATGGTATTAGACTTGGTTGGCCCCCATATTATATTGTCCACATTCCACTAGGCGGCGTGGGTGGCCTGGGCGTATGGGGGTGTCAGAATGGTTTAGTTCCCTACATTGGTTGGGGAATGGGCTAGTGATCTCCTTATATGGACTTGGCCAGCCTTTTCCTCATGAATTAGCTTTTTCGGTTAAGTTAGGCCCAACAACTATATCTACTTCCAATGCTTGCTATATCTATGCAATCAAATCTAAAAGATATTTGAAGTACGAATTGCAATTATTCTTGTTTTGCAGTGTTAACAGGATATCAAATCCTGACGCAATTCGCTCAAGACTAGCAGAAGCCAAGTGAGAAACAAGAAAATAGTGATTGTACTTTATCTTACCAAGTTAGTGAAGGAATAACAATGTAGTCAAAGTTGTAAAAAATTGTTTTCTGTTTACTGAGGTAAATATTTTCAATAACATTTCTGTTGCACCAATGGTCTGTGGAGTTGTGATTTTGTCTAATATAACCAATCTTAGTAATCCAGATCTTTGTTTTCAATGTTTATTCTCTTTTATTTTCAATTTTTGTAAAGTTACCAATTTAAACCTTAAAAATGCTCAAATAAAATGAACATACTAGCACAACGCAAAAAATTTTAAAAATACAGATATATTACAAGCTCCCAAGTTTAAATGAATAGAAGTGGCAATTTTTCATACAAAGAAATTATACATTCCAAAGTTCAGAACAGCCTCTCTTTTCTCTTCTTTCATCCTCTGTTGTTTTGGATAGGAAGATAACATGCAAATCGATCGTCGGATTTATGCTTCTATCGCAATATTCCCAAATTCCAAATTAGTTGCTGTGCCAACTATATCTAATATCATGTATACATAATGGCAGAAAGTACTTTACACTTTTCAAAAAAGGGGGAATGGGGGTGGAGTGGAGGAGCTAGGTAGCAACTCAATAAACTGTAGGGAGATGAAACTCTGGGAATACTGCTCCAATATCAAGATAAGTTAGAAAAATGGTTCATCAAGAGTTCTAACACGTAAGCTCTATATGCGCGACAACAGAGTAGTTGTGACATCCATAGTTACTTTGGTCTGTTGTCCTGGTTTCAGTACCGTTTTCAACCTGAGGAAATACGAAAATGGTAACAAAGAGCTGAGTTAGAGCAGATGACTCTACCATAAAAAGGAGAACAGAGAACTTGAGAATCTATGCCGAAAATGTCAATCAAGAAGTAGGTCATATAGCGGAGAAGTTATATAAATCCGAAACCCTCTAGAAATGTAAAAACAAAGGTGATAAACAGGATATGCAAGAGTTGAATTAACCTAGGAATTTGGCAATAGCCGCCCATTGTACATCTTGTCCAGTAACTTTCGTGCATCTGGCCGCCTAAGAAGACCTTTATTATTAGGTACACCAGTTCCCAAGCATACAGGACATACTAGTTTCCCTCGACCTGCGTATCCGATAAGAAAAATGTCATTATGTTAGTATTCAATATTAGATAAAATGAGTCATTCAAAAAAAAAAAAATCATAATGCAAACGATTATCAAGTATGGGAAAAGATTGTCCATTAAAAGATTATTTGTGGAATTTCGTCGGGGTATATCGAAGTGCAAATGGATCCATTCTTGTTTTGTGATTCAACAAAGAAAACCCTATGATCTACATTTTGTCTTCTTCTTATAAGGACTCAAAAGTTCATTCCTTTACACAATCCACGTCCAAAATCCTGCCTCAGGACTATGATGTCGAATCAAGTTTGAGTAAATGTTGCAACACAAGCTACTACTTTCATGTCACTAACTAACAAAATTATCGATTGATACCGGCCACCGGAGCAAGCCCGGTTTAATTTCAAGAAGAGATAAAATATGAGACAATGTTCCGAATTTTTTATATAAGACGTGTTAGCTCAGAACAATTTCTTAAAAGGATGTTTGAAGGAACCTTCAGAAAGACTGCCAAAAATCGTGCAGTTCGAGATGGATATCAAAGAATAATATGATATTTCGGAGTTACTTGCCTAGGCTACCCTGGATGCTGCTCCTGCTGAAGGTATGGTACTCACGCATCATAAGTTTAGAGGAACTTAATCCAGAAATACATGCACAGACATATAGGAACAGCTTCAAGATATAGAAGCTAGGGTATAATAACTTACCATAACAATTGGGGCATTCAGTGAACTCGTAAACGTCTTTAGCTCGTTTTCTGTTTAGAGCTTTCCATTTTCCTGTACCACCACACATATCACCTAAATAAAAAACAAATGACCATCTTAAAGTAGAATAGAGCACCAACTTAAGTTATGCATACAGTATATAGATAACATAGTGCTTCATCTAAATTGGGATATAAAATTCTTTGATTCTATTGTCCTGGATAGTAAGTAAAGACTAGCTATGTTTTGTCCTTTGGTTATTTAAATAAAGTATGACGAATGATTCAACAGACATGATAGTTCTCAAATGATCTGATTTACGATATAATGTGAGGAAGAGATAGGAAGAAGACAAGGAGAATAGGAAGTAATTTTGCATATTGTTGAGATTTGAGTATCAAAAGGACTTGACCTATATCAGAAAAGGAACAAAAGGAGAAAAGAGAACTTAAGTAGTCAAAGATCCCTTCAATTACTACATCCCGTCCTCTTAGAAGAGGAAAAAGATAGAAGAAACAAGAAACTTGTATGTGAACAATAACAATCATGCGTACAATTGCATCAAGATTGTATGTGAAGGAAATTAACTATAAAGAAATAATTTAGATATTCTTATTCAGACTTCTCTCTCTTTTTGGTTTATATTAGCTCAAGTTTCCATTTTCTAAACCCGTGATTCGGGAATGTTGCAAAAACAGTTTGTCTAGGTGACTTGTTTTGACGTTCAACAATTCTCAAGTTTGTTTAGGTGGTTGTTCCCAAGTGCAACGCTTCTCAAGTTTATTTAGGTTAACTTCGAAAAGAAAAGTTTGTTGAGGTTGTTGTTCCCATGTTCAACACTTCAAAAGCAGAACTTTTTGGATAAAACATTAGAACCTTAAATACTCGGTGATACAGTACGACTGACTCACTATAAAACCTTCAAAACTTTCGCCAAGTTATTACATATTGAGCAATATGTAGTTACATGTTAGTTACTTTTGTTAACTATGCAGGTGCGTTTCTGTTATATTTTAAACATTTAGCATATACTGGATCCTATTGTTTTACAAGGGTATTGGATTTGGTTATACTGGTTTCAGTTTCAATTATTTGGGGATATTGATATAAAAATCTTTGAGAATTTGTTTATAGTCATGGAGAAGCATAAGAAAAGTTCTCTTATAACATCTTGTTACTAAATGTAATAGGATTGGTGGGATGAAGCAAGCAAAACGGGAAAACAAAATATACACTTACAAATTATAGCGCCACTACCGCCACAATTCCGACAGCCAGGACTTTCATTTCCATCTAAGGCAATTGCTTTTGGTTCAGAAATCGGATTTCCAGAAGCAGTTATCAGAGCTGCAGTCGAGCATAGGCAAGTCAGACACAATCTCCGTGAGACTGACGTTTGAGATCTCTGTTCCGAAAAGCAACAGCACTCGAATCAATAAATATAATCAGATGGTAATTGTTGCATCATTATGATTTATGAACATGTAGTTTCAAGTTCGAGACAAAATAATAAATACATTGTCAATTTTATTTTATTTATGATATTACTATTTGGAGAGTCAAACAATGTTTTTCCTCACTATAATTTTCTCAAACATTTTCGAAAAGACATAAAAACACAATTTACACAATCATCAATAATCCATTAAATTCAAAATATTAGCACATCAAGAAGCTGTAAGAAGTTACAAACCTTTTCCTCTACAGGTTCATGTGAATACTCAGAAGAAGCAGAAGCACAACTCTCATTCTCTGAGCTGCAATTCACACGAAAACCTACTCTCTTCTTCAAATTGACTGCGATTTACAGAAAAAATATTATTTCCAGGTCCAAACACATTTCACACCAAAAATTCAAAAAGGGTTTCAAAAATACTACAAACGTCTAACTTTCAACAAAATACTCGGCCACTCAGAAGGAACAATCAAGAATGACCTTAACCAGTCCAAAAAAAAAATCCCTATTGCAATTCAATTGTGTATCAAATTAAACTTCCTTGGAACAAACACCTGGAGCTCCACATCAAAAATCCAGAAGGGTCTAGGAAAAAGACAAACTTTCAACCAATCCAAAACAACAAAAACTAAAATCCCACTTTGAGATTTCATCTCTATGCAGAGTAGAGTCATGAAAACTACAGAATCTGACCTACAATAAAAAAAAATCCCAGGAAAAGTGAAAACAAAGAATGACCTTAGCCAATATCCAGCTATGTATCAGCTTACAGTGATATAAAGAAGAAGATTTGGAGTTTAAGTATGAACCCCATAGAGCTGATGGAGCGGGTAATGCGAGGTGGGAACCCATCTCTCTTTGTTATCTCTTTCTATCTATTTTTGAACTTCTACATATACACTCTATTACAGTTAAGAGCTTTTTTAGATGATATTTGAAATTTTGAAGCTAAAATATCAAAATGGTTCTCCACCAAAAATACTTTCTTCAACAAAAAAAAAAAAAAAAAAAAAAAAAAATCAGAAGGAACAATCAAGAATGACCTAACCAGTCCCTCAGAAAAAGCAAATATTTCCCCAACTGCTATCTCAATTGTGTATCAACTTAAACTGCTAAAAGAACACCTGGAGTTCCACATCAAGAATTCAAAAGGGCCCATTAAAAATACACTTTCAACCAATAATGACCAGAACCAATCCAAAACAATAAAAACTAAAACCCCACTTTGAAATTTCATCTCTATGCAAAGTATGGACAAGAAAAACTAGAAATTTGAACCCAAAACCAAAAAGGTCTAGGAAAAATACAAACTTTCAACCAAATTTATCTTCACCAATCCAAAACAATATAACCTAAAGTTCCACTTTAAGATTTCATCTGTATACAGAAGTAGGTTCATGAAAACTACAAAATTTGAACCAAAAACCAACATAAAAGAAACATCCCAAGAAGAGTACAATAAAAAAATTCAAAAGGGTCTAGGAAAAATACAATCTTTCAACTAAATCTACCTTCACCAATCCAAAACAATAAAAACTAAAGTCCCACTTGGAGATTTCATCTATATACAGAAGTAAGGTCATGAAAACTATAAAATTTGAACTAAAAACCAACAAAAAAACAAAAATATCCCAAGAAGAGTACAATGAAAAATGAGCTTAATCAATCTACACAAAAAAACTCAGCTATGTATCAACTTACATTGATATAAAGAAGAAGATTTGGAGTTTAAGTATGAACCCCATAGAGCTGAAGGTGTGGGAAATGAGAGGTGGGAAGTCATCTCTCTTTGTTCTCTCTTTGTATCTTTCAACTTCTACATATACACTCTATTACAGTATGTAAAAAAGTTGAGATTTTGAAGGTAAAAAATAAGTAGTATCAAAATGGGTGAAAGAAAGCAAAGGGTGTTTTGGGTTTTGTTGGTTTTTGATGAATGAAAGAGAGGGAACCAACATGGATAAACCTTAGCCGCTAATTTCTGTATGATGAATATCCAAATTATGTTTAATTCTTTTTTGGCCCCCTAAGTTTAGATAAATGGCTTATGCCCCCCCCCCCCCCCCCCCCCCAACTCTATAACATTTCTCGAGCTAAGTAACTTTTATTTTTTATTTACTTTTCCAGATTTGTTCTTATTAAATGTTAGATGACTAAATCTCATTATCAATTTAATTAGAGGCAGTTTAATCAAATTATCTAATTTTGCTCAGAAGTTACTATTTTCTTAAAGAGTGTGCTAAGTGGACATTTTTTTTTATCGGGAGGGAGTACTAGATTCGCAATAAATGTTCATACATGTTTGATAATTTTTTAATACAAGTATAAGATTTAAAGAAAAGTTATTGAGTTTCAATTTCCACCTATATTTATGATTTGATTTAGATCAAAAAAAAATTAAAAGTATTTTCTTATTAAATTTCGTGATGGCAATATCGTTTTAGAATCTATTTTAACTACTACTTGATATTTCTCTTTTGAGAAGAAAAATCAATCAACTTACAGGACGTTTTATATGCTTGATTAGCCTATATGACTTCCTAAGTTCCCTTAACACCAACGATTATCCAAAAACTTCAATAATAACGGTAGATGTAGCTCAATGATACTGTTACTATCATTGTTATATTGTTATGAACTAATTATTTTTAAAACGGATGCAGTTGTACTTTGATGGACCTTCCCTCTAAAAAATTGAATTTATGAATAATCAATGTATCATATATTAAACTGATAAGGACAAATAGTAGACTTGATTTTTGCGAAGAGGTCGAGAAAGGTGATACGCATGGCTGTATTCGACTCCGATTGCTCGATAATTTCCACAAGCACAAATTCCACCAAAAATTCTTTCACAAAATAATCCATCTTTACTGTTGACATATATATTTCTATAGCTAAAGTTATCAACAAAAAGCAAACGCTAAAAAAGGAGGATAATCGATAGGTGAGATTACAATACCATTTTTCCAGCAATACGAGTACAGGAAACAATTTTGCTGCAAAATTTAACAATGACTAATTTTGCAGCAAAGCAATCGTTCTGTACTAGCAGGATATCAAAAACATTATAGCACAAAGCTGCCACAAAGCAGTTATAACATACATAATTAAGACATAATAACTAAAAGTTACCTATGCAGAACATTCTAACGTATCTAACTTTACCATCCATTTACACTTTGACAAAATGAAATTAAAAAAAAAAAGTTGGGGATATAAGATCCATTTGCGAGGTTTACAACAATCGGTCACATTTTTTTAAGATACAGTGCGCCCATAGCATAGACAAGAAAGATACAGATTCTTTCCCCATTTTTCCTGCACAGAAAATCAACGTTGAACACAAGTCAATAACTTGTTCATAATAAAATGATGACAATACAGTTCTTTGTCTGAATGGTATACTTGTAAACCGTGGACTTGCCTAATAACAAAACATAGAGGAAGCAAAAGATCTATAGGCGATATGAACCTGTTGGGACCAAAATTTGAGTTGCTGGTGTTACACTTACATCAGGACGGGGTCGAGGATAACAAAGAGATTGAGAGAACCTCCCTACTGTATAGTTGTGATTAACATAAGGTCTCAAAAGTCTACTATGATTAACTAGAATATTAAGATATACTACTATATATTATCATGAGGCATGGATGAAAGTTCGACAGAATTCTACTAAATATACAAAGTTAATTCCTGAAAGTTCGACAAAATTCTACTAAATATACAAAGTTAATTCCTGAAAGTTCATGATATGGATATCAAAACATCGCTGATAGCACAGTACTAGAGAATCTGCAAACATAGCATTACCCAGCATGTAATGCTTACTCTTTTCCTAGGTTAGCTCATCAACAATTTAGACAAAGTAGAAATAACAAATTCACAAATATTACCTTGACATGTGTACTGGGAAACTGAGATGTTCGCAGAGTTTCTTGAGTCTCATCACCAGGTCTTCGGCGAGGCACACTCAGGATAAGGGCAGCTTGGTCTGCCGTAGCGGCTGTTGCCGTAATACGATAACCATTATCCCACCGCTTGTGAATGCCTTCACTGGGATAAAGGAAATCGAGCTCTACAACCTATTAAACATTAAAAATCTCCATGTTACTAAAGCGCACTACTTTAGGAGGTAGGACGTCTAACAGATGATCAGCGTTTTCTACAAATGTCTGTAAGAGAAACTAATAGGCGATGCATTCACATTCAAGTCAAGTGAGCACAATAGCTACTGTAACTCATTAACAGCTTAACTTTGACCTTTGTCGGGGTTACCGGTAAAGAAAAGAGAATAAAAAGTTGTCTATCTTTAAAGCGGCTCTTTAGGTTCTAGAGTCAACTCCAAGAGTAACTCGGAACAAACAAAAAATTACCTTAACTTTGCCAGTGGTGCGCCACCTTCTCCTTCTCTTTTCTTGTGAATATTATTTCACTTGTCCAAATATTTTTTTTTGCAACAGAAACATAGTCGAATAACCTTTCAATATTCTCTCCGCATAATATACAAGGTGAAAAGCTGCTGCTATCAAACATTTATTTGATATTATTAACCAAAGAAAGATCTAAACGTTAGTGAAACTATCGATAGTTCAACACCAATTATGACACCATCCAAATACCCAATTTGAGATGAGTATCGTGTTGTGTAAACTGTATATCAATCCAGATCGTCCTATTTACACGTCATGCAAGATGTCCATGTACATTTAACATTCAAGCAGACAACATATAGCAATGAGAACCTCATAAGTGCATAGTTGATACCTAATATGTTAACGAAAATGTATGCTGCCCAACTCTCTGTATATGTCTTCCACAACAACCAATTAGCTTTTTTCAAATTAAGCAATAATATAGTGCTATTGTGAGAAAAGTACACCAACCAATAGTTATAGCCATGTATATAGGTTACCAAGAAATCCCCGGGGTCAGTGGCATGCAATTCAAAATCAGTGGATAATTGGCCCGCCCCTCTACCCTTCTCCACTTAAATACCAGGCTTTTGTCTGCAGCATGATTCAAACACACGATATGTGACTAACTCACATGTCACGTGCTATGCTCTTATCACTAGACCAAAGCCCTGGGGGCAGTTAAATCTTCATATATATCAAGGAATGAAACATTTAAACATCTCTGTTACTTGATTTTCACGCAAACACTCTGCTCACAACACATAACCAGGAACTAGATCAATCCAACAAAATCTGCAAGGTGCAACATAAACGGACTACATATTTTCAAAATTTTTGGACATGACTTTTTTATAAAGTAACAAATTTATAAATGAAGTGCAACAAACGTGGAATGGACAGTTCTAAAGTAAATTTTAGGCGAACGGACATTAAACCAAGCTACTTCATTTCCTTATAGAAAAATCTTACTGCGACTGCCCTTTTTAATCCTCAAGCCTGTAGTTCATTGGAAATTTATCCGATAAGTTTTCAAGGCTATAACATCACGACAATAGCAGGGGGGGGGAGGGGGGGGCAGAAGGAATCAAGATAGCATATAAACACTAATACCATAATAGATATTGTATGCGTGTGTTAAAGAGAGGGACAAACAACCTGGTCACTGAAGCCTGAATTGCGTGACATAACAACAGCCCACCTAGAGCCAGATGTTGCCATGGAGGTCACGTGGAACCCTTCTTTCCACTTCTTGCTTATCCACTTAAAGGGAAATGACTCACTTACTTTATAAGACTGTTGAGTGAACTGTGTGCCTGCAGAAGATGCCATAACTGTTATATACAAAGATAAAGAAAGTTTATGACCTAGAGCTCTAAAAAGCTCCAAGCTGGCAAAACAGGCTGAATTTGCCTTTGCATAGGAAAACCCTCACTGCTATCTACCACTAACTAGTTAAACTGGCAAATACAAGTAACAAACTCTTGCATCTCAATTAAACTACTTTAGTTGGTGTAACTGCCTAAGAGAAAAAAGCTATAATCACTTTATGATTATCATCTTCCAAAGTTTGACTTGAATAAAAAGTACAAACTGGCAAGAGAAAAATGCCACATTTCCATTGTATGTAGAACAACGTTTTAGTATCTAAAGAAGTAATCCATCATCTAAAATAACCACATCAGACTGAAAGGATACTTAGAGACTCGCATTATAAAAACTGATAAAGTTCACATCTCCTGATTCGCCTTACAAAATATAAGAAGCTTTTAATGACAGAAAAGACAATTGCCCTAGCAACTAACTTAATTTGTTATAGATCCCTGTATAGTCCGAATGGAACTTGCAAATGGCGGTGAATCTATCTAAGAGCTCCTAAAATCCATATATATTTAGATAGGGCTATGCTTTTGTCTTCAAACTTTTGGGGCAGTGTACATAATTCAAGCACATACTTAGTGCTGTTTATGAATAAAAAAACTTGCCATTTCACAACCAGTTAGAGAGAGAGAGAGAGAGAGAGTTATGGAGGAAGGCATATCCAGGTCCAGCAGTAGAGTTGGTTTTTCAATGCAAAATGAAATTTCAGAGGGGGCAACAACAAAAGGAACCAACAGAAAGCATAGCTGGCAGTAATACAAACAGCCCAATAAAAAATTATCCCGTGACCTACTAAACCAGGCACCAAGCATCAACCTATCAACTTTATAGAATAATATATGAAACAGACACCAAAGTCCAAACATGTACTAATGTGATTCCAACAGGGCACAAATACCATAACTCTTGTCTCAAAAGCACATTTCCGGCATGGAAGCACCTATGTTTGATTCAGGCACCAAAATTACCATTTTGACAAGTAATCAAACATTTTATAATAAAATGACCAATTTTAAAATGCAAGGCAAGAAAAGAAAACCCACCTTTTGACATCACTACTAAAGAGCTTCCATTGGTTGCACCAGCAAGAGAACTGATATAATAGTTTTTCTCCCACTGCTCCATAATCCACTCCTGTAGATACACATTAGAAAGATTTAGATAATTACATCTGAAGCTAAATAGCTGTGCACCACATGAAGACTACATGGAACTTCTAATTACCTTGTGTAAGAAGAAAGGCGAGAGCTCATAAACTTGGCTGGTGAAGTTCGTTCCAGCATCCATGATAATAGCCCATAAGCTAGAACAGGATGCTACACAACTTATAGACAAACCATCCACAGACCCTTTCTCCACATGCTGTGCCAATCTTGTGTCTGCTACATTATAATGGTACCTAAAAAAGTTCTGATGTTAATAGTAGGGAAGTTGGGGCACAAAAGATGATTTATCCCATCAAGATCATGGACTAAATAAAGAAGGATCATCTCCTGATACCATGGAGCACAGACAAACATAAAGGAGATCATCCTGAAATATATTTAGTGATTACGCCACATGTATCCTTCCTAATAAAATATGTCAATGAGGATTGACTAAGGTACCAAGTTTGGTGGATATTTATTTCTCCTACTACCATATCTAGCCTCCAAAGAGTTCAAAATGAATTATCAGCAAAAGCTTGAATTTCCTCTGCTCCCAAAGTCCAAGAAGTTAAATACTCCCTGGAATAATGGTACTTCATCTTTTTACGAATCTCTGCTGGGGGTAAGTTTCTTATCAGAAGCAGCAAAAGCAGTTACTTTTCTCTCGTTTCTATGCCGAATAGACGAAGCTCAAGATTATCAGAACTTTCCCCAAACCTTATGAATGAAGAGAGAATAGTTTTTGCGACGTACCATTCTAAAACGAAGAGTGGAGCAACAAATAAGATATCAAAAACTGAATAGAAGCTATTAAAAAGTCTAGAGCAAAGAAACGAGTATAACTCAATATCTTATATCCACCAGAAACTGCCTGTAAGGAAAAAGATTGTGTACCAAGAACCAACCGAAGTTTCAAGCTTTACAAGTCTCTAGAAATCAGAAACACGCAACTTTCTGATGGATTTGACACTACACTAGCAACAAAGTGATGCTAAATTCTACAGAAGCTCTCGACCTACTAATTTGGATTGTTCATTACAGCAAACAGATGACCGTTGACTTCAGACAAATGCAATAGCGATCACTAGAATGCTTTTTATAAGGGAAAGGGGTCAACGGTCAAAGGGCTCACGTTTGCCCTTGACCACCTAACAGGACTCCAACCCAAGGATAAAATTAGATCATAGTGGAGTCTCACCCATTTCACGCTGGAGCTCTGTTAAGGGCAAGGGCAATGCGGAACTGTTTGGTACCGTCGATGGTATGAATGGACCAAAGGTGTAGCGAAGGGCAAAATTGGGCAATTCCGAATAGTACAGGGGCAAATTTGGAACTTTCTCCTTTATTTATAACCAATAACTCCGTTGTTACCAGCTCTGGAACTCGGTATATAATGGATCCGTCCTCTTCCCTTCACCCCACTTACACATCAAACACGGTTCATACTTAAATGTTTCTGTTCTTTTTTTAAGATAATAAAATGTTTCTATTCTACAGTACAATTACATAAAATACTCACTTGACAGCCCCCACAGGCGACTCACATCCCCATTTAAGGTGAAAGAGTTGAGGATTAATGTTCACCGCCGACAAATACTTATCAACTGCCTTACAAATAAGAGACAAATCATGTGACATGAAATATCTACCTCTGTTTCATCGGCTTTCTGGCATTGTATATCGAAATCCATTGTGTCGCAGGAACTCCCATTCGAATCTTCTTCTGAGGCTGCTCTTCTTCCTCGTTTAAAGTCAGTCTCCCCCGCTTTTGTCCAACTTGAATAATCTGTAATGATTAGACAATGAGCCCATATATCGCTATGACATAAATCTTACAAACTGCGGCTTATATGAAATTTAGAGAACTCACCTTTTGGGCACCGTCTGTGTTGATCGGCCTTATAGCAGGATCAGCTCCAAGCAAGCTTCCAAATAGAGAGATTAACTTTGAATATTTTGGTTCTTCATCAAATTTCATGTTAATTACTGTATCAAGAAATTCTCTAAAAGGTGCAGGGCAGAAGCAACACAGCATCTCCGGAGATGTCGCCATCTTTTTTTTGCAGACTAGAAATGATTTGTTATCACCCTGTAACTCAGAAGATAAACTTGTAAGAAGAGGATGTGGGGAGAAAATGACTGAAACACACTGTATGCAGTGTAAAGACTGGAAAAAAGCAGGTAAAGCAGATACCTGATAGCCCTGCCATGGAAGCCTGCCTCGGTGAAGAAAAATTAGTGTGTATGCAAGTGACTCCAGATCATCTCTTCTACTGGCAGTCCTTCCCAAGTGAGCATGCGCACTTGCATAACGAACAGTCCCTCTGAAATTGATAGACAGGAGTTAATATTAGGTAAAATATGTAAGAAAACTAAGGCAGCGGATAGCAGAACATCGAACACACCTGAAAGTGTCAGGACGCTGATCATATCCGACATGCTGCCCTTTTGAAGTGTCTCTCCACTTTGTGGCTGTACTTGGTAGATAAAATAATTAGGAAAAGGGATTATCAGAACAACACATACAGAAACCTACACAAAGCTCTCTTACCCAGTCCCAAGTCAACTAGGAATAACTTCTTCTCTTGCGGTGTTGATGGCTGACCAAGTAAAAAGTTTTCTGGCTTTACATCTCCGTGCACGTAACTGAGGTCAAGAAGAACAGTCACTTGGAAGAATTCAAAAGAAAAGTACATGATCTCAAATTAAAATTAGTTCAAAATTTGCAGCAAATAAAAAGAACCAAAATGATTGCAAGGACAGCGCATCTACTCCCTTACTTATCACCAAAAGGAAAAGGAAAAGGAAAAGAGTGCATTCATACCCTTTTGCATGCAGCTTCTCCAAAATTGACAAAGACTCAACTGCAATACAAGCCACCATTTCGGCAGACATCCTGCAAAAGTAGGATTTATGAGCAGAGCTCGAATTATCTACATCATAATTCAAAACTCAGTAAGTCTGTCAAGGATCTTTTCTGTTCTTAGAAATAAACCTTGGAAAATCAGAATCTATACTATATAACACTGTAGCTGATCTTTATTAAGAAAAAAACACCAGTGTATGAGGATGGATATCAAGCCCCATTTTTAAGTTTGATACTGGCGTTACTACGTAATTCAGGTCAAACAATTGGTGACTTACTGAATGATGGTGCTATTATCAATTTATCATAATAACCGTTAATTACTGAAAGAATGTGAATAACAACCACTTCCAGGAGGATGTCTGCCAATTGAAAAAAAACTCTATTTAACAAGTATGATTTATACTAGCATTTGCTACTTACGATTGTCCAGAGGAATTCCATACATCCCATAAGCTAGGCCCTAGCATGTCCATAACCTGCATACATGATAATAAGGTCAATAGAAATAACTGTACATAGCACTCATTTAATATATAAAACAGCATTCACTAGTCCAGAAAACATATGAACCAGCATTCACATTGAAAAGGGTCCTAATCATTAACAACCATTTTGCTTGTAAAGCCTCCGACCGAAAATATTTATCCATCCAACATTTTGGGTGTCTCAAAATTTCATCCCATTTCAAAAGTTAGATCTTTTTCTTCCAAACTATCTTCAACGGCAAGAAAATTCTAACAGAATCTTTTTATTACACAATTGGGAGAATAAGCATGAAATAGCTTCAAATTTTCTTATATTGGACAGGATAGATAAAGTGACAATATTTATACGATGGATGGACTAAAATTTTGAAGGAAAAATATACTTTTTTTATAGTCGAGAGATCCCCAAGGGTCAGTGGCGCACAGTTTGAAACTCGGTAGATAATGGCCCGCCCTTTACCGTTCTCCACTAAAAGGTACGCTTTTGTATGCAGCAAGGTTCGGACCTGTGATGTGTGCCTAACCCACACATCACAAGTTGCGGTCTAACCACTAGACCAAAGCCCAGGGGCTAGTCTCAAAGACAATTTCTTAAATCTAGGGCAAGTGTCAATGTGACATAACAAACAAAATCAGTCACCTCAAAAGTCTATCATACCGAAAAGAAAGTAAGCAACTATCCATATCAGTCTCTCTCATTCAATTAAAAGGGTGCCGGGATAAATAAGTGAACAAAACAAATAAAGACATCCATTGTACATTAAAGCTAATTGTTAGCTTGGTGAAGAGCAGATATCAGACCCTCTTAACAACTTGAAATACATCACGCTGACTGCATATCAGATATTTTAATTTAATTCTCTATGAAGGCTGAAATTAGAACGCTAAAAGAGGCCACAATCACTGTCCCAACTCACAACGTTGATGCTTCTCCTAATAATGAATATCAACAGCTCAACTTCTTTTATCCTCCATAATTACTATAAGTAATGCAAATCTGCCTCAGTAAACGTACCATGACATAATAGTCTCCAGCCCTTCCCTTATAATGCACTCTTGGCACTCCATGGCTGCCTCCAAGAGTACTGAACAAAAAGTAGCACACGTTCAGTCCTGCAGATCTTATTTCAATGCAAGTGTGAACAGTAACTTCAAAAGATATCAAATCCTTACTTGTAAACTTGCCATTCATATGGAGGGCCATAGCTACAGCCTTTGCTATTTCGATGCTCAAACTTCAGTGCGACCTAGAGCAATAACAGAAAGTCAATGTGGCTTTCTTTTAAAATGAGATTCCACCATTAACAATTGCATCCAGAAGATGCTAAAACTTGTAGACGGATAAATTAGTGTTATCAAGTAGGAGAAAGAAACAAAAAGTGGCTAGAGGATTAGCAAGCGACCACGTTACCTCCAGAGCCAAGGGACCATTATTAGCACGTTCGCTTCCACCGGTAAGACGGCGACCCAGAAACACCTGTCCAAAACCACCTTTACCCAACTTCCTTTCAACCTTGTAAACTGGAGATCCTCCTACTTGCACCTGAAAACAAAATTAATGCAGAAGCCAAAGAATGAGTAGAATTTCAACATCCAAAAATTTGAAAAAACAAATTAGAACACTACACTGGAGCTCAATATTTAGCAGTTAAATTTCACACATGCCGTCAGCTTTTCTTATCACTTGGGAGGGCAATACGCGTCCTAGGGCTGAATCAAGCTATTTCTACAGACTAAATTGCAGGTATAACTGTATAATTACATTCGATCAAGTAAGTACCTTGTGTTAGAGTTGAGAAATTCTAGGGCTCGGATGCTAGCATTCTCCTATTTATTTTAGGTGTCTTCCCGACCAACTATATGACAGTGACCAAATACAGATAGAACATACACAAACATGTGCATGAGTAGGACTAGTAACATCAATGCAATCGAAAACAATCCACTCAAGCTCAACAAGGTACCAATTTAACTTTTTTCCAAAAATCGTCGATAATTAATAGAGGAATACATCATTTTTATGGTTCAAAAATGAATATCCCTGAAACGTCTGGCAAGAAACACACTTGCTTCACAGAATAAGCTGCAACAGGAAAATTATCTAAAAGAAAAAAAGATGATCACATATACAAATTCGACAAGCAAACTTGTTGAATATAATACAAATAATCGAGTATTTGAATAAATGATGCCCACATAGAGCATAATGGATATAAATACGACATATAAAAGACCCTTTAATCAAATTCATAGCCAACACACCCATGTTAGGTGTTCTTTCATAATGGATATAAATACTTCATATAACCAATCCCAACTAGTATCTAGAAATGGTCAGAAATTAACAGAGAAATAAATCATTTATATGGCTCAAAACAAAAAAAAATCCCTTAAAACACCTAGCGAGCAACACATCACTTGCTTCAAACAACAAAGCCACAATACCGAAATTATTTAAAAGATGATGATTATGTGTAAGAATCAGGAAAATTTGTTGAATATAAGACATATTTGCATAGAGCATAATGGATATAAATACTTCATAAAACCAAAACCAACTTATTCTTTTTTGGGATTCGGTCATAGATATGGATGATCACCGGCCTGATCAAGGACTAACGACATTAATGCCACCGAGAACAATCCACTCCAGGTCATAAAAGTACCAAAATTACTTTTTTTTTTTCTAAAAATGGTCAGTATTTAACAGAGAGATGCATCATTTTTATGGTTCAAAACACAAAATCCCTTGAAACACCTAGAACACCTAGCAAGCAACACATCACTATGCTTCAAACAACAAAGCCACAACATCACAATTATTTTAATTAAGATGATCATTCATAAGCACCAGGCAAGTTTGTTGTGTACAAGACATTTATTAGCATAATAGATATAAAACTTCATATAACAACAACAACAGCAACAAATGCATAGCTAACACAACCAGGTTAAGTGTTCTTTCATAATAAATATAAATAGTACATATAACCAATCCCAACTAGTTAAGAATGGATGATCACCAACCTGATCAGGGAAAAGAGAGGTACTCTCATCTTCTTGAGCAGTCCCTTTATTATTAGCACTCAATCCACCACTCTCATCACCCATCTCAACTTCTTCTCCCTCTACTCTCTCTTTCTCCTTAACCTCAACCGCCTCAACCTCTGCTTCTTCCTTCGCCTCCTCCGCCTCCTCTATAATCTTTTCTTCTTCTGCTGCTAATTCTTTCGCTTTCGCCTTCGCAGCACGAGTCTTTATATAACAACTCCTACCACCACCAACAACCCTTTTCTTATTTTCGGGTTTTTTTCCTTCCACTACTACTGGAACACCGCGACGTACAACCCCACTACGCAACTCCCGCATTCTTTTTTACCCATATAAATCGAACAACAACAACCCCAATTGCACATCACTTATGCTTTCTCCTTCATCAAAAAAAACCTAATCATTCGAAAAAGGTTCATAAATGCAACAAAACAAAGATCGATCGAACTTTATTACAGTAATTAATTCCCAATTCGAACAAAAAATGACTTTTTTGGAGATTTTGATGCATCAACCCCGTAATCATCAGAAACCCGACCCGAATCCTATCAAAAAGTTGAGAAATGTAACGAAACAAACCTCGATCGAACTTTCATTTGGGAGATTTTGATGGTAGGGTTTGTTCGATAGAAAAATGATCTCTACTTAGAGAGAGGGGGGGGGGGGGGGTTATAAATAGTCTTTTTATAAGTATTCTGTTTGTAGTTTGGGACTTAATTTATAGTTGAGGAAGAAATAGGGGGACTTGTTAAGCAAATTTGGATGTTTTTTTATGGTAAGGAGGTGAGGTGGGAAAAGGAAAATCACAAAAAAGTTGGGTATTAGTTGAATTCCTAAAGTTTACTATAAAAGAATTTGGTCCTTTTCAAATTGTCAAATTAGATAAACTATCTCCAACTTTTTTGTGTTTGGCTAAGACTAGGACTGGGCATAAATAATGAAAATTGAATTAGCCAACCGACTCAGGAATTTTAATAATTCGGTATTAGATATGACATTCGGAAATAAAATTTTAAAATTACAGTATTAGAGTTCGAATTCAGTATGAGACATTAATTAGTACCGTTCGTTATTCGGTATTTTCCGAATACCGAATTATTTATGGAAAAATAACTCATATATACGGCTAAAACATCTAGTTTACGGCCAATGTTGCCAACTGTAACATCAGTGTATAGACAATATATGTCTTGTGTAGCTATAGCCTGCTATGCATATATAATAAATATGTTTTGTATAATCATGTATAAACACACGAAACCAACTCAAAATGCAGTTGAATATCATTAGTGTATAGATAATTTAAAGGAAAGGCATAATTACCAAGCTAAATATCTTTTTTTTAAAAAGGAGTATTAATCTTATGTTAGCGTAAATACTTGGTGAATCGTTCTCTCGGTTCTCACTCAATAAGATAGTTTTTATCAGTTTGATATTTCAAATCCAAACGGAAATAAAAGAAAGCAAAAAAAGAAATTGCAGTGGAATTGCTACCAATAGAATTTGTCTGATTAGGAAAATATTGGACTATATTTCATTTCTCATCAAATATAAATTTTGCTTTTGTCCAACAAATGAACAAAAATGATAAAAATTAGAATAAGATCCTTTTTTTAAAAAAAAGAGTTCAATTCGATGTAATAAAGAAAGTAGGAAGGGTTCAAACCATTCAAACATAAAGCACTAAAGACTGTTATGACGTGGCATAAATGCTCACCGTCAAGCACAAGATTCAAAGTTGAAATCTTTCTACTTTTATTAGTTGGAACATAGCATCATATCTTATTGATTCATCTGTCAAGGTAATTGTCCTCTCTGATTAGGAATTCGAATACTTCCATAAACAAAACAAAACGAAATAATGTAGGCTACTGGAGAATTGTTATCGTGTGTGTAACTACATATTGATGACATGAGCAATTTCTATTTTTATGGCAGATTTATTTTAAAGTGTTTGAGTTTTGTGTGTACACGTTAGGGTTGCAAGCTTTTTTATTGAAAATTGTGTTACATGAGAAGGGTTTGAAGATAATGATTACACGTGTAACAATTAAGTAGTTGAGCTAAATTTCGTAAAGTAGATCTCTGAAAGTTATCGGACTGTAATTATCCCATTATTTGTTAAAGGTTGTCACCTATTAGTATTACTAACAAAGTCCAACGGAAAATTAGGATAATGTGGGTACAACAATTATAGAAAACGGAAAGTAAATAAATATTACAAATGCTAGAAAGGATAAACTACTCAAGATTGCAACAAACTGAAAATAAGAACGATTACAAACTCTTTGTGATATGCTGAGTCGAGTGATGACATTCTGTCTTTAAGACAAGATTGCCCTGTATATATCATTTTACGTTCGTGGGCAACAGTCTCCCAAGATACAACAACAACTAACAAATGAGCAAAGGAAACTCAAGTGTTACTCTTGAAGAACTTTGAATATAGAAAACTTGTTAGAGAGGAAGAAGAAGATTTCAGAAAATTTCTTAAGTTGTTGAACAATTGTGCAAATGCCTCAATTTATAGTGTAAGGAAATGACCCCTTAACTAGCCAACTAATGGCCTTCAATAGCCATGTAATGACACTTATTGAGAGGTTACATTCATCCAAATAATGGTTGAATTATTGTGCCAAATAATGGAGATTCAATGCTCCAAAACCAACCCAAAAGTCAGAACTTTCCATCTTCCCGACGCAGCATTCTGCCTCCGAAACGCCGCGGCTCTGCGAATTAGCGCTGCGGCGCCTCGGCTCCAGTATCCCAAGTCACCATTTAGCGTCGCGGCCCTTCACGGCTCCGCGGCGATTTCCAACTCGTTTCATCTTACACTCATTTGTCCAATAACCGTCCATCATTCTATGTCTCAAACGTATTACTTACGTACCAATATCTCTTTCACTAATGAAATTTGAGATACTTGGCACTACATGTGCACGTGTGTGAAAATGACATTTTCGACGTGCGGGGTCCCAATTGTTCGAGTCATAAATAATGGGATAAACATAATTTCACATTAGAAAATTTCCAACATCTAATTCTAAGGAAGTCAAAGAGAAATTATAACAATCTGTAAATCCATATTAGGTGTGAACGTGTTAAATGAGTATTAACACATTCAAATCAAAACATAAATAGAACAAAGCAAAAAAGAGATTGCATTGAAATTGCTGACATTAGAATTTGCTCGATTAGGGAAATATTGGATTGTGTTTCATTTCTCATCAAATATAAATTTTGCTTTTTTCCAACAAAAGAACAAAAATGATAAAAACTAGAATAAGAGTCATTTTCAAAAAAATAAAAGATTTCAATTCGATATAATAAAGAAGTAATAAGGGTCCAAACCATTGAAATAGAAAGCACTAAAGACTGCATGCTCAACGTCAAGCACAAGATTCAAAGTTGGAATCTTCATACTTTTATTAGTTGGGGCAGAGCATCCTATTTTGTTGATTCATTTGTCAGTGCTATTGTCCTCTCTTATTAGGAATTGGAATACTTTCATAAACAAAACTAAATAACGTAGGCTACTAGAGAATTATCATCGTGTGTGTAACTACATATTGATGACATGAGCAATTTCAACTTTTATGACATGTGTTATTTAAAGTGTTTGAGTTTTGTGTGTACGCGTTAGGGTTGCACACTTTTTTTATTGAAAAACGTGTTACACGAGAAAGGTTAGAAGATAATGATTACACGGATAACAATTAAGTAGTTGAGCTAAATTTTGTAAAGTAGATCTCTGAAAGTTATCGGACTGTAATATCCCGTTATTTATCAAAGGCCATCACCTATAAGTATTACTAACAAAGTCTAACGAAAAATTATGCTAATTCTAATGAAGTCAAAGTAAAATTATAACACTCCGTAAAATCGGATTAGGTGTGAATGTGTTATAGGAGTATTAACACATTCAAACCAAAACATAAATAGAACAAAGTAAAAAGGAATTTGCAGTGAAATTGTTGACATTAGAATTTGCCCGATTAGGGAACTATTGGATTGTGTTTCATTTCTCATAAAATATAAATTTTGCTTTTGTCCAACAAAAGAACAAAAATGATAAAAAAAAATATAGAATAAGATCCATTTAAAAAAAATAATGTTCAATTCGATATAATAAAGAAAGTAAGAAGGGTCCAAACCATTGAAATAGAAAGAACTAAAGACTATTATGACGTGGCAGAAATGCTCACCGTCAAGCACATAATTCAAAGCTGAAATCTTCCTACTTTTGTTAGTTGGGACAAAGCATCCTATATTGTTGATCCATCTGTCAAGGTAATTGTCCTCTTTGATTAGGAATTCGAATACTTCCATAAACAAAACAAAACGAAATAACCTAGACTACTAGAGAATTATTATCGTGTGTGTAACTACATATTGATAACATGAAAAATTTCAACTTTTATGGCAGGTTAATTTAAAGTGTTTGAGTTTTGTGTGCACACGTTAGGGTTGCACACCTTTTTATTCGAAAATGTGTTACACGAGAATGGGTCGAAGATAATGATTACACGGGTAACAATTAAGTAGTTGGGCTAAATTTCGTAAAGTAGATCTCCGAAAGTTATCGAACTGTAATTATCCCGTTATTTATTAAAGGCTATCACCTATCAGTATTAATAACAAAGTCCAACGAAAAATTAGGCTAATTCTAAGGAAGTCAAAGAGAAATTATAACACTCCATAAATCTGAATTAGGTGTAAATGTGTTAAATGAGTATTAACACATTCAAACCAAAACATAAATAGAAGAAAGCAAAAAAAAATGTAGTGAAATTGTTGCTATTAGAATTAGAATTTGCCCGATTAGGAAAATATTGGATTATGTTTCATTTCTCATCAAATATAAATTTTGCTTTGTCCAACAAAAGAACAGAAATGATAAAAAATAGAATGAGATCAATTTTTAAAAAAAATAAGAGTTCAATTCGATATAATAAAGAAAGTAAGAACGGTCCATAACATTGAAACATAAAGCACTAAAGATTGTTATGACGTGACATGAATGCTCACCATCAAACACAAGATTCAAAGCTGGAATCCTCCTACTTTTGTTAGTTGGGACATAACATCCTATCTTATTGATTCATCTGTCAATGTAATTGTCTTCTCTGATTAAGAATTGGAATACTTCCATAAACAAAACAAAATGAAATAACGTAAGCTACTGGAGAATTATTATTGTGTGTGTAACTACATATTGATGACACGAGCGATTTCAACTTTTGTTGGACTCTTTAATTTTAGTTCGCATTGGTAGAGTTCAATAAAGGATAAAGTGCTCCTTGACGAGCGCAAAACACAATATAATTTATTTAAGTGATTCGCTAATAAAAAAAAATATAGTTTAAGATCGTCTCCACAGAGATTGGTGTTATTAATAATGTTATTTGATGACAAGGCGTGAGATTGACGTCAACTCTCACTCCCAGAGTCAAAGCTTTGGTTGGTGCAATCCTCTCTTTGTAACAAAGTCCTTCTCAGTATTATTCAGAAAATCAAATCTTTAGAGTTTTGTGGTGTAAACCATGAGTAACAAATTTTACCGTTGAACTTAAGGAATAATGAAAACTTAGAAATTTATCAATGATTACTATCAACAGGAGAATTAAAGGCAAATGGCAAGACTTGGTACACAAGAAATACTAAAGATTAATAATCGTTCTAGGTTCTTTTCCGAAGGTTCGTTAACTCTTTCGATTTCAAAGGATGATTAGTCTACCTATAATATCCTAACTCTTTTGTTTCGAACAACCTAAATATCATCAAGAATAAACTAATTTAAAACTCGAGAACATATGCTAGAACTATCGAATGAATTTAACAGAAGGAAAACTTATCTCGAATATCTTTCTATCTTGACTCAAGAACAATTTAAGGAAGTTCTTATGATTACTCAAAAGAATCGCACTTCAACAACAATATACTAGCATACATATTCAATAAAATAGTTCTCTTTCGATTAACTAAAATAAGGAAAATATATGCATAACGTTCAAAATTTCAAACGAGAATTCTAGCAAAAAACAAAGTTAATCCATAAATAAGTCTCAAAACACCATGTTCGTCAAAAACCTAAATTAAACTACTCCATATTAGCAAAAGTAAACATAATAGAAGAAGAAAGAAGTCACTACAACCAACTTTCGATCCATATTTTCGTATTGAATCGATTGTAGAAAGTAGAAAAATCTTCGTTCCAATTCTAAGATGTCTCCCAAGATGTATCCGTCCAAAGATACCTTCAAAAACATGTGTTTTACGTATTTAAACCCTAAAAAAAATAGGCCCTGGACCGAAATTGCAACGTCCCAATAATGGCCTGGGCGAAACATGGCACTCGGTGCCTGACTACATGTGACCGAGCGAACCACATGGCTTGCTAATCATCATAAGCATCAAAAGCATGAAATAATAATGATAATAAAACATGTAAAACTGATCAATGAAATATAATATGATATCTTATAGCGGACTTATATGAAAATATGATAAGTCTGAAAGATAATACTGACATGACATGCTAAACTAGTCTAGTCTATGAAATCTCTGAAACATGAGTCTGACTGCAAAACTGTTGATTAATATGGGTTCATGACTTGTGTTAAAAAACCCATGGAATGCAAGACATGGATGTTCATGGATTGTGGACGAACTCATGATAATCAAAGTGATATTCATGAATACAATAACGACAACATGATTGATTTTAACAATACGTACACGAACATATATAACTTGTCTTCAAGGGTTTATCATGAATTGAGACATAACCTTCAATTTCTAAGATTTTTATGGATTAATACGACGTGGAGAAGAACAATGATGTTCTCACACGTGGATAGAAGCTCTACATACCTTAATCACTCCAATACTTGTATTAAAAATATGAACCTTGAAGAAGAAACCCAAAAGATTGAACCTTGAGCCTTGGAATGGGTTTTCTTGAAAACCCTAGGTTAAGAATCAACGATTTCACTTAGGGTTGAGTATGCTTGGTTAGAATTCATGAAAATGATTTACCTTGAGTTATGAGGATGATGAGAGAAGAGAACTTTGTTCAAGGGCTTGAAAAAAATAAGAAAACTGATTTTTCAAGATTAAGTTTTGTATTTATATTGTTCATATCGTCGGGTTTTACAACTGTATTGTACGATCAGTACATTTTTGTACCGTCCATATAAACAGATTGTCACCCAAAAGCAACTTTCTAATGAACGACAAAAGTCTGGGGTTGATCGACGATCCAAAAGTACAGTCTGTATAATTTTATACGGTCCGTATAAGTCTTCCGTATCGTTGATTTTCAACAGTTATTTGTACGGACCATTTCGACGGTCCGTATAATTGGGGCGTAAAATAAGAATTGCACAACTGAAACTATTTTTTCAACTTTAACTCCCCGTCTTGATTTTCCAAACTCATGAATCATGATCACGGCTTAGTTTGAAGGTACGAGGTGTTACAAAAATATCCTTTTAAAAATTCAAAATAAAATCACTAGCAGCGAAAAATGCTACCGCGACGCGGTCTGCCCCGTCCCATGTAGATGCGGCCGTGTTAGATTTATGAACTGGATTTTTCAGGGTTTGGCTCTGAATAAACAAGTAATTGCATCACTGGGTGCGTCGCCCAGCACGCCTACTTGCTTATTCGCGTTGTCGTCATTTTTCTCCACTTTTTAGGATGAATATCCCGTCTTCGAAATTCGAACTAGATCCTGATTTATCTGTTGAACTTCTACTCAGTCTTTGAAATTCTACAACCTTCATTTAAGCTCCAAACACACTCGTTTTATTGGAATTAAGTCATACATAATAAACACACATAATGAGTGTAAAATACTACATTATAGCTCGAATACAATTAAAGTATAATCAATAAAGATGTGAAATAAAACTAAAAATCCATGTTCATAGCCTATCATCACTCCTTATTAGGATCTTCTTATTCTCAAAGTTCATACCCGAAATACCTATGAAGGATGAAGAGTTGATATGAACCAAGGATCGGAACATGTTTTAAGACCCTTCTAGAAGATTGTAAGCCAAAATATTAAGGACCTGCACTTCTTTTCCATCAAGTTGGACTTTTGGAAGATCAAGTTGGAGGCACTTCAAGGACCAACAATATTTTTATAGGTGAATTGTAAATGATGAGGAGTTGAAGGCTCAATCATGTTCACAAACAGTTTATTTGTGTCTACTTCAAAACGTCAACTCACAAAGAGATAAGTTGAACCATGGAAGTGCAAGAGAATGACCATCAATATTGTGCCAACGGTTCACCAACCATGTTCAGTTCAAGTGGCCAGCGATGATGCGTTTCCGAGCCACCATGAGAGGGTTAGTCGCAATAGCGAGACCTAGGTCGCTACCTCACAACCTAGTTACTTGTTTTTTTTTGTTGCACAAGTCATTATATCCATTAAAGGGTACTTGTATATTTATTTTCCCTTGCAATATTTCATTTTTGAGTAAGTTATTATGCACATGAATTCTCCTTCTTTACTTGGGGTTATTCTTCGCTGTTCTAATTGATATATAAAATAATTGAATTAGAAAATTCTCTATTTATTGAATAATAATTTTTTTGTTGATAAAAGGATACATATTTTTTTAGATCTTTTTTCCCTTACTCTTTAATATCATCATAATTTTTTTGCTATCACTCTAGATATAACATAATTGTATGTTTAGCAGATTGAAAATAAAAAATATAGTAATTCAAATTATAAGACATAAGAGTAATTCAGATTGATCAGAACAAATAAATATAGCAAATAAATGGAATTGAATGCTATGTCAATCCCATATATGAAATTAATATATATTTGTTTAGTTTTTCGGAAGCTTGTTTTGAATATTAATATTAAGCGAGGAACTTATGTTTCCAATTTGTTGATCCACAAGGATATTCAGTACGAGTTGAGGGTAATCTTATACTTTAGGTTCTCTTAATTTATATTTTATTGAGTATTGATTTATGTCATTTGCTTAATAATTTTAAATTTTAGTTATCATCGACATTAATAATTCACATTAAATATCCCTATCCATCCACTACATTGCTTGATGATAACCTCTTTGTTTAATGCTTGATGTGCAATGATTCGTCGAGGATAACGTTCTTTCTAACTAAATACATAAATTAATAGACATGATCGTTTCATTTATTTTTAGATGAAACGTGACAATAATAGCTCATAATCTAACATTATTTTCAATTGTGAATAAAAATAAATATTAATTTTGCTATGTTAAGCATAAAAGCAATTATCACATTAAAAATGGTAAATTAAAATACTTCTTTGTGAAAGTGACTCAACTTCAAACTCTAAATAGGACATTGGTTAATCTTGTATTTAATATTCAAATATTAGTTATACACATTGTTACCTTAAAATGATATTTCCGTAAATAGAAAATTGTTAGGTCCGGGTATGCTATAGAACAAATAAAAAAAAATCAAATGTCAATTCTATTTTCGAATGTCAGTGACAATGTCGTCTGACACAAGTGACAACACTTCGATAAAACTGAAAATCTTTAAGAGTAAAATGCAGCGAAAATAATAAAGAACACAAAGATTTAATATTTACATAGGTTATATTTATTATATAACCTATGACGGTAAATGACAGAAAGTATTGTATATATTTTATATACAAAATTACAAATTTCCTTCTTTACAATTTTACAATATAAAATGGAAAGGAATTAAAAGTTGAAGTCGCATATGATTTATGCCTGAAAAATCTACCTAAATAGACATAGACAACTTCTCATTACAATTGCTCAATACAAAACTAATCTAGAATCTAAACTGCAATTGTAATGTTGGACATAATATTGTCAACACGCTGAGGCAACACTTGTGATCCAGTTTTCTGAGATGAATCTCGAGAGCTCTCTTGATATTTTTGCAATTTGTTCCTGGATATCGATTTACTCTTGTAGCCTCTCTATTTATAGTAGAGCGTCTTCCTTGAAAAGCTCATCGATTGGTTGTGGAGGTTGAGAGAAAAGTGGACAACTGATAGGGTTTGTTGGAGAATATCATGGAGCAAAATCCTCTAACTTCTTGGACTTGTTCCTCAAGCATAGCAACGACTTTGACTTGTTCTTCCCACGTTTTTCATCAGCTCCTATTTATCTTGCTAAGTCACTTTTACTTCGTAGTAATATTTTCACGAATATTGCTTCATTTTGTGAAGTAAGACAAAACTGTTTTTCATAAAATGTTGGTCCGAATGTTGTGACATTTGTTCCGACATTTCTTAAATTCAAATTAGTACTTAAAACGATATGTTGGGTAGAATGTCACAACACCAAATCCAACATTAACAAAAATCTTGAGTAATTTAACACCCAATGCTTTCTCACTTAAATTATTTATCGTGGTTACTATAAATAGTTATCTCAAATTATTTATCATTTTAGAAGTTCAAGACATAATTACATATTTTTTCTCCATTTTACCCTTTGTCATTGGTGAATATGACACATAAGTAGAATTATTTAATGGAGATATATTATAACTTAGATATAAATAAGGGTAATGTAGGTCAAATATTCCTCTTAATTAATATTTATTTAAGGGTGTATAAACTATAAACTAAAAAAATGATAAATAATTTGAGATGGAGGGAGTATTACTTCTGATTAGGCGTAAAGACCCGTCTGGCCATAAAAATTGTGGAATTTGAAAAAAATAGTTTGTGTTTTCATAGTGAAAAAACAGTATTTGAAAATTGATTGACTATGAATACAAATTGAAGGTTTTTTAATTATTGTGAGTAATTTGGAGTGAAAAATGTGAAAACAAACCTTTTGATATTTTTCAAATTAATTAAATTCTATTTAAATAAAATAAATATTGCCAAACATAATTTTCGAAATTCAACTTCGGGAAACAAGTAAAAAGTATTCATGCCCACACCCACTAAATTTTATCAGTTAGATGCAGAAGCAAACATCACATTAAAAGTTTTAAAATTATAAAAAATAAATAGTGTAAACTAGGTTCAATTGTCAAAAAAAGATTGAAGAGATAATTTTAACGATCTTACTTCATGTTTTACTTCGTAATCTTCCAATAATTTATCACACGGAGTATTCCACTTGTCTTATATGTTTTAGTTCATTCATGATAATTATTTATAAATATATAATAATAATAATATATACAGTGTAGTTCTATAAGTGGGGTCGAAAAAAATAGAGTATACATATACATTAGATACAACAACAATAACCGATTACTCGGTATAATCTCATCAGGTAGGGTTTGGAGAGAGTAGAGCGTACACATATCTCATTCCTACCTTATGAAGGTAGGGAGACTGTTTTTTATCGACCCTTGGCTCAAGAAAAGATGCAAAGACAACAATAATAATAAGCAGTAATAACAATAATATAATAAGATAAACGAAGTAAATAAATAATCAAGTCGTAATAGAGATCTAAAGAAAACAAACAAATGTACAAAGATAATAATACTCATAGTACATAAAAGAAATCCTCGCGGCAACCTACTAGACTTGTATCCCGGTACTTGACCTCCACACCCTACTACAATCAAACCTCTTTATAATGACAACGTTTGTCCGAGAATTTCATGGTTGCTATTGTGAGATGTTGTTATATATGTACTGACATTTGATGTTTATATCTCATTTAGCTGTTACCAGCATAGATGAATCTTCTATCCATATTTGATTTCGACCCGTCTTCCAAGACACCTTCAACCAACCGTAGAGATCAGGGGTGAGATATCAAAGTCGACCTCCTTATCGGGCCAGATAGATGACTGACATAAACGAAAGTACGCAAAGAGTTATATTTCTGTACTTTTTATGTTATAAACGAAAATAATATACTTGTTAATTTTAAAATTTCAATTGATTTTCATATCTTATTGATCAAAAAGCAAAAAGAATAATAAATTACAAATAAATCAATAACTAGTTGTACCATACCAATAAAGAATTGAAATCTAACGAACGTATGCATTTAAAATTAATTAGGAATTTAAATACAATTTCAAGTTTGACGTAAGAATTCTACAATTGTAGGTTATTCGTAAATTTTAGTCTATTAGCGATAATATAACGCTTGAATTGACGAAAAAAATTGTCCAAACTTTCAACAAAACGGAATTCAATAGCTTTTCATTGAAGATTGTCTAAGAGCTTAACAATTGGCTCTGCTATCTCACGCCAAGTAGCAATAGGTTGATGCTCTTCATCAACACTTTTGTTGTTACCTTATGTATATGATGTCTCTTGTTCTTCTACTCCAATCACTTGTGCAATAATCTCTTCATCCGTGTAAGTTTCAAGAATTGGAATAGTTGCGTCAAATTCCGTATAAGTGGTAGCATCCATTGCTTGATAAGTGTTATAAGATATGATTTGGGCTATAAGTGATGACATGCTACAAACATCCTCAACAAGTTTTAAATTTTCACTATTAATATTGGAGTTTTCATCTGTAGGCAGAGTTTTGATATTTCTCCAACAACGGAGAATGGTAGAGTTCTTAACATCATTCTATGCTTCTACAAGAGTGTTAATTGATTGTCGTAAGTTGAACTTGTTGTCATCTGATAATAGGTAGCTTCCATTGCGCTCATATTTATCAATCAAATGCTTGGTAAAACAACTTTTATACTTGACCTTAAAATTTGCAATTATGTCAGCATTTGCAGGCCGTAGATGTGATGTTGTATTAGGTGGAAGATAATGAACCTGAATAACTAGATGTTAGCACAATATTATCATTAAACAAATATAATTAAAGCTACATAAATCATCTTAATATGTGTTAGTCGATCTTCGTATTCCTCGATGTCATGAGGAGTAGCATTGTCCATCAACAATAGAATCGTATGATTTTCATCTTCAAATCTAGCATTGGGACCAAACATGGATTGTTTAAAAATGTCACAAGTCATCCATGCTTTATTGTTAAAGAAACAATTGATGGGTGAAAGGAAGGTCATATCTTGCTATGTGAATGACATTAATGGAGATCATCATAAATATCTTGATATTTTATTTTTCATACATAATATACTTCTTACATATATTATTACACAATATTTGAGTATAATTGTTATATAGATATAATTCTATAAAGAGTGTATCGCTATAATAAACGCCATTACCCTTATAGGTAGAATGCTGTTATAGAGAAAGTAAAATATAAGATGAAAAATTGATTCTGAAGTAAATAAGACCGTTATAGTGAAATGTTGTTATAACAAATAACAATTATAGAGAGATTTGACTATATTTACATTATTAGATAGATAAACTATTTTTCATATACCCTCGACTCATTTATAATTATTTTATCATTAATTCAACAATATATTTTTTGCCAAATTGCCGCGAAGACATTCGGATATCCGATTATCAACCCGCTTTCTTTACCGATTCAAATCAAAACCCTAATTTCAACATTTTCAATCCCCCAATTTCAATAGCTAATACTATCAATAATGGGCGAATTGAACATACAAGATATGCCTTTACCAGCTCTATTCGAACAGGGTCGAAAAATCCATGCTTTAACATCGGAATCGAGTATTAATAAAGTATATTTTTATGTATATATGAGGAATAAATCAATTATGCTGAAAGATTTGATTCTTAATTGAATTTGTGTTTGTTTGAGTTGATTCGAGGGTCTATCGGAAACAACCTCTCCACCTAACAAGGTAGGGGCAAGGTCTGCGCACACTCTAACCTCCCCCGACCCCACTTTGTGGGATTATACTGGGTATGTTGTTGTTGAAAAATCCATGCTTTAACATCGAAATCGAGCATTGATCAAGTACATTTTTATGTATATATGATGAATTAATCAATTATGCTGAAAGATTTGATTTTTTGGCTTTTTAATTGAATTTGTGTTTGTTTTGACTGTGCAATTGTAGGAAGCAGTACATTTTTTCTGTATAATTGAGAAATTATGCTGAAAGAAATTAGAGGGTTAGTAGGTTTCCGCGAGGATTTCTTTTTTGTACTAGGAGTATTGAAGGGGAGCCTTGGAGTAACTGTTAAAGTTGCTGCCATGTGACCAGGAGGTCACGGGTTCAAGCCGTGGAAATATACTCTTGCAGAAATGCAAGTTAATGCTGCGTACAATAGACCCTTGTGGTTCGGCCCTTTTCCGGATCCGCGCATAGCGGGAGCTTAGTGCACCGGGCTGCCCTTTGCTAGGAGTATTACTATCTCTGTACATTAGCTTATATTTTTTTAGATCTCTATTGCGGCTTGATTGTTTCATTACTTCATTTATTATTATTATATTGTTGCTATTACTACCTATTATTATTGTTATCTTTGCATCTTTTCTTGAGCCGAGGGTGTATCGGAAACAACCTCCCGACCTTCACAAGGTAGGGGTAAGGTATGATTGCACTCTACCCTCCCCAGACCCCACTTGGCAGGATTATACCGGGTATATTGTTGTTGTTGTTGTTGTTGTATGCTGAAATATTTGATTTTTTTGGCTTTTTAATTGAATTTGTGTTTGTTTTGGTTGTGGAATTGTAGGACACAGTACATTTTTCTTTATATTTGAGGAATTATACTGAAAGATTTGATATTTTTTTGGATTTTTAGTTGAATTTGTGTTTGTTTTGACTGTGGATTTGTAGGAAGCAGTACATTTTTCTATATAATTGAGAAAGTATGCTGAAAAATCTGTTTTTTTATTTGGATTTTTAATTGAATTTGTGTTTGTTTTGACTGTAGATTTAGTAATCGCGGATTAGGCTAGATAGAAAGGTGTGGAGGTCGGGGATTAAGCTAGAAGGTTAGTAGGTAGACGAGTGGTCTCCTTATTAGTAGTATTAGTTAGTAATCACATAATTTTCTTTTCTCTAAATGTGCATTACTATATGTTGCTTCATTTATTTTTTATCCCGCTATCTTGTTGTCATATTTTCTTGATCCCATGCTTCACAACATTGTCTTTTATTTCGAGCCGAGGGTATATCAGAAACAACTTCTTTACCCCACAGAGGTAAAGATAAGGTCTCCGTACATCCTACCCACCCCAGACCCCACTTGTGGGACCACACTGGGTATGTTGTTGTTGTTGTTGTGTTTGTTTTGACTGTGGATTTGTAGGAAGCAGTACATTTTCTGTATATATATGAGGAATTAATCAATTTTGCTGAAAGATTTGATTTTTTGGATTTTTAATTGAATTTGTGTTTGTTTTGGTTGTGGAATTGTAGGAAGCATTACATTTTTCTATATAATTGAGAAATTATGCTGAAAGATTTGATTTTTTTGGCTTTTTAATTGAATTTGTGTTTGTTTTGACTGTGGAATTGTGGTACATTATTTCTTTTATAATTGAGAAATTATGCTGAAAGATTCTATTACTACTTGTTGTCTCTTCTGCTTTAATTTTCTTGCTATCTTGATGTTGTTTCTGCTTTAATTTTCTTGCTATCTTGATGTTGTTTCTGCTTTACTTGAGCCGAGAGTCTATCTGAAACAACCTCTCTACCTGCCAAGGTAGGGGTAAGGTCTGCGTACACTCTACCCTCTCAAGACCCCACTCGTGGGACCACACTGGGTATGTTGTTGTGTTTGTTTTGACTGTGGATTTATGGGAAGCAATACATTTTTTCTTTATAATTGAGAAATTATGCTGAAAGATTTGATTTTTTTGGATTTTTAATTGAATTTGTGTTTGTTTTGATTGTGGATTTGTAGGAAGCAGTACATTTATACTATATATTTGGGGAATTATGCTGAAAGAACTGATTTTTTTTGGATTTATAATTGAATGTGTTTGTTTTGACTGTAAATTTTGTAATCACGGATTAGGCTAGATAGAAAGGTGTGGAGGTCAAGGATTAGGCTAGAAGGTTAGTAGGTAGACAAGTGGTCTCCTTATTAGTAGTTTTAGTTAGTAATCGCGTAATTTTCTTTTCTCTAAATGTGTGTTACTATATGTTGCCTCATTTGCTTTTTATCCTTCTATCTTGTTGTCATATTTTCTTGATCCCATGCTTCACAACATTGTCTTTTATTTCGAGCCGATGGTATATCGGAAACAACTTCTTTATCCCACATAGGTAAAGATAAGGTCTGCGTACATCCTACCCTTCCCAGACCCCACTGGGTATGTTGTTGTTGTGTTTGTTTTGACTGGATTTATGGGAATCAGTACATTTTTATGTATATTTGAGGAATTATGCTGAAAGATTTGATTTTTTTGGCTTTTTAATTGAATTTGTGTTTGTTTTGACTGTGGATTTGTAGGAAGCAGTACATTTTTCTATATATTTTATGCTGAAAGATTTGATTTGTATTATTGTTAATTGAATTTGTGGTTTGTTTTGGTTTTGTAGGATACAGTGAGGAAAGGTTGCGAGATTTTGAGTGTGTGTGAAGAAATGATCGGTAAATTAGGGTTGTTTAGTCTTAATGAGACTAAAGAAGATATTAGCACAACTAATCTCAAACATATTCTGGTAAGTACTATTAGCACCAAGTGTTAGTTCTATTGTTGTTTTATTTTGGGAAATTATGCTCTATGTTTACTGGGAGATTTCGCCACGTAGCCTATATTTTGAGTTTGTTACCCGGCTTAGCACATATTTGTGTATAAAAACACCTTTTATACAAGGTTGATACATTATGTGTAATGCTCCCCCCCGCGTATAATATTGTGTATTGGGTTATGTGGCGTAATATTTTATGTTTGGCTGTATATTCTTGAAACTTTCCCCTTTCTTTTATTTACATTCTATTATCTCATTATTTTTCTGAAATTTAAGCTATGATAAGTACTCGTGGGTACTTTTAGTTTTGCATTTTTTCTCAACTTGTGAGAAAAGGTTGGGAGATTTTGAGAGTGTGTGAAGAAGTGATTGGTAAATTGGGGTTGTTTTCTCTTAATGAGACTAAAGATGATATTAGCACAACTAATCTCAAATATATTCTGGTAAGTACTCTTAGCACCAAGTGTTAGTTCTGTTGTTACTGTTGTTTTTTCCTTTAATGGGTACTCCCTCCGTCCCAATTTATGTGACACTTTTCGCTTCTCGAGATTCAAACTGCATGAACTTTGACATATATTTTAAGATGTATTTTTAACCAAATTGATATGAGAAAATTTGCACTTACGGTACTTTTTATATAGTTTCAACAACATACCCAGTGAAATCTCACAACGTGGGGTCTGGGGAGGGTAGAGTGTATGCAGACCTTACCTCTACCTTGGTAGGTATAGCGGTTGTTTCTGAGAGACCCTTGGCTCAAAACAAAGCATAATCACAAGCAAAAGCAAAAGCAAAGCAAGAGCAAAGTAAGAGAAACGGTCAGACCCGATCAAAAAATGTAAGCGGTATGAAAATGCTGATATCAAAAGTGAATAAGCCATGATAGCACATTCTGAAAAAGTAAGCAGTAACTACCGCAGGTAAATAAGCTAAACAAAGTACAATAAACGATACACATCAGCAGAAATCAAACTACAGGGGACTATAAAGCAATATTGCGCCTATTAGTATGATAGGCTAAGCGGGCCTACAATAATAACACTACAACTACCAGTTTGCAAGCGTAAGTAGGACTACGCTTGACTACCTACTACCCTTGTACCCTAATCCGTGTCCTCCACAACCCCCTATCTAAGGTCATGTCCTTAATAAGTTGCACATGCGCCATATCCCGTCTAATCACCTCTCTCAATACTTCTTCAGCCTACCTCTGCCCCTCCTGAATCCGTCCATAGCCAATCTCTCAGACCTCCGCACTGGGGCATTTGTGTCTCTCATCTGCACATGCCCAAACCATCTCAACCTCGCTTCCCGCATCTTATCCTCCACCAAGGCTACTCCTACTCTGTCCTGAATATCATCATTTCTAATCCTATCCCTCCTTGTATGCCCACACATCCATCGCAACATCATCATCTCCGCAACTTTTATCTTTTGGATGTGCGAAGTCTTGACTGACCAACACGCTACCCCATACAACATAGTCGGTCTAACCACCGCCCTATGGAACTTCCCTTTAAGTTTTGGTGGCACCTTTTTGTCGCATAAGACTCTAGATGCGAGCCTCTATTTTATCCACCCTACCCCAATACGATGTGTGACATCGTCATCAATCTCTCCATCCCCTTGGATAATAGACCCGAGGTACTTGAAGCTTTCTTTCTTTGGAATGACCTGAGTACCAAGACTCACCTCCACGCCTGTCTCAAGGTCGCTCCCGTTATTGAACTTGCACTCCAAGTATTATGTTTTGGTCCTACTCAGCCTAAACCCTTTAGACACCAGAGTGTGTCTCCAAACCTCCAGCTTAGCGTTCACTCCACTGCGAGTCTCATCAATCAGGACTACGTCGTCTGCGAATAACATACACCATGGCACCTCTCCTTGATTTGTCGCGTCAAAACATCTATCACCAAGGCAAATAAGAATGGGCTAAGAGTTGATCTTTGGTGCAGCCCCATTATCACTGGAAAGTGCTCCGAGTCTCATTCTACTGTCCGTACCCTTGTCTTGGCTTCATCATACATATCTTTGATCGCCTTAGTGTACGCCACATGTACACCTCTAGCCTCCAAACATCTCCGTAGAACCTCCCTAGGGACTTTGTCGTATGCCTTCTCGAGGTCGTTGAAAATCATATGTAAATCTCTCTTCCTCTCCCTATATTGTTCCACCAACCTCCTAATAAGATGAATGCCTTCTGTAGTCGAATGCCCCGGCATGAATCCAAATTGGTTCTTGAAAATAGACACGCATTTCTCACCCTCATCTCCATGACCCTTTTTCAAACTTTCATAGTGTGGCTTAGCAGCTTGATACCCCTATAGTTGTTGCAACTCTGGATATCACATTTGTTCTTGTACAAAGGGATCATTATACTACATTTCCATTCTTCAGACATTCTCGCCGTCTTAAAAATGACGTTAAACAACTCAGTCAGCCACTCCAAACCTACTTTGCCTGCGCTCTTTCAAAATTCAACTGGGATCTCATCGGGCCCGGTCGCTCGTCCCCTGCGCATCCTGCGAACAACACCCTTAACCTCCTCAACCTTAATGCTTCTACAATATCCGAAATCTCGGTACCTATCAGATTGCTCCAGATCTTTCAACACAATGTCTTTATCTTCTTTTTCGTTCAAGAGTTTATGGAAGTAAGACTACCACCTCCGCCTAATATGTGCGTCCTCCACCAGTACTTTGTCATCCTCGTCCTTGATGCACCTCACGTGATCCAAGTCAAGAGCCATCCTCTCCCTCGCCTTGGCTAGTCTATACAACTTCTTATTTCCGTCTTTTTCCTCTAATATCACATACATGCGTTCAAAAGCCGCCTTTTTCGCCGCCGTAACTGCAAGATTTGTCTCCTTCCTCGTCATCTTATACAGTTCCCTATTCGTCCACTTTTCCACCTCATCCTTGCTTTTTACCAATTTTGCATACGCCGCTTTCTTCGCTTCCACCTTCTCTTGAACTCTACCATTCCACCACCAATCCCCTCGATGCCCACCACGGCTACCCCGCGAGACCCCAAACACTTCTCTAGCTACCTCTCGAATGCAACTGGTCGTCCTGTCCCACATACCGGTCGCATCCCCACTACTCCTCCAAGCCCCATTGGCCATCAACCTCTCCCCATTACCTTTACACTAGCCATGGTCAAACCCCCCATTTGATTCTTAACCTGTCATCCACAACTCTCCTCTTCTTCTCCATTTTGATCTCCAAATTCATTACCAAAAGCTTATGTCGGGTTGTAAGATACTCCCTCGGAATAACTTTGCAGTCTTTACAAAGATCGTTGTCAACCTTCCTAAGGAGCAAAAAGTCTCTCTGAATCTTAGCCACCAAACTACGGAAAGTCACCAAGTGCTCATCCTTCCTCAGGAACCTCGAGTTGGCTATCACCATCCCAAAAGCTCTAGCGAACTCCAAAAGTGAGATGCCTCCCCCATTTCTATCCCCGAGGCCAAAGCCTCCATGCACGTTGTCATAACCCCCGGAAGTGACCCGATATATCTATTGAAATTCCCTCCTACAAATAACTTCTCAGTGGGTGGTACCACCCACTACCTTGTCCAAATCCTCCCAAAAGCGCCTCTTCTCCTCCTCGTCCAAGCCTGCCTGCGGCGCGTAAGTACTAATAATGTTTATAGTGAACCCTCTAACTACCAACTTAATCGTCATTATCCTGTCATTGACCCTCCTAACCTCTACCTCCTGATCCCTTAGCTCACTGTGTACTAAAAGGCCTACCCCATTCCTATACCTCGACCTACCCGAGAACCATAACTTTACCCGTCCACATCCTTAGCCTTAGGTCCTACCCATTTGGTCTCCCAGACACATGCTATATTAATCCTCCTCTTCTTAAGAATCTTAACTAGCTCTATGGACTTTTCCGTTAAAGTCTCAATGTTCTAAGACCCTATTCTTAGCCTAGCATTTCCTTTACTCCACTTACCCCTACCCCTCGCCCCCGTGCCCGACCGAGAACATGACTCTAGTCTACCATCAGTTACCAAAGCCACTAAAGCAAATATAAAATAATAAACTAATCAAACGTTTACCGTAAAACAGGAAGGGATCAAAGTGAAGGCACAAGTTAACAAGAAGCTAGAGGCAAGTAAAACCACTACGCCAAGAATGCTATAACTAAAGACAAGAAGGGTAAATGCAAAAACGTTAAGTCACGAATCAATACAGCGAAGCGGGCAAATTTAACAAGGATAAGGACAAAAAATGGATACGGGCAACCGGAGGTACCAACTCCAGTTGAATCGAACCTGTTCGCCGGCGAAAATAACTGTTCCCCGGTACTGTTCACTTGAGTTTTCACCAAAAAGTCGAGCACCTGTGTAGATCGAGGAGAAAAAGAATAAAAAGAAGAGAGGAGAAGAGAGAAGAAAGGTTTGTGTGTGTGTTACCTTTGTGGGGAAGGGAGAGAGGAGAGAGTAAGCAGTTCAGATCTATGAATAAGTCTTGTCCAGTGGCGACAAATTCGACACCTAGGGTGTGGGGTAAAGAGATGAAAGGGAGATTGAAAGTTCTGTCCAGTGGCGAAAGTACGCCGGTATCAGTAAGTGGCCGGAGCGAATCAGTTGTTGGTCAAAACAGTAAGTGGCCGGAGCGAAGCAGTTCAGATCTAGAAAATGTTGTACGATGACCCAAATAAAGTTTTATGCAAACTGAGAGAAATTACAATCTCCCTTTCAGAGATCTAATCGAAGATGTGGTTGATCTGAATTTCTACTAAATCAGAGGAGTGAAGATACACCAGAGAATTACCAAAAGGGAATAAAAGAGGTTGTTTTTATGTAGTTTTTAAATATATAAATTTTAATCTTCAATTATTAAGTTAATCTAATCTAATTGAGCTTCAAAATTTAGTCAAATTGACTCTTGAAAAGTGAAAAGTAGCACATAAATTGGGACAGAGGGAGTTTCATTTTGCTATCTCATTTTCTTTTTCTCTAAAACTTAGTAGGTGTCTGGTCATAGAAACCAATTTTTCTTCACTTCATTTGGAATTTTTGAAGTTGGAGTTGTGTTTGGTTATACTTTTTGCAAAGGAAAGAAGAGAGTGTGTTATTTGAAATTATGAATATGGAGTTGGAAAACACGTTATACCTGTTTTTCAAATTTGGAATCCAACTTCAAGTTGCATTTTAAATTTTCATGGCCAAACACCGATTTTTTCAAATAAAGTGAAAAATTATCCGAAAAAAGTGAACAATTTGTATGGCCAAACGGATCCTTAAGTTATAACATGAGTTGAGTTTAAATGGAATAGCGAGGATTCATATGGACAAACCCAACTTGTTTGGGACTAAGACGTAGTAGTTGTTGTTGTAAGTTATGATAAGTACTCGTGGGTACTTTTAGTTTTGCATTTTTTATGAACTTTTGATGCTTAAAGTTGTGAGTGCTAGAATTTCATTAATGAAGCCCAGGCTTAGTGGTTTATGGGTTAAATCAAGGTGCTGTTGTTGTTGAGAGGTTTCATGTTCAAATCTCATGAAAATATGGGCTTTGGTCCAACTTATATAAGATTGTGCTTCCTTATAAAAAAAACTTATATAAGATCGTGTTTTGCTAGTACTAGCTGGTGTAATTTTTATCAGACATTAGGCTCTAGTTCTACAATCCGTGTTTTTCAATTTGAGTGTGTGCTTTTCCTTTTTCAATACACCAAAACAATATCCACTTCCCATAAATGAAAAATTTCCGTACACATTAATCTCCATAGAATAGTTATGCTGGACCAGCCTTTCTTATTCTTTTAATACTCGTATAAAGTCAAACAAAGATGTTTATGTTTTGAAATGGAGGAGTATAAAGCTGGAGAGTGTAATAGCGAGTATTTAATGATTTGACAGTATTTGTTGTGCAGTTTAGTGGAAAATGACTATCTTTGGTAAATTTTTGGCCTTTTTATCCAAAGAAAAAAGCTAGTATGTTTCCTTTTTTGGTAATTCCATTTGGCTTTTGCCTTAACATATATTGCTCTTCAAGAAAATTATATAAATGACTAGCTCACTCAGCTGTGGTCATTCTTTCTTGAAGATATTGCAGGTCGATGTTGTAGTATTGTCAATGCAATAGTCATTTTCCACTAAATTGCACCACAAATACTGCTAAACTCGTCTGATTTGAATACTTGCTGTGGTCATTTCTTGTTATTGGTTCCTGTGAAAACGGGGGTTATGGGCGGGTGGGGTGGAAACTATATGAACTAATCTAAAACTTTTCCCCAACTTCATTGCTGCCATAGAGGTTAAGAGACCTTGTAACTCATGGGAGTTCTTTGGTTTAACATTTTTCATAGGGTAGGCAGGTTGTCAGCTAGAGCAGTTTGTCATGCTGGTTGCTGTGATTTTCTTCCATAACCCTTCAAAAGTATTTCACCACCACATCTTTCATCACGATCACTGAGTATTATCTCATTCTGTTTATCGCAATTTTCTTCCACAACCAGACAACATACTTCACCACACTCTCCTCATCACCATCACTAATCCTCTTTTCTTTCTCCCTTCTTTCTCGCTGTCCTAGCTGGTAGCATCACATCCTTAAGCACTTTCATTGCCTTTGTAAACACCATCTCTTGTTTCCTCTTGTTCTTCGTATGTGTGCTACCATTTTCCATAGAAATTCTAGTAAATTTGTGATTGAAAGGAATCAGCTTGCTGTTTCGGTAATACATAGAACTTAAACGGATTTCTCATTGGTCAGGGCTGGGAACTTCTTCCATCAAGTTATTTTAAGGGGTAGTAGTTGCTTTTGCTTTTCTGTTCACTATTTTTAATGTAGGTCCATGCGACCATCAGTAGCCTGAGCACCTATTAGAATCCTCTAATGTCAAGCTTGATGTTCTTGCTTTATCCATTTCTAGTTTTATTTTGTTTCACAATCAAATTAGAATTTTCCTTGATCTTATTTTGGTACTCACAACGGGTATGGAGTCTTATATTTCATTATTTCAGGTCCCTTATTATCTAGCAGAGCTAACAGAAAAAATTGCAGAAGATGACAGGATAGGAGTACTCAAGGCTTCACAAGCTAAGCTAAAGGTAAAGACTATTACAGACTTAAGCTATGTAATAGATTGTGTACTAAGAGGGATAAACAAAATCTATTGTTATTGATATCTTCTTATTTTTATTGGTCAATATTTCTAGGAATTCATTTCATTTTGTGAGACAATGGAACTTGTTCCTGAAGACGAGATAGAGATATCTACACAAGGTGGAGCTAGTTCTTTTGTAGATCAGAGAGCTAAGAAGGTAGACTGGACTTATTTTTGAATTGCTGTGTACGACTGTTATATTTAAGGCTTGGAATCTTGTTACGCTCAAACTTAGATTCTTTTAATTTTTAGTGAGATTGAGTTACTAAGTACATTTATGTTATTTTAGATTGCTCGTTTCAAACGTCAAAGAGCTGCCGAGTCAAAACTACTTGAATTAAAGGAGCGGAAAGAGCGTCGTGGGCGATCAACTAAAGCTGCTGCATTGTCAAGTCCTGTGGAGACCAGAGAAGATGATGTGTCGGATGATGATGGAGAAGAAGAAAGGGAGGTTAGTTAATTCTCCCAGTTATGTCATGGGCAGTAGCACAAGTTTCTTTTCTTTTTGTCATCTCTTTCTGGTGTTGCAACTTTTATGGGACTTAGATAGTCATCCTTATCATTCAAAGAATGAGTCAAAACAATTCTAGAAGCTGGTTAATCGTAAAATAAAAGATCTAATATAAGTTATAAATTCTGTTGGATGAGGTTAGTAAGCTTCTAGCAGTTGCTGCAATGTTCTTCTGGAGATTGACAAGTGAAGGTCACAAATTGGAGCTTACGTTCAGTGGATTCGTGGATAGGCACTTACTATTTGTTTTCATTTGTCGGCGTGAAATGTTTACTATCACCCTTTGAGCCTATCACAAGGATTTGCACAAGACATCAACATCTAAGGAGCTTCCCATTTTGGATATGATTTTATAAGAAGAATCTCGATTCTGCTTATTAGATGCCATCTGATTTCTTGGATTGAACTATAGTTTTCCTCTATGATATACATAACCTGATTCAAATAAAAAATTTGTTATCGCTTCTTTTAAGTTATTTTCAACCTCAAGTTTCGGCTTGAGTAAATGTCTGATTCTCGAAAACCATTATGCATCTCAGGCATGGCTTACAACTATATCTTTGGCCCTCTGTAAGGTTTGCCACTATCTTCATTGGAGTTTATCTTTATTTATTTCCTGTGCTTGATACCTTATTTCATAGTTTTCGATCACTGCCCTACAGGCCTTTGATTTGCTTGAAATGCTGAAGAAAGAGAAAGAAATGCTATCTACTGTCAGGGAGAAGCAGCTTCAGGTACTATTAAAGTAGCTTAGTTGAATTGGCTTCTTTTATGTTCTAATTTGTCATTGTGCTCTGATAGCATCTGATTATGGTAATTGCTATTTGAACCTGTGCGTTCGATCCTTAATTATCTCTCTTTAATTCCATTCATCAATTCATTTGATCCTGTGCTTTCCTCCCCAATACAACCCGGAACACGGGGCATTTTCTTAATAGAGAGATCTTTACAGAACAATTATTCTCGAGTTTGTTGGGAGTGGTTAGGAACAGTATGATTATGTGATGCAACTTTAAATGACGGCAACAGTACTGCTTCTGGTGGACTTCGCTCCGTCTTCCTTCATCTTTTGCTTCAATAATTACCTCAGGGTGCTACCTATTTCTTCTTCCTTTTTTTTTCTTTTGTGTGTGGGTGTGTGTGTGTGTGTGTGTGGGGGGGGGGGGGGTCCTTCCCTCAAGACTAACCTAAAAGATCAGATTTAAGTTGCACAGCCGTTCTTCGTCTACTCCATGAACCTATTACTCCATATATGAAAAGACAGCTTTGTGGCATTGTTCTCTAGATTATGTGTTTGCCTCAACACATAATATTACTTCTTTTGTAGGATGGGGAGAAAGAATTTTCTCAGCTAATACTTGGTGAACGCACCCAAAAAGCAGAATCTTGGCATCGTGATGCTGCTGCACGAGCTCGCTATACAAAACCTGCAGCACCTATCACCTGTGCCACTTTTGCACAAGATGTCATAGAAGGGAGGGCCAAGGTTTCACAGGCCCATGAACATAAACACCAGCCTTTACTTTTTGGACCTGCAAGTCTTGTTGGTCAGAACCCAACAACTGAACGGGAAAGAATAGCTGCCCAGGTCTTTCAGCCTCATTATAGGTACGCATCATCTCTTTAATACGAAGTTAATATATCTACTCCGATTTTAGATCCTAGTGGACATGTAAGCCTTGAAGAACTAGTTTTCTGATCTATATTCAAATGTTAGATTGCCAACCATGAGCATAGAAGAAGCTGGGTTAACGGAGATGAATATGATGAACAAATGGCAAGAAAGGAATGTTAAGCTCATGGAAGAAGCAAATTCTTCATGGTACAAGGATGGGCCCAAGTCGAGGCCTGGTGAAGATGAAGAAGAAGATGATGATGACGCCGCCCAAGACAAGGCAAGAGCATGGGATGACTGGAAAGATGACAACCCTCGTGGTGCTGGCAACAAGAAGCTGACTCCTTGTGGTTAAGGAAGTAGTTGCAGCAGAGTCCAAGAATTCCCATCAATAACCTTTTTCAGGACCTAAATTAAAATTCTTTGACATGCTACACCAGTTGTCACTCAGTTGAAAACCATTTTATCCTCGTTTTATCTGTGCTGTAGGTAGATTATGTATTGTAAAGTGGTGGTTATTTTAAAGTTGGTAATGTCAATTTGTGTCAGGGTATAGAACCAGTGGGCAATGCTTGGTTACAATTAATCCGTTATTATATGTTTGCTCTAGTTTTTTGTTTTTGATGTTGAACTATTTTTCTTTATCCATGGGCAATGAGTTTCGATGTGTTGTTGGATTTCACTTGATTGTGTTTGGGAAAGAAGTTTTGTATAAATGTATTGTCATGCTATTAAGTGTTTTTATTTACGTTTTTTTCCTTCTAAGAGATGGAATATGATAACCCGATTGAAGCGTAATGTTTGTACCGTTTTATAGAGAATTTGAGTTAAGAGACTAATCCAAAAAAAAAAAAGTGACCAATCATTTTGTGGTGTCTTTAATGCATTGTATGTCCTAGTTCTTCTACATGGGTCTTTTCTTTCCGTCATTTGGCTTATGTTCTTTATATGGTATTTAGATCGAATGCCTATAAATTACATCGATACTTTCACTCAGTATGGGCAACGTAGGTGACATCTCTATTCCCCCTTTCCCCACCCCGGGAATCTTTATAATTCCATTGCTTAACTTTTAATTTGCCCCTGACCATCAAATGAATTGTGAATAACTCGTGAATTTATTCATCTTTTGAAAAATAAAAGAAGATGGAAGCAAAAGTAAATGGCTCTTAAAATAGATACGGCCAAAGCGTACGATAGAGTACAGTGGTTATATATTCAAAAATTACTTCTTTAAATGGGCTTTAATGAGAGTTTTGTTACTTGGATTATGCAATGTAGTACTACTTCGATTATAGGTTTAATATTATTGGGGATATAGCAGGGGAAGTGAAACCTACTAGAGGACTAAGGCAAGAGATCCTCAATCCCCTTATTTGTTCTTATTATGTGCTGAAGGTCTTTCGATAATTTTAAATCAAACAGAAGTACTTGGGAATATACAACGTTTAAGTTTAGTCAGAGGTGAACCTACTATTAACCATTTGTTCTTCGTTGGTGATTCGTTTATTTGCAATGCAAATGTTCAAAATGCCGTTAAAATATTTGAAATTTTAAAAACTTATGAAGAATGTTCAGGTCAAAAGGTGAATTTTGATAAATTTGCTATATTCTTTAGTAAAAATACTTCGTATTGTGAGAAAGATGGTATTATTGTGGAGTTATGACAATTACAAAGAAATAATTTAGAATTATATTTGGGTTTATCCGCGGTAGTTGAAAAATCAAAGAAGAAAATGTTGGAGTTTATTAAAGATAGAGTGAAGGCAAATAAAAGGTTGAAAAAATATTCCTTTAAGCCCTACAAGTAAAGACGTGATGCTTAAATCTGTCTTATCTACTTTTCTATAAGCCTTGCAGGTAAACAATTTGCTTACTACCTCTTCTCCTGCAATTGTACCGGATTATACTAATGATAAAAATATTATTGTGGCACAAGATGATATTGTTATATTTGCAGATGTTAGCTTACAAAATGAGAAAAAGATGACAAGCATTAGAGTGGCGGCTTTGAATAGCTTTGGTCATTTCATGGGAGATAGAGACTACTTGTGAATATATATAGCTTATGAGTTTCTTTGAAGACGTACATGTTATATATATTCATAGATCTTGGAATATGCTAGCGCACAATTTAGCTAAGTTTTCTATTTCGTTGTTACGTAAAGTTACTTGAGTTTCTGTTTTCCCTATTTGGATTGTAACTGATGCTACTGCATCTTTTAACTCTTTGAGACCGTTCATGCATTAATGAAGTAAAGTCGTTTATTGTCAAAAAAAACTTGTGCTCCTCTTTTTGAAAAAAAAAGTGCTTCCAGTTCTGTCGGTGCTTGAAATAATTTCTTCTTCTCCACTGCTCAGATATGACCTTGCAATGTCACCTTTAAATTTTGAACTCGTTTTGAAAAACTACAAAAAAAAATTGCACTTTCTTGATTGGATGCCAGCTTTCTCTTAATTCCTATCGTGCACTTACATACAAATCCTCTCTTTTCTTTGTCCAATTCCGTCTTACCAAACAAGACTGACTTCTTACCAACCCGCGAAGGGTTTTGAGGCTGGACCAGGTACGAAGAATGAATCTATATCTATGAGGAGTGTAGAGAAGTGTTTTGAAAACTAATCAAGGCATAAGAAGAGTCTTAGGAAAAATTAGAGTCGGAAACTACTCTACGGAGTATGTTTTAAAGTGAGTTTGCACCAGGCGTCACTAAATCGAGTGTAAGGATAAATCTATAAGGAATTTGGAAACAACTTCCTTCATGAAAGTTGTATCCCTTTGAAATACATTTCCATCCATATATAGCCCACGTCAAACAAAGTTCTGTACAAAAAGTTATGACCGATTTATTGTGGACGTGTAAAATGGAAATTCCCGATTCTCGTAGGATTAGGTTTTAAAGTCCAAGCCATTATGATAACCTATAAAAAAACAACCCTAAAACGTTTTATGTAAGGTTTTTCGACCAGAGATACTACCAAACATCTAAGTTGAGTTCTTGTTCAAATCCCTACGTCAATTATATTAAGTTAACACTAGAATAATACCGAATCATTATTTGAGATCACTAGATTTTGGAAAATTCATTCAAGATCGAATTTAGAATGAAGCTTTGGGGTTTCTTCAAAAAGGTAAGCCCCTCAATCATTAATGGATTATATGGAATTTTTATTATGTTTTAGACATTTAATGGTTGGTAGAATCATGTGATTGATTTATATGCACTCCATCAAACGCAAAAACCTAGTAATTTGTTGTAGATTTCCCTCCAACCAACCAGCTTCCTTTGGCGTTTTCCGATAATTTAACCGTTGGATCGAACCCAAATTTTAACTGAGTGTCATAATATATAGGTCTTAAATGTGAACGGTGAAGAACAGATTTGGAGGTCCGGAACAATGTGGTTTGAGCTATGAACATTAGCTACGAAAATGGGTGAAAACTCTTCTCAAGGTTTCAAGTTCAAAGTTTTGGTTTCTTCTTCAAAAGTCCAGACCTTTTCTTTAAGTCTTGGAGTGACTAAAGTATGTGGAGCTTCTATCTATACGCCACGTTCTTTCACGAAACACGAGTTCTTCATAAGTTTATGGTTTTGTTTCATTAGCATGATAACCCTAATACATGTAATATTATATGTCATGTCTATATCACAATTCATCAATTGTATTCATGATAGGTCATTATAATTGTCATGAACATGTCCTCAATCTATGAACGCATGTTTTGAATTTCATGAGTTCTTAAATACAAGTTATGATCATTATCACTCAGTTCCATTAAGTCATACGTGTTTCTCATGATTTATACAAGTTATATTATGTATTTCTTCACGTGCTAAATTATAAATACAAATCATGCTTTACAAGTTATTTCATGAAATTCATGGGCTTATAAGCCAACTATTTTCAAGTACATATTTTGGGAGTTGCACATATTACCAGAGAATGCTCATATAGCTTGAAACTACGTATGCCAACGTAAGATAAGAATTGCTCCGCCAGAGGACGATACATTCTTATTACCCCTTGTGGGATTATTGGATCCATCACGTTCATATTAATGTCTCATACTCCGTCAAAGTACGAAATGACTTAGCTGAAGGCAGAGATCAGACTCCACGTTCACGCGTGGTGGTTCATGTCGGTTTTGTTAATGCTTCCCCCTATATATATATATATATATATATATATATATATACAATTTTTAGATTTTATACATGTTATTATACTCATGTTTATGTCCAGTTTCAGTTCTATGTTCCTATTATATCATGTGACTGTTTATTTCCTCCAGTTCCTCTACAAACAATACAATTCAAAATGTACTAACGCCTCTTTGCATGGGGCCTGCACTTCACGGTGCAGGTGTTGAGTTTCAGAACGACAGAGCTACACGCTAGGACTTGACCGTATCAGCTAATTGGTGAGCCCAATTTTCTTCGGAGTGTCAGTTTGCTATTTTATGATTTTATATATATATATATATATATATATATATATATTGTATGATAGAGGTATTCCAGGGACTTGTCCTAGTAGACAGTTTTCAGACTCATGTAAGAGGTTTCATAGACTAGTCTAGTTATCATGTCATGTCAGTTTTTCAGTTATTCAGACTTATTATATTTTCAAACTATTTCCGCAATATATCTTATGATTATAAATTCAGCAGTTTAAATTACATATGTTTTAAAATCATTACCTTAGCATGTTTTGATGCCCATGTTAACAAGTAAATCATGTGGTTCACTCGGTCACATGCAGTCAGATACCCAATGCTTTGTTCCGCCTAGACCATGATTCGAGGTGTGACATCATTAGGTTACCTTGTCACAAATCCTGGAGATCGCCAAATATTGGTTACCAAATTTTGATGATTTTGGTGAATCACTACAAACTTGTTGGGTAGAATTTTCACCAAACATATTTTTGCTTCAAGATTGACCCAAACTAGTCTAAATCAACTTTAAGTGATTCTAAATTTAATATTCTAACCTTCTAAGAACAATCTCAATAATTTCCAATAGTTAGTTTCAACCCATATCTTCAAATATTAATTGACCACCTTATTTTCTTTAACAATCAATCTTAATAAAACCCATTAATGCTATTTTCTTTAAAAGATATTTTAATCAAAACAATCACAAATAAGTGTTAGGTCTTCAATTCTTTAAGGGGATCGTTTGGTACGCGAATTAAGTTATTTCAGGATTATAATCCTGAAATTATAATTCTGGACTAATTTATTCCACTTATAATATCAAACTTGATGGGATAAGATGAGTTATTCAAGACTAATTTAGGATAAATTTTATCTCTTATTTAATTGAAGGTATGAATTTTATCACAAACTTCATCCCAAGATATTCTATCTTATCTCGCGTATTAAACAACCCTTAAATCACATATGAAAAGATGGGGAAAAAGGAGGAGAAGTTATCGCATATATCTATATTTTCACAACTTTTTTTAATACGGTAAAAAATTAAATAAAAATTAAAAAGGTCACTCCCTGAAAATTCGAGTAAAAGATTCTCTTTGTTGCAATTGGATTTGGGTGTACAAGTAACAATCAATCATATCTTGAGAATATTATAATAAGAGATATTTAGTTTCAGTACTTATATATTAATTTGTTCCAATGAATAGTTTAAGCTAATATTTTAATGAAGCACATTTATGGTAAATGCTTCCTTAATTTACTTGCACAAAAAATATGTATATTGCATTCCTTAAATGGGGGAGTTCTAAGACAGAAAAATTCTCATAATTCATGCCATACATTCTATTTTTTTTTTTTAAATTTATGAGTTTGGAGTTAAAAAGGAAATTGTGTTTAATTATATTTTTTGTAAAAGAGAGAATATAATATTTTATTTAAAATTTATGAAGATGAAGTAAATTTGAAGCACTTTTTTAAATTTGAAATCCAACTCCAAATTGGATTTGGAAATTCCTTAACCAAACACTAATTTTGAAATAAACTAAATACAATTACCCTACGAAAGTAAGTAATTATTAAGGCTTGTTTGGTTAAAAATAAGTTATCCAAGGATTAATTATTTCGAGATAAATTATCCCAGAATTAGTTATCTCACTCTCCTACATGAATAAAAATAACACTACAATATCGGGATAACTAATTATGAGATTAGTTATACAAAACAACAACAACAACATACCCAGTGTATTACCATAAAGTGGGTCTAGAGATGGTAGGATGTACGCAAATCTTTATACTGTGATCTTATCCCACACTCAAATTTAATTATGAAATTTATTATCCTTTATCTCTCATATTAAACGAGCCCATTGACCATTACCAATGGGTCATTCACACAAATGCCCCTATTTTGGGGTGGTTTTAAATTTTGCCTTTCAAATTTGAGTTCTTTAATTTTTACCCTTTATTATTTTTGGCGCAAAATGATCAAAATTTCGCTCGGTATAATTAGTGTTTATTTTCGGCATATGTATCATACACAACCCATAGATTATGCCGGATAAGACATAATTGTCAACACTCAACATGATATAAAAAAACATAATTTCAGATTTTGGCTAGCATAATTAGCATTTAATTTCAACATATGTATCATAACATACACACAAATTATGCCGGATAAAACATAATTTCCAATACTCAACATAATTTAAAAAATTACTATAAAATTATACCGCATAACTTAATTCCTACATAATTTATGTCGCGCGAGAGCAAAAAATTCAATTTTCAAAGAAAAAAATATTATAAAGACTATGCTTACAAATAAATCTGAACATTTAATAAATAGCAAAGATAAAAATTAAAGACCACAAATATAAATAGCAAAAATTAAATACCAGTGCACTTGAGGGAAATCGGCACAAAAAAATGTTACTAATCGAGTTGTAAATTTATAAAAATGATTTATTATTTTCTAATCACTAACTGGATGTGACGCCACAACATCCAATCCACTTTCAAAAATGCCTTTAATTCCGGGTTCCCGCTTTTCTTGTAATGGTTTCAAATTTTCACCAACTCCCAAAAAAAAATTTGCTGTCGTGCCGTTTCCCAGATCCGGCTCATAACTGTCTTAGTGTATTTGCTTACGCCAAACTATTCCTACATATTGTAATCCGGTCTCAAACTGATATAACCTACAGGTACTGCGGTCTCAATCTGATATAACCTACAAGTACTGCGGTCTCAAACTGATATAACCTACAAGTTTGACCAGAAGCAAATTGCTTCCAACAGTATTCGTGTCCAGAAGTAAATTACTCCCAAAACGATTCGAAAACACGATGCAACTCAGCTGAATTTTAAATTAATCTCCTTTACCATCCATCCAGCCATGCCGGTGACGACTCTCCTTTTTTTATAAATACATACTCACGCTTTCTGCATGCACCCCACCCCCACCCAAACTATTCAATGCCTAGCAAACGGAAAGCTTATTCTACGGTGCCAGCGAAGTCACCGGAATCCTCGAATTCTACTACCGTATCGTTAAATAAGAAGTTAAAACCGGATCCACCTGTCCTTGAAGCGGTGGTTGCTTCTCCGGTTGAATGCGATGATGATTTTATAGAAGATGAAGTTGAAGAATCAGTATGCGATAGCTCGAATGATGAATCATCTGCTCACAATAAGGTGAGAAGAGCTGTGCATGCGAATGAGGAGCAGGAGTGTGTGTTTTCTGGTGAACCTGTTCCGGAGGCACAAGCGTGGCAACAATATCCTAATCGCTACATTATAAAGGTTTGCTTTGCATATTACTGTTCATATACTTAAACAGTCTCTCTATCTCTACAAATTAGGGGTAGGGTGTACGTACACTGTTGTTATGGGAGAGAACTTATGAGTTTGATCCAGTATTAATAGGATAATAATGAAGTTACGAAATATAGATAACTTAACAATTCAATAGGGCCTTATTTAGAAAGGTTTGCTTTGCATTGCATATTACTGTTTGTATTACAGCACTTATTTTATTCTAACTCATGTGAGAGAGCTTATTGACACTGTTGTGATATTAATAGGATATTAATGAACTTATCGCCCTGCCCTTTCTTTCGAGCTGAGCTCTACCGGAAATAACCTCTCTATTCCACAAAGGTAGGGTAAGGTCAGGTGGTGAAGCCATGATTTGCACTAAGAGGTTCAAATTATAAAAATATAAACACGAAGAAGCCAAAGGTGTTCAACATGTGCTATATATATAAAAAAAATAATTTTAACCATGTACAAATAGTGTAAATTTTTGTCGAAGGGGTTTGGATGAATCGTTGGGCCCTTCCTAGCTCTGCCCTTGGTAAGATATGCGTACATCCTACCCTCCTCAGACCTCACATGTGGGACTATAATGGGTATGTTGTTGTATTAATGAACTTAGTCATAAAAATGTTATGAGAGAACTTAGTCATAAAAATGTTACTGACATTTTAGCACAAGTTTCAAACGCTCTGTAGCTACGTGAATTTTATAGCAGGTTTAAGATCGTAAGTTTCAAAATTTCCTTTTTTTTCTTCAATTGTGTGCCAAGACTAATAGGTTCACATAAATTAAAATAGTCACTAAAATTTTACGTGATGTTTTCTATCTTAAATCAAAATTTTTTATTTTTCCTTCAACTATTTTACTATGAATATTGTATGTAATTTAGTAAGTAGTAGTAGTTTAAATCCCTTGTTTGTCAAACACCATTATGTAAAATGAAATATAGAGATTATTTCTTTTAATAATGTCCTATTTGTCTAAACCTTGAGTATAGAATTATCTAGTACTTATTGGTGAAAGATAATAGATATTTGGTGGAATAGTTGATGTCCATCTAATTGACCCAAACACTTCTATTATCAAACAACAAAAAATTTTATAAACGGGATTTAGGGAGGGTAGTGTGTTTGCATAACTTGCTCCTACTTTGTGAAAATAAAGAGTCTCCTTTCGATAAACCCTCAGCTCAAATAAAGAAAAGAAAGGAAAAGAAAACAAACAGAGAGAGGCGAAGCATTCCAAAACAGCTTTGGACACATAAAATACAGATGTAAAAAGAAGCCATGAAAAATAGTAAGGAAAGCATTACATAACATTCTGAAATAAAGGAATAGTAACCACAACTAGATAATGAGTATGATATAACAACAGTGAAGGTTTTTGGTTTTAGTCTCATAGCTATTGATTAATATTCCCTCTTTTCCAATTTATGTGATACACTTTCCTTTTTAGTCTGTCCCCAAAGAATGATATAATTTAACTTAAAACTTCCCTTTACTCTTAATGAAATGATTTATAGCCACACAACTATCTACGACTTATTGTAGACAATAAGTATCAAAAGTCTTCCTTTCTTTCTTAATTTTCGTGTCTGGTCAAACTATATCACATAAATTGAAACGGAAGTACGAATTTTCTTATGTATATGGTGTGATGATAGAATTAGGCCCACGTGTGAAGTAACAAATTTCATACCTTTTTTGATGAAGTATAGTTCTATATGTCAGCTCCAATGCATGACATGCTATGCTAAGATTAAGGAGCTAATAAAATCCAAAAAACCTATTAGAGGAATTTAGAAGGGATAGATTGTATCAACTCAAATAGACACAAGAGATATGTTGTCTTAAATGAGAGATTTAAAGTTGGTATTCCCTTAAGCGTTTGAGGCCCCTTTTTGTCCAAACATAAAAACATGCTAGCAGGAATCATTTTCCAGATTTCTTGGATGATTTTATCCACTTTCCAATAACTTTAGCATGCAAAAGCCTTCTTAATGCTCTATGGCATGACCTTACTGAGTCCAAAAATGCAGCACATATTCTAGAGATCTGCAACAACTATGCAATGGAGAAATAGCTGACTTTTGGTTTCTAATTTTGGTGACCCATGTATTACATCTTTTAGCAATTTGTATGTTCCTTCTGCTAAGGTTGTCCTGGGTCAAACAAGTTTCATAGTGTTGTCTAGCTGAAACATATACTCCATCCGTTTCAAAATGTTTGTCTGGTTTTGACTTGACACGAAGTTTAAAAAGGTAAAGCAAACTTTTGAATTTTGTGGTTGTTATTCTTTTTGAAACAGATCTTTTATTGGTAACTTTGTTTTCCAGATTAGCTTCCAAGACCAATGATTTCATTATGAGCAGATGAGTATGTGTAGCTTGTTTTACAGATCGTACTTCATTTGTGTTGCTCCACTTCAGTTTGTCAACTGCCTGCTCATTCACTATGCAATTGTCCAATCTAGCAAGTTAAGTAGGTTTATGTACATTTTCCCTAAAGAGTAGGTTCTAGTTGTTGCGCTCTTTGTTTAGTGAGAGGATAGATTATGACATGAAGTTTATTGCATACTTTGAAGCACACGTTTTGAAAAAACCGCCCCAAATTTTGCTTATATTCTTCCAGTGAGTTATTCCTTGTGGAGTTCTTGAGAGCTTGGCGCGCCAATGACTTTGAAGTCCATGTTTTACTTTGACTACCTCTTTCCAAAGACCAAGATCCTCATGTCCATATCTTCACGGTCATTTCATTAACATATACTCCCTCTGTCCCAATTTATGTGGCACCATTTTTTTTGTCTGTCTCAAAAAAAGTCACCTTTCTAAACGTAGAAACAATTTAACTTTATGAAACGATTTACATCCACACATTTATATAAGACTTATTTTGGACCACACATTTCAAAAGTCTTCCTTTCTTTCTTAAACTCCGTGCCAAATCAAATGGTGTGATAAAGTGGGATGAAGGGAGTATTTAGTTTGAGTAGCTAAATGCCTATTACCCGGACCCCATTGGGATTTAGGTTGTGTGACTTTGGACCATTTCACCAAATTTGTGCCCCTTGCTGTTACCTTCCCGATAAAGAAGGTTCTTCATAGCTTGTCTAGCTGTTTTTGAACCTTAACAGATTGCATAACTAAAATACAGAAGTTAATATGTTTCAATTCTGATTGAACGTTTTGATTAGGCCCTAAATGTTTGAAAAATATTTTGAGTATGTAAGTTTACTTGTACTTTTCTCATTAGGGTGCTTTGTTTGTTGGCTGACGTTTAGGCACCGCGTTGCCTAGCAGAGTCTCTTTTAGCCCATGGGTTCTTTCTTGAAGAATGCAACAATAAACAACAAAAATAGTTAGCATTGTGATATATTGATCAAGAGAACATTATGAATAAAGTGTAATGCTTAGTGCCGTGCTCCTTAATAATATTCTTGTTGTTGTTTTAGTTGTTATTTAACATGTATATAATAATTCATTATTCAATGTGCAGGATAAGGTGAAAGCAAATGGTGCACCTATGAGCTTAGATTGGTAAGTTTGCAAAGGCTACACAAAGTTGTGCATTGCACAATACATTTTCCCTCTCTTTTAGCTTCATCTAGTTTATTTTTGTGCTATTTGATCTTTATGCTATATATGTTTCACTTTGTCCAGTCAAGATGATTCCAACCAATTAATACAGGCTAAGTGCCATTTCACCCAAGCATTGATTGACAGTCAGATTTATAAACTCGGAGATGATGCGTATGTAAAGGTGAATACTACAATTAAGTATAGTTAGTCTTTCAGTTCTGAATTGACTACACCTTGAAAAATAATTATCTGTACCAGATTACCATCTTGTTCTTTCTTTTGGATTTTCTAGAATCTAATTTTTTTTTTACCATTTTGATAAGTCGAATTTGTCGCAAAAGAACTTTTTCTTCCACAAGTTTTTTCTGAAAAGAAGGAAAAATTACTTGATTATCCCTTAAAACTCTTGGAATAGATTATGATTACGTGCATCAAATCTCCCTAACAATTTATTTCTAATTATATGTATATGACCATTTAATATGAAGATCAATCACTGTTTACTGTTTTTAATTATATAGGCTGCAGATGGGGAAGATGATTATATATGCAAGATTGTTGAATTTTTTCAAGCTGTCGATGGTATGAAGTATTTTAATGCTCAATGGTTTTACAGAGCGAAGGATACTGTAAGAAATACCTAACTTATGAAGGTTAGTTTTTCTCATCATCACAATATTTTGGTGCCTCTAACCTTTGTTCTTTCATCAGGTAATTAAAGCTCTTGACCAGTTTATCGACAACAAGCGTGTATTCTTATCAGAAATTAAGGATGACAACCCTCTTGATTGCCTTGTAAAGAAAATCAAGATTGTTCCGATATCCTTAAATGTAAGTTTTTACTTAATGATAGAGTGGGTTATGATATAGTTCCACATAGGTTGGGGAATGGATTGGTGGTCTGCTTATATGGACTTAGGCAATCCTTTCCTCATGAGCTAGTTTTTGTGGTTGAGTTAGAACCTAGTGCCATATCCTTACATGATATTAGAGCCAGGTCTTTTACTGTTTGACACTCCATATTGTATTGTCCACGCTCCAATTGGGCTTTGGCGTGAAGGGGTGGTGGGGGTGTTAGAGTGGGTCAGAGTCCCACATTGGTTGGGAATGGATTGGTGGTCTGCTTATATGGTCTTGAACAATCCTTTCTTTATGAGCTAGCTTTTGGGGTTGAGTTAGGCTCAAGTGCCATATCTTTACATTGAATAAGAAGATACTTTGATTCTCTTGGCTTTAACAAGCAACACTGATGTGTGTTGGATATTGTTTGTAGGTAAGCTTACAGTTGAAGGAAAGTTTGAGATCAGAATCTGACTATTACTATGACATGAAGTACCTGCTTCCATACTCATCATTTGTTAGCTTACCATCAGGTATTTTCTTAAAGTGTACTTTTCATTAACAAAATAACTTAAGTCAATTGTTTTCTTAAAGGTATGTTTGATTTGACAAAAGAAAATTGTTCTCTACAAATATCTCAACTTCTCATTTTTTTCCTCCAATCTTTACTTAATCAAATTTTCAATGCAGAACACTATTACTTAATCGTTCATAAATAGTTTTAGAAGTTATTTTCTTCTTACCAGCCAAAACTTGAAAATAATTTTTGAAGAAAGCATTTTCCTTTTTTCCAAAGACGTCTATAGATATTTATCTGAAATAATAGGGATGCTATTTTTGCAGATGTTTCAAGTCCTGATAGTGAATCAGATTCTACCATATCAAGCGACAGTGATATTGTAGAGGTCAATGAACAGAAGCAAGAAAAGAAGCTCTTGGATCTCTATTCAGGTTGTGGAGGAATGTCCACTGGACTGTGCTTGGGTGCTGACATTTGCGGTGTTAATCTTGGCACGGTATGTTCTATTATCCAATATGTTTGTTCTTGTCCTTTCTCTGATTTTGTGTTTGTTTTCGTTGAATTATGTAACCACCTTATCTAAAATTCTAAAATATTTGAGGCGAGGCACTTTTATTTACTTAAATGTGTGATCAATACACCCCTTCACATGTGCGCCTACATTTCTGATGGGCCAAGCTTGTGGAAAGACCAAGTGTTGAAGAGTGGTAAAGAGATTTGAATGCATCACCTTTACTGTTATGGTATCATGTCAAAGTGTGTGACTACTCTATCTAATATCTTAAGCTATCATAAAAGGAATACTTCTATTAATTTGCTGTCTTAACAGTTCATATATCTTGACTGCAGAAATGGGCTGTTGACCTAAATCGATATGCTTGCCATAGCTTGAAAGTGAACCACCCGGAAACAGAGGTAATGAGTGATGTGATATGTTAATCAATCTTTTTTTGTTCTTTAATTGAAGAAATTGTATGGGTTATGTAGGTAAGGAATGAGGCTGCCTCAGATTTCTTATTGCTTTTGAAAGAGTGGGAGCAGCTTTGTGCATCCTGCTCCTTGTTGAAAAGCGATACCCCACCGCACCCGTTGCTCAAAGAAGAGGATGAGGAGGACGACGATGATGGTGGAGATGAGGATGAGGGATCTGGTGATGAGGAAGAAGGTGAAATTTTTGAGGTGGAAGAGATTTTAGAAGTTTGCTATGGAGACCCAAAGGAAATAAAGAAGCCTGGCCTTTACTTTAAGGTATTTATTCACCATGTCTGGAAGTTTTTGCATCCTAACTTGCCTACTATTCTGGTAACTCTTTGGTATGTATTTTATAGACTACTGCTGGTGAACAATACAAGATTTTGCATACAAGTTTTTGTGTTTTCTGTTTGTTCCTCATATCACTTCACTTATTGTGACTAGGTACATTGGAAGGGTTATGGCCCAGATGAAGACACTTGGGAGCCAATAGAGGGCTTAGAGTATGACTTCCAAACTAAGCCACAAATTGTGAATCCATGTTTTGAATTATTAATACATTTATCTAATGATTGATATATGCTTATAGTGGTTGCCAAAAGAAAATAAAGGGCTTTGTGACCAAGGGCTTCAAAACAAGTGTTTTGCCATTGCCTGTAAGTTGCCTTCCTCTGCTTCTTTCTATCTCTTGTCTAGTTCTGGATCTCCATGATATGACTTTATCTTTCTGATTGCAGTGCATTGATTTTAACTTTTTTATTGGCTATAATTAGGGGGAAGTAGATGCCATATGTGGAGGCCCTCCTTGCCAGGGCATAAGTGGGTTTAATCGTTTTAGGGACAAGCAGAATCCATTACAAGATCCAAAAAATAAACAGCTTGAAGTATTCATGGACACTTGTGAAATTCTTGAAACCAAGGTTCGTGTTAATGGAAAATGTGGTGGACTTGGTCAGGTTTGCAGATGGTTTCCTCGGAAGATATGCATTGAGCAGACTTGTTGGAATGAACTATCAGGCACGGATGGGAATGATGGTAGCTGGGGCGTATGGACTTCCACAATTTCGTATGCGCGTCTTTACGTGGGGTGCTCTTCATTCAGAGGTAATAAAACAATTATTCTTATATGTTGTTTTCTTGCTCTTCTCTGTGCTCAAATTAAGTCTCTTCTCGTCCTGCAGAAATTGCCACAATATCCGTTGCCGACACATAATGTTGTTGTGAGACGTGGCGTTCCCACAGAATTTGAGGTACTCTACCGAATTTATTATAATGCCCCATAATCCTTCATATTGCTATTGGCTGAATGTGATTTTGAATCTGAATACAGTTAAATGCAGTAGCATATGAAGAGGGCTCGAAGGTCAAGCTAAAGAAAGAACTTTTTCTTGAGGATGCCCTTTCAGATCTTCCTCCCGTATGTAATAGACTATGAATTTGCTTAAAAGACAGACTTCCAATTAGTTAAACATAACCTTAATATGGCTGTGTTCCTTTCTTTATGCAAATAATTTTGTTTTTAGGTGGAAAATAATGAGCCAAGGGATGAAATGCCATATACTGATGAGCCCAAAACCGACTTCCAGCGTTTCATAAGATTAAGGAGGGATGGTGAGTCTATTTATCTTGGTAGTGTCGTGTCCGAAGAAATTGCTTAACTGCAATATTATTATGTCTTTGGATCACTGTATTGTTCAAGCCAACTTGTGTGCACCTTGACTATTTCACCACCAACTCATTTATTGGGTACCTTCCCACCAAAGTTAGGCAAATGAGAAGAAATCATTTGTTTTTACTAATATTTAAACCACATCTCTCGGTTTTATCCACTTCATTGTCTTTTAGACTACTCTTTGGTGCACAATACTATATTTCCTTAATAGATTGTGATTAGTAGTAGTATCAATATGCAGTTAGATATATTATGTTCTATGCAAAACTTCTTCAGTGCATTACATATTTGTCACTTGATAAAATGCTACTTCTATATTGGCCTTGTTGCTGCCCCTCAAGACACATTGATCAATGACTTCTGTACCTTTATCACATGTACCTAAAATTCTAGAGTCAGAACCAGATATACGATGCATAATACCCTGGGAAGTTTAATTAGTTATGCGCTTGGACTCATTAATTAAATGTGAAAGCTTGTAAATTTTCCTAGATATGCCTGGTATGTGCCCAAGCATGAAGTCTATGATGTCGTTAATGATATCTTAATTTTATTCCTAGATCACCATTTAAGTTATATTATTCATCTTTTGAATTTTCTCCTTGAATTGTGCTTTCTCCTAATTACCGGTTGACTTTTCAAATTCTTTCTTATTTCATTTTTAATATTTCTTATATACACATTTATTTGTCACACATTAAATACTATTTACATGTTCATCTTTAATTTTTTTTAATAATTAGTTTATGTAAAATAAAAATGATTACTTTGGAACTACACTTGTGTATCCATACATGACATAACATTATGACAAACAAACAAGTCATTGTAATTACTAGTAATTACTCTCCTAACAATTACACTGTGATTTCCAATCATGCCCTAAAAGTCATACCCTTTAAATATTGAAACTCTCCATAGTGTTACAAGGTATTACCAGAAATAGTTCAGTATTTTACTAAATACATCTAGACCTTCACATACGTTGAATAGTGGTTTAAGCCTTTTTTATATTTTGTTTGCATTTTTATATCGTAGGTACATTGGGTACTGTTTTGTATGATCATCGGCCTCTTCGGTTAAATGAAGATGACTATCAGCGTGTATGTCAAATTCCCAAGCAAAAGGTAATACACCTGCTCTTTCCTGCTATTTGTCGTAGTGATATGAGTAAATCCTTGGGGTTGTTGATTCCTTCTTCCATGATTATAGGGTGCGAACTTCAGGGACTTGCCCGGTGTTCGTGTTCGTGCTGACAATATTGTTGAATGGGATCCAGATGTGGAAAGAGTAAAACTTACTTCGGGAAAGCCTTTGGTATGATTTGCTTTTTTTTGTGCTACCATGTCATTTTGATGGTTGTTTTTATTTCTTATGATTCTTCAACTTCACAGGTCCCTGACTACGCGATGACTTTTGTTCGTGGTACTTCACCAAAGTAATGATACAATGTTCTCCTAATTTGATTTAGCTCGCACCACTACCCCTGACCCACCATAATGGTTCTATTGTTGTCATGGTATTTGAAATTATGCAGGCCATTTGGTCGTTTATGGTGGGACGAAATTGTTTCAACAATTGTTACAAGAGCACAGCCCCACAATCGGGTACTTTTGCCTTTGCAAGTTGTCTCAAAATCACATTTGTGCATCTTTACTTGGTATAGTCTGATGCTTGTCGTTCTTGACCTCCTTTCAGGCTGTATTACATCCATTGCAGGACAGAGTGCTTACTATACGTGAAAATGCACGGCTGCAAGGTTTTCTTGATTACTACAAATTGACAGGACCAATAAAAGAAAGGTAACGTTCAAATCATAATAGTGACCAGTTGATGGTGTATTTGTTGATCTATTTTTTTTGGTAACCAACTGAATTGTATTAATAACTAAATGGGCATTACATATCACAGCAAAGCTACATCACAGCTTGCTGTTTCAAAAGAAAAATAGACACAGTATCACATTCTAGTCAAAACCTGCCATATGAGAGGCTCACCTCCTAGGGAGGGTATCCTTATTAGAAAACTAAGGTCTGCAGGTAATTTTTCATTGCTCCAGTTACCCTCACATTGCATATAGAGGCTATCTCCTTAGCCAATGCAGTAGAATCCCTTTCAACTTTATCAAACCCCCTGGTATTCCTCTCAGTCCAGATAGCATAAATTGCTTCAGTGTAAATCTGCTTTATCACCCTAGCCTTCTGGAGTTCCTTTGGTAGCTTGTCTGAGCCATTGTTGCTATCAATAATAGCTGGTTTCCCCAACCAAGTTAGAAGTCTCATCCAAAGCAGTTTAGTGAAATGACATTCTCTGAATAGATGTTCACTAGTTTCTGGCGTACTCTTGTATAACACACAAGTAGGATCAATAGATGTTTTCTCGTTATAGGTTTTAGACTTGTTAGAGAACTTCTAATATTTTAGTACTATTGTTTTTCCACCTTTTTTTTAATTTTGGTATGATGATGACATGAGTTGAGCTTAAATGAAGCAGTGAGGGTGAGGATTCATATAGCCGACCGTAACTTGTTTGGGACTGAGGCGTAGTTGTTGTGACATGTTTTCTCGTTATAGAACATTTTAGACTTGAAAATCTATTGCAACATTCTTTTTATTGCAGGGTCTGACTTGAACTCGTTTCGTTTTCTTAGGTACATACAAGTAGGAAATGCAGTTGCAGTACCAGTGGCCCGGGCTTTAGGGTATTCTTTAGCGTTGGCATTGAAAGGATTATCGGAAGAGAAACCGTTACTGTCATTGCCACCTAATTTTCCATGTATAGAGGAACTGGTCTCCAATGAAGAATCTCTAGATTAACCATAATTTATCTGACCATATCACAAACTATTCACCCCTTGGAAGAATTTGGGGCCTGATTAGAGTTCAATTTCAATCATTCATTAGTTTACTTCAAGCAGTTGTTGCAATGCAAGTTCTGTATTAACATTATATTTTTGTTAGTTGCTGCATTAAGCTAATGGAGAAGTTGGAAAAGGAATCGAGTTTTTGTATGTGTCATTGATTGCTATATTCAGATTGGCGTGAATGAATGAAACTGAGTGCAATGGTTAATGATTTTTATTATTTAACTTTATGCACTTATAATGTTAAGAACTTTTATGTTATCAATGTAGTTTAACTTGTTTTAGCAAGTTGTTTGCTTTATTTTTTAGTTACTTACTTCCATTTATTATGGATAATTATTTATATTTATTTTTTAGATGACCTGATTATATAATTATTTTCTTAAAAACTACTCTTCCCGTTTTATAATAAGTGATTCTTTTAGCTTCTGCACACCTCTTAATAATGTGCTTACTCTTAGAATATTAGGAGTGTTTTTACTAATTTACCCCTAATCAATGCTTAAAAAAAGAAAATGTAGTTAATGAATGTTGATTATATAAACAAAGGCAATTTTGATGAAATTCTAAAGAATTACTTATTTTGAAAAAAATTGAAAGATCTAAATAACCACTTATTATGAAACGAGGGAGTATTACTAGTATATAGAAGTTGTATTCTTATTCTATTCAAGGGCTCTTCGCTTTCAAGTGTTTTTTTGTTGTGCATAGCCTGTTAGCATGTCTGTCATTTTGCTCCAACTTCAACATTTTTGTTGCTTGCTTATTCATCGATTTTGTTACTAATGTTGTTTTTTATGCTTTGGTTATTTTTCCGTCTTCATTATTTTCATTTTTATTATTCTTGTATTGTCAAAACTCTTTTTAAAATTATTTTTTATGAGTCGAGGAGGGTTTATCAGAAACAACTCCTCTATGTTACAAAGGTACGGACAAGATTAGCGTACACACCATCCTTCTTAAACCCCACTTGTGGACCACATTGAGTATGTTGTTCAACATTTTTGTTCCCAGTCGTGCACTTTTGCTACATTTTACTCTAGATGTATCCTACACATAAAAATACCGCAATTAGGCTCAAGACGTTATAATTCACGCTATAAACGCCAATAAAGCACTAAAATGTGGGGCAAATAATATTCAAATAGAGATATTTGTAGCCAAATATCAAATTTATGTCTTAGTTAAATGCAAACATTGGGGGTAAATGTTTTTTTAGTTAGGGAAGGCGAGTATTTTTTTTTTGTGTGTGGTTTACCACCTATTTTTTCTGTCCAAAAAAGAATGACTCACTTTCCTTTTCAATTCGTTAAAAAAGAATAAAGAATGACATATTTCCTTATTTGTTAATAATTTAATTTAAACTTTCTTTTACACAAAACGAGATGATCTATAACCACACAAATATCTTTGGCTTATTTTAAATCATAAAATTTAAAAATCTTTCTTTATTTCTTAAAGTACATATTAAATAAAAGTACATCACATAAATTAGGATAAAGAAAATAGTATTTCTATCGATTTTGGAATCCGACTAATTTAGATTAATTTCAATTTTTTTCTCTTTAAAGATAAAATACCCTTTCCCTCTGGGAAAGCAATTTCATTCTCATAGTTCAAACTTAAATTATTTTTTCTATCACAACTACCTAACCCATCTTGTATCCCTAAAATGATTCGTCTATATCTCTAATAATCCATTTATTGGGTATTGATTATCGACAGAGATAGAAAAGTCCACATTTCAAAGCACCACACCTTTCTTTTCAAGTGAAGGTTCCTCTTATCCAACCAGTACTACATAATTATATACTATTGCAAACGCAAAAGAAAAATTATTTCTTTCCCATTACATCATCCTACCAATATAAATTACAGTAGAAACTCTATAAATTAATACTCTTGGGATCACCAATTTTTTTAATTAAAAGAGATATTAATTAATCGATAAATTAATAATTAATAATTTATATATTTATTAATTAATACTTTATCAATTTATAGATAAATTTATAATGAAATACTCAATTTACAAACACCCTTCAATCTTCCACTTCATTATTATTCAATGTACTATATCAAATGAAGCACCATTCAATTTCCCACTTTATTATGTTTCTTGTGTTCAATGTACTACTTTATGGATATTAAAAAATATTTTCTATATAAACACAAGATCAAATCATGCTAACACAAACAATGGATGTCGAACATGTTCTGAACTATCAAAAAGAAAATGAAGTTGCACAATTGTTGACTGATGAAGAAATAATTGAGAGCGTTATGAGAACTGAAAGGTGATGAAGATGATGATGAAATTTCTACGGTAGAGCCCCCTTCGCGAAACAAGGATATTAAAGCGGCAATTGTTGGGAGTTTTGCTCTATGGTACTTTATAAAGCAGTACGGGAAGTATTTAACTATTACAAGTATTCGAAAGGATAAATAAAGATTTCAATAATTCAACATGGAATCTGAAATTACAATCGTTACACAAGTAAAAAACTGAAATTCCAGTTTGTAGAAGACGAAAAAATGTAAAATGTTTTTACCGAGTCGAGTGTAGCACTCGTCCTTAAGACAATATTGCCCCGTATGTATCCTTTATACGTCCCGGACAATTTGTCTCCCAAGATAAAACAAATGGAACCCTTGAGCAAAGGAAACTCAAGAGCTACCGTGAAGAATATTGAGTAACGAAATGATGCTTGGAAGTTGTAGGAAGAAAACTATTTCGGTTGTGTATTTTCGAGCACCGTTTTTCCGCATCTGTTTATGTATTTTCGTGCATATGTCTTAGTGCTCAACAATGGTGTAAGGGGGTGTTTATATAGGTGAGGGAGGGGCATCGCTCAAAATCGCCTCCATAATAGCCAAATAATGGCCATTATGGAGGTAGTAAAGTCACCAACATAAATGGGAGAAAGACCAACTGTTTTGGCCATTATAGGAGGAGTAATTCAGCCAAAATAAATGGCTGAATTGAGTGCTTGGCATTTCTGTTTTTGACCGTCGAAATTCTGATTTTCTGGAAACTTCGGGGACCAAACTCGTACATCTTGAAACTTCGGGGGCCAAACCGCACATCCGAAAGAATTCTGGTCCAAACCGTATATCGAAACTTCGGGATCAAACCGTACTTCGGCAAAGTTTTCTGGTCCAAAAAGATAATATCAGAAGGCCCACAGCCCACAGCCCACGACCCGTGACCCGTGACCCGTGACCCGTGACCCGTGAACCCGTGAACCCGTGAACCCGTGAACCCGAGAACCCGGAACTCGGAACCGGAACCGGACGGGCGGGCGGCGGCGGCGCGCGTGTGGTCTTTCCTCGAACCGAAGCACATCTAGGTCCTCCCTCCTTTAAACACATGGGATACCCCTTGGGGTCCCAAACCCCTAACCAATTTCGAATCTTATATACACAACAATTCTTTCTTCCTCTACCGATGAGGGAGAATTACACACAATACCACACTTTCCATGCTTCAAACACCTTACTTCGTGAATCAATATCTCTTTCATTTCTCAATGAAATTTGACGATTCTTGGCCCTACGGTTATCTACGTACTTAGTAGATCATGCATGTGTGAAGAACCGGATTCTCCAACATACGTTACACTAGTGTTTAAGCCGTTAAAGTTGGTCGGTCGCAACTCCCGCCAAAGGCAAATTTCCAACAATCCCCTCTTGAAAGAGATTTTGGCGCACTCACATGGTGTCTTTTCATTTCCGAAGAATATTTCAAATGGACCGATGTTGCATAAGGAGAGGTAGCCTCGGCTTTGAACCTTCCATAGTTGAATACCATCGGACTTACTTACCGCGCGGTGAACGTGATGTCTTGAACATCGGTGTTTAGTGTAAGCCAAGACAACGGTACCAACACAACAAATTCTCTTACTCTCTTCTTCGTAATGTTTTATCCGTTTTGGCCATGGACAACGTATTGGATTCTTAAGTGCGTTCAATTTGAGGCGGCCCGTCCTCGCACTTAAATAGGTGGTCTCCTACAAGGTATCCTGCTACACCCCACTTCACAAGTGTTAGGAACCATTAAAAGTTTCCCAAAGACCTAACCTCAACCGTTGAGGATCATTACAGTTTTGAAAACTTAACCTTTACCCATACCTGCAGATAGCACTTAACGTCTATCGCGGGAACGGCTTTGGATTTGGTGTTTCTTTTCGAAAATCACTATCCGAAGTGCTCATGCTTCCACCGAAGCGATCAACCGAACCTTTACAACTTAGTTTTCCCATTGAACCAAATTACCGGGATCTCCAGTTCGTAAGGTTGGGTTTCCACCGTATTGGTCCGTATATTTTGGGTTTTAAGCCCATTCCCCTAGACAGGCAGTGTAACACTTGATTTCCGGGTAGTCCCTTAGTTTGTAAACAAGGAAGTGACACCCGTGATGATCAACCGCCATACGGTCTTATGTCTCCGACAGATCCTGACGACGATATGTCCAGACGCCGTCATCCGTGTCCTTCCTAAAGCCGACCGGCTAGCCACGGTGTAACTAACCGAAGGCACGGGTTTCTCCCAATAAGGGACGTCCTCTAATGAGTCGTGAAGTTACTCAACTTCTTTCATGCTTTGTATAAAGCGATAAACTCCGATACCATCATGAATCGGTCGATGCAAGTTTGCTTAGAGGATTTTCCAAGAACCACCATACGCATTTACTTGTGGCTTTGGTGTTCTTCGGATCCGATGTCCGCTTTGCATCACCGGGTTCTCTCGTAACCGCTGGACATCCGAATACTATAATCCGTAGATAAGCGAATAATTCGTATATCGTCATATCCGACTTAACGCCTTCTATTGATCATGTATTAAGATCATCGGTGAACCTTAGTTCAATCGATTCGTTTGTTGGACGATACCAGTCGGTTGTAGTGTGTACAATACATTGAACTACACGTGACCTCGAGCATATCGCTCCTTGTCTATGGGTGCACCATGATTCCAATCGGTTCTATGATTCATATCTATTGGTGGCTTCAACGTGATCGTCAACTATCGACCAATCCGTTAGATGTCTTAGAAATCCAATTCCTAAGATGTCATCTCGTGATACTCATATCTTTCATATCGAGACTTTGTTTCAATATGATTTTCACTCTAAGACCGTTGGTTTTCCCAACTGTTGGCTTTCTAACTTCGAGCCAATGTTTCGTGGTCGATTCATTGTTTCTATTTTATCCGAGACTTTCAGACTAAAATGTAAACATTTCGGGGACCAAAATGAAAGTTCGGGAAGAAGCCCAACAGGTTCAAAGAAACCAATTCGATCCTCTTCTTCCAACTCTCCGGTTGGGAAGGTCATTTCAACACCCATGCCATGTAAGATTACAATGACCCCGGATGTGAAGCTACTCACAGGGGAGCACTTTTTACAACCCAAAGGTTCTTTTCCTGGAGGAAGATCAACCATTACACAAGTATGGTTCTATATATGGAATCTATTTCTCTCTTTAGCTTCTTTCCAAAGCGCGCTTTTGGAGATAACAATTATTTGTTAATTGTCCATGGTTCGTTCTCAACCATACAAGCTAGAAGACTGGAACAAGTCTTTGTCCCCTCTTTGCTCCGTCTTGGTTCAACATCTAGAATCCCCGAGTTCTGCAGATCCGGAATATTAAGTTCCGGATAGACAAAGAACTTTCGAGTCATGAAGATACGGAACGTCTAGTTCCGGACAATCGAGCCCTCGCGGGTTCTTGTTAACCTTGAGCAATTACTCATTTTTCCTATTTCAAGGAAAGTTATCTTCAATGAATTCAAAGATTCTTTGATGCCAAGAGGCGATCAACACTATCGTTATTTGCGGATCCAAATTGGATATGCAATCTACGATCTTAGGTCAAACTTTACCTGTTTCGGTAGCCCATCTTTTACCAAGCTACCCCTCGTAATTTGGGCGTACAACTTCGCGCTTGGCTAACACCGTTAGACGAGGTGAGTAATGAGCGATCGTTTAATAAACGATGGTTCATATTCTCCCCTCTATCACTACGAATTTCTCAATCCGTAGGCTTAGTTAATTTTCAAATTCTGCTTTGTAGCGCTTATCCGCTTCAACAACTTCATCTTTGCTTTTCAACAAACAAAGGATTCCATACGTTGTACTATCATCAATGAAGATCACAACGTACTTGTCTCCCCCCTCTATTTTGTATAAACTTCAAATCACCAAGTAGGTGTGACTAAGTTCTAGAGGAGCAGTGCTTCTTTCGCTATTCCCTTGACGGAATTTGGAAAGGTGATTTTGCCTCTTCATCTACCTCACATTTATTTTGAGGGTTTATGTCGAAGAAGGCAACACTCTCAACATCGTTAGCTTTTGATTGACTTGCTATTTAACGTGTCATAATCTATGATGGCATAGACGCACGGATTACAAATATATCATTCATTTGGCTACAGACATACTGTACCATTCTTAGTTATTACAGACCTGTTGGGCTAGTCTCAAATCAGATTTGACCAACAACGTCCTTTAACCAAGTTAGGAACATGTATCACCTCTTTTAGAGTGATCTCATTCCTTGAAGTCCTATTGAGGACAACCTCTCCAGCCCCTTTGATTTTAGAGGTGGCGTTGCTTCACATGAACAACCTTTTGCCCGTGGTTAGGGCGTAACCGGATCATATGTGATCTCGATACTCGGGTCCACTCTAGTTGCTTTGGCAGACTGAGTGTCCAATTTCTTTACTGCCTTTATTTAGGCCTTCAGATCATTTAGGACCTGGAAACTCTGGCCCACCTTAGTAGGTGTCCATTACTTTTCCTATGAAATGAATTCTGGCACCACTCGCCGCCCCGGAGGCTTTATATGATCGAGTGTCCAATATCAACATATCAAAGGAATTTTGGACCACCCGGTCCGCCCGAGGCTTTTTATGACCGAGTGTCCAATATCATCCTATGAAGGATCTTCTCGCCAAATAGTATGACAGTGCTCAACGTCTTTAGCTTTTAGTCTTCTTCCGTTATGATTGGTGCCCGATAATTCTTGGCGCTTACTTAAGAGTGGTAAGAGTTTTCGCACGCTTAGTGGATCCTTCTCCATTGTATGTGCGACATACTTTACACACTTTTAATTATTATACTTAAAAGAACGGATCTTTTTAAGTCGTTTACCAAATCCAATCTTTAAACGAGAAAGAAGATGAGATTAAACTTCTGATTTGTTAAAGCGTAAGGAATATAAATTATTTTCATATTCCTCCTTACTTTAATCCATTTTTAATCAGACATAATTTAATCTTTATTCTTGACAAGTAAGAAAAATACTTATCATTTAATCCTTATTCTTGACAAGTAAGAAAAATACTTATCCCAATTTCGGATTCTGGCTCACTTCAGTCACTTCATCAGACTGAGTGTCCATTTCCTTCTCACCATTTTTCGGATCCTTTGTCCGGGACGGATATAGGCCTTCGCTACAAGATAGAATAACATCTTCACTCTTCTCCTCTTGTCCCGGTTGACATCCTCGGGCTCTCGAGAGCGCTTGTTTCCACCAGTCTTGGTAGCGGTGACACCATGAACACGTTCATCATCATCACTCTCTTCTACCAGAAAATCATTGCCATATCCAGATTTGGTCACACAACTTTTGACCGACATCTTTCGAACACTAATAGTAATACTATACAAATATTGTCTTAAGTTGTTGGGAGTTTTGCTCTATGGTACTTTATAAAGCAGTACGGGAAGTATTTAACTATTACAAGTATTCGAAAGGATAAATAAAGATTTCAATAATTCAACATGGAATCTGAAATTACAATCGTTACACAAGTAAAAACTGGAAATTCCAGTTTTGTAGAAGACGGAAAAATGTAAAATGTTTTTGCTGAGTCGAGTGTAGCACTCTGTCCTTAAGACAATATTGCCCCGTATGTATCCTTTATACGTCATGGACAATTTGTCTCCCAAGATAAAACAGCAATGGAACCCTTGAGCAAAGGAAACTCAAGAGCTACCGTGAAGAATATTGAGTAACGAAATGATGCTTGGAAGTTGTAGGAAGAAAACTATTTCGGTTGTGTATTTTCGAGCACTGTTTTTTTACTGCATCTGTTTATGTATTTTCGTGCATATGTCTTAGTGCTCAACAATGGTGTAAGGGGGTGTTTATATAGGTGAGGGAGGGGCTGTTTCGCCTGAAAACCGCCTCCATAATAGCCAAATAATGGCCATTATGGAGGTAGTAAAGTCACCAACATAAATGGGAGAAAGACCAACTGTTTTGGCCATTATAGGAGGAGTAATTCAGCCAAAATAAATGGCTGAATTGAGTGCTTGGCATTTCTATTTTTGACCGTCGAAATTCTGATTTTCTGGAAACTTCGGGGACCAAACCGTACATCTTGAAACTTCAGGGGGGCCAAACCGCACATCCGAAAAATTCTCGGTCCAAACCGTATATCTGAAACTTCTGGGATCAAACTGTACTTCTGGTCCAAAAAGATAATATCAGAAGACCCACAACCCACAACCCACAGCCCACAGCCCACGACCCGTGAACCCGGAACCCGGAACTCGGAACCGGACGGGCGGCGGCGGCGCGCGTGTGGTCTTTCCTCGAACCGAAGCACATCTAGGTCCTCCCTCCTTTAAACACATGGGATACCCCTTGGGGTCCCAAACCCCTAACCAATTTCGAATCTTATATACACAACAATTCTTTCTTCCTCTACCGATGAGGGAGAATTACACACATTACCACACTTTCCATGCTTCAAACACCTTACTTCGTGAACCAATATCTCTTTCATTTCTCAATGAAATTTGACGATTCTTGGCCCTACGGTTATCTACGTACTTAGTAGATCATGCATGTGTGAAGAACCGGATTCTCCAACATACGTTACACTAGTGTTTAAGCCGTTAAAGTTGGTCGGTCGCAACTCCCGCCAAAGGCAAATTTCCAACAGCAATTACATTAGATAATTTCTTGTTGAACTATGAGAAAACAACACCAGAAGTTCTTACAATGATAAGAAAAATTAGAGATGAGATTTAATGTGACATTGATTTCAACAAAAAACAAAAGATAATTGAGTCATTTTTCAAGAAGTCTTCATAAATAACTAATGTATTATGTAGTATAATTATTAATTTATATTTTAGATGAGGTCTATATGAGTAATTAAAAATGTATTATCTTATAATTTTAGCGAATTATTAATTTAGCACGTTATCTCCGAGTCGGGACCGACCAAAAGTATTATCTAAGAAAGTTTATTAAATAATTAAATATTAATTAATAGAGTTTTTAGTGTATGTACGTGACTTCCAATTATCCCCATTGAGATGAGACAAAAATAGCAAAAGAAGGTCAGAAAAAAAAAAGGTTCTCACTCCATTCACCTTTGACTAATTTTTTCTTCTTGAAGTCTGTTTAAAACAAATATAATTTTCTATATTTAGTACTAACTTTTTACATCTAATATCTAATACAAAGATATTTTGGTACCTAACACACATTTTTTATTTAACCATAAGATTTAAAAGTGTTATTCCATCCGTTTCAAAATATTTATTTTACTTTCATTTTTAGTCCATTTCAAAATGAACGCCTCTTACCTTTTTTTACAATTCTTTTATTCCAACTTTTCACATAAAATATTGAAGAAAATAAGATTAAATGACATTTTGATATATTCTACATATTTTTAATTAACAATCACATAATTCAAAAAAATTCTTTACTTTTTTAAATTCAGTGTCAAGTTAAAACTACGTTTCGAAACAGAGAAAATACTATTTTTTTTTAAAGTACTTGTTAAGTTCAACTTAAACAAAGAGATTAAAACGGAGGGAATACAAAGTCAACTAGAATAGTAGTAGTAACATTTCTAACCCATCATTTGTACTGCAAGAAGCTAATTGTGGTTTGTACTACTCATCAACCAGTACATGCCACGGTATAAGCTATTTAAGTTAATCACCTCCAATATAAAAGGAGAATATGGATTCCTTATACGTATTTAGATAATACTCATAATTAACTTTTGGATTAAATTAAGCCCAAATCTATTCTTTACAAAAATTCATTCTCTATAATATCTGAGTCAGGCCCATTACAATTCTTTGTTCATCGATGATGGCCCCCAAATTATATTATACGCGTTCAAGTTGAGTCCACGTCGAATATGGAATAAGAACCCAAGTTGTTATATAAACTTGCAAGTACTCACCCTTAACCAAGTTATAAGTTATGCCGTTGAGTTAGACCCAATCATTCTTTACCCCGTCTATATTGTTGACTCTATTATTCCAAATTTCTCCACATTCTCTGGTGAGATTTTCATTTTGTAAAAAGACAAAAAACAAAAACTTGAGCTCTCTTTACATATATACTATTGGGATTGGTGCAGCTGAAAATCCTGCTTTTTCTTGGTAAATTCCTGTATTAGGAATATTTGATGATGAAATATCCTTTATGGGTCTGCATAAAAAGCTCATGTAAAGATTCAATCTATTTGAGCTTATATATATGTTGTTAATTGATTTGGTTGACAAGTTTGAAGGTAATATTCAAGAAGAAGAGAGCAATAAACTTTTTTTTAGCTTCCAGGTCAAGTTAGATTTCAGTTAAATCTTCATGTGATTTCCTAAGCCATACATATACTGTTGTATTCTTTTTATATAAGTAGCTAATCTTTAGACTGAAAATGAATGAGAGAAAATGACAAAAATGATCCCTTGTTTTTGAGGGTAGGTTCAAAATAAGCCCAGTTTTTGGTCCTTTAACTTTGTCAAAAGTTAACACTTTTAATCTTTGTCAAATATTTACAGAACAATGTCGGTTAGATATGACGGGAACTATTGAAAAAAAAAATTAGCGAGAACTTGCATTTAGATCTTGTAGTTTCTGCTATTTTTAATTTATTTCGAGAGGATGGTGCAACTTTTTGTAGTGTTTAGTGTATTTTGTTGTTGCATATTTTAGGATTTGATTGGACTTTTTTGGTGTTTAGAGTTTAATATTTTTTCAGTTAATCCTCATGTGATTTTCTAAGCCATACATACTGATACTATTTTTGGGATTGAATTCTTTTTATAAGTAGCTAATCTTGAGACTGAAAATGACAAAAATGATACTTTATGTTCGAGGGTAGGTTCAAAATAGTCCATTAAGTATGCACTTAACAGTTTTGATTCTTTAAGTTTGTCAAAAGTTAACACTTTTAATCTTCATCAAATATTTACCGAACGTTGTATGTTAGATTGGAAACTATGGGAAAAAATGAGTTGAGAACTCACGTTTAGATGTATATTTTTTGTTGTTTCTGCTATTTTTTAATTTGTTTCGAGAGTCTGGTGCAACTGTTTGAGGTAAAAAATTGACGGAGACTAAAAGTGTTAACTTTGGCGAACTAAGGACCAAAACTGTTAAGTGCATACTTAAAGGACTATTTTAAACCTACCCTCAAACACAAGGGACCATTTTTGTCATGTTTTCATGGGCTAATTTTGCAACCTCCAACTAATCTTGAGACTGAAAATGAACAGGGAATAATTAGTAGAATGAGAAACATGGACAAGGAAGAAGAAAGGGAAGACAATATGGAAGAATATGTGAAGAGAATTCCACCATGGACTAAACATATAACAATTAGAGGAATTGTAGCAAGTTTAGTGATTGGAATCATTTACAGTGTGATAGTAATGAAGTTGAATCTCACTACTGGACTAGTCCCTAATCTCAATGTCTCAGCTGCTCTTCTTGCCTATGTATTCATCCAAATATGGAATAAGCTTCTTCAAAAGGCCAACTTTGTTACAACTCCATTCACTAGACAGGAAAATACTATTATTCAGACTTGTGCAGTTGCATGCTATAGTATTTCCGTTGGAGGTATTACTAATGTTGTTTCTTTTACTTTGGTTATCTTTACTATTTGATGTCCGTACTTTCCTGTCTTCAATATTTGAAATTTCAAGACTTTGCCACGGAGTTTTAATAAAAAAATTGAGCTAGCACTTATAAAAGTGAACTCGAACTCCATGAAAATGAGTTTGAATTGATAAAATTTGAAATTCTATGAATTTCTCCTTGAGTTTGGACTGAATTCAAACTCCATAAATATTTCCTAGAGTTTGAACGTGTTAATGCTAACCTTAGAAACATTTCCTGGAGTTCCTATATTCCAAGTTGTGCATATATATCACTCAGTCCCTACTTGTGGGATTACACTGGGTATACGAGGCATATGTATGCAAAATTTTAAAGATTATTGTGTTTTTAACCTAAGGATGTGATCGTCCAAACATGTTTTCAAATTAAAAACTGGTTAAAATTCAATTAATTTTAAAACGCTGGCCAAAGTTTACTTAATGGTTCAAAAAGTGACTATTAATCCATTTCTCCCAAAAAGGGATAACATAAACTAAACGAAGGCAATACATTATCACACAAATTGTTGGACCCTTACTCCTAAAACTTCCATCTTTTCATATGTAACTTTTGAGAAATGTAGTATAATATGTTGAAAGATCTTCGTCATAGCTTTTCTTTTCCTCTTGCATTATTTTTCAAACCTGTTCTGAAAGCCGTTTTTTCTTGAGCCGAGGGTTTTCGGAAACAAACTCTCTACCCCACAAAGGCAGGGGTAAGGTCTGCGTACACCTCACCCTCCCCAGAGCCCACGTGTGGATCACACTGGGTATGTTGTTGTTGTTGTAAACTACTCTCTCTTTCTAGTCCATTTGCACTTTGCTTGAGGTTCTTTCCATGTTTAATTAGGTGGCTTTGGATCTTATCTTTTGGGATTGAACAAGAAAACATATGAGCAATCAGGGGCTGATACACAACAAGGCAATATACCAGGGAGCTATAAGGAACCTGGTCTTGATTGGATGATTGGTTTCCTGTTTGTTGTTAGCTTTGTTGGGCTATTAGCTTTAGTTCCACTTAGAAAGGTATGTTCGCTTCTTCTACTACCCCTTCCTTGAGTTTTGATGCTTGTGAATTCAATGAACCATGATAAGGTGGTTTTGTATATACAATTTTCCACTTGCATACAGGGGCGGAGCTAGAAGTTCGAATACGGGTTAAGATTTTTGTTAAATATACATAAGTATTGAATTGAGAACCCATTATTATCACTTGAAGTCGTCGTTCTAAATTCAGAACCCATAAGGTTGAAATTCTGGCTCCGACACTGCTTGTAGATTCGTAGTGCTAGTTGCTGCCTTGACCGACTCTCTTGAGCATTTATTTATTGATTGATTGATTTTTCTGCAGATCATGATAGTTGACTATAAATTACCTTATCCGAGTGGAACTGCAACTGCTGTTCTTATTAATGGATTTCATATACCTAGGGGAGACAAAATGGCTAAGTATGCATGCAGTGATCAATGTAGATTTGCGAAATTAGCTGAAATATGGAAATGAAAGCTTTAAATTTTTCAGGAAACAAGTCAATGGGTTCCTGAAATTCTTCTCGATTAGTTTCATATGGAGTTTTTTTCAGTGGTTTTATTCTGGTGGAGATCAATGTGGATTTGTAAACTTCCCCACGCTAGGACTAAAAGCTTGGAAGCAGTCGTATGTGTACTAGATTTCACGCTCTACTGATTCTTTGAATGATTTCTCCGTCATAGTGTAATAATATAACGCAATTGAATTTTGCTGGTTTTATTTTGATTTCAGCATGACTTATGTTGGAGCTGGGATGATTTGCCCCCACCTTGTGAACTTGTCTTTGCTCCTTGGAGCTGTTCTGTCTTGGGGAATCATGTGGCCTCTAATTAGTGAACTGAAAGGATCTTGGTTCCCTGCAACTTTACCGGAGAGCAGCATGAGGAGCCTTAATGGTTACAAGGTTTGTAGGAATGACATCAAATCATCGTATTCTCTAAAGTCTGCAATTTATGACTAGGTCATTGTTGTTACCATTTTGTTTCAATGTCAAAGTCTAGTTTGAGTCAATTTTACTCCTTATATGCAGGTTTTTATCTCCATTGCTCTTATCCTGGGAGATGGCCTTTATAATTTTCTCAGAACACTTTTTTTCACTGCTAGAAGCATATATGCCTCACTGAACAAAAAGAACACAGCATCATGTAAGTTGGAACTGTTATACTATGGCTCTCATGTATTATTTGATAATGTCATTGTTATGAAAAAGGCAAAAACATGTAGTCCACCAAACCACAACTTTGGTCATGAGTTTTAAAAGAGGGCAGCCCGGTGCACTAAGCATTCCACATCCACATAGGGTCCTGGGGAAGGACCGCCGAGATCTGTCACCAGTCTCGGTTAGGTGTCTCATGAATTCTTTCTCCCCATTAGGCCTTTATGGCCTTGCCCGTCAGTATGACATTAAGCGGTTTTACACTTTCTGTCGTATTGGGGGAATGGGCTACAGAAGTATTTCTTGTTTATACACTAAGTGTTCTCGCACGACGGAGTGTGATGTGGGCAACCTACCCTGATGCAAGCATCCATGGCTGATTCCACGGGTCGAACCTGTGACCTATAGGTCAGATGGAGACAACTTCTTCTGTTGCTCCAAGGCTCCCCTTCAACTTTGATCATGAATTTAGAATGTTAAAAGAATCTTGTCTTAGCTAACAGGAATATGGACAACTTTTTCTCCAGCAGGTTCAGATAACAAGAATCAACCGCTTGATGAGCTCCAGAGAAATGAAGTATTCATTAGAGAGAGCATTCCGTTATGGGTAGCTTGTGTTGGGTACATGGTTTTCTCTGTTATCTCCATCATTGTCATCCCACTTATGTTCCCTGCACTGAAGTGGTATTACGTGCTCGTTGCCTACATTCTTGCGCCATCTTTGAGCTTCTGCAATGCCTATGGTGCTGGTCTAACTGACATGAACATGGCATACAATTACGGGAAAGTGGCTCTCTTTGTGCTTGCTGCATTATCTGGTAATGACAATGGTGTAGTTGCTGGACTTATCGGCTGCGGACTTATCAAATCCATAGTTTCTATTTCCTCTGACCTGATGCATGATTTCAAGACGGGCCACCTCACCCTTACTTCCCCTCGCTCAATGCTTCTTAGCCAAGCCATTGGGACTGCCATCGGTTGTGTGATAGCACCTCTCACATTTTTCCTCTTCTACAAGGCTTTTGATGTAGGGGACCCTGACGGGGAGTACAAAGCTCCTTATGCTCTAATCTATCGGAACATGGCGATCTTAGGTGTTGACGGCTTCTCCGCTCTGCCCCAACATTGTTTGCAGCTCTGTTATGGTTTTTTCGCTTTTGCCATAGTTGCCAACTTGGTGAGAGACATAGCCCCTGAAAGAGTAGGGAAATGGGTTCCTCTCCCAATGGCTATGGCTGTTCCTTTCCTTGTTGGTGCCTACTTTGCAATTGATATGTGTGTGGGCAGTTTGGTTGTATACCTATTCCACAAGTTCAACAGCAACAAGGCCAGTTTGATGGTTCCTGCAGTTGCTTCAGGATTGATTTGTGGCGATGGATTATGGATTCTTCCGTCGTCAATACTCGCTTTAGCCAAGGTTAAGCCTCCTATTTGCATGATTTTATTGGCCTCATGAAACTTTCTGATGCCCGAAACAAAGATGCTGAAGAGTAGTTGTTGATTTATAAGAGTTGGGACGGATATATGCAAAGAAAGAAGCCACTTTACACCTGATGCAATACCAAAATCTTGAAAACCATTTCATCTATGCTAACTTATTGTAATAGAGTTAGGAATTGGCTAACATACCCTAGTCGGATGCGGATCCAAGATTTTTAAGTTTATGGATACCCACAATAATCTCAAATTAATTATACAATACAACAACAACATACCCAGTGAAATCCCACAACGTGGGGTCTGGAGATGGCAGAATATACACAGACCTTACCTCTACCTTGGTAGGTAGAGCGGCTGTTTCCGAGAGACCTTCGGCTCAGGACAAGCAACGAAAAAAAAAACAGTCAGACTTGGTCAAAAACTTAAAGCAGTAAGGAGTAAGAAAATGCTGATAGCAAACGTGAATACGCCATGATATCGCATCCTGAGAGAGAAACAATAACTAACGCAGATAAATGAGACAAACCAAGTACATTAAAGAACGCATAGCAGAAGAAATAAAACTAGAGAAGACTATAAAGCAAGCAAACTACGCCTATTCGTGTGATATGCTAAGCATGCCTACAGTAATAACACCACAACAACTAGTTTGTAAGTGTAAGTAGGACTACGTTCGACTACCTACTGCCCTTCTAACCTAATCTGTGTCCTCCACAACCCCTATCTAAGGTCATGTCCTCAGTAAGTTGCGTCTGCTCCATATCCCGTCTAATCATTTCTCCCCAATATTTCTTCGGCCTACCTCTACCCCTCCTGAATCCGTCCATAGCCAACCTCTCACACTTCCGCACTGGGGCATTTGTGTCTCTCCTCCGCACATGTCCAACCCATCTCAACCTCGCTTCCCGCATCTTGTCTTCCACCGAGGCCACTCTCACTCGGCCCCGGATATCATCATTTCTAATCATGTCCCTCCTCGTATGCCCACACATCCATCTGAGCATCCTTATCTCCGCCACTCTCATCCTTTGGGTGTGCGACATCTTGACTGGCCAACACTCCGTCTCATACAACATAGTCGGTCTAACACAACTCTATAAAACTTGCCTTTTAGTTTTGGTGGCACATTTTTGTCGCATAAGGCTCTAGATGCGAGCATCCATTTCATCCACCCTGCCCCAATACGATGTGTGACATCGTCATCATTCTCTCCATTCCCTTGGATGATAGACCCGAGGTACTTGAAGCTTCCTTTCTTTGGAATGACCTGAGCTTCAAGCCTCACCTCCACGTCTGTCTCACGGTCGCTCCGTCAGTGAACTTGCACTCCAAATATTCTGTCTTGGTCTTACTTAGCCTGAACCCTTTAGATTCTAGAGTCTATCTCCAAACCTCCAGCTTAGCGTTCACCCCGCTGCGAGTCTCATCAATCAAGACTATGTCATCTGCGAATAACATACACCATGACACCTCCCCTTGAATTTGTTGCGTCAGTCCGTCCATCACCAAGGCAAATAAGAATGGGCTAAGAGTTGATCCCTGATGCAGCCTCATCATCACAGGAAAGTGCTCTGAGTCTCCTCCCACTGTTCGTACCCTGGTTTTGGCTCCATCACATATATCCTTAATCGCCTTAGTGTACGCAACAAGTACACCTTTAGCCTCCAAACATCTCCAAAGAACCTCCCTAGGGACTTTATCGTATGCCTTCTCAAGGTCGATGAAAACCATATGTAAGTCTCTCTTCCTCTCCCTATACAGCTCCACCAACCTCCTAATAAGATGATTGGTTTATGTAGTCGAACGTCCCGACATGAATCCAAACTGGTTCTCGAAAATAGACACGCCTCTTCTCACCCTCATCTCCACGACCTTTTTCCAAACTTTCATAGTGTGGCTCAGCAGCTTGATACCCCTATAATTGTTGCAACTCTGGATATCACCTTTGTTCTTGTACAAATGAGCCATTGTACTCCACCTCCATTCTTCAGGCATTCTCGCCGTCTTAAAAATGACGTTCAATAACTCAGTCAGCCACTCTAAGCCTACCCTGTCTATGCTCTTCCAAAATTCAACTGGGATCTCATCCGGCCCGGTCGCTCGTCCCCCGCGCATCCTGCGAACAACACCCTTAACCTCCTCAATCTTGATGCTTCTACAATACCCAAAGTCCCGGTACCTACCGGATTGCTCCAGATCTTCCAGCACAATATCTAAATTAATTATACAATAATAATTGAATTTATAATCAAATATTTATAGATATTTAGAGGTGTCTTAACTTTTTGGGTTTCTCACCCACTCTTCGGTACCTGCATTGGGATCCAACTAAATACAGCTTCGCTGAGAAGTCCTACATTGGGAGTAAAGCGCTCCATACCCGTGGAAGAATGGTGTATCTTAATACATGTACAATGTCCAGGCAAAAACTAGCAGATTCACGTGAACCCATAGAGAAAGGGCAATGAAAGCAACCTATGAATTTGGCTTTAGGAGTTGCTGAACACCAGCAAGTCATTCAATCCCTTCCATTGAGCTTTGACAAGATAACTCAGAGATATCCTATGATCCATGATTTTCACCCCTTCAATGACCGCTAGGCCACAACCTCGGCGCTCAACTTCTATTGCTTCTCTTATACTCTAAACGCAACTCACTGGTCACGAGTCACTTCACCGATAAAAAAACAGTACAAAATGGTCAAACTGTCATGGTTTCATCAACTTTCAGCCAGAACTTTACTACCCAAAGGAGAAATTACAATTCTACATAGTAATATATATATGGTCAAATAAAGAATACAAGATCAATTTGCAAAAACCTTTATGATAAGAGACATTTAATTCACAGTTTGATAGGTAAAGCTCTCATGTAAATACCAATTTCATCCGCATAACAAAGCAATAACTTTAGTCTAGTACAACAAAAAACAAGTAAGTAATAAGCAAGAATCATCTCTTAGCGCGTTTGTTTTTTGCAAAACGTTCACCCTTGTGGCCTCCTCCAAAATCATTAGTAGTCTCAGCAGTATTCTGTTTCTTCAAACCTTTTCTCCCACCAAACCCAAACTTGGAGTCCCTGAATTCCCGGCTTTTCCTCTTTTTGTCAAACCCCTTCCCTCCTTTTCCACCACCAAATGTCGCCTTTCCCCCTGAACGATCTCCAGGAGATACACCAGGTCTCTTCTTATTTGATCTCTGAAAGGGTTTATTAACGTCTCCTCCATCAAAAGCCAAATCTAAACCACCAGCACTTTCTTTATCGAATCCGCTTTGCTGCCTTTGCTTCCTCCACTTTTTAACCGACTCGATCTCTTGCTTCTTCTGCTTAGTCCTTTCTTTCATCTTCTGTGCTTGTACATCCTTGGCAAGTTTCTTGTTATCTCGGGCTTTCCTTCTCTCTTCGGACTCCTCAATCCTTCTCTTCTCAGCTAAGAGTCGGCCTTTAACTTTCTCCATGTGAGTGTCGGTTTTTACCATTTCCGCGTAATAGTCAACAGGCCTCAGGAAGGGTTCACTGGTTGACTGAAAGTTGAGGTACGCTTGGCGTATACCTTCTAACCCTTGCGTGTAGAAAGAGTGTTCCCTCGCCAAGTCATCGTTCACGTCCACCTGTTCTTGCATCTCCCTATCGATGTTAAGCCTGTGAGTCCAATCCAAATTGTTAGGCCAACTGATATCATTCAGCCTTTCGAGCAAACCCTCCTTATTATATACAGCAGTTTTTGAAGGTTCAGCCAATTTTACAATTTGCTGAGCTTCTTCTTCTGATTCGGATTCGGTTTCTGGGTCGAAATCCTCATTCTCTGGGTTCATCATGGCCAGTTCATTCTCAACCATCATACAACTCGCACTTCCTGATAAGAATAGATAAAAAATAATATTAGAGACTTAGAGTTAATCGACGAACTAGCTTAAATTACCTGTCACGGGCTCAAATAAAGGAGATGGGTCGGGGAAGGTTGGCATCAAACATAAAACTATCAACAACCAAGTTCTCTAACAGACTAACAATAACTCAAGGAGCCATTCAGCTTCACTAATTCAGATTAAAGGTGGGGGTTTTCAAATTCTTGTTCATAAAAAAGGAATAACTTGTAACCAATGCTTAGCACTAGAAATTTAGAATGCTTCGGCACAATTAACAACAAGAACTACGCCTAAGTCCCAAACAACAAATGAAATTTACAACTTTCAACCCAGAACTAAACACTAACAATACAACAACAAATAATTAAGGTTACCGTAATTCCACCCACCAAAAATCAAAGGAGAAAAAACTTACAGGCCTATCATTTTAACAAACTCATTTCTTTGTTTGTTTTTCCTTTTTTCACTCCATTCTTGTAACCCATTTCTGACTGTTTCTTCTGCCTTGTCGTGTCTTGTGCCGAGGGTCTCTCGAAAACAGCCGCTCTAACTCCCAAGGTAGAGGTAAGGTCTCTACCCTCCCCTGACCTCACGTTGTGGGATTTCACTGGGTATGTTGTTGTTGTATTCTTGTAACCAGTTGCTCAACCACTAGAATTCTTAAGTAAATGATTGAAATTTACAACTTCCAATCCAGGAACTGAACACTAACAATACAACAACAAAAATTGAACTTTACAAACTAAAACCAAGGAAACAATACACCAAACAAAAACTTATCTTTTTGACAAACCCATATCTTTTCTTTGTTACTTTTTCCTTTTTTCACTCCATATTTGTAACCCATTGGTTATCCACTAGAATGCTTAACTAAGAGATTAAAGTTCACAATTTTCAGTTTCCAATCCAGGAACTAAACACTAACAATACAACACCAAAACTTATATTTTTCCTTTGATATGTAACAAAAGCTTATATTCTTAATAAACCCATATCTTTTCTTTGTTTATCCTTTTTTTTCACTCAATATTTGCAAGTATTACTGTTTCAAGCTATTATCACAAGATAAGTAAATAACAGTAAACATTAAGCAGTAAAAAAACACCAAGAAACACAAAAAAGAATATAATTAAAGTTACATCAATGAAAAATCACTAGAAAATAAGAGAGAAAGAAAGAAAAAACTTACAAAAATTGGAAGAATTCGAAAGAGACTGATAAGAGAGTTCTGAGATTTTGGGAAAGAAGGGTTTAGGGTTTTAGTCTTAAAAATATAAATGGTGGGCCAAAATTTTTTAGATTTTGGGCTTGAAGGTATTTGGGCTTATGCATTGAAATTCGTGAAAATTTGCAGAGACAACCTAATTTGCACCATTTAATTGCATGAATTGTGTCTCAAGTGGATTGGTCTTAAATTTTGACCCTTCAAATAGGCTGGTCTTTAATCTTTACCTTTCAAAATCGAACGTGTGGATAGAAGGGCATAAGTTCTTTTAAGTGCATGAACATAACTTGTGGGATATTATGAGCAAAAATATAAACTCATGCTCCACGAAAAAGTTAATTTGAGGGACAAAAATTAAAGACCAACACAAAAACAGTAGAAGTGCAAACGATCCATTTTGGACAACGCCATTTAAGGCACAATTACTTTTTCAAAATATTTGCGTCCATAACAAATTAAGGGTTTTCAGAATAACATCACAATCATACAAGTTTGAAAAAAGTTTGTGGAATTTCAAATATGAAATTTCAGTTTAATTCAGGTGCATGTTGTTGAAAAAGTTTAAAAATATTAGCAGGAATAAAGATTAGTAATTCAAATTTGAGAATAACTACTTTTAGTTTTGACAATCATTCCTAAAGTTTGGCTGCTAAACTTCAAACAAAAATGTCTGGAAGTTTTCTATGCCTAAATTTGGTTCTAAGATCGCGAAAAATGCAAATTTTTATATATTGCGACCATAACTTAAATAGTGATCTCAAAATTGACGATATGTATACTTGCCCGAAATGTACAAGGCCCTAGCAAAGGCTTAGATTCTTTAAACGTATTCTAACTGTTTTTAATTTTTATTGTATATATGGTGTTCATCGACCTAAACAAGACATATGATAAAATCAGAAGGGATGTTCTATGGAGATGATTTGAGGTTAGAGGTGTCCATATGGCGTGCACTAGGGTAATCAATGACATGTACGATGGACTCAAGATCCGATAAGGACAGAGGGAGAGACTCAAAGTACTTTCCAATTATGGTGGGGTTGCATCAGGGATCAACTCTTAGCCCATTTCTATTTACCTTGGTGATGGATGTACTAATGCGACATATTCAGGGTGATGTGTCATGGTGTATGTTATTTACGGATGACATAGTTCTGATCGACAGACCCGCGGTGGAGTTAACGCTAAGCTTGAGATTTAAGACGGATACCATGAAGTCTAAAGGGTTCAGATTGAGCAAGACCAGGATAAAACACTTACGGTGCAAGTTCAGTTATGTAACACGTGAGGTTGGTGTGGAAGTGAGACTCGATGCACAGATCATCTAAAAGAGAAGAAGTTTTAAGTATCTTAGGTCTATTATTCAAGAAAATTGTTTCACACCCCAACCTTGGGAAATGTGGCCAACACCCAGTGCCTAAACGACCCGAGTGTACCATATGAATATCATAACTTGAATGCATCACCGTCTCGACCGACAAGACCTCGGAATGACAATAGGATAGAAGTCTGAACTGAATAACATGTAACATAAGGTAGCCATCTAACAAATATATACATATATAACGGGGTCGACAAGGCCCTAACAAGAGTACCAACAACTAATAGGAAGGCATACAAGGACGTACAAAACAACTATACAAAGACCATTAATCTGCAAGCCTTTAAGAGTACTATCATACGTTATCAGGTTAGAATAGGGCCTCGACATACCCAAAATGACTATATACATAAGAAGTATAGTCTACCACTCTGTAGACAACAACTCCAAAAATAGGGGAGTGCGACGACCAACTGCTGAGATGTACAACCTACGGTGGAGGTACGGTAGTATGTCTACCTACGGGCATGAAATATATAGGGACATCGCAAATATAAACAAGACAACAATAAGTGAAGAGATACAAGAAATACCACCTGAAACTCATAAGTGTCACAATGGACTCAACCACTTATATGTGATATATAATTGCGTATATAACACTTTAGGCCTTTGTGGGCAATACTGTATACGGTATATCATGTATATAATGCTTTAGGCCTCTATGGGCAATATCATCAGTATCATATCTGTATAAGTTACGTATATAGCGCCATAGGCCTCTGAGGGCAGTATCAATACATAACATATACATATAAGGATTATGTGAATACATATGACATACTCCTCAACTCGTCGGGGTGACGTAAGGTCGTTACACCCCCGATTCTCTTTATGCGGATTACATATTACCTCTTACTTTGACGTGATCAATAAGAAAAAGGGAACTTACTATCGTTAACTCTTTAACATAGCGTCAATGAACTTTGTGTTATTAAAGTGAAAACGATAATGTCAAGAGTGAAATGTACTTCCGACGAGGCATAGATAAGGTGTAATAATTCATCAACAAACTGAACACAAGTAGCTTCTTTAACAATTAGAGATAGAGTTCTTATTGTAAAATGTTACGGGGTTGTCATTTATGAAATAGATCATGACAATAAGGAGAAAAGTAAGCCCTACATACTTTGTCTTTGAAGTTATATGGGTTCCACGAGTCCTGTCACGCCCTATGAGCGATTATATACAATGTATGAATGATTCGTATCAATAACAGATTCATAGCGTATAAGAATATTCATTTAGACATTTCATCGAGCAACTTGAGTGCATAAGTTTGTAAGATCATTCGTAGCTTAAACTCTACACATAACATCACAACAATATTCATTACTACTCCTACTTATCACCATAACTCCATCCTTAACTCCATCTATAACTCCACAACTTCATAAAGTACCCTCAAATTATATAAAATAGCCCACAATAGCAAGACATAACTTTAAGATCCATAAACATTTGTTCCTTAAGAAGTCTTCAACAATTCCTATCTTAAGAACTCTTATAATCTTAAGAACATGATGGAAGAGATAAAACTTACCTTAAACCTCAAGAAATGCTTCAATTCCAAGCTTAATTCACCACCGAGTTTCCTCTAAAATCGTTAGAACAAGGAAGGAGATGATCTAGCGATGTTCACGGAATTTCCAATGTCGGATTTACGTGATTTATCTTTGATTTCACCTTAATTCTCTTGGAATTACTTAGAGAGAGTATTAGAGCTTCTTAGGGTTCTAAAATGAAGTGAAATGAGGCTTTGGTCAAACGAGGGTCCTATTTATAAGAAAAAATAAAGTCGACATGTGCTGCGAGTTCTTCTCGCAACATGTATTGAGCCCTAAAATTATTTGTCAAATCCTACTACTCTCCTGCGTCTCGCAGGAACTTCGTGCGACTCACAGGTTGTGCCTCGCAATTCGCAGAGGGCTCCGGGAGGCGACATATTATCGAACTTTTGTGAAATCTATTTCTATTGATCTGATAAGTCTTAAACCTTCTCGAAACTTACTCAATACATCCATAAACTTTACAAACCTCTTGGAGGGATCCTACCACCTCCGGGCCCATGTTATGGCAACGACGATACACGAAAACATGAGGTGTAACAAATTGGGAGATTGATGATGATGTCACATTTCGTATTTGTGCATGGTGAATGAAGTGGAGGCTCGCATCTGGATTCTAATATGATAAGAAGGTGTCACCAAGACTTAAAAGTAAGTTTTACAAAGTGGTGGTTAGACCAACAATGTTGTATAAGAGAGTGTTGGCCGGTAAAAAACTACCACGTTTAGAAGCTGAAAGTTATAGAAATATAGATGTTGCGGTAGATGTGTGGGCATACTAGGATTGATGGAATTAAGAATGAAGATATTATGGACAAGGTGGCGTGACCTTAGTGGAGGATAAGATGTGAAAAGCGGGCGGAAATAGTTTGGACATATGAAGAGGAGATGCAAGGATGCCCCAATGCGGAGGTGTGATATGGATGGCTTCAGAAGAGGTAGATCAAAAAGTATTGGGGAGAGGTGATTAGACAGGACATGACACATTTGCAGCTTACCGAGGACATGATTTTAGATAAGAGGTTGTAGATGACACAAATTAGGTAGAAAGATAATAGGTAGTAGCGCATTGTCTCGTTTATACTTCCATACTAGTAGTCTTAGCATTTTTAGTTTCTTGTCCATCAATTACTGTTACTATCTGTTGTTCCTCGTATCTCGATCATCGTATTATTTTATTATAGTTACTATTCATTTTTATAATAATTTGTCATGCTTTCTATAATATTTTACCATGTCTCTTCACACTCGTTTTTTTTCTTACCTACTTTGATATACTTTTCCTTGAGTCGAGGGTCTATCGAAAATAACATCTCTACCTCTCAATGTAAGGGTAAGGTCTGCGTATACTCTACCCTCCCCGAATCTCACTTGTGGAATTACATTGAATTTATTGTTGTTATTGTATTTTGAAGTTATAATAAAAATGTGTTCTCTCTTAATGTATGCGTCAAATCGATAATATATGCATATGTCAATTTTTTTCAATTAACTTTTATCAGTTAAATAAATAAATATTTTAGAGGATAAAATACTTTAAGAATTCATTGTAATGATTCATGATCAATGAAAGAAAGATTTAAACAATAGAAATAAAAGAAATCATAAAAATGAATGCTAGCTAGACCATAACACATAGTAAAAGACAATTATCACAAAACATTGTTAATATTACGCAAAAGAATACTATTTTAACTTCTTAATGTTGTTTTCTAGAGTTAAATAAACTAAGTAACTTGGAAATTGTCCTGACGGAGATATAGATGACAACCTAATACGAGCGTGCATCCAACTACTCCGGGTGGGTCACACACCCATGTGGGGGGAGGGACAACTCAGACTCTCGAGTTTAGTACTCTCGAGGTTCAGCCAGCGGCGAATGTTAACACACCGTATTGATGAGGTTCATGCTCCAGAGTTTGGTCCTCGATCGATTGCAAGGACAACTATGACCCGTGATGAGCGGAAGATTTGGAAGCATTTTTCGAACATGAAGCCTCTAGTATCTTATGGTCAGCCCGAAAGTGTATGTTGATTGCCAACTAGCAGGGTCATCTCCATTGACCTGGTTAGGTTCTATCGGGTTTTCTTGGAGAAGTATGTGCCTCTTAGCTTGCGTTTGGTCAAGCGTGATGAGTTCTAAAGGTTGGAGAAGAGGGGTTCTTCAGTTCCAGATGAGACTCGATTCCACGCCTTATCGCGCTATGAAGCGTTGTTGCTACCTGCAGAGGCAGAGAGAGTGAGATGCTTTGTGAGAGGTTTGAGTATTCTCTTTCAATTGGCTACGTTGCAGTTAGTAACCTCTAGGGCTTCTTTTGAGGAAGTAGCCGAGCATGCAATGATGGTGGAGTCTGTGATGAACATGATGTCCAGATATGAGCCCGATAAGAGGTGAGGCGACATAGACAGTTCAACGGGTCTACTTCTCATAGTTATGGACAACATGGTAGATATCAAAAGTGTAGCATGGTCGACCGGTTCAGGAAACCCTTCAGATTATAGATGGTGTCTCTGCACGGCAAATCAATTATAGTGAGGGCCAATCTTCGAGAGTTCTTTATCTCAGTATTTTGACTGTGGTGGTCATTAGGGGTCTTCTATCTCTATTCAACAATCCTCAACGGCCAGAACTTGTTACAACTATGGAGAGATTGGGCATTTCAAGAGAGCGTGCCCCAAATTGGTATCGGTACATCCCATACACCCAGGACTCCATCACAACCATCTAGGGTGGTAGTCAAGTTAGCAGAGGGAGGTTTCTAGTTAGGCCATGGTAGCCATCAAACTAGTTGGGGTGGTTTCAGATGAGCAGAGATGGAGCTCGTTCAGGCCGAGGCAGCCAGTAGAGTACCTAGTCCGATATAGGACGCACTCATTTCTATGCTTTCCTAGGTAGACCCGAGGCTGAGACGTCTGATGCGGTTATCACATGTATCATCTCAGTTTGTCATCGGTCTACTTTAGTGCTATTTGATCTAGGGTTTACATTCTCATATGTGTCTGCCTAATTTTCTACTGATTTGGATATGTGGTGTAATATGCTTGATGTCCTTATTCGTGTGTCTACACCAGTTAGTGATTCTATGATTGTAGATAGATTTTATCATATGTGTGTGGTTACTTTTATGCGGTATGATATATGGGTATATTTGGTCATTTTAGATATGGTTGACTTTGATATTATTTTGGGATGGATTGACTATCACCGTACCATGCGATTCTGAACTTTCATGCCAAGACGGTTAATTTAGCTATGCTTGGCCTTCCGAGGTTAGAGTGGAGGGGCGCTCCTAGACCTGCTCCGAAGAAGATCATTTCTTGCTCATATTCGGATACGAGTGTGGAGACTCATTCTCTTGAGTCCATTCTAGTAGTTAGTGATTTTACCGAGGTCTTTCCTTCAGATTTATCGGGTATACCGCTAGATATGGATATTGACTTCTGTATTGATCTTGATCCGAGTACTCGACCCATTTCCATTCCTCCATATGGCTCCGCCAGAGCTTAGATAGTTGAATGAGCATCTTCAGGACTTACTGAGTAAAGGCTTCATTCGACCAAGTGTATCTCCATGGGGTACTCCAGTCTTGTTCGTAAAGAAGAATGATGGCACCATGAGTATGTGCATTGATTATAGATAGTTAAATAAGGTCACCATTAGAAATAAGCATTTGATCCCTCGTATTGATGACCTATTCGACTAGCTTCAATGTGCTTCTGTGTTTTCGAAGATTGACTTGAGGTTCGAGTATCACCAATTGAAAATTCAAGCTGAGAATGTTCCTAATATGGCTTTGCGGACTCGTTATGGTCATTACGAGTTCCTAGTGATGTCATTTGGGCTTACTAATGCCCATGCAACATTCATGGACTTAAAGAATGATATATTTAATCTGTATTTAGATTCTTTTGTGATTGAATTCACTGATGACATATTTATCTATTCGAAGAGTCGAGAGGACCATGAGCATCATCTGGGAGTGGTTCTTGGAATTTTGAAGGAGACAGAGTTATATGGTAAGTTCTCAAAGTACGAGTTTTGGTTGAGTTCTATGGTATTCTTGGGACACATAGTGTCTAAGGAGGGTATTATGGTTGATCCTAAGAAGATAGAGGCAGTCAGGGATTGGCCTAGATCGACTTCTATGATAGAGATTCAGAGCTTTATGAATCCTGCTAACTACTATCATCGATTTGTCAAGGGATTCTTTTTTATTTCTTCTCATCTGACGCTTTTGACTTAGAAATAGGTACCGTTCCAGTGGTACGATGAGTGTGAAGAGAGCTTTCAAAAGCTCAAGTCTTCAAAAGCTCAAGTCTCTTTTGACCACAACCCCAATTTTCTCTTTCGGTGGAATGGAAGGACTTTACCGTATATTGTGATGCTTCGAGGATCGGGTTGGGCTATGTGTTGATGCAGGAGGGTAAGGTTATAACTTATGCATCGAGGCAATTGAATGTGCATGAGAAGAATTACCCTATTCATGACTTAAAGTTGGATGTCGTTGTGTTTGCTTTGAGGATTTAGAGGCATTATCTTTATGGTGTCTATTCTGAGGTGTATAACGACCACTGTAGTCTTCAGCACGTGTTTAATCAGAGGGATCTGAATTCTAGGCAGCATCGGTGGATAGAGTTGTTGAAAGATTATGACATGACCATTTTTTCCACAGTCCAGGCAAGGCCAATATGATAGTGGATGCCTTAAGCCAAAAGGCAGTTAGCATGGGGAGTTTAACTCGTTTGATTATTTCTAAGTGTCATTTGGCATTAGAGGTCCAGTCTCTAGCCAATCATTTCACGAGGCTTGATATTTCAAATCATGTTAGGATTTTGGCCTGTGTGGAATGGTGAAGCCATGGAGGCTCTGATTGATGGCGAAAGGGTTTTGAGGATCAAATGTAGAGTATGTGTTCCTAGAGTTAGTGATTTAATGAGATTGATTATGGAGGAGTCCCATAGCTCTAGATATTCGATTCATCCATGTGTTACTAAGATGTACCGTGACTTAAGGCAACATTATTTGTGGGGGAGGATGAAGAGAGACATTGTTGAGATTGTGTCCCGATGTCAAAATTGTCAGCAAGACAAGTAAGAGCACCAACGACCTGGTGGTGTGTCTTAGAGGATGCCTATTTTCGAGTAGAAGTGGGAGAGGATCGTCATTGATTTTGTTGTTGGATTGCCCAAGTCCTTAGGCAAGTTTGATGATATTTACGTCATTGTTGATAGGTTGACCAAGTTTGCGCATTTTTTCCGGTCCAGAAGACTTATAATGTAGGGAAGTTGGCCAAGATCTACATTCATGAGATTGTTCGTCTTCGTGGAGTTCTTATTTCTATCATTTCAAACCGGGGTACTCAGTTTACTTCACATTTTTAGTGGACTTTGCAAAAAGAGTTGGGTACTTGCTTGGATCTCAGTATAACTTTTCAGACTCAGACCAACGGTTAGTCCAATCGAACTATTCATGTGTTGAAGGACATGTTACGAGCCTGCGTGATTGATTTTGGTGGTCATTGGGACTAGTTCTTATCTTTGGCAGAGTTTGAGTACAACAACAACTATCACTCTGGTATTGATATGGCACTGTGCTTTGAGGCCTTATATGGTAGGAGATGTTGTTCTTCCATTGGTTGGTTTGATGCGTTTGAGGTTCTACCATGGGGTACCGATTTGTTGAGGGAATCCTTAGAGAATGTAATCCAGGACAAGCTCCTGGCAGCTCAGAGCAGGCAGAAGGAGTATGCGGAGCGAAAGGTCCGAGATATGGAGTTTATGGTTGGTGACAGGGTTTATCTGAAGGTCTCACCCGTGAAAGGTGTGATGAGATTCGACAAGAGAGGGAAGTTGAGTTCGAGGTATATTAGGCCTTTTGAGATTCTTTAGAAGGTTGGGGAGATGTCATATGAGTTGGCTCTACCACCGGTCTTTCAGGCGTCCTTCAGTTTTCATCCTACATGGAATTTTGCGTGAGTTACACGTGGCATCCTACATTGCATTTCTGTAACGATTCGCCCGGTCAGTTTTAGCTGAAGACCTTTATTTATCTATTTAATCATTCCCGTAGACTCTTTATGATATTTGTGATACGCATGGATGGGTGGCACATATCTCGAGGTCCATTTATATGAGTTTCAGATAAAAAAATCCCAAATAATAATCTTAGAGTTGGATAATTTGACTCTAGGTTAACTTTTGAGCATATGAGTTCGTTTCTAGGTTCCGTCACTTTCGGTAATTCCGGAGGATCATTTATGATGTAGTCGAGTCATTGGTTTGCTTCTCGAAACAATCAGATGTATTTTGTGGCCTTATTTGTAATATTTGGATATTTGATTATTCTGGATGATTATTTAGAAAAGTATGCCTTAGCTCGGTTAAACGAGAAATTTGAGGGCGCGAGCAAGTTTGTAGCACTGTTTACCTTAGGGCGGAATCGTTGAATCAAGAAATTTAAATAAATTTCTAGGTTGAGTCACTTTTCCCAAATTAGCTTTCCTCGAACCTAGAGCCGCCATAAAGGAGATTCTTAAGTTTTGAGAGTAAATTCTTAATTTGAGGTAAGGTTTCTTTCCCTTGTGATTAGATTTCATGATTTAAAGTCTTTTAATGGTGCAATAGTGTGCTTGTGAATTGGAGAAGATAAGTTGTGGTTTCATTATGAGATTAAAAGAGTTGAATCTTTTGAATAAAGGGTGTTTATGGATTAGTTTACTTTAATTATTGTGAATTAGTGATGGAATATGTTGGATAATCATGTTGTGGAGTTTAATTTGATTATAGAAATCCTTTTTGATTTGGGAAAAATTCTAGGGTTGACGATTTGGGGATTTTCTTAAATTGTTTATTTGAAGGTCCAAATGAGCTTATGTTTCTAATTAACTTAAGGATATGGTTACCTAGTATGTGTTCATGCTTTTGGAATAATAAAGTTTGAGTCTTGATGACGTAAGCCCGAGGTTGGTTTTTGAAGTCTTGATTTGTTTAAGGACTAAGTCCTTGTATTATGTGTAAGCTCTATATTAACGAATAGTATATGCGTATTAAACTTCGACTATTACGAGGCGCAACGGAAGGGCAAGGCTAGCACATATATTTGATTGTTCGAGGCTCATGTTCGGTTCATAGGTAGGCTATTGTTTACTTTCACTAGACTCCGATAGAAATGCATAATTAATTATAAAATATTTAGGGGTATTGGGCGCGTGTTTGAGGATCCCACTAAAATGATTGTGACAAATATTTTAGTGGGTACCAGTGTTGAACTGTGATGATGGGTGATTTAGGGAATCAACTTTAAGCTGATTCCGACTACTGATTGATTGGGCTTATCGCCATTATATGGGCTCATCGCCATACTTGTTATCATTGTGCTTGTTCATCACACATGTTTGATATGATATCCTGATTGTACTTGAATTATATGCTCATATATTCTTTAAAGCATGTGATAATCATCTCTATACTTGGTTCCATCTCATTACATCATGATTTCTTACCTTGTATTGTCATTTGCATTCATACATTCATGATTATGATGATATTGATATTGGAGTGATATGATATATGTTGTGGGTCCAAGAGATCGAGAAGGTAAGACCACTTATGAGATTATGGCAACATTGAGATAATGATGATACACGGGGGAACGGGTTGCACGCCTGCAACTATTATTAAATCCAAGAGCTGGGATCCGTGGAGAAATTCTGGAGGAGTATATGAACTTCACGGGTCTCCCATGGGTGCGCAGTTCATAAAATTTGAACGCATGTATACTGGAGGATAAATGTACCTGCCATATGCATTGCATTCATATCATACATACTTCATTTCATTGATTATTTGTGGATGGATTAAATGTTGGATTGGTTATTGATAACTTGATTGAATTCTTGGATAAAGAAGGATTGTTAATTCCTCATTGATGCTTGAAATACTGTTATTGAACTCTTCTGGAACTGGGTGACTTACATGACTATGAAATCTTATATGAACAAGGTGATTTGTGGACTCCGTGAACTATTTTGTGGACAATGTGACTTAATTAGGATTTTGAATTGTTAGTATATGACTATTTGGTATCAATTGGGTGCCACCTCCGGCATATCCTTGGAGGCTCCTATCTTATTTTATCTTTTTATTGTATTCGAGAGACATACATTTTTTATTATGTTATTCGGGTTTTGGCCTATGTTGCCTTATTTCAGACTTGTATCAGATTTTAGTGCTCTTGTATGATTGACCGGATTTTGAGAATTGTGTTTGATTCTCAGACTTAAATTTCCGCATTTATATCATGATCGATAGTTTTATTGAGTATTTTGTTATCTTTCCGCTTTTCTTTATTATATCATGTTAATGATTTGGGAGTGGTTCGCCTACCGGTGGAAATGTGTTTGGTAAGGGATCTGACAATTTCATGTGTGATTACGGGGCCAATTTAAACCAAGTTAAGGTGTCCAGACGTGTATTCTCAAAGTTGGGGTGTTTACTTGTCATTTGAGGTCAAATTTAAATGTATATCTATGTATTATATCTTTATAATTTTGCTGATATTTGCGAAGAGAATAAACTGTGATTTGGAGGAGACATCATTTCTTGTACGACAGTTTAATTCTAATTGCATTATTTTATATGCCAATGATAATTTTCTAACTTTGCCTCTTGCTTTAGATCATTTGTTTTGGTCCACATTTTGTATGTTAAATTGAGTTTTTTAAAAGATATTTCTACGAGACTATGGTAATAACGCAATAGGTACCAAATGGTATGATTATTCATTTATTAGACATCTGTTTGTCAAGTAGCTTTTATGATGCAATATGTATTGTGCATGTTACGTGCTAGGTTGGTGATAATATAAATAAATTTTAAATTATGAGTGTATCATGAAATAAACTACTCTTCTAAATGTATTGGGATGAAATCTTACATGAAACTTGTTATGGTGACGGACTTAGGATCGATGGATATGTTATTAGGCAATGCCTCTTCTTCCTGCTCTAATATCGATGTTGACAATTCAACTTTGGACACATACAATTAATTTCTTTCATCTAAGCTCATGGAATAACTTTCATACTTGAACCTTTGTTTTTATCTGGTGAACTTTATTCTAAATGAGAAGATTTATTAATCGATTACAATTTACAACAAACTATTATTTTATTTTCAAAGTTAATATATCAAGTTTGATACAAACCACTCATTATAGGTCAATAAGAATTTTTAAAAATAACATTATTACTAATCCTGCTACATCTAATGCTATCTTATTTTTGATAAAATAACCTTACTAATATGTGCACAAGAATTATAAGTGCTTATATATATCATGATACATTATGATTTATTAAAAAACACAATATTGTCTCCATCTAAGCTACAAGAAGCTCAATTTTTTTCATAGCTCGCAAGATAATTCCTCACCTTTTAACCTTCCTATAAATGTGGTGTGTATGGCCTCAATAAGGAACCTGCAATATTAAACATGTGATATTGTACCTAACATATAGAACAATACTATAATTGATTAAATTATACTGACACAGTAAAATTAAAAATTTATACCTTAAGTCTCATATAAGCAAGGAAAAACAAGTTGAATTCTGCTACTCCTGAAGTATCCTAGCGTACTTCTCAAAACTGTAATAGCTATATTAAAGTCTTGTGTATTTTAAATTTTTATATTGGTTGAAAAAATAATAGTGCTATATATATCAAATACGTATCAATAAAAATAAAGTGCTAAAAGTAATGTTCCAAAATACAATTGTTCTAAATACAGGTGACAAAAGAAATTTCTAATTTATTTGCTTCAACTCAAAAGTTAAGATTTATTCTTTAACTCCATCTTACGATAGGTAAAGAAGCTTTCCACAGACATTTTTATTTAAAAAAAAGAGGAGAAAATACATCAAATGCACCCTAAAGTTTCCATATAAGTAGAATACACTCTCCAACTAATCATATGACCTATTATCCCCGCACATATTAGAAGTAAATTTAATGCCCCATGAGACATATAACACCACTCTCACACAGTATGTTGTGTTTTACAATCGCACGCTACATCAACATTCAGCACCAAATCAGCTCCATGTCGTAATCTTCTAAATTTTAACTTTTATATTCTTTTTCTTTTCTTTATTCATTGATTTTTATTTTGTTAAAAATAGGCTCCAAGATTATGCATATCAACAACTTGTTCCTTTGATACAAAGCCCCCATCAGCAACAACCAATTTGGTTGTCTCTTCAACCCCATCAGCTTTGTCATGCAAAGTGCTATCTTTCTTCTTTCTCCAAAACAACAAACTTCAAACAAATAATTGCAATAAGGGAAATATACATTATGAGAACAAAAGTTATAATGTAGTTCAAGATTTTATTAAATCTATTACTATATTCTTAAAATATCTTTTTTTAAGTACATGATTATTCAGCTTATAACATAAAGACGTTCAAGTCGGATTAATATTAAATTAGGATAAAGACTTGTACTCTCTCGATCTTGTTGGGTTTAAATGATAGATTGAATGGGAAATGGAGCATTTGTCCCACATCGGTAGTGGAAAGAAAAGTGGGAGTTCCCTCTTGCTTTATAAAATAAATATTTGTCCCACATCGGAAAAAGAAAGGAAAAGAGAGGTGTATAGATTACATTACACCTTCTCCAATCACTAAAAGGGTTGAGCGGGCAAGGATCCCTCGCGCCGTCGTCGTCGCTCGCTCGGCTTCGGTCTGATTGATTGATAATCTTTTTGGACCAAATTTTCTTTAATTTTAATTATTTAATTAATTATTATTTAATTAAATTAATTAGTTTATCCAATCCTACCCGTTAGTGACCCAGATCCGCGTGTCTGACCCGCGACCCGGCCGGATTCGCGTGTCTGACCCGTGACCCGGTTTCTTTCCCATATTTAAATTTCCCACCGCTTTTAGTGGTCATTCGGAAGGGTTGCAAAACTTCAGAAACAGTACTTCCGTGGCTATAAATTCGTTTGATTCCTCAGAATTTTACTTACGAATTTTCTGAACAACACAAACTTCTTCTTCTTCTGCACAAATAAATTATGTGTGATATACTGTCGTTCAGTGGTTCGCCGCTACCTGAATTTGGAGTACTACTATTCCGGTAAGATAATCGTTCTATCCTGGGAGGGGATATTCCATCAACCTCGAGTACTGTGAGGGGAATAATTTCCTTAAGGACACACTTTGAACTAAGTGGGCTCGATTATATTCTGAAAAATTATTCTTATTTTTCAATACTGATTCTGTTTATTTTCAGTTAGTATTATTTACTGATTTTTTGGAATACACATTTATAACAGATCTTACGTGAATAAGTAATTCCTTTCAATTACGCTATGAAAAAGTGGAGGGACGAGGGGATTTATTCATTAGTTTTATATTAAAATAAGCAACTCTAGACATAGGACGTACTACAGAAAAGAAAAAATAATATATGTATATAATTTGTGTGTGTATATAACATACATATATATAAGTTTCTCTCTCTCCCTAATAAAAAAAACATAAATACACTCCTTCTACTAAGGGTGAAATTCTATTTTCTGCACATAATTGAAAACAAATATATATACACAACTAACCACCAAACAATTTTGTTCCCTTTTTTGTACATTCCCATGCTTTGTTGATTTAACAATTAACTCTTCATTTCTTGACTATAAAATTATATTGTTGATGTAGCAAACACTTTCCCCATTTCAACAAACTTGTTCCTCAATTCACTTCTCTTCTGAGCTTCGACATCCACTAAATTCTCTTCTTGGTCCTCAAAATTATTTTTTAAGGATTGATACTCAACATTTTTTGTGAACAACTTGAAACCAACCAAGTAAAGAGAGACAACTAAGGAAGTGGTTCCAATTATATACCAACTAAATTCAATATTTACTAATGATTTTGCTCTATTAAGTGCTTCATGTCCATGGCATCTAACAACTTGAAATCCTTCTTCCAAATTTATAAAACAACCTTTAGGAATATATTTTGGTGTCCAAAGCATTACACCAATAACCATAAGCCAAATTCCTTGAAACATAATACTATAAGATAAAACAAAATTATTCAAGAAATTATTAGGAAAAGGAATTCCCAAAAGGGTAGTGAATAATGACACGAAAATGACTATTTGTAGAAGCCAATGGTAGTGTCCTTCAACACCCATATGGTCAGTTGAATGAAAATGAAATAGAAGTAGTTCTTGGCCAAAAGCAATTGATGCAAGAAAATTTGTAAGTCCATTTTGGGCTTGGAGTGAAGGGGTAATTTTGTCAATTAACATGGAGAAAAATGCATAAATAAATAGAGATAAAGAGATACATGAATGTTCAAGATAATGAAGATGGTTAGAAGGGATTGTTCCATTTGAATTTAGAAGATGGTGATTACTAAAAAGTTCCCTAAATAAGAAAATTAAGGTTCCACACATAATCAAGAAAAGTTCTAAATGCCTTATTTTTGGAGATGGGAACCATAGTAACGAAGTGTAGCCATTTGGGTGCAAAGCATGTAGTCTAACATGGTTGAATAAGTGCCAAATACCTATTAAAAAGAAACCAAGACCTGTTCCTACATGCCCCACTAGCTTTGCCATTTTTCTTCGAGCACAGAAGGTCAAGTTCCAACTGTTGTGAAATTTTTTGAATGAATTTATTTTAACCTAAGTCGATAAGGTTATAGTAGTTGAACTCACCACAGAGTTAATAAAGTGAGCAGGACTACCTTGGTGAATGTAACAAGAACCGACGTTGTTCTCTTGCACTACGAAAACCCTTCTATTGATTTTTGCTAGTGAGGCTAGTTTTCTTGTAATTGTTTTAATTAACAGGCACAAGAAGTTAGATTCCGACTGCGGTAAAAGTTGATCAACTAATCTATTTCATTTTGACTCAGAGGTGGTGGCTGAAATTTGTCGGAGAGTTCAAGAGCAGCAAGACTATCTTTATGAATGCAATTAGAACCGACGTGTTGGTTTCTTGTACTTCGAAATTCCTTCTATTGGTTCTTGCTAGTAAGGCTAATTTTCTTGTGATTTTGTTCCTTGGTTTTGGAGTTGTGACATTGAATAGAGAATGGGAATGAACGGTTTATATAGAGATCCTATATCTTTGTGATAGAGAATACTATTTTCACCACATATATATTGCGAAAATTTTTCAAAAAAATAAAGCCTATATGTTATGCTTTCTTGTCTGAAGTTCTAAGTTGTCAGATTTTTATTGTTTTATTGAAAGAAACCTTAACATCTTAGGCAAGCTATGATAGGAAAGTTTTTTTATAAAGTTAGTTTTCCTGTCGAAGGGAAGTGATCATGAGTAGGAGGAACTTCAAAAACAATACTGAATTAATTGAAGAACTTTTGGGGACACTCCTACCTAATCAGCTATAGTTAAGTAATTAACCAATGTTTTACCAAATCAGTTTCACTTATTTATTTTCGAGTTTAAGTTATGTTTATTGACAATGTATTATTTATATCAAGTGTAGGTAATAACAAACGAGTTTAAAGTATATACATCTCTTGCGCCATTAGGTCATGTTTACATGGTATAGGTTATAATAGGCAAGCTATGTACACCATCACTGTAAGAAAATTTTACACAATCGGTTAGTATTTGTTTAGAGATCAAGTTTTTTATATATATATATATATATAAATCCGTAGTCACTATCCTTTGGGTGCGCTCCGAGTAAGTCAGTAAACCCTGCTCCAATGTAATAGCTCACAAACCACACACCAAATGTAAACTGCACTAGACAAGTCACGTGAAACAAACTCGACCAAGAAAAGAATTCCCCATTTGGGAGATCCCTTGCTCAACCAACTCGGTCACCATCGTAGTGGCAGCTATGTATATTGGTGGTGTATAATGTGTTTATGTTTTTTCGATTAAATTGACATATAATAACAAAAAATTATTTATATCAAGTTTAGGTTGTTATAACAAACTAAGTTTATGTTATATGAATTGTCAGCGTAAAGAGTTTTTACCTTATCATATCACATAACCAACCTAATTTAGAAGCTAATATTTTTTTATTTTCAAGATTATATATCTCATATTTAAAGAAGGCTTATGTACTGTAGATATTTTTTGCATAACCTAATAGTGTAACAAAACTTTACACCGACTATATACATAACTTAAACTCATAACAAAAACTTCACTGATTCTTTACTTAATTCTATACATATACCACTACCTCGAAGCATCTATAAAAGATAAGTTTCTTTTTCTTTTTCCTTCATGTTTATTTCCAAATAATATTACGTGGTTGCTTTTCTTTGTTTGCAATGCAATTTTAAACACGCGCCTGAATAACCATCAACATATATCCACAAATTGAGGAAAGCAAAATAAGTATGATTTCTCTCTTATCCAATCTCAATTTAGGAGAATCGTTAGGGCCACTTCAACTTATTTGAATGCGTATAATTTATCTATACTTGAAGTTTAGTAAAACAGTAACAACAATATTGGATCAACAAAATATTGAAAAAAAATCTTAATTTAAAGTAACTTTGACGGTATAATAATGATAGTGATTGATGGTAGTGACTGACAGTAGTGACATCGACAGAGCTAAGGGGCAAGAAGGTTTATTCAATACCCCTGCGTTAGAAAATTACTTTAAGTTAAAATTATTTTCGTATATATATATAATAAATTCTTTTGATCTCTTCGTCTATTTCTTTATTTGTATTAGTAATTTTCTTAGTGGAACCTTTTCTTTTCTTCATCGTTTCAATGACGGATAGTGGTGGTTGATGATGGAAATGAATAGATTAATGGTAAGAGATTATTAGACAGTATCTAGGATTCTAGATGATATTTAGTAAATAAGCGATTGTAACTAAAAGAAAATGCACTAATAGATTGAGATTTAAACTGTTCATATTAAGACCTCCATAAGTGGAAATAAAAAGCGATGGCTAGGCTTTTTTTCATTTATCTTCTATTTCGTCTCCGATATCCGCATTGAAGCCTGAATAAGTCTGAATCACGCTCTGCATGATCCATTTCAAAGCTAGCTAGGCTATTCTCTCTCATTCCTTAATCCCAATCTTAGAATCTATATGGTACTTCAACTTCTCTAAATAACCATCAATGGTCGTAGTAGGATGAATAAGATTTCTCCAACTTTAATTAGAGTTCAATTTTGAGCTCTAAAATTAAAATAAAATATATTGATAGTGAACACTTTCCTTTAATGAGCCTTACGTGGCGTAAAACCATTTAGTCGGGATTCCAAAAAGAATACCTTACATGGAAAACATAAAAAACAACTTTTCTAAACAGGTTATAGCATTACCTTTTAACCAAACTTACAATCTTTTGAAATCAATTGTTGAAGACTTAGGGACATAAGGTCGCAAAATGAAAAAAAAATTATATAAGCGTTATCATTTAGTTATGAATATATTTTTTGTTGTTGTTGGCTATAAGTTAACACGCATCAATTTATATCATGCGATTTAATAACAAGCCAAAGTCAATGTGTGTTGATGAATTCGGAAATAGAGAAGACTAATATGGTACAACCTGTTAAATTATAATATATAATCGCATAAAAAATATTTTGTCGATGGTATATAATTACTTAAATCTTGTTGTTATTATTTCTCTTTCTTTCTTCGCTTTTTTACTTGGTGTTCAGTATCCAATCTAAAGCTTGTTGGAAATTTGCCTTTGGCGGGAGTTGCGACCGACCAACTTTAACGGCTTAAACACTAGGGTAACGTATGTTGGAGAATCTGGTTCTTCACACATGCATGATCTACTAAGTACGTAGATAACCGTAGGGCCAAGAATCGTCAAATTTCATTGAGAAATGAAAGAGATATTGGTACACGAAGTAAGGTGTTTGAAGCATGGAAAGTGTGGTATTGTGTGTAATTCTCCCTCATCGGTAGAGGAAGAAAGAATTGTTGTGTATATAAGATTCGAAATTGGTTTGGGGTTTGGGACCCCAAGGGTATCCCATGTGTTTAAAGGAGGGAGGACCTAGATGTGCTTCGGTTCGAGGAAAGACCACACGCGCGCCGCCGCCCGCCGCCGCCGTCGGTTCCGAGTTCGGGTTCACGGGTCACGGGTCGTGGGGTCGTGGGTCGTGTGGGTCGTGGGTCTTACGATATTATCTTTTTGGGCCGGAAAACTTTGCCGAAGTACGGTTTGATCCCGAAGTTTCGGATATACGAGTTTGGACCGAAATTCTTTCGGATGTGCGAGTTTGGTCCACGAAGTTTCAAGATGTACGGTTTGGTCCCAAGTTTCCGGAAAATCGAAATTTCGACGGTCAAAAACGAAATGCCAAGCACTCAATTCGGCCATTTATTTTGGCTGAATTACTCCTCTATAATGGCCAAAACGGTTGGTCTTTCTCCCGTTTATGTTGGTGACTTTACTACCTCCATAATGGCCATTATTTGGCTATTATGGAGGCGATTTTCGAGCGATAAACACCCCTCCCTCACCTATATAAACACCCCCTTACACCATTGTTGAGCACTAAGACATATGCACGAAAATACATAAACGAGATGCGAAAAACGATTGCACGAAAATACACAACCGAAATAGTTTTCTTCCTACAACTTCCAAGCATCATTTCGTTACTCAATATTCTTCACGGTAGCTCTTGAGTTTCCTTTGCTCAAGGGTTCCATTGCTTTTTTTATCTTGGGAGACAAATTGTCCGGGACGTATAAAGGATACATACGGGGCAATATTGTCTTAAGGACGAGTGCCACACTCGACTCGGCATAAACCGAGTTTCCATTTTTCGGTCTTGACAAAATCGTAATTTCAATTTTGTTGTTATATTGTAATTTTCAGATTTCTAGTCGAAAATATTATTGAAATCTTTGTTTATCCTTTCGAATACTTGTAATAGTTAAATACTTCCCGTCTTGCTTTATAAAGTACCATAGAGCAAATCTCCCAACAACTTAAGACAATATTTGTATAGTATTACTATTAGTGTTCGAAAGATGTCGGTCAAAAGTTGTGTGACCAAATGCGGATATGGCAATGGTTTTACGGTAGAAGAGAGTGATGATGATGAACGTGTTCATGGTGTCACCGCTACCAAGGCGGGTGGAAACAAGCGCTCTCGAGAGCACGAGGATGTCAAGCGGGACAAGAGGAGAAGAGTGAAGATGTTATTCTATCTTGTAGCGAAGGCCTATATCTGTCCCGGACAAAGGATCGAATAATGGTGAGAAGGAAATGGACACTCGGTCGATGAAGTGGTAAAGTGAGCGAGAATCCGAAATTGGGATAAGTATTTTTCTTACTTGTCAAGAATAAGGATTAAATGATAAGTATTTTTCTTACTTGTCAAGAATAAAGATTAAATTATGTCGATTAAAAATGGATTAAAGTAAGGAGGAATATGAAAATAATTTATATTCCTTACGCTTTAACAAATCGAAGTTTAATCTCATCTTCTTTCTCGTTTAAAGATTGGATTTTGTAAACGACTTAAAAAGATCCGTTCTTTTAAGTGTAATTAAAAGTGTGTAAAGTATGTCGCACATACAATGGAGAAAGATCCACTAGCGTACGAAAACTCTTACCACTCTTAAGTAAGCGCCAAGAATTATCTGGGCACCAATCTTAACGGAAGAGTCTAAAAGCTAAAGACGTTGAGCTGTCATACTATTTGGCGAGAAGATCCTTCATAGGATGATATTGGACACTCGGTCACATAAAGCCTCGGGCGGCGGCGGGTGGGCCAAAATTCCTTTGATAGGATGATATTGGACACTCGATCATACAAAGCCTCACGGCGGCCCAGGTGGGCCAAAATTCCTTTGATATGATGATATTGGACACTCGGTCATATAAAGCCTCGGGCGGCGGAGTGGTGCCGAAATTCATTTCATAGGAAAAGTAATGGACACCTAGTAAGGTGGGCCGAGTTTCCGAGTCCTTAATGATCGAAGGCCTAAATAAAGGCGGTAAAGAAATTGGACACTCGGTCGCAAAAGCAACTGGGTGGGCCAAAGTATCGCGATCACATATGATCCGGTTACACCACAACCACGGGCAAAAAAGGTTGTTCATGTGAAGCAACGCCACCTCTAAAGTAGAAGGGTTGGAGAGGTTGTCCTCAATAGGACTTCGAGGAATGAGATCACTCTAAGATGAGGTGATACATGTCCCTAACTTGGTTTAAGGGACGTTGTTGGTCAAGCTAGTTTGAGACTAGTCCAATAGTCTACGTAATAACTAAGAATGGTACGGTATTTGTAGCCAAATGAATGATATATTTGTAATCCGTGCATCTATGCCATCATAGATTAAGACACGTTAAATAGCAAGTCATTCAAAAGCTAACGATGTTGAGATTGTTGCCTTCTGTCGACATAAACCCTCAAAATAAATGTGAGGTAGATGAAGAGGCAAAATCACCTTTCCAAATTCCGTCAAGGGAATAGCGAAAGAAGCACCGCTCCTCTAGAACTTAGTCACACCTAATTGGGTGATTTGAAGTTTATACAAAATAGAGGGGGAGACAAGTACGTTGTGATCTTCATTGATGATGGTACAACGTATGGAATCCTTTGTTTGTTGAAAAGCAAAGATGAAGTTGTTGAAGCGGATAAGCGCTACAAAGCGAGAAGTTGAAAATCAACTAAGCCTACGGATTGAGAAATTCGTAGTGATAGAGGGGGAGAATGTGAAACATCGTTCATTAAACGAATGTTCATTTCTCACCTCAGTCTAACGGTGTTAGCTAAGCGCGAAGTCGTACGCCCAAATTATGTGGGGTAGCTTGGTAAAATATGGACTACCGAAACGGTCAAGTTCGACCTAAGGCTTGTAGATTGCATATCCACTGGATGCGCAAATAACGATAGTGTTGATCGCCTCTTGGCGTCAAAGAATCTTTGAATTCTTTGGAGATAACTTTCCTTGGAAAAGGAAAAAGGAGTAATTGCTCAAGGTTAACAAGAACCCGCGAGGGCACATTTATCGGAACTAGACGTTCCGTATCTTCGAGACTCGAAAGTTCTTGGCTATCCGAAACTTAATAATCCGGATCTGCGAACTCGGGGATTCTAGATGTTGAACCAAGACGGAGCAAAGAGGGGACAAAGACTTGTTCCGATCCTTCTAGCTTGTATGGTTGAGAACGAACCATGAACAATTAACAAATAATTGTTATCTCCAAAAGCGCTTTTTGGAAAGAAGCTAAAGGGAGAAATAGATTCCATATATAGAACCATACGTGTGTAATAGTTAATCTTCCTCCGGAAAAGAACCTTTGGGTTGTAAAAAGTGCTCCCCTGTGAGTAGCTTCACATCCGGGGCCATTGTAATCTTACATGGCATGGGTGTTGAAACGACCTTCCAAACCGGAGAGTTGGAAGAAGAGGATCGAAATTGGTTTGCTTTGAAGCTGTTGGGCTTCTTCTGAACTTTCATTTTGGTCCACGAAATGTTAACATTTTGGTCTGAAAGTCTCGGATAAAACGAAACAATGAATCGATCACGAAACATTGACTACGAAGTTAGAAAGCCAACGGTTGGAAAACCAACGTCTTAGAGTGAAAATCATATTGAAACAAAGTCTCGATATGAAAGATATGAGTATCACGAGATGACATCTTAGGAATTGGATTTCTAAGACATCTAACGGATTTGGTCGATAGTTGACGATCTCGTTGAAGCCACCAATGGATATGAATCATAGAGCGATTGGAATCATGGTGCACCCATAGACAAGGAGCGATATGCTCGGGTCACGTGTAGTTCAATGTATTGTACACACTACAACCGACACAGTATCGTCCAACAAACGGATCGGTTGAACTAAGGTTCCTTTGATGATCTTAATACATGATCAATAGAAGGCGTTAAGTCGGATATGACGATATCGAATTATTCGCTTATCTACGGATTATAGTATTACGGATGTCCGGCGGTTACGAGAGAACACGGTGATGCAAGCTGGACATCGGATCGAAGAACACCAAAGCCACAAGTAAATGTGTATGGTGGTTCTTGGAAAATCCTCTAAGCAAACTTGCATCGACCGATTCATGATGGTATCGGAGTTTATCGCTTTATACAAAGCATGAAAGAAGTTGAGTAACTTCACGACTCATTAGAGGACGTCCCTTATTGGGAGAAACCGTGCCTTCGGCGGTTCTACACCTTGTGGCTAGCCGGTCGGCTTTAGGAAGGACACGGATGACGGCGTCTGGACATATCTGTCGGGATCTGTCGGAGACATAAGGCCGTATGGCGATTGATCATCACGGGTGTCACTTCCTTGTTTACTAACTAAGGGACTACCCGGAGATCAAGTGTTACTGTGTCTAGGGAATGGGCTTAAAACCCAAAATATACGAACCAATACGGTGGAAACCCAACCTTACGAGCCCAGAGATCCCGGTAATTTGGTTCAATGGGAAAACTAAGTTGTAAAGGTTCGGTTGATCGCTTCGGTGGAAGCATGAGCACTTCGGATAGTGATTTACGAAAAGAAACACCAAATCCAAAGCCGTTCCGCGATAGACGTTAAGTGCTATACTGCGGTATGGGTAAAGGTTAAGTTTTCAAAACACTGTAATGATCCTCGACGAGTTGAGGTTAGGTCTTTGGGAAACTTTTAATGGTTCCTAACACTTGTGAAGTGGGGTATAGCGGGATACCTTGTAGGAGACCACCTATTTAAGTGCGAGGACGGGCCGCCTCAAATTGAACGCACTTAAGAATCCAAGACGTTGTCCATGGCCAAAACGGACAAAACATTACGAAGAAGAGAGTAAGGGAATTTGTTGTGTTGGTACCGTTGTCTTGGCTTACACTAAACAACGACGGTTCAAGACATCACGTTCACCGCGCGATGTAAGTAAGTCCGATGGTATTCAACTATGGAAGGTTCAAAGGCGAGGCTACCTCTCCTTATGCAACATCGGTCCGTTGAAATATTGCTTTGGAAATGAAAAGACACCATGTGAGTGCGCCAAAATCTCTTTCAAGAGGGGATTGTTGGAAATTTGCCTTTGGCGGGAGTTGCGACCGACCAACTTTAACGGCTTAAACACTAGTGTAACGTATGTTGGAGAATCGGTTCTTCACACATGCATGATCTACTAAGTACGTAGATAACCGTAGGGCCAAGAATCGTCAAATTTCATTGAGAAATGAAAGAGATATTGGTTCACGAAGTAAGGTGTTTGAAGCATGGAAAGTGTGGTATTGTGTGTAATTCTCCCTCGTCGGTAGAGGAAGAAAGAATTGTTGTGTATATAAGATTCGAAATTGGTTTGGGGTTTGGGACCCCAAGGGGTATCCCATGTGTTTAAAGGAGGGAGGACCTAGATGTGCTTCGGTTCGAGGAAAGACCACACGCGCGCCGCCGCCCGCCCGTCCGTCGAGGTTCGGGTTCGGTTCGGGTTCTCGGGTTCACGGGTCTCGGGTCACGGGTCGTGGGTCGGGTCGCGGGTCACGGGTGTGGGTCGTGGTGTGGGTCTTACGATATTATCTTTTTGGGCCGAGAAAACTTTGCCGAAGTACGGTTTGATCCCGAAGTTTCGGATATACGGTTTGGACCCGAGAATTCTTTCGGATGTGCGGTTTGGTCCCTGAAGTTTCAAGATGTACGAGTTTGGTCCCTGAAGTTTCCGAGAAAATCGAGAATTTCGACGGTCAAAAACGAAATGCCAAGCACTCAATTCGGCCATTTATTTTGGCTGAATTACTCCTCTATAATGGCCAAAACAGTTGGTCTTTCTCCCGTTTATGTTGGTGACTTTACTACCTCCATAATGGCCATTATTTGGCTATTATGGAGGCGATTTTCAGCGATGTAAACCCCTCCCTCACCTATATAAACACCCCCTTACACCATTGTTGAGCACTAAGACATATGCACGAAAATACATAAACGAGATCTTTGAAAAACGAGTGCACGAAAATACACAACCGAAATAGTTTTCTTCCTACAACTTCCAAGCATCATTTCGTTACTCAATATTCTTCACGGTAGCTCTTGAGTTTCCTTTGCTCAAGGGTTCCATTGCTGTTTTATCTTGGGAGACAAATTGTCCGGGACGTATAAAGGATACATACGGGGCAATATTGTCTTAAGGACGAGTGCCACACTCGACTCAGCATAAACCGAGTTTCCATTTTTCAGTCTTCAACAAAATCGTAATTTCAATTTTGTTGTTATATTGTAATTTTCAGATTTCTAGTCGAAAATATTATTGAAATCTTTGTTTATCCTTTCGAATACTTGTAATAGTTAAATACTTCCCGTACTGCTTTATAAAGTACCATAGAGCAAATCTCCCAACAAAGCTCTCGCTAATCTGGATTTACGATCTGTAAGGTTCAGTAAAGGATCCCTAACACAGTGCCCACCAACCGCGGCGATTGATATCACCGGCGAACAACCAGACACCGACTGCTACCGTAGAAATCAGGTTCTACCATTTCTTGATCTTGTTCTTCTGTCTTTGTCCTAAGTCTTGCCTTATTTTAGTTTAGTAATTTGCATAAATTGCTTTATTTTTGGTAGTAGAAATTTGCATGTTCTTGCGTGCTCCCTGTTTCTTTTATTTCTAGTATACTGCGTGTTTGATTTTGCCATTCCTTGTTCCCTTTAGTAATTTATTTTCTTATTGGTTGATCTCTCCTGTTTTTATATTAATTTGTGTTAGTACTCTGCGTTATCTTTCTTGTTCTATTTGTTACTGTAGATTCTTGCCTCTAGATTCTTGTACTGCTTTCTGGTATTTGTTTTGGTTGGCATGATGTTTAAGATGATTTATGTTCCATCCTTAGGAGTTGATTCTTGTTCAATTCTACTTGTAGTTGAATACTGGTTTGCTACACTTGATTACTAACATTATTATTACCCTTTTCTTTCCTTTATTTAATTGCGTTAGTGGCTTCCTGAGTTGGTACCTCCGGTTGTCGTTATTGATTTTTTGTCGTTTATCTTGATTGTTAATTTGCCTATTACGCCTTGCTGAATCTTGACATTACATTCTTGTCCTTTGTTTTATCATTCTGGTTTGTAGAAGCCTGACTTACCTCTAAATTTTTGCTAACTTGTGCTTTAGTATTGGTTCCCGGGGGTGTTAGCATTAACCTTTGACTAGTTTTGCTCTAGTGGCTTTGGTGAATGATGGTAGACTAGGGTCATGTTCTCAATCAGGGATGGGGGCGAGGGTTAGGGGGGTAAGTGGGGTAAGGGAGATGCTAGGCTGAGAATAGGGTCTTAGAACATTTTCGTTTCTCTTGTCCTCATACTTCCTCAAAAAATGGGAAAATCGAACATAAAATTCGTACCATTAATAACATTGTCCGAACTTTATTGGTCCATGCTTCCGTGCCCCCTTCCTTTTGGCATCATGCTCTACAAATGTCTACATATCTTCTTAACATACTTCCTATCAAAGGTTTGGCATATTCAACCCATCTTCAAATCTTATATAATAAGACTCATTCGTATTCACATCTTAGGGTCTTTGGGTGCTTGTGTTATCCACTATTTTCGTCCACCACAATTAACAAACTTCAGGCCCGTTCTACCCCTTGTGTGTTTTTGGGTTATCCGTCTAATCATCGTGGTTACAAATATTTTGATTTATCCTCTAATAAAATCATCATTAGTCGCCATATTATTTTTTATGAAATCCAATTTCCGTTTGCTAACATGAGTAGTCCCGTGCCTAGTTCGTATAATTTTTTGGACGACGCCGTCTTTACGTATATTATCCATCATTTTTTGGACTTATCCCGCACCCATAATCCGCCAGCGGGCCCGCCCGCTGGACCTCCTGCCACTGTTTTGGGTCCAGAAACTGGGCCAAATATTCAGCCCAGTTCTTCCCCTGCTACTGTTCTCGATCCAGTCACTGCTTTTGCTTCGTCTACTGTTTCCAGACTTGGGCTAGCAGGCCCACTTCCTGCTGGCCAACCCGTCTCCCATCCTAATTTGTCCCAAAATCAACTCAATTCTCCCCCGAGTCACAGACCGGCCACTCGTAGTCAATGGGGTATTTTTAAACCAAAAATATATTTTAATTTAAATTCTAATGTTCTTAAATTCCCTCTACCTCGTAATCCAGTGTCCGTCTTATATGACCCGAATTGGAAATTGGTTATGACCGACGACTATGATGCTCTTATTGCAAATAAGACGTGGGAGTTGGTCCCTCGTCCTTCTAGAGTTAATATTATTCGGTCTATGTGGATTTTTACTCATAAGGATAATGTTGACGGTTCTTTTGCGAGGCATAAGGCTCGTCTTGTAGGTGATGGTAAAACTCAACAGGTTGGCGTGGATTGTGGTGAGACTTTTAGTCCGGTGGTCAAACCAACTACCATCCGTACTATTCTCAGTTTGGCTCTTTCCAAAGCATGGCACATTCATCAGTTAGATGTGAAGAATGTTTTCTTACATGGAGATCTTAAGGAGATCGTTTACATGCATCAACCATTGGGTTTTCGAGACCCCAAATATCTTCATCATGTCTTTATTGAAGAAGTCCTTGTATGGGCTTAAGCAGGCCCCACGGGCTTGGTATAAGATATTTGCAGACTATGTTTCGTCTATTGGGTTTTCGCATAACAAGTCTGATAATTCGTTGTTCATATATCGTCGTGGTACTTCACTGGCTTATACTTTATTATATGTTGATGATATTATCTTGACTGCCTCTATTGATGCTTTGCGTAAGTCTATCATGACCATGCTTAGTTCTGAGTTTGGTATGAAAGACTTGGGGGCCTTGAATTACTTTTTGGGGATTGTTGTTTCTCGTCATGTAGCTGGGTTATTCTTATCACAACAGAAGTATGCAACTGAGATTATTGAGTGCGCTGGAATGTCCTCGTGCAAGTCTACTTCCACTCCCGTTGATACTAAACCCAAGCTGGGTGATGCGGCTGGCTCACCTTACGAGGATCCGACCCGCTATCGCAGTCTTGCAGGGGCTCTTCAGTATCTTACTTTCACGAGACCAGATATTACGTATGTCGTACAACATGTGTGCTTGTTTATGCATGATCCCAGGGTTGAGCACATGAATGCGCTCAAATGCATTATTCGATACATCCATGGAACACTTGACTATGGCTTACATTTATATCCTTCATCGATGTCTACACTTGTCTCGTATACAGATGTTGATTGGGGTGGTTGTCCAGATACCAAACGTTTTACGTCCGGCTATTGTATGTTTCTTGGTAATAACTTGATCTCATGGTCTGCGAAGCGTCAGTCTACATTATCACGCTCTAGTGAAGAGGCCGAGTATCGAGGGGTAGTCAATGTGGTCTCTAAATCATGTTGGTTATGTAATCTTCTTTTAGTTCATTGTCCTATTCAGAAAGCTACCTTGGTTTATTGTGATAATATTAGTGACATCTACCTTTCTGATAATTCGGTTCAACACCCAGTGCACTAAACACATCGAGATGGATATTCACTTTGTTCGCGAAAAGGTAGCTCGTGGATAAGTACGTGTCTGCATGTCCCTTCCAGGTATCAAATTGCAGACATCTTTACTAAGGGTCTTCCCTCAGTCCTTTTTGAAGATTTTAGGGATAGTCTCAGCGTACGAAGACCGCCCGCTATGACTGCGGGGATGTGATAAATACCCGTGATATACACGGAATACACACCGTGTATATCATGGGCAGAATGGTCAAAATCGGTGATTAAACCCGTGATATACACGGTGTATACATACCGTGTATATCACGATTTAGTGGTCTTGTTTAGGTAAGGTTTTGTTGAAATTAAATTAGAATTGTACACTTACCCCACTCATTATGATTAAATCCACTAGTCTTATTGTGTGTGTGAAAAAATATGTGTTATACGCTAGAGTTTTCCAACTATAGTGATTTCTGTCCCCGACTATAATTAATTAGTGTGTGGTTTAAATAATTTATTGTAGTATAATTAAAAAGATGTTTTTTCTTGATTAGTTTTCATTTTCACTATGAATTTACTTGCATTATTTATTGCTTATTTTTGCTTATTTTTCCCTTTCAAAATTCGCTATCATGACTTACTCACTTTGTTTGTCTTACTTTGTTTAGGCTTGTGCTTTGTCTTGAGCCGAGGGTCTCTCGGAAACAGTTGTTCTACCTACCAAGGTAGAGGTAAGGTATGCATACACTCTACCCTCAGCAGACCCCGCATTGTGGATTTCACTGAGTATGTTATTGTTGTTGTTTTCACTATGAAATAAATGAGTCTAGCTAGCTTTCTTTCAACAGTAGATTAAAAAAATACAAGTGTTTTATTTCTCAAATATATATATAAAAAAAAAACTACATTATAGTGAGAAACAGGAATTATCAATAAATATTGTACCTAAATAGAAAAAATTATATTAATTCTATTTAGCGATGGATTAGTATTAGATTATCAAAAAAAGATATTTGGTACGGCTATATAACGATAGACTAGTGACGAAATTTGAAGCAAATTTCAGTCATTTTTGTGTAGTTAAATAATTTCAGCAACGACGCGCACCGACAAACTTATTCAGTAAAAAAGTGATTAGTGCTAAACATGTGTTAATACAAGATTTATCACTTAACCTCAATTTAGCATTTAAGTATGGTAAAATAGTATGATTCTGTGGATATCGGGTCCAGATAAATTTTTACCCGTAAAATAGTCTAATCACGTATTTAAAAAATGAATCTTTACATAAATAGCTTGTTTTATCTATCTGGTATGTAACGATTATACACAATTATATACATATTATATATGAATTATACATATATTAAATATCCGCCAACTATATTTAGTTTAAGCGTTTGAATATGAATTTCTAATACGCTCCCCCAAATCAGCCCACTTGCACAATGCAAAATATTTAATTCCACCTTTGATGTATTAGAATTTAAGGGATTGAAATGATTAGGTTGATTAACTTGCAGTAAAAAATGAATCTCCACTAAACATAGGGCACCTTTTTGTTTATAAAAATGGTAAAATTGAACTTTCATTTATGAGTTTTTTTATACTTTTGTTGAGTTTAAATATGAACAATTGGTCCTTGATGATTCTAAAGGACCAATTGGTTCTTTATCATTCATATATTTCTTTTTAATGGACTAAACTTTACTTTGCAAATGTCATAGTGATTAGTCTCGCACTTTGTCTAGTACGTTATGATAGACACTTAACGACACACTTTTAAGACACTTTTTTATAACGGCATCGTTTTATTCGAATAATTTTTTAGCTGCTATAATAAAATATTATTATATAAAACATATGATATAAGATAACAAGAAAAATCGGTTCGTAAAAGAACTTGATCGTCATAGTAAAATATTATTGTAAATAATGGATCTTAGGCCTAATTCAATCTCAAAAGCTAGCTTGTAGGGTGAGGATTGTCCAAGTCCGTATAAGGAGTCCATGTTCTCATTCCATATCCGATGTGGGACTCTTAACACTCCCTCGCACACTCAGACCTTGTTAACTGGAGCGTGGATAATATAATTTGGGGGCCCAACATTGGTGAACAAAGAATTGGAATGAGCTTGGCCCTGATACCATATAAAGAATGGATTTTGGGCATAACTCAACCACAAAAGCTAGCTTGTAGGGTGAGGATTGTCCAAGTCCATATAAGGAGTCCATGTTCTCATTCCATATCCGATGTGGAACTCTTAACACTCCCCCGCACGCCCAGACCTTGTTAACTTGAGCGTGGATAATATAATTTGGGGGTCAACATCGGTGAACAAAAAATTAGAATGAGCATGGTTGTTAAGAGTCTCACATCATATATGAAATGGGAACATGAACTCCTTATATGGACTTGTACAATCCTCATCTTACAAGTTAGCTTTTGGAGTTGAGTTAGGCCCAAGATCCATTCTTTACTTGGTATCAGAGTCATGCTCATTCCAATTCTTTGTTCATCGATGTTGGGCCCCCAAATTATATTATTTACGCTCCAGTTAACAAGGTATGGGCATGCGGGTGAGTGTTAAAAGTATCACATCATATATGGAATGAAAACATGGACTCCTTATATGTACTTGGACAACCCTCACCCTACAAGTTAGCTTTTGGATTAAGTTAGGCCCAACAATTATTATAGAGGATGAATGTTGTAGAGAAAACCGACTATATAAAAAGTTTCACACAACTTATGTGAGCCATTAAGTAAAACTTTTTTGATTGAGGAGCTCCTTCATCCACCTTATTAATTAACCGATATTAGCCTTGGGGTGCTCATTTATAAATTTGAGTCAAAAGCAATGGGTGCTCAAGCTTCAAGAAGATACTATGGGTCCATCCTAGCTTCAACTTCTAATGTCTTCGAGAATAGGTATATTCTCCTACTAAAAAATTTTAAAGAAGTAATATTCAGGTGATAGTAGAAAGAGAGATATTTTTTTAAAAAGAATTTCAGTTCGGATTCATCCCCGCAACTTTTAAGAATCAATAGTTTTTCTCAAGTTTTCTTCTTTGTGATTCGGGATCCTATTTAGACACCAGGCGAAGTTATTGAATTACTTATATATATATATATATATATATATGTGCAAAATACTCGGCCCTCGCAGTAGGAAGAAACATTTATCATTTGAAAGTAAAGATTCATTCCCTGTTTTACGCATCTTACCACTAAGAAACTTGACAAGATAAAATTTTGAATCGAGTCAAAACGAACATAGTCATTCGGTAGAGATTTACGGATGATTTGCGCAAAAGGAATATTTTTGTAGATTTTTAACTTTTAAAAAGGCCCAGTCCACAGAAAACTGATCAACCCAGGCCCAACTGAAGCAAGAGTCCAACATTTTCCAATTTTCAGTTGCGGTTCATAAAATGGATCATGATCCATTAATCTCTGCATGGTCCCAACTTGTTGATAGATTAAAATGTAATTAATCAAAGGATTTCGGGCTATAAGTTTTCGGGTTATTTGATCGGGAATTTGCACAAATGTTCGATTTTGAAGCCACTATTTGATTTTTTTTTCATCGTTAGACAAGTGGAATAAATGTGTCGCAAAAAGAAAAAATTCATCCAACTACATCTAAAGGAGATAAAATTCAAAAATAGCCACTTTTCAAGTCCTCATATTGAAAAATAGTCATTGTCGTTGTCATAGAATTTCACCTGTGAAATTTAAAACTCCATGATAATGATTATTTTTCAAAAATATGTGAAAACTGATCAATTGGCATTGTATCTACCTTTTAAAAGTGTAATTTAGCCCATTGGACTAACATGAACAGAATCTAAAAAGTGATCTAACAGACAAGTGCAAATAATCCAAATTTTAATTTTACAAACCAAGATTCACCCCACCCCTTTTTTCTCAAGCTAATGTTAATATTAACAAGTCACTTAAACAAAAGAAAATTTATACTTAAAAAAGAGCTTAAACTACATTAAGACAAATCATAATTAGTTTATTAACAACTACTAACTTTAGCAAGATTAGAATATTACATGCTTTATAAGTTAGGCAGCCCTCCCACAAAAAGCACTTCACCTATATCTATATTCTATGTATATATAGGTGTGTATATTAAGAAGATCAGAACACAAAGTTGGTTATTTGTTAAAAAGTTTTTATTAGGTTAGAAAGACAATACTCATAGAAAGGTACTATAAAGTAAATGATAGTTCAATGTTACTGCAAATTTCTTGAGAATTGTATATGTTTCAATAGTAGTAGTTAACAATTTTTAGTGCAGCTTCGCCTGTGTGATCTTTTTCACGTGTCAATTACAAGTTCAGATAAAAAAAAAGGATTATGCTAGGATGACAACGAACGTAAAATTTGTCAATTTCAAATAAATCTTCATAATAGCTCTTATTCTAACTTTTTTGAGATTGAAGCATAATTATGTTATGTTAACAATGCAATATTTCGAGATAATTGGTGCGGTTTAGTAGAAAGTTCTCTAATTATTAAAACTAAAGTGTTCAATATGCTTGGTGTTAATGCATTATTTTCACAATCACAACTTGTTGGAATCTCCATCTCTGATTCAAGCTCCTCATCATTCATCAATGGAGTTTCTAAAGGAGAAGATTTGGATAATTTATTCTCCCTTAATGATCAACTCTCAGCCGTTGGATTCATCTCACAACTAGCTCATTTTAAGAACCTTCTAGATAAATTATACCTATATTGTTGTACATATACATAGGACATTATTTGATTCCATTTTTATCTTGTAGTGCATTGTTACAATTTTTTATTTTGTATTCATAGGATTAGTACAAGTGTACATGTAGGATACATAGTAGAATTTTGATTTTCTGTATTTATACGTATGAACAGTGGAAGAGAAATACAACAAGAAAATTTTCCAATCTTCTTCTCATTTACATTTTGCCTTGTAACACAACTTTCTAGTGTTTTAATTGTAATCAGTGTAATATTCACCTCATCACCAGAAAATGTACCTAAAAGGAGCCACTTTTTGGACATCACTTTTTTTCCTAATTATTGGTAAGAAAGTTAATACTAAAAAAACACACAAATTTTCAAGAAATGTACATCGAAAAGTGGCTCGTTATAATTTTTTCTATGAAATTAAGTAATATATCACTGAAATAAAATAAGTGAGAATGATTAAATACAATCACTCTAACTCATAATTGTTTGGAATCAAGATGGAGGATGAAATCTTGTTTAACAAACCAAGAAGAGCTTCTTTTTTTATTTGTTGTTTTATCATTTAGTCAAGGCAAAAGAATCTCTTTTTTTTTTTTAGATTCTTAATAATATTATCTATGTACAATACTAGAATTCTATGATTACATAATATGGAAGTGGACATATATAAAAGTACACTCTAATTATTAAATCTACTCTATTATGTCAATCATTTATTTATTATTAACCATTCGTCCAAGCTAATAAAGAAATGCTTATCCAATATCTTATCTTTTTTGTTTGTTTGTTTTAAATAAATCAACTAGCGCCAATATTTGCTCTCAAGGTTTCAATTTTTATTTTTTAAAAAATAACAGAAACGATGAATATGAGGTTTGAAGTTGGAAAACTAGCATTGTACATAAGCAACTGATAAGGTATTATATATTATTAATTATATTTTCGTCAAGTTTCTCTCTATTATTTTCATCATCAATTAGTAATTTTATTATCAAAATGTTCCCTTATATGTTTCTTTTTTGTTCAAATTGGCTAAAGATTGTTCTTGTAAAGCACACTTCAGACATCTGGTCGTGGCACTCAATAGATATGTTCTTTGCGAAACTTGACTTAAATAAATCTCTCATGAGAATGAAAAGAAAAAAATAGAAGTCATATAAGATCCTAGTTCAGAATTCAACCATCAAATCACATTTTGAATTAAATTAATGTCCAACAAGGAACAATGCATTAAGGCTCGGGAGTCTTGAAGTGGCTTGAATGGATTGGGCCAAAGTGAACAATACCTTGTTAGTTGGGTTTGGACCATGACAGAGTGGTATCAGAGTCACTATATCTCATAATATAGTGGTAAGATAAATCTCAACGAGGTTATTGAATCCCTAAAGACAGCTAACCGTTGAACTTGAAAGGTGATCCGCCATGAAATTTGGCTTAGATAAATTCCACATCGAAATAAGAGTAAAGTTAGAGGTCATAATCAGTCAATTTCAGAATTCTACTGTCGAGAAGCATTTTGGATTTCGATTTTGAACTAGGCCAAATGTCTATTGTCTTAATATGTTATCAAAATACCCATTTCAATTCTTGATTTAGCTGATGTGGGATTCTCATGTTATATTATTCACACTCTAGTTGTCCAACTCTGAACATGCCTAAGGTATTAGTGTCTCACATCATTGTAGAATAGAATTGTCTGTAGAGGCGGATCCTGAAAATTTAATGGGCTCAACGTTTAAGATTTTTAACCTTGAACTCGTTGTAATGTTAAATTTTTAGGTGCATGTCTAATATTTGCTAAGATTTGTTGAGAACCTGTAGCCGAAGGGCTACATCCTCCTTTAATTATTTGTCTCCTCATATAATCTTGGATGTGCAAGGTCAATTTCCTTTTATAATAATTTGAATATCTCTTTCGGAAGGAAAATATAATCAATCTAGAACACATAGTTCTCTCAAAATTCTTTATATTTATTTTACTAGTCGACAATATAATCACATGTATTAAATACGAACTATACCGCTTTCACAATCTAAAGTTATACCTGAGTTATAGAATTAATTGCTCCAATGAACAAAGATTCCACGAATGTTCTTCACTAAAGAAGAGAGAGTTTTTCTTTGTTGGAGTTGGAAAGAGGGAAGCGTTAGGAGGAGAAGAAATCTGTAGAATTAATATAATATTTCTCCTAATAGAAGTCTATTTATAATTCTCTAAGTGACACAATTATTCAGAATTTTTTTTAATAGTGGTAACTCTTCTTCTTTTTTCTATTAATATTATAATAAATATATAACTCATATATATTTATATATTCAGATATAGATCTGGGGTGACCCAATTCAATTTCCAACACTTTCCCTGCTAGAATATTCATTTAAAGGACAAAGAATGAATGTTTTCAAATTTGGAATAGTATGTCAAATATACCATCGCCCTCCATGAGACTTGAAGTATATTTCCATGGTCTATTTTTTTCTCTTTCTGATTTTGAATATCCTCTTTTTTCTTCTTTTCATTAGCTTGGTATTCGCATTAGAGTCCTGACAAATTGGGAATCGCGTCGCATAACACTCATTTAAGGAGGAAGTATTTTCTACCATATTTTTTTTTTCATATCCAAAGCTAACATTTGAGGCCTCTAATTAAAATGGAGAGATCATATCCATCACAATACGACCCCGATGCTTAATATCCTCTTAAAACTCCTCTTAAGCATATTATGATACAAAAAAAATCAAATTTTCACATGTTAAATGAGAACCAAAAGCCATCAGAAGCTTTGGCCCTTTTGACTGTTAATTAGTTAGGTTAACAAAATCCTAAAAACAATCCAGTGAGCTTTTCCATATTAATAATTTGTGTTTGAAATTGAAACAGAAGTACAAGTTTGACCCTTTTGAAAGCAGCTTCGAACCACAAATGATACTCGTGATTGTTCTTAGTACATTGACCAAATTGACTTTCAATTCTTCTATTTTATTTCATACATAGCAAAACATAGGTAGTGTCATGATCTAATGGTAAAAATTGTTTGGAATGAATATTTACATCAATTCAATGAATATGTTATTATATCAATGTTCTCATATAATGGTAAAATTAGAATTTAATAACATCAATGTTCTCATATAATGGTAAAATTAGAATTTTCACTAAAGGAAAATTAATATATATATATATATATAAAAAAGTAACATTTTGGTGTTCAAAATTCATTGGCCTCCGTAATAAAATCAAAATTTTTGCTAAGAATGTTTAAGAATATTCAAATACATCATAATTTTTCATCAAAAGGTAGATTCTGCAAGCTATGAATGATGTGATCAGTGACTGAAAGAAGCTTTCACAAAAAATTAAAATATTTGGATTAGGTTTTATATCTTCCACTAAAGATAAAGACCAAATTCCATTTTTCTTTGAACAACTGGACATTGTTTAAAGGGATAATTGCTTCGGAAATAAAATAAAGAAATAATTACAATTTGATTTCTTGATGTCTAACATCGAACTATGGTGAAGTAATAAATATTTTTCTAAATTTGGTTTGAGCTTTGAATATGAAATCACTTTTAGTAGGAGCAATTTTAACCTCAAAATGGGACTTTCCGATATGAATCCGAACTAGTCAAGCCCCAACGAATTGTCTAACGGGCTGATTTCGAGTGAAAAATATTAGTCCATGTTTTAAAGGAACACTCCAAAATAGGACTTTTCAGCGCGAATTCGAATAAATAAACTTCAGCCATTGGGTGGCAAATTTAAAAAAAGGTTCATGTTCTAACCTCCATGACATTAATATGTTTGGAAAGTCTGGTGTAATTATTAGGATAGTAATTACTCAGCCTAGTAATTACACAATATAGTAATTACTCAGCCTAGTAATTACACAATATAGTAATTACTCTAACATGTTTGTTTGTTATAACGTAATTATAATGTAATTACAAGCATATTGTTTGGTTACACAAGTGTAATTACACATTTAGATTAATTTAAGAATTAAATTTAATTATCAAAATTAAAAGTTAATATTTAACAAATATGTGCTTTTATAAATTATATTAAATTAGGTACTTAAGATACATATTATTTCTTGAAAATATATCAATTAATAATAAAAAATTGTAATTAATATTTTAAAAATAATATATGGATATATATTTTTCAATTTAATAATAGTTTATTTAATTAATTATAAAATTAAACCACACATTTTGTAAAAAAAAAATCATGAACTAGATGTTTGACAAAAAAGTTAACGTTTATAAATATAATGCCATAACATAACATAAAATAAGTTTCAACATAATTTAAGTAAATATAGTTCAAAAGAAAGGAAAAAGATAAGTCTATTCCCTCATTTATGAACGGAATTCTACTTTAATAGCATCACACATTATATGCCAATTTTATTAATGACTCATTGTTTCTAATATTAGGACGTGAAGTTTCAAAAACTAGAATAATAACGCAGTTACGCCATGAAGAAAATAATAAAAATAAGAAATAGAAAAATATGAGTAATTACATGGAGTCACAAGAAGTAAAGGTTGTGAAATGAGAAAAAAAATGAAAGATAAATAATATAAAAAAAAATTAAAATAATTTAAATTAAAAATAAATGAAATAGAAAAGAAATAAAAATAAAAAGGAAATAAGTTTAAAAGTAATCATAGAATTACATGATGTATTTACATCCAATTCTCAATCACCCTTTGAGAATTAAAGAGTGTACTCTCTCTTAATTACACTTAATTTACTATCAATCAAGTAATTATTTGATCAAACAATCCGGTTAAACTATGTAATTACATCAAATTACAACCAAAATTTAATTCACATGTGTCCTTTCAAATAGGCCCGCCTAATTAACTCTTTGACTTTTGACAATTCCATCTTTGGGGGTAACTTCCAACAATTATTTTTTTTGCAACATTCGTTGTTTATTTGTTTCTTCTTTGGCCTTCGTGTGCTTGGATACTAATGTAAGAAAGAAGACGTCCATTATACATACATCCCTCATCCACCCCACCCCACCCAAAAAAAGTAATTTTAGAAATTAATATATAATATTTTTTTCTCAAGTATATCATTGCAAAAAGAAATGATTTGGAAATCTGATACTAAAGGTAGTTTGAGAATATATAAATAGTAATTTAGTCAAATAACCTTCACGATGAAGTACTTTTAAACATTTCTCTTGATGAGTGGGTCAAAATCTTAAACGATATATTCCTTGGATCCGAAATTGTATATACAAAATATTTTCTCCGTCTCAAAATACTTGTCACATTTTTCATTCACACGCTCATTAAGAAAGCACTTATGAGCCGAGGGTCTATCGGAAAAAGCCTCTCTACCCCGCAGGTAGAGGTAAGGTCTGCATAAATCTTACCCTCCCCAGACGCCACTTGTGGAATTACACTGGGTATGTTGTTGTTGTTGTTGTTCATTTTGACTATTTTACCCTTAACATATTCCATCATGTTATCTCTCCTCAATAAATAGTTACTCTATCAATGATGAAAACCTCTTAAATGTTGCTAATTAGTATAAGGCAAAATGAAAAAAAGTTAGTTTATTTTATTTTGAGAGAATTTTGGCGAATATATATACATACATGTAATACTTTTCTTATTCAAACCCTAAAAGGGGTTAAAGATGAAGAACCAACTAGTATGACATTTGTTTAAGATAATTGGTTAATCAGGGTTGATTTAGGGAGTTTTGCTGAGTCACGTAAACTGTTTTTTGTGGGATCCGTTAGTTTTTTGATAATTTTTAACAGAAGGAGGAAAGTTGTGAACTTTTAAATACTTGGAGGATGTTTTCTGCTAAGAAGGATATATTAAGGAGGGTTGTTTACGTTTGAGGATGATTTTGGCTTAACGTATTTTTAATAAGAACGGTAAGTATTTTGGGACGGAGAGAGTAGTAGAGAAGAAGAAAGAATAGAATGGAATTCCCAAAAGAGCAACTTCTTGTAGTTAATAGTTCAGCTTAAAAGCAAAAGAGTAGGTATGTATTATTAAAAGAAATGGACTTTCTATTTAATATTTTTTAGAAAAGGTTTTAAAGCTTTCCAAAATTCTCCATTCTTTACCCATCACGACCAAAAAAAATTCCTTCCTGGTAGACTAGTTGTGTACATGTTTTTTTTTTTTTGGTTAAACTGTTTGAATTTCATTTTGGTAAGAAGTTGTATCTATGTAAAACTTTTCCAAACCAAAAAACTTGAACTCATTTCGTATTTTCATTGTCATTAATAGAATTTTATGGCGAAATGAATGAACTTCACGTATCTAAACTTTTCATAAAAAATATATGTAAACTTAGCCTTAAGGTTGGAGCTCAGTTACGAGTTAAGAGCAAAAAATGAGACTTTTTCTCGAAGACGGGTTAATATTAGACCAAAATTCTAACAAATGATAAAATTGTTCAATTTCAAATAGAATTAAAACATATTTCACTTTGTTTCCTTTAAATCTTAAAAGCTTCAACCAATACAACGATTACAAAGGGGAAGTGACATTAATGCATGGGAATTTCTTTTTTATAGTTTCTTGTAAGTTGCATCTAATTGTCTAGTTCTTGTTTTGCGGTAAGAAATGAAGCTCATATTATTGTCTTCTTCTTCTCTAAAAAAAAATCTTTTTTACTTTTTATTTGTCTATTTTAATTTCTTTTTTGTTATGTTTCTTCCATGTTCTTTCTAAGTATCTTCTTGCATTCTAATGATTTGTCGACTCAATTTGCACACAAATTTTCGAGAGTATACAGTATTTATAAGCATCAACCTAGTCTCATGATTGAAAAAAACGTTATTTGTACTTCATTTGCCATATGTATAGGTAAATGAGATCCATTCGAATGCGACCAAAAAGATCCAAAAATGTGATCAGAAGCAAGAAGAATATATCTATCTACCAAAATCTATGGGGAACTCAATTAGATTTTTTTAGTATAAATAATGTAAGGTTCTGAAAATTCACCAGATCTTCTGGATAATAATACAAAATGTTTGAATAGTGTCAGTTGTGTGAGGCAAATCTTGTCATTCGCCAAGATCTGTGAACATCTCAACCAAATTTATAGTCTGACTATAGTGTCACCATAACTTATGACAATTGTGCAATATTTGATCATGGTCAATTCAACCATGATTTGTAGGATGAGAAAGATATCTCTGACTTTTTACTCCTTTTTCAAATCTTGGAGATGAATTGATCAGAAACTAACTAAATTATAATCAAGAGATAAATGTTCGTATATTCCATCAAGATCAAATCGAATTATAATGAAATTTAACATTTTGACGCTAGGAAATCTACCAAATTTAAATGCAAATATGAACAAAATATATTAGTCTAATTTTAAATGCAACTATGAAAACGAGCTTTCTATTAGTTTTTTAGAATCTCATAGCATTATGTGGTAGACGAATTAATAAGTTCACTAGTTTAAGTCCGAGAATATTATGGTCCAAATTTATTCGTTTAACCTAAAATACTTATTTCTACTCAAGTCTTTGCTAATATGAATAAAAGTTAAATAGTGTCAATGTAAGATCCTATTAAGTGAAATCTTTTCAATTAGGCCCAATAACTCAATATTTTCAAAAGCCCAAATCAAATCTTTTAAGGTCCAAACTCTATGGCTACTAAATTTGTATGCGAATCTAAACAAAATTCATTGATTTTAAATGCTAATCTAAATATAATTTACTGAGTTTAAAATATATATATATATTTTTAAAATTGTAACCAAAACATAATTACATGATATTTTGAAATGTAATTCAAACAAAGTCAATAATTTTAATTGCATTTGATTGCGAAATGTACTGACTTTGAATGAAAAATCTTTAGAATCTAAATGCAAAATCTTTAAATTATGTTTGACTTGCCGTTTGTGTGTTGAAAATGAGTTTTCTATTCGTTTTGTGAGAATATCAGAGCTTTGGGGTGTGGATGAACTATTAAGATCCGCTAGGTTAAGTCGGAGAATGTTTTGGTTCAAATTTTGTTTGTTTAACTTAAAATATCTATCCGCACACACGTTTTGTTAACGAAAATAAAAGTTAAATAGTATCACTGTAAGATCGTACTCGTAAAATCTTCCCAATCAAGAAAAAAATAAATTTAGGCTCAATAACTGGTCCAAATTTTATTCGTTTAACTTAAAACACCTATTTTCTCACAATATTTATTAATAGGAATAGAAGTTAAACAGTGACATTGCAAGATTCTACTTGTGAAATCTTCCCAACTAGGAAAGTAAATAAATTTAGGCCCAATAACTCAATATTAAGATCCGCTAATTAAAATCGTAGAATGTTTCGATCCGAATTTTATTCGTTTAACTTAAAATATCTATTTCCGCATAATTTTCATTAACCATAATAGAAGTTAAATAATGTCACTGTGAAATCTTACTCGTGAAATATTCCTAATTAAAAAAAAATAAAAAAATAGACCTAGTAACTCAATATTTTCAAAAGCCCAAATCAAATCATTTAAAAACTCACTTTAAATGCAAATTTTACAGACTTTAAATGCAAAATTTTCTAATTTTGTAATCAAAATATTATTGGATGATATTTTGAACTGTAATTCAAACAAATTTAATAAAATTAATCGAATTTGATTGCGAAATGTACTGACTTTGAATACAAAATCTTTAAAATCTACATGCAAAATTTTCAAATTATGCTCAACTTGCAGTTTGTGTAATGAAAATAAGCTCAGAGCGTTCGATTGTGGACGACCTATTAATGTTCGCAACTTTAAATTGAAGAATATTTTGATCAAATTTTTATTGGTTTAACTTAATATCTATTTTCGCACAATTTTCATTAGCAAGAATTAAACAGTGTTACTACAAGATCCTACTCATGAAATTTTCTCAATAAGGAAAAAAAAAGAATTAGGTCCAATAACTCAACATTAAGGTTCGCTAGTTTATAAAGGAGAATGTTTTTGTCCAAATTTTATTCGTTTAACTTAAAATATCTATTTTCGCACAATTTTCATTAACTTGAATAGAAGTTAAACAGTGTCACTGTAATATGGGTGGCCAGTGGGCCGGTCCGGGGACGGGTGAGACCGGGGCTCCGGCTGGATTAGCGGGATAGGCAGATGTCCCATCCCGTCCCACATCCCGCCAGAAAAGGGGATCGGTGTTGGTTGGACGGGACAGGGCGGGGTCGGATCGGTAGGGGAATTTCGGGTTTTTAGACACTTAGTTTTAATATATATCAATAATTGAACAAGATAGTGTAATAAAAATAGCCCAATGTTGTTTTTGTGCCTCTTATATTATTTAATAGAAATATGATTTTTTGGTAATACAATTTCAAAATTGTAACTTTATTTCGTTGTTCAAAAGTTACAAATCACATAGTAAAATTGTAATTAAAAAAATTACATATTTAACCATACTTTTTCTAATTTCTTCACAATGTCTTGAGAATCTTCGGTTGGAATTGGAAGTTGTTGGTCAAATTGTTCGACGTCGCTTCATGTTCCCACGAACAAGATTTCGATGTAGTTGTAGAAATACTTCTTCGTTGATATCTGATTGACCGCACATTCTACGCTCTGCTCGAATCCAATCTCTTAATAGAACTGCAATCTCCTAGGTGTCTCCCGCCAATGAGTGTTTGTGCTCTCTTATTTGAAATATTCCAGCAGAAAAAGCACTTTCACGCTGTTGATGACGCTTGATTGTTCAACACATCTCAGACCATCTTTGCTAGTGTCAGAAATGTCTTCGCATTCTCCCTCCAGTATCTCAACAAGTCTTCGCGTCCATCTTCATTGACAATTGATTCGTACGGCACAACATCCTGCAAAACATAAACATCAAATTCGCTAACTTGTGAAGAAGTTGAACCACTAAACATTCTATTTCTAAGGCCTTGAACACTAGCAGCAGAAACCGCATGTCTTTTATTAGGTTGCAGTTAAGTAGAAGAAGATGGTACCAAAGCCGGTTGATTATTTGCACTTTCTTGTTGGTAATACATATATTTTTTGTTTGCATTCATTGTGTATGTTAGACATAACTTCTTTTTTTATTGGTTCGTTAGTTGGTTTTTCATTTGGACTTGGAGGTGGAAGTACTGCTATACAATCATAAATCATTTCAACAAGTGTTTTACAACCGTCTACTTTAATAGTCGATTTAATACAACACCAATAATATAAAATAGTGGGAATAAAAAGGTATTTTTTAAATTTTATAAATATTTTTTCAATAGATGTCTTATAAGTTTATTTTTCCATATATTCATTAAGTAACAAAAATATTAGAGCTATATAAAATAACATAGTTGAAATAGTAGGATAATAAATACCAGAAAATTCTTTAGTAGCATGAAAAAAATTCTCTAAAAATCCAATAAGTTCTAAAAAAAATTCTCAATCATTATCTACAAGCATATCCCTTGGATTGTTATTGTCGCACCCGTTTTAAACCCCCCACCCGCGAAGAAGAGGGATCCAACACGGTTGTGACTTATTGGTGATTCCTAAATTAATTAAAGCTTAAGGAGTTTCCACCTAATTATTCTACGGTGAATTAGGGCACCTAAATATTAACATAAATGCTGCAAAAAATGAACTCCGATTTACGGTCTGCTAATCTATGAGATTCTGGGTAAGGGTTCTTTATTATCCTAAAGGGAAGGGATTAGGCATCTTTTAAGATCCGCTAACTACGGTTATCCGGTCAAACTTAGGTTAATTATTATGCTAAGGAAAAATACATGTTTAAAAATATAACGTTAATTGAAAGGATGTTGCAAGTAATTAATAAAAGGATGCATTTTTTTTTACAGCATAAAGATTGTTACCATTTATTCTTTTTGAGGAGTCTCGCAAAGGTGCTTGCGGTTCTGATAAATAAATTTCCGGCATAAAATCCAAAAAAGATATGCATGGTATTGTCTATAAAATACTTGTAAAATTGTTTTTTTTGGATAAAAATGTGCATTTGTATGACATTGTCCATAAAATACCTATTTTTGGCAATTGATAGTAAGGAGAAAAGCAAATTGTTTGTAATGCAAATAAGTGATTTATATGGAAGTCATTTTAAATCTCAAATCGGATAAAAACAAAACCTTATTTATATGACTAATAATGCGAATAAAGGATGACCCAAATTGTTTTGAAAGTTTTAAACATGCATGACGAGCCTAAAATAAATAAACTAACGGCGGATTTCCAATTTTTAAACTACCCTATTAATTATCCATTCAAGGCCTAATTATTCGAAGTATTCTAATGATCGCGCAAAATTGAATAATCAAGTTACAACAGAAAAATAAAAATGGTGGGATTAAGGAATTAAAAGCAGCGACTAGGGCGAACGACGATGTCATCCCACCCATTTTGTTTAGAAATCCTGAGGCAGGAGAATGCAATGAACGTGGATGTGGGTCTTTGTTTGACAATAGTCATGATGAGTCTCATAACGAGACTCTTCGTTGCTCCCAATGATTGAGAGGAAATTGAAGTTACTGACCTTCTCCGGACAGTGAACCGAGGCGTCGTCTCGAATCGTCGAATTCGCTCGGGGAAGTTATTTTGGAATTCAAATTTTTCTGATTTTGGACCCGGATTCTGACCGACCGAAAAGAAATGTGACTCGAAATGCGATAGACCCGAAATAAAACCAAAATAAACCCGAAACAAACGGAGGAGAGTTGATGATTGAAACTAGTATTCAAAAAGGGATTTTCGAATTAGAAATTAGGAACAAAAAAATTTCTTTTTTCTGATTTTCTCCCCATTTTTCAATATTTGTTTTCTTTTGTTTTTCGGACCCCAGACCCGGCCTATTTTTGATTTCTTTTTCCGGACCCCTTTCAAATGAACAACAAGGGGGGGGGGTATTTATAGATGGATTCCCCCCCCCCCAAAAAAAAAACCGTTCACCACCATACCCCATTTTCAACCGAGTTTGAATTTCAAATTAAAAGGGGCAAAAGTGATGATTTTGGATGCGTATTTTAGGGGTGCAGGTCGCGGGTTTTGGGGGATAGGGTATGGGTGAAGTGACGGGGAGAGTGTGCTTGCAGGTGAGAGGTTGGGCTACAACAGTTTTGGGGGATAGTGTATGGGGGGATCAGATGGTTTTGGGGAAGGGTGAAAGAGAAGGGTGTGTTTGGTTTGGGTTAGGTTTAGGGATAAATGGGTTGGGGCGAAATGGGGTTGGGCCGGGTTTTTGGGTGGTCGATTGGACTTGTGTTTTTTTGGGGAGGGTTGTCGATTGGGCTGGTTTTTTTGGTAGGTTGGTAGAGTGTTTTGGGTGGGTGGGTTGTGGGTTAAAATATAAAAGAGGTTTATTATTTAAAAAAATGCTTTGAAGAAATGTAAATTATGAAAATAACGATGTGATAATAATAAAACATAATAGTTATGAAATGCTTATTGCTTAAAATAAAAAAATGCGATGTTGTTTTGCGAAATAAAATAACATAGAATATTAGGGTAAAACTATGATTATGATATTAAAAGGCAAATGATAGTAGAAATACGAATAATAATAATAATAATAATGATAATGAGAATTATGTATACATATTAAAATTGTTCTTAGGTGTCAAACTATTTTAAATCGCAAACAAATAATCGGAAAAGATGAGACAAATTTTGGTGTCAACAGTTATTATGGACGTTAAATAATGAAGTTATAGGTCTTCTATAATCGTAAGCAACAAGTAGTTGTTCATATAGATAATTTCACATAATCACTACTTCTTCATGAAATTTTATATAAGGTAATCCACAACCGTGTCAATTTTTTTTATATTATTTGTGTCTTTGTATTTTATTACCTTTAAAAATAAAGTTTATAGCAAATTGTATTTTATCAAGAATGTTTTCAAAAAGTTTTAGATCATCCTTTACAACTAAGTTATAAATATGACACGCACATCTTATATGAAAATGATCAGGAAAAAATGGAGTTAATCGAACTTTTAAAAGTCTTATAGCATAATCATTAGAAGTAGCATTATGTAATGTAAGAGTCATAATTTTATTAATTATTCCATAATAATCTCAAATTTCATGAATATTTTGTGCAATAAAAGTTTCACTGTGCCTATCATCAATATATATATCTATATGCTAAAATACATTTTTGCATAGACCAATTATGATCTATTCAATAATATGTTACATTTAAATAATCATTATCGTTAGTACTATGACCTATATCAGAAGTTAGTCACGTTGCTATTAAAATGATATAATGCATAACGTAAATAATGTTGATATTCATGTGCATATTTAAAAACGTCTCTTCTAACCGTTGATCTAGGAAAATTGTTAAAATCATGATTATACATTTCTCTAACGTAATGAATAAAGTCAGGAGATGAAGAAAATGCAAAAGGCAAACCCTCCACCACAACTAATTTTGCTATGTTTTCCCTATCTTTGTGTTTATCATATTTAGGACCTATAATTTTTCCGTAGTCGGGTTAATTCGATCATGTACTTGGTCGGAGACACTATGTGAACCTTGTCCCGACTAGGGATGACAGTGGGTCGGGTTTTGGGCAGGTTTTGGGATTTCCGTACCCTACCCACCCTCCCAAATGTGGCACCCATACCCTACTTATTACCCACTGGGTATATAATTTCCATACCCTTATTTGCCCCTTTCGGTGTTGCGTACCCGCTGGTTATACACTCCTCTAATAAAACACAAAAATTCTACAAATTTCATAAAATATATTACCAAATAAGTTTCATAATTACCAAATACAATCAAAGTTCTATGAAAAAATTTATCCAAACACAAATGTCAATCTCAAAAACAAAATGTAATTACATCAAACATGTCTTCAAGGTCTTCAAACCTTTAGTGTGCTTCTCCATAAATCTATGAAAAACAAAAGAAAAATGATAAAAAAAAAAGAAGAGATTATATAGAAAAAATTATATCTCAATATAAAGGAAGAAAAAACACAACAATAAAGTCACACGTTTGGAACAACAAAGCACTACATTGACTATTGAAAAATCTTCATAGTATTATCAAAGGATCTATAACATTGGTAAAAAATTAATTGAATTAACCAAATAGAAAAACATTACACCTTCATTTATAAGCATCACAAACTAATATAATTTTAATTATTCATATTAATTGTATGTTAAGGATTATATATTTTTATTATATAGTTTATTACTATTATCTATATTGATACTTAAATAATTAAATTAAGGTCCTCAATTTATTATCTTTATAATTATAATTTATAAGCTAATATATATATATATATATATTATCTTTATAATTACAATTATATATTATATATATTATCTTTATAGGATATATATTATCTTTATAATTACAATTAATTACAATTATATATATTATCTTTATAGGATATATATTATCTTTATAATTAAAATAAATTACAATTATATATACATGGGTCGGGTAGGGATGGGTCAGGTAGGGTCGGGTATCCTACCCATCGGGTAATGGATCGGGTACGGGTAGAGTCCACTACCCGACCCATGGGTCAGTCAAAGCGGGTAATTATCCGCGTTGACTAGGTCAGGTACGAGCCGAGACCCATGGGTCGGGTCAATTTTGCTATCCTTAGTCCCGACTTAGAGGGCATTGGCACACCCGATGTTTCAGCCTGGTATTGATTCCACCTAGTTGTGTGCTCGCTTTGTACATGTCTCAATAAACCTCCCGTACCACCTTGACCTTTTTCATTTTTAAATTTATAAATATTTTGACAAATTTTACATCTAACTGCTGTGATTCTCTTTGTTTCTATCAAAAAAATACCATACATGTGATTTTAATTTTCGTTGTGTGGGGCCTCGACTTATACTAGGGGGAATATGAGGCATTCCAATTTCATATTGAGCCTGAGGGTGAGGTGCACTACTAGGTGTGTCATCTACATTATCGTCCAAATTAAAGTCTGGTTCAGATGCATAATATACCTCATCATCTAATGATATATCATTAAAAATACAGTTTCATCTATATGAGTTAAATCAATCAAATCATCAGGGCTAGGAATATGATTACTAAAAGAATTACCCTTACCATTGTTACCCCTACTAGAAGAAGTACCCTTACCCTTGTTGCCCCTACTAGAAGAAACACTCTTACACTTATCATTAATCATACATCAAGGCGTTCCATTATAATTATGTAAATGACTAATTAAAGTAAATGCAATAATTAAAATTAAGTAAAAATAATAATTTAAAGAATGAACGAAGGTACCAAATACCGACGTAACGTCGACGTGTAATCGATGTTAAAAATTGAAACTTTGCTCGATGGATGACCCTCAAGCTAGTTGCCAACTTCACTCCCAATTTTTGAACTTTGTTATAAATTAGCAAATAAAATATCAAATTTAGTAGGCAATGTAGAGCTGTAGAGATATATATAAAGAGATTAGAGAGATGGTAGAAAGATTTGTGAAAAAAACAAAGAGGAAAATGAAGTATTTATAGTTGAGAAATAGAGTTAAAGTGTAAATATACTAACTTAGGGTTAAAAATAAATATTAAAGGGGTAAGGGGTTTGGGGGGGGGGGGGGGGGGGATGACCGTTGCACAACAACCAAAATCAAAATTTGACCGTTGTTGCAACAACTATTTTTACAAAAGGGGCGGGAGGGGTCAGGTTGAATCGAGATTGGGACGGGCGGGACGAGCCCTGGTCCCGTCCCGAGTTTGAAGCCGACATCATTTTTTTAAAGGAGGATCATGCCGGGTCGGGATCGAGCTGACTCTGCCACTGGCCACCCTTACACTGTAAGATCCTACTCGTGAAATCTTTTCAATTAGAAAATAATTAGGCCCAATAACTCAATATTAAGGTCCACTTGTTAAACCCAAATAATATTTTGATCCAAAATTTATTCATTTAACTTAAAATACCTATTTTCACACATTATTCATTAACAAAATAAAAGTTAAACAATGTAAGTGTAACCGCAAAGATCCTACTCGTGAAATCTTTTCAATTAGGAATTTTTTTTTGGCCAAATAACTCAATATTAAGGTCCGCTAGTTAAATCCGGAGAATATTTTAATCCAAATTTTAATCGTCTAACTTAAAATACCTATTTCCGCATAATTTTCATTAACGGAAATAGAAGTTAAATAGTGCCACTTCATGATCCCACTCGTAAAATCTTTCCAATTAGGGAAAATAAATAAATTTAGGCCCAATAACTCAAATATTTTAAAAAGCCCAAATCAAATCTTTTAAAATCCAAACCAAAATCCCCAAAATATAACAAAACTCTCAATTTTTCCCCAACTTGAGCTTTCTCTCTCATTGACACAAAAAAGCGCGCACACGCACACACAGAGTTCCTCCATTTTCAGTGAACTTCTCTTCTTCAACACCCACCCACCCCCACCCCACTCCCCACCCCACTCCCCACCCCCTTTTCTGGGTTTTCTTCTCTTCATCCATTTTCATCATTTTCTTGATTTTTTTCCATAAAGTTTCCACCTTTATTTCAAGAATTGGAAAAATTTAATCTTTTAAACCCCCCACACCACCCCTTCCCTTTGTGGGTTTTGTTCCCCTCATCCATTTTCATCATTTTCTTAATTTTTTTCCATAAAGTTTCTACCTTTAATTTCAAGAATTGGAAAAATTTAATCTTTTTAACAGTTGGGGTTGATGAAATTCATATTAATTACTATAAATAATGGATTCTGCTGCATCTGAGGAGCCACAAAAAAAGAGACCACATCTCAACACTGTTTTTTCATCACCAACTATGGCTTGGCATTCTAGATTTTCATCTGATAATAAAACTGTAAGATTTTTTGATGACCCTTTCATTAATGTCCTTAATTTTACATTTTTGTGGTTATTTTTGTAATTGAAGTTGTTGTTTTGTGTGTTGGTTTAGTTGGTTATATGTGCTTTTTAGGGTTACCTAGTTGAAAAAAGAATGACCCTTTTCATGTGTGGTTGTATATTTTTTAGTATAACACCTAAAATTAGGGCTTTATGAGCCATAAAGTTGTGATCTTGAGGAGGGATTGTTAGTATTCATTAATGCCCTCAATTTTTCCTTTTTTGTGGTTATTTTTGTAATTGAAGTTGTTTTTGTATGTTGGTTTAGTTGGTTATATGTGGTTCAAGGCAGAGTTAATGTCTGTGTACACTCTACCCTCCCCAGACCCCACGTTGTAGGATTTCACTGGGTATGTTGTTGTTGTTGTTTAGTTGGTTATATGTGCCTTTTAGGGTTCCATAGTTGAAAAAAGAATGACGCTTTTCATTAATACCTTTAATTTTTCCTTTTTTTGTGGTTGTTTTTGTAATTGAAGTTGTTGTTTTTGTATGTTGGTTTAGTTAGTTATGTGTGCTTTTAGGGTTACATAGTTGAAAAAAGAATGACCCTTTTCATTAATGCCCTTAGTTTTACCTTTTTTGTGGTTATTTTTGTAATTGAAGTTGTTGTTTTTGTGTGTTAGACTTAGTTGGTTATATGTGCTTTTTAGGGTTCCATACTTGAAAAAAGAATGACCCTTTTCTGTTCTTTATTTTATTTGTTGATTTTTAGCTTTATTTTTGATGAAAAAGAGTTGTTGATCTGAGTAGTACTTTGTTTTATGGCTGAATTACAATGTGGTGATTTATGCCATAAGAAGGGTAGTTAGTGTCTTTGCCATAAAGTTGTGATCTTGAGGAGGGATTGTTAGTATTCATTCATGCCCTAAATTTTTCCCTTTTTGTGGTTATTTTTGTAATTAAAGTTGTCCTTATGCTGAGAGTCTATCGGAAACAGCCTCTCTACCTTCCAAGGTAGAGGTAAGGTCTGCGTACACTCTACCCTCCCCAGACCCACTTTGTGGAATTTCACTGGGTATGTTGTTGTTGTATTTTTGTAATTAAAGTAGTTGTTTTTGTATGTTTGCTTAGTTGGTTATGTGTGCTTTTTAGGGTTCCATAGTTGAAAAAAGAATGGCCCTTTTCTTGTGTGGTTGTAATTGATAGAGTTTTTTTTTGTTTTTGGTTATGTTGATTTTTATCTTTATTTTTTTGATGAAAAGGGGTTGTTCAACTGATTAGTTTTCAGTGTTATGGCTGAATTATTGTGTGGTGATTTATGCCATGAGAAGGGAATTTGCTATAAAACCTAAAATTAGGGCTTTATGAGCCATACAACATCATACCCAGTGAAATCACATAACGTGGGGTCTGGAAAGGGTAAAGTGTACGTAGACCTTACCTCCACCTTGGTAGATAGAACGACTGTTTTCAGAAGACCCTCGGCTCAAGACAAAGCATAGTCACAAGCAAAGCAAAACAAAATAAGAGAAACGGTCAGACTCAGACAAGAAATTAAAGCAGTATGAACATGCTGATAACAAAATCGAATACGCCATGATAGCGCATTATAACAAAAGGAAGCAGTAGCTAACACAACTAAATAAGACAAACAAAGTACACTAAAGAACACATAGCATCAGAAATCAAACTACAAGGGACTATAAAACAATACCGCGCCTATAAATGTGATAGGCTAATCGGCTATAGTAAGAACACTACAACTATCATTTTGAAAGCGTAAGTATGACTACGCTTGACTACCTCCTTCGACCCTAATCCATGTCCTCCACAACCCCATATCTAAGGTCATGTTCTCACTAAGTTGCACCTGCGTCATATCCCGTCTAATCACCTCTCCCCAATACTTCTTCGGCCTACCTTTACCCCTCATGAACCCGTCCATTGCCAACCTCTCACACCTCCACATTGGGGCATCAATGTTTCTCCTCTGCACATGCCTGAACCATCTCAGCCTTGCTTCCCACATCTTATCCTCCACCGATGCCACTCCCACTTTGTCCCGGATATCATAATTTCTAATTCTATCTCAACTTGTATGCCCACACATCGATCTCAGCATCCTCATCTCTACAACTTTCATCTTTTGTATATGCTAAGTCTTGACTGGCCAACACTCCGCCCATACAATATAGTCGGTCTAACCACCACCCTATAGAACTTGCTTTTAAGTTTTGGTGGCACCTTTTTGTCGCACAAGACTCCAGATGCAAACCTCCATTCAATCCACCATGCCCAATACAATGTGTCACATCGTCATCAATCTCTCAATTCCCTTGGATAATATAGGTATTTGAAGCTTCCTTTTTTTGGAATGACCTTAGTACCAAGCCTCACCTCCATATCTGTCTCAGGGCCGCTCCCGTTGCTGAACTTGCACTCCAAGTATTCTGTCTTGGTCCTACTCAATCTGAACTCTTTAGACTCCAGAATCTTTCTCCAAACCTCCAGCTTGGCGTTCACTCCACTGTGAGTCTTATCAATCAGGATTATGTCGTCTGCGAATAACATACACCATGGTACCTCCCCTTGAATTTGTCGCGTTAGTCCGTCCATCACCAAGGAAAATAGGAATGGGTTAAGAGCTGATCCCTGGTGCAACTCCATCATCACTAGGGAAGTGCTCCGAGTCTCATCCTACTGTCCGTACCCTAGTCTTGGCTCTATCAGACATATCCTTGATCGCCCTCGTGTACGCCACATGTACACCTCTAACCTCCAAACATCTCCATAGAACTTTCCTAGGGACTTTGTCGTATGCCTTCTCGAGGTCGATGAAAACCATATGTAAGTCTCTCTTCCTCTCCCTATACTGCTCCACCAACCTCCTAATAAGATGAATGTCTTCAGTAGGCAAACGCCCCGACATGAATCTAAACTGGTTCTCGGAAATAGACACGCCTCTCCTCACCCTCATCTCCACGACCCTTTCTCAAACTTTCATAGTGTAGCTCAGCAGCTTGATACCCCTATGGTTGTTGCAACTCTGATATCACCTTTGTTTTTGTACAAGGGAATCATCTATAAAGTTGTGATTTTCCCTTTTCATTAATGTCTTTAATTTTTCCTTTTTTGTGGTTATTTTTGTAATTGAAGTTGTTTTGGGTGTTGGTTTTGTTAGTTATATGTGCTTTTTAGGGTTCCATATTAGAAAAAATAATGACCCTTTTAGTATAAGGATATATAAATTTTGTACTTTATTTTATTTGTTGGTTTTTAGCTTTACTTTTTATGATCTGGCTAGTTTTTTCAGTTTTATGGATGGATTAGAGTGTGGTGATTTATGCAAGAAATGCCCTTAATTTTTCATTTTTTGTAATTGAAGTGGTTGTTTTTGTATGTTAGATTAGTTAGTTCTGTGTGTTTTTAGGGTTCCATAGTTGAAAAAGGTATGACCCTTTTCATGTGTGGTTGTAATTCATATAGAGTTTTGTTCTTTATGTGGTTATGTTGATTTTTAGCTTTATTTTTTAATGAAAAGGGGTTGTTGATCTGATTAGTTTTCAGTTTTATGGATGAATTAGAGTGGTGATTTATGCCATGAGAAGGGAAGTTAGTGTTTTATCTATAAAACCTTAAATTAGGTACTTTTTTCATGTGGTTGTAATTGTATCTCTTCTAGTGTAAGGAGATATAAAGTTTGGTTCTTTATTTGGTTTGTTGATTTTTACCTTTATATTTTATGAAAAGAGGTTGTTGATCCGGCTAGTTTTCGAGTGGTGATTTTTGCAACGAGAAGGGAAGTTAGTGTTTTTGCTATAAAACCTAAAATTAGGGCTTTATGAGCCATAAAGTTGTGATCTTGAGGAGGGATTGTTAGTATTCATTAATGCTCTCAATTTTAAAGACTGCAAGGTTATTCCGAGTGAGTATCTTACAACCCGACATAAGCTTTTAGTGATGAATTTAGAGATCAAGATGGAGAAGAAGAGGAGGGTTGTGGATGACAGGCCAAGAATCAAATGGGGGAGTTTGACCATGGCTAGTGCAAAGGAGATGGAAGAGAGGTTGATGGCCAAGGGGGCTTGGGGGAGTAGGGGGGATGCGACCGGTATGTGGGACATGATGACCAGTTGCATTCGGGAGATAGCTAGAGAAGTGCTAGGGGTCTCGTGGGGTAGCCGTGGTGGCATCGAGGGGACTGGTGGTGGAATGGTAAAGTTCAAGGAAAGGTGAAAGCAAAGAAAGCGGCGTATGCGAAATTGGTAGAAAGCAAAGATGAGGGAGAGAAGTGGATGAATAGTGAATTGTATCGAGGAAGGAGGCAAAGCTAGTGGTTACTGCGGTGAAAACGACGGCTTTTAAACGCATGTATGTGGAATTAGAGGAAAAAGGCGGGGATAAGAAGTTTTACAGACTAACCAAAGCGAGTGAGAGGAGGGCTCGTGACTTGGATCACGTGAGGTGCATTAAAGACGAGGACGACAAAGTACTGGGGGAGGACGTGCATATTAAACGGAGGTGGCAGTCGTACTTCCATAAACTCCTGAACGAAAAAGAATATGAAGACATTGGGCTGGGAGATCTGGAGCAACCCGAAGGTATTGGGATTTTGGATATTATAGAAACATTAAGGTGGAAGAGGTTAAGGGTGTTGTTCGCAGGATGCGCAGAGGACGAGCGACCGGTCCTGATGAGATCCCAATTGAATTTTGGAAGAGCGCAGACAGGGCATGTTTGGAGTAGCTGACTGTGTTGTTTAATGTCATTTTTAAGACGGCGAGAATGCCCGAAGAATGGAGGTGGAGTACAATGATTCCTTTGTACTAAAACAAAGTTGATATCCGGAGTTGCGACAACTATAGAGGTATCAAGCTGCTAAGCCACACTATAAAAGTTTGGGAAAGGGTCGTGGAGATGAGGGTGAGAAAAGACGTGTCTATTTTCGAGAACCAGTTTGGATTCATGCTGGGGCGTTCGACTACAGAAGCCATTCATCTTATTAAGAGGTTGGTGGAGCAGTATAGGGAGAGGAAGAGAGACTTACATATGGTTTTCATCGACCTCGAGAAGGCATACGACAAAGTCTCTAGGAGGTGTTATGGAGATGTTTGGTGGTTAGAGGTGTACTTGTGGCGTACACTAGGGTAATCAATGATATGTATAATGGAGCCAAGACCAGGGTACAGACAGTAGGAGGAGACTCGGAGCATTTTTCAGTGATGATGGGGCTGCACTAAGGATCAGCTCGTAGCCCATTCTTATTTGTCTTGGTGATGGATGGACTGACGCGACAAATTCAAGGGGAGGTGCCATAGTGTATGTTATATGCGGATGACATAGTCTTGATTGATGAGACTCGCAGCTGAGTGAACGCTAAGCTGGAGGTTTGGAGACAGACTCTGGAGTCTAAAGGGTTCAGGCTGAGTTGGACCAAGACAGAATACTTGGAGTGCAAGTTCGGTAACAGGAGCGACCATGAGACAGGCGTGGAGGTGAGACTTGGTACTCAGGTCATTTCAAAGAAAGGAAGTTTCAAGTATCTTGGGTCTATTATCCAAGGGAATAGAGAGATCGATGACGATGTCACACACCGTATTGGGGCAGGGTGGTTGAAACGAAGGCTCGCATTTGGAGTCTTGTGCGATAAAAATGTACCACAAAAACTTAAAGGCAAATTCTATAGGGTGGTGGTTAGACCGACTATGTTGTATGGGGCGGAGTGTTGACCAGTCAAGACTTCGCACATCCAAAAGATGAAAGTTGCGGAGATGAGGATGCTGAGATAGATGTGTGGGCATACAAAGAGGGATATGAATAGAAATGATGATATATGGGACAAAGTGGGAGTAGCCTCGGTGGAGGATAAGATGCGGGAAGCGAGATTGAGATGGTTCGTGCATGTGCAAAGGAGAGACACAATTGCCCCAATGCGGAGGTGTGAGAGGTGGACTATGGACGGGTTCAGGAGGGGTAGAGGTAGGCCGAACAAGTATTGGAGAGAGGTGATTAGACGGGATATAACGCAGGTGCAACTTACTGAGGACATGACTTTAGATGAGGTTGTGGAGGACACAGATTATGGTATAAGAGTAGTAGTTAGTTGAACGTAGTCCTACTTACGCTTACATACGGGTAGATATAGTGTTATTATTGTAGGCCTGCTTAGCCTATCATACTAGTAGGCGCAGCATTGCTTTATAGTCCCCTGTTGTTTGTTTTCTGCTGCTATGTGTTCTTTAGTGTACTTTGTTTATCTTATTTACATGTGCAACAATTTTACATCTTATTTTTTCTTATCTTTATCTAACCTGATGTACAATTTTTTCCCTCTGCTTTTGCTTAAGAAAATAAATAACTCTTGATGCACAAATTACATGATATATAATTTGGAATTAATGTTATTGAGACTTTCTAGTGTCTTTGTTATATGTGGATGAAATTGAAGGTATAGGATGGGTTCAAAAATGTATAGAACTTGTTAAAAAAGGATGATAGTTTGAATTTCTTTTTGTTTTTTTGTTGGCAGGTTGATGCTGCAGTTCTCCAGTATCAAAATCAGAAACTAGTACAGCAGTTAGATGCACAGAAACATAAGATGCTAGATCTTAAAGCCAAAATGAAAGAATTAAGGGACAAACAAGCTTCTTATGATGACTTCTTGGTTACATTAAATCGGATCTGGAATCAGGTAACATCTTTACTTAACCTAATAATTTGGTGTCTGAATGGCCTAAGTAGCCTAACATGTGATTTGCATTATTTTGATGATCTCTTAAATAACTCCATGTAGCTAGATGATGACCTGATTATCCTTGGGGCACGCAGTGGGGCAGATCAAATAGCCTTGCAAAGCTTGGATCGACAAGATTATTCTCGAGGTTTGCTGTTAGAAGAATAAGTGAATTTAAATTTCTTTATCATCCTGAAAGTTCAATGTAGGAAAGATAAGCTCTTTTGCATTGTGTGAGAATAACTAGTTGATTTCTAAAAACATTTAGGTTCAATTCCATCATGTCCTGCGGAGGAGATATTCCTGTGTAGGGTGTTGAAAACCAACGCCATTCCAGGCAATGCCAATACCGGATCTATTGATAATATCAGAGAAGCTCTTGATCTTCGTCACTCTTCTACTCTTGAATTAATGAAATCGTTGGAAAATGCTATTGATGCTCAGCGAATTAAAACCGAAAATTTTGCTCATCTTTTGGAAGGAAAGCCATCTGCAGAAGGTTGGGAACCTGGAAAGACCTCTTTATTCTCTAATTACATTGCAAGCGTTTGTTGCCTTTGGAATTTATTTTGTTACTATTTACTATGTATATAATTGGTGCTTGTATCAGGTCTAATCTGATTATTTTATCATTGAGATTTTGCAGATGCTATCATTCTTCTAAATAAGATTGATGATATGATGAAGGAAGAGGCTAATTATCTCCATCGAGTGATTGATGCTCTTCATTTGAAACACAAAGAATATGCTGATGAAATTGAAGCTTGTAATCAACGCCACTCAGTGGATCGATCTGAGTTAAAACGTCTTGAAGGTATTTGCGACATTTATTTCATGCACTAACACAGTATATGAGATCTCTTAAGTACAAATGTTAGAGATCAACATTGGCATTAAATTCTGGGGCGTGTCTATGTGGCTGTCCAAGGTGGTTTGTGATATTTAGCTTTAACCATTGTGTATGACTGGATATATGTGCATATCTGTTTTTCAGCTCATACTTGTACCTTATGTAAGATGTTGAGTACATTCAGTATTGTGAATTAGAGTTCAACTTTGATATCAAATTGATTGGTGTTTGGTAAATGGCTGTCCAAATCGGAGATGTAGTGTTTAAGTTCAGGTAGGGGTGTCAAATGGGTGGGTTGGGCTGAATTTGGGCAGGTTAAAATGACCCGCCCAAAATTCACTTGGGCTGAAATGGGCTAAAAACCCGTTCATAACCCAACCTACCCAATTCTTACTAAGTTTTAAATTCTTTGTTTGTTTTCTTATAATTTGTGTAAGTACCTAATAAAACCTTTTTTCCTTTTATTATTACTCTATATAACTTATTAAATAAAAGAATGTCTTCTTAAAAATACTTGGACAGTTACCCATGGGTCAATTTGGACCGCATATCAACCTAGATTTAAATAGGCTGAATTGAACGGGTCAAAATGGGCTAAAAAGGCAGCCCCGTGCACCTTGCATCCCGCGTTTGCAGGGTCCAGGGAAGGGTCGCACCCCAAGGGATGTGATGCAAACAGCCACCCTAATGCAAGCATTAGTGGTTGCTTCCACGGCTCAAACCCAATAGGTCACTCAGAGACAATTTTATTGTTGCTCCAAGGCTCCTCTTCAAAATGGACTGAGTTAATAAAATAAGCGGGTCACTGCCCGCCCGAACCTAAGTGGGTTGGGTGGGTCGTGTTTTTATGGCCTGATTTTTGCCACCCCTAACTTCAGGCATTGCGTAGGATGACATGGATGTGCACTATCTGTGTTGACTAACATCTTTTGAGTAAACTGCCACTGTCCCTTGAATGTGTTAATTGCTAATGGTAAAAGGTGAGCTGGAGGAAAAAATGATGGAACTTGAAGACAGTAGAAGGAAGCTAGTTACTTTGAAAATGCAGAAAGATGTGGCGTCTGGTGTGCAGGAAACAATTTCGAGTGCAGTTAATGGAAGTATGTCTCCGGAGAAGCATACAGACCGAACAAAAGGTGTGCGGGAACTGAAGGAGTCTATAGAAGAAGCAAAGGTATCGTGGCTGTAACTCACCCTGATGTCTTGCCTGCGTGATATATGCACATTTAAAAACATGATGGTTTTGATTGCAGATACTGAAAGAGGACCGCCTCTCTGAGCTTCAAGATTCCCAGGAAGATAATCTACATTTGTTAAAGCAGTTGCAAGATCTTCAGGTATTCAAAGAAGAGTTTCTTGAATTCAGGGTGTGTTCGGTATGAAGGAAAATGTTTTCCATAGAAAATGATTTCCAGGAAAATAAGTGGTTTCTTACTTATTTTCTTATTATGTTCGGTACGTAATCAAAAAATATTATCCTAAAAGCATTTGTATATAATCTACACAAATACTATAAGAGGTGGGATTGAGGGGGTACGGGTGTGGGGTGGTGGGGATGGGGGCTACGGGGGTGAAGATTGGGGGATTTGGAGAGCGGGGAGGACACAATCAATGTGGAATGTCACTTGTGGAACTTGTTTTCGTAGAGAATATTTTTCAAAAATTTTGATCAGCCGAACATGGAAAAATTGAAAAACATTTTCTGGAAAATGTTTTCCTCCATACTGAACACACCCTCAGTAAAATTTAGAACTTCATTTGAATTAGAACACAGCTTTGTGAGGCTAAATTTTGATTTTCTGTCCATATAGAATGAACTAAAGGATGACAGATATGTGTCTTCATCTCGTGCTTATACCTTACGCAATGATCAACTTCACCATTGGAATGCTGAGGCAGAGCGATACAAAGCTCTGACGGAGACTCTTCAGGTTTAACTACATTACTTTTCATGTATCATTGTGGTTTCGATGGTATCCTAGCATGGCGTCTTTGCTTAAAATTAAATTCAGGCTGACAGGTCTTTCATCAGACGAAGGGAGAAAGAACTGGTTGTAAAAGCAGAGGCTGTGGATGCAGCAAAGAGATCAGTTGATAACTCCGAGTCAAGGATTGAGGAATTGGAGCATCGCATTCACAGATTCATAATTGAAAAAAATGAGCTGGAAATTAAAATGGAAGAAGCTATTCAAGATTCAGGTTGGTGTATTTGCAAGTCAGATTTTAGTTTGGTGGATTTATGTAATCATCTTCTGATGAGAAGGTAGAGTTTTGCAGGAAGGAAAGACATTAAAGAGGAGTTTCAGATAATGGTGTCTGCTTTATCAAAAGAAATAGGAATGATGGAAGCTCAGCTGAATCGTTGGAAGGAGACTGCTCAAGAAGCTGTTTCCTTACGTGAAGAAAAACAGTCATTGGAAGCTTCTTTAGGAAGAAAGGTTAGGTCTTGGTGCCATAATTTAATTTATATCTGATTACTTCTCAATTAATAAATAGGAATTCATTTTCTTAACTAGGAGGAATGGGGGTGGGGGGGGGGGGGGGGGGGTTAGATTGTCGTTTAAACACTGAAAACTAATGGAGGATCTTTTCCCAACCACCCCAGGCATATTTGTATCAGTGCTGCCGGTTTATCTTTTTGTTCTTTTTAGTTTGGGGGTTGGGGGTGGGGGTATCAGCAAAGTGTCCCTAGTGAAAACTATTAACCCCACTTCTCTCTTGTTTTCCATGTCCCTTTCCCCAGAACCCAAAAAAGGGGAACTGAAATATTAGAGAACATCAAGGGAAGATTTATTTCAAGTGATTTCGTTTTTAATTCTGAAATGCGTGCCACTTACTGCTGTAGGCTATTGAGCACAAAGACTTGATCGGTAAAGTTGCTCACCAGACTGGGGAAATCCGAACACTAAAGGAACTTGTAAGTTTTTCAACGTAGACCTTTGCTTGTTCATTACCAAGTTCGGTCCTTATCATTACAAGTTATGTGCCTGAGTTTTCTTGCAGGCTGAGAAGATGCAGAGGGACAAACAGGAACGTCAAATCTTCTTGGACATGCTTGGCCAGCAAATTTATGATAACAGGTAGTTTAATTTCATTTGCTGGTTCTAACTATTGTTTTGTTGTCATGTATATAAATTGCAAGTGCACTTGAAGTTTCGACTCATTGGTCTATGTATATACATGTGCATATTTGTGTGTTATATGCTCTAGTGTTCTTTTGGCTGTCAAATTTTACAAGAAAATATTGTGAATGATTTAAGTGGGTAATGAAACAATTTCATGGGCACCCGCAAGGGTGGCTCAGTTGATTGAGCATGGGACTTCCATAATGGAGGTCTCAAGTTCGAAACCCCCTGCCTACAACAGCAGGGGATTTGCCTTCTGAGTCGAGCTCGTCGCACGGGGCTTGCTTAGTGCGGGTTATCACTTCTGTGTGGTTTGCGAGCTAATGCACAGGAGCGAGGTTTACCCTGTGCGCACCCGAAGGGTAGCGGCTGCGGGTTCCCTTGTCATAAAAAAATGAAACAATTTCATGGGCTCATATAAAGGGCAGCCCGCTGCACTAAGCTCCCGCTATGCGGGGGGTCCGGGGAAGGGCCGGACCACAAGTGTCTGTTGTACACCGCCTTACCTTGCATTTCTGCCCGAGGCTGTTTCCACGGCTTGAACCCATGACCTCCATTGGTCACATGGCAACAACTTTACCAGTTACTCCAAGGCTCATATGAGAATAAAAAAATATGGGATGTTGCAAAGATTGGTTTCCATTTTGTTCACCTGCAGTGTTGTAGGAGGGTAGAGGGGTGGGCCGATTATCCACCGAGTTTCGAATCGTGCGCCGAGCCGTTGGGGATTTCTTGGTTATCAAGGTTTTTGTTTTCACTTGATTGATTATCTCCTGTATTCACAATAAGACTTTTGACCTCTTTGTTAGAGACATATCGGAAATTAGAGAGTCAGAGAAAAGAGCTCACTCACAAGCTGAAATTTTGAGAGCGGCTCTGAATGAACATCATCTGGAATTGAGAGTGAAATCTGCTAAGGAAACTGAGGCTGCTTGTCAGCAGAGGCTTTCTGCTGCTGAGGCAGAAATTGCAGAACTACGGGCAGAACTGGATGCTTCTGACAGGTGCCCTTTTCTGATACTTGCTTCTAAACTTATGATGCATTTTCGTGTAATCTTTTTCTGCCTTTCTGGAATGTCTAGAAAGGTACTTATCCGAAATGAATCGTGTGCTCCCTTGCTGCACTAACAACAATTGACCAGTCTAGTCAGTGCCTTTTATTCTTGATTGATTCTGTAGTGGTTGTTTGTTATTACAATATGTGCTTGCATTAAGTGGAATCTATCCTTCAAATGCACTAGTTTAGAAGCACCCAAAGGTGTGACCTAGTGGTCAATGAAGAACACTAGGTGATTTCTCCCATCTGTCTATGCCTTGGTGGACAGAGTTACCGGTACTTGTGCTGGTGGGAGGTTGCAGGTACCTTGTAGAATTAGTTGATGTCTAGACACCACATTTATCAACAAAAAAAATGCACTAGTTTAGAATATAAAGATAGCTGTCCAGAATTCATAATATAACTGCTGAGGCAGAATGTCATCTGGAGATCCTTTAATAGTGATATGGGCTTACTATTAGAAGGTACATACCGATCTATATGGAAGGACAATCTTGTTGTGCACTCCTCTTGAGAATGAAGAACAAGAGATCTTCTGTTTGGTTCTTTTTAATGCCATATCAGAAAGAGATGTGGTCATGTAGATCTTCTATTTTACTGGAATTTATTGACTATTCCATATATCTACTGCTGGCACGCTTTAAAAATTGGTTTGCACTGAATGTCGGCATGTATATATATGCTTTATCCAGTGTGCATCATCTATTTATAATCTTATAATGATCTTCTGTGTATTAGAGACACTTTTTTTATCCTGTAATTATAAAAGTTTTACTTGCAGGGGTGTTTTAGAGCTAAGAGAGGCGATAAAAATAAAAGAAAGGGAGTCTGAAACCTATATTTCTGAGATTGAGGTACTCAACTGGTCGTGTTTGTTACAATTTATTGGATCCCTTCCTTTCTGTTGCCATTCTTCTGATCCATTTACATTTTAGACTATTGGTCAAGCCTATGAAGACATGCAGACGCAGAATCAACATCTTCTCCAGCAGCTGGCAGAGAGAGATGATTATAATATAAAGGTCTCTATTATCATATTTCCTTTGATTGCAATGACTATCCTACACCTAGTTAGGGTTGTCAAATGGGCGGGTTGGGCTGAGTTAATAACCCACACAAAAGTTACTTAGGCTGAAATGGGCTAAAAAAAGTGGGTCATAACCCAACCCGCCTAATTCTTACTAAATTTTAATATCTTTGTTTGTTCTTTTATAATTTTAATACCTAATAAAACTACTCTTTTCCTTTATTATGGCTATTTACAACATAAAACAAATGTCTCATGGGTCAATTTGGGCTACATATCTGCCCAATTTTTGATGGGCTGAGCTAATAAATGGGCGGATCAATGACCAGCCCAAACTTGGGCGGGTCATGTTTTCATGGGCTAATTTTGCGACCCTTACCTGTAGTTATTCATAGGAAGTGATGCAGTTGACTTGTACTCATATTTACTTTTGGGTTTTAAATGCAGTTAGTTTCTGAGAGCGTCAAGATAAAGCAGGAACAAAGCTTACTTCTCTCGCGGAAGAAAGTATTATTGTCACAACTTATACAGTCTCAAACATCACTTGAATCTCTGAAAACGAGGATAGCTCAAAGTGAAATCCAGGTAGCCTTCTGCCTCTTTTTGGCATGTAAATGTGTAATTTGGAATTTGTTTGATCTTTTTCAACCATGACGATCATTATATTGCAGATGAAAGTTCACATTACAGAAGCTTTAAGTTATACCCAACAAGATAGACATCTTGCACTCACCCTGGAAATAGTAAAGCGAGAATTGGGGGATGCTGATAAGGAATTGAAGTGGCTGAGATCTGCTGCTTCCTCTGCTGATAAGGAATACGATCAGCTCATGAGAAAGCTGGATGAAATTCAGATGGAACGGGAAACTGAAAGGTGATATTCTGTTCAACCAACTCTTTTTACCCCATCATGTGTACAGTAAACCTTAGGTAGTTTTGTTGTCATGTACATTCAGTTTGCTATTTTACAAAATTGAGGTTGAATGTCGATGACTTAGCCTTATGTGGATATGTATTCATTAATCCAATTGCCTGTTGTAGAGTGTGAGCTAACAAGCAATCTGCTGGTTGCCTGGATTTATCGTTCTGTTTTAGATATCTAAGGTTAACTATAGCTAAATGGAGGTGGACAAAACTTGTGTTACTAAAAAATCAATGCTTTGTGCAAGGGACTATTTTTGGGACCCGTTTATCCATACAATTTTTTTCACTTTTTTCAAATTGGAAATTTCAAAACAGCGTTTGATTATACATTGGACTGATCTTTGAATATTTTTTGAAGATGAGTTTCAAGTTTGAACGGTATAAGATGGCGAGGAAGGAGGCAAAGCTTGCGGTTACGGCGGCGAAAATGGCAGCTTTTGAACGCCTGTATGTGGAATTAGAGGAAAAAGGCGAGGATAAGAAGTTGTACAGACTAGGCAAGGTGAGGGAGAGAAGGGCCCGTGACTTGGATCACATGAGGTGCATCAAGGACGAGGACAGAAAAGTACTGGTGGAGGACGCACATATTAGGTAAAGGTGGAAGTCTTACTTCCATAAACTCTTGAATGAAAAAGGAGATAGACATTGTGCTGGGAGATCTGGAGCAATCTGGTAGGTACCGGTATTTTGGGTATTGTAGAAACATTAAGTTTGAGGAGGTTAAGGGTGTTGTTCGCAGGATGCGCAAGGGATGAGTGACCGGACTGATGAGATCCTAGTTGAATTTTGGAATAGCGCAGGCAGGGTAGGTTTGGAGTGCCTGACTGAGTTGTTTAACGTCATTTTTAAGACGGCGAGAATGCCCGAAGAATGGAGGTGGAATACAATGATCCCTTTGTACAAGAACAAAGGTGATATTGAGAGTTTTGCAACAACTATAGGGGTATCAAGCTGCTAAGACACACTATGAAAGTTTGGAAAAGGGTCGTGGAGATGAGGGTGAGAAGAGGCGTGTCTATTTTCGAGAATCAGTTTGGATTACAGAAGTCATTCATCTTATTAGGGGATTGATGGAGCAGTATAGGGAGAGGAAGAGAGTCTTACATATGGTTTTCATCGACTTCGAGAAGGCATACGACAAAGTCTCTAGAGAGGTCTTATGGAGATGTTTGGTGGTTAGAGGTGTACCTGTGGCGTACACTAGGGTAATCAATGATATGTATAATAGAGCCAAGACCAGGGTACAAACAATAGGAGGAGACTTGGAGCACTTTTCAGTGATGATGGGGCTGCACCAAGGATTAGCTCTTTCTTATTTGTCTTGGTGATGGATGGACTGCCGCGACAAATCCAAGGGGAGGTGCCATAGTGTATGTTATTTGCAAACGACATAGTCTTGATTGATGAGACTCACATCGGAGTGAACTTTAAGCTGAAGGTTTGGAGACAGACTCTGGAGTCTAAAGGGTTCAGGCTGAGTAGGACTAAGACAAAATACTTGGAGTGCAAGTTTAGTAACATGAGCGACCATGAGACAGACGTGGAGGTGAGACTTGGTACTCAGGTCATTTCAAAGAAAGGAAGTTTCAAATACCTCGGGTCTATTATCCAAGGAGATGGAGAGATTGATGACGATGTCACACATCGTATTGGGGCAGGGTGGATGAAACGGTGGCTCGCATCTGGAGTCTTATGCGACAAAAATGTGCCATCAAAATTTAAAGGCAAGTTCTATAAGGCGGTGGTTAGACCAACTATGTTGTATGGGGCGGAGTGTTGGCCAATCAAGACTTTGCACATCCAAAAGATGAAAGCTGCGGAGATGAGGATGATGAGATGGATGTGTGGGCATACAAGGAGGGATAGAATTAGAAATGATGATATCCGAGACAGAGTGAGAGTGGTCTCGATGGAGGATAAGATGCGTGAAGCTAGGTTGAGATGGTTCGGGCACGTGCAGAGGAGAGAAACAAATGCCCCAGTGCGGAGGTGTGAGAGGTTGGCTATGGACGGGTTCATGAGGGGTAGAGGTAGGCCGAAGAAGTATTGGGGAGAGGTGATTAGACGGGATATGACACATATGCAACTTACTGAGGACATGACCTTAGATAGGGGTTGTGGAGGACACGGATTAGGGTAGAAGGGTAGTAATTAATCGAGCGTAGTCCTACTTACACTTGTAAACTGGTAGTTGTATTGTTATTACTGTAGGCCCGCTTATCCTATCACACTATTAGGCGCAGTATGACTTTATAGTCCCATGTAGTTTGATTTCTGCTGCTATATGTTCTTTAGTATACTTTGTTTAGCTTATTTACCTGCGCTAGTTACTGCTTATTTTTTCAGAATGCGCTATCATGACTTATTCGCTTTTGATATCAACATTTTCAAACTGCTTTAATTTATTTTTTTACCGGATCTGACCGTTTCTCTTGCTTTGCTCTTGCTTTGCGTGTGCTTTTGCTTGTGCTTATGCTCTGTCTTGAGCCAAGGGTCTCTCGGAAACATCCGCTCTACCTACAAAGGTAGAGGTAAGGTCTGCGTACACTCTACCCTCCGCAGACTCCACGTTGTGGGATTTCACTGGGTATGTTGTTGTTGTTGAGTTTCAAGTTTGAAAAAGTGGTTTTGACTAGTTTTTCAAGTGAAATTTTTGTCCATTCACTTTTTTTTTCTTTCAGATATAACATTTTTATGTCCAAACACCTGCTTAGAATTGTCCTGATTTAGTCTATTCAGACTATTGATTCAGCTGTGTTGGAATTTAGCCTTTGCATGTATTTCTAATCTTGTAGAATGTTCCCGCTCATGAAGAAAATAATTTTGTTATGCATCTGCTATGAGTTCCTTGATTCCTGCTCTTGTGAAATTTTTATCAATCTAGGAGTGAAAAAAAGAAGCTTGATGAAGAGCTAATGGAGTTGAATAAAACTGTTGATGAGTTGACTTCTGCAAGTGGCGAGGCTGCAGTACAAAAACTGCAGGATGAAATAAATGATTCCAAGGCTATTCTCAAATGTGGAGTGTGTCTTGATCGGCCAAAAGAGGTATGTACATGCATTCTTTTTTGCTCCAGAAGTGGGTAATCGTTTCTCTTTGAGAACTTTGAAGAAGCATACAACAACAACAACATACATAGTGTAATCCCACAAGTGGAGTCTGGGGAGGGTAAGATGTACGCAGACCTTACCCCTACCTTTGTGGGGGTAAAGAGCCTTAAACAAAATTGTAGTTCTTTGCTAGCATTTTAATGCAACATGGCCTTCGTAAATGATGTAGATTCCATGTTAGATATGATCGGGGCTGGGAGGGTTTATTTCCTTGTGAATATTTGGTTTACAGATGCTCCTTGATCCATCTAGACTCTGAGCAACCTAGTCTATTTTGGAAGTTAAGGCCATATTGGCTTTGTAAATTTAGAAGTGGCTTCTCTCGTAGGTATAGAGTTGGGTTAATTATTTACGAGCTACAAACGACCCTGACCCTGATTTTGTTGTTTAATATACTTGGCAGGTTGTAATCACAAAATGTTATCACCTGTTCTGCAATCCATGCATCCAGAGAAATTTAGAGATCCGTCATCGCAAGTGTCCTGCTTGTGGAACTGCTTTTGGGCAAAACGATGTTCGTTTCGTGAAAATTTGACCAAAACCTCGGTCAGCTTGCAGCTCGGTAGACATGTATATTGTTGCGTTCTCTGAGGGTGTCGTTCGAGAAGCCTACTAGCGTCAAGAATTCATACCCTTGTGAAGAACAAAGTGCTACCTTTTGTTTTTCCCCCTTTCTTTTGAATTGGGGTGCACCCATTTTTTTGTTTCTCCACATCTCTTTACTCTTTCTCTTTTTGTCTTTTTTGCTTCCCCACATCTCTTCACTTAGTCTCTCATGTAGTCTTTTTTTGGGCTTTCTCCACAGTTCTCTCATGATTCTTCTTTCAATTGTATCTGAGACAAACAGTGTAAAGCTTTATCTTGTAGTGTTTTTTTGGAAGCATCTTGTTTGAGATGGCAGACATCTATATGTTATTTTTTTCCTTTTTTTAGCAGGCTTCCATATGTTCCCATTTGCTCTTAAGTTTTAGCAAAATATTTGTATAAACAAAGGGCATTAACAGGGTACTGTGATATACAAAAGTAGCTTAATGACTTGGAACAAACAAGTTTCATGTACATTTGTGCTGCAGTTATGAGATTAGAAATGAGAGAGTGGAATTCATAAAGTCGATTCTAACTTGTTTGGGATTGAAGCCTGTATATATTTCTCATCGTATATATATATACATTTTCCCACTTTTGGCACCTGCTTTTTGGTGGTTGTCTTTTGTTTAGTTGATTGATGAAGTGTTTATGAGAGCAGAAACATTTCATCTCAGGAAACAAAAGAAGTCTTTTAAAAGAGTTTAAGTTCTGTGCTGTGTTAGGTGTGTAGATTTTTTACATTTCAGGTTAAATTGGCCTACAACAATAGGCAAGTTATCATAGAGTAATAACTTGCTATAACGGGTTAAATTGAATTGATTATGTAGTATCTTTTTTTTTTTTTTACACTGGGCAGTGTATATAAAAATCTCTTATGGATGATGACAATTCTACTCCAAAAAAATTTAGTACATATTTGCATCAATCATAGGGGGAAGGAGTATACTTACATTCAATGCTTACATCAAATAAATAGATGAAATAGAGCATCTTGCGTATAAGTGTTTATTAATCCATCCATTTTATTTTATAGCATGGTGTCTTTTTTACGTTTCCAAAAAAAAATTACGTTTTTATATTTAGATTCTCTAACTTCAAACTTTTCATTTTGCCCGTGTTGTAGTTTCCGTTGATTAGTACCTCTTAGTATCGAAGCCTTAACCTAGTAGGTTAAGAGCTTGTTTGGATTGATTTATTTTAAGTATTTTTAAGCCAAAATATTTTATAAGCACTTTTATAATGTTTGGATAAAAAAAAATCCTTTTAAGCTAAAATAATAAAAATAAGTCAAAGACGTAAATTAGAATTCCTAACTTATGACTTTTAGCTTATAAGTCAAAAACCATAAGTCTATCCAAGCGGGCTCTAAGGCTGTAAAACCCTTGATTAAGAGTCAAATAATTTACTTATTGCACCAAAACAAAAATTAATATTGAAACGTCAAATGCATTACATTTCAAGAAAATCACTTTATCCGTATAGAAAATAGGAATTAAGCTAAATTAAATCATATTTTTCATATGATATAAAATACCACCAAAACCTTTTTAATTTAGTGATATTAGTTTCACAGGCAAACATAATAAGTGTATTTCAATTTTCATTTCCTCATTTTTCCTATCTTCTATGTATAATAATAAGGATAAAAAAGATATATACAATTATAGTCTTCTCATATTTTTTATTCTGTTTTCTTTTACATATAATCTTTTCCTTCTACACCATCATTTTCCTTTGTAAAATAAATACTACTCTCTAGCTCCGAATAAAAAAGAATGTTCACTTAGTAATTTGCACACCTTTTAAAAAAATGTTAACTTCTATAAAATTAAATAATTTGACTAAAATGTCCATAATTAAATATGTATTGAGATTTGATCACTTAACATTTAATAAGGACAAATCTGAAAAAGTAAGATTAATTATTTCTTGATTTGGTAAGTGAACACTTTTTTAAATAAAAAAATAAAAAGTAAATAGACACTCTTTTTGATCCGGAGGAAGTAATAAAGATAAAAAAGATAAAAAAGATATATACAACTATTGCTTTCATATTATTTATTCTGTTTACCTCCTAGACCATCATTTTCCTTTGTAAAATGAATATGGTAATAAATTCAAAGGCTTGTGGAGGGTCCCACTCTATACTTCATTTTTGTATTTATTCATAATATGATTGACCTTAAAGTTTATCCATATCTTAAAAAAAAATACTTACTCCGTCCCATTTATACAATATAGTTTGATTAGACACAAAATTTAAAAAATAAAAAGAAACTTTTTTGAATCTTATAGTCTAAAATAAGTTAAAAATATTGTATAATTAGATAATTTCATTAAGCGTAAAAGATAAAATTTAAAATTAAATTAATATTAAATAATAAAATATGTCATTTTTTTGAATTGACTAAAAAAGAAATTATATAATATAAATTAGCGGAGTAGTATCAACCTATCTACTCATCCAAAAACGGCACCGTTTAGCTCTACATTTCCTTCTTCTAAGGTATCTCTATAAAAAAAATCTTAAAAAACTTCATAAAATCTTCACTCTCACATTATTACACTTACCAAATCCAATCAAAAACAATGATTCTGCAAACAACAACCAATTCCTTCACATTTTCATCTCAACCCATTTCAAGAACCAATTTTTTCTTTAAAAATCTTACCTTTTTCACCTCTCCTTTGTTACCCAAATCTTTTTTACCTAGTCTTGATTATAAGTTCTATCTGGGTAACAAAAGGAGCTCATTTAGTGTTGGTAGTGTTAAAATTGGGACAACAAACATTCATGCTACTTTGCTTGAAGCTCCTGTTTTGTGGGCTGGTAGAGTTTGTGTATTTTATGCTCTCTTGAAAGCTGGCTTAGCTGGATCTCCTTCTAATCCACTTGTATCAGGTATATGTTTTACTCCCTCGGTTTTAAAATATTTGTCTTGTTTTGACTTGCCACGGAATTTAAAAAAATAAAGAAACTTTTGAATCATGTATTTGTTGCCTAAAGATATGTGTAATGTACCAAAATGGCCACCTTTAATCTTGTGATCTTTAATATGTCATGTGTAAACAACAACAACAACAACATCAATATGTCATGTGTAAAGTTGGAATAAAAGAGTTGCAAAAAAAAAGGTACATCCATTTTGAAATAGATTAAAAAGGAAAGTAAGTCAAATATTTTGAAACGGAGGGAGTAAACATCAAGAATGGGAAATGGGGTTGTTTTTTTTATGTGGGAAAATATAGTTTTTGAGTCTTTAGCTTGATTTTGTGATGTGCTAATGAGAGATGGGGTTGTTTTGTTTACTTGGTAAGTGTGGTTTTTGAGTCTTTTAGCTTGATTTTTTTTATGTGTTTTGGTTCTAGATTTATCAAGAATGGTACACTGGGTTTGGTTTTTGAGTCTTTTAGCTTGATTATTAATGAGAAATGGGGTTGTTTTGTTACCCAAATCTTTTTTACACTATCTTGATTACAAGTTCCATTTGGGTAACAAAAGGAGTTCATTGAGTGTTGGTAGTGTTAAAACTGGGACAACAAACATTCATGCTACTTTGCTTGAAGCTCCTGTTTTGTGGGCTGGTAGAGTTTGTATTTTATGCTCTCTTGAAAGCTGGCTTAGCTGGATCTCCTTCTAATCCACTTGTATTAGGTACTCCCTCCATCCCAATTTATATGATGTAGTTTGACTGTGCACGGATTTTAATAAATAAAGTAAGAATTTTGAATCTTGTAGTCTAAAACAAACCAAAGATATTTGTGTGGTTATAGATTAGCTCGTTCAGCGTAAAAGGTAAAGTTTAAAGTTAAATTGTTGTCAAATAAGGAAATGTGTCATTATTTTGTGACTCACTAAAAAGAAATGTGTGTCATATAAATTGGGACAGAGGGAGTATATGTTTTAAACATCAAGAATGGGAAATGGGGTTGTTTTATTATAGGGGAAAGTATGGTATTTGAGTCTTTAGCTTGATTTTTAATGTGTTAATGAGAAATGGGTTGTTTTGTTTACTCGGGAAGTGTTTTTTTGAGTCTTTAGCTTGATTTTTTGTGTTTTTATTTGTAGATTTATCAAGAATGGTACAATGGGTTTGGTTTTTGAGTCCTTTAGCTTGATTTTTAATGTGTTAATGAGAAAAGGGGTTGTTTTATTACCCAAATCTTTTTTACCCAGTCTTGATTATAAGTTCTATTTGGGTAAAGAAAGGAGTTCATTGGGTGTTGGTAGTGTTAAAACTGGGACAACAACCATTCATGCTACTTTGCTTGAAGCACCTGTTTTTTGGGCTGGTAGAGTTTGTGTTTTTCATGCCCTCTTGAAAGCTGGTTTAGCTGGATCTCCTTCTAATCCTCTTGTGTCAGGTATATGTTTTACTCCGTCCGTTTCAAAATGTGTGTCTGGTTTTGACTTGGCACGGAATTTAAGAAAATAAAGAAAACTTTTGAATCATGTATTTGTTAACTAAAGATATGTAGAATGTACCAAAATACTCTTTCATCTTGTGGTCTTCAATATGTCAAGTTGGAATAAAAGAGTTGCCAAAAAGGAAAGCTACATTCATTTTGAAATAGATTAAAAAGGAAAGGCAAATATTTTGAAATGGAGGGAGTAAACATCAAGAATGGGAAATGGGGTTGTTTTGTTATGTGGGAAAAGTATGGTTTTTGAGTCTTTAGCTTGATTTTTAATGTGTTAGTGAGAAATGGGGTTGTTTTTTTATTTGGGAAGTGTGGTTTTTTGAGTCTTTAGCTTGATTTGTATTGTGTTAATGAGAAATGGGGTTGTTCTGTTACCCAAATCCTTTTTACACTGTCTTGATTACAAGTTCTATTTGGGTAACAAAAGGAGTTCATTTAGTGTTGGTAGTGTTAAAACCGGGACAACAAACATTCATGCTACTTTGGTTGAAGCTCCTGTTTTGTGGGCTGGTAGAGTTTGTGTATTTTATGCCCTCTTGAAAGCTGGCTTAGCTGGATCTTCTTCTAATCCTCTTGTGTCAGGTATATGTTTTAAACATCGAGAATGGTAAATGGGGTGTTTTGTTATGTGGGAAAAGTATGGTTTTTGAGTCTTTAGCTTGAGTTGTAATGTGTTAATGAGAAATGGGGTTGTTTTGTTTATTTGGTAAGTGTGGTTTTTGAGTCTTTTAGCTTGATTTGTTATGTGTTTTGGTTGTAGATTTATCAATATTTATGTGTGAAAATGTGGTAATTGAGTCTTTTGCTTGATTTGTAATGTTTTAATGAGAAATGGGGTTGTTTTGTTTATTTGGGAAATGTGGTTTTTGAGTCTTTTAGCTTGATTTGTAATGTGTTAATGAGAAATGGGTTGTTTTGGTTATTTTGGAACTGTTGGGTTGTTGGATCTTTTTGCTTGATTTTTTATTGTTAATGAGAAATGTTTTTTTTTATCTATTTGGGAAGCGTGGTTTTGAGTATTTTAGCTTAATTTGTAATGTGTTAATGAGAATGGAGTTGTTTTGTTCCTTATCAAAAAAAAAAAAGAGAATGGAGTTGTTTTGTTGATATGGGAACTGCGGTTTTTGAGTCTTTTAGCTTGATTTGTTATGTGTTTTGGTTGTAGATTTATCAAGAATGGGAAATGGGGTTGTTTTCTTATGAGGGGAAGTATGGTTTTGAGTCTTTAGCTTGATTTTTAATGTGTTAATGAGAAATCGGGTTGTTTTGTTTATTTGGGAACCGTGTTTTTTTTTTTTTTAAAAAAATAATATTTTTGTTTGATTTTTTATTGTTAATGATAAATGGGGTTGTTATTATCTATTTGGGAAGTGGGGTTTTGAGAGTTTTAGCTTGATTTGTTATGTGTTAATGAGAAATGGTTTTGTTTAGTTTACTTGGGAACTGGGGGGGGGGGGTTGTATCTTTTTGCTTGATTTGTTATTGTTAATGAGAAATGGGGTTGTTTTATCTATTTGGGAAGCGTACTTTGAGTGGTTTAGCTTGATTTATAATGTGTTAATGAGAAATGGGGTTCTTTTGTTTATTTGGGAACTATGATTTTTTGAGTCTTTTAGCTTGATTTATAATGTGTTAATGAGAAATGGGGTTCTTTTATTTATTTGGGAACTGTGGTTTTTTGAGTCTTTTAGCTTGATTTGTTATGTGTTTTGGTTGTAGATTTATCAAGAATGGGAAATAGGATTGTTTTCTTATGTGGGGAAGTATGGTATTTGAGTCTTTAGCTTGATTTGTAATGTGTTAATGAGAAATGGGGTTGTTTTGTTTATTAGAGAACTGTTTTCTTAAGTCTTACGTGTTTTGGTTGTAGATTTGGAGACTGATGGGAATGCTGATTTGGGTTTTGCCAAATGGTTTGAAGAGTTACAAAGCAAACCAGGTTTGTGGAGTGTTCTTTGGTACATCTCACATTTGTTTGTATTTGTACTTAAATGAAAGATTATATTGTATGAGTTGATGTAATGTATGCTTATTAACAACTAGGTTTGTGGAGTGTTCTTTTGATAATTGCTCAGTAGAGTTTGAGTGGTTCTTTTTCTTTTTGTTTTTTATAGCAAGTGATAGAAGTATGACCAACCAAGTACTTTTGTCAATGTTCTAAAGTCACCAACTAGTTTAGAAAAACAACAAAATAGACCACATATTTTGATGGGATTTTAGGTCTCGAATCCTTAAGATCTGGTTAAGGCCTCAATGTTGCTATTGGAGATTGAATCAGAGTGACATGGGCTGCGGTTTCACTGTTTCAGCGAGCCCTTACTTTCGGCTTAAAATCTTGAAAATTTTGGAGGTTCCCCTCCAAATATATTAGTGTGTATGTTGCAAGGGTGATAGGGAGGCATTATATATGCCAATCTGGAGTTTGTAAGCATTGGTAACATATAAATGGAAAATAGTGCCATTACCTTGTACCTTAAGCTCTCATGTGCTTTGGATTTTTTTACTATAAGTGAATGGTGCTGCCTTGATTTTACGCTTTTATCTGTGTCTGCTTTATGTTGATGACAACTATTAGCAAGAATATAGGCAACTTCTGATTCGGGATATAACTTTACTTTTATACTTGAACTCATATTAAGAGCTCACTTGCCTTGTGCATCAAATATTTGTCATAACTTGGTCCTCATTGTTTTGTTCTTAGGGTAGTACAAATAGGCTCCTTGCAGAAAATACCAAATACGTTGGAGTTCTCCTTGCAGAAACATTGATTCCTTTGTGCAGTCTTACATTGCCATAGTTTTCATTCTTTGGGTGAAAGTAAGCAAAGCCTATTCATACATATAGATAGCATTTAAATGTTTTCAATATAATCATGTTAATGGAAAATATATTTGTGGCTTCGTACATGATTCTCACTTGTACAACTAGTTACTTTGACAATGCTACTCACTACTCTACCCCGATATTTCCATTGGTCGTACGTAGAGTAATATCGACATGTAGATGTAATTTTGCTCATCTTCAGACCTGTTATTCTTTTTGAGCATTTTCTTCCAAATTCAACCACTTAGTAAATAGAAAATCTAATGATATTCTTGTTTTAACAGAGAAGGAAGCTACTGACAGAAGGAAATTAGTGAGTAAATGGCATCCTACCACTAAAGGGACCCTACGTCGAAATTACAGGGTACCGTCCAAACCTGAAGGACGGCGCCTTCTCAAATCCATTGCTTCCTTGCATCAGATGATGATCACTTTAGAGATGCCACTTCTCACAAGGTAACGAGAGCTTTAAAATTTTCTCGTCTGGCGTTTTCCATTAAGAGTATTTCTCAATATGAATAACATGTATCTTTGTTCAACATTTCCTAAGTATATACTGTTTTCTCCAGGGTTGTCAGATTAGGAGGGAGAGTGCTCACGGGGAAAGTGTCTGTTGCAACAACGTGCGGGCATTGTTTGATGAGCTCCCAACACCACATCTTATCGTCGAGATCACCCCATTCCCGGCTGGTCCTCTAACAGAAACTGACTATGGAAAGGCTGAAAAATTAGAGAGGGTACTTAGATCAGGTCCTTCTGTGTGATTAAAGTGTCATTTGGAACTCCCTTTTTGTACATAAGCAAGAGAAACTTGTGCAATGTTCTTAGACTTACAGCATTCAAACTATATCAAGAAAGCATTTTCTAATGCTTTATTTTCCATGCTTACCCATTCTCTCATTTCTCAACTACATGAAAAAAGAGGGTGGCAAATCCTACTCCTCTCCCTCCTTAACACCTACTAGGAAAAATAGACTGAATGGCGTGGTAACGAGGATTGGAAGAATCGCGAACATGATAATTTCTGGTTGACCATGTTCCCAGAATAAAAATACATTCGAGAAAGGATGAGCACAACTAACATCAAAGAACTTGTGGGAACTTGTTTTCTTCTAGATGAGACTTCGGATGGTGTAGAACCTATGTATTCTGTGGTTTTGGAATGAGGGTATTATGGTGGTTGGAAGTGCAAAAAGATGCACTTCCTCAGAGGCGCATGATGTGCGCTTTGGTACTTAATTGGAGTAGAGTAAAGAGGCAGGTCCATTGTTCGTTGAGTTTCAAGTTGTGCACTAACTAACCACTGGAAATTTCTTGATTATTAAAAGAAAAGGAAAAAAACAAGAAAGTATAAAAGAAAATACTCATTATAAATCCAGCAAAGTGAAAGGTTGTTGACTACCTTCTTCTGCATTACTTCTAGCCTTAGTAAACACATTATCAAGTTTTATCAAAGTGAATGTTGTTGTGAAGAGATACTTGTTCCATTCAAACGTTGTAAATTACTAATTATAGTATTAAATATACAAGAATTTAGATATTATTTTATACACGATAGAATAAGGGATATGAACATGTATTAGCAATATGAGAATAAGAGTATCTAAAGACTAAAATGCCCATAAATTAAGGAACCCCTACACCAATCAATGTATTACTGCTCACTGTATAACAATCACTGCATTATTGTTCCGGCATAACAGTCCTATATTATTATTCACCGCATAAATAATACATGCACTATAATCCCCCTAGGGCCGTAAAACAAACGCTCTACAACAACATACCCAGTGAAATCCCACAACGTGGGGGAAAACGCTCTCTTAGTTCAAAATAATACTACTATGCACCCACCCCATATCCCTTCAACAAGTAGGCTCCAAGGCAAGTAAGGATATGCATCATCCATGAGATGTTACTTAAACACATTGCTTTTCCTGTAAAACTTATCTATCAAAAAGCATTTTCTGCAATACAAGGAGGATTGAAAGGGTTGGTTACGGTCTCTATGACCCCCAGTAAAAAAAATTGCATATTAAGCACGTATCACCGATACATGGACAGCACAAAATTTTGCTTCAAGAGTGGGGGGCGGGGGTGGGGTAAAGATCAACACAAAGATCAAATAACAATCTACAGTTTGAATCATTTAACTCCGACAGAGGCCATCAAATCTTCGTATTCAGGATCACTCTCTTGTTTTTCTGCCATTGCTGGATTACCACCAGGATGAGGATGTCGGGGGACAGATGTGGGTGAGAAGGGGTCATATATTTGATGTGCTCCAGTGGAGCTAGAGGCAGGCCTACCATGCCGAAAGAAGACATTGTTAGGACCCTCAAAGTTCTGTGGTCGAAGCATGGCATTTGGATTATTTTGCTGAGGCATGGAGTTTCCTCTAGGAGGGAAAGCACCTACATGATTCGGAGCTGGCCTAAAGTTCATAGGTTGCATTTGAGGGCCAGTAGGTGAAGCTACACCCTGATTTGGAAAATTCGGGTGCCTAAATTGAGGGAGAGGGCCAGCAGGTCCTCGAGCAAAGTCAAGTGACATACGTGGTCCTAGCTGATTAATCTGATTGTTTAATTGGGGTCTTTGGAATCCTTGTGGAGGATTTGGATTGTCTATTGCTGGTCGTAGATGATGGCGCATCATTTGGTTTGAAGGTGAAATTTCCTGAGATCCAAATTGACTAACTAGCCTGGAGGAAGCAACTTGAGAGGCTGGACTCTGTGGATGGCGAGGCTGGAATGTAAAATCACTACTGGGCTGCAGTGGTTTTGGAGTTACAAAGGAAGTAGGTCTCGCGGAATTAATATTAAGAGAACTTCCAGGAACTGGATTAGGTGCAAGGCTGGGAATGACTGGTTGTCCACTAGACACAGAGTGATTCAAGAAATGCGCAGGGTTAGACCCTGAAGATGGGCGCGATGGTGGAGGCATATGTGCTGATGGAGCTGGTCCAGATGACTGGGGTGCTAAGTTATGGCCACGGAAAACATCACCCATTGGTCGTGAAGCAAGATGATGACTTCCTTGAGGGGAAACTGTGGGGGGAGCCATGGCAATCATGTTGCTTGGACCTTGGCCTGTCTGGTTGTTCCATGGTGACTGAGACCATCCAGGGGAGTTCCCAGCTGGGGTCAATGGTCGGTCTGGATATGCTGTAGGAGGGACGGACTGAGGCAATGTAGGCATAACTGGTCTGACAACTTGCGGAAACCCTGTTGGACTCAGTTGGCCCTGAGAAAATTGAGGCGGAGTCATATTGGATTGAGGTGGTGTAGATCCTAAACCTGGCATCGAATGTCTAGGTCCAACAATTTGTCCAAAATGAGCTGAAGGCATGTACGGCTGACGCATTAGCGGTGCCTGTGGCCTAGAGTGAAGAAAAGGGTTTCGAGGAACCGAACCAAATCCATCTTGCATACTCTGTGGTGGACCAAAGGGTGATGATGGTGATACTTGGTGAGGGTTGCCGACCAGGGGTGCTGAAGAACTCCCAGAGTTGACGGGTCCTGGAAATGGAGGTACTGGATTCTGAGATGTCGGTCCAGGAAACCATTGCCCTTGGTATGGCTGGAAATGACCTTGTAATTGAGCAGGTTGTGTCCCCACAACTGGTTGAGCCACCCCTTGATTTACTACAGGAGGGGTCATTGGGCCAGGTGTTGCTTCACCGGAAATAGTTTCTCCATCACCTGACGTTTTTGTGGTTGTGGCCGCTGGAGTCACCTGAGAACCAAATGGAACACTTTAACTTTATAAAACAAAAAAAAAAATGTCATAACACAATAAAAAAAATTGTCATAAGTAAAACACGCCATACTGCTGTTTACTTACTGAAACCCGGGTAACCAGAAGTTCAGTTAAAGCAACTGCAGCGTCAACCTTTTCATATGTCTCAGCTGATACTTGGACATACATTTCCTCATAAGCGCCAGAGTCATTTTCACCAGAAGTAACTTCTACCTGGGGACAGATTAAACAGACAGGTCAATTTTCAAGATATCAAGGTGAACAATAGGAATATGTCGTTGCAGGTCATTTAGGAGACTTGACAGACCAGACATGATGATATAATACTCTATGTTGCTCGGACTCTTCAAAAATGTCGAAGGTTGCGTGTCGTATCCCCCCAAAGTAGTGCTTTTTTTGGAGGATCCGACATGGGTGCGATAGCATTTTTGAAGAGTCCGAGCAACAAGGATAATACTGGGAGCACGTAGGGCATAGATTGCATAAAAACTCCATTTATAGGTGTCCAACCTAGTCTAAAAAATATAAATGACGGATTATATTATGGGCATTACCTTCTCTCCGGTATCTGCTTTAGTACCATAAACCTTTACTTGAGCTCCAGTTTCCTGGTTTTCAGTAAAATCAGAAACACTCAATGTTGACCAGGAACTCTTTTTACTATGCAATCTACAAAAATAAGTAGAACTTCAAGGTCTTGGATGCTAGAAATAATTACCTTTTCCAGTTGCTTATGAGCAGGGCCAAAAATCAAACCAATAAAATTATACCCAGGATGTTCTTTGATCTGCAACGAGAACAAATAGAGATGCTTCATGAGGATCTATTGATAATACGGCTAGTCTTACTCAGTGTCAGTAATAGATGGAAGAATGTCACATCTCTTGATTAATGTTTAATATGCTTTCAGATTTTCGTGGTTGTATCATACAGCTTGACCTAATAAGCACAAATAATTAAACAAATAATAATTTCTTGTAATACGAAAAGGATACCTAGTTTTAACGGAAAATAAAGTCAGTAATAAGATAATGTCATGGTTCTTAATAGTAATATGTTTCACAGTTTTTTCTTTTTTGTATCGTACAGCTTGACCTTAAAAAGCACAAAGAATCGTACCAATAATAATGCCAAATAAGAGGTCAGACAGTTTCCATATCCTGCATGATTTACGTGAACTCCCAGGAGTCATTTTAAAGATGAATAAAAAATGAAATTATTTATAGGTAGCATTTTAGGAATATATCACGAACGTTCTACACAATCTGGATACATAGTTACAGACTACAACAACTATGCCTCAGAAAAACACGGCTTTAAAGGCCGCATGATAACTATATCGAATCATTAAAATAAATTAAAACATCAATCAAGGAACACCTAACTCATGGCAGTCAGAATCAGTATTAACTAAAAGATACAACAATGAATAAGTGCACATCTGCCATTTAACATCTAAACCAGCCCCTTTTTCGTCGGCTTAGCCCTGTCCGTCCGGCGCCTAGAGCTTGCCACGACGAGCAGCGTCTAGAACTCACCGCACGACACGAAAGCACCGCTAATCATTGGCTTTACCCGATAGAACTCGCACGCGAGCTCCAGCTATCCTAAGGGAAACTTCGGAGGGAACCAGCTACTAGACGGTTCGATTAGTCTTTCGCCCCTATACCCAAGTTAGACGAACGATTTGCACGTCAGTATCGCTGCGGGCCTCCACCAGAGTTTCCTCGGCTTCGCCCCGCTCGGCATAGTTCACCATCTTTCGGGTCCCGACAGGTATGCTCACACTCGAACCCTTCTCAGAAGATCAAGATCGGTCGGCGGTGCACCCCTCAGGGGGGATCCCACCAATCAGCTTCCTTAAGGATTGGTGGTAGGAGAAGGACAACTACTAACAATTTTCTCCATAAATCCCCCGTTAATATAGTTTGCCTAATTTGTATTGCAAGGCCAGTCCATCATTCTTATTGGTATTAACACACATTCAAGTCTTATAAGATTGTAACTATAGATAGAGTAGTAATATCAAGCCGAGCAGAAGTTGTTGTGTGTAATCCAAAACAATACAGATGATCCTTAATCTTGCTCCAGTTGATAAGCATTCTAAAATTTTAAAAAACAACTCATAGAACCCAACCGGGGGAACTATTGGAACAAGCAAAAAAGAGAAAGAGCACAACGTGCCAGAAAACTGGGTTAAACTTACAGGTACTGGGATTTTTTCCTCCTTTGGTACAGGCTTATAACCAGCAGGTGGCTTATAACTCGGATTCAGTTTTAGAATCTCCCCTGCATTTTAGTAAAAACAGGTAAGTTGTATGGTGCATTTGATAATGGAAGAGTAAAAGTCGATGACGCAAGGGATCAATCACAACATACCAATCGCTTCCCGTCTTTCAAGTTCCAGTGATCTCAGACTCTACATCCCCAGAAGACGTCAGCTTTTGAAGCTAACATATGCAAAATTTGAAACTAAAAAATATCGTAAGTTATTTTACCTCATCATTAGGATGATGATCTGACGACTCGTGATCTTTAGCAGGAGAGGCTGATAATGAGTCTTTGCTGCCTTCTCCCTCCAAACTCCTAGAACTCAGTAGTTGTGTTATTTGATCCACGCGATTCTGCCCAAAATTTGTACCATTACAAGGCAGCAATATCACTTAGTGGCACCTGGAGTAGGAAATTGATAAAAGCCATTCACACAGCATTACACTGACTTCTAGGAAGTTCTGATCCAATTGAGAAGAACAGGAACTACCACGGATTCCAGTCTAGCATGTCCTCATGTCGCACAAATATATGTTCACAGTTCTTTTTATCAGTAAAAGATAAGTCTATTTACAGTTTTTGGATCAATGTAGCATATGCATACGCATATTGCATGTAAATGTACACTTACACATAATCTAACATGGTAAAGGTGATCTTTTATGATTGTGCTTTGAAGTGCTCTTGCCCATGCTTTGGAATTCTTACAGAAAGGTGTGCAGCTGTTACGATTCTTCTGTATATATATGTCAAACTCATGCATAGACTGAAGGAGCACAAAACATAAAATACAACAAAAAGTGTAATCTCAACATGTCCCACAAATGTTGAGTTTGGAATTAATGTCAGTTTGTATTCTTTTGATGAAGGATATTAAAGGTTATTTCTTTCTGATGCAAGAAATATTAAGACAACAACAACATACCCAATGTAGTCCCACAAGTCTGGGGAGGGTAGGATGTACGCACGTTACCCCTACCTTTGTAGGGTAGAGAGGTTGTATCCGATAGACCCTCGGCTCAAAGGAAAAGTTTTCGAAGCAGGGTTGCAAGCAAGATAGTAAGATACAAAACAAATGAAGCAAATGAAGAGACAGATAGTAATACACATTGAAGAATAAGAAACAACGGGATTACTAAATAATACTGCTAATAAGGAGAAGAGAAGAGGAGGATAGCCCCCTACCTCTTCCCACATAAAGTGCGACAACACTCGGCTATCTACTAACCGTTTTACCTTAACACTCGGCAAGCAATATTAAAAGGAACCTAAAAACTAAAAAAGATAACTAAAAAGGCTCATTCCTTACTACCAACACATTCTTTTTAGAAAGTATTACTTACACATATTTCTCAATTTCAAGAAAAATCTTAAAAAAGAAGAGGAAGTGTAAATATATATATATTTCAAAGCATTCTGAAGTACCTGATATGCCAAGGCTCTTGCTTTTCTGACAGTTGTGTCCTGTGCGAGATCAGGGCCCCACTTGGTTTTCCTTTGCACCTGTTTAGTTCTATCTTCGTTTAAAGAATCCCTAGCTCCTTTCTTCCCTATTCGAAATACCGGAACCAACGAACCTGCTAACTTGTTTTTTGGTATCACAAATCCAGTTTTATTGGCAAACATAGAGATCTTTGGGCCACTCAATGGTGTTGCAGATGAAGAAGCCGTCTGAACGTGGCTAGAAGCCTGCTCAAGTTTAGTGTTCATGCTTCCTTTTAAGCACACTGCACACCCAGTACTCGGTATACTTATACTAACACCTGCAATACATTTATGGTCAAGAATCATAGGCAATTGAAAACAAACTAAGGATTCAACAAAAAAACCTAAAATCTAAGTTACCTATCTAATATTGAATCCAATTGTCACAGTAAGTAATTAAATCATTAGACAGCTAAATCAACAGAGATTAGTTCAAGCGCTCATACACACAAACATATGAGGCGGTAGATATTACAACATATAGAGCTCTTTTTTATTTTACAGCATAAAGAGCTCTTTACAGATTCCGTAGCTCGTTATCTTAAAAAAGGCAACTGAAAATGAATATGAGGCAGGTCATCCAGTAAAATTTTGACCTTCACGAATCTTCTATATGCTTTACATGGACCACATAAATTGCCACAATATAGGCAAAATTAGGAGAATACGAATATATATATTCTTTTATTAACAACTCAAAGACCAAAGTTCAAGCTGAAGTACGAATAATGTGTAAATCAATTCTCCACAATCTTCATAATCTTGTTTATTCAGATACATTTTTCTTTAAACAGAAAAGTGCCTCTTGTACAGCTCAGTTCCTAATCAACGTGTGTTGCTATGGATTAAGTGTACATGAGCTTATAATGATGATGATGTTTGAAGGCATAATATGCACATAACCAATTACAGAATACTACAATGCACTAACAGCTGCATATTTGGCCCCTGATTTTCTACTATAACTGCTTTAAAAACATTAACCTCAGAAGATGCTCCTAAGCAGAAACTAAAACTTAAAACAAACATTTTAAAATGCAAACACACCGTAATACCAGTCTAATAGCCTGTTTGGTCCTGTTTGACCAAACGATCAGACTATGCTTATTCTGAAAAGTTCAAGTGTTCTCCCGAAAAGTACTTTTGGGGAGTAATAATTTGTATTTGACTGATTAACTTAAAGCACTTTTGTCAATATTAGAACTACAATTTGTGCTTGACCAAAGTTCCAAATGTGATTCCGTGGGAAAGCTATTTTCCCGGCTTCTAGCAAGAAACTTCTATAACTACTCAAAAGCACTTATCTTTTCCCAAAATATTTTGGCCAAACACCTCACCTCTCTAAAATACAACATACCCAGTGAAATCTCACAATGTGGGATCTGGGGAGGGTAGAGTGTACACAGACCTTACCTCTATCTTGGTAGGTAGAGCGGCTGTTTCCGGGAGACCATCGGCTCAAGACAAAGCAAAATCACAAGTAAATCAACGCAAGAGAAACGGTCAGACCCAGACAAGAAATTAAAGCAATATGAACATGCTGATAACAAAATCGAATACGCCATGGTAGCGTATTCTGACAGAATGAAGCAGTAGCTAACTTAAATAAATATTATCAACAAAGTACACTAGAGAACACATAGCAGCAGAAATCAAACTACAAGGGACTATAAAACAATATTGCCCCTATAAGTGTGATAGGCTAATCGGGCTTATAGTAATAACACTAGAACTATCATTTTGTAAGCGTAAGTAGGACTACGATCGACTACCTACTACCCTTCTACCCTAATCTCTGTCCTCCACAACCCCCTATCTAAGGTCATGTCCTCAGTAAGTTGCATCTGCGTCATATCCCGTCTAATCACCTCTCCACAATACTTATTCGGCCTACCTCTACCCCTTCTGAACCCGTCCATAGCCAACCTTTCACACCTCCGCACTGGGGCATCTGTGTCTCTCCTCTGCACATGCCCGAACTATCTCAACCTCGCTTCCCGCATCTTATCCTCCACCGAGGCCACTCCCACTTTGTCTTTGATATCTTCATTTCTAATCCTATATCTCCTTGTGTGCCCACACATGTATCTCAACATCCTCATCTCCGCAACTTTCATCTTTTGTATGTGCGAAGTCTTGACTGGCCAACACTCCGCCCATACAACATAGTCGGTCTAACCACCACCATATAGAATTTGCCTTTAAGTTTTGGTGGCACCTTCTTGTCGCACAAAATTCCAGATGCGAGCCTCCATTTCATCCACCCTGCCCCAATACGATGTGTGACATCGTCATCAATTTCTCCATTCCCTTGGATAATAGACCCTAGGTACTTGAAACTTTCTTTCTTTGGAATGACCTGAGTACAAAGTCTCACCTCCACGCTTGTCTCAGGGGCGTTCCCATTGCTGAACTTACCCTCCAAATATTTTGTCTTGGTTCTACTCAACCTGAACCCTTTAGACTCCAGAGTCTGTCTCCAAACCTCTAGCTTAACATTCACTCCGCTACGAGTCTCATCAATCGGGACTATATCGTCTGCGAATAACATACACCATGGTGCCTCCTCTTGGATTTGTTGCGTCAGTCCGTCCATCAATAAGGCAAATAGGAATGGACTAAGAGTTGATGCCTGGTGCAACCCCATCATCACTGGTTAGTGCTCCGAGTCGCCTCCTACTGTCCATACCCTAGTATTGGCTCCATCATACATATCCTTGATCGCCCTAGTGTACGCCATAGGTACACCTCTAGCCTCCAAACATCTCCATAGAACCTCCCTAGGGACTTTGTCATATGCCTTCTCGAGGTTGATGAAAATCATATGTAAGTCTCTCTTCCTCTCCATATACTGCTCCACCAACCTCCTAATAAGATGAATGGCTTCAGTAGTCGAACTCCCCGGCATGAATCCAAACTGGTTCTCTGAAATAGACACAACTCTCCCCACCCTCATCTCCACGACCCTTTCCCAAACTTTCATAGTGTGGCTCATCAGCTAGATACTTCTATAGTTGTTGCAACTTTGGATATCACCTTTGTTTTTGTACAAGGTAATCACTGTACTCCACCTCCATTCTTCGAGCATTCTTGTCGTCTTAAAAATGATGTTAAACAATTTAGTCAGCCACTCCAAACCTGCCCTGCCTGCGCTCTTTCAAAATTCAACTGCATCAGGTCTGGTCGCTCGTCCCCTGCACATCTTGCGAACATCACCCTTAACCTCCTCAACCTTAATGCTTCTACAATACCCAAAATTTCGGTACCTACCAGAATGCTCCAGATCTCCTAGCACAATGTCTCCATCTCCTTTTTCGTTCAAGAATATATGAAAGTAAGACTGCCACCTTCGCCTAATATGCACTTCCTCCGCCAGTACTTTGTCGTCCTCGTCCTTGATACACCTCACGTGATCCAAGTCACGGGCCCTCCTCTCCATTGCCTTAGCTAGTCTGTACAACTTCTTATCCTCGCCTTTCTTATCTAATTCCACATACATGCGTTCAAAAGCCACCGTTTTCGCCGCCGAAACAGCTAGTTTTGCCTCTTTCCTCACCATCTTATACAGTTCCTTATTCGTCCACTTATCCACCTCATTCTTGTTTTCTACCAATTTCGCATACGCCGCTTTCTTCACTTCCACCTTCTCTTGAACTTTACCATTCCACTACCAGTCCCCTAGATGCCCACCACGGTTACCCGCGAGGCCCCTAGCACTTCTCTAGCTACCTCCCCAATGCAACTGGTCGTCCTGTCCCACATACCGATCGCATTCCCATTACTCCCCCAAGCCCCATTGGCCATCAACCTCTCCCCCATTTCCTTTGCACTAGCCATGGTCAAACTCTCTAAAATAAGTACTTTAAAAAAAATTAAGCACTTTTGGCTTCCCGCTTGGCCAAACATGCTACTCCCTTTGTCCCAATTTATATGACACACTTTCTTTTTTAGTCAGTCCCAAAAAGAATGATACATTTTCTTATTTAACAATAATTTAACTTAAACTTTACTAACTTTTACGCTTAATGAGATGATTTATAACTACACAAATATTTTAGCTTGTTTTAGACCACAAGATTCAAAAGTCTTTCTTTATTTCTTAAAACTTCGTGCCCAATCAAACCACATCAAACAATTGGGACGGAAAGAGTACTCCCTCGGGATCAAAAAGAGTGTCCACTTAGCCTTTATTTTTTTATTCAAAAAGAGTGTCCACTTACCAAACCTTACTTGTTCAGATTTGTCTTTATTAAATGCTAGGTGACCAAACCCCAATACCTATTTAATTAGGGACATTTTAGTCAAATTAACTATTTTTGCCTAGGTGTTAGTATTTTCTTAAGGGGTGTGAAAATGGCTAAGTGGACACTCTTTTTGATCCGGAGGGAGTATAAATCTAGTACTCATACATAGTTCTTTTTCTTCTTTTTCCCAAATCTAACATAGCAACAATTCTTCATGAACAGATGGGATTATTAAGAATGAATGTGTCTCCATCAGCTAATCCCCATCAAACAGATTGTAATACCAAGAGCTGAACTTTCCACTTTCCTCAAACATAAATGAAGCAAAATCCATAAAATTTAAACTTTCATTTTCCAAAACCAAACTACCAAACCATTTCAGACAGAAAGGAAGCAGCATATTTTACAATAACAACATACCCAGTGTAGTCCTACAAGGTAGGGTCTGGGGAGGGTAGAATGTGGGCAGACCTTACCCCTACCATGGAGGTAGAGAGGTTGTTTCCGATAGACCCTCGGCTCAAAGAAAAGCAAACCATAGCAATGAGGAAAAAGAAATAATCAGCAGGAACGAAGCCATGAAAAAATAATGCTAAATAAAGAACGACAAAGCAGTCTGGAAAAGAGAACAATAATGAAACTACCACAACATCATACAAATAATAACAGGAACAAATATTTTGCAATAACACAAGAACAAATAAACAAAATCAATAAAAGAACAAAAACCGAATCTTGACTTTATTAAAAACAAAATGTATAACACTTGAACAAAAACCTTAAATATCAAAAACCCATGTCCCCAAATGCACAAAAAACACATTTTTACCAAGAAGGAGAGATGCAATTCCTTAAATATCAAAAGCCCATATCATATTTTACCCCCAAATGCATTCTTACTAAGAACTAGAGATGCAAAACGTCAAAAGAATCGCTTGAACTGTACTCTATAGAAGTGAGCTGAGAGAGAAATCTCGAGCCAAGGATTCTGGGTTTTTTGAGGTAATAAAAGAGGGGGTTTTCCTTTTCTTTTTGAGCAAAGGACTAATTTAATTGATGTTTAATAGTACAAAGTTTCTTACAACATATGGTAATTTATTATTTTTTTAGAGAAAATAATAAAATGGAACTTTTGGTCTCTTAAATTTGTCAAAAGCCAACACTTTTAATTTCCGTCAAATATTTTACAAACTTTGATGTAACTATAAAAAGAGTAAAAAATACCTCTCCTCCATTTTTTTGTCAAATGTTTTCTATTGAGAGAAAAAAGTAAGGGTTCACATGAAATACTTGAAGAAATAAATAGTTAAGTCACTGAATTTTGATAGCTTACTAGGAATAGTAATAGGCCTCCTCTATGTTTAGCCCCAAAATTTTTTACACAACAGAAGAATTCACTTTGTATAACACAACTAGAGTGCTACAAAATTACAAGAGTAGTGGTAATAGCACATAAAAGGTCTTTTTTAATCAATAAGCCACGTTTATCTACGGTTTTTATTTCACCCCAAAAATATTTAGAGAGAAAAATGAAAGAGAATTGTAATAGCTTAACGAGACATAGCTTGCTTGATAAATTCATAATTTTTTTTTGTAAAAGGTATTTTTCGCAATCCGCATTTTATAGAAATCTTTAAATCAATTAAACAGTAGACCCATCCTTCAAGATGTTGAGCATTAAGAAAATCCAAATAAAAATGAGCGTTGATGAAAAATGATTTATGCTTGCAATATGTAAATCCAAATAGCCGTGAAATTGTTCAACAAGCACAAAAACTAGCTTGACCTCATTTGTAATAGCGTAAGAATAAACAAAAATTAAGTAGCAGTGGTTTTAGTGCACCTATGTCGCATAGTATCGGAAAGATATAAGTATAACTATATGATAACTGAAACTCTTATCATGCTAGCCTTAAATCATTCAAAGTCTCTCCGTTCTAATTTAAGTATAAATAAAATAGAAAATTTCTTTTACAACCGAAGGAATGGAAAAAAATTTCAGGCCTCCCCAAAATACAAGCCGAGGTACCTACCCATCATTAAACCGAATTGAATCCCACAAAAATACATTGTTCTTGAGGTTGTTCTTGATCTTACTGCCAGATACCAAGCAAATATAGATGTTTCTATAGATCCTCCTCACAAATGAGTCAGATTAAATAATGGAGTGGGTTTAAAAATTAAAATCAAATTATTTTGGAGAATTTGGAAATTTCCATTAAGAGAGGAATATATTTGAAAACTTTAATGACGAAGAGGTATTTTTGACCTAAATCCATAACGGATGATATTTTTAACCCTTTTCCTAAAATAAATGAATATTTTTGACCATTTTCCCAATAATTTAAGCTAGAATTCATACAGTTTTAAGGAACTAACCTAACCAAAAAACATAAGGTACATTTCTTTGTCATTTTCTCAATTCGGTTACTTCTTAGTAAGAGTTACATTCTTTCTTTTTTTCTTAGTTAGAATCACATTCAGTTGACACTCGGTTAGAATTACATTCAGTCGACACATGAATATGATAAAATTTTATTGTAATGGCATTGGATTGTACAAGTACGAGTGACCAATTTTAAATTATTGAAATTATCATTAGAACATTGTAATTGGTATTTATTTCCATGCACGAAGCATCTCACATTCGTGATTTTTTTTTGGAAAAGGACCGCATCTCAAGGGTATGATGTAACAACATATATACCCACATAAATGGCTAAATTTACAATGCAAACTCATAATCTGTAGTTCCGCAGACAACTTTAGAGCAGTTCCACGGCTCCCAAAAAAAGATTATGAGATGGTGAATTTAAAGGCGAGTCCATTTTCTCAAGAAATAACTCTTCTTTCCTCTTTCCCTTTTCATTTCCATTGTTGATTTTCTCTAGCAAAAAGTTTTTCCATCTCCAATAACAAGGGAAATTTGGATTCCTTGAGGAATGGTCAACAATTCAGAACATTATATAGATTCCAGTGTCTCACCCTCTATTACCACCTATCTCTGAATTTACATACTATTATGTATAAAGGGCAGTCCTGTGCATGACGCATTCCGCTTGACACAAGGCCCAGGAAAGACCGCATCCCAAAGTAATGTGATATAGATAGAGTGTGCCCTGCCACAAGTATCCATAGCTAATTCTACGACTCAAACCTGTGACATGTCGGTCACACGAAAACAACTTTAAAGTTACAAACTATTATGTATGCAAAGCAAATTTGGTTTCACAACATTCAATGTAGAGTCAATTGAATCATTCTAGTTCATGTAAAATAGACAACTATGTCAAAGCGGAGATTTTCAAGGTTTGAATGCAAGAAAGCAAACTGCTCAACCAGTATCCACATCTCTATTCAACTTTTATCCTTCAAAACTGGAATAGCTGATGCGGCTGCGAGGTAGACATCGGATATGATACTTCAAAAAAGGAGCAGATTATGGTGAATCAGACAAAAAGAAAGTTCAACTTTAAGTTACTGAAAAGTTACCACGCGCCTCAGGTGAAGGGGTAGAAATTAGAGAAAAGCAAACTGCCAAGCAAGATGTAAGCTGCACAATATGTCCAAATAATGTATCCCCATCTCTTGCTAAGACAAGGAGATGCCATGACATATGAGCCAAACCAGTAGAGAGGAGGGCTGGCAGATAAGAATCGTGTTGAAACCTGTCAAAGTGGTCGGAAGAGAGTCAGATACAGTTCTGCCTAGCGTGCGTGTTTACCTAGGTTAACTGACTTCCTAACTTGAGATGAAACTAACAACTTCCAATCAACTTGATTCAGATTCTCATACTCAAAAGGGAGAGTTGATGCCAGAGGACGAAGCAAGAAAATGTAAACTATGTTCATTACTAGAACATGAAAGAAGTTCATCCGCTAAAGAACTCAATGTGCTTAAGGACATCAAAACTCCCCAGAAGAAGTTAAGCCTCTATGTAGTTTACAAGAACTTTTCCTTCTTTCATTCCCGCACAAAATCTTCTAATTTCAAATAATTCAAAGTTTGGAAAACTTAATTAGAGTGTGACAGATTTCCTCACCATCTTCTCCCCAAGAATAAAAGAAAAGAGAAACTATTTAGTACTCACAAATCTAATTTTTGACTGAGAAAAATGACTTGGAATAGGTAGAAAGGATAAAAGTAGGATATGGAAGTAAAAATTCCTTCTTGTGATTATTCCTGAAGAAAAAAGGGAAAAAAAAAGATAAAGAAATTTGGGTTTAAATTTAAGTTAGCTCAACATACATTTAATAAAATAAGTGAAATTAGTAAAAAGAAAAGTGCTGTTCAAGGAAATGTTGAATTAGCTGTCATGATTTGAATTATTGGAGATTGGAACTTTATCATTAAGGAATGGGTTAGGCAAATTGGAAATACTAAAGGGGAAGTTTCAGTCCAATAATAGTTATCCCAGGCATTATACCAAAAGCTAGGTAAATATACTCCTAGAATGACGTTGCTTCGGAAAAGGGAGAGAGGTTAGCTGACCTGTACGTGCATGACAAAAAAAGCCGTTGCAGCCATGAACACAAGGTGTAGAATGAAGGGAACAACAATTACTGGTTTAATTCCTGAATTCTCTGATGCTTCATCTTCTGATGGCTGTACCACATAGTTTTCTTCTCTCACAGCTGGTTTACGCCGTCTAAGAGAGTCGCCTATCACAAGTTAAGTAAAAAATGAGCATTGTCTTCACATTTCAATACAAAATTTTGAAATCGAGTCCCATAGGAATGAGTTGGAGAGAGATAGAATCATATTAATTCACATATAACAATGTACATCTCATCACAAAATGCAGCAAGATGAACAAGGAGATCACCAGAGCAAAGATTAGAAGTTTAAATGGGATGCAAACATTGAAAGGAAACATGCCTAGAAGGAAAAATACAAGTGTGGGCGGGCAAGTGTATCCAAACTCAATGCATACTGCACGACATTCAAAATGTCCAATATCTTTGTATTACCAACTAGTAAAATTAAGCAGCGGCCATATACTAGACCAGGAAAATGGTGTCCAGTCGTTAGTTGTATGTAACCAGAAAAAAGGAAACCTGCCTTTCGTACATGATAAAAGCATACATCTTTTGGAAAATGACTTATGTCAAGCTATACCTTGCCCGGCGTCAGATCTGTTTTCCGATGGAAAGCCAACATTCTTGGATCCTGCACTTCTCCCCAGAGGAATGGATGAACCAACAAGTTCTTTCTTTGGAGAGGACGCCCGAAAACCAAGTGAGACAAAAACCTCAGGCCATAGCTTCACATAATGTATGATTGTGCAGAGTGCAAGAGATAGTATTGGGGATGCAAGAACAAAGTTTGGAATTTGTTTTACTTGAAAATACTTTAAGAAACCCACTCCCCTGAGACAGAAGAAACATCAAAGTCAGCATCTATTCTTGGTGGCAATTGACATTGGGTTTAGACGAGGATACTGATGTTTTCCTTTTATTGTTTTCTACTTCATCTTTTTTTCCCTTTTTTTGGTGTCAAAAGTCAAAATAATACATGATAGTGAGATACTGAGATCTACCACTGAAGTCATTACAATCTTGGGTATCACAAATCAGTTAAAGCACCCATGTGCCTTTATATGAACCTATTTCCTGTTACTTATCACAATCAGTTAAAGCACCAATGTGCCTTTACATGAACCTATTCCCTGTTAGTAAGATCTGGCAACACAATGTGGAAAATTTTGGTAAAGCTAAAAGTTATTTCCCACCATCACCCTTCCTCACCAAAAAAATTAAACGCAGCCACACAGGGTGACTAATGATGGTCACTAGGCCCAACCAATCACCCATGAGAAATTTCTCAAACTAGATAGATGTTCGTTGATCCGATCATAGGGGCCCACCAGAGCCCCACCCCAAATGGCATCTCACTTCAACTAAATTGCAAGAAGTTCAAATTCAACTATACCTTAAACAATTTCTGCACAAAAATTAACAAACAACAACATACCCAGTGTAATCCCACACCGTGGGGTCTGGGGAGGGTAGAGTGTACACAGACCTTATCTCTACCTTTGTAGGTAGAGCGGCTGTTTCCGAGAGACCCTCAGCTCAGGACAAGCACATCTGAAAAAAAGTCAGACCGGTCAAAAATTTAAAGCAGTAAGAAAATGTTGCTAGCAAACGTGAATACGTCATGATAGCGCATCCTGAAAAGAAGCAGTAACTACGCATATAAATAAGATAAATCAAGTACATTCAAGAACGCATAGCAGAAGAAATAAAACTACAAAAGACTATAGAGCGATACTACGCCTATTCGTATAATATGCTAAGCATCCCTACAGTAATAACACTACACCTACCAGTTTGTAAGCGTAAGTAGGACTACGCTTGACTATCTACTACCCTTCTACCCTAATTTGTGACCTCCACAACCCCCTATCTAAGGTCATGTCCTCAGTAAGTCTCTCCTGCTCCATATCTCGTCTAATCACTTCGCCCCAATATTTCTTCAGTCTACCTCTACTCCTCCTGAACCCGTCCATAGCCAACCTCTCACACCTCCGCACTGGGGCATTTGTGTCTCTATTCCGCACATGTCCAAACCATCTCAAACTCGCTTCACGCATCTTATCCTCCACCGAGGCCACTCACACTCTGCCTCAGATAGCTTCATTTCTAATAATATCCTTCATTGTATGCCCACACATCCATTTCAGCATCCTCATCTCCGCCACTCTCATCCTTTAGGTGTGCGATGCCTTGACTGGCCAAAACTCCGCCCCATACAACATAATCGATATAACCACCACCCTATAAAACTTGCCTTTTAGCTTTGGTGGCACCTTTTTGTAGCACAAGACTTCAGATGCAAGCCTCCATTTCATCCACCCTGCCCCAATACGATGTGTGACATCATAATCAATCTCTCCATTCCCTTGGATAATGGATCCGAAGTACTTGAAGCTTACTTGCTTCGGAATGAGCTGGGTCCCAAACCTCACCTCCACGCCTGTCTCACGGTCGCTCTCGTTGCTGAACTTGCACTCCAAGTATTCTGTCTTGGTCCTACTCAGCCTGAACCCTTTAGACTCCAAGGTCTGTCTCCAAACCTCCAGCTTAGCGTTCACCCCGCTGCGAGTCTCATCAATCAAGACTATGTCGTATGCGAATAACATACACCATGACACCTACCCTTGGATTTGTCGCGTCAGTCCATCCATCACCAAGACAAATAAGAATGAGCTAAGAGCTAATCCCTGGTGCAGCCCCATCGTCATAGGAAACTGCTCCGAGTCTCCTCCCACTGTCCGTACCCTGGTCTTGGCTCCATCATACATATCCTTGATCGCCCTAGTGTACGCCACAGGTACACCTTTAGCTTCCAAACATCTCCAGAGAACCTCTCACCTCTTTATGGGCTATATGCCCTGCTTGTCCCCCATACCTCTTTCAGCAAGGGTTGCTACCGAGAGAATGCAGGCAAACTCGGAAAAGAAGGCTTTCCAACGAGGAACTTCACTATCGTATAGTTGACTCGACTCGAATGCCCTCTTATTCGTCGAAAAGACTAGCAACATTTGTCCACTTCTCTGACTTTGAATACTTTCTTTCAGCGGGTGGCATCTATTCCCCCATTTGAGACTAGGGACTTTATCGTATGCCTTCTCAATGTCGATAAAAACCATATATAAGTCTCTCTTCCTCTCCCTATACAGTTCCACCAACTTCCTAATAAGATGGATGGCTTCTGTAGTCGAACGCCCAAGCATGAATGCAAACTGGTTCTCGGAAATAGACACGCCTCTTCTCACTCTCATCTCCACGACCATTTCCCAAACTTTCATAGTGTGGCTCAGCAGCTTGATACCCTTATAGTTGTTGCAACTTTGGATATCACATTTGTTCTTGTACAAAGGAACCATTGTACTCCACCTTCATTAGCCGTCTTAAAAATAACATTCAACAGCTCAGTCAGTCACTCCAAGCATGCCCTGTATGTGCTCTTCCAAAATTCAACTGGGATCTCATCCGTCCCGATCGCTCATCCCCGCGCATCCTGCGAACAATACCATTGACCTCCTCAATCTTAATGCTTCTACAATACATGAAATCCTTGTACCTACCCGATTGCTCCAGTTCTCCCAACACAATGTCTCTTTCCTGCTTCATTCAAGAGTTTATGGAAGACTGCCACCTCTGCCTAATATGCGCGTCCTCCACCAATACTGTCGTTCTCATCCTTGATGCACCTCACGTGATCAAAGTCGCGGGCCCTCTTCTCCCTCGCCTTGGCAAGTCTGTACAACTTCTTCTCCCCGCTTTTTTCCTTTAATTCAATGTATAGGCGTTCGAAAGCCGCCGTTTTCGCCATCATGACCGTTAGCTTTGCCTCCTTCCTCGCCATCTTATATAGTTCTCTATTCGTCCACTTCTCCACCTCATCCTTGCTTTTTACCACTTTCGCATACGCCACTTTCTTCGCATCCACCTTCTCTTGATATTCATCATTCCACCACCAATCACCTCAGTGCCCACCACGGCTACCCGCGAGAGCCCTAACACTTCTCTAGCCACCTCCCGAATGCAATTGACTGTTTTATCCCACATACTGGTCGCGTCTCCGCTACTCCCCCAAGCCCCATTGGCCGTCAACCTCTCCCCCATCTCCTTTGCACTAGCCATGGTCAAACTCCCCCATTTGATTCTCAACTTGTCATCCACAACCCTTCTTTTCTTCTCCATTTTAATCTCCAAATCCATCACCAAAAGCTTATGTTTGTTTGTAAGACACTCTTTTGGAATAACCTTGCAGTCTTTACAAAGACCGTTGTCAACCTTCCTAAGGAGCAAAAAGTCTAACCGACTCTTAAACACCAAACTACGGAAAGTCACCAAGTGTTCCTCCTTATTCATGAACTTCGAATTGACTATCACAAACCCAAAAGCTCTAGCGAACTCCAAAAGTGAGACGCCTCCCTCGTTTCTATCCCCGATGCCATAGCCTCCATACACGTCGTCGTAGCCCCTGGAAGTGACCCGCCATGTCCATTGAAATCCCCTCCCACAAATAACTTCTCAGTGGGTCCACCTGCCACCACCTCGTCCAACTCCTCCCAAAAGCGCCTCTTCTCCTCCTCGGCCAAGACAGTCTGCGGCGCGTAAGCACTAATAATGTTCATAGTGGACTCTCCAACTACCAACTTAATCACCATCATCCTATCGTTGACCCTCCTAACCTCAACCTCCTGGTCCCTTAGCTCGCTGTCTACCAAAATGCCTACCCCATTCCTATACCCCGACCTACCAGAGAACCATAACTTATACCCGTCCACCTCCTTAGCCTTAGGTCCTACCCATTTAGTCTCCTGGACACATGCTACATTAATCCTCTTTAAGAATTTTGACTAGCTCTATGGACTTCCCTGTTAAAGTCTCAATGTTCCAAGACCCTATTCTCAGCCTAGCACCTCCCCTACCCCGCTTACCCCCCTAGCCAACAAAAAAGGGAAGAATTTTTTTAAAAAGAATATGATATAAATGGCAGAAAGTGGGACTGAAATTTGAGGGAAAGATCAAGGTAGTTTTTAAACTTAGCCTTAGGATTTTCTAATTATTGGTAGAGAATATAGGGGCGAAGATGGGTCTAAACCTTGAGGAGAGGACTAAGTAGCTATTCTAAGGTATTAGAACTTTCTAGAGGTACAAGAAATTAAAATTCTTCTGGTATTAGTCTTAAAAAGAAAACAATCGTACACCTAAAGTTTCGCAGAATAAGATAAAACTGTAATTTAGTATCTACCAAATCAAATTTAATGCTGAAGAGGCAAGTGAGAGTTTGAAAAGGTAGAAAAGGTACCAACATACCAATAACGACTTTGAATATAGTTGTAGAGTAAAGGAAGTCTTGCCTTGCACCAAGGCCTCATTTCATCTGAAGTGCCTCCCACACACATATTGTAGTACCCATAGGCTTGAAAAGCAATAAACGGGAAAATGATAAATAAGCTACGCAAAGCCCCAGAAAGAAGAACCAGCACGGTCACCTGGCAACATGTGGAAGATTTTGTCAGAGTAATCTCAAACAACAAAAACATCACTTTGCTACAGCTATATGCTATATATATTTGTCGAATCCCGAGAAGAACCATTGATGCTCAAACAAATTGATAGTTCATAATCATGAAAACTAACGCAAGCCACTGAAACCTAACATACTCCCTTAGCCCCAATATATGTCTTTGTTGTAAACTGCAACGTCACAAAAAAGTTAAGTGAGTCTATTTTAAAATTAATTTATACAACTCTCACAGATTTCAACAATTTATGCTCTGTTAATTATCAAATTAAAAAATGCTATAACAGTCAAACTAACGACTTAAACACCCATGTCCAGTCAAATAGTGTAACATAATATGCACTGTTACTATTTGTTGTTTCTTGTCCTTTGACTATTACTTTATTTTCCTGGTTCATTCATCATTTTTTTCATCTCGCCTTGAATTGCATGTTGTTTTTTGTCCTTATCTGACCTCTTTCTATGGTTTCTCTTGAGCCGAGGGTCTTTGGAAACAGCCTTCCTACCTTGGTAGGGGTAAGGTCTGCGTACACTCTATCCTCCTCAGACCCCACGTTGTGAGATTTCACTGGGTATGTTGTTGTTGTAGGGAGTTCTATAAGGAGCATAACTCCAAAACAACTTTTCTCAACCACCATTTTTTTTGATAAAGTAGGGTTTTGTTAAAAAACAGTATCAAGATGATACTGTGAAAGTACAAAGAAAATGCAGGCTAGATTCCATTAGAAGCCTAAGCAGTCTAGTTGTCTAGCATGTCTAGCATGTCATCTAAATTCATAACAACATTTCCATCCTTCCAATAGTATACGTTGTGCAAACAACTATATTTCACAGACTGCAACTGCTCCTTGTAAGAGCAGCGACAGAGCAAAACTTACACCAGCATGTTTTCTAACAAAAGCTGCTTTATAGGACCTATGCATTGTCTGGAAACAAATATAGCCAGCATTAAGCACTCCATTCGACCTTGCAAATCCAGAGAGAGCAAGCCAAAGTGTTGCAATGTTATTTGAACCCCTCATGAGATAATACAGTCCTCCAATGGAACACAGAGCATACATACTCTCAGTATATCTGTGAACAGACAGCAGAGAACATACTCATATGCAAGTCATCATAATATGAGGGGAATGCAAACCAAGGCAGAAGAAAATACATTGATGAGTAGAATATGGAGGCGGGATTAAGGCAAAACAATATTGAAGCTCTCAATGCCAGCTCTGAGTCCTTCAAGATAATAACTGAGAGCCTGTGAACCAATAACATAAAGAACAATAAGCAGATTAAGAGTCCTTACTATCCAATACTTGAGATCTTGTGGCATTGAATACTTAAATTAAACCTAGAAGTTTCTCCACAGGTCAGAAAAAGGCACATACTTTCATAAAGAAGTATTACTTACTAAAACAGAACTGGCACAACTGCAAGTTCCTTAGACATGTTTAAATCCCTTTAAAACCATAATGGATTATAAAAAAAAGGGCAGCCCGGTGCACTAAGCTCCCGCTATGCACGGGGTCCGGGGAAGAGCCGGACCACAAGGGTTTATTGTACGCAGCCTTACCTTGCATTTCTGCAAGAGGTTGTTTCCACGGCTTGAACCCCTGACCTCCTGGTCACATGGCAGTAACTTTACCAGTTACTCCAAATAAGAAACTATCCAGCATAGGACATTACCTGTAAAGATAAAAAGCAGCCAAAACAAATGCAAGGTTATTAAGCACATAACCAGATAATCCGAGAACAGCTCTCTGTCCAATAAAGGGTATCAATGGGGCAAACACTGCAAAAACAAACATTCCATAACTTTTTCAATCTAAAATGTAGTAACAATTAAGAAAAAAGTGCTAACTTTTCCACAAAAACGGGAATATGAAAGTTACCCGCACAATGAGCATCATTCTTAATGAGCAAGATACAATTTTTGAATCATGTCATGTAACAGATCAGTGATTTCACATTTGTATCCATATTATAAAATGCCAATCCTGTTGCTTCTATAATCTCTACTAGAGCCTGTTGATGGGTAGCAGAATAGTGACATGTTTATCTCTATTATGAAATGTCAATCCCATAGCTTACATAGTCTCTCTTAGAGCCTGTTGGGAGTGTCGCTGCCTTTCAAGAAGTACTTTTTCAAGTGATCCTTCTAAAATAAAGTACTTTTTAAAAGTTTTACTAAGCATTTCAATAAGTATTTGGTGCAATAGCTTCTAAAGCATTTTAAATCTTTGCATTCACAAAAATAACCATAAGTGCACATTGTTTATCCTTCAATGTGATAACAAATGCAAATTGCCTTTTGGAACAAAGGCTTAAATTTAGGTCCAAAAGCTATAAAATTTGAGCTTTTGAAATTTTTTCCAAATACTTAAATAAATACTTTTACAAATAGAAACCAGTGCATGAATATAATACTCCCTCCGTCCCATTTTAAGTGTCTTAGTTTGACTTGGCACGGAGTTTAAAAATAAATGAAGACTTTTAGATCTTAAATTAAAGATGTGTGGGGTACTTTAAATTTTGTGGTCTCAAACTTGTCTTGGAATTGAAAATTTTATTAAATAAAGAAAGAGGCACTCTTTTTTTAACAGACCAAAAAGGAAAGTAAGACACTTAAATTGGGACGGAAGTAGTATGTCATTATTAATCAACAAAAATGACGTCAGAAAATTCAAATAAGAGATAATGGTCAAAAACACACCTGAAGTATCACCTTTTTACGAGTTTCCTACCTGAACTATTAAGTGTTTGCGTTTTCTACTGAACTATCACCGACTATTTAACAAAACACATCTCGAAGCTGACTAGACCAAGTGTTTGAATACAATCGCCAAAAGGCGTGTGACGGCTTAATTTGCCCATAAAATTTCATCCACATGGCAGCTGACTCGTGTTTTGATAAATAGTTGGTGATAATTTAGGTAGAAAACGCAAATACTTATAGTTCAGGTAGGAAAATAGCAAAAAAGTGATACTTTTGGTGTGTTTTTTTTACTATTATCTTTTCAAATAATTGAAAAAGAGAATTACCTGTTCGCGAAAGCAAGGAGATGCAAATCGGAAGCAAAGGCAAAAAAGAGTATGTTTGTTCATATTACACACTATACCAAACAATGCGTGATTCGTACAAAGTACACACTATCCCAAACAATGCTATCCTTGATCGCCGATGCTAATCGTGGGAACCGAACCGGCAGCGAACCAGATTTCAAATTTGAACCGAAATCCGAACCGTTAATGGAGAGGCAACTAGGGTTAATCGAAGCGGAGGTATCGTAAGGGCTTAGCAATGATCGCCAGAGAAGTATTAGGGAGATTAGAACGAGTCTTGAAACGACGTCGTATTTGAGGACGAGACGATTGTAGTGATAATGGAGATCGATCGAGGACGATCCAGCCAATTTTTCCGGTGGAGAAAGGAGGATACCGGCGGAATTATTCGTCAGATAATGTAGGATGGCGATTAAGGGAAAATATTGTGTATACGTATATATTTAAGGCCTCAGATTAAAATTTGACCTTAACCACTAATTTTATTAGAGTTTATAATATGTCACTATTAATCCACACAATGTCATCAGAAAATTCAAACAATTGAAAAATAGAATTACCTGTTCGAGAAAGCAAAGAGATGCAAACCGGAAGCAAAGGCAAAAAAGCGTATGTCTGTTCATATTCATATCCACACTGCGCGATTCGTACAAAGTACACACTATCCCAAACAATACTATCCTCGATCGCCGATGCTAATCGCAGTAATCGAACTGGCGGCAAACCGGATTTCGAATTTGAACCGGAATCCGAACCGTTAATGGAGGAGAGGCAGCTAGGGTTAATCGAAGCGGAGGTATCGTAAGGGCTGAGTAGTGATCGCCAGAGAAGTATTAGGGAAATTAGAACGAGTCTCGAAACGACAGCGTATTTGATAACGAGATGAGTGTGGTCGGATTTGCCGGCCATTTTTAACGGCGGAGAGTGGTGGTTATCGGCAGTGGTTGTGGAAATATGCTAAACGGAAAATTGAAATGTTAGTTAGTACACCTTTTCCTAGTTATTCTCAAAATTTCATACATTTTCTTAATTAACAGTTACTTTTGCTTAATAAAATAATTTATTACCACACAAATATTTTTAAATTTATTTTAGATCATAAAATTAAAAATTTCTTTTATTTCATAAATTTCATGCCCCATTAAATTACAACATATAAATTGGAATAAAGGGAGTAGTAATCATGTTTTGACCTGACATAGCATTGTAACGTCTCCAATAATATACGTTTATTTTGAATTTTTTTAATAAGTTATCAAATTTGATATTTTTATCTCGAACCCAAAATAATGGAATAATAGAAAACGCAAATAAAATACTCATAGAGACGTGAATTGGACCAATGTCAACCCCAAAACAGCTAATATTTTGCGAGTGCAATTGCTATCACCATTTAAACTTAGAGCATTTCGAAACACCCTGTTTGCCTCATATTATGGAGGCCAATCAATTGTCATTCAACCACATAATGATAGACAGTGTATACACGGTCAGAACTGTGTATACCACTTGGACTGAAATTCATTAATTAAAATATCATATTTGTAGAATTCTTATACAAATGTAATTATGATATTAGTATAGTATTAGGAAAAAATATTAGTCTTGTATTAGGAAAAGATAGATTTATTTTTCATATTTAGATATTGTATATCATGTATACATATATCTCTTCATTAATGAAAATAATCAAGACATTATTCTCTTTCATGATATCAGAAGTTTAGGGGAAAATTTCCTTCTCTAATTTCACCTTCTGTCAGCCCTACTCTCGGATTCTGACGTCGGTTTCCTGCCAAAAATCCCAGTCTCACCCAAATTTTCTTCCAAACCCCTAATTCTCCTATTATTCTTTCGTAGTGTCTACCACAAAGAACACGTTTCATCCTGTCCCTACAGTCTCCAACATCAAGAACCACATCCCTATCGTTTTTGAGATGGAAAACGTCCAATACGCGACGTGGACGAAATTATTTAAAGTACACGCACACTTGCATCAAGTACTTCATCACATTATCCCCCGATAACAGGCAAGGAGAAGGTGCCTACCGCCGAGTATGACCCTGTGTTATGGACGACTCTTGATGCTACAGTTCTCTAGTGGATTTTTTCACTATCTCTATGGACCTTTTGCGGGACGATTATTGAACCCGACGCCACGACAATGGAAACTTGAAATATGGTGCATGATATATTCCAAGATAAGAAAAATTCTCATGTCGTCACTCTTGAGCAGGCATTTTCCCATGTTCACATGGAGGTTTTCCGAATGTCTCAACCTATTGTAAAAGGTTGAAGGAATTGGCGGATCAACTCAAGAACGTTGGTGCGCCGTCACAAATGATCGTCTTATTCTTCAGATAGTTGTAGGCCTCTCCGAGGCTTATAATGGCGTTGTGAAGCTTCTTCGTCAATGTAATACTTTTCCACCGTTCTAACATGCAACTTACCTATGGTGCGTCGGATTGAAGTGGAGAGGAGGCGCTGGATTGGTTGCTAAGGATTGAAGCGGATTGAAGAAATGAAAATGGTTGCTACTACTGATCGGGTCGAGTTGGGCCGGGTCAAGTGGGTAAAAAAAATCTGACCCTAGCCCGACCCTACATATGATGAGGTCTCCGCTTTTCCGGATCAGGTGGCTCAGGGGTCAGATATAAGCTGACCCTGGTCCCTGATTTTTTTTTTGGATCGAGTCGGCCAGGTCCCCCACCCGATGGACAGGTCTACTCCCATGTCATCGCAAAAGTCCAAACCAAACTTCTCTCTTTGTGTAATAATATGCTCTCTCCGTCTCAATCTAATTGTCTTTTTTTTTTTTTTAGTTTGTTTCATAAAAATGTCTTTTTATATATATATTTAATAAATTTTAAAAAATTTAGGCCCACAAAATATAAAAGATTCACCGATCTTTAATTAAAGATCACAATATTTAATAATCACTTTTTATTTTTTAAATTTGTGTCTAATCAAATTAAGACATTTAAATTGAAACAGGGACAGAGGGACTACCTAATAAATTTGTACTTCCCATTTTTCTTCTCCCTCCAATTAAAGTACACCTCGTTAACCAGAAAGTACAACCATGTAAAGCACACCGACCAATAAAACTGCATTTTCACCTCCTCCAATTAAAAACGTACACCTCTTTGAGCATAAAGTACAACCATTACACCAACTCTTCCTTCTTGAGCTCAATTTCCATAACAACCATGGCTTTTAATTCAAGATTTCATCTGGGTCTTCTTTAACCAAAAATATTCATTTTTTTCTTCTTCCTCCCATTAAAGTACACCTCTTTAAGCAGAAAGTACAACCATCTAAAGCACACAATTTTTCTTCGACAACCATGGCTTTCAATTCAAGATTCCTTTTGGGTATTCTTATTTTCTTCATATTAACCCCTTTTACCATCTCTTTAATCCTAAGCCCATCACCAAAACCAAAACCCGCAGTATATGATATCCTCCCCGTATATGGGCTGCCACGTGGCATCTTCCCAGACACTGTGGAATCTTATAATCTTGATAAAGATGGAAACTTTGAAGTTTTCTTGAAAGCCCCATGTTTTATTGAGTTTGAATATTTGGTTTATTATGCTGAAAAGATTAGTGGGAAGTTAGGTATTGGGTCAATTAGAGAGTTAAAAGGGATTGAAATGAAAAGGTTCTTTTTTTGGTTTAATGTTAATGAAATAAGAATTGATTTGCCACCTACTGATAGTGTTTACTTTCAGATTGGTTTTGTTAATAAGAAGCTTGATATGTAATTATGTATCAGTTTGAGTCTATTCATTCTTGTATGAACAATGGAATTTGGTTGAGGTCTTGTGGAGGAGGATCACTGAGACAAGTACTTCCACAGGTAATTTTTCTTTCAAAGTTTTTGTCTTTATGTTCTGTTTACGGGTAAGGCTGGCCAGTGGATCGGGACGGCCCGATCCCGCCCCGACATCGCCCCGACACCGATTAGTTTTTAAAAAAAAAATTGGTAGCGGGATTCAAACCTGGACGGGACAATGTCTCGTCCCGAGCCTGCCCCAGTCCCGCCCCGAGCCCACCCCGATACCGCCCATAAGCCCCCTTTGCAAATATAACCGTTGCACCAACGGCCAAAATCATATAACCGTTGCACCAACGACCATTTTAGATTTTGGCCGTTGGGCAACGGCCATTTTTGGCCTCCCCCCTCCCCCAACCCCTCTACCCCTTAATATTTGTTTTAAACCTATAAGTTATTATATTTACACTTTAACCCAATTTTTCAACTATAAATAACTCATTTTCTCTTCATCTTTCTCACAAATCTTCCTACAATCTCTCAATATATCTCTCTACAAGTCTACATTGTTTACTAAATATTCAATTTTATTTATTCATTTGGGAATTGGGAGTGAAGTTGACAACTAGCTTGAGGATCTTCCATCGAGCAAAGTTTCAATTACGTCGGCGTTACGTCGGTACATTCGTTCCTTCATTAAATTATTATTGTCTGTTTATTTTATTTAGCGCACTTAATTTTATTGTCTTATTATCATAATTAAAATGAAAGGATTAAGAGATATGTTTAAGGGTAAGGGTGCTTCTTCTAGTAGGGGCAACCGGGGCAAGGGTACTTCTTCTAGTCATCTTATTCCTACACATGATGATTTTGTTGATACTCAACATTTTCCTACAATACCATTAGATTTAGACGAGAGCTATTTTCTGGAAACTCAAGAAGACTTTAATTTAGACGATGATCTAGATTATACACCCACTAATGTTGATGACAACACACCCACTAGTGCACCTTCAACTGAAATGTCTCCTATTCCCCCTAGTATGAGACGAGGTCCAGCAAAACGACCATTAAAATCAGATGCATGGATATTTTTTGATAGAGACGTAGAGAATCAAGTAGCTAGATGTAAAATTTGTAAAAATGTGTTTAAAATTTAAAACTGGAAAAGGTCACGGTGGGACGGGGGGTTTAATTAGACACGTAGTTGTGCTCATCCAACTAGGTATGCCCAATACCAGGCTTCAAAATCGGGTGCGCAAACGTCCGCTCCATCGGAACAAGGTTCACATATTATCCCGGACCAAGTACATGGTCAAATTAACCCCACGACGGGGGAATTGTAGGCCCTAAATACAATAAGCATAGAGATGGGGAAGCAATATCAAAATTAGTTGTGTGGAGGGTTTGCCTTTTTCATTTTCTTCATCTCCCGATTTTATTCATTACATTAGAGATATATATAATCCTGCTTTTAACGGTTTTCCTAGATCAACTGTTAAGAGAGATGTATTTAAATTCACACATGAATATCAACAGTATTTACGTTATTCCTTATATCATTTTCCTGGTAAAGTATCTATCACGTCTGATATAGGTCGTAGTACTAACGGCCATGATTATTTAACAGTAACTTGTCATTGGATAGATTATAAATGGTCTATGCAAAAATGTATCTTAACGTATAGATATATAGATGATAGGCACACTGGTACTTTTATTGCAGATAATATTTATCAAGTGTGCCATTATTATGGAATAACCGATAAAATTATGACTATTACATTAGATAACACTTCTTCTAACAATTACGCTATTACAATTTTAAAAAATAGTTTAACTCCATCTTTTCCAGATCATTTTCATATAAAATGCGCGTGTCATATATATAACTTAATTGTAAAGGATGATCTATCACTTTTTCAAGACATTCTTAGTAAAATACAATTTGCTATAAACTTTATTTTTAAAAGTAATAGAGTACAACGAAGAAAAGAATATAAAAAAATTTGTCACGATTGTGGACTACCTTATAGAAAATTTCAGAAGAAGTATCCACCAGGTGAAATTCTTTATATGAGCAACTACTTGTTGCTTATGACTATAGAAAACCTATAACTTTATTTTTTTCAAAATCCAGCTGATATGGTTTTAGATAGTGATTGGGTAAAAAATTCCGAACTTATTGTATTTTTAGAGAAATTTTTTCAAGCAACAAAAGAATTTTCCGGTATATATTATCCTAATATTTCAACTATGTTGTTTTATATAACTCTAATATTTTTATTACTTAGTGAATATATGAAAAAATCAGCTTATATTGCAGCTATTAAAAAAATATTTATCAAAATAAAAAAATATTTTATTCCTATTCTCACTATTTATATTATTGGTGTTGTATTAAATTCGACTATTAAAATAGACGGTACTAAATCACTTATTGAAAGTATTTACGATTGTATAGAAGTACTACCACCTCCAAGTCCAAAAAATCTAAATCACCCACCACCTATTGAACAAACTAAAGAAGAAGTGTTGTCTAGCGTAGAAGACCAATGCAAAAAAAATATATAGGTTTTTCCAATAAGAAAGTGCTAGTAACCTACCGGCTTCCATACCATCTTCTTCATCTTCAACACAACCTCACAAAAGACATGCTGTTTCTGCGGCTAGTATTGAAAGCCTCAGAAATAGAATGTGCGGTCGTACCGCTACTAACCAAATTAGCGAGTTTGATATTTTTGTTTTGTAGGGTTCTGTACCGTATCAAGAAGTTATCAATGAAGATGGACATGAAGACTTGCTGAAATACTGGAGGGGGAATGAGAAGACCTTTCCGACACTTTGAATGATGGCCCGAGATGTTTTGAACATTCAAGCGTCATCAATCAAGTACGAAAGCGCTTTTTCTGCGGCGAGATATCAAATAGGAGACCACAGACACTCATTAGCCGGAGACAGCTTGGAAATTGCAGTATTATTCAGAGATTGGATACAAGCGGAGCGGAGAAGGTGCGGTCAATCGGAGATCAACGAAGAAGAAGACGAAAACTACAGCGAAATCTTATCCGAAGGTGGTGGAAGCGACGTGGATCAATTTGACCAACAAATACTAATTCCAATCGAAGAACCACGGGAATTATCAAGAAATTAGAACTGGTTTTTTTTAGAATGTAATTTTTTTAATTGCAATTTTATTATGTAATTTGCAACTTTTGGACAACACCACAAAGTTGCAATTTCGACAATTGTATTTGTATTACAAAAAAATCATATGTCTATTAAATAATATAAGAGGCACAAAAACGGTCTTGAGATATTTTTATTACACTATCTTGTCTTGTTTAATATTTAATTATTGAGTTTTTTTTATACATATGTTATTAAAAAAAAAAGAAGGAAAACCCGCCGGAACCCATTACCGATCCCGCCCCGACCCGATCCCGACAGGATAGAGATCGGGACGGGACTTCAGCAAGTCCCGCCAAACCCGATCCCGCCTGACCCCGCCCCTTCGCCCGTCCCGCCCCGTCCCGACCCCGCCAAACTCGGCCCACCAGATCCGAGCCCGGCCCACTGGCCAACTATACTTTAAAGCATGAGTTTTTTCATGGGAAAAAAGCAAAGGAAAGAAGAAGGAAAGTTGGAAAGATTAGTTATTTGTTCATATGAGTGAAAGGCATTCATATGAATAGTTGAAGGCCATAAAGGAAAAGGGAACGCACTTAGTTTTATTTTATTGTTAGTTTTTTGTGTTTTTATATGGTTTTAGCATTTCAAATGAAGCTGCAGGCTGACATAAATTCACATGTATAGTTAGACTTCTCTATAACAATATTCATTATAACGGCCAAAAAATCTTTTGGAACGATTTTTTCATTTATGTTATACTATATATCTCTATAGTAATCAAAATTATCGAAACCAACAAAGTTGTTATAAAGAGGTCTGACTATAGATTATGAATGGTTCAAATAATTTAGGGTCTTACTTGTTGGAAATTAGCCTTTGGCGGGAGTTGCGACCGACCAACTTTAACGGCTTAAACACTAGTGTTACGCATATTGGAGAATTCGGTTCTTCACACATGCATGATCTACTAAGTACGTAGATAACCGTAGGGCCAAGAATCGTCAAATTTCATTGAGAAATGAAAGAGATATTGGTTCACGAAGTAAGGTGTTTGAAGCATGGAAAGTGTGGTATTGTGTTCAATTCTCCCTCATCGGTAGAGGAAGATAGAATTGTTGTGTATATAAGACTCGAAATTGGTTTGGGGTTTGGGAACCCAAGGGGTATCCCATGTGTTTAAAGGAGGGAGGACCTAGATGTGATTCGGTTCGAGGAAAGACCACACGCGCGCCGCCGCCACCCGCCCGTCCCGTCCGGTTCCGAGTTTCGGGTCACGGGCTGTAGGGGCTGTGGGTCTTCTGATATTATCTTTTTGGGCCAGAGAACTTTGCTAGAAGTACAGTTTGATCCCAGAAGTTCCCAGATGTACAATTCAAACCAGAATTCTTTCAGATGTACAGTTTGGTCCCTGAAGTTTCCAGAACGTCAGAATTTGGACAGTCAAAGCAGAAACGCCAAGCACTCAATTCAACCATTTATTTTGGCTGAATTACTCCTCCTATAATGGCTAAATCCGTTGGTCTTTCACCATTTATGTTGGTGACTTTACTACCTCCATAATGGCCATTATTTGGCTATTATGGAGGCAGTTTTTCAGTTACCTCCCTCACCTATATAAACACCCCCTTACACCATTGTTGAGGAAGAGATATGACTACTAAGAACAGTTCATACAACACACGAAAATACACAACCAAAATAGTTTTCATCCTACAACTTCCAAGCATCATTTCGTTACTCAATATTCTTCACGGTAGCATTTGAGTTTCCTTTGCTCAAGTGTTCCATTGTTGTTTTATCTTGGGAGACAAATTATCCAGGACGTATAAATGATACATACGGGGCAATATTGTCTTAAGGACAGAGTGCCACACTCGACTCAGCAAAAACAGTTTCTATTTTTCCGTCTTCAACAAAATTGTAATTTCAGTTTTGTGATTCTATTATAATTTTCAGATTTCTAGCTGAATTATTGAATCTTTGTTTATCCTTTCGAATACTTGTAATAGTTATATACTTCCCGTATTGCTTTATAAAGTACCATAGAGCAAAAACTCCCAACATTACTTTATTGTTATTCTTTGTAACTTTGAAAAGATGGTGGGGGAAATTATACACTATACAACTAACTTTCCGGGATTTCCGATGGAAAACCGTCGAAAACGTTTCCGACAAGCCAATTTCTAAGAGATTTCCGTTGGTTGATTATTAGACCATGGTATTTGATTTGCCAAATACATAATTATTGTATACTCTTTCATATATAAAGCGCAACCCAATTTTTATTTTTTACTTTTTTTTAAGGGTTTGTGTGAATAATGGAATGGTTAACATTACTCATTTTAAACTCTCCCACGGTGATATAATATCTTTTCAAGAAAATGATGCGAGAACGCTAATCTTCCTATAAATTTCATTCCTATAAAACCCGGCAATCGACATTCCGGCTTTGTCCGTCGACAGTTGAATGTTTCGATTTAGGATCGCATCTGCAAACCTTATTCCGTGAGCTTTAGCGGACGTTTTTCATTCTTCACCTGGTCCTAAGTAGCATTTAAATTCACTGTTTTTTTTAGTAGCGATGCAAGATTTCTTAGGTCTTATAACTTGTAAGTTGTAACAACAAATTATCTATTTTTGCAGCTTCCAGCTCCCGTCGATGATATGCAAATGCTTACTACTGAGTAGATGAGAATGAATATGCAACTCAGGGTGAAAGTAGCAGTGGAAAAATATTATTTACTTCATTTCTTGTGAAGTGAATAAAAAATAAGACTGGTCTATATACAAGACATATGATCAAGATTAAAGATTACACCATATGTATCCTTTATAACACGATCTTTGTAGGATCGTTTTCTTTTATTCAAATTGTAAAGGACAATATTGAATCATTTCCCCGATGATTGATTACACCGATTGATGTATATTCCTCTCTTCACCTCTCCCCGCTCCTTCCCCAGCATATGCTCCTCAACAAAGGTGGATGCAATCTGTTTCAGTATTTTTGACACATAATATAATATATACGTGGAAAGTTACTAACATTTTGACAAAGATAATATTTTAAGCCCGTAATTTCGAAAGTGCAACAGATTCAATGATACAAAATTATAAATTGTACCTATCTAATTTAAATTATGAATCTGTCTATGCTCCCTAGTTCTTGTAAAGTGATAATGGGAAGAGAAGGAGACTTAGATAAAAATGAGTACAACAACAACAATAAACCTAGTAAAATCCCACAACGTGGGGTCTGGGGAGGGTAGAGTGTACGTAGACATTACCTCTACCTTGATAGGTAGAGCGGTTGTTTCCAAAAGACCCTCGGCTCAATACAAAGCATAAGTACAAGCAAAGCAAGAGAAACAGTTAGACCCAGACAAGAAATTTAAAGTAGTATGAAAATGACGGTAACAAAAGCGAATAAACCATGATAGTGCATTCTGAAAAAGAAGCAGTAACTAACGCATGTAAATAAGATAAACAGAGTACACTAAAGAACACATAGCAGCAGAAATCAAACGACATGAGACTATAAATCAATATTGTGCCTACTAGTATGATAGACTAAGCATAAATACAATACTAACACTACAACTACCAGTTTGTAAGCGTAAGTAGGACTACGCTCAACTACCTACTACCCTAATCTGTGTCCTCCACAAACCCCTATCTAAGGTCATGTCCTCAGTAAGTTGTATCTGTGTCATATTTCGTCTAATAACCTCCCCCCAATACTTCTTCGGCCTACCTCTATCCCTCATGAACTCGCTCATAGTCAACTTCTCACACCTCCGCACTGGGGTATTTGTGTCTCTCCTCTGCACATGCCCGAACCATCTCAACCTCACCTACATCATCTTATCCTCCACCGAGGCCACTTCCACTCTATCCCTGATATCATAATTTCTAATCGCATCCCTCCTTGTATGCCCACACATCCATCTCCACAACTTTCATCTTTTGGATGTGCGAAGTGTTGACTGGCCAACACTCCGCCCCATACAATATAGTCGGTCTAACCACCACCCTATTGAACTTGCCTTTAAGTTTTGGTGGCACATTTTTATCGCACAAGACTCCAGATGCGAGCCTCCATTTCATCCACCCCGCCCCAATACGTGTGTGACATCGTCATCAATCTTTTCATTCCCTTGGATAATAGACCCGAGGTACTTGAACCTTCCTTTCTTTGGAATGACCTGAGTACCAAGCCTCACCTCTACGCCTGTCTCAAGGTCGCTCCCGTTACTGAACTTGCACTCTAAGTATTGTGGCTTGGTCCTACTCAACCTGCACCCTTTAGACTCCAGAGTCTGTCTCCAAACCTCCAGCTTAGCATTCACTCTGCTACGAGTCTTATCAATCAGGACTATGTCATCTGCGAATAACATACACCATGGCACTCCCCTTGGATTTGTCGCATCAGTCCATTTATCACCAATGCAAATAAGTATTGGCTAAGAGTTGATCCCTGGTGCAACCCCATCATCACTAGGAAGTGCTCCGAGTCTCCTCCTACTGTCCGTACCCTGGTCTTGGCTCCATCATACATATCTGTTATCACCCTAGTGTACGCCACATGTACACCTCTAACCTCCAAACATCTCTATAGAACCTCCCTATGAACTTTGTCGTATGCCTTCTCGAGGTCGATGAAAACCATATGTATGTCTCTCTTCCTCTTCCTATACTGCTCCACCAACCTCCTAATAAGATGAATGGCTTCTGTAGTCGAACTCCCCGGCATGAATCCAAACTAGTTCTCAGAAATAGACACGCATCTTCTCACCCTCATCTACACGATCCTTTCCCAAATTTTCATAGTGTGGCTTATCATCCTGATACCCCTATAGTTGTTGCAACTCTGGATGTAACCTTTGTTATTATACAAAGGAATCATTGTACTCCACCTTCATTCTTCGGGCATTCTCGCCGTCTTAAAAATGACATTAAACAACTCAGTCAGCCACAACAAACCTGCCCTGCTGCGCTCTTCCAAAATTCAACTAGGATCTTATCAGGCCCAGTCACTCTTCCCCTATGCATCCTGCGAACAACAACCTTAACCTTCTCAACCTTAATGCTTCTACAATACCCAAAATCCCAGCACCTTCCAGATTGCTCCAGGTCTCCCAACACAATGTCTTTATCTCCTTTTTCATTCAAGAGTTTATGAAAGTAAGATTGTCACCTCCGTCTAATATGTGCGTCCTCCACTAGTACTTTATCATTTTCGTCCTTGATGCACCTCACGTGATTCAAGTCTCGGGCCCTCCTCTCCCTCGCCTTGGCTAGTCTGTACAACTTCTTATCCCCGCTTTTATCCTCTAATTCCACATACAAGTGTTCAAAGCCGCCGTTTTCGCCGCCGTAACCGCTAGCTTTGCCTCTTTCTTCGCCATCTTATACAATTTCCTATTCGTCCACTTCTCCACCTCATCCTTGCTTTCCACCAATTTCGCATATGCCGCTTTCTTTGCTTCTACCTTCTCTTGAACTTTACCATTCCACCACCAGTCCCCTCGATGCCCACCACGGCTACCCCGCGAGACCCCTAACACTTCTCTAGATAAAAATGAGTATGGATTCAAAACTCAATTGAAGAAGCATTTTCTTCTTCCAATTATTTTCAATCAATTTTGTCTCATCTTTAAAACTTATATGATAAATTGAGGTAAGAATACATAGCAACTAATCGTGGTTAAGCGTTTATCTAACATAACACATTTCATGTTTTCATTGATTTAATTTAAACATCGGGCTGTAATTAATTTTTCTTAATGTTGATACTATATGAAGATCTAATCTTAATATTTAATTGCTTGATAGGCATCATCAAAACCTCTTCTCAACACTAACTTATAGATGAATGTGAATTTAATCTTTTAAGTCTAAAATAAATGAATTTTTTCTTTTCCTTGACTAAAGCGTCTTAATAAGCCTGTTTTTAAGGATTTAATAAAAGGAAAATTAGCACTTTAGTCCCTCAAATATCAATAAATTCTAATTTTGATCTTTGTAAGAATTTTTAGACAACCCCCTCCCCCGTCCCATCAAAAATATTACAAAAGTTGAGTCAAAAGACTCAAAAGACCAAGTGATGACTTCACAAGAGAGTACAACAACATATCCAGTGTATTTTCACAAAGTGGGTCTGGAGAGGATATGATGTAAATAAACCTTACCTCGACTTTTATGGGATAGAGAAGCTAGGTTTGCGTACATCCTACCCTCGCCAAACTCCACAAGAAAGTAATAATATTATACCTGATGGACATGTTAGGCAATTTTTTATTCTGCTATTTCCTCAGAAACTTCATTTTGAAGTTTATAAATTCCCCCACAATCTTTTCAAAGTTATAAAGAAAAAAATAAGTACTTGTACTTATTAAGACCTAATCTATTTGGACCATCCATTAATTTATATGTGAATTTATGTCATTCTTTTGAACTGCAAATAAACAAATCCTAGCCTGCAACTTCCTTTGAAATCCTAAACTTCATAAAAACACAAAAAGCTAAGAATAAAATAATGGGTAATAGCACTTTTGATCCTTTAGTTATTGATAAATTCTTATTTTAGTCCTCGTAATATCTTATAAAGCACATTTAACCTTTAATTACAAGAAATATGTGTATTTGGTCCTTTTATTTAGAGAGTATGTTACAATTAGACTAGTTTTAAAACTATATTACCGACAAATATGAAGTAACAATACAGGTTTAACATAAAATATGAGTAATTAAGTAGTGGAACAGTTAATAATTATGGTAAATTTATAAGAGCAACGAGTTAAGTGCATAATTCGATTAATTAAAGACTAAACATGCTTAGTCAGATAACATGATCAAGGACTAAAACCTAAATTTAGCAAGAATTAACAGACCATAAGTACTATTTACCCATAAAAAAATAAGTGTTTTGCTTTTTCTTTTTGGCTTCAAATGACTCATAAGAATGCCTTCCTCTCATGAACAAATAACTAATCTTTCTAACTTTCCTTTGCTTTTTTCCCATGAAAAACTCATGCTTTACAGCTAAGAAAACAACATGTTAATCTCATAAGTTTGCAACTATACAAACATCAACTTTCACTAGCTAAGAATATTATCATCATTTTAACTAATTCTTCAACCTCTAGACAAGCGCGAAGAACACGAAAACAAGTTTCAAATGGATCATCATCACCAAGAAAATTCATCAAAAAATATGAAGGGATTGCAGAAAGAATGTGGAGAAAGAGAGAGAACCGCATCGACGAGGCGGTTCTTGGTGGAGGATGTGAACAAGTTGGCTGATGATTTTATCAATAACTTCAGGAAGCAACTTAAGTTTGAAGAGAAGAATCATTTAAGCAATTTCAAGAAATTCTTAACAGGGGGACGTAATATATATATATATATATATATATATGTATATATGATTCTTTATTTAGTTCTTCTTATGTTCTTGTAATTGTATCATTCTCAAGTGAATAATATTGTATATTTGTTCTGTCATATTTATGATTTGAAATGAAGTTACCAAATGTTATAGATAGAGGTGAGTTTATGTGCCAATATGAATCGATTATGAAAATGTGTTATTGTGTGAGTTAGACGCTTGTCATCAATTTGAACCTACTACAAACAAAAGCACTAAATATAAGTGGAGAAGGGTAGAGAAGCGGGCCTATTATCGACCAAGTTTAAAAACATGCATGGACCTCGAGGTTTTCTTGTGTTCTTGGAATTGTAATATTCCCAAGTGAATATCTAGTATATATTTGTTAGAGCATATTGCTGATTTAAAAATGAAGTTGCCAAATTTTATAGATAGAGGTAAATTTGTGTGCCAATAGGAATACATTTTGAAAATGTTTTATGTAGTTCGTGATTGTGTGAGTTAGACGCTCGTCACCAATTTGAATCTATGACCGACAAAAGTCTAATACTTAAGAGGAAAAGGGTAGAGAAGCGAACCTCTTATTGACCGAGTTTAGAACTTTATTGATAGAGTTTAGAACTATATGCCAGCTGGCGCTCAAAGATTTCTTGGTTATCAAAATAATATAATCAAAGACCAGAAAACTCTTATTGGTGAAAGTTTTAGCTTGATGACAGAATTTTTGTGCCAAAGGACCATACTTCACAAGCAGGATAAAAACAATTGCTCAAGGATCATGTTTTTTGACAAAGTTCCACGCCTAGTAGCAATGTACTTTGCAAATGTATTTACTAGCATTTATGTTGTTCGGTCTCTCTAAAATGTTGTCGTATCTGTGTCAAATCCTCCAAAAATCCACTAGTTTTGAAGGATCCGACACGCACCGATCAACATTTTAAAAGAGTTCAAGCAACATAGTTTAGCATCAACAACTACGCCTCAATCCCAAATAAATTGGGGTCAGCTATATGAATCTACACTTACCGTGTTTCTCCATTTAAGCTCAACTCATGTCATTATCATAATACCAAAACATTCAACGCCACATCTTCAATAAAAACTTTGGAATTACATTTAACCAAATGTCATCTACATTACCGCAACAGAAAATTCCACGAATTCTAATGCGAAAACGCATCATGTAACTCTTTCAAGATTTTACATTAGGCAAACAAGGATACAAACTAAGCATGTTATGCAAAATCTTGAAAATGTCACATCACTGAACCTACCAATACCTGTTTCATAGAACCCTTCGTCGAAAAGCACAAGCTTTAGGACATTGACATTGCCACTATGTTCTAACCGATCATAAGCAACATATTCAACAGCAGAGGCAGTAAGATCATAATGCCGATGATTGCACTTGAATGCCACTCCTCTCCCAACTATATTGTGTACAAATCTTGAAAAGAAGGCAGATATTCCGGCTATATGTCCTTCAAGGTCAATGACCAATCTATGTTCAAATTATGGTATTCTAAGATGGGAAACTAACGGTTCAAAACTACAGGACAAAAGGATACACAAAATATAGAGCTATCTGATCTCGCTATGATGCGAAGAAATAACCTCTTTTTTCTACTTCTACAATCATCAGCAAGCTAGCACTGCATTTGAACAGGCGTCTACGATGAATTAATGGCAAAGTATGAAAATACCAGAGAAATCCATGCACGAGCTGTTGATGGTGAACGCCCTCCTCTTCAATGCCATTATGGCCAATCCAAAACACTTCTACATGACATATACAAGTATTACTAGGTTGAGCATTATCTGCAGAGGCTGCAGAAGGCCTTCGGGGAGTGAAAATGAATAATGCAACAATTTTGGTTCACAAAACTGGAATGTGACCATGTTGAGGATGTCAAAACTGCTTTTTAATGGAAAAGATTTTGTTCTCGAGATTGAAGAGGTTGAACCAATTCTTAGTTCTCGCCTAGAAGGACGACTACAAATTACTGCCAATGCTCAGGCTTGTAGCACCTGACAGTGCACAATATGACTCTTCAACCCTCCTCGTCCTGCGATGCTTGACCATAAATTAGTGAATAGAGTTCTGAAGTGACCTTTACCAGCAATGTTCTCCCAAAGATGCGGGTTAGTTTCCACTCGTTTATCGGGACTTGATACATCAACGATACTAATGCTCATGTTGTTACGAATTATACAGAGTTTACCATTAAGGGGAACCAGAGCTGCAGCCTCTAAAGCACGAGAACTTCCACGATGGAGCTTGCTATCAATAAATTTATTCCACGAATCTGTGGCTTCGTCATATACTCTAAGTTTACACCCATCACGACAGTCCAAAGCATAAAGGCGACCATTCATGGAGATGCTCGGGTTGCGCCAACCAGCAACCATCCCGTCATTGACGGGGCTCCATGCATTACCTTCCGGGTTATAGGCTTCACTCAGAACTTCTCTATGGGATCCCAACCCTTTTAAGAACCACTTCCCATCATAAACAACTCCAATAAAGGGCACCATAGCTGTGCTCATATCAGCAATGAAGGTCCAGCGGTTCCTATTGGGGTCGTAAACTTCAGCTGAACGGAGAGTCCTCTGGATTCCTTCACATTCTCCACCAGCAACATAGAGACAATTGTTGATTACACAAGAACCAAAGAAATGGCGTTTACGAAGCATGTCTGGTGCCCTGTGCCATTTATTCGTTCGAGCACTATAAAAGATTACCCGTCGCATAGACCCTTTAATTGGATCTTTTCCTCCAAACAAGTAGAGATGGCAACCACTAAGAACAGCACAACCAAATCCAAGGGCTTCACTGTATTCCCCCGGAACAGGTGGAAGAGGCTGCCATAGTTGGTAGGTCGGATCAAATGCATGCCATGAAATCCTTCCATCATGATCTCTCTTAATCACATATACCCACTCCTCCGCCATTCCAAGACTCTTCCTGAGAGAGTAAAAGAAGTTTCCAGCAAGAAGCCGGTACCACCTTTTGCAGACTAGACGGAGTTTGTTGTGTTCAACACGAGGAACACGTATTAGACAAGCAATTGCAAGATCATCTGGTAGACCAGGCAGAAGAGGTGGCTGCACTCTTGACCTCTCCCTACGGGAGTTTTTAGTCTTGTGTGCGTGAGGATTAATGTCTGGCTGGATGCAGATTTTTGATCCTGGGACGAATTTTCTTGCCCCTGCAACTGTCTTTAACCCCGAGTCAACCTTGCAATAGCATGACACTGAATCAACCTGCAAATGCTTACCAATTAGAAAATGCAGGCGTATTCTAGAAGCTGACAAATATAGTAAAGGAGAATGCCTTTTCTACACTAGTAGAAAAAACTGAATTAAAGACAAATCATCATCATTCACTATTTAAGTTAAAACGAGAAAGGAAAAGTTGAGGATATGCATGATTGTGAGTTTGAGAAAGGATAATGCCTGGACAAGGTATAAACGCCGTAGTCTAAATTACCTGGTGCAAACCGAATAGCAGATACTTATTAGCTATGAGCCCTCATCTCATATTAGTGGTACCAGAAAATATCACCCACTTCAATGATCATTTAACTATAAGTTCTTTTAAGTCTCGTCAGTGATTAGTCCTCACAAATCTACCAACAGAGCACAGGAGGAGCTCCTGCTCCAGTGTAATTTACAGCAATGTAATCTAATTTTAATTTTCTATTTTCTAAGTGTATGGGACTGTCTCAAAATGCAGGTCCTTATTTTTCAGCACATTGTACAAACCAATTGATTTAGTATAAACCTTTAATAAATTTGGAAGGTTTTTTGGTACTGTACCTATATTCAACACCGATCTTAATCTAAGCAATAGTGCTCCATCTCGTCATACTTCTATACAATGGCGGATCCAGGATTTTCACCCAGGGTGTTGAAAAACACAACAAAAGCTAAACATAAAAAATAATGTTATCCCTGAGAATCAAACCTAGGATGTTGGAGACAATTTTGAACACCTTGGACCACTTGAGATAACATTTTGCATTGGTTCAGGGTGTTCAAAAGTTAATATACGTACATAAACACAGAAAATATACCCTAAATATACGGTGTACTTTTTTGCCGACCCTCACCAACACCTAAATCCGCCCCTGCTTCTATACAAGCAATGACAAACGGAAGTAAGAAATAGAAATTTCAGACCACCTCTTGATCACAGAGTTGAATTCAAATGAAAACTCAGTGCAGAATTAGCAGAGCAGATCCTGCTATAAGAATCTGGGTTCTTGCAAAAGACAAACAATATAACAGCCAGTAAGAGAGGGACTCGTTTTCTTTTTTGTCCTTTTCTGATAGGCCAGTAAGAGAGGGACTATTTCCAGTATCGATCACAGTAAAATGGAACAGCAACAGACCTACAAGTTCACCATATACAAGAAATGCAGGTACTCAATGTTTCACAAAAATGAAGAGAATCCCTTTATAAAGGAAATGGAAAGACGACCGCAAAGCAGCTCCACGTTATAGTCTTATAGACAATCATAAATGCCCCCATTTTCCTCTACGTTGCTCGGACCCTCTAAAAATGTTGCCGCACCCATGTCAGATCCTCCCAAAATGCCTAGCTTTTGGAAGATTCGACACAGACTTGGCAGCATTTTTGAAGAGTCTGAGCAACATAGTTATTCCTAACGAATGAATGGAATCACGAATCAAGATAACCACATGTGCTCCAAAGTTAAGCCTTTCAATCAGCCTTCTCTAATAAAAGAAAGAAAGGACTCACACCATACTAGAAGCTTCTAATTCTCTCACAACATATAGTTTCGGTTGAATAAGATGCAATGTAACTGTAACTTTATTCACTTATCATAAATAATTGACCTCATTCAATCTTTAACCGTGAGCCTGTGATGGGATACTCTCTTCCCGAAAGGCAACTATAGTCTAGCAACAGCTCGAAGACTCAAGTCAACACTCAAACATAGTTTTTGAACTTGTGGCGGGTTTCAAACCTATATACAGTGTAATTTTCCGACGAAGGCGGGTTTCTCCCCTAGCTCCACTGCTTTTTCTAGTTGCTAATTTGAAATAACACAATTGTTAAAGCGTGAACTAATACAATGGCTAAGGAACATCTTTTTTGATAAATGATAAATATAAAGGAGGGATGCATAAAAGGTGCAGAAATTGAAATTCAAAGAGATCAAAGAGGGTCGTCTTCAGAAACACGACACAACAACATATAGTTGTTCATAAATATATAATGTTGTAGAGGACTAAAAGATGAATCTTTCAAATTCAGTAAAAGACAAACCCCAGAAGCATGAAGATACCAATAACATGGGAAAAATTCAAAGAACTCCTTGAAAAGTTGCACATTCAGCAAGAATTTCAGCCAATCGAAGACCCATAAGGTCAAATTAAGACAAGACCCAAAAACTATACAACATAAGTACCAAAAATCCTTGAAAGATTGAAGCTTTAACAAAGAATTTCATCAGGGTATCTCAAGAAAAAAGCTAAATACCTAAAATTCTTGTCAAGGTAACCCCTTTACCAGGAATTCTAATAGTACCTCAAGAAACAAGCTAAATACCAAAAATTCTTGTAAAGCTAGCTTCTTTACCAGGAATTTTCATCAGGGTACCTCAGAAACAAGATAAATACCAAAAATTGTTTAACAGGAATTCACATCAGGGTATTTCACGAAACAAGCTAAACACCTATCAGGGCACCTCAAGAAACAAGCTAAATACCAAAAATTCTTGTAAAGGTAGCTCCTTTACCAGGAAATTTCATCAGGGTATTTCAAGAAACAAGCTAAATACCAAAAATTATATCAGGGCACCTCAAGAAACAAGCTACACACCAAAAATTCATCTAAAGGTAGCTCCTTTACCAGGAATTTTCATCAGGATATTTCAAGAAACAAGCTAAATACCAAAAATTCTATCAGGGTACCTCATGAAATAAAGCTAAACACCAAAAATTATTATAAAGGTACCAGGAATTTTCATCAGGGTATTTCAAGAAACAAGCTATATACCAAAAATTCTATCAGGGTACCTCAAAAAACAAGCTAAACACCAAAAAATCTTGTAAAGATAGCTCCTTTACCAGGAATTCTCATCAGGGTATTTCAAGAAACAAGCTAAACACCAAAAATTCTTGTAAAGGTAGCTCCTTTACCAGAAATTCTCATCAGGGTATTGCTAAATAACAAAAATTCTATCAGGGTACCTCAAGAAACAAGCTAAACACCAAACATTCTTGTAAAGATAGCTCCTTTACCAGGAATTCTCATCAGGGTATTTCAAGAAAAGGCATTAATCAAACAAATTAACAGGAAAAAAAAAGTCAAAAAAGATTATGAGGACTCACCAGTGGAGCTTGAACTCGAAAACCCCTATGTGCATTTGGTGACCTCTCAATTGTTTGGTCCATTTCTGAAATGAAAATTTCATACACAAAAGCTTTGGTCAAAACCCGAAAATCAAAATTCAAAATTTCACCCCTTTTTGCAGAATCAGATCAAGAAATAATACCCTTTTCCCACTTTATACCCCTTTCAAAATGCCAACAAGAAACAAAAAAATAAAATAATAATAATTAGTGCTTGGAAGTTAGAACTACAGCAACTTCAAAACTGAGATAGACCTCTGTAAATAGAGTAATAGACTAAAACCATAACTGAAGTTTACAGCTGGAAATAGTCATTTCACCTACTTGAAAAAAATTAAGAAAATCTTTTTTGCAGATTTGATAATTAATACTACTATATTATTATTGCAATAATCTTTTTTTTTCCTTCTGTAATCTGAGAAAATTTATTTTTTTCTGTTTTTAGTCACAGGACAAGAAACTTTACCAGATTATTTTAATGTTTGCATTAATTTATTGGGTCAAACCCAAACTGTTCTCTCTGTCCCTTGTATGTGTGTGAAAGAGATTAAATAAAATAATATATATTGAAAATGTCAGCACCAGATTACTCCTCCGTCTCAAATTATTTGTCATTTTTTTAATTTACACGATTGTTAAGAAATAATAATTAGGAGGAATATTTGATCTTCTTTAATCTTATTTATGTCTAAGTTATAATCTTTCTCCGTTAAATATTTATTCTATTTATGTATCATCTTCATTAATGACAAAGTTGGTTGACAGAAGATATATAGAATTCTTATTAAAATATCTTTTGAAATAATTTTTATGTCTATTGTATATTGATTTAGTTAAGTTTTCTGAATGATGACTATATTTATATGCTTGTTAAGTAATGTTTTTTTAAAGTGAATGTTTTTTTCAAATTTAATATATTTTTCATTCCAATTTATGCGTCACACTATTTGTTTTAGTCTGTTTAGGAAAAAAATCTCACTAGCTACTCGATGACTTTTCATATTTACGATTAATAAGATGATTTGTAGACACACAAATTAAGACGGATGGATCGGAGTACTAATTATTGTTCCAATTATACTCTTTGGTCTATATTATTTGTTTTTAGATGTTTTAGTTACACATTTCTTAAGAATGATATTTAATGATTTTAATATTAAGAGTATATCTAATAAATAATCTTTAATTTTTTTTCTTAAACATCTCACTTAATTGACATTCTACTGATTAAAACCGTATAATGGTAAATTTGGTAATAATGACAGTCCTTAGGATTAATAATGATTTTTTATTATTTGACAATTGAAAATTGCTTGTCGCTAATTCATGTATATTTATTTTTTATAATCTAAGACAACGTGTACGAATACGTGCACTACTCCTTTGTAACAATGAGTACACGCGTAGAATGATTATATGTTCTCGTTAAAAATTAATATATATATATATATATATGGTGAATGCAGATAGTATCTCTACGTCGATATAAAAAATGACAATGTAACACCTCTTAACTTCGGGCTGTGGTTTGAACCGTACGATGGAAAAATAATGAAACCAAGATGAGGAGTGTAGGAAGTGTTTTTAAAACTAATCAAGGCATAAGAAGAGTCTTACAAAAATTAGAGTCGGAAGCTACTCTACGGAGCATGTTTTAAAGTGAAATTGCAGCATGCCTCACTAAACCGAGTGTACGGATAAGTCTATAAGGAATTTGGGAAAACTTCCTTCATGAAGTTTGTAGTCTTTTAAAATAAATTTTCATCCATATAAGGCCCACATCAAACGAAGTTCTGTATAAAAAGTTATGGCCGATTTACCGAGGACGTGTAAAATAGAAATCCCGATTCTTGTAGGATTAGGTTTTAAAGCCCAAGCCTTTATAATAACCTATAAATAAAACCCTAAAACGTTTTATGTAAGGATTTTCTATCAGAGCTGCTACCAAACACCTAAGGTTAATTCTTATTCAAATTCTTATATCAATTATATTAAGTTAATAAGTTTAGGAATATCCATGTTCTTCCCCACGTCACGTTCTTCCATGAAACACGAGTTGTTCATAAGATTAGGATTTTGTTCCATTAGCATGATAACCCTAATACATGTAATATTATATGTCATGTCTATATCACAATTCATCAATTCATGATATGTCATTACGATTGTCATGACCTTGTCCTTAATCCATGAACGCATGCTTTGAATTTCATGAGTTCTTAAATACAAGTTATGATCATTATCACTCAGTTTCATGAAGTCATACATCTTTCTCATGATTTATACAAGTTATATTATGTATTTCTTCACATGCTAAATTATAAATACAAATCATGATTTTCAAGTACAAGTTATTTCATGAAATTCATGGGCTTATAAGCCAATTATTTTTAAGTACATATTTTGAGAGTTGCACATATTACCGAGAAGGCTCAAATACCCTGAAACTACGTATGCCAACGTAGGATAAGGGTCACTCCGCCAGAGGACAATACCTTCTTATTACCCCTTGTGGGATTATTGGATCCATCATGTTCATGTTCATGTTTATGTTCATGTCTCATACTCCGGCAGGGTACGAGATGGCTTAGCTGATCGGACAGAGATCAGACTCCACGTTCACGCATGGTGATTCACGTTGGTTTATAATTCTCTCCCACACATATATAGATACACAACTTCACAGATTTTACACATGTTTTATACTCGTGTCAGATCATGCTCATATTCATGTTTCAGTTTCGTTTCATGTTCATATTATATCATGTGTCTGCTTATTTCTTCAGTTGTTTTACATACAATACAATTCAAATGTACTAACGTTCCTTTGTCCGGGACCTGCACTTCACGGTGCATGTACTGAGTTTCAGGACAACGGATCTGCTCGTTAGGATTTGCCTCAGTATCAGTTATTGGTGAGTTTCATTTCCTTTAGGGTGTTAGTCAGTTATTTTACATGTCATGGTTATTATTAATAATGTCATGGCCTTGTCCTAGTAAACAGTTTTGCAGTCAGACTCATGTGTCAGAGGTTTCATAGACTAGACTAATTTAGCATGTCATTCATGTCAGCATTATTTTCAGACTTGTTATATTTTTATATATTTCCGCAATATATTTTTCAGACTATATTTCAGTACCATGTATTACATAAGTTACTATCAACATTATTTCATGCTTTCGATGCCCATGTAATTCGCTCGGTCACATACTGATACAGTCAGGCACCGAATGTCGTGTTTCGCCCAACCCATGATTCAGAGCGTTACAGACAATAGTTCTTGCCATTCTTTTAAAATATTCACAATCCGAAGAAACAAAGCAGGTTCAACAGGGTCGAAGAAGATGAGTAAGACACCGAGGAGCTAGGGATTCGAACCTATGGTCGGCTTGTTCTTGACTTGTTGGGTTAGGTTGTCAGGTTAGCACCCTTCGTTCGCCTAAATTAAACCATTTTCCTCCATTGACAAATAAATTCTAAAGTTAATTTGTTTTTGTCAAATTTTTGTTAATGATAACTAGTATATCAAACCGTTAGTTGTTGCTAACCATACAAAGCGTTCAAGTAAATGCAAAAACAATAATTTGAAAAAGACCAGCACTCATCTATAATTAATGCTTCTACCTGTAAATCACCAACAAAGGGTCTCTTCACAACCAAAAAAAATGTTCCTATGTGGAGTGAATAATAAAGCATTATAATTAGGATTTATTGTTATTTCCTATTTTTTTTAAATGAATTTTGAAGGTTCTTTTATGGTGAATTAAATGTAGAGAATTTTAACTTGATATTTTCTTCAATGTTTGATGTTTAACTACCTTATTTGAGTATTTAATTTCTTGTCACCACTGCATGGAAATGTATTAGATGACTCATTTAATGTAATTTAAATAATGCAGAACATAGAGACTTATGAATGAAGCCTTTTTTTAAAAAAAAAACTTCAGGATTATATTTTATTGTGTGCATATGTTATTTTATAATTGATTTATCTATTTTTCTTATGCTCGTAAATTGTAACAAGTAACCTTTTTCATCAAAAGGTGTCATGGAAAAGTTAGAATTCTTCCCTCCTTAATAAAAAATATCAAATTCGAATTCATATCTAAAATAAATAACTTTATATTGAAAAGGATAAGGGCTTTTTCAGCTGGTGGCAGAAGCACATTTTCATTTTCCTATTACTAGTAAGGGGTCCCTGATTTTTATGTCATTGTGTTGTCTGGTCCTTTTATTTTAGTGTTGCGATCCGATTTGATAACTCATAGCTAGTTCAATGGATAAGATGGTTGCGCTCCAACTCACTCAAGAATGGAACGATATATAGTGGTATGTTGGCAAATTTGTTCTAATATTAAGCGCATTACATAAAATTGAAGCACCACCACGAACATTATCGCATGTCCTTCTACGGTGTGGGAAAGTACCACCTTGTTGTGTCAGCAACCAACTCCGACGTATCATATAACTATGTATATATGATATATTTACATGTATACACGTAAGTGATAAAAGCATATCATAACAGTCAAAATGTGAGAGCACAACAATCAATAACCAATTCCTCATAAACATTTATTGATTGGTCAAGTAAAGATGTAGTTAGCTCAATTTCCATAATATAACACATTATTGTGGTCCTTTTGAATATTAATCAATTATGCCGGCCATTTAAAGTTTTCTATAATTATATAGGTGAAGATTAATAATGAAGTTTGATTTTACTATGTTTATCAATGCTTAAACTCCTTCAGTTTGATCCCTTTTTTCTACCCATCATCATATATTGGTTATATTAAATTTAAAATACTAATCAATTATATAAAAGTTGGTAATCATCTCAGATCACTATTATTCATAATCACATTTTCCTCTATTTTTTTCACAAATTAAGTTACTTTTGCATAATTATGACACGGAGAAAATTTCATAATATATTTTTGAAATTAGCTTTTCAAGTGCTACTCTCAATCTAGTTAAATTTATTATATAATTTGGATGAAATCTGGTGCATCAGTGCATGTGTGGTCACATCCGATTCCATATATAGTTTTGAATAAGATCATAATACGCAATTAATTATTTGATAAATGATTGATTTTTCTTTTTAAAAAAGGCTTAATTTACCATAAACAAATTTAGCATGAAAATAGTGGAGCAGCTAGGAATAATCTTATTGTATTCTCCTTGGCATGATATACAGTTACTCAAATTAATTTTTTTGCAATCCTCTACGTATTAGGGTAAAAGGGTAGTAGGTAGCCAGTATAGTCCTGTCTACGCTTACAAACTGGTAGTTGTAATATTATTATTGTAGGCTCGCTTAGCCTAGCATGCTAGTAGACATAATATTGCCTTATAGTTACTTGTCGTTTGATTTATGATGCTATGTGTACTTTATTTGTCTTATTTACTTGCATTATTTATTGCTTCGTTTTGCTTCTTTTTCTCTTTCAGAAATCGCTATCATGACTTACTCACTTTGTTTGTCTTACTTTGCTTAGGCTTATGCTTTGTCTTGAGCCGAGGATCTCTCGGAAACATCACTCTACCTACCAAGGTAGAGGTAAGGTCTGCGTACACTCTATCCTCCCCAGACCCCACATTGTGAGATTTTACTATGTTGTTGTTTCAATCCTCTACGTTAATGAATTACATGCATGTAAAGACAACTTAATAAGCAAAATATGTTGGACAATGATGTGACAATTTACACCCCAAAAAAAAAACGTATAAGTCTAACCACGAGTTTAGGCAAACTAATTATTGTCCACACCAAACAACTACTTGCCATTTTGTCTGCTTTCGAAAGGTCAAACAATTCCCTCTATACACCTACATACACCACGAATTACCTCCCGAATATTATTATTATTATTATTATTATTAATATTAATGTGACAGAATTTCATTTTCTAAGAGTCATTTAGACCAGTTTTGGTTCAAAAATATAAAATGTATAATATATTACGGCACTAATTCAAAAGTGTAGTATATGCTAACAATAGTTTAACTCCATATTAGAAAATTAAAATATTATTGAACCAATAAATATCAAAGTTGAATAAAATTTGGTTTTTAGAAAGGTACTTAGTAGATAATGTGGAAATGCTAATTATTTCATTCAAACAACGGTACAGAAAAAGAATAAAATAAAGTGAGAGGCGGGATAGGGAAAAGAGTCGAATCGATCAAGTTCGACGATATGAAAAAGCAAATAAAATTAGGATTTGATCAAAAAAAGAAGCAAGACTATGGATACCATAATTGATCCCATTAATAAAGAAGTATTTCTCAAAATTACTTGGTGTCAGCGGGGCCTTCAAACATTCGAAATACGCTGGATTAAAAATAACACAACACACTTAATAGAAAATGATGACTCGTTCAGAAAAATAATTAATAGTATTATTATTATAAACATTCTCTCTCCTTACAATAAAATAAATTCATGTCCTATACTTGGGTCAATATTGAATAGTTAAGTTGCTGTATTAGCTTTTCTACTATCTTCTAGGGATGGTTTGTCACTTTGTCTTATTGAGAGATGCAAATTGGATATAAATCAATTCCAAAAATAGAAAAATCACCCCTCACCTAATGAGAAAAGGGGTTTTAAAAGTTCCCGGGGCATAGCTAGATGGCAAAGAAGGGGAACTTAAAATCCAGGTGGAGGCCTGCAGCGTGGATTCGAACTCCTGGTGGGAGCAATTTGCTCTCTTCTGGGGTAGGACCTTATAGGTGATATCAGTTGCTATGTTCTCAAACTCTAGTCATTCAGGCACATCCCGCAATTTACTGGTAGTAGTCTAAGGGACCGGGACTACTATTTTCAGAAATAGTCTGGCGTAAGCCAGGAAGCTGGATATCAAAAAAAAAGTTTTAGAAAAGACAAAATATAAAACAAAAGAACCTTGAAAGTATGGGTAGTCTGTCAACTATTCCAATAGAGCTAGTGGAATTTATCTATAACCTTGTTTTACTAAAATGATGTCATTGTAGGTATATTTTTCTTTTTTATTTTCATAAGATAAGCATTTCATATTCTTCCACTTGAGTAAAATTTTCCATCAATTTTCATTTTTCACAATATAATCAAAGCATGGAAAATGAAATAACTAAAAAAAACTTTACATTTGTCCTTTGTTCAAGAAAAAAAGTACTCATTTTTAAAAATTATGAGATTTTATGTTCAAACCTTAACGAAAACATAAGTAATTTCTTCATATTACACTTTGGTGAGACTATGTAGTATATAGTAAAGAAGCATACTACACCCTTTATTTCAATTTGTTTTTCTGAATTTGACTTGACACGAAGCTTAAAAAAGTAAAGAATATTTTTTTAAATCTTGTCGTCTTAAACTAAAGTATGTAAAATGTACCAAAATGCTATTTGATCTTGTGATCTTAAATATGTCATGAAAAGTTGAAATTAGAGAATTGCCTAAAAAGAAAAGAAACATTTTTTGTTAAACGGATTAAAAAAGAAAGTAAGACAAACAAATTGAAACTGAAGGAGTAGTTAATGAGCTTGTTTTAGGAATCAATATCCTATGGTATTATCTACTTTTGTTTGTGACTTAAAAGAACCAACTTATTATGAATATAGAAGTCGTGATTTTGTGTAGAAAACTAGTTTTCATCCTACATCACTTGTTTTTTTAAAAAAAAAAAAAAGAAGGCAAACTAAATGTTTAAGATATTCTTGGCAACTAAACCACTAATTAAAAAGTGTTGCAACAAAAGGAAAAGGACCGGCAACAACTTCCAAAAAGAAGTTTGTAATGTCAAGTCATGCATCAGATGACGACACATACAACTCTACAAACTCAACCCTCACACCAACAAACCATTATCAATCATCATTAAAAAGGTCAGCACAATGCACTAAGCTCCCGTTATGCGCGGATCCGGAGAAGGACCAAACCACAAGGATCTATTGTACGAAACATTAACTCACATTTCTGCAAGACTGCTTCCAAGAGATGAAATATTAAACAGCTAACCAACAAAGAGTTATGATGGAGCGATAAATACTCCTTCATCCCTTCATTCTTACCAAAGGTCTCGAATTTGAGCCTGGGTATGAAGTCGCGTTTCTGAGGAAGTGTTTTGCCCCAATATAAGACTTCCTTGTGTGAATCCAAATTAAGTCGAACCCCAATGCGGATACCGAACACCAAAATCCATAACCAATCAACAACAACAACATACCCAATAAAATCACACAACGTGGGGTCTGGGGAGGGTAGAGTGTACACAGACCTTACCTCTACCTTGTTGAAATATTAATCAACAAAAACTTTTCCAAGAACTTACTCTAATGTGTATACAATAGAAAATCTGGTTAATAGACTTCCGAATATTACAATAGTGACTAAAGTTGAAACATAACTTCAAACTTTTGGTTCAAAGGGCTCTGTAGAAGAAATCTACAACCAACAAAATTGGGTTAAGAGAAGTATAAACCACATTTCTAGCAGAAACACAAACTCCCCCTTCCATCACCTACAGAATGCTAAAGCAGAGTGAAAAAACAAAAGGGAGAAATTAAAATGAGGCAAAAAATTCCTAATCTGTTAGTAATTATTCGCCGCCACCTTGCCAAGATTTACACATCCCCTAGAGCCCTTACTATGCCACAACCGACAACCATCAAACCCGAGTACGAAAGGAAGAGAACTAACAAAAGTGAGCAAAACAAGAGTAAGCGCTAAAGTAAGTAGTAGTTTGCTTGTTACTAACGGGACAAAATGAGGCTGGTTAGTCCCATGCACTAGTCACACACACTGCTCCATACGATGTATTATTATACCCCCCAGATGCATAGCCACTGCTCATATTAGCTCCACCACCATAACAGTCTGTAGCACCTCGATTGTAAGAGGAATCTCTTCGAAAGTCACGAGCACCAAAACGGGCTCCACCACGACGATTCTTTCCTCCTCCATAGGTGGATCGAGCAGCAAAGCGAGAGAGCCAAGCAGGTACTTCTTGGTTTGCTTCTTGCATCAAGTCGGATAGTGATCTTGCCAGTGAAGAATTGTTCTCATTGAAGAATGCAGTAGCTAAACCAGTTTTCCCTGCTCGTCCAGTTCTTCCAATACGGTGCACATAGTCATCAATGTCATTTGGCAGATCAAAGTTGACAACATGTGCAACATGGGGGATATCAAGACCACGTGCTGCCACATCTGTTGCAACCAAGATTGGTGTGTTACCAGTTTTGAAGGATCTCAGGGCATATTCTCTTTCCTGCCAAACATGCACAACAATGGATCAAGGGTAAAAACAAGAAAAAGTTCTCCAGCATAAGCGAGATGAAGGAATAAGGTAAATAGGTGCACAAGGTCGGTGAACCATGAGAACTAAAACACTGTGATGACATACAACAAAGAAAGCTGATTTAATTAGTCAAACTTAGCATTCTGAAACTCATTTACCTAATCAGGAATCTGCTATAGCAGATAGCAGAAAAATTATGGATAATCCGATGCTGAATGTCACAATGCCAGTACAAATATTACCTTCCATAGGGGAACCTAAAGGATGCCGTCTCATACAACATTGCCATATAGAAGCTTAAACTTAACGGAAAAGATTTCATAATAATAGCACATAAGAAATACAGCAGTGCTTATCTTAACCAGAGCCATTCTACTACTCGTTTGTTCATTAAATCTGTAGCCCAACCCGAGCCGATGTAGCAACGCAAAGCAGCATCATACTCTACTTTACAAAAGCCAAAAAGAGAGTTACATTAAAGAAGCATGTGACTGGGGACTGCAAGCATACAACTCATATTCCGTTTTATGAGGTATAGGCAGCTCCCAGCCCAACAGACAATGAAACTTCCATAGAACTTTGCTTAGAACAATTTCGAGGAAGGGGTCCATGTAGTTGATGTGTCCGCCCCCTTCTTAGTCAATGGGAACATTGGAATTCGGTGAAATGGATATGTTGATATCTGAAAAGTACTGCCGATTTCAACAAAAAACTATGTTACCTCCTACAGACAACTAAAGAAAAAAATGAGGCACCCTGAGGTGCCATTTAATTAAAACTACAAATTAAAGCATCATCTGACAAAAAGTTGAAACATAGCACATTTAAGATTGAGCAATGAATTGGGTTGGTGGTCAATGAATTGGGTTGAGAACCCAAGGGTGTGGCCTGGTGGTCAATGAATTGGGTTGAGAACCATGAAGTCTCAAGTTTAAATTCCAGCCGAAACAAAAACATTGGCTGATTTCTTCCCATCTGGTCAAGCCTTGGTAGACAGAGTTACTCGGTACTTGTGTTGGTTGGAGGTCACATGTACCTATGAAAGGTGCGCGCAAGCTGGCCCGAACACCACGTTTATAAAGAAAAAGATTGAGCAATGGAGATTACAGAATCAAAGCACAAAAGGTTACAACTTGTATATATCAAATGCAAGCAAGATGTTGTGCCACCATATGAAATGTCATTTTAAGGGAAGAGCGGAAGGATTTCCGAAGGAGGAACGGAGTAGGAAGTCAATTTTCTTTTTCTTTCTTTTTTAGAAGAAATTGAGAGAGAAATAAGAGATTGATTATGTGCTCTCTCAAAAGGAGGAAGAAATAAAATTACACACTTTTCTAGAATATTTGCCTTTGGATATTTGGTTTGACTGCGACTAGTGCGGCGCAGGAGATGGGAGAGAAGTTGCTGGCTATGGGGGCGTGGGGGGAGTAGTGGTGATGCGAACTCTATCCGGGATAGGGCTGCTAGTTGCATTAGGAAAGCAGCTAGAGTGGTATTAGGAGTCTCGAGAGGCAGATTTGGTGGACATCGAGGGGACGGGTGGTGGAATGGAGAAGTCCAAGAGAAGGTAGAGGCCAAGAAGGCGGCGTATGTGAAGTTGGTGAAAAGTAAAGACGAGGAGGAAAGACGGACGAATAGGGAAGGGTATAAGATGGCGAAGAAGGAGGCGAAGTTAGCGGTTACGGCGGCGAAAACGACAGCTTTTGAACGTTTGTATGTTGAATTAGAGGGCAAAGGCGGGGATAAGAAGTTGTACATGCTTGCCAAGGTGAGAGAGAGGAGGGCACGTGACCTGGATCAAGTTAAGTGTATAAAGGACAAGGATGGCAAAGTACTGATGGAGGAAGCACTCATTCGACAGAGATGGCCGTCTTACTTTCATAAACTCTTGAATGAAGACGGGGACAGAGACATTGTATTGGGAGATCTGGAGCACTCAGATAGAAGTCGCGATTTTAGGTATTGTAGGTGTATAAAAGTGGAGGTTAAGAGTGTTATTCGCATGATGACATGACGAGATTCCGGTGAAATTTTGGTAGTGCAGGTATGTCAGGTTTGGAGTGGCTGACTAAGCTGTTCAATGTCGTTTTTAGGACATCAAAAATGCCTGAAGAATGGAGGTGGAGTACGATAGTCCCATTGTACAAGAACAAGGGCGACATCCAGAGTTGCAACAATTATAGGGATATCAGGTTGTTGAGCCACACTATGAAGGTGTGAGAGAGTGGTGGAGAAGAGGGTGAGGAGGGGTATGACTGTTTCTGAAAACCAGTTTGGTTTCATGCAGGGGCGCTCGACGACTGAAGTCATTCATCTTGTGAGGAGGCTGGTGGAGCAGTACAGAGAGAGGAAGGACCTTCACCATGTGTTCATCGATCTTGAAAAAACTTACGATAAAATCCCTAAAGAGGTTCTATGGAGGTGCTTGGAGGTTAGAGGTGTACTTGTGGCGTACACTAGGGCGATCAAGGACATGTATGATAGAGCCAAGACTAGGGTACGGACAGTAGGAGGCGACTCGGAGCACTTCCCAGTGATGATGGAGTTGCACCAGGGATAAGCTCTTAGCCCATTCCTATTTGCCTTGGTGATGGATGTTTTGACGCAGCATATTCAAAGAGAGGTACCATGGTGTATGAAAGGAGAAGGACACCACCGGAGACTAGAGAAGGAGTTAACGCTAAGTTGGAGGTTTAGAGACATACCCTGGAATCTAAAGGGTTCATATTGAGCAGGACCAAAACAGAGCACTTGCAGTGTAAGTTCAGTGGCGTGACGCGAGAGGCAGACGTGGAAGTAAGGCTTGACACTTATGCCATTCCAAAGAAAGAAAGTTTCAAATATCTGGGGTCTATTATCCGAGGGGATGAAGAGATTGATAATGATGTCACACATCGTATTGGTGTGGGGTGGATGTAGAGGCTCACATCCGAAATCGTGTGATAAGAAGGTGTCAAGTAAACTCAAAGGCAAGTTCTACACAGTGGTGGTTAGACCTGCTTTGTTGTATGGACGCAGTGTTGGTCACTCAAGAAATCCCACGTTTAGAAGATGAGAGTTGCGGAAATGAGGATGTTGCGGTGGATGTGTGGGCATACTAGGAGTGACAGGATTAGAAATGAGGATATATGGGACAAGGTGGAAGTGACCTCGATAGAGGACAAGATGTGGGAAGCGATGCTGAGATAGTTTGGCATGTGAAGAGGAGAGGTGCCGATGTCCCAGTGTGGAGATGTGAGAGGTTGGCTATGGATGGCTTCAGGAGAGGTAGAGGTAGGCCGAAGAAGTATTGGGGTGAGGTGATTAGACAGGATTTGGCGCAGTTGCAGCATACCGAGGACATGACCTTAGATAGGAGATTGTGGAAGACACGGATTAGGGTAGTAGAGTAGTAGGAGTAGAGAGTTCCATACTAGTAGGCGCAGTTCTTGTGTTGTAGTTTCTTGTCCTTTGATTGCTGTTATTATTTACCGTCTCTCGTTCATGTGCAACATATTATTTTGTTGTAGTCATTGTTCCTTATTTGACTTGCTTTGCTAGTGTTCTACTTCTCTATTGTTATTGTTGTATTGCGATACTCTTAGCCGAGGGTCTATCGGAAACAGCCTCTCTGCCTCCAAGGTAGAGGTAAGGTCTGCGTACAAACTACCATCCCCATACCCCACTTGTGGGATTACACTTGGTATGTTGTTGGATATTTGGTTTGAAATTGGAAGTGGAGCATTCACACAATCCAGCTAATCATCAAACATACATGTAAATGAAGTTATTTTAAATCTGGAGAAGCGGCAACCTAACATAATGAAGATTCACCGGCCACAGATCGATGAAGAATCTCTCCAAAATCTGCTCTTTGATCAATGATTCACCGGGAAGATCATGAAAATTGAAGTTCCACAGTAAGAAGTTATATTGAAGCATGTACTAATTCGTGGTTCAACTTGGCTTGACTATTAACAAAAGTTCCTTGATTTCTAATTGAAATATGGGAAGAGAACAGTTATTGAAGATAGCCAAAATACTGAACCGCGAAATTCAATTCAAAATAGATAGAAAGATTATAATATGAGCAGAAAGAGGCAACAGAAAGGCTAAAACACACTTTGAAAGAATAAAACAGTCACCGTTATAAGCTTATGTATCACTAGATAAGCCAACTAGAATGCACAAGGAATATGCAACCGTACCTGCTGAGTTCTATCACCATGAATAGCTGTAGCAGGAAAACCATTCATACAAAGCCAATGCTCCAGTGCATCAGCACCCTTCTTAGTCTCCACGAAAACAAGGGTAAGAGCTTGCTGAAAAATAGAGAGGAGCAATGATTATAAATAAGTCGAGAAGTTTGAAACTGGATAATTATAAAGAAAAACATAAAGTGAAAATTATGGGTACGACAACCATCTCTATAAAACAGTAAAGTTAAATTTCTTGTGGAGTGTTCCACAGCTGAGTTTATATGTCTCACTCTCCATATTATTGGCTGCCTCTTCCTTTAATACCTAAAATGTTCTACCTCCAGCGGCCAATCTTAAGTGTCTGTACTTGTCTTTTCTTCATCAAAAACACGCCTAATTTAGAGATTATAAGAATTTTAAGGAAACAGATATTGATCCAACCAAACCATAGAAGTTCCAAGAGCGGGAATTGTCTTTCATCCTGATTAATGTCGTAAAGAATTATGCTTAGTTCACCTGAACAGTAAGGGACTGGCAACTGCTTTCAAAATCCATAACCATGAATGGAAGTCAGAAACATATTCCCCCATAATTGTAAATGTGAGAAATAGAGTGTGCTATGCCACCTCATAAACATGAATAATTAAGTAAAATTGAAACAACAGACAGGAGCTACCTTGCCATGAACACTGTTTTCCCTCTGTGCGTGAAGAAGATCCATCAAGTGACTTCTCTTGTCAGTCTCTTGAACATATTCAACTCTTTGGACAATCAAATCTGTGCTAGAGCCGACCCTTCCGACGGCCAAAAAGATATAATTGGACAGAAAATCTGAGGCCAGTCTCTGCGTTCAGGTTAAAATTTTAAGTGTATTAATGTTGCAACAATCACTATAATCAAGTAATATATACCCAAAAATTAGAGAAAAGGATGAGCTTCATTTAATTGTAGAAGAGCAAGCAGCTCGAGAAATTTGTAATGATTTTGGAAGGTCGCCAATCCACGAGGAGGAACCCGAACCAGTTTATAGTCCGATACAGCAAATTCCACAGGATAATGGAGGTTCAAAGTAAATAAATATCAAGGAAAAAATTGAGTCTGTCAACGTAGAAATATAACCTGAATCTCTTTTGGAAAAGTGGCACTGAAAAGCATGGTCTGTCGTACACCTGGCGGAGGCATGTCCATCTGTTGCACAATTTTCCTTATTTGAGGTTCAAAACCCATGTCAAGCATTCGATCAGCCTCGTCTAGAGCCAAATACCTTATCATCTGCAACGAGACTCTTGCTCTCTCAAGTAAATCTACCAACCGTCCAGGGGTTGCCACAAGAATATGCACGCCTCTCTCCAATTCTCGAAGCTGTTAAAGTGTCACACAATAAAATCAACTGTGAGAAACTAAACACAGCTTTCAATGATGAAAGATATTTCTTCTTTGTCAATAAGGGCCAAATGTAAGACATGATAGCAACGTAGTCAACCGATGTACCAAAGAGATAAAACTTGTACACATTAAACAATGCAATGAAACAATCTCTCTCAAGCTTCACTCTCAGATTCTCATATTATTACGAGCCCAAAAGAGTACCTACAAAGAGGTAGCAAAAAAAGCTACTATAAACACGCGCGCGCGCACACACACACACACACACACACATATATATATATATTTGAATAAGGTAACATTTGTATTCCATCCAAAAGTATCAGCATTTGAAAAAGCTGATGTGAAACTTTACAGGTAAAACCACACAGAAACAGAGGGCAGGAGGTAATGATGCTAGTTACAATTTACACTGCCTAGAAAATCTACCAAATCACCTACTTCCCCCACTATATCTTGTTTACACCAAAAATAAAAGAGACTAAGACAATTCATTTTAACTGTGTGAGCGGAATTAGCTTTATCTTCAAATTGTCTTGAGTTTCTTTCCTTCCAAATTGACCACCAAATGCAAGCTGGAATGGATTGCCACCAATCTTCCTCTGCCTTTCTTCTCCCAATTGTTTTCCAGTGACATAGGAGTTCTAAAGTTGATCTTGGTAACATCCACTTCACCCCTAGGATACAAAAGAACATGTGCCACAGATGTGCAGTTATCTGACAGTGTAGGAATAAATGCTCATTTGTTTCTGCATCTTTCTCACAAAGTAGGCATCTTGAGCATATCTGAAGACCTCTTCTTTGTAGAGCCTCTTGTGTTAGACAAGCCCTCCTCAAAACAAACCAAACAAAGGCAGAAACCTTATATGGGATTTTAACTTTCCAAATAAGTTTCCATGGCCAAACCAGGGATGGGTTTACAACCTTGTTCTTCTCCCAATAAACTGATTTAACAGTGAAATTCCCTTTGCTGCATAATTTCCACTGGTTTATCTGGAATATTAGTGGTTCCTGTGAAGGGATTAAGTACCAAAAGCAAATCTGTGACTCCCCCTATTTCCCAATCATTTAGTGCCCTTCTAAACATAAGATTCCACCCTTGTTCTGTCCACATTTGGGATATTGTCATTTTTGGAAACTGAGAATGTGTAAGTCCTGAAATAAAGTTCTGAGGTTACAATGCCCAATCCAATGGTCTTCCCAGAAGGATGTTTTTTGTCCATCGCCCACCTTTATGCTCAGATTTTTACTACATTCATTCCACATTCTTCTAATAGTCTTCCAAACACTGCATCCATAAGTAGCATTTACTTCATTTGTTGTCCACTGATTCAACAAACCATATTTCTGAGTTATTTATTTCTTCCAGAGATCTTTCTTCCTTGCAAAACCTCCACAACCACTTTTGGAGTAGACTCGTTATGAAGTCTGAGGTTCCTAATCCCCATTCCACTATGTTGCTTGCTGAGTGTCACAATCTCCCACTCCACTAAGTTATGACCTTTCTTGTCTTTGTTACCATGCCACAAAAAATCCCTTCTTACTTTGTTAATCTTCTTTTCTATACCCCTAGGAATAGGAAGCAAAAACATCATGTAGGTAGGTAAGACATCCAAGACTGAATTTATCAGAGTGAGTCTGCCTCCAAGAGATAAATATTGACTCTTCCATCTTGCCAATTTCTTTTCACACCCTTCTAACACTTAACTCCATATCTCTTGTGCCTTGTGATTAGCACCCAAAGGCATTTCCAAGTACTTTGTGGGCAATGTCTCAGTTTGACATCCTAAGTAGCTTGCCAGAAACTGTAGATCAGTCACCTGATTCACTGAATATAAGAAACTCTTATTCCAGTTAACATGGAGACCTGAGACGGATTCAAAGATGGTCAATATTGCCCTTAGGTGTCTGATTTGTTCAACCTTAGCTTCACAAAACACCAGAGTGTCATCCGCATACAATAAGTGTATAATTTCCATGTCTTCACCCCTATTGGTTTGGGTTGCAAAACCTTTTATCCATCCATTAGTTTTGGCTTTTCTGATCATGTAACTTAACCCCTTCATGGCTAATAATAATAGGAAAGGTGACAAAGGATCCCCCTGCCTCAAACCCCTGCTAGATTGAAAAAACCCTTCAGAACTAACATTAATTAGAACGGAGAACTTCACATTGGATATACAACATTTTATCCAATTTATCCATTTTTCTCCAAAACCCATGTTCCTCAGAATATTCGACATGTAGGTCCATTTGACATGGTCATATGCCTTTTCAATATCAAGCTTGCACAAAATTCCAGGGTTTTTCTGTTTTACCCTGAAATCCACCAACTCATTCGCAAGTAAAGCTGCATCCATGATCTGTCTACCCTGCAAAAATGACATTTGATGTACATCCACCAGCTTTTCCATGACAATCTTCATTCTCTCTGTGATTAATTTGGAGATAATCTTGTAGATGCCCCCTATCAAACTTAAAGGTCTGAAGTCTTTTAATTCTTCAGCTCCAAACTTCTTAGGGATTAGAGCTATGAGAGTGGCATTAAAGGACTTCTCAAATATCTCATTTTGATGAAAGTTGTTGATGGTTTGCATAATATCACCTTTCAAAAATCTCCCAGCAACTCTTATAGAAGCCCATGGTAAATCCATCAGGACCTGGTGCTTTATTCATTGCACACTGCGTAACTACTTGCAAAACTTCAGATTCTGTAAATGTCTTTGTATCCAATCTTGCTCTTCTTGTGTTATCTTTGGACAATCATTATATTCAAAAGTTGGCCTCCATGATTCAGATTCTGAATAAAGTTTCTCATAGAATTCAACCATAGCCACCCTGATCTCTTCAGGTTCTTTTACTTCTCTTCCACTAATCAACAGGTTGTCAATGGTATTATACCTCTTATGAGCAGTTGCTATTCTTTGGAAAAATCTTGTATTTATGTCTCCCTCTTGTAACCATAGAGTTCTAGATTTCTGTCTCCAGCTGGATTCTTCTTTTTTGCTAACTCCTCTAATTCCACCAAGACAGTGGCCCTTACCATCAGTTCTTCTTTATTTAAAACCCTGTTTTCTTGCACTAAATCCAGATCTACCAATTCATTTAACAGACTACTCTTTTTGTTGGCTAGCTCTCCAAATTTCTCTTTGCTCTAAACTTTAATTTTGTTTTTCAACATTTTAAGTTTGATGCTCAACTTGTAATCTGGCCATCCCTCAACTTCAAATTCACTCCACCAGTCGCTTATCAAATCAATAAATCCCTCTTCCTCAAGCCACCAATTCTCAAATTTAAAATGTGTTTTTCCTCTCCCAGTTACCACATTCCAAAATTATTGGACTATGATCAGATACTGTTCTTGGAAGAATTTTCTGCCTGATGTTTTTGAAAATTTCATCCCATGCCATAAGAGTATAAAAATTTGTCCAATCTGACAGCACTGGCATGGTTTAATCCTCTGAACCAAGTGAATTTGCCTCCACCAAGATATGGATCATGAAGTTCCGTCTCTTCAATCTATCTGGAAAAATCAGACATTATATTTGTAATTCTATTGCAACCCCTTCTCTCCACCATAGTTCTGTTAGTATTAAAGTCTCCACATGTGATCCAAGAACCACCACATAGTCCTCTCATAGCTGCAATTTCCTCCCAACAATCCAGTTTGTCATATCTGGTGTGAGGAGCATACACACCTGTAAGATACCAAGTGAAAGAATGATGCACAGAATCAAATCTATAGGAAATAGAGAAATTGCCTACATCCACTTGTTCCCCCACCCAAAGTCTGCTATCCCACATAATCAGGATACCACCTCTACTTCCTACAGCCTCAAGAAAACCACTTCTCATCCACCTACAAGACCATAATTGTTTAGCATATGCTTCCACATCTTTTTGCCCTTTAGTTTCTTGAAAACAGTAAACATTAGCCCTCCACTTCTGCATAAGACTCTTAACAAGCTTCCTTTTATAAATGTTGTTAAGCCCCCTCACATTCCATGAGATCAAGTTGACTTTCATTGATAAGTCAAATTTTGAAACTCTCCCCCTGCTCTTGACTCCTCATCTTCTTTATTTAAATCTGAAACCAGATTTTTCAGTTCATTCTTTCCAATACCTCTGCTTTTTGGAGTCTTCACCTTATCTATCTGCTCTTGTTTCTCTAGAAATTCCTTTCTGGCATCTAATTTAATTAGAAGAGCCAGAGCTTCCTCCTCACAACCTTCAAAAGCGGCTCCATAAATATTGCTCAATTCTAGGATATTAGAATTAACCCAATTTGAAGCGTCAATCTCGGCTACATGATCTCTCTGATTTTGCGCAGCTATAGGCTCTGCTTCTTGAATTTGTTGTATCTGCATGTCTTGATAAATTTAGGTCGTTTGGTTTTTGTTATTTTCGAGGTCTATCATCAATGCATGGCATATATTGTTTGCAACCTCATTTGCTTTCACTGTCTCGGCTGACGGTATGGATTTTCTTCTTGGATTCACAGTAGTCGCATAGACTCTGTCTTGTGATATCTCCGTTCTTTCTTCTCATTACTTAAAGGATTCAAGAAATTTTGATGCGAGGTCTTCTAATATTTTAAGAGACTCGTCAACAGCTTGTGGCCCCATTTTGTGCTTAAAATCTTGCCCCTCGTGCTTCTCACGTGCCTCATTAATATTGTAATTTGAGGACTCACCGACTTCTACAAAGCCCTGGCCCAACTTTATTAGGCCCAATTCAGCTTCATTCCCTTCTCTTAAATTGTCAAGGCCCACTTTGCTTCCTGGGACCACTGTTTCGGATCTTATCATTGCAGACTCGTGTGCCCTTGTCGGCTGAACAAACTCTTCTCTGATACAATCGTGCTCATCCACCCTTTTACCCTTTGGATTAGACCTCGGTACCTGCTGGGTACAAGCCTGCCCTCCTACTTCTTCATCGATAATGAATCTTGCTGGCGATTCAACCCAGATTTGGGTCTTGAAGCATTTTTCAACGGTGACTTCCTTTGGGATCTTGCTGCCATCACCATGGACCCTGATTCTGGCCCATTTTAGATGATTGCGAAGATGTGTTTCCTCCTCCGTCTCCACCCACCCGCCACAAAAATCGCCTATTGCCTTGAATACTTTTTGTGACCACATATGCAAGAGAACACCGACAAGCCTAACCCACATTGTTTCAGATTTCTCTTCTTGATTGATGACCCCAACAGTCTGGCTCCACCATTGAAGTTTACATTGCGTCTTTTACATTGAATGTTGGAATAGCATTAACTCCCTTCACCTCCCTGCTGGACCATTTAAAACTCTTTACTATATTCGAAATCTCAATCAATCTCGGTTGAACCGGTACCTCTTTCTGAAATGTCTATTAATGAACCTTTCCAACATGTCAGCTATGAAAACCCATCCTGAGTTAAACATCAATTCTGGGATGATTATTACTGACCTCCTCCTTCCTTGTACATTGATGATGGTGATGTATCTACCAAATCTCTCATAGTTTCTCGAACAAAAGATCTCAGAAAGTCTGTCTCTTCTCTTCCATCTCCTTACCAAATTTCCATTCGCCTTAGATGCCTCTCTCAAAGTCTGCCCAATCCATACCATTGTGTTCCTGCTAAAAGTTGTTCTTCTAATGGCGTTTCTACTTCTCTCTGTCCATTCGTTCCAATTTTCTGCTAAACCAGTTGTTTTCATAACATCATATGATTTAAAACCCACCGCAAAATAAAGTGCAGTCTTCCATGAAGTCCAAGAGGTGACTAAAGAAGAAATGAAAGGAGATATCCCGTGATCGGAAAGATCACCAGACTAGGGATGTACTTGCAGGAACTTGCTTTTAAGTCTGTCTCGAAAAGTGTGTCTGGGAGCATTGTCCAGATTGTGTAATATAGATTGAAAAAAGCACGTGAACAATTGCCGTAAAAGTCGTCGGAGCTTCGAAACAATGGTTGTAGATGCATAAAAATGCACGGGTAGGATCAGAACAACCTAACAATGCCCGATAAAGAACAGATCTGAAAAAATATCGACTGAAAAATTGTAGATCTTCACCGGAACAGTTCTATCACGCCTGAACAGTGCTCGAAAAATGACAAAACGGGTGTCTAGAAAAGGAAGAAAAGGGGACATAGGAGAAAAAGAAGAGGGGAAAATTCCGGTGATCAGAAGGATAACCGAAGGGGGAATAAGGTATTCAGAAGTGACCTAAAGTCACATTCTTGGGGAATGTGCCTGGGAGAGAATATTTCCAACTTCTATGAAAAATGTAAACTTTTTGAACCATATATATGTATGTCTATAATTTGTTTTTTTATTGAGAAGGTGGAAAGCTACTCTACTACATTTCCATTATAAAACGAGGATCTAGTGTCATAATTTATTTCAGAACTTACTCAAAAGAATAAAACTGATGGATAATTCTTTCTTTTTCTCTCTGTTTCTCTCGCTCACTCTCTCTGTCTCACACACACACAAACACACATGTACATTCATTAAATGCGCCTATAAACTTTGCAACAACCAACAATAACAACAACAACACACCCAGTGTAATCCCATAAAGTGGGGTCTGGGGAGGGTAGAGTGGGGAGGGTAGAGTGTACACAAACCTTACCTACCATGAGAGGTAGAGAGTCAATGCATATTCACAATCTCCAAAATGTTTTCAATCATTGTAACCTCAATTAGACTGATATGAACCTCTTCATGTGCTCAAATTTCAGTGAAATGAAGGCCAATTTCACAAGTGTTTTAACTTTTTTTGAGACTCTGAAAGTCTCTGATTCAAGGTCAGCATTGTTAAAAGAATCTACTCACTTAAGAAAGAAGGTTATAGAAAGTGACAACATGTAGGCAAATTTCAGTTTGAACTTGACTAACAACTCACTCAGAACCTAGAACAATTCAACTGACATACAGTTAGCAGTTTTGCCAGAACATTATGAAAGTGACTTGCCAGGGACAATCTAACTTTTGTCAGAGAGTGCCACACAATATACAATCCAGAAGTGCAGCACCAACAGTAAACTGGAAACCTATGCCATGAATGCAGCAACCAAAATAGAGATATCATATCATGGTAAACTTGTTCACTTCTAATTTATCACACAAATATTACGACAGAAGCTAACATTGCAAATGAAAGAAAACCCATCAACTAATAATGCAAATAAAAAAATAACTGATAGATACCAGCAAAACATAACAAATTAAAACTGAAGTACCAATCAAACAAGAGAAAATATAGGACCTGTTGGTTTATAGGAGCACCACCATAGGCAACAACCACCTTGACACCAGTTTGATATGAAAACTTTTTAGCTTCATCATGAATCTGCATATCATGACACAACCATCAACCCTTTAGATAAAACTTATTATGTGAAGCAAACCATATATCAATAATGTCCAGAGAGCAAATCCTCCTTAGTTTTTTCTTCTCTTTTCGACTATATAGACCAATAACCAGAAAAACTTACTTGGCATGAGAGCTCCCTCGTCGGGGAGAGAATAAGAGCTAGAGGAAATGCCACACGTGGACGTGGAGGTCTAAGAAATTGGCCCCTCATGATTCCACCTATGATGGGAAAGCAGAAAGCAGCAGTTTTTCCAGAACCAGTCTGAGCACAAGCCATCAAATCCCTCCCCGCAAGTGAAATAGGTATAGTATGCCGTTGCACAGGGGTTGGCTTAACATACTTACACCTCCTAATATTTTCGTTGACAGCTTCACCTAAATCAATATCTGCAAAAGTATTCACAGGAGGGGGCACGTTATCCCCGCTTGTTTCTACCGGAATATCCTCGTACGCATCGAAATTGATCGCGGAACTCTCTTGTTCACTAACAGGTTCATTATCCTCGTCCGTGAAGGGGTTAACTTCTCGATCCCTCCCACGGTCCCAACCACCACTTCTGCCATTCCAACCACCACCACCTCGTCCTCCTCCTCCACCAGAATAACTAGATTGGTATTCATTCCTTTGACCACTCCAACGACTCCCAACCACATTCGGTACACCATAACCACTATGGTCATTATTACCTAATGCAGCAGCCCCAGCATACGAAACCTGTGCAGGTCCTGCGGGAGGATCTGTTGAAGGTCGGTTTCGTAGATGTGGCGGAACATATGCTGACTTGGCCGTAACTCCAGCCGGATTCTCGGCTGCAGAGACAGAATCAGCCCACGACATTGGCATGGTCAAAACACCCAAAAATCACACACTCTTTCTTTACCTTCCCCTTCAGTTGTCAAAACAAGAAAACAAAGAAGATACCCCTAAAACCAAAATTTCAGCTAATTTTACGAATCCAAGCTACCTATCCCTCCTAAAACAAAAATTCAGATCAAAATCCAGCAACTTTCGCCATCATCAAATCAAATTTGAATTCCCCAAGTCTCTTATCAGCCTGCAAATCCCACAACCCGGAAAATCAGTCAGACACTTCTCCGAAAACCACTTAAAGAAACACATATTCTAAACAAACAACCTCATATCAAGAGTATGCAATCCAACCCAAATGGACAACCACTTAAAACAATTTCTTTTTGAAATTATAGCCAAAATGATCACATCCCCACATAAGAATTGAGATAAAAACACCTATTTTAACATTTATACATGTTAAAAAGATCCCCATTTCATACCTCAGCAAAAAACCCACTTATCAAAATTGAGAAAACCAGAAAAACAAAACAATTCCCATCTCAATAACAACAACAACATACCCAATGGGAGGTAAAGGGGCAGTTTCCGATAGACCCTCGGCTCAATAATCAGTAAAACACCAAAAAGGAAGAATTGAGATAAAAACACCCACTTTAACATATATACATGTTAAAAAGAATCCCCGTTTCATAAATCAGCAAAAACCCACTTATCAAATTGGAGATAGCCAGAAAAATAAAGCAATGCCCATCTCAATAATCAGCAAAAAGAATAAACCTTTCAAAATTGATAGACAAAGACCCACTTGACAAAATTGAGATAAAAACAGGAAAAACAAACAAATACCCATTTCAAGAATCAATTTTCTTAATGAAGTAAGTTGCTATCATTGATATAGAGCAATAAAAAAAAAAAATATGAAGTATGCTGTTATCATTGAAATAGGGCAATACCCATTTCAAGAATCACTTTAAACAACAATAATTCACATACTTAAAGCAAAATACATACAATATAAGATAAAAGACTAGAAATAGGGCAATACCCATTTCAACAATCAATCTTTATTGATGAAGTAAGTCATTATCATTAATATAAGGCAATACCCATTTGAGAGAAAAACAATAAATTGACTTGCAAAATTGATATAACTAGAAAAATAAAACAATTCCCATCTCAATAATCAGCAAAAAAAAACACCAAAAAGGGGGAAAAAGAATACCCATTTCAAAATTGATAACTACATACACATAATCAAATATGTCGAGGGTCTATCGGAAACAGCCTATCTACCCCACAAAGGTAGAGGTAAGGTATTTTACTTAATCAAGAATCAATTTGTTTGATGAAGTAAGTTGTTATCATTAATATAGGGCAATACCCATTTCAAGAATCACTTTAAACAACAATAATACCCAAAAATCAACACAAACACATATCAATACTTGAAGCAAATACATACAACAACATACGTAGGATGTACGTAGAACTTACCTCTACCTTTGCGGGGTAGAGACAAGAAATAGGGCAATACCCATTTCAACAATCAATTTTTTTGATGAAGTAAGTTGTTATCATTAATATAGGGCAATACCCATTTCAAGAATCAATTTAAACAACAATAATTCCCAAAAATCAACACAAACCCATATTAATACTTGAAGCAAATACATATAATATAGGATGAAAGACAAGAAATAGGGCAATACCCATTTCAAGAATCAGTTTAAACAACAACAATTCCCAAACCAAACACACAAATCAACACAAACCCGTATCAATACTTGAAGCAAATACACACAATGTAAGAGAAAAACATGAAAAACAAACAAATACCCATTTCAAGAATCACTATAAACAACAATAATTCCCAAAAATCAACACAAACCCATATCAATACTTGAAGCAAATACATAATAGGGCAATACCCATTTCAAGAATCAATTTTTTTTTATGAAGTAAGTTGTTATCATTGATATAGGGAAATACCCATTTCAAGAATCAGTTTAAACAACAATAATTCCCAAAAAACAACACAAACCCAAATCAATACATGAAGCAAATACATACAATATAACATAAAAGACAAGAAAGAAACCTCTGAGTTTGAGAAGCAAAACAAAGGTAAGTGTTTTCGATTGGAAATGCAAAAATATCTTCTTGTTTGAGTTTATGTTTTTATTTTATATATAATATATTATATATATACAAATTTTTTTCGTGTAATCTTCTTTGTTGGGTCTCCGTTGATTAAACGTAAAGGAGAAGGAAAAAGGATTTGAAATGAAAAAGTAAAAAAAGGGGGAAATATAATAGAAGGTCAGTAGAGAGAATTGAGACTTCTCCGTACGTTTCTTGATTGCGGCTGGGCTAAATTTTGGCCTATTTTTCTTCTTTTTCTACTATTACCATGAGTTTTATTTCTTAAAAAAAATCTTATTTATTTTAGAATCGTGATGTTCGGATTACTTTAGATTTAGTGTGTGTGGGGATTGCCTTTTAAAACGTCGTTTATAAACTAAAAGTCAATTTTTGGCTTTTGAATTATTTTTATACTTTTCATTCCTAAAGCTTTTAAATACTTTTTTTCATTGTCAAACACCACAACAATTAAAAATTGCTTCAAAGTCAATAAGCACTTAAAATAAGTCAATTCAAACACCCTCTTAATTTTTACTATTATTTTAGGACGACTTTTGGATGCAAACTACTGTGGTTATTTCTTTAATAACATGTGAGTTGTAAATTTGAAGTATGAAAAAAATACGGAAGACGCATTCTTGACCTTTACAATAATGAATTATTTTGTAACGACTCGTTTGGTCATTTAGCCCTTCTTGACCTATTATTTCTAAATTGTCATTTATGTGACCTTAATTTGGTGTTAATAACTTGCGGAAAGGGGTGACACGCTTCTCGAGGTATATCAGATTCGTTCGGAAAGAAAATTCTAACTTAGAAGTTTCTTGAGTTTTGAAATGAGAGGGTTTGAGTAAGAGTTGACTTTTGGGTAAACATGTCCGTAATTGAGTTTCGTCAATTCCATTAGGTTCGGATCATCATTATGACTTAGTCGAGTCTTTGGTTCGGGTCCCGATGCATTCAGATGCGTTGTGGATACTTGATTGCCTAATATTAGAATTTGAGAAAGTTAGGAGGAATTTGTGGGAAAGCGTGTTTTAATGATGTCGATCAATATTTTGAGTGCGTGAGCGAGTTCGAGCGTTGATTATACTCATACAACATATTTGATTTACATTCGGGTGGTCCCTGATGAGTTTTGAGTGTCGGATTGAGAACTTGTGTACCAGACAATTTGGTTTCAACTCTTGTTGGTTTCCTTCTTCGCGGTCACATAGAGTGATGTAAATAAGGTCGTGAGCTTAAGTCTCCGACATGAGCCGCGAAGTGGATTGCTAGGAGTGCCAAAATTGTCAACCGTCCTGGGTGACATGCTTAATGTGGAATGGAGTGTGGAGTGGAGTTGAAGAAAAGACTTGAAGATCCAAGAAGTGCCATTAATTTTCGGCTTTTATGTAGGTCTTGGCCGAGACCATCTTTTAGATTACTTTTAGTTCTTAGCTTAATTACTAGTTCTCCTTATAGCTTAATTAATAGGCCATGAAATAAGATTTGATGACTAAGTCGAGAACCATCTATAATGAGAAGCCTCCAAGGAGGTAATTCATGAAATAACTAGTTCATACACTTATCTACATGGATAACACAAAAGGGATGGCCTAGATAACAAGAGTTGACCGAGCATTTCCCCTTTTCCATTCGGTCGAGATACGTGCTAGAAGGAGAAGCTTCCAACGTTTCCCAATGAGGTAATTCATGAACTAACTAGTTCATGCACATATATACATGGATGATACAAAATGGTGGCCTAGAGAACATGAAGAGTTGGTCGAGCGTCTCCCCCTTTCCCATTCGGCCGATACATGTTTGTGTCTTTCTTGTTTTCTCTTCTATAAGGTCTAACACTAGTATAAATAGCGCGTGTAATTGATGAAATATGATATTGAAGTTTTATGAAATATATTTGAGTTTACTCAAACTTGCTAAGTTTTCAACTTTTGTGTTGTTATCTTAGTCGGACTTTTTGTGGTCCAACCCTTGGTCCTTTTGTGGTCCAAACCCCCGTCATTTTGTGGACCACCCCTTGGTCCTTTTGTGGTCCAAACCTTCGGTGTAAGTCTATTTAAAACTTTTGTGATCTAACTATACCCAAGCCAAAGTTATATTCGGTTACTTGTTACAAACACATTGAGGGTCTTCTCTGCCTACATTACCTTATGTTGGAAATTAGCCTTTGGCGGGGAGATGCGTCCACCCATCTTTGATGAATTAAACACCAGTGTTCCGCATGTTGGAGACCTTGTCTCTTCGCACATGCATGATCTACGAAGTGAGTAGATGACCGTAGGGCCAAGAATCGTCTAATTTCGTTGAGAAATGAAAGAGATATTGGTCCACGAAGTAAGGTGTTTAAGGCATGGAAATGTGGTGTGGGACAAATCTACCACATCGGTGGGAATAGGAAGAATTGCTCTCTATATATGTCTCAAATTGGTAAAGAGTTTGGGACCCCAAGGGGTATTCCATGTGTTTAAAGGAGGGAAGACCTAGATGTGCATGGGTTCATGGCTAAGCCCACACGCGCGCCGCCGCCGCCCGCCCGTCCCGTCCGGTCCGGTCTCGGGCTCGGGTTTCGGGTTTCGGGTCACGGGCTGTGGGCTGTGGGGACTTTCTGATATTATCTTTTTGGATCAGAGAACTCGCGGATGTACGTCCCCGAAGTTTCATATGTACGCTTTGGACCGAATTTTTTCATATGTACAGTTTGGTCCCCAGAGTTTCTGGGAAGGTGACGGAAGGCAGAAAGCCTACCGTTGGGACTGTTTTTTGAGGCATTTGAGCACCTCATTCATGGCATTAAAACCTGCCATTACAGCCCTCCTTTAAGGGCCATTACAGCCTTGTTTTTCAGCTGTTGGACAGCCCCTCCTCATGCTATAAATTGAGCTTCATTTGGCTCAAAATAGGAGCAGAAAACAGGCAGAAAATAGATGAAAAATAGCTGAAAACAGACGGGAATAACACAGCAATACAACAGTTTTTTTCAATCACAAAAGCACAAAACAATGAGCAAAAACTGCTCGAAACAGTGGCTGAAAATCAGTCAAAAACAGTGACCAAACCCTCACGTATTGAGAAACTCTTCCTTCCTATTCCATATCTTCAGCAAGTCGAGTCATATTTGTTTTCTTCGACAGGCTCAATCTATTGGCTTTGTAGTGTTGAGATTAAAGTGTTGTTTTATCTTGGGAGACTATTGCCCGCTAACGTAAAAGCATATATACGGGGCAATCTTGTCTTAAGGATAGAGGGTTATCCTCGACTCAACACACACGTTTTAACCATCCAAATTTAGTTATTTCTTGATTTCAGGATATCAAGATTGAAGACACAACAAGCTTGCGGCAGTTCTCAACGTTGGCTTTGCAAGGTGATCAAGATTCAAGACACAACACCCTTACGGCAGTTTTGAAGATTGACCATTTATTTATCCTTTCGAACATTTGTAATAGTTATTACTTCCCGTACTGCTTTATAAAGTACAATAGAGAGTACCAACACCTTACCCGTACATGAATTTGTTTACCAATATCGTGATCCATCCTTTTCCAAACTGCCTAATTTCTTTCACCCCAATACACTCCAACACCTCCCCAACTCACACCCAAAAGATCGTCAATCGACTCCTCCCACAAACACCCGAAACACCCAACCAATTCCCCACCGTCCCAATCGCAGCCCCTATTCTGTCAACCTTACTGTCTCGACCAATTTTTGCCACCTTACCACCACCCAACCACCAAATACCAAGCACCAATATAACCTACAACGTGTATAGTTCATCCCCTCCAAAACGCCTTAGTCCAACACCCCCCAAATTTACCTGCACACCCCACCAAACACACACTGCTCGGAAAACCGTCAACCTCCATTTGACCCCATTTTCGTATCCACTCGGTCCCAATCCAACTCTGACCCACCTAACCATACAATCCCCTCCTTATATACATCATAGAGGCTCACGGAAAATGAAAGTTGAGTTGGTCGCGATTATGATGGGTGAGGTCGCGATCGCGTGGAGGGGTTCGTGGGTCGGGTCCGGGTTACACTTCGCGATTGCAGCAGGTAGGGCCTCGCAATCGCGAATGTCATTTGAGACCTGGGCAGAATTAAAACCCCAACTTCAAATTTTTACTTCATTTTCACATAACTCAAGCTCTTGAACTCGGTTTTAGGAGAAATCAAAGGGTTCTTCTAGATTCTTCATTGGGTTAACATTCTAAGTTCAAATCCTTTACTTTATTGTTGATTCCTTTCATTTATTTGTAGTTTGATTCATGATTTGGGTTGTAAAATCTAGGATTTAGTCCAAAAACTTAAAAGAGTGTTTTTCATGAAATTAAATGTCAATATTTGGGATTTTTGACTTTATCTTTTGAATTTAGACTAACTAAAATTTGGGTAACCCAATTTTAGAATAAAATTTCAGTTTTTCCCTTGGGGCTCGGGTTTGAAAGACTCCGTTTATTTGGAAAACTCCAGAAAGAAAAGGCTTTAGCCTGAGAATTCATCGCTCATGTTCAACTTTAGGTTATGACTTATTATTTTAGACTCTATGGGAGGAGCGTATATAAAGTATAATTGTTGTCATGGTATGTATGCGAGCCTTCATGCATTGGAGGTGGTGCATAAATCCACTTAGGATTAATTTGGCAGTTGTTGCATGGGCGAGGAGATCCCTTCGAGGCTTTTAGGGTGAGTTACTTGGTCGTTTGTGGCCCCTGAAACCCTCATTCTATCTTTACATTCTATATTGACTCACATAATGATGTTTTGCTCTACGGAGCATGTATTTTAGACTTGGTATTTTTAGAACTCATGTGCCTTCAGATCAGATTTTAGGGACACGTTTAGATTATTTATCGGTAGTTGGCCATATTGCCCTTATTTTTAGAGGTTGAAAAGAGAATTGAAGTCCATATTCAATGTAATGACCCGCTTGGTCGTTATGGCACTTTGATCCATTTACCTCCGGTGACCATTTCCTGAGCCTTTATTTGCTTATTTGTGACTTGAGGGGATGTGTGGTACGACTCCTGAGGAGACCGGATGGGTTTCGGATCCTTTGGTGGGTTTGAGAAATCCTAATTTAAGAGAATAGAGAAGTTGGACCTAGAGTTGACTTTTAGGTAAACATACCTTTTTCGGAAATCTGTCGATTCTGATAGGTCTGGATGGACGATTGTGACTTGGTGGGATATTCATTTCGGTTCCCGAGGCACTTGAGAGCATTTTGGGTTATTGGTTGGAAAGTTGGTCTTTGGCCATTGAGTGTTGACCCGATCAAATAGACATCCGTTGTGAATTCTGAGACCACGAGTGAGTCCATAACGTGTTTTTATGTGTGAATGCATGTCTGGGAGGTCTCGGGTGATTGTCGGATTTTAGGGTTGAGTTAGTGAAAAAACAGAAGTTTTCTAGTGTCTGGTGTCCGCCGTAGCAGACCCGCCACAGCGTGGCCTGATCCGCTATGGAGAGTTGTGATTGAGTCGCCGCAGGGGATTGGAATCCGTTGTGATGGACTCGTGGTAGCGAGCAGTGCGTCGCTGGCGCGGACTCGCTGTGTGGACCAGTGACCGTTGCAGCGGACGTCGGGGACCAGATTCTATTTAATGCCCTAGTTAAAACCCTCAATTTCTTATCACTTCATTTAGCATTACTAAGCATTCTTGAGGCGAATTGAAAGAGTTCTTGGTTGATTTATCTTGTGGGTAAGTTCCCTAACCTAGAATTCATTCATTTACCTTTCCTAAACTTGAATCCATGCTAGAAATCCTATAGAACTTAAGAAGGAAGATGGGTTTTGATGTCTACTTCACTATTTGAATTTGAGCTTTTTCTAAATGAGAAGGGTTGGTGGATTTGACTAATCTAAGTATGGATTTTGATGATTTAGTAACTAGTAGGCGTAAATCTTCCATTTAGGTTGATGAATTGAAAGCATGAAAATTATGATTTATACCAAATTGGGGGTTTTGACTTGGATAATGGAAATGACCTATTCTTGAGTTAATTTAACAAAGAACGTTGGGTTACCAATTTCATTTTCAAAATACCCGTTTTACCCTTGTGGGCTTGTTTTCCCCTTTTTCCATAGTTGGTTTTGATTCAAATGATACGATAGCAACATGGGTATTATTCTTTCTTATTTCTAATTTAGAATTCGTTTATGGATAGCCTTTGAGTACTTGGAGGCACTCCGAAAAGGCAAGCCAAAGGTACGATTGTTTGTGGCCCCCGCTCAGGTACCAGGTAGGTTATGGCTTCCTTATCGTTAGACTTCGATTAGCGAAGCATATGTAGAGTTAGTGATTGTTGGAGAAAGCATGTTACACATTCATGCATGAAGTTGGGATGAAATACTTAGGTTGGTATTGTTGCTTTATTTGATCTAGTGACTCGTCGCCACGCGAATGATATTAGACTTGACATTGTACAAAAAAGTCTCTATCTCTCACCTGACGATGGTGAAATTTTTCTCGATACGATTTGTAGTGTGACAAACAAGGGTGCATATATTGTGATCTATCTATTGTAGCATAGGTTTGTTGCGGTCAATTAACTTTGTTCTCCCTCTAAGGTTAGGTCTTTGATATAAACCATATGCAAGGGAAGGCTTAAGGATGTGAAATCCTTGGAAATCTTATGAGATGGTTGATCATTTGCTTAACAAGCTTCTAGGGCTTGTTAATCCCTGTGGCTAATAAGCTATAAAGTGCTAGTTCTGAAGAGCAAAAACAAATGTTATTTTACATATTACTGTGGTGAATTTATTGATAATTTTTCTCTTTTTTATTTAGGTAAATCTGTAATGCATTTACTTTAATGAAGGCGATGGTAGTCAAATTTCTTTTTCTAACATGTTCTTTTTGTTTTACTTGCAGTGTCCTGACACTAACTATCTATTTATGGGAGATTATGTAGATCATGGATACTATTCTGTGGAAATAGTATCGGTGCGGTTCTGTTTTGTGTTATACCTCCAAAAGGTTTTAGAAGGACTACTTCTATGTTAATTTTCTTTTGGATAAGGTTAGAGGATTTTATTGTGGACTGGTGGTATCTCAGATGTTTATGGCAAAGTAGTGTCCTGCTTACTTATCACCTACCGCAACGCCTGACAATACTCTTCCCTACTTATCGTGTTTACCTTTTTGGGGAAGGTGCTTGGGAGGGGTTTATCTTTTGGGGATGGTGTTTAAGACAAGCAGACACATTCTGTGTGTGCTTTTCAGTAAAATCTGAAAAGTGCGAAGCTTTCATTGGTGTACTATTTGAGTGAAACTGGTATATGTCATGGGGTCTTGATTGTCATTTTCTTGAATGGGTCGTTTAATGTGCCAATATAAATTGCACATCATTACAAATATTAAGAAAAACTATTTTATGTTTTGACTGTTATCTTGTTTGCAGCTTTTGGTGGCTCTCAAAGTGCGGTATCCTCAACGGATTACAATTTTGAGGGGAAATCATGAGAGTCGTCAGGTATATAGTTATGTTAAGATTTCAAGTTTTCATTTTTCACATCTTGCATCAGATGAATGACTTTATTATGGATTGGGTTTTGGTTCAGGTTTAGATTCTGAGCGCTGATTGTCTGTTTGTATCTTGCAAATTATTCAGGTTTATGTGTTTTATGATGAATGCTTACGAAAGTAAGTCCTCCCATATTATGCATTTTCTGGATTGCATTGTCTCATAACTTTTTTGTTTTTGGTGGTGGGGTGGTCTAATTGCGTTACGATACATCGATGATACATCTCTTCAATTAGCTTATTTTCTTTATCACCATTCACCAGCATCATTTGTTTTACCATTTGACTTGATATCTCTCTAAATTCTTTAATTGTACCTTCTTATAGTCGTTTATGGGAGCGATGTTTACAGATAAAACCATTTACACATGTAGAGATAGTAGACGTAATGCATGCATGTTATATTGTAGTAATTTGTAAGATGTATTCAGCATGCGGTGCAAGCTCGGCAGAATCTTCACGCACTCCTTTATAGAAAGTTTAAAAGGATGCATTTCATCTGGTCTCTCTCTGAATTCCTTAAATCTACCTTAACATTTTTTAATGCTAAAAAATATGAGTTAGATTCTTTTAACAGTCTTGTCTCTTTTCATTAATTTAGGTCAGACCGTTCTATAATATTCCTTTTTTCTTCTGACGTGATCATTGGATTCATTTGCATTTGAGTATTATACCTGTAAACATGTTGTTGATTGACTGCATTTGCACTTTTACAAATATGGTAATGCCAATGTGTGGAAGACTTTCACAGATCTGTTTGACTACTTTCCTCTCACAGCTTTGGTTAGTATGCTTTCCTCAATTTAGCTATGTTGTGGATACTGTGCACGAATATTATTTATTTATGTTACATTACATTCATATCTCTTCGCTGTCCTCTCTTTTTAGAAAATGAATTTTGCTGCTGATGCTGCTTAAATCTTGGGCTATGAAAAGCAAAGACCTTTTAATATTGTTATGGAATTGTATTCGGATGAACGTGAACACCAATTCATTCTGTTCTATTTAAACATGCCATAATTTACTTTTATGTATTTCTTGACTCGAGAGGGGCACTATTAGTATTAGCAAACTTCAAAGTTGCTGCATTGCTGCTTTATGTTTAAAAAATGACAGGTTGGATAAGTCTGACTATTGGATGAAGTGGTATTACATTTTGGAAATTATCAATTTATAAAATCGTAAATTGCAGCAACTTTGTAGTTTGCTAATACTAATACATTTCTAAATGTTTATGAGATATGTAAGCGTTCTGGTTGCTAAATACATAACCTTTAATCACTTGTTTACGGCATATGATTCATTACTCCATGTTTAATGGAGAGATGTTGCTAATTGACGTGTCATTAACTTTTCAAAGAGTTCTTTTACTGATTATTTTGACCATGCATTTTGACTTTAAGTTGTAAAACCGACTACTGCTGCTACCGACATGCCAAACATCACCAATGTGCCGTTATTGCAATATTTGCTTGTTATTTTAACTCGGAGTTGGTTTTCTTTCTGTATAATTTCAGGCATTTCTTGTTTATACCTAAAGGGTAGCCCGGTGCACTAAGCTCCCGCTATGCGTGGGGTTCGGGGAAGGGCCGGATCACAAGGGTCTATTGTACGCAGTTTTACCTTGCATTTCTGCAAGAGGCTGTTTCCACGGCTTGAACCCATGACCTCCTGGTCACATGACAACAACTTTACTAGTTACTCCAAGGCTCCCCTTTTTAGGTATAAACAAGAAAAAAAAACTTGAAATTCTTATTACTTGAAATTTGTAATGATGGTTTTCTTGGAATCTTTCTAGGTTGAATCCGATTTTTTTTGCCTCCACGGTGGTTTGTCTCCCTTTGTTGAAACTCTTGATAATATACGTAATTTTGACCGTGTCCAAGAAGTTCCACACAAGGGGGCGATGTGTGATCTTTTGTGGTCAGATCCTGATGATCGTTGCGGGTGGGGTATTTCACCCAGAGGTGCTGGATATACATTCGGACAAGTAATTTGCCTACTTATCACTTCATTTTTTCCTGATGTATGTAGGGGTGCGTATGAGCTAATGAAGCTGTGATATCGTGTTATTTGCATTGCAACAGGATATATCTGAGCAGTTTAACCACACCAACAGCTTAAAACTAATTGCGAGAGCGCACCAGCTGGTTATGGAGGGATTCAGATGGGCCCATGTAATTGGTTCTATCTATCTGTATACTGTATGTGCGAGTTTGATCCAAGAGAGGCTGATTTAACCAATTTCTTGTTGCAGGATCAAAAAGTGGTTACCATATTTAGTGCACCTAATTATTGCTACCGCTGTGGGAATATGGCGTCCATCTTGGAACTTGACGATTGCAATGGCCATACATTCATTCAGGTTTCTCTCTCTTCCCCCCACAACACCTCATCTGTCACAAAGTGCTATCTTCCAAATCCCCAAGATGGCAGACAACGACTAATATACCTCAATTCCAAGACTATACGAATGTCACTCTATTTAAGCTCATTTCAGTCCAATATTATATAAATAACAAATAAAATCAGAATAAAAATTACTAGAAGTTGCACCCAAGGGTGTAACCTAGTGGTCATGAAGTGGTTGAGAATCATGAGGTCTCACGTTCGACCTCATGGTTCCTATCCCGCCAGAGGCATAAACACAATGATATTTCTTCCCATTTGCCCAAAGCCTTGGTGGACAGAGTTACCCGTTATCTATGCCGGTGGGAGATAGCAGGGTACCTCGTGGAACTAGTAGAGTGTGTGCGCAATCTGGCCCAAAGTACTAGAAGTTTTCGCTTTTACCACTGGTGTATAAATCTCTGACAACACTAAAAGATTCCTAGAAAACATTGAACGTACTAACATGAAGAAAACTTAATTTCAACTAATTGGTATCGCCTTTATATATCCTTTTTTTCCATTGCGCCCTATTTTTTGTATGACCTGTCGAGTAATTTTGCTAACAAGTGGTAGCTTGGAAGTTGCTATTATTCATGATATAATATCATGAATAACCCTATTTTTCTTCTTTGTTTTTTGCAGTTTGAACCAGCTCCTAGGAGAGGGGAGCCAAATGTAACGCGAAGAACGCCAGATTACTTCTTGTGATCAAGATGCACAAACTTGGTGATCTTATTGCATCATGTCTTGCTAAACCGGTTTATATGCAGTGACCTTCTTGGAAGTTCTATAGTTATTACTGCTATAGTATCGTGATTCTGCAGATTGCACGAAGCATGTGAATCGGGCAGGTGATGCGCTCTTCCTTACATACAATTCTTCTGAATCTTCACGGAAATGCAGCGAAGAGCCGATGAAACTGGAAGGAGTCACTATGTATGTATCATTTCCTACAAACAATGATTAACCTTTTTCTCTTGTTACTAGTAGAAAGGACCATCATTTCATTCCTCGATTATTCTTGTCCACTGTAGAAGGGCAACTCTCGTGTGAGCTCTGTAGAGGCAAACCATTATTTTTTAACCTTATAATGGGTGCTTGAGTAATTTATTATCTTACTTTCACCTTGCTCAGTTTTGCACTATTTTTTATTCTGCTAAGTGGTTATATTCAAGTTGGTTGGTATTTTGTACTTTTACTTGCTAGTTTCGTTATCATCAAATGGTGGTTCATTGCAAATAACAACTAGGCTTCAGTCCCGAACAAGTTGGGATCGGCTATATGAATCTTCATTGACCATGTTACTCCATATAAACTCATATCGGGTCAATATTATGCAAGTTAAGTGCGATTTGTGATTTTTTGGTCACTGCACTATCCCCTTGAGACATAAGAACCTGTGTAAAATATGTATTTTAAATTTTGAGGTAATGTTGGATAAGACTTGCATCATAGTTCAAATATGTATCTCTAAAGTGTATTTTAGTTGGTGAAAGTTATTATAGTTAATAGTTCAATTGTGGTCCAAAATCGCTTAATTAAACCCAGTATGGATCGGATTTTTTTCCCCACGACGTTCTACTTAAAAGCTAGTGATTAGCCGACAATATTATGTCTCAGCTAAGGGCCGATTTCACTACTTAAGATTGTCGAATTTAATACTTCTATGACCTCTAACGTCTTGTAAATAGTTTGGCATGTTACATACATTGTAAGGAAAGTGTATAACTTATTCCTAATAAGCATCCAAAACACAATAACAATGAACTCTTTTGTTGCTTGTGTGTATAACTTGATTTTATCATACTTAAAATTCAAGACAAATTTGGAGTTTGGTCTTTGCTTTGTACTTCTCTTTATTTTTGAGATTGAATTGGTGTTCAACCTACTTCTTAAATAAGTACTCGACTTTGTTTGATCTCTTTCTTTATCAAGTCTACTAGTTGATCGAGAAAAAAACACCGTCCAAAGTGCCTCATAGAGGCGGTCACCGGTAGGCTAAAATCATTCGAAGCTGAAATGAAGAAAGTAAAGTTCTTACATTTTTTCAACCGTAAGGATGACTTTTCACCGGAAGTCTAGCCTAGAGTTGATCGGCCGATTTTCCGAACTATATAGAGAATAACATTTCCTCCTATTTTAATACAATAATTCTTTTTTACACTTGACAACTTTCTTGTATTTTGTCTATTGAATAGCCAAACTTGGCAAGGATAGAGCTCTAGCATATGAAACAGGTAAAGTGACCAACTTTTTAGCCCTTCCAACATAAGCTCTCTTTGTCAAGTTATCATAATCATTCTCCTCTATTGCATCCAAAATCTTCCTGTACAATATTAAGGATGACCAAACCTACAATTACAACACATACAAGAAACTCATCAACATTTTGAAATCAGAGGCGGATTCAAGATTTGAAGATTATGGGTTCCTACAATAGCATCAAGTTAATATACAATAATAACTAGGTTCACGATCAAATATTTATAGATATTTAGTAGATTTTTTAATACATATACACAGTTTGAGCAAATGTTTGGATGCAAAATCTGATATACTCATTTGTCCACAAGTCTAGGAAGGTTATGTGCATATTATAAGAGTATATGGGTTGAATGTCCAGTTGAGTGTTTCACTAGCAGTCTAGCACAACTAGTGTCCAACACCCTTTGCTATTGTCACTACCGGTATCGGACTCTGTCGACTTGACATTTTTGCAAAATCCGCTCCTTAATCAATGGGCAATTCAAAGACGAGAACGAGAACAACTAACTGCGTTAAAGAATAGGCTAAGAGTATACATTCTATAGTTGAAAATCGCAGTTGCATACTACCCGGTATGTGCTATGTTTGCACTAACACGTACAAGCTATGTTGCTCGGACTCTCCAAAAACATTGTCGTGCCCGTGTTAAATCCTCCAAAAATGTACTACAATTAGAGGATCCGACACGCACTCATCAGCATTTATGAAGAGTCCGAGCAACATAGCCTACAAGTGGCCCTAGTAGGCCGGTTGCTCAAGGACGAAAAGGATAGTGAACCCTTCCTTTTATTTTGGCAACTGTCTGTGTATTGTACAATAATCTGTTGGAAATTTGCCTTTGGCAGGGAGATGCGTCCACCCATCTTTGATGAATTAAACACTAGTGTTCCGCATGTTGGAGACCTTGTCTCTTCGCACATGCATGATCTACGAAGTGAGTAGATGACCGTAGGGCCAAGAATCGTCAAATTTCGTTGAGAAATGAAAGAGATATTGGTCCACGAAGTAAGGTGTTTAAGGCATGGAAATGTGTTGTGGGACAAATCTACCACATCGGTGGGAATAGGAAGAATTGCTCTCTATATAAGTCTCTAATTGGTAAAGGGTTTGGGACCCCGGGGTATCCCATGTGTTTAAAGGAGGGAAGACCTACATGTGCTTGGGTTCATGGCTAAGCCCACACGCGCGCCGCCGCCGCCCCCCGTCCGGTCTCGGGTCACGGGTCATGGGTCACGGGTCACGGGGCCGTGGGTCGTGGGCTGTGGGGTTTCATATGTACGCTTTGGACCCGAATTCTTTCATATGTACGCTTTGGTCCCCGAAGTTTTAATATTTACGGTTTGGTCCCCAAAATTTCGAAGACTTTTTCTCGCCTACCGTTGGATCGCGTTTTGGAGCATTAACCAGCCATTACTTGGCGATTAACTCTCCATTAACACCCATTACTTGGGCATTTGGGCGACCTCTTTCAATGGCATTAATAGCCATTACTTGGTTGTTTTAATGGCCTCCCTTAATGGTCATTACAGACCTTGTTTTGGCGGTTGGACAACCCTCTTGCATGCTATATATTGAGCGAGTTGTTGGCTCAATTTTAGAGTGCACAAAAGGCTGAAAACAGGCGAGAAAAATGACACGAAAATCGAACCGAAAACGAACCGGAAAAAAAGGCGAGAAAATCGAAAAAACGGTGGTGAGATTCAAAAAACAAAGGGCGGAAAAACAAAGTGACCAAACCCTCACGTATACACAAGATATACACTATAGAGACACACTATATACACAAAGACAAAAGAGAAGAGTAAAGAGAAACTCTTCCTTCCTATTCCATATCTTCGACAAGTCGAGTCATATTTGTTTTCTTCGCCAGGCTCAACCTATTGGCTTTGTAGCGTTGAGATTATAGTGTTGTTTTATCTTGGGAGACTATTACCCGCTAACGTAAAAGCATATATACGGGGCAATCTTGTCTTAAGGATAGAGGGCTATCCTCGACTCAACACACAACGTTGTAACCATCCAGATTTAGTTGTCTCTTGATTTCAGGATATCAAGATTCAAGACACAACAAACTTGCGGCAGTTCTCAACGTTGGCTTTGCAAGGTGATCAAGATTCAAGACACAACACACTTGCGGCAGTTTTGAAGATTGGCCATTTATTTATCCTTTCGAACATTTGTAATAGTTATTACTTCCCGTACTGCTTTATAAAGTACAATAGAGTATACCAACAACTTAAGACAAGATTTGTATTGTAATACTATTAGCGTTCGAAAGATGTCGGTCAAAAGTTGTGTGACCAAATCTGGATATGGCAATGGTCTTCTGGTAGAAGAGAGTGATGATGATGAACGTGTTCATGGCGTCACCGCTACCAAGACTGGTTGGAACAAGCGCTCTCGAGAGCCTGAGGATGTCAACTGGGACAAGAGGAGAAGACTGAAGATGTTCTTCTATCTTGCGGCGAAGGCCTATATCTCGTCCCGGACAAAAGATCTGAATAATGGTAAGAAGGAAATGGACACTCAGTCTGATGAAGTGACTGAAGTGAGCCAGAATCCGAAATTGGGATAAGTAATTTTCTTACTTGTCAAGAATAAAGATTAAATGATGTCTGATTAAAAATGGATTAAAGTAAGGAGGAATATGAAAATAATTTATATTCCTTACGCTTTAAAAATCAGAAGTTTAATCTCCTCTTCTTTTCCGTTTAAAGATTTGATTTTGTAAACAACTTAAAAAGATCAATTCTTTTAAGTGTAATTATTAAAAGTGTGTAAAGTATGTCGCACATACGATGGAGAAAGATCCACTAATTGTGTGAAAACTCTTACCACTCTTAAGTAAGCGCCAAGAATTATCTGGGCACCAATCATAACGGAAGAAGACTAAAAGCTAAAGACGTTGAGCCTGTCATACTATTTGGCAGAAGATCCTTCATAGGATGATATTGGACACTCAGTCATACAAAGCCTCTGGGCGACTGGAGTGGGCCAAAATTCCTTTGATATGATGATATTGGACACTCAGTCATACAAAGCCTCCGGGCGACTGGAGTGGTGCCAGAATTCATTTCATAGGAAAAGTAATGGACACCTAGTGTGGTGGGCCAGAGTTTCCAGGTCTTAAATGATCTGAAGGCCTAAAGAAAGGCAGAAAAGAAATTGGACACTCAGTCTGCCAAAGCAACTGGAGTGGGCCAGAGTATCTAGATCACATATGATCCGGTTACGCCCTAACCACGGGCAAGAGGTTGTTCATGTGAAGCAACGCCACCTCTAAAGTAGAAGGGGTTGGAGAGGTTGTCCTCAATAGGACTTCAGGGATTGGGATCACTCTAAGATGAGGTGATACATATTCCAAACTTGGTTTAAGGGACGCTGTTGGTCAAGCTGGTTTGAGACTAGTCCAACAGGTCTATAACAACTAAGAATGGTACAGTACGTCTGTAGCTAAATGAATGATATATTTGTAATCCGTGCATCTATGCCATCATAGATTAAGACACGTTAAATAGCAAGTCATTCAAAAGCTAACGATGTTGAGATTGTTGCCTTCTGTCGACATAAACCCTCAAAATGAATGTGAGGTAGGCGAAGAGGCAAAATCACCTTTCCAAATTCTGTCAAAGGAATAGCGAAAGAAGCACCGCTCCTCTAGAACTTAGTCATACCTTTATGGGTGATTTGAAGTGTATACAAAATAGAAGGGGGAGACAAGTACGTTGTGACCTTCTTTGATAACGGTACAACATATTGTATCCTTTGTTTGTTGAAAAGCAAAGATGAAGTTGTTGAAGCGAATAAGCGCTACAAAACAGAAGTTGAAAATCAACTAAGCCTACGGATTGAGAAATTCGTAGCGATAGAGGGGGAGAATGTGAAGCATCGTTCATTAAACGACTGTTCATTACTCACCTCAGTCCAACGGTGTTAGCCAAGCGCTAAGTCATACGCCCAAATTATGTGGGGTGGCTTGGTAAAAGTTGGAATACCGAAACAGGTCAAATTGTACCTAAGACTGTAGATTGCATATCCACTGGATCTGCAAATAACAGTAGTGCTTATCGCCTCTTGGCGTTAAAGAATGTTGAATTCTTAGAAGATAACTTTTCTTTAAAAGGAAAAAGGAGTAATTGCTCAAGGTTAACAAGAACCCGCGAGGGCCTGACTGTCCGGAACTAGACGTTCCGTATCTACAGGACTCGAAAGTTGCTGGCTATCCGGAACTTAATATTCCAGATCTGCAGAACTCAGGGATTCTAGATGTTGAACCGAGAAGGAGCAAAGAGGGGACAAAGACATATTCCAGTCCTTCTAGCTTGTATGGTTGAGAACGAACCATGGACAATTGACAAATAATTGTCATCTCCAAAAGCGCTGCTTTGGAAAGAAGCTAAAGAAAGAAATAGATTCTATCATATAGAACCATACTTGCGTAATGGTTGATCTTCCTCCGGAAAAAGAACCTTTGGGTTGTAAAATGTGCTCCCATGTGAGTAGCATCACATCCAGGGCCATTGTAGTCTTACATGGCATGGATGTTGAAATGTTCGACCTTCCCAACCGGAGAGTTGGAAGAAGAGGATCGAATTGGTTTGTTTGAACTATTGGGCTTCTTCCGAACTTTCATTTTGGTCCCCGAAATGTTTACATTTTGGTCCCGAAAGTTTCGGATAAAACGAACAATGAATCGACCACGAAACATTGACTCTGAAGTTAGAAAGCCAACAGTTGGAGAATCAACAGTCTAAAAGTAAAAGTCATATTGAAACAAAGTCTCGATATGAAAGATATGGGTATCATAGATGACATCTTAGGAATTGGATTTCTAAGACATCTAACAGACTGGTCGATAGTTGACAGTCTCGTTAAAGCCACCAATGGATATGAATCATAGAACTAATTGAAATCATGGTGCACCCTTAGACAAGGAGCGATATGCACAGGTTATGTGTAGTTCAATGTATTGTACACACTACAACCGACCTGGTATCGTCCTACAAACAGATCAGTTGAACTAAGGTTCACTGATGATCTTAATACATGATCAATAGAAGGCGTTAAGTCGGATATGACGATATCCGAATTATTCGCTTATCTACGGATTATAGTATTCGGATGTCCGGCGGTTACGGGAGAACACAGTGATGCAAACTGGACATCAGATCTGAAGAACACCAAAGCCACAAGTAAATGTGTATGGTGGGTCTTAGAAAAACCTCTAAGCAAACTTGCATCGACCGATTCATGATGGAATTGAAGTTTATCGCTTTATACAAAGCATGAAAGAAGTTGAGTAACTTCATGACTCCTTAGAGGACGTCCCTTATTGGGAGAAACCCGTGTCTTCAGCAGTTATACACTGTGGCTAGCCGGTCGGCTTCAGGAAGGACACGGATGACGGCGTCTGGGCATATCTGTCAGGATCTGTCAGGAGACATAAGACCGTATGGCAGTTGATCATCACGGGTGTCACTTCCTTGTTTACTAACTAAGGGACAACCCGGAGATCAAGTGTTCTGCTTGTCTAGGGGAATGGGCGTAAAACCCAAACAATACGAACCTTTGCGGTGGAAACCCAACCATACTGATTGGAGATCCCAAGAATTTGGTTCAATGGGAAAACTAAGCGGCAAAAGGTTCAGTTGAGCGCTTCGGTGGAAGCAAAAAGCACTTCGGATGATGATTTCTGTACGGAAACATGAATCCAAAGCTGTTCCCGCGATAGACATTAAAGTGCTACCTGTATGGTGGGTAAAGGTTAAGCTTCCAAACCTTTAACGATCCTCAAATGGTTGAGGTTAAGGTTGGGGAAACTTTTAATGATTCCTAACACTTGTGAAGTGGGGTATAGTAGGATACCTTGTAGGAGATCACTTATTTAAGTGCGAGGATGGCCGTCTCAAATGAACGCACTTATGAATCCAAGTGTGTCCAAGGCCACAACGGACAAAAACGTAAGAAGGAAAATGAATAAGAAGAGTTATTGTGTTGTTATCATTGTCTTGGCTTACACTAAACACTGACGGTTCAAGACATCACGTTCACCGCGCAGTAAGTAAGTCCGATGGTTTCAACTAGGGAAGGTTCAAAGCGAAAGCTACCTCTCCTGATGCAATATCTTTTCCGCTGAAAGATTGCTGAAATGTAGGCACCTTGTGCGTGCGCCACAATCTCTCTTTCATAGAGGGGATTGTTGGAAATTTGCCTTTGGCAGGGAGATGCGTCCACCCATCTTTGATGAATTAAACACTAGTGTTCCGCATGTTGGAGACCTTGTCTCTTCGCACATGCATGATCTACGAAGTGAGTAGATGATCGTAGGGCCAAGAATCGTCAAATTTCGTTGAGAAATGAAAGAGATATTGGTCCACGAAGTAAGGTGTTTAAGGCATGGAAATGTGTTGTGGGACAAATCTACCACATCGGTGGGAATAGGAAGAATTGCTCTCTACATAAGTCTCTAATTGGTAAAGGGTTTGGGACCCCAAGGGGTATCCCATGTGTTTAAAGGAGGGAAGACCTACATGTGCTTGGGTTCATGGCTAAGCCCACACGCGCGCGCGCCGCCGCCCGCCCGTCCGGTCTCGGGTCACGGTCACGGGTCACGGGGCCGTGGGCTGTGGGGTTTCATATGTACGCTTTGGACCTCGAATTCTTTCATATGTACAGTTTGGTCCCCGAAGTTTTAATATTTACGTTTGGTCCCCAAAATTTCGAAGACTTTTTCTCGCCTACCGTTGGATGCGTTTTGGAGCATTAACCAGCCATTACTTGGCGATTAACTCTCCATTAACAGCCCATTACTTGGGCATTTGGGCAGCCTCTTTCAATGGCATTAATAGCCATTACTTGGTTGTTTTAATGGCCTCCCTTAATGGTCATTACAGCCTTGTTTTGGCGAGTTGGACAACCCCTCTTGCATGCTATATATTGAGCGAGTTGTTGGCTCAATTTTAGAGTGACAAAAGGCTGAAAACAGCAGAAAAATGACACGAAAAATCGAACCGAAAAACGAACCGGAAAACGAGCGAGAAAAATCGAAAAAACAAAGTGGTGAGATTCAAAAACGGTGGCGGAAAAACAAAGGTGACCAAACCCTCACGTATACACAAGATATACACTATAGAGACACACTATATACACAAAGACAAAAGAGAAGAGTAAAGAGAAACTCTTCCTTCCTATTCCATATCTTCACAAGTCGAGTCATATTTGTTTTCTTCGCCGGAGCTCAACCTATTGGCTTTGTAGCGTTGAGATTATAGTGTTGTTTTATCTTGGGAGACTATTACCCGCTAACGTAAAAGCATATATACGGGGCAATCTTGTCTTAAGGATAGAGGGCTATCCTCGACTCAACACACAACGTTGTAACCATCCGATTTTAGTTGTCTCTTAATTTCAGGATATCAAATTCAAGACACAACAAACTTGCGGCCAGTTCTCAACGTTGGCTTTGCAAGGTGATCAAGATTCAAGACACAACACACTTGCGGCAGTTTTGAAGATTGGCCATTTATTTATCCTTTCGAACATTTGTAATAGTTATTACTTCCCGTACTGCTTTATAAAGTACAATAGAGTATACCAACATAATCTTGATTAGCCTTTTGTTCTATCTTGAATTGAATTGACATGAGAATTTTTTGTTAAACTGAACTTACTGGCCAACGGCTAGCTTTGTTAAGATGTGAAGCACCCTCCTCAGCAAGATTGAAGTAGAATCTTGCCCTTCTGATCTGCTCCTTCATGAATTCTCTCCATTGATCTGTCACTTTCCTCGCGAATACGTCCTCGACACGTATTCCAAACTGTGCTAGTTCATCTTGTGGCAGATAAACTCTTCCTCTCAATGCACTAAAAACAGATCAATCAGTAGCAATATGGTTAGAAAATCTAATAAGGGAAGTTGGAATCATAGTACAGTCGAACCTTTCTGTAACAACGGCGTTTGTCAAGATATTTTTTGGCTGCTATAACGAAATGTTTTTATAGAGAATATATAATATAACATAACATAACATGAAAAGTAGATTCCAAAAAAAAACTTGGCTGTTATAGTGAATTGTTGTTATAGAAAGATCTGACTATTTCAAGAATTTAGCTAAAGGTTAACTTACTCTTCTCCAACATCTCTGAGAATGTTAGTAAGTTGATTCCCTATGCCCAAATGAAGTGCTGAACTGTATACAGTTTGAGCAGAAACGGGACATTCTGGTGCAATTCCCATAATTGGTACACTCATTAGGCCAACTGTTCCAGCTACACAGTAGCAGTACATATACAGCTCCTGGAAATTCGCATACTGGCTTTTCCTCGTGTCCATTCTCATACCATCTATCATGTCCTTGAACGGCTATGTATCATAAATGCGAATTTAGTATCGACATACTAAAAAAAGTTGTTTTTTTCTACAAGAATGAAGGCGATATCGAAAATTTTGGTACCTTGATGTCTAAAGGGAACTTGCATATGGTATCAGTTAGAGCAGCATCAAGCATGTCATAAGGTTTGTAGTTGAAAATGTCTTCTAATCTCTCTTCCCATCTATCAAGAACTGAGTTGTTCATATAATCTGCATTAGGGCCATCAACAAGTTCATCTGTCCTTCTGCACCATACTGGAATGGGAAGAAAAAGAACAATTTTCAGCTCTACTTGCACATAACAGATCAAATAAAATCCATGCAATCTTTGCTTCAAGTCGCCAACAACAACAATAACAACTACACCTCAGTCCCAAGCAAGTTGACATCGGCTATATGAATCGCCGCTTCTTCATTTAAACTCAACTCATGTCATTATGATAACAAATAAAATAAAATAAAAGTGAAAAATAAGAAGTTCCCTAATAAGTCTAAAACGTATTCCCCACTAGCAGATATCTATCACCTATATGGATCTTATTCTTCGATTGTGTCCTATCTCTAGCTAAGTTTGCATTAATTCCAAGGATTTGTCAGTCTTTCGAGACAACTTCCTTTCATATGATTTTATGTCTACCCGTCCTCTTTTTAACACCTTTACTTACCATAGTTTCACACCTACAGACCGATGCGTCTGCAGCTCGATGCAGGACATGACTAGACCATCTCAAGCGACCTTCTATCATTTTATAATATTAATGCCTAATTTTTTTTAGAAGTTTGAGATCATTCAATTACTATAGCTTACCATAGATAGCCCATATTGCCTTTTGTCTTTCTGCAGTCATCAGTTTAGTCCCTACAGCATGATCAAATTGAACATTAGTCATATTTAAACAATGAAAGGAGCTGGAAAAAACTTAAAGGGGAAAGAGTACTCATGATCTACGTTGCTCAGACACTCCAAAAATGTCACCGCACCCGTGTTGGATTCTTTAAAAATGCACTACTTTTGGAGTATTCTACAGACACCTATATGACATTCTTGAAGAGTCTGAGCAACATAGCTCATGATGGAAAGGCTTAAAAGAGATGGTTTCATAACCATCAAAATGAAAACTTTGGAAACAGCAACTTAATATTGTCATATAGTAACTATAGCAAAAATTGAAGCCATAAATTGTACATGAAAGAGATATCTATTAGTACTATTACATATAACTTGATATTATACTATTTGTAACATGTCAATCTTAAAAAGAAAGGATCAAGAAATGAACCTAAGTAGAAAGTTTTAGCATATTCTGCACAAATATTCCTGCATAGTTCATAAGCTTCATCAAGAAACACAGGATCAAAGCTTGGATTTCTACAAAAATCATTTGTAACATGTGTTTGTTTCCAAACAACTTCGCGAACACGTCGATGAGTGTGAGCAATTCCTTGTGCTGATAATAATTCATGGATCTTTTTTTGTTCCCTTTTCTTTGGAGAAACTGTAAGAACTTCAGCTCTTATTGGTAATTTTCCTCTGCATTTTTCAGATGAAAAATTTTCATTTCTTGCATTACGGCAAGAATTGGATGAATAAGAAAGTGTTGCTGGACACATCTTTACAACAACAAAAAGACGTGGAAAATAAGAGTGTCTGCCTAAAGAGATGTTATGGAGATGGTACTTTATACACAAGGAAGTGAGGAACTAATAAAAATATCTTAGTTTATTAAGAATTTAATAAAGTTGAGTTCTCGAGAACAACTCAAAGTTTCTACAACTTGACAATTACAATGAAGAGATACCATTTATGAGCTTATTTTTGGACTTGTCTTACATAAAAGGGGCTAGAACTTTGTCATTTTCTCCATGTTGCAAGTAACTTATTTTATTTTTGAGGTTACTAATTCCACTTTTAATGGACAATTATCTGTAGTTATTTTTGAGTGATCTAATAATAGTGTAAAATTTCTTTTGCATTGACTATATATTAGCAATAGTAAAGTTTTCCCCATATGATCTATAGGTCACGGGTTTGAGTCGTCAAAGCAGTTAATAATATTTGCATCAAGGTAGACTGCCTACATCAGACCTTTTGGAATGCGATCCTTCCCTTGATCCTGCTTGAACACAAGATGCTCCGTGCATTAGAATGTCTTTTTTTTTTTAGCTTTGGACTAGTCTAGATTAGTCTTTTTAGGCCATAGTTATTGTTTATTTTGTCTCTTAGAGGGTGTTTGGATTGACTTATTTTAAATAATTTTTGACCAAAATAATTTTTAAGCTAAAATATGGTGTTTACTAAAAAGCAAAAAATAAAATATTTCATAAGTTATTTTTTTAAAAGCCAATCCAAACACCCTCAGTCTAAATTAATCCTTTGAGTTGTTTAGTGTGGAAGTCTATTATTATGTGAAGTATCCTATATAGGGACATGCCACTCATTACCTGACAAATTGCATGTTCTTAAGGTATAATTTGCTTCACATATCTCATATGGTTTCCTTAGTGAATTTAATTTCTAGTGAGATTTACCAAATAGCTGGACCACCAAGCTTTGGTTTAAAAATTCCACTTCCTTCATTGTATTTTTAGTAATTAGGTTCTGATTTTTATTTTATATGCATATTTAGTGGATTTTTAATATAAATATAAGGTTTGAATTAAAGTTATTGGATTTGGTTTCATCCTCACGTAACTTTCTAGCTCCGCCCCGATAACAATTTAAAACTCATTCTTAGTTTTGTTGAAATCATGGTAGAAGAAACAACTCAAGATCTCTAACATTTTTTTCTAGCATTCAATATTTGAAATTTATTGATCCGACTGATCTAATTTACATCAGAAAGTCCACTAAAGAGAGTAAGGTGATTTCTACCAAAATATCTTAATTTTCAAAACTTAAATTCGATATTAGTCTGCAAAATCAATAGTGACCAAAAAAAAAACTAAAAAGAGAATACACTTATCCTACTGCTATTTTCGATACTTCAGAAGTTCAGAATATACTATAAGAAAAAGATACTCCTACTTTTAATTGTTCTACTCAAATAAAAGAGTTAAAATTCTATACGTTAACAACACTAATTTTTTTTTACATTATCACATCTTTTCAAGTGTAATTCACAACTTACTACTCATAATAAATGAAACTAGTAACTTGAAAATTAAGACAATTAACATTTTATAATAGAACAAATTGCATCGATAGTGTAAAAATCCATAACATTGTTAGCAAATATAAATTACTACATCCCAAAATACCTTATGGTAAGTTAAATAAAATCTTAAGATGATTTTTTATATTTTTTACTCGGTATCTCATATCAACTTTTCGGCTTCCACTAGTTCAGATTTACGCCGTGTAAGGCCATAAATGTAAAAATGCTCTCTACCAGAAATCACAAAATAATTTATGGTAAGTTAAATAAAATATTATGATGATTTTTTTTAAATTTTCTACTCAGTATCCATATCAGCTTTTCGGTTCCCACTAATTCAGATTTTCGCCACGTAAGACTACAAATGGGGAAATGCTCTCTACTAGAATGGTTTTCATTCACATACGCTCGAATCCAAAATCTCTAATTAAGAATGGAGGGATCCTATCCATACCGACCATTTGGTGGTAAACATTATGAGAGTAAATATCTCAAAAGGTCACTCAACTATGAGGAATTGTGTAGCAAAGTCAATCAAGTTTGTTTTATATAAATAAAATCACTCAACTTAGGACTTTTCTCTTATAAAATCGCTCAACTATATTTATTATAAAAAAGTTTCACATGGCAAAATAAATTAATTTTTATGCCATATAGACATAGACCGCATAAATAACCTACCCACCCACAAATTAAAATGAAACCTAAGAAGTATATATTAGTGATATTTTTCAAATACAATTAATTGCGAAACTTGTCCGCCAAAATAAAAAAGATTGTAGCTAATACATTAATTTCTTTAATATAAAACTCAAAATCAAACTAAACCCAACTTTCTGTATTATAGAATCACCCAACCAACAACAACAAAAAAAAGAATGTCCCAACTATTTGGGGAGTAGAATTTGTGTGATACAACAACAACAACATATCCAGTAAAATCTCACAACGTAGGGTCTGGGGAGAGTAGAATGTACGCAGACCTTACCTCTACCTTGACAGATAGGGTGGCTGTTTCCGAGAGACCCTCGGCTCAAGACAAAGCACAAGCAAAAGCAAAAGCAAAAGCAAAGTAAGACAAACAAAGCGAATAAGTCATGACATACGATGACTTATGAAATAGATAATTTCATTGTTTCATTTTATATAAATTTATATGAATAAATATAGAATTTAAGAATGAAATAAAATAATTTAATTTTGCGGTCTTAAACAAGTTGAAAATTTATATGGCTATAAAATCGTGATAGTAAAAATAAAAAAGTAATTTAATATTAAAATGTTTTTAAATAGATAAAACTATTTTTTTATTGAAACATATTCCTTAAAAGAATTTAGTTTAATTTTGTCTTACACGAAAATTAAAGAAGACTCAAATTAAGTTATTTTACCATATTATTTTTTTTATGATAAATTTGATTGAATGATTTTATAAGAGAAAAACTCTAAGTTGAGTGATTTTATTGATACAAAACAAAATTGAATGACTTTGCTTTATAATTTCTCATAGTTGAGTGATCTTTTTGTAGAAATTTGTTGGGTTCGTAAACAAGTAGTAAGCACAACGAAGGTTTAAAATTTCTTACCCAACAACAATCCTGGCATGACTTATGCGATAATCATGTTGTATGTTCAAAACATGATAAAAGAAAACTTACAGGTTTTCGTACGCGAGATTCAACACTAAGGTATCCACGCGATTTGTGTTCCTCGATTACAAGATCTAACTCCAGTGTATTTTCTATTCAAGAAAGCTAGGAAATCTTGTTTTAGGAACTGAAAAGTTATTTTCTGTCACCCTATAATTATGGGGTATGTGTTGTATATATAGGAGTTCAGGACAAAACCTAAACATATATAAAACAAGAAAACTTGGGCCCATGTTAATGTTCAGTGTCCACTTCACACGCCCAAAGTGGACGGCCAAGCTCCCATTTTGGGCCAGTAATTTCTGGCCCAATTGCTTCCTTGTATTTGTCCGAATACCCATATAATATATCCAACACATTTAATTAAATCCGAAATCCAATTTGACGTAATTAAATAATTTCTATCAAATAGAAATATTCCATAATTATTATAAATTAAATATCTCGATTCTCAATCGAATATTTAACACTTTCTCAATACACTCTTAGATCGAAGAAACAATCGCATATAGTGTGACCCTATATGCCTTCACATGTCAACATTAATCTAATTAAGGTCCATATGAAACTTCTATACTGCGTCGTATGACGAACTCAATATGTGAAGTACGTTTACATGAATCCAGCAAACTTAACCTTTATGCGGAACTATAAATTCCTTTCATTCGCGACACACTCGATTAAGCTTAGGATTTGCCAAGTGTCTATCCAAATGGCTTAATCACTTTATCTCACATTTATTAGTTGACAACTAGACCATATTCTAAATATATCTCTTGCACTGGCCAGTGACTTTAGTCAACCTAATAACATTGAGAAGTTGAGTGCTCTCTCGAATTTCCAATCAAGGAATGAATCATATTCTTGGCTCAACTACCACCTTGATTTACATCCTAATGCACCCAACACAAGCGTATCTTATCCAGAAGGAGTTTAAGCTTAGAACTTAGTCAAAGTACATCATTTTGTAAACAAGGTGCGTATTGACCTCAGGTCAAAGGGCCTTTATATTCCACACGCCGATAACACTATAGACATGTATAACAAATAGTTCATCGGCAGGGTATACCAATACTTCTCCAAAGTATCCATGTGTCCATCACGAGTAACCATTACTCGTAGCTGTGAGACATACTACATTCTCCAAGAATGTGATGCAGACCACATGTCAACTTATAGCATATCATCGATATCCCATTCTCAATGATCATTAGTCGATGCTATTTTGAGAGTTACGTTCTATCATTAATATCTCACTCTATTAATGATAACGTAAGCTCAAGGGATGCACATATATGAATAATTACAAACAATCAAACAATAATTCAATAATTGCAAATGCGATAAATATTAATCTCATTAATAATACGAATGTGTTCAAGTATGTTTTTGTCCCTAATATAGATTGTCTCTAGGACATACATACTTTCACTTTTGAGGTATTTACTCACATTATGACGATGCATACATTTTAAAAGCCTCCAATTAAAAAAAAATTATATTATTTATGATAGTTCTAAGTTAGATATACATAGTATTGTTGGTATTAGAGTCGCAATGCTTATTCCCAAAGATGCTATTTTGTCTTTTTATCCACAAAATGTTGGAACAATTTGTTGGAAAAATCGTCCCTCGAATGCAAGGTGGAATTGAGGATCTTGTCTACATTTGATACCTCTAAAATGAAACTTACAGATTTTGTTTTTTTCTGGCAAATTTTATGAGAACAAATAACAATATAGTGATGAATTTTGTATGAATAAGAAGAGTATATACATTGGAATGATCCGATTACGGGAGTAAATTAAATATAATCCATCCGAAAGAGGTCGATATCAATATGAGTATTAGATTGTTTTGTTGTTTTCCGTTGATAGAGGCGGATAAATAATTTTGAAGTTTATGGATTTTTACAGTTACTTCAAATTAATACTATACAATATTAATAATTGTGTTCACAATCATATATTTTTAATGAATCTCTTAATATATATACAATGTTTCAACAAAAGTTACCGAGTGTTTATGTGAATCCGTAATCAACACTAGTGTAGATCCGCCTCTATGTGTATACCCTTACTAAGAGATCAATCAACTTAATTTCAAATGAGTTTAAAGTTTACGAACGATAAAGATATATAATTTTTTTAATTATATTATCAGGTAAAATTAACCTACAACAACAATATGCTATATTTCATATCAAGGTTGATACAACAACATCAATTCTTTTTGGATCTTGTCTACTTATACAATCAGATAATTAAAATCAATTTATAATGAAAAATATGAGACTTTTCATATAAAATTTGATGAGAATATACTATACCATGTTAAATTGCATTAAATGTCAAGTCAGATAGCGTATAACTCAAGGAGAGTAGAAAATGATGCCTATAATTGGCCAATAAATCTAATTATATTATCATTCTTAAGTTTGAATAAATAATTGCAAAGAATTTCCATGTTTGCCATATTAGGGTGTAACCTCGTGATTAATAATGTTTACTAAATCCTCTGTCTCAATTTATATGACACAATTTCTTTTTTACTCAGTTCAAAAAAGAATGACACATTTCCTTATATGACAACAATTTAACTTTAAACTTTACATTTTATGCTTAACGAGATGATCTATAACCACACAAATCTTTGACTTGTTTTAGACCACAAGATTCAAAAGTCTTTCTTTATTTCTTAAACTTCGTGCCGAGTCAACCTACATCATATAAATTGAGACGGAGGGAGTACTCATTTATTGATTTACTACTAAGTTGTTATACTAGCTAAGGCGCTCACACTACCTACCTTCACATACACATAAAAAGTTGCTCTTTTTCCCCCAAAAATATAGACTTAATTAACTAAACCTTGTCGCTTTTCTTTCTTTCCTCGCGAGCAGGATATGAGCTCACCATCATGCATGACGTGATTCTATTATATTTTTTTGCACTTGACTAGATTGACAGTTGACCAGAAGATAACTTCAATTCGCTTGACCGTTAGTCGAATGATGTGCTTAATTATCTTGTGTGACAACATTACAGAGCGAGTTGCTCTTATATAGGCGGACAACTAGTGACAATGCTATATATAGAGAAAGTGGCGCTTTCGTGTTTACAAGTTAGTGATGAATTTCACATGCTCTAAGCTCGGCCCATGTGCGATTATGAAGATTAGCCGCAATCTGAGCGATGCCACTCACCCTACCCTATCACTTAAAGGCGGTCGACCACCCACAACCAAGTGTAACGAGAGTATTAGGCTAAGCATGGGTGTTATATGCCAAATTATCCATCTAGAGCTTATTATGACATCTATTCGTGACATAGTTACATTATTTTTTTTACTTTAGACACTATTGAAATGTTAGTTATAGATTATGGAAACTTTTAGTACAACAAAGCGTTTGTAGTCCAACGCTTTGTTTTTGCTTTTTGTGTAACTTTATATTATTTTTGTTTAGCCAAAAAATGTATATAGCCCCTCAAACTTGGCACACAATTTCACAAATTAATATAATCTTGATTATCCGCGAAGGTTTGAATAATGAGAACTTTACATAATTATACAATGTTAAAAAACACATTACATAATTTTAGCATAAAGAATACTATATCAATTTTAGCACAAAAGAACCCCTTCTATAGCATATCCCACTCTAAAACTTAGCTCCTTATTAACCTAATTATTAGTTCCTTAATTATCTCCTAAGAAACAAAAGAATATACCATTGCTGATTCGCTTCCTTTTTTTCAGTTTGGACATGAACAAATTTTATTATTTGTAATTTTTTGGGTTATGATTTTTTATGTTTAAATATTAAATCTTTAACAACAGTATATTCTAAATATATTACTGTAATTAAATTTTAAGCTTATAATATATCACAAAATATAAATTAATGTTTATACTAGTGGCCCGGGCCCAACATAAAGAAAGTTATAGTATTATTTTGTTGTATATTATAGATAAAGCTGTAATAATAATAATCTGTACAACGATAAAAAGTAAGATTTAAAGGTTGCTATAATATCTCGTTTGATCCGCACAACATAGAAGATTTGGTGGAATATCACCAAGTAATAGAACATCATGTCTGTAGAGAACACCATATGCTTATAAATATTAAATTAAATTTAAAATATATTAGATGTTCATGTGTTCAATTGAAGTAAATCAGAATGTCTAAATAAAATTTACAAATATATTTGGGAGCCGTTAATGTATTAAGCCTAAAAATTGTAATCATCTATCTAACCACATGTATTTCATAATAGCATTTTATATTTCAAAATGTCAGCATTTATCTTTTAAAGAAATGTATCCTAAGGTTAAAATTTATTATATAATTTAATATTTTAGAATTAAAATTTACATAATTTAATATTTTAGAATGTAATAGTTATAGAATTTTAAGATTTAAGTTTTATAAAATTCTTTTGTACAAATAACCTGAAAGCGACAGAGATTGTTTTTTTAACTTCCTCGGCATGATTTCTCAATTCACACAAATCATGCAACTTAAATCTCTGTACTTATCTTCATTACAAAAAAATGTAAGTCAATAATCTTTTAATTGTAAGAACCCAATCAATCAAATATTGAAACATGTATTTTAAAAGTTGTATTGGGGCCCATACATTTAAAAGGGAACCAAACAAATAAAATATTACGAAAACGATATCCTTAGGAAGTATACAAGTTTTACGTAGGCTGAATTTAAATTAATGAAGGGTTCAACACGAATATAAAATATCTGACGAAAAATTTAAAATAAAAATTGAACAAATCAATAGCAACATAATACTCGTAATAGAGAAACAACACAAATATTAAAGTTCTACAACACGTGGCAATATTGAACAAACCAAAAGCAACATATAATAATAGAGAAAACAACACAATTGTTCATTAAATGTAGAAATCAAAAGGCTGTTGCCTTTGCCTCGTAACTCAACACAAAGAGCAACTTAGGAAATGTCATATAAATCCCTGTGAGGATGTAATGGGGGAATTGGAGGGCTTTTCCGTCGATGTGAATTGACGGGAAGCTCCTCCATTCCCCCTTATATATATATATATATATATATATATATTTGGTAAATAAAGATTTTTATTACCAAGTGAACATTGTAAGTCTCCTAGGCCATCAAAAAAACAATAAAGCAACAATCAACAAGAAAAAACTGCCCAAGGATAGAAATTGTGACCTTCTAACCATTTTACCAATGGACACCATCTTCCAGCCTTAATATGAATCTCTTGAACAACAATTTTCTTGACTAGATCAGCTGTTGTTTGATTTTTTGGTGTTCCTTTCATTCCACACATGGTACACAGTAGCTGAAGCTTTTGTAATATTCTTTCAAATTATGTTAAGTGTTAAAAAAATTATGTGAATGTTACAATATATATGCCGAAGTTATAAGTAAATTTGTCTTGCGAAATCTCAAATTATGTCTTTTTCAGATTATGTTGAGTGTTTAAAGTTTTGCCTTGTCCGACATAATTTGTGTGGATGTTATAATATATATGACGAAGTTAAATGTAAACTATGCCCTGTGAAATTCAAATTATCACACACCAAACAATATTGAAGAGCAAAAATTAAAGACCACCACGAAATATGGGCATTTGGGTGAATGACCCAATTATAACTGGATGCTGGTGAACTCATATCATGGATCTACCATGCATAGGAAGCCCACATGAAAAGAAAACCCATTGCAACTTCTACGTATCACTAATATGTTTTTGTTTCCCATCAAATGTCTGATTTCAGTTTTACCACTCGACTAATTCGAATTCGCATAGGAATATTTCATTTTGAGGATGAAATGCTCCCTATCAAAAGAGGACGTTATTTTACTTTTTGGAATGTCATAGGATATCAGAAACATCACACACATGCGAATCAAATGATATCTTAATTCTGTGCTTTTTGTGTTATATTAAAACATGTTATTTTTCACGTAACAATGAGACATTCTAAAAACAGTTGATTATTCAATGACATTTTATAAATAAAGTATGGAAAATTAATTAAATTTGTATCAATATCGAAGCGAAGTCGAGATGTTTGAGACATTTTGATAAGTGTAATTTTAATTATACACAATAGTAACCGAAAAATTTGTATAATTTCTTGGAATAATCGGACGAACCGAACCATTTGAGCCCTTAATTGGACGTTAGTAATTCTATTGTAGGTCTCGTGCTTTTTAAGAGTGGTTTAGCCTTCCAAATATTAATATGTTTATATTAATATATTTAGAAGTTATATAAAGCTTGTAATACTTTTTATTTGTATTTTCATAATATTAACCTGAAATAAGTTTAAAGGGAAGTAATATAACTAGTGAGAATTCACACAGCTCATTTTAATTTATTTGTGATTGAGTCACAATTAGCATTAAATATTTAACCATTTGGTCCTTATAACAACTAAATCTGCCGTAGTGTTGGCTAAAACCATTAAGTTCTTATAACAACTAAATCTGCTGTAGCGTTGAACCATATGAGTTTGAAGGAAATTCGGATTGGCAGCGGAAAAAATAATTTTGGTGTAAATGTTTTTATTGCGTCTGCCAAAAAATTAATTCAGTTCGATTAACGAGATAATCTACACAAAATTATTAGTCTTTCGATTTACAAACAAATATAAACCACAACAAATAGTAAAAGAGCAATAAAATAAATGACACATAAATTTTTATATTGGTTCGGAACCAATGTGGTATTCTCGTCCACCTACTTAAGTTGCAACGAGGTTATCTCTTTAAGCTCTTTGTAATTTGAGTTGAATACAACCTTTGTGATTTTCTGCGTTCACCACCAATATTTACAAGGTTGATTTTCACTCGCAAACCAACAACGTACAAGGTTGGTTTTTCACTCAATAACCAATAACGACTCTTTGATTTTCACTCACTCACCAAAGAAATAAAAATAACACAACCTCTTAATACAATGTCTCACCAAGTTATATTTTTCTCTCTTCTTTTTTTTTGGTTACATAATTAATCTCTAAGATTACAATACTTGTTAAATGTAGAACAAAGAATTTGAGGATAGTAATTTTCCTTGTAGGCATTGTAACTAAAATCAATTCTTCCACATTCCTTAATTACCTTGATCCCTTCATGATCATGCAATATCTTGATTTATTCTCTTTCCTTGAATATACCTTGACATATTTAATTATTATTGCATCTTTATGTGCTTTCCCTCCTTCACATTCAACCTTCTTGAGTCATTCAATATTCATATTTCTTTCTATATATATATATTATTCAACAATCCATATTTTCATAACTGCTACGTTCCAAATACTTTCCAAAGTAGGTTGTTCATAATAAGCAATTCATCTAATTTTGTAGTAAATATTTCCTTCCCCGATTTTTTTGAACTTGGATCACTTTTAGTATATCTTCCAAAGGATAAGCTTGATAATTTTTTCCTTGGCATAACACATAAACAAGCTTTTTAACTTGGCGCGAGCGGGCAACTATGACCTTAAACTTTGCTAGTGCATAAGTAGCACTTAAACTTGTCAAAAGTTGAACAAGCATGCACAAATTTCGGGCAGGTCACTAGCGTGAAGTGCAATTACTCTTACGTGGATTATTTCCCAATCAGAGATTGCCAACAAATTTACACATAGATTGGACATAAAAAAAATGAAGAAGGTAAATTAAAGAAAAACACATAAACATGCCCTTTAACTTGACGCGAGCTGACAACTATGACCTCAAACTTTGCTAGTGCACAAGTAGACACTTAAACTTGCCAAAAATCGAACAAGCATACACACGCGTCACATGTTTTCGAGTGTATCTCACGCGATTTGCCATGTAGGACGCGTGTGTATGCTTGTTCGACTTTTGACAAATTTTAGTGCCTACTTGTGCACTAACAAAGTTTGAGATAATAGTTTTCAACTAGCGCCAAGTTAAATGGCATGGTTATGTGTTTTGCCTTTTTTCTTTAATGAGTAAGTATTGAGGGTCTTCCTTTATCGTACTCTGGATGTGGACTCTTTTGTGAACTTAACACTTCCGACACATCTTGATACTTCATCAATTTTGGATTTTCTTAAGTAACAAATCTATCTTGATCTTATCCTTTGGTAGATTATTTTCCTTCCATAAATTGTAATAACTATTCTTTTCAAGATTTTTATAGCTTGATACGGGCAAATCTTTTTCTTTCATATGTTCTCTCATAATTACATCTCGTAATATCTTTTTTTCATATTTGTTTAATTCTTTACCAAATCTTTTTCATCAAATAAATCTGCAAATTAAATAAATTTACTACAAGTAAATATTTTTTTATTAAAAATTATATTGGTTTGTTATAGGAATCCAAACTTTAAACAAGTTGAGATTGAACGAAACTCCTAAATCAAATCCATGTAGAATAAATTACACGTCATAAATCTAATCTTAATTAATCTTTTTTCACTTATCAACAACAACAACAACAACAATATACCAATATAATTTCATTAGGTAGGGTTCGGGGAAGGTAGAGTGTACGCAGATTTTATCTCTTTCTTTTAACGGGTAAAATGTTATTTCCGATAGACCCCCGACTCAAGTAGAAATGAAAAGCAATAGTAATAATAAGTAGTAATAGCAGCGAGAAAATAACATCACGAAGTGAAAGAAACAAGCAGGTAAGAAATCAAAAAGCAATCCGCAAAAAGAACGAAGCCACGACCAAAATACTAGATAAAACATGCCACATAACAATCTAAAAAGAAAAAAATAACAATACCATAACTACCACCAAATCATACGACCAGGAAGTGCAAGACACAACCACTAATAAAGTAAATCTAAAGCAAGAGCCTAAATGAGTACTACGACGCGCGACAACGCTCAACTACCTACTACCCTTTTATCCTGATTCGTGCCTCCATGATTCCCTATCTATGGTCATGTCTTCGGTGAGTTGTAAATGCGTCATGTTATGTCGAATCACCTCTCCCAAATACTTCTTCGGCCTACCTCTACCTCTCCTGAAACCATCCATAGCTAATCGCTCACACCTCCGCACATAGGGCATCCGTGCATCTCCTCTTCACATGCTCGAACCATCTCAACCTCGCTTCCTTCATCTTGTCCTCCACCGAGGCCACCACCTTGTCCCGAATATCTTCATTTCTAATTCTATCTCTCATCGTATATCCACACATCCACCGCAACATCCTCATTTCCGTCACCTTCATCTTCTAAATGTGAGAATTCTTGACTAATCAACACTTCATCTATACAACATAATTGATCTAACCACCACTTTGTAGAACTTGCCTTTAAGTTTTGGTGGCACCCTCTTATCACACACGACTCTGGATGCAAGCCTCTATTTCATCCACCCTGCACCAATACGATGTGTGACATCCTCATCAATCTCCCTATTATCTTGAATAATAGACCCAAGATACTTAAAACTTTATCTCTTTTGAATGACCTGGGTATCAAGCCTCACTTCCACATCGTCCTCATGCGTTGATTCACTAAACTTGCACTCTAAGTATTCAGTCTTGGTCCTACTCAACCTGAACTCGTTAGATTCTAGGGCATGTCTCCAAACTTCCAGCTGCGCATTAACTCCATCGCGAGTCTCATCGATCAAAACTATGTTATCCACGAATAACATACATCATGACATCTCTCCTTGAATGCTCCACGTCAAAACATCCGTCACTAGGACAAATAAAAACAAATAAGGCCAGAAGAAATTAGAAGAACTTAATTTGAACTAGGAAACAAATTTTAAACAAGTTAATATTGAACCAAACTCCTAAATCAAATCCATGTAGAATAAATTAGACGTTATAAATCTCGTCTTAATTAATCTTCTTTATTTTGTTGCTTCTGTTTCTTTATTAGTCTTTGGTTCTTTTTGTTATATAATTTATTGTCCCTTCAAACAATATCAAGATTCAGTCCTATTTCCTACTCCATTATTTTGAATTATTTTTAGTTTAGCAAACTTAAATTGCTTACGACTTGATATTAATTCATTTCCAAATAGGATACCTAGTCAAATAATATTGTAATCGATTGCACAATTATAAATAGGAGTGCTACTACTATCTATTTTCTGTGTGATGATCATTCAAAGATCCGTTAATATTTCTTGAGTTTTTTTTTATATACTAAATTACTCGTTTCTGAAGTATCATTTAATCAAAGATATACTAAAGTATCCCTTTGACCGGTCAATCCAATGACGATCCATACAGAACAATCACCACCAACAATGACAACAACCAAACAGACATCCACAGAACAGTCAGAAACCGATATAACGTTGCCAATAACCACCACTACCGCCGGAGTCCCGCAGGTGAAAAAAAAACTGACCCTCATCCCATTAATTTTCCTAATATACTTTGAAGTTGCTGGTGGCCCATATGGTGAAGAACCAACAGTAAAATCAGCAGGCCCATTACTAGCAATTCTTGGGTTTCTAATTTTCCCATTAATTTGGAGTGTACCAGAGGCCCTAATCACAGCTGAACTATCAACAACTTTCCCTGGTAATGGTGGATTTGTTATTTGGGCTAAAATGGGCTTTTGGGCCCTTTTGGGGTTCACTAATGGGCTCTTGGAAATTTCTTGGTGGTGTTATAAATGTAGCCTCTTTTCCACCTCTTTGTGTTAGCTACTCAGAGAAAATTTTCCCAATTTTCTCAACTGGGCTACCAAGAAAATTAGCAATTGTTGGATCAACATTGTTACTATCAATTATTAACTATTTTGGTTTAACAATTGTGGGGTATGTAGCTGTTGCACTTGGGGTTATTTCACTAGCACCTTTTATTATAATGTCACTTATAACCATTCCAAAGATTCAGCCACATAGATGGTTAAGTTTAGGTCAAAAGGGTGTGAAAAGAGATTGGAATTTATTTTTTAATACCTTATTTTGGAACTTGAATTTTTGGGACAATGTTAGTACTATGGCAGGTGAAGTTGAGAATCCTAAAAAAACTTTCCCTTTAGCACTTTTTTCAGCTGTAATTTTCACTTGTTTGGGATATATTATTCCGCTTCTGGCAGTAACTGGCGCTGTTCCCCTCAACCAAAGTGATTGGGACACGGGTTATATGGCGAGTGCTGCAGAGATGATCTCGGGAAATGGCTCAAAATTTGGATCGAAATTGGTGCTGTTTTATCAGCCATTGGGCTATTCGAAGCCCAATTGAGTAGCGCGACTTTTCAGGTTTTGGGCATGGCCGAAATAGGATTTTTACCTAAGTTTTTCGCAAAAAGGGCGAAAAAATTCAACACACCATGGGTTGGGATCTTAGTGTCAACTGTTATTTTGTTGGCTATTTCCGGCTTAGATTTTCAAGATATTGTTGCATCTGCTAATTTCTTGTATAGTTTAGGTATGCTATTGGAAGTTGCATCATTTCTTTGGTTAAGGTACAAGTTTCCTAAGTTAACTAGGCCATATAAAGTGCCTGTTAATTTGCTTGGATTAGTGATCATGAGCTTGATTCCATGTGGTTTTTTGGTTTTCATCATGGTTATTGCAACAAAGATTGTGTTCTTGATTAGTGGATTGATGACTATTGGAGGGATTGGATGGTATTTTTTGATGAAATTTTGCAAGAAAAAGAAGTGGTTCAAGTTCTATGAAGAGTCATCAGAGGAATAGTCAGAGGCGAATATATAATTTTTATTTTATGTTTGGAAATTTGCTTCCTTAATAAGGATATTGTTCTTTACTTTTCAAGTATTTATCGAAAGATCTCATTTATTTTACTCTAAATTTAGGATAGATGTATGAGAAGGATACATGAGATTGACAGTTTAAGGCGATAATGTTAACTGTCAACAATAGTACTCCATATTGTTGGTAGTTGGTAAAATATACTCGTATCGATATTTACATCGTATTAATAAATGTACGATATGTATTTGAATGTTGATTTGTATTACTTCACCATAATTAATTATTGTTGTAAGTATCAAGATGCATTTTTTTCATTTGTACTAGTTTAAGCGTACGTACGTTGTACGTGTGCATCACATCAATTTATAAAAAATATATTAAAAAATAGTAATTGAAAAATAAATGTAAGATTTATTTGAAAAATGGAAATAGATGCAACATAGCATACCAATATATAAACTCATCATCCCAATATGCAGTTGAATTAATTAATCTCCATTTCCATTAAAAAGCACAACTAACTCGTTATATTTTTCACCTTCACATGTACCTTAAACCTCTCAATATGAATTTCACATTATTTGTTACAATTCTCGCACATATGAACACCGTCAACAATAACTTTTTTAATACACGTATTACACGATGTATAATACTAACCGTAATAACCCATGACCTCCATAATCTTCGCACGGACGGTTATAACATATTCCTATATGGCACATAAAACATGTTAGTATAGTGATGATACTACATGGTGATCTCGAAAGAAAGATGCACAACTAACAGAATAAAGGTGAATCACTTTTACCAATTATATATTACATTGACATTAGTCGATCATTTTGAATCAAATAATTCGCCAATAGTCATTCAATTTTCAAACATAGCCTCATAGGAAGAAAGATCGTCGTTATGACAACCATTAAACTGTCGTACACCACCAGTAACCGACGAAAGCTTCGTTAACAACATCTTAACGTAATTGATTGATAAATCCAAATAACATCTAGGACTACTTGTCAACGAAAAACCTATCTCACCTATTTACATTAGCAAAAATGTTATAATGAATAAAAAATAATTGCAAAAAATAACTATTGACAAAAATAGAACAAATATCCCACCTTTGAATTTATTGACCTTAATTGAGCTTACAATTACAATTGTTGGTTTCGTTATTGAAGTATCAAATACGAATTTTGATCCAAGATCTCCCCACAACGTGACCAACACTTTGTCGGAACTACACAGAAAACAAATTGCATATATTATTAAATGTAACAACCAAATGATAATAACATGAATAAGGCAAACGTAAACCAAACAACATGAAAACATAAAATTTTAATTAGACTAGAAGTAAAAGTCTCCAAATCTAATATCACCACAAAAGAGTGATGGATAGATAGGATGTCTTCATCCTTAATCAGAGCTTTTGGTCTCAAGCAATAAAAATTAATTACTGCTATTACCCAACAATAAATAGAATTAATCTTTGATAGACAACTCATGTGACGAAAGAAGTTATATTATCCGTATATACATGATATTTTGTGTGTAATGCGGTGCACGAATTCGAAACACTCTATACTTCAATTTGAATGACAGTTAGGATCTCCATCAAAAAATCATCTTCTTCCGTAAAAGAAAATCACCTTAATCTTTTCCTTTATGTTGGCATTCTCTACTTATATGTATATACAAAATACTTGATGAACGTTCAAAAATCAATACTTGTTTGACGTGAGCTTCATTTAATAGAGTGAAGGACAATGATTATTATCAATTCAGATACATCATTGAAAAATTGGGAACAAAACTATAAAGTAGCCAGTTGTAAGGAAAATTGAACTTAAAAAAACAAAATTAAAGGAAAATAACTACTCCTATATTATATTCCCCGTAACAATTTAATCACCACACAAAACATAAATAATTACAAAATAACATAAAGCAAGTTAAACATAGAATTTTGACATCCTTAGAAGACTTTTGAATCTTGGCATTAAAGAGATAGCAGTTGTTTAAAATCCCTTTTCTATTTTCTTCGGTGTGCTTCTACCCAAAAAAGGCTACTAAATTTTGTAAATTAACTTGGAAAAGAGGTGAAAAACTCCGTTCAACATAATTATATATAAGGTAAGTTTTAGTTGATTTCAAAGTCCTAAATATTAGGACTTCCTACTTATGTCAAATAAGGGATGATTTAGTAAAAAAATTAAAATTATTTTTGAAGTCCTAAATATTATAAAGATAATTAAATAGTAATTTGAGAAAAACAATAAATGACAATTTTGTCTATTGTAGAGTCTTTTAATGAAGGGCAAAAAGTTCAATCAACATTTTTAAAACCTTTTATGCTTTTAATATAATATAGATATAGATAGATCGATATAGATTACTTCACCATAATTAATTATTTGATGTAAATATCAGATGTAAATAAATATTTATTACTGAAAGTTTCTTTTTATTGCCATGCTACATAATTATTGACAAAAGAAATTTAGTCAAACTTCTTTTTGTTGTTGTTGAGGGTTTGCCCTAGAAAGGGTGTAGGAAGAGTAGATGAATTAATTGTTATGGAGATATGAACCTAATTCCACCTAATTAGTAGAAAAATGGAGTCCTCGCTAATTTTGCTTGCTCTCATTAGGATTTGAGACTTTTACATGACTATTCATAGGGGTAAGAAAATTTATCATATGTACTTATTTCTAAATTTTGCCCATTAACAAATAACACATTTTTTTTTTATGTAGATTGAGACCCCCCTAAATCTTGATGGCTTTTATGCTAAACACACCTAAAAATTCACGTTGGCTTAATTACCCTTGAACTTGGTAATTTGATAGTCTCGAGTCTTGACCCCCCGAACGTTGATGTGGCAAAGAGTGTGAATACATTCTCTTTTAGATCAAGTAAAATTCTGGTGCACACTGAAAATGAAGAGTGACAAAGATATTTAAACTCGTCACGTTCGGGGTATCGATCTTTTCCCCCAATATTGTATACTATCAAGAGATGTGATTGGATGGTTGTGATTCCTCAATCTTTTATCAAAGGCTTAAAATATGAACCTTGAAAATGAAGAATTTTTTGATAGTGTGTGGTTCAATTTACCCCTTAATATGCCTACTCGATGTAGACTTCAGATACAAAATGATTAAGAAATAAAAAGTTACATGAAGGAATATGTAAGTTCATCTTTACCATTAAATCATCAACTTTACAAAGTTCGAAGTTCAAAATTTGTGACAAAATTGACTTATTGATTCTGAGAACAGTATCATATGCCCTTGATATTGAAATAAGCTTCCTATTTACAGATCATATTCCTCAATTATTTATTCTCTTTTGGTTGTTGTACCTAACGAAATTCTGGTTCTATCTTATCATAAAAGAGAAAAGGGAAATGAAGATAGAAACATGACTATCAACACGATTAGCGACGAACATTTTTTACTACTAAAGAGTAAAATATATCGCTAATATTATTTAATAAATAGAATTGTACTTGTAGGGTTTTGTTGGGTTCAAAACATATAAGTAAAACACAATAAAAGTTTAAAATTTTGTTTACTTACCCCAACAATTCCATCTGGTATGATTATATGACAATAAAAAACCTGTAAAGAAAACTTTAAACAAACACTTACAGGTTATAAAAATCTGGAATCTTTTACTTAGGGAGAACACGCGATTGTCCCCTTCAATTGCAAGCCCCTTACTATAATGTATTCCTCTGTCAAGAAAGCCATGAAATCTTGGCAAGAGTTTGAGATAGTCTTATTCTAGACTCTAAGTTTAGAATTGTTTGATAGAATAGAGTGTATGATTATCAATGGGGTAGTGCTGTATATATAGTAAAATTTAGGTCAGAAAACGGATTAGGGTTGGGCTCTAAGCCTGGCCCAAAAACCGAGCCCAGGTTAGTTCAATGGTTATGTAACAATTGAATAAAATAATAATATGGGTTAAACATAAAATTGGTTTTCAAACTGAATTAAAACAAGACTTCTTGAAATCCTACATATCTTGATTGAACAATTAACCTTTTTGGTGTCACCTTAAATTATCAACTATGCTAACTCGAGGAAGTCATTCCGTTCTAACTCGGACTAAGCCAAAATGCAGATAACCGGTTCATTGCGAACATAGTGCATGGTGAAGAACGGGTAGGAATGAATGATGGTCGATATGTGCGTTATTGATAATGGTGGGTGATAATAAATGATATGTCATCTGATCCCTAAATGGGATTTAGGGTTCAGACGATTTTTAGAAAATCAACACGAATACGTTCTGTCAGGACGTCAGCGCCGCTACCCTATGGTAGGGCGTCGCGACTCCATGGTGGAGCGCCGTGGCCCTAATACACTACAGAAGTCGAAAGGCTTCCGCCTTGCCAGCGCCGCGGCTCCATGGTGGAATGCCGCGGCGCTAGAGAGGCAGAACAAAAAAAAATAAAAAAATTCAGAGTTCAGAATGTTTAACCCACGATTATTATTGTACAATATATTATTTGATAAGTATAATGTTTATGTGTTAAATGTCAAAATGTTTGTCATTTAAAATTACTAGAATAACGTCCGCAAATAATTGTCTGGGTAGGCGGCGCCCAGTATGTGTTTAAACCGCTTAATATCATGCTTGGGAAGGCGGTACCCACTTTGCTCTAAGTCTACGAAAACCCTAAACTAAAATGTTCTCCAAAAATTAATACAAGTCTCACTCGTTATAATTGACTCTTTTCATAGATGCATGTTAAATGTATAGAATGTTAAATGTAGAAGTGAGTGATAAACCTTCATGAGTATTTACACCATAGTGTTTGCTCTTTAAGACAAAACTCACTTAGATACATAATTGCAGTCGCATAACAGGGTTGACTTGCTAAGTTGTCTTAGCGCCACAGCGACGACAAGCCAAGGGACACAAATCGATTGTTTAGAACATTCGGTCAAACAAGAGTTACAAATTGTTTGTAATTGATTTGGAGACCTCCCATGTTGTGCTATTGAAGTTATCAGCCACATCAACGCGTAGATAGCATGAACCTGGATCTTGGCTCATTATGAACGTATTTGATATGAGTCCGTATTCTTCCATGGGGTTGAAGAGTATATTAAAATAGTGGGAGCTAATTATACTAAAAGTTATGTTAATTAGTTAACGAATGTGTTCAAATACATTTGTCCCTAATAATGATTGTCTCTAGAACATACATACTTTCAATATCCACATTGTTTATTAATGTAAACACATTATGAAAGTTGTTGCATATTCAATTTTATTTTTTACTCTCATATTACTACTACTACTATTACTACTAATGTGGTATCTCGAAAAAACACTATCAAATTACCTAAAAATTAATTATAAGTAATTATTCATAATAAATAGAATTAGTGACTTGAAAAAGATAGTCGTAGAATTATGTTTAGCCCGGTACCTATATTAGTAAAAAGAAGTTTTAAGAATGTCCCAACTTTATTGTTATCTAGTAAGAATATACATTGGTGGTGAATATAATAAGATATGTTCAGAACTAAAAGTTATAAATGATTAAAGAATATTAGCAGTTCCAAATTGGAGTTTTGCTTTGCATGTTCATATCAAAGTATGATGCTACGCTTACAACCAACTAGTCAAATTTGCCTTCACTTTTTTGAATTGTTTATTCACCATTAGTCATGTGAAACATAGGTGATTATTACTTTTCCGTTTCACTTAATTTGACATTTTTTAAATTAATTAATCGTTCAAAAGAAAATGATACATTTTTATATTTCTCTAATGAGAAGCTTTTATACATATGGTTTTCATCGACCTCGAGAATACATACGACAAAGTCCTTAGGGAGATTCTATGGAGATGTTTGGAGGTTAGAGGTGTACCTATAGCGTACACTAGGGCGATCAACGATATGTATGATGGAGCCAAGACTAGGGTACAAACAGTAGGAGGAGACTCGGGCACTTTCCCGGTGATGATGGGGTTGCACCAGGGATCAATTCTAAGCCCATTCCTATTTGCCTTAGTGATGGACGGACGGACACAAAAAATCCAAGGGGAGGTACCATGGTGTATGTTATTTCGCAGACGACATATTTCTGATTGATGAGACTCGCAGCGGAGTGAACGCCAAGCTGGAGGTTTGGAGACAGACTCTAGAGTCTAAAGGGTTCAGGTTGAGTAGGACCAAAACAGAATTTTGGAGTGCAAGTTCAGTAATGGGAGCGACCCTGAGACAGGCGTGAATGTGAGGCTTGGTACTCAGGTTATTCCAAAGAAATGAAGCTTCAAGTACCTAGGGTCTATTATCCAATGGAATTGCGAGATTGATGACGATGTCACACATCGTATTGGGGTAGGGTGGATGAAATGAAGACTCGCATATGGAGTTTTGTGCGACAAAAAAGGTGCCACCAAAACTTAAAGGCAAGTTCTATAGGGTGGTGGTTAGACTGACTATGTTTGTATGGGGCGGAGTGTTGGCCAGTCAAGACTTTACACATACAAAAGATGAAAGTTACGGAGATGAGGATGCTGAGATGGATGTGCGGGCATACAAGGAGAGATAGAATTAGAAATGATGATATCCGGGACAAAGTGATAGTGGCCTCGGTGGAGGATAAGATGCGGGAAGCGAGGTTGAGATGGTTCCCGCATGTGCATAGAAGAGACACAAATGCCCAATGCAGAGGTGAGAGGTTGGCTATGGACGGGTTCAGAAGGGGTAGAGGTAGGCCGAAGAAGTATTGAGGAGAGATGATTAGACGGGATATGGTGCAAATGCAACTTACTAAGGACATAGATAGAGGGTTATGGATGACACATATTAGGGTAGAAGGGTAGTAGGTAGTCGAGCGTAGTCCTACTTACGCTTACAAAATGATAGTTATAGTGTTATTACCGTAGGCCCGATTAGCCTATCACACTTATAGGCACAATATTATTTTATAGTCTCCTATAGTTTGATTTCTGCTGCTATGTGTTCTTTAGTGTACTTTATTTATCTTATTTAGTTGCGTTAGCTACTGCTTCCTTTTGTTCGGATGCGCTACCATGACGTATTCGATTTTATTATCAGCATGTTCATACTATTTTAATTTCTTGTCTGAGTCTGACCGTTTCTCTTGCTTTGCTTGTGATTATGCTTTGTTTTGAGCCGATGGTCTCCCGGAAACAGCCGCTCTACTTACCAAGGTAGAGGTAAGGTCTGCGTACACTTTATCCTTCCCAGACCCACGTTGTGGAATTTCACTGGGTATATTGTTGTTGTTGTTGTCTAATGAGAATATTTTATAGCCATATAAATATTATTAAAGTTGTTTAGAGAGACATGCGAGGAAGTACTTTTGAAAGACACACCTAATTTGTAACATTAACAGTAATTTGGTAGTGACTACTGATCTACCGGAGAGATCAAATGCTCCGCAACTACTTTAAATCTTTTTGGCATATAATATTTAGTTCACCATAAAAATATATTTAAGATTAAGAGTTTTAAAAATTATATAGCCACAAAAATACTATGACATGGTTAAAATATAAATTTTAGATTTTTGTTTTTCTTAAATTTTATACCGAATCAAATTATATTAATTAAACCAAATAGAACAAAGAGAGTATTAAATGAAGAATGTAGAACTCTTTTTTCTTTGTTTCTTCGTTTTGTCACTTTGAGTTCACTTTAAGTTTAATGAAAGAAGATGATTTTGACTGCATCCATTTTCTCCTTAAATAATTTTAAAATGCTGTTAATAGTTTATCACATGAAAAATGTTATAATAACTATACTAAATATTTCTTTTGAAGTAACGTTTGGTCAATATAGGAGGAAAATATTAAGAAGAAGATTTAAAAAAAGAATCCCAAAATCTATTAATCATTAAATGCCAAAATCACCAGAGTATTAGTAAGTGGGGGTGCCAACTGTCAACTCTCGGGGTTGGTGGCCTTGGAGTGCAATTATTTATAAAAATCTATAATTTTCATTGCGTTGAAGTTATGAAATAAATACTCATGAATGTATAATAATTTTTAGAAGTTAATTTATTCTACTTAACTTTTGGGGGTTGGGGGTAATTCTTAGAGAAAATGACAAAAATGGTACTTTATATTTTGGGATAGGTTCATTGGTCCCTTAAATAAAATTTTGAGCATTTTTTATCTTTTAAATTAAATGTGTCAAGCGGTACAATATCACCTTGACGCGGTGAAAATCATCCGTTCGAGCCTAATTATCCTTAAGCTCTAATGTGGATGCTATCTAACGGAAGCCGCTTCGATTGTATGTCACGACAGATTGCCATTCCATTCTATAAATATTTTTAAAAACTGATTGTTAGATTTAACAAAAAAACGTGAAAAAGGAGTTAACATGAATTCACATTTGGAAGTTCAATTTTTTGCAGTTTCTGTAATTTAAATCTTGATTGAATAATAATTTGTAGTTTCTCGAGATTTAAGCAATCTAGGGGTCTTTGGTAAAAATTTAAAGTATTTGGCTTGTCAAGCTTTTTGGCCAATTAATAATGAAATAAAAAGCCATATTTTATATCTTAATCTTGTTGAAGATTGTGTTTCATCATAGATAATATTTCCTCTCTCCCAATTTATATAATTTAATTTGACTGGATATAGAATTTACAAAATAAAAGAAGATTTTTGAATTATTATTTTCGTGACCGATTAAAAAGAAAAGTATGTAAATTGGACGGAGGGTGTAATACTTTAGTGAATAATGTGAACAAGTTATAAGTACCCGCAAGGGTAGCCAAGTTGGTGTAGCAGTAGAGCGCGGGACCGTAAGGTCACGAGTTCGATCCCCTGCATAAACCTTCTTGGTTGAGCCTGTCACACATGGCTTGCCAAGTGTGGTTAATCTGCTGACGTGGTTTGCAGGCTATTGCGTTAGTCCGGGGTTTATCCTGTGCGCACTCGAAAGAGTAGCGGCTGCGGGTTCCTTCGTCAACAAAAAAAAATGTGAACAAGTTATTACTCCTCTTAGGTCATCATCCACTTCATAATAATAATAATAATAAAAAACGTTGAGTAGAAAATGAATAAAACAGGAAGGCTCCAAAATTGAGGCTGTGCACTTTCCAATTGAGCACCATGTGCAAATATTTTAAAAAAACCCATAACAAGATTTTAGAAATAAAAAATAATTTAACTTCACGAAGATGACTATAATAATAATACATTTTTTTATATAATCATTTTGTATTTAGTATTTTTAGTTTGACTAATTCAGATTTTAATCACCTAAGACTAATTATAGAAAAGTATTCTCCATCACAATTTCTTCAATCTCAGAATTCAAACTCAAAATCTTTAATTAATAGTGAGGTGATCAATCACACCGTTAGTGATAATAATTACTTATACTAATATTAATACGAAAGAAAAACTAGCACAATGATGCCATGAGTATTATTTCCTCCGTCCAAAATACTTGTCTTCTTCTTAAAAATATTTAATTCAAATTATTTATCGTTTTAGTTAATCAAAGATAAAATCAAATAATTTTTTTAATTTTAACTTTGTATTTAATTAGTAACATTTAAAAGGTTCACATCATTAATGAAATATATATTTATTGAGGAGAGTTAGATGAAATATATTAAGAGAGTAAAATAGTAAAAATAATAATACCTTATAAATGCTCTATTAAGAAATATGTAAATGAAAATTGCCCACAAATATTTTAGAACGGAGAGAGTAATAATAATAATAATAATTGCCCCTTGCATATTTATTGCTAGAGTCAACCATCTGCAGACGTTTTATGTTCAAATTTCAGTGAACACAAAATATTATTTTTTTGTTACTTCAAATCTTAATAGATAAAGTCATCTGTTATTTATACTAATAAGATATAGGAGTAATAAATAAGAAAGTTACATTCAATGATTTGAAAATGAATGATATTGAATTTTTGACTCGCTTCCCCGTGGTTAAATCTTCAAAATTAAAAGTAAAAAATTATTAAATCTAAAATTTTATCCATAAAGCTAAGGTCCTTATAAATCACCGCACAAGTTTGACCTGAACGCCATTATTATATAATATACCATATATATATAAAAGTAATCCTACTACTTAAAGATTATTTCATTCACACTGTATTTTTATATGGCTAGTCCAGCTCCAACAAACGTGTTTGCTCAATTATTTCATCAAAACAAAAAAAACCAAATGACACAGAATATTGAACCACACAATATTGATTCACAAAAGATTGAATCACAAATCTCCTCCACCATGACAGTCACCACAGAACCACCAGAAACCACCCAAGACCTCTTAATAACCACCACCACCACCAAGAAAAACCATAAACTCACCCTCATCCCACTAATATTCCTCATATACTTTGAAGTAGCTGGTGGTCCATATGGTGAAGAACCAGCAGTTAAAGCAGCTGGACCATTACTAGCAATTCTTGGTTTTTTAATCTTTCCATTTATTTGGAGTGTACCTGAAGCACTGATCACAGCTGAACTATCAACAACTTTTCCTGGTAATGGTGGTTTTGTTATATGGGCTGATAAAGCTTTTGGACCCTTTTGGGGTTCACTTATGGGATCTTGGAAGTTCCTTACTGGTGTTATAAATATTGCTTCTTTCCCAGTTTTATGTATTAGTTATTTAGAAAAGATATTTCCAGTTCTTGCTGATGGTATTCCAAGAAAGTTGGCAATTCTTGGATCAACTTTGTTTTTGTCATTTGTTAACTATACTGGTTTGACTATTGTTGGTTATGTTGCTGTTGCACTTGGGGTTATATCACTTGCACCATTTGTGTTAATGTCATTGATTGCTATACCAAAGATTCATCCTCATAGGTGGTTGAGTTTAGGACAAAAGGGTGTGAAAAAAGATTGGAATTTGTTTTTTAATACCCTTTTTTGGAATTTGAATTTTTGGGATAATGTTAGTACTATGGCAGGTGAAGTTGAGAATCCCAAAAAAACTTTTCCTTTAGCACTATTTTCTAGTGTGATTTTTACATGTTTGGGATATATTATTCCGCTTCTGGCAGTGACTGGCGCTGTTTCGGTTGACCAAAGTGAGTGGGACACAGGGTTTATGGCGAATGCCGCGGAGATAATCTCAGGGAAGTGGTTGAAATTTTGGATTGAAATCGGGGCGGTTTTATCAGCTATTGGATTATTTGAAGCTCAATTGAGTAGTTCAGCATTTCAAGTTTTGGGCATGGCTGAAATTGCATTTTTGCCTAAGTTTTTTGGACTAAGGTCAAAATGGTTTAATACACCATGGGTTGGGATAGTGTTGTCAACAGCAATTTCATTGGGAATGTCTTATATGGATTTTCAAGATATAATTTCATCAGCAAATTTCTTGTATAGTTTAGGTATGCTTTTGGAATTTGCATCATTTCTTTGGTTGAGGAGGAAATTTCCATTGATCAAAAGGCCTTATAGGGTGCCAATGAGATTGCCACTTTTGGTAATCATGTGTTTGATTCCATGTGTTTTTTTGGTTTTCATCATGGCTATAGCAACCAAGCTTGTGTACTTGATTAGTGGATTGATGACTATTGGAGGGATAGGATGGTACTTTTTGATGAAGTTTTGTAAGTCAAAGAAGTTGCTAAAGTTCAACAATAAGGTTGATGATGATATTTATGTTGAATAATCAATAGGTAGGCAAGTGGTGATGATTTTTTTTTTTGTCTTTTATAGTTAGTTGTATGATTTTTTTGTTGGCAAGGAAAGATACTTGTGAAGACTTTTCATAGATGTGATGTGACTTCATATATTGTAAAAATGTTGCGTTGGTTCTCAAAGAATTGAATGCAAAAATATCCTTTGCTTTGTCATTCATTTTCTCAATTTTATTTTGTATTTTATACTTAGGATTAACATACATGTACATTGACAGTTACATTTATTAGGTCATTTGTGGTAGTGAAATCAAAATAGTAGTGATAGTAGCATTATAGTTTGTATTTCAAGAAATGTTGGCTTTTCCAATTGCCCTTGATGCATGTAATGAGTATTATATCTCAAGATGAGTGCTCTCTTATTTTGACATTTTAGAGCCTCTAATAGCACAGCCTGAGACATCGAAGATTTTAAAGTTCTTAGGTAGATGATACTTATGAGGAATAATTAATATGGGTAGTTGTTGTATGGCTTTTTTTTTTTTTAGGCAAGGAAAGATACTTGTGAAAACTTTTCATAGATGTATCTCATTTTAATTTGTCATAGTTGTCTTATTTTTCAAGTTACTAAATCTATTTATTATTAATAGTTACCTATATATAATCATCTCTTAGGTAATCTAATAGTGCAAAAAAGTCATTTACACTATCATAGTATAAAAGTTAAACTCTTGTGATGATGAATAGTCATTTTCATTGTGTGAAAAAATCCAATCCCACCTATGTATTATTCAACAAGATCCAATTTCAGCCAACACCAGGATGAACATGATCGGAAAAGAGCGAAAATTCGTAGGCGAATCGTGTTTCCTTTTTTGGATTCAGTATCGATAGGGACATGCGAACGCCGGCCACCATTATCACAAATTATGACGTAGGCTCGACCACTCGAGCTGACCTTAGGATGACACCCTCCAAGTGTAACGGAGGTCACCAACCTAGGCTATGGGCCTTCTTGATAGCTCATTAACCCCGTCCAGGTAAGTCAATAGGTGGATCGTGATTTCTATACCAAAGTCAATTCCGTCCGTCCATCTAGTGATACTATCTAGATAAATACCAGGTTATGAAAACCTGATACACCCAAGAATCGTACCGACGTACACAAAGAGGTCTGCATGAAGCCAGGTAGTGAAATTTTCTTGGTATTTCAATTTATAGAAGGATCTTGGTTGCATTTTACATTGTAAATACGTCGTATACAACTTGTCTGTGGTATTTCATTGGCCAAAAAAATTAATGCGAAGTAAACACTAAGAACTGAGGGGTGACGCTAAGCTTACCGCCAAACTTACAAAGAATCCCAACAATGCACCAGCTATGACTTCAACCTCTGTATGACCGACTTGTTCTTTCAACGGAGCAAAACTAGACGATGAGACTCTTATCTCATCGGGTTTAAGCAATAGAGTAACATTCTTCAACCTCGGTTGAAACGGACTTGATTCCTGTGATGATCGTGGATCGGAGCTCTCTGCATCTGAGGATAATTTTTCTTGTATAGAATCCGTCAAAACATCAAGTTCGTTAGTAGATGGAACTGAGTTTATTTGATTTCTGAAAAAAGCTTTATTGAACGTTTTTGCGTGAATGCCTACTTCCCTTCGAACTCCCTACAGAAGCAAAATATTGATGGTGAGACAAACCAGGTGTATAAAGCGAGGAACATGAATAAAACAGATTAAGAGAAGGAAGAACATGGAATACATCATCCTACTCTTGTCACGATCTAAAAGTTTTACGGACAAAATTAATGCAATTCTTCAGTTAATTTTAAAACCTAAATGGAACTTGAGAAGACCGGATTCTAAATCAGCCAGGACACCGATCTGGTGAAGCGTGAAAACAGGGGCGTAGCTACTTGTGCCGAAGGGTGGTCAGTCAAATACCCTTCGCCGAAAAATTATACCCCTAAGGCATATAAAAGTCAAATATTACTTTTATACATATACATTAATTCCTGAACACCCTTAGTGATGTTCCTAACTTCGCTATTGTGTGAAGGATATGGTTCTAGTTTTGGATGTAAGATAGATAGCAGCTGAAATGAAAGTAGATAAACATAAAACTTGATGATGATAAAATGAAACAAATTGTTCAAGCGGTTAAATTTGTATCATCACCACCATAGCAAGAACCATATGTATCTTACAAGAATCGGAAGATACGTATTAGATGTAAGATACGGATCGGATCCACACCCGGGTAGATATGATGGTTAGGTACCGGATACATAGTGGATGTAAGAGGCGGATCGGGTCCATAGTCAGGTAATTATGATGGTAAGGTACCTGTTATTATAGGCATTATAGTATCATATCTAGTATGTGTATAACAGAATAGGTTAAGGCTTTGATTCCGCAGTTTGTCGAAAATTCACACTTCTAAGTATGTCTTTGACTACATAATAGCACAAAGAGAAATTTAGCCCAACTAACATAGTGAGTCTTTATTTGAAATATAGATGGTTCGCATCTGTTTATGGGTAAATACATGGAACCGTTAACTTATCTTCCTAGGTTAATATTTTTTTAAACCATGGTATCCGAGCTAGCTCTCTTGCACCTCCACTAATTCCACTAAGTTAATATCCTTTCCTTGTCATTGAAGTGTACCCACAAAGCTATCAAAAACAATGATGGAATGCCTTCTCGAGGGAATACCGACAAACATCACTCTCGTCTCCTGCTAAGGTTTGTGTTTAGACTTGTTATGCCACAGAGACTTTAGACACCTCTTCTGATCAGAAACTTAGTTTCCAGAATCCAACTTATATTGATAATAACATCAAATTGCACTACCAAGAGTTATGCCATTCTTTTCCGCCTCTCCAGCCCCTCTTTTTTTATAAGTAATATTTATATTAGAAAAACCAGCATAAGGAAAGTGCTGGTTGATATGCACAACCCAATTACAAACTATGCAGATCGCTAATTAAATCTATCATGGCGTCTATACTCTCCAGCTCCTTTTTCAATTGGGGAACTGTCATTCTTAGCCAGAGGCGGAGCTATAATACAAGTTACTGGTTCGAAAGAACCCAATAGCTTTGACTCAAACCCTGTATTGTGTTAAGAAATTCATTTAATATGTATAAGTTATCTATCCCGAACCAAGTAAATTGTCCTGCCCTAGAATTCAGAACCCATAAACTTAAAATCTCGAATCCGCCTTAGTAACTTAGCACAAGAAGAAAGTTAGCATTTCTCATATCGCGATGTGTGGGTCAAACAACGTCCAAACTCTAAGCGAATTTTGTTTTGAAGTGAAACTGGAATAAAAAGGAGGGATGCTCAAGTTTCCAATACATACCTGTGCATCATACATCACAAGTCCGGCATAAACCACTGCTAAGCCAAAAATCGAATCAGAAAACCCCCTGCAGTTACAGCACTGATAGCATGTCACTCATAGCTACACAACACCAACTAGTCAAGAAACCAGAATTAAATGCAACACAATACATGTGTAACTTCCTCTAGAGGGAAAATAGAGTAAAATACCTTTCCAAGCCAAGGGCGGTGGCTGTGGCGATTACTGCCTGTCATTTGGAAGTAGATGAAATTAAACGAGACACTAGACATAAATGCTATGTTGCTCGGACTCTTCAAAATTGCCGTTGGGTGCGTGTCGGACCTCCAAAAGTAGCACATTTTTAGAGGATACAACACGAGTGCGGCAACTAACAGAATATTTCCCGAATATTCTTTCATTAATTGTATATCTCTTATTTTAGGTAGAATTGTATTCATATTGTAATTAGGTCTCCTATTTAAGGTAGAATTATATTTCCTATGATAATTAGGTTGATTAGTTACCTAGTTTAAATATTCTTGTACTACTATATATATTGTATTATTGATGAATACAATCAAGGAACATATTCCTTTATGGTATTAGTAGCCTAAAAATACCTCCACCGCCGCCGACCATAGCCTCGGCCGCCAACCCTAGTGTTTTTTTCCAGCCATTCTCTCTCCCTTCTCCTAAATTTTATCTTCCATGACTGACAAAACCAAATTCCATCCTGCACTTGCAGTAAACAACATCAAAAACTTCATCCCTATCACCCTTGCGATGGAAAATGGTCAATACTCCTCGTGGACGGAGCTTTTTAAGATCCATTGTCGTGTTTACGAAGTTATCGACCACATCATCCCTCCTACACCGAAGTCCACAGACCTACCCTCGGTTTCGACTTCTGACGATGCACTTTGGTCTTGTTTGGACGTAGCCGTCCTCCGGTGGATATACGACACAATCTCTAATGATCTGTTGCACACCATCATTGAGACCGATGCCACTTCCCGCCAAACGTGAGAACGTTTGGAAAGTATTTTCCACGACAACAAAACTCAACGAGGGTTATACCTTGAAAATCAGTTCAAAGACGTTCATCAGGACGATTTTCCAAACATGTTTGCATATTGTCAAGCACTCAAGATGTTTGCCGACCAACTCTCCAACGTCGGTGCACCAGTCACTAATCAATGATTGGTCATGCAACTTATTGCAGACTTGAAAGAATCCTATGACGGCGTTGCCACCATCCTTCAGCAATGCACGCCGTTACCTCCGTTTTATGAGGCCCGTTCAAAGCTTATTCTTGAGGAAACACAGAAAATCAAGCGCATCACCACTCAAGCCAGCATTGTCGACGCCGCCCTCACCACCACCGTCGGGCCTCCGCCGACGGCAGGGCCTCCCACTCCGGTAACCAGCACCGCCGACCGAGGACCCGCAACAACCGGCGGAGCAGGCAGTCCGACAAGGGACGCGGAAGATGGAATTCTAGCAACAACGGCGGCGGGTAGGGGCAGTCCCCGCCGATAGGAAACAGCCGGCAACGACCGCGGCAGTGGCAGCAGCCTACAACGTGGACTGCCGACCCGCCGTGGCCGCGTGGGGTCCACCGTTATGGGTCTCTCCTCGTAGCCCCTATCCGACATCTTCGTGGACTTCACCTCAGAACCGACAGACCCACCCTGGCATACTCGGCCCACGTCCCCAGTAGGCCTACACAGCACGAGCCCCCGCCCTCAGTTTATGCACCGACTAACATTGAGGCAGCTATGACACAATGTCACTCAACGCTCCAGACGAAAATTGGTATATGGACACCGGCGCCACATCTCACATGACGGCATCACAAGGTACTCTCTCGTCTTATTCCAATTTGAGTAATTTAAATCGAAATATTATTGTAATTAGTGGACAATGCATTCCCATTCGCGATTTTGGTCATTCATCCTTAACCCCACCACATCCACCACTAATCTTAAAAAATATCCTCCATGCCCCATTAAGAATCTTTCACAACTGATAATAATGTTTCCCTAGACTTTGATCCTTTTGTTTTTTCTGTGAAGAATTTTACGACAGGGAGACAAATAATGAGTTGTGACAATACCGGAGATCTCTACCCTATTTCAAATGCCGTCAACAATCCAGCCTCAGTTCCATCAACCTTTGCTGCTCTTTCGTCTTCCTTATGGCACCCTAGATTAGGACATCCAGGAGATTTTATTTTACGCTCCCTTAGAAAAAATAATTTTATTAATTGCAACCGTATTTCTAGGACTTCTATATGTGAATCATGATTTTTGGAAAACGTGTTAAATTACCATTTTCTACATCCACAAATTGTACTTTACTACCTTTCGATATCATACATAGTGATTTGTGAACATATCATATTTTAAGTACGGCTGACCATCGATATTAAGTGTTGTTTTTGGACGATTATTTCAACTTTCTATGGACTTTTCCAATTGGCAATAAATCTCAGGTCTACCCCATTTTTTTCTCATTTAATGCTCTCGTAAAAACACAATTTGAAAAGAACATTAAATGTTTTCAATTTGACAATGACAACGAATTCAATAATAGTCAATTCAAACAGTTTTGCTCCAATAACGGTCTTACCTTTCGTATTTCCTTCCTTCACACCTCCTCCCGAAATGGTAAGGCCAAACGGAAAATCCGAACCATAAGCAACCTATTTCGTGCCCTACTTGCTCACTCCTCAATTCCCCTCAATTCTGGCATTGCATCTACATTGTCACCTATCTCCTATACATAATCTCAAACAAGTCTCTAGCTCAACAGTCGTCCACTCAAGTTTTGTTTCGTAGGAACCCCTCCTACCAAAACTTGTGTATCTTTAGATGTCTCTGTTATCCTCTCCATCCGACCACTTACAAACTCCAACCCCGGTCTTCCCCGTGTGTGTTTCTGGGTTACCCCGCCAATCATCATGGTTACTCGTGCTATGACTTATCAAGCCGTAAAGTCACTATTTCACGTCATGTCTTATTTGATGAGTCTCAATTCCCCTTTGCCTCCCTAAACTCTCTACGTCAGCATTCCTACGACTTCCTAGATGATGGCCTGAACCCTCTTCTAATTCATCATTTACATAGTCAGTCGTCCCAGACCCCGGAACCCCTTCGGACAGTCCGAGACTCACTGCCCACCCGGTTCTGCTGACGGTGGCTCGGAACAGCCCGCCTCAGGGTGATTCCACAGCCACCTCTCGGCAAACCGAGCATCGACCAGCCGGTCCCGCCACCCCTGCCCTTCCTCCTCTTCCCGGCAGTCCCGCAGCACCCCCCCTCCCATCTCGAGTCCCGAGACACGCTCTCGGATTATGGAAACCCGTGCCATGCACATAATTCATAAACCTAAACGATTGTTTAACCTATCCATTTCAGTTGTCCATTCTCCTGTCCCTCGAAATCCGAAGGATGCCTTGTCCGACCCTAATTGGAAAGTTGCAATGATTGATGAATATAATGCTCTTATTGATAATAAGACGTGAGACCTAGTACCCCGTCCACCTAATGCTAACATTATTCATTCTATGTAGATTTTTAGACATAAAAAAAATCTGATGGTTCTTTTGAGAGGTTCAAGGCTCGTCTTGTAGGTGATGACAGGTCTTAACAAGTGGAGTGGACTGTGATGAAACGTTCACCGGTCATAAAGCCCGCAACCATCCGGACCGTCCTCAGCATTGCTCTATCCAAGTCTTGGCCCATTCATCAGCTTGATGTCAAGAATGTTTTCTTACATGGGGATCTTCATAAAACGGTATATATGCATAAACCTATGGGTTTCAGGGATCCTATTCATCCGGATTATGTGTGTCTGTTGTGGAAATCACTCTATGGACTGAAACAGGCTCCTCGAGCATGGTACAAGCGGTTCACCGATTATGTCTCCTCTATCGGTTTTTCACACAACAGATCCGATCATTCCATGTTCATCTACAACAAGGGCACATACATGACTTACCTATTATTATATGTTGATGACATCATCCTCACCACATCATCTGATGCTCTCCGCCGTTCCATTATGTCTCTCATTAATTCTAAGTTTGCTATGAAGGATCTAGGCCCCCTGACTTATTTATTAGGCATCTCTGTCACTCGACATTCTGGAGACTTATTTCTGTGTCGAGTACGCCGAAGAGATCCTTGACCGCGCAGACATGACATCTTGCAAACCATCCCACACGCCAGTAGACACTAATTCCAAGCTCAGCGTTGATTCCGCCCCCCATATTCAGACCCGACTCACTATCGTAGCGCGGTTGGGGCCTGCAGTACCTCACATTTACGAGACCTGACATATTTTATGTCGTGCAACAAATCTGCCTACACGTGCACAATCCGACGGAAGCACACGTGCATGCCCTCAAACGTATTTTACGATACGTCCAAGATACACTTCACTTCGGATTACATTTATACAGGTCTTCGCTCACTGGTCTCACTGCTTATTTTGATGCTGACTGGGGTGGATGTCCCGACACCAGACACTCCACGTCTGGTTACTGCGTTTCCTCGGAGATAACCTATTGTCTTGGTCTTCCAAAATGCAACCTACACTATCTCGATCCAATGCCAAAGCAGAGTACATAGGTGTCGCCAACGTCGTCTATGAGTCTTGTTGGATCCGTAACCTTCTACTTGAGCTTCACTGTCCGATTCAAAAGGCAACACTAGTCTACTGCGATAATATTAGTGCGATATATCTTTCCGGCAATCCCGTTCAACATAAGCGCACTAAACACATTGAGATTGGACATTCATTTCGTTCGCGAAAAAGTGGCTCGTGGTTAAGTTCGTGTCCTTCATGTTCCTTCCAAATATCAGATTGCCGACATCTTCACCAAAGGACTTCCGCGCATACTATTTGATGATTTTCGAGCCAGTCTCAGTGTTCGTGAACCTCCCGCTTCGACTGAGGGGGTGTAATAGAATATTTCTCGAATATTCTTTCATTAATTGTATATTTCTTATTTTAGGTAGAATTGTATTCCTATTGTAATTAGGTCTCCTATTTTAGGTAGAATTATATTTCCTATTGTAAATAGGTTGATTAGTTACCTAGTTTAAATATTCTTGTACTACTATATATATTGTACATTATTGATGAATACAATCAAGGAACATATTCCTTTAGCAACACTTTTGGAGACTCTAAGCAACATAGCAGAAACGAAAAGGGCAACAAAGCTGTTTTTTTTGTGAATAACTAAAATTTCTTTTATAGTTGACTAATTTCGGATTGATCAATTTATCATAGAGCATTGGTTTCAGAAAAAGGTCTGTAAATGGTAGGTGAGTTTACACAAGTTTGCACAAGCATAGAAGGACAAAAATCTTACAGATGAGTGTGTGGACGGAAACCCCCAGCATGTAAGGCAGTCTTGAAATTGAACTCATTTCCATAAAATAAAGTTGAAGTAAATGGCTTCATCAGCTGACCAACCGCTGCAGATATAGCTGCTGCGATCAAAACCTGTGGGTCGGCTCAAAAAAATTAATAACATATAAAGACATATCTCTCATATGGTAAACTGGTAATGTGATTTCTGACAGAAATCTTTCCACGTTGATGCTTATTTTGGTATAGTGTTGCTTTCACGCCTTACAGTGCCTAATTTAAACCTTTTTCATTTGGATTTAATGAGAAAATGAGAGCCTAAACTGTTCATTCTCAAGACAATTTCCCCATTTTCCAGGTTAGGCCCTATGTTGCACGACTCCTCAAAAATGGCGATGGGTGCATCTTGAATCCTTAAAAATAGTGCATTTATGGAGGATCCGACAAGGGTGCGGCAACATTTTCGGAGAGTCGGAGCAACGTACTTAGGCCACACTATAGCTAACTTATTTATAGGAGAAGTGTCTACATCAATCAAAGATGTTTCAGTTTGAGAAACCTTAAGCTGTTTTCTGGAATTGTGTACCAAATAAGTAGAGCACATCCACAGCTCCTAACATCTTAATCACAAAGAGAGACATCGGAAACTTCCCACTTGACAGCTGATCTAATCAGACATCGGAAACTTCCCGCTTGACAGCTGATCTAATCATATTGCAATTATGCTCAATGGAGACTTTTGTCAGGTGATAAGCCACGTACATGGTCTGCTCTGACATACAGAAGATTTTGGCCTACTTTCACGAGTTTGTAGTCTCTGCTTCAATTATGAACACTCTAGTGTTCTCTACAAATGCTGACTAGACGATAGATAATTAAATATTCCCAAAATTACTATTTAGCAAAGACCTACATTCTTCTTGGTTTTCCACCGTCTAATCACGAGCATTGCATCTATTTCATCCTGAGTAAATTGAGCTATTTAGAGAGAATGCAAGAGTAGAGAGGATTCCCATCCCCACCCCCCTAATACAACTGCCTCTATGACAATGGTTGCTGTACCCACTACAGAGTACAGAGTATAAAGATTACCATAATTAAGAACCAAAGATAGACATTTTTCACCATACACAACCAATTTGGGATCTAATTGACAAATTTACACTCATTATTTACTAAGATATCAAGAAAACATTACATATTAATTTAATCATATTAGTCAAACTGATTGTTGCGGAGATGAGGTTATTGAGATGGATGTGTGGGCATACAAGGAGAGATAGGATTAGAAATTATGATATCCGAGAGAAAGTGGGAGTGGCCTCGGTGGAGGATAAGATGCGGGAAGCGAGGTTGAGATGGTTCAGGCATGTGCAGAGGAGAGACACAGATGCCCCAGTGCGGAGGTGTGAGAGGTTGGCTATGGACGGAGGGGTAGAGGTAGGCCGAAAAAGTATTGGGGAGAGGTGATTAGACGGGATATGGCGCAAGTGCAACTTACTGAGGACATGACCTTAGATAGGGGGTGTGGAGGACACGGATTAGGGTAGGAGAGTAGTAGGTACTCGAGCGTAGTCCTACTTATGCTTGTAAACGGGTAGTTGTAGTATTTTACTGTAGGCCCACTTAGCATATCATACTAATAAGTGTAGTATTGCCTTATAGTTCTCTGTAGTTTTATTTCTTCTGCTATGCGTTCTTTAGTGTACTTGGTTTATCTCTTTTATCTGCGATAGTCACTGCTCCTTTTTCATACTGCTTTAACCTTTTAACCGGGTCTGACTGTTTTTCTTCTGCTTTGTTTGTCCTGAGCCGAGGGTCTCGCGAAAGCAGCCGCTCTACCTACCAAGGTAGAGGTAAGGTCTGTGTACACTCTACCCTCCCCAGATCCCACGTTGTGGGACTGCACTGAGTATGTTGTTGTTGTAGTCAAACTGACTGTTAAGAGTATCGGAAATGGTATGGGAACATGGACTCCTTATATGGACTTGGACAATCCTCACCCTACAAGCTAGCTTTTGAGGTTGAGTTAGGCCCAAGATTCATTCTTTACATGGTATCAGAGTCAGACTCATTCCAATTATTTGTTCACTAATGTTGGGCCCCTAAATTATATTGTCCACGCTCCAATTAACGAGTTCTGGGCGTGCGGGGAGTGTTAAGAGTCCCACATCGGAAATGAAATGGGAACATGGACTCCTTATATGGACTTGAACAATTCTCATCCTATTAGCTAACTTTTGGAGTTGAATTAGGTTCAAGATCCATCTTTACACTGACCCTCCAACTCTCACCATAAACACCGATAATCCAACTGAACTTTAGCCTAATTGGTACATAAAGATTCCAACTTTACACAAAAAGAACCAACAAAAACAAAATATCAAGAACTGAAAAAAGATACGTAACTTTTTATCAAAATTCATCCAATTTGGGATCTAATTGACAAATTTACACACATTACTAAGTTATCAAAAAAAGATTATATCTTAATCTAATCATCTTTGTGAAACTGACACTCCAATTCTCACCATAAACAATGACAATCCAACTGAACTTTAGCTCAATTGATACATAAAGACACCAACTTTACACAAAAGAACCAACAAAAAGAAAATACCAAGAATTGAACTTATTTATAAAAGCTATGAAGTGGAGTGGCTAACCTTGTTATGGATGACATCAGTAATGTCTTCTATACCAAACCCATGAAGACACAGCAACTTAGGCAAAGGTTTATAGTTCAAAGAAGAAGAGGAAAAACATCTACTATGTTTTCCAAGACAAGGAAATACTAGGATTTTGGTCCTTGGGTTGTTGTAAATTGATGTATTGTGTCTGTTGCAGAACCTTAAGGAAGTAGCAGATGGACAGCCCCAACTCTGCAATAACAACATGTTCCTCTGACCAGAAGTTTCCCCTTTGGCTTTGTTCAACGCTTACTTTGCTCCAACCAAATTAACTAACAAAAGCAGGCCTGTCCAGTGGGTCGGGTCGGCCCGTCCAGCCCGGCCCGCCCCTTCCCCCGATCCCCATAAAAAAAATTGTCGGTGTCGGGTTTCGAACTCGGGACGGAGCTTGGGATCGTCCCGACCCGTCCCGTGCCGCCCCACCAACCCCTTCCCCTTTGCAAAAATAATTGTTGCAACAACAACCAAATTTCGATTTTGGCCGTTGTGTAACGACTATAAATGTCATTTTTGCCCCTACCCCATAAACCCCCTATCCCGTAATATTTATTTTTAGCTCCTAAATTAATATATTTGCACTTTAACCTTATTTCTCAACTATAAATACCTCATTTTCCTCTTCATTTTTCTCACAAATCTTCCTACCATCTCTCTAATCTAATCTATCAATTTATCTCTCTACAATTCTACAAATCTTCCTACTATTAAATATTATATCAAAGTTAAAAAATTGAGAGTGAAGTTGGCAACTAGCTTGAGGATTATCCATCGAGCAAAGTTTCAATTTTCAACCTCGATTACACGTCGGCGTTTAGTAACTTCGTTCTTTCTTTAAATTATTTATTTTATTTTATTTTAATTATCGCACTTAATTTCATTATCTTTAATTATTTATTTGCATAATTAAAATGAAATGATTAAGAGGTATGTTTAAGGGTAATGATAAGACTTCTTCTAGTAGGGGTAATAAGGGCAAGAGTACTTCTTCTAGTAATTATATTCCTACTCCCGATGATTTCATTTATTTCACTCATATAGATGAAACTATTTTTTTAATGATATACCATTAGATGATGAGGTAGATCAACCAAAACTTTAATTTAGATGAACCACTAGATGACATACCCACTAGTGCAGCTCAACCTCATGCTCAGACTGAGTATCAGCCTGAAACTGAAACTGAAATGACTCATATTCCCCTTAGTATGAGTCGAGGCCCCACACAACAAAAATTAAAATCAACTACATAACATTTTTTTGATAAGGACCAAGAGAATCAACTAACTAGATGTAAAATTTATAAAAATATTTATAAATTTAAAACCGGAAAAGGTCAATGTGGAACAAGAAGTTTATTGAGACATGTACAAGGCGAGCACACAACTAGGTGGAATGAATATCAGGCTAAAAACTTAAGGGTGTGCCAATGTCATCTGAGTCGGACAAGGTTCACATAGTGTCCCCGACCTAATACATGATCAAATTAACCTAACGACGAGGGGAATTTTTGGTCCTAAATATGATAAAAACAAAGATAGGAAAAATATAGCAAAATTAGTTGCGGTGGAGAGTTTGCCTTTTTCATTTCCTTACATCTCCTGATTTTATTCATTACATTCGAGAAACATATAATCCTGCTTTTAATGGTTTTCTAGATCAACTGTTAGAAGGGATGTTTTTAAATTTGCAAGTAAATATCAACAATATTTATGTTATGCATTGTATCATTTTAATGGTAAAGTGGCTATCACTTCTGACATAGGCCGTACTAACGGTAATGATTATTTAACGGTAACATGTCATTGGATAAATCAAAATTGGTTTATGCAAAAACGTATTTTATCATATAGATATATTTATGATAGGCACATTGAAAGTTTTATTGCACAAAATATTAATAAAATTTATGATTATTATGGAATAAATGATAAAATTATGACTATTACATTATATAATGCTTCTTCTAATGATTATGCTATAAGACTTTTAAAAGTTCGATTAACTTCATGTTTTCCTAATCATTTTCATATAAGATGTGCATGTCATATTTATAACTTAGTTGTAAAGGATGACCTAAAACTTTTTGAAAGCATTCTTGAAAAAATACAATTTGCTATAAATTTTATTTTTAAAGGTTATAAAATACAAAACGCAAAGAACATAAAAAAATGTGTCATGATTGTGGATTACCTTATAGAAAAATTCCAGAAGAAGTTTCGACTAGGTGAAATTCTCTGTATGAGGAACTACTTGTTGCTTACGATTATAGACAACCTATAACTTTATTATTTGACGCCATAATAAAAATTAATGGATTTCTAGATAATTTTTTTCAAGCTACAAAATAATTTTCCGGTATTTATTATCCTATTATTTCAAATATGTTATTTTATATAGCTCTAATATTTTTGTTACTTAATGCATATATGCAAAAACCAACTTATAAGGCATCTATTGAAAAAATGATTAAAAATATTTAAAAATATTTTTTTCCTATTCCCACTATTTATATTATTAGTGCAGTATTAAATTCGACTATTAAAGTAGACGGATGTAAAACACTAATAGAAACAATTTATGATTGTATAAAAGTACTTCCAACAGACCCAACCGAAGAACCAACTCACAAACCAACTAAAGAAGAAACCACTACAATTAGTATCTTTGTGCATTCAACACACTACTAGAAAATCACTATTTTCCAACTGAATTTCCCACTGAAAAATGTTCAGCGACTATTCCCACTGAATGTCGATGGAAAAAACTTAAATAGTAGTGTGAACACATGAAAAAAATAGAAAGTTTCCTGTGTTTCAATGGGAACGTTTTTCCTACCATGTGTTTTTTCAGTGAGCTAATTCGGTGGAAATGAGGTGAAAAATCATATTGTATAACACAAATTCCCTACTGAATATCGGTGGAAAAATCCTTTATTTCTAGTAGTAACAATGGTATGGTAGATATTAAACTTTTATTACAAACAAAATTTTAAAAAAATTACATTACAAGAAAGCAGAATGAATTAGGAAAAGCTTTAGCTTATTAAATAGTAAAAGATATTACTTATTTTTCCAACAACACAGCATTTTTTCTAATTGATTTGAGCAAAATCAATAGTTTCTTTCCCATCATGAGCTTTCCTGAAGAAATGCTTAACATAATCTGAATAAAGAACTTGCTTGTAAATTGGCTTCTCTCCATTTTTCTCAATCACTTCTTGCAATGGACCAATCAAGTGATTAGGGTTAGGGTTTACAAATATTGGCACCGAGATTCTATTATTATTCCCATTCGCAATAACGCGATGCTCAATGCTCTTGTATTTTCCGTTACTCATTATCTGAAGAGCATCGCCTACGTTGATCACAATAGCCCCATCGATTGGGGGGACGTGAACCCAAGCATCACTATCGAGTTTTTTCACATACAATCCTCCGATGTTATCCTGAAGGAGAATCGTTAATGTTGAGACATCAGAGTGACGACCTACTCCGACCGTTAACTCGGGATTAGGGCATTTTGGGTAGTAATTTAGGTTAATTCTCTTTGAACCCATTAATAGTGATTCTTTTGTTTGGTCTATTTCATTTACATTTAGTCCTTTCATGAGTGCCTTCAAGAGCTTCTTGATGACAATATCAGAGTTTCTCAAGAAGTCTAGTGCTTCATCCCTGCAAAAGAAAAAAATCACAGTTAAATTCAAAGTATTCTATATTTTTTTCGCTACTAAAAAAACACGAATTTCCAACGGAATTGCTCGTTGGAAATACTTCCTAAGGACTTTCCGTCGAAAATTTGGATTTTCAACAAGAACGTCAGTTGGATATTTGTGATTTTAGTAGTTTTTTTTTTTAATCTTCGGCTCGTCTTTTCTCATTTTATTTTTTTGGTAATTAACTAACAATCATTACAAAACTGTAGCCAAGTCAATCTCAACAGGCTACTCTAAATATGATTACTACATAAACTATCAGCCGGCTAAATTAGGACAAGTTAAAAAACAAAGCTATTGCAAATAGATCCTACTGCCTATGGGAGTTCGAACACTACATGTATATGATATTTCCTCATATTTTCCTTTAATCTCAAGATTATTTTATAACCATTTAGTATCCGGAACTTAGGTATTAGCACGACTAATCCAAATTTGTGTCACATACGACTCATTTACCGGCGCTCTCTCTACCGAAAATTTCTTCATTCTTAGAGTTCAAACCCGATATTTCGAGTTAAGAAAAGAGAGATCTCATCCATCATATCATAACTGTAAACTAACTCTAACATTTCATCATTATATAAAAAGTGATTTTTATTTAAACAATGAGTTATAGTTGGTAAAGTTATTCTATATGCACTTTATTGACTAGTGGGAGGCAGAAGAATATTTTTTTCAATGCTTAATTATATGACTTGTACAGTTAGTCTAGTCAATTTAGTCCAAGTCAAGCTATCCTGAGTTACTGTATGTAAATTGTAAAGTAAATAAACAGTCCTGAGCCAAGAGAAAACAAATTTGTTAGTCCGATATGAAAATTAACTCTTATTATTTATTTATTTTTGGATGAAAAAATTAACTCTTATGTGGATGCATGCCATTCATATTTTCCTTCCTTTGGACGCAAAATCTAAAAAGGAAAGAAAGACTGAAGTTTGAATTTAAGAACTTTCTAAAAGACTTCCCTTCGATACAATAAACTTCTGAATATTTGTTTGTATCATATTTTATAATATTCAGTAGCGTACGTATGAATTTTCGTAAGCAGTGTTAATTTTTAACACTGCGTACACTCACCCTTCCAGACCATACAATGTGACATTTCACTGAATATGTTATTGTTGATGTTGTAGTGTTAATTTTTAAAGAATTGAACAAATGAATAACTCAATATAATAACAAGATGTATCATATTATATATATACATAATTATTTCATTTTGCTTTTTATCTACATAAATATATCTAGCCGTAATAACTTTGGACGTTGTGTCCCGTGACATTGCTTAGAACTTGGTACAGGTTCAGCAGAACACACTAACTTTGGTCTAAATTCTATATTAATTTGTCTTAAAAAAATTCATTTAATATGTACAAATTATTGACTTCATCTCTATTTATAAGCGATCTAATAGTGTAAATATTGTTTATACTCAGCACACAGAACATAACATCGTTACTTTATATCATACAAATTAAATTACCTGCAAGCAGAAGGCCAAAGATCAGCAGCTTCTTCATCAGAAGCATAAAAAAGACTCAAATAATCTTTCCACTCCAAAGCCTTTTCAGCTTGTGGAGTAAAACTTGTACCATATCTTACGTTATTCGTACACGAATTATCCTTTGAATGCTTATTTTTCTCCTCTGCGGACTGTTTGAAAAACCTATAAGTCGCGGCCTTAACATTGTCAAGAACTTCAAGGGGAATTTCATGATTAATAATCTGGAAAAATCCCCATTTTTCAGCCGCATCGCATATATTTTCACCAATTTTGGAATCATTGTCCCAATTGGACATGTCGATGATCGGGATAGAGTCATCGACGATTATTGTGCTAGTAGTGATTCGTTCTGTAAGCGGTTGAATATATTGTTTTGGTAGGGTTTTTAGTCCCACATCGGATAAACCCTTAACTCCGTGACCTTCATTTACCACAAAGTCTGTAATGTCTGAAAAATTGATTGAGGAAAATGCAGTAGTAGGCATTTTTGAGGTCTAGAGAAATTAAGTAGTAATATGGTTTTTTTGCTAGTAGAATTTGATGATGAGTTCTTTAAAATTTGCAGTATTTATAGGTACATAAGGTAGGTGTCATTGCTAAAAAGTCTTGTATTATTATATAGTTGTCAAATTTGGAAAAAAAGTGTGGTGAGCTTATGCGGCAACGTGCTATACATCATACATGTACAAAGTTTCCTATTTTACTAGTTATATATTTTTTCTCATGTTTGGAAGAAAAGTTCAATCATCTCGGCAATGAGACAAAAAATAAGTTGTTAATTACTCGTATTTATTTTATTTATATGACTCATAATAGAGGGCGGACCAATAAAGACGAGTAAAAAGAAAAGGATTGGTGGGCTTATGAGCTAACAAGCTTTCGAAGAATGGGTGGACGTTATGTACATGTTAGACAAATCACACATCGAAATGATGAATGAAAGTAAAAAGATTTTTAAGACATATCACAAGTTCATATGGTACATATGTTTTTGGGTTGATGATGACATAGCCTATAGAATGTGAAATATTGGCCAAAGCAGACAATACGTGTCATGTACTTGAGTTGTGACTATAACATTTCTTTTCATGTTCAAACATGAACAACACATATCTACATTTGGAAGAGTTTTAACTTTTATACAAGAACAATGTAAAGAAATAACACGTCATTTTTGTTTGTTGTAACAATAGTAATTAACCTAACTACCTTATTTCAGGTTTACAAATCCAACTTTTTAAGGAGTATTACGTGCATATATTTTTTAGGTGATTGATTAGTGTTAGATATATATATATATCATAACTGCATATGAAAATTTATAACTTTAAATTGTTCATTTGTCCTTAATGACGTACAATTATATATAGCTATAGAAATTAATGCCATGACATGTTATCGACCACATGTTCTTTCTTTTAAATTTCATGACCACTCAATCACCGCCATTTAAAATAATCCCTAAAGAGTACTTATTAGTGAAATAGTAACAAACGCAAATGGTCAGTGTTTAACAACCTTAATGAACAGAGCAAAGTTGTTAAAAAGTCATTAGTAAGAAAGTTCTACTTCTAAATCGTGCATCTCATTAATTAATTTTCTTAGCATTTCATTTCAATGAGACCAAGTTTACTATTGGGTTGTAACTTGTAACCATGTCTGAGAAAAATACAAAAAAAAGACTAATTCTTGAAGGTGGTAACTGGTAACGAATCATTTGATAGATTATAAGTCATCATATATCACTACCAAAAAAAAATGAATTAGCGACATATAATTTCTATCACTAAAGATAAAAAATTCATCGTTAATTATCAACGGATTAGCGATAAACTAAAAAGATATTTACCCAGCTATGGGCTATTTAATGACTTACTAGCGACGAATTTTATATCTATTTTTTGTAGGGTCTATAAATACCTTTTGAGAATAAAAAGTAAAATTAAAAAAGAGATCAAAATTTTGAGTTTAATTGAATGCACGTCGTTCGAGCTCTTGTGAATTTGAGTTGGTCACTTCAAAAATAAAAAGGGCAATTAAAACACGTAAAACATATTATGATTATATAAAAATACAAGTGGAACTTAAAAATTCACATTGAATAATTCCATTATCTAGTGTTAAAATAATTTTGCAAATTGATCCATTATAGCTTGGACATGCATTCAATTAATCAACTAAACGAAAGTGCCTCCTAATTAACTCTTCAATTGATCTAAAAGGTATTTATATCTTTTTTACTTGGTCTCCAATCAATCAATCAATCAATCAATCATTCAATCAAATATATATTATAAAGCTAGGAATAAAAGAGATGATGTGACACTTTTTTTTGCCCGCATATATTATAAAGCTAGGAATAGAAGAGGTGATGTGACACCTTTCTTTTGCCCACTATTCATATTTATCTTTTTCTCAAATTTTTTGATATTTTCCCTATTTTTACCTACTTATGTGCCATATTAAAAAGTTTAAATGTCACTTTTAATTATATTTTCTTTATTACACTTTCCTCTTTTACTCTTCTTTATGCCCTCGGAGCACTTCCCAGTGATGATGGGGATGCACCAGGGATCATCTCTTAGCCTATTCATATTTGCCTTGGTGATGGACAGACTGACACGACAAATCCAAGGGGAGGTACCATGGTGTATGTTATTCGCAGACGACATAGTCCTGATTGATGAGACTCGTAGCGGAGTGAACACTAAGCTGGAGGTTTGGAGACAAACTCTGGAGTCTAAAGGATTTAGGTTGCGTAGGACCAAGACATAATATTTGGAGTGTAAGTTCAGCAACGGGAGCGACCTTGAGACAGGCGTGGAGGTGAGACTTGGTACTTAGGTCATTCCAAATAAAGGAAGCTTCAAGTACCTAGGGTCTATTATCCAAGGAAAGGAGAAATTGATGACGATGTCACACGTCGTATTGGGCAGGGGTGGATGAAATGGAGGCTCGCATATGGAGTTATGTGCGACAAGAAGGTGCCACCAAAACTTAAAGACAAGTTCTATAGGGTGGTGGTTAGACCGACTATGTTGTATGGGGCGGAGTGTTGGCTAGTCAAGACTTCGCACATACAAAAGATGAAAGTTACAGAGATAAGGATGCTGAGATGGATGTGTGGGCATATAAGGAGAGATACGATTAGAAATGAAGATATCAAAGACAAAATGGAGTGACCTCGGTGAAGGATAAGATGCGGGAAGCGTGGTTGAGATGGTTCGGACATGTGCAGATGAGAGACACAGATGCCCCAATGTGGAGGTGTGAGAGGTTGGCTATGGATGGGTTCAAAAGGGGTAGAGGTAGGCCGAAGAAGTATTGGGGAGAGGTGATTCGACGGATATGACGCATGTGCAACTTATTGAGGACATGACCTTAAATAGGGGGTTGTGAGGACACGAATTAGGGTAGTAGGTAGTCGAGTGTAGTCTTACTTACGCTTACAAAATGATAGTTGTAATGTTATTATTATAGGCCCGATTAGCCTATCACACTTATAGGCGCAATATTGCTTTATATTCCATCGTAGTTTGATTTATGCTGCTATGTGTTCCCTAGTGTACTTTGTTGATAATATTTATCTAAGTTAGCTACTACTTCTTCCTGCCAGAATGCGCTACTATGACGTATTCGATTTTGTTATCAGCGTGTTCATATTGCTTTAATTTCTTGTCTGGTCTGACCGTTTCTCTTGCGTTGTTATGCTTGCTTCACTTGTGATTATTCTTTGTCTTGAGCCGAGAGTCTTCCGGAAACAACCGCTCTACCTGCCAAGGTAGAGGTAAGGTCTGTGTACACTCTACTCTCCTCAGACCCCACATTATGGAATTTCACTGGGTATGTTGTTGTTGTACTCTTCTTTATGCCCCATCTACTTTTCCGTTTGAGAACCCAAAAGACCATCATTAACCCTCTAAATAACTCCACTTGAATTGCTACAATATACATATTTAACCTCCTTAATGGATTACATATCTGAATTTATCCACACAACATGGCAACCAGTTTAATTCGTGCATGGTAAGAATTATTTATCCCTTTTCCTCCTAAATCTCTTTTTGTGATTGTTCTTTAGATGTAAGATGATTATTCTTATCAATTATTTATTAACCCAGTTACCACTATCATAAGTCCGAATTTGTTTGAATATTACATCGAATATGCCTTTTTTTTCTTTTGGTGTTGGTTTTTAAATTATCTTATGTTGTCAATATGTACATTAGTTTTGGTATGCAAGTGTTTTTGCTATGCAAAATTTTCATTTATTTAGATAATTATTTTTGTATTTATATATTATTATTATTTGTTTTTTTCTAAAAGAAATATAATGATTTGGAGCTTCTGCTTAATACACTATTTTACCTTTTAATAGCGTTTACATCTTTCATGGCATATTAAAGAAGAACGTAATTTTTTTATTTAAATAAACTTTATGGACCCACAAAAAGGAGGCAAAAGAAAGAAATAAAAAATGAGTGCATTTTTTCCAGATGCATAGAACCAAAACTGTTTGAATATTTGGTAATTTTGTCTTCATTTTTCTATTTCTCTTTCTTTTCTTATTTTTCTTCAATATTTTCTTACTTCATTTCTTCCCCACAATGTTATATAAGTGGTAATGGATGTTGATTATATAAAAATTAGATTATAAAAATGCATAAGAAAATGTTATAGTAGTATATATTTTTCATTTGTTAGCTTTTTGGTCTTTTTTCTTTTTATTAATTAAGTTTAAATAGTGTGTGTTATATTATATGGATAATTCAAAAAATATTATTGTGCATAATTTGAAATGTTGATCTTTTCTTTTTTGAATAATCCTGAGGTCTCTTCCCCCCTGCATTCTTGATCAAGGTATGTGTTTCCTTTAGTGTTACAATCAATATTTGTTAGAAGACCTTTTCGGTAGATATCACTTCAAAATTTGCAGGATAATAGACAATATTGATGAAAATGTGACTGAGATTTACTGGGCAAGTTGATAAATGATCGCAAAGTCATATTTAATATCGAAAAGGAAATATAAGATTAATGGTGAAAGAATTGATTTGTATTAGAAATCAAATTTTAGTGATATAATAATGAAGACTGTTGATTGACACACATGAAAATTTTCGAGATGGAATTCAAGAAAATAAAAGGAGATGGGGATGATTTGTGATGCTAAAATAAATGAGTATTTTTTCCCCTGCATCTTAAGAACGAAAGATAGCCCTATGATATTATGGAATGACCTATAAGTTGAAAAATTATTACTTTAGAAATGAATTCCTTAATAAGTTTATCTTTTTTTTTCTTTCCAAAATTAATTCCTTAATTTATTTTTAATATCTAACGATAGAATGTGAAGGTAGTTAATTCTACATTAATTCTCAACTTTTCGAATTTAGTGTATTTCCTTTTTGGTCTTCCTATGTTCTCTGACTTCATTATATATTTTCTTTCATTGAGAGTGATTGTTATAAACAAAAAATGGAGGTTTCATTTTATACAGTTAATTAACAAAGTAATAAGGGATGAAATATCTTTGAATTAATAAAGTTAGGAAAAGAGGAAAGTATTATTCTCCACCTTAATTGCTAGCAAGCTTAATTGTATAAGAGAGTTCAGTTTTTTTATGAAAAGTATGATATTATTGACTCTCTATTGAAAGAAAAGAAAAGAAATGTTAGTAAAAAACACATTAAAACTAAGTCTAATATATATGAATTTGCATATGAAAATTAACTTTAATATATAATATTTTTAAAGAATATTTCGTAATGAAGTCTTTTAAGATCGCGCAAAGCGCGGACAAATTCACTACTTGGTGAATTAACTCTGACATTTCATATCTGGATTATATCTCTTCACCTTAATCAGAGATTTCGAATTATGAATAATCTATATTGCAAAGTACTTTTCCTTAAATGGGTCCTAAGCGAGTCGAATTTGAATTGATAGTTGATTAATATGAGTTCCGAATAACATATGTTAAAACATGCATGTTTAGTGTAGGAATATTAGATACACAAGGCTCAAGTGTAACAAGTAATTTAACCACTTCAGAATCAACTTCAAACCTATATGATTGAAATTGAAATAATTCGAGTATGAACTTACAAAATACGGCCAAAATCAAACTCTTACAATTTGGAAAGCAAGAAAACTTTAGATAGCTTCGTCTGAGCTTAGCCTATCAATCGATCTCAAACTGCATTCATGTGCTCAACCCCGGGATCATGCATGAATAAACACACCGCTGAACCGCATATGTAATATCCGTCCGTAAAGGTAAGATCTTGGAGGGCCCCCGCAAGATCGCGATAGCGAGTCGGGTCCTCGTATGGTGCACTCGCCGCGGCACTCGGCTTTGGGTTTGCATCAACCGAGTGGAAGTGGACAAGTCCTTCATAGCAAATTCGAACCGAGCATGGCCATGACAGACCGACGCAAAGCATCGGAGGAGCGGTCAAGATGATATCATCCACATATAACAGAATATAGGCCAATGACGAACCACGGCGGTAGATGAACAAAAAATTGTCCGACTCCGCCGTGTGTGAACCCAATAGTCGAAACAAAATCGAAATCGTGTATACCAGCACGTGGGGATTGCTTAAGCCCATATAATGACTTCTTCAACAAACGTACATGATGAGGGCGGTTGGGATCCCCGAAACCCAACGCCGATGCATATAGATCTGTTTCCTTGAGGTCACCATGTAGAAAGGCATTCTAGACATCCAACCGATGGATTGGCCAAGTCTTTGAAAGAGCCAAGCTAAGCACGGTGCGAATGGTAGCCGGTTTGACCACCGGACTAAACGTCTCACCACAATCAATTCCAACCTCGTCGAGTCTTACCATCACCAACCGGTCGCGCCTTATGTCGAGCAAATGACCCATCCGAATTCTCCTTATGAGCAAAAATCCACATAGACTACCCGATAATATTAGTACCATATGGACGGGGCACCAACTCCCACGTCTTATTATCAATAAGAGCATTATATTCATCGGTCCATAGCAATTTTCCAATTAGGGTCATTTAATGCGGACACGGATTGCGGGGCATGGGGATTTAAAGACATTAGAATGTAAATTAAAATGTCTTTTAGGTGTAAAAATGCCCCGCCGACTACGAGTGACCGGTCTATGACTCGAGGAAGAATTAATGGAATTTTGGGAATTTTCTGGGCTCGGGACGGAGCGATCGGCGAGTGGGCCTGCCGGCCCAAATCGGTAGATCTTTGGGCTCGGTTTCGGACCGGTTCCGGTGACCGGGGCCTGCACTGACCGACCGGCCCAATAGCCGGAACGGCTCCAGCATGCGAAACAAAGGGGCGACGATCTTGTGGGACCGGCGGGCGGTGGGCCGGCAAGGGAGGATTTTGGGTACGGGAGATGTCCGAAAAATTCCGAATAATATACGGGGATATTTGGTCATCCAAAAAATTATACGACTTAGGTTCGGGAGTATGAATTTTCGTAAATGGGAATTGAGTTTCATCAAAAATGACATGGCGATTGATTATGATTTTCTTGAAGGATAAATCAAAACACTTATAACCACGATGATTCGACGGATAACCCAAAAACACACACGGGGTAGACCGAGCTCGAAGTTTGTTAATTGTGGTGGATGGAAATAACGGATAGCACAAGCACCCAAAAATCCGAAGAGAATAAGAAGGGTTCTTATTAAATAGGATTTTGAGGGGGAAGAATATGTCGACCTTTAGACGGAATTATGTTAAGAAGGTAAGTGGCCATTTGTAGAGCATGATGCCAAAAATACGGAGGTATGGAGGCATGGATTAGGAGAGTTCGGACAATGTTATTTATGGAACGAATTTTGCGTTCAAATTTTCCCATTTTGTGAAGATGTATGAGGACATGAAAACCGAAAATTTATCCCATGAGTAGCACAAAATTCTCGAAACTCCCTATTGTCATACTCTTTCCCATTATCACATTGAATATTTTTATTTCTCTTTCGAATTGAGTACGAATGAACGCTCTAAATTTTATGAAGACGGAAAACACTTGTGATTTATTCGCAATTGGAAACGTCCACAAAAATCTAGAATAATCATCTAAAAAGAGAACATAATATCGATGACCCATTGAACTAAGAACAGGAGATGTCCATAAGTCGCTATGAATAATGTCAAATGGCATAGAAGTATGAGAATTGGAGTCTACAAATGGCAACTTAACAATTTTTCCTAATGAACAAGACTGACAAATTGGAGTACGACTCGTACCCTTACAAGAAATAAAGCTATTTTTATCTAAAACGATAAAATAGAAGATCCCTAGATGACCCGACGAGCATGCCACATGGAAGGAGAGATGGTACGTCGCAAAAGCGATGGCAAGGTCGGACTCGATGGACGAAAACCGGGCATGATAGGATATAGATCCCCCTACTATCACACCTCATGAGACAACTCCCCGTCTTGAAATCCTTCACGAGAAACCGAAAGGATCAAATTCAACGAAACGTAATTGTCATTTGTGAACTTTCGGACGGACACTAAATTTTTAATCAATTTAGGAGCATGTAAAGTATTTTTCAAGAGGAGTGGCGGATTGGGGAGACAACGTTTCGACCATACCCTAGAATTGGAATAGAACCGCCATTACCAATAATTATCCCCCGAGGGGTGCTCAAATTGAAATAAGATGAGAGAGTACCCGAGTCGGAAGTCATGTGAGTAGTGGCCCGTGTCCATGTACCAATTTTGATCCTGTTGAGTCAATCCCAACGTGTGCATCGCGGCCTCGATATCGGTCCGAGTAGGGCCTGTTGCATGATGGGCTTGCGGAGGTCGGGGCCCAAGAACTCCGGCCGTGCCGGTCCCGGCCCGTAACTACTACCACCGCCGCCGCCACCATCGGCGGGGGCCGCCACCGCCGGGCATTGGGCCTCGGACCGCGGCCCCACTGGCCGCCGGGAATTTCCCCGCGCTCGCCGGTATGTACGGGCTGGCCCCACGGTCCATCGCCATCGCTCCATCGCCATGGGCCCCACCGCCGAGCCCATGGGGGGTGGTGGGCCACCGTTCACCGGATGGGACCCACCGACGTTTTGCCGACTACGGAACCTCCACCATTACCACCGCGTTTGCCCCCGCGATTTTTGTTATTATTCTTGCGATTATTCTTGCCGCCACCATGATTATGGTTTTGGCCCGAATTAACAAAACTCGAAGGATTAGGAGAGGATGCCATCAGACATATTATTTGTTACCGGTGCGCCAACATTACGGAGTTGATCCGCCAATTCCTTTAGTTTCTTGCAATATGCGAAACGTTTGAACGTCTAGCAATCCCGAACTTCAAACCCGTGATCGTCGTATTTGGCGTATATCCACCGAAGAACGGTAGCATTGAACTACCAATGATACTTGATAAGATATAGCAATTTTAGTTATTGGACTTTTTCATCTCAAGAAGCAGAGCATGGAGATCGCATATTGAAAGAACAAAGAAGGAGGATAACCTTTTTTGAGAGAAGAAAACTTTTGTTTAGACCTTTTACCATAACAAAATATATATCTTGTTATATTATAAACAAATTAAAATGACAATCATCTAACAATAAAAATATAAGTAGACCTTGTTTCGTGTACATTAAAAGTATATGCATATCTTCTTATTATTAGAGTTTCAAATAGTAACACAAATAGTAAGTAATTGTAAAATTATAGTTCTAACTATGATCTCACTAGCATGTAAATATTTACTTTATAGGTAAAGAACGTATATTGGTATTCCACAAAGTAATAGGAGGACTATTTAAAGTTTTTGTCTGAAGTTTGTCAATACCGATTATCAGTTAAAAAAAAATTTACAAAAATAAATACAACTTAAATAATAATATTATGGTATATATATTTGTAGTATATTGTAATAAAAAGGATACAAAATACACCTACCATAATTGTATAAGAATTATGGTAGGTGTATAACTTCCTTTTTATTACATAATAATATATATACAAAACTGGTTTAACAAATATCAAAACTGGTTACTGAATGCAATTACTACATATTACAAGTGTCAATTGAAATTTGTAAATTATATATACATTGTAACTATCATACATGTAGGGAAAAAAAACCAATGTCTTTTTTAACGTGGAAAATCTGTCTGTATTGTGTCATTTTCACTAGTGTAAATTTGTTTGATTATTGTGTCTTTTCCTCTCTTTTTACCAGACAATTCCAAAGTTCTACGTTGACGTTGAAAATCCAAGTCTGGACACAAATTAAGTGTGTGGAATTTTTTGTTTTACATTTACTAATAATTACTTGTTTATAGAAGTTTTTTTTTAAAAAAGGGTTTATATTGGACAAAAAACTAATTAAATTGTCAAACTCTATATTGACCAAACACGAGAGAGGTATTGTGTATTTAAGGAAGCAAGCAGCCTTAGGACGCGTTTTACAATTTCCAAAGTTAATTAAGCTTAAAACGGACAATATATATGTATCACTAGTGGAATTTACTGTTATACCAGTACTCCATGTGCAATTTTAAGTAATGGTAAGACAAACCTCAACGAGAACGTCGAGTCTCAAAAAAGGATATGTATGTATAACAATATTGACAAGTTTAACGCTGATAGATCACGAGAAAAATATTGGATATTTCAGAAACTAATACATAAACCCCACTGATGCATTTTAAACTATGAACGAATAGATTCAAAGCGAACAATATCACAAATAAATTGACGGGTTACACTAGTTTAGTCTATATTGCGTTCCTTTTAAGTATGGTGTGCAGATCAGTTTGTGTAGGGAATTGTTGGGTACAAATCACATAAGTAAGGCACAACGGAAGTTTTAAAATTTTGTTTCTTACTTACCCCAACAATAATTTCTAGTATGGTTAAACAACAATTGGAACTTGTAACATAAAAATATTTACTTACAAGTCTAGATTATCTGGAGTCTTTATCAACTGCGAGGTGCACACGCGATTGCCCTTCCAATTTGCAAGCTCTAAGCTTCAATGTACTCCTCCTTCGGAAAGCTAGGAAATCCGACAGAGGTTCGAGAGAGTATTTTATTCTAAGTCTCTAAGGCTTAGAATGTTATTCTGAAAATTGGTGTATAATAATGAAAATGAATGCCTCTATTTATAGTTGAAAATTAGGTAAAAAAAACCGGATTAGGGTTTGACCTTGGGCCTGACCCAAAATTGACACAGAGGCGCCGCGACCCTAGGGTATGGGCGCCGCGACGCTTGATGAATTCTTGCATTGCGTCGCGGCCCTAGGTATGGGCGTCGCGGCGCTCGACGTGCAGTTGCACTGCCTCGATTTAATTTTCGTGCATTCTTAATTAAATTTAAAATCCAATTTTGACTTAATTATTGTAATCATTATTCATTTAAATGTCTCGATTCCAAATCGAATATTTTAATTACTCTTTCAATACATCCTTAGATCGAAACGGACAACTGACATAGTGTGACCCTACATGCCTTCTCTTATCGACATTAATCAAATTAAGGTTCTACACGGAACTCCTAGACGGCGCCGGAAGACGAACTCAATATGTGAAGTACGTTTACGCGAATCCAGTAAACTTAACATTTATGTGGTAAGATAAAATCCTTTCATTCACGACACACCCAATCAAGCTTAGGATTTGTCAAGTGTCTATCCAAATGGCCTAATCATTGTATCTCATTTATATTAGTTGACGACTAGACCATATTCTAAATATATCTATTGCGTTCGCCAACGACTTAGTCAACCTAATATCACTGAGAAACTGAGTGTTCTCTTGAATATACATTCGAGGAATGAATCCTAATCTTGTCTTAACTACCACCTTCAATCCACATCGTAATGCACCCAATACAAGCCGTATCTCAACCTACAAGGCATTTGAGCTTAGGACGGGATCAAAGTACATTACTTTGTAGATAAGGCGCGTATTGACCTCAAGTCTAAGGACTTGTATCTCCCACACGATGATCATACGTTAGACAAGTATAACAAACAATATATCAGCAGGGTATACCAATACTTTCAAAGTATCCATGTGTCCATCAAGAGTAATCATTACTCATAGCATGTGAGACATACTACATCCTCTAAGGATGTGATGCAGACCACATGTCGATTTATCACATATCATCGATATCCCATTCTCGATGATCATTAGTCGAGACTATTTTAAGAGTTACGCTCTATCATAAAATATCTCACTCTATTAATGACAACGTAAGCTCAAGGGATGCACATTAATGAATAATTACAAACAATCAAATAATAATTCAATAATTGCAAATGCCAAAATATTAATCTCCATTAATAATAATATGAATGTGTATAAAGTACATTTGTCCTAATACAGATTGTCTCAAGAACATAAATATACTTTCAATCTCCCACTTGGCCTAGAGCCAATCTCCAACATAACTAATGCCCATATTCTCAAAATGACCATTATGCTTGACTAAGCTTAATGGTTTAGTGAATGGGTCAGCTAGATTAATGTATGTGGAAACATAGTCTAATCTAATATCCTCAGTCTCTACCATCTCCCTGAGTATGTGGTACTTCTTTGGTACATGCGTGTTTCTGTTGGTTGATCTTGGTTCCTTAGCTTGCACAATCGCACCAATGTTGTCGCAATAAACCGTTATTGGACAAGTGGCACTTAGAACAACCCCTAGTTCCTTCGGAAGTCAGATATCACGACAACTTCTTTACCAGCTTCCGATCCAGCAATATACTCAGCTTCTGTTGTCGCGTCGGCAATTGTAGCTTGTTTGGAACTTTTCAAGCTCACTGCTCCGCCATTGAAAATGTATGTGTAACCTAGTTGAGATTTGTAGTCATCAACATCTATCTGGAAGCTAGCATCAGTGTACCCGGTACATACAAACTTCTCTTGTCCACCATAGACAAAGAAATATTCTTTAGTTCATCTAAGATACTTAAGAATACTCTTGACTGCTTTCCAGTGTTCTTCCCCAAGATTCTGCTGGAACTTGCAAGTCATACTAAGTGCAAAGGCCACATCTGGCCTAGTACAGGTCATGGCATATATGATCGATCCTATAGCCGAAGCATATGGGATCCTTTTCATACGTTCAAGTTCTATAGAATTAGAAGGACTATCCTTCTTAGATAACTTGATGCCTTGTCCCATAGGTACATCGCCTTTTTTGGAATTTTCCATAGAAAATCGTCTAAGCACTTTGTCTATGTAGACTGACTGTGACATCCCCATCAATCTGTTAGGTCTATCTCTATAGATCCTAATCTCCAGAATATAGTAGGCTTCACCTAAATCCTTCATCATGAAGGTAGTGGACAACCACTCTTTTCCTGACTGCATGAGAGTCTTATTGTCTCCCATTATTAATATGTCATCTACATATATGATAATGAAGGCAATACTCACATCCTTACATTTACTATAAACACATGGATTTTCTTTGCTTCTGACAAAATCAAATGATTTGATAGCTTTGTCAAAGTAAATGTTCCAACTCCTCGAGGCTTGCTTAAACCCATAAATGAACTTTTGTAGCTTGCATACGGCATTCGGTTTGGACTCAATTGAAAAACCCTCAGGTTGTTTCATATACACTTCCTCAACTAGATTACCATTGAGGAATGCAGTTTTGACGTCTATCTGCCAAATGTCATAGTCATATATCCAGCTATTGCAAGCAAAATCTGAATGGACTTAATCTTAGCAACATGTGAAAATGTTTCATCATAATCGACCCCAGACCGTTGATTATAACTTTTAGCCACCAGTCTTGCTTTATAATTTTGTACCTTGCCACATGTATCAATCTTCTTCTTGAAGACTCATTTGCATCCTATGGGTCTAACCCCTGTTGGCAAATCCACTAAGTTCCAAACTTGATTTATGTATATCGAGCCCATCTCAGATTTCATGGCTTCTTACTATCTCTGTGAATCAATGTCTAACATAGCTTCGTTATTGTAGGTTGTAGGTTCATCGTCATCAGGAATATCTATCTCATTGTGTGTTTCAACAAGGATATTAAGTCTTTCAGGTGGACGATAAGTCTTAGTAGACCTACGGAGTTGAGTATTCTGCGTTTCAATGTTGTTGCATTCTGACTGTGAGAAAGTCTTTGTGTGTTGGACAATCCATCACCTTTAGAGCTTTCAGAAATGTCATTTTCATATTTCCTGAATGGAATGATGTACAACTATTGTATCATCTTCCATTGGTTGTGTATGAGAACCTTGCATTTCTGCACTATCTCTCACAGCACTCCCACTGGCTGAAGGGCGTACTCAAAGTACCCAATCTTCACCAGATACTCCCACTGAATCTTTGTTTAGGTCATTCGACAAGGGTTCATTTTCTGTGTTATGTTGTAGTTCTTGAACTTCTTCAAGTTCTATCTCTGTGCAACTATGTTCCTTCTAGACATATTATTCTTCAATGAAAGTTGTGTTCCTGGAAATAATGACCTTATGTTCTTCAGGAAGAGAGAAGTAGTATCCCTTAGTTTCCTTTGGATACCCCACGAAGTAACATTTCTCACTTTTAAATTCCAACTTGTCAGTGAGCATCTTCTTGACATATGCAGGGCACCCCTAGGGTCTCATATGTTTAAGAGCTGGCTTCTTGCCACACCATATCTGATAGGGTGTCTTTTCTACTGACTTGGAGGGAACTCTTTTCAGAATGTATATAGAGGTTTGTATAGCATGTCCCCAAAGGTTTGTCGGTAGAGGTGAGGAGCTCATCATGGATCGAACCATATCCAATAAGGTTCGGTTTCTCCTTTCGACAACACCATTCATCTGTGGTGTTCTTGGAGGTGTCCATTCAGATTGGACTCCATGTAGCTTTAAGTAATCTAGAAAATCCTTGCTCAAGTATTCACCTCATCGATCCAATCGTAGGGTCTTGATACTTTTTGCAAGTTGCTTCTCCACTTCCGACTTGTACTCCTTGAACTTCTCAAAAGCCTCGGATTTGTGTCTCATAAGATACACATATACATACCTTGTGAAGTCGTCATTAAAAGTGATAAAGTATGGGAAGCCTCATCTAGCTTGAGTCGAGAATGACCCACATACATCAGTATGGACCAACTCAAGCACCTCCTTAGCTCGCACACCTTTCCCAGAAAGTGGTTTATTGGTCATCTTTCCTCTCAAACAAGATTCGCAGTTACCATAAGACTCCAAGTCAAATGGTTCGAGGTAGTCTAACTTCCTCAATCTTACTATCCTTGATTCGTTGATATGACCATATCTGCAGTGCCATAGGTAGGTAGAGTTTCTATTACTTGTCTTGGCTCGTTTATTTTGTACATTGAAAATCTCTCGGCTACAGTTCAGTGTATATAATCCATCCACAAGAGGAGCAGTTCCATATATAACATCATTAAAAGACATTACGTGACTGCCATTAAAAATATACGAGGAAAAGCCCTTTATGTCCAACACTGGGATAAAAATAATATTCCTCGTTAATGAGGGAACATAAAAACAAGCATTCAACACTAAATAATAGCCGGAAGGTAAATTTAATCTATAAGTCCCTACGCACTCAGCATCCACTCGTGCTCCATTTCCAACGCGTATGTCTACCTCTCTTGGTCCAACCTTCCTGCTATCAGTTAGCCCCTGCACATTTATACAAATGTGTGAGCCACAGGCGGTATCCAATACCCAGGAATGAGAGTTGTTTATAGACATATTTATTTCAATGACGTACATACCTTGTCCACCAAAGGCAGGAGCACCTGGTGCTTTTCTTCCTCTTGGTGTCGTGCAGTCCTTTTTCCAATGCCCGTTCCTATGAAAGTTGAGGCATTTATCCTTAGCCGTGTTCACCTTTTTCTTCACACTTCCCCTGGGCTTCATAGTTGCGGGCTCAACGATTGCCTTGCCCTTCTTCTTCTGTCAATCCTTGCCTTTCGGCTTGGGTCGGCTAGAAGAGCTCACCATAAGCACAGCTTTGCCTTTGGAAGTGGAGAACTCAAAGGTCTTGAGCATGTTGTGCAGCTCCGGCAAGGTCGCCTTCGTTCTATTCATGTTGAAGTTCACTATGAAGTTCTCAAAGGAATGAGGGAGAGAGTTTATGATGAGTGTGGTAGCGACATTCTTTTCAAGCTTCGTTCCAATCGAAGCAAGCCTCTCTATCAGCCCTATCATCTTTAGCACATGATGCGAGACCGGGCCCCCTTCATTAAGCTTACACTTGAAGAGTTCTATTAACAACTCATATTCCATTGTCTGGGATTGAGAGTCATATAGGCTTTTCAGGTGTTCGAGCATCTCAATGGGCCCCATATTCTCATGCTGTCTCTGAAGTTCCATAGACATGGAAGACAACATCACGCATTGTGCCGAAGTGGCATCATCTAGATGTTTCTGGTAAGCATTTTTGTCAAATGAGGCATATTCTTCAGAATCAGTCGCAGGGACTATTGGGAACACTGTGTCCAACACACATTCAATTTTCTCTTGTCTCAACACTATCCGCAAATTCCTTAACCAGTCAATGTAGTTTGGTCCAGTAAGTTTATTCATCTCAATCTACATTTTCAACGACAAGTTCGACATCTTTTATAATCTGGAGAATTAGATAGACCGAAAATCAAATGCAAAATCTATTTCCTATTATACACATTCATTTAGGCTAATCAATAAGGCCTTTTGTTTAATTAGCTCCCACTATTTTAACATACTTCCACGACCCCATGGTAGAATACGGACCTACTTTAATTTAGGTCATAGTGGGCCAAGATTCAAGCCTATGTTATCTCCGCATTTGCTTTGGCTGATAACATCAACAACATATCTTGGTAGGCTCTAAACCAATTGCAAAACCTATTCGCAACTCTTGGTTAATCAAATTATTACATTTAATCTTGCGTCCTTAGATTAGTCCGACACTTTGGCATCAAGATTTGTCTAAGCAAGTCAATCCCATTACACGATTGCGTTTATGTATCTAAGCAAACTTGGCCTTTGTGAGTAAACACTTTGGTGTAAATACCCACAAACGTTTATCATTTGCTTGTACGTTAAAACACATCTATGAAAGAGTCTGGGTCCTCGTATACTTAGAGCAAAGAGGATTTTGCACTCTAATAATTATAATGGACGACGCGTTTAATTTAGACTTGTATTTAAAGTTTTGGGGAATATTTTAATAAAGGGTTCTAACCAAGATCAACACTTTAATGCCACATCCAATATGACATCTCAACATCATGCAAAACTAATAACACATATAGTTTGGGAACCGTCAACCCAATATGCATGATTGAAGAAGGTTTAATCAAACACTGGGCGCCGCCTGCCCAGACAGTTATAGCGGACATTATTCTAGAAATGAAAATGACAAACATTTTTTACATTTAGCACATAAACAGTATACTTATCAAATAATATATTGTATAATAATAATCTTGGGTTAAACATTCTGAACTCGATTTTTTTTTTTGCTTCTAGACCGGTGGTGCCGCGGCGCTATTGATTAGCGACGTGGCCCCACTGAGGCAGTAACTCCAATTTTCTGAAAAATACACTAGCGCCACGGCGCTTCAGAGGCAGTAACATTTCTGCTTCTGTAATTGATTTAGTGTCACGACGCGCTGCAGAGGCAGAAATATTTTTGTTTCTGAAAATACATTAGCGCCGTGGCGCTGCAGAGGCAGAAACATTTCTGTTTATGAAAATGCATTAGCGCCGCGGCGCTCCACCATGGAGCCGCGGTGCGTCGCCTTGAAACCCTAGCCAGCGACGCGCGCCCTATCAAAGGGTCGCGGCACCGACGTCCTGACAAACATTTTTGTGTTGATTTAAAAAAAAATCATTCAACCCCTAAATCCAATTTAGGGATCAATTCACAGGTCCTTAATCATTATCAATAACGCTCATTCGACCATCATCCGTTCTTACTTGTTCTTAGCCATGCACCGTGCAATGAGCCGGACAACGCACTTTGGCTTAGTTCGAGTTAGAATTGAATGACTTCCTCAAGTTAGCGTAGGAGATAATTTAGGGTAACATCAAAAGGTCAACATTTGTTCAAGATACGTAGGATTTCAAGAAACCTCATTTTAATCCAATTTTATGTTCAACCCATATTATTATTTTATTCAATTATTATATAACCATTAAACCAATCTGAGCTCTGATACCACTGTAGGGAATTGTTAGGTGCAAATCACATAAGTAAGGTACAATGGAAGTTTTAAAATTTTATTTCTTACTTACCCCAACAATAATTTCTGGTATGGTTATACAACAATTGAAACTTGTAACATAAAAATATTTACTTACAAGTCTAGATTATCTGGAGTCTTTATCAACTGCGAGGTGCACACGCGATTGCCCTTCCAATTTGTAAGCTCCAAGCTTCAATGTACTCCTCCTTTGGAAAGCTAAGAAATTCGGCAGAGGTTCGAGAGAGTATTTTATTGAAATTCTAAGTCTCTAAGGCTTAGAATGTTATTATGAAAATTGGTGTATAATAATGAAAATGAATGCCTCTATTTATAGTTGAAAATTAGGTCAAAAAACCGGATTAGGATTTGACCTTGGGCTTGGCCCAAAATCGACGCAGAGGCGCCGCGTCCCTAGTGAATGGGCGTTGCGGCGCTTGATGAATTCCTGCATTGCGCCGCGGCCCTAGGGTATGGGCGCCACATGCAATTGCACTGCCTCGATTTAATTTTCGTACATTCTTAATTAAATCTAAAATCCAATTTTGACTTAATTATTGTAATCATTATTCATTTAAATGTCTCGATTCCAAATTGAACATTTTAATTACTCTTTCAATACATCCTTAGATCAAAACGAACAACTGATATAGTGTGACCCTACATGCCTTCTCATATCGACATTAATCAAATTAAGGTCTACACGGAACTCCTAGACGGCGTCGGAAGACGAACTCAATACGTGAAGTACGTTTACGCGAATCCAGTAAACTTAACATTTATGTGGTAAGATAAAATATTTTCATTCACGACACACCCGATCAAGCTTAGGATTTGTCAAGTGTCTATCCAAATGGCTTAATCATTGTATCTCATTTTTATTAGTTGACGACTAGACCATATTCTAAATATGTCTATTGCGTTGGCCAACGACTTAGTCAACCTAATATCACTGAGAATCCAAGTGTTCTCTCGAATATACATTCGAGGAATGAATCTTAATCTTGGCTCAACTACCACCTTCAATCCACATCGTAATGTACCCAATACAAGTCGTATCTCAACCTACAAGGCATTTGAGCTTAGGATGGGATCAAAGTACATTACTTTGTAATAAGGCTTATTGACCTCAAGTCTAAGGACTTGTATCTCCCACTGATCATACGTTAGACAAGTATAACAAACAATATATCAGCAGGGTATACCAATACTTTCAAAGTATCCATGTGTCCATCACGAGTAACCATTACTCATAGCAGGTGAGACATACTACATCCTCTAAGGATGTGATGCATACCACATGTCGACTTATCACATATCATCGATATCCCATTCTCGATGATCATTAGTCGAGACTATTTTAAGAGTTATGCTCTATCATAAAATATCTCACTCTATTAATGACAACGTAAGCTCAAAGGATGCACATTAATGAATAATTACAAACAATCAAATAATAATTCAATAATTGCAAATGCCAAAATATTAATCTCCATTAATAATAATATGAATGTGTATAAAGTACATTTGTCCTAATACAGATTGTCTCTAGGACATAAATATACTTTAAGTTTACGCTCTTCTCAACTAATTTCACGAAAACCTTCTGCATCCACCAAGTCCTGGACAGATGAGAAATTACCTAACATTTTTAATTACCTCCGTTGAAATTTGAACACGAAACCTCATGTTCTCAATCTACTTCATTATTGATCACTAGATCACTAGACCATATCCTTGAGTGCGTGATTATATTTTAATATTCATTGCCTTTTTTTTGTCGGGTAAATTCAATGCATTTGTTAGGTTCTTGGCAATAGAATGTTTGATTTTTAAGAGAATGTTTCCACTTCTCCCTCAAGTTCAGTCAATTATCACATCTGTTCAATGTGCTAGACCCATAAAGTACGCACTATGTGAAAATCCACTACCCCACACCTAACTATGACATTTAAAAAATCTAATAAAATTATAAATGAAGACATTCTGAAAAAGATTTAAGGCCTCTTCTTAAGACGTGACTCATTAATCACACGTTGATCAATGCCCTTGTATCGACCATTGTTCAATATTTTAAGTGCATTGCCAATGTTAATTACTAGAACTCCTTTAATTAGGGGGGACGTGAATCCATGCATCAAACTCAAAAAAAAATTCACCTAGAGTCCTCCCATTTCATCTTGCAGGAGAAGGGTAATCGTCGATATATCAGAAATTCATGGCTGCTCAATGGCTAGGCAAGTAAGACAATTGCCTAATTCTCTTATCAATGAAGAGGCAACAAGAAAGAATGTAACCTGCATGGAGGAGGCCAAAATGCAGTAGCCTCATCATTAGAGTCACAAATCAGAGAAGCTTTATAAGATTCTTAGAAAGGTTCTATTAAGTTAAAACATAACAAATAAAATCATATTAACTCTCTAAATATGTTTATTTTACTGTAAGACTTATTTATAACAATCATTCTCTATAATAGTGTTTCACTATATCGGCCTTCATGTCATATTATATTACTCCTATATGTTTTCTATAGTAACATTTCGTTATAAAGTCAAAAAAATATATATCTGGACAAACAACACCGTTATAAATGAGATTTGACTTTATTTGATGATCATTGTTGATTGTTTTTACTATCTTACATATTACAATCATAAAACAAAATCATAATTAATTTCCCTTACTAAAATCAAGAAAGACCAATATGCTCCAATTTCTCCATCTCTTTTTTGAAATCAACCATTGCTTCTTCTTGCAAATACACCAAAACTTTAAAACCATCTTTTTTCCCTTCACTAGCAGAAGAATAAGGCAAGAAAAAACAAGGCTCAATGCTCCCAACTAAATGCCTAGAAAGTGGAAAAACAGTCACTGGACCACCCCATCCAAAATCAACAGTGGCGTGTCCCAAATGTCTCCAATCAGTGAAACCACTCACCCTGTTACCTGCACATGCGGATTCAGAATTTAGTTAACGGATTCAACCAAACTCAGTACTTTCGACAATTGACGTAGATGTCATGAGTGGCGTGAAAGTATATGTATGTCCTAGAGACAATCCGTATTAGGATAAATGTACTTTATACACGTTCGTATTATTATTAATGAAGATTAATATTTTGGCATCAGAAATTATTGAATTATTAGTTGATTGTTTATAATATTCTATAATGTACATTCCTAGAGGTTACGTTGTTATTAATAATGTGAGTTATTAATATTATAACGTAACTCTTAAAATAGTATCGACTAATGATCATCGAGAATAGGATATCGATGATATGTGATAAGTTGACATGTAGTCTGCATCACATCCTTAGAGGATGTAGTATGTCTCACCTGCTACGAGTAATGGCTACTCGTGATGGACACATGGATACTTTGGAAATATTGGTATACCCTGCTGATATACTGTTTGTTATACTTGTCTAAACTATGATCAGTGTGTGAGAGATAGAAGTCCTTAGTCTTGAGGTCAATGCGCACCTTGTCTACATAGTAATATACTTTGATCATGTCCTAAGCTCAAATGCCTTATAGGTTGAGATACGACTTGTATTGGGTACATTACGATGTGGATTAAAGGTGGTAGTTGAGACAATATTAGGATTCATTCCTCGAATGTATATTCGAGAGAACACTCAAATTCTCAGTGATATTAGGTTGACTAAGTCGTTGGTCAACGCAATAGACATATTTAGAATATGATCTAGTTATCAAATAATATAGATGAGATACAATGATTAAGCCATTTGGATAGACACTTGACAAATCCTAAGTTTAATTAGGTGTGTCGTGAATGAAATGATTTTATCTTACCACATAGAAGTTAAGTTTACTGGATTCGTGTAAACGTACTTCACATATTAAGTTCGTCTTACAGCGTCGTCTAGGAGTTCCGTGTAGACCTTAATTTGATTATGTCGATATGTGAAGGCATGTAGGGTCACACTATGTCGATTGTCTTTTCGATCTAAGGATGTATTGAGAGAGTATTAAATATTCGATTTAGAATCGAGATATTTAACTGAATAATGATTGTTTTAATTAAGTTAAAATTGGATTTTAGATTTAATTAAGAATGTGCGGAAAATAAAATGAGACAGTGTAGGGCCACGTCAGCGCCACGGTGCCCACACCATAGGGTGGGGCGCCATGACCTAATCTATCTCGAATTTTGGGTCAGGCCCAAGGTCAAACCCTAATCTGGTTTGACCTAATTTTTCACCTATAAATACAGACCTACATTTCATTATTCATTACACTTGATTTTCATATCATTATTCTAAGTCTTAGAGACTCAGAATCAAAACACTCTCTCGAACCTCTGTCGGATTTCCTAGCTTTCCAAAGGAGGAATACATTAAAGCTTGGAGCTTGCAATCGAAAGGGCATTCGCGTGCGCACCCACAATTGATAAAGATTCCAGATATTATAAACATGTAAGTACCATTCAAGTCTTATGTTTACAGTTTAAAATTATCCTATAGTCAAACAGTTCTACGTTTGTTGGGTTTGATACAAGTTTTCAATATCCGTTGCGTACAACAACCCAACAAAAACCTTCATGGCGGATCCAGAATTTTTAAGTCGTAAGTGCTAGGCTGTCTTTAGTCTAGAATTAATACCTGAGATTGAGTGCTCAATCAATATCTTTCTATGTTATTACTAGTTACAACAAAAAATATAGTTTTGGGTAAAAAAAAACACACACACACACATTCGCCCCAATGCAGGTCAGCCACCGGTAGGTATAGATATATACTAAAAAAATCAGTAAAATTTCAACAAGGGATCGATATTAATTATCACTTCTAACCCATCAATTATTTGTAAATTATAACTTTAGTCCCTTGTGATATATGACTAAGTATATTTAATCTTCAATTAATTAAAATGTGAGTTTTTTTGTCCCTTGATATAAGAAACAAGTTATAATTGGACTATTTTATTTCAGACTCTAATATGAAGCAGTGATACAAACTTTAACACATCAAAATTTTAATTAAATTACATAATGATTAATAATTCGTTAAGATTCGCAAGCACATGGATAAAAAATGCTCATTTCAGTTAATTGAAGGTTAAATGTGCTTGATCAGATATTATAAGGACCAAAATACGAATTCGTCTATATATGAGGGACTAAAAGTGTAAATTTTCATTTCCAAGAATATCAAACTTTCAAACCTAAAATTTCAAAAGTACGACAAGTTTACCTGCCGTGATTCCTTCATGGTAATGCAGGTCCTGGAAATCGATGAAGGATCGAACGTATTCATCGGTCGTGTTGCATTTACTGTTCTTGATTGAATCTGCAGTTTTTGACAGTGGTTGATTTACAAGTCCTTCTGCAAGTTGTTGAACATACATTGGAACACAACCATTTCCCCAGTAGCCATGAGGCAATTGTGGTTTTGTTATTCTTCTTATATTTGTTGCATATGCAAATCTCACTATCTCTTCACTTGGGATTTTAGCAGCCTTTACCCTGTTTTCACAGATTAAGAGAAATCAATTAGTCCCTAAGCTGGAATTTAACTCATTGAATATCACTAGCTTAAGCTTAGTGAATTACAAGATTTTAAGTCAGTAGATGTAGATAGTATTGCTACGTTACAATTTCTTTCTGAATATGACTACAATATATGACTCTTATACAATCAGACATTTCTATAACAATCACTTATGTAACAATATTTCACTGTAACAAACAAATTTCCGTTACATTCAATTTATATGTTATGTTTGATCTCTATAACAGTCTTTTTTGACTTATAATGGTACATCTACTGAAAAAGCACCTCTCTACATAACAACCTTATTAAATACTTTTAGTAAAATACCTTATGTTTCGTATATATTATTTTTATAATAATAAAAAAAATGATCTATTAACTATATTTTAGTAGAGTATAGTAATCAATAAATTTTGTATACTCTAACGAGGAAATGTAATGTCAAAAACTCCCGTGAACTTAAACATTTTTTGAGATTTAAAATTTAAATATTTTTCTTATCTTTTACTTTTCCGTCCCAATTTAAGTGTCTTACTTTACTTTTTGATCTGTTTCAAAAAAGAGTGCATGTTTCTATATTTAATAAGTTGACAATTCAAACATCTTAATATGACAAGTTTATAATCACAAGATTCAAAGTACATTTCAATACCTTACCCCCACAAAATTCAAAAGTCTTCCTTTATTTTAATTTTTTTTGTCTAATCAAACTAAAACACTTAAATTGAGACAGAGGTAATACAACATAAAAACTTTGTAAAACTAATTTTTTTAGAAATTTTTGTTTGTAATAGCCAAAAAAAATCTGGGTAAACAGAACTATTTTGGAGACACATAAAATTCATAAATATAGAATCTTATAGCCATAAATTAGCAAAAAAATTTGAGATAATCCCAAAAATATATAATAATAATAATATTTTATATATATATATATAAAAGAACATACCTTGCTCGCCATATAAAAGCTCCCAATGCTTCAAAAGTAGTATAATTTGAACCGGACTGTTCATGTAAAAAAACCTTAAGCCGGTCCAACCACTCATCCTTCACTTTAAAACACTCTCGAACCGCCAGTTTACTCGGTTCCATATATGGCAAAGAGTTTTTATCCAAACTAAGAAACTCATGAAACGGGAACTCGACTCGGGGAGGATCCCTGGGTCCGAGCAAACTCGACCGGTCCCAGACAGGTTCAAGCTTTACCCGACCTGCCCCACGAGCCAGCTCCGCCATCGCATTGAAAAAAAGAGTCGCCCCGAGTCCATCACACAATGTGTGATGGATCGTGGCTCCAAGAACCCATCCACCACACTTGAACCGGGTCACTTGGAGAATAAAGGGTCGGGTCAAAGCATCTTGACCTTTCGGGTCGGGTACCAGCTTTTCGACGAATGTCTCATCCGGGTCATCAAGGTAATTAATTTCACTCAAGGTATAATCTACGCTGGCGCGTGTCACGGGGACCCCACTGCCAGCCTGGCAGTGGAGCTCCAACCGTTTGTCGTGTTCACGACAAACAAGGCTCCCAGTATAGTGGTAGTAGTGGACAAGGGTGGCAGAGAGGGATGAGGTGACAACTTGAAACGGGTCGGGTCGTTCTCGGGTTTGGTTTTCCGGGTCAACCTTGTTTACGTAGACCCGAATGTAACGAAATGTGACATGGAGGTTTATGTCAGTGTCTAGGTGGGACAGAGAGAGGACGTGATCATCGGTGAAAGGCGGTGTTGACGGGTGAATTATGGTTGTTTCCTCGATTTTTACGTTCATTTTCACGGTGGATGGAGGAGAATGGTGGTGGGAGGATAATGATGATATCCTTATAGTACGTACTCTTCTTGTTTACAGAGTTTGAAAAATTGGTAGGTAGCAAAAAAGTTGGATGAAGCATGCACGTTGTTGATGCCTTTTTATGTTTATTGGTGGGGGAAGGGTTGTTGATGGCCTTTATTTTAAATTATTACTATATGTTGACTAATCATGCAATAAACTTTTAAAATGGATGGATAAATAGTTAGAAGAAAAGAAGAAGTCGAAATACAGATAGACTAGGATGGATAAATAGTAAATAGTCACTACAAGAAAGCATATAGTTGGCAATAAAAATTTAATAACATTATTGTTAAAAAATATAAATGACAACAAAAATTTAATATATTATTATTAAAATATAAATGGCAACCAAAAAAATTTTGTTATTGCGAAAACTTTTCGCATTAAAGGTTATTGTAACGAATGCAACATTTTTTATTATTGCGAAAAGTACTTTTGACAATAATATCTAACATATGACAATAAAAATATTGTTGGTAAATGTCTTTCTTCTTGTAACGATTTAGGAGAAAAGAAGAAGTCGAAATACAGATAGACGATCGAGCACAACATTTTGACCATTAGATATTAGTGTCGTCTCAATATTTTCATAGATAAATTTAAAGTTAAATTGTTATTAAATATAAAAATATATCATTCTTTTTTAGATTAAAAAAAAGACATATAAATTGAAACGGAGGAAATAATATTTACCATATACACACATACATATACATACATTAAAAAAATTAGATGAAGTAGTGTCACCTTATTTTACATTTACCTCACGTCTTTTGTTTGGAACAATAGTAATTAATAGCTAGTATATTCTGGTAAAATAGGTAATCTATGATTATTTCGTCCTCTTTTTTATACATATTTATCTTGATGGGTAGTAAATCGACAACGACTTTTTGTTTTCATCACTATTGTTTTTGATAGATTAATCAATGTAAATAATTTATATTTAGATGTAAATAATTTATATTTAGATATAAATATTCTTAGTATATTATTGGTATATTCTACCATAATTGTAGCCTAAATTAAGAATTGTAAACTTGTATATAATATGACATTATGGAATGAAATCATTACAGAAAATATTTTCTTCATGGTATCAAGAGCCAAAAAAATGAACTCCCTTGCCCTAACCCTAATCAGCCGCCGACTCCACCTACTTCGGCCACCCTCTCGCCTAAACCCTAACTAGGGTTCCACTGTCCAAAACCCTAATTCAACTTCCTTCTCATATTTTTTTTTCTTTCTTTCTCTCGTTCTTGACTACCAATGGCTGACCAAAACAAATTACATCCCGCACTTGCCGTCAACAACGTCAAGAACTTCATCCATGTGATTCTCGAGAAGGAAAAAGGGCAATATTCATCTTGGGCAGAGTTATTTAAAATCCATTGCCGCGCATACCAAGTCATTGACCATATTCTTCCTCCAAAGCCTCAATCAGGTATCATGAAAAAATCCACTGATATTGACATGACCCTTTGGTCTCACTTGGATGCTATAGTCCATCAATAGATTTACGACACCATATCAAATGACCTTTTACACACCATATTGGAACCGGATTCGACGGCTAAACAAGCATGGGAACGTTTGCAAAATATTTTTCAAGATAACAAGACTTCTCGTGCGGTTTATCTTGAAAATCAATTCATCAATGTCAAGATGAATGATTTTCCAAACGTCTCCGCATATTGTCAAGAATTAAAAATGCTTTCCGATCAACCAATGTGGATGCTTCGGTGATGAATCAAAGGTTAGTTCTCCAATTAATTGCGAGTTTGAATGAACAATATGATAGTATTGCTACGTTCATTCAAAAAAGTAACCCGTTAACACCATTTTATGAGACACGTTCAAGACTAATTCTTGAAGAAACCCAAAAACTAAAACAGGCGGCGATGGTGGCAAACAATGCCGGTATCGCCCTCCTTTCCACCAATGCGTATCCCGAGGATTTTGGCCCTCAAAGTTCTGGTTCGGGCGGTGGACAAAACCGAAACAACAATGGACACAAACGAGGACAAAATCGCAACAATAATAAAGGAAAAAATAATGGTGGAAGGGGAAGGACCGTGGCGGCAGAAATCAGGCCAGTAATGGCAGAAATAACCGACAGTAGGGGCAGTCCAAGCCAGGCCACCAGCAGTGGGGGAAGTACCCACCGTGGGGTTGGGCCCTGCAATAATGGGTTGCCCCTCCTTGCCCATACCCTACTACATCTTGGGTCAGGCCACCACCACCCACTCGGCAGCCCGGGCTTCTTGGCAGCCGTCATCAACAGGCATTTGCAGCTCATGGACCATTGTCTTTAAGTTATGACCCAACGGACATCGAGCAAGCCATGCACACCATATCTCTCAACTTGCCCGATGATACATGATACATGGACACGGGGGTGACCTCTCACATGACGGCATCTCAAGGTAATCTCTCGTCTTATTTTAATATGAGCAGTAATAAAAATATTGTGGTTGGCAATGGACAAGAAATTCCAATTCGTGGTATTGGGAAATCAAATCTCCCCCCTTACCCACCGTTACATTTAAAGAATGTCCTACATGCACCCAAACTTATTAAAAACTTGAAATTTGTGCATCGTTTCACCACTAACAATAATGTTTCTATTGATTTTGATCTGTTTGGATATTCTGTGAAGGATATTTGGACGGGGATGCCACTAATGAGATGTGCTATCATTGGGGAACTTGTATCCCATCACCATCACCACCACCACCAATAACCAAGTCACATCTCCATCAACCTTTGCTGTTTTTTCTCCTACTTTATGGCATAATCGTTTGGGACACCCGGGAGCACCGGTGTTCAACTCCCTTAGGAAAAATAAGTTTATTGCTTATAAACAATCTTTGGATTTCCATGTTTGTCAGTCTTGCATTTTTGGGAAGCATGTTAAATTGCCCTTTTCTTTATATACTTCAAACACTATTATGCCATTTGATATCATGCATAGTGACTTGTGGACATCCCCGATTTTAAGTTCGGCAGGTCATAAGTATTATATGCTTATTTTGGATGATTACTCTAATTTTCTATGGACATTTCCCATTGGAAAAAAAATCGCAAGTTCACACTATTTTCAAACAATTTAGTATTTTCATCCAAACCCAATTTGAGAAGTTTATTAAAATATTTTCAATGTGACAATGGGAGGGAATTCATAAATGACCAATTTAAAGATTTTTGTCACAAAAATGGTATGGAATTTCGTCTCTCTTGTCCGCACACTTCTCCTCAAAATGGGAAATCGAACGCAAAATATGAGCAATAAATAATTTAATTAGAACTCTTCTTTCTTATTCGTCCAAACCACCATCATTTTGGCATCGTGCTCTTTAAATGGCCATGTACCTCTTAAACATTCTCCCTAGCAAGTTACTGTCAAATTTTCATCCACATAAATCATTTATCATCGTGTTCCTTCCTACACACACTTGAGGGTTTTTGGGTGTTTATGTTATCCTCTATTTCTATCCACAACAATAAACAAACTTCAACCTTGTTCCACTCCGAGTGTATTTTTGGGATACCCATAAAATTGGGGCTATAAGTGTTATGATATGTCTAGTGGAAAAATTGTCATCTCTCATCACGTTATTTTCGATGAGTCCAAATTTCCATTTGCCACCAAACACACATCTTCACCGCCCTCGTATGATTTTTTGGACACTGGACTACATCCCTTATTGCAACGTCATCTAAACAACCCAAATAGACAAGCCCAAATGAGGGATCCCACTGCTCTCTCACCCCCTCACGTGGATCAGTTACAAGGCCAAAATGGGCCAGTCCAACTGAGGGAGCCATTTCTTTCTCACCCCCTCCCTTGGATCAGTTACAAGGTCGAAATGGGCCTGCTCCAATGAGGGAGCCCACTACTCCCTCTCTCTTTCCCTCTCCATTGGACAAAATACATGAACCATTATCTCACCAACTAATGGGGCCCACTACTCCTTTTTCATGTGTCCCAGTCAGCCCACAAAAATCCAACACCCCTCCTGGCCCAACAGTCAACTTTGGCACCCACTCAGTCCATTGAAACACGTGCCATGCATGAAAGTTTTTGGCCTAAACGTCATTTTAATCTAACATCCTCTATCCAACCATCCCCAATTCCACGTAACCCAAAAGCTGCCCTATCGGACCCGAATTGAAAGGCCGACATGATAGATGAAATTGATGCTCTTATTAAAAATAAGATATGGGAGTTGGTGCCCCATCCGTCTAATGTAAACATTATACGTTCTATGTGGCTTTTTTGTCATAAAAAGAAAGCCGACTGTTCCTTTGAGAGGCACAAAGTCCGTCTTGTTGGTGATGGCAGGTATCAGCAGGTTGGAGTGGATTGTGATGGGACATTTAGCCCAATTGTTAAACCGGCGACTATCCAGACAGTTCTCAATCTGACTCTATCAAAAGCATGGTTCATTCATCATCTGGACGTCAAGAATGCATTCCTCCACGGTCACCCACAGAAAATGGTTTACATGCACTAACATTTGGGATTCTGATATCCTTTTCATCTTGATTATGTTTACTTGTTGAAGAAATCGTTATATGGTCTCAAACAGGCCCCACGGGCATGGTATAACATGCTTGTTAGGTTTGTTTCCACACTGGGCTTTACACGTAGCAAATTCGATCAATCTTTGTTCATTTATCAAAAAGGGAATGACATGACATACCTCCTTATCTATGTGGATGACATCATCCTCACAACGTCATTTGTCTCTCTTCGCCAATTAATTATTTCTCTTCTTGCATCTGAATTTGCTATAAAGGATTTGGGTCATTTGAACTATTTTTTGGGCATTGCTGTAACTCAACATGTAGGTGGTCTATTTCTTTGCCAAAGAAAGTATGCTAAGGAGATAATTGACAGAGCCGGCATTCTTGTTATAAGCCGTCGCCTACACCGGTGGATACCAAGGCTAAGTTGAGTAACTCTTCAGGGTCTTCATACGGTGATCCGACACATTACCGCAGTTTAACAGGGGCATTGCAGTATCTCACTTTTACGAGACTGAATATCTCATATGTTGTTCAACAAGTATTTTTACATATGTATGACCCGAATGAAGGAACATATGGGTAATCTCAAACGAATTCTGCGGTATATTCAGGGTACTCTTGATTTTGGCTTACATCTGTACAAGTTAGCCATCTCCGATCTCACGTCTTATACCGATGCTGATTCGGGTAGATGCCCAGATACCAGATATTTCACCTCTGGTTATTGTGTATTTCTCATAGATAATTTGATCTCGTAGTCGTCCTAACGCCAACCCACTCTTTCGGTCTAGTGTTGAAGCTGAATATAGAAGGGTAGCGAATGTTGTCTCTGAATCATGTTGGCTTCGTAATATGTTATTGGAGCTTCATTGTCCAATCAAAAATGCAATCGTGGTTTATTGTGATATTATAAGTGCATTATATCTGTCAGGGAACCCCGTACATTATCAACGCACTAAACATATAGAGATTGATATTTTATTTGTCCGTGAAAAGGTTGCACGTGGACAAGTCTGTGTTCTCCATGTCTCGACTCGCTATCAGATAGTCAATATATTCACAAAAGGTCTTCCGCGGATACTCTTTAATGATTTTAGGGACAGTCTCAGTATACGAGAACCTCCCGCTAAGACTGTGGGGGAATGACAATGTAAATAATTTATATTTAGGTGTAAATATTCTTAGTATACTATTGGTATATTCTACCATAATTGTAGTCTAAATTAAGGATTGTAAACTTGTATATAATATGACATTATGGAATGAAATCATTACCAAAAATATTTCCTTCAGTTTTAACTTTGTGGGAATAATAAAATATATACTCGCATATGTACTCGAGATATGTGATGGCTTCAGGAGAGACAGAGGTAGATCGAAGAAGTATTGGGGGGAGGTGATTAGACATAACATGACGCAGTTGCAGCTTCCTGAGGACATGATCTTAGATAGAAGGTTGTGGAGGAAACATATTAGAGGAGAACGTTAGTAGGTAGTAGAGTGTGTCCCACTTTTCGCTCATTACTAGTAGCCGGAGTATTTTTCAGGCAGTTTCTTATCCTTCGATTTCTGTTACTATCTATTATCGCATGTTATTAGCTTAACATACTGTTTTGTTGTAGTTACTGTTCTTTTCCCTTGTTGATCTGCTTTGTTTTTGCTTTATCTCGAGTCGAGGGTCTATCGGAAACAACCTCTCTACTTACCAAGGTAGGGGTAAGGTCTACGTACACTCTACCCTCCCTAGACCCCATTAATGGGATTACACTAGGTATGTTATTGTTGTATACTCACATATGTACTCGGACCTGTTCTAAAAAAGTCAAGATTTATTTTGGATTGTTTGTTGACACAGACAAAGTCAGGATCATATCGTAGCATATATCTCTATTCTTTCATTTAACATGCGTGAAAATTATGTGTCAATTGAGGTAATCAAATTTGTAATAATGGCGACAGATTTTGTGGGCTATCGTCTATATAGAGTTGGAATAAAATTGGGAAAAGGACACAAATAGTCATTCGGCTCAAACTATTGACAATCAGATGATCTAAGAAGCTTAAAAGATATTTTTAGTCTTTTTAAAATACTTTTATTTCGTAGCCTTTTTTTTAACTTAATTCAGCATATGTATAGGAACTTTATCATTGTTATATAAAAGATGTATCATTGTTGTATAGAATATGTATCTCTAAAATATGTGTTTAGAAAATGTATCATTCTTGTATAATTTGTGTTTAATAAATGTATAATCAACGTATATTTATTAATTATACACATATTATATAATTATTATACATGTTTTGGGTATTTCTTGAAGACTCAATCAACGTACTTACAAATAATACACATATTAAACATGTTTTTAGAAATTTCTTGAAGGCTCAATATGAATTTTTTTATCGCATATTTGTTTCTTTTTTGTGACAAGCTTAGTCGCCACAAAATGTGTATAGTTCTTGTCACAAAAAACCTTTAGCAAAATCAATACATGTAAATATCTTTAGTGGGGACTTTTTGATCTTTTGTGGCGATTTTAATAGCCACAAAAAAGTCTGATCTTTTGTAGTGATTGTGCTACTGGGCTAGCGCTTGACAATAGTTTAGGCCGAAAGGCTGAAAGGCTAATTCGTTGCATTAACCCCAAACATGGACTAAACAAATTTATGATGGCCAGGTAACGTCCTTTTCTCTAAAAAAAAATTGAGAGTTGGAATGCATGATTTCTTGGGTCAATGAGTATTATATTGTCTTTTTTTTTTGCTTTCTAGCAAAACAATTTGGTGCATCAACACTAACCTTTTTTAAGTCTCACATACATGTTTAACACAATTATGGTGCATCAGCCATCAAGACTAACCTCTAATGTCTCACATACATGTTTAACACAATTACAAGTGGTAAGATTGAAGTTTAGGTATATAATTCTTATTAGCGCCTATGTATAACTCATATTTATTAAAAAATTATATTGATGACATACATAACTTAAACTTTAAAAATTAAGAAAAGGTGTGTATGTAATAAAGTTTTGGTATCTTTGATATGAATTTGTTGCTTTGGAGAGGAAAAGAAGAGGTGAACTATGCAAGATAAAATCTACTTTGGGGTAAAATTATAATTAATGAAACTTAAGAGGAATGAGCAACCGTTTCTTCCGCAATTTTTTTGACGTGTGTCATGCTCTCTAAGAAATTATGGTCTGGACCTTTCAGTGAGGTTCCCGTTATCGAATTTTCAAGGTAAGTTAGAAGGGAAAGTATCTATAGGAGTCACTTATGTCACCATTAATCATGAAAGTTTGGATTTCTTTGATTGAGGTTGTTAAAAACAACTAGTTTAAATATATATTATATATCGTTAGTGTAATATATAACATAAACTCTAAAAAGAAAAAGGTGTGTAACAATGTTTTGGTGTCTTTGATATGAATGTGTAATAATATTTTAGTGTCTTTGATATGAATTTGTTGCTGGAGGAAAAGAAGAGGTGAACTGATCAGCAATCGTTTCTTAAGCGATTTTTCTTTTAAATGTAATCACATGACATGTGTCGCCCTATTTTTGGCTCGTGTCATGCACTTCAATGAAATTGTGGTCTTGGACCGTTCAACGAGGTTCTCGTACCGAATTTTTAAAGGGATAAAGAGAGATACTTACACATGGTGTTCATTATCTTGAGAATGACATATGATAAAGTCCCTCAGGAGGTTCTTTAGAGATGTTTGGAGTCTAGAGGTGTGCCAGTGGCATAAATCAAGGCAATTAAGGACATGTACGAGGGTGTCAAGACCAGGGTTAGGACAGTCAGAGGTGATTCAGAACATTTTCATGTCATGATGGGATTGTATCAGGGATCAACCCTTAGCCCATTTCGATTTGCATTAGTGATGGACGAATTGACACGACATATTCAAGAGGAGGTGTCGTGGTATGTTATTCACAGACGACAAAACGACATAATTTTGATTGACGAGACACGCAGTGAAGTTAATGATAGGCTGACAATAAAAAATATTAACACATAAAAGAGTAAGATAATAAAAACTTAATAAAATAAATCTTACCCAGCTCCATCTTCCCACTAGGAGATCGCCTAAAACGAGCATGTCCACATAATTTACAATGTTCTAAATTAGCATCTTGCTTATAGAACAACATACAACCGTTTGGACAACAATGAATTCTATCATACATCAACCCTAACTTGGAAACCAGTTTATTTGCCTGATAATAATTTTTAGGTATGTCGAATTCATGACTAATTAGTTCCCCTACAAGCTTAATTACAGAGTTCATAGCATCTTCAGTAACACTCTAATCTGATTTGATATTAATAATCCTAACTATAACAGAATGAGGACTCCTGACCCAAAGTGGACGACTAGCCTATTCTAATTCTTAATAGAAGCGCATTGCTTCTTGATTGAGAGGTTGCTCAATAATTTGTTCATATTCAAACCCAGAGTGTATTCCAAAAGCATCAGTAACCATATCGTTAACTCTATCATATTGGACATGAATATTTTCCTGCGACCTACTACTTTCACCAACAACCAAATTATAATATATACCATTAACCCCATCAACCTCTCCATGATCAGTCCAAACAGAAAATCTCGCTAAACTCCTTACGATATAAATGAAGCTTAACCGTTTACAGATTACAATACTTCATACACTTGCGATTAAAACAAGGACACCTAATTACCCCTTCATTTTTGGAAGGATCAACTAACATTGCATGTATGATAAACCCTTTAACACTTTCAACAAATTCATCATTAACACCCACACGATCACTATTATTCCTATTATGCATCCACATACGATGAGTCATCTACAAAAATACCCACAAAATAGAAAAATTAAATTATAAGTTAGGTTGCATTATATTATTAATTAAACTATAACTAATTCGTGGTTCAAATACTAATTTTAATTATTGCGTATTCTTTGTAATATGCTTAATTAACGACATTCTTTTAATTAAAATGCATCCTTAATGACTAAGAATCTACAAATGGTTAACGAAATTTCTCAAAACTAGTGAGATCTACATTTATATTGATATTCAACATAGATATAGCGAATTTCAACCAAAACAATAATCTAAAGTGGTCCCTATACAATTTTGACAAATAAGGCGGTCAATTGGTATATATGGACACAAGCGCCACATCTCACATGACGGCATCACAAGGTACTCTCTCGTATTATTTCAATTTGAGTAATTTAAATCGAAATATTATTGTTGGTAGTGGACAGGGCATTCCCATTTGCGGTTAAGGACAATCATCCCTCTCCCCACCACACCCCCCCCCCCCCATTATCTTTAAATAATGTCCTCCCTGCCCCGAAACTTATCAAAATCTAATCTATGTATGTCATTTCACAACCGACAATCTGGATTAGATGATATGGAGGTATACTTGACTTGAAAGAATTCAGTCCATTAAAACCACTCAATATTACACAAAGAAGAGAAGATAGGTTACAAACTATTAATCTTGATACAATGAGAAAAACTAATGAAGAACTCAGGGATCTTACTTAATTCTCAAGTAATACAGAATGCAAATCATTAAAACAAAACAATATCGAACACACAATAAGCAAAGCCAATCACTTCGGCAAGCATACATTAAATTTTGGAAGAGGACCGGGAATCAAAATAGAATTTAAAAGTCATGGAAATGATAGAATTATTCAATGTTAGTAGTACGTTGGTGGGGGAGATGTTAGCGGTGGTGGAGGTGAAGCATAGGTGACAGATTGCTCGTACTTCACAGGTGGTGGAGGTGAGGCATAGGTTGGAGTTGGATTGTAATAATTTGGTGGTGGTGGAGGTGGTGAGTTATAGGTTGTAGGTGATTGCTCATAGTACTTTGGTGGAGGTGGAGGGGATTTGTAGGAAGGAGTAGATTCTTTGTAGTATGGTGGAGGTGGAGGGGATTTGTAGGAAGGCGTAGATTCTTTGTAGTATGGTGGAGGTGGAGGTGATTTGTAGGAAGGAGTAGATTCTTTGTAGTATGGTGGAGGTGGGGGGGATTTGTAAGAAGGCGTGGATTCTTTGTAGTATGGTAGCGGTGGAGGGGATTTGTAGGAAGGTGTGGATTCTTTGTAGTATGGTGGCGGTGGAGGGGATTTGTAGGAAGGCGTAGATTCTTTGTAGTATGGTGGCGGTGGAGGGGATTTGTAGGAAGGCGTAGATTCTTTGTAGTATGGTGGCGGTGGAGGGGATTTATAGGAAGGCGTAGATTCTTTGTAGTATGGTGGAGGCGGAGGGGATTTATAGGAAGGCGTTGATTCTTTGTAGTATGGTGGAGGTGGTGGAGATTTGTAATAAGATGGTGACTGGTCGTAGTATTTTGGCGGTGGTGGTGGTGACTTGTAGTACGAAGGTGATTTCTCATAATAAGCTGGTGGTGGTGGAGACTTGTAATAAACGGGTGACTTGTAATATTTTGGTGGTGGCGGTGATTTATAATATTTAGAAGGAGCAGGCGATTTGTAATATTTTGACGGGGATGGTGACTTGTAGTGATAATGTGTTGATGGAGCAGGCGATTTGTAGTACTTTGCAGGCGATGGTGACTTGTAGTAGAGCTTTGAAGGAGTAGGCGACTTGTAGTACTTCTTTGAAGGGGCAGGTGCCTTGTAGTACTTCTTTGAAGGGGCAGGGGCCTTGTAATACTTCTTTGAAGGGGCGGGCGCCTTGTAGTACTTCTTTGAAGGAGCGGGGGCCTTGTAGTACTTCTTTGAATGGAGGCGGGGAAGGGGCGGGCGCCTTGTAGTACTTCTTTGAAGGTGCAGGGGCCTTGTAGTACTTCTTTGAAGGGGCGGGCGCCTTGTAGTACTTCTTCGAAGGTGCAGTGGCCTTGTAGTACTTCTTTGAAGGAGTTGGCGACTTGTAGTAGTTCTTTGAAGGGGCAGGCGACTTGTAGTAATTCTTTGAAGGAGCCGGTGATTTGTAATACTTCACTGCTACCGGTGATTTGTAGTAGTGTTTGAAAGGAGCAGGCGACTTGTAATAGTCGTGCTTCGAAGGAGTAGGCACTTGATATTTGGGTGAAGATGGTGATTTGTAATACTTCTTAGAGTTGTAAGAAGGTGAATGAGAAGTATAGTCATAAGAGTAATCAGCAACAACAGTGCTGACTACAAAGCAAATTGTCAAAGCAACTGCAAGTAGAGGCCATTGACCCAAATTCCCAAAGCTTCTCATTTTTCAACTTGGAGAAGAGAAGGATAGAACTAAGACTTGCGTTGCATAGTTGAGTAGGGAACTCTGGTTTATATACTGCAATTCTTAACAGTCACGTATTGGCTTCATGGATACCCACTAAGATGATAGCAAAGTCCAAATAAAGATTAGTTAACCACTTAGTGGGAAGCATTTTTCCATGACTTTTTTCTTATAACTTTTTCTGATGATTGAACAAATAATTAAATAAAAACTAAAAATGGAAGGAAAAAAATGAGGAAGAGGAGAGGATGCACCACTGCCATCCCATTGGCAAAGTAAAAGAATGACAATTTGCAAAAGGGGATGGGGCAGTTCTCTGTTCTTTTTTCCAGAGCAAGAATCTATAAGTTGACTTGCACAATAATTGAGCATGAAGTTCAAAAACTACAAGGAAAAAATAAACAGTGGATAGACATACCAGATTACATCATATATAATATATTGATCTGAGGATCACGTATGGAAGGAAAACTTGAGACTTGAGGGACTCATCTCGAGATGAGGTACTTTGGGACAGACATGGAGGTAGTTGTCTCGCGAGACTTACACCTCAAGTGTCCACATGTACACCTGAGATGCGCCCAATGCCCAACGCACGAGCTCATCCCAATAGTTATTGCTCAATCATATGTAATTAGTCTTGTGAACCCCAAAATTATTTAGCTAACCATCGACTCTTTAAAGCCCCCTATACTGATCACAAACAAAGGTTGAGAAAATTGCAACGAAGAGAAATTAAAGTCTAATGTCACATATTCTCTTTTACTGATGAATAACTATATGAAAAGATCACTCTTTTACTGATGAAAAGATTACTCTTTTACTGATGAATCATAGTGTTGTGACTTGTGAGTTGATTGTTAATGTATTAACTTGATGGAAGCCATAATGTTACATATATAATTTTAATTTTTCCTGTAAGACTAAGAATAATTTTCTGACATTTCTGAAACTTGGTTGCATCTAAAAAAAATCAATAATGAAAAGAGTGACTTTGAAGAGAAGAATGTAAATAAACATTGGCTTCTCTATGTGGTCTTCCCCTATTCTTTATGTTAGAAAAGAGAATTGTTGAAATGATGCATTTGCATGAATCCAAATGCCTCTTTATTTCTTTCTTATTCTGTTTATTTTATATAATATTACTTTCTCAAAACTTGATAAGCACAATTACCAGAGACTCTTCATATAAGAGTTTGGAATAGACGTCTAGAAGGTGAATGATTATGGAACAATGAAATAGCTCAACCAATTAGAGCAAACAATATTAGACAAAGAAGACGATAGTATCACACTAAGTGAAACTCTCAAGAGGTTACACCAAAAAGAATCTTGATACAATGAGCCAAACTGAGGGAGATCTCGAGGATCTTACTAAAATCTCAAATAATGCATATTACAAGTTATTCAAAGAAAGGAGCACACCAAATAAGCAAAACCTTCTTGAAGCATACATAAAATTTTGGCTGAGGAAATAGGGACGCACCAAATAGGAGTCAAATGAGTTAGAATTCATGGAAATGGTGGAAATGATTGAATTAGTGACTATTAATAGTAGGTTGGTGGAGGTGGAGGTGGAGGTGGAGCATAGGTGGCGGATTGCTCGTACTTCTCAGGTGGTGGAGGTGAGGCACAGGTTGGAGTTTGCTTGTCATATTTCATTGGTGGTGGAGGTGAGTAGTATGATGGTAGTTTTACAGTTGTTGGTAGAGGTGGTAAATTGTAGGTTGGAGGCGATTGCTCGTAGTATTTTGGTGGAGGTGGAGGGGATTTATAAGAAGGTGTAGATTCTTTGTAGTACGGTGGAGGTGGAGGGGATTTATAGGAAGGTGTCGATTTTTTATAGTATGGTGGAGGTGGAGGGGATTTATAGGAAGGTGTTGATTCTTTGTAGCATGGTAGAGGAGATTTATAGGAAGGTGTTGATTCTTTGTAGTATGGTGGAGGTGGTGGAGATTTGTAAGAAGATGGCGACTGCTCGTAGTATTTTGGTGGTGGTGGAGGTGACTTGTAGTACGAAGGTGATTGTTCGTAGTATTTTGGAGGAGGTGGAGGTGACTTGTAGTAAGAAGGTGATTTCTCATAATAAGCTAGTGGTGGTGGAGACTTGTAGTAAACGAGTGACTTGTAATACTTTGGTGGCGACGTCAATTTATAGTATTTACACGGAGCAGGCAATTTGTAATATTTTGATAGGGATGGTGACTTGTAGTACTCTGCAGTTGATGGCGAATTGTAGTACTTTGCAGGCGATGGCGACTTGTAGTAGAGCTGACGATGGCGATTTGTAGTACTTTGTAGGTGATGGTGACTTGTAGTAGTGCTTTGAAGGGGCAGGTGACTTGTAGTAATTCTTTGAAGGAGCCAGTGATTTGTAATACTTCACTGCTACCGGTGATTTGTAGTAGTGTTTGAAAGGAGCAGGTGACTTGTAATAGTCGTGCTTCAAGGAGTAGGCACTTGATATTTGGGTGAAGATGGTGATTTGTAATACTTCTTAGAGTTGTAAGAAGGTGAATGAGAAGTATAGTCATAAGAGTAATCAGCAAAGGAAATTGTCAAAGCAACTGCAAGTAGAGGCCATTGCCCCGAATTCCCAAAGCTTCTCATTTTTCAACTTGGAGAAGAGAAGGATAGAACTAAGACTTGTGCAGAATAGTTGAGTAGGGAACTCTGGTTTTTATACTACAATGTGATATCCTTCTTAACATTTATGTATTAAATGAGCCATATGCGGCGCGAATTTGAATTTATCAGACGTGTAGCTAAGTTCCGGAAATTAGATGAATATAAGAAAAAGTTTCTTCAGATTAAGGAAAAAATAAGATCCATTGATTAAACACTACTAAAAAACACGAATATCGACTAGCATTTTCATCGGAAATCCATCAAAAATTCATAATTTAATAGTGAAAAAAGAGAAAATACATCATTACCTCTCTGAACTTGGACTTTATTTTTAAAAAGGAACTTAAAATTTTGCGAGGGTCCTATTACCCCTGAACAACATTGAATCGATATTATTACCTCTGTTTTCGACCAACTCCAATTTTTTTTAAATGAGTGTTAACCACGCGCCAATCATTACTTAACACGAGCCAACTCCTTTTTGAGCTTTTTCCATTCTACCCCCCCCCCCCCCCCACACACACACAACCAAGTACTTCTTCTTGAAAGAAAATCTGGAATAGATGATATGGAGGTATACTTGACTTGAAAGAATTCAGTCCATTAAAACCATTCAATATTACACAAAGAAGAGAAGATAGGTTACAAACTATTAATCTTGATACAATGAGAAAAACTTATGAAGAACTCAGGGATCTTACTTAATTCTCAAGTAATACAGAATGCAAATCATTAAAACAAAACAATATCGAACACACAATAAGCAAAGCCAATCACTTTTGCAAGCATACATTAAATTTTGGAAGAGGACCGGGAATCAAAATAGAATTTAAAAGTCATGGAAATGATAGAATTATTCAATGTTAGTAGTACGTTGGTGGGGGAGATGTTGGCGGTGGTGGAGGTGAAGCATAGGTGACAGATTGCTCGTACTTCACAGGTGGTGGAGGTGAGGCATAGGTTGGAGTTTGCTTGTAATAGTTTGGTGGTGGTGGAGGTGGTGAGTTATAGGTTGTAGGTGATTGCTCATAGTACTTTGGTGGAGGTGGAGGGATTTGTAGGAAGGAGTAGATTCTTTGTAGTATGGTGGAGGTGGAGGTTTGTAAGAGGTGATTCTTTGTAGTATGGTGGAGGTGGAGGAGATTTGTAGGAAGGCGTAGATTCTTTGTAGTATGGTGGAGGTGGAGGGGATTTGTAGGAAGGCGTAGATTCTTTGTATGGTGGAGGTGGAGGGGATTTGTAGGAAGGCATAGATTCTTTGTAGTATGGTGGCGGTGGAGGGGATTTGTAGGAAGGTGTGGATTCTTTGTAGTATGGTGGAGGTGGAGGGGATTTGTAGGAAGGCGTAGATTCTTTGTAGTAGGGTGGCGGTGGAGGGGATTTGTAGGAAGGCGTAGATTCTTTGTAGTATGGTGGCGGTGGAGGGGATTTATAGGAAGGCGTAGATTCTTTGTAGTATGGTGGCGGTGGAGGGGATTTGTAGGAAGGCGTGGATTCTTTGTAGTATGGTGGCGGTGGAGGGGATTTGTAGGAAGGCGTAGATTCTTTGTAGTATGGTGGCGGTGGAGGGGATTTATAGGAAGGCGTAGATTCTTTGTAGTATGGTGGCGGTGGAGGGGATTTATAGGAAGGCGTTGATTCTTTGTAGTATGGTGGAGGCGGAGGGGATTTATAGGAAGGCGTTGATTCTTTGTAGTATGGTGGAGGTGGTGGAGATTTGTAATAAGATGGTGACTGGTCGTAGTATTTTGGCGGTGGTGGTGGTGACTTGTAGTACGAAGGCGATTTCTCATAATAAGATGGTGGTGGTGGAGACTTGTAATAAACGGGTGACTTGTAATATTTTGGTGGTGGTGGTGATTTATAGTATTTAGAAGGAGCAGGCGATTTGTAATATTTTGACGGGGATGGTGACTTGTAGTGATAATGTGTTGATGGAGCAGGCGATTTGTAGTACTTTGCAGGCGATGGTGACTTGTAGTAGAGCTTTGAAGGAGTAGGCGACTTGTAGTACTTCTTTGAAGGGGCAGGGGCCTTGTAATACTTCTTTGAAGGGGCGGGCGCCTTGTAGTTCTTCTTTGAAGGAGAGGGCGACTTGTAGTACTTCTTTGAAGGGGCAGGTGCCTTGTAGTACTTCTTTGAAGGGGCAGGGGCCTTGTAATACTTCTTTGAAGGGGCGGGCGCCTTGTAGTACTTCTTTGAAGGAGCGGGCGACTTGTAGTACTTCTTTGAAGGGGCAGGTGCCTTGTAGTACTTCTTTGAAGGGGCAGGGGCCTTGTAATACTTCTTTGAAGGGGCGGGCGCCTTGTAGTACTTCTTTGAAGGAGCGGGCGACTTGTAGTACTTCTTTGAAGGTGCAGGGGCCTTGTAGTACTTCTTTGAAGGGGCGGGCGCCTTGTAGTACTTCTTCGAAGGTGCAGTGGCCTTGTAGTACTTCTTTGAAGGAGTTGGCGACTTGTAGTAGTTCTTTGAAGGGGCAGGCGACTTGTAGTAATTCTTTGAAGGAGCCGGTGATTTGTAATACTTCACTGCTACCGGTGATCTGTAGTAGTGTTTGAAAGGAGCAGGCGACTTGTAATAGTCATGCTTCGAAGGAGTAGGCACTTGATATTTGGGTGAAGATGGTGATTTGTAATACTTCTTAGAGTTGTAAGAAGGTGAATGAGAAGTATAGTCATAAGAGTAATCAGCAACAACAGTGCTGGCTACAAAGCAAATTGTCAAAGCAACTGCAAGTAGAGGCCATTGACCCAAATTCCCAAAGCTTCTCATTTTTCAACTTGGAGAAGAGAAGGATAGAACTAAGACTTGCGTTGCATAGTTGAGTAGGGAACTCTGGTTTTTATACTATAATGTGATATCTTTCTTAACATTTATGTATTTGCTTCATGGTTAACCACTAAGTTGATAGCAAATTCCAAAGAAAAACTAAGACTTGTCTTGCATAATTTAGTAAGCAACTTTGGTTATTATTTAGCAATGTGGCATCAATGTAATGCCTTCATGGTTATCCACCAAGACAATAGCAAATTACAAAATACAAATTAGGTTAGTACTTGGTGCCATACCCCTAAGTTATGGCATCCTACTACCAAAGAAAAAGGTTGACTTTTTCTTAAAATATAACCAGAAATAAAAGGTGGGATATTCTCTTTCTTCCTCTATCTACACCATAACATTAATATTGAACATGGAGTTCAAATAAAACAGTGAATACACACCACACAATGTGTGGATTTGGTTGCAGGTTTCACCTACCAGAAGTTCTCCATGTCTATCGAGGGGAAAATGTTGTGGTGGGTTCCCTTAGCAAGATTTGTGAGGAACTGTAATGCAACTACAACTAACAGGCACAACGTCATGTTTTTTAACCCTCAAGATTTGGGAGGAACTGTAATGCAACTACAACTAATGGGCAAAGCGTCATGGTTTTTATATCCCCCCCCCCCCTCGCACGCTCTTATAGCAAGTACATTGTGACTTAAGTTGGAGCTGAAACATTGCGTTCATTTCATCTTTGGAATGACTTGGACTAGCTCTACTTGCTTTGAATAAATGATAGGAAGAAAAATTCACATGATGTAAGATTAATTGAATTTTAGGTAACACCTGTCCTCCAGTTCCATTCCGATTCTATTGATTCAGCCAGAAGGACTTGTAATGAAGTAGAGTTGAGGAAAGAACAATTCAAAAAACAAATAAGCAACTGATCTCAATGTAAAATTTGTTAAATTATCTATTAGAAGTCTAATTTATTTATATGAATTATATACAGGTTGTGAGTTTAAATATTGTCTACAACAGCTCTTCTAGGGAGAACCTTCAAACTAAGCAGTGGCTGACCTGAACTTGTTTTAAAAAGTTCTACATCAAGTTCTTTCACCTTGCAAATCTCAGCGTCCACTCTGTAGCAATTTCATCATGTTTGGCTTTATCTCCCAATTATAAGTGTGCAATACCAGGAACAGCCGGCTTATCTGCAAGAATCAGAACCATAAGATACAGAAGAAAGGTAGTTTTGTTACATTCTCTACTCCATTTCGTTCTTCAACTATTCATTTTATTGTTTTTTAATAACCGTGGTGTCCAGGCCAGCTTGCACGCACCTCGACTAATTCCACGTGATACCTACCACCCCCACCAGGTAATTATATCCACCAAAGCTAGGACAGATGGGAAGAAATCACCTAGTGTTTGTCTGTGCTGGGATTTGACCAATTTTTTTCTTTTTTGGGGGAGCGGAGGGGAGGAGGGGCATCAAACATGAATCTATAAACACTTTCACCAAGCAATATATGAAGACTCTTTTATGTTTTCCTTTCTTTATAAAATTTATATTTTTTTCTGTTTCATTTATGTTGAGAGAGGACATCGGACGGCGGACAGAAGATGTACTTACGGGTTACAGGATTGGTGAACATTGATCTCAGAGCAAGTAGCACCTTCGAGATTGTTAATGCTGGACTCCAGTTTTCTGTTAGGATGTCCAAGCTAACATTATCGGCAGGATCAACATTACAATGATATATGCAAGTTTTGAATACAACCTGCAAAAGCCTGAGGTCAGAATGAAAACAAAAGGGGAAGAAAGAGTTAGTTTCCAGGGAACATTTCCACCACCAAATTCAGACGACAAACCAGAACTATTGTTATGTCTGTGAATATGATTCTTGTTTCTCAGCTGAATTTGGTGGTGGAATCTTTTCTTACTGTAATACAATAGACTGTTATTCGGAAGGATGGTACTGTAAAAATGTTTAGGATTCATGAGGGAATCCAGAAGGCACTACATTTTTAAGAGATTAATATCCAGTTAACATGCGAAGAAATAAATAGAAGATTCATCAAGAGTAACAAGTTCCCACAGTGACCATACATTTACACATGACCCAAAAATAAAAGAACATAAGTGACAGTTTCATAAGTAAGGGAAGCGCTTAACTAGTTCATTGCAAATACCATTTCTTATCTTAGTTTTATTCAGCAGAAAGAACTCCGCAAACATTTCATCAGAAGAGGGTAAACAAGGATCTTTGCGCAGATCTTTTAAGTTCATCCTAGTTTTAAAGTTTATATTAGAAGAAAGAATTATTTTTCATGGTATAACTCTTGGAGAATATTGGAAGTTAGTTTTTCAGATAAAATACAAAACTAGATGCCTGGATTGGAAAAAATACAACATTAGATGCATAGTACATTCACTGTATGATAACATACCTTTGGAGGTTTAAATGGATAATCAGAAGGAAAGGTTATATCAAGGAAAAATATTCCACCCTTGTAAGGTGTTCCTGCAAGAAACAGGAAGATAGACTTCAGTTAGAGAAGCACCAGGGATTCAGTAAATTGAAGCAATAAACTTATCCATCTGATTATCTGAAAATCAAACGGAAGATTACAATCAAACCTCAAATACCAAAATATTTAAACCAATTAAAAACTTAGCACTCAAACAGGTTATCTAGAGCATGGTATTTGGTACTGTCATATAAATCAGTTCAGAGCCACACCAACATGAAGGATACAATAATCACTTTCATCAAAGATTAGCATAATTTTTTTCAATTATTTGAAGATTCAAGATACACTGACAGTAAGGTTTCGTCCGCATAAGAAAACCATGATATGGTGCAAAATCGCCCTACATGTTTACATATCGGGCCAGATTCTACATATAAGTAAATTTAAGACCTTTTCACCTTCCTGCCATGAAGGATACAGGATCTAAGCCTCGGCGCACCGACTAACAAAAAGTATATCCACATGCTTAGCCCCCAAAAAGATCAGGCCACACAGTTTGGAGTTTTCCCTTCTTTTCTTTTTGGGAATAAATCACGAGGGGAAGCGTCGGAACACAATTAAGTATATAAAACGTTCTTTATCTTTGAGATGAAGGAGTCACACTCTCCGACGCCGAAATTGGTCAATTTTACCTCTTATGTCAATTCAAGAAACCTCAAGTGGACTGAGGATGTATACTAGGTGTTTGGACAATATTTGAGTTGAAGTAGAAAAAAAACTGTGGAAGTTCAATTTGCATTTGAGCACGAACTTCACTCGGAAAAAAAACAATACTTTATGATCAGAAACCAACATTTCACTAAAATTCACTTTCAACCACTGTTTCAATATTTCTCTTCAAGTTAAACTATTGTAAGTTCAGTATTTGCAAGTTTGTAGATACTGGTATATTCCCTCTGTCCTAATTAATGTAGCACACTTATCCTTTCACAAAAAGAATGTCACTTATCTATATTTATAAGCAATTTAATTTCAAAGTTCTCATCTTACCTCCATACAAATATCTTAGATTCATTTTAGACCCACAAACTTTCAAAGTTCGTTCTTTTCCACTCACAAACTTTCAACTTTTTTCAAGTTAAATTCATATCCAGACAACTTCAATTTCCAAATAGCCTTTTTCGACTTAACTTCAAATACTACTTTTTTTTCAAATATCACAGTTTTTATGTCCAAATGCCTATTAAGGATGCAACTTTATGCTTCAAACTCAAAACTTTGTAGCACTCATCCACACAAAAACAGAAGGAAAAAAAAAGTTCAACACTTTGTAATACTAATCCACAAGAAACAGGAAAAAGGACAGAAAAAATGCTGTGTTCCGAAACTAGCATTACACTTAAATTACACCTTCTACATCTCTTTCTATATTTCTCTTCAAGTTCAACTACTGAACAGTTGCAAGTTTGCAGATTTATGCCCAAAAGGGACTAAGAATCCAACTTTATGCTTCAAAGTTCAAACTCAACAATTTCTTAGTACTCATCTATACACACAAAAAATGATCAACACCGTAATACATTTTTTTTTATGGTCGTGATATTCAGGCCAGCTTCCGCGCACCTCGAATAAGTACAGAGGCGTATGTAGCCTTGTAAGATGGGGTTCAATTGAACCCCTAACTTTCAACGCGGAGCATAAATTTATGTGTAAAAAATTACTAAAATTGTAATAAATAGCATATATGAACCCATAACTTTAAAAATATAATGGGTTCAATGCTAAGAATCTTAAGATTGAACCCATAAGGTTTAAATCCTGGATCCACCTCTGAGTAAGTAATTACATGGGTACCTGCTACCTCCCACCAACACATGTACCGGGTAATGCATGTACCGAGTTATGACCGAATAATTCAAGGAAAGGTGGACTGTGAGGAGGGTTTTTTAAGTAGATGACTAGAGATGGCAGTGGATCCTGGACCCAGTCCGGATCCGGTGGATCCAGATCCGTTTTATAGGATATGGATCTTCAAAATTTGGAACCGATGGATCCGGATCAAACCCGGATCCGTTTCTGACGGATCGGATCTAGATCTGAATCTTGTATTTGAGATCCGTATCCGGTCCAGATCCGACCCGTGGATCCGTTTTTTATTAAATATATTCATAACCTAGAATGTAATTTTATAAGTATTTTCTTAAAATTGCTATACACATCCTTGCAAGTTTAATTCTCAAAACAAGTTTAATTTATCCCCGCGTTAACTCAAAAACCAAAAAATAAAGAGGTAACTTCGATAATAAAATCAATGTTATATTAGTGAATGACTAACATCTCCATAGACAAGTAGTTAAAATTATATTCACTTCATTTGTGAAGATTCCAAGCACATGCAAGTCCTGCATTGTGGAAATACTTGTCAGCATTTTTCACAACAATTGTCATTGTCCAACATTTTCAATTAATAGCTCACAATCAAAACGAGACAACGAACAAAATATCTCATATGAACATTTCAAAATTGAAACACAGTAAACTGTTAGCCAAGTAAAATCGTTTGTCAATTCAAAAAAAAATCTTAGCAAGGCAAATTTTTTTACATATGGATCCAGATCCAATCCGTGGACCCGGTGGATCCGGATTTGGATATGATTTTTATGGACCCGATGGATCTGGATCCGAATCTGGATTCAGGTATAAAAAACGGATCTGGATCTGGATCTAGTAGGATCTGGTCCAGATCCGATCCGTTGTCATCCCTATAGATGACTCGTCGGGCACTTCTTTGGAAAAAAGAACTTGAATAAGTTTTTTCTGGTGAAGGAGTAACTCCATCCACTAATTACATAGGTTACCTGCTATCAGGGGTGGACCTACATGGTGGGGTAGGGGGCACGTACCCCAGTTAACTTCGGAAATTTTTTTGTATATACATGTGTATAGTTAGTTGGTTAGTGTGCCCCTTAGCTCTCTAAGCATAAGCGCGCAACCCTACTTCGAGTCCGGCCTACAACATTTTGTTTTTTGAAACTAGTAATTGTTCTAGACTACAATATTTTCCTTAAGCCAACAGTTAAAAAAAGGAACAAAACGTGTTGCTGGCAGGTTTTGACCAGGGAACCTAACGTGTATAACTTGAGACCAAACCACCAGGCCAGCGAGCGAGCTCTAAACAATTATGTCATTTCATTTATATTTATTGTATATTAGTTCTATGGATGTTTAAGAAAATTTTCAAATGATGCGGTGTTACATGACATTGTGATTAGAGACAGACCCAGGATTTGAAGTAGATACTTCGACTAACGTACATCTTCCTTTGATGGTGCCCCCGTCATCTTAAAATCCGAGTCCGCCTCTCTGCCTACTACCTCCCACCCGTACATGTACCAAGAAACTCTATCCAAAGAAATCACTTCTTTTGCGTCCGTTGGAGCTTGAACATGAGATCTCAACTCACTTTATTGACCACTATCAACACAATAATACTTATCCACAAGAAAAAGAAAAAAAATAAACAGAAAGATTAAATCTTTGTAGGTGAACATAAGTTCATTAGTTGCAAGTTTGCAGATACTGGTGTAGTATCTATGCTCAAAGGGGGACTAAGAATCCAACTTTGTGCTTCAAACTCAACAACTAGTAGTACTCATCCACACAGAAAACATTAGCAAAAAAGAATGAAACAGGCCCTGCAACTTGGATGTTGGTATCTCAACTTGTATAAAGTTGAACACCTAAGCACAAATACTGAGGTAGCACTCACATGGCACATAAATTTGAAAAAAATCAAAGATATAGTGATTGTGCCATAAGACCTTGTTCCTTTCTACTTGACGTTCTTTATTTTCCTCAGTGTTTACCCCTACCGAGCGGTAGCTTCCTTACTTAGCGATCTTAGAGCTTGCTTACACTAAGTATACCATCAGTGGGAACTTTGCTTTCTAGTTGGGAAGTGTCTCTGTCCTTTTTACTATCCGGACCAAGGATCAATATACTTTATTTTTGGTGTTAGATAGAAATGTCTGCCTATAAAATCAATATGGGGATCTAACGACCAAACTATATCCCCCTCTCGAAGGAATCTTTCAAGGTGAAAAGCAAGACGTTTGACCTGCCGGGCGTAGCCTTGGTCACTTCTCATTTTGTAAGTTTGCAGTGTTCAGTTGACAAAGTAATAGAGACAAATGCCTACTTTGTAATACTTATCCACAAGAAAAAGAAGGGGGATATTGAGGGTAGCAACCCAATGGTAAAGATTATCACCCTTAGGTCCAGCTGCACAATCTGGTGGTGCTTCTATACTTAATTCTGTCATTTCTTTCTGTATTCTTTTCCCTGATGATATACCGATGTTGTTGACGGCAATGTTCTTCCTCCTCCGCCGTACATTTCTTTAAGATTATTTCTGAGCTTATTCAAGTGGAAGGCTTTTGCTGCCTCTGAATCTTTTTTTTGCCTTAATCCATCTCTTCTACTCTACGACGTCATTTTCTCCTTTTTCTCCCTTTTTTTTTTTTTTGGTACCGCATGGGAGAATTGGTAGTCAATACTATTTCCGATAGAGTCAGTTGACAATTGAATCCGATTTTGATCATTATTTTTATATCCGTAATAGTACGAAAAGAAGGCCAGACTCCAAGTTGACTATATTCGGATGCACGCAGGCTAGGGCCCTATTCACGAAAAGCGCTCTCTAACAAGGATTTTTCATCCGAAATCTTTTGGTCAAGAAAAAAGCAGCCCATCCATTGCCACATAGGTCCTCTTCTTTTCTTTTGTGAAGAATAAAAGTAAGTAATTGGCAACACCTTTAAGAAATTATTATATGTTATTTCTTAATTGGAAATTTATAGATAGATTATGCATGAATGTACAAGGAGGAGAAGAAATAAATATTTTTGTCTCATCCTTTTCTTTTTCTTTTAATTTTTACCGGATATTCAATACCTACATTAGAGTTCGAACTATATTCAAATTTGCGTCAGGTAGAGCCATTTCTTGAGAAACACTCCCTATCGTAAACCTAAAAGGAACAACCTCATCTACATCTTTGATATTTTATTTTATTTTATTTTTTGGTCTCACCCTATCAGTTTTGAAAGATAAAAGTTATTGGTTCTTTTACATTTTAGAAGGTAGCATGCTTTCTTAAAATTCATATGCTCGCAAACTGATTCGAACATTACGTGTCGCAAAATAGCTTTGTTCGCAAAAGGATAAAGATCTTTCGCCCAAAAGAAGAAGTTGGAATTTGTGCCATTTTGACAAGTTCTATCTTTTTAGAATCTCAACATTCAAAGAACAACTTCATCCAAAAAGACTTCGCAAATTTTGTTATCCAAATTCCAAACATATCTTCATCTTCAAAAATAAAGATTAAAAAAACATCGGAAAAAAATTCAACAATCCTACAAATAGATGCCATCTTGGTTAGGTAATTTCTTCTCGTATGTCTAAGCTTTGATAAAAAGTAATCCCTTCTAGTATGACTAAGCTTTGATAAAAAGTAATCCCTTCTCGTATGACTAAGCTTCGATAAAAAGCAGTCCCTTCACGTATGTCTAAGCTTGGATGGAAAGTGATTTCATCTAGTATTCTAAGCATTGATAGACAAAGTACCAAGCATACTTTGAACTCGCAGGAGGAAAAGTAAGCACAAGCCGGTCAGGACACCACCGTTATTAAGATTAGGAGGTTTTTCACCAAGGGAAAATATGAAAAAAATGGATTTCAATCAACTAACTGGTTGAGTGTCACAGACAAATATCAATGATCTAAACTGACAAACTACTGAGACGGTTCAATTTTCCTGCAAAATACAAGGGAGTCCAAAAAGGCAATGATTCTCACTTCCTGAAGATTACTAAAAAACAAAACGTGCATTCACATCAAGCAATCAACAAAGCAAAAAATACAGCCAGTGTATACACGATAACAGGCGCTCGAATCGATGAACTCTGAGAAGTCGCACTGATGGGTCCAAACGCTGCTGGAGGGAACACCCCACCTGGATTCGAACTGTCGGATAAAAAAGAAGCAATTCAGTGCAAATAGAGGCAATGTTTATGCAAATGCAGGATGTTAGTATAGTCAAGACTCTCTATAGTAGCGTCGTTTGTCCGGATATTTTTGGGCTGCCATAGCGAAATGTTGTTATAGAGAACATATACTGTAATATAACATGTTCCAAAGAAAACTTTGTCGTTATAGTGAAATGTTATTCTAGAGGATAGTTGTTATAGAGAGGTATGACTGTATTCATAAAGATATTTTGTGCACTGTACTTAGTTAAGATATCTCACCTTCCTGTAAATTTACATGTTTTGGAACCTGCACAAGAATAACCATCAAATGAATCAGGATTTGGAAAAGTAAAAAGTGGTTCTGATAACATACACAGGATGAAAGAAGCAGTAATTTTAATGAATACTGCATAGATCGTTATCGACGATCTTGTAAGTGATTCGGATAAGGAGGCAAAAGGGGAAAATGAATGAAAAAAAGAAAACAAACAAGCAAAATAGCTTTATATAAACTATGTTGATCAGAATCTTCAAAAATATTGAAGGGTGCGTGCCGGATCCTCCAAGAGTAGTGTATTCTTTGGAGGATCCGAAACAGGTGTGGCAGCAATTTCAGGGAGCCCGAGCAACATAGCTTATAGACTAAAACACAAGGTCAGCATGTTGAAATGTCATTTAGAAACATACTGCTACAAGCTTTTTGCAGTATCCTAGAACGGCATACTTTGCATGTTAATTAATGCGTCACAACTAGGAGAACCATTGCCTAATCTGTAAAAAATTAAATAGATACAAGTAGATTTTTCTTGCATCACATCTCACACATTTGAATAAACTATTGCATAAAAAGGTGACTAAAAAGGACAAGAAACTAAACAAAACAACTAAAACAACATTTCCATCAATTCTCTCCCTCCTCCCCCAAAGAGAAGAAAAAGAATAGTAAAAAAGAAAAACCTCTGTATAGTAGCAAGAAAACTCAACTCAAGCAGATTAAAACACACTTGTACTCTAGCTTCATCAAGTAATAAGAAAAAAGAGTATGCGAAATCACAAAATGCAAAACTCGACAGGAGTTGATATTTACATCTTATTCAGCTTGGGACAATAAGATCTCAAATCAAAGAGCACATTTGCCTTCAGCCAGATAGACAAAATAGATTCTTACTGATATGGGGGTGATAAAAATATCAACATGTCATTAATTGTTAATTTACCAAATCACCATTGTCAGCCAAAAAGATCCAGGCGGAACTAATGTACCAAGATACCGGATATGGGAACTTACTTGGATCTTGTGTTGTCATAGTTGCTGTACCATCAAAATCACATGTTCCACCAACACTACGCATTCTCTGATAATAGTCATTATAAGCATAAGAAGCATGATTTTGCCAAGTATTCGGAAAATAACAAGGCTGCCCAGATTGAATTGCACTGCAATTAGCACGTCCCTGGCCACAAGCCCAGTTGATTCCGTCTTGCAATTTGTTCTCATCTGCACCCGGTTTTGCTATACAAAAAGCTGTACTAGAATTGCCAGAAATGCCGGCCGACGAACCCAGACTAATGGAATAAACATCGCTCCCATTTGTAGAAAAGATCCCCCAGCTTCTTTCTGATATTGGCCCTGGTCTTTTGTCTTCATTGAACATCTCGTAAATAAAGGTGTTAATGGGATTTTTCGGTTGACTAGGTGGACCGGTATCATTTGAAACACGCCGAATCAGGTTGTTATTAAAAGTTTCGGCGTTTTCCTTAGTAGCATCTGGCTCGTTGGAACCACCATCCCATGGCCAACCAGTCTCCGTCACAACGATCGGGATATCTGAAAAGTTGAGCGCTTCTATAGAGTTGTATGTAGCATCAACTAAAGCATCAAACATGCTTTCGTAGTGAAAAAGGGTGTTCGGGTCAACAATTTGCTTCACTGCCGAGAGAGGTTGGAAAAGAGCGTATTCGATCGGAAAGATTCCGTCCGAGTGAACGTACTCGTAATACGGATAAGCATTCAACATGTAATACGAGTTTGTATTTCTTAGAAACTGAAGGATCTGGAAGATCGTTGAGTTCCATGAAGAATTGAAAGTGGCGGTGGAAGGGGGAAATGCCTTAGCAATCACGTCCATTGATTGCGGGGTTGAAACTTTAACTTGGCTATTTAGTCGTGAAGCCACTAATGCTTTATGTAAGTAATTCATAGCGGGAACCAAAACTGGTGCAACATTTGGGATTGCAGTGAGAACTTCACTTCCCACGGCGATAGCCGTAATATTTGTCCCGGGTGTGTAAGCTGCTACGTTTTTATTTACCCAAGCAGCTGCAGCTGATGGAGATTCTCCAATCCCTAAGACTTCTTCATTCGTAACACCGATAATAACTTCGATACTAGTGTTGGCTAAAGCATTCAACATATGAGCATCGGCATTAAATAGGCGCACATGAGTTATCTGACGAGCTTTAAGGAGTGCAACGACATCTGAAGCTGGGGGTAAATTTGTAACATCAGTCCCGATGTTTACCCCAACAAATGCACCTACAATTTTGAAAAAATATGCTCATTAAGACTCCAAATGAATCAAAGCACGGCCAATATGTAAGAAGCTCAAACGGTTGGATTCCTATAACAAATGAATCCCATGAACAACACAAAATCACAACACAAAAGATAGGAACAACTAAGAACATACTCCCTCTGTCCAAATTTATATGACACTCTTTCCTTTTTAGTTAATCCCAAAAAGAATGGCACCTTTCTATATTTAGTAACAATTTAACTTAAAACTTCTCATTTTACCCTAAATAAGATGATTTATAGTCACACAAATATCTATGTTTTAGACCACAAATTTCAAAAGTCTTTCTTCCATTCTTAAACTCCGGGCAGAGTCAAACACCTTTCCGTAAATTGGGACGGAGGAGTAATATATATCATGTAAACTACGCTTCCATTCAATTTTCTCCTCCAACTATTTTTTCATGTAAAGGCAAAAGCTCAAAGTGAAAAAAGGACAAAAGTAGGCAAGATACTAAAATTAAAACCCATTTCCAGGTTTTAAGTTTCGTGGTGTTCCCTTCTGCCTTTTAGCTAAGGCTGAGGATCTTAAAGGCTTGAAAATCTCTAGATTTGCCAAGTACTAATTATGGAAATACAATGTAAAACTTGAGATTCATTAAATTAGTGCTTCAATGTTGTTTGTTAATAGAGTTCTGCATATGATAAGAATCTAATATACTGGTGCATTGAACCCGATGGTATCTGCCGATACAAATTGGGCAGAAATATATGACTGAACCACACAAGTACGATATAAATGTACTGTAGCACCCATACTTGAAGATAATTAAGTGATCATTTACTAAGCAGCTGAGTAATCTTTATACAGTTAACCTGTCCTGGACACTGAGCCTTCAATTTCATGATATATCCAACACGCTAGCTGACAGATAACTGTAAGAGCTCTAAAAGCAGTACTCCTTTAAATATTTTAGACTTGCACAAAGATAAATGCATGCATATATTCTAGTATATTCAGGTAAGCTTTCATACAGAATGGAAAGTTCAGTCCTTAAGCAGCAACACTGCAACTAAGGGTATTCATGGCGCTTTCCGAAGCAGGAGAATCAAATACTTGTAGTTAGAATAAGTTCAAGGCATAGCCTCTCTAGAGGCACTTTTGATAAAATTAACATGCCAAGACAGTATTTTTATCAAGATAACTAAACACATCACAGTAACAATTACTGATGGAAGCTCACCCTTTTAACTTTTGTTGAGGCAGAAAAACATGTATGAGAAGTCATATCTGTAGGAAGTATGAATGGTACTGCATATAAGCCTCGTGAAAAAGAAATCCAGGAAAGGCTTTTTAACAAATGAATCTCATTAAGACTCCAAATGAATCAAAGCACGGCCAATATGTAAGAAGCTCAAACATTTGGATCCTATAACAAATGAATCTCATGAACAACACAACTAAGATATTCTAATACTTAATGATAGTGTGAGTCCTCTAATTTAGTATCTGCTTTGGATTTTTTGAAGATACCTAATAATCAGTCGATAAGAATTAAATAAATAAGCAGAACATAACACCAAGGACTCTAGCATGATATTCACCAATGATCTGAATCAATATACAACAATTACATTATTGAGCTCATAGGTAGAAACTTACTGCATTACCTATTACATTTGAGATAAAGAAAGAAAATAGTATAGATATGGCAAGCCACGGTTTAAGCGTCATCAGAAGCATCCAAGACTTCAACTTAATATCAATCAGCCTGCAACTGTTGCTTCAAATGGTGTTTGACAAGAGGGTGCTACAGGAAAAAGAGTGCAACACATTAAAACAAAATAAGAAAAGGGAAAATACATACGAAGTATTAGCATTATATTCCACTAAAGGATGTCTCGCTAACCCAAAATTCCAGGAGTGAACAGCACTTAGGGTGTGTTTGCTATGGAGGAAAACATTTTCCATGTTGGGTTGGTCAAAAATTTTAAAAAATATTTTCTTTAGGAAAACAAGTTCTTACAAATGAGGAAAAAATGAGGAAGTAGGTAAAACAAGTTCAACAAGTGTCATTCCTAATTGTCTCCTCCCATCCCACCACCCCACCCCCATGTCTCAATGTAACTATAAATAAATGTTTTTTTGATAATATTTTCTACTTACGTATCAAACACAAGAAAATAAGAAACCCACTTATTTTTTAGGAAAACATCTACGTCTCCTAAGCAAGAAATGCTTGAAAGCCTTCAAAGAACTAATCTTTGTAAAAAACAAACATTATTTACACCTTAAAAAGCATAAAGAACACCAAAATCCAAACAAATATTTAAAGATTCAGATACCCTTTACAAGTTTAGCCTCAAACTTCAAAACCCCACATCTCAAAAATCCTTTAGAAGCACACAACATTTCACCTAGAAGCATAAAATGAAGGAACAACATAAGAAAGAAAGAAACAAAGTACCTGAATTAGCAAGCCAAGAATATCTACTAACCAAGATCCTATAAGAGTTGGTAAAACTCAAATGTGTCACTTAACAAAGCTGACAACACAAAAACAAAAAAATTCAAGAAAACCCCTTTAACCCCACTTTCACACTTTGAGTTTGGGTACAAAAACAGAGAAATAAGTGGTCACAGAGTTGCCTAAAGGAAAGTTGGAAGAGCAAAGGACACTAGTATACGGTAGTAACTTCAATACCCCAAAATGAGCTGTTCATTTATTACATAATTATTACTACTAAATAGTAAATACCTTAACTTTTTAGCTTAAAGATTAAATCTTTAATCTTTAACTATACTCTCTCATTCTCAAATTATTTATCGTGTTTATTAAAATAATTATCTCAAATAATTTATCGTTTTAGAAATTCAAAGCATAATTAATTATTTCTTTCTCAGTTTATCTTTAGTAGAATTTTATCATTAATGAAGATTATACATAAATAAAAAGTAAATATTTAATAGATAAAAATTATAATGAAGATATAAATAAGAGTAAAAGTAATCAAATATCCTTCTTAATTATTAATATCTTAGCATAAAACAAAAAAATGATAAATAATTTAAGAGGAAGGGAGTACCTAAACTTTCTTGCTTAAAGATTAAATCTTTAACCTTAAACTATACTTATATATAAAATAAAAAAACATAGACACCCTTGTACATTATAGTCCAAATAATTATTTTATTCATGTTTTGTACATATCCACAATTAAAAAGATTATTTTTTTGATACTATATGTGGAGAAAAAAGACAAAGAAAGTATAAAAGAGACCTTAAATATAGTGCTTATGTTAATCTCAAATCTCAATTCCAGAACTTTACACATAGATATAATCTATACTCGTTCGTCTCAAATTATTTATCATTTTTTAATTTACATTTTTTTAAGAAAATATTAATTAAAAAGAATATTTAATCTACTTTGTATTTATTTATATTTAAATTATAATCTATCTACATTAAATATTTATTTTATTTATATATTATCTTCATTAATGATAAATGGTAAAATGGAGAAAAAATAATTAATTATGCATTAAATTTTTAATAATAAATATTTTGAATAATTACAATAAATAATTTAAGATAGAAGGAGTACCATTTTGTTTTTTTACTTGTCTTTAGATGGATGAAATAAAAAAGATAAATTTTATTGGAATATGGAAAAGGAACAAAAAAGTAAAAGAAAATATAGTTTTTCTTTTTTCTCTAGATCTAGTATACATAAAGATTCCTGAAATCTGTGACAGACATTTTGATATTTAGCCGTGTGTCTTGCTACATTCTTAAATTCAATCTTATCTTATTTTTTCCTTTCTTTTGTTAATACTCCCTCCCTACTATATTACTTGGTTACTTTATCTTTTACATGTTTTTTAAGAACTTATAAAAAAAAAGATATTTTTACTGTATTATCATTATCTCTTTAATTAATTACACTATAATCAATATTGATTACTTTAAAAATAATTAATGTCAAAGATAAAAGTAGAAAAAACTTAATTAATTATATTTTGTTTTTAGAAAGTGATCAAATAATTTGAGACATATATTTTTAGTAATGTGGCTAAGTAATATGAAACGAATGAAGTATTATTTTTTTGTGGGGCTTCTGGGTTAATAGAACAATTAATGTTTTTTTATCTTAAAATTAAAACAAGTATTCCCTCCGGTTCATTTCTTATGTTTGTATTGTTCTCACCTTTTTAAGTAAATATTAATTAAAAATATAATTTCACTTATTTATTACTTTTTCTGTCGCAATTTATATAGCACGGTTCGAATTTGAAAGTCAAATAGTTTAGTTTTGATCGTGAATTTGGGCATGAAATCTTTAAATTTTTTAAAATAATATTATATATTTGAAATCTACGTAAAAAGTAATATAAGTCACAATAATTGAAATTCAAAATATTTAAAAGATATATGAAAAAATTCGGTCAAAGAAAAAAATTTGTTTGAATCTCAAAATCTGAAAAGTGTCACATAAATTGTGACAGATGAAATATTATTATTAATTGATCTTATATTATTTTTCTCTTTCATTATATCCGCATTTATTAGAGTAAGAGTAAATATATAAAAAAAAATAAGATTAATTTGTATAATTTTTACTCCCTCTATTTCAAAAAGTTTATTTACTTTTCTTTTTAGTCCGTTTAAAAAATAATGTATCTTGCTTCTTCTTTTTTTGCAACTATTTCATTCCAACTTTTCACATGGTATGTTTAAGACCACAAAATTAAATGTCATTTTTATATATTCAACACATCTTTAATTTAAGATCACAAGATTCAAAAGTTTTTCTACTTTCTTAAACTTTGTGTCAAATCAAAATCAGATAATTTTTTTAAAACTGTTTGAACAATAACCCTAATAAGTAAAACATATCGGAGGAGTAAAGAGTAGGGGGGAAAAGGGCCTTTGGGGTGTTTCCCTTTCAAAAAAAGAATCAATAATTTCAGGTTGAGAAAGAAAAAAAAGAGAGAGAGAGAGAATGTGAAAAGTCTATATAGAAGAATATGGTAAAATGATTAAATATTTATGAATAGATTCCTATCTTTTTCCTTAGTTGAAGGCAACTAAGCATGTTGTGTACTGTGGACTTGGAGCCACTGACTCTTAGAATTCAAACATAAACACACACACACACAAAAAAAAAAAAAGAACAAAATATATTACATAAAATATTGATATATAAAATGAGTCAATTTCTATGTTAGGGTAGTATTATTTATATTATGACAACTTAAAATGACTAATTTCCTCCCAAACAATTTAAACTAATAAAAATAAGGTGTACTATGTCAAACTTTAATGTCTCGCTCGTTTAAATATGACAAAATAATCATCAAATTTAAAAAATCTCAACTAAATTACCTCATTGCACGGTGAGTCATTCAAGGTCTATTTTTCAATGAAAATACATTTTATATTAATAATGGGAGAACCTTCTCCACTAAAATCAATATAAAATAGTTATGCAGTTACTTATTTTTTGAACTACATGTAGATTAAAAGTAAATCTTCTTTAATTAGGCTAAGGAAGCAACTTATATGTAAGATTTAATTTTTTTCCATTGTTATAAGATTTTGGATTAGATAATAAGAAGAAAGTCATTTAATTTGGTCAAATGTTTGCCAAGTTGGAAAGTGACAATATTTCAATAATGGCCAACATCATTCACCTTTTTTTTTATTTTCAAATTCCAGATTTCCTATTTCCTTACTTTCTGTCAGAAAACATATGCTTCTGGTGGGACCCACATTCAGAAATAACAAAAGTGATCACTTATTTTTTGAATAGGTTCAAGATAGTCCCTTGAATATATAAATTTACAAGAGTAAGCACTCAATATTTGCATGTTGCATTTATTCCTCAAGGAACTGAAATTACAAGCTCCCACTGCCTCAGTTCTACAAAAGGATAGTCCTCTCTCCATCTCTCGATTTCGATTTAGTATCATATATCGCTCTGCAGAGCATTTTTATTGGTTATAGTTCGGAAATTGGAGCTACTCCTCTGTGTTGTGTGTGGAGAAGGGATATCGCACATGTTAGAGGCACAAACAGAGGCCACTAGAATTATTTACATCGAAAGTGTTACGATTGAAAGAGGATGCAGACAACTAAATACCATCACAGAAATAAAAAGAGTCGTGCTTCAAAATGGAATTCTTCTAAAAATCCATTGCTCGACTTTGTTGCATGATCCTTAAAATTCAATCTTCCTTTTTCCAATCTATTCCATAAAAAATTATGCCAACAAAAAGATAACACCAAAAAGGAGCTTGAAGCTTTTGTGAGTTGAATATCTATCTTAAGCAGGCCTCAAAAGATCATCACTTGAACTATTTCCATGTGCTTCTAGCCTCCTAAACTGACTTTATTTTGAAATTCAGAGAAACTACTTCCCACCTTTAAAGAAATTTTATATAGCTCAAACTAAAATGGATTACGTTTTCAAAAAATGTCCATCAAAAGCAAAAGCAAAACAACAATACTTTATAACACGCAGACATATAATCATTTGATGAAAAAACGATCTATGTCCTAAGTCAAGCTCCTGTATCTCTAGGGATAAAGGCATCTTTTTCTGCCTTCTCGTTTGGGTCAAGCACTTCCATCTTATAATGAATTAAAGGAGCAATTTTATCACTTCGAACCTCTTGTAGCGACAGAGACATGATAAGGATTGCAAAGCACATCCAATTCAATAACACAAAAAGAGAAATCTATGTCGAATAAGAATAGAAAATCGTCATTGATTAGACAAGGTTCACATATTGTGTATCTCTGATGTTCTGCTCGTAGAATAGAAAAAGTTCATTGCAACACACACAACAATAAATAATGAGAAAACAAGAATAAAGCATCAACCTAAAGATGATTTATTATCAAGCAGTATTTCAACCCTTTTTAGTGTTTCTAACTAATCAGTTCCTCAATCTTTATCAGCATTTTGGCTATTCTATGCTTCTTTCTTACTTCTCACTTTAAGAGGTAATAACTAACTATTACTACAATAGAGTTACTTATTCAATCAACAATCTATTTGTAATAGTCAGAAACAAAAAATTTAATCTAAAACCAAACAAGCCAAAGTAATATATATGTCTAAAAAACCTTCATTTTCTTAGAACAAGTATAACACTAATTATGACCATAGCATACTTCATTTTTCTTATAAACATGGTGTCCGGATCAGCTTGTGCGCAACTCGACTAATTTCATGCCTGGGATACCTGCTAACTCCCACCAACATAGGTGTCGGGTGACTCTATAATAGATCATTTCAACCTGATAACCAACAAGTTTAGATACAAGAGACGTTTTCTTTTCCCATCAAGACTAGAGATATCAGTGTTTGACATCAACAACTGTACAAACATGTCAACATCACAAGTATCATCTACAAGATGAAACTTAATCAGACATTAGCAAAACCTCAGTGTCAAACTTGAGACATAAGCCCATGCTGAATAGCTCCTGGCATAGTAACTTTGCCCCATATGGCACATTAACATTCACAGAACCGGCAAAACGGACCCCTTACCTTATTACCTTGCACGGGCCTCTGGATTACATTCACCATGTTTTTGCACTTCCCTCAGATGTGCATCTGGGAGGAGTCACTGAGTGTGAAAAGATGTTCGTGCAGATTTGCTGCATCACCATGAGCTTTAAGACAGTCGTGTTCCATTTCACTGAAGATTCTCAAGGACTTGCCTAGAATTTCATTTGTTGTGCGCAATTTTCATATTCTCGTATTTTCTCAACTTAATGGTCTTTGCTAGATATAATCTTAAGATAATGTAGAGCGGAAGGATCGTCGCTCAATGTATAAATATTACTCCTAAAACTGACAAGCTAATGTTCCCCAATGGCTTAAAGGCAGACCAAATTATTAATATCTACTATAACACATTAGGGGTTATAAAGCATTTAGAAAGGTAATGGCCCCGGTATACTCCAAAATTTGGATTATCGCTCTACTGAATCGAATTACTTGTAAATACACTGGATGAAGATTTGGAAAGTAAAATACCTTTGGGAGCTCTGTATGAGCTGTGGTATTTGTGGTAGCGGTTAGTAAAACTCAAAAAGGCCAGCCAGGACAATATCCTTCCGAGCGGACAAGCTCAATAACCAAAGTTGTCTCCAAGTGGACAATATCGACTTTGTGACCAAGGTCGTATCCTTCCGAGCGGACAAAGAGGCTCAATGTCCAAGTCTGTAAACGGACCACAAGACATATTTAACATTGACATCAACATAAAAACTATATGTTATTTCGGAACCCTTGAGAAAAGAAAGCAGTAGATCCATGAATTATGTATTTTCTCTCAACTTCAATAAATTTGACGAGTCATTTCATTTGTGAACAAGTTATAATGTGATTATAATACGGTAGTTTATAAACAAGTTATATTGTGATTATAATAGGGGGATTAGATAGACACTACGAATCTTCAAAATTCTAGGTTAAACAAACACACAGACCCAATTGGCAGTCATCATCTAACACACTATTTATATAACTCATAACATATGCCCAATATGGAAAAACATGCATAAACTCAACATAACAAGCACACCTGACATATTTTAGATATCATCATCCAATGGCAATTCATGTTTGTCTACTGCACAAGTCTAAAATGTGATGCCAATGCCAAAGTTCTACTTAAGTTTAGAAACAACACTGAAGAGTCGTACAACTAGAAGCCTAGAAGGTGATCCAAATTACAGCATTCATCTCCTAAAAGATATAGCTCAGTATCATGGAGACACATCAAACGTCTGGATCACGCGAGTAGCGAACACCATCAGGGCTCCTGCTACGGCTCCTACCAGGGCTCCTGCTGTTACCCCTAACCGGAGAACGCTCCCTAACTGGACTTTTGCTGCGGCTCCTTGGACCATTGTCATATGGTGAACGCTCTCTGACTGGAGTTTGACAGCGACTCCTCGACCCATTATACGGTGGAGGAGAAACGTCACGTGCAGGGGAACGCGAATACGATCTCTCATGACTGTATCTTTTCTCCTCAGGGTGAAACAGACCTGCAAAGCGAACGGTAAGCAATCACTAACTGAAAAAAAGACAGGAAAAAGCATGTAAGCAAACGAGCATTGTTCAGAAGGAACATCAATTAGGATATCAAAGGAGCAAACTAACAAGATTCAATCACAGTATAGAGCACCTTTAATTGCACCAAGGATCTAATACAGTATGCACCTAGAATGAACTTAAAAATGTAATCTTGCATACCTCGAGTACTGCCTTCTCTTGGGAGCATAGTAGTCACGGCTGTGTGATCGTGATCTTGCATAGCCAGAAGGTGGAGATCGGGAGTATCGAGGTGAGTACCGAGGAGGAGTCCGTCTCCGATCATAGCTGCGGCTACTCCTACCACTGCAAGAATGACCCAACCATTTAGAGAATCACATCTAATGTTCAAAAAATTGAACACTGACATGAAAGACAACAAATAAAACCAATATTCAAAGTTGTCCCTCTGAGAAGCACGTTGTGATAGAGTGAACCTCTACCACTACACGAGACAAAATCTTACTACTCAGAATAAAGACGGAATTTAAATGAGCTAAACATGATGTAAGCAAATGAAATACAAAGTATTACCTTCCACTATGTTCCCTAGCTCTCATATCAGTTGGCTTTTTCCTGTTTTCCTCGGCAAAAACCACAGTCAGTTGCCGACCTTGAAACCCCTGTCCATCCATCTGATACTTAGCTTCTGCAGCATCATCGGGATCCACAAACTGGACAAATCCAAAGCCACGTGGTTCCCTGTGAAAAAGAGGTGGGAAGACGAGATTTAGAGAAATAGAGATTTTATGGAAGTACAATATGGAGTATTTGTCAAGCCCTTACGAACTTCCGCCTCACCCCAAAAAGAATGACCAAGAACTAAATATCAGGAGCCTGTATTCTAAGAGAGGTGCAATGAAAAAAGTAAAGAACTAGCCTACAGAGTAAAAAGAGTTTCAAACAGCCCCAACCAACATAAGAACAAACAATCCCACTAAAAGATAATGTCTTCATAAGCACATAAGCAAGCACATGGCTGCTGACCTTGTATGTATCAGTTTAAAGATGACTTGAAATTCTTCAAGACTTGAAATCTTCAAATTGTATTCAAATCCAAATTCCTTCAAATCTTCACTACCAATAACATCATCTTCAACTCTTACTACTTGATTGATGTCATGAACTCTTACTACTTCAATGTGTCAACAGAACTCTTACTACTTGATTGAACTCTTACTACTTGATTGAAGTCTTCAAGACTCTTAGTTTTGCTGCTAAATTTCACAATTTAATAAAGCACAGCCCGATTTGTAATAAGAAAAAGAATAACCAACAAATTTCAAATTAAAAAAGAACCTTGATTGAACTCTTACTACTTGATTGAAGTCTTCAAGACTCTTAGTTTCGCTGCTAAATTTCACAATTTAATAAAGCACAGCCCGATTTGTAATAAGAAAAAGAATAACCAACAAATTTCAAATTAAAAAAGAACATTGTGGTATAACCAAAAGCAAAATTCAGGCAAAAACTTTAAGGGGGAAAGGTACAAAACAGTGTGCTAGACAAAATAAAATCTTAATATTATTGTTTTCTTGGCAGAACAGAGCTTGACTGTAAATATGGAATATCTGGTCCGACAAAGAGAGAGAAGATATGCTTTCCGCTCTGTTTTATTTCTTCCTCCTTTCGAGGTAGAAGAATTGAGCAGATGAGGACATCAAATGTAAAACAAGCTCACCCAGTGTAGTAGTCCCTCGGCAAGTAAATATCCTTGACAGGGCCGAACTGCCCGAATGGCCTCCTGAGGTCTTCTGGCCTGCATGCAAGCAGTAACGTGAGTGTCATATAAATATACACCAGTATACATGTAATGTCACTCAATGAAGGGAGGTAGTGCAATGGGACTGCTCCGTGTTATACTTAATGAAATCTCCACCAATGTGAAGTTTTCACAATTTATTCTGTTATAACAAAGATTTGTCATCTAACCCCCTCCCTAAAGAACAAATAACCTCAAGCAAGGAATCATCTGAGCATTTTCTATAATAGCAATATGTTCATGTGACAAGCAAAAAATCACTTTAAAATCGATATAGTGATGCAGTCCTGGACTGCAAACAGAATGAAAGGATGGCATATTTCAAATCTAACATATCAATTGTTTAACAGGAAATTCATTAGTGCATACCGACAATCGTGGCGAAGGTTTCGAACTAAGAGACTAGTCGGAGCATCTCTGCTACGGCCACCATAGCGACCCCTGGGGCTAGGGCTCCTTCCTCTCCTGCCATAACCTCTTGGTGGTGATGGACTGTAGCTCCTCCTCCTCATTGTACCAGAATTGATATGGTCTGTCCACAATACAGAAAGAGTGAGGAAACTCTTGTACAAACATAAAAAGTCATTAGATCCACAAACACATAAACCACGCAACATTAGCATACAAAAGAAGTATGATAACAAAAGAGAACTATTCTCCTTCACAAAAGCCAAGGCTACTCAGATTATCACATCATATTCCAAGAGAAGGTATGGTAAACATCTCCAGTCTACTCTCATCCTCGCTAGCTTAGCAGTATTATCTAAATATTGCATGAAAATGCACCATAAAAGTTCTCTTTCGAGACAAACCACAAAACGAGAGAGAAAAGGAAGGACCAATATCTCCTTTCAGATATGAAGAAAATGTGGATGCAAAGAGAATGATCAGCTAGAGCTAATACATGGTAAACACGCTATCATATCAGCAATCACTTGTATGAAGTTCATCATATCATTCTCAATCACAAATGCTAAAACCCAAAAAGAGTCAACACAAAGGAAATAGATACAAGGAAACAAAAAGAGAATGATCAGCTAGAGCTAATACAAGATAAAACGCTATCATATCAGCAATCACTTGTATGAAGTTCATCATATATCATTCTCAATCCAAAATTGAAAAAAAAAAAAAAGTCAACTTCTCTAAAAGCCATTCATCAGTTCCACTATCTCAATAGTGTATACCATTAAAGGAAAAAGCGATTGACCTTCCGAGAAGAAGAAAAAAGTCTACATGAAAAGAAACCAAAATGCCATCAGGCTTTAAAGGATAGAAAAGATATATTTTGGGGTAGAGTGCTAACATGCAAAATTACCTTTTGAACTACTTCAATATTAGGAGGATAAAATGTCAAAAGGTAAAAGTATGAAGATGATTCAGCTAAAACTATGTGCGTGTGTGTATCTTGCGTAAGGCAGAGATCGACCAGCCACATCAACCAACTGCATTAACAAGTCTACTCAACGAAGAAGCGATTTATGGCACACCATAGAGAATGATCAGCTAGAGCTAATACATGATAATCTGCCATCATATCAGCTATCAAACTTGTATAACACTCATCATTTCATTCTCCACGATGATGGATGGTTCAGAATATGACACAGGTAAAAAGATCTCAGTTGTTAAACCATATTCAACAAGTAGGTACCTCAAGAAGTACATTTCAAAACCTAAATGAAAATGTAAACTAACTATTAATAAACAATCTAAACGCAACACGCTATCATATCAGCAATCACTTGTATGCAGTTCATCATATCATTCTCAATCACAAATGCTAAAACCCAAAAAGAGTCGACACAAAGGAAATAGATACAAGGAAACAAAAAGAGAATGATCAGCTAGAGCTAATACAAGATAAAACGCTATCATATCAGCAATCACTTGTATGAAGTTCATCATATCATTCTCAATCCAAAATTGAAAAAAAAAAGTCAACTTCTCTAAAAGCCATTCATCAGTTCCACTATCTCAATAGTGTATACCATTAACGGAAAAAGCGATTGACCTTCCGAGAAGAAGAAAAAAAGTCTACATGAAAAGAAACCAAAATGCCATCAGGCTTTAAAGGATAAAAAGACATATTTTGGGGTAGAGTGCTAACATGCAAAATTACCTTTTGAACTACTTCAATATTAGGAGGATAAAATGTCAAAAAGTAAAAGTATGAAGATGATTCAGCTTAAACTATGTGTGTGTGTATCTTGCGTAAGGCAGAGATCAACCAGCCACATCAACCAACTGCAATAACAAGTCTACTCAACGAAGAAGCTATTTATGGCACACCATAGAAATGATCAGCTAGCCATCATATAATCATCATATCAGCTATCAAACTTGTATAACACTCATCATTTCATTCTCCACGATGATGGATGGTTCAGAATATGACACAGGTAAAAAGATTTCAGTTGTTAAACCATATTCAACAAGTAGGTACCTCAAGAAGTACATTTCAAAACCTAAATGAAAATGTAAACCAACTATTAATAAACAATCTAAACAAGATATAATTCAAGAAGAACAATCAGCCAGTACGAATACATGATGAATGGGATCATACAGCAGTGATGACAGTACAATGTTCGTCATCACGTTCTCTTCAGTTAAAAAAAATGTAAAAAGATTTTTAACCCAAAAAAACACAAGGAGTCCCATGATATATTCATGGTCAGTCTGAACCTACACATACCATCATATGAGTGCAAAGACAAATCCCTACAAAGTAAAATTCAAAAACAAAAAATGTGGGTAGTTGCTGCAGAAGCGATCAGACAGTACGAATACAAAACAAGTTTCTGTCATCTCAGCATTCCAAGTTATAATTATCTTCATATCGATCTCCAACAACCATCAAGTATGTTGATAAACGAAAGCCAGAAATCACTTCAAACAGAAAAAAATCTAAAATGTGTAGCAAAATAAAAAAAATTGTAAAAAATGAATAAATCATCAAATGCGTCTTTAAAATGCTCGTTGATTACAAGTTATAACCACTTGATAACTAAGAGAATAGCTGCAGCTCAGTTTCCATACCCCTATAGCTGCAGCTCAATTTCCATACCCCTATAAGTGGTGACTTCCACAAAAAAGTTAAAGAGGCACCATCAAGTTGAGGCAAGTTTTTTGCAGATGTATCTAAAATGCATAAACAGAAATAACTAATTTAGCTATGTACCTCTAAATTCTCAATATCAATTTTAAACAGACTAACTATGCATGTAGGTCAATATAAAGCTAATATACAACTACAACAACAACAATGTAAATCTAATATAATCAACAAAAAAGAACATATAGTAGATTCAGCCATTCAACTTACAGATATTTCCAGCATATAACCCACTCTTTCAACTACTTAATCCAACAACAACAACATACCCAGTGAAATCACACAACGTGGGTTCAACTACTTAATACCTAAAAAAAAAATCAGTGCATACCAGCAATTAAATAACAGCAAACAACCAGAAAGTTGAAATCTTAAGACCCTCTTTAACCCATTAAAGAAAGCCTAATTTTTTTAACATCTAACAATAATTTCCAATATCAGACACAACATACACAGTATAATACCGCCAGGTGCGGTCTGGAGAGGGCAGAGTGTACGCAGACCTTAACTCTACCTTTTGACGGGTAGAGTAGGCTGCTTCTGATAGACCCCGGCTCAAGTATAAATGAAAAGGCAACAGTAATAATAAGCAGTAATAGCAGCGAGAAAATAAGATAACGAAGTAAAAGGTAGGAAATCCAAAAGCAATTAGCAAAAGGAACGAAGCTACGGCCAAATACTAGATAAAGAATGGCAAAACAATCTAATCTAATAAAGTAAAAAATAACAATACCGTAACTACCACCAAATCATACGACCATGAAGTGCAAGACACAACCACTAATAAAGTAAATCTAAAAACAAGAGCCTACCGGAGTAGTAGGACGCGCGACAATGCTCAACTACTACCTACTACCCTTCTATACTGATCTGTGCCTCCATGATCCCCTATCTATTCATAGAACCTTCCAAAAAAAACCTACACTTTAACCCAGAAAACAAAATCTTTAATCCAAACCCACCAAAAAGATAAGCATAGAATATCAAAGATCCTAACTTTCAACCATCCAAGGGATAACAAACAATTTTAACACAAACCCATATTACAATTATTAGTCCATATAAACAAAATGTTAAAGAATTGAAAACCATAAAACACCAAGATTTGACATAAACAAACGACAATTAACAAATACTAACTAGAATAATCAATAGATATATACCTATAAAGAAAGAACAAAGCTGATGTTATCAAGTACAGAGAGACGGCGAATAGACAAGAATTAGGGCAAACAGAGACAAGGGAAAACGGCTATATAAGGTGGTCTGGTTTTCCTTTCATGATCTCCAAATTGGGTGAAACTCTTTTTTGTACCACAAAAGTTTTATTATATACAAATTCAACCCCCTCTTATACAAAAATTTTTGTGTTCTTGCATTGTTTTTATTTTTGTTTTATTGACAATCCTTTAGAAAGTGCTTGGAATGTTGTTACATATACTTCTGTATTGTCTTGTATATGAGTTCGACAAAACCTAGTAACTTTGGCTCAAATCATGTATTTAGTTTTAAAGTTGAATGAATGAATTTTGCTTGATTTATGTTGTTATGTGTTTTTTAGTGCACTTTGTATATCTTATTTACCTACATTAGTTGCGTGGTGGTTTGTTATGTCCCACATCGATGGTCATAGTTATGGTAAATGGCCTTGGGCTCTTCTCACCTTAATAGCTATCTTTTGGGGTGTGAGTTAGGTCCAAGGTTGTTACGAATGGTATCTGAGCCACCCACCACCTTTAGTGTCTGTCGTGCCTTGGGATGGTGACGCCGGTATGGCAGTGTTCGCCGGGGCTAGTAATGTCTAGCGCACAGTCGTCGAGGACGACGGATGCGGAGCGTGGTGGTTTGTTATGTCCCACATCGATGGCATAGTGGGCTTATGTGTGTTTAAATAGCCTTGGGCTCTCTCACCTTAATAGCTAACTTTTGGGGTGTTAGTTAGGTCAAAGGTTGTTACGAATAGAGCTAAGGTCTGCGTACATTTTATCCTCCTCAGACATCACGTTATGGGATTTCACTGGGTATGTTGTTGTATTAGAAAAATTTAATGAGACTGGATATTCTAAGGGGATATAAATGTCAATTTTGAATTTCGTGTGTAGTCGACACTTATATTTGCAGAGTTTATTTAGATGATTTGGTTGATTAGTCGAAATGCATCCAAATTAAGCCGTACACTACCATGATGCTTAGTTCTATAGTCCTTGACAAATGTTATTTTAATTCTATGACTTCTTTTACAGGAGATCAACAAAAATAATGGAGTATGAAAGATGTGTGAATAAAACACAATGAGATCTTTGTAGGATTTTTTTTTCCTAACCAACTTGTAAGTATAGAAAATCATTTCTTCCTGTCGTGCGGTGAAAAATAAACTTTTTTGCCATTACAAGATAATAATGGGCCTAAGCACAATCACAATCCAAACTGATTACCTAACCTAGTCAATAGATTTGACCCAAGAGTTCCATGTTTCTCTTTTTCCACTCGAGCAATTACCACAAAATTTGCTATTACAAGATCAAAATTTAGTAAGACTCGTTCGCTGATATGTCTATTCGTTCTAGCAAGCGAAGTCAGGCGCATATTTTTAGAAACAAACTAGCATCTCTTCGCGTAACATTTGTTTCCAACCGAATCTTTTTGCCGTGCCACTTAAAAAGCAAGCTCTCATTGTACTGCTGTTTGTCTTGCACCTGTATCATCATGCTCAACCTAGGAGATAAAAAAACAAAAAAGTGCTTTTTTTAGCAAAGACCGACTTAAATGTAAAGTATGAGTTGGGAAACAGATTATGCATTATTAGTTTTTCCTTTTTCTTTGATTTGGCACTTGGATCATCTTTCTCGGCTCTTCTTCTAGCTAAAGCAGAATCTTTTCTACTTCTCTTCCGATGAACTGTAACAGCCTCTTCGTCATCATCATCATCATTGTCATCCATTCCTAGACGAATATATGAAGCATAGACAAGGATTAACATTACCTGACAAGCTTTAGTTAAAAGACACAAGAATCTGATCTACGGAACTAGTTCACAATTATGGATTTTAATAAAGCAACTTTGACACATAAGGGACATGAACAAATGCTTCAGCCAAAGATAAAATGTGTTTATCAGCCAAAAGGACGTGACTGGTAAAAATTTGCGACTTCTACTTCAAAAGCTGAAAACTTCATCCAGGATACAGATAGTACTCTTTTTCAGCTTCAAATACTCTCTTTCAACTTCAACCAAGTATTGTCCAAACGGCTACTAAACATCACAATAATACAAATGCAAATTCTTTTACTTACTGGTGTTTAGGTAAACCTATGGGGACCGTTAATTCTGAGTTAAATATGTGCATTGCGTCCACATTAAAGGATGATGTGTCATTAATATATTACACAAATGAAACAGTGGGAAGGAGGGACAGGATGAGCGAAGGAGAGCACATCCCTCAAGAACTTTACCAGTATCATCATCCAAGCCATTGTTTCTAATTCCAAGACCATCAAAATCTTCCATATCATCTTGCTATTACAGCAATGGCATTTATGTATTATATAAACTGGACGGGAAGGAACAAAAGAATGCTCATGCCTTTGCTAGAAGCAATGATCATCGATAATATCATAGAGGAAGGTCATTTGAACTATCTAACTCAAGTTAAATGATGGAGAGGAGTCCCTGCAAATAGCAATAACTATGCAATTCCAAGAAACTCAACAGAGCAGATTCTTTCACTGATGGTTAGCTGCATTTGCCAGGGACTAAATTAGAACCTAGTACATTCACCGTGGGTAAAAGTTGTAGCTCAACTTTTCTACCTGGATAAGCTGGGAATTAGGATTTGGCATACAATGAAGTATGTCCTTATCCAATATCGCAGGCCATCGGTATAGTTATCGAAGATGTAATAAATTAAGACTCTTATGGACCAACACACCCCTTTCTCTCCTGAATGAGCAAATATTAAAGTCTGAACTTACCACGCCTAGACGTTAATATAAATACAAGTCTACTTGGACTGCATCTTAGCAGTCCTCCCAACCTTTGCTCATTAACAAGCCAGGAGATTACTTGATTTATATTCATTCTTTTGGAAGAAGGTTGAGAGAAGGTGAAACGGATGAAGAGGCAGATTGATGAAACAAACGAGAATCTACAACTTCCAAGAATATTCTCTATAATAACGCTCAAGGCCATAAGAAAAGTAAATTCAAGACAATAAATCACCAAGCATATAAATATTTAAGTGTCTAGGAGAAATTTTAACGGTAAACCAGATTTTCTTAGAAGGGAGGTCGAACCTTGTTTTCAAAGCAAGCTGCCTCATTCTTATTCGCATCTGAGTCATTTTTGTTAATCGTTGTTTTGCCTTGTGCACAAGAAACTTTGGCCAGTACATCAAGTTGAGAGAGAGAGGAGGGAGGAGGGAAGTTATATTGCTTTGAAGAACAATAAGTATTCAGCGGTAAGTTAAAAACAAGTTAATTTCATTACCAAATGTTTATCAATGATTTCAAGAGCCTTTTCATACTTTCTTGACAGTTTAACTATTTCCCAAAGTTTGTTTGGCATGTGAGCCCTTTCTATTGTTTTCATGTACAAATAGAATACTCCTGCATAGCACGGTAAAAATAAATATCACCAAAAGAAAATAAAATTTTCAGTCCATCATAAGATCAACAGAGTACCCATTTCCACTAAAAATATACAAACTAATTGAAAAAACTAAAGAACCCGAAAGAAGCTGTCTTGGAGAACCCTTTGACGAAACCATACTAGATTCTTTAGACAGCTTCGTATAAATATCAGAACATTTAAGACGACCATATTAGCATATCCCATCAGCAAAAAGTTCAAGTTAAACTCATGATTCATAACTCAAAATCCAGAAGAAAATGTTGAATTAATATGATCCAAGTATATGGTAATTCCAATTGCAGCCAAGTTATTCATTGATGAGATTACATAAAACACTTCTCCTATTATACAGCCAGCCGAACCTTTAACTCATACATCCTATATGCCCTGGGATTCCAGTGACAACCAATTTCTTATTTTTACTGGCGTTATCTTATCCTTTTTCCCCCTGAAACATGAAAAAACAGCTACCATCTTTGTGGTTTTTTTTTTTTTATTTAAGAAAAAATTATAGCATCTTTATATAATTTCAAGAATTGTAGCGTACCGGCTATTAGCCAGAGGACATGAGCTACGGTTGCAAATCCCAGTTACATTATATGGGTTTTGACAACATATCCCAGTCTCAATCCTGTAAAAATTGCAACAAAAAGAAATCAAATAAAACCTTCATGTTAAACAGATGGTATATGAAGTAAAACTCAAATTAAAAAGAACTCACTTGGCCATAAAACTGCAATGCTTGTGTCTGATAACTTGCCATATAACCTCATCGTGCTGCATGTTTTTCTCACTTCTAAACCTAGTTAGAGACAAATTCAAAGTCAGAATACTTGCAATGAGAATACTTCCATTGAGTAGCACCAATGTAATAAACAAGGTAACAAACGAGCTAGTATTGCATAGAAATGGAGTTTACACACCAATTGAGCGAGCCTAGCTCTTTCATTAACAATCAGCAACAGAAAACTTCAAAAGGGAAAAATAGAAAAGGGAGGTGCAATAAAAGCTCTATAAAACTAAACAATAAAATAAACCAAGTTCCTAAGCATAAAACCTAATAGATTATTTTTCCCTTCTATATCCCAAATGTAATTCGACAACTCCTCATTCATAACAGACGACAAATTCAAACTTATGTAATATACAACAAATACACTGTTTGAACATACAATTTCAGTGATGCTCAAGTACTCCTTCATTCGGAATTACTTGCAAGTAGAATTTCAGCAATGCTAAAAGTACAATTTCAAATGTAGAAGAAATATAGAAGCTAACTCAATATATATTACTTTATTTAACAAAGTGATTCTAACAGTTGGATTTCAGTGATACTTAAGTATTCCTTTCATTCGGAATTACTGGATGATGCTAACAGTACGATTTCAGAAGTAGAAGAAATATAAAAGCTAACTCAATATATTTTACTTTATAAAACAAAGTGATAATAACTCAAAACACACAAAAAAAAAATCGAGAACTTTTAGCTTGACCTCAGCTGCTGCATCTTTTATCACTTCTAAACCTAGTTAGAGATAATTCAAAACTCAGAATACTTGCAAAGGACAATTCTCAAACGTAATTTTTTTTATGTAATATACAACACAGACTTGTTTAAAGTTAGCACGGTGCACCTGCTATGCGCGGGTTCAGAGAAGGGTCGGAGCACAAGGGTCTACTCCTTCGCGATTACTTACAAGTAGAATTTCAGCAATGCTAACAGTACAATTTCAAACGTAGAAGAAATATAGAAGCTAACTCAATATATATTACTCAATGCATTGAAACTGATAGTAGAAGTGGTCACTTAGCACACTACTGTTTGAACATACAACTACTACTTCTTTATTGTCAAACAAGCATTCATTAAGTTGATTAAGCCTTCCTAACAAATTGATTCCTAATTCAGCTTTGACTTAATTTAACAAAAGAAATTTGTAAAGAAACTAAATATGTACACAACTTAGGCAACAAACATGAGGGGCAGATTAAATTAAAAAACTTTGAAGTATTCAGCTTAACGAGTACATGACCATATATAGAAAAATTAATATGAAGATAGATGATTAGGGTAGAAGGTGGCCTAGTGTTGTCATACCTTTATGGGAGAGGCCGGGGTCAGTTTTCTCTTCTCATCTTTTTCTTATTTAGTACTCCCTCTGTCACAATTTGTTACGTTTTTTGCTTTTGGCGAGTCAAAATTCTTAATTTTGTAAAAAATATGGTAAGTCATCATAATTAATATTATGAAAAAATTATCGTCAACGAACAACTTATTTGACCCACATTTAAAACTCTTACGAAATTCACTGAAATTAAAGTATTAAACTTACCAGTTAACACAGCTTAATTTCGTGTTTGAATTCTCCCACAGTTTACTAATGACCTAATTTGTTCAGTTGGCCAACTAACGGAATGGAATGGATACTTGGGCTTAAGGGTATTGGGCTTTGGCCCAACTTAACTTAATATGTATAGTTTTGTACTAAAATAGTTAAACTGAATTAATAGCGTTATTTTGAAGCCGAAAATTAATGGAAAATCAAACTTTTAAAAAATTAAAATAAAAACCGACTGAAAAATCAAAGAATGAATTAATTGGTTCGGTTTGGTTTTTGATTTTTTCGAAAAAAAAATTACTCTGTTGTGATTCTGCTTTGAAAAGGAAACACTTCCTCCAACTTTGAATAATAGATGTCCGTCTCCTTTATCTCAATTGAACATTTTAAATATTTGATTGTGAATTTAGTTGTTATTATATATATTAAATTAAAATTGTATAAAATTTATAAATTTCAAATTATGAATACACCTCGTATAAATCATGAAATATTTTGACTTTCCATCAAAAAGTCCAAAAAAAAAAGGAAATAGAAGAGAACCCTAAGTCAACTACTTACAAAAAAGAGGAATAGACCAGCAAATAATGTTATTTGCAACCTGGAGAAAAGTGTCTCCCCGTCATAAACTAATTGCAATTAATACTGATGTTCTATTTATGTATTTGTTTATTAGTCCAATAAATAAATGAACAAATTGCAATATTAAAATTTACATGGCCAAGTTGCTAATCAACAACTCATGCCTTTGAAGATCAATTGAGATTCAAAAAAGGTAATTTATATGATTAAGCAAGGCCATATATTTACATGTCTATTATCTTTTAATGCAGATTCTGATGCACAAGCTGGGACATCCGGAACTAAAGCACATCTATCGTGAACAAAACATGGTGGCAGATGTGCTGGCAAAAGAGGGAGTAAAGAAGATGTTTTTTGATGATGCTAAGTTTTTTGTTGTACCCCGCTCTTTTGTATAAATGTTTTTTGGAATGATGTTGTTGGACAAACTCATGACAGGGAGATCAATTTTTGTAACCTACAAACAATGGCAAACGCGCCACATCATGTAACGGGCATAAGTCTGGACCCTGGATAACTTGTGTATTTTGTTATATATATAAGTAAGTAGTAACTGTTTAATTAATACTTATACTTCGTAGTGATTTAGTGTATCAGCTAACGTTAATTATTTTTATTATGTTTGTATATTTTTATAGGCTGATTGTTCATAATTTGTTGTTTCAGTAGAATTGCATAGCTAACGCATACTTAGTGTATTGCCTAACGTTAATATGTGCAGCACCAATTTAAATATCTTTTTCTTACATAATTAATCATGGAAGAAAGAAAACATAACTCGACGACAAATATCAAAAGGATATTTGATACGAACTCCATTTTTATCTTGCGTTTTTATAGGACGACTTTAAAATAAGTGTCATAACAAATACAATACGATGGTTAGACCGTTCATGACCTAGTTGTACCTATCGTTTTGCTTTTAGGGTCAACAATTCGTCCAATCATATACAATATCATAATTATAGAGCTATGATGCGCCTTAAGTTAAGGAGGTTTGTTCACAAGCAGTTGTTATGAACTCTTTTTTGTTGTGGCTCAAAAGAGGAATATGCATATTCAATTGCACTAGTGAAATGAATAATCTTTTTTAAGTGCCAACAAAAGCTAGTCCACTCACCTTAGGAAGTACTATAACTAGAATCTGTATTTCAAAAAGTAGGGTGATGTCAAGCCTTTATGACTCTTCCCTTTTTAAGATTTTCTTTTCATGCGTGTTAAGATGATAATCCATATATTTCAATTTATGTAATACATTTTCCTTTTTAGTTCGTCCAAAAAAGAATGATATATTTTTTTATTTTATAATAATTTAACTTTAATTTTTATCTTTTACGCTTAACGAGACGATCTTAAACCACAAAAATATCTTTGACATGTTTTAGACCACAAGATTCAAACTATATAACATAAATTGAGACGGAAGGAGTAATGTTTTTCATTTGTTAATAAGTGATTATTAATATAAATAAAAGGTTAGAATACAACAACAATAACAACAACAACATACCCAATGAAATTCTACACCGTGGGGTCTGGGGAGGGTAGAGTGTACACAGACATTACCACCACCTTGGTAGGTAGAGCGGTTGTTTTCGGGAGACCCTCGGCTCAAGACAGAGCATAATCACAAGCAAGGCAATCAAAACAAACCAAGAGTAAATCAAGAATAAAGAGTAAAGCAAGAGAAACGATCAGACTCAGACAAGGAATTAAAGAAGTATAAAGTGCATTCGAACAAAAGAGAGCAGTAGCTAACACAACTAAATAAGCTAAACAAAATACACTAAAGAACACATAGCAGCAGAAATCAAACTATAGTGGATTATAAAAAGCAATAATGTGCCTATAGGTGTGATAGGCTAATCGGGCCTACAGTAATAACACTACAACTCTCAATTTGTAAGCATAAGTAGGACTACGCTCGAGTACCTACTACTCTTCTACCCTAATCAGTGTCCTCCACAACCCCCTATCTAAGGTCATATCCTTAATAAGTTGCATCTGCGCCATATCTCATCTAATCACCTCTCCCCAATACTTCTTCGGCCTACCTCTACCCCTCATGAACCCGTCCATAGCCAACCTCTCACACCTCTGCACTGGGTCATATGTGTCTCTCCTCTGCATATGTCCGAACCATCTCAACCTCGCTTCTCACATATTATCATCCACCGAGGCCACTCCCACTTTCTCTCGGATATCATTATTTCTAATCATGTCTCTCCTTGTATGCCCATACATCCATCATAGCATTCTCATCTCCACAACTTTCATCTTTTGTATGTGCGAAGTCTTGACTGACCAACACTCCGCCCTATACAACATAGTCGGTCTAACCACCACCCTATAGAACTTGCCATTAAGTTTTGGTGGCACCTTTTTGTCGCACAATACTCCAGATGCGAGCCTCCATTTCATCCACCCTGTCCTAATACGATGTGTCACATCGTCATCAATCTTTCCATTCCCTTGGATAATAGACCCTATGTACTTGAAGCTTCCTTTATTTGGAATGACCCGAGTACCAAGCCTTAACTCCACGCCTGTCTCATGGTCGCTCTCGTTGCTGAACTTGTATTCAAAATATTCTGCATTGGTCCTACTCAACCTGAACCCTTTAGACTCCAGAGTTTTTCTCCAAACCTCTAGTTTGGCGTTCACTTCGCTGCGAGTCTCATCAATCAGGACTATGTCATCTACGAATAACATACACCGTGGTACCTCCTCTTGGATTTGTCGCGTCAGTCCGTCCATCACCAAGGCAAATAGGAATGTGCATAGAGCTGATCCCTAGTGCAGCCTCATCATCACTGGGAAGTGCTCCGAGTCTCCTCAGACTGTCCGTACTATAGTCTTGGCTCCATCATGCATATCCTTGATCGCCCTAGTATACTCCACATGTACACCTCTAACCTCCAAACATCTCCATAAAACCTCCCTACGAACTTTGTCGTATACCTTCTCAAGGTCGATGAAAATCATATGTGAGTATTTCTTCCTCTCTCTATACTACTCCACCAACCTCCTAATAAGATGAATGACATTAGGTAGTCGAATGCCCTGACATGAATCCAAACTGGTTCTCAAAAATAGACACGCCTTTCCTCACCCTCGTCTCCACGACTCTTTCCCAAACTTTCATAGAGTGGCTCAGCAGCTTGATACCCCTATAGTTGTTGCAACTATGGATATCACCTTTGTGTTTGTACAAGGGAATCATTGTACTCCACCTCCATTCTTTGGACATTCTTGTCGTCTTGAAAATGACGTTAAATAACTCAATTAGCCACTCCAAACCAGCCTTTGCTGCTCTATTCCAAAATTCAACTGGGATCTCATCAGGCCCGGTCGCTCTTCTCATGCGCATTCTGCGAATAACACCATTAACCTCATCAACCTTAATGCTTCTACAATACCCAAAACCCCAGTGCCTACCAAAATGCTCCAGATCTCCCGGCACAATGTCTCCATCTCCTTTTTCGTTCAAGAGTTTGTGGAAGTAAGACTGCCACTTCCGCCTAATATATGCTTCCTCCACTAGTACTTTGTCATCCTCGTCCTCGATGCACCTCACTTGATCCAAGTCACGGGCCCTCCTCTCCATTGTCTTGGCTAGTATGTACCACTTCTTATCCCCGTCTTTCTCCTCTAATTTCACATATATGCGTTCGAAAGTCGCCGTTTCAGCCGTTGTAACCGCCAACTTTGCCTCCTTCCTCGCCATCTTATACAGTTCCCTATTCGTCCACTTCTCCACATCATCTCTGTTTCTCTACCAATTTCACATATGTCGCTTTCTTCGCTTCCACCTTCTCTTGAACTTCACCATTTCACCACCAGTCCCTCGATGTCTACCATGATAACACCGCGAGACTCCTAGCACTTCTCTGGCTACCTTACGAATGCAACTGGTCGTCCTGTCCCACATACCGGTCGCATCCCCACTACTCCTCCAAGCCCACATGGTCATCAACCTCTTCCCCATCTCATTTGCACTAGCCATGGTCAAACTCCACCATTTGATTCCTAACATGTCATCCACAACCTTCTTCTTGATCTCCAAATCCATCACCAAAAGCTTATGTCGGGTTGTAAGATCCTCATTCGGAATAACCTTACGGTCTTTACAAAGACTTTTGTTAACATTCCTAAGGAGCAAAAAGTTTATCTGAGACTTAGCCACCGTACTACGGAAAGTCACCAAATGTTCCTCCTTCTTCAAGAATATAGAATTGGCTATCACCATCCCACAAGCTCTAGCGAACTCCAAAAGTGAGACGACTCCCCCATTCCTGACCCCGAGTCCAAATCCTCCATGCACATCATCATAACTCCCTGGAAGTGACCCGATATGTCCATTGAAATTCCCTCATACAAATAACTTCTCAGTGGGTGGTATACCTCCCACCACTTCGTCTAAATCCTCCCAAAATTATCTCTTCTCCTATTCGTCCAAGCCCGTTTGTAGCACATAAGAACTAATAATGTTCATAGTGAACCCTCTAACTACCAACTTAATCGCCATCATTCTGTCATTGACCCTCCTCACCTCTACCACAGGATCTCTTAATTCGCTGTCTATCAAAATGCCTACCCCATTCATATACTTCGACCTACTCGAGAACCATAACTTATACATGTTTACATCTTTAGCCTTAGGTCCTACCCATTTGGTCTCTTGGACACATGTTATATTAATCTTTATCTTCTTAAGAATCTTAACTAGCTCTATGACCTTCCCCGTTAAAGTCTCAATATTCCAAGACCATATTCTCAGCCTAGCATCTCCCTTACCCCACTTACCCTCTACCCCTTGCCCCCGTCCTAAAACATGACCCTAGTCTACTATTATTCACCAAAGCCACTAGACCAAAGACACAAAGAATACTAATCCAAGGTTAACGTAAACATACACGGGAAGCAATACTAGAGCACAAGTTAGCAAGAATCTAGAGGTAAGTCAGGCTACTACATATCCGAATGATAAAACAAAGGGCGATAAGAATACAAGCAAGAATGTAAAGTCCATATTCAATAAAACGCAACACGCAAAATTGAACAACACATATAAGAACAAATATTGAGTATAGACAACTGGAGGTACCAACTCCAGGCTGATAAAACTTGTTCACACGCCGAAAAAACAATGTTCACTGCCTAAAATCATTGTTTCCTACCGGAAACCACTGTTCGCTGTCAGACGACATCGCAGATCTAGTGATACATGCAAAAAAAAAAAAAAGGGAAGAGAGAAACTGCCGGAAAAGGCTAAATCGGAGTACTAACAGAGGCACGTGATTAAGTTCAGATCGGAGGTACGTGACCCCTCCCTTTTCTGTCCTTAGAAAATGTGAACTTATTAAAAAAGAAATTACTACGTATGGGTGGCCATCCTTTTCTCGTAAGTTTTCCCAATTTTTCTTTGCATTTCCTTTAGATAGACATTTTCAAGAACTTGCTTGACAAGCTCTTGTTTGTTTGACCAATCAAAAGTACTCGCTAGACAAGTCTTCTTCTCCTTAACCTCTTTCATTTTTTAAAAACAAAAGTATTTATTGGAATGCGAATCAAAAGGTCAAAGGCTCTTAATTTTCAAACCACATCCCAATAAGGTTACATACCAGTTCCATCTTTGTGGGCCAGGAGAGATAGTCGAATTTAGGTTCCACATAATTTAGTAGCTTTAATCCTATCTTATATTTCTAATAAGAGATTCATCTGATAGGTATAAATAATTTATCTAAAACTCAGTAAATAAAAAAAGTTATGATTTAAAAGTTAAAATCATAAGTGTAAAACTTTGAATATGCTTATGCCTCTTTATAATAATCCATTTGTCCCAATTTATGTGACACCATATGAATATTCACAAAAAATTTAACAAAGAAAGATCTGACTTTTGAAACTTTTAATCTAAAACAAGTCTTAAACATTTATGCGTCTATAAATAACCTCACTAAAAGTAAAATAAAAAACTTCAAATTTAAATTATTCTTACATAAATTGGAACAAAGTGCGTAGTATTTTCATATTTTTATGACGGGTTTGTTTATACACCGATAACAAAATATTTTTTAACGCCATCCAATTACTTAAAAACCAATTATAAGTAAGTGTCAATAGTAAGAGTCAATTGAAAGTTTGAAAAATAAGACAATTAGCATGTTATAGCATGTTTTTCTTAGTATTTTCCGGTTTTCGATATTCGTATTGAGTCCGAATATATCTGAATTTATGCTGAAAAGTGTCACGTTGAGGGGTAAATAGCTAATTACCAAAGATATCCGCATTGAAGATCGACTATGTCTGAATTCACGTCGGAAAGTGTCACATTAAGGAATATTATACTTCTAACAAAGGCAATTCTCTACCAAAGCTCGAACCCGAGATTATGGTTATGATGAAGGAATACTTATCGCTCCACCACAACCCTTGTTGGTTATAATATGTTAAACTATACTAGCGTATATAACTTAATTGCTCTATATTAACGATCAAGCGGGCCCCACGAACCGTCCTATGAACGGTCGGTTTCCTATAGTAGAGAAGAATGGACGGTGATGCTGAATGATGATTTTACTGGGCCCATACCTTGTTGAATTATCCAGTTCATGGGCCCACATTTTACAGAGTAGATGGGTCAAATTTGGGCTTTTGTAACATACACGGATTTGGTCCATCATGGGCCCACCTTAACTATGAAAAGTGATTTTCAAAGCCTTTTTTTTCCTACTAAAGTGTAACATTTTTCTCTGACTTATATTTTCTTTTTGTTTCCTAAAAGGGAACAATTTTTGTTAGCTGTTGTGTTATGAATATGTTTTAGTAAAATATTTTGACTCTATGAAATGCATTTGTTTGATTCCTTAATTATGAATGAATTTTGATTTTAGTCCTTGTGATATTTAATATTGTGTTAACACACATTTAACGTTCAATTAAGTTATATGTGTGTTTTTATTCATTTTATGTAGGAAATGTGTTAGTTCGGTACTATTTTTATAACTAAATTACTCTCAAATGTGGAGTAACAATACAAGATGTAATTAAGTGACAGGATAATTGATAATCATGGTAAATTGGCGAATATCAACAAGCAAAGTGATCAAAGTTCATGTTTCAGTTAATTAAAAATTAAATGTACTTAGTTAGATATCATAAGAGCGAAAATTAGAATTTATTAATAACCGAGGTGCCAAAGTGCTATTAACCAATGTAAATTTCATAAAGATTTAACTACAAATGCATTTGGAACTTTTTTTTTTGAAAGGATGCACTTAACTATCTCGAAAATGTTTATGCACTCTCTAAATTGATGAAGTGTAACAAAATGTTTTAAGTCAGACAATTGGAAATAACATTGACCCTTTTCACTAAACAAAAAATTAGCTATAAAATTTATCGCCTATCTATTATGTACTAAATAGTCAATAAATAACAGAATTTTTGATAATCCGTCACTAAATAGGATTAGCAACATATTTTTATCGTTTAGCGATATAAGTTGTCTGTGACTATTTTTTTAGTGTTTGAACTAATTTCACAGATCAAATTTAAATGGGATAGTAATCTTTTTTTTTTATCTTGCCATGTTTAGCATAAAGAAATGTGATGACTTCAAAAGGGAGTTTAGAATTCACATTCCTATAGAAATTATCACCATTCGCACAACACGAGCTTTATATATCTTTTTTTCAACGTCACCATGGAAAAGATTATTGACTCTTGTGAACAAAAAAAAATCTAATCTTGTCTTACCATGTTTAGCACAAAGAAACATGAAGAGAAAAAGATCATAAGATGGATGATTTTGTCTTCAAAAAGTTGGTATTTGTAACAAATTTTCCAATGTCATATTGAAGGCAAGGGGTTTGTAAAACATGCATAATTGTGAGCAAAGAAAATAAAACATAACATAAGAAGGAGTAGTGTTTAAAATGCAACACGTCGTGAAACACTCAAAATGTCCATATATACTCTTTTTTTTTTTTTTAGATGTGGACCTCATATGTCGTATCACAAAAAAATAACATAATGATTTTCCATAAATCTTCTCAAAAGTATTTATATTTATCTCAAGAAATTTATTCAATATGTACCTATTATTAATTTAAAGAATTAATTTTAAATGATTAAAATCTGAATCCATAACGATAAATTTTTGCTCCGCCTCTGGACCAACTAATTTGGATTCGCACTAAAATTTTTATTTGAGAGGTATAAGTGTCCATTATCATAAATGAATTTAATTTACGAGTCAAACTCAAAACCTCTGATTAATCATGAAAAGTATTTACCGCCCCACCGCAACTTAGCCCGGTTCTCAAAAGGTTTAAGTGCGTGTGTAGAGTGCCAAATATAAACACACAAGAAATTTAGATTACACGTTGATGACTTCAAGTTCACAATGACTTTCTATGAAATCCTAATGTTTTACAAGTCCTTCAATGTGACATTGAAAAGATTGTTTCAACTTACTAGTAGTATGTATTGTGTGAATTGTGGAATGTCAAACCCCCTTTTAGTCATAATTTGATTTTATATTACATGAAAAGTCTTATTGTATGATCAAGTAATAATCATTGGAGATTTGTACTAGTTTGGTCTGAGGTTGTGTAGATCATTTCATCATAACTACTTTTCGTATGATTATTAATGGCTGCATCAACATGAGTTGTGGTAGTTGTTTTTTTTTTCCAACTGGATCTCTCCATTCTTAATTAGAGGTCTTAGTTTCGAGCTGTCGGAAATAGAAAAATTTTTGTTGGGAACATCACCCTCGAAATAGGCCCTACTGCACAATCCAAATTTAATCGGATTCCAGTGCGAATACCAAACACCAGTGGAAAACAAAATAACTAAAGGCATAAGCCACCTTCTAAATTTGTCGGTTATTTTACTTTGAAATTAGAAGTTGGAGCTATTCCTATTGAACACACTACTCATTAGATACAAGTTTTGAGTAGTGCAAGTGTTTAACAAAAACAAGTCTATGTTTTAGTGTTAAAGTGAATGATACAGGACAAATTTAGAGGGTTGCTTATGATCACTTTAGATATTATTAATTGTGATTAGTTCTATAAAATAGCTATAAGACCACCAATATTATATGATAATGAAGGTTGAGATGCAAAAGTTCAACATATCCATAATATGAATATTACATAAATGTGAATATTAAAATAGATATGCGACCATATAAATTAAATAAAACAAAAAAATTACATTTATCAAAAAGTGCAACTATGTGTCACTCAAATACATCTTATAATTGGTGCTAGTACGTAAGTATTTTCCTCACTAAATGTGTCAAAATTTTAAACGAGTAAGTCTTTACACCATTAATTGATTAAATTATTCCGAAAACAAAACCACTAGTGTTTGCCAAAATTCTGTCACCGACCGGTCTACACTAAATCAAGATAGAAAATATTCCATTGAAGATAAAAAGTGTATGGAAAAAAAAGAAAATTAGTAAATAGAAATTTGACATAATGCAGCATTGCATCAAACTTTGAGTTGTAACGCTGTTTTAGGTAGTTACAACTTGCTGGTTGTTTCTTTCCAACAATAAGTACAGCGGTGTCCAAGCCAATTTGTGTCACATGATATATACTACACCATGTTGGAAATTTGCCTTTGGCGGGAGTTGCGACCGACCAACTTTAACGGCTTAAACACTAGTGTAACGTATGTTGGAGAATCCGGTTCTTCACACATGCATGATCTACTAAGTACGTAGATAACCGTAGGGCCAAGAATCGTCAAATTTCATTGAGAAATGAAAGAGATATTGGTTCACGAAGTAAGGTGTTTGAAGCATGGAAAGTGTGGTATTGTGTGTAATTCTCCCACATCGGTAGAGGAAGAAAGAATTGTTGTGTATATAAGATTCGAAATTGGTTTGGGGTTTGGGACCCCAAGGGGTATCCCATGTGTTTAAAGGAGGGAGGACCTAGATGTGCTTCGGTTCGAGGAAAGACCACACGCGCGCCGCCGCCGCCCGTCCGTCCGGTTCACGGGGCCGTGGGTCGTTATCTTTTTGGGCCGAAAACTTTGCCAAAAGTACAGTTTGATCCCGAAGTTTCGGATGTGCGGTTTGGACCGAATTCTTTCGGATGTACAGCTTTGGTCCCCGAAGTTTCAAGATGTACGCTTTGGTCCCCGAAGTTTTTCGTAAAGTTGGAATTTCGACAAAAAGCGAAAACGTCCAAGCTCTCAATTCACCATTTATTTTGGCTGAATTACTCCTCCTATAATGGCCAAAACAGTTGGTCTTTCACCATTTATGTTGGTGACTTTACTACCTCCATAATGGCCATTATTTGGCTATTATGGAGGCGAGTTTTCAGTGCGACTTTTCAGCCCCTCCTTCACCTATATAAACACCCCTTACACCATTGTTGAGCACACTTGACATGCACGAAAATACACAACCGAAAAAATCTTCTTCCTACAACTTCCAAGCATCATTTCGTTACTCAATATTCTTCACGGTAGCTCTTGAGTTTCCTTTGCTCAAGGGTTCCATTCTTTGTTTTTTTATCTTGGGAGACAAATTGTCCAGACGTATAAAGGATACATACGGGGCAATATTGTCTTAAGGACGAGTGCTACACTCGACTCAAAGATAAACCAGCTTTCCATTTTTCGCCTTCAACAAAATCGTAATTTCGCTTACACCATTACACCTATTAGTATAAATATCAGGTAATTGTGTCCACCCAAACTTGAACATATTAGTAAAAATCATATATATACTCCCTCAGTCTCAATTTTTTGCGACTTGTGTTGCTTTCTACGTAGTTTCAAGTATTTAAATTATGATTAAAAAAATTAAAGCTCTCATGTCTAAATTTACGATTAAAATTAAGAAATTTAACTTTTAAGATTCAACAATGCCACATAAATTTAAACATAAAAAATAGTTGCTTCCATCGACATACAAACTTGAGAACCCCATATATAATTCTCAATAGGTCACATCTTTAAGTGAGTTGCAAATTACATCAACAACAATAATAATATCTTCAGAGTAATCTCTCATAAGTGGGTACGGGATAAATAGGTTATTTCCGATAGACCTTTTGCAACTCACTATTGTTTTTTGATGTGTATTAATAGTGAGTTGCAAATTATTATTATTATTATTAAAAGATCATGTTGGAGTAGAAAATCAAAATGAAAACAAAGGTCAACAGTCAACACTAAACAAAAAAGTCTCTTAATAATACGAAAACAGATAAAAAGAACGCGCTGACTTACTTTTTTTAGAAGAATTATTGTGTATGTTTGTGTACACCATGCAACGCGCCATCTGAAAATTCTGTATTCGTCCGCATTTTTTTTCCTGATTTTGACCGTCGGTGCATGACCAAAATCTGGATTTAATCATTCGGTATTTACTGATTTATTCTTGTTATGAATTACTTCAAATTATTTTTCCTAGAATGAGGTAACACTGAAAACAATTTCTCTACATTTAAAATATGAGTAAAATCTTTGTACGCTCTCAAGATTCTACTTTATGATATTACACTGAGTTTTTTATTGTTAAAGTTGATGTTGTGTATTTGCAAATTTAGTTACGGATAATAGCCAAATTTTTATCTGTGTATCAATAAATTTACTTAATATATATAAATAATTTATTTAAAATGTATTAAGTTCTAAAATCCAGAATCATAAACTTAAAATTATGATTTCGTCGCTATTTGAATTCACTTTAAATAAACCCACCAATGAAAGTAAACTCTACGCACCAAATAATGTTTCATTCTTAGATTTCTAATTCAAGACGGATATAGTGTTTTAGTTACAGAGTCGTTTGAACTAGTAATTATGTGTATGTATTAAAAAATAAATAATAAAATTTGAACCTAATATACTAAATGAGATGTGTTATAATTTCGGATTCAAACCAATCCGAATGTTGAAGCAGCCTCTACTTCTAATGAAGGACGAAAGAATGTAATAATAAAGAATTTTTTGTTAATACAACATTTTTAACGAATTTATTCAACTAGATTCAAATAAGTTGAAAGAATATGAGTTTTTAGGGAGAGATAAAATTATGTAGAAATTTATGTGAGATAACATTGGAAAAATTAGTTTAATAGCGCCAATAAGATTCGGGTGACCAAAATAATTAGTAGCTTGATCAATTTAAGAGCAATTTTCGTTTATGAAGACAATTCTCATTACTCATATAAGACCAATAAAAGATAAAATTAAGTTGCTAAAAATTATGATGAAATGATAAAACAAAATTCATTCTTAACCAATCTTTTTAAAATTTATCGAACTTCAAAACAGATATCAAACGCTAACGACAAAAAAAACAAAAAAATTGTTGGCAACATTTAATAGGGCCTTGTGGTCTCCAGCTAGTGCTCTGCTGGTTACTTTTTTCTCTTCACTCACCCTTTGTTTTTTAGTTTTTACAACCTGCCGTCACACTTCTTTTCGAATTAAATTAATTTAAAATTCTTTATCTTTTTATATGATAATATTTAATCGAATGTAAAATTTAAAATATAACTCTAATTTTAGTTAAAGAAAAACAATTATACAAAAATGATCACAATTTTAAACAATCCACATTTTAATAAAAGAGTGTCTTAAAGTATGTTTTGTCAATATTGTTGTTTTGGACCAAACTTAAAAATGAAAACAGGGATTTATTTTGAAATAAAAGAGTTAAATGAAAGTAAATAAAAAAGAAATTATAGAGTTAATGGTGGAATTAAACCTTACATACCCAATTTTTTTTCTCTCCTTATCACTCAGAAGAGACAAAAAAATTCAGAATAACAAACATTCTCTAAAATTTCTCTTAGATTCAAACCCATAACTGATGATAGAATTAGAATATATATTTTTTGTTCCTACTTAAAGTATTTTTAAATTTTTTCGTTTGATGTTTGATACTCATTTTGGAATCACGACTCATTCGGATTCACGTCGTATAAGGTCCATATAAAGAAAAAACATTTCCTATAAGATTTTTTTTAATTCTCACGACTCAAACACGAAGATTTTTAGTTAAGAGTGAAGAATCATATTCATCTCACCACAATCTTTAGTAATATATAACCGAAAGCATACTCGAGCAACACTCTCCCGTCATTACTTCTACTACTAAAGATTTGCTTTATTGTTTTGATACATTTTACATACAAATCCAATTTTAAGAACTCCAATTAATACACCATATCATTTCTAAAAGAATCCAATCTTGCTTAGCTAGACAAAATCATTTTAAAAAATGACGGTGTGCAGCTAATACTTCATCTCTCTCTCGTCAATCTATTATTAATGTGTTGTAATTGTCATAGATTGAACCATGACCAAATAGAGACATTTTAATTTACTCGCCTAACACTTGTGTAGCATCAAAGACGTTGGTAAACAGTAAATCAGATTCCAATATATTGTGTTTCAAATTTGATTCCAATATGAAGATATTTTGTGTCAATTAAAATGCCTAGAAATTGATGTGGCACAATTACAACCATTGAAGCAATTAAGGATCTAGAGATTTACAAAAATGATTAGAAAAACATCTAATTAAATATAACAAACTACATGCAAATTAAAGAAATATTTTTATATATCCATTTCCAGCTTAGAGATATGGTTTTCTGTTTGGTTGCGGATATAAGTTCATCTATTTTCTTTCCAAAAGTATTTAACTCTTATTGTACGCAGCATGAAAAAAGAAATTTAACTTATATTTACTGACAATATAAAAAAAATATTTACATCATTAGGTTATCTAAAACATAACTACAAGTACTAAATGCATAAAAATGGACCTATAGTTACGAATAAAGCAGGCAACACGCTACTGTTGGAATACAATTGTTGTAGGGAACGAGAAGTAAATAACTATTACAATAGTAGAAAGGATAAACAAACTATTACAATAAAACTGAAAATCAAAACCTTAACAAACTGTTTGTGTGATTTGTTGAGTCGAGTAATGACACTCTGTCTTTAAGACAAGATTGTCCCCGTATATCTCCTTTTACGGTATTGAGCAATAGTCTCCCAAGATATAACAACTTTAACAAGTGAGCAAAGGAAACTCAAGTATTACTCTTGAAGAACTTTGAGTATAGTGACTTTGCTAGAGAGGAAAAATATGAAATCAGAAAATCTGGATAATTTTCTAAGTGTTGAGTGTAGTGTGTTTCAATTGAGCCAAATGCCTCATTTTATAGTGTAAGGAGAAGACCCCTCAACTAGCCAACTAATGGCCTTCAATAGCCATGTAATTGCACTTGTTTGAGGGATTACATTCAGCCAAATAATGGCTGAATTCATGTGGCAAGTAATGGAGTATCAATGCTCCAAAACCAGCTCAAACGTCATATTTTTCCAACTTCCCGTCGCAACATTTTGCCTCCGAAGCGCCGCGGCGCAGGCTGGGAGGCACCGCGGCGCCGTGGCTCCGACGATGTGGCGCTGCGACCCTTCACGGCTCCGCGGCGATTTCCGACTCGTTTCATTTTACACTTTGTACACTTCTTCCTTCATTTACCAACATGGAATACTTTGTCATTTGGCCAATAACAATCCATAATTTTATGTCTCAAACGTATTACATACGTACCAATATCTCTTTCACTAATGAAATTTGCGATACTTAGCACTACGTGTACACGTGTGTGATAACGACGTTTCCGACGTGCGGGCCAATTGTTTGAGTCATAAATTAATGGGATATACTTATTTTCACATTTAGTAAATTTCCAACAGCTACAACATGCAAGGTTATACTAAAGTTGTAAAAATTCTTTACATTATCAATGTATTTTAGTTAATTAAATCATTAAAAAGGGGGAATAATTTAAGCTATTTAGAGCTATGTTTTAGATGTAGAGAATATTTGACTAATTAGTGTAACTCATCTTAATATCTATTATAAGATGCGAGAATAAGCAAGATTAAATTATGCATGCTGCTAAAGAAAATTATTTGAAATTAATCAAGATTATTAGAATAGCGACATTTTAAACTGATAACAACTTTAATGTGTGTGTTTAAAACACATATTACATGTTTATAGATAAAATTACATGCATTAAGAGCTTAGTGACCATAATTCTTTTGCCGGTCTTACGTATGAACCCCTTTTATGAATACCAATAATTGGTGATGTAATTTCGACAGGTGGCAATATCATTAGTAGAAAGAGAATGTGACAACATTAATATGATAAGAACCAACAACGTGAATATATCTCACGATGAGATATAGTTGTCTCATCCCACGTCTAGTAAAAATTGGCATACATGTATCAATTAATCCATCTGATCCGAGCTAGTTCATGTATGTGAGAGTGAATGTAATTTAGTTCGAACGAAGTATAATTTCAAATATTAGTCATTTTTAAATCTAATTTTGATTAAATAAGTGATTCAAAATATTTGACGTTTGAAAAGAGAATTTGTTTTAGTGATTACAGTTATTTATTTTAATTTTTATGTTCAAACTTACGTAAATAAATTTCTGGCCGCCAAATAGGACCAACTTTGCCCTTATATCTTTCTCTTAGTACCCGAATATGGAGTCAATTATTGTGATAGTTCAATATAATATTTCATACAATAATATTTATGTTGAAAATTTATTAATGTGAATTAAGTTTATCTCGTTATTTATGACTCGAACGATTGGGCCCGCACGTCGAAAATATCGTTTCCACACACGTGCAATCTTAGTGTCAAGTATCGTAAATTTCGTTAATGAAAGAAATTGATACGTAAGTAAAATGTTTGAGACATATAATGATGGATAGTTATTTGCTAAATGACAAGTATTCCACAAGTGTAGCAGTTCATGTTCTTATAATCCGAATACAAGTTTTATATTTGAAGTTTCATTCAAGATCAAGTTATTGACAATTTGTTATTGTCCTCATTGTTGTTATTCTTTCGATCACTGTAATAGTTATTTACTATTCTCGTTGTTGCTTTACATATTCCAACAATTTATGCCATTGGGTCGGTTAAATTAAATGTGCTCACACTGAGTCGATGATATGTAGCATGCTAGTATCTCGTACTCTACATCTAATGGGTACTTCGGAGTGTTGTAAATTCTCATTCCGATTGACGATTGTACCTCAATCAATTCTGGTTGAACCTGCTTAGCCTTTTAATCTTTTTCGCCGCAGTTGTAGCTATTCATGCTGAACTTGAGCCTAGAGAGACAAGACCACGTGGTTGAATTTCATGTAGAGACGTGGCTCATTGTACGGTACAAAGTAGGTACCTAGTTGTACTTAAAAGTACTACTTTAAATATATGTACTTAAATAATTAAAGTGCTAGTACTATTAATAATAGGAGCAATAGTTAGTTTTGAATGGAGATCTGAAATTTGACAGTTGGATATGTCATATAATGTCCTCATTTTTCTAATTTTATATTATGGTGTAAGAATTTATTTTGTTCTTTTGTTTTTGTATTTATAAGAAATTTTGAACTTGCAATTGTATTACAAAAAGTCTATGCAAAGAGACACTGCATACCTAAGAATGGAGGGTTTTAGGATTTGACTTCATGCTTGATCTCGATTTATGTGCACTAATTTCTTATTATAATCATATTTAAATAAAATATCGGTTACAGAAAGTTAGAGTATTATGATATATAATGTCTTCTCTTTTTAAAAAAATGGTGTGTTTTCTTTTTTCTTTTCATTGCTCATTATGGTCAATATAATTCAATGTACATACCTTAGCTTATTTACCAAATTTTCATCTAGTTTCCAAAACATCAAACAATACACGGAAAATGAAACACGTCGAACTTTAATTTGAGTCATTTCCCCCTCTCTCTTTTTTTTTTGTTGCATTTAGTAGAAATAAATAAGAAAACATATAAATAAAATAAATAAATATGTAAATTAGCTTAGTGGGAAACACCATACATGTCTAACTTTTAGTTTTTATTATTTTTGTTGGAACCGTCAAATTCATTATAATCGAGTTTGGAACTTTTGGCTTGGTCAAATATCCTCCAAGCAAAAGGTCAATATTTAGATTCTTCTTTTAACAAAAAAAAAAAAACAAATATACATAAGAATCTTAATTTAAAATTATCTTTGCATCCTAAGTTTTTCTACAAATTTTGTGCTAATACCATTTTTTGTTTCCTAATTATTGATAGATTCTGATTTATGACATATGATTAAATATATTTGACCTTCAATTAATTGAAACATACATTTTTTATTCATGTGCTCGTAAATATTCACAAATTTACCAAGACTATCAATTGTTCCACTACCTAATTTTTCCTTGTGTTATGTTAAACTTATGTTGTTATTTTTTTTGTAATAATAGTACTAAAAATTGCCTAAATATAATACATTTTCTATGCAAAAGGGACAAAAAAAGCACACATTTCAACTAATTGAAATTTAGATATGCTTTAACAAATATTATAAGGACTAAAATTATAATTTAATAGTAGTTAAGGGACCAAAGTGCTATTATCCCACATAATTTCTTATATTATGTTTATAATATGAAAAGAAATATTATTTTCATTGTTATTAATTTTTTTGATCTCCAATAAACTATATAAGGATTTGACTTAATACTTTCGGCAACAAAAAAAGAAAAAATAGAAACAAATATATATAGTATAATATATAATAGGGACGCGTTAGCTATAAAGTATTTTAGTTTTTCTAAGAAACTCCACTTTTTGTCTAATTAATTATTTGTTTAGTGAATAATTACATATTTTTATGTGAGCGTGCATGTGTAGTTGAAGTGTAAAGCTTTGTTAGTGACGCACTGTTCACACTCTAAATTAAGACTTAATTTAGATTCTTAGTATTCTTTCTTTTAATTTTTTCTTGAGGTTTTTACTAATTCAACATTGTTGTTGTATTTCTTTATCCATTGGTTCATCGCTATAAATTAAATAGACTTTTTTTAAAATTTTTTTTTATTAACCTTTATGTTTAGACAAGACCTTTCTATGATCTTTTGAATATTTCTTATTGTTTTGGTAAGTTTTCATGAGTGAGATTTGGTTCAAGACTCACACAGGCGGTGACATGATTTGAATTTTATGAATTCTAAATTTTAGAATAACAACTTCAAGTGTTAGTAATTGAATTTTGAATTTAATTTTTTTATATTTGAATAAATTGCTTAATATAAATACAAGATCTGAACTAACCGAAGATATGGATTACTATTTTTGCAATAGAAGGAGCATTTTCTAGTGCTTCAAATCAAGCTACCAATAAAAAGGAAAGAACTTCAATATATGGTAGTTTGGTCTAATGTGTTTCAAAATTAAAAAAAAAAACAGATAAATTATTTTTAAAAAGAAAAACAGAATATAGATAAAGTGGTGACGACGACTATGCTTGGAAACCACAAATTTAGTCCAACATCCTTCAATTATTTATGTAGAAAGAAATAAAATACCAAAACAAATGTTATAATATTTCTTCGACAGGTTGTATGAGTTATGTCAAAATAACACCAAAATGTAAAGGCTTGATTAATGCTTCTTTCCATTAAATGAATATTATAAAAAGATATCTCTCCCTTTAGACTCATCTAAAAACTTTTTGTTGGTATTACTCACTATTAACTCATCAAACTCTCTCTTTTATTTATTGTGGAATTTTATTAGTCAACTTGTGCCATACAAGAAGTATGCATGGAAGTTTCAAATAACTTTGAGCTTTCACTTTTTCTCTAATTAATAGTATTATTTAATTTCAAATGTTCACCAACTCAAAAAATCAACATCCACTCCACCCAACCTAAGCAAATACATCATTATGACTAATCAACACTTAATTAGTATTAATTGTCTTTACCCTCTGATTATTTTTCTACCAAGAATCCATAATGTGCATGATGTATGAAACATTTCCAATCTCATCAGATCACTATTAGAAATCAATCAATTCTCGAGAAACGTTCCATCACATAATTAGCAGTTGTCGAATAAAAAAGACACGAAGGATATATTAAGTTCTGTATATAATAATTGATCGATATATCTTTTGAATCATTTCCTAATATAAGACATTGATTGGTTCAATGTCATTTATTTTGACAATACATGTATAATTAATAGATAGACAATTGAAATTTGAATATATCAAAGATAATCCAACAGAGAAAAAAGTTTCTCATAAAAAACTTTTTATAATTTCTAACAAACACTTCATAAGCAAAATTTCAAAGCTTGGAGGCTAAGCTAAATGTTTGCTTTGGGATAGTGAAGGCTCTAGCTATAGCTATTTACATCATCAATGATGATTATTCATATCTACTAGGTCAATGTCATTAGTGTGGAATTTCTTATCAAATATACTAGAATTTGACTTCACTAAGAAATTGAAAATTTTCAAAGAGTATTTTTATTTGTCTATCTTTCATTTCCTTACACTGCTTTTATCAAGACAAGCTAAGAGATTTACGATTTTTTTTCTTCTTGCGAAAGTGGATTTCCGACAACTATCGGTTAACTAATGGTCGCTCGGAATCTGATCACAAGACAGATGAATTTTCTTATTTTCACAGCCTAAATATCCAATACTAAAATGATGAGAATTTTATCTTTTTACAAGGACACATAAATTTATATGTTATAAGGTTTAGGGTGAGGATATATAAGCTAATATGCTAATTAACAAATTTCATGTGTAGACCCAACCCCCTAGCATTTCCAACCAACAAATGGAATTCTCATCATAAGATAAAATGTGAACCTAAATTCAAGTTTTGAATAAGTAATTTCTCTTAATATTTTTTCCTTCCAATAAGTAGGGCGGAATTTTTCAAAAAGCTATATGAAAGCCATTCGTGCTTAGCAAGTTAAAAGAGATTATGATCTAGCATACTTATAAAGTTTGAACTAGATTTTGTTCACATTGAATATATAAGGAATAGAACAGGAAAATATGAGGAAGAATTGTAAACCTTATAATTTGTTGAGAATTTTGATTTCCTCCTTTTTTTTTGTGTGTCTCCCAATTTGTTCAGGCGATGTGCAGCGTGTGGAATGGCCGAGAGCGGATCTTTTTGGATATATAATCCAAGTCGAGAGTAGAGTTACAGGAAAAGCCGTCTGATGGAAAATGACTTTCACGTTCGGTTCAGAGAATGCGTATATTAGATCCTTATGGTCTGATCCTTCTTTGGATCCTGCATAGTGGAAACGTAGTGCATCAGGTTGCTCCTTTTCTCCCTATTTCACTAATAAATCTTAAAAATAATAATAATATCTATAATTAGACTTTAAGTTGTATGTATTATAACTACTTTTACATTATTTTGTTGAGTTAATTTATACCAACATATAACCTTTCACAACAAGTTGTAACTTGAAAAATAAAATAATAATTTGTTATACATGATTAAACTAAACGAGACTCTTAGAGCAACATCAAAAATTATCTCTATGGGATTTATAATTTACAAGCTTAAGCTGAGAAATCAATTATTAATACTCCATTAAGATAAGTTGCCTATATTACACTCCGAACCATGTCACTAATATTCGTGTCAAGATAAACGGCCTACGTTACTCCCCGAATCCTTCCACTAACATTTGCACAAGGATAAACTATCTTTATACATCCCGAACTTTGTGTTAACGCGGATTACTTTTTTTTTTTCATTTGAAAGAGTAAAAAGGGTTTTCAAAAATACAATTTTTATTACAGCCTCACTAAAAAGTCCATCCACGTGCCTATCCCAACCCCCCCCCTTCCCTAACAACTCCACACACACTCGATGTCTCCTCTTTTCCTCCTATATATATAAATCAGCTTATAACCATCAGTATATTCATATTCATTCCGTTTAAAGCACAGCATACCTCTTTAAGGAATAACCACAAAGCACAAAAGTGTAAAAATAACAGTTCTTTTTGTGACAATCATAGCCCCAAAAACAAACCAAATACTCATTCTGTATATTACATTTTATTCAAATTTTACCCCATTTTCAATTCTTGATTCGAAAGATTCTTGCATTTGAGGTGAAGTTTGAATCTTTATTGTTCTTTTCATGATTAATGTATTTTTGCAACTTGGGTTTTCAAGAATCTTGTGAAAATGATATTCTTCTGTTTTAATTTATGTGACACTTTTCACTCGTCGAGATTCAAACTGCACGAACTTTGATCAACATTTAAAATATTCAAATTTTATCCCATTTTCAATACTTGATTCCAAAGATTCTTGTATTTGAGGTAAAGTTTGAATCTTTATTGTAATTTTCATGATTTAGTGTGTTTTTGCAACTTGGGTTTTCAAGAATCTTGTAAAAATGGTATATTTATGTTGGTTTTTTGGGTTGCTTCTTTTAACTATGATCTGTCAAATGTGGTTCTTTTCTGTTTTCCCCCTATGTTTTGAATGTGTTTTGTCATGTTGCCATGTTTTCTCGTGAGCGGAGGGCCTTTCGGAAACAACCTCTCTATCTACCTCCCAAGGTAGAGGTAAGGTATGCGTACACTCTATCCTCTCCAGACCTCACCGTGTGGGTATGTTGTTGTTGTTGAATGTGTTTCTTGGAATTTTGAGAGATTGAGCTGAGTAAATTAGAAAATTCAATGCATATTTTTTATCTGAGGTGTTATTCTTGGTTCAAAGATTCTTGCATTTAGGTAAAGTTTGAATCTTTGTTGTTCTTTTAATGATTTATTGTGTTTCTCTTGTGTTTTTGTAACTTGGGTTTTCAAGAATCTTGTAAAAATGTTTTTTTTTTGGTTTTATGGGGTTGCTTCTTTTTCTTATGATCTGTCAAATGTGGGTTCTTTTATTTTTCCCTATGTATTGAATGTGTTTCTTGGAATTTTGAGTGGCTGAGCTGAGTAAATTAGAAAATTCTTTGCATTTATGTTTTCTGAGTTGTTTTTTGTCTTATTTTCCTTACAATCTTGCATCGATTACTTTTCTTTTGAACCGAGGGCCTATCGGAAACAACCTCGCTACCCCACAAAGGTAGGGGTAAGGTTTGTGTACATCCTACCCTTCCCAGATCCCACTTGTGGGAATACAATGGGTATGTTGTTGTTGTTTTTTTCGAGACATTGAAAATGCCATTGATGAAGTGGCTATTTGAATAGATTCATTTTTTGAGTTTTTTTTTACCAATGGATTGTAAAGTTTATGTTTTTACTTCCTCCTTTTATAGCTTTGTAATTTTTTATTTTGAGGCATTTGATTCCCCCTTGAAATGTTCTGCTGTTGTTGAGAATCTGTATCTTCTTGCTTGAATTGTTCAAATATAAAAATGAAAAATATGAAGTGATTATAAATTTTCCTGAAGAATATCTTCTTGGTCAAAAGTTGCAAAAAAATGGTTCTTGCAAATGCTACTTAATGATTTTCTTCTCTTTGAGATTAAATGGTAGTACTATTAGTTTATTAGGAGTAGTACAGCTCATAATGTGGTGTACAAAAGTTTAATACTTGTTGATGTGCTTACATTTGGCATTTGATTATCATAATATTTGAATCATTCAAACTCTTAAGTATATGTCATTACTATTGGCAGGATTTTAAGGTCTCAATAAGCTATTCAAGATTCAATTTCGAAATCGTATGGGGTTAAACTTTTCATGCCCACTTGCCTCTAATAGTGATTTGGAAACTGGTCTTGATTCTGTCATTGTGAAATCTATTGATTTCGGAACCAATGAGCGAAAGACGCCACTACGATCAGTTAGCTTCAAGAGCCAAGACACAGAACCAACAATATTGCAATCGGATGTCTCTGGGAACATGTCGATAGAAAAAACTGTTAGTTTTAGGACAATGGGAAATGCAATGGAGTTTAGGAGAACTTCATCTGAAGAGAAGCAAGGGTTTATCGAGTCCCCAAAATCTCCTCTAGTGTATGCTACTAGCAGCCCCAAACATGAGGCAGCTTTAAAGTTGCAGAAAGTGTACAAGAGCTTTAGGACTAGAAGAAAGTTAGCAGATTGTGCAGTACTTATAGAGCAAAGCTGGTATGCCTTCCTATGCCAAAAAAACATTTTGTATTTGAAACATAATAATGATTTGAGGTTTCCTGATATGTATTTTTTGAAAAAAATTCAGGTGGAAGCTATTAGATTTTGCAGAACTCAAGCATAGTTCTATTTCATTTTTCGATCTTGATAAACACGAGACAGCGGTTTCACGCTGGTCGAGGGCAAGAACTAGAGCAGCCAAGGTAAATTTTGGATCATATCATTTATGCTTTTGAAGTTTCTTGAACAAATTTTGAATTTACTTTGAGATTTTTGCTGATTTTTTCTTCTTCATGCAGGTTGGCAAAGGCTTATCTAAGAATGACAAAGCCCAGAAACTAGCTTTACAACACTGGCTTGAAGCTGTAAGTAGATATTTTTAATGGTATACTGAATTTGTGTTTTACGCCAAGTTTCTATTTTGCTAATGTGGAAAAGTTTTCCTTTTGGAACAGATTGACCCACGACATCGTTATGGACATAACTTGCATTTCTACTATGTCCAATGGTTGCATTCTCAAAGCAAAGAGCCCTTCTTCTACTGGTAATTAGATAACGAATATTCGAATTGTAAACGATATTACAATGTATAAGTTTCTCGTTGCTAACCGTGTTTCTCTGAATCAGGTTGGATATTGGAGAAGGAAAAGAAGTGAATATTGTCGATAAATGCCCTCGATGGAAACTTCAGCAGCAGTGCATTAAGTACCTCGGTCCGGTAGGCCTCGACTCCATTTATCAGTTTGTTGCCATTAGTATATTTGCTAGTTGCTCTTGTGGGTATTTGGAAAATTTACTTATAGTAAGTTTTTTTCCTTTTATACAACAGATGGAAAGAAAGGCTTATGAAGTTGAAGTGCAAGACGGGAAGCTCTTCTACAAGGAAACAGGGAAGCTCCTTGACACGACCGATGAACCAAAAGGTTCTAAATGGATTTTTGTCCTCAGCACCTCTAAAACCTTATACGTTGGCAAGAAAACCAAAGGCACGTTTCAGCATTCTAGTTTCTTGGCTGGAGGAGCTACATTAGCTGCCGGGAGAATAGTTGCCGAACAAGGAGTATTGAAGGTATGTCAATAAATCGAGTAACTTGCACACTTCCAATTCGACAGCTTATTCGTGATTTCAATCTAACTCCTTTTTGTCTTCGTTAACCGAATTCTACAGGCTGTCTGGCCTCATAGTGGACATTACCGACCTACCCCAGAAAACTTCCAGGACTTCATTTCATTCATGACGGAGAATAATGTCGACCTCAATGACGTTAAGCTTGATTCTGATGAAGACGAGGAAGAATCCGTTGGCAAGAAGAGTGTGATTTTCCTCAGAGGCGACTCTTCTGAGGACGACGACTCACAAAAAGACGGTTTGGAGATGGAAGAGAATGATTTAGACGAGTCAAAGTCAGAGAAAAGTGACTCAAAAGTACAACAGAATGCTGCCGATATACAACTTTCCAATTCAAAACCATCTCATAGCTTCAGTAGCAAATTGCCTAATCTTCAAATTCCTCGCAATGATGATTTCTTAGAGAAATTAAAGACCGAAAGTGAAGCTGCTAAGTCTATCTCCAACTCCTTCTCATTAGAATCACCAACAGAGGGATTCGAAACAGCAAGAGAATTGTTTGCTCCCGAACAAGATCAAACTGATTTACAACACAGCTCTTCCTTTGAAGACCTTGATGAAAGTAATGAAGAGACAATTCCAGATGAATCTATCATCCAAAGGATAAATTCGCACAAGGATCTTAAATCATATCAATTGGGAAAGCAACTGTCTTGCAGATGGAGCACAGGAGCTGGACCTCGGATCGGATGCTTGAGGGATTACCCCTCGCAGCTGCAATCCCACGCTTTAGAACAAGTGAGCTTATCCCCGAGAAGTGCTTGCCGTCTCAAGATGAACTTCCCTTCAAGGGCATCAACGCCAACGAGCTTGAGCCAGGTAATGCAGCTTTCCTGTTCCCTTTCTCCTATGGGGAACAACACTTTATCTTGCCTCAGTAGCAGATATTCCTCAGGACCCTAACTTCAGTTACTCATCAACTAGGATTAGCTTTTTTTGTTTTCTTTTCATTTGTCTGTTCTTTCACTGTGAATAGACAAAATGACATAGGAATTCTTTATTATTCTTTTCAGATAAGAATTCTTCCATAGTTCTTTTTTTTTTTTTTTCCTATTCAACTGTACACAGTTTTGTTCATCCTAGAGGTAGATTGCAATATGCAAGTTGTAAAATTTTGAGTTCCAATACGTACATGTAACTGGAAAGAAATAATTGAGAAACAGAAAAAAAGGAAATCATTCATTCTTTATCTATGGTATTCTTAGCTCAACCTTTGTGCTTGAGAAGTTGGTTATTGTTGTACTCTGACCTATGTCGCTCAAACTCTCCAAAAATGTTGGTGCACCCGTGTTGGATTCTCTGAAAATACACTGCTTTTGGAGGATCTGACACGCATCCCTCGGGATTTCTAAAGAGTCCGAGTAACATTGACTCCAACAGTGATGATAAAAGAAAAGAAACAACGGGCTTTCAACTATGTTGCTCGGACAATCCAAAAATGATGCCACATAGGTGTTGCATCTTCCAAAAATGCATTACTTTTGGAGATCCAACACACAGTCGGTTGCATTTTCAAGAATCCGAGCAAGTCCTTAGAACACTTGGCAAATATTTAACCATGAGTTAATTGAAACAAATTTTAAGGTTCACAATCAGCATTTTAAGAGAACCAAGAAAGTAAAACATCCGAGTTCAGCACTTTTAGGTGTATTTTCACTATAAAATTTCGAATGAAAGAAAAGTTAGTTTTGAATAGTCATTGTTTACCAAAGTTAGCTTGTTCTATATTTTGTTTGCATTGTTCTTGTTTTTTCCCCCTCTTGATAGCCGAAAAGTCACTGATTATAGCTCAGAAACTGGGTGGATAATGTGTCCGTTCTTCTATCCTTCATTTAAAACATCAGACTTGCTGCTCTCTATGTTGTTCGGACTCTCAGAAAATGTTGCCGCACCTGTGTCAGATCCTTTAAAAATATAGTACTTTTGAAGGATCCGACACACAACCGTCGGCATTTGAAGAGTCCGAGCATATAGGTTGGTCTTACCACACATCTTGTGTTGTACTACCTTGGCCATTGAACTAAAGCCTTAGGGGCTGTTTGGATTTGTTTTGATACATAAAAGAGCCGTCAATGTGGGTTAAGGCCCGCAAGCCGACCCAATCCAGCCCGTGATTTGATAGGGTTGGGCTTGAATTTTTGGAGACCAATTAAGAACGAGGTTTTTTTAGCTCGGCCCGAGTAAGCCCGTTGATCAGTGGGCTTGAGTGTGCGTGGATTGGGCCGGCCCGTAGGGCAAATTTTTTTAATCTAAAAATAAAAAAATAGAAAGAAAGTGAAGATGTTAAGACTACCTTGTTACAAGAAGAATCAGATGTGCTTAATGAAGATGATGTGCTGGTGTTGGATACATCATAATTAGTGCCATGGAAGTTTATTTGAGAAGTTCATTTTTACTTTAAATGGATGAAATATTATGATTTTCTTTTGCGTTTTATTAAGATCTATTGAAACAAAGCTAGGTTAATATTCCTATTTAGCTAGTTGTATCGCTACTCATTAACCCTTTAGTTTGCTATTAATATTTCTATTTGGTTCGAGTGATATCAATTATTAATATGTTAAGTGTTAACAATGTCAAAAGTTATTCAGTTTCGCAGAAGGTTCCTGTCCTACAAGATCGTTTTCTTCATTTGTACCCAAAATAATTGGATAGAATCGTAGAGATTTCATACCGAAGCCATACAATCAAAACTTTACTTGAAGTCAAACTTAATAAGCATTATTAGAATCATTTTATTTGTGGATTTGAGACTTGATTAGCAAGTAGTAACACCATGTAATATTGTCTTGTAAATATTTATATCGACATTTTAAATTAGAATTTACATTAAAGAATAATGAAAAATATATTTTTAAAAAAGGTGGGCTGGCCCGGCCAATCCACAGCCCACGTAGTGATGGATTAGGCTTTGCTGTTTAAAGGCCCATTAAAATGACGGGCCAGCCCGGCCTAGCCCATCAAATTCCAAAGCTCGTGTGAGCTAGCTCGGATGGGCTGGGCCAGCCCCTTTTGACAGCTAACCCTAATGTATGTTTATTTTTGTTTTGATTGTCCAAGGACCTTTGTTAATTTCCTTGTTTGTGTTAGATAGGTACTGTTGACATGACTAACTGACATAAAACATGCCTCTTTCACAAAGTCAAGTATAATAGAAATTATTTATTTCTGACAATCTGTTGTTAAAGCAAATAATAGAGGCCGTAGTGATAAGACTGACTCACAGGTCATTAGCACCAGCTATTAATTTATGTAATACTCAATCATTATGATGTGCTTCCAACTTCTTGGAAGTAAATAAGTACTATCCCAATATTAATTTAAGAAACATGTTTGACATAGATCAAGATGCACAACACTGAAAACTGTTTATTACTCCCTCCGTTTTATTTTATGTAAAGGGGTTCAGAATACTAGAGTTAAAAGCATCCGTGACTCCGCTTAATCCACACATTAAGCGTTGCGCTCTTGCAACTCGACTAAAGCAGGGAAGAGAGGAAACAATATTTTAGACAACAGATCTGTGGATTATGTTGTTTTTGAGCTCAGAAAGAACATTTGATGGTTAAAAATTGAGACATGAAAAGAAGTGGAACATGTAAGAATATATGATGGGACGATGTTGGATAAGGAATTGCATTATTTCCAAAGTGCCAATTGTAACTGTCTAAAAGAGATCCAAAACATGGGATTGTTAAAAGTACAGACAAAAACTGAAAGAAAGAAAAAACAAAGTCCATCTTTTTTCTGCAAAATCTGCAATTATAGACCTTAATGTTTGTTGGATAAGTTCATGAACTTGTCAATAATTAGGGAATATTACTAGTAAATGTGTATTCTATTTCCAAGAGGCTGCACTTATCATGCTACATACACATTTAAAACTTGCAATTTGAACATGTAAGTTTTCTGAATTTTTAAAAAAGTTTTCATCCGGTGTTTGGTATTTGTATTAAGGCTCGATTACATTTGAATTTGCGTCTAAAAGTACCCACATTGAGGGGGTAAAGTGCCATGACAAAAGCGACTCCATATCCTCGAAACATTTGATTAACTTACCGCTCTAATTCATCCTTGTTGGTTGAGGGATAACTTAATGATCCAACACATTAGTGGTTTAAATAATTGTTGCACCATTTAAAGGGCATCATGTTCTATTTCTTTTGAACTTTCCATTTAATGTTTTTCTTTTTTGTTTTATTTGAATAAAGAACATTAAAGTACAAAATCTGTTTTTTTTTTTTTTTTTGCTATCTACTTCCAGCTAGCTCATTAGATTACTTGGAGTCCAACAATTGGTTTAAGTGTTCTTTGAAAGATTTGTGATCTTAAATGTGAAGATTTCATATCTAGGAAGTTGCTTCAATTATGGATAATTCTACTTAAATTATTGTTTAAAAGATCTATGGAAGATTTGCATAAGAACTTATATCCAAATATCTTATAAGTTTATTGGGAAAGTTCATGTAACCTGTAAGAGCCACTCTAGCACATCTTCTCCCATATTTGATAGTTAAAATATAACTTGTAACTTATAGATGTGTCGATACTCTTTTATTCTTAATCGGGGTCTTGAGTTTGAAGTCATTTTTATTATGGAGCACTTTACTCCAAATGTGAGACTTTAAGTCACGAATTCAGATTTAATCAAATCCCAATGCATGTATCAATCATCGGATAAAAAACCAATTTTTTATTTATAGAAGTGCCTAAGTCATTCTTTTAACAATTATTCTAACTTTTAGTTTCCTTTCACTTACTCTAATTAATATTTAGACATTATTATCAAATTTTATTTCTAAAACAATCCATAAAAACACTTTTCAATTTGCTAGTATTATCGTTAATTTTTAATATATATTTTTCTATAAAATATATTTTTAATTACTAATCGAACATCTGGAAATGATTTATGAGAATATCAATCACTAATAGATCTGTCAACTGAAATTTAATTATGTCTAGAAAAGATAGCTTTAATGTTCGTTATGTTTGTTGCATTATTTTGATAGAACCCACCCATCAGTAGTATTGCAGAGTCGTCTATTGTTCATACTTGGACAAAGACATTTAGCTTTTGAAGCGAAACACGAACCTATTTGTTACTTACTTACTTGATTAAATTTGTTAATTTTTCAAGTAAGAGAGAGTAATTAATTTGATTTATTTTCCTTGTTTGGAGGAGAGAGTGAAGTTTAAATTCTTACATCTGGCATTAATTAGTTCAACAGACGCAACAACCATATTAATAACCAAATCAGAACTTGTTAATTAGAGCTGGCACATCTACTTTTAAAAATATTATAACCCAACTTAAACTTGCACTTTGAACTCGTACGGATTGTAATGATTATAATAACAGTCTTAGATCCATGCACTTTGCTGACTGAACTATTGCATAATTTGTATAGTGTGTGGACTAATCTTTACCTTAAAATAATTACTCATCCGTTCAGTTTTACTTGTCACGTTCCCTTTTCGAGAGTCAGTTTGACTAATCATGGGAGTTGAATTAAACTAAATTAATTTAATATTTTTAAATTAAAATTTAAATGTATGAAAACTATACGAAAAATACTATAAATTATAGTTTTTCACATATTAATTAATAAAAAAATAGGTCTTAAAATGTAGGTCATAGTCCATGTAGTTTGACTCTCGAGAAGTGAAATGTGATAAGTAAAAGTGAATGAAGGACTAATTAGTATTTTGTGTATTATTATCGAGTTTAAGCTATATACATCGTGAGGGTAAGAAACTTCTAAACCATTAGTTAGATCACCTTTACATATTATAGATATTTTTAGGTGACCTAATGGCGTAAACTTTTCTTGAAGTTGGCTCCAAGTGAGGTTAAGCTCAATCATTTATCCTGTTGTCTCTAGTAAACTCCATTCAGTGAGCAGCAATCTATGCTCCTATTCCAGAAGAAATAGTGTTTAATGGCATTTTTTAGTTATGTCTTTAAAAAGTAGTCATTATTATTGAGTTTCAAAATTTCATACGTAAATATTCATGACAATTTTTTTGAGTTTCAATTGTAAAATTTAAAACTCTATAACACGGACTATTTTTCAATTTCTTCGTCTAAAAAGTGGCTATTTGTATATTTTATACCATATTCAATGATAGCGTTTTGGATAAGAGCACAATTATATGAAGCCCTAATTCATCACTGAAATCAGTGGACCCAAAAGTTTTTTTAAAAAAATTTCAAAAGTATATTAAAATTCAATAAGTTGCAGCTTAAAGGTAACTTCTTTTTACTTCCTGTACTTATAAATGAGTTAACTGTATGTCTTTCTTTGATAGTATAATGACATGTTTGGAACTTTTATGTGTTGAGGAGTTAACTGTAAAAAAATATATTATCCTATGTATTAGCGAATATTCTCTGAATATTCACCGTATATTTTGTAATTATGATAGATGTATATTTAAGGTAATTTAGGATTCTAATTGTATTATGAATCAACCATTTAAGGTAAGTTAGGATTCGTATTGTATTAGGAATCAACATTTGTACAACTATATATATTGTGAATAATGAAAGGAATCCCTAAGGAAAATTATTCTATCTTACATGGTATCAAGAGCCTAAAACCTAAACCCTACTCTTCTCCTTTCTTTTTCTTTTCTCGGCCGAAACCGGCCACTATTCCCTTCCCTCGGCCGAAACCGGCCACTATTCCCTTCCCTCGACCGGCGGCAACAAGGCAGCCACCATGTCTTCCCCCACAAATTCCGGTTCCTCCACTGACACTTTTGACAACCCCTCTCAACGATCATCGTCTTCTTTTCACCAGGCTTTCGCCGTTACCAACATCAAGAATTATATTCCTATAATTCTTGATCAAGAAGACTGTCAATATTCCATGTGGACGGAACTGTTCTATATTCATGCATGTGCGTACAACGTGCTCGACCATATTGATGACTCTGTTCCTCGTCCCACCGACATTACCGAACCAACATAGCGTCGTCTTGACGCCATCGTCAAACAGTGGATATACGGCATCATCTCGAAAGACTTATTGTGTACTATCATGAAAACAGGTGCCACGACACGTGACCTTTGGGTACGGTTGGAAGAAATATTTCAGGACAACAAAAATACTAGGGCCGTGTATTTGGAAGAACAATTCAACAATACGCGCCTCGAGAATTTTAACAATATGTCTGAATATTGCAAACAACTAAAACTCATAGTCGACCAACTTTCCAACGTCGGGACATCTGTTTCTGAAACTAAGATGGTACTCCAATTAGTTGCTGGTCTACCGAAAGGTGAATACGATACACTTGCAACGATGATTCAACAGGCCGACCCACTACCTAGTTTCACCAAGGCACGTTCACAACTATTGTTGGAAGAAACTCGACGTGCTAAACAAGAGGAACATAATCAAAAGGCGTTAGTCGTTGAAGGGATGACATCACCGGCGACCAACACCACCCCGCCACTACCACATGACTACCAACAGTAGCAGTCCCACGGCGGAGGTCGTGGCGGTAGAGGTCGCGACAACAACAACAAAGGCAAGGGCCGCGGCAAGGGCCAACGCAACCAAGTGGGGACGGACAGCCCGGGCCCCAAATCCTGCAGCTTTTCCGGTGGGGCCGGACAACGCCCGGATGACCCAACCAGCCGAACCGGGCCTCGCCCGCATGCCCATACCCGACTACGAGAGGCCCGGGCCCAAGAAAGATGCATGGTCGACTGGCCTATTGGGCCCTTCTCCAGCCACCAGATAGGCCCACCAGCAGCAGCAGCAGGCCCACCAGGTCTCCGTCCAACAACAGCAACAGCCTAGCAGCCTGACCCCCACTGATTTGGGCCAGGCCTACAACACCGTGAACTTTCAACAGCCCGATGAAAATTGGTACATGGACACCAGAGCCACATCTCACCTCACCCGGTCGACATGTAACCTATCTCAACTACGTCGGTTAAAGTGTCCTCAATTTATTACTGTCGGTAATAGTCATCACATTCCAATTGAAGGTTACGGAAACACACACACCAAACATCCACACCCGCCTTTCCCCTAAACCTCGTTCTATACTCCCCTAACATCATTAAAAACTTAATATCTGTTAGAAAATTCACTAGCATAATTCTGTGTCTGTCGAATTTGACCCTTTTGGTTTTTCTATGAAGGAACTCAATACGGGGAAAATTCTTACACGCTGCAATAGTGTGGGAGATCTCTACCCATTTATTCAATCTTCCGCTGTCAGACCGCAATCACCTCTATCCCTTGCGGTGATCTCTCCCTCAACTTGGCACAATAGACTCGGACACCCCGGAGACCCAATTTTTACTTTTCTTAGGGATTCTAAGCATATTCAATGTAATAATGGAAAAAATTATCCACCACTATTTTTCTTGCCAAATAGGCAAGTATACTCGTCTTCCATTTATGTCATCAAATAATGTTATTTTTTCTCCTTTTGATATTGTTCATGCTGATCTGTGGACATCTCCGATTGTTAGCTCTTTGGGTCACAAATTCTATCTAGTATTCTTAGATGATTTTTCACATTTTGTCTGAATTTACCCACTGAAATTCAAATTTGAAGTTTTTGCCAAGTTCCTTGAGTTTCAAAAATTCATTAAAACACAATTTGAAAAATCTATCAAATCATTCCAATGTGACAATGGACGTGAATTTAATAACTCGGCATTTCAAAATTTCTGTTCTAAACAAGGCATGGTTTTCCATTTTTCTTGTCCCTATACTTCCTCCCAAAATGGAAAGGCTGAACGAATTATACGTACCTTCAATAACATGGTTCACACTCTTCTGTTTCATGCCTGTCTACCACCGCATTTTTGGGTCTATGCTGTTAAAATGGTAGAATCCCTTCATAATATTTTACCAACTAGCACTCTCTAAAACAAGACCCCTACCGAAATCTTATACCGTAGGATACCATCATATGATCACCTACGTATTTTTGGATGCTTACGCTACCCCAACATAGCCTCCACTGCACCTCACAAACTTGCCCCTCGCACTAAGCCGTGTGTCTTCGTTGGTCTCTCTCCTACTCACCGGGGCTATCTGTGCTATGACATTGCCACTCGCACAATCATCGTCTCCCGTCACGTCACATTTGACGAGATGACCTTTCCATTTTCAAACCTCAAAAAATTTTAAACCACCGATTACACCTTCCTCGATGAACCGAGTCTGTCTCCGGCTATCCAATCTATGTACTAACATCAACCTACTGTTCCGACAGACCACCATATCATGTCCCCGCCACTGTCCGGCACCTCACCAACACCCTCACTGCCTCTTGCCGTGTCTCCTGTAACCACAACATCACTGCTGCCACACAGTCCAACAACCGTAAACCTGCAGCCACCCAGTCCGGCAGCACTGCTGCCTATCAGTCCTGAAACTGTGACCATGCAGCCTCCAAATCCGGCAGCACTGCTGCCTCCCAATCCCGACACAGCAGCCTTGCAACCCCCTAGTCCAGACCCCCCACTGCTGCCTACACATTGCATGGAGACTCGTGCACAACACGGGATCTTCAAACCCAAGGTTCACTTCAACCTCTCCACACAAACCTTATCACCCATTCCAAAAAATCCAAAATTAGAAAAACTGGACCCTAATTGGAATACGACCATGTGCGAGGAGTTTAACGCTTTAACCAAGCAGAACACTTGGGATTTGGTGCCTAGACCAGACAATGTGAATGTTATCCGGTGTATGTGGCTATTTCGTCACAAGTTCAGAGACAGTGGTGACTTGGAGCGGTATAAGGCAACACTAGTTGCCAATGGCACTAATCAGCAGAAGGGTATTGATTGTGGTGAGATATTCAGTCCGGTTGTTAAACCGGCCACTATTCGAACTGTTCTCAGTATTGCTATGGGCATGCATTGGTCGATTCATCAGCTTGATGTCAAGAATGCTTTTCTTCACGGGGATTTGAAAGAAACTGTGTACACGTATCAGCCCCTGGCTTTGTTCATCTGGCAGTCCCAGTTTATATGTCGTCTCAGGAAGTCATTGTATGGCTTGAAATAGGCACCATGTGCTTGGTATGATCGCTTTGCCAGGTATCTTCTGCAGATGAGGTTTATATGCAACAGGTGTGATAACTCTCTCTTCACCTTTCATCGAGGTAGCAACACTGCTTATTTGCTATTATATGTGAATAGATTGTTCTTACTGCCTCCTCTGACGGGTTGAAGAATGAAATCATTGCTCTACTCAAAACTGAATTTGCTATGACCGACTTGGGTAAGCTGAGTTATTTTTTGGGTATATTAGTGACCAGATCTGCGGCTACTATGTTTTTGTGTCAGTGTAAATATGCAGAAGAGATAGTGCACATGGCTAAAATGACAAATTGTAAAATTATGCCAACTCCGGTTGACTCCAAATCCAAGCTTAGTGCCAATGACGGTGAGCCAGTTTCTGATCCCATTCTATATCGGAGTCTTGCAGGTGCCCTTCAGTATCTTACCTTCACTAGGCCAGATATTGCATATGCCGTTCAGCAGGTGTGTCTGTTTATGCACGATCCCCGAGAGTCCCATTTTGCCACCCTCAAACGTATTATCAAATACGTTAAGGGCACACTAGACTTTGGATTACATCTATACCTCTCTGCCCCAACCAAGTTGCTCGCCTACACGGATGCAGATTGGGCAGGATACCCCGACAAACGTCGCTCCACCTCAGGGTACTGCGTATTTTTTGGGGATAATCTTATCTCATGGTCCGCCAAGCGGCAGGCCACACTATCCCGTTCAAGTGCTGAAGCAGAATATCGCGGAGTTGCTAATGTCGTTGCTGAGATCTGTTGGCTCCGAAATCTTCTTTTGGAGCTCCATCGTCCATTACGCAAGGTGTCTATAGTCTATTGTGACAACATATCTGCCATCTATATGTCTCATAATCTGGTCCAACATCAGCGGACTAAGCATATTGAGATGGATATCCACTTTGTGCGAGAGAAGGTTGCCCGTGGTCAGGTCAAAATTTTACACGTGCCTTCCTCATATCTGTATGCAGGCATTTTCACAAAGGGATTGCCGCGAGAGCTCTTCACCGACTTACGATCCAGCCTTAGCGTTCGGCCTCCTCCCGCTCCGTCTGAGGGAGAGTATTAGCGAATATTCACCGTATATTTTGTAATTATGATAGATGTATATTTAAGGTAACTTAGGATTCTAATTGTATTATGAATCAACCATTTAAGGTAAGTTAGGATTCGTACTGTATTAGGAATAAATCTTTGTACAACTATATATATTGTGAATAATGAAAGGAATCCCTAAGGGAAATTATTCTATCTTACACTATGAATATTTATGTGTAATCTAGCAAAATACTATGGGATGGTATGAGGTGGGGAGTCGGGGTTCGGGGTGGGATGGTCAAGGCTGGGGGATGACGATGTTGAATGGATAGAGAGGAGACAATGAGCTTACAATGTCTTTTATGGAACTTGTTTTCCCTTCATTTTTAAGTAACTTGTTTTTCAAAAGAAAATGTTTTTAAAATATTTTAAACAACCAAACATAAAAAATTGAAAAAGAAACATCCTTAGATAATGCTTTTGTTCCTATATTAAAATTCAATAATTTGCAGCGTAAAGGTAACTTCTTTTTTACTTCATTGCTTCATTCTTTACTTATAAATGAGTTAACTGTATGTCTTTCTTTGATAGTATAATTAGATTTATCTTGAATAATTGAATTTTGCTTCAAAGTTTGGAACTTTTTGCATTTGATGAAAATTATATGGTTTAGTAGTGATTTTGGAATAAGACCTGGCAGCTGATTTTTGCCCTAAATCAATCGAAGACTATGTTATAGACTTGAATTCCTCAACTTGGCCAATAAAATTAATTGTGTTTCCTCGAGTCTAAATATCGAGGGTACCCACAAAGGTAGGGGTAAGGTCTGCGTTCCCTGATTAATTGTTGTTGTTTACATTGTTATGTAAGAAGAGAAATTTGGAGGAATAGTTGAAGAGATGATCTCTGAGTGGAGCTCAAGCTATTGTGATCTGTTGGTCAGTGATTTAGCATATCAAACAGGTTAATATTTAGCTTGCCATTGAGATCAGGTTCAATACCTGGTCACACTAGTTTCTTTTCTTGTGCTTAAGATAGTGATTCTTTCTTCTTTCACGTTTCTCGATGTTGGTGTGGCATTATATCTAGGAAAACAAGTACACGCTTACATGGTAAAGAATGAGGAGTAATTGAGTGTCTTCACGATGATCGCGTTTTACGGGAAAATGGATTGTTTGTGCTTGGAATGCTATGATTTCTTCACTCTCAAGTCTTGAGAAGAGTGTGTGTACGTCTGTACTCGGTGTTTGATGAAATTCCAGAACCGTGTGTTGTCTCGTATAATGCGATGCTTGATGCTTGTGGGAAGAATGGGGATATGGTTTGGGGTTCTTGATGTTTTCTCGGATGCGTTATAGAGATGTTTATTCGTGGACTAGTATGATTCATGGGTACATGAAGAACGGGTGCTCTGAGGTTTTTGACGCATTTCCTTAACGCGCAGCCACTGCTTTTGTAGTAGTCAATTGAAAATAGTGAAAAGAAATACCAAGAGTTGCACATTGTTCACAAGTCTTTGGGTAGATAATAGAATACTCAAATAAAATCTATCAACAAACCAAAACTTTATCACTGCATTTAACAGTGTTCATGTGAATTTGATTCATCACAATGTTTTATGCGCCAGTTGCGCCTCAAGTCCTCCTTAATCACAAGATATATTAAAAGATTAAACAATAGTAAATACGTATTTCGAAGAATTAATTAGTTCAAGAGCTCCTCTTGTGAATATGTGCTCTCTCTGACGCTCCATCTTCCATTCAATAACTTTCAGTGTCCATCACTCGGTTATCTTTCTTTCCATACTATATAATTAATAGTACCAATATTTTTTACTCCATCTTGAATATCGATTTTTCCTTTTTCTTGATGTGAAAAGATGGATGATTGTGTTGAATCTTGTCCAAAAGATTGACACCAAAAACTACTTGTCACCATAGATGTGACATTACTGTTAAAATTTACTTTCCTTCTACTTTATGATCTGTACTATCATTTGAAATGCCCAAAAAATATGAAGGGTTGGACTATTGAACTTCATAAACAGAGAAGTTTGCTAATTCCTTAGCAAAATTGGCTTGTGAAAGAGAAGTTATTAAGGCGCTAATTTTGTGCAATTTCAGGAGTGGCTTCAGAAGCATGGTCCATTCGATGCTGTGGCGGACGGTGCAAATGTCGGCCTTATCACTCAATGAAATTTCAATTTCTCCCAGCTCAGATCTGTTTGTCAATAAATTAAGACATATGAGTGAATCGAAGCAGTTATTTTGCACAAAAATCGCGCAACTGGTGGTCCTGCTGAAGGTGCAGATGAAGGCAAATGTTGTTGATATTGTTGAGACTTGAGAGCATGATGATATTGGTGCAGTTGAAGACGAAGGTTGTCTGAACTTCAATTTTGTACTGCAAACTTGTATAGCAGCTTCAATTTGTGTGTTTTATGTGGATCAGTATGTGTTTTCCTCAACTCTCAGTATATTTTTGCTTCCACGTTGTTACCTCTTCTGTGTTGTAAACTATGTCTCTCCTGAAATGCAAATTTGGTGCTTGCTTTTTTGACGAGAATCAAAATGGATATGTTGGGAATTATGTTAAGATATGATTTCACTACGATTATAGAGATCTTTAGTTTGTAATTTGTCGTGAATTATTACATATATATTGTTGGGATACAATTGTTGCAGGGAACGGGAAATAAGTAACTATTATAATGGTAAGAAAGGATAAACTAAATATTACAATAAACTGGAAATCAAGAACTTAACAAACTGCTTGTGTGATTTGTTGAGTCGAGTGATGACACCCTGTCTTTAACACAAGATTGCCCTGTATATCTCCTTTTACGTTGTCGGGCAATAGTCTCCCAAGATACAACAACAACTTAACAGTTGAGCAAAGGAAACTCAAGTGTTACTCTTGAAGAACTTTAAGTATAGTAACTTTGCTAGAGAGGAAGAAAATGAATTCAGAAAATTCTGGAGTATTTTCTAAGTGTTGTGTAGTGTTCTTCAATTGAGCCAAATGCCTCAATTTATAGTGTAAGGAGAAGACACCTCAACTAGCCAACTAATGACCTTCAATGGCCATGTAATGACACTTAATAGAGGGGTTACATTCAGCCAAATAATGGCTGAATTCATGTGCCAAGTAATGGAGAATCAATGCTCCAAAACCAGCCCAAAGGTCAGAACTTTTCAACTTTCCGTCGCAGCATTCTGCCTCCGAAGCGCCGCGGCTCCAGTGACTGGCCAACCAATTAGCGTCGCGGCCCTTCACGGCTCCACGGCGATTTCCGACTCGTTTCATCTTACACTTCTTCCTTCGTTTACAAACATGGAATACTTTGTTATTTGGCCAATAACCGTCCATCATTCTATGTCTCAAACGTATTACAAACGTTCCAATATCTCTTTCACTAATGAAATTTGCGATACTTGGCACAACGTGTGTGGAAACGAAGTTTCCGACGTGCGGGGCCCCAATTATTTGAGTCATAAATAATGGAATATACTTAATTCCAAATTTAGTAAATTTCCAACATATATTACTTCTAAAATTTGAGTCTGATGAGTGGATTAATAAACATTTTGACTGTGTAATCGAATCACTCGCTGTCAAATGTTCACATTGATTTCACGATATGTGCTTTCTGATTTCGCTCTTTAAATTTGTTCAACTATTTGGCGAAACACTCTCACCTCTTTAATTTAGTCATGACGGTATGAAGCTAATCTAATCCATCTTCAAATGAGTTTAATTGATTTGTTGGATCATTTCAGTTATTTGCTAATTCGTATGTTTATTGATGGTGAAGGAATCGGAGATCGCTCCTCCCAGTAAATGAGTGATTAGCTCACCAGTTTTCTTTTCTATCCACCCATCATTTTAACGGATTACTTTGATTTTTGTAATTGTTGCTTATCAGTTTTGGTCGCACTTTATTTGCAAAGAGTGATTATGCTGTCGTTTTGAGGAACCTCTTCTCAACCTCAATGGATTTCGCTTTTTGGAACAAGGATCTACAATTTGTCTTAATGGATTGTGGTGGACTTTAAAAGCTTCAAAGACATCACTCGACAATTATGTAATGTTACGACACGTGAAAAACGTAATTATTTTATTATTGTAAAAGTAATTATATCCAAAACTTGAACACTATAACTTGACCACAATATACACCAAGTTCTTACTCTTTTTACTTGAGTACACCTCACTTGCTCTCACTTCTTGAGAACTTCTTACACTCTTGGACACTTTTTGAATGCACACTTAGGGACTTACAATTGGGGTTCGTTACAAATGATTAAGGCCATCCCTATTTAAACTTGTGTAGGAATGATTCTAGAAACTCTTCTAGATATATCCATTAGAAAAATCTAGCTATCTTTAACTTCTACCACTACTCGAGAATATCTAGATATTATTCTAGATACAAAAATATCTAGATAATTCTATCATCTACTACAAATATCTAAGTGTCTAGAATTTTTAGACATTTCCTAAGTATAAACATCAAAGATATTACAATACAACATTCTAGCGACTCTTCTAAATATCTATGATATTTATTCTTCCAAAAAATTAACTTTAATTTTTCACATGTAAAGTGTTCCTTCCCTTGCCTAACATGCTCGGAAGTTTGGAAAATGAAATGTGCACCTACAATACAGTATGGAGGGTTGTGTATTGGTGGGCTTGTACAAACTATGACAGGGAGGATCCTCGACTTTACATCTGATTCCATTTCCACGACTTATGCTACTTATCTGATACATTTAAGCTACTTCTCAATTTGTATTTGACTTAAAAAGTGATTGTGATGGAGAAACAGTTGAACATGAATGAATATTTTTATGGCCTCCATTTATAGTATATGCTGCTATGTATCATGAGAGGAGGTGCATTTATAAGGAGATTTAAGATATGTAAATGCAGAAGGAAAATGTGTCACCCATTTACATGCGTTTAGAGCTTTAAAAGTGTAATGTGAATGGAATGTTTCATATTAATCTTATCCTCGGTTCATTTGCTCATATTTCCTATTGCCAAGGCAAAGTACTCTGTAGTGAAGAAATATTAACCAATTCGTTTTCAATATACTTTCTTATATATTTAAATATTCTTCTGACTTCTAGAAGAAGATTCTTTGATGAATTCTATACTTTTTAAACAACGGCGCGAAGCGCGGGGAGTTCACTAGTATATTATGAGCTCTTTATAGTACGGTATCTTGCTTGTACTTTTAAACATTTGAGTTTGACAGAACATTTAGAACTCCTTTTAAATTCATTATTGGGATCACTCTGAGCAACAATATTAATAGAGTTTTGCCAAATATATTAAGCAACATTGTAAATCCGCCCCTGAGCTAATGGAGTTATCAGTTTCGAAAGTTAGAAATGGAAGTATTGATCATCATGATACAATTTTTTCCTTTGTTTTTCCGCCTGTGTTAAGTTTCGAACTATACCGGAACATTCTTTGGTTTAATTTTGATCCAGCGTACTAAGACCATAAGGATATTTAATCCAATTGATCATATTCTTGAACCATGCTGGATTTTGGGTTGCCAGCATTATGTATATTACGGACAATACAACAATTAGACCATGAGAAACGCCTGCCAACTGATTATTGTTCAAATGTGGTATGAACTGTTGTCAAACGTGAGAGATGCAAGTTGTTGTGGAATGATTCAAGTAGAGATAACTGGTGCAATGATGCTGGTATAAAACCTTCCAAGCCATTGTCAGATAAGTTCAACGTACGAAGCCCAATGAGATCTCTAACAATACTTGGAATGCAACGTTCAAATCTATTGGATGAGAGATCCATAATTTGAAGTTGGGTAAACAAGTTTTTCTTCTTTGAAGCTTTAATGGGACCATGCAACTTATTTGATCTCAAGATTAAAATCTTCAAATTAGGTAGGGCTCCCAACCATTTTGGAAATGTATCAATCAACTCATTGTTACCTAAATCAAGGAATTCCAAATATTTGCAATTGACCAAAGATGGTGGGACTTCCCCCCTGTAACTTATTCCCGTCCAATTTAATGACTTTGAGTAGGTTACCAATTCTAAAAGTTGTATTATATTATCCGAATATTCACCGTATATTTTGTAATTATGATAGATGTATATTTAAGGTAACTTAAAATTCTAATTGTATTAGGAATCAACCATTTAAGGTAAGTTAGAATTCGTACTGTATTAGGAATCAACATTTGTACAACTATATATATTGTGAATAATGAAACGAATCCCTAAGGGAAATTATTCTATCTTACATGGTATCAAGAGCCTAAACCCTACTCTCCTCTCCAATAATTCTCTCGGCCGAACCGCCCCCCCCCCCTTTCTCCCTTCATCTCGGCCGGCGACAATAATTGCCACCATGTCTTCCCCCACAAATTCCGATTCCTCCACTAGCACTTTTGACAACCCCTCTCAACGATCATCGTCTTCTTTTCACCCGGCGTTCGCCGTTACGAACATCAAGAACTCTATCCCTATAATTCTTGACCAAGAAGACTGTCAATATTCCATGTGGACAGAACTATTCTATATTCATGCATGTGCGTACAACGTGCTCGACCATATTGATGATTCCGTTCCTCGTCCCACCGATATTGCCGAATCAACATGGCGCCGCCTTGACGCCATCGTCAAACAGTGGATATACGACACCATATCAAAAGACTTGTTGTGTACTATCATGAAAACATGTGCCATGACACGTGACCTTTGGGTATGGTTGGAAGAAATCGTTCAGGACAACAAAAATACTCGGGCCGTGTATTTGGAGGAGCAATTCAACAATACGCGCCTCGAGAATTTCAACAACATGTCCGAATATTGCAAACAACTAAAACTCATAGCCGACCAACTTTCCAACGTCGGGACATCTGTTTCTGAAACCAAGATGGTACTCCAATTAGTTGAGGGTTTACCGAAAGGTGAATACGATACTCTTGCAACAATGATTCAACAGGCCGACCTACTACCAAGTTTCACCAAAGCACGGTTACAATTATTGTTGGAAGAAACCCAACGTGCTAAACAAGAGGAACATAATCAAAAGGCGTTAGCCGTTGACGGGATGGCACCACCGGCAACCAACACCACTCCGCCACCACCGGAGGCCCACCAGCAGCAGTAGTCTAGCGACGGAGGTCGTGGCGGCAGAAGTCGCAACAACAAAGGCAAGGGCCGCGGCAAGGGCCAACGCAACCAGCTGGGGCGGACAACGGCCAGCCTAACTCCCCGCAATTTTCCGGTGGGGTGGACAACGCCCGATGCATGGCCCAACCAAAGAAAATTGGGCCTCGCCGCATGCCCATACCCGACCGGCAGGGGCCCGGGCCCAAAGCAGCTCGCATGGTCGACGGCCTATTGGGCCCGTCTCCAGCCACCAGGCAGGCCCACCAGCAGCGGCAACAGGCCCACCTGGTCGCGGTCCAGCAATAGCAGCCCAGCAGCCTGGCCCCCACTGATTTTGGTCAGGCCTACAACACCGTGAACCTTCAACAGCCCGACGAAAATTGGTACATGGACACCGGAGCCACATCTCACCTCACCCGGTCGTCAGGTAACTTGTCTTAACTATGTCGGTTAAAGTGTCCTCAATTTATTACTGTCGGCAATGGTCATCGCATTCCAATTGAAGGTTACGGTAACACACACACCAAACATCCACACCCGCCTTTCTTCCTAAACCACGTCCTATACACCCCTAACATCATTAAAAACTTAATCTCTGTTAGAAAATTCACTAGCAATAATTCTGTGTCTGTCGAATTTGACCCTTTTGGTTTTTCTGTGAAGGAACTCAATACAGAGAAAATTCTTACACGCTACAATAGTGTGGGAAATCTCTACCCATTCACTCAATATTTCACTGTCAGACCGCAAGCACCTCTATCCCTTGCGGCGATCTCTCCCTCAACTTGGCACAACAGACCCGACACCTCGGAGACCCAGTTTTTTCTTTTCTTAGAAATTCTAAGCATATTCAATGTAATAATGGAAAAATTGCCCACCACTGTTTTTCTTGCTCACTAGGCAAGCATACTCGTCTTCCATTTATGTCATCAAACAGTGTTACTTTTTTTCCTTTTGATATTGTTCATGCTGATCTGTGGACATCTCCGATTGTTAGCTCTTTGGGTCACAAATTCTATCTAGTATTCTTAGATGATTTTTGACATTTTGTCTGGATTTACCCACTGAAATTAAAATCTGAAGTTTTTGTCAAATTCCTCGAGTTTCAAAAATTCATTAAAACACAATTTGAAAAATCTATCAAATCATTCCAATGTGACAATGGACGTGAATTTAATAACTCGGCATTTCACAATTTCTGTTCTAAACAAGGCATGGTTTTCTATTTTTCTTGTCCCTATACTTCCTCCCAAAACGGAAAGCTGAACGAATTATACGTACCATCAATAACATGGTTCACACTCTTCTGTTTCATGCTTGTCTACCATCGCTTTTTGGGTCTATGCTGTTAAAATGATAGAATCCCTTCTTAATATTTTACCAACTAGCACTCTCCAAAATAAGACCCCTACCGAAATCTTATACCGTAGGCTACCATCATATGATCACCTACGTATTTTTGGATGCTTATGCTACCCCAACATAGCCTCCACTGCACCTCACAAACTAGCCCCACGCACCACACCATGTATATTCGTCGGTTTCTCCACAAATCATCGGGGTTACTTGTGTTAAGACATAACCACTCGTAAGGTCATCATCTCACGTCGTCACATTCGACGAGACGAACTATCCATTTTAAACCTTCGAAAATTTCAAACCACGGATTACACATTTCTCGATGAGTCTCCTATGTCTCCTCTACTCCAGTCGATGTGTCTCCGGCAAAGGACAATACCACTGCCACCTGTTCCGGCAGTGGACACTGCCCCGTCCCCACCACTGCTGTCTTCAACTCCCTGCTCTCGGTCTACTGCACCCCCGGCAGAATCTCCTACACCCCAGTAGTGTCTCCTGTACCTCCCAGTCCAGACACCACCAGCCCGTAGCCTACCAGTCCCGCAGCATTGCTGCCTAGCAGTCCAGAACCAGTAGCTCTACAACTCTCTAGTCCCGACCTCCAACTGCTACCCTCTCATCGCATGGAAACTCGTGCACAACACGGGATCTTCAAACCCAAGGTTCACTTCAACCTCTCCGCACAAACCTTATCTCCTCTTCCAAAAAATCCAAAATTAGCAAAACTGGACCCCAATTGGAATGCGGCCATGTGCGATGAGTTTAACGCTTTAACCAAGCAGAACACTTGGGATTTGGTACCTATATCAGAAGGTGTGAATGTTATCCGGTGTATGTGGCTATTTCGTCCAAGTTCAAAGACAGTGGTGACCTGGAACGGTATAAGGTAAAACTGGTTACCAATGGTACTAATCAACAGGAGGGTATTGACTGTGGTGAGACATTCAGTCCGGTTGTTAAACCGGCTGCTATTCGAATTATTCTCAGTATTGTTATGGGCATGCATTGGTCGATTCATCAGCTTGATGTCAAGAATGCATTTCTTCATGGGGATTTGAAAGAAATTGTGTACATGCATCAGCCCCCTGGCTTTGTTCATCCGGCAGTTCCGCAGTTTGTATGTTGTGTTAGGAAGTCATTATATGGATTGAAACAGGCACCCCGCACTTGGTATGATCGTTTTGCCAGATATCTTCTGTAGATTGGTTTTATATGTAGCAGATGTGATAACTCTCTCTTCCCTTTTCACCGAGGTAGCAGCACTGCCTATTTGCTATTATATGTCGATGACATTGTTCTTACGGCCTCATATGACGGTTTGAAGAATGAAATCATTGCCCTACTCAAAACTGAATTTGCTATGACTGACTTGGGCAAACTGAGTTATTTTTTGGGTATATCAGTGACCAGATCTGCAGCCACTATGTTCCTCTGTCAGCGTAAGTATGCAGAAGAGATAGTGTATAGGGTCAAGATGACAAATTGTAAAATTATGCCAACACCGGTGGACTCAAAATCCAAGCTTAGTGCCAATGACGGTGCGCCAGTTTCTGATCTCACTCTATATCGGAGTCTTGCAGGTGCTCTTTAGTATCTTACATTCACTAGGCCTGATATTGCATATGCCGTTCAGCAGGTGTGTCTGTTTATGCACGACCCCCGAGAGTCCCATTTTGCCATTAGGTGTAAGCCATATCTTGATGTATTTTCCATCAGCACACAGTATTATTGCAAGGTTCCAATTTAACTTGATATTGTTGCAAAAACACCTTAAAGAAAATCAAAGTAGAACCATCTACGATTCAAACACAGTCCGCAAGCTCATGCAGATGGTTAATTATGATGTATTAAAATCACTAACCTTGCTTTTGTACCAATAAAATCACTCAACTTATACCTTATCGGAAAAATCACTTTCTGCACCTTAGAGAATATTCTTTAACAGTAATGAAATAATTATTTAATAAATTAAAATTATTATTGGAGATTGAAAAGTCTTTTTGTGAAACCGGTAACATGAAAGAGAGAAAAGTCTATAAAAGTATTAATTGGTGTATAGACCTTAACGAAAACATTTCACGTAAAAAAATCAAGAAGAGTTCAATAAGTTAGGATAAGAGTATGTATAGACTTGACAACAACATTTCAAATTGAAAATCATTAAAAAAATTGATTGGTTAGGGTAAAGAATGGATCTTAGGCCTAAATCATCCCCAAAAGCTAACTTGTAGTGTGAGAATTGTCCAAATCTATATAAGGAGTCTATTTCCCATTCAATTTCCGATGTGAGCCCAACATCGGTGAACAAAAAATTGAAATGAGCATGACTCTGATACCATGTAAAGAATGGATCTTGGGCCTAACTCAACCCCAAAAGCTAGCTTGTAGGGTGAAGATTGTCCAAGTTCATATAAGGAGTCCATATTCTCATTCCATATACGATGTGGGACTCTTAACACTCCCCCGCACGCCCAGACATTTTTAACTGGAGCATGAATAATATAATTTGGGGGCCCAACATCGGCGACCAAAAATTGGAATGAGTCTGACTCTGATACCATGTAAAAAATGGATCTCGGGCCTAACTCAACCCCAAAAACTAGCTTGTAGTGTGAGGATTATTCAAGTTCATATAAGGAGTTATGTTCTCATTCCATTTTCGATGTGATACTCTTAATCGTTAGGATGGAGTGTTACATGGGGTAAAGACCTTCACTTACAAATCAACAAGGAAAAAGATAAATCTCCTTTACTCTGCTTTCTCAATACAATTTAGAATTGAGAATCCTAATTCTGCAGTTGCTCCTAATATGTTTACTACTAGGTGTAAGCATATCGTAATTTATTTTCCATCAGCACATAGTAATATTGCAATGTTCCAATTTCACTTGATATTTAAAGCAAATCAAAGTAGAATTGTCTACGATTCAAATACAATCCAATGCAAGCTCGTGCAGATGATTAATTCTGATGTATTAATATTTCATGTTAGTGAAATTGTGTACTAAAATCACTAACCTTGTTCTTATATCAATAAAATCATTCAATGTACACCTTATCGGAGAAATCACTTTCTGGCATGGGAAATCAGACTTGAACGGCCCCACAGAGTAAGAAAAATTTCTATCATTTGTTTGAACCTCTACCCAATATCTAAACAACCCACAAGGGCGAGCTACAAGTCTTTTTGTATTTGTGTTTAAACATTTACTTAATATGTCGAGATAATATTCAAAAACACACCTGTACTATCAATTTTTTGCGAGTTTCATACCTTAACTATTAAATGATCACTTTTCATATTTGAACTATCATCGTCTATCTATTAAAAAACATAACTAGTTGATAGTTCAGATAGAAAAAAGGAATAGTTGATAGTTGGTATAGACAACTTCGATGTGTGTTGATAGTTGATACCTAGTAGAGGGTGATAGTTCAGGTAACGTGTTTTTGACCATTAACTCTAATATATCAAAATAATGTAATTCATAACATGACCTATAAACTCAAAATTCTAATTCCGTCTCGGCAAATCACCAGTTTTAACGCTGACCCAATACAAAAAGAATCGGGTCAACTATAAATACAGAGATAAAAACTAAAAAGAGAACATACTATGTAGAAAAGTTTTGATTTTGTTAAGTGGGCCATGTGTTTCATCCAAAGCGACGTGTTTAAATCCTTAATATATTAGGATTGATTTAGTTTGGTCCTTAATTGTATAGAATAAGTAATCATTTTTTGTCCTCATACATTAAAACGGTGCATATACAAGGGATAAAATATACTCTTTTTGCTGACATAATTTTTTTTTAGAAATTATTTAATTTATTTTTTAATTAAAAAAATGTCACGGGGATTTAAGAAAAAATATACCTATTTTTTTAGTAAACATATTTTTTTAAAGCCACATGGTAATTTATTTCCTGGTGGATCAGGTCTGGTTCATTTTAAAAAATGGATAGATTTTTTTTAAAGCCACGGAGATATTTTTTTCAAACAAATTAGACCCGATCCACCAGAAAAAAATTATCATGTGATTTTAGAAAAATATGTCTTCTAAAAGAAAACGGGTAGACTTTTTTTAAAGCGACGAGACACTTTATTTAATTAAAAAATTATTTAAACAATTTTTTTGAAAAATTCTATCAGAGAAAAAAGTATATTTGCACCATTTGTGTGATGGGTATATTTGCACCATTTTGTTACGACAGGGATATATATCCACCACTTTTTTAACGAGAGGTATATCTGCTCTAAATCGCAAAGTTGAGGGATATATATCATGTAATCGAAATCCTTAATTTATGAAAAACATTATCATTTAATCCTTTATATATACACGAATCGAAATAGTCCTCGATGTATGGAAAAATGTTCATTTAGCCCATCAAATATACCACGCAACCAATCTAGTTCTTGATATATGAAAATAAAAATAATCATTTTAATCCTAAACCTTAATGATATGTGCAAGTCAAAAAATCTATTAAGTTTAACCAGCCACTCACGTGAAGCAAAAATTACCTTTTTCGTTCCACCACCATTGTGTGCGCCTGCAATAATGAAGTAATGTTTTTTTCTTATAACACAATTTTCGTTCTTGCAACAAGATAGATAAATATCGAAAGAAAAAAAGAGAGGAAATAATTAGGTGGAATGAATAAAGGAAAGTGACAAAAATTCAATCCTTTCTAGTGAAAAAATTGGTTGCAGGCTTTGATTTTTCAAATCAATAAGCAAAAAACCTTCCATAAGGTTTCAGATTAAAATGATCATTTTTTTCATACATAAAAGACAATTTAATTACGTGGTATATATAAAGGAATAAAATGGTAATTTTTCATATATTAAGGACTATTTTGATACGTGATATATATGAAGGACTAAAATAGTACAACCTCATACATTCATAACCATTTTGATAATTTTTGGTAAAAGAATTTCTCCTCTGAAAGTTATTTTGTAGGGAATATATTTATTTACTCGCTCCGTCCCAATCTATATATGATGTAATTTAACTGAGCACAAAGTTTAAAAAATAAAGATAACTGACTTGGTCTCAAAGTTACTAAATCTAAGTTTACTACAAAATAGACATTCACAATAATAAATAATATATAAAGGACAAACTTCACATAAATAAAAGGTTGGGGACCAATTCAGCATTTAAATTACCCATAACCCGAGAGAATGATGGAGCCCTAATTGAACCAATTCATCAGTGAAATCAGTGGAGCAACCCCATTTGGTTAAAATTCAACAATTTGCAGCTTAAAGGTAACTTCTTTTTACTTCCTTTACTTATAAATGAGTTAACTGTGTGTCTTTCTTTGATAGTATAATGACATGTTTGGAACTTTTTGCTTTGCTGGGGTTTTTGATGGAATTCTTTGCTAATCTGATGTTTCACAAATTGAACCCATGAAATTCTTTGAACCATTTTAAAAATTTATGACTGTTAAAGTTTGGAACTTTTTTGTTTAATTGAGGATTATGTTTTGGGAAAGAGCTCAAATATGTTATCGAACTATTGAAAATGACTCATTTATGCCGCTCGATAATAGTTTGGCTCATTTATGTCATTGCCGTTACCAAAATGGCTCATTTATGCCATTGACGTTCCAAGTCTCTGCAAATAGTCCTAACCGATTATTACGCATCATTGATCTTATTTATCAAATAATGGATATAACTATTAAAGACCATTCTCAATATTATGGCTTGAGGATAGCACAAGATCTTGCATGAACTTCAATATATTCCTTCGAGCTAATTCCTTAATTGTTTCCGAGCAAAAGCTCAAGAACGCGTTTATTTCCTTCATCTTTATTTTCGTATTTAACTTTCACCGTCGCCAAGAATGGCATAGTCGCAAAGATTCGTCGTGCCATACACCCTTTCAGTAGCTATCTACACAAGCATATGATGTTTAAGTGTGAATAGAGGCCAAGAACTCAAAAATTATTTTTCCTTGTTCTAAAAGAGTCTGAATACATCATGAAGGAGGGAAATCTACTCCGAAGACAGCGCCTTACATTGTCTGTCAGCTGCTCGAATCGATTTTCCACTAGAATGTACCTGCTGATAGATGACAGTTAGGATGTATGAGAGTGTTAATTGGTGTATAGACTTTGGAAAAATATACATCTCAAGTGTAAAGTCCATAAAAACATTGATTAGTTAGGAGAAGAGTATTGGTTGGTGCATAGACCATTACTTTTCTCAAAGTCTATGCACAAGTCATTGTATAGAAAATCCAAATGGAAACTAATACAGTAAAGTCCTTTTCATTTGGTTTTAAATTTTATTTGAGTGAAATAAATGGCAATTATATATACAGATGGAAGACTTTTCTTTTTGTGAAATTCAAGACCTCATCTGTCAAAGACTTAGAAAAAATATATATTATCTTTACAAGTAATTTTACCCAATTCTTACGTATTGTTCAGTTCAGATATTTATCTAAGATTCATGACCAAGATTAATTGCGGAATGATAACCCTACTACAAAGGCTAAACATGTGGAACAACGTAACTAATCATTAATTAATCTGCAGAAAAGAAGCATGGAGCATTTTAAACATGTTTGCTTTGACAGAAATTTTAGTACTCCTTGAGCTAATCCGTTATATTGTTTTCCTACATGGAATGTTACTTTGTACATGGCCTGTATCTAATGGCTCAAAAGAGTCTAAGCAGCAATGGAATAAAACATACACCAGGGGACAAACAAGAATCAAGAATGTACGATTCATCATTATTTTATGAGTAGGATCACTTTGCTAATGCGAACTAGTGTAGTGACGAAAATCTACTTTTCAAGATTGTTGTCCTTCTCAAAGAAAAAAAAAAGAGATAGTTTGTTACCTTTTTGGCTTTGTGATCATGTACTAGTTCATAATGGGAACTGAAGATAAAATGCTGTTTTGTTTCTGTCATTGGGGCGGGACAAATAAGATGCTTCCATATGGATCCACTTTGTATGTTGGGAGGTATTACCGATCAGATTATTGTGAAGACAGGCATAAAGTACAATCTTTTCTGGTGAAAAAATTGGTTGCAGGCTTTGATTTTTCAAATCAATAAGCAAAAAACCTCCCATAAGGTTTCAGATTAAAATGATCACTTTTTTCATACATAAAAGACAATTTGGTCACGTGGTATAAATGAAGGACTAATACAATCACTTTTTCATACATTAAGGACTATTCTGATACGTGGTATATATGAAGGACTAAAATAGTACAATCTCATACATTCAGATCAATTTTGATAATTTTTGGTAAAAGAATTTCTCCTCTGAAAGTTATTTTGTAGGAAATATATATATATATATATACTCACTCCGTCTCAATTTATATATGATGTAATTTGACTGGGCACGGAGTTTAAGAAATAAAGAAAAACTTTTGAATTTTGTGGTCTAAAATAAACCAAGGATATTTGTGTGGTTATAGATCATTTCGAAAAGCGTAAAAGGTAAAGTTTAAAGTTAAATTATTGTCAAATAAGAAAATGTAATATATATATATATATATAAAGGACAAACTTCACATAAAGAAAAGGTTGGGGACCAATTCAGCATTTAAATTACCCATAACTTCTTTTTACTTCCTTTTCTTATAAATGTGTTCACTGTATGTCTTTCTTTGATAGTATAATGACATGTTTGGAACTTTTTGCTTTGCTGGGGTTTTTGATGGAATTCTTTGCTAATTTGATGTTTTACAAATTGAACCCATGAAATTCTTTGAACCCATTTTGAAAATTTATGTTTGTTAAAGTTTGGAACTTTTTGTTTTCTTTTGGATTATGTTTCGGGAAAGAGCTCAAATATGTCATCGAACTATTGGAAATGACTCATTTATGCCACTCGTTAATAGTTTGGCTCATTTATGCCATTGCCGTTATCAAAATGGCTCATTTATGCCATTGCCGTTTCCAAAATGGCTCATCTATGCCATTGCCGTTTCCAAAATGGCTCATCTATGCCATTTTTCATTAACGCGACGTTGATGAAAAATGGCACTGTAAAACCGGCGTTAATGAAAAATGGCATGAATGAGCTATTTTGATAACGACGATGGCATAAACGAGCCAAACTATTGACGAGTGGCATAAATGAGTCATTTCCAATAGTTGGATGACATATTTGAGCCTTTTCCCTTATGTTTTTATCGTTTTACATTTGATGAAATTCTATGGCTTAATATGCTTGTCTTGTTGGCTAATTTCATGTTTCACAGCAAAAATAGCTAATAATACCATGAAAAAGAATGTTGTATAAAGTTTTCTTTGAACCCATTTTGAGATTTTCTGATTCTTTGTAGAGTTTGTTGGGGATTTTGCTTTGACACCTTAATGTGAAAATTTGATGAAATCTTATGTCTTACTCCGTCGTCGTTTGTTTCAATTCTATGTTTCATAATGATATGACGGGGATTGACTATTCTGCTTGAAATAACCTGCATAGGTGTTTTTAAATTTTTTTTTGACCCACGTGTAGAAATGCGTTTTTTACTACGAACAAAAGTTTTGTCGTTTCCCTGGTTTTTTTGGTACTGGTTGTTGATTCTGTTGGAAATTTGCCTTTGGCGGGGAGGTGCGTCCACCCATATTTAATGAATTAAACACTAGTGTTCCGCATGTTGGAGGCTTTGTCTCTTCTCACATGCATAATCTACTAAGTGAGTAGATGATCGTAGGGCCAAGAATCGTCAAATTTCGTTGAGAAATGAAAGAGATATTGGTCCACGAAGTAAGGTGTTTGAGGCATGGAAATATGGTGTGGGACAAATCTACCACATCGATGGGAAAAGGAAAAGTTGCTCTCTTTATAAGTCTCTAAAGTGGTTAAGGGTTTAGGAACCCAAGGGGTATCCCATGTGTTTAAAGGAGGGAGGACCTAGATGTGCTTGGGTTCAAGGCTAAGCCCACACGCGCGCCGCCGCCGTCCGGGCTGTGGACTGTGGGGACTTTCTGATATTATCTTTTTGGACCCCAAATTACTTAATACTTACAGTTTGGTCCCTAGAGTTTCTGAAAAGTTGATTTTGGGAATAACGGAAGGCAGAAACTTTCTGCCTACCGTTTGAGGCTGTTTTTTGGAGCATTAACCAGCCATTACTTGGCTGTTAACTCCTCCATAAACAACCCTCCTTCAATGACCATAATCAGCCTCTCTAATGGCCATTAACAACCCTCACTAATGGCTATTAACAGCCTTGTTTGTGGCAGTTGAGGAGTCCCTCCTCCATGCTATATATTGATTCCTTTTGGCTCAATTATGTTGCACATACAGTGACGAAAAACAGTGAGGAAAGACACATATACACAAGATATACACAACAGAGACACATTATATACACAGAGACAAAACAGAAGAGAAAGTCAGTCCAAAAACGTTGGACGAAAACATAAACTCTTACTTCCTTTTCCATTTCTTCAGCAAGTCGATTCGTATTTGTTTTCTTCGTCAGACTCAACCTATTTGCTTTGTAGCGTTGAGATTAAAGTGTTGTTTTATCTTGGGAGACTATTGCCCGCTAACGTAAAAGCATATATACGGGGCAATCTTGTCTTAAGGACAGAGTGCAATCACTCGACTCAGCACACAGTTGTAACCATCCAGATTTAGTGTTTCTTGATTTCAGGTTATCAAGATTCAAGACACAACAAGCTTGCGGTAGTTCTAAACATTGGCCTATTTGTTTATCCTTTCGAACACTTGTAATATTTATTTACTTCCCGTACTGCTTTACAATAGTAGCCAATAGATTCCTGTCCTGTATTTATAATTTGGTTCTTTTCCAAGATCCCGAACCTTGTGGTCCGGCACTTACCTGAACCCGCGATAGTGGAAGCTTAGTGCACCGGACTGCCCTTTTTATCCAAAGAACCTTCAGATGTTTTTACTTCATAGGAAAAAAAAATGCTTTTAATCCTGTGTTGAAGATGCTTGGTAATCCTCATGTTATTGTGACCTTTCTTATGGATTATGATTTTAGTACATTCAGCCTGCGTTAAATTCATTTTAATTCTTGATCAGGTTTTCAGTTTTCAAGATTGTTGTCCTTCTCAAAGAAAAAAAGGAGATAGTTTGTTACCCTTTTTGGCTTTGTGATCATGTACTAGTTCATGATGGGAACTGAAGATAAAATGCTGTTTTGTTTCTGTCATTGGGGCGGGACAAATAAGGTGCTTCCAGATGGATCCACTTTGTATGTTGGAGGTATTACTGATCAGATTATTGTGAAGACAGGCATAAAGTACAATGATTTTGTGAATGCTGTTTTCGATCGATTAGGCATTGATCCTTCGGATAAGCTCTTGCAATTTACAGTGAAGTTTGATAAGGCCCAATTGATACGGCTCAGAGACCAAGAAGGTGTCAATACTCTTTTACAATTTAATGATGGTTTTGTTCATGTTTATGCATCAAGTTCTGAGAAGGAGCATACTTATGCAGTTGCTCCTAATATGGCTACCACTAGGTAATGACCGTCTTAGTAGGCGTTTGGCCATGCAATTTAGAGCTCAAATTTGAAGTTTTGATTTAAAATCAGTGTTTGTGAATGACATTTGAACAAAACTTCAACTTCAGTTTGAAATTTGCAATTTTTAATATTTAAAACTTGACCCATAAGCTTATACTTTGCAAAAAAGATCCATAATTTTAAAGTTTCTTTGAGCCGAGGGTCTATCGGGAACAACCTCTCTACCTTCTCAGGGTAGGGGTAAGGTCTGCATACGCACTATCCTCCCTAGGCCCCACTTGTGGGATTACACTGGATTTTTTGTTGTTGTCGTTGTTGCTCGACGTGAAAAAATTGTTTGTGCTTTAAATAATAGCTAGTTAATACTATTGTTGATTTATTGGAGTAGTGGATCGTTGTAAAATTATGTGTATTTGAAAGTTTATAATAGCATGTAATCGCAAGCATTTATAAAAGGAACATGAAGATATGCGATTTGTTAATGCGGTGCCTTAGGATATTCTGATACCTTGGTTATGAACTATAGCTTGCTCATTTGGTAAGATTGTAAGAATTAGGGAAGTTTTGATAGTTTTCACAAATTGTGGGGTTTCCATGTTTATAAGAAAAAGTCAAACTTTTGAGATCCAATTTGCATGTCCAAACAAAATTTCAAATTTAAATCAACTTGATTTCAAATCAAAATCCTGGCTAAATGGGCCCTTAGAATGGTGCACAAGTTTTTATTATGGTAAATTTTTTGAATGCCTAGAGTTTGATTGTAAATAATGTTGTCTGTTGTATCACAGGGTTTCAACCACTGAGGTCGAAGCAGTCTCTGTCAGAAGTGCTGAGGAAGAACAAGTGAGTGCTGATACTCCAATTCCTGCACCTTCGCACAAATGGATCAATGATGGGACTCCAGATGCTGCTGTCAACTGGAGTGAATTACTAGTTGGGGAAGGACAAGCTTTCGAAAACGCGGATGCTTTTAGGCTTGCGGTTTTCAAGTACTCAATTGCGAATAGATTTCATTACAGGATTTTGCACAATAAACCTAGACATATTAGCATCCATTGTGCTTCCGATGGGTGTCTGTGGAAAGTGAGTGCTGGCATCGAGAAGAAATCTCAAAATGTTTCCATTAGAAAATTTGTTGATTCTCACTCGCATCCTCCTCTAGATTCATCGCAACTTAAGCCTCGGATCAGGATGAAATGGTTAGGCGGTATCTTGCAAGAAGACATATTGGGAAGTCCTGATTGTTTGCCTCGTAAAGTGTGTGAGGATGCTGAGAAGAATTTGGCGATCAAATTGACCTATCGTCAGGCTTGGAGTGTTAAGCAGAGGATTCACGAGGCAATTGATGAGAAGTCAGGTGAATCCTATAAATTAATTCCCTGGCTATGCAATCGGTTAACTGAGGCAATGTCCGGAACTATTGCTACATATTCATGCACCGAGGAAAACAGATTCAATCGGCTTTTTGTGTCGTATGACTGTTCAATACGTGGGTTCCACGTCGGATGTCGACCTCTGATCTTTATCGACATTTACAACTTGAACGGGCTCCACAACAGCTCCTTTATAGTTGCTTCTGCTTTGGATGCGGATAACGAGATGTATCCTCTATCTTACGGCGTTCTCCTGTCCATGAACGAGGAAGATCTTCTGTGGTTTCTAGAAAAGCTAAAGCTAGTCGTGCAAAATCGTGAGGTCATCATAAGTTCTGGCTCGAGTCTCCCTTTTCTCTCCACCTTGGACAAAATGTTTGGCGATGAAAACCACAGCTTTTGTTTTCATTGCGTAAGAGAATTTTAATAAATTCATCGACGGTAATACTGCCTTTAAAGTGCAGGGGAGAGGTAAGGAGATTGCACTTAAGTACTTGACCGACATTGCGCACGAAGACTAGATAGTTATAATGAAGCTCTAGGGAAGATCTGTTCTTTCCGAAGAGAATTATACGATTGGGTTATAGCTAGCCAGCCGGAGCATTGGTCTAATGCCTTGTTCAGGAAGCCTCGGTGGGACCATCTGAATTGTAAATCTACGGATTCTCTCAACTCTTTTATAGAGGAGGAGAAATTTGTACATGTCTTAGAGTTGATGGAGGCTTATCATGAGAAGCTTTATATGTTATTACATAGTAACAAGCTCAAAATCGAAGAATGGAACCTTCCGATCGGTCCTCGGGTTGCTGAAAAGATTTTCGAAAACCAAAAGGTCGGTGATAACCTGGCGGTGACGGTTCTATCTGATGTTGAGTTTAAATTACGGGACCTTCATGGCAGAGAAGAAGTTGTAAACCTCAAACTCTGGACATGCACTTGTTTAGAGTGGCAAATGACCGGCATTCCGTGCAGCCACGCGTGCAGCGCGATCACGGTGGCAAGTATGAATGTCTATCAGTATGTTGCTGATTGGTATAAAAGGGAGACTCAAGAACATATATATGCTGAAGTTGTGGATGAACTAGCAAAATTTGATATACCACATCCGGATGATATTGTTTCTTCGGCTTCCTCAGGTAATGGCGTCGTGCTATGTCCACTTTCACCGTGTATTAAAAGACCTCCTGGTCGTCCTCGGAAAGAACCTAAAGGACTTCAAGCTGAGACTGTAAAAAGACCTATACGGTGTTCCAAGTGTGGCGGCGTTGGACATAATAAACGTACTAAATGTAGTTATGTTGCACAGTAAATTATTGTTCAAGGTATCAACAATTTTCAGTGAACCCTTCTCCAGTTTAAGCTTTCAGAGATAACTCTGGGTTCTAGTGAGACATTATGAGTCCACGTGTGTGAGCTTGGTCACGTTGTCGATCCCAAGGCCGATGTTCCAGTAGGTTGTTAGCCGAGTAAAATTTGTCAATGTATGATAAATTCTCACAATACATAATATTTCGTCGGGACGTGCTTACATTGGCTTGTATTTTCATGTTAGTAGAAAATATAGAGAATTTCTAGTTATGTTAATTTGAATTCTAATTTTGTATAAATGAGATGAACTTAAATGGAGCTACATGTTCAATGATGATTCATATATTTGGCTCCAATTTCTTTGCAATTGATGAGGTGGTGGTGTTATTGTAGTCTGCCTGTGATGGTATGATCATTTGTCTATTTCTTTGCAAATGAGGATTCATATAATCGACCTTAATATGCTATGCACTGATTTCCACTATCATTATTACATTTGGGATGTATTTGTAGGAAGAAATGTGAAAATGACATTTTCTTACCCTCTCAACCAAAGTTGTTGAAGTCTTTGTCACACAATTTTATGTTAGTATCAACAACAACAATAATAACTATTACAATTGAGACATAACACGAAAGGAATCAGAGAGATAAATGTGTACAAATTACTTGTTGAGTTCCACTATCCTTTTATCAACTTCTAACACGTTGAAATTTTATGGTGAATCAGAATTAGTTTTCAATAATCTTTTCTTCTTCGTTCATCCATTTATTAATTATTCAAATAGATGAGCACATCCGGTGTTTACTCAAGTGAAAATCATCTATTTACTTAACCCCTTTTGGGTTATAGAGAAAACTTGATTGATTTTGAGGATCAGACTCATTATTAATTTATTTAAGAAAATAAAAGAAGCTAAAAAGGTTATGGAAATAGAATTCCATTATTCTCCCAAAAAGAAAACGTTATTTTTCTTTTTTTGCTTTAAATAACTTTCACACATTTCTCCTATGTGGGCCCTTTCTTTGCTGACATAACACTCAATCAAACTAAAGTCCACAGTACTTGCTAAGTGGCAGCTCACTTAAATCCTCTCATACAGCAAAACGACAAATTAGCAGTGGTATAACTCAATTGTTTAATACGTGACAGCATTAAAATTTTGAAAGTTAAACTTGTTAAGTTTGACAGCATATTTCGACAAAAAGTCTTTAAACATAAAATTTACATATTCAATATTATAAATTATAATAATTAACAATTTAAAATATTTTAAAAATATATAAAAAAAGTTTGATTAAAAAAAATATTTATTTCGAAATCTAAAAGGTTGACACATATTTTCTTTTGCTAAAGTCCCCAATCTTCAGAGTAAAGACACAGTATTTATCATATCAAATATCTACTCAGATCTGTTCCTAATTTTATGCTTAAAATATTTTCAAATTCTTTTTCCATTTTCTCTAAAAACCCTCTTCAAGATCCAATCTTTTCCTCAAACATTTGAGGGGTTTTAAAGGTAATTAAAGTTAACCCTTTAGCCGTACATTCTTTATTTAGTGCTTATGAACTTCAAGATCCAATTTTTATTGCTCATTTTGTAATTTTGAGTAAAGGGTCAGTTCCAAATTAGAGGTACAATAAGCCCTTATATAGATTTTACCCTAATATTGTCTTTTTTGAGTGCTTATAAACTTCAAGATCCAATTTTTATTGTTCATTTTGTAATTTTGAGTAAAGGGTCAGTTTCAGATTAGAGGTACAGTAAGCCCTTAATCTAGATTTTTTCATAAAAAAATTGTCCTTTTTCAGTGCTTATAAACTTCAAGATCCAATTTTTATTGTTCATTTTGTAATTTTGAATAAAGGGTAAGTTTCAGATTAGTGGTTAGTAAAGCCCTTATATAGATTGTCACCTAAAAATATCTTTTTAGCATAATCTTGGTACATTGTTTAGACTTCAGAGTTCAAGATCCAATTTTTCTTGTTCATTGTGTAATTTTGAGTAAAGGGTCAGTTTCATATTGTACTAAAAATATGTTCTTTTTAGCTTAATCTTGGTAGTCTTTTTTGTAACTTTTGGAGTTTTGTAGAAATGAAGGAGTTGAACTCAACAACAGATCCAATTGGGCAAAACTTGATAAAGGTTATAAGCAATGTGTGTTTCTCAGTTTTTGTGTTCTCTGTGCTTATAATTACTGTAATTGCTATTACATACCAACCCCCTGATCCATGGGAATCTTCTAGAGCCCTAACTAGGTTTTTTACCCAAGTCGAAAACGCCACATTCAAAGTTGATAATTCTGTTCTAGAAACTGGTGAGGATGTTGCTAGTAGCCCCATTGAAGCTCCTGCTGGAGCTTTTCCTTTAGTGCCGATTACTGAAGCTACTATCGAGAAATCCGAAGAAAAGTTGTCCAGTGAGAGTCTTAAACAATCAGGATGTGAGGATGTTACCCTAGTGAATTGTTCGGATCCTTGGGTTTTGATCACGATCGAGAGGTTTAATTTGAAGACCTTTAAGTCCATCGCGTTTTTGGACTATCGAACGCCTGTTAACGGGTCGAAGCCGAATGAGTGTGATGTGATGTGGAGGTTCCGAAACAAGAAAGAGAGATCTTGGAGAAAGTATCGCGATTTCCGGAGGTTTAAGATCGGATTTACCAATGATTGTAGTTACAAAGTGGTTCACGCAGGTCGTTGGCATTCGGGAGTAAATGCACGTCGCCTGAGAATTCGAGTTAATTCCACTAGAACTAGTCCGAAAGCCAGATTTGCTCCACCAGTTCGAGATGAAGAGATTAATGATACCATTCCGGTCCTGGGATCGGATTCAGCTTTCAAGAACGGGAAGTACTTGTATTATTCGCGGGGTGGTGATTACTGTAAAGGAATGAACCAGTACATGTGGAGTTTTCTGTGTGCTTTGGGCGAGGCGCAGTACTTGAATCGCACATTCGTGATGGATTTAAGTGTTTGTTTAGCATCTTCTCACACTCGTAGTCATAAGGACGAGGAGGGGAAAGACTTTAGATTCTATTTTGATTTCGAACACTTGAAGGAGACTGCATCCATTGTTGAGGAAGGAGATTTCCTTACAGATTGGAGGAAATGGAATAAGGCGCATAAGAAGAAAATCTCCGTAAGAAAGGTTAAGGACTACAAAGTTTCTCCCGTCCAACTGTTGAAGGATAAGAGCACAATTATATGGAGGCAATTTGATGCCCCTGAACCGGAGAACTATTGGTATCGGGTATGTGAAGGACCTTCTGCCAAATACGTCCAGAGACCGTGGCAAGCATTGTGGAAATCAAAGAGACTGATGAATATAGTAACCGAGATTAGCGGAAGCATGGACTGGGATTTTGACGCTGTTCATGTTGTTCGTGGAGAGAAAGCACAGAATAAGAAATTGTGGCCCCATCTGGATGCTGATACATCTCCCGATTCCCTTGTCGCGAAGCTTCAAGGAATCGTTACACCTTGGAGGAATCTGTATGTTGCCACGAACGAGCCGTTTTACAACTATTTCGATAAGCTTAGATCTCACTACAAGGTGCATTTGCTTGATGATTATAACTACTTGTGGAGTAATACAAGCGAGTGGTACAACGAAACAACACAACTGAATGGTGGCCATCCAGTTGAGTTTGATGGGTATATGAGAGTTGAAGTTGACACGGAGGTCCTTTATCGAGCAAAATCAAGGGTCGAGACATTTTACAACTTGACAAAAGATTGCAAAGATGGAATTAATACGTGCTAGACAGGAATGAGGTTTATTTTAGTGCTCTCTGTACGTCATTATACTTGTTTCCGCTGTTTCAAAATTTGCTTAGTTCCGTATTAGAGGTTTGAGTTATTTCATGCTGTGATAATGGTTGTTTATCGATGTATTTTGTTGAATGCTCGTCTCATCACATATTTGTAGAATATTCAGCACCATAATCTTCATTTGATTGAGATTTGTTGCCTCTATATCGTCTCCTGAAACTTTTACCTTTCATCTTTGTTTAGTTTTATTCTCTCATTTTCATCGTGGACGGATATTGAAGCTCGAGTTCTTTACCATATTGTTCAAGAATTGGATCAATGAAAACTAAACAGTAGTGTCAATTTTTCCTTAATGTTCATGTGCATGTATTGGTTTATTAGGAAGAGTAACTTCTTTACCTATTTGGATGAGGGTGTTGATCTAGTTTGTTGCTCGCTCTCCAAAAATGTTGTGACACCCATGTCGGATCCCCTAAATATGCACTACTTTTGGAGATTCGACACGCACCCAACGACATCTTTGAAGGGTAGGGGCCACATGTATCTAGATGTGATCAAGAACATAGGTTGTTGAATCTCATTTCATTCTAAACAAATCAAATGTTCTTTTACCAAATTTACAACATCTCTTGCTACTCAAAACCAAAGTAATTTTTTTCTTTTTTGTTCCTTTTTCACTTGGATATTTCATGTGAGTGGTAAATTACAAAGTGTTTGTCAAACAAATGAAAAATGCAATCTTCACACTTGAGTAAATATGAGATACTCCAGGTAGAAATTATGAACTTCTTGTCACAGGTCCATCAGTGTTCCAACTTCTGCTTGGTGCTACTTGATTGTGTATTGGTACATAATCCTGCAAAAGTGACCATAAAAAAAAGGAACAATATTTAACAAAGCAAAAAATAAGCTTGCTTGCTTCAGTCAGACCATTGAAATAATTTGTTCTTTATGTTCATAACCAGGGGCGGCAAGAAGTTCATCCGAACCTCCTTTGCGGGGAAATCACACTGTACATGTAAAGGTCAATTTTGTTTTATCTATATATAATAGATATATGATACTATATGAATCTCCTTGACGAAAATACTGCCTCTGCCACTTTTCATAACCCTTGTATAGTTGCAATAATGTTGCTTTCTCTTCTCTTCCTTACCAATTTTAAGGTGCTTTTTCTTTTGTTTATATAACCAAAAATTCCCGCCACTTTTTAGTTTATTCATGATAGGGTTTGAACTCTTGACGTACGTCTAATCTACATGTCATGTGTTGCGCTCTTACTGGCTGAACCAAAGTCCGAGGGCACTTCTAGGGTGTTTTTTTCTAATCATAATCGAGAATTCATGAGGGTCCCGGGGTCGGTTGGCATACAGTTTGAAACTCAGTGGGAATCGGATAAGGGGTCAGCCTCTATGTTTCTCTACTTGAATACAAGACTTTTGTTCGTGATATAGAGTTTGAACTCGTAATGTGCGCTCAATCTGCAAACCATGTGTTGCGCTTATACTACTGAACCAAATATGATTAAAGAAGTACCTCCATTTTTTCCAAAAGCTCTTTGGCTGATGTAGCTGATATGACAATATTTCTTGCTGAAGGCTTAATAAATCCTTCTTCTACACCTTTGTCAAATAATCCAAGCAAGCAATCATAATATCCGTCTATGTTCAATAGTCCGACCTGTTTCAAGAGATTCATTGTTTCATCATGGATCATTTCGGTAAAAATTCACACTCGATATTTGCACTAAATCAATAAGTACGAAATAAATGTTAATATGCTTAAAATACAAAGTTGAAAAGAAAGTATCCATAAATCAATTACGTCTCAATCACACATTAGTGGAAAATTCACTACATATATAAGTTCTCCATACTTATTTCGCTTTAGTCGAGCCCTGTCCGTTCTAATTTTAAACAAGTATATTTGAAAAACCAAATGAGTTCTTTAAATCTCATTATCGTTTTTGCTCTTTGGATGTTAAAGCGGACCGGATCAATGCGAAATTGAGAAATATGGGACAGGCGTTGCTTTGCTATGCGCCATTCATGGTGGTATAATGAAGTGTTGTTAAAAGTCATCCTTTATCATTTAGTTCCTCCCTCATCTCCCTTCCCCTACTCCTACTTAATAAAGTATTAAGTGACCTTATTAGGTGAAACATGACATAAGGTAGATTTCGCTATCTTCTTCTAAATTTGACAAACTAAAAAAAGGTCAGTAAACTAAAAATATTCAGGTCTTATATTAGTAGAGTTTTAATATCCCATAGTTAAGTGAAATTGTTATAGAATAACATATATTAATTAAACATGATTAAATAATAAAAGACACATTATGCACTTATTGATTTAGTATATGCACCGGATATGCATAAACATTTTCCTTTTTATTATTTGAGTTAGTTTTATTTTTACTAACTAAATGTTTATTTATATCTCATTATTAAATTATCTTCGTTTCACATTTGATGTTGGATTAATTGAATTTTCTTTTGCGTGAGTTAATAGTGAAGCATGACACGCATGATTGTGAATCTCTTCTTATATAAGAAAAAATAGGGGAGTATTCAAACAAAAAGGTATATTCTTAAATAGTAAGCGTACTCTTAATTTTTTTAATTAGTGTTTCTAAAATTATTTAATTAGGTATTCATCTTCCCTCCCCGTATCTCTAGCGCAATCTTTTCAAAAAGTTTCTTTCGTAATATTTTATCTAAAAGTTCAAGCTTTTAGATATTTGTATCATGTTAAATATATCGATATTTCCATTGGTCATCCATAAATTAAAGTATTAGAAGTTGACTATTAATATACATCCTAGAATATTCTTTTTCATAATGTTTTAAATTAGTCGGGGCTGTAGAATAGTGTAATTCTCATTATGGAGTTCTATTATTAATGTAATATATATATAGAGAGAGTATACAATTGTAGTCCTAATAGAATTAGGATCTCTATTTTACCTTAATTACATTAATTACACTAAAATAATAAGTACATAATATATTGTGAATATATATGGAATATATTCACTATCACCCCCCCCCCCCCCCGTCAGAGCGGGAGGAGGAAAAATGCTAAGACTGAATCTGAAGTCAAGGAACAGTTTTCGAGGAAGCCCCGTTGTGAAGATATCTGTGTACTGATACAATGAAGGAACATGTAACACCCTAACGTGGTTCATTGCAACATTCTCACGAACAAAGTGAATATCCATCTCAATATGATTGGTTCGCTGATAATGAACTGGGTTATGAGACAAGTAGACAACAGATATGTTATTACAGTAAACCAAAGATGCCTTACATATGGGACAATGAAGCTCAAGAAGTAGATTTCGGAGCCAACATAGCTTGGCAATAACGTTGCAACGCCTCGATATTCTGTTTCTGCACTCGAACGGGAAAGCGTGGCTTGCCTCTTGGCAGACCACGATATGATATTATCCCCCAGAAACACACTATAACCGGACGTAGAGCGATGGGTGTCTGAATAGCCTGCCCAATCTGCGTCTGTGTAGGAGAGCAATCTAGTTGGTGTTGAGGGATATAAATGAAGTCCATAGTCAAGAGTGCCCTTAACGTATCGAATGATACGCTTAAGAGCTGTAAAGTGAGGTTCCCTAGGAGCGTTCATGAACAAGAACACCTGTTGAACTGCATATGCAATATCTATCTGAGTGAAGATGAGATCCTGAAGAGCACCTGCGACACTCCTATAAAGAGAGGGATCACTGACCGGATCCCCATCATCTACATTGAGTTTGGACTTGGAGTCGACATGAGTGGGTATAATCTTGCAGTTTTCCATTTTAGCCCTTTAGATAATCTCTTATGCATACTTACGCCGACACAAGAACATGGCATATGCGGATCTGGTCACTGATATCCCCAAAAAATAACTCAACTTACCCAAATCTGTCATTGAAAATTCGTACTTGAGCAGGGAAATGATCTCGTGTTTCAGAGTATCAGAAGAAGCTGTCAGAACAATATCATCCACATATAAAAGAAGATAAGCAGTGTCAGTACCTCGATAAAAAATAAATAGGAAATTATCATTCTTGCTGCACACGAACCCTGTATGTATGATCTATGTAGCAAACCTCCCATACCAAGACCTAGGGGATTGTTTCAAACCATAGAGTGACTTACGAAGACGTCATACATAATGAGGAACATCCGGATGCACAAAGTCGGGCGGTTGATGCATATAAATGGTTTCTTTCAAATCCCCATGTAAGAAATCATTTTTGACATCAAGATGGTGAATAGGCCAATTTTCCCCCATAGCAATGCTCATCACTGTGCGAATGGTGGCAGGTTTGACAACTAGACTAAACGTCTCATAACAATCAACACCCTTCTGCTAACTAGTCACAAGTCTTGCCTTGTGGCGTTCAAGCTCTCCACTATCTCGGAATTTGTGACGATAAAGACACATACAATGAATCACATTCACCCCTTATGGTTTAAACAATATCCCAAGTGTGCTGATTGGTTAATGCATTAAACTCCTCACGCATGGATTCCAATTTGCGTCGAGTTTGGCTAGTTTTGGATTTTTAGGAATGGGCGAGATGGTTTGAGTGGATAGGTTAAAGTGGACTTTTGGTTTGAAAATCCCGTGTTGTGCACGGGTTTCCATGCGGTGTGTAGGGACGGTCACAGGTGGGGTAGAGGGGCTGGGAGGCACCGGGCTAAATTGGGCAGTGGGGTCGGGGTTGGGTAGTGGTGACGGGCAGGGATTGGGTGTCGGGTGGGCATGAACGATCACGGGTTGGGGCTGGGCAGTGGGACGGGCAGAGGTTGGGTGATGGGTGGGCAGGCACAGTCACATGTTGGGGCAGGCAGGGGCTGGGTGCCGGTTGGGCAGGCATGATCACGGGTTGGGGCAATAACTGGGCAAGAACCGGCAGCAGTGGGGTGGGGTGGGGTCGACGGAATGGTTGGCGGGACGACCTGACGACCTGAGGGTGCAGATTTTGTAGTGTATTTTTTATTAGAGGTGAGGTGTCCCACTCATCAAGGAATTCGTAATCAGTGTCTCAAAATTTTTGGATGTTGTTAAACGGGAAAACGTACTCAACAAATGTGACATGACGTGAGATTAAGATTTTATCTGTGGATAACTCATAGCACAAGTATCCCCTATGGTTCGACGGAAAACCTAGGAAGACGCACGGAGTGGAGCGATGTGCTAATTTGTGAAGGATCGTTGAGGCAAGATTTGGATAACAGAGACAACCGAAAATTCGAAGGTAATCATAGGAAGGGATCCGACGGAAGAGAATTTTGATGGGTGTCCTATTTTGGATCGTACGGGTAGGTAAGATGTTAAGAATGTGTTCTACCATTTTTAATGCATATACCCAAAATGTAGGGGGAGAGACACATGAAAGAGAATGAATCATATTATTAATGGTGCGGAGAATTCTTTCGGCTTTACCATTTTAAGGGGAAGTATGGGGGCAGGAGAAACGAAAGACCATGCCATTAGCCGCACAAAAATTACGAAAGAGAGAGTTATTGAACTCACGACCATTATCACATTGAAACGTTTTGATGTCTTTTTCAAATTGCGTTTTAACCAAAGTACGAAATTTGAGGAATTTGGAGTAAATTTGAGATTTAAGTTTAAGCGGATAGACCCAAAAGAAGAGAGAAAAGTCATCCTGAAACACCAAATAATATTTATGACCGAGGTTGCTAGTTATAAGATATGTCCATAAATCCGCATGAATAATATCAAAGGGAGAGAAAGTGATACTTAATAAAGACGTAAATGGAAGTCTAACATGTTTCCCTAGATGACAAGAGGAGCAACTATGAGAAAGTTTCCCTTTATTACATTGAATTAAATTTTGATTTCTAAGAGAATAAAAAACATGAGTTTCCGGATGACCAAGTCTACTATGCCACGTGGAGGAGGAGATCGCAGCTAGAGACGTGAGAGGATTGCCACAAGCATTGGACATGGATAGGAAATGATAGAGGTCCCCCTCACTATTGCATCTCGTAAGAAGTTTCCCGGTACGTAGGTCCGTTACAGAAAAACCAAATGGGTCAAAGTTAATGGATACTGAATTATCGGTGGCAAATTTTTTGACAGAAATTAGGTTCTTGATAATGTTAGGGGCACATAGGATGTTTTTAAGGGAGAAGTGGGGATGCAATGGTGGGGTTAGTGCGTGGCCAAACCATTGAATTGAAATGCGATGACCATTTCCAGCCATAATAGATTGAGGAGTATTTAAATTGCGCAATTGAGGAAGAATACCAGAATTGTTGGTAAGGTAAGATGTGGGGCCCATATCCATATACCAAGTAACATTGTGCTGCTGCTGGGCCATTGTATAGTGGGCCTCGCGGCTGGAAAGAGGCCCGGTGGTGTTGGGCCAATGGTCAGTGGGCCTCGACTGCGTGTTGGGATGCTGGGCGGTGGGCCTCGACAGGGGCTACTATTGTTGCTGGGCCGTTGTGTAGTGGGCCTGGTGGCTGGACAGTGGCCCGGTGGTGCTGAGCCATTGGGCAGTGTGCTAGGCCGCTGGGAAGTGGCCCACTGTTGCTGCTGTGTAGTAGGCCTGGTGGCTCGGCCCACTAAGTCGGGTCCTGGGCCTACGACTAATAATTTGTGACATCGGGAGTTGAGGAAGTGGATGCGGGAGAATCCATGGGGGTGATTGAAAATTCGTGGAAGAATTGGAAGAATATCGGTTGAGAGGCTATCGTATATCAGCTGTATAACAACGGTATACCAGGTTGCTTATATGATAAGTGTATCGGGTGGTGTATACTGCATGTATACTTGATGTATACGAGCTACAAAGCAGAGAATATAGGGGCTGGGTGCTGTGTATATCGTTGTATATCAGCGGTATACAAATTCCTTTTTTGAAGAAGGGGAGTATATCAGGGAGTAGAAGGCTATACGGGCGGTGTATCATGAAGGAGCAAGTGGTATACAGTGTTGTATAGCACGGGATATATGAGGTATGCAAGTAGATTTTGAGGGAAGAGGCTTGTATATCACATTGAAGCAGGGGTATACTAGTTGTATCTCACGAAGAGGTGATGGTATACAAGGCTGTATACGGGTGAATATCGCCGAAAAAAGGGGAGGCGGAGGAGAGGCATGCGGCTGCTGAATTAGGGTTAGGGTAGGGAGGTATTTTTTTTAGCTCTGATACCATGTAGAATAGTGTAATTCTCCTTGATGGAGTTCTATTATTAATATAATAAATATAGAGTATACAATTGTAGTCCTAATAGAATTAGGATATCTATTTTACCTTAATTATACTAAAATAATAAGTACATAATATATTATGAATATATATGGAATATATTAACTATCAGAGTCAGTAAATACCGAATGATTATATTTTAAGAGACAACACCACTTGCTTGTGGATTTGAGGAGTAGGGACTAAAGAGACCCCTCAAAGGCCATTGCAACATGTTATGTTATTCATCGTAATACTAGCAGTTTCTATCATGTTTTTGTCCCATCAATCAAATGAGAGCTTTATCATTAATATCAACTTTTTATTCAATCAAAAATTTCCCAAAATTCTTAACTTTTATCTGTTTAGTTATTTTTTTTCATTTTTTCTTATCTTCCTCCCAACGGAGTAAACAAAGAACTAATTTAACTAGAGGTCTCATGTCCAAGGGACCTCATGTTCAAGTTATGAAAATAGCAAAATATTTCGATAGAAAATGTCTTATATGACACGAATCCAAACTAGTCAGAATCCCAGGCTAATAACAAATACCAAATGAGAAATAAAAAAAAACTGATACTATAGATTGAAATTTGAAATATAGACATATGATTATAATTGAAGTAGTAGAAGCAATAATTCTTACTGGTTTATCATGAATTCCAAGTTGTGACCATGTTATCACCTCAAGTAATTCTTCCATAGTTCCATACCCTCCTATAATATCATCATCATTTAACATGAAAAAAATCATATGATACATACAATCAGATCTATTTATATATAGCAATATTTTTCTATAATAATTAAATTTTACTTAGAATCGTTTTTTCACGTTATATTTTATTTTTTACCTCTCTGTAACAACCATTCTCTATAGCAACATTTTACTATATGTATAGCAGCTAAGTTTTGTTTAGAATTGATTTTTCACGTTATATTTTAATTACCTAACAAGTTCGGAGAGGATATTCATATAAATATCTTTAGATTTATTATCTTTGGAAGGCAAGAGATTCATGCTCTTCGCCATATCTTCATCCAACAAAAAGGCTATTTCCGACATCTACGGTAGTAGAGAAGGAGAAGCACTACTTATGAGAAAGAGTAGTTCTCTTCTACTCCCCCGCCCTCATTCTCTCCTATTATCATTTTCGTTGGAATCATTAGATCAGTTGCCAGCGCTTGAAGATTTGGAGGTAGACCTCTTGCTCGAATACTTATTAACAGTGGAGATAAGCGATTCAGTTAACGAGCTGCAACAATTCAACCATTTTCTATAACATCTTACTATAGAAATAAAAAAAAAATTAACTGATTTTTCATGCTATATTTTACCTTTCTTATAATGATTATCCTCTGTAATAACATTTCACTATAGCAGTCACGTTTTTTTTCAATTTGATTTTTCATGTTATATTCTACCTCTATAACAACATTTCACAATAACAACCCAATTCTCTTTGGAATAGATTTTCATGTAATATTTTATCTTTCATCACAATATTTCACTATAGCAGCCAAATTTTTCGCTGGATCTGATTTTTCTTGATATATTATACCTCTCTATAACAACATTTCACAATAGAAACCAAGTTTTCTTTGGAATAGATTTTTCATTTTATATTTTACCTCTCTATAATAATATTTCACTATAGCAACCAAATTTTCGTTGGATCTGATTTTTCATGATATATTTTACCTCTATATAACAACTTTTCACACACAATAGTAGCCAAGTTTCCTTTGAAATTAATTTTTCATGTTATATTTTACCTCGCTATAACGATACTTCACTATAACAACCATTTTAAACGATTTTGCATGTTATATTTTACTTCTTCATGCTATATATATTGAAAAAATAGGGTTTTTACCAGGGAGTGCAACAAAGGCATCTGCTCTACGAGCCATCTCAGCTTTCCTTTCATGCATATCTGAAACTATTAATACTTCTCCCACTGCATAGCCTGATATCTGCAAAAAAAATATTATAGACGATATAATAAAAAATATTTTATATATAAAAACATATATACATACATCTGATGTTTTAAAAAAATGGAAATAATTAATAGAAAAAAGGGAAATAATTAAAAAGAATTAATAGAAAAAGGGAAAGGAGTGGGAGGAGAGTGTTTGGGATTTCAATAATCCATAATAATACCTCTACTGAAACAAGAGCTCTTGGGATAATTCTGTTCAATTGAAAAGAAAAAGGAAAAAATGAATAAAAATTAATCATATATATTCAGAAATTTGGTTCCAAACCCTAATAAAATTCTCCGGAGGATCCTTCAGAAAAAAATTACTCACGATAATTACATCAATTTAATGAATACATGATATAATTTTTGTTACATATTATTAGCAGTTAATTGTGATATGTAAAGTAATACCTGACGGATTGCATGAAAATTCATGTTTTTCTAGTAGTGAAAAAAAGGAAATTTGGTGGGGTGGGGGAGGGGATTAATTCTCTCTTACCCAAGAACATTGCATCCACCATCATAAACAGCTTGAGAGACCAATCCCATTAGTCCAATACTTCCTCCTCCATAAACAAGATCAATCTTCCTCTCCACCTAATTAAAAGATTAATTATTATAACAATCTTTAAAAATCCAATAAATCTTCACCAAAAAAGAGAATTTTGAAACAAGTATATATAAATACACATAAGTACTATATATAAATACACATATATAAGAGAATTAGAGAGGGAAAAATAAAGAAAAAGATTACCAGTTCTCTTCCAAGATCAAGAGCAGCATCACTGAAAATTTTCCTATTGCCTGAATTGCTTCCACAAAATACACAAATTTTCTTGAAGTTACCCATATGAATAATAATATGATGCTTAATATTTTTCTTCAAACTTCGAAAAGAAGCAACTAGAGATTTTATTTGAGTACTTTAATAGAGTTTCACTTTAAGTGGTCCACCACATGATTAGATATATAAATAAGCAAATATAAATAAATTAAATAAATGTTGAAAACTTATACTAGTATTATTATGATAGGCTTGCATGACATATGTAGGTATAAGGCAAGGTCCATGGCCCATTTTTGTAAGCGGAGCACTAATTATTTGACTTTTTTTAAAACATAGAAATAGCGCTAACTGGTCACTTTTAAATTTTCTGTCTAAAAAGTTACTGTCATAGAGTTTTAATTTTACATATACAACTTTAGGACATTACCCTTTTTATGTAGAAATAGCGTCAACTGGCCATTTTTTTTATTCTACTTTTGAAAAATAGCCCATGTTATAGAGTTTCAAATTCTACAAGTGAAACTCTATGTCATTTAGAAATAGCGTCAACTGACCATTTTTTGGTCTTATTTTTTGAAACATAGTTATGGAGTTTCAGATTTCATAGGTGAAACTTCATAATAATAACTACCACTAAAATTTGAAACTCTATTATATTGATTATTTTTCAATTACAAAGACAAACTATTTTGGATCCCTCTTTTTTATTGTTAATATTTCTTTATGTTTTTTTTCCCTTGAAAATTCAAAGAAAATAATTAATCACTTTTCCCTCTTTCAAGCTATACTATTTTCTTGTTTTGTTGGGTGCGCCTTCTTGGAATTTAGGATCAAATTCATCTCCTCTTTTTTTTTAGTTCTTTTGAATTTGGTCTTATATTGTCCTTTAGAACTCTATTGAGGTGGCTATATTCAATATAGCTATTTTCCTTTAATTAGTTCACTTTAATAAACCCAAGTTGAACATAAGTTTGTCATTTACTTATAAGAAAGTCAATGTACTTTCATTATAAAATGCACTGTAATGTTAAATTAAAAACCCATAGCTAATAAAGCTGTTTAATCTACTCCTGCGAGTAGGAAAGACTACATTGTTTTCGAGCATTATTAATTAATTTGACTAAAGTGGCTACTTAATAATTTTCTATAGTCTAAGAATAGGTACAATACTTAATTTATTGTTAAGATATAATCCAATAAAGGAGTAGTGAATATTCATTGAGATTTAAGTCTTCAACATATCACCACTAGAATTATAGAGGATTATTCTGAATATTATTTGGGATTCGAGAGTCCAATTGATACCTAAGTGCTAACAACTATTGAATTAATTACAAGTCATAAAAAATGAATTACATCATCCATGACAAATAAGTGAAATTTATAATGGAAAGTAACTTTCTATCCTTAATTAAAGGTATCGAGTTCGAACTATGGAAATGAAGTTGTCTTTGATAGGAACTGTTATCCTAAAATCGAACATCTTGACGTGAATACGGATTAGTCAGGGCTCAAAGTAGCTACTGGACACATGTAATAACAAAAAAATGTAATTTATACCACAATCAGAGATTTCAGTTTCAAGTTATGAAAATGAAATCGGCTTTGATAGAAACCACTCTTATCTAACAAATACAAATTAATTATAACTCAAAGCAAGTACTGGACACGAATGAGTAAACAAATGCAATTTATTGTGTACTCAAGAATTATTTCTTACTTTCAGCTTTATATCAGTGGTCTGCAACTTATCACACGCTTTTAATTAAAACCAAGAAATATTTGTTCTTTTGCATAGAATTAATAGAGGTACCAATAACAGCAAAGCATGTTTGCTCTTCTCCGTACAATTATATTACAGAGATAAGAAATAATGAGAAAGAAGTTGGTTCCTAAAGGCAATTTATGACTCAAATCTACCTGTCATTGTTTGCTTAAGCAAAAGAAACTCATCACTTTCTATTTAATTTTATAATATTCCTATATATTTACCACAAAAAAAAGGAATTAACAACACACTATTTTTATGTTAAACAATAAAAAATCGATATTACTCCTATTTAAAGGTGGATTAATTATGAATTATCAAAAAATAATATTAGCTACGATTATTTAGTGATAGATTGCAATGAATTAGTTTCATAGATAATTCCTTTTTTATTTTTTGGTGATTCTTGTGCTTTCGGTGAAAGAGTAATGGAGAGTATCAAAATATATATCATCAATTTCAAGCCTAGACTGATAAATCCAATAAATAAATTATTTATCTCCATCTATTTCTATTTTTTGATAATCTTTTTATAGTATTTGTGCATGTGACTTTTATTAACAATACCTCAAAAAGAAAAGTACAAATAAGGAGGACAACTTACCTTTATTAATCTTATTAAGTGAGTGACATATCTGAAATCTTATTTACTTTTTATACAGCTTTGAAGTTTTTTTTTTTACAAGAATATGAATATTTAACTAATCCCTTTTTAATTTTAAAAGAATAGTTGACCCTTGAAATGATGAAATAAGCTAGATATTTTATTTTTATTTCGGGTAGGGGGTAGGGTAGGGGGGATCTTCAATCTTTTTTATGATGTTATATATGGCTTTGCAAATTTCAAATTGTTTTCCTCTCTCCAAATCACAAATCACAAATCATAAGGATTTAAGTTTTGTTTGACCAGTCCTCACTAATAATAATTAAGGCACATTTCCCTTTTGTAATTAGAGACAATCAATGTTCATTATCTACTAGTATTATATTACTCCTAGCTACATGATCTAGCACTCTAGAAAACAAATTAGTGGCACTAGATGTTTATATTAATAAATTAAACAATTTAATCTTAACAGTTACAAATGAAAGTTAAATAGGTGATTTCTTCTTATATATCTAAATCTTAGTGAACAGAATTTTAATATGTGTATTATTTGAAACATTTTCCTTTTTAGGTTTTTGGTGTCTAGTATACGGTATTCATATTATTAGAGGCTTGATTAATTTGAATTAGTGTCATGTAAGACTCATTAAAATAGGAAGCATTTTCGACTAAGATTTTTCATACTTAGAGCTTGAACTCGAAACTTCTGATTGAGAGGAAAATTATATGCATCCCACTACAATTCTTGTTGTCCGTCTTTATATCTCACATTTGAACTAAGTTACTTTGGCGGCTCAATACCCAAAGCTCAAACCTGAAATTTTTTATTAAGGTTGAAAGAATATTTACCATCCCACCGACGATGATTAGTGATTCTATGTCCCATCTTTTTAACTCACATATCAAGTTACTTTGGTATTTGTTTAGAAAGAAATAATCTTTCTATGAAGGATTCAAGTGATTGAACCAAGAACATTGAGAGGCAACACATAGAATTGTTATGATTTCCAAGCGTGCAATCAAGGTTATGATGATAAGAAGGGGCCTATCATCCACTCCAACTACCACTAATTAAATCTTATCCCATTTAAAGAATTAAAAAAATTAATTCCATGCTTTATTCAGTTAGTTGCAAATATAATCATGTTACTTTTCTTCTTGTTGAGCAACTTATTATTAATTAAAAAGAAAAAAATATTGATATCCACAAACCACCACCATCCACCAATGAAATGATGAATATTTCTTGATTTTTGTATTTTTTTTCTTTTGGAAACACGTGGACAAATTTGCTATGTTGCACAATCATGCATTCTAGAAAGAAAAAAATAAAGGGGGGGGGGGGGTGAAATTTTTCTCAAGATTCAAGCTTAAGTTAATAAATTAAGTAATTTGGAGTTAATCATGCATTTTAAAGATGTTTTAATAATTTTTAACCTTTAGTAGCAAGAACAAGTAAACCTAATACCAAATTCATTAACAAAACAACCTGCTCACAATAAAATATATTACTAAACAATAATTTTCTAGATCTTTCAAGCGCCATTACTCCTTTATATACATGGATCTAAAAGAATAATAGTTTAATTTATGACAGTTCTTAAAAAGAAGAATGTTTATAAATTTCTTAATTAAGTTAGATGAAAAGAGTTGAATAAGTTTGTAAAGTAGAGGTGAGAGGGTAAATGAAAAAAGGAAACGGATAAATACTCCTCTATTTTTAATTAGAGACTTCGGAATCGAGCTTTGGGTATGAAGTCACTTTTAATACGAAGCTTTTTACCCTTAAGATGAGACTTTTTGGTGCGAATTACATAACATAAATTCATTATATTTGTAACAGGTCCTAAAAGGTGCCTTTGGGATATCTGAAGCGCCCTTATCTTTAACTAGTTGAGTTCAAAAGCAGGTATCGAACATCGGGTGAAAAATTAATTGAAAAAAGAGATGTTGTACCAATGTATCACCTATTATTGAAGGAAATCAAAGCAAATATATGAGAAAGGGAGATATAGCTTAAATCAAGAAGGCATCTAGTAGCTCAGTTGGTTGGCTACCTGAACGTTCACCTTGTTGGTGAGGTGCAATCCCCTCCCTATTTCACCTTTCCCTACCCCTTATGTAATAAAAAAAATAAAAAATAAAAACTTAAATAAAAGTTTCACGAACTACTTCTATAAACCTATAGACAAATTAATCCAAAACTAATTATCCAATATCATCTCCATTTATATAACTAACACCAAAATAATATACTCAGTGTAATTCTATAAATGGATCTAGACTCTAGAGAAATAGAGTGTATGCAGATCTTAATTCTACATTGAAAGATAGAGACATTGTTTCCGATAGACCCTTGGCTCAAAAAAAAGCAAATCAAAGCAATCGAAAAAAGAAAATAACATAAATAAAGAATTAAAATATGATATAAAGCGTGACAAGCGGTCTGAAAAAAAGTACATTTAATTATATTGATGGGCTAAATATAAAATGAACAAAAATATATGTAAAAAAAATACATGCATCAATAAATTGGTGACTAATGTGCATTATTATCATAGTGATAATGACTGGATACTCGTGCAACCACAGCCTTTCATCATTCCAATCTATTAATGCTAGGTATACCACAATTAATTATGACCCTAAGTGTCAATCAAACATTTATAGTTTCACTGAAATCCTTAACATTTAGTTAATATATGAAGTCAGTTTTGACCATTCTACCATCAAAGATGGTGATGGATCGTAAGTACTTATCATCGTCCTTAGTAAAAAATTTCGAGCAGAGTTTTAAAAATAAAATCTAAAACTTTCCTGCGCAAATTCGAATTAGATGGAACCGTAAGACATGTAGTAGTCTTTAATTGGAATGCTTTATCCCCAAATAAAGTTTTTTTAGCACGAATCTAAATTAATCATATCTCAAAGTGAATATTGGTCACCGTATATCTAGATCATTCTAGAAATGTAATTCCTTTCTTTCACTTGTTGGAAATTTGCCTTTGGCGGGAGTTGCGACCGACCAACTTTAACGGCTTAAACACTAGTGTAACGTATGTTGGAGAATCCGGTTCTTCACACATGCATGATCTACTAAGTACGTAGATAACCGTAGGGCCAAGAATCGTCAAATTTCATTGAGAAATGAAAGAGATATTGGTTCACGAAGTAAGGTGTTTGAAGCATGGAAAGTGTGGTATTGTGTGTAATTCTCCCTCATCGGTAGAGGAAGAAAGAATTGTTGTGTATATAAGATTCGAAATTGGTTTGGGGTTTGGGACCCCAAGGGGTATCCCATGTGTTTAAAGGAGGGAGGTCCTAGATGTGCTTCGGTTCGAGGAAAGACCACATGCGCGCGCGCGCCGCCCGCCGTCCGTCCGTCCGGTCCGGTTCGGGTTCGGGTTCTCGGGTCGTGGGGCGTGGGTCGTGGGTCTTCGATATTATCTTTTTGGGCCGAAAACTTTGCCGGAAGTACGCTTTGATCCCATAAGTTTCCGGATGTACGGTTCGGACCGAAATTCTTTCGATTTACGCTTGGTCCCCGAAGTTTCAAGATGTGCGCTTTGGTCCCTCAAGTTTCCGAGAATCTGACAGTCAAAGCGATTTGCCAAGCACTCAATTCAGCCATTTATTTTGGCTGAATTACTCCTCCTATAATGGCCAAATCCGTTGGTCTTTCACCATTTATGTTGGTGGCTTTACTACCTCCATAATGGCCATTATTTGGCTATTATGGAGGCGCTTTTCAGCCCCTCCCTCACCTATATAAACACCCCCTTACACCATTGTTGAGCACTAAGACATATGCACGAAAATACGAAACGAGATGCGAGAAAAACAAAGTGCACGAAAATACACAACCGAAATAGTTTTCTTCCTACAACTTCCAAGCATCATTTCGTTACTCAATATTCTTCACGGTAGCTCTTGAGTTTCCTTTGCTCAAGGGTTCCATTCTTTGTTTTATCTTGGGAGACAAATTGTCCGGGACGTATAAAGGATACATACGGGGCAATATTGTCTTAAGGACATAGTGCTACACTCGACTCAAAAAAACCAATTTATATTTTTCCGTCTTCTATAAAACTGGAATTTCAGCTTTTTACTTGTGTAACTATTGTAATTTTCGATTCCATGTTGAATTATTGAATCTTTGTTTATCCTTTCGAATACTTGTAATAGTTAAATACTTCCCGTACTGCTTTATAAAGTACCATAGAGCAAAACTCCCAACATCACTTTGATTCAAACAATTTTTTTTATTTTTCTATTTTTTATTTATATTGTAAAGAATGGATCTTGGGTCTAACTCAACCCCAAAAGCTAGCTTGTAGGATAAGAATTGTCCAAATCCATATAAGGAGTTCATGTTCCCATTCCATATCCGATGTGGGACTCTTAACACTCCCCGCACGTCCAGACTTTGTTAACTGGAACGTGGATAATATAATTTGGGGGCCCAATATCGATGAACAAAGAATTGGAATGTGTTTGGCTCTGATACCATGTAAAGAATGGATCTTGGGCTAACTCAACCCCAAAAGCTAGCTTCTTGTAGGGTGAAGATTGTCCAAGTCCATACAAGGAGTCAATGTTCTCATTCCATATCCGATGTGAGACTCTTAACACTCCCCCGCACGCCCAGACTTTGTTAACTGGAGCGTGGATAATATAATTTGGGGGCCCAACATCGGTGAACAAAGAATTGGAATGGAACCGACTCTGATACCATGTAAAAAATGGATCTTGGGCCTAACTCAACCCCAAAAGCTAGCTTGTAAGGTGAAGATTGTCCAAATCCATATAAGGAATTCATACTCTCATTCCATATCCGATGTAAGACTCTTTAACATATATCATTCGATATCTAGAACTCACATGTCCTTCGAGTTTGCGCTTTGAAGGACCCAATTAAAAGTTTGTCATATTTGTTCTGCTTGCCCCTTCTTTAATGGAAGAGACAAATCTGGATACCCTTCAACAATAAGTGAAGGTTAACATAACATAAATTTGAAGTATTCAAGAATAACACTAATGGTTAGAAATTACTATAGTTGATCATTTTGAAATCAATAAAATCCGCCCCACTTCAGTTTAATGTTTTTGGTTGGAGTCCTAGGAAATATTAATTTTTTTCTTTTGGCAAGGAACGCTTTCCCATTTAATAGACCGTACACAACAAACATTCAATTTAATCGGAACCAAGGAACGCTTCCCCATTTAATAGACCGTACACAACAAACATTCAATTTAATCGGAACCAAGGAACGCTTCCCCATTTAATAGATCGTACACAACAAACATTCAATTTAATCGGAAAACGAGTACCTGACATCGAGTGAGGGAAAAAAAGTTGTATGGACTCGACAAAGTGATACCTGCACTTAAGCTGGAGACCAACTTGGACAACATAATTTTTTTTACTTTCATAGTTGTAAAGTGTGCTTTTACAAGCTAATTACTAGATTAATGCTTGTGGACTATGCATATGTGATGTGCTTCACGGCACATTACACGGATTAGGTAAAATTTGAATGAATTCAGGAAACTTCACACCGTTATAGTTATGCTTTCCAATTTATTTATCAAAATAAAAAACATCAAGCGTGACATTTCGGGCGAACGGCGAAGAGGGATTTATTCTGGACAAGGAAAGCATGAGAAGTCCTCAACTAGCATAGATTACACAAAAAACTAATAATGTTATCTGTTAGGTTCATTCTACAAAAAGAAAGGCATAGATCACACAAAAGTAGCCTCCATGCTGTTGTAATTTGTCAATAGCCATGACCCCTTCATATTTGCTTCATGAACCACACCAACTTGCTTGATAATTTGCTCACCAACGTGCTTGTTCCACAAAGTGATATATATAATCTTTTTCATTCGCAAGTCCATGTCAAGTTACTGAATTACGTTTCAAGCTGCTGAAGAAGAAAAACATGAACATGAAAGCTAAATATTTAACAAGATGCTGAGAGCTGAAACTAAAATTTATAAGCCTAAAGTTTTAGTCTTGTGACAACGAAATGTGTGACTCCAGAAAGAGCGAGAAGACCTCTCAAGAGAAAGGAAAATTACAATTGAACCAAGTGCAGATGAAAATCTACAAGCTGGCAAGTCTATTAGTAGACACTCTAAAATGGATGGACAAAGATCAAGAACCTTTGGAAAGATCCTGTAAGAGAGCATCGGGTTTTGATACTAGAATGTTGAGAATGATGATCCAATTGTTGAAGCTATTAATATACTTGTTGACGAGATCCAGAGTGCTGATAATTTCCCGTGAGGTCCAAACATTTTCAGAGGGACGCAAACTCCTCAGAGAAGCTTTGGTTCATCATCAGTGCTTTGGCAAATATTTTCCCATACTTCTCAATTGTCAGTCTTGCAAATGTTGTTTCACTATCATCTCCTATATTTCCAATCTAAAGTATGCTACTAGTATTCACTGCAGGTGTACCATAGAAGACATGAGAAGAATCTTTCACATACTAAGTGCAAACAAGTTCAACCATTCTTTCCGAGAAGGCATAACAAGACTCTCCAAGCAAACCTTGTCCACTCTGAACTTTTACTATGTTTCCCTAGGCTCCTAGCTACTTGAAACTTTGTTTTCTTGAGAATTGAACGCGTGGAATTCTTGCTTCGGCTATCCTTAAAACCTTTATAAAGTTACATTAAAGGAAATAAGAATATGTTTGTTAAATGGCATGCCAAACATGTTTATGAATCCGATTATGTGTATAACCAATGCAAGCCACCTTCTCTGTTACCATTCTTATCCATGGCAGGCATACCATCGATGATTTAAGAAGAATCATACACAAAAAGTATAGAATAATGCAACCATTGTTCTATACTTTTTGTGTATGATTCTTCTTAAATCATCGATGGTATGCCTGCAATGGACAAGAATTGCATACTTTAGATTAGAAACGGAAAAGCTAATAGTAAAATGTAGCAATAAAAGTTGAAGAAATAGAGGACAAGCTTTTACCTGGAGAATCTTGTTAGGTCTTCTCTTAAAGACGGCCAAAAAAAGAATGCCACCCATTCAGTTCTCAAGAAAAACAAGGCTTCAAGTAGCTAGCAGTGAAAGCGGACCGTCCCGTAGTGAAACATAGTAAAAGTTCAAAGTTGACAGTGGCTAAGAAATAGGGGACAAGTTTTTCATGGAGAGTCTTGTTATGCCTTCTCTCAAAGAAGGGCTGAACTTGTTTATGTCTCAGATTCTTCTCAAGTCTTCTATGGTACACTGCAACGGATACTAGTAGCATACTTAGGATCGGAAATAGAGGAGATGACAGTGAAACAACATTTGCTAGACTAACGGTGGAAGAAATATGGGAAAACATTTGCCAGGAGATTCTTGGAAAGCACTGATGATGAACCAAGCTTCTTTGAGGAGCTTGGATCCTTCGAAAATGTTTGGACCACACGGGAAACTATCAGCACTTTGGATCTTATAAACGAGTATATTGACAACTTCATCATCTGGATCATCATTCTCAACATTCCTAGTATCAACATCCAATGCTCTCTTGCAGGATCTTTACAAAGGTGCTCGATCTTCATGAATATTGTCCATCCATCTCACAGTGTCGACTTGCTAGCTTGTAGAAATTCATTTCCACTTGGTTCGTCCAAAATTTTAACTTCTCTTGAGGTCTTCTCTTGCTCTTTCTGGAGTCGCACATTTTGATGTCCCAAGACTAAAGGCCTTAACAAGATCATCTTCAATCGCTTGTAAAGCTTAGTTTCAGCTCTTGACCTCAACGACGTGTTAAATTTCAAGCTTTTATATACATGTTTTTCTTCATCATTAGCAAGTGCAATAATATGCTTGAAATTGGCATCCTGTGGAACAAACTCAATCTTTAGAAAATTATCGAGCACAAAAATCTGATAGTTGACTTAGTTCATTACGAAAACATGATGGGGACATGGCTATTGACAAAATCCCAATAGCATGGATTCGACTTTTTTGTGATCGAAGGTGCATGATAGAACATAACAACAACATACCAGTGTAATGCCACAAGTGGGGTGGTGCATGACGGAACATAAAATGTGAATGGTCAAAAACACACCTGAACTATAACTTTTTCCCGAGTTTCACACCTCAACTATCAGTTGTTTTCTTTTCCTCCCTGAACTATTACCATCTATGTATTAAAACACACCTCAACCAACTATCTGATAGGAAAAGGACTCGGATTCCCCTTCAAGACGTCATGGGTGATGCAAAAACCGAGTGTCTGATGCTTGAAATAAAAAGAAAAAAAGATAGAAAAAGGAAACAGTTGTAGTTGGGGTGTGAAACTCGCGAAAAAGTGATAGTTCAAGTGTATTTTTAACCATTATCTCAAGGTAAAATTGAATGTTATTTGAGTCGAATGAAATTACCATATATTTATATGTTTCTTTTGTATTTTGAATAGAGTTGCAAAACAAGCACAACTATGACTTTGTAAAGTTTCCTGAATTCAACCAAATTTTACATGATCTTTGTATTCTTTCGTAAAGCACATCGTGCATATGCATAGTCCACTAGCACTAACTTAGCAATAAGCCTGTAAAAAACATAGGTTTTCCAAATTATTAAAAATATGGAGGCATTATATTACTTAGTTTTTGAAAGCGCCGGTGTGATGATGTCAGGAAAGGGCCACGTCACCTAGAAGTCTGTCTACTTGATTTGATGAGTTAGGAATGAAAACCTTAGTTGTACGTAAAGGAGATACAATGTTGACCGGTTTGATTATTGCTCCAAGTCAATTTGCTGTCATTGAAAGCCCAATCAATTAATCCAAACGAGAAAATCATATCTTCAAAGCTCATCATTTCAATATAGGCATTGAAGTCAGGAGGCCGAACCCAAGTTTTTTCTAATGGAGGCCTTCGATTTTTCCTCTAGAAATATGCACAATAAAGCATATTTCTCGATTTGGGCTTTGGAGTTTGAACATCTAGAAGCCCAATGATTTCCAAACAGGCCCAATCTATTTATCTTCATAGCAAATAATTCATTTACCGACACATGAGTAACATCTCAAGGAACATATGCCTAGCACAATGAGTAGTTCAATGATTTTAACTCTTAAATAATGTAAAGGTACTCACTTGAATTTGACTACTTTTAGGTTCTTTTTAATGTATGCATGTTTTATTCATTGTGCATCATTTCTAATCTTTAGAAAGACTATTAGATGAAAGAAGATTCCAATTACGATTAACAAAGAATGTTACAATTACACATCAAATTACTACTAAAATTAATCAGATAGATACAAAGCATCACACTTTCACAAAGCTCCAACTCACCAGGGATATGTTGGGCACTTATGAGGTGAAGTTTCCTCTTCGGGAATTAAGTAGAGGGTGACAATGGCATTGCCGATGCTGTCAAAGCCTCGTCCAATCTTCTCTTTGCGGACTTGGTTCTGTAACACCATATCTCAAAAGCTTCACTAAGGTCTGGATATTTAACCTGCTCAGCACTTATCCAATCTGCTAGAATTTCAGCTTGATCATTTGACGGTAATGCTGAAACCAGAGAAACTATTGCTCCCTCGACGCATTGGCAAAGGTCTTCGCTCATCTTGTATGGAAATGCGGACCCCATTTTGCCCATTTTATCGGAAAGGGACTTCATTTTTCTTATGTATGGTATCCATGTCTTGAGCAATTCTACTCGACTTTCTGCTGGAAGAACTACGGTTCCATAACCTACCGCTTCCAATACTTTTGATGTAACTTCTATTAACTTTATCTTCAAACCCCACATGACAGAATCAAGTCTTTTATCTTCGATGACTTTCAGTAAATTGCTCGATATATTAGCCCAGTGGGAGACAAAGTCCTTCACGAGATCCATCTTCAAAAGGGTGTTGTGCATCCATTCGAGGTCAGATAGACAAAGCATTATTTTCTTTTCTATCTCCTCGTTTGCAACGTCGGGCACCAATATCAAGGAGAATAATTCATTTTCGAAAGAACTAAAGATTTTAGACACCACAATTCTTGTCTCCACTTTTATTTCATCATCAGCTATGACCAGGGGAATGTTTTCATCATCCTCGAGCATGAACTCGACTTGTTCTTGGGCTGAGGTTCTTAGATCATCCTCGAATTGAGGGAAAGAATCAGCGGTGGAAGTGGCAAAGCGGATGGCAGACAAGAAAACTTCTTTTGTACCACTTAATTCTGTTTCTTGTATATCGGAAAATATGGGCATGATTTAAGAAGTCCTATTATCTCGCCCTCCTTATTATCCAAGCAAAAGCCAAACGACTGAATGCAGCTATGAAGAATCTCGTTAATTTGAAGAAGCACGGACTGCAAAAATATGAAATTTACATCCAAGAGAGTCCATCTGAAGCGGAAAATGGACAACCTAGAATCGTAAGGAGTTTGAAAGAAACAAGAATCGTAAGGAGTTTAAAAATGGGAAATAACATGCAGATTGCAAAGACAGTAATAGCTAGCAAATAAGCAAACAAATGCACTTCAGAGCAAACATCCTCCTCATTCTTTCGCAGTGAGTTAAGCTTTGTACTATTTTATTGCAGCAAGGCAAAGCTAGAGAGAAAGCTACGGGTTCAACATAACCCAATAGCTTTGGTCAAGACCTTGTATTTGTGTTAAGACATTTAATATGTATAAATAATTTATCAAGAACCTAGCAAGCTGTCTCTTTTAGAACTCAAAAGACATAAACTCAAAATTCTGGCTCTGTCGCGGGTTACTAGAGTGCACTCTTCAAGTGTAATCAGGAATATACTGGAGAAGAGGACCAAATCATCTGCTTAACATATACTAGACACGGGTGAAATAAATCACCTATGCAACTAAAATAAAAACTATCACATCTTAGTTGTGTTGGTATTGGAGGATTCTAATTTTCCCATGTTTAGTTGGTTAAAATGTTTTTCTAGGAAAATAACAACATACCCAGTGAAATCTCACAAGGGGAAGTTCCTTAAAATGAGGAAAATAATTTTCCTAATGGAAGTAGAGAAAACAAGTTCCATAAGTGACATTCTAAGTTTATTGTCTCCTCCCCACCCACCCAACCCCCACCCTTTGACCATCCCACTCCCCGCCATCCCTGAACCCCCACTCCCATCCCACCACCCCCATACTATTTTGCTAGATTACATATAAATGTTCTTGGTATAATATCCTTTTGCTTATGTACCAAACACTAAAAAATAAGTAAGAAACCCACTTGTTTTCCAAGAAAGCATTTCCCTTCGTACCAAACACACCCAAAAGCAAAAAGACTTTTTTTTTGTATCTGGGTCATCTTGCACGTACCTCGACTAATTCCACAAGGTACCGGTTACCTCCCACCAGTACAAGTACAAGGTAAAAAAGATAGCTATTTTTCTTTTCTTTTCCTCCTAATTTGAATGGAGTACAACAAATCTCCAAGAAAACAAGTAACATGCTCTCAGATAATAACCTATATTTAACTTATCATCAACATATGAAAACAATAATAAAAATGCATATGCATTAAGCTTCATGTCAAAGGCTAGCAGCTATGCAATAGTCAAATTTAGTTTTTCCCAATCCAAGACTTAGGAAAACAAATAAACTTCCCCCTTAATATATCTTAACAGATCTCCAGCTATACAAGGAATATAAAGTTAAAAAAAGAACAGAAAATTTGATTCCTTCAGTTTTACTGAGCATGCAAAAACCAATATATCAAGATTTAATTTTTATAACGTACCCACAACAAATAATGTTAAAAAAAACTCAACTTTATCATATTTAAGAGCAGATTAGTATACCAATGCTACTAACTTTGTTAAAATCAAGAACTGTGAAAAACTGCATAAACAAGAATTCAAAAACACTAAAATATCTCAAACAAACTAAATAAATCTAATAGAAATTTCAAACTCAAAACAAGTAGATTCATCCTCAATACAACAATAACAACATACCCACTGTAGTTTCACACGGTGAGTCTGTGAGGTAGAGTGTACGCAGAACTTACCCCTATCATAGAGGCTGTTTCCGAGAGACCCTCGGCTCAAGTAGATTCATCCTCAATCTTAAGTAACTTATTGTGCTAAAAAATTACTGTGGTAACTGAAAGCAAATTTCAACAGTTTTACTAAGCATGCAAAAACCCAGATATCAAGATTTAATTTTTATATCATACCCAAAAGAAATAATGCTAAAAGGTTCAACTTTATTATACTCAAGAGCAGATTAGTATACCAATGCTACTACCTATGTTAAAAATCAAGAATTGTGAAAAAATGGAAGTTTTTTTTATGCAATTGAGTATTTTCTTTGATTAAAAAAAATTGTTGAAAGGGGTTTTAAGGTTACCTAAAATATTGATTTTGATAGAGAAAGAGAGGTGGAAATGAAGCAATTTTTTCTTGGAGTCATTTGAAATTGGGTCTTGTTTTTCGGGTCTAAATTGGAGTCTGTTAGTTCATGATATTGGCTTGCTAATTGGGTCCCCATATTTCTATTTCCATTTTTTTTTAGTCATCCTCCATATTGAGCTATATTCCTAATGCATAAAAATTTGTAAGTTCATCGACTTTGCAATAACTCAACGTATGCAGTGTTAAAGTTATATATGACTGAAGTTTAGGCACATTAAATTGAAGTTCAGTCTGTTTTACTTAATGCACATATAATTGAAGTCAGGGGCACGAGTTACGTAGGTATTAGGTTCATCTGAACCCCTCGATGAAAAGTTATAGCGTATATACAAGGTTAAAATTATTGTTTTATGTATATATAATAGATGTGGAACCTCCTTGGCTTCTTTATATTTTTGAATCACCTAGATAAAAATTCTGACTCCGCCATTGACTGAAGTTCAACCGTGTTTGCTTGAATTTTATGCACATATTACTGAAGTTAAACCATGTTTGCTTGAACTTTATGCACATATAACTGAAGTTCAACTATTTTTTCTTGAACTTCACCCATTTCTTGCATGAAGCTCATGCACATATGGATAAAGTTCAACCACTTTTGTCTCAACTTCAACATTTTTGTTTGAAGTTAAGCTTGACAAAGTTTAACTTAAAATATCATGCGCTTGAAGTTATTCCAAAATGAAAGACGTGCGCACATTTTTAAAAGAAAATGAACATAGATTAAATAGTGATATCTAAATAAGGTACCCCTGAATTTTTTCTCCACATTATATTGTTCACAAAAAATCAATATCAATATATATAATAAAGTTAGGCATAACTAATCCTATGTGGCACCTCTCTATGACCTTCATTGCCATTTATTTTTTTTCACAAATTTTTGACATTTTCCTCTTCATTCTCTATTTTACTAAATAAAATAAAATATTAAAAATTTCATCCCTTCACCCATAATAAAGACTCACTCACCATTTAGTAGCATTATAGTTGTCATCGCTTTCCCTAAAATTATTGTGATTACTTTGTGTATGTATATATATGTATATATATTATCAATCCTATATGACACCTCTTTATGGCATCCATTAGCATTTATCTTTTTTTCTCTCAATTTTTACATTTTCCTCCTCATTTCTCTATTTTACTAAATTTTAGAAATAATTAAAGATATCATATCTCCACCCATAATAAAGACCCACTCACCATTTAATAGCATTATATTTGTCATCACTTTCCCTATAGTTATTGTGATTACTTTTTGTGTGTGTGTGTGTGTGTATATATATATATATATATATATATATATATATATATATGTGTGTCTTTGACCAAGAAAAGTATTTATTTATTTTCTCAAATTTTTAATTTTTTCTTTGTTTTTTCTCAATATTTTAATTTTAAAAAGTCATCTTCATAACTCATACCTATTTATTTTTCATAAATTCTACTTTTAATTAATATTAGTAACATTCATAACCCCCGAACTTTTCATGATCATAACCCCAATTATTTAGTATACAAATTTATGACACCTTAAAGTCACACCAATTTTTATTCATATAAATTTATTTTGAATCTTCTTGATTATCTTCTATTTTTGTAGTGCAATAGCCATCACCGATAGAGGGCATTTGCTTGGATGTTTGATGTGAATGGAGAAATTCTTTAGATAATAATTTTAATTTTTTTCTTTACTTCCTTTTTTATTTGTTAGGAATTTGATTATGTTATTTAGTATTCTCTAAAATGTTTATTTGCTTAGTTAATTTTATTATTTTATTTCTTTTCTTTGTTGATGAGGTTACCTTATTGTGTTTTCACGCCAGGGTGTTTTCAAAAGTTGAAGTAGAAAAAAGAAGCCATGTATATGTGCATACTGCTCAAGGAAGAACGTATATATTCTTCCATAGTCACGTGGATCAACGTTTAATAATCCTAATGATAGTATATGTATATGTAAAATTAGTTTATAATTTTCAAAATATAATTTAATTTATAAGAAAGTTATTTATTGATACGTAAAATTGTAGTCTTCAAGATTTTTATGTTTCGTTGTTGATAAAAGTCATCAAGTTTTTCAGATTTTAAATAGATATTTTCTATCGTATGTTGGGTTAAAACTATTCGATCTTACTACTTAAAAATGCTAAAATAAGCTACAGTAAAAATGATTTAGTAAAATTGTATGTCTCTTTTTATTCATTTTCTTCCCTAATATAAAAATTGTTGTTCTTCTCGAGAAAGGATGACAATTTCTGAAGGATATTGTTAACACTCAAAAGTAATTTAAGTGTTTAGCCGAATTCAGTGACAACCGAACTGTTTCAAAGCCGAATTTATTCCTAGCCCTCGACTACAAGAACTTCATCGGCTACTAAGGCATCTTAGCCGAGTTGTTAGTTAGAGGTACGATTGGGATCCACTCAGATGCAGACGCCTCAACGACCAAGTCAAAAGGGTTTCCGGACCCCTAGAAGCGGTAACGACCAACAACAGCTAAAAGAAAGGGCCATTATCCGAGCAAGAGGAGTAGAGGGCAAGAAAATCGGCACCACCTCCCCCATAGTCGGCCATTGAACTTAGTGGGTTACTTGATGGCTGACATGGGGGGATCACGTTGTACAATTTTTTCCTTTTTTGTACTATAAATAGGATCATTCTTTGTATATACAGACACAACCAATCAATCAAACAACTCAATTTTTATCTATCTTTATCCTTTTCTTTATTTATCATTTACTTTACTATACTCGACTGCATTCATGTTTCTTACCTCTTAGTTTACTCATACCACCGTCCTAACGCTTTCTAGAGTAGTTGGGGAACCCATTGCTGGAAATTAGAGTTCCGTTTCCAGCCCAAATCGCTTAAGTTAAGGAATCAATTTGTCTCCCGATATGGTCAACCGATAAAACGGCAGAGAACAGAATTCGAGTCGAGAACAAATTTGGCACGCCTGGTGAGACCATAGGTGAATTAATAGCAAAGTTTGATTCTCCAGGTCAGGATCATTCTTGGCGTATGCGCCTAAGGTTAGGTAAGAAAATGAACCCCGAGTCCAGTCCACATCCTAAACAAAATCCTCCTAGAAGGAACAACGAACCAACATCCTCCTCGGGTATGCCTACATCGGTTGATACCCCTCCACTTCCTCCATCAACCCAAGCCGTGGAAGAATCTAGCCAATCTGATGGTCCAACCATAATGACCACATATTTTATTAGACAACAGACTGACTTGGGCATCCACGATATTATGTACCATGTTTTTAAACAGTTGGCTAACGTTGTGAAGCCGATGGTACATAATGAGGTTCATCAAGAGAGGGAGATAGAAACCAATCGAATGCACCCAGGAAAATGTTTGGCTAGTTCTGTCATCCCTTTGACGAGCGGTGCTGTTCAGCATAAGATCGTGACTATCGGTGTTGTTCCTCAGCCGCATGTGCATCAGCTAATGCCTACTCAGGTGCAGCCGGTAGCGCACCTAGGAGCATAAGCCCAATCGCCTGGTAACCAGTACACTGCATGGTCACCGCCAAACATTTGGTGGCAAAATGTGCCACTTGATCAAGCGAGTTTGCAGTATGGGCAGATCAACATGGCTCGGAGACCAGTTCAGTCTCCAGGACACTTTGGATTGCCGTCCATTATGTCGTACGTTTCTACGAATGGCCCTACGATGCAGGCGAACAATGTTGGCCAGCCGAACTGGCAGCCGATGGCCCCTGGCTATGACTTAGCTCGGCTATTTGGTGACGCTGCTTATAGTGGAATACCATTCCAGTAGTCATTGCCAGTACCCAGTCCATACCTTCCAGGAAGCGTAAATTTTCTAAGAACGGCCGACATCCGAGGAGAGCAACCATGGAATACTGTTTCACCTTATCCTCAGGCTCGGTTAGCCGTTCCAGGAGCTCAGGTTGCAGGCTTTGGTGGCCATACCCAACAACAGCAATGGGGCATTACCCCACCTATTGATAATGGCCAGCAGACCACCTACAACCTTCAAAACCCTGTCCAACAAAGTGCAGAATAGAGGCCGCTAGTGCAGAACGCCTACCAGCTGAATCCAGTCGAGAATCGGCAGGGGACGTCACAACTGATAAACCCAAAAAATATTTCTAATATCATGCAGAGGTACTTCGACATCCAACTGAAACCTTTGGACAGGTATGTTTATACGAAACCTTACCCGGATTGGGTAGATCGGATAGCACCTTTGCCGAGGGGCTTCAAAACATCGGAGTTTGCCATCTTCTCTGGCGATAACAATAAATCTACTATCGAGCACATCGGTAGATTTACTGACCAATGCAGAGAGGCTGGACAAAATGAGTATCACAAGTTGCAGATATTTCCTCTCTCTCTAACGGGAACAACCTTCGCATGGTACTCCTCTTTGGCTCCTGATTCCGTACAAAGCTGGGCTGACATGGAGGGTTTCTTCCATGATAGGTTCTATTAGCCCAACCTCAAGTTACTATGACTAATCTAACGAATCTCAAGCAGCATGTCGATGAATCGGCTACCGATTTATCGAGAGATTTAGAAAGAAGGTTGGGAAATGCACAGTACACTTCCCCGAGTCTGAGTGTGCCCACGTGATAATCAACAACATGCACCCTCAGTTAAAGGAGAAGTCGGTGGGACAATCCTATTCTGACCTGAGCCAGTTAGTCGAAAAGGCTAGCCAAATGGAGCAGTACGTCCAGGAGAAAGAGCGGAGAAGAGCCAGTCGAAATCGAGGCTCCCACTTGGTATCCATCATTGAAGCGGATGAGTCCGACTCAGAGTCAGCCGATTGTGTGGCAGACGCAATGGTGGCCGAAATTGTTAGGGGTAAGGTTTACTCTTGGCCAACATTGAAAGCCGTAAAAGGCAAGGAGATGAGTTCATCCGATGACAGGGTCGGTTACTCATTTGACATCACGAAGGTAGATCAGATCTTTGATCATCTACTCAAAGATAAACAGATTCGGCTGCTTAATGGTCATAGGATCCCGCCTGCCGAGGAACTCAAAGATAAGAAGTATTGTAAGTGGCATAATTCATACAATCACTCTACTTCTAATTGTGTGGTCTTCAGAAAGGTGATCCAAAAGGGCATCAAAGAGGGGAGGTTCAAGCTAGCCGACAAGAGTATGGCTAAAATGTCTATTTATACCGACCCATTTCCCATGATACCAATAACTATGGTATCTTTTGCTCAGCCCGATGAGTCAAAGGACACCAAAGGTAGATAATCGATGAAAAGGGTGTGGGTCCCAAAGAAACCTACCGAAGGGGAGAAGGCACAAGGACCTTTGTGTTAAACCGGTTAGGTAGCCTGCATAACATTCGTGATGATAGGCAACCAACTAGGAGCAGTTTTCATGGCCGCCCTAAATACTCGAAGGATGTTGAACGAGAACTTCACGAACAAACAATGAGGTTCAGAAGGGTCTCTATCGGCGCTAGGCAAAGGTTTGGGGGACAAGTACGAATGTCAACCAACCGGCAGCCGAGCATGCCTCGAATAGATGAAGAACCACTCCCTAAAACCAAATAGAGGGTGGTCGAGTTTAACGTAAACGAGGGTGTTTCATCCTTACGTATCACGGCGAGAAATGAGGACCAGACGAGACCCCGAAGAATGATTAAACCAGCCGCCAACACAGAAGAGGGAAATTGGTCTGTCAATCAGGCTCCCAAAAAGAAAGAGGCACCACCGAGAGTCGCATCCAGGACTCAGAAAATAAGGATGCAACATGTCAAGGCCTTGCGTAAGATGCAATAGACATTGCATCTAATTTCCAATACCAAAAAAACGGAAAATCATGAGATTCCTGAGTCTGCCGTAGTCGAGGCTATCGGGCGGGCATTCGGTTTAGTTGCTTCAGAGGAAATATCACTTGAATGAGAGACGTCGGGTCAACCAAAGTTGGATGAACAACCTATCAACAACCCGACGGAGGAACCCCGGCAAGAGAACGTGGCCATGGATGGACCTCTCACCGAGGCAATCCCACAGATCGTGCAAAGGATCCCCAGCCGATCCCCATTTATCTCCAGGAAATGGAATATATGAGCTTCTGGTCAGCCGAATTGGATGAAAGAGGGGACTCCATCCTCGATTTATTTATCCATGACCTGGTTGATGAGATGTGGGCAGACATTGAAATGGTCAGCCTAATCCCATGTGAGTTCTGGGCCAGCCGCTCCGCACTGGATAATCTAGAAGGTGATGTTTGCATAGAAGACACGGAATGGGCAATAATAGTCTATACCCTGGCTGGGGACATTTTGAGCACCGTATTTGGTGCACCTATAGAAGATATGGTTAAACACATCAAACCCCTCTACGTCAAGGCTTACATTAACGATAAAATTATTAGTCGGGTGTTTGTCGACAATGAGGCTGTGCTGAATGTGATACCGTTGCTTACCTTGATGGATCTTAACAAAATAAATGAGGATCTCATCCCAACTAACATGAAAATGGCTAGCTTTATGGGAGAAGCCTCTGAAGCATTGGGGATTCTAGTAGCAGAAATCACTGTAGGTCCTAAGACGGTCAGGTCTGCCTTCTTTATAATAGATGGCAAGCCGTCCTACACTGTTCTGCTGGGCAGGGACTGGATTCACTCCAGCTGATGCCTTCTTTCTACCATGCATCAAAAGCTCATCTTTTGGAAAGAGACAAGATAGAAATCATCTCAGCGGATGATAACCCGTTCTGACCAAGGTTCCAGAACGTAGAAGTTGTCCTCTATTCAACCTATGTGGCTCCCATAGCCGTCATAGAGCAGTATGAAGAAGGATATTGAGAATCTGTAATCTTACCTCGTGAGGGTTTGAAATAAAATAATTAGCCGAACCACGACTTACATTGGAGGATTTAAATGGTTGAGAAAACCCAAATCATATGTGACATGTGGCATCGGCTGACCGCCCTAAGTTCTGAGGCAAGGATAGCCAAGGCATCGTAGGTGGGGAACCACGGCAACGAACCAACGCTTGCAGTCGATGGAGTTGAGCTGCCAATGGAACTTGAATCGCCCATAAGAAGGGCTATGTCTAGTTTTGAGTCTCAGGATCCTTTGGAAGATATCAACTTGGGAACTAAAGAAATCCCTCGGCTAACACACATTAGTGGTTTGCTGAAGGAAGAAGACAAATAAGGCATAACGACCCTTATCTGCAGTATAAAGACTGCCTCACATGGGATTATCATGAAATGCTTGGGCTGACGTGTACTTTTGTATAGCACAAATTGCTAATTAATGAGGGTTTCACACCTTAAAAACAACCACCCAGGAGATATCACCCTCAGCTAATGTCTCAAATTAAAGCTGAGATTGAACGACTGCTGAAAGTCGGGTTAATCAATCAAGAAAAAGAATGGCAAGGTTCGGGTATGTATTGATTACAGGTACCTAAATCTAGCCACTCCTAAATACGTCATGCCGATAGCCGACATGCTAGTCGACTCGGTAACCGCTAATGGTGTATTGACCTTCATGAAGGGATACTCTGGCTATAATCAGATATCGGTAGCCAAGGACGACATTCACAAAACCGCCTTCAGATGTTCAAGAGTGTTGGGCATTTATGAGTGGGTAGTTATGCCGTTTGGTCTGAAGAATGCTAGTGCCACTTATCAAAGGGCAATGAACACCATCTTCCGTGACTTGATCGGCAAGACTATGGAGGTTTACATTGATGATGTAGTAGTGAAGTCTAAGGACTTCAAGGATCATTTAGCCGATCTTGAACAAGCATTAAAAAGAATGAGGATTCATAATCTCAAAATGAATCCAGCCAAGTGCATGTTCAGAGTATCGGCTGGAAACTTCCTTGGCTTTTTAGTACACAAGAAAACATCGAGATAGATCATAACAAAGCCAATGCGGTAATGGGATCCGCACTACCCAAGACAAAGAAGGAGTTACAAAGCTTATTGGGAAATATCAATTTCTTAAGGAGGTTCATAGCTAACTCGGCTGGCAAGATGAAGGCTTTCTCACCTTTACTCAGACTTAAAGAGTCAGAAGTGCTAGTATGGGGTCCAGAACAGCAAAAGGCCTTTAATCAAATTAAAAAGACCTTAGCTACTTCCCCCGTACTTGTGCCTCCCGTGCTAAGAAAGCTGTTGAAATTGTATATTTAATCTGCAGAATTATCTATCGGCTGTTTGCTAGCATATGAGGCCGATGATGGAACTGAAAGAGCGGTTTATTATCTTAGTTAAATGCTCAACGATGCTGAAACTATATATACTTCTTTGGAGAAACTTTGTCTGTCTTTGTTCTATGCTTACACAAAACTTGAATATTAACTAATGCCTCACGTTATATACGTTTAATGCAAAGTTGATATTGTCTGGTACTTACTAAATAGACATGTCTTGCAAGGTCGATTAATGAAATGGGCCATCAAGCTTACTGTGTTTTCTCTCGAGTATAGGCCACTCAGGGCTGTAAAAGGCCAAGCAATAGCTGATTTCTTGGTAGAACACTCTTGTGTAGAAATGGAGGATCCATGCCCCCTCTTACTGCATGTATAAACGTCGTGCCATAGGTACTAACCTATGACGGGTCTAGAACCCAGAAAGAAGTTGGAGCCGGAGTCACAATAACAAATCCGAGAGATAAAACGTGGAGGTTCTTCTATCGGCTAGATCCTAAATTGACAAACAACCAAGCCAAATACGATGCTCTCATTATGGGACTCAAACTCCTAGTTTCTATGAAGGTGAGGTGCATCGAGATCCGATGAGACTCTCAGCTGGTGATCAAACAACTGACCGGGTAATATGACTACAAAGACCTAAATTTGTTGGCCCGTCACAGGACGGCTAGCAAGTTGCTTAGTGGGTTCGGATCATCCACGTTAAGTTATGTTCCAGAGGCATGAATGTTGAGGCTAACGACTTAGCACAAGAAGCTTCAAGTTTTAGGAAGTGTCTACTCACCCTAGAGCACGATGAATTACTAGCCGAAGTGTTAGCCGTTGATCAAATCAACTCATGGAGGTAGTTACTAATTGACTACCTAAAAGATCCCTATAGTTGCAAGGACCTCAAGGTTAAAAGAAGAGCATTGAAATACGTGATCATTGACGATGACCTCTATAAAAGGAGCGTGAATGGAGTACTACTCAAGTGCATTGCCAAAACAGAGGCCTTGAGGGTCATGAGAAACGTCCATGAAGAGTATGTGGATCACACAGAGCGGGGCCAGTGATGAAGTGGTTGATCTACCACCACGACTATTATTGGCCTACTATCACAGCTGACTGCTTCTAGTATGCAAAAGGATGCGGAGAATGTCAGAAATATGGACCAATCCAACGGGTACCAATCGAGTTACTGCACCCAGATATAAAACCTTGACCCTTCAGAGGATGGTTTATGGACCTAATCGGCAAGATTCACCCACAATCGGCTAAAGGCCATAATTTCATTATCGTGGCTACTGATTACTTCACTAAATGGGTGGAGGTTCAGCCGATGAAGAGGGTCCATCAGACATATGTCATTCAGTTTATCCAACACCAGATCATATACGGATATGGTATTCCTGAGACGGTTACCACCGATCAAGGGATAATGTTCACCGGTTCTAAGGTGGCAGCTTTTGCTGAGAAGTTCGGTATCAAGATGATCACATCTTCGCCTTATTACGCATAGGCGAATGGGTAAGCCGAGGCAGCCAACAAACTTATTGTGAACACAATTAGTAAGAACGTGGAGGATAAATCAGAAATGTGGCATCTCACTCTGGATGAAGCCATTTGGGCGATTAGAAATTCTAAATCTACAGCTACCGGGACGACACCTTATTGGCTAACCTATGGCCAAGATGCAATGTTGCCATTGGAAATTAATGTCAAATCCTTACGAGTGGCCAAACAGAACTCTATAAGTTTAGAGGAGTATCGACATGCCATGCTAATGAAGTTAGACCATCTAGATGAAGATCGACTGATGGCCCTAGAGAAAATCGAAGACGGTAAATGTAAAATGGCTATAACATACAACAAATATGTTAAGCCTAAAATGTCGAAGGAGACTTAGTTTGAAAAATTGTTTTGCCGACTGGGATGAAAGATCGTAAATTCGGCAAATGATCACCAAATTAGGAAGGACCTTTCGTAGTAAGCCAACGGATCACCGGCAACGCATATCGACTAATAAACATGCATGACGAGAAATGGACAAAAATGTGAATGACATATATCTAAAAAAGTATTATCCTTCGATTTAGGGCATGCATGAATAAACGACAGCCACAGACCGGCTGCCTAGTCTCACAAAATAAGCCAATTTCCTCCGACGGGAGATGTATGGCTAAATGACAACTACAGACCGGCTGCCCGGTCACAAAATACAGAGAAAACCATTTCTTTCACACGCATATATCGCAAGGTTGGTCTCACTACTCAGGCGAAGAAATAATATCCCAAATGGTCAAAGATAATGGCCCATAAAATCTGTGGAATTTATTCTAAATTTGCTCAAGAATGCTGAGAGCAATGGTGAAGTTAAAGGGTGGGATATGGATTCCCACATCCAAGTAAACTAAGCACAAAAATAGAGGCGCCGCACATACCTGAGCCCGGCGTTACAACAGAAATCAAATTCCAACAGTGCGGCGGTATCAAAAGGACCCATGCGCCTTCATTCGGCTTCTGTGACCAACTTCACTCGGTCCAACGAACCCGAATAATGAGCGACCTTAGTCAGCCAAGTACAAAGGTTAGCCGAACAGCGGCCACTGGTGAACCAGTCACAAGTAGAAAGAAAGTCATGGTTTATCGGGCTGAGGTACTGAAACAAGAGAGAATCACTTCATTTCGGTCCACCGTACGGAGTCAGAACCAGTTGTTCATCAACGAAGGCCAAGGTAGGGGTCAGGACACTATCGGCTAGAATGATTCTTCCTGATCTTCGAGATACAAAAGATGAAGCCATGGTTTCCGACTAAAAAAATGGCCAAAGATTAGGTGAGAAACCTATGGGGGGATACTTTTCCTTAAATAACCTTCAGAGGCGCGACTAGATTAATTTATTATTTTCAAAAGCACGGCCAAAAATCATCAGAGCCAATTCATGGTAATGGAGACGCCTCGGTAAAAGGGGAAACACATTTCAAGAAGTGATCATCATTGCATGCACTGGAGACGAGACGATTGAAGTGACATGCGCGGCTGTCAGACTAAAACGATGACTACTTTCGGATACATCAACTCAACAGTCACACTCGAGTTAATGTAGGGGCAATTGTTAACACTCGAAAGTAATTTAAGTGTTTCACCGAATTCAGTGACAGTCGAACTATTCTAGAGCTGAATTTACTCCTAGCCCTCGACTACAAGAACTTCATCGGCTACTAAGGCATCTTAGCCAAGTTGTTAGTTAGAGGTACGACTGGGATCCACTCAGATACAGACGCCTCAACGACCAAGTCAAAAGGGTTTTCGGACCCCTAGAAGCGGTAACGACCAATAACAGCTAAAAGAAAGGGTATTATCCGAGCAAGAGAAGTAGAGGGCGAGAAAATCGGCACCACCTCCTCCATAGTCAACCATTGAACTTAGTGGGTTACTTGATGGCTGACATAGGGGGGATCAAGTTGTACAATTTTTTTCCTTTTTTGTACTATAAATAAGATCATTCTTTGTATATACAGACACAACCAATCAATCAAACAACTCAAATTTTATTTATCTTTATCCTTTACTTTATTTATCATTTACTTTACTATACTCAGCTGCATTCATGTTTCTTACCTCTTAGTTTACTCATACCACCGTCCTAACACTTTCTGGAGTAGTTGGGGAACCCATTGCTGTAAATTAGAGTTCCGTTTCTAGCCCAAATCGCTTAAGTTAAGGAATCAATTTGTCTCCCGATACGGTCACCGATAAACGGCAGAGAACAGAATTCGAGGCGAGAACAAATATATATATGGAAAAAAGAGAGAAAAATAAACTATGATTTATAACTTATGATATACTTTGTTAAAATTTAATTAATTAAATTATATTTTAAAGAAGAATTATATATGCATAATTCATTTTAAAATAGATAGCGCATAATTTTGGATTTAAAAAGTAATTAAATCTAAAAAGTTATAACTGATGCTAGTTGAACCACAACAAATATTTTTAAATGATTGTATAAGGAGGTTCTAAGCTCTCTAAAATTTATAATGTTACTTTGTGTAAAACATGTTAAGAGCAAGATAGAAGAGAAATATAATCAATTATAACCAAAAATATTTATGTAGTTATTTTTGAATGTTTAATTTACACATAAATCATAAAAAAATATAAAAAAATTAATTAAGAGAAAATTTAACATAAAAAGTGGGAGATGGAAGAGGAAGATAATCAATTATAAGAAAAATTATTTATGAAGTTATTTTTTTGAATTTTTAATACGACACATAAATCATGAAAATATATGTAAAATTTAATTAAGAGAAAGATTAATTTTGACATTTCCCGTAATTAATTAGTAAAAGGAGAAAGAAAAATTAATTTGATTATTGTAAAGAAGAATAACAATAATTACTAATTTTTTAAAAGAAATTGAATAAATAAAAGTAAAGAAATGAAACGAGAGTTGATGTGTTTAGAAATTACGGCACATTTGATATCATTTTCATGGATTATTATTGTCCTTATTGCATTTGTAGTAGTCTTTTTTTTTGTTATTATGATTTTTATAGGATTTTTATATTGAGCCACCAAAAATGAAAAAATGTACTGAAACCTGGCAAAAAATGCTAAAACAATGGAAGAAGTGCTGAGAATGCCACTTCTGCGGACCGCAGAACCATACTACGGACGCATAATGGTAGTTATGCCATAGAATCAAACAATGAGAAGAATTTCGGAGCCCCGAAGTGTGACCCAAACTGCGGTCGATACTTCCGTTCTGCGCAAACCATTGCTTCAACTCGAGTTCAACTCAGATTGCGAAGACTCAAGACGCTTTCGCGAGTCGCAGTTCAGTTCTGCGGACCGCACTTCCAACCGCAGTTCAAGACAGTCCAAGTAAGGAACCACTCTGCGAACCCTAGGTCCATTCTGCGGACCGTAGACCTATTTTGCGGTCATGTTCTGCGGTCGGAGAGTGGTCAGGCGGTGACATTTTTGTAATATAGTGTAGTCTGAAAATTTGGTCTCTATATATAGTACCTAGAATTTTATGATGGGACATATGATTTGATACCTAGATTCCAACATATCATAGCCACTTTTGAATATTTCTTGTCCCATTTTTCATTATTCATCTTTTAGTTAATCATTCCAAGAAAAATAATTTCATCCATTGTGTAAAGACAAGTATTGTTCATCATTAGTCATTGCAAACATCCTTTTATATTCATTATGTCTTGTTACATTTATTATTGTGTTGTGTATTTATTACTTGCAATGAGTGGCTAGATTTAAGTTGGGGTAGTGATAAAATAATGAAATGTGGTAGTTGGGTTATTTGATAAATAATGAAAAAGGTGTATTCATGTGGGATTCAACTACCTCTCATATTTAATGTTAAGGAGTTGGTTGCAAACATCTCTTTCTTGCCTATTGTCTCTAGTCAAATTTGAGAAAGGAGAATAAAGTCTAGGAAAGGAGTATGTTGATTTGGACTTGGGGCTTTAAACCTCATTTAATGATTCCCAACTTTAGTTAAAAGGAAATCAACTAAGGGTACATAACTAGTGTTCATAAATATCACACTTTAAAGCTTGAGAAAAACCTAAAGTGAAATTAGGTGGGTCAATTGAGAAATCCCAACCTAGACACAAATCCCCATTACCCATACCACACTAATAAACCTACTTAAGCCTAAACACAACACCACTTCCATGAATTGAGTCACAACCCTAACATTCCAATTACTTGATAATTTAAACCTTATTTAAGTTGATAATTTGAAGTAGATAAAACAAACAAGCAAACAACTTGTTTATCATAGAAGTAAAGTAATTAGTAAAGTTATAATACGTGTACGAATAGACTAGTTTCTCATCGTAGTCCTTGTGGGATTCGACCCCAACATATGTTGGGTTATTTATTGGATGATGGTCATGTTATACCATTAAAGGTGTAATTTGCATGAGTCAAGAGTTGGTGAAGGGAGCCAAAAATAATGTTAGGATAAGTATAAAGAAGGATAGGACATAAGAAAAATACTAAAATGAAAAACATTAAAAAACATATAAGAAATAGAAGAGTAGATAATCAAGAAAAATAATAAAAATAAAAAAAGTAGATCAAAAGTTTAAGAAGGGAATGTGAATATGATCAAAACTAAGGAGGGTCATTTGATTGATATTAAATTTGTTGAACTGAATTTTCTTTTTTCATTTGGTATCACCTTGAAAATATAATTAAAACAACAATAGTGTTATAATTAAAGAATAGAGAAAAAAATAAATTTAATTGATAACGCAATATTAATATTTTTAAAATTTAATAATAATTATTTAATGATATTTTGATTTTACTCTAATGAAGCACGGATAATTTCACTAGTTAAGTACTAATGAAGGAGACATCATGTTCATTTTTTTTGCTTGGACATCATTAGCTCACAAAAAATTTAAGTACTAATCAATATATGTAGACACGACATTTATGAGCGGTAGGAGCACAACAACATTAGTTAAAGTAACCTAAACAACTAATGGTTTGGTGTAATTCAAAAATATGAATACCCTTCAACTAACGATGAACGTATTAAAAGAAATGAAGAGCATAGGAAAGGCTGGTAAATTCTTGTGGTACAAAAAATGTCAATAGGATTAAGATGTGCATTTAGTTCAATATCTTATTAAGTCACATATTATAAATTTTGTAGCCAAGATGTCTCCACCATATTGTGTACAAAAACTACCGGTCAATGTTATCCAAGGAAGGAAAAAAGAAAGAAAAAGAATACTATTGATTATAAATATTTTAAAAACTACATATTTTCTATTGTAGAAGAAAATTAAAGCAACTCTGTTTCAATTTATATGATGCATTTTGATTACGTGTAGAGTATAAGAAAGAAAAATAAAAAAATTAAATTTTGTGTGGCTATAAACTATCTCATTAAGGATAAAATAAAAAAATTAAAATAAATTATATCTAAATATATAAAATATTATATTTTTGAAACATATTAAAAAGGAAAATACATCACATATGTTAGGGTATATAATATATTATTTTCACAGGGTTCCATTATTTCCGATCATACAACAACAACGATTATATACCCAATAAAATCTTACAAAATGGAGTCTTGAGAAGATAGAGTGTATGCAATTTTATCCCTATTTTGAAAATCAGATAAATCATTTCCGGTAGACCCTCAACAATTTCATTATTTCTGGTCATGAATATCCAAAATATCTTTACAACTAATATTCAACTTGGAAGTTTCTTCATGTCATTGACTCATCCTTTTCTATTGGTTTTTTTTATTCTTATCTTAATTTACAATATTTACTTCTTCTTCTTCTTCTTCTTCTTTTTTGTTTGGTTTTAGGGGTTGGGGTGTGGGGGTGGGTATAAATAGTGGTTTAAAACTTGGACGTTCTTTGATTCATTTCTCTCTTTTGTAGTTGGTTTCAAACTGAAACCTAATATTCCTCATTTTCCTCCTACAATTTCATTTTTGCACTAATTAATAATTTTTCAATTTTATTTCACAAGTTGTACTCACTGAAAAATGGCAAATGGAAAATCTTGAGAGGAATTAATTTTTTCTAGCTCCAACATGGCAATGGCTGCGAGTTTTTCCGGGTAAGTCAATAATTTTAATTTTTACATTTTTTCCTTTTTTCACAATAATTTTACTTATTCTTTTTTCTTATTGTGGCGAAGGATATATTATATGCAAAGTCATCTCCATAAATTCAGATTTTAATCCTAGAGCTCAAAATGGTAGTATTAATCGGAAACATATTTTTTGCATGTCTTTGTTTTCATATATTTTGCATTCTAATTAATTCGTATTCTCATGTACATAAAGTTCTAAATTTTGTTCCGGCATTACATAGTTATATATGTTCTTGTTGATTACACTAAAATTGTTAAAAATATTGATAGATTAAATCAATGAGCAATTGCATGTAAGCGCTACCTAAATTGATATCGACTTGTAGTTTTTGACTAGTTATATGATCATATCATGCACAAGAAAATGCAGTGCATGCTACACATAATTATATTTTCAGACCATTAGGTGTTTTATATTTGAATGTTAAACTATATATAAGTAAAAATAATTCCCATATGATTATAATAACAATAACTATGTCTTAGTCCTAAATCACTTGGGGTTGGATATATGAATCAGCGTCGTTCACCGTATTACACCATATAAATTCATCTTAAGCCAATTTTACATCATTTCTTGTTGTGTTTAAAAGAAGGAAAAAACATGCAAAAGAAGTGACATTTGTTTAATGAGAAATATTGATCACTACTAAAAAAATGTGAATTTCATTCAGATGGCTTTGGCTGGTTGGAAAAGTTCTCGGTGAATTTTCTATCAGAAATTCCATATTTTCGGCAAAAATGTCCGTTGGAAATTCACTTTTTTAAGTAGAGATTACAAAAAATTAGGAATTAAAGAGAAATATTTCCAACTTGGTCGTTGATTTATTTTTAGTTTAATTATTACTATTGAATGGTTAGGATATATAGACCACCTTTTAATATTTGCATCTTTAGGACAAGGTAATTTTCTGTGTCATTTTATTGGACCCTATAATTATATTATTCGAGAAGTAAAATGAACCGGTGTCATTTGATAACAAAAGTAGTTATATAAAATTGTGTAATATTTTCTTTGAATGCTAAGACTTTGATTGCAACTTTTATCAAAGACAAACAAATAAAAGGTTTTCATATATATTCTCTTAGAATCTTGATGAAGTTTTCATTCTGTAGTATATATATCTCATGTAGTCAGATACATTAACCAACATCCATTTTAATTAAAAACTATTTATAAATTTACAAAAATGAGGATGAAAATCATGGGAGGAGAGCCACAATTCTGATTGTGAGTTCGGCAGAACGTTGTAACTTTGTCCAGAATACCCTGTATTTAGAATTCATATATTTTTACACAATATAGTCGACCCATTAAAAAAAATAGCCAAAAAATGTATAGTATATGTATATATGTATTATATAGTCGACTGTTAATATATAATTTTGCCAAAGGGAAAACTATGTAACTTTTCCGTTATAAAATTCGAAACTTATAAATTCAAAATCTTAACTCCGCCTCTGAATTAAGAATGAGTGTTGACTCTAAAAATGCACAAGAAAGAAAATCATGAATGCATATGTAGAGTTACCTACCAATCACATGTGCAGTCTATTAAATAAAACAGACCGGTAGTTGTGTTTGGGTTGAAGTTGTGAATATTTGGTCCAAATGTATATGATACTTTATGTTGTTGTCAAATATAAAGGAAGATGTAGACAATAGCTTGACAATTGAAGACATGAACAAGTTATTATATATATATATTAGAGAATCAAGATGTTTTTAATTCTATGTACTTTGTTTTAGTATTCTTTCATTCATTTTTCACTATTTTTTTTATTGTTTAGCCATCTAGTATCAATTGGTACCCATTAGCTTGACTAATCTAAATTTACGTCGCATAAGATTCATTAAAAATGAAAGTGTTCCTTATCACGTTATTTTCATTTCCAGCATTCGAAGTCTAAACCTCTCGTGCCATAAGGATATAGAGTTCTCATTCATCTTCTTTTTTTTCACTATTCATTTGAATATACACGAGTACTTCCCCCTCTTTTTATATTTATATATATATGGCACTAGAGGTTTATATATAAATATGGGAGTTGCAAAAGATTAAACACCTTGCATTTCTTTCTTTAATTTTGTTTGTTTCTTTTGCTTTTCCTTCTCTCGTTTTTTAGCTATCATGTATTAATCAACAACTACTTTAGCATAGTGAAGCATTATTAACAAATAAATTAGGAATTACTTTTGTCAGGTAATTGTCGGATATATAGTCCTATAACTTAATATATAACTCTGCTACGCATGAATATTGGTTCATTGTGACTTCGTATTCTGTAAAAATATTTTGTTGATCGATTTATAATATGATCGTTTCATTACCAAAAGAATAATTTACATAGCAAGAAAATAAACAAATACTCCATAAACCCTCACTCACATACATATTCTAATACAAGATCAGTAAGATTTACATATAAGAAAATTAAGATAGTCTATATCTAGCTAGAAAATCACGAGGAGAAACAATTGTTTGACTTACAAATATAAATATAAGAATCCATTTATTGTCTTATATAAAATATGAAGGTAATTAACAGGCTAAGGCATAAAATAATCAAACATTCATCATTATTTATCCATTCTCTTGGTATTATTTTGATCAGATGAAGGTGTAGATGATGCCATGTAAGGATCAAAATCTTGCAATGTACCATTGATAATTTGTTGGTTTTGGCAATTGAACATTTCTTCATTGATCAAAGAATTCAAGAATGAGGAGAAGACATCGTCCCCGCAACAATTCATTCCATCATTTTCCTCAGTACTGACCACGATATTCATACGATCATCATTGTCATAGGCGAGCATCTCATTACAATCATGAGGACTCGTAATTTCTCCAAGACGGTTATTGTTCATGCTACTTCTAAAGGGTTCTTCCGTTGGGAAAGGAATGTAAATGGGGTTTGGAATAATTGTGTTGAGATCATTATTTGCTAATTTTGAGGATGAAGAAGGAGAACAAGAATTAGCTTTATTGTTGGTAATATGATTATCATCACTAGAGGAATTAGGGTTCATTAATAATGGTTTGTGAGTTCTTGGATCTATTCCTTGGCTGATTAATTTCTTGCTAAGGTGAGTATTCCAATAATTCTTTATCTCATTATCCGTTCTCCCTGGAATTCTCCCTGCTATCAAGGACCACCTACAAAATTTCCAAAGTTAAAAAAAATAACTTAAGAAAGATAAACATTTATTTAATCAGAGAAACATTAGAGACACCTAAATAATATAGACCAAAAGGGAAATTAAACATATCATGGCCTGAATAATACTTGAATTAAATCCCAATATCTCTACTTAACAAATGAATTTTTGCGACATTTTGAATTGTAAAGTAATTGGATAATAAACAGTTGTTTGATTAAAAGATATACCTCTTCTTTTTGTTCTTTCAATCAAAATCGACCAAGAAATAATATTTGAGTTTTCATAAATCAAATTATCCAATATTTCACTAAAACCAAATCTAAACAATAAATTAAACTCAAATACTGCAAACCCTAACAAAACTAAGAGAACATAATTGATTAGAAAAAAAAATATAACTAAGTTGATCCAATGTTATAAACTACCAAGGGTTCGTATGGTTCAAAACGAGGATATTTCGGGATTATAATTCTGAAATTCTAACCAGGCGGAGCATAACATGGATAATCAATCTCACCTTCTATATGAGATAAGTTATACCAAAAATTTTGGTACAACAATAATACCGGTTTTAGCTAATATATATACCTCTAACCACACACTGGACAAATTTAATTCCACAATTTACCGGAATAATCCCTCTAATCTCTTGAACCAAATGGCCCCCTAATTATTATGTGGTGAATGGTAAGTACTCCTTCATCCTTAACTAAAACACTTGAGTTTCGAGCTCAAGAAATAGAGTTTTCTTTGGCAAAAAGATTTTACCCTAAAGGAAAAAAATTCGACGTGAATACATATTAGTAAGGTCCCAAAGCGAGTAACAAAGAAGGAACCAAAAAGAAAGATATAGGTCAGAGCAGAGGATAAGAAACCCTAAATAACTAACAGATCTAACAAAAATCCTATTGTAAGAAGCCAAAAGAAAAATGACAGAAAAACATACAACTAAAAAAGTGATAAAGATATATAGCACAACTTAATAAAAGCAACCCTAAATGATCAGCAGATCAAGAAAAGGGTTTTCATTTCTTTTCTTTTTATTGCTAATAACAAATAATAAGCCAATAATAATATATAAACAACACTTGATATATACATAATTAAGAAGTAAAATTTTGAAGGACCTGTTGCCAAGAAGGCGATGGAGGCGAAGGATGAGATCTTCTTCATCGGGCGAAATATGTCCGCGTTTAACGGAAGGGTGGAGGTAGTTCATCCACCGAAGGCGGCAGCTCTTCCCGCAACGAAGGAGCCCCGCCTTCTTTGGGAGTGTACGCCACCGCCCTTCCCCTTCTTTAGTGACGTAATTCGTCAGTATTTCGTCTTCTTCGGTTGTCCATGGACCTCTTTTTAACCCTATTTTGGTACAACATGGTGTTACTACTTTGGTTCTTGATGATGATGGAGTTTTCATTTTTTTCTTTCTATTTTCTCTCTATCTTTTGTGAATTTTTTTGAGGAAATGGGAGATAGATTGGTGGAGTTTTGGTTTGCATGTTAAGTTGGGTGAGTGTGATAATGTCTTAGTACTAAATTTGGGAGGGTACGTTGCATTTAGAACACGTTTTTTGCCAAATTTATTTTGCCATTTTGGTTTTAATTTGATGATTTTTTAATTTTTATTTATAATTGTGGTTATTAGCGAATATTACCATATATTTGTCATATATTATGTAATTAATAGTTGCATATAATTATGGTAAATATAGGATCCTTATTCAATCAGGATTCAACATTGTACACACTATATATTTGTAGTAATGAGAAATACTCCCAATGGAGATTAATACAATCTTACATGGTATCAAGAGCCAAACTCTAAAAACACCTAAACTCTTTTTATTTCTTCTTGCCGCCGACGACAACACAAGTTCTTTTGTCTTTCTTTGTCCCTTTTTTGTGACTACAATGTCTACTCCCACCTCTCTTAAGGCTTCCGCCTCCTCCACAGTCGCCATAGACACCCCCCCCCCCCTTCAACTTCTTCTTTCCATCCGGCATTCGCCGTCACAAATATCAAGAATTTCATTCCCTTAGTTCTAGATCAAGAAGATGGTCAATATTATTCGTGGGTTGAACTTTTTCGTATTCACGCATGCACGTATAACGTGCTTGACCATATTGACGAATCTTTCCCTCGCCCTATCAACATTGCAGACACGATGTGGTGTCGTCTTGACGCTATCGTCAAACTGTGGATTTATGGCACCATCTCTAAAGACTTGCTTCATACGATTATGAAAACTGGTGCCTCGGCTCGTGAGTTATGAATACGTTTGGAGGAGATATTTTAGGATAACAAGCATACATGTGCCGTGTATTTGGAGAAACAATTCAACAATACACGTCTCGAGAATTTTGTCAACATGTCCGAGTATTGTAAACAATTGAAACTTATTGCGGACCAATTATCCAACGTGGGGACACCAATTTCCGAAACAAAAATGGTCCAACAACTAGTTTCTGGCTTATCAAAGGGCGAATACGATACTCTAGCGACTATGATTCAATAAGATGACCCACTACCGAGCTTCAACAAGGCCCGTTCATAATTATTGTTGGAAGAAACCAGATGTGCCAAGCAAGACGAACACAATCAAAAGGCGTTAGCAGTTGAAACTCTCGCGCCACACAATACCACCGCCGGACAACCACCAATCATAGAACAACCGCGGCGGCGGCAGAGGCTGCGACAACGATAGAGGCGGCAGAGACCGCGAGAAAGGAAGCCGAACTAGCCAACAACATCCACCAGTCTCAACATGTCCAGCGGGTCGGCCCAGTTCACTGGTCCAACCCAGCAAACTGGGCCGCACCATATGGCCAGTTCCAGCAGCCCACGACCCAGTTTCAGCAAGCATGGCAGCTAAGCATCCTGGGCTCGGTACCAGGCCCACGCCAGCCACTGTCGACGGCCCAACAGGTTCACCTGGTCTCGGCCCAGCAGAATCTGAATGGGATTGGTATGGCCCCCACCGATTTGGGCCAGACTTTCAACGCTTTGAACTTACAACAGCTCAATGAAAATTGATACATGGATACGGGAGCCACCTCTCATCTCACCCGCTCCTCAAGTTATCTTTCCAAGTTGTTTCATTTAATGTATCCTCAATTTATTACGGTTGGTAATGGTCATCGCATTCCGATTCAAGGTTATGGCACCACCTACACCAAACCACCTCACCCACCTTTCTCCTTAAATAACGTCCTTTATGCCCCCAACATCATTAAAAATTAAATATTTGTTAGGAAATTTACTCGTAACAATTCCATGTCTGTTAAGTTTGACCCCTTTGGTTTTTTTGTGAAGGATCTACTAACGGGGACACCTCTTATGAGATGCAATAATGTGGGGGACCTCTATCTTTTCTCATACACATCCACTGCCATATCCTGCTCACATACCTCCCCCACTGCCATCTTTCCGTCAACTTGGCACAATAGACTTGGACACCAGGAGCTCCTATTTTTAATTTTCTTAGAAGCAATAATATTATTCGATGTAATAATGGAAAACTTGCCCAACATTGTTTTTCTTGCCCTTTATGCAAACATGTTCGCCTTCCGTTTCAGTCATCTTTAAGTGTTACGTTTTCTCCCTTTGATATTGTGCATGCTGACTTATGGACATCTCCCATCACTAGCTCACTAGGTCATAAATATTATCTCGCTCTATTAGATGATTTTTCTCACTTTATTTGGGTCTACCCTCTTAAATTCAAGTCTAAAGTATTTGCCAAGTTTCTTGAATTTCGTATTTATATCCAAATATAGTTCGAAAAAGCCATCAAATCACTCCAATGTGACAATGGTCGTGAGTTTAACAATTCCACTTTTCACAAATTTTGCAAAAACAATGGCATGGTTTTTCGTTTTTCGTGTCCCCACACCTCCCCTCAAAATGATAAAGCCGAACGAATCATCCGCACAATTAATAGCATGGTTCGTACAATACTTTTTCATGCCTTCCATCCATCTTTATTTTGGGTCTATGCAGTCAAAATGGTAGAATATATCCTTAACATTCTGCCTATCCATACTCTTCAAAATAAGACCCCCATCGAAATCCTCTACCATCGGATCCCCTTCTATGAACACATTCGGATTTTCGGTTGTCTTTGTTACCCAAATCTTTCCTCCACCGCCCCTCATAAATTGGCATCACGCACCACTCCATGTGTCTTCTTAGGTTTCGCGCTCAATCATTGGGGGTATTTGTGCTATGACATACCTACACGTAAAACCACGTCTCCCGACATGTCACATTTGACGAGACGATATTTCCATTTGCAAACTTCCAAAAATTCTGAAACACAGACTACACTTTTCTAGATGAGTCGGATACCTCCCCTGTCGTACTCATCGAACTCCGTCGTACCATCACCGCTGCCCCCACTATTCCGTCACCAACCAATCACGCTGCCACTATCAACGATTTGTTGGATCTTTCACCGACAGAGATGACCCGACCCGTTACCGCCCGACCTCATGTCGCCTAAACCACTCAACCACCACCTCACAACAATCCATCACAGTAATCTAACCCAATCACCGACGCTAGACCCAACACCAACCCACCCACAACCCATCAATCTGCATCGATACCCAACTAGTCTCGATCACCAGAACTGAACCCCACTCACCCATACCCCATCGACAAACCCCGACACCCTCATGCCACTGTCATTGCCCCGACAACTCAATCCTAGATATCAATCCCTGACCCGCCACCGACCTAGACAGCACCCTACCTAAATACCCATACAGCCCCGGCCCCCACACCGAATGGAAACCCGTGCCCAACACGAGATTTTTAAGCCCAAAGTCCATTTTAACCTATCTACACAAATTACTTCCCTAATTCTCAAAAACTTAAAATTAGCCAAACTTGACCCGAATTAGAATGCGGCCATGTGTGAGGAATTTAATGCTTTAACGAAATATCACACTTGGGAGTTGATTCCTAGGCCGGATGGGGTTAATGTGATTCGATGCATGTGGCTATTTCGTCATAAATTTAGAGACAGTGGTGACCTTGAGCACTATAAAGCGATACTTATGGCTAATGGTACTAATCGGCAGTAGGGTATTGATCGTGGTGAGACATTTAGTCCGGTGGTTAAACTGGCTACCATTCGCACGGTTCTGAGCATAGCTATGGGTAAGCATTGGCCTATACCAACTTGATATGAAGAATGTATTCTTACATGAGGACTTGAAAGAAACTGTTTACATGCATCAGTCGCCAGGCTTTGTCCATCCAGAGGCCCCTCATTATGTCTGTCGTCTTCGTAAGTCACTATATGGCTTGAAACAGGCCCACAGAGCGTGATATGAATGTTGTGCAAATTACATTATGCAGATTGGGTTTGTATGCAGCAAATGTGATAATTCTATCTTTATATTTCATCGAGATAGTAACATTGCATACTTGTTATTATATGTGGATGATATTGTCCTTACTGCCTCTTCTAATGTGTTGAAAAATGAGATCATTGCTATGCTGAAATCCCAATTTGCTATGACTGACTTAGGGAAGTTGAGCTATTTCTTGGGGATATCAATGACTAGATTTGTAGATACTATGTTCCTATATCAGCGTAAGTATGTAGAAGAAATTGTGTACAGGGCTAAAATGATGAACTGCAAGATCATGTCTACTCTGGTTTACTCAAAATCGAAGCTCAGTGCTATTGATGGTGATACATTGTCTGATCCTACTCTTTATAGGAGCCTTGCTTGGGTTGAGTGCACTTCCCTTTTATTGTTTGTTGTTAACTTGTTTGCGGTTCACGGTCGCACTACTACGCACCTTACTTTCACTAGACCAAAGGTTGTTGTATTGTGCGATATTGCTTATGTTGTTCAACAGGTGTGTTTGTTTATGCATGCCCCTAGGGAGCCTCATTTTACAGTTATTAAACATATCATTCGATACATTAAGGGCACACTTAATTATGGATTGCATCTCTACTCCTCTGCATTGACCAGGTTAATAACATATACGGATGCCGATTGGGTAGGTTATCCGGACACGCGACGCTCCACCTCCGGCTACTGTGTGTTGGAATTCTTAGGAGATAATCTCATATCGTGGTCTTCCAAGAGGCAAGCCACTTTATCCCGATCGAGTGCAGAAGCAGAGTATAGAGGCATTGCAAACGTTGTTTCTGAGATATGTTGGCTTCGTAACCTTCTTTTGGAGCTTCAGTGTCCCTTGCGTAAGGCGTCTATGTTGTATTGTGATAACATATCCGCGATCTACTTATCTCATAACTCGTTTCAACATCAGCGAACCAAGCACATTGAGATGGATATAATTTTATTCGTGAGAAGGTTGTTATAGGTCATGTTAAGGTGTTGCATGTGCCTTCTCCATATCAGTATGCGAATATCTTCACTAAAGGTCTTCCTAGATAGCGATTCCTCGACTTCAGATCCAGTCTCAGCGTCCGATCTCCTCACGCTCCGATTGATGGGGTGTATTAGCGAATATTACCATATATTCTGTAACTAATAGTAGTGTATAATTATGGTAAATATAGGATCTTTATTCAATTAGGATTCAATATTGTACACACTATATATATTTGTATTAATGAGAAATACTCTCCAATTGAGATTAATACAATCTTGTCTGAGTCAGCTTCATGTACATCGACGACTAATATTACGGGCACTTGCTACCTCCCCCAAATCTTTTACCAAATGAACATTTGGGCTAGGAGCTTAAAAAAAAACTAAATTATGAGCGCTTCGCGCACACATTTTCCTCCTGCCCTAAAGAGAAAAGCTAATATGGATATGTGGTAAGTTTGTTCATAATGGCTTAAAGAGATTGAATGAAGTCACCTAGTGTGTTGCGGAGTCAATTTAAACCTGCGACCTCAACGTGCCCACTTCATTGACCATGATTTATCTTCATCAGGTTGATGTAAAAATTGGGCGCAAGTAAATGTTTACTGTATAAAGTGATTCATTCCATTTAAAAATTCGAGTGATCCATATTCACGCTAATTAAGTATCATTAAAATAACTGGTGTTTATACCAGAATGAAACATATATGTGTTTCGTGTATATATTTATTACTCCGGATAAAAAAGTGTTCATTTAGCCTTTATTTTTTTATTAAAAAAAGTGACCACTTATCAAATTAAAAAAAATTAATCTTAATTTTTCAGATATGTCATTATTAAGTGTTAGGTGACCAAATCTCAATACCTATTTAATTAGGGACATTTTAATCAAAATACTTATTTTTGCCTAGAAGTTAGTATTTTCTTAAAGAGTGTGAAAATAGCTAAGTGGGTACTCTTTTTAATCCGAAGGGAGTGCTAATCAATCATGATTAAGTAATAAGTATTCTTATTTTAATGTTTAATTTGCAAAATTAAGTTGCATGATTTAATATGTAATTACCGGGTATAAATAAGTATTTATTTTTTACTCGAAATACGTGAGGCGTCGGTGAGAAAGTACCCTTCTTTTTGTCTAAAAGGCTCGAGTGGTTTACTAGTAAACATACAAGAGTCGCAATTTGGGGTAAAAGAACTTAATTGGTATTACTGTTGTCTTGTTATACATCAGTTTTTTTTTAATTTCATAATCGGTGTCTGGTACTTGTTTTTTGGCTCAACCAATTTGAATTTATGCTACAACGTCATAGTTATACTATGAGAGTAAAACGCTTCTTATCAAAAACGACTTCATCTCCAAAGCTTGAATCTGATATCTCTATTACTGGTAGAAGAAATCTATATATACGGTTGTAGAACGTCAACTAATTTATTTACCTTAATAGTGTAAAAAAAAATTACACTGTCAGTGTACGAAATATATAGTAAATGTTTATTTGTATTATCGAAAAACAGGTCACGTACAATTTGGTGGAAGTTGCACTTAATTGTTTTCTTCATATAATGTTGTGACAAAAAATAGAAGACTTCATTAGATGCATTATTACCTCTTTTAGATAAATGGTAACGACATGCATATGAATGGGGCTCACGCATTGATTATACTTAGAAATGGAATATACAAGCAAAAAAATTTAAATATTTTTTAATTTGATAGTTGACCATGTTTTAAAATTAATATTTACAAAGTACATTTATTAATCTGAATCTTTTATATTATATATATATATTTATAAATATATATATTGATTATTCAACATAAAAACGATAAAGCTAGTTAAAATATTGTGTAACACATTTATGTAACAAATGTTGTGGTGCGATGGTAAGTATTTCTCCATCTCTAACAAGAGGCCGTCTCGGGTTCAATGTATGGATTCAAGCCTTATAGAATGGAGTCACCTTTGGTAGAAAAAAACGCTTTACCTCTAAAATAAGACTTTTCGGTGCGAAATCGGACTATCAAATCCAAAGTGAATATCAAACACCGAGTAAAAAACAAAAAAGACATTGATTATTAGATCTTATGATCACGAAATTTAACACATTTTGATATTGTTTATTTTTTACTTTTTTCCTATCACAAGCAAAATTTATGAATGAAGAAAATTTCTCAAGAAGTTTTAAAGGGGTTGAACATTGAAAATAATGGTCTTGCACTGGTCCAGAGACTATGTAGTTAATGAATCAAATTCTATACAACACAGAAATAAATGGAGTTGTTCAAGGCAAAAAGAATTAAGGTAGAGGCAACATGAAGTCATGTAAAAATATGAAATTAGTTACGAAATTCATCATTAATTTATCGCTAAATAGCTTATAGTTAACATAATTTTTTAATAACAATAAAGTCATTTGTAATTCTTCAATTTCGTGCGGTCGACTTTTTTATTAATTATTGTGGGAATTCTATAAAGATTATGACTTGGTTCAAATTGATTCTTTTTTTAATCTCCATACGTGCAATTCACTCTACACCAAGGATATTTTTAATTCTTTTATACGTAATTATTGACAATATCTTAATTTTTGTGAAAATCCATCTATGATAATAGACATCAAAAACTTTATATAGTTGATTTTTTGAAATCACCTCAAGCTATCATGACAAGTCATCAATCTTAGGGTAAACTATTACTATTGCTTATGTTTACATTTTCATCGTTGAATTGGACTAGTGAAGGATTATTGCTGTATAAGCGACATAAATTGTCTGATCCTTTTTTTTCTTTTACCGAAGACTCAAGATACTAATACAGAATTTTGTATATTGTATTCTTGTTAAAATAGCAAGACGTATAAAAGTAAATTTTGACACGTAAATAGAGCAAGTTTTTGGGGATCTAATTTGTTGGACGTAAAAAATAGATAAGCATTTACTATATTTGTCACATAATTAATTCGATCAAAACATTCCACAGTAGGAATTACTCACTTTCAAAGCAGCAAAGAACAATGACATTTGCCCACCCAAAATTAGTTTGATAAATGGCATCACCAACTCAATATTAAATCCTAATAAATACCATTTCAAGAGAAAATAAAAGCGTACATAGCTTTTAAGGGTTGTGTGTTAATTTTTTCTTGCTTTTTCGTGTTGTGTACACAAGACCACATATTTATGTATAAAGTAGGAATTTAATCTAAAGATGTTAATGGATGAAAAGAAATAAAAAGGTCATTGAATTTCCTGGGAGTATTAATGTCTAATGTCGCTCAAGCGTTCATTTTGAAAAGGATACTAAAAGTAGCGTCTTCCCTTTGTTTATAGTGAAAAGAAAAGAGAAGATATTCGGATATTTTATCTAGGGAAGGACTTTATTGATTGCCTTATTTTTTTAATCATGGGCTAAGATGTGGCTAAAGTCTCTCCGATATGATAGCATATGTTACGCTCGAGGTCTCTCGGGCCTGTACATATTTCTATATTCCATTTTGCTTTCCACACAATCTTAGATTGTTGTTGGTATAATAACCAGAGTTACACCGCTGGTTTTCAACATCCCTTACTGTTAGGTCCGGATATGCTATGGAACAATAAAAACAAACTGGAAATAAACTAACTTAAATGTCAATTCAGTTTCCGAATGTCGGCGATAATTTCATCCGGCACCAGTGATAACACTTTAGTAAAAACAAAAAACTTTAAAGAGCAATGTAGCGGAAATTTAAAGAAAACAAAGGTTTAATATTTACATAGGTTATATATATTATATAACCTATGACGGTCAATGACCGAAATATTGTATATATTTATTATATACAAAAATTATAAATTCCTTTCTTTACAATTTTACAAGAAGAAATGGAAAGGAATTAAATGTTGAAGTCGTAGATGACTTCTGCCTGAAAAATCTACCTAAATAGACATAGACAATTTCTCATTACAATTGCTCAATACAAAGCTAATCTAGAATCTAAACTGCAATTGTAATGTTGGATAGAATGGTGTCAACACGCTCAGGCAACACTTGTGATCCAGTTTTCAGAGATGAATTCTCGAGAGCTCTCTTGATATTTTTGTAATCTGTTTATGGATATCGATTCACTCTTGTAGCCTCTCTATTTATAGTAGAGAGTCTTCCTTAAAAATCTCATCGATCGGTTGAGTAGGTTGAGGGAAGGGTGGGCAGCTGGTGTGTTTGTTGGAGAAAATCATGGAGTCAAAATCTCAACAACTTTGATTTGTTCTTCACTCGACTTCTTCCCCAAGCTTTGACTCTTTCTCCCACATTTTACACAGTTCTAATTCACATACCTAAGTCATTTTTACCACTCAGTAAAATTGTTACTGCTTAACATGAAGTAAGGTAAAACTGTTATGAAAAATATTAGTCTGAATGGTGTGACATTTGTCCCAACATTTTTGGCAATCAACAACAGTACTTCAAGGAATATGTTGGGTCAAATGTTACAACACCAAACCCAACATTAACAATCTCCCCATTTTTGCTTTTCTTCATAAAACCTATTATAACTTCTGCAAATGACTTAAGGCAACGTCACAACTGTTGTCCAACAAATATGAATACGATTATGCTCCCCCTTACCTGTGATGGTATACAAGCAAGACTTGTATACACCAGTCTGTAGGATTAGAAAATATATAGAACATAAAGAAAAACAGTTAGCACATTACATATCATCCATTTACATGGATTTATATACAGACCACAAAAACATATTCCATTTGCCACATAAATCAACATCTCCTGTCAAACAGATAACTGCTCACAATGAGCAACTTTCATTTCCTTCATACATTATCACCCAGTAGCTAGCAACAACTCATCCTAGCTCATCATACAGCAGCAGCAGCTTCCAACAGCTTTCTACTCCCGCGTGACTACTTCTCTGCACTAGCAACAACCTCTAATCTTTTTCCTCAGCTCCCTCTGCATCAGCACTTCCTCTGTTTCCCTCAGTTTTACCATCAACATTATCTCCCCTTTTTGTGAAGAAAGCAGCAGCATGAGATGGTCTCTGGCTTGAACCAGGGCATCTCTGGCAGTATCAACCTCAGCAATTTGTAGGTTGATTTTTGCAATTTGCTCCACAAACCAATTTGTGTACAGTATAGACTGCCTTGGACCAATGTTGCCCTGAATGTTGGGAACATTCCTGGCAACATTCTCCCTTTCTGCTTCTTTTTTCCAAGGTAGGTCAATGACTCTCTCTTTGCCTTTCAGAATTACTTTGTTGACAGTGTAAAGTTTAAGAGCTTTCCCCAAGATGTCTCCTCTTATAGGCTCAAAGCCTTGGATAGTTAATAATTTGAAGATCAGAGAGGGAAAAAGAAGGATTGAGGTTGATTATTTTTGTGTCAAGTTGGCAACTTGATGGAAGATCATTTTGCCCAGATCAACTCTCAAACCTTTCCCAATTTTATACAGCATGGTGGTTTGTTCTGTAGTTACAATTGACTCATTCATTGAAGGAAGCCAATTGTGTATAGCAATTTTGTGAATGGTGGCAAATAGGGTTGTTAATTTATAGGCTGGACATCTCGAGATCCACTTATGCATTATACCTCTTGTGAGGTACTCAATTACTTCATCTCTATTGTTCACTGCAGGGTATGCTTCTCTAACATTATCCTCAACATTTAATCCCATACATTGGTTTATAACAGCAGGTGTGAAATTATATTGTTTGTTATGGAGATATACCTTCCCAAACTTCTTGGAGGAGGTATCTTCTATAACATAACCCAAATTAGCATAAAACAACCTAACTCCTTGTCAGAATCAGATTCAGTTTTTCTGGAGGAGGATGGTGTTGGTGTCTCTTCTGAAGTTTGTTGAAATGTTGCTTGAGATATTGTGACTTTGTCGGCAACATTTGAAGCAGTATTTGATTTAGCATGTCTGGGTATTCCTTTTGGACAAAATCTCGTCAGTGGAATCATCAGGAATTTTCTCATCTTGAGACACATTCTGAGGTATAGATGTAGTAAGATCTTCTTCACTTTCTTCAGAGGATATCTCAAAGTCCATGTCATTAGTGTCACTACTTAAGCAAGCAGGGATAGGTGTGTCAAACCTGGACGTTTTGGTGCTCGGCTCCTGCTGGACTGTTCTCTCAAATACTCTACTTGATCCACGAGTAGGGAAAGAGGATGAACTTGGCCGTTTACCTAGGGTTGAATAATTAGACGTTGCATCAACATCTATCGGATTATTGTCATCCCCAGGGTAGCTAATAGCTAAAGGTTCCTCTAAACCTTTAAATACTATGGCCCTAGATAAGACCTCTGTGGATTGTGAAGAAAATGGCCGGCAAGGTTGTTGCGGTTCAAGTAGTTTGGATGATTCAGTGTTTAAAGGAGGGCTTGTGCCCATGGGTGTGTTGGTCGATGTGTTGGTTGACATATGTGTTAACATAGGGAGGTATCCATTGGTGAAGTTTGAGGAGAATATTTTGGGGATTTAGGGTTTGAGATTGAGAGTGGAGTTTGAAATGGTGAATCACTCACCGGGTAGGTAGGGTTATACCCGAGGAGTGATTTGATCCCCCCCTTTTCAATAGGGAAAATCGGATATGACAAGAAAGATACAAATTAGAGGATTTTATATACATGACAAATCTTTCAAAGCAACAAAGATCCTTAGTTGTAGGAGTTTGAGATTTATCTAATAACTTACACCTAAATTTTTGGGATAAATTGATAAGCATCACGGTAGAAATTTAATCCTTTCATTTTAAAGTTTGAAATTTCTATAAAAATAAGGCATAAACATAGGAAGAAAAATCTAATTTTTCTGGAATCAGTTAAGAACAACATCTCAACAAATATCATAATCTGAAAATGTCAACAGCAATGTTGGTAACATTTTGGACGACACAAGTATTTTGATCCCTCAAGAATTTTTCATTTTGGCAATAAATCAAGACACGTTTTATACGTATTTTTATGAGTTTAACCACTGGACCAATGTAACATTTTTCCATCGTGTCCTTGATCTAATCGTAAAACACATACAAAAGAGTTTTTCGTGTCAAAAAATAAGAATACTTATTTGGTATTCTCAACATTTCTTTTGAAGCACTCGATACTCCTATAGAATAGGAACGGTATCTTTTCAAGGGCTTTGCCCATTTTGCACAGTTGCCAATCATTTGTTAAGGCTTTGCCTTATTTTGATACTTTTTTTATGATATACATGATTTTATATATCATCGCAGAGAACAGTATCACTTTGGAATCGCATTCTTATTGAAGGATCATGTTTGTATGACCAAAAGTAATGCACTATACAGCAACAATAGTCAGTTTATGATATTACATAGGTAAATGTCACCTGAAATGTTAGACAATGTTTCAGCTGACATTCACCAAAAATGCCTTTTTAGAGATTACAAAGACCAAGAGATTTCTTCAAACTAGAAAATCTCTCATGGTCCAAAGCTTTTGTAAAAATGTTAGCTAGTTGATGAAGAGTGTCAACATGTTCAATTTGAACTAGCTGTTTTTCGACTAAATCTCTTAAAAAGTGGTGTCTAATATCAATATGTTTTGTACGTGAGTACTGAACTGGATTTTTGGAAATATTTATAGCACTTAAACTATCACAGTACAAAACTAAGATGTTACTTGAAAAATCATAGTCGTCTAACATGTGTCGTAGCCATAGTAATTGTGAGCAACAACTTACATCTGCTACATATTCAGATTCAGAAGTTGAAAGTGAGACACAGTTTTGTTTACGACTATACCAAAAAATAAGATTATTGCCAAGATAAAAACATCCTCCGCTTGTACTCTTTCTATCATCCACATCTCCAACCCAATTCCAGTCACTATACCCTATTAAATTAGGATTAGTGTCTTTGGAATACCAAATTCCCAACTCACATGTGCCGACAACATATCTAATGATACGTAATACGACATTTAAGTGGGAAATTTTGGGACAGGCTTGAAAATGGGCACAAACACAAAGACTAAACATAATATTTGGGTGACTAGCAGTGGGATAGAGAAGGCTACCTATCATAGATCGATACAATGTTGGGTCGACATTTTCACCAACATTGTCCTTACATATCTTCTACGAAGATCCCATTGGAGTTTTCATCTATTTAGCATTTTCCAACCCAAACCTCTTGACTAGATTCTTGGCATATTTACTTTGTGAGATGAAATTTCATCTTCACTTTGCTTAATCTGCAAGACTAAGAAAAAAGTTAATTTTTCAATCATGCTCATTTCAAAAGTTGATGACATATATTCAACAAATGACTTTAGATAAGACTGTGAGGTCGAACCAAAGACTATGTCATCTACGTAGATTTGAGAAATAATAATATCTACACCATGACGTTTAATGAATAAAATACGATCAGCTTCACCACGGTTAAAACCAAATTCAATAAGGAAGTTAGTTAGACGACCATACCATGCACAAGGGGCTTGTTTCAACCCATACAAAGCCTTTTTGAGCTTGTATACATAGTGTGGATGATAAGGATCTTCAAATCCTTGTGGTTGTTCAACATAGACTTCCTTATCTAGATAACCATTCAAGAATGCACATTTTATATCCATTTGGTATAAAGTAATTTTTAGAAAGCAGGCAATGACAAGAAGAAGTCTAATTGATTCAATTCTAGCCACATGTGCAAAGGTTTCGTCATAATCGATTCCTTCAACCTAAGTATAGCCTTGTACAACTAGACGAGCTTTGTTTCTAACAACAGTTCCAGATTCATCTGATTTATTTTTTAAAATCCACTTAGTTCCAATTACATTTGTATTACTTGGACGTGGAACTAAGTCACAGACTTCATTTCGAGATAATTGTTCAAGCTCTTCTTGCATTGCTTGAATCCAAAAATTATCTTTGAGTGCTTCTAAAATATTCTTTGGTTCTAAAGTAGATATAAAACAAGAAAGATTAACCTCGTGGTATATGGTATACATACACACATACCTTACCATATCTCTGTAGTTTAGTGGTTCTTTCCTTCTTATTTTAATTCCTTCAAAAACTCCCATATCACCTTGCCTGTTGGATGATTCTTCCTAATCCTTGATGAAGAGTCCCTTCGAACTTGATCTAGAAATTCAACATTTGACTCCTCATCCACACCCTTTGTGGTCCCTGGTTCAGGTTCAGATATTGCTTCATGTGTGACAACATTTGGGGCAACATCTGATTCTTCAGCAATCTTCACATTTTCCACTGAAACTATAGTGTTATTTTCAGTTGTATTTCCTAAATGTTGTCCGTCATAATGAACAACATTATGGGAAACACGAGTTTGCTTACCTTTCAGACAATCTTCACATACAGTTTTACCTTTATGGCTAAGATTGGGTAAGCCTCTAACCATTTCATATGAGACCATTTTTTTCTAAATTGCGGTAGTTGACATGCCCCAACTTTTGATGCCATAGTGTTGTGTCATCGATCTTGACATAATTGCATGTTTCTTGTCGTGCAACAAGATAGCAACTATCACATGTTCTAGTACCTATCATGACACATTCATTAGCTTCATTCGTAACTTCACATGCATTCTTATTAAACTTTACCTCATGATTGTCATCACACAGATGATTAATACTAATCAAATTAGTCATTAAACCCTCAACGTGTAAGACATTTCCTAAAGCTGGAAATCCAGGAACATTCAAGATCCATTTCCAATTATTTTGCTATTTCGCAAACCTATGAGATCTTCGTGGTAAGAGTTGTTGGGTTGTTTTACTCTATGTATAAGTTGAGTTGGATAGTTAAATTTATTATGTACATTATGGGTTAAGAAGAATATAGTTTGAAAGATTTTGGGATTGAGTCATATAAAACATTCAGTATAAGAAAAGCCTAAGGAATCATATATGCTGAAATTGTCGAAGAATGCCTAAATAAGTTCTATGGAAATTGAATCTTTGATTGAACTGTGAGATTGAATTACATAAGCATTCCTTATAAAGAAGTCTAACAACCCGAGGTGTTCAAGGATGTCGATAAGTTAACTAAGTGAAGTTTTCTATGGAATTTGGATTTGAAATTGATATTAATTCCTTGTATGATATAGATGATTATTCGTAAAGGGATAGAGGACTTGTAAAAAAGAATCATGTATGTAAGGCTATCCCTTTCTTTCAATAGCATGAATCCAAAGAGTTATCATTTTCAAAAAGAAATGTCGAAAGCTTTGTCCTATTGATTAATGAAATCTCTTGTCGAGAAGTATTCATTGATTATTGTTATCCTCATAATCATTATTGTTGGTAACTAGTTTATCTTATCATAAGTCTCCCAAAAGAAACATTCTAAAGCATTAATCATCGAGTCGTGTTAAGGCAAAGTCAAAAAGTTTTTGAGTTTCAAAAGAGGCCAAGGAGCCCGTGTCATCATAGTTTGTTGTCCACACTACCAATTTCCATTGGTATTGATATATCTTGTTTTCATTGGCATTCGATATCATACATACAGTCATGCATATATACATATAATGAATTGGGTTGCGCATTCCACAACATATACATTTAATGGATCGGGTTACATATTTCGCAACATATACATATAATGGATTGGGTTGCACGTTTTGCAACATATACATATAATGGATCGGGTTGAGCGTTTATCAATATTACATATATTGGATCAGGTTGCGTGTTTCGCAATATATACATATATATTGGATCGGGCTACGTGCCGCATCAGGTACATGAACACATCACATTGCATATACACATACATCTCAGAGTATACTTAAGGGTAGTGACATGTTATATACCTTGCACTATAAGAAGAGGGTAGTCCATACAGAAAAAACCTATCCAGATAGGTTGTATTTGAGTTTCAGAGTTTCATTATTCGCCTCATAGGGCGTCCAGGTTGCTCGTGCTATCATTTATAACTTATCGCTTTGTATTGTGCTTATGCCCTTCTTTACACTTTACAAATTTATATTGTTATTCATGCCTTACATATTTAGTACATCTTTCGTACTGATGTCCCTTTCTGGGGACACTGCATTTTATGCCCGCAAGTACGAATAGAGATGCAAATGATTTCCTCACAGTAGGACTCGACTCAATCGGAGGTCGTCATACTCCGTTGTTCCGTAGTTGTATAGTAAACTGATAAGTATGATGAATATGTATATGTATAGTATACATTTGGATATGGTGGGCTCATGTCCCGACCAGTTGTTGTCATTATACTCTTTAGAGGCTTTTAGACAGTCACACTGTGTATGATGGTCGTGTGTGGCCTTTTCGTCCTCTCCAGTAGATTTGTTATGTTTATGTCGGCCTTGTTATATATATGTATGGTTTGGGGCTTTTCTGAGTACAGGTGGCTATGCCCTTATTCAGTTGAGTATGTTTCAGTCCTAGGGGTGTCTACAAGTCGTGTCTAGTAGAGTCTTGCTTATGGGTGTGTTGTGTGCCACACTTATAAACATGAGGATACAAGGCATTTAGGATGTTACCTTTCTTGAAAAAAAAATCTAAATCTTGTGTTAGGAGCAAAGTCGTAAGTCACTAAATTCCCACCTTTTCATCTTGATCTTTCTTTTCAGTAATGTCGAGATCTAAGGAAAGTACTGATAGCAGGAATTGGGTTAGAAATATGGGAGAAGGTAGTAGCCGACATCCACTCGTTGACATGGATCCGAGAAATATAAGGTCACTGAAAAGAAATATGAGTTATTCAATGGAAGAAGATCTGTCTATAGAGGAAGATTCATCTATGGAAAATGACCCATCTAAGGGCCCAGAGGAATCACCCTTTTGAGTGCTATCGATTCCAGTGGTAGTGCCAGATTATATGAAGGTCCGCTTAATATAGATACTATCAGCGCAACAGTCATTTCTGTTTGGGTTAAGTGTGAGTGGTCATGTATATGCAATAACACCCCCAGCTATCTTCCCAGAGTAGGGTCATGTTCAAATACCCCCCACAGGATAGACCTTTAGAGAGATTGAGAAGCCCATTATTATTGAAGTCAATTAATCAAGGTTCACCCCTGACAAGTATAAGCGAGGAAGAAGTAACCAATAGACGGGCCAAAAGGTTTGAGATGGACGAAGGTGCTGAAGAATTAGTGTTGAGAGGGGCGTCAGATTGAAGCTCTCGGGTAGAAATCAGACAAGTCCAATAAGGTTTTGGAAGTAGTGTTGTCAGCAATGTGGAAGGAGACATGATGGAGCATGCTTATCCGACAATGAGTTGTGTTCTGGATAATGAGCTTTGGGCCATAGTACTAGAGAATGTCCCGAGAAATTTCAGTCGATGTGCCATCAGTGTGGACATGTGCATTACAGGTCGTGCCCAAGTGATCTTGAGGAATATTATTGGTGTGGGAGCAGGAGCCATATAGTAAATAGATGCCCGAGGTTGACTCAGAGAGAATAGCCAGTCTCGGTGTTACTTAGAATCATACAATCAATCAGGTATGTTAATAATTTTATTAAGAATAGTTGTGCTTATATCTATGATCGATCAGTTATTTTTGATATAGCAAGTATGTCATACTACGTGTATATAGACCGTGAATCGATGATAGGAATGGAAGATGATAAGTGAAATCACAGTTATGTCCAAGGCTCTAAGCGAGATGATTTAGAAATTAACCATTTATTGACTATATATGTATCCAGCACCCTTAGATCCTATAGCATGAGCAATACCGGGACACAGGAAGTAAATAAACGTGTGACTTGAAAAAGGAGATTCACGAGTCCAAAGAATTTAGGAAAACGCCAGAAGAGTAATAAGAAAAATAGATTTCCAGGAATACGTTACCTAAAGCGTGTTCATAAGACAGTCGAAGGAAGAAAAGGACGCAAGAAGTTATACGTAAATTAGTAACCCCAATCCATTTATAAAGGTTAAACTATTTAGGAAAACCGTGGGACGGGATGAGTTTTGTCAATTAAGGGCAAGCAATAAGTCTTTTTCACCATGAAAGACAGCAAGATTCTCGACATTAAGTGGAGATAAATTGCGATGAAAGTATGATTAATAGAGAAGCGGTGATAAATGATAAACGGATAGTTGATAAACACAAGTAAAGTGTTATGACAAAGTACTTGGTATCATAAATCTCACAAAAAGATCGACAGAAAATTGGTGCTAGTAAGAAGATCGACAAAGGAATTTGAGTGAGACCTCCAAGCAACAACAATACCAATAAAAGGTAGGTGTATAGGTAAAGGAGTGGTATTTAAGTTTCCATATCTAAAGATATAGATTACGACGTCTGTAAGTGACGATATCGGAAGTACACTAAGACAAGGAATCTTTGAAAAAATTACAATCGGTAATATCCAAATTGATTAAATAAATGACGGATAGAGATGATTCTAATACCAATTTAGGGGAGGAAGCCTAAATCAGCAATAAGGACTGAGTCCAATTATGATCCAAATTTGAACATGTCAAACCTTAGTTCCCTCGCAAAGAAAGTTAAGACATATTAGGACATATGAGTGACAGTAAGGATGAAAAAAAACTGATGTGAGTATATGATGAGGTAATCAACAATGGTCTAAGACAAGCGGTAAGGAAAAGAACTAAAGAATAAGAACGAGAAAGCAAGAGATGAATGAATAGCTGATGGCAAAAATTTTGACTGCCGAATGAACTAGAGACCTCACAAAGAGAATATTACTGCGATCATAAAGTGAAGGACATCAGTACAAACGGAGTCGAATTGAGGAACAAAAACGACAATATTGATTGAAGTACGATAAATATGAATAGAATTCAATGGGTGAACGCCTTGCAAAAGTAAATCCTTCAGTGAGAAAGGAAAGGGGATGACTCTTAGCATGAATGATATTGGAAGATAACATGAGTACGTCAAGGTTTGCTTCAAGGAAACAAGTGAACCAGAAATACCTAACAAATGGAGGATCATAAGAATCTCAAAGTTATGAAAAGTGAGTACGCGTTTCTAGCATGAAGGGAATGCTAATTATGAAAGATATAAGTCCAGAGCCAGTAAATATGGCAGACCCTCAAGAAATAAAGTCAACAAAAGAAGAAACAACGATGGACAGAAAAGAATGTCTTGCTTTCAGTATTTAATGGAAAAAAAGATAAAGAAATTAATTAGGTAATGATACAGGTCGAGAAAAGATACTCGAGCAAATATTGAGTACAATTAAGGAAGGATGAACCTATCTTGGGACTACACGGCATCGCCAAGGAAGTATGCAGATTCGAAACGGTATGAAAAGTAAGAAGTTCTGATGTAATGAGCAAGATGATAATGGAACATAGAGTCGTGTACTATTGTAAACGAGAGCTATTAAGGGAGCTACCAGAAGAAACCACCCCAAATAAGTAATAAGTGACTAGCCATAATAGAAATTGGGTGATACCCCCTGAGATAGTAGGTAAACAAGTTCTCTCTTATACTGGGAACCTGGGGAAAGTCGAGACAAAGTACCCCGTTTAAAGCCCATTAAAATTTTTGTAACATGAGGCATAAAGGTAATATAAAGAACCTTATCAATATCCGAATATTAAGAATATCGATTAACAACACTCAAGAAAATTTTCCCATGAGATTGAAATATCATATAAGGATTACCGAGTGAACCAAAGATCATTATGAACTATTACATTATCGTTGGAAACTATTTCAGTTCATATTTGAAGAAAAAATTATGAGAGAATATTTAGATTAACAAGGAAATAAATTAAGAGATTTGATATTAAAGCATGATTTAACTTAACAAGGAAGGAAGAGTCTATCTAAGAGTGATGAAGATCATAATACCGAATTCAATTGAGAAAGGTAGTAACCAGTAAGCAGAGCATAGTCCCAATTGTAGACGTTTATTCAGGAACCGCTTTAAATAAGAGTAGAGAAGAGATGTATTAATGAAATAAGATTTTAGACCAGTAGGCTGCTCGAAACTTATGTACGGTATTAGGACACTATCGAGAATGGAAGAAGAAAAGCAGAGGAAAAGTGGATTCGAATAACTGTACTACTTTATGCTCCCAACTTTGATGATTATCGTGCGATAAATCTTTCATCATCATCTTGCACTTCTTGCCTATGAACTCGAATATCTAAAATTTATCATAAGATGAATATTACATTATAGAAAAGAAGAATACAACTCGGATGTCAGAATACAACAGCTCATACAAGGTACAACCGTTAGGCAATTGTGTAAAAGAGAAGTACAGCTGTGTAAAGATTGAGAATATACCAACAATATATATCAGTGTAATCTGATCAATGATAGGATGAGATAATCCTTAATCCGCAAAAAAACTCTATTAAGAAAGGTCATGTAACCTGAGAATTGCTCTACTAGAATGATTCAGAGTTCCTATTAGTATTCATGTGGTATAACCCCTCTATTCTTATTCAGTTTATCAAAGATGGACCATGAATCTTATGTAAGCTATATTTTTGGAGCAAGTGTATTAGGTGTAGCTCGGATATTAGCAAAATGATACTAAGGTAAGATATGGCTGAACTATCTCTAATATTTTATAAGTAAAAACGATTGTGTGAGGCCAATTGATATTATCTTGATACTATGTTGCCATGTGTGGCAAGTTTTGGATAGTCCTATTTACAAAGACAACTCAGCCAAAATTTCTGGAAAACTTGAGAGTTAGAATATTTCCAACATTCGCGGATGAATGTTCCTAAAGATGGAAGGATGTTACACCCCGTAATTTCATGTTTCGTCGTGCCGTCAATGGATACCGAAGTCCCAGGAATAGGTATGACCTTACAGAAGGATAATGAAGGTTTACAACTTTTATAGAAGTACCAGAGTGTTTGGGAGTTAAATAGATCAAAAGAAGTACGTTTCGACGAAAGCAGGAAACTGGGCAACTTGATGGGAAGGTTGATGGACCATCAAATTTCCCACCCCGAGCCGTTAATTTTTCTGGAAGTTTGACAGAAAGATTGATGGATTGTCAAAAGTTTGACGGTTTGTCAAATGAACTGTCTTTTAACGACGGTGCAGATCTGGTTACGGGTTTATATTGGGAATTCTCAAATTTTAGCGGGGAAGTCCATAGAGCTAGTTAAGATTCTTAAGAAGAGAAAGATTAATATAGCATGTGTCCAGGAGACCCGATGGGTAGGACCTAAGGCTAAGGAGGTAGATGGGTATAAGTTATGGTTCTCGGGTAGGTCGAACTATAAGAATGAGGTAGGCATTTTGGTAGACAGTGAGCTAAGGGATTAGGTGGTAGAGGTTAATAGGGTCAGTGACAGATTGATGATAATTAAGTTAGTAATTGAAGGGTTCACTATGAATATTATTAGTGCTTAAGCGCCACATATGGGCTTGGATGAGGAGGAGAAGAAGCGTTTTGGGAGGATTTGGACAAAGTGGTGGGAGGTATACCACCCACTAAGAAGTTATTTGTAGGATGAGATTTCAATGGACATTTTGGGTCACTTCCAGGGGGTTATGATGACGTGCATGGAGGCTTTGGCCTCGGGGATAGGAATGGGGGAGGCATCGCACTCTTGGAGTTCGTGAGAGCTTCTGGGATGGTGATAGCCAACTCGAGGTTCTTGAAGAAGGAGGAGAAGTTGGTGACTTTCCTAGTTTGGTGTCTAAGACTCAGATAGACTTTTTGCAAGGTTGACATAGGTCTTTGTAAAGACTGTAAGGTTATTCTGAGGGAGTACCTAACAACCCGACATAAGATTTTGGTGATGGGTTTGTAGATCAAGATGGAGAAGAAGAGGAGGGTTGTAGATGATAGGTTAAGAATCAAATGGGGGAGTTTGACCATGACTAGTGTAAAGGAGATGGGGGAGAGGTTGATGGCCAAGGGGGCTTGGGGGAGTAGTGGGGATGCGACTAGTATGTGGGACAAGATGACCAGTTGTATTTGGGAAGTAGCTAGAGAAGTGCTAGGGTTCCCATAGGGTAATCGTGGTAGGCATCGAGAGGACTGGTGGTGGAATGGTAAAGTTTAAGAGAATGTAAAAGCGAAAAAAGTGTCGTATGTGAAATTGGTAGAAATTAAGGATAAGGTGGAGAAATTGATGAATATGGAATTGTATAAGATAGCGAGAAAGGAGGCAAAGCTAGTGGTTATGACGGTGAATACGGCGGCTTTTGAAAGTCTGTATGTGGAATTAGAGAAAAAAATGTACAAACTAGTCAAGGCGAGGGAGATGAGGGATCGTGATTTGGATCACGTGAGGTGCATCAAGTATGAGGATGGCAAAGTACTAGTGGAGGACGCGCACATTAGGTGGAGGTGGCAGTCTTACTTCTGAGATTAAAGAAACTTTTCAATATTAATAAGGTGACTTTTGTTGCTATATATGAGCCCTTTATAGCCGTGAACAAGATCAATAGTTACAAAACATACTTTGGCTTCCATCATTGTAAGTCTAATACTAATGGCCATATATGATGCTTTTGGAACAACTATGACAACACTGAAATCATTGCCAACAACTTACTCTCAAAATGAAGAATCATCCCACTGATACATGTACTTTTGTCATTGTTGTTTATGCAAATTGCACCCCTGAAAAAAGAGTTGGTTTTTGGGAAAGCATAACTGGTATGAATATCCTAGTATATGGTCATTGGTGCATGGGAGGTGAATTTAATTTTATCATGGATCCAGATGAGAAACTAGGTGGAATTCCTCACAGAGCCTCAAAAAGCCTGGACTTTATAAACTGCATGAATTCTTGTGGTTTGAGTGACATAGGGCATATTGGTCCTAAGTGTACTTGGCGTAATTACTGGATTCCTAGCAACAGGTACGCAACCTTTTATCCCGACGCGGCACCGTCCATCGACCATCGAACGCCGACCATCGGCGACCAAGTACACGACCTTTAGTTTGTGGTTCTCTGTTTTCTCTTTCTTTTCTTATCTCTTTCTCCAACCTTAGGTGTATCGTCGCCTGCGACCACTGACCGTCAACGCTGCAAGGACCGCTGACCAAAGGCGACCAGGTACGCCACCGGTTTCTCTCTTTCTTTTCCTCCATTTCTGTTATGTGTCAATCTGTCCACCACCACCGGCGACCGGAGTTGTACCGCTGCGGTTAACTTCAGGTTATCAGGCTTAGAATAGAAACCCTACAGCAAGTTGCGGGCAGGTCTACATAGCTACGCAAGTTTTCGGCTATTTCCGATGGTGAACAGTAACTGTCGGTGGTGGAAAAGCATAAGACAGGCGTTTGCACAGCTAAATAGTGATTTTTGGGAGGCAAATAGGTTAGATCCACCTGGAATTGGTACCTCCGGGTGACAATACTCATTCTTTTCCCTTACCTTCATAGTTACATTGTGTCGGTTTTACTGTATTTGTTATTAACTTTACATTCTTGCCATTAATTCGTGTTTTCTCATTATTCACTGCTTGTTTGAGGATAATTAGCCGATTAGCCCATAGTTGCCTTAGTGGCTCTGACGACTGATGGTAGACTAGGGTCATGTTCTCGGTAGGGGACGGGTGCAAGGGCTGGGGGTGGTAAGAAGGGTAGGGGAGGTGCTAGGCTGAGAATAGGGTCTTGAAACATTGGGACTTTAATAGGGAAATCCATAGAGCTAATTAAGATTCTTAAGAAGAGGAGGATTAATATAGCATGTGTCCAGGAGACCAAATGGGTAGACCTAAGGCTAAGGAGGTGGACGGATATAAGTTATGGTTCTCTGGTAGATCGGGGGTATAGGAATTGGGTAGGAATTTTGGTAGACAGCGAGCTAAGGGACTGGGTGGTAGAGGTTAGGAGGGTCAACAATAGGATGATTGTGATTAAGCTGGTAGTTTGAGGGTCCACTTGGAACATTATTAGTGCTTACGCGCCGCATGCGGGCTTGGCCGAGGAGGAGAAAAGGCACTTTTGGGAGGACTTGGATGAGGTAGTGGCAGGTGTACCATCTACAGAGAAGTTATTTGTGGTAGGAGATTTCAATGGTCATATTGGGTCACTTCCACGGGGCTATGATGACATACATGGAGTCTATGGCATCGGGGACAGGAACGGGGGGAGGTGTCGCATTGTTGGAGTTCGCTAGAGCGTTTGGGTTGGTGATAGCCAATTCGAAGTTTATGAAGAAGGAGGAGCACTTGGTGACTTTTCGTAGTTCGGTGGCTAAGAGTCAGATAAACTTTTTGCTCCTTAGGAAGGTTGACAACGGTTTTTGTAAAGACTGCAAGGTTATTCCAAATGAGTGTCTTACAACCCAACATAAGTTTTGGTGATGGATTTGGAAATTAAGATGGAGAAGAAGAGAAGGATTGTAGAGGACATACTGAGGATCAAATAGGGGAGTTTGACTATGGCTAGTGCAAAGGAGATGGGGGAGAGGTTGACGGCCAAGGGGGCTTGGGGGTGTAGTGGGGACGCGACCACTATGTGGGATAGAACGGCCAGTTGCATTCGAGAAGTGGCTGGAGAAGTGTTAGGGGTCTCGCGGGGTAGCTGTGGTGGGCGTCAAGGGGACTAGTGGTGGAATGGGACTTTTCAAGAAAAGGTGGATGCGAAGAAAGTGGCGTATACAAGACTGGTAGCAAGCAAGGATGAGGCAGAGAAGTGGACGAATAGGGAACTATACAAGATGGCGAGGAAGGAGGCAAAGCTAGCGGTCACGGCGGCGAAAACAACGATTTTCAAATGCCTATACGTTGAATTAGAAGAAAAAGACTGGGAGAAGAAGCTGTACAAACTAGCTAAGGTGAGGAAGAGGAGGGCCCGCGACTTAGATCAAGTGAGGTGCATCAAGGACGAGGACGGCAAAGTACGTGTGGAGGACACGCATATTAGGCAGAGGTGGCAGTCTTACTTCCATAAACTCTTGAACGAAAAATGAGATAGAGACATTGTGTGGGGAGATCTGGAGCATTCAGGTGGGTACCGGGACTTTGGGTGTTGTAGAAGCATTAAGATTGAGAAGGTTAAGAGTGTTGTTCGCAGGATGCACGGGGGAAGAGCGATCAGGCCAGATGAGATTCCAGTTGAGTTTTGGAAGAGCATAGACAGGACAGGCTTGAAGTGGTTGACTGAGCTGTTCAATATCATTTTTAAGACTGCGAGAATGCCCGAATAATAAAGGTGGAGTGCCATAGTTCCTTTGTACAAGAACAAAGGCGATATCAAAAGTTGCAACAATTATAGGGGTATCAAGTTGCTGAGCCACACTATGAAAGTTTGGGAAAGGGTTGTGGAGATGAGGGTGCGAAGAGGTGTGTCCATTTCCGATAACCAATTAGGATTCATGTCGGGGCGTTTGACTACAGAAGTCATCCATCTTATTAGGAGGTTGGTAGAGTTGTATAGGGAAAGGAAGATAGACTTACATATGGTTTTTATTGACCTCGAGAAGGCATACTATAAAGTCCGTATGGAGGTTCTCTTAAGATGTTTGGAGGCTAAAGGTGTGCCAGTGGCGTACACTAGGGCGATCAAGGATATGTATGATGTTGCTAAGATCATGGTACGGACAGTAGGAGGAAACTCGGAGCACTTTCCTGTGATGATGGAGATATACCAGGGATCAACCCTTAGCCCATTCTTATTTGCCTTGATGATGGATGGACTAACGTGACAAATCCAAGGGGATGTGCCATGGTGTATGTTATTCGCAGACGACATAGTCATGATTGATGAGACTCGTAGCGGGGTGAACGCTAAGCTAGAGGTTTGGAGACATACCGTGGAGTCTAAAGGGTTCAGTCTGAGCAGGACCAAGACAAAATACTTGGAGTGCAAGTTCAACGACGAGAGCGACTGTGAGACAGGCGCGCGAAGTAAGGCTGGAGACTCAGGCCATCCCGAAGCAATCAAGTTTCAAGTACCTCGGGTCTATTATCCAAGGGAATGGAGAGATTGATGATGATGTCACACATCGTATTGGGGCAGGATGGATGAAATGGAGGCTGGCGTCTGGAGTCTTGTGCGACAAAAAACTGCCACCGAAGCTAAAAGGCAAGTTTTATAGGGTAGTGGTTAGACCAACTTGTATGGGGCGGAGTGTTGGCCAGTCAAGACGTCGCAAACCCAAAGGATGAGAGTGGCAGAGATGAGGATGTTGAGATGGATGTGTGGGTATACGAGGAATGATAGAATTATAAATGCAGATATACGGGGCAGAGTAGTAGTGGCCTCGGCGGAGGATAAGATACAGGAAGCGAGGTTGAGGTGGTTTGGGCATGTGAGGAGGAGAGACACAAATTCCCCAGTGCGGAGGTGTGAGAGATTGGCTATGGACGGGTTTAGGAGGGGTAGAGGCAGACCGAAGAAATATTGGGGAGAGGTGATAAGACGGGACATGGAGCATGCGAGACTTACTGAGAACATGACCTTAGATAGGGGTTGTGGAGGGCACAGATTAGGGTAGAAGGGTAGTAGGTAGTCGAGCGTAGCCTTGCTTACGCTCACAATCTGGTAGGGGTAGGGTTATTACGATAGGCATGCCTAGCCTATCATACGAATAGGCGTAGTTTTGCTTTAATAATCTTCTGTAGTCTTATTTCTCTTGCTATACGCTCCGTAATGTAATTGATTTATTTCATTTATCTGCGTAATTACTGATTACTTTTCAGGATGCGCCATCATGGCGTATTCGAGTTTGCTATTAGCATTGTCTTACTGCTTTAAATCTTTAGATTTTTTACCGTGCGGTTTTTTTTTTCATGTCCTAAACCGAGAATCTCTCGGAAACATCCGCTCTACCTACCAAGGTAGAGTTAAGGTTTATGTACACTCTACCCTCCCCAGACCCCACGTCGTGGGATTCTACTGGGTACGTTGTTGTTGTTGCATTGACGTGCTCGTGAACCTGAGAATGGAAATGCATATTCTAATGCTGTTTTTACACTTGGTAAGATATGTCAGTTTCATGGGGAAAAGTTTCGACTCAGCCCAGGTATCTTCTTTTATTCGTTTATGCATTCTTATACATTTAGTTCATAAATATGCCTGAGTTGGCATTCTGATATTTCAGTTAAAACTTTGGGTACTTCATTACATGCTTAAATAATTTGAGAAATGTCATAATGTTTGGATCACATTTTATTTTTGCATTACTAATAACAACAACATATCCAGTGAAATACCACACCGTGGGGTCTGGAGAGGGTAGAGTGTACACAGAACTTAGCTCTAACTTGGTAGGTAGAGCAGTTGTTTCCGGGAGACCCTCGGCACAAGAGAAAGTAACGGTGTGGCATTCTGATTTTTGCAATACTAATGTACAGAGATTTTAAAATTATCTAAAGTCAGTAAGTCACTGAACATCCACAAAAACAATTGCCAAAAAGACGACTAATATAGTCGTCTGATACTTGATTAACCATGCATATAGCTACAGATCTACAAGAGTTTCCTATAATTCCTTTCTTGTTTATTTATTTTCTTTATCCTGAGTCGAAAGGCGTTTTAGTTAAGCTAGTGAGGACTTTCTATAAGTAACTTAATTTGATTAATGATATTGTAGTTTACTATGCTTGTACCATATCCCCATAATTGTTATTCCAAGTCATTTGGTAGGCTACTCCAGCTTGGTTGAATTGCCAGCCTACAAAAGCGGACTTGGACGAAGCCAAAGATGTTCATGAACAGTTGTGTTCAATGATTGAAAGGTACTGGCTCTTGATTGGTTTTGTTACCCTAGGTACAGGAGTTCTTAGTAATTGCATTATTGCTACAGTATTATATTTGCTTTTGGCAATTATTATTGATTTAAGTGGTAAAACCATAAAAGAGAACATTGCAAACAACAAGATATGATTCGAAATCTTTTCTATTGATAAAATTCTATTGTTCTTAATGGAAGAATGTATGTAATTTCAGATATCAGGGAAAACTAAACAGAACACATCTGCCAAACAAAATGTTTGAAGCAATATATTAATATTGTTGTAACTAGTTTACAAGTTAATAATAGCGCAGCTGGAACAGCTTTGATAAATTAGGTACAACAAAATTCCATTAGATGGTGAGACCATTTACTGCAGATGAATTATTGACTTCTCTGATCTAGCGGGGTCTGACATGGCACAAATCATCTTGTTGCTGGTTTCCAATTAGCAACTTACATATTAACATGAAGTTTTGCAAACTCTAATATGTGTTTGTTACTGGTTTATCTAGGTCTCATATATTCACCCCTTTTTAGTCTTTTAAGTGTTTAACAGATTTCTCACTCGCAGGTCATACGGAGTCCCAACTATCAATACCTTCCAAAAGTTATTTCAGTTTTTGTAGAGGTTAGTTCGAAATTAGAACCTGTATATACTAGCTACATTGATATATAAAAAATTCTCGCATTGATTCTTATATTTATTCGTTAAGAAAAACATAGAAATCTCAAGGATTTACAGAAAAGTTTCTTCGTATTTCTTACTCAAATTCTATTTAGATTGTTTATTGATCTACCAACATTATTGTCTCCTAATATTTATGGCCTTCTTATCAAAGTAATCTTTATTTATCTATAATGTTTTCCGTTAAGTCGAGGGTCAACTTCTCTACCTTTCAAGGTAAGGGTAAGGTCTGCGACTCTGCGTACACACTATCTTCCCCAGACCCCGCTTGTGAAATTACACTAGATATGTTGTTGTTGTAATCTTTATATATCTGTAGCTATCCAGTAACTGAGAGTTACTTCTTCTGTAGGTTCTATGTGCTGGAGAGGTTCTTGCCACAGAAGAAACTGCAAAACACATGATTAATCTTTTGAGGCATTTTCAGCACACACTTCCACCAGCCACGTGGGCATCGGCAAAGTCCTTGTTGTTGCCTCAACAGGAGATGGAGTTGGAATCCGTTTTATCACCTGAGGAAGATGTTAACATTTTAATCGATGCGATGAAGTTACTAGTCTTGTGAACTTGTGGGAGTCAAAACATTTTGATGCGAAATTGCTGTAGGAGGAAAAAGGGCAAGAAGATCAGTAATACATTTAGCAGTGTACAACCACATTTATCATGTTAGATTTTGTATTTGAATGTGGCAAATACATTTTGCAGTCTACTCATTCTTGACTTACTAATATGAAGCTGATGAAATGTAGCATTCAGCAAAATCAATTCCTAGTTGGATACTTTACTGTTGTTGTACTTCTGAAATTGTTGAAGAAATTCTGAACTGCCTATACAAAAGTTTAAGCCCAAACCTTTAGATACTTGGTCTAAAGTCGTGCAGAAAGTTTCACACAAATGGTCAAAGTTGTAGAAGAAACTGAACAACGATTAAAAAAAATGCAGCATTTTAAGTGCACCAACTAGTTTAGAATCGAGACGTATTAGTAGTTTTTGTATTTGCTCCTGAAAACTGGTTTTAAATTAAAGCTTAGGCATGTCTAAAGCCTTTAAGGACTCGTTTGGCAGAGTGTATAAAAATAATGTTGAATAGGGTGTATTAGTTATGTAGGGATTATTCTTTTCACCATTTGGTTTGGTGTATTAGAAATAACGTGCATTGCATAATTTCTAAAAGTAATTGGTTTTTTACAAAAATACTCTTCATACTATACTATGTGAGGAACTTTATGGGCAATTGTATCTTTAACCATGCTCATGCATGTATTAAAATTCATTTCATTGTTAATACCATGATTTCCTATGCATTAGTTATGCATAGAATAATACCAATAAATACTCAAAAGTGTACCAAACAAGATATTATTAATACACAAAGTTAATCCATGCATCATTTTATCTAATACAACATTATTTTATCTAATACATCCTACCAAACCACCCCAACGTGCACCAGCTATCTAACAAGACTCATGAATTGATGTGACATTTCTCCTTTTTAGGCCATCTTCCAACTCAAATGGATCACCAATTTAGTACTATTGTCAACTTACACAAAAGCTTGTACAAAAACATCGGCAAAATTAGAATTTTGAGTTATAAGTTCTAAAAATTATTTATATATATTAAGTGAATTTTTTAAATACAAAATAATGAATCAAAGCTACCGATAACTGTCGAATCTGTAAACAGACTCGTAGCTCTGCCCCTTACTAGAAACTTGGTAGGTTTAATTGTTGCTGTTAAGTTATAAAATGCAGCGTGCAATCATAAGATTCTCTTGTACCTACTATAGTCTCCATGAAACTAACCTTAATTTTATTTGTTGTATCATATCTTGTTCTATTTTTAAATTTTAGTTAGAACTTAGAAGTATGTGATGTATCCAAATGGCAGATTTTTGGAGGGCCTAAGTACGATAAATTAGTTAATAAAATGATGAAAGAGTAAAACATAAAGGGCAGGCCAGGTTCGTGATTGCAACTTAGTTTTATAGTTGACCAACAGCAAAGTTGTCCTAATCCACCAAATATTATGCTATTTTTGTCAAGAACTAGACCACATTTGACTTTTGCTTCTTTTAATTATAATTATACTATACATTTTGTACTTTGTGATATGGTATCTAGAATCATGTACTGCCTAGCATGTCTTAATTTTTTTTGTTTCTTCCTTTCTTGTGAAATCTTTAAAATGATATTCTTAGAAAATATCTTATAACTTCTATTATTCATTTTCACCATCTTAATTAGTTGAGTGAGCTAATCTTTTTTATTTTTAAAACCATCATATTTTCTCGAAAAAAATGTTAAATATGTTTTCATATCACAAAATTTGATATATGGTATTCATTGGTCTGACTAATTCATATTCACGCCACTTGAGAACCATTAAGGGAAAAGCGCTATTTACCAATAATTTTTTTATTCCCAGAATTGAAATTCAAGACCTTTAATTAAAGACGAAGAAATTTTATTCATTGTATCGTACTCCTCGATTGGGGAAGCAAAACCACTCTATGTAAAGATAAGCACAACGTATCATTTATGTGCTTTTGCAGGCACCTTAATATATATTCATAGTATGCAGAAATGACAAAATGTGCCTTTTAAGGAAGATGAACAATGCCACCACTAATACTACTTAAAAATACATGCAATCTCATCATCACTGGTACTTGAAAATTGAGATAAAGAAAAAAAAATTCCAATAGGCCCTTTATTAATTATACATATACTAGTTGATATGTTAGGTATTTTGATCATCCAAAAATATTTTTTTTAAAGAAAGAAAGAATCTCTAGAAGAGATAAAAGACCAAAAACTAAGGCATCATTTCCCACCCCTTTTACCAAAAAGACAAAGAACGTGCATAAGTGTGAGACTTAGAGCATGCCTTGCAAAAATGCAAACATAACAAACTAACAAACACACACAACAAACATTAAATATTTCTAAACAATTATAATTTGGTTTAATCATTCATGTTAAACAAGTCATTTTGCCTTCGTGACATATTCTTACATAGCGGTATTTTTTGGATTATCGCTCGGTATTTAGTACTTGTATTGCAGCCCGACTAATTCGGATTCGCGGCGTGCAAGGCTCATTTAAGGGGAAAACATAAGGTTCCCTATAAGACTTTTTTTTCTCATACCCAATATTCGAACTAAAAACATGTCATTAAGGCTGAAGAGATTTTATCTATTCCAGCACAACCCTCGGTGGTTCACACACTTTGATATTTCAGTCCATTAAAGAAAGAACAAGTAAATGAAGACAAGGTTTCCATAAACTCCAAAGACTTATATAAAAACCTTAACATTGTCTCTTTTTGTTTAAACAACTCTCTCAATTCCTCTCCTCTTAGTCCTTTTTTACTCTTAAACATATCTCCCTTTAGCTCCCATGGAACAAGAACAAGTATATGATTCCACCAAAAAATGGAGTCCCAAAGTTCCAAAACAACGAAAATTTGTTGGTGTAAGACAAAGGCCTTCTGGAAAATGGGTTGCAGAGATCAAGAACACAACTCAGAAGATCAGGATGTGGCTCGGGACGTTTGATTCAGCTGAGGAAGCTGCGCGTGCTTATGATGAGGCTGCTTTTCTTCTCCGAGGATCAAATACACGAACGAATTTCCATAACCATGCCCCTGTCAACCCTGCTCTTTCTATGAAAATCAGAAATCTCCTCAACCACAAGAAAAAACTCAACAAGATCAATCCCAAAAGTACTACAAAAAATCCCACCACTAGTACTATTTCAACTTCAAAAAGTTCACTTAGTGTTAGCAATAGTGGATCAAGAAGTCATCAAGAAAATAAAATATTTAATGATGATGCATACAAGCCTGATGTGAGTTTCTTTATGGCTGAATTAGATCAAATGGGGTCTAACAATATTGATCATACATCAACATTTTCAACTGATTTTGATAGGATTCTTTTGGATGATAAAAAATTTGGTAACTTTGAGGAGGTACCAAAAGGAAATCTTGAAGATCATATACCTGAATTTGAACACATGAAGGTTGAAGAGAGGCAAATATCAGCATCACTATATGCTATGAATGAAGTGAATGAGTATTGGGAGAATTTTCATGATTGTAATAATGATGCTGCTTTTTGGGATTTGCCTATGTTGTACCAAATGTTTTGTCCAAGTTAGGAATTCTTTTAGGCCTTTTAAATTCCACGGAGGGTGGTTTTTTTCTTATTAGATCGAATTAGAATAAATATTTGAGCTCCGTGAGGGTGGGAGAGGTAAGAAAAAAATTACTAGTTTGGTCCTTAGCCTGAGTATTATATTTGACTCCAGTATGGATCTTGCTAGGTTCGAGAAAGCTCTACTTGGATTCCATTTCAAATGTTTTGTTCAAGTTAGGATTTGTTTTAGGACTTTCTGAATTTATTATCTTCATAATTGAAGTTAATCATCAAATCAAGCTCCTCAATGAGTTTTATTGAGCTTTTTTAGTATCTTGAGAATTTAATTAATAATGAACTTATCCATCTTCTGCCGTTGATAATTATAATTTTTTCCAATTTCCTTAAACACTTAGACTGCTGTCCAATAGAAATTGAAAATAATAATATTAGTAAAAAAAAAAATTGCGAATATCGATCGGTAATTTCATCAATCGACAAAATGTGTGCAATAACTTTCATCTTATCTCTTTTGGCTTGAGATAAAATTGTATGCACGTCAGTTATTTCTATTAAAGAACTTACAAATAATTAGAATTAAACTGAAAATGCACCACTATTTCAAACAAAAGAATGTGATTATGACTGTTTTATGCTTTTTTCCCATTAACTTGGAAAAGATTCAAAAGCCAACTTCAAAAAAACAAAAGAAAATAAATTAACAAAAGTAGAAATCCAAAATCAAACTAAATATTACTCTCTCTGTTCCAAAAGAATTTATCATCCTTATTAAAAATATTTGTCTCAAAATATTTATCATTTTATTTAACCAAGATAAATTAAGTAAGTAGTTTTTTTTAATTTTACCTTCGTATTAATTAACAACATTTAAGAGGTTCTCATCTTTGATGGAGTAAATATTTATTGAGGTGAGATAATATGATAAAATATGTTAAGAGGATAAAATAGTCAAAATGCTACTCATATTAATACTTTTCTAAGGAACCTATAAATGTAAAATGTCACAAATATTTTGAGGAAGAGGGAGTATTATTATTATTATTAAAAAAAATGGTATTTTCATAAATATGACTTTCACAAAAGTTTAATAGAAGACCATAGAAAAGTAAAAATGTATTTTCCCTTTTTAGCACATCAAGAAATAAAAGTTGTACAAATTTCCAAAAAGCACCTATAATAATTATTGTGTCCCGTCTCAAATTATTTGTCATGATTAATAAAAATAGTTATCTCAAATTATTTAATATTTTAAAAGTTTTAGATGTAATTAATTACCTTTTCTCCGGTTTATACTTGATAGAATTTCGTTATTAATAGAGATATACATAAATAGAGTAAAAATTTAATAAAAATAATTATAATTTAGATATAAATAAGAGTAAAGTAGGTCAAATACAATGACATACCCAATATAATCATATAAGTAAAATCTGGGAAGATACTCCTAATTAATAATATTTCTTAACGAGCTGTAAAATAAAAAAACCACAAATAATTTGAGAAATAGGCAGGGAAAATAAGAAGTGGAGTTACACGAGGGAAAAGCACAAAGAGGGTTATGTAATGGCGAAATAGCCACGTCATCACTTATTTACCTTTCCCTTTCTTCAATAAAAAGACACCTCTTTTGAATCAAAATTTCAATTGCATCCCTTTACTCAACTAGGTGAGTTTGTTCTTCATTTATTTGTTTATTTATACTCTTATATTCATGTTTTTTTAGTTGGGTTCATGATATCGTGTGTGTTTCATTGATTTCAGTATGTTTTGTGAAGTTTAATGCTTTCTCATTACTGGGTTTTTGTTTTCTTTAAGTTCTGTTTATTTTTATTTTGCTATTCTGGTGTATTTCAGTTTGGTTCTTGATATTGTGTGTGTTCAATTGATTTCAGTTTGTCTTGTGAAGTTTAATGCTTTATGCTTTCTGGGTTTTGTTTTCTTTAAGTTCTGTTTATTTATTTTTTATTTTTACTATTTTGGTGTATTTCAGTTTGGTTCTTGATTATATTTTGTCCCATTGATTTCAGTTTGTTTTGTGTAGTTTAATGCTTTCTGCTTGCTGGGTTTTCGTTTTCTTTAAGTTATTTGTTGTATTTTGATGCTTTTTCAGTTTGGTTCTTGATACTATGCTTGTTCAATCGATTTTAGTTTGTTTTGTGCTGTTTAATGGTATCTGATTACTGGGTTTTCGTTTTCTTGAAGTTATTTGTTCTATTTTGATGCATTTTCAGTTTGGTTCTTGATACTATGCTTATTCAGTTGATTTCAGTTTGTATTGTGAAGTTTAATGTTTTTTTGGTTTCTGGGATTTTGTTTATTGAAGTTCTGTTTATTTATTTTTGCTTCAGTTTTTTTCTTGACTGTATTTTGTTCAATTGATAATCGGTTTGTTTGTCCAGTTTAGCGCTTTAAGATTTCCGGGTTTTATGTTTTCTTGTAGTGTCTTTTCTTATTTGTGATGATAATGGTATGTACTTCACATATGATAATGGTTGGTATTTATATGTGTGTGTTCTATGCAGTGGCTGACCCAGAATTTTTAAAATATGGGTGCTCAATCACTTCTGCTCTGAAGTTGCTATTGAGATCGGGTGCTCAATTAATATATTTATACAAATTACTAGTTTTTCCATATGTATAGTAGTGTTTGACTTCAAAACTAATGGGTGTTTGAGCACCCATAACCTTTAACTTAAGTCCGCCATTGGTTCCATGTGTGCACATATATACAAAGGAGAAACAAATTGTAATTACAATTACTATTATTTCAAGTTCCTACTGACTAGTAAGATGTTAGTTGAGCTTCATCTTTTGGTTTGGGTTACATAAAAACCTCGCTGGCAATGAGGACCTAGGCTGAAGATCCTCTCATGTCACTTCGTTTTTCTTTTTACTTGTCATCATTTAAGCTCATTATTACTTTTCCCCTACATACCCCTTCTTCCCCTTTTTATGACCTGTTGCTGTAGGGCTCATCAATTGACTGTCTTGGTCAGCCCTGCATCCTCATTTAAATTCCTCTTATTGAGCCTTGATATGTGATTTGCTGATCTGAACTCGTTTTTCAATGAGGCTGGATAATAAGTGTAAGTGACTACCTTTTAAAATATACTCATTGATGGTGCGCATAAGCTGGGGTTTACACTTCTACTGAAAAATTGGAACAGAGCTTAATTGCAATAGTTCCAAGTGTTGGAGCCTCAAAAATGTCAAGCGGAGATGGACGAAAAGTCTCTTGTGAAGATTTACAAATGGTATGATTTTGATCTTTTTATAGACAAGTTGTGATATTCTACATGTTACTTTGTCTTTGCTTAGCCTTGCACTCGTTTATTAAAACACCAAGAATATATACTCGGTTCCTCTTCCCCATTGACATGGAAGAATGTTTTGCTGGCTCACTGACGATGTATACGATGATAATCTACGACTAATAAAATCCTTGACCTCATCTCCTTATCAATATTTTAACAACTAATAGTATCTTTTTGGGCACATAGATCTATTTAGGTCATTAGTTGAAGAAATAGTCTTCTTTTTTGTTACCATTGTCAAAAAAAAATAGTTTTCTTTTATGTTTATATCTCACTTGTACCTTTATTGAATGTTATCACTAATAACATACACTTCAACCAATACAGCATAATTCTTAGATGAGATCTGTGCGATGACGTATGAAAAAGATGATTTTTTTCTTTTGAATTTCAGGTGCAAAATCGGATAGAACAGTGTCTTCAACAATACATGAGTCGGAAAGAAGTTGTGAACACTCTCTTCATCCAGGACAACATAGAGCCTAGATTTACTGAATTCAGTATGTTACATATATTTCAAAGCATACACTCACTTCGTCCATGTAGTGTAGAATGAGGACTGAACCTGACAATTCCTGCAACACAAAGGCTTCAAAAGAGATTCGAATAAGGATCACGAAGCTTCCTATGGCTAACAATCGTCGCCAGTATTCCTCACACTTCCTGAAAATAACAGATACATTATCAAAAAATACAATATGCATGGAAATTCCAATTATAATATCAAAAAAGAGTTTCTTTTGCCCATGAGTTTTAGCTCTTTATCACACATGCAGCTGTTCTCAACCAATTTAAACAAAAATCACCTTTTCGTTCTCAAAAAGTCGAGTTTATTAAGGCTTGTTATAAGCTTTATATCTTACTAGTTGGCTGCCCTTCTCTGTTTGTGTGCTTTTCTTTAGCTATCTCTGTTTATTTTTTCTCTCTAACTTTTACAATGGACTGTTTCCTTCGCGTTTGATGAATGTCCAAGGAAAACAAGTGTATGAATGCATGAACATGTAAATGTTCTAGAACAGAGGCACCTACCTTCCAACACTAGTGTCAATGCTTCTTTTTCCCCTTAATCATGGATTCACTCCTTAAAGGGAAAAAGGTCAAATTCGCCCTTGTACTAATCTGGAATTGAGCAAATTTTTCCTTCGTTTGAATTTTGGTCTAATATTACCTTTGCCGTTAGGAACAAGTCTCATTTTTGCCCTAGACTTCCTAACGGAGCTCCAACATGAGGGTAATAATAGGCTTTAGTCAAAGTTGATGGATAATTTGACCTTTTCTCTAGAATAATTTGGACATGTAGGGTTCACTCTTCTCATGCTAGAGCTTCGTTAGTGGAAAGAGAATATACTAGACGATTTGTTAACTACAAGGATATGAATAACCAAAAGTCAAACGGTGGGCAAAGTCGCTTAATTTCAGATAGCATAGGGGTAGAGTTTGGACTTTTTCCCTTATTTAAATTCTGAGAACTCAAAGTAAAATCTTCCCTTTTTGCTAAATACAACTACAAAGGAAGACGTTGTAAGGAATCAAAGGTTAGAAGCAATCCAAGTTGTGCCTTAAACTCTCTATGCTTTAATTTCATACAACGATGCTTGATTGGACACAAAGTTTAAGATATTAGCTTGACTTACATATTATTGTAGTGAGAGGTTTTATAGAGAAAATATTACATCAAAGTTTATAAAGTTGAATAGTTTGATAATTCTTGAAAGTGTGAAAGCTACATAAAGATGGAATAGTGTCAAATATCTTGGAACATCCCAAAATAAAAAGAGTCATACAAAATTGGAAAGGAGGGAATATTTCAAATTTGTAATAAAATCTTGCATTAACAATTGCTTAAGTGAGTGATTTGAATTGAGAGTAGATGGAGCAAGGAAGTTTCACTTGGTGTGGTCGGAGACTATAGTGGCTCCTAAATGTTGGGGTGGTTTTGGAATCAAAGGCCTAGTTTAATAAGGCTTTGTTAGGAAAATGGTTATGGAAATTTGGGACCAAGGAACATGTTTTTTAGAGGGGGGTTGCTGGACTAGAAGTATTTTTATGCTTTATGGATGTGGATTGTGGAGGAATATTTTGAATGAGTGGGCAGAGTATAGTTCCTTTGTGTCAGTCTGGATAGGGATATGAGGAAGGCGAGTTTTGGGTGGCATAGGTGGTACGGGGACAACAATTTGAGTATTACTTTCCTAAACTTGTATAATATTTCTTCTTGGACTTACATGTTTTTGGAGTTCGGTTCCTAGTTGCATCAGATTATCTTTGGTGTTCCACTTGATGTTTCCCAGTAAAGCCAATTCCTAATTAATCTTTAATGCTGGCAGATTATATCCAGTTGAATGGTGACGCCGCACTGAATAAATTCTTAGTTAAAACTTCAATTTTCAGTTTGTGGGAATTCTCACTTGGCCTTGAGTGTATTTGATCTAAGTCTAATTCTGTGGACGTGGAGAAATTGGTGATTGGTTTTCATAATATGAATGATGATATGTGCTCAGGAGTGAGTTGTGATTAATGAGGTTTACAAAAAAAAAACATTTGAGACTCTTAACGAATTAAGTTCTGTCTTTCTTTCTCCATTTCAAAAAAAAGTCTCGTCTTTTTTAAATTTGGGGTTCTTGTCTAGGATGCTATTTTGCATCTGTTTGAACTTTCCAGAACAGTTATAAGATTTTGAAGTAATATTTATGAACTGGATGTTTCATCCCAATTGGATCTTTCCTGCATTTAAAGAGTTTAGGAGAAACCTAGATGTTTCTATGAAGTTCTGGTCAAGATCAGAGCTTTTGGAATTCCTCTGAACTTGATTACTTCTGATTATCTGGACTCATCAGTGGGAGTAATGCTGCTACCTGTACCAGATACATGTATCATTCGAGAAGCAATTGAAGATATTTTTGTACTGTCCATTTTGTTCCTCTGTTTATGGGTGTACTCACAAACATTCATAGCTCTAGTAGGCATATTATCATGAATCTGATTTTAGAAAAGATAATATTAATACTAATGTCCAGCTACTAATGCCTCTAATGAGCTGTTTTGTGTAACACGTAAATATACCATCTTACTGTCTGTTCTCTAATCTGTTTTTTTTTTCTTGTTTCCAGTATTGCTTACAGGCATGAAACAATTCACAGCTTTTATATGATTTCGGTTTCCCAACTCTTTAGCATTATAATGTTTTCCCTGTTTCCAGTTTGGCAGAAACTAGAAGAAGAAAATCAGGAATTTTTTCAAGCATACTACCTGAAGCTGATGGTGAACGAGCAAATAATTGAATTCAACAGGCTGCTTGCAGAACAGGTGAAGATGACACAGCAAGTTCCAAGTGCAATTGCTTCTCTACCTATGTCTAATGGGTGTAATATTTCACCAAGTAAGATGGATACTTAGTGAAGCTTTCTGTATTTTAGTTCTCATGCATCAATCAATATCTTTTCATTGAGTTGCTTCAAAAAGCACTTGTGTAACGTGGCAGTTCAATGTTCAATTTGCGCATATACCAAGTAGCGTCCAACTTTTTAACCATATGACTTTACCTCAAAGCGGCGCATACACCATAAATGCACTTAAACCTTATCGGTTGGCAGACTCTTCCATCTGGTCTACAATCGAATGACTGGTGTTTTCTCAGTATGACTGGATGCTGCTGATGTGGTTGCCTTCATTTACACTTGGTTATGCCAATGTCTGAGATACATCTAGAAGTCTCTAGTTTTATCTTCTTTGTATAGTTTTAAACTTCATTTGCCTTACTAAAAGGTATTTCACTCTCTCTGCTCATCCCTTTCAAATACTCTCTTTCATTTGCCTCCACCAGATTATAAATTTTCCTTCCAGCGTCTGATGCTTCACCTGCTACATTAAATGTTGTTTGCAGATTTTTAAACTATTCAAGTCATTGTATAACATTGGCTTTCAACATTTTGATAATTATTTTGGTATGTCAGTATCTTCCTTTCTGTTCATGTTTAATACCAAGCAGACACAGATATCACGAGGGTGGAAGTGGTTTCTGTACCAATTTCCTTTGAGTGTAACTTCTGAAGTTGATATCGATTATTGATATGTCGATGAGAGTCTTTGATGTGTGTCTTTACTGATATTACACCCGTCATTTTTGCTTTAACATGTCTAATCTCCTATATATCTGGCTTTACGATCTTCGATGATGCAAACAATTTCCCCTCAAGTATTTGCGCTTCCCTAATTCCTAGTAAGACAGTCTTAGAATCTTCTATGCTGATAGATGCCTAAAGGTTTTTTTTTTTTTGGTTGATTATTTTCTAATCCGTATTGGTGGTTAAAGTTGCTCCGGAGGTTGTATTGGGGAAGGTACAAGTATCTTTGATATTGGTAAAGCCAGCAAGCACCATATTTTTTATCCTATACTGAAAGAATTCATGTGAATTAGCACTCTTTTCTTTGTTTTAGTCAGAGGTTCCAAATATGAAAATGTGAGGATTGACCTACTCACATAGTGATTCCTTTTATTTCATTTATTAGTTTTTTTTTTTTGTGAAAAAAACTATATATTTAGTGATTTCGTCTCTAATGTGTTCCACATGTACCGATGTTAATTCTCCTTTAACTCCCCTTACAATGTGGTATCCCGTTCTTAAGAAAATAGTTGTTCACATATTGGGTCAGTGTTAGTTGGGTGCTAATGTAGGAGGAATGCCATATGTAGTGTTTGTGGGTATGGAACTACGGATTGTTAGAATGTCAATTGTTAGCATTAGAATAGTGTTAAGGAGTTAGATTATTATTATGTTGTCCCTCACCGGACAAGTATTATGTAAGTCTTGTGTTTGACACCAATAAGTAGGTGTCTTGTCTTCCACTCTGTTTAAGTCTTCAATATCTTTTTTCTTTTCACTTGGTATCCAAGCCTCTACGATCTTGTAGATATTCAAGTTGCTTGCTGAGACTGTCCACCCAGCTATATTTTTCTTTCCTTTTCTTTTTCAGCAACCAGCACCACTTGTGGGATTACATTGGGTATGTTGTTGTTGTTGTTTCAGCAACCAGCACTGCTCCTCACTCCAGCAATCGCACCGGTCGTCTCTCCAGCAATACACTTCTCTAAAAAAAAAAAGGGCAGCCCGGTGCACTAAGCTCCCGCTATGCGCACGGTCCGGGGAAGGGCCAGACCACAAGGGTCTATTGTACGCAGCCTTACCTCACATTTCTGCAAAAGGTTGTTTCCACGGCTTGAACTCGTGACATCCTAGTCACATGGAAGCAATACACTTCTCTCTTTAACATTATTTCTCTCCTTTGACCGTCTTAGATGAAGCGTTCCTCTCTTTCTGGCGGCTGCTCTAGTGGCATCTTGTCTCTTTAGGAAGCACTGCCTTCCTGTGTTCCTTTCTGGCAACTATTCCGGCATCAGTATGAATGTTCTGGAGACACTGTGCCTCTTTATGGTGACTGTTCCAGTAGTGCAATGCCTTTCCGGGTGACCATTGCGAGGACGCCGTGTCTCTTGTGCTGACCATTTCTAGTTTTTGCATCTTTCTGGCCATTGTTTTGGGCAACATCTTTTCCACCGAGTTAACAGCGACCGAAGCTGTTTCATCCTGTTTTTCCGGTCATTCATGTCGATATTTTGTATGTTTGCTAATTAAATAATGTCGAGTTGTTTTCACCACTCTGAGGTTAGGGGGCATATTAGATGATAAGTATTAATATCAGTATAGTTAGCAGACTTATGTTATTATTTGGATATTGTTCCACATGGAACAAATATAAAGTAGGTGTTTGTTGTATACTATTATCATTAAGTCCTCAACATATCTCCTTTGTCTTTTATTTTTCACAAGGGTAAGGGTGATCTCAGGGATATAGGGTTTACTCTGCAAGGATAGGTCTGAATGTTCCCGATCTAAGAATGAACAAAAAAACTAGCATAGATCTGAGTTTGTTGTCCTACCATTGGGTTTTGTTTTGCAGATTCTCGGGGCTCTTCTCAGCTTCCTAATCAAGAGATTCATTTGTGGCACTCTTTATCAATGAGCACTAAGTGTCAATTTAAAGCATCGACTTATTTAAGTGTTCTGGGCAGATTTTCCCAAGATGTAAAGTAGATGGTGTAGGAGTGAATGTTTCTGGTTATGTTGAGGTAGATATTATGTGTATGTGTAGATTGAATTTATCTGGTGGAGAGACTGATTTTAAAAAAATAGTTTTTGCTTCATAAGCTTGAGAGAATTGTCCCTGGTCCTGTCCTTTATTAAGACTTGTGTCTAGACTGTTAAGTGGTAGCCCTAATTCACCAGGAGCATGGATATTTGGCTGGGGCCTAATCATTTAGCATGTGACATCTCTGAAAGATTTAGCTGGACCTGTAGAAGAAGGAAGAGAAGACGTAAGGCATGGGATGTTGCTCCTCTAGCACTTATGTGGGCCTTATGGAGAAAGAAGAATGGAAGAGCTGATGGAGAAGAGTAGGATTTTGTACATTTGAGGCATAGCCTCTTATCCCTTATTTCTTTTACCCACGAGGTTCCAACATGTATTGAAGATTGGGTGCCTTTCATAGAAAACCATATCATTTTGTAATTTTTTTCTACCATTTAGTTTACCTCTTGAATAAGGGCAAATGCTGTTTTTTCCCTTTACTAATGAAATTTATTACTTTGTTAAAAAGATTCAGCTTATAAGTTTGATCCATTAAATCAACTAGTCTACCATATGTGGAAATTGATGTGTAAAATTTGATCGGCCATTTGCTTTTAGTTTTGTTGGGTCTTATCTGACATAAACATGACGAGTACTCGGCTCAGTTTGGAGTCAGCCAACAAGTTCTTGTCTAGATTTAACCTTAAGTCAATGCCCTCCTTGATTTATTTGTTTTCTTGCCAGAACCTGCATTTGAGAAGCTGTGTTATCTCTAGTTAATGTTAAGTTTTCTTGCCTTGTTGCAGTGCATCAAAATTCAACTTGTGGTGCTGCTGAAAATGTTGGAACTGCTGCAAGGCCTAATGGCATGCATGATTCTGTACATGCAGATAGATCTAATGCATTCAGTAACAGCAGCTCGTCTGTTCTCTCTTGCATGCAAACAGCAATTGATATTCCTTCTCAAAGCAGGAAAATTGACGTTCCTCCTAATATGTTTTTGGGTAACATGGGGATGAGACAATCAATGGACGGGAGGATTATTAAGACAGAACCTGTCTATGGTGGCAATTCTCCTTTTGCCTTTGGTCCTCATGGCAATTACTTGGAGTCACGTTCTGCAATGGGCGATGCATCTGTTTCATCATTTAGTAGTGTGGAGTCGAACACGCAACCTCTTAATGAACCTCTTCTGGATGCTGACACCAATTCCTTTGGATTTTTAGGGGAAATATCTCAAAATTTTGGTTTCTCAGACTTGACTTCTGATTTCACTAATAGTTCTGGTATTCCTCTCCCCGTCATTCTCTACTTTTCCACTTTTGATGTTTTAGGTACTCAAATGAGCTGTATGATGCTAACCAGAAATACTTTACATCCGTTTTGACCATGTTCAGATATATTGGAGAGCTATTCTAGGACTCCCTTTCTAGCAACAGATACAGGCAACTTGCTTGATTCAAATGGTAGGTGGATATTACCAAGGTAAGACTTTGTACTTTTTGTTATTCTCTTTGGATAACCAATTTCATGTCTTGACTTTCAGGAGGCATTGAGAGGTTAACCAATGCATCAGAGAACTTGAGATACACTAATTTCACTCCAGATTGATTGTGTATAGGTATATTTTCTATCTTTTAAGATTTATTAGAGTTGCAGTATTTGCTTTTGCGGTTTTACTTGGCAATGCATCAGTAAACTTTGAGATACAATGGTTTCACTGGAGATTGGTCTTTTAGGTACTTTCCATCTTATAAAAAAATACAAAAAAATATTAGACATGAAGGCTCCTGTGGTCATATTATTGTTACTCCATTGTTTCCATTTTGTATGACAGTTTTGAGTGGATATGAAGTTTAAGATATTAATTCTGACTTATGGTTCAAGTAGCACATGAGATGATGATTGAAGGTGTAAAAAGGTATGAGATAGACCAAAAGTCACATGGAATAAAGTTACCTCAAAAGTCCTAGAATTCTTTTGGAATCAACATAGACATAGTTTAAAATAGTACACAATGCGTGCAAAAAGATGCATATAGTTCATTTTGGTTTGTTAGGAACTTTTGTTTCTTGGGTAGAAGTATGCGATTTAGATAACTTCTGGTTTTATGGAATTTCTTATTTGTCTTAACAATCTTTTTTTTTTTTAATATTGAATTAGATGCACCAGAAAAGAGCAGAATGGTTAGGAAGTAAGTCAATATGGAAACAATACAATGAGAATTATGGTGTTCGTTCTTCATCTTTTCTCATCGTTGAAGGACGACTTTGTTTTGGTAACTTAGTATAGGACGAAGTCGGTCTGGTTTTTGTGCCATGGAGACAATTGATTTTAGAAATAATATTTATTTGCTCTACTGTCTAAATTTTTCCGCCGCCTTTTGGTTTATGATAGTTCCAACATAACTGACTCATTCTCATTGTTGATGTTCTCACTGCAGATCCGGTCCAACACATACACGATAATAGGTTTTGTATATGCTGCTCAAGTGGTTTAGGATATTTGGATTCTCTGGTATTGTAGGTTTGAGGTTCCATGGAGAATAATTCAAACATGATAGATTTCAGTAGAGATGAATGTGATTTAGAACATTGTTATTTTAGCCACGTATAGCATCATACTGTCTGATTTTTAGTGCGACTATGGAAACAGTGTATGAAGTCTAGTGCATATTGGACCAGGAAGTTCAGCTTTTCCGTTTGTTGTGTGGATGATTTTTTATTTTTTTAGTCTCTCTCTCGTGCAAGCGTACTACTTTTAGTCGCGATTAACAGAAGAAATTCTCCATTGTTGATTGGATGAGTTTTAATTTTTTATGTACAATCTCTCCCCGTCCCTCCTCCCCTCCTCCGCTCTCTGAGATTTCCAGATCAATGGATCATCTAATATAACCAAACAATAACAACATATCCAGTGTAATTCCACAAGTGAGGTCTAGGAAGAGTAGAGTGTACGTAGATCTTATCTCTACCTTGGGGCAGAGAGGAGGTTTCCGACCATCAAATATTACCAAGTGAAGCAAAAAAAAAAACGGTGCACAAAGCATTTCACATTCACGATGGGTTTGGCCCGCCAATTGTGATGCAAGCATCAATTGTTGATTCCACATCTTGAACCATTTGACTTGTTTCAAGGCTCTGCTTCAAGCAAGTTGAAACAATTTTTGGAAGGCACTCTTGGTTGATACCAGAAGGTTGTGTTGTAGCCTGCAAGCGGAGAATTTTGACAAACATCCAAGATTAGAAAGGTATGAATCCATGAGATTACATGTTAGCCAAGACAACAGTTTGCAACAAAAAAAAAAAAAAACTTGGTGCACAAAGCATCTCACATTCACGATGGGTTTTGACCAGCCTATTGTGATGCAAGCATCAATTGTTGATTCCACATCTCGAACCATTTGACTTGTCCCAAGGCTCCACTTCAAGAAAGTTGAAATAATTTTTGGAAGGCACTCTTAGTTGATTCCACAAGGTTGTGTTGTAGCCTGCAAGCGGAGAATTTTGACAAACATACAAGATTAGAAAGGTATGAATCCATGAGATTACATCTTAGCCAAGACAAGAGTTTGCAAAAAAAAAAAAAAAACCTTGGTGCACAAAGCATCTCACCTTCACGATGGGTTATGCCCCCTATTGTGATGTAAGCATCAATTGTTGATTCCACATCTCGAACCATTTGACTTGTTCCGAGGCTCCGCTTCAAGCAAGTTGAAGCAATTTTTGGAAGGCACTCTTGGTTGATACCAGAAGGTTGTGTTGTAGCCTGCAAGCAAAGAATTTTGACAAATATCCAAGATTAGAAAGGTATGAATCCATGAGATTACATCTTAGCCAAGACAAGAGTTTGCAACAAAAAAAATCGGTGCACAAAGCATCTCACATTCACGATGGGTTTTGGCCAACCTATTGTGATGCAAGCAACAATTGTTGATTCCACATCTCGAACCATTTGACTTGTTCCAAGGCTCCGCTTCAAGAAAGTTGAAACAATTTTTGGAAGGCACTCTTAGTTGATTCCACAAGGTTGTGTTGTAGCCTGCAAGCGGAGAATTTTGACAAACATCCAAGATTAGAAAGGTATGAATCCATGAGATTACATGTTAGCCAAGACAAGAGTTTGCGAAGAAAAAAAAACTCGGTGCACAAAGCATCTCACATTCACGATGGGTTTTGGCCCCTATTGTGATGCAAGCATCAATTGTTGATTCCACATCTCGAACCATTTGACTTGTTCCAAGGCTCCGCTTCATGAAAGTTGAAACAATTTTTGGAAGGCACTCTTGGTTGATACCAGAAGGTTGTGTTGTAGCCTGCAAACGGAGAATTTTGACAAACATTCAAGATTAGAAATGTATGAATCCATGAGATTACATCTTAGCCAAGACAAGAGTTTGCAAAAAAAAAATCGGTGCATAAAGCATCTCACATTCACGATGGGTTTTGGCCAGCCTATTGTGATGCAAGCAACAATTGTTGATTCCACATCTCGAACCATTTGACTTGTTCCAAGGCTCCGCTTCAAGAAAGTTGAAACAATTTTTGGAAGGCACTCTTAGTTGATTCCACAAGGTTGTGTTGTAGCCTGCAAGCGGAGAATTTTGACAAACATCCAAGATTAGAAAGCTATGAATCCATGAGATTACATGTTAGCCAAGACTAGAGTTTGCAGATTTTAAGTTAGTGTTGGATATGTTGATTGCAAGACCAATTACTATCCATAGGCAAGATTTTAAGTTAGTGTTTGCAGATTTTAAGTTAGTGTTGGCCCCTTTGTGAATTTACAATGATAACGTAACTTCATGATAATTCATCTGAATTACAAGGAACATTTACAAGACTTCACTCAAGATTGCACCGCCTAAACAATACTTATGACAACGCGGATGCAACCATCTGAGTTACAACTTACAACAATGAAACCTCCTTTTGGATAACGTGGATGTAGAGCATCGTACCGGGTTCATATTATGAACACCAATACTTTTGAGATAGAGCATAAATTTATGCATAAAAATCAACAAAAATTGCAGTAAGTTGTAGATTTGAGTCCATATAACTTTAAAGATACAATGGGTTGATTTCTTGGTTTGGCAGGTTGGATTCTAGGACTATAATGTTGCAGGTGTAAAGAAATCGGAGATGTCTGAAGATGTTTCATGTGATGTCTGTCGAGCAACTGCTGGTTCTAGTTTCAAACTACCTCTGCAAAACTTGAAACAATTCTTGGAAGGTACTAGAAAATTGTGTCTTCCCTGCAAGCCGAGGAAATTGAGAATTACATTGGACGAATATCGACCTTCAAAATGTTTGATATGACAAAAATTACAGTAGTAGTAGTTTCTTTGAATTGGTTAAAAGTTAGCATCTTTTTTAGGTGATAGAAGGGATTTCAACTCCATCTCCTGTCTAGGCAAGATATATGACCATGCTGATTCCGTGGTGTTTGATGAAGATTCCTCAATACGTTAATCATGCGATTAACAGTTTCTTCTGTAGCAAGATCCTCTCCGGAACATTGAACCTACACAAAATAGATCAAAACACAAGAAATATGGGCAAACGTTGAACTTTTAAAAAATTCATAAGGTTTTAATGTTTTCCTTACAAGAATAAATAGAAGAATTGCAGTTTCAAAATCTTTATATCTATCACAAAAGAACAACTCAACCCAAGTTGTGAAATTTCAATGGATATGTTGTTGTTTATCACATCTCATTAGGTGCATCCCGTCTGAAAATCCTTTACGGAAAATCCAAAATGATCAAATTCAACAAACTGAATTGTCAGTGGTAAATTTTCTAACTGAGACCAAGTTTTTAATCAATTGGGGAGCATGAAGGACATTTTTAAGGTTAACGTGGGTTTGGGGAAACAAGTTTGTACTATCATAACCACGAATTGGAATTGAATGACCATTTCTAATAATTATACCACAATTATTGTCAAATTAAAATAGGACGAGAAATTACACGTCATTTGATACGTTGATCCGGTGTCAATGTACCAATTTGCATCGGGCGGATTGAGCCCAAGAGTGTCCATCTGATCTAAAATTTATGGCCAAACCTAGCTAAATCTGTAATATTTTTTTGGACTGCCTAGTTTTGAAACTTCCCCAGTCTGTTTTCACAACCCAACGGGCTTTGAAATAAGTGGGCTTCATACCTATGGCTCATGACTTTAGAAGCCCAAAGTATACTCTCTCCCCAAAACCCTACTTTCCTATATAAATAGGACCACTAAGCTGCAATTTCTCTCATCTACCTCTACCGACTATTTTCAACAATGGTGATATCTTTTTTTGTGTTAAGTTAACACTAAATTTTTTATGTATGTGTATGTGTTTTAGTTAGGCTTCTTTAATCTGGTTGGCAAGAAATAATTCATTTTTGACCAACTCGTTCCCTTGAAGCAATAGTAAGTGTGTTGTTCCCTTTTTTATATATATCTCTTTCATTAATTCAATATAATTTCGACAACACTGAGGGGCAGCTACAACTTTTATTTTGGTGAACAACAGTGATGAGTAATTTTGTACAGTTACAGACCTGTAATGATTTGCGAAAATGATCGCAATTAATTGAACATCTAAGGGACTGAGTTGTTCATCTATATGTTACAATATTTTTTTCTATTTTTTTAAAACTTTATAAGCTTAGATTATTTTATTTAAGGTTTAATAGTACTTTTAGTCCTTTGATTATTAGTATGATATCTAATGAAGTATCTTCAATTACTTGTGTAGTGTTGCTTTATAGTTTTTTCTAGTTTTCTTTCCTTTGCTATGCGTTCTTTAAAATATAATTTGTTTATTTCAGTTAGTCGAAGATGATCTCACCAAAATTGAACATCTAAGGGACTGAGTTGTAATTTCCACACTAATCCAAATTTTATTTTATAATTTTTTTATATAATGCTTTGCTAATTATTTTCTGGGCCGTACTTAATTGTGTGGCACTATTACAAGTGAAGCTAAAATAAATGTTCCCCTCGCTATCCTCTGCGCCTAATTTTTGTGGTGTATTTGGACGTTGGGGTACTACATTATTATTTTAAATCAAATGTTGATAATTTAAAATTTGTTTTGTTAGATAAAGAGTGGATCTTTTGAATTGAATATTTATTGAAAATAGTATTTTCTACTCCATAAGAGTATGGAATTACCCCAGGATATATTTCTGTGATCAGTATTGATGTTGTAATATTGACAATAGGATGTAGCAAAATTGACGCCATGTGGTACATATCAAAGCACTTAGGTCGGCAAGTAAGATTCAGCCAGATTTTAAATGATATGTATGTTAAAAAGGTTTGTTAAAAATGAAACCAAAGATGCAATTTACGAAATCGTTGTACAGCCTTAGTTAAGTGCAAAACTTAAAGAAGAATCTAATAATCATGGATACATGAGCATCATGAAAGATACTCTTATTTTTAAAAAGAGTGTTACTTAGTTATTTGTGTTTTTAGAATAATATTACTCTTATTGTTTCAATTTATATGACATTTTTTTTAGTTAATCTCAAATTTGACAATGATTTAATTTTAAATTTAATTATAACTATACAAATATATTTTTAATTTGTTTTAAATCATAATATTCAAATAAAATGTCGATAATTAAGAATGTATATTACTCTTACTGAGAAGTTATGTTGGATCATACAACGTTTCCCATGATTGATAGGTTATTCCAGCGTTGTTGAATCGCATCCCTCTAAAATTGAAGTAACATGACAAGGGGAGAAGTAGATCTTGAAGGATTGGACTGCATTTATTCAAAACATTACAATATTGTGAAGAATCTTTGCCTCTGTTTATGAATAAAGTGGAAAACTTAACTCTCCGTTAATGGGATGTCTGAGCTTTGCTTACATTGACGGTACTAAAGCCTATGTAGGTTTTAAACGAGTTTCCTTAATAAATACACCAATTATTAACCTTGAACCAGTTAGGCTGAATTCACTTTCATGGGTTAGTTTTATGACTTTTATCACTCCAATAAAAAAGTTCACCTAATCTATAGTATCACATTCTCCGTCACACTTTCTTGACTTTATTTATTTATGTGCATTGTACTTTCCTTGACTTTGACTTAAACTGAGAGAAAAAAAAATGTGATGACTAATTAAAATCAATTATTAACAACTGCCTTTTGAAGTTTACTCCTATGACAAATTCTAATATTACTCCCAAATTACATAATTTTTTAACTTAATTAGTAAAATCCAAAAGCTCTTTGGTTTTATCTATTGAAAAAGAAATAGTGAAAATGATTGAAAGAAATAATTTTTTGATTATTTTTATTAATGAAAGAGTATATATACAATTTCTATAATAGTAAAATATATTCATATTCTAAACTTAAAACTTTATTCTATTTGTACACTAATTATACAATTATGATAAGTTTACAATTCTAAATATATACAAAATTATTCTACCATAAATAGCTGACATACACGTTGTGTATATCGTGTATATCACGGTCTCCCAATTGCCTTGGGTTTTCGTGATATACATAGTATACATAAGAATGTATACCGTGTATATCGACTATATTTAACACACCTGCAGTTATAGCGGGCGATCTTCGTACGCTGAGACTGTCCCTAAAGTCTTCAAAAAAAATCGAGGGAAGATCTTTGGTAAAGATATCTGCAATTTGATATCTGGAAGGGACATGACAAACACGTACTTGTCTACGATCTATCTTTTCGCGAACAAAGTGGATATCCATTTCGATATGTTTAGTGCGTTGGTATTGAATCGGATTACCAGAAAGGTAGATAACACTAACATTATCACAATACACCAAGGTAGCTTTCTGAATAAGACAATGAAGTTCTAAAAGAAGATTACGTAACCAACAGGATTCAGAGACCACATTGGCTACCCCTCGATACTCAGGATCTGCACTAGAGCAGGGTAAAATCGACTGACACTTTGCAAACCAGGAGATCAAGTTATTACCAAAAAACATACAATAGCCAGACGTAGAGCGTCTGGTGTCTGGATAGTCACCCCAATCGGCATCTGTATACGAGACAAGTGTAGACGTCGATGAGGGATATAAATGTAAGTCAAAGTCAAGTGTCCCCTGGATGTACCGAATAATGCGTTTGAGCGCATTTATGTGCTCGACCTTGAGATCATGCATAAACAAATACACCTGATGTACGTCATACGTAATGGCTGGCCTCGTGAACGTAAGATACTGAAAAGCCCCTGCAAGACTGCAATAGCGGGTTGGATCCTTGCAGTGAGAGCCAATCGCAACCCCTAGCTTAGGTTTAGTATCAACTGGAGTGGAAGTGGACTTACATGATGACATACCAGCTCGCTCAATGATCTCAGTTGCATACTTCCGTTGGGATAAGAACAACCCACCTGCATGACGAGTGACAACAATCCCCAAAAAGTAACTCAAGGGCCCCAAGTCTTTCATAGCAAACTCAGAACTGAGCATTGTCACGATAGACTTGCGTAATGCATCAGAAGAGGCAGTCAATATAATATTATCCACATATAATAGTATATAAGCCAGGGAAGAACCACGACGATATATGAACAATGAATTATTAGACCTGCTGTGAGAGAACCCAATAGTCGAAACATAGTATTCAAACCTCTTATACCAAGCCCGTAGGGACTGCTTAAGCTCATACAATGACTTCTTCAATAAACAGACATGATGAGGATATTTAGGATTCCTAAACCCCCAAGGGTTGATGCATATAGACTGTCTCATTGAGATCACCATGTAAGAAATCATTCTTCACATCTAACTTATGAATGGGTCATGCATTCGAAAGAGTCAATCTGAGCACAGTGTGAATGGTAGTCGGCTTAACCACCGGACTAAATGTCTCACCACAATCCACATCAACCTGATGAGTCTTACCATCACCTACAAGACGAGCCTTATGCCTAGCAAAAGAACCGTCAGAATTGTCTTTATGAGCAAAAATCCACATAGACCGAATAATATTAACACCAGATGGACGGGGCACCAACTCCCACATCTTATTATCAATAAGAGCATTATATTCGTCGGTCATAACAATTTTCCAATTCGGGTCATTAAAGGAGACACGGAATTACGGGGTAGAGGGGATTTAAGAACATTAGAATTTAAATTAAAATGTCTTTTTGGTTTAAAAATACCCCATTGACTACAAGTGACTAATGTGTGACTCGGGGAAAAATTGGGTGAATTTTGGGAAATATCTGGACAAGTGACGGACTGGCCAGCATGCAGTGGGCCTGCTAACCCAGAACTGGAAACAGTGGCCGAGACGGGAGTATAGACTGGACCAGTTTCGGTATTGGACTGGGTACCAGGCCCAATTATCGAAACTGAGGCTAGAACGTTACTGGAAATAGTGAGTCCAACGGGCAGTGGGCCCGCTAGTGGAGTCTGGGATACGTCCGAAAAATGGTGGACAATATATGGAGAAATGGCATCGTCCAAAAAATTACACGAACTAGGTTCGGGACTACGCACGTGAGCAAATGAAAATCGAGTCTCATAAAAAACAACATGACGACTAATGATGATTTTATTAGATGATAAATTAAAACATTTGTAGCCACTATGATTAGACGGATAACCCAAGAACACACAAGGGGTAGACCGGGCTTGGAGTTTGTTAATTGTGGTGGACGAAAATAGCGGATAACATAAGCAACCAAAGACTCTAAGATGGGAATACGAATGAGTCCGATTATATAAGATGTGAAGGGGGGACGAATAAGCCAAACCTTTGGTAGGAAGAATGTTAAGGAGATATGTAGCCATTTGTAGAGCATGATGCCAAAAAGAGGGGCACGGAGGCATGAACCAATAGAGTTCAGACAATGTTATTAATGGTACGAATTTGCGTTCGGCTTTCCCATTTTGTGAGGACAAGAAAAATGAAAATTGATTCCATTATTAGCACAAAACTCCCGAAACACCCCATTATCGTATTATTTGTCATTATCACATTGAATATTCTTAATTTTCTGTTCGAATTGGGTACAGATGAAAGCTCTAAATTTAAAATGTGGAAAAACATGAGATTTTTTCGCTAACGGAAAAGTCCATAAAAAATTAGAATAATCATCCAAGAAAAGAATATAATAACGATGACCCAAAGAACTGAGAACATGAGATGTCCATAAATCGCTATGAATAATATCAAATGACATTAAAGTACGAGAATTAGAGTCTACAAACGGCAATCTAACATTTTTCCTAAAGAACAAGATTGGCAAATCGGAGTACTACGTGTACCCTTACAAGAAATAAATTTGTGTTTATCTAAGAAAGATAAATTGACGACCCCGGATGACCTAGACGTGCATGCCACAAGGAAGGAGCAAGAGCTGCAAAAGTAGATGGCAAGTTTTGACTCGAGAGATCGGATGTGGGCGTGATAGGATAAAGATCTCCCCAACTATCACATCTCATGAGAGGAATCCACATCTTGAAATCCTTCACAGAAAACCCAAAAGGATAAAAAACAACAGAAACTGAATTATCAGTGGTGAATTTACGGACATACACCAAATTTTTAATCAACTTAGGAGCATGAAGGGTATTTTTCAAGACAAGAGGTGGATGGGGGGGGGGGGGGGGGACAAAGTTTTATGACCGTAACCACGAATTGAAATTGAATTGTCATTACCAACAATTATGTCGCAATCTCAAATTGAAATAAGACGAGAGAGTACCTTGGTCGGATGTCATGCGAGTAGTGGCGCCGGTGTCCATGTACCAATTCGGGTATGAGGGATTTAATCCAATTGTGTGCATCGCTTCATGTCGGTAGGTGTGGGGTCCGCTGCATAGTGGACCTGCGGAGGTCGAGGCTCAAGCACACATGCTTGCTGCCCCGACCCAAATGGGTGACGGAAACCACTGGGTCACTACGTGTTGGGCCTGAAGAAATTTGGGGGAGCCCACTGGCTAGGGGCTGGACACTGTGAAGCATATGGGTCATTGGGCCACTGTCCACTGGCCTAGAGTCCCATGGCTGGGACTAGTTGAATAGTGGCCCACTGTTACCGGGACGGGGCCCACTGCCACTACTTTAGCCACCGCCACCACTGCCGGAACCACCGCGTTTGTCCCCGCGATTTTTTCCATTATTTTTTCGAGTATTCCTGCCGCCACCATGAGTACGATTTTGGCCTGAATTATTAATAATACTCTGAGAATTAGTGGAGGACGTCATCATGACCACGGGACTAGCGCTTGTAGCCGCCTTTTTGGCCAAGCCGGCTTCTTCGACTGTAAGCATAAAACGAGCATGATAAAATTGCGGAAGAGGACTGATCTGACGAAGAAGTGTACCAACACCACTATAGGTATCAGATAGGCCTGCAACCATTTGTAGGACCAAACGATCATTAGTAATGGGTGAGCCAACGTTGCGGAGTTAGTCCGCCAATTCTTTCAACCTTTTATAATAAGCTGAAACGTTCGGAAATCTTCCATGTTGACGTGGGAGAATTCCTGCTCAAGAGTAACAACCTTAGAATTTTGATTATCTTAGAATATATCATGTAGTCTATCCCAAGTGGCCTTAGCCGTAGCGTCATGCTCAATAATCGTTTGCAATAGGTCGGTAGAGATAGTTGAGTAAATCCACTGAAGAACGGTAGCATCAAGGATCGACCACAATTTAGGATCATCCTCGGGTTTAGGCACCTCCGTATTAGTAGGAGGCGCGGGGATAATGTGATGGAGGACTTGATGCGAGCGTGCGTGAACTTTGAACAGTTCGGCCCACGTCGCGTATTGGACGTTTTCTATTTCAAGAATGATAGGGATTTGATTCTTGATATTAGGAATGGTAAGGGCATGGTGAAATGTGTTCTTAGCCATAATATCAACGCAAGACATGATGTACGGATTTGGAAGAAAAAATTGGGAAGAGGAAAGGCAACGACGGGCACAAAAAATGAGAAGAAAGGCTCGGATTTTGCTGCGTGTCGGCCGAGAATGGGAGAGAAAAAATAAGACCTAGACTTCTGATACCATGAAAGAAATAATCCCTTGATTATTCTCATTAATGAAAGAGTATATATACAATTTACAATTTCCATAATAGTAAAAATCTATTCCTATTCTAAACCCAAAACTTTGTTCTACTTATACACTAATTATACAATTATAGTAAATTTACAATTCAAAATATATACAAAATTATTCTACCATAAATAGCCAATATACACGGTGTGTATACCGTGTATATTGGCTATATTTAACCATGACAAAAGAATTGGCGTTGACGTCAACTTCCTAGCCATTCTTCTAGTTACATTTGTGACATTTGCATGGTCCTTTATTTTTCTTTTCAAAAAGGAATTGCTTTTGATTTTTGTTCCTCGGGTACCCGTATTTGAGTTTGACTAATTTAAATTTGTATTGCGTAAGATTCATTTAAGAAAAAATACTCTTTATAAAAAAATTATATATTCAAGACTCAAACTCAAAACCTTTAATTAAAAGCAGGATAACTATACTGGTCACTAAAAGAAGTTACATCTGAAAGTGCCTTTTAATATTTGAAATTTGTTTTCATTTAAGGATTTTTTAAAACTTCTAATTTGAAGAAAGAATTTTGGTTTTAAAACATTAGAAACACACCATATAAATTTGTCACAAATATCACCAGACAAAAAATGTTGGGACACACTTTATAAATTTTTCTATTATATTTTTAATTGTTATTGATGATACAGTCTATGGATATTTTTGGTAATATATGCTATGAAGCAATCGTCTGATAGATTAACTTACCTGCAGATTGCAGACCTCGTAAGGCGGGCAGATTAAATGTTTAAAGAGTCTAAATCCCATTAATACCCTCATTAAAATTTTCAATTTAGTTTTAATGACACTATTTATTGAAAATATCGCCGCCTAAACAAGTGGGAGAAATGATAAATTATAAAAGATCTCGTGGAATCTGGGAAAACTCAGAAATAAATTTAAAAAACAGAATGTTGGCGGTTTAATTACATATGTACCCTTGGAGGGTCAATTAATTCACTACTCTTACAAATCTTTTTTTTGTTTCGTAACGTATTGAGTACTCGTTTTAAGGCTTGATAATTTAAATACATATCGAAAAATCTCAATTTAGGAGAAATGTTTTTAAAGATTTTAGCAATAGAAAAATTATGTCAATCCATTAAAATATGATATGCTACAAGTGAATATTTGCGACAAGAAATGACTTCAGTTCATGTAATATCTTTTTCGGGAGCTAGAAAAAATACATCAATTAGTATATTTCTTAAAGTCCGAAATCTAAATCTCTCATTTTATTTAACTTTTGGTGGTATTACTCCAACAAGAGTTGGTGTCAAGCAAAGGCAAAAAGTGCCTTATTTTATCAGCAAGTACCAATTTATTTGAGTTTCTTCAATTGGAAAAATTGTCATCATCTCTACTTTAACGTTCTGCCCATCTTTTGATGTGAAATTCCAAGTTTAAGAAACTGCCCATCATCAATTAAATATATTTGGCTTTTTTGAAGGATCTTTTCAAAAAGACAGTTATGAGAATTTGTTTTATTTTCAACTTGTATATGAACAACACTCGTTATTTATTTGTTTCTTCAATTATAACAATGTGATGATTTTTTTAATCATGTAAATAGAAGTATATTTACAATAACACTTTTCTTTTTTGAGGAAATGATCTCTTATAAACACCATACATTATAAACAACCAATTTTTCACCGTACATTGTAAACAACCATTAAGCAAGGAATATTCATTTGCGTTATCTTGAAGGATAAAATTAGAAGTTGTCACTATACGTACCTTTCTCCATATTAAGCAGAGTCTTTAAGGAACTTTTTAAAAAATTACAAAAGAATCCAATACATTTTGTATGAATATACTAAATTGCATGATAAAAATAATAAGTATGTCCACTTTGACTGAATCTTTGTTCAGGACCATAGGAGTTAGGATGGGATAAGGTTCCGTTGATTTATACTTACGTGGTAAATCCTGACACAATAATCGTTTTTGGCTTAATACATTGTGTTTGCAATAAATTTTTGAGTATTTAAAATAAACTGCAATTATAAGCAAAATATAAATTTTTATATAAATCATGTGGGTATAATTCTGTTTAATCTCTTAAATCTTCTCTTTCTAAATTTTCTGTTGGGAGTTTTTGCTCTATGGTACTTTATAATGCAGTACGGGAAGTATATAACTATTACAAGTATTCGAAAAGATAAACAAAGATTCAATAATTCAACTAGAAATCTGAAAATTACAATAGTTACACAAGAAAACTGGAAATTCCAGTTTTGTAGAAGATGGAAAAATGGAAATTGTTTTTTTTTGAGTCGAGTGTAGCACTCTCGTCCTTAAGACAATATTGCCCCGTATGTATCCTTTATACGTCCTGGACAATTTGTCTCCCAAGATAAAATAGCAATGGAACCCTTGAGCAAAGGAAACTCAAGAGCTACCGTGAAGAATATTGAGTAAAGAAATGATGCTTGGAAGTTGTAGAAACAAAACTATTTTCGGTTGTGTATTTTCGTGCACTGTTTTTGGTGTTCTCCTTGGTGCTTCTTGGTGCTCAACAATGGTGTAAGGGGGTGTTTATATAGGTGAGGGAGGGACTGAAAAACTGCCCTCCATAACAGCCAAATAATGGCCATTATGGAGGTAGTAAAGCCACCAACATAAATGTAGAAAAGACCAACGGATTTGGCCATTATAGGAGGAGTAATTCAGCCAAAATAAATGGCTGAATTGAGTGCTTGGCAACTTGCTTTGACTGTCCAGATTCTGGAAACTTGAGGGACCAAACTGTACATCTGAAAGAATTCTGGTCCGAACTGTACATCTGGAAACTTCTGGGATCAAACTGTACTTCTGGCAAAGTTCTCTGGCCCAAAAAGATAATACCCCGAGAACCCGGAACCGGACCGGACGGGCGGGCGGCGGCGGCGCGCGTGTGGTCTTTCCTCGAACCGAAGCACATCTAGGTCCTCCCTCCTTTAAACACATGGGATACCCCTTGGGGTCCCAAACCCCAAACCAATTTCGAATCTTATATACACAACAATTCTTTCTTCCTCTACCGGTGAGGGAGAATTGAACCCAATACCACACTTTCCATGCTTCAAACACCTTACTTCGTGAACCAATATCTCTTTCATTTCTCAATGAAATTTGACGATTCTTGGCCCTACGGTTATCTACGTACTTAGTAAATCATGCATGTGTGAAGAACCGAATTCTCCAATATGCGTAACACTAGTGTTTAAGCCATTAAAGTTGGTCGGTCGCAACTCCCGCCAAAGGCAAATTTCCAACATTTTCTCTGTAGTTTGAGGACATAAAACTGTTTTTATTGCTTTTAATTTTTGTTTTTCTTTATTATTTTTCTCTTTATATTCATACCTTATTTATAAATCTGGTTTTTCCTTAGTCATTTACTTCAATTCCTTCATTATTGATTTAGTAATTTATCATGGTTAAAAAGTCACTTCCTAATAATAGTTCGTTAAAACTATCATATTCTATTACTCATCTATTTATCTTATATTCTAGATCTTGGATTTTGAATTTTAAATTAATACTTTTGATAATTATTATTTCTCTTTCGTTTTCAGAATAATTATAAGCTTGTGGTTCTATTAACTTACCATCGCTTTCGTTAATTTTACTTATATGTATAAAACTCTTAATAACTCATGTATTTATTTCAGCTATACAATCCGTTGTTATTATACCATTAAATATTATTACTTTAATCCTTAATCTATTACTGGGTGTATTTATTAAATCTAATATTCTGAGTTGTATTAATCTTAAGCTTTCCTGTCTAGATATCATTGGTTCTTTTGTGATACTTAATCTAGATCCTTCTATCTTTGATATTAATCTTTTTTATGGTGTTAGGTTTCTAGTACTAAAATCCATATATATTTCTTCTGGTATGGTTATCTTGGAATTTTCCTTATGTTCTATTTGTCCTAATATTTCTTGGTACATTTTTTGTACTAAAATATTCATTTCATGTTATTTCTTTACATAATGATTTCCTGTTAGGGCATATATTGTTTTTGTTTCTATACTTATAACTTTACTACCTGGTGGCATATTTATTCCATCTAGTTTATAATATAGTGTTAAAGCTAAGTCTTTGTGTTCATCCTTTAATGATATACTACAATCTGATTGTACTGTAAATTTTAATTTTTGATATATTAAATTTTCTTTTATTACTGCTATTAAAGCATCTTGCAAATTTCCTAATATCGGTCATCTAATATGTATATTTGTATAGGTGTATCTATGCTTTTCTGAAAATATGTTTTTATAGTAAATTCTACTCCTCCAAAGTATATATGTTTCTATATCTTTTAGCTTCTTTAGTAGATAGTTTTGTTAATTCTCTTTTTATTACTTCATTTGTTATCAAGTTTATTTTCGTTCTTCCATTTACACTAGTTGTGTCTATTATATTTTCATGTTTTTGTGCTATATATCTTATTTCTTTATTTCTTTCAAACCATTTAGTTTTAAATATTTTCTTAATAGTTAGTTCTTCTTTTTCATCTTGTATTTTTTGATATATTTCTAGTTTAAAGCTTAATGTTTGTGTTATTCCTCCTCCATACGTAGTCATTTGGTCATATGTTTCTTTAGAATGTTCTACTATTTGTTTTCCTATATCCATGTCTTAACATGTTAATGTGCTTATACTGTTATTCTATAATATCATTTAGGTCTTTTAATTCATTGTCTTTTCTGATTATTTCTCCTGAGTTTTCTTCTCTTAGTTTCATATTTTCTTCCTCTTTTTGTCTTAATCTTTCATCTTTTAGTGCTATCATGTCTCTTAAGGTTTTAATAGTGTTTTCTTGTTCACATATGAGTTGGGAATTTTCTTGTAAACGTTATCTCTATCCTTTATAAGATCTATACTCATTCTACAACTTACTATATATTGGTTTATATCTCTATTGTATGTAAACAGTTTTTCAGCTATTATTTGAAGTTCTATTAATTTATTTTCATCCATATTGTTCTGTAAACATCCATAATTGTTCTTGTATACCTTCTATAATATGATTTTATATATTTATTTATGTATTTATATCTATTAACTCTCTATATGTTGCTATAACATTATCCAAGTCTGAATTAATTTCTACTAGCTCGTTATCATTCTTCCATCAAGTTTTCTGACCTCCTTTTCTGGTCTAATAATTTTCTTGGTATTTCATTATAATTTTATTTTGGCTCCTAACTACTATCAAAAGATGTCTTGTTTGTTTGCATAACCATATTGTTTTATTTAGCATACTGGTTTGTTTAAATTCTGGACGTTTTTTCATTGTAATAACTATATTCCTTTTACAAGCTCTGATACCATTTTACTGGCGGATCTTTTCATCATCTAACAACCCTGAAGAGGATAGGAATATAGATGGTATATTAACATAGTTCTATCTAAGTTTATTAAATAATAAGCATGTAGTACGAACACAGTTATTATCAACTCAAAATTCATTTTTTAAATAAAAGTCTATAATATTCTATCAATATTAACATTATAATATCAAGATCATAATTAGAAACACATAGTCTGAAAACATACCTCTTAGCAGAATTTCAAGATCACCGGAGATACTCAACCCACCCTGGCTCTGCCTTCCTTTTTTTTCACTGAAATCGTCGGGATAAATGGCCTAGGTGCTGGAATTTGCTCAACAGACTCTTTTTTAAATCCTTTTAAAAGATGGAGTTTTATGGACTAGTATGGTTATAAGTATAAGCTTTCAAAGTATTCTTTCTCTGGTATTATGATATTGTAATTGATATTGATTATAGACTAAGGGGGGGGGGGGGGGGTTAGCTAGACATAAGAGAAAATATTTCAAAGATTGAAGTTGTTGTATTCGAAAGTTAAGTTTCAGAAGTTACAATGATGCTCTTTATGTAAATAACCTCTTTGATTGCTTACAATATTGCTATGTTGCAAAAGTCTAAAAGCAAATAGTAGTTGGTTACAAAAGTCTAAAAGCAAATAGTACTTTGTCTCCTATGATGCAGATTTTTCTTCAAAGTTGTTTGTATTTGTTGAAATTTTTCAACGTTGTCAGCTATCATCTTTGTCCTTGATTCTTTGTGAGTCCGGCGGCTTTTTGTTGAGGCCGGTTGCTTCTTCACATATTTTGCAAGCTGTCTTCTTTGCATAATAAGAGGAATTTTTTTCTTTGATACTCCTATAAAATAGGAACGGTATAGTTTCAATTTTTTCAGTAGATACTCCTATAGAATAGGAATGATATCTCTTTCAGTAGTATGGTGGTAATATATGATAATATATGGGCTTGCTGTAGTTAGACTACATTGGACCGTATCAAATTGTTACATTGTGGCTTTTTGTAGATTAAACTACATTGGGCCTTCATAGTAGTATGAGTAATATTGACATCATTTTTTATGTTGATAACAAGCATTTTTCTTTGGCTTATTAAAAACTTGTATTGCTCCATAGTTTCACTGGAATGGTTGTGTTCCATATTTATATTTCGCCCATACATGTTTGTAAGTTGTATATTGTCCTGAGATAGTATGTCGTTGTTGTAGAATAGGGTAATGCCTTCTTCAATTTCTCCACCTTTGGAGGTTCCAATGATGCATATTTTTCTTGCTTTTAATATGTCTTTTATTTTTTATTTCAGTGTTAATAGTCCAATGACTCTTTTGACACTAAGCCATTCTTGGAATTTTTCCAGGATACATGGTATTTTCATCTTGAGATCTTCATCATCTCCACTGATGTTGCTATTTTTTCCAGTTTTAATCAATTGACATATTATAATAGGTTTTCCAGTTAAATCGATTGTTGTATCAAATAGTTGTATACCATAGATACCTTTTCCGAATGACTCCGTCATTGCTTTCACATAATCTATTATAAAAAGAGGTAGTTTAGAAATATTGTAAAAAGTTTCATCTACTATTATTTTATCTATAAATCCATAATTAAATAGTTTTGAAACTATATCAGGGTTAGATTTTTCACTACACAAAAATCTTGAATATTTGCTAAGTTTTGCACTTCGTAAATTATGTGGGTTAGATTTGTAGTCATAAAATTTGTTTATTTGTTCGTAAGCTGTAATATATTCAGGTGCAAATTTCAATTTATCACACATTGATATTGTTGTTGGCATTTGAGAAGATGAGGATGTTATGGGAGATGGTATAGTGGATGGCATGGTTACAAGCTTGGATGTAAATGTTTTTGGTTTTTCTATAGTAGATAGAGGGGTTTTTAGGTTTTGTAGATTTTTGAAGTCTCGAAAGGCTTCTGTCAGCGGATCTACCAGATGTGTGTTTTCTTGCATTTTGGTTGTAATGGTTTCATGGTTTTGCTTGATGTTTTTTTGTAACATTGGTAATATATTCTTCAATTTTTTCACTGATGGTTGACATTGTTGTACCTGCTAAGAAAATCAGCTAGAACATTCTTAGTTCCAGATATATTTTTGACAATAAAATTGTAACAATGAAAGAATGATTGCCACTTCCTTCTTTTGTTTAGTTCTGGTAAATGATCTATTTTATTTGTAATGAAAGCTCTTACTTGGGTATTATCTGTTATAACAACAAATTTTACTGGTAATAAGTGATAATGAAATCTCTTTATTCCAAATTTTACTGCTAATAGTTCCTTTTCGTTAATATGATAATTTTTCTCATTTGGCTTTCATGTTCCACCTCCATATCCACAAATTAGTGGTTTATCTTTATCTATATCATCTTTAGCATATGCTATGAGGACTGCTCCTCAACCTAGATCACTAGCATTAGTAAAAAGTTCTAGTTGATCTAATTCCGTTGGCATTCTATGTTTTGGTAAGACTTTCACTTTTTCCTTGATTTCATTTATGGCGGTAGTATGTTCTTCCTTCCATTCAAAGGTTATACTTTTTTCTAGTTAATTCTTGCAATGGCTTTCTTAAGAGTGGTAAATCATTTATATGATCTGAAACATAGTTTACTACTCCTAGAAATTGTTGTACTTCTTTTTTACTATCTACTTTATCTTTAAAATTCTTTATTTTTGTTAAAATGTGTTCTTGCAATTGTAATCCTTCATTATCTATTATGTATATCAAATATTCTATATTATTCTTAAAGATTTCAGATTTCTTTTTAGATAATAATATTCCATGTTGTTTCACAATTTTTATAAACTCTTCTAAATGTTTTATATGGTTATATAAATCATCACTATATATTAATATGTCATCGACATATACTATACAAAATTCTGTTAATTTTTTGAACACGTGGTCCATTCTTCTTTGAAATATTTGTGGTGCATTTTTTTAATCCAAATGGTAGTACATTCCATTCGTAGTGTTCTTGAAGTGCACTAAAGACTGTTAAATATTTTGATTCATTTGTTAGTTTAATTTGCCAAAATTCACTTTTACAATCAAATTTACTAAACCATTTTTTATTTCCTAATCTATTAATAAGGTTTCTTTTGTATGGTAAAAAGTATCCATCAAATATTATCTTTTTATTTAGTTCTCTATAATCAATTACCGTTCTAGCCTTTCCTCTTTTTTGTTCACTATATTTTCTAACTAAAAAACTGGGCTACTATGTGGACTTTTACTCTCTTGTATCATTTTTAATTCTAATAATTCTTTTAGTTGAGTTTCAAACTCCTTTTCACTTGTTGGGCTATACCTAATAGGTTTAGTTCTAACTATATCATTTGGATTTATTAACTTGATTTCCGCATATATCTTTTCTTTTTTTCATAGTTGTATTGGATTTTCTCCAAAATTTATTTTTAATATATTGAGGTATTTTTCTTTTAATAATTGTTGGTTGTTATTCCTATCAGATCTTATGTTACATAGTCTTAATGTGTGTATTGGTAATATCCTTTTTAATATTATCCATTTATTACATGGCGTTTGTAGGCTAAAAGTATTATTATTTATTACTTGTGTTTTAAAGTAGTCTAAGAAATTGTTTCCCAGTAATACTTGTTGCTTCATGTCATCTAATTGGTATATTATTGGTAGTCGAAATATTATTTTTCCTAATATGATTCTCGTATTTTCTGCTATTATATCTAACTCTTTTGCATGTTCATTAAATCCTGATACTCTTGTCTTGTGTATTTCAGATCTTTTCCATTTGTGTGGTTGCAACACTTCTTTCTTTGCTAGGCATAAGTCTGCTCCACTATCTATAAATATTTTTTGTTTTATCATTTTATTAGGCTTATATTCTATATGAACTTCTATATAAATTGCTACCATTTAATTAGGTATTACTATTTCGTCTGATATCCATTTCTCCCAATCTTTGTTGAATATCTTCATCTTGTTCTATTTCTCTTACTTCTTCTAGTACTTCTTGCCATCTTATATCACTCAGTCGTGTCTTGTTCTACTAAGGTTTTTAGTAACCTTTTTATATCTATCATGATAATATTTATTTCATGTTTCACCAGTAGTCGCAGTTGTAATAAGCTTATGGCGAACATGCCTTTCACATTGTATCCAGTAATTTATTTCTTCTAATAATTTTCTTTTTTCTTCTTGTAACTCCATTTTATTCAGAACTATTTTCACTATCTGAGTTTTGGTTAATAAAGTTAACATTTTCTAATTCTGATTCACTTTTCTCATCAGTTTGACTGACATAAAAGTCTTCATATTCATTCCATTTATCATTATCTTCCTTTATCTGTTGTAGACTCATTATAAATTGTGTTGTATTTATATATTTTACACCTTTTTTCTTCAGCTTTGGGCATTTATTAGCATAATGTCCCTTTTCATTACAATTCCAGCATTTACATTCTTTAAGGTTTTCCTCTTCTAATGGTTTTATATATTTTCTTTTCCTAAATTTTCTCTTGTGTTTAATTTTTTTTCTGGTTTCAGGGGTATTTCTATATTTTTGAAACCTCTTTTTCCTATAAGGTTTGTAATAAGGTCTATGATGTTGTTTGTTGTAATTATTATATCTTTTATATCTCTTTTGTTGATATCTCTTATTTTTATGACTTTTCTTATATTTCCTTTCTTTCCTTTTATCATCACATCCAAATATTAGTCTTCTTTCCGTAAATCCACATATTTCTCTTAATCCTAATTTTTTATCTTTTTTAATTTTTTGTTGTATTATATATTTTTCACATTTTCATGTTAAGTATGCTCTTAGTACTCTTATTCTTTCTCCTAATGTGTTTTCTTTTGGTTATAGTTGGGTATATTCTTTTGATAGTTCAGTATTATATGGTGTTGGTAGGTGGTCATAATAAAGTTGTAGATATATTAAACCTTCTTGTGGTAAGAATCTAGCTTCATAAAAGAATTTACTAAAACTTATTGTATATTCTGACAGTTTATTGATCTTACAACATTTCATGTTATTTAGATTCATTATTATTTAAGTTTTTCTTTCTGCAAATACGTTTTCTCGTGCCACTAACATTTTTTCTCATAAAAATTCTCTTTTTAATATAATATCAAATATCATTAGCATAGATTTCCAATTTCTTGCATGACTAAATACTTCTCCTCTTAATTGGTATGCTATAGATTCCATCCAATATGTTATTTTTCCAATTAATGTTTTAGATATTAAGTCGTAAATGTAATCTAGGTTGTCAGTATGTGTAGAGTTCATTAATGTTATATACATTCCAAGATTTCAATAATTTATTCTTCTTCCTATTTCCTGTTCATCATAAACATTGTCTGAATCTAGAAAATATCCATTAAAGTTTACACCTTGTGACATTGATCCTACAAATTTTTTAAATTCTGCTTGTTGTCCTACTGGTATGTGTTCTGGTAATCTAGTACACTTTCTTGTTATTATTTCTAAATTGGGGTCTATTAGTTCTTCTTCAGGATAATCATTAGTATCTTCATTTATTATATCATCTGTTTCTACTTCTGTTTCTATAGGTCTATTAAATTTATCTTCTACATCACTTTCAGGTTCGTCTTCTATGACTGCATTATACTTTTCATTTTTTGTAAAGCTTATATTATTTGGTTGTTTTCTTTTACTATCTCTTAGTTTTCTTCTTCTTCTATGAATTCTTAATTCAATATTACTATATTTGTCTGTATCACTATCAGATTTTTCATTACTAGTTGTACTTTCATCACTTGTTCTAATAATTTTTCTTACTTTCTTTTCCCTTTTACATCTGTTTCCTAAGGATATGTAATTCTTCTTTTAATTTTTCAAGTTCTTGATTTACTTCATTTAATTCTTCTCTTGTTTGTTTTAGTTCTACCTTAGTTTCCTTTAGTATTTTCTTTGTATCTTTAAACTTATGTTTATACTTTTTATATTTACTTAACCATTCTTCATTATTATGTGATCTTAATTTTGTATTTTCTGTTTTTAATTCACATATTTGTTGTTCTTGTTTATCTAATTTCTGGTATAAGTATTCGGTGGTTTTTCTGTGTCATTTAAGTAGATGTTTTCACCTTTTAAGTTGTTATTATCATTTGGTGTAGTTTTAGGGTCTTTTTTCTTTATAGATTCATATTTGTATCTTTCTTTTTCTATTATATCTTTTCCATGGTTTTTAAGAAATGTAATTACGCTATGTTCTTGATTTTCCATTAAAATTATCCTTTTTTATTTAATATTGTTAGACTATCTAATGTTTTTTTCTACTGGTTTTGATAATTTAGGTTTTATTTCACTTATATCTACCATTATAGGTTCCTTACTTCTTCTCCACGTATCTATTGGTACTAATTCTAGTTGTTTAGTTGTAGTGTTTACCACTTTTTCTATTGTGTTTTGTTGACTCGTGCTAGGTTCATTTCCCTCTATTACTTGCTTACTTTTTTCTATATATGCTACTAATATGTTGAATTTTTCTAATATTATTTTAAATGTTGGTACCTCAGATACATTTCATAATCTTGTCAATTCTTCTCTTATCAACTTTTGCATTTGTGTCTGGTTTTCTTTTATTTCATCCATTATTACTAGGGTGTTTTTTATTTGTTCTTTTACTATTATTTCTTCCCATAACGCAGTAATTTTTTCGTTAGAGTTAGTCAGGATTATTTATTCTTTTCTTCCGTCCGTTTTCCATATTTATCCATATTTTATCAAATTTATCACATTGTTGTTCCAATCGTTTTATATCATTTTCTAATTTCATTTCTTTTGCACTGTATTCTAGGTTTTTTTTAAAAATTAATTGCATAGGGAATAGGGGAAGAGAAAATGGGGAGGAGATTACAAGGGGGAATCGAACCCTCACCAACAAGGTGAGAATTCAGGTAGCCGACCAACTAGTAGTGAAGCCAGAAATTTTGTCAAATGTGTTTGAATTTTGAAGAAGTAATATATAATATTAATGTTAAAGGTGTTCAATATGTAATATATATCCGTAATACAAAACATTAACATAATACATAATCCACCCTTTAGGGTAATGATGTAATAAACCCTCTCACACCCGGCTCACACCCGACAAATAATAATACAATCTATCATGAAAAAACAAATAAATAAAGAAATTGTCTTACCCTTAATAAGGCATAATTCTAAGGGAGCTGTTGTTGATATTGCAAAATTTGATATTGCTGGTAAATGAATATGTAATTGATTGTATAATAGATTTCTTGGGCCTAGCTTGATCATTGATAAAAAATAGTATAGTACATCTAATTATACTGTCGTACTGTCATCGATGAATATAATATATTTAATGTGACTTCAAATTTAATCAAACTATTGATAGGAAATGATGGTATAAGCGCTAAATCTTATTTATATAAATGCCCACCTTAACATCTTTATAATAGTACTATAGATCAGTTTGGTCAATATACGCCGGAGGCTATCATTATATATGTCCTAGGGTTGTTGTACAACTGTATCCAAGACTCCTCAGTTGTGAGGGTATCTACATTGTTGGACAAGTTAGATAGCACAGTTCAAACACATGCTAGTAATAATTGATATGTCTATGTTGTATAATTTTTCGGCGAAGGAAGATCGGTTGAACACTCTTGCTGCAACCAACTGAGCTACTAAACTTAGGACGATTGGGACCTTATCGAGACGTATTTGATCTCCAACAATGTCGGGGCAACACTTCTAGTTGATCTTGAGGAAGAACGTCCTTAACCACTTCGACTTTGAGAAAGACAGTATTTGATGTCTTGATCTCTTTGTGAATGTCACGCCTCAAACCATGACATGGGTGTAACACCACATTCGGTGTCTGACTGCATATGACTGAGCGAACCACATGACTTGCTGAGTCAACATGAGACATATACTATTGCAGAATACGTTTTAAAACACGAAAATATGAATGAACCATGTGATTTAATAATCAATACTCCCTCCGTCTCAATTTATATTATGTAGTTTGACTGGGCACGGAGTTTAAGAAATAAAGGAAGACTTTTGAATCTTGTGGTCTAAAACAAGTCAAAGATATTTGTGTGGTTATAAATCATCTCGTTAAACGTAAAATGTAAAGTTTAAACTTAATTTGTTGTCAAATAAAGAAATGTGTCATTTTTTTTTTGAAACTGACTAAAAAGGAAAAATGTGTCATATAAATTGGGATAGAGGGAGTACTAAAATCTAGAAATATTGTCTGAAATTATTAGTGCGAAAATAGTCTGAAGCATAATGAGTAGCCAACATGGGCTATACGACAACTGAACATCTGACATGACATGCTAGACCAATCTATGAAACCTCTTAACATTTGAATATTGAACTATTTACCGGGACAAGGCCGTTGTCATACCTCTAATACATAGTGACGTGAACATAAAATAAAGATAGCACCTCGAATGAAGTGGGGCTCACCAATAACTGATATAATAGAATCCTAGTGAGTAGACCCATCATCATGTAAACTTGTACCTGCATCGTGAAATGCATGCCCCGGGCAATAGGGACGTAAGTACACTAAAATTGTACTTGCATAAAGCAATTGAATGAAAGAATAGTAAGTGAGGTGTTCGGAAAATGGACAACCCAAATCCATAACATGGACATGTGAAGTAATACGAGACTGAAATTGTAATCTGTAAGTAAACATGAACATGAAGATAATCTGACATGAATTCATTATAACATGAGTAAATTATTTTAAGTGGGAGAGTTTTAATATAATTGATTTGTAAACACCACGTGAGCACGCGACGTCTAATCTCTGCCTGATCAGCTAATCCATCTCGTACATTATTGGGGTACGAGACATGACATGACATGACATGAATGGATTCATAAAATAACCCGCAATGGGTAATATGAATGAATCGTCATAACTACGTGGATCGATCCTTATCCTAGGTTGTTATACGTAGTTTCAGGTATTAAAATCTTCTCGCTAGTCTGTGCAACTCCCCAAAACACGAATATGAATATAGGTGGATTAGAGGCCCATGAATTTCATAATAGAAGTTGTATTATGCTTGTTGACATGTACATATATATAGCTTACGACAGGGTTCATGACATTCAAAATGATATATCACGAACACAAATAACGGATCATAGTCTAGATATAACAAGATTTAGTATTTTCATGAACTAGGGCATAACGCTAATTAGAATGAGGATTTAGTGGAAATATGGAAGAATCGTGGTATGGAGAAGAATAATAATGTTCCCATACGTAGATATAAGCTCTACATACCTCAATTCCCGCTAAACGCCACCAAACGAAATTTTCGAGGTTCAACAATCACTCTATAATTGAGTTATATAATAAAGATTAGAACTTTACACTTTTCTCTCGAATTCCCACCCTCTTCGAGAACTAGGATTTTCAAGCCAAATTCGTATTCTTCCTTTCATTCGATTCTAACAATACATAAACCTAAAATGATCCCCATAACTACAATATAATTACAGAAACTTACCTCACGACAAATTTACAATGCTTCTTTTCTTCAACTCTTTTTAATCGAATTCTTACAATCTATGGAATAGATGAGGATTCTAGTGTTAATACTTGTTAGATTGATGTAATAATCAATGGGGTTTGAGTAGGAACTCACCTTGGATGTTTTTGGGAAGCTTTTCTCTCCAAAAAAATGGTTTAGAACGAAGCGAATTTTTTTCCGGAGTTGAAGATATTTAAAATTCAGAAAAATCGCACCATGCACAAAATGGCCTGCGAGACACATGGTGTGTTGCAGTCTGCTTCGCTCTAGGCTAATTTTCCTGAGCATGTTGATTTTTCCAACATTTTGAAAATTATGCCTGGAGTGGTGTGGGATGCAGGCCGTCGCGACCTATGTCGTGCTAGGCTAATTTTGCACGAAATCAACATCATTCGATAAAATGGTCATAACTCTTAACACAGAACTCCGATTGACCTGGTCCTTATATGATTGAAAGATTATTTCAAAGGGCTACAATTTCATGTTTTTATTTTTTTTTCCTTGAAATTCACAACTTATAAGGAATTTTGGAGAAAATCCAATACAACTATGGAAAAAAGAAAGAATATATAGAGAAATAAAACTAATAGACCCTAGCGAAACAGTTAACAAAACCAATAAGATACAGCCCAACGGATCAGAAAGAATTTGAAACTCAGATTAAAGAATTACTAGAGTTAAAAATGATACGAGAAAGTAAAAGCCCACATAGTAGCCCAGCCTTTTTAGTAAGAAAACATAGTGAACAAAAACGAGGAAAAGCCAGAATGGTAATTGACTATAGAGAATTAAATAAAATGACTATCTTTGATGCATACTTTTTACCTTATAAAAGAAACCTTATCAACAGATTAGGAAACAAAAATTGGTTTAGTAAGTTCGACTGCAAAAGCGGATTTTGACAGATAAAACTGACTAAAAAATCAAGAGCTTTAACAGCATTCAGTGCCCCTCAAGGACACTATGAATGGAACGTACTGCCTTTTGGATTAAAGAATGCACCATAGATATTTCAAAGAAGAATGGATCAAGTATTTAGAAAACTGGCAGACTTCTGCATAATATATGTAGATGACATATTAATATATAGTAATGATTTAAAAGATCATATAAAGCATTTAGAAAATTCATAGAAACTGTAAAACAACATGGAATACTTTTATCTGAAAAGAAATATGAAATATTCAACAATAATATTGAATTTTTAGGATACATCATAGATAATGAAGGAATACAATTACAAGAACATGTTGTAACAAAAATAAAAAAATTTAAAGATAAATTAGAAAATAAAAGAAAAGTACAACAATTCTTAGGAGTAATAAATTATGCCTCAGACCATATAAAAGATTTACCATACCTAAGAAAACCACTACAGGATTTAATAAAGAAAAATGTAACCTTTGAATGGAAAGAAGAGCATACCAAATCTATAAACCAGATTAAATGAAAGGTAAAATCATTACCAACACACAGAATACCAACAGAGAAAGATCAACTTGAACTCTTTACAGATGCTAGCGATATAGGATGGGGAACAGTCCTAATAGCATATGATAAAGAAGATATAGATAAAGAAAAAAATGCTAATTTGCGGATATGGAGGTGGAACATGGAACCAAATGAAAAGAATTATTAGCAGTAAAATTTGGAATAAAAAGATTTCATTACCATTTACTACCAGTAAAATTTATTGTTAGAACGGATAACACACAAGTAAAAGCCTTCATTACAAACATAATAGATCCTTTACCAGAATTGAATAAAAGGAGAAAATGGCAGTCATTCTTTTATTGTTATGATTTCATTGTTAAGAATATATCTGGAACTAAGAATGTTTTAGCTGATTTTCTTAGCAGATATAACAATGTCGATTAACAGCGAAGACTTTGAATAATATATAGCCAAGGCTATGAAAGAGATTATCCAAACCAATGAAATGATAATTACCAAATTACAAGAGAATACCCAAATGGTAAATAAGCTAGGAGAAGCCATGCAAGACTTTTCTAAACTGAAAATCTTACAAAAAGAAGCCCATCAGAAAACACCGATTACCATACCACCAATACAACAGAAAACCTTTACACCATTTCTATCTAAACTAGCAACCATGCCTTCACCAATACCTTCAACCTCATCAACAATATCAATGGCAGACACCCTGAAATACATACCAGAACTGATTAATGCCTGTGAAAAGATTAATAAGTTTTATGATTATAAGACTAACCCTGATATTGTACGCAGTGCCAAGCTGAGTAAATATCCCAGATTTATTTGCAGTGAAAAAGCAAACCCGAACATTGTGGAAAGATTATTCACTAATGGATTCATTGACAAGATTATCACAGATGAAAAAATGAATAACATCACCAAATTGCCAAACATTATCACGAAGTCAACAGAACTCATGATGGAATCCTTTGGAAAATGAATCTATGAAAAACAAATACTGGATGCATCTACTGATTTAAAAGGTAAACCCATTGTAATTTGCCAAATCTTTAAAACGGGAAGAAATAGCACAATCAGTGGAGATGATAAGAACTTGAATATGAAAATACCTTATACATTGTACAAATTTCAAGACTGACTCAGCGCCAAAAGAGTATTCGTATTATTGACCCTGAAGACAAGAATAGAAGATATGTTAAGGATAAGGAAAGCATCCGTAATTGGATGTTCTAAAGGTGGAGAAGTGGGAGAGATAATCACCCTATACTATGACAATGACATAAAGGTAAAAGAGACTACAGAACTAACCCTACTGTTAAATAGGATTACCAATCTGAAGCATACACATGCAGATGAGACTATAAACCATTACAAAACGATGGTTGAACAAAACAAAAGACCAATAATAAGTACATCAACATCATCATCATCTAATATCACAATAAAAAAGAGCAAAGTCCTGATCCTTTTGAATAAGGAGGGAAAATTGATTACTTTGATAGGGATCATGTAGATTCAGATACTTGAGAACTAATTGATTACCTTGAGAGGGAGCAAGTAGTTTTTTACTACTTGTAACCCAAAATTGATTAGGAGCCTCACAGCCCAAAAGATTATTATGGCAGGGAACATGTAGTTTTAACTACTTGTAACCCAAACTGATTAGGAGCCTCACCGCCCAAAAAAGATTACTATGGCAGGGACCATGCAATTCATTGCTTGGAAACCCAATGATTATGAGCCAACGTAGTTTTAAACTACGGTAAAGCCCAAAAAAGATTACTATGGTAGGGACCATGCAATTCATTGCTTGGAAACCCAATGATTATGGCCCAACGTAGTTACAAACTACGGTAAAGCCCAAAAAAGATTAACAGATTACTGAAAGATATTTTCAAGAAAAATCATAAGGCAACCGGACAGCTGGAGAACACTAAACAGAAAAGCAGCTAAACAAGAGAAAGCGACATCCTGACAAAAAGCCACTACAAAACAAGACAACTGGAAAGCATATGAAAAAGCAACCGAATAAGGAACAACAACTTTGAAAAAAGAAAAAGAAGACAAAGAACTTTAGAAAAGTAGCATACAAGGCACTGTAGCATTTAAGACTTTTTAAAAAAGATTTTTGTCTATTACTATTTACTTTTACGACTTTTTGATTAAAGTTGAATAGTTGAATAGCCGAGGTTATCTATAAAAGGAGCCTCTTGTACAAAGGAATATTAATTCGGAAAATACACAACTCTTACCTTACATCAAAACTCTCTCATTCCAATGTTTAGCTAAGCAACACTTAGTCTATAAAGCAACTAAAGGATAAAATCAATAAAGGTATGTGTTCAAACTATGTGTTTCTAATTATAATTTTGATAAGTATGTTACTCTATTGTTATGATGTTTGGATGTTGATAGAAGATTATAGACTCTTTATTAAAAAATTGAAGTCAAGATTATCAACCCTGTTATTACATGCTTATAATTTGATTAACTCGGAAAAAAGTTTTATTAACCAGATTACCATCTATATTCCAACCTCTAGGGGTTATTAGATGATGAAAAGATCCGCCCGTGAAAATATTACCATCTATATTCCGACCTTTAGGGGTTATTAGATGATGAAAAAATCCGCCCTTGAAAATGGTATCAGAGCTTGTAATAGGAACAAATTATAAACAATGTTAAAACATCCATCGTTTAAAAAAGTTAATTATTTGAATAAATGGTTATGGAAACACAAACAATTAAAGAAATTATTAGTAGAAACTAGAAACATGCATAGAATAATGATTGATTATCAAAACAAATGGTTAGAAGAAAAGAGAGATTCTGAAATAAATGTACCGAAAAAGGATATAAAGGTGTAGAACTAGAAGAGATATTAACAACTATGGATGAAGAACAACATAGCTATGAAAGATTAGTAGAACTGAATACACAAATATATTCACAAGATCTAATGATATCAGAAATAGAATCAGAACTAAGAATGGAAATAGAACATTATGGATGAAAACAGATTAATACAACAACAAGAAAAGATGTTACAGTTAACCAGAATAGCTGAAAAACCACTTAGATATAATAGAGATATAAACCAACATATTATAAGTTGTAGAATAGGAATAGAACTGATAGATGAAAAAGATAAACAACTACAAGAAAATTATATCAAGATAAGTGAACAAAAAGAAAAGATAATATTTTTGAGAAATACATTAGCACTAAAAGAAGAAAAACTAAAACAAAAAGAAGAAGAGAACGACAAAATAAGAGAACAGAGATTAGGAGAAATAATAAATAAAGAAAATGAAATAAGAGATTTAAAAGAAATTATAAAAGAACAATATAAATACATCGATTTACTAAAATATGGATAAAGGAAAAGAAATAGTAGCAGATTCAAAAGAAGCATATTACCAAATGAATACCTATGAAGGAGGAACAACCCAAACGCTAAGTTTTAAACCAGATACATACCAAAAAATTCAAGATGAAAAAGAAGAATTATCTGTAAAAAAGATATTTAAAACAAAATGGTTTGAAAGAAACAAAGAAATAAGATACATAGCACAAAAACATGAAAATATAATTGATACTACCAGTACAAATGGAAGGACAAAAATAAATCTGATAACTGATGAAGTAATAAAAAGAGAATTAGCAAAGCTATCAACAAAAGAAGCGAAGAAATATAGAAATATTTACTTTGGAGGAGTAGAATTTACAATAAAAGCATACTTTCAAAAGAATATTGACACACCAATACAAATCTACGTATTAGATGACAGAATATTAGGAATTTACAAGATGCATTAATATCTGTAATAAAAGGAAATTTAATATACCAAAAATTAAAATTTACTATACAACCAGACTTTAGCATATCGTTAAAAGATGAACACAAGGATCTAGCTTTAACACTATACTATAAACTAGATGGAATAAACATGCCACCAGGAAGTAAAGTAATAAGTATAGAAACAAAAATGATATATGCCTTAACAGGAAATCACCATGTAAAGAAACAACATGAAATGAATATTATAGTACCAAAAATGTATAAAGAAATACTAGAACAAATAGAGCATAAAGAAAACTCTAAGATAACTATACCGGAAGAAATATTCATGGATTTTAATATAAAAACATTAACAACATCAAGAAGATTAATACCAAAAATAGAAGGATCTAGATTAAGTATAACTAGAGAATCATTAATCACACAACATAATAGTTTACCAAGAATACAACCTAGAACAATAGACTTGATAAATATAGACAGTAGTAGATTAAAAATCAAGGTAATAATATTTAAAAATATGATAACAATAGACGGAATAGCAGAAATAAATACAGGAGCAATTAAAAGTTTCATACACATAAGTAAGATAAACGAAAATGAATGTAATATAATAGAACCACAGACTTATAATTACCCTGAAAATGAAAGAGAAATAATAATTACTAAAAGTATAAATTTAAGATTCAAAATCCAAGATTTAGAATATAAGATAAACATAGGAGTAATAGAATATGACAGTTTTAATGAATTATTATTAGGAAGCGATTTCTTGACTATGATAAACTATAGGATAAATAACAATGGAATTGAAATAAATGATCAAGGAAAAACAAGATTCATAAATAAGATATGAATGTACAACTAGGAAATAATAAAGAAAAAACAAAAATTAAAGACTATAAAGACGGCCTTATCAGGAGAAATATATTCCCAACTAAAATACTTAGAATACAGTGCAAAAGAAATGAAATTAGAAAATGACATAAAACGACTAGAAAAACAATGTGATAAGTTTGATAAAATATGGGTAGACATGGGAAATGGATGGAAAAAATGAATAAATAATCATGACTAATCCTAACGAAAAGATAACAACGTTATGGGAAGAAATAGTATTAAAAGAAAGAATGAAAAGCGTCCTATCACTAATGGATGAAATAAAAAAAAATCAAACCAAAACACAACAAATGATAAGGGAAGAACTAACTAACTTATGGAACGTATCTGAAATACCAACGTTCAAATTAATATTAGAAAAACTTAACATGATACTAGAAGAAAAAAGCAAAGGTAAACAGGTAGAAATAAACAATGAAGCTAGTACAAACAAAGAGAATACGATAACCAAAACTAATACTCACAAACCAGAATTAGTACCAATAGATGCTTGGAGAAGAAGTAAAGTACCAATAATGGTAGACATTAGTAAAATAAAACCAAAATTATCAAAAGATGTAACAGAGACTTTAGACAGACTAGTAATATTAAATAAAGAAGGAAAATTTTAATGGAACCTAGTGCGATCACATTCTTAAAAACACATGGAAAACAGATTATAGAAAGAGAAAGATATAAATATGAACCTATGAGACCAAAACCAATGAAATAAGAAACGCCAAAAGAAGTAGAAATACCCTTAAAAGAAGTAGAAAAAACAACCTACGAATACCTAAACTTAAGACTAGATAAACAAGATCAACAGATAAAAGAATTAAAAGCAGAAAATTTAAAGTTAAAATTACACGATAATGGAGAGTGGTATGACAAATATAAAAAATATAAGAGAAAACATAAGGATACGAAGAAACTACTGAAAGAAACTAAAATAGAACTAAAAGAAACAAAAGAAGAACTAAGAGAAGTAAAACAAGAATTATTAGAACTTAAGGAAGAAGTACACATCTTAACAGAACAATTAAAAAGGTTAAAAGGAAAAAAGAAAATAAAGATAATAAAATCAAGCGACGAAACTACTACAAGCAGTAATGAAAAATCTGATAATAATATAGATGAATATAGTAACAACAATAAACTAACTAACCAAGAATTACAGGTAGTAGAATTCATAGAAGAAGAAGAAAATTCTGAAAACACGGAAATAGTAAAGGAAAATAACCAAATAATAGAAGCTTTACAAAATATGAAAAGAGTAAATGCAATAATAGAAGATGAACCAGACAATGATGTAGAAGATGAAAATAATGGACAAATAGAAACCGAAGTAGAATCAGAAGATATAATAAATGAAGATGCAAACGATTATCCCGAAGAAGAATTAGTAGACCCTAATCTAGAAATAATAACGAGAAGAAGAACGAGATTACCAAACCACATACCTATAGGACAACAAGCCGAATTTAAAGAATTTGTAGGATCAATGACACAAGGAGTAAATTATAACGGATACTTTCTAGATCTAGATAACGTTTACGATGAACAAGAAGTAGGAAGAAGGATAACAGATTGGAATTTAGGAATGTACATAGCATTAATGAATAGTACACAAACAGAAAATTTAGATTATATGTATGATCTAATATCTAAAACACTAATTGGAAAAGCAGCATACTGGATAGAATCAATAGCATATCAACTAAGAGGAGAAGTATTAAGTCATGCAACTGATTGGAAATCAATGTTAATGATATTCGATTTACTACTAAAAAGAGAATTCTTAGGAGAAAAATGGTTAGTAGCTAGAGAAAATGTACTAGCAGAAAGAAAAAAACATAAATAATAATGAATTTGAATAACATGAGATGTTGTAAAATAAACAAACTACCAGAATATACGATTAGCTTTAGTAAATTCTTTTACGAAGCAAGATTCTTACCAGAAGAAGGAATAATTTACCAACAATTATACTATGACCATTTACCTATACCATATAATATTGAGATATCAAAAGAATATGTCCAACTAGAACCAAAAGAAAATACTCTAGGAGAAAGAATAAGAATACTAAGAGCATATCTAATGAGAAAATGTGAAGAATATAGAATGCAACAAAAGATTAAAAAGGATAAAAAGATAGGATTAAGAGAAATATGTGGATTCACAGAAAGAAGATTAATATTTGGATGCGATGATAAAGAAAAGAAATATAAAAGACATAAAAGACATAGGAGACACGAGGATAAATATGAAAGAAACCACAAATATAGGAAAGATAAGAAATATAAGAAAAAACCTTATTATAAATCTTATAAGAGAAAGAGATTTAAGAGGTATAGAAATAATCCCGAAACAAGAAGAAAATTTAGATACAAAAGAAAATTCAGAAAAAGAAGAAATGTAAACCCTATAACAGATAAAACTAAAGAAGAAAAAGTTAAAGAATGTAAATGCTGGAACTGCAATGAAAAAGGACACTATGCAAATAAGTGCCCAAAGTTAAAGAAAAAAGGAGTAAAATATATTAATACAGAACAATTTATAATGAGTCTACGACAAATTAAAGAAGATAATAACAAATGGTACGACTACGAAGACTTTTATATCAGTGAAACAGACGAAAAAACAGAACCAGAAAATATGAACTATATCAACCAACACTCAGATAGTGAAATTAGTTCTGAATAGGATGAACCCACTAGAAAGAGAAAAAAGGAATTAATAAGAGAAAGAAATTACTGGATACAATGTGAAGAATACACTCGACATAAACTGATTATAACTTCAACAGTTAATGAAACAGGAAGTAGGTATTACAATGATAGATACAACAAAATTACCAAGAGACTAGGAAAGATAAGAGAAAAAATAAACGAAATAAATTGGCAACAAACTTACATAGCAAGACATATAGAAGAAGCCATGAGAAATGAAAACGTTAGACTAGAAGTAGAAGAATACGAACAAGACGAAGAACTTCAAAGGAGATTAAATGAAAATAACTAAATGGTAGCAATTCATATAGAAGCCCATATAGAATATAAACCAAATAAAATGATAAAACAAAAAATATTCATTGATAGTAGAGCAGATATATGCTTAGCCAGAAAAGATGTACTAGAATCACATAGATGGAAAAGATCTAGAATACATAGAGCAAGAGTATCAGGATTCAATGAACAATCAAAAGAATTAGACACAGTAGCAGAAAATATGAGAATCATACTAGGAAAAACTATTTTCAGATTACCAATAATATATCAATTAGATAATATGAAACAACAAGTTTTATTAGGAAATAACTTCCTAGACTACTTTAAAACACAAGTTATAAATAAGAACACATTTAGCTTACAATCACCCTGTAACAAATGGATAGTACAAAAAAGAATATTACCAGTGAATACATTAAGATTATGTACTATAAAAACTGATAGGAATAATAATCTAGAATTATTAAAAGAAAAATACCTTAATATGCTAAAAAGGAATTTTGGAGAAAATCCAATACAACTATGGAAAAAAGAAAGAATATATGGAGAGATAAAACTAATAGATCCTAGCGAAACAGTTAGAACAAACCCAATAAGATACAGCCCAACGGATCAGAAAGAATTTGAAACTCAGATTAAAGAATTACTAGAGTTAAAAAATGATACGAGAAAGTAAAAGCCCACATAGTAGCCCATCCTTTTTAGTAAGAAAACATAGTGAACAAAAACGAGGAAAAGCCAGAATGGTAATTGACTACAGAGAATTAAATAAGAAGACTATTTTTGATGGATACTTTTTACCTTATAAAAGAAACCTTATCAACAGATTAGGAAACAAAAATTGGTTTAGTAAGTTCGATTGCAAAAGCGGATTTTGGCAGATAAAACTGACTAAGGAATCAAGAGCTTTAACAACATTCAGTGCCCCTCAAGGACACTATGAATGGAACGTACTACCTTTTGGATTAAAGAATGCACCACAGATATTTCAAAGAAGAATGGATCAAGTATTTAGAAAACTGGCAGACTTCTGCATAATATATGTAGATGACATAATAATATATAGTAATGATTTAAAAGATCATATAAAGCATTTAGAACAATTCATAGAAACTGTAAAACAACATGGAATACTTTTATCTGAAAATAAATCTGAAATATTCAAGAATAATATTGAATTTTTAGGATACATCATAGATAATGAAGGAATACAATTACAAGAACATGTTGTAACAAAAATAAAAAATTTAAAGATAAATTAGAAAATAAAAGAGAAGTACAACAATTCTTAGGAGTAATAAATTATGCCTCAGACCATATAAAAGATTTACCATACCTAAGAAAACCACTACATGATTTAATAAAGAAAAATGTAACATTTGAATGGAAAGAAGAGCATACCAAGGCTATAAACCGATTAAAGGAAAGGTAAAATCATTACCAACACACAGAATACCAACAGAGAAAGATCAACTTGAACTCTTTACAGATGCTAGCGATATAGGATGGGGAGCAATCCTAATAGCATATGATAAAGAAGATATAGATAAAGAAAAAAATGCTAATTTGCGGATATGGAGGTGGAACATGGAAACCAAATGAAAAGAATTATCATATAAATGAAAAATAATTATTAGCAGTAAAATTTGGAATAAAAAGATTTCATTACCATTTACTACCAGTAAAATTTATTGTTAAAACGGATAACACACAAGTAAAAGCCTTCATCACAAACATAATAGACCCTTTACCAGAATTGAATAAAAGGAGAAAATGACAGTCATTCTTTTATTGTTATGATTTCATTGTTAAGAACATATCTGGAACTAAGAATGTTTTAGCTGATTTTCTTAGCAGATATAACAATGTCGATTAACAGCGAAGACTTTGAAGAATATATATCCAAGGCTATGCAAGAGATTATCCAAACCAATGAAATGATAATTACCAAATTACAAGAGAATACCCAAATGATCAATAAGTTAGGAGAAGCCATGCAAGACTTTTCTAAACTGAAAATCTTACAAAAAGAAGCCCAACAGAAAACACCGATTACCATACCACCAATACAACAAAAACCTTTACACCATTTCTATCTAAACTAGCAACCATGCCCTCACCAATACCTTCAACCTCATCAACAATATCAATGGCAGACACCCTGAAATACAGACCTGAACTGATTAATGCCTATGAAAAGATTAATAAGTTTTATGATTATAAGACTAACCTTGATATTGTACGCAGTGCCAAGATGAGTAAATATCCCAGATTTATTTGCAGTGAAAAAGCAAACCCGAACATCGTGGAAAGATTATTCACTTATGGATTCATTGACAAGATTATCACAGATGAAAAAATGAATAACATCACCAAATTGCCAAACATTATCACGAAGTCAACAGAACTCATGATGGAATCCTTTGGAAAAGGAATCTATGGAATACAAATACTGGATGCATCTACTGATTTAAAAGGTAAACCCATTGTAATTTGCCAAATCTTTAAAACTGGAAGGAATAGCACAATCAGCGGAGATGATAAGAACTTGAACATGAAAATACCGTGTACATTGGACAAATTTCAAGACTGGCTTAGCGCCAAAAGAGTATTCGGATTATTGACCCTAAGACAAGAATAGAGGATATGTTAAGAACAAGGAAAGCATCCGTAATTGGATGTTCTAAAGGTGGAGAAGTGGAAGAGATAATCACCATATACTATGACAATGACATAGAGGTAAAAGAGACTACGGAACTAACCCTATTGTTAAACAAGATTACTAATCTGAAGCATACACATGCAGATGAGACTATAAACCATTACAAAACGATGGTTGAATAGAAGAAAAGACCAATAATAAGTACAACAACATCATCATCATCTAATATCACTATAAAAAAAGAGCAAAGTCTTGATCCTTTTGAATAAGGAGGGAAAATTGATTACTTTGACAGGGATCATGTAGATTCATCTACTTGAGACCTAATTGATTACCTTGACAGGAGCATGTAGTTTTAACTACTTGTAACCCAAAATATTATTATGGCAGGGAGCATGTAGTTTTAACTACTTGTAACCCAAAATTGATTAGGAGCCTTACGGCCCAAAAAGATTACTATGGCAGGGGACATGTAGTTTTAACTACTTGTAACCCAAATCGATTAGGAGCCTCACGGCCCAAAAAAGATTACTATGGCAGGGACCATGCAATTCATTGCTTGGAAACCCAATGATTATGGCCCAACGTAGTTTCAAACTACGGTAAAGCCCAAAAAAGATTAACAGATTACAACTGATTACTGAGAGATATTTTCATGAAAATCAGAAGACCACCGGACAGTTGGAAAGCATTAAACAAAAAAGCAGACAAACAAAAGAAAGCGACATCCTGACAAAAAGCCACTACAAAACAAGACAACTGGAAAGCATCTGAAAAAGCAGTCGAATAAGGAACAACAACTTTGAAAAAGAAAAAGAAGACAAAGAACTTTAGAAAAGTAGCAGATAAGGCACTGTAGCCTTTAAGACTTTTTAAAAAAGATTTTTGTCTATTACTATTTACTTTATGAATTTTTGATTAAAGTTGAATAGTTGAATAGCCGAGGTTATCTATAAAAGGAGCCTCTTGTACAAAGGAAGATTCATTCGGAAAATACACAACTCTTACCTTACATCAAACTCTCTCAATGTTCAGCTAAGCAACACTTAGTCTATAATCAAATATCAATCAAGAACACCATAAGAATAAGAGTAGATTACTTTGAAAATTAATGATTAGAACCATATTAGTATGAATACAACATCGTTCAGACGATCTTCAGAGGATAACCGTGAGGACTCCCAAGCACCCAGGCCATTATCCCGTGAAGTCAGTGGACGTAGGGAGGCAGAGCCAAGGTGGGTTGAGCAACTCAGGTGATTTGAAAATCTGAATAAAGGTATGTGTTCAAACTATGTGTTTCTAATTATGATTTTGATAAGTATGTTACTCTATTGTTATGATGTTTGGATATTGATAGAAGATTATAGACTCTTTATTAAAAAATGAAATTGCAAATCAAGATTATCCACCCCGTTATTACATGCTTATTATTTGATTAACTCCGAAAAAAAAAAGTTTTATTAACCGTGATTACCATCTATATTCCTTCCACTCTACCTCTTAATGCAGTCTTAGTTATTAGATGATGAAAAGATCTAGTATTTAAAAAAGCAAAAAAGCAAGAACTGTTGTTGATGTTTTTGATGTTTCTTTTTGGGTTTTGAGATGTGTTTGGTTAGTGGGTCGGGTTCAGATCTTGGATCAAATGAGTGAGTTTTATTGGGTTTGTCTTGATTTTGTTGTTATTATTGTTTTGTCATTGATGTTTGGTGTGTATTTGGTGACTTCAGATCTTGGATCAAATGGGATTTTGTTGAAATGTGTCATTTTGTTTTTCGTGGGATTACACTGGTTATGTTATTGTTGTTGTGTCATTTTGTTTTGTGAATGAACAAGATTTAGCCTTGAAAAGACTGATACTAATTCGCTACACCCAACCCAGCAGGCAAACCAAGTCCAATTTTAGACATTTGTTCCTTATTGACAGAAAATAATGAAAGCATATAAGAACAATGATAATAAAAGTCTCCAGTCTGAATATATCAAAATATGATCTGAAATGTCGAATCTCTATTTGGGAAATGTTTTAAGTCTGCCCAGTTCTACCCTTCACGACCTTTGGGGATGCTAATTTTTGGTTTTGAGACATGTGTGGTTAGTTGTTTGGGTTTGGATCTTGGATCAAGTGAGTGTTTTTGTTGGGTTTGTCTTGATTTTGTTGTTATTGTTGTTTTGTCATTGATGTTTGGTGTGTATTTGGTGACTTCAGATCTTGGATCAAATGGGATTTCATTGAAATATGTCATTTTGTTTTTCCATTTTAGAGTTGTTTTGTCTCCCAAGATAGGGGTGAGGTCTGCATGTACCCTCCCCATACCCCACTTGTGTGGGATTACACTGGGTCTGGGTATGTTGTTGTAGAGTTGTTTTGTAGTGAATGAACAATATTTAGCATTGAAAAGACTGATACCAATTTGTCAAAGCCCAAAATCTCACTAAGCCATAATGACACCTACACTCAATCCGGCAGGCGAACCAATTCCAATTTTAGGCATTTGTTCCTTATTAAGAGATAGAGTGAAAGGATGTGAGAACATTGATAATAAAGTCTCAAGTATGAATATATCGAGATATGATATGAAATGTCAAATCCCTATTTGGGAAACATTAAGTCTACACAGGTCTAACTCTTTGCGACCTTCGGGGCTGTTTTTAATGCAATATGATGCTAATTTTGGGTTGTGAGATGTGTTTGGTTAGTGGGTCAGGTTCAGATGTTGGATCAAGTGAATTTTTTGTTGGGTTTGTCTTGATTTTGGGTTGGGCTCTCTGATGCAATATGATAAAAAGTTTGAGTCTTGAAGTTTGTGATGCTATTTCTTAAATTTGGTGGGATCTGTTATGATTTATGCTCGTTGTTTGTTTGATGGCAGGTGAGGATACAATTGGGTCAGGGATCAGCAGTTGGTGTAACCAAGACCATGCTAAAAAATGAAGGCTTTGGTGCCTTTTACAAGGTTTGTTCCTCATTAGATTTATATCTATGTTTGGTTGACTTAGTTGTTGATTAATAATGTTTGCACCTTTAACTTGTTGATCTCTTATTGAAATGAATCTTTATACTTGTGAGAAATTATGGTAGAAAATATATTATTGAATTGTGTATCTACATGATTACACTGAGCTCTATTTATATACACTCCATTACAATCATTTTCCTAGAAGGATACTATATATGAAATCATATTCCTATTCTACATTACAATCATTTTCCTAGTAGGATACTATATATTAAATTCTATTCCTATTCTAACACTCCCCCTCAAGCTGGTGCATACAAGTTATATGTATCGAACTTGTTACAGATGTATTAATACGAGTATCAGTGAGGGATTCAGTGAAAATATTTGCAGGCTGATCACTTCATAAGTTTTGTAATAATATCATCAGAGACTACCCGATCTGGATTGAGCAACCTCAATACCTAGAAAATACTTCAGTCTGCTGAGATCTTTTGTACGAGTCATGTCAAACTCCTGAATTATTGTGCTGAATTTTCCAAACCAGGCTCTGGGAGACTGTTTCAGATCATAAAGTGACCGACGCAATTGACACACCAGGTTAGACTCTCCATGAGCAACAAAATCAGGTGGTTGCTCCATATAGACTTTCTCATCAAGGTTACAATGGAGAAAATAACATACTTCACGAATGTGTCCAAGCCTATTAGAATAACTACATCTAGGTCGAGATCTTTCAAGGAGACCTCTTTATCATTTTTTCATGGACTGTGATGTGCTATTTTTTGATCTCCTTAAAGATTTTGAAGTAATCAAAATCGAGAGACGTGGCGATTTGTCTTGAAAAATGGATGAAATTTGACGAACACAACCTAAGAAGAAAATCACCAAGATCTGGTCGGAAAAACATGCCTGCGTGGCGTGTGGATCTGACGCGCTAGTCGGAGTTGACACTTCGAGCGGCACGTGGTGGCGCGTGAGTGGGTATTTGTTGGAGCTGCTTACTGGGTTTTGGTCGGAAAGGACTGATCTATCTCGTGGTGTTGTTGGAATTTGCACAACACTATCCGAAAGTAATTTTGATGCGAGAAACTATGTTGTCACTGGAAATATTGCACGGTGACTGATTTGCTTTCTCATAAATTGTTGAAAATTTGCACAATAATTAGTTTCTCTCTAGCTTAAACATGATCTATGTTATGGTGGTGCCGGATTTTGCACTACACGAGATAGAGATGTGACGCTAACAATCACTGGAATTTTTTTGCACGATGGTGATATTTTTCTTTTTTCGAATCTTCGCTGGAACAACGGATACCTTTTTACTAATTCTTTGGAAGAGAAAGACGCAAAACAATCACCGGAATTGAGGCACGGGACTGTGATGTTATTTTGTGGATAGGATCGGAATGATGGCACGACCTTACGGAACGCAAAACAGTCGCCGAAGTTGAGGTGCAGGACTGTGATGGTATTTTGTGGGTGACCCTATGGGAAATGTAATTATGCCGGAAAAGTTGTCAAACCTCGAATAAAGTGGTATGGGCCAACTCAGAATCTCTACGCGATGCTGACATTAAAAATAATTCTTAAAAGAATATCCGGAAGAATCCTGGAATCATCGGAACCCTAATTACGACGATTAAAATCTGGTAACTGTTCATGCCGGAAAGATATTGTTCACGCGGCACTGTTTAAGCAATACTGTTCACGCCGGGAAAACATTGTTCACGCGGCACTGTTAAGCAGCGCTGATTTTCTTTTGTTTCGGTGATAATATTCTATTAGCTGAAGGAGAGTATTTTATTTATAAATATCTTAAAGTTCTCTACAATCTTCACTCTACCATTATCTTTGGCCAGACGGGCGACACATATTTTCTAGTGCCGTCATCGGAAGCTCTTTGATTCTCTACCAAAATCGTAAGAAGCTTTGATACCATGTGAGAAATTATGGGAGAAAATATATTATTATTGAATTGTGTATCTACATGATTACACTGAGCTCTATTTATATACTCCATTACAATCATTTTCCTAGTAGAATACTATATATGAAATCCTATTCCTATTCTACATTACAATCATTTTCCTAGTAGGATACTATATATGAAATCTTATTCCTATTCTAGCAATACTATTTCATATGATCCTGAAAAGTTTTAATGTTAGAAAGGAACAATTTCTAAAAAATTCATTGTCAATCAATAGTACACTTGGAAAAAAGTCAGCAAGAAGACTAGATGATACATTTCCTCTAGAAATGAGCTTGTGATAGTCTTTCAGCATTTAATACAAATGTTTATGTCCTGCAATGCCCATCTTTGGTGTAATGTAAAGGAGATTCTCTGATTCAGTTCAAACTTTTGATTGGTCAATGTTACAATTATAATATATCGTGGATTAGACAGGTGCGGAGTAACATAAATTGGACTACATAAGGTGACTCCCAAATTCATTAACTTATCTGTTGTATTTCCTGTGAGGTTGCTTAGGAAAAATAGATTATTTACCTAAAATCTGGATGGTTTTACTTGAAAGACAATTGAGAAAGTTTGCAAATTTATAAGTTTTAGTGACCGTAGCTTCAAATGATCAGTTGGACTTCGCAATGATTGAATAATCCTGACTCTGATATGGATGCAATAATATCAATGTCTTTTCAATCCAAGGCTGATGTCTTATATCAAGATTGTCTAAATTAATAGCATCCAACTTTCTGTGTTGTATGTTTTTTTTATTTCATGCCATCAATTATTTATCATCTTGTGCAGGGTCTGTCAGCTGGGCTTCTTAGGCAAGCAACCTATACAACAGCCCGACTTGGGTCATTCAGGTGACTGTTTGTCCTAAATTTCATCTTTTCTCCATTCAGGATGTGCCAGACTTGTTAAGGTTTTCAAATACTATTGATATATGTCAAGGTTCATAATACTTTTCACAGCCCTTAGTATTGCCTTCCTCTCTTGTTCTTTGATGCATCTTGGCTCATAGTTGTGACACATCATAACCCCACCCACCCCCCACCCCCTACCCCCCACCCCCACCACACTTCAAAGAAAAAAAGCTAGAATCAGCTATGAATTTCCCGCGAATTTGTTGCTAAATTTCTCGTAGCTAACAGAAATTTGTGATAATCCACCGCTAAATAGGATCAGCGACGGATTTTGTTGTTTAGCTATAGGATTTGTCCGCCGCTAATTCTTGCTTTTTACTATTGCACACACAACAACTATGACTTGTACATAATATATAAGTTTGCAATAACTTGGAGGTTTTCAAAGGATTTATTCTAGGTATCACCGTTATTCTTCATAATACTTTTTGAGTCGCACCTTCCTTCTCGGGACTAATTTTCCATTTGGCTTTTTTGAATAAAAAAGTCTGAACGACTCATGTTGAGGTGCTGAGCACATATTTTTAGAATAGTCTTCTAATGAAGTTACTCTTTGGATTTGTCAAGTGTCAACATGGAATAAATTTGTGAACAGTGATATTATTGATTTTCTGCAAGTCTAGCTTTTCAGATTTTGTAAGAGCTCGGAATTAAAATACACTAATGTCACCCTTTCCTGCTCCCCTCCACTTGGATGTTAACTTTTTGAAGGTTTTGCTGCTTGGTATTATTTTGTAATTTTATGAGGTCGATGTGCTTATTGGGTTTACTCTGTTGTGCTTTTATGCTTATATTCATTGCAAGATGTGCGATATCATTGTTGGACCTCCATTGGGATTCAGTGTTTTGCTAAAACTTATGTGTATGGAAATATTGAGCTAAACACAGCTTCTGAAAGAATTGATGTGAAAACAAAATCAGCAGGTTGAAGAAAAAGTGATGTGGCAAATTTTAGAAAAATACAAAGGTTTATTTCACCTACTCCATGCATGATTGAAGTGTCAAGTGCAGGTACTAGTGTAATTGCAAACCACTTGAACCCTCTAGAAAACCACATGAAATCCTTTGTTTGATGCTTTGGCTCGTTAATCATGAGTTTTAAAGAACTATTTCGGTTTTCCAGCCTCCATGTGAATCAATGAGAATCCGTTGTCTTCTTTCTTAGGGAGGAAGGTGAGTTGGTAGACCATCTTTCAGGGATTTCAGGACATTCGAAATTTGTGCAACAGGAAGCTGGATTTTGCATGTAACTAGCCTATCATTAAATACAATGTGCCTGTTTTTGTCTGTTTTCTGTGCCCTTCAGCAAACATGTAAAGAGCTTGAAGCTTTTTGTGATTTAATGTTAAGCTCAATTTTTTCTTTGGACCTAACTATAAATACATTGTTGGTTATTTTGGGGATGGCTTTTTATGATAGTCCAATGTAGTGCTGTTATGCCTTTTGCTTAATAAGATTCTTTCTGCATTCATCTATCCTTGATAAATTTTTTCCCCCTATATTCATCCATTAAAAGAAAAAAAAGTAGGACTAACTTTTTGGCCTTCCGTCTGGTTTTTTCTTAAAATAGAATTTTGACGAACAAGGCCATAGAGGCGAATGACGGGAAGCCCTTACCTCTATACCAAAAGGCTTTGTGTGGTCTGACAGCTGGAGCAATTGGTGCATCTGTTGGCAGTCCAGCAGATTTGGCCCTCATCCGTATGCAAGCTGATGCTACCTTACCTTTAGCACAGAGACGTAATTACACAAATGCATTCCATGCACTCGGCCGTATTGTGGCTGATGAAGGAGTTCTAGCCCTCTGGAAAGGTGCTGGCCCCACAGTAGTAAGGGCAATGGCGTTGAACATGGGAATGCTTGCCTCTTATGATCAGAGTGTGGAGTTCTGTAGGGACAATCTTGGCATGGGCGAGGCTGCTACAGTAGTAGGTAAGATAATTTCTTTCCAAATGCTTCTAAGGGTCCTGATTTTATAGCCTGTTTGCCCAAGCAATTTGATAATTTTGATAAGTGCTTTTTGTCAGAAGTACTTTTGGAGAGTAGCAGTTTGTATTTGACTAATCAATTTGAAAAACACTTTTGCCAATATTAGAGCAGTACTTTGTACTTGGCGAATGTTCCAAAAGTGCTTTTGGGGAAAAGCTATTTTCTTTAACTTCTGAAAAACAACGTCGGCTATTGCTCAAAAGCACTTATTTTTTCTCTAAAAGCTTGGCCAAACATCTCAACTTTCTAAATTAAGCTGTTTTGAATGATGGGTATGCTGCAAATTTCTATATCTCCTATGAGCACAATCTTTCCCGTTCTTACAAGTAGTACCTTTCCCTTTCCTAAAACACAGGGGCCAGCAGTGTTTCTGGATTCTTTGCCGCTGCTTGCAGTTTACCATTTGATTATGTCAAGACTCAGATTCAGAAAATGCAGCCAGATGCTGAAGGAAAATTGCCCTACTCTGGTTCTTTCGATTGTGCCATGAAAACTTTGAAGGCTGGAGGACCCTTCAAATTCTACACTGGATTTCCAGTATATTGTGTTAGGATTGCCCCTCATGTTATGGTATGTTCCCTTCGTTTCTCCCAACATCTGTTTCTCGGTTTTATGTCACCTTTTAATATATGTTTCCTCTTCTTTCTTTTGCCTATGCAGATGACTTGGATTTTCCTTAACCAAATTCAGAAGGTGGAGAAGAAAATCGGATTGTGATTTATTCCAAAAAATATACATCCTCTCTAGTTGAGCCCCTATTAGAAATGACATCTTTGCCTTGTTGTATTAGTACTGTTTTTGCTCTTTCTTTATTTTCACGCCTTCAAAGTGAAGGGTGTTTTAAAGATTTTTGTGGTGATACATTGACTCACGGAAATTTAGGCTAGGCATTTGGTCTTTTTTGATGATCCTACCAATTTAGTTTTGGGAGGACTCTGCTTTGATTCTTTTAGCCGAATAATCTTTGTACTTCAAAAACTTTCTTGAAGCAGGTTTTATGGAGTTTTACACCAATTCCGGCGTGTCATCTTAAGCTTTATCTTGTTACCTATTTTTTGCTATTCTTAAATGGTTAAGTTTCATTTGGTTGCATCTATCTTGGTATGAGCTATTGAGTTTTGGAGTAAAAATGCTTCAAAATGTTGTGCTCCATTTGGATACAATAGTTTTTCATGCACCTATCTTTGTCTCTTATCATTTGACCAGATTGTTAAAACTTTTTGCAACTCATTTTGTGTACAAAATTATGCTCATGAATCTGATTTTGTGAGGAATATAGTATGCATTGTAGCACATATTTCATGAATCTGATTTTTGATTTTGTGAGGAATATAGTATGCATTGTAGCACATATTTCATGAGTCTCTTCATTTTTTTTTTATCGATTCATGTGTTATATTTTACTGATCTCGTATGAAAACGGTCATATAATTAAAAGAACATTCGTCATGTACCATAAAATTGTTCCCTTTAGATTTTAAACCAGTAAAAACTGTACACATTGGTTAAAAAGAGTCTTTAATCCCATATCAAGGTGAAATGTTGCAAAAATTATTGAACTTAAGTGGAGGTGTGAAGTAGTGTGTTGAGAGTATTTTGGAGGCGACAATTCCATTAGCTGCTTCTGTATAGTGAACACCATCCCAGCTAATGTACTTTGATCTATCCTCACATATTGTGTAATTCCCTTGCCCGCATTTGTTGTTTGATTCAAAGTCGTATGGTTTCCCTCCATATCCACAACATGCCATCAATGGATTCACAAACCCTGCCATAACAAGAGAACCAATACACAGTCAAGAAGTCTAGTAAACATTTGTCCGCACTCGATATTTACATCAAACTACATAATCAGTTTGGTTACGTACAGACGGTGTCAAGAATATCTACACGTTCAAGTCACTTATAAGGTAACTGTAAGTAAATTTGTGTTTGATTAATCAATTTGAAAAACACTTTTATCCATACTAGAGTAGCAATTTGTGCTTGATCAAGGTTCCAAAGTGCTTCTACGGAAAAACTAGAGATTGGAAAACTACTACTACTACTACTCAAAATACTTATTTTTTTCTGAAAGCGTTTAATCAACTATCTCAACTTTCTAAAATAAACACTTCTGCCTTCCCATAAGCTTAACTGAATGGGCTATATATCTCTTTGATGAACATTAATCACTAACTTGACAAACATTGTAACTAACATATTATAATAAGTTAATCATCAGTATAAATATGGTTATTTCAAAATTTTGAAATATTTTGATAAGGAAAGAAACGAAGCCTTACCATAACTAGAAGAGTTGGCAATGAGATCATATTTGATGGAGAAGATGTCAACATATACAATGGTGATATTCTTCAATTCATCTCTTAATTTTTCACAGAGTACTTGTAATTTGTCATTAAATATTTTTGCACCTTCATTTAGAGAAATTAAGCATCCATGCTCATCATAATCATTTTCATATTTCTTATATGTTGCAAGTGATTTAGGCAAGCACCCTAATGGTCCTGTATTATGTACCCAAAAGTTCTTTCCACCTTGTTCGTACATTGCCTGCAAATTCAATATAAAATTCAACAAATCTGAAATAATAAAACAATAATAACAATAAAAATAAAAGCAAAGGAAAAGGAAAAAGAGCAAAAATACAAATCCACTAAAGTTACCTTTATAGCATTTTCAATTTCAGAAATAATATCAGGAATTTTGAGGATAGCTTTTTCATATGAGAGACCATCCAAATCATTTTGTCCAATATCAATGTGTGAAGTGCATTCTTTAAATCTTCATCTCCTAGCAAATTTCCATCACCTAAAAAGATACAAATATATATATTTCAAGAATTGAGTCGCAGTTAAATGGTAGAATTATTGTACTTTTAGTAATCGAGAAATCTTCTAGAGCCTGGCGCCTCACCCTCTACCATATGATTTGAACATGTGACGTACGTCTAACTCACACATCACACATTGTGTTTATTTCACATTTTCCCTACCCTAAGCCTTGTCGCCTAAAACGTCATTATTTTTTAATAGGAGAGACTAACTCTTTAATATTTCATAATTTCATAATTTCATATACAGTGAGACCTCTCTATAACAACCATCCTCTATAATAACATTTTACTATAACAATTAATTTTTCTATGGAATCGATTTTTACGTTATGTTATATTATTTGTTCTCTGTATCAATATTTTACTAGAACAACCACACAATATTCCAACAAACGTCATTTTAGAAAGGTTTGATTGTATACCTTTGTCAAATAACTCAAGAGAAAGAGATTGAAACCGATGGAACTGGGAAATTTGGATGTGCAAATTAAAAGAATCAAATCTTGGAAGAGTTTTAGAACCGGCAATAGCAAAATTAACTCCATTTGTGAAGTTTGTGCCTATTGACTCCATAAATGGAGTTAAATAATCATTTCCCACACTTTCACCTGCAATGATAACCATGAAAATCAAATAATCAATAAACAAAAAATGATCACAGAGGCCAAAAAAAAAAGCATAAACAGATATAAAACACTATTGAAAACTCTTTCATTTTTTACCGGCGGTCTCAAATTTGAGTCCTGAGTATAAAATTGCATTTGGTAAGAAAGTCTTTTGTAAACGTGTAAATATAGGAAACAATATATTCCCTACCCATAATTAGAATATTTCCATATATTGTGTAAATATAATTATGGTAAGACTAGGATTCCTCTTTTGTATAGGCTTATGATTCCTATTGTATAAGGGATGAATATTGTACTCTATATATACCTTGATATTAATGAAAGACTCCCCAAGGGAGATTAATATCATCTTACATGGTATCAAGAGCCAAATAAACAAAACCCTAAAAACCTTTCTCTTCCACAGCCGCCGGCTGTCTCTCCTACGCCGCGGCCCTCCCGGATTTTCTTCTTGCTTTTCGGGTTTTGTTCTTCCTTTCTTCTCTTCTCTAAATGGCTATCCCTGATTCTTCCACAATTTCTGACGCCTCTACCTCCACAAATCCCACCACAAAGTCATCATCCCCGTTTCATCCCGCCCTTACTGTTTCCAACATCAAGAACCATATTCTCATTATTCTTGATCAAGAAAACAACCAGTATTCTCCCTGGGTTGAACTTTTTCGCAATCATGCATGTCTCTATAACGTGATTGACCATATTGATGACACTATTCCGCGCCCTACGGAGGTTGATGATTCTATCTGGCATCGTCTCGACGCCGGCGTCAAACAATGGATATATGGTAGTATCTCTCAGGATTTGCTCCTCACTATCATGAAATCTGACTCCACAGCCCTTGACTTGTGGAATCGTTTGGAGGAAATTTTTCAGGACAACAAGCACACTCGTGCCGTGTATTTGGAAGAACAGTTCAACAAAACACGTCTTGAAAACTTCTCCAATGTCTCTGAGTACTGCAAGCAGCTTAAACTTCTAGCGGATCAACTCTCCAACATCGGCACGCCTGTCACTAACGATAAAATGGTGCTACAAATGATTTCTGGCCTTACTAAGGGCGAATATGATACTTTGGCCACCATAATTCAACAGGCAGATCCGCTACCGAGTTTTAACAAAGCTCGCTCACAATTGTTGCTCGAAGAAACCCGTCGTGCTAAGCAGGATGAGCACGCCCAGCAGGTGTTAGCTATCGACACGCAACCCCAAGATCAGACGCCACCAGACAACTCCCAACAACGGCAGGGCCGCGGCGGCAAGGGTGGAAAAGGCCGCGGCGGTAGAGGAGGCCGTGGTCGTGGCAAGGGTCGCGGTCAACAAAACCAACAACAGCAACATCAACAGAGATCGCAGAACAACTGGGCCGCGGCTTCTCGCCAGCTTCGGCTACGGCGCGCGCGCGCCCCGACGAGCCGCGACGCCCCGCTTCGTAGTCGCGCGCTAAGTCCATTCCAAGCACTGCAGCAGCCATACAATCCGTATTCTTACCCCGGTTTGTTAGGCCCCGCTCCAGCCCCACAACAGGCCCACTTCATGCAAGGTCGTCCCGCACCCTCCTCCGCATGACACCCACCGAGTTGGGTCGCGTTCAAAGACCCTCTCTATGCAACAACCGACAATACTTGGTACATTGACTCGTGCGCCATATCTCACGTCACCCAAATCTGCAGTACTATTCCTAAACTCGTTTAGTTTAAAGCATCCTTAATATGTTACAACTTGGTAGTGGACAACTCATTCCAGTTAAGGGTTATGGTACCTCATACACACAACCTCCTCATCCACCCTTCTCCCTAAAAAACACCCTATATGCCCCACACATGATTAAGAACCTCATATTTGTCCGCCAATTTACTCGTAATAATTATGTCTCTGTGGATTTTGACCATTTTGGTTTTACTGTGAAAGATCTTCATACGGGGACACCTCTTACGAGATGCAATAGCATGGGGGATCTCTATCCATTCACTTCCACCTCCGTTGCCAGATCTTGCTCTCCCGTCACTCTAGCGGTTGTTTCTTCTTCAACTTGGCATAATAGGCTTGGTCATCCAGGAGTCCCAGTTTTTAATTTTCTTAGAGGCAACAATTTCATTGCTTGTAATGGAAAACTTGCCCAAAATTGTGTTTCTTGCTCTTTAGGCAAACATATTCGTCTTCCGTTCAAATCATCTACTAGTGTTACATTTGCTCCTTTTGATATCATACATGCCGATTTATGGACATCTCCTATCTCTAGTTCTCTCGGTCATAAATATTATCTTGTGTTGCTTGATGATTTTTCACACTACGTTTGGTTATACCCTCTTAAATTTAAATCGGAAGTGTTTGTCAAATTTCTTGAGTTTCGCAAGTTCATTCAAACACAATTTGGAAAAGGCATAAAATCATTTCAGTGCGATAATGGTCGTGAATTCAATAACTCTATGTTTCACCGCTTTTGTACCAATAATGGCATGGTCTTTCGCTTCTCCTGGCCTCACACCTCACCACAAAACGGTAAAGCTGAAAGAATCATCCGCACCATTAATAATATGATTCGCACCCTATTGATTCATGCCTCCCTCCCTCCACCCTTCTGGGTCTATGCTGCTAAAATGTTAGAATACACTCTAAATATTCTCCCTACTAGCACTCTTCACAATATTACCCCTACCGAAATCCTCTACCATAGAATCCCCTCTTATGATCATCTACGGATTTTTGGTTGTCTGTGCTATCCTAACCTTAGCCCCACCGCCCCTAACAAGCTCGCTCCTAGGTCCACTCCATGTGTCTTTCTAGGATTCCCGCCGAACCATAGGGGCTATCTATGCAATGACTTGTCGACTCGTCAGATCCACATATCTCGTCATGTCACATTCCCGTTTTTGAATCTTCCAAAATTCCAAAAATAGGACTACTCATTTCTTGACGAGTCTGCCATCTCTCCTCTCATAATCGAACAACTCACATCCTCTGTTCCGTCGTCAGAGCCGCGGCCTCGAGGGGAGGCGCCGCGGCGCCTGATTTCCAGAGAGCAATCTTTTCAAACACCGTCGACAGCGCCGCGGCCCTATGCTGAGGCGCCGTGGCGCCCAAACTTCAGAGAAGCCTGTCAACCTTCTAGCGCCGCGACTCTCGATCCAGGAGCCGCGGCGCCTCCGACGGCTTCGCCCCCACCTTCTCCTTATCCGACTTTACCCCATGTCTCAGACACCACTCCGCCACCCACTGTCCCTACCCATCCAATGAAAACTCGTTCAAAGCATGGAATCTTCAAACCCAAAGTCCATTTCAACTTGTCTGTCCAAACCATCTCTCCACTTCCAAAGAACCCAAAATTGGCCAAACAAGACCCTAATTGGAATGCGGCTATGTATGAGGAATTCAATGCTTTAACTAAACAAAGACACGTGGGATCTAGTACCTAGACCCGAGGGGGTGAATGTCATTCGTCAGTATGTGGCTATTTCGTCACAAATTCGTAGACAATGGGGATCTTGAGAGGTATAAGGCTCGTCTTGTGGCTAATGGCACAAATCAAGCAGAGGGCATTGATTGTGGTGAGACCTTCACCCGTTGTCAAACCGGCTACCATCCGCACAGCTTTTGAGCATTGCCATGGGCAAACACCGGCCGATCCATCACCTTGATGTGAAGAATGCATTCTTACATGGGGATCCGAGAGAGACAACTACACATACATCGCCCACCAGGGTTCACCCATCCAGCCAGCTCCTCACTATGTGTGCCATCTCCGTAAGTCACTATATGGCCCGGCAGCCCCCCGTGCGTGGTATGATCGCTTTGCCGTGTATATCTTGCGTATTGAGTTTGTATGCAAAGCAAGAGTGATACATCACTTTTCATTTTTCATCGAGGTAGTAGCACCGCTTACTTATTACTTTACGTGGATGATATTGTTCTTACCGCCTCCTCCGACGGATTGAAAAATAAGATTATTGTCTTGCTCAAGTCCGAATTTGCAATGACCGATTTGGGGAAGCCGAGTTACTTTTTGGGGATATCGGTGACCGTGTCCGCCAATCATATGTTCTTGTGTCGCCGTAAGTATGCGTAAGAGATTGTGTACAGGCTAAGATGGCGAACCGCAAAGAGGTGCCTACTCCAGCTTGATTCCAAATGTAAGCTCGGTGCTATGGACGGTGCTCCGCCTCGATCCTACTCGTATAGGAGCCTTGCAGGTGTGCACTTCGCATCTCACATTCACCAGCCGTACATAGCTTATGTCGTTCAAACAGGTGTGCTTATTCATGCATGCCCCCGCAGAGTCTCATTTCATCGCTCTTAAGCGTATCATTCGATACATTAAGGGCACTCTTGATTATGGTTTGCACCTATACCCCTCTCGCACCGCACGTATTGCTTTCATATACGGATGCATTGGGCAGGGTGTCCGGACACGCGACGCTCCACCTCCGCTTTTGTGTTTTCTTAGGGGATAATCCGATTTCTTGGTTTGCCAAGCGACAGTGCTACCCTATCTCGCTCCAAAGGCCGAGGCCGAGTACAGAGGCGTTGCAAATGTAGTAGCCGAGATTTGTTGGCTCGTAAATTTACCGTTAGAACTTCGTGTCCTTTGCGTCGTGCATCTATTGTGTATTGTGATAACATCTCTGCCATCTATCTTTCTCATAATCCGGTTCAACATCAGCGAATCAAGCATATTGAAATAGACCTACACTTCGTTCGTGAGAAAGTTGCGTTAGGCCATGTCAGAGTGTTACATGTTCCATCATCCTATCGCATGCGTACATATTTACCAAAGGACTTCCCGCATACGCTTATTTCTTGACTTCGATCCGCCTCGCCGTCCGCATCCTCCCACTCCGACTGAGGGGGTGTGTAAACGTGTAAATATAGGAAACAATATATTCCCTACCCATAATTAGAATATTTCCATATATTGTGTAAATATAATTATAGTAAGACTAGGATTTCTCTTTTGTATAGGCTTAGGATTCCTATTGTATAAGGGATGAATATTGTACTCTATATATACCTTGATATTAATGAAAGACTCCCCAAGGGAGATTAATATCATCTTACAGCTTTACTCCCGAAAATGGGACTTCTTAGGGTGAATCCAAATTGATCATATTTAAAAGCGGGGATCAAACATCGGGTCAAAAACCTAATAATCAAAATTTCTTATAGGTAAAAAATTTGAAAAAATTGGTATAGGAGATATTATTTCAATTATCTAACGATATCACACACGGTGTAATCACCATGGATTTTGGTGGGACGGCGAATATTTTTCTATTATTAATCAATAGGTTCGTGTTCGAGCCCTAATTATGAAACACTTTTAATAGAAAGCACTTTAAGGCAGCGAAGTGAGATTTTATGACGCAAATCGAAATTAGTTGGAATCCAAAAATACTGTAAATCAGTTGGAAAACAAAAAAAAGGTGTAATATTAAAGCAACTTACATAGAAAATCAATGACTAATCTGCCATCACACATTCGACCAGCTAAATCATGATTGAAGGTGTGCACTTTTGGAAGCTGTCCACTCATGCCACATACTATAACATAGCCACCAGTATCAGAATTTGAATCACCCAAATTTATAATTACTAGATTTTTATTGCATTGTGAATCAACAGATGAAGGGGAAAAAGACCAAGAAAATAGAAATTACAAAAGAGAGAAAATAAAATATTCTTTCCTTCAAATCCATCATTTCCCTTCTTCACTATGATCAAACATATTTTATTTTTAAAAATCCTGTAAAATTTAAGCTAAAAACAATATTAAGTGATAAGTTATTTCACAAAAAGTGTAAAAGTAAAAGGGATATATATGTATTACGGATCATCTGAATTATGTAACGGATAAATATCAAACAAATCAACAGATTAATTACCATTTAGAGAAGACATTATTTAGCTTCTTTAACCGAAAGGAAACAGAAGAAAATAATTGCCCTATAATACGTTAAGACTAAATATTTAATAAATGAAAAGTAACTCCAATCTCCATAAAGATTACAATAAATAGAAAAGAAAAGGAAGGAAAAAATTCTTTACCCTTCATGAAACACATTAAATTCTAGCAATCTTCTATAAGGACTAGTTGAACCTCAAGCACAACAATATTTAATGCAATTTGATTTTACGGTGGTAAAAATTTACTGGCACTCGGTCTTTATATATAACATATGTTTGCACATACACTTTCTATCACGTAACCGCATTTGTTTATGGTATGACATGCAAATGCACATGCATTTCTATCACATAACCATGGCTTTTTTTTGTATACAACATATGTTTTCACACGCATTTCTATCACATAACCATGGGTAGTTACTATATATTCTTAGCTCATTAAATTACTTAATCATGATAGTTCAATATAAATATAATTTAATATATATAACGACTGCCAGGGAAGAAGCCCTAGGTAGACTTAGTAATCTTTGAGCTACTTTTAGCAAGGACTCGGGTGAATTTTCATCTTCCCCCCTTTTAGCTATGATTACGAGATTCTCCAGTACCCTCCTGTTCTTCAAAATGAACTCTAGAAATGGAAACACACACTGTTGTGCCACAAATTGGGTAATCTTGACTGTCTTCAAATGATGCAGCAAACATTTGACGTGCTTCGCTTGTGATACTAAGTAGTTTGCGCACATGAATGCACTCAGGTACATTGGTGGTGAAAGAAATAATTCCTTGATTATTTTCATTAACTGAAAGACTATTTATACAAGTTACATATTTTCATAATAGGAGAATCCTATTCCTAAAACCTTATTCTATTTGGATACTAACTTATACATTTATGGTAATACAATTATTATGGTAAGTGTACAATACTAATTATATTACAATATTACCTAAACTAGGATACTAAATATTACCTAAATTATATACTCTATATACGGTAAATTACGGTAACCGAGAGGGAGAATATCGAGAGCAATATAGACATGTATATTGTGTATATTTAACACTAATAATACAAATGATGTCCAGAAGTCAATAAGAGGATCAGATCAATGGATAATTAATTTCATTTTACGTTAATGAAATCATTGATCAAGAAAATGTAGTGAGTGCGATGTTTAGTTTAACGGAATCTAAATTTCCATAAACTATGCTTTTTCTTCACAAAGATACTGTAGGAAATAGTAAACAAAATGGTAGAAGTAAGAATAAGCATCTAAGTTCATTTGTATTTTGAGTTGTTCTATGTGTTAAGTTGGATGCTTGTGTTGTGAAAAGTATAATCGAAGTGTGTCTTTTGAGTTGTTACAAATGGTTCATGTAACAAGGAGTTCAAGGATTGACGTTGTAGCTATACATATATAACTAGAAAAATGTTATAGGTGCGCTTTGTGCTTATCTTCCTCTTTCATCCTCTTTATGCCTCGCAAAATGTTATCGTTTGAATTATGTTATTTTATTCTTCCATTTATAACATAGTGGCTATGGTGGCAAGAACCTAGTTTAAAGTCTAGAATGTTTCTTGGAGTGATGAATTAATCATGTTCAAAGCGGGTATTTGATAAATAAACTGGACTCATCCGAGTACATGAATTTTCTTATAGTTTTTGTATCAGAAAAATGTAAGAATTCATGAACATGTACTAAACTAATAGAATAATACCTATGTACTTTTAGTTAATTTATTACGTCAAGTTGAGAGAATAACAAGGATTATTATTTCCTCCACTTGTTTTAAAGGGAGTTAAATTGACTGATAGTGCTCTTCTCCCCAAATTTCCAACAAATACTCCGGGCAGAATATGTCAGATAAGTAATAGAGAACACGAAAAGTATAGGAAATGTGTACCTCTTCCCAGAATTTCTACTATTAGCATCTGCAGGTCTGATGAACCTTTTAGCAGGTTAACTGTCCCCAAAAGATCGTCTTCCCTCATAGGTACACTTAATGTGATACATTTGTGAGTTGAAATCTGAGACGGGATACATCTCTTCTCCCTTAGTGCTAGAACCTTGTACAATCAAAATCACAGAATTCAGAGGGTAAAAGTAGATATTTCAGTACACACTCGGATAAGTATGCCCGATCAGAATTTCACGAGAAAGAAATTGTAATAATGTCTAGTTATGGGGAAGTTGTAATCTAAAGACACACTGCCTAGCCGTTAAACCTAGTTATATACAACATAGTTAAAACATGATAAACTTTCGTACATCTTTGAGAGCGGCATAGCTTGCCTCCTCCTGAAAGGATCTAAACCAAACAATGTGGTGCCCCATAGAACATTATGTGCTATCGGTCTTTGTCATTTGTTTAACTCAGATCACATTATGTGGAAGTCTGGTAGTTCACTGAAAGTAGGAATCTTGCCTAAGTATCTAAGGAGAAAAAAATGAAGGTCCAAAATAGGTTCATGGCACAGTTGAATGAAGAGAAACACAGAAGAATGAGAGATGATGCAGGAAATATTTAAGTTGCTCCGACTCGGTGCGGGTGTCCGATACGGATGCGGATCTAGAGGTCAGATCCTTCATGATCTAAATATAAAGATCGGAGATACGGTGTTGGGTTTAAATGATAGATTGAATGGGAAATGGAGCATTTGTCCCACATCGGTAGTGGAAAGAAAAGTGGGAGTTCCCTCTTGCTTTATAAAATAAGCATTTGTCCCACATCGGAAAGAGAAAGGAAAAGAGAGGTGTATATATTACATTACACCTTCTCCAGTCACTAAAAGGGTTGAGGGGGCAAGGACCCCTCGCGCCGCCGTCGTCGCTCGCTCGGCTTCGGCTTCGGCTTCGGTCAAAGATTTGGATTTGGTCAAATGATCTGATTGATTGATAATCTTTTTGGACCAAATTTTCTTTAATTTTATTTATTTAATTAATTAATATTTAATTAAATTAATTAGATTATCCAATCCTACCCGTTAGTGACCCGGATCCGCGTGTCTGACCCGCGACCCGGTTTCTTTCCCATATTTAAATTTCCCACCAGTTTTTAGTGGCTGTTCAGAAGGGTTGCAAACCTTCAGAAACAGTACTTCCATGGCTATAAATTCATTTGATTCCTTAGAATTTTACTTACGAATTTTCTGAACAACACAAACTTCTTCTTCTTCTGCACAAATAAATTCTGTGTGATATACTGCTGTTGAGTGGTTCACCGCTACCTGAATTTGGAGTACTACTATTCTGGTAAGATAATCGTTCTATCCTGGGAGGGGATATTCCATCAACCTCGAGTACTGTGACGGGAATAATTTCCTTAAGGACACACTTTGAACTAAGTGGGCTCGATTATATTCTGAAAAAATTATTCTTATTTTTCAACACTGATTCTGTTTATTTTCAGTTATTATTATGTACTGATTTTTTGGAATACAGATTAATAACAATCTTAAGGAAATTATATTTTTAGATTAATCTGTATTATGTTTTGGAGACTAAAACCTGTGTGGTTTTCTACTCCGTATGAAATTTCATATTTTGACTTGAAGACATAAAAATTTCATTGGAATATAAGTTCATACTTGTACAACGATTTGAAGAACATAAAAACCTCATTGTTGCTGTATTCTGGTTTGGAGATTAAAACTTGTGTAGTTTTCTACTCCATATGAATATTAGTATTCTGACTCGAAGATATAAAAACTTCGTTGGAATACTAAAGTTTCATAATTATACTGCGATTTGAAGAAATAAAATCTTCATCGTTTAAGTCTGTGAGTGAATTGTTATTATGGTTTTATTAACTAAAACAGTTTATCACTTTGACAGTGACAAACGAATAATGGCAATTGAGACTGGAACTACCTCTGCGAATACTTTTGCACCAAATGCTACTCCTACAACCCGTACCGCCGTGTGCCACCGCTAAGAAACTCGCGAAGTTCACCGGTGCCAACTTTAAAGGATGGCAAAAAGAATGTTTTTTTGGCTTACCACCCTTGGTATGCAAAAGTTCACCAAATGAGGACCCTCTCGTGCCTCGCGCCGACATGCCCGACAACCAACAGCTTCATGGTTACCGAGGCTTGGAAACAAAGCTAATTTTTTTGTGCAAAGGCTACATTTTGAGTGCCTTAGAAGATGACTTGTACAACGTCTACAAGTGCAGTAGAGACTTCCAAAGAACTATGTAGTGCACTTGAAAAGAAGTACAAAACTGAAGATGCTTGCTTGAAGAAGTTTGTGGTTGCCAAATTCCTAGACTACAAAATGGTGGATGGGAAAACCGTTGGAACCCAAGTTCAAGAGCTTCAACTTATCTTCCATGACCTTATTGCTGAAGGTATGGTAGTAAATGAAGCATTCCAAGTGGCTGCAATGATTGAGAAGTTGCCGCCCTCATGGAAAGATTTCAAGAATTATCTTAAGCACAAAAGAAAGGAAATGAAGTTGGAAGATCTTGTGATTCGTCTCAAGATCGAGGAAGATAACAAAACTGTTGAGAAGAGGTACAGTAAGACTTCACCAATTGAAGGGGAAAACATCGTTGAAGATGCTGCTCTGAAAAAGAACAAGAAAAGAAAGAGGCCTTCTGGAACGGAGAAGGATTCCAACAAGAAAAAGTTCAAGGGCAACTGCTTTAATTGTGGGAAAGCTGGCCACAAAGCCCCAGATTATCGTCTCCCGAAAAAGAACAAGGGAAAAGGACAAGCCAATATGGTGGAAAAGAATGATGATATGGATGATCTGTGTGCAATGCTATCGGAGTGAAATTTGGTTGGAAACCCAAAGGAGTGGTGGCTTGATTCTGGTGCCACTCGACATGTTTGCGCTACAAAAGAAGCATTTGCAACCTATGCTCCCGCTGGACCCAAAGAGGTACTGTTTATGGGAAATACTGCAACAACCAAGGTTGAAGGATATGGGAAGAGACTTCTAAAGATGACTTCCGGCAAGGTCCTGACTCTCAGCAATGTTATGCACGTTCCAACAATTCGGAAGAATTTAGTTTCAAATGACTACTCGTCAAAAACGGGTTTAAGTGCGTGTTGGTTAGTGAAAAAATTGTATTAAGTAAGAATGATTTGTTCATAGGAAAGGGCTACCTCACCGAGGGCCTTTTCAAACTCAATGTAATGGTTGTTGACAGTATTAATGAAAATTCACTTCGTCTTACTTATTGGAGTCAAATGATTTATGGCATGTTCGTTTAGGACATGTCAACTACAAAACCTTGCAAAAATTGATTAATTTAGAAGTATTGCCTAAATTCGAGTGTAATAAATCTAAATGTGAAATCTGTTTGAATCTAAGTTTGTTAAACATCCATATAAGTCTATTGATAGGAATTCAAATCCTTTAGACTTAATTCACACGAGATATATGTGATATGAAGTCAATACCATCTCGCGGTGGGAAAAAGTATTTTATAACTTTTATTGACGATTGCACTCGATATTGTTATGTGTATTTGCTTAATAGTAAGGATGAAGCAATTGATGCATTTAAGCAATACAAGAACGAAGTGGAAAATCAATTGAATAAAATGATAAAAATGATTAGAAGTGATAGGGGTGGAGAGTACGAATCTCCTTTTGCAGAGATATGTTTAGAATATGAAATTATTCATCAAACTACGCCCTTACACACCACAATCAAATGGAATTGCGGAAAGGAAAAACCGAACATTAAAGGAAATGATGAATGCCTTACTAATAAGTTCCGGTTTACCGCAAAGCTTGTGGGGGGAAGCTATCCTTACAACTAACCGAATACTCAAAAGGGTGCCCCACAACAAAACACAATCTATTCCATATGAACTATGAAAAGGAAGAAAACCCAGCTTGAAATATTTCAAAGTGTGGGGCTGTTTAGCAAAGGTCCAAGTTCCTTTGCCCAAAAGGGTAAAAATCGTACCAAAAACTGTGGATTGTGTTTTTATTGGCTATGCTACAAACAACAAAGCTTGTCGGTTTTTGGTTCACAAATCGGACAATCCCGAAATTCATGTTAATACGATAATTGAATCAGATAATGCTGAATTCTTTGAAAACATTTATCCGTATAAAACTGAATGTGAGTCGTCAAGTGAAAGATCTAAACGACCGCGGGAAGAACCAAAGGAAAGTACACCAAGTAAAGAGGATCCAAGGCGTAGCAAACGTCAAAGGACATCTACTTCCTTTGGACCAGATTTTGTGACATTCTTGCTTGAAAATGAGCCTCAAACATTTAAAGCAAATGATGTCATCTTCGATTCAAAGATTTTGGAAAGAGGCAGTCAATAGTGAGATTGAATCAATTTTGAACAACCATACATGTGAATTAGTTGATCTTCCTCCTGGAAATAAACCTTTAGGGTCAAAATGGATTTTTAAAAGGAAAATGAAAGCTGATGGCACTATTGACAAATATAAGGCAAGAATTGTGGTCAAAGGTTATAGACAAAAATAAGGTCTTGATTACTTTGACACATACTCGTCGGTAACAAGAATAACATCTATTCGGGTGTTAGTGGCACTGGCGGCCGTATATGGTCTTGAAATCCATCAAATAGATGTCAAGACAGCTTTCTTAAATGGAGAATTGGATGAAGAAATTTACATGGAACAACCTGAGGGTTTTGTGGTTCCTGGTAAAGAAAGGAAAGTGTACAAACTTGTTAAGTCACTTTTTGGACTTAAACAAGCACCCAAACAATGGCATGCGAAATTTGACCAAACAATGTTGGCAAATGGATTTAAGATTAATGAGTGTGACAAATGTGTTTACATTAAAAATACTCCAAATCATGAAGTCATTGTTTGTTTATATGTTGATGACATGTTGATAATGAGTAGAGATATTACTGATGTAAATGCTACGAAGCGTATGCTGGCTAGGAAATTTGATATGAAGGACTTAGGAGTTGCTGATTTGATCTTAGGCATCAGAATTCATAAAACTCCACAAGGTCTAGCATTATCGCAGTCTCATTATATTGAAAGAGTACTTGACAAGTTTAAGTATTTAAATTTCAATGTTGCAAAGACTCCAATTGATGTAAGTTTTGCACTTCAAAAGAATGAAGGTGAAAGTGACTCACAATTGGACTATGCACGAGTTTTGGGAAGTTTGATGTATATTATGATTTGTACACGATCAGATATAGCATGTGCTATAAGCAAGCTGAGTCGATTCACGAGTAATCCCAATCAAACTCATTGGATGGCTATGAAACGAGTCTTATAGTATTTAAAATACACCCAAACCTATGCTTTGCATTATAATAAATATCCCGCAGTAATTGAGGGATATAGTGATGCAAACTGGATCACCGGATCATCTAAAGTTAAATCCACGAGTGGATATATTTTCACCGTTGGTGGAGGAGCAGTGTCTTGGAAATCATCAAAACAGACATGCATCGCCCGCTCTACAATGGAATCTGAATTTATAGCTTTAGACAAGGCCGGTGAAGAAGGTTTTGAATGGCTCCGGAATTTCTTAGAAGATATTCCATTCTGGCCCAAACCTTTGGCTCCTATATGTATACATTGTGACAGTCAAGCAGTAATAGGTAGGGCAGGGAGCGTAATGTACAACGGAAAATCTCGTCACATACGACGAAGACACTATACCGTTAGAAAACACCTCTCTAGTGGCGTTATCACGATTGACTATGTAAAGTCAAGAGATAATGTGGCGGATCCGCTTACAAAAGGCTTATCTAGAGAGAGAGTTAGTAGATCATCAATGGGAATGGGGTTAAGGCCGAGGACAAGTCATCATGGCGGTAACTCTACCTAGCAGACTGGAGATCCCAAGAGCTAGGTTCAAGGAGATCAAACAAAGTTGTGACTGACGGTTCAACATTGTCAAATAACTCAACCCATTCTCGGATGAAGACAATGTTCAGAAATAAGGATAAAACCTCATGGCTTGTTAATGAGTTAATAAAGCATTAAGGTTCTTTAATGATTATCTAAATCTGGTAGTGTATGACCAGATAATGTGGCTATAGGACCACATGTTTAGAAATCACCTATGTGAGTGTTAAGTGTAAGCCGCTTTAAAGGGGAATGACAGTGAAGGCCCATTCTCTATGCACTCATGAAACCAGGAGGTGTTCATGGCTGAAACGAACACAACCGTGAGAACCATAAACGGTTGAGGGTTGATTGTGTGACTTATGTTGTCTAGGTATACAACAAATTTCGACGGTTCAAAGATATCAAATCTACCGATTGATCGAATATATCCGATATAAGTTCACTACGGAAAGTTCAAAGGGAAACCTACTTATCCAGATGCAGTCAATCCTCGCTTGTATATCACACTTGTCTGCGCTTTCTTTTATATTATAGCCATTCCCCATTCATGTGGGGGATTGTTGGGTTTAAATGATAGATTGAATGGGAAATGGAGCATTTGTCCCACATCGGTAGTGGAAAGAAAAGTGGGAGTTCCCTCTTGCTTTATAAAATAAGCATTTATCCCACATCGGAAAGAGAAAGGAAAAGAGAGGTGTATATATTACATTACACCTTCTCCAGTCACTAAAAGGGTTGAGGGGGCAAGGACCCCTCGCGCCGTCGTCGTCGCTCGCTCGGCTCGGCTTCGGATTTGGATTTGGATTTGGATTTGGATTTGAGAGGTGTATATGTTACATTACACCTTCTCCAGTCACTAAAAGGGTTGAGGGGGCAAGGACCCCTCGCGCCGTCGTCGTCGCTCGCTCGGCTTCGGCTTCGGTCAAAGATTTGGATTTGGTCAAATGATCTGATTGATTGATAATCCTTTTGGACCAAATTTTCTTTAATTTTATTTATTTAATTAATTATTATTTAATTAAAGTAATTAGCTTATCCAATCCTACCCGTTAGTGACCCGGATCCGCGTGTCTGACCTGCGACCCGGTTTCTTTCCCATATTTAAATTTTCCACCAGTTTTTAGTGGCTGTTCAGAAGGATTGCAAACCTTCAGAAACAGTACTTCCATGGCTATAAATTCGTTTGATTCCTCGGAATTTTACTTACGAATTTTCTGAACAACACAAACTTCTTCTTCTTCTGCACAAATAAATTCTGTGTGATATACTGTTGTTGAGTGATTCGCCGCTACCTAAATTTGGAGTACTACTATTCTGGTAAGATAATCGTTCTATCCTGGGAGGGGATATTCCATCAACCTCGAGTACTGTGACGGGAATAATTTCCTTAAGGACACACTTTGAACTAAGTGGGCTCGATTATATTCTGAAAAAATTATTCTTATTTTTCAACACTGATTCTGTTTATTTTCAGTTATTATTATGTACTGATTTTTTGGAATACAGATTAATAACATACGGATGATCTAGGTATGGATACAAGTACGGTGATTCGGCTAAAAAAAATTCAAATATCTAAAATTAGAGTTATAAAACCTAAATTATGAGATATTATGTGAAAAACTTGAGGAGAAAATATTGATCAAGTGGAGAATCCCGGGAGGAGATAAAAGGAAAAAGAATGACATAGAATTTTTTATAAACAAAGTATTCCATTTTCTTCAATTTCAACTTAGCTTTTGTTTTGATTAAAGAAATCAATGGATCTATCCGGAATTACTCCGTCGATTTTGGTCAAATACCCAAAATGGGTTGACCAAATCGGGTACGAATCTCACACCCACACCCATGTCGTGTCGACACGGATGCAACACCGAAAGTGAAGAGTCCGAGCAACATAAGGAAATATTAGCAGGAATTTCAGTACAAGACTAACACATTGTGGATTTAACTCAACTCCAAGGTAAGGCTTCAACTTATATTCCTCGAGTTTCAATCATACCAAAGGTGTGTGCCCTTATCTCTTGTGGTTAGCTTTGTCACGACCCAAACTGTAGAGCCGCGACGGGCACCCGGATCCCACCCGCCGGGTACCGCCATTCTTACCATGAACATCTAATCATAATTAATTATGGATTAAGCCGAAAGAAAATTATGAACAATCAGGTAACCAACTTATATATATACATGTACCAAGGTCCTACAAGTCTACTACTCACAGGACACCTGTCTACAAGCCTCTAAGAGTAGCAACATCAAAGGTCGGGACAGGGCCCCGCCATACCCATATATACAAGCAAAAGTACCGTACCAAAATTAGACCAACGCTCCGAACAAGGGAAGTGCTCCAAAAATCCACTGAATCCGAAATCAACTAACGTGACCCGTCACCTTCCGTGATTGAACATGTGGGCATGAAACGCAACATCCCCCGACAAAAGAGACGTCAGTACGACTGATGTACTGAGTATGTCAGGCATGAACAATAGTATAACAGGGATATTACAACAACTGAAACAGGAACAACCGACCAAAAGTAAATGCCTCTGAGGGCCCTAATACATATGCCTAAATGTTATGCACAATGCAGTTTCCATATACATCAGCCTCATCGGCATCTTCCTTACCATAACAGCCTCTGTGGGCATCATTTCACATCGGCCTTTGTGGGCATAATATCATGTAATGATTAATGAATGTATGTATAATGCAAATGCGGTATACTAATGTCCACACAGGAATCCTCCCATAACCGCCTCTGTGGGCATCAGGTTATATCGCCACACAAGGGCATCACATCATCACATCATATTGGCCTCTTTGGGCTCTTTCGTGATAGTCTGTACCAGCTGTAGGTGGTGTGTGTATATAACGCCTTTCCCTTTCTCTACATCCCCTACATATATAAAATATTTACCATATAGTAGTGTGCATAGCATAAGTGGTCCAGGATAATATATGAATATAATGCAAATGAAAATACATAAATGACAATAAAACATTTTCCTGAATTTACCGGATGACATAATATCCTTGTACCTTCGGTTAATGCCATAAATATTAACATCCTTTCTGTATGCCTTAATAAGGACTTAGACACATATTTAGACATGCTTTTAGCATAGGAATCAATAACATGAATATTCTTAACTACTAGAAGTAAAATAAATTATGGAACAATATCACGATTTTATTTCGTTACCTGGGACATGCCAAAAGAAAAAAAAAATTTGCCTTAACATACCTTTAATCTACTAACGATGTCAGGATCAACCACCACAACACCTTAATCTTACACAATAATGGAACCAACCCTCTCTGCTAGAGCATATAAGAACAAGCAACTACTTGCTGTCAACATTTTGTCTTTAAATGATTTTCTCAATTGAAAGTATAACCTCCAAAGTTTTGCTACACGTTCGGCCTCAAGTCACACAAGTCACTTTGAGAAATCAATTCTCATTTCAACCATTTTTCTTTGTCTTTTAAAGACAAGCCCAACAGCCATTTATGGCTCTCATCATACGGTCTCCCACTAGCCAATCTTGGCGGTGGGGAGCCTCACATAACGCCACCTTGCTTCCCATGCCAGGTCACTTAATTTAATTAAGTGATCTGTGTCGCGCCCGATTTTGACCTGCGCGCTTCGCGACGCGATGGTGTCGATTTCCTCCGGATGGATTAAAAAATGTTTGCTTTGAGGAGTCGCCACCTAATTATTCTAAGGTGAATTAGGGCACCTGATTGCTAACTAAATGCTGCAAAATAACTCCGATTTTATGGTCTACGAAACTAATGAGATTCTAGGTAAAGGTTCTTTATTATCCTAAAGGGAAGGGGTTAGGCATCCTTTAAGATCCGCTAACGTGCGGTTATCCGATCAAATTCAGGTTAATTGTTATGCTAATAAAAATGCATGTTTTTATACATATAAAAAATAATATTGCAAGGTGTTAATAAAATGATGCATTTTGTACAAGTATGCATTTGTATGGCATTAATATACATGTAAAGCTGGAAAAAAATATAAGTATGCAAAATTGATAAGAATGTATGCAAAGTGATTATTATGGGCAACGGGCCTAAAATAAATAAACTAGCGATGGATTTCAGCTTTAGACTACCCTATTAATTAATTCTATGTCTATCTATTCTAAATATTTCAATAATTTCATGAGTACATATTACAATACAGGATGAAAATAAAGCTGAATTAAAGAAAATAAAAGACAACAACAAAAATAAATAATCTCCGAGGGGTATTTGCCTTCTTTGACTTTATCTTTGCAAGCTGTCAATAATAAACAGTTAGAAACAATTGAATATACATAACTTCGAATCCGTATCCAAAACAATAAATGTTTTGATTACGGAGGGCTCAGACTTAAATTTTGAAAAGATCATTCCAATCACGTCGTGGCTGCGAACATATGACTCGTTGGTCATTTTAGTTGCCTTGCCTACCGAACATGTTGGTCTCTTGGGTGAAAAAGATTTAAGTTTCATCCTTGCCCAGAAGTTTTATTTTCCGTCTCTACAACTGTGGAGGCATCAAAAATCGACGGATATTTTTTCATCGGCCAAAATGCAGTATTTAATTCAAAACAGTAAAACAGTAAGGCAATCCATGCACGGATGTTTAAAACAGTAAAACAGAAAAGAAAGAAACGAAACGAAAGAAAAAAAAGTGCGGCCTCGTATTTAATTTTATCGGCCTAAATGCAGTGTTAGTTAGGACAAATAAAATAGTAATCCCTTGCACGGATGTTAAAGAAAACAGTAAACAGAGAAACAAAACGAAAAAAAGCGCGGCCTCGAATTTAATTTCATCGGCCTAAATGTAGTATTAGTTAAAATGATAAAACAGTAAAATAGCTGTGTAATAGATGTTTAAAATGCCAAAAAAAACAGCAGCAGTTCGCAATTAAAACGTCCGACCCAAATTCTGAAATTTTACCCGACCCGGATCCTGAACAGCGATCCGGCTCGGATTTCGGGTTGACCCGACCCGGAATCAAATATTTTTTGGATTTTTTAGATAACAAACAAACAAGATATTAAAACACAAAATCTGAAAATTTATTCGAACCGGGTCGACCCGACCCGGAACAGTGAACCGACCCGGAACTGAATTTTTTTTATTTTTTAATTTTTATTTTTTAGATTTTCAGATAGCCAACAACAAAATATAGAACATGAAATATGGACATTCATTCGAACCGGGTCGACTCGACCCGGGTCAGTGACCCGACACGAATCAAATTCTTTCCAAATTTTCAGGTAACCAACAGCACAATATAAACATACAAAAATCTGGAAATTAACCGAACCAGGCCAGTGACCCGACCCGAATCGGACGTTTTTCAACCCGAATCGATTTTCTCCAAATTTCAGGTAACCAACAACACACATAAAACATAAAAATCTGGAAATTCATTCAAACCGGGTCGACCCGACCTGGGTCAGTGACCCGACCCGGAACAGTGACCCGACCCGGAACAGCTTTTTTCCCAAATCTTCAGATAACCAACAAGAAGATATAAAAGCATAAAAAATATGGAAAACTTACCTAAATCGGGTTGACCCGACCCGACTCGACAGTGAGCAAAAAAGCAAAATAATACCCGATTTCCGACATAAGCTCCGACCAAAACTCCCTATTTTCTAACAAAAAAATCCACAAAATCGACCCCCAAAACAGTGAACGAAAATGGGGTATTTATAGATGGGTTTCAGATTTTGGGGGTGTACGTATGGGTGAAGTGATGGGTGCGGCGTAGTGGTGTTAGGGTGGTGTCGGCGTCGTGGGGTAGGGTGGCGTCGATGAGGTGACCGGCGACGTGGGGTCGCCGGTGTGTTTGGGTTGGGAGAGAAAAAAAAAGTGTGGGGGTTTTATTTTTTAGGGGTGTGCGGCTGATGGAGAGAGAGAGAGAGAGTGAGATATATGGAATGAAAAAAATGTTTAGGGTTTGTTTGGGTTTAGGGGGGAAATAAAGGGGAAAGGGACTTGGGTATTGGGCCGATCCGGGTGGGCTTGGAGGTTTTTGGGCTGGGGCTTCGATTGGGCCTGGTCAGTTGGGTCCGAAAATGGGTTGTTTTTATTGTAATGGATTGAGTAGAAATTGTTTTGGGGGAAATGAAGTGGGTTATGGGCTTAAAATATAAATAGAGGTTTTATTATATAAAAAGAAAGCTTTGCAAGAATTATTAATTATAAAGATGATAATATGATAAAATATAATATTTGTGAAATGCTTGATGCTTAAAATAAAAAAAAATCAAAATGCAATGCCGTTTTGCGAAAATAAAAATAACATATAATATTAGAGTAAAAGTATGATTGTGATATTAAAATGCAAATGACAAATAAAAAATGCAAATAATACTAATAATAATGATATATATACATATATATGCCTATATTAAAAAATTGTTTTAAAGTGTCAAAAATATAAAAATTGCAAATAAAATCCAAAAAGATGGGACAAAATTGGGTGTCAACAGATGCCCCTCTTTGGCCGGAGACGATGAAAGAGTTTTCGGACAAAGAAGTTGACTGAGTAGCCCATTTTGTCCTGATCATCGGTACTCGAGGGAAGATGAGAGATGCATGGGAAGAAATAGAATCCCGAGGGAAGAGAGAAGTTGCAAAAGATGGTGCAGATTCGAGAAATGTTGCCCCAGTGTCGAGTTATGATGACACTGATTGCAGATGTAGCGAGATACTGGGGAAGGGCGGAACAACGTTCGAAGTACTTCCCCAATGCAGATGATGTCGTAGCATATGCGTAATGAGATGACGTCGTTGCTTAGACGTTATGCAGATGGCACCGTTGCATAGGCGCGATTGAAATTAAAATACCCGCATTAGAAGGTGGGTGCCTTACGGAAAAATAAAATACCCGCATTGGAAGGTGGGTGCCTGACTGAAAATAAAATACCCGCATTATGAGGTGGGCGCCTGACTGAAATTAAAATACCCGCATTAGGAGGTGGGCGCCTGACAGAAATTTAAATACCCGCATTAGAAGGTGGGCGCCTGACAGAAATTAAAATACCCGCATTAGGAGGTGGGCGCCTGACTGAAATAAAATACCCGCATTAGGAGGTGGGCGCCTAACTGAAATAAAATACCCGCATTAGAAGGTGGGCGCCTGACAGAAATTGAAATACCCGCATTAGGAGGTGGGCGCCTAACAGAAATTGAAATACCCGCATTAGGAGGTGGGCGCCTGACAGAAATATAAATACCCGCATTAGGAGGTAGGCGCCTGACAAAAATTGAAATACCCGCATTAGGAGGTGGGCGCCTGACTGAAATTGAAATACCCGCATTAGGAGGTGGGCGCCTGACTGAAATTTAAATACCCGCATTAGGAGGTGGGCGCCTGACAGAAATTAAAATACCCGCATTAGGAGGTGGGCGCCTGACTGAAATTAAAATACACGCATTAGGAGGTGGGCGCCTGACTGAAATAAAATACCCGCATTATGAGGTGGGCGCCTGACTGAAATTAAAATACCCGCATTAGGAGGTGGGCGCCTGACAGAAATTTAAATACCCGCATTAGGAGGTGGGCGCCTGACTGAAATTAAAATACCCGCATTAGGAGGTGGGCTCCTGACTGAAATAAAAATACCCGCATTAGAAGGTGGGCGCCTGACTGAAAATAAAATACCCGCATTAGGAGGTGGGCGCCTGACTGAAATTAAATACCCGCATTAGGAGGTGGGCGCCTGACTGAAATTAAAATACCCGCATTAGAAGGTGGGCGCCTGAAATGACGTCGTTGCTTAGACGTGATGCAGATGTCGTCGTTGCATAGACGAAATGTAAAATGACGTCATTGTTTAGACGTGATGCTAAGTGTGACCCTAAGGTCGAATTGCTATGTCATCAATCTAGATTAAAAGTTAATGCGCAGACATAAGCGATGTAAAAGGAATGGATAAGGATGAGAAATATGACTCTGTGAGTCGAAATATCGTCCTTGTACGGACATAGCAGCTGGGACCCTGTAAGTCAAGATGATTTTTTTTTTGTGCAGACGTCCAATAGGAACGTGATCCTTGTGGTGAGCGGCGATGCGGGAATTCTTTGCGAAATTAAGCCTCATGTCGAGCGCTTTCCGCCTTTGTCAACCTGAAGACCTGCACTCAAAGAAATTTGTGAGTTTGGGGGGAGGGGCGGTTGATTCGCGTTGACTTTGTAGTTTTTGCCCTTGACGCTTGCAAGCTCAGACTGGTTTAGATTGAAGACTTAGTTGTCTGGCATTTTCCAGGTCCATTGGCATATTCTTGCAGTGAACCCTTAAAGTATGCCCCAGTTTTTGGTATATATCTGAAGATGATGAACTTCCAACTGGATAAAGCCGAGTTTGTGCGGGCCACTTGCTTGTCCTGTTAAGGCAATTATGTAAGCACATTGCGTTGTGTGCAAGATAATGGAAGAAAAATTCCAATGGTGTGACCGAAGCCGATATAGGCCGCCTACGTATTCCGACAAAGGAAGTCAGGTCATAACGTAGTTCGCTGCAAGCAAAAAAAGATTGTAAGGATTTTCTAAAAATGGGACCGAAGCCGATGTGGCCGCCTACGTATCCCGCCGAGGGAATCAGGTCATAACGTAGTTCATGCGGCAAAAGAGATTTGTATTTGTAGAATGTTTTTTTTTTTTTTTGTAAAAGAGTGACTAGAGTTTGAAAAATGATGCAATATATTTTGCAAGGTTTTCTTTTTGTTTTTTTTTTTTTTTGAAAATATGAAAAAGACAGAATCATATTTTGACTTCAGTTGGTACCAACAATTAGTAATGTGCTTAGGGTTCCCGTTACTGCTCTCTGTATAACCGAGGCTGACTTCAGGGTAATTCCTACAGCTTCAGATGCTACCTCAGACATAACTGAGGATTGACACTTGCTTCAAGCCAAGGTTTTGACATATATGCATACTCATGTTTCAAATGCCCTCACTGAAAGAAAGTCTCTTTCTCATATGTATTTCAGTTTTTTGAACTTTGGGACGTCTAGAGAAGTACACTCACCCTCGGAAAGATGTTCAATGCATTTAATTGTGATACCATAGGCTTGGCCGTCATGTGAGTATCCACTAATGTGAGAACCCTCGGTATAAGATCATGTAGGACTTGTTATGGGTTTGTAATGTAGGCTTGGGGAAAGGAAAGGATATCATTTGGGTAAGGAGTGGCTAATCCTTCCTTGAGCGTTGGAATATATCCGCGCTTGTGTGCCTTGATGCCGATTTGCTTCTTTTTGCCCCCTTTGTTTTGTGCCGACTTCTTTTGAATATTTCGTTTGGAGCTTTTTCCCCTTTTTCAGAGTTATGTTTTTTTTTTTTTTGATATTGTCGGGGCTTTTTACTTCATTTTTTGTGAAGTCGTCCCTTTGTTTTGTTTCATTTCCTCTTTTGGGAACACTGCAACTTCAACTCGGATCTTTTTCAGCAATTTGCATATTTATGACGCGCTCAAGGAGGTCGGGCCAAAAGAGGGATAGTGCGTGTACGCACTCAGAAAGGGTATAGGCATAATATATGGTTGTTAAAAAAAATAGGCTTCAGGCTCAAAGGGGGAGTACTATGGATAATGTTATTTGGTAAGCTGAAAAGGCTCAAACGGATCAAAGAAAGCCTACGATCCTTTCCTATACCAAGTGTTACTCAGGATTTCGCCTCAACAAACATTCGAGCCAAGTTCTAGATCACAATGCAATGCAATTGAACTTATTCTAAAACTCACCACACAATGCATATGAAACGATGAGGTTGGCTTCGTTCATACCTTGGAAGCATGCAAAACAATTTTTAAGCGTCAACACAGGCGTGAATAAGAGGTACCAGAAGAATCTATGGTTTACCACGAAGTCAGTCTTCTCCGTTTGTTCTTTCCTATGCACACTCTTAACTGTGTTGGTATCAACCAAGTCAATCAATGATTCTTAAAATATATATATATATTTTTTGTATTTTTGTTTTGTTTTTTTTTGTTTTTTGAATAAAGGGTACCGAACCCAAATAGGGCTGCCTACGTATCTCATCTTTGACGAGAATCAGGTGTGCGTAGTTCGTGCAGATAGGTTATAAAAAATGTATGATTGAAAAAGAATTTATCCACGATAGGATAGTAAGTAAAAACTGTATAAAACAAATGATTATTCACTATGGGACGAATGCAAAGTAAAATAACTATCCATGATATAATGAATGTAATGAAAAAAATGATTGTCCACATTAGGATGAATGCAATGGAAAAAATAATTGTCACAATAGGATGTAATGAAAAAAAAAAAAGATTGTCCATTAGGATGTAATGAAAAAAGATTATCCATCAGGATATAATGAGAAAAAAAGAGATTGATAAACCATAATCATTTTTTTTCATTTGATTTTTTTTTTAGGGGTGTCGCACCCGAGAAGGGTTACCTACGTATCACACCGTATGGTGAGAATCAGACACTCGTAGTTCGTAAGGATATGTTAAAAAATGCATGATATAAAAAAAAAATTATGTGACGAAAATTAAGCATTTCAACTGAATTTGCAAAATATATATAAAAACAAGTATAGACAACTAAAGTGACGCATCGTTGACTCTGGTGTTGGCTGACTTTTTCCAGTCAAAACATCTTCCGGTCATCTTTGTGAAAGCCTTTGTCTTTGTTTTTTCCTGGAGTATATCCAGGAATAATGTTTTAGAACGACCGCCCCCAACTGTTCGCGAGGACGATCTTCCTGCAAAAATAAGAGCACCGGGTGAAAGGAGGAAAGTCACTAAAAGAATAATAAAATGTAGAAGTGTGAAAGTATGGTCAAAAACTCCCCTGATTGATGCACGAGGTCCGAGTCTTGATGTTCAAGAACGCTTTATCCTAGGGTAGTGCCACAATTTTTGTTCAAGAGTCACAAGCGACATGGTATGATATGTACAAAATTGAAGCATCTAATTATTGCATTAAATAATATGTACAGAGTTAAAAGAAGAAAAATAGCAAACAAATTGTGCGGGAATTAAATATGCGTCCTAACATGCATGGAGCCTCTCTTATGCCAGAGGTGAGCCTAAACGCCAAATATGAGAGATTATGACAGAATAATCCATGCTGTCAAACTGCAATGCTTTTGTTGGAAATGAAGACAAAACGTATGTACATTTTCCAATATCGGCATGTCAAAATTAGGCTTGGATTCGTCTATCATTATCACACTACAAATAATATGCTGATGGTCGTTGGGGGAGCGAGACCCGTCGACAATTTTGGCGGATTTCTTAATTGTGGAGTCAATGCCAAGGATCAACCCACCTAATGTGTATGTATGCATGACTTAAAAATAAAAAGTGGTATAGCTCTATCCTAAATTTACTAAGATTGGGCTTACTGGACTCAAGGTTCCCGAGCGGACTACTCGAGTGAGAAGGCTACGCGGCCACCGGATGGTCCGGACACTCCGCGCATACTCCAACTCTCCTAAAATTGGTAATTAGAAAGAATTTGCGGGTGCGTAAAACACACCTCGCGTGTAATGTGTGATAGTGTCAATTTTCCATAGTGGAAGAAATATGAGCGGAATGCCAATTTAAGGAAAGCAATAAAAGAATAGTATCAATTTAAAGAGTTAAACATACAAAATTTTAAAAAGGAAACAATTAAAAACAATAAATCAAATAAGGAGCAATATAAAGCACAATAATAATTAACCTGAATTTGCTATGGTTAAGAACCTGAAAGTATCCCCAACGGAGTCGCCATGCTGTCGCGCCCGATTTTGACTTGCGGGCTTCGCGACGCGATGGCATCGATTTCCTCCGGATGGATTAAAAAATGCTTGCTTTGAGGAGTCGCCACCTAATTATTCTAAGGTGAATTAGGGCACCTGATTGCTAACTAAATGCTGCAAAATAACTCCGATTTTATGGTCTACGAAACTAATGAGATTCTAGGTAAAGGTTCTTTATTATCCTAAAGGGAAGGGGTTAGGCATCCTTTAAGATCCGCTAACGTGCGGTTATCCGATCAAATTCAGGTTAATTGTTATGCTAATAAAAATGCATGTTTTTATACATATAAAAAATAATATTGCAAGGTGTTAATAAAATGATGCATTTTGTACAAGTATGCATTTGTATGGCATTAATATACATGTAAAGCTGGAAAAAAATATAAGTATGCAAAATTGATAAGAATGTATGCAAAGTGATTATTATGGGCAACGGGCCTAAAATAAATAAACTAGCGATGGATTTCCAGTTTTAGACTACCCTATTAATTAATTCTATGTCTATCTATTCTAAATATTTCAATAATTTCATGAGTACATATTACAATACAGGATGAAAATAAAGCTGAATTAAAGAAAGTAAAAGACAACAACAAAAATAAATAATCTCCGAGGGGTATTTGCCTTCTTTGACTTTATCTTTGCAAGCTGTCAATAATAAACAGTTAGAAACAATTGAATATACATAACTTCGAATCCGTATCCAAAACAATAAATGTTTTGATTACGGAGGGCTCAGACTTAAATTTTGAAAAGATCATTCCAATCACGTCGTGGCTGCGAACATATGACTCGTTGGTCATTTTAGTTGCCTTGCCTACCGAACATGTTTTGGGGGTGTACGTATGGGTGAAGTGATGGGTTTCAGATTTTGGGGCTGTACGTATGGGTGAAGTGATGGGTGCGGCGTAGTGGTGTTAGGGTGGTGTCGGCGTCGTGGGGTAGGGTGGCGTCGACGAGGTGACCGGCGACGTGGGGTCGCCGGTGTGTTTGGGTTGGGAGAGAAAAAAAAAGTGTGGGGGTTTTATTTTTTAGGGGTGTGCGGCTGATGGAGAGAGAGAGAGAGTGAGATATATGGAATGAAAAAAATGTTTAGGGTTTGTTTGGGTTTAGGGGGGAAATAAAGGGGAAAGGGAATTGGGTATTGGGCCGATCCGGGTGGGCTTGGAGGTTTTTGGGCTAGGGCTTCGATTGGGCCTGGTCTGTTGGGTCCGAAAATGGGTTGTTTTTATTGTAATGGATTGAGTAGAAATTGTTTTGGGGGAAATGAAGTGGGTTATGGGCTTAAAATATAAATAGAGGTTTTATTATATAAAAAGAAAGCTTTGCAAGAATTATAAATTATAAAGATGATAATATGATAAAATATAATATTTGTGAAATGCTTGATGCTTAAAATAAAAAAAAATTAAAATGCAATGCCGTTTTGCGAAAATAAAAATAACATATAATATTAGTGTAAAAGTATGATTGTGATATTAAAATGCAAATGACAAATAAAAAATGCAAATAATACTAATAATAATGATATATATACATATATATGCCTATATTAAAAAATTGTTTTAAAGTGTCAAAAATATTAAAAATTGCAAATAAAATCCAAAAAGATGGGACAAAATTGGGTGTCAACAACCTGCCTCCGTATGATTTATCAATCACACACATAATTAATTTCGTGATCCCAATTCACTTAAATCCTAAAAACTCATAAAACCTTCATATACTCGATGTCATAATTTGTGATATGATACTTGTCCATAACCTCTTCATGCACATACCAAATTTATTTTCGGCTTCCGTCGTCACACTTGTTACGTCCAAAATTATTTCGGGATTTTATCATTTTATATGCTAAACTCTTTATTAGCATACGTAAATATGATCCAAAATTTTCTTAACGCTCGGGTCTGTTTACACACGCCTAGCGATTCAAACCGTAACCCGAAAGTACGGGATGTTACAAGCTTTTACAAAGTGGCCTAATGCTCAAGAATCAGAGGATCCTACCGAAGATCTCTCTGATGTAACATCAAGTGTTGGTCTACCAATGTGCTAAATGTATATTAGAATCATGTCTAGAAAGCAAATCAATTGGAGAACTAAACCAAGTGATTGTAATTATTACTTCACTCAGCTCCAGAGGTTAAGACACCCAATATACACTTCACAAAGACAACAACATACCAGTGTGATCCCACAAGTGGGGTCTGAAGAGAGTGGGTTGTACACAAACCTTACCCCTATTTTTGCGGGGTAGAGAGGTTGTTTCCAATAGACCCTAGGCTCAAGAACACTTCACAAAGACACACAACAAAAGGACCTTATAAGAAATGCAAAGAGAAAAGATCAGATATAGATTACTTGTCTAGAAAACTAACCTCAACGCACCAAGTGCCCAAAGTTAAGTTCTCAACATGTTTAAGGCTCCTAACTAACTCAATTAGGTTTTCCTGCTGCCATTTTAATTTCTTCTTTTCTCTATCAGAGTGAGTATGCGGACGAAAATCCAGGGTGGCATGAACAACAGATGGCACATTCATCAAAATGCAGTTCCTATAAAAAGATCCTGACAGTTGCAGGGACTGAACATTGGGGGCTGAAATTTTCATGACGGGACCATGTTCATAGTCAACTGATTCATACTCACTTACAATCAACACTCTTAAAGAAGTTGAATCAAAAGTCAGATCATTATAGCCCCCACCAATCCAATTCAAGGAATTCCAGTTTTGGAGCACCCACCATAATTTTATGAATGATTTTATCCCACAACACTGAGAACCGGAGGGTTAACTTTGTCAACGAGTTCCAGCTTATCTGCATATCAGATCTAAGCCAGCAGCTCCATAACCTCAATGTCTTGGGCGACGAATTGCAATACACACACTTAGGTGGCAACCATTCGCAACAGTCTGAATCAAAATCTAGAAAGAGCTCTTCCACATTGTTCTTTGCAGCATACAAAATCCATCCATCATAATCTTTACGAGAACTATCATTTAAAAAGAGATGAATTCCAAATCTTTTGATCCTAGAAGTGCCACGAGAAAGCAAGGTCCGATTCACAAAGTCCACAAAATCCTGATACTGAACGAAATCGTCACTAAAATCAAGCTCTTGGATAATAGTCCACAGGTGCGGCCAGCGTTTGGAGACAACAGCCGTTTTGACAACATCTCTCGTGGTCAGGAATGAGAGGATGTGAAGCAGTACCGATTCAGGCAGCTCACTAAGTCGATCCATTCGGGAAAAGAGTGAACTTTGAGTACAAGCTCACTAATTTATTATTGGCAAAATCCTCTTCACTCCATGTAATTATCTTGATTGCTTCAGAATATGGTCAAAAGGTGAGTTTATTCAACTGAAGGATAATTTTTTCCAGGAATGATAAAAGGAGCTTAATCTTTATCAAACAAAACAAACAAAAAAAGAAAAGTAGATGGTGATTACAACAGACTAATAAGAGATAAATCCCATCATATTCAGCTAAAAGCAAACAAATTCCAAGTTATGAACACATTCTTAATACAAAAAATCTCATGTATTTCAACTACAGTACAAATTAGAACATTCAAGAATCTACAACCCTAAAAGTTTTAATCTTTCAACAAACAATAAAAAAAAATAGATGGTGATTACATAAGACTAATAAGAGATAAATCCTATCATATTCAGCTAAGAATTAAACAAATTACAAGCTATGATCACAATCTTAATACCCCAAAATTCAAATTATATCAACTACAGTAAAATTAGCAACATGCAAGAATCTGAAACCCCAAAAGTTCTAATCTTTATCAACAAACAATAGAAAAAGAAAAATAGATGGTTAATAGCAGACTACAACAACAACAAAACCAGAAAATATCAAGATATAAAACAAATAAGTAATACCCACGTGAGAGCAGACTAATAAGAGATAAACCCCATCATATTCAGCTAGAATTAAACATATTCCATGCCATGAACACAATCTTAATACACCAAAAAAAAATCAATGATATCAACTAGAGTACTGTTGGAAATTTACTAATGTGAAATTAAGTTTATCCCATTATTTATGACTCGAATAATTGGGGCCCCGCATGTCGGAAATATCATTTCTACACACGTGTAATCTTAGTGTCAAGTATCGTAAATTTCGTTAATGAAAGAGATATTGGTACGCAAGTGAAATGTTTGAGACATAGAATGATGGACGGTTATTGGCTAAATAACAAGTGTTCCACGTTGGTAAACGAAGGAAGGATTGTGCGAAGTGTAAGATGGTACGGGTCGGAAAAGGGCTGCAGAGCCGAGAAGGGCCGCGGCGCCTCCCGTACTGTACCATTCTTAGTTATTACAGACCTGTTAGACTAGTCTATTGACCAACAGTGTCCCTATAACCAAGTTTGAGACATGTATCACCTCATTTTAGAGTAATACCATTCCCTGAAGTCCTATTGAGGACAACCTCTCCAACCCCTTCTACTTTAGAGGTAGCGTTGCTTCACATGAACAACCTCTTGCCTGTGGTTAGGGCGTAACCGGATCATATGTGATCTAGATACTCTGGCCCACTCCAGTTGCTTTGGCAGACTGAGTGTCCAATTTTTTTCTGCCTTTTTTTTTGGCCTTCAGATCATTTAAGACCTGAAAACTCTGACCCACCTCACTAGGTGTCCATTTCTTTTCTGCCTTTCTTTTGGCCTTCAGATCATTTAAGACCTGGAAACTCTGGCCCACTCCAGTCGCCCGTAGGCTTTGTACGACTGAGTGTCCAATATCATCCTATCAAATAAAGGATCTTCTGTCAGACAGTGTGATAGATTCAACGTCTTAAGATAAACCATTATCTTTTAGTCTTCTTCCTTTGAGATTGGTGCCCAGACAATTCCTAGCGCTTGCTTAAGAGTGGTAACAGTTTTCGCACAGTCAGTGGATCTCTATCCTTCGTATGTGCAGACATACTTTACACACTTATAATAATTACTCTCAAAAGAACGGATCTTTTAAGTTTTGTTTACAATAGTCCAATCTTTATACGGGAAGGAAGAAGATTCAATATCTGATTTTAGAGTGTAGGGAATATGAGTTTTTAATGAAAACACGTTCATATTCCTAGCCTTTCTTTACACACTTTTATTCAGATATTAACTAAACACATTATAGATAAGGAAGGATAATTAACTTAGACCTTTTAGATTCTGGCCCACTTCAGTTAGACTGAGTGTCCACATCCTCCTTACCATAATTCGGATCCTTTGTCTGGGACAGATATAAGTCTTTTGCTATATGATAGAACATCATCTCCAGCCTTCTCCTCTTGTCCCAGTTGACATCCTCAGCCTCTTGTGGGCGTTTGTTTCCACCACCATCGGGAGCGGTGACACTAACTCGTCCTTGATCTTTAGCCGTACTAGCATGACTATCAGCAGTATCTTGAAGCTTAGCATCAGATCCAGAGATCTCACCTTTGATGGAAACAGATTTGTAACTGTCGTCAAAGAGATAACCAAAACTAGGACAAGCTTTGAAAGCACGGTTGTTGACATAAACATTGTTTGAACTGTTAACAGAACTGTTTTCAAGAAGAAAACCACAGCCAGATTTGGGACCATATCCGCTGGCAAACATCTTTCGACCACTACTACAATCTTGTCTTAAAATTGTTGGATATGTAAAGTACGTACGGGAATAGTAAATAACTATTACAGTGATCGAAAGGATAAACAACAAAGATTACAACAACAAGTTGTCAATATCTTGATCTTGAATTGGAACTTCAAATATGGATCTTGTATTCAAAAATACAAGAACACGAACTGCTACACTTGTGTCTTGTAGATCCGCTGAGAATCTGAACGGTTAGAGTCCTTTGAGATTCAAGTTCACACCTGAAACACTTAGCAACCAATTAGATAATCACAACACCACCGACTGAGTCAAGAGATGACTCTCTGTCTTTAAGACAAGATTGCCTTTCTTTAGAGTCCGGTAGGTCAATGTTGTTGCCTAAATCTCTTCCTTATCTGTTGATCTGTAGCTGCCTTCCTCGCTTCGTCTTCGGCTTTCAGAGTTGTGAACTAACCTCTTCCTTTTACCCCCGTGTATAGGCTTTACGGAAGTGTGGACAATAGTCTCTCAAGATGAAACAACAAACTATCAAATGTGCAAAGCCTACACAAATGATCCCAGCGAAGAACACGAATAATGAAGATTGCCAAGAGAAGGATTGTTTATCAGAAAAACTGATCTCTTTGTGGTGTTGTTAACTTGTAAGTATGTTCACTTGTTCCTCTATAGAATTGAGCCAAAGGCCTCAATTTATAAGTGTGCAAGATGGCCTTTCAAATGCCCCATAATGGCATTTAATTGCCATGTAATGAATAGCATTTAACCCCCAAATAATGCAACAACATAATGGTCCAAGTAATGACCATTATTTGGTGGATTCAATGCCATTAAAACTACCTCAACACCCAAACCTTTGGGATTCCGTCGAGCAGTCACTACCAATGAAGCGACGTGGCTCTGCCACATTAGCGCCGCGATGCTAATTCAGCCAGAAACTCATGATGCTCACTGCCAATCAGGCGTCGTGGTGCTACAAGGGGGCACCGCGGCCCTTCTCGGCTTCGCGGTCCTTTTCCGACTCGTACCATCTTACACTTCACACAATCCTTCTTTCGTTTACCAACGTGGAACACTTGTTATTTAGCCAATAACCGTCCATCATTCTATGTCTCAAACATTTCAGTTACGTACCAATATCTCTTTCATTAACGAAATTTACGATACTTGGCACTAAGATTGCACGTGTGTGGAAACGACATTTCCGACGTGCGGGGCCCCAATTGTTCGAGTCATAAACAATGAGATAAACTTAATTCTACATTAGTAAATTTCCAACCGTTAATACCTAAAAAACACCCTAAACTATTCACATTTTGCAACTTTGATACTTAAGCTATGTGTTGTTGCAAGTTTTCTTGGCCTTACTTTCTAGCTTTCGCACTGCCAAATTTTTTAGACATGAGATATTATAGTTTAATAATAACAACAACAACACATAATTTCATTATTAAAATTTTGAAATGTTAATAGTTTAAGAAGTCTTTTAGGTATTAACTTAAAAAATTGTAGTAAGTTATTGTCTAGATTTATGCTGAAAATCAAATGTGTAAATATTCTGCTCTGAATCTGTTAATTTTTTTTTTAGATTAATAGTACAAATATTAAATATATCACAATAAAAAATTTGTAACCAAATTTGTTTCTTCTTTACTAGTCAATGGAAAACTTGTAATCTTATAGCTACATTGTTTACATTAATCTGTAGATAAAATAGAAGTTTTCTTGAAGCTATTCGTGATGTAACCATTCATAAAGCATAATGTCAATTGATTGATTTGTGAGAATGTAACACTAGAAAAGTAAACTTAATAGTCCAACTTTCAAAGAAAATAAGCTTAATTAGTTCTAAGTTTAAATTAGAGGTAGAACTTATAGGGAAATACTTTCTAAAGAAGGTGCAACTTAATATTTAGAAGCGATAAAACTGATAGAATATACTATGTATATAGTTCCCATATATACACGATTTTTCCTCTTACCATATTTGTAGAATTCTTGTACATGTGTAATTATGGTATCAACGGTTTAGGGCAAATTTTTCCTTCTCCAAATATTCTCCCTTCCACCGCCCTACTCTACCAATCGGCGGACGGCCGACCCATTCCCCATCCCTTCAATTTTATTTTTTTCTCAATCCATAATTCTCTTTTTGTTCTTTCATCATGTCTACCACAAAGAACACGTTTTATCCTGCCCTTGCAATCTCCAACATCAAGAACAACATCCCTCTCGTTCTTGAGATGGAAAACGTTCAATACACGATGTGGGCGGAACTATTCAAAGTTCATGTACAGTCTAATCGAGTCCTTCATCACATCGTTCCCCCGACAACAGGCAAGGAGAAAATGCCTACCACCGATGATGAAATAGAGTTGTGGGCAACTATTGATGCTACGGTACTCCAGTTGATTTATTCCACTATCTCTACGGACCTTTTGCAGACTATTATTGAACCCGACGCCAAGACAATGGAAGCATGGAATAAGTTGCGTGATATATTTCAGGATAACAAAAATTCACGTGTCGTGACCCTTGAGCAGGAACTCTCCCATATCAACATGAAGGATTTTTCGAATGTCTCCGCCTATTGTAAAAGGCTCAAAGAGTTGTCGTATCAACTCAAGAACGTTGTCGCGCCCATCACGAACGATCATTTTGTTCTTCAGATGGTTGCAGGCCTCTCCGAGACTTATAATGGCGTTGTGACGCTCCTTCGGCTAAGTAATCATGTCCCGTTGCTCTACCAAACACGTTCCATGCTCACCTTAGAAGAAGCCGATTTGGCTAAAAAGATGGCAATCAGAGCCAATTCCACCATGATGGTGGCCACGTCCGATGACCCTCACTCATTCTCTGATAATTCTACCCAAAATTGTAACAATGGTGGCGGTAAAAAAGGCCAAATCAGAAAATGGTGGCAAAAACTGCGGCGGCAGTGGCAGAGGACGTGTTGGCAGTGGCCAGCCGGGGCCGTAACACCACTAGCCACAGCCTTGTGCCAATGCATCGTGGCCATGGGGCTGGGCCAGTGGGCAATAACTCAAGTCATAATTTCCAAGATACCAAGCAACGAGTTGGGCCAAGCCCAACAACCCCTAACAATTTCAGCCAACCCAACAATCACGGACTTGGCCTTGGCAACAGGCTGGTCCGCTTGGGCCTCAGCCTCGGCAGGCCTTCGCTGCTGCGGGGCCAAACGATGGTTCTGACTCCTACGGATATTGAGGCCGCGATGCATACACTTGGATTAAATCCTTCGGACGCAAATTGGTACATGGACACCGTGACCACTTTTTATATGACGTCTGCGCCAGGTAATCTCTCTTCTTATTTCAATTTGAGCAGAAATTATGGCATAATTATTGGTGATGGTAATTCAATTCCAATTCGTGGTTATGATCACACAAAATTATCTTTCCCGAACCCACCTTTAGCCTTGAAAAATGTCCTTCATGCTCCTCACTTGGTTAAAAATTTGGTGTCTGTTCAAAAAATTACAACTGATAATTGGATTTCTGTTGACTTTGACCCTTTTGGATTTTCTGTGAAGGATTTCACGACGGGATACCTCAAAGATGTCCGACCTCAAAGAAATAAAATACAATACATACAGCTACTGAAGCCGATGAATATAATTTCATCGGAGTACAAATTGACTTAATGTTGTCAGTTGAGGATCATAACGACTGCCCGGGAAGAAGCCCTAGACATGCTTAGTAATCTCTGAGCTACTTCTAGCAAGGACACTGGTGAATTTTCGTCTAACCCCCTTTTAACTATGATTACGAGATTCTCCAGTACACTTTCGTTCTTCAAAATGAACTCCAGAAATGGAAATACGGAGTGTTGTGCCACAAATTTGGTAAGCTTGACCGTCTTAAAATGATGCAGACATCCGACGTGCTTTGCTTGAGATGCTAAGTAGTTTGAGCCATTAGAATTACACAAGTACTTCGTGGCTTTTGGCAACTAGAAGAAGATAAAATCTACTTACATTTTGATTAGAAACAGGAACTGATAGTACAAATGATCTCCAGAAGCCAGTAGAGGATCAAATCTCATTTTATGGTTAATGAAAGCATTGACTACTTCTCGGACAACAAAAGAAAATAAATTTATTAAGGAAAAAACAAAAAATTAGCCAAGAAAACATAGTCAATGCCATACTTAGTTTAGTAAATTACCAAAACATGCTCTTCACAAAGATACATTTGAAAATAGTAAACTTAAAAAGTATGAATAAGTGTCCAAAATTTATGACAAACACTAGCTTATTTTTCCAAAATTAGTTGGTGGGTTTGGTATAGTCTTGTGTTTTTTCCCATTGTATAGTCTTGGTTAAATTATCAATTTTTGTGACTATTATTCAGATTTTTCAAATATATATTTCAAATCATTTAAATTGTGATTAAACTTTTATGTATTCTTAAATATGTTAGTTTTATACTCAAATACTGTAGCTCTCATCAAGATTTTCTACTCCAAAACCTGTAAGATCTCAAAAATTGATATCTACTTTAACAAAACTAAAAATTTAAAAACGGTGACAGCTAAATTAACACGGATATCAATATTGTGCTTCCTTAACAAGAGGTCTGAGCTTAATTAGCCCTGCACTAAGGCTGGCCAGTGGGGTCCCGCCCTGGTCCCGACATTTAAAATAAAATAAAATTACGGTATCAGGACTCGAACCGGGACGGGACATGGTCTCGTCCCGACCCTTCGCTTTGCAAAAATAACCGTTGCACCAACTACCATTTTACATTTTAGCCGTTGTGCAACGGCCATTTTACATTTTGGCCGTTGTGCAACGGTCATTTTTGGCTCCCCCTACCCCTTAATATTTATTTTTAACCCATAAGTTATTATATTTATATTTTAACCCAATTTTTCAACTATAAATATCTCATTTTCTCTTCATCTTTCTCACAAATCTTCCTACAATCTTTCTAATCTCTGAATCTATCTCTACAAGTCTACATTGTCTACTAAATATTGAATTTTATTTATTCATTTGGGAGTGAAGTTGGCAACTAGCTTGAGGATCTTCCATCGAGCAGCAAAGTTTCAATTTTCAACATCTCGATTACACGTCGACGTTACGTCGGCATTTGGTACATTCGTTTCTTCATTAAATTATTATTGTCTGTTTATTTTATTTAGCGCACTTAATTTCATTTACTTTAATTATTTATTAGTATAATTATAATGAAAGGATTTAAACGTATGCTTACGGGTAAGGGTAAGGGTCATGCTTCTTCTAGTAGGGGCAACAAGGGCAAGGGTACTTCTTCTAGCCATCCTATTTCTAGACAGAATCCTATTCCTACACAGGATGATTTTGTTGATACTGAACATTTTTCTACAATACCATTAGATTTAGACGAGGAGCTATTTTCTGAAACTCAAGAAGACTTTAATTTAAACGATGATACACCCACTAATGTAGATGACAACACATCCACTTGTGCACCTTCAACTGAAATGCCTCATATCCCCCTAGTATGAGACGAGGTCCAACAAAACGATCATAAAATCGGATGCATGGACATTTGTTGATAGGGACGTAGAGAATCAAGTAGCTAGATGTAAATTTTGTAAAGATGTTTTAAAATTTAAAACTGGAAAAGGTCACGGTGGGACGGGGGGGGGGGGGGGTAATGAGACACGTAGCAAGGGCTCATCCAGCTAGGTATGCCTAATACGAGGCTTTAAAACTGGGTGCGCAAACGTCCGCTCCATCGGGACAAGGTTCACATACTGATACTGTCTCGGATCAAGTACATGGTCAAATTAACCCTATGACGGGGAGAATTGTAGGCCCTAAATACAATAAACATAGAGATAGGGAAGCAATAGCAAAATTAGTTGCTGTGGAGGGTTTACCTTTTTCATTTCCTTCATCTCCCGGTTTTATTCATTACATTAGAGATATGTATAATCCTGCTTTTAACGGTTTTTCTAAATCAATTGTTAAGAGAGATGTATTTAAATTCGCACACGAATATCAACAATATTTACGTTATTCATTATATCATTTTAATGGAAAGTGGTTATCACTTCTGATATAGGCCGTAGTACTAACGACCATGATTATTTAACGGTAACCTGTCATTGGATAGATTATAAATGGTCTATGCAAAAACGTATCTTAGCGTATAGATATATAGATGATAGGCACACTGATACTTTTATTGCAGAAAATATTTATCAAGTGTGCGATTATTACGGAATAACTGATAAAATTATGACTATTACATTAAATAACGCTTCTTCTAACAATTACGCTATTACAATTTTAAAAAATAGTTTAACTCCATCTTTTCCAGATCATTTTCATATAAAATGTGTGTGCCATATATATAACTTAATTGTAAAGGATGGTCTATCACTTTTTGAAGACATTCTTAGTAAAATACAATTTGCTATAAACTTTATTTTAAAAAATAATAGAATACAACGAAGAAAAGAATATAAAAAAACTTGTCACGATTGCCAACTACCTTATAGAAAAATTCTAGAAGAAGTACCCACTAGGTGAAATTCTTTATACGAGCAACTACTTGTTGCTTATGACTATAGAAAACCTATAACTTTATTTTTTAACTCTCATAATCAAAATTCAGCTTATATGGTTGTAGATAGCGATTGGAAAAATTTCTGAACTTATTGTATTTCTAGAGAAATTTTTTCAAGCAACAAAAGAATTTTCCGGTATATATTATCCTACTATTTCAACTATGTTGTTTTATATAGCTCTAATATTTTTAATGCTTAATGAATATATGGATAAACCAACTTATATGGCAGCTATTAAAAATGTTTATCAAAATAAAAAAAAATTATTCCTATTCTCACTATTTATATTATTGGTGCTGTATTAAATCCGACTATTAAAATAGACGGTGCTAAATCACTTATTGACACTATTTACAATTGTATAGAAGTACTACTACCTCCAAGGCCCAAAAATCCAAATCACCCACTACCTATTGAACAAACTAAAGAAGAAGTGTTGTCTAGCGTAGAAGACGAATGCAAAAAAGTATATAGGTTTTACCAACAAGAAAGTGTTAGTAACCTACCGGCTTCCATACCATCTTCTTCTTCTTCAACACAACCTCACAAAAGACATGTTGTTTCTGCGGCTAGTATTGAAAGCCTCAGAAATAGAATGTGCGGCCGTACCGCTACTAACTAAATTAGCGAGTTTGATATTTTTGTTTTGCAGGGTTCTGTACGGTACCAAACAGTTCTCAATGAAGAAGGACGTGAAGACTTGCTGAAATACTGGAGGGGTAATGAGAAGACCTTTCCGACACTTTCAATGATGGCCCGAGATGTTTTGAACATTCAAGGGTCATCAACGGCGTCTGAAAGTGCTTTTTCTGCCGGCAGATATCAAATAGGAGAGCATAGACACTCATTAGCCGGAGACAACTTGGAGATTGTAGTATTATTCAGAGATTGAATACGAGCAGAGCAGAGCAGAGAAGGTGCGGTCAACCGGAGATCAACGAAGAAGAAGACGAAAACTACAATGAAATCTTATCCGAAAGTGGTGGAAGTGACGTGGAGCAATTTGACCAACAAATACCAATTCCAACCGAAGAACCACAGGAAATTATCAAGAAACTAGAACATGTTTTTTTCAGAATGCAATTTTTTAATTACAATTTTACTATGTAATTTGCAACTTTTGAATAACACCACAAAGTTGCAATTTTGATAATTGTATTTGTATTACAAAAAAAATCATATGTCTATTAAATATTATAAGAGGCACAAAAACAGCCTTGAGATATTTTTATTACACTATCTTGTTCAATTATTGAGTTGTTTATATATATGTTATTTTTTAAATTAAGTGAAAAAAAGAAAAGAAAAATCACGCTCCGACCCGATCCCGGCCGCCTCTTTTCCGACTTCGGCGAATCCCGCCTATCCCGCCCCGACCCCGATCCCGCCAAACCCGCCCCGACTCATCCCGGCCCGGCCCGTTGGCCACCCCTACTCTGCACAGTCCCGGCCCGGCCCGTTGGCCACCCCTACTCTGCACAGTGTGAATTTGGATAAAATGAGGCTCCCATGCGTATACTGAATATCGATACGGACGAAATAGTTTCTTTTTAAAATTTTCTCAAAAGGAGGAATATAAATACTCTCTTCGTCTCAATTTATATGATGTAGTTTGACTGGATACATAATTTAAGAAATAAAGAAAGACTTTTAAGCGAAAAATATAAAGTTTGAAGTTAAATTATTATCAAATAAGTCTTTTTAGAATTGATTAAAAAGAAAAATATGTGGTATAAATTTGAATAGAGGAATTATCAAAGTGATAAAGTGGTTCGAGATTTACAAAGTACAAACCAAACAGGCCTTTAAAATAAATAAACCAAAAAAGGAATTAATTTTTTAAATAAAAATCGTACGAAGACGAAAAAGTGGCTGAGAGAGGTTTTGGGGGGGGGGGGGGGGGTTGAGGTGGGATGGGCGTGGGGCAGGGGATAGATTTTTTCAAGAAAAAGCTGGTTTTGGCACAACATTAATTAACACTATACAAAAATAAAAGAAAAAGGATAAAAGAACTCAACTTTATCACCCAATATTTCAAATTATTTTTATATATAAATATATAGGAAATTTTATTTGGGTATAATTAGGTGAAAATCAAGAAAGTAGTAGTATTGTTTGTTTGTTTGTTTGTAGGATTATGGTGTCAATGAAATACATATTGGTATTATTAGGTTATGTATTTGCAACATTTGGATACGTATTATCATCCTATACGAATACAGAAAATAGATTTCTGTACGATCTGAGCTCTCAATGCCCTACTGGGATCTCCTTTCCATCTCCTTTGCTTGTTGAGGTAGTTTAATTTTTATCATTTTTTTGTGGGATTTTTTATGTTGGATTTTATTATATATATATGATTGTTTTTTTTTTTATTATAGAGGGGTGTTCTTGATTGATTGAAATGGGTTGTATTTTTCAATTTCTTGTTGATTTATTTTAGAAAGATTTCATTTTTATTGAAGGGGTTTTGCTAATTTGGTTATTAGTAGGGGTTTGAAGTTATTTTTGATGTTGGATTTCATTATATATTTGTTTTTTTTTTATATTTGGGTGTTCTTGATTAATTGAAATGGGTTGTATTTTTTAAGTTTTTTGCTGATTTGTTTTATAAAGATTTCATTTTTATTGAAGGGGTTTTACTAATTTTGGTGATTAGTAGGTGTTTGAAGTTGTTTTATGATTTGTGAGAATCTTTTTGGTTTTTTTTCTTGATTAATTGGGTTTACTTTTCAATAGCTAATCATGGTTTTGGTTGTGACTTGTGATTAATTGATTATTCATTGAGTTGCTTCTGTTTTTGATGATTTTTGTACTTTTTTGCTTATAAAGTTGGATTTTTAAAGTTATATTGGGGTTTGAGATCATCTTATGATTCACAAGATAAGGTTTTAAGTTGTTGGGGAAAATACTGCAGCTTATATCTGCAGATTTTTCAATTTGTTTGGTTTGGGTATTTTTTAAATTGTTAGTGTTGTGTTAATGAATTTGGAACAAAGAGAGGATCATTGTATGAGCAAGATTATGGTTTCAAGTCGTGGTAATGTGGAGATACTTGTTCCATCATAGCTCGGTTAAGTATTCTCAGTTGCTAATCATGTTGCTCTTTTGTGTATAATCCTGCATAATCTCGAATGTTACCAGTTCCGGTACGTAGACCAAATAATACAATGCAAGCAAAAGTTCAATTGTTATAGAACATCTTTTGAAAGTTCAATTACAAAAATTAGTCTAGTCACTGGTGATATGGAAATTCTATCTATAAGTATTGCATATTCCTGTTTCAAACTCATCTTTAACCCCCTTTTGCAGCATAGTGGAATATTGTTGAAAAAATGACTTTTCTTTGAATTTAGAAATTGAAAAGAAAGTTTTTTAGTGAGGATTGAAGAAGCGGATCAAAATAATCTGGAGTATTAAGTTCATAAGTTGTAATGGACTAATGGTAGCTTCCCTCGTCCCTCTCGGAGATGCCCATTAGTAGGACACTGCTCAATGTAATGATGTTTACTTTTTTTTAAAGGTCTTCTGTTTCGAAATCATATTCCACGTCTCGAAAGTAGGCATTATGTGCATTTAGTGCGTATAGAAATATTGATTTTTGGAGTTCTTTTTCATTTTTATGTGCATTAGATAAAAAAGTTTGTGTAAGTGGTATCAACAGCCTCTCTTCTTTCCTGTATAAACCCATCAATGAGAGAAGCTCAATGTATGTCATTGATTTTGTTTTGAAACTTTGCCAAGTGTTTGAAAGGTGTATTTCATTGTTTCAAGCAGTGTTATTAAAGGCGAGCGCTTTGTCGCCAATGGCGAGAGGCGATGCGATGGAGTATCGCCTTTTTCCGGCGAGACGACCAGTTACCAAAAAGGCGAGAAGAGGCGAGAGGCGTCACCTTTTTTTTTTTAAAGAAAAAAAGCTGAATTAGAACATAAAACGCAGAGTTATGGTTTTACAATACTTATCTCTTTCAAGAACTTGAAAATCTTGAAGAAGAATTAGAATAGACTTTTAGTATTGCTTGTCTTATGAATTAACGAGTCATTCAAGTTCTAGACTTTTAGTATCTACTATCTACTTTTAATTTTAGAATTGAAATATTTTTTAATGTGTTACTGCTATCAAGATTTTGATTATTTATATATCCAATTAAATATTTTGATTTTTTGGTATTAATTGGCGCCTCACTTCAAAAATGCGAGCGCCTCGCCTCTCAAAAAGGCGAGGCAGGCCCTTGTCTTCTTTTGTCTCCGCGCCTTCCAAAACACTGGTTTCAAGAGTAGAGAGTGAAGTGTGCATAGAGTAGGAAACTTGGGTTGGAAGAGTGTTACAGGATCTGCTTAGCTTCCTTTGCAGTTAGAAATTGTTTTTGTAGACGGGACATTTTTTGTCTTAGAATGCAGCTCATGTATTCTCCCTAAAATGAGTTGTTTCCAAAAATTAGCTTTTCGACCTCCATATCCGGTCTTTTAATTTCTACTGGATGCTTGTGAGGAATGTTTATTCTTTTCACACATTAATTTTTGAAATAAGTTGTTTTTGAAATTTAGCTTTTATCTCCATACCCGATCGTATTATTTTCCTGAATACTTGTGAGGAATGCTTACTCTTTTCTTACATAAAATTCATCTCCAGCCTGAACTTTGGGCATGCTTGATATATACTTTGTTCTTAATGGATGGGTCTCATTTAGATCCTTTCATAGGTTCCCAAAGTTACATTTGTTATATGGTTATTTTCTTTTCCATTTCTGTTCTTTGGCGTAAGGGAGCTGGGGTTGTTCTTTTTGGGTGTAGCAGAGGAAATTGAGGACCTGATTTCTCTTAGATTGACTTTATAATTCTTCATTTAAACTGCATCCTTTTTTTTTAACGACGGCATGCATCTTAATATAGTTATTTTTCTTTTATACTGATTTTTTCCTTTATGCAATTTTCTCACAAAAGACGGATGGAAAATCACTTGACAAGGCTCTCGGATCCGCTCTCGGATCCTATCAGAAAGATGATGCTACTGCTATTTTGTTCTACGCCTCGTGGTGTCCTTTCTCGATGGATGTTAAATCAAAGTTTGGTGCTCTGAGTTCCATGTTCCCGCAAATCAGACATGTGATGGTTGAGCAATCAAAAGCCATGCCTAGGTGAGTTCAATTTTGTTCCATAATTATCTTTTTTGATTTCGGTAATGCCATATTGTCTGTATTAGCATTTAGCTCCACCATTAGCGCTTGTGCAGTACAGCAATAACTGCTCACAATGCCATTAAAGTTTTATGGCCACTGTTGATTCCAGACTCCCCTTATGCCCAAACAATACTTAATCGTGTCGGGCATTAAACAATTAAATACTTGAAAATGTGCTCAAAGCATGCCCATGTATGATTGATACCGGCAGCTTCCTTTAAGTAGGTGCTTGGCCATAGAAACCAAAAACAATTTCACCTTTTTTGGAATATTTGAAGTTGGAGTTGGAGTTGTGTTTGGCCATAGTTTTTGCAAATAATATTTGGTTGTTGGATTGTACTTTTTCTTAAAAATCTGAAATATGATTTATACCCCCAATTTTTAAAAACTACCAAAACCACCCAAAGCAGTTAATAAACATAACCAGTGCATAAACATTGCTCATCAATCATTTCCTATTACATTAAGCATGATTTATATAGACTTTCTTTAATACGATAATATAATCAAGTTCACAATTACTCGCATCTTCAACATGTATTGTCATTAATCACGGGCATGGGCTTGTTCACTGATGCATACGAGCTACATAACTAAAATGACCCAGTGTGTTTATTTTTGCCTACTAGTTACTATATAGTATTACACTTCCTCAATTCTAAATATTATTACAAAGATTCATTAGTACTAAAAATCAACAACACTAGTATGTTATTCTTTAATATAATCCTCCCACATTGTGTAAACAATTTGTTTCTGCCGAGCATGCATTTCCCGATCAGCTGAATTAAATGGGGTCAAATTTATAAAAATAAAAATGTAGGGTAAAAATCTAAAAAGTGAAAGACAAAAGCAACAACCAAAAACAAAAAGTGAAAATTGTGAAAACAAGGTTTGGGTGTTTTCCAAATTCCAAAGGCAACTTCAAGTTGTATTTGGAATTTTTATGGCCAACTAAGGGTTTGTACCTGGGATTTTGTCGCAATTCTACCTGTTTTTTTCAGAATGTGTATGTGCTGCATGGAAATTTGTCTTGGGAAAAATATGACATTGGAAGTATCAGATGAATATTTCCGGAGCAACTTAGTGATAGAACCCTTTTGAGTTTTCTTTCAATTAAATAAGTTATATTGTGTGCATCAACTTCATTAAAAAAACTATTGTGTGCATAAATAATTAGGCATATATGACATGATGACATCAAAATGTTTCCTCAAGAAAAGGAAAATTGATAAAGAAAATTAACTTTTTCTTCTCTCCCAAGCTTCTCCGCTCTTGTTTCAGTTGCTTGTTACAATTTTAATCATGTGTCTTTCCTCTCATCTGCAGTGTCTTCTCAAGATATGGAGTTCACAGCTTTCCATCAATATTGATTGTGAATCAGACGGCGAGAGTGCGATATCATGGCCGGAAGGATCTTCACTCTCTTGTAAACTTCTACAAGAGAACTACAGGTGACCTTTTCGAATGCTTGCCTATATTCTCCTTTTGATTGCTCTTGAGTGGCAAGAATTCATCTATAGTGTTGATATTGTTTATGAGAGTATTTGCCATCTTTTCCAAAACACAAGCCAAACCTAAAATTTGGTGATTGGGCTTTCATGATTGTGGTGCAACTCATTACATTTGGTTTCGAGTTTGGTGCCATTTTTAAAGGGAAAATTCAGCTAATTGGCAAAAAAATCGAATGATTTTAAAATGTCTTACATATAGCATATGCACATCGGTTAAGCCAGATCAATGTTGAAGCAATGAAGAACTACAAATGGTAACCCCAGTTAGCTCTTCAATTTAAGGCCCATACATTTATTTTGAGGCACAATAACCTCACTTATATTTAGATTTTGGTCCCAAACTGAAGAGGTCCCAACTAAAAACTCAACTAGAACATAAGCTTGAGAGAACTGAATCTGAATACTTAATTAGTGAATGATTTTCGAAATCTGAAAATCAAGAAATTTGGTTTGTACTTTAAGCCTAGTTTTGAACTACTTTAACCCTAGTTTTGCCACTCCACGGAATGGGTATTGTACGTTCGTGCATTCGTAGATTATGAAGACTAGTTAAGACTTAAGAGCGGTACTATTGGGACTTCAAGTTCATTATAACTAAACTCATCCAACATTTGATAGTTCTCATGTATAGAAGGAACAATTTCTTGCAATTCAACCGCTTCTTCATCATTTATTGTTTTAAATCCTCATTGCTTTCTGCTTTAATTTATCCGTTGTTCCTGTTTTGATCCATGAGAGATACCAAAAACCGAAAAATTCAAACATGCAGAAGCTCCCGTGATTTTTGAATTCCTTAAGTTTTTGTTTTCATAGAATACTAAAATGAGAACATAGCTCTTAATATGAGACATTGGGAGACTGACCTAAAATTTATTTTTATCCTTCTCTAATAGTCTCATTTTCCCTCCTCTGCAACAACAACAACATAGCCAATATAATCCCACAAGTGGGGTCGGGGGAGGGTCGAGTGTACGCAAACCCTTCCCCTACCTTGGGAGGTGGAGAGGTTGTTTCCTCCTCTGCCTCTCTTTCAAAGTTCTCTCACTTTTTATTTCACAGTGTCCACACATTATCTTAGGACTGGTCAAATGCAAAGCAAATTTTCCGTAGCATGTAGAGTGAACACCAATAACGGCCACAATTTCTACAATACACAACAAATAAGCTAGTGCTTACTCTTTTCATTTTCGACTTCATGGTATAGAATTCACACAATTATGCTTTGTTTCAGGGTTTCATCCTGTGGTAGATGCGACTGAAAGTCAAATAACTTATATGGCAGATGGTCACAAAGCTTTTAAGCTATGGAAAGTGTCCTCTTTAAGGGAATTGCTCTTGAGTGAACCTTACCTTGTACTGTCGGTTGCATTCCTATTGTTTAGGTTTTGCCTATATTTCTTCCCCGGGTTGATAGCTCGTGTAGTAGCATTGTGGGCTGCATATATTCCTCATCTAAACATGGGGATTTTTGGAGATTCAAGGCAGCTTTTGGGGCGGGTCTTCCACGTGATTGACCCCAAGAGGGCTTGGAGCAAGCTAAAGCTTTGCAAAACAAGAAACTTCCATAAAGGTGCTAGGAATGCTCGAGTTTGGGCTTCGTCCTTGACATCAGTTTCGCTGGGAGAGACGTCAGCAGCAAGAGTGTCCCCCTCAGGAGATTCATAAACTACTACTCGTTGTCTCTTGCATCGGATTGTCACTAAAACGAACGTAGTACTCAGAATCTGGTTTCTACAGCAAGTAGAGTGGTCTTACTTCTTCATTCCCTGTTATTTCTTCCCCCTCGGGTTAGTTGTTCTGGCCCTGTGTTGTATCTTATCTTTTATCAGAAATTTTCCGTATACGAAGAGACCAGAAGATCTTGTGTTTTAGAGTTTAGATGGAAACATGAACAGCATTCTTGTAAATTTTGAGGAGGGTTTCTATGTATATTAAATGATGTCAAGAGGGAGACTTTGTAACACTGCTTGTGTTTGTCTGTGATAGTTTATTGGCATTAACAAAAAGTGTTAGACTATTTGAGTGGAGGATGCTCTTTATTAGGAATATATGTGTTGTCTGGTGACTTAAGTGGTTGATTAAATTTCGAGTTTAATTGGTATTGGTAAAACAAGGTAAGTTAATTATATGAATTGGTAATTGTAGAAAAAGGTAAGTTAATTATGTGGAACATTCATCTTTCAGTTTTTTCTTATAGTCAGTATTACTGGGCTTATTGCTATTTTGATTCAGAAGGTAACTATCACTGCTTGTTCTAAAGGTTATCGGTAATACTCAGCTTGTCGCTACTTTAATTAAGAAGGCAATTGTTGCTACTTTGATTCGAAAGATAACTGATGATTCGTGACTTTTTTCGCAACCGTTGCTACTTTAATTCGATGATTCGTGACTTTTTCCGCTTTCCGCAACTGTAATCCGATTATTTTCTTCATCTTTTCAAATGATGGGCCTATTTCTTTATATGACAAAATCACTCGAATAAAAAAAAAAGGGGGGGGGGGGGGGGGGGCGTTGATTGATAAATATGTACATAATTTAGAGATTAAGGCCTAAACCAACCGACCAAGTTCTGTTGCTGCATGTTGATGATGATGATGATGGAGAATTACTGAAGGATGGGTTAATCATATGTTTAGGGAGGAAAAAGGCATATGTTTAGGCCTTTCCTCTTTTCATTATCTACTCCCATGTGCACTCCAAACGAAATAGTATATAGACATTATGCTTTTTTTTTAATAATAGTAGTGTCTGGGTTTATTTATGCGCATCTGACTAATTCACAATGTACTTATTATTTTTCACCAACATAAGTATCAGTTAACTCTATTTATCAAGACTTCGGCAAATAAGAGAATACATAATGATTTTATGGTTTTGCTGTAATTTGATTTTGAGACCTCATAATTTTCAAGTCAATTCATTGACCACTAGATCACACCCTGCATAAACATCATATTTCATTGCTAGTGTATTTCCAGGTGTACCCTGTTTGTGTTAACTTAAAACTTGTCTTTTCTTAACTATAATCATACTTTTAATCAAGATGTTGCCATATTGATTAAGAGGAGTATCTTCTCTTTTGTAGCCATGTGGTGGTTTGAATTACATATTTAATCAAAGATCTTATGTACACTTAATCTCTTGAATAATTTTTTCCTTTCTTAAGTATTTGTTTAATAATGGTCATCACCGGATTTAAGTGGAAAATATAGATAATTTTCAGAAAATATTGAATTCACACACATTGAAAAGACAACAGAAAGAGAAAATAAGCAAATCTAGCAAATCTTTGTTTCTAAGGAAATAGGAACATCTAGCTAAATCTTTATTTAATGAGGTTTTGGTAACACCAGCCACCTACTCATATAGGAACAAGAAATATATAAATATGATAATGAGAGCACCAAGTAGCCAAATTTGGTAGCTATAGATTTATGAGATGAATTGTCTATAATTTTCACAATTGGTGGCCTTTCATTGAACTTCCAATAAGAGTACAACTTGTTAGTTCACATGTATAATTCATTCAAGAGTCACCATCAATTGATGTCAAGAGAATTCTCTTGATAAATGGCTACCCCACAATAAAGAACAAGGAAAATCTAAATTTGTGTCATCTGTTCAATTTCATTTCTCCTAAAACATGTTCAATGAAGAACTTCAAATCTACTGGAAAAGAATATGGTTGTAAGTTCTATAATTTTAGTTAGAACAAGGTGTCCAATTGTATATGAAGATTCATTATCCGGTTATTTACGGTGGAATAGATTTAAATATTCAGACCAGTAAATTCACAGCAAAATAAACGTTGACTTTGTTGTTTTTGCAGATTCTTAAATCATCATAACAAGTTCAATTTTTGAAAGTACAAATTTATGTTTGAAGATTTTTTGTTATATTTATAATATCAACTTTTTGTCTGTATTAGAATTTGAATTCGTGACATAGATATAAATCATATATTATGTACGCTTCTATCACTAAATCAAATACTTTGAAGATAATTTATGTTTGGAGACTTGAAATTCACACTTCTTAGAACAATGCCTATTATACGTTCCGCTGCAAGTTGCTAGTGGAATCATTCTCAACATGTTCCTTTTATTAAAGAACTTCACCTTACAAAAGGCTCCAAAGGTAGTTCAACTAGTTAGGTCCTTAAAGTAAATAAAAATAAAAATTATAGGTTATGAGTTCTTTCCAGAAAGAATAACAAAAGAGGTTTAAAAAGTATATTTGGTCCAAATATGATGCTTTAATAAAGGTTCTTTTTGGTCAATTTATTTTTATCTCAATGTTTATTTTAATTTGATTAGAATGTGCCCTTGCTTTCTTGAGATTTTTTGTAATTTGTACACATCGAAGGAAATAACTTATAGGAGCAATAGAGATTAGAGAAGTATTTACCTTCAAATTTAGTTCATGTATAATATAATACTACGGTGAAATTATCATACAATTCTAAGATTAGAATGTCGTTCAATAGAAAAAAAAATTATACTAACATATCACTCAAAATATATCTACCATGACCTTATAATATGATTAATCTGAAAAATAACATATTACTTGCTACAATAAATAAAGAGGACGTAACATAACAAATTCTTACATTAACAATGTTTATAACTTAAACTGGGTAAGAATCCTTTAATTCATGACTATTTCCAACATAATATCTCTAACATATTAAATTAACTAGGCCAAATGTAGTGTAATCAAGGAAATTGGAATTATGAAACCAAAACACGAGTCAAGATCTCTTATTAATAATAATAATAACCTAAAACTCACTAAATATTCCAATATAGTACACAATAATCATAAAAACTAACAAAATACAATCATAGAGTCACCCCAAACCACAACAAAAAAAATTCCAACTCCCACCAAAAAAAAAAAACAAGACAAAATTACCAAAAGACCCTCATGAATAAAAACATAGAGCTCGCTTAGAAAAGAAGAGCAAAAGCAAGAGCAACAAATGAAGACAACAAGGCAGGGACAAAGATGGTAGCGTCGGAAGCCGGTGCTGGTGCCGGAGCATCAGCGGCGGCGACTCCCTTCACGGCGGAGATAGCAACTATCATCATCATCATGACTGCAACAACGAACATCTTCATGTTAATAGCACCTTTCATGTTAATGCGTGTGTGTATGAGATTATGAGATTCCTCTTTGAGAGCAAAATGCTGAAAGGAAAAATGCAAAAGAGGAAGTGAATGGAGATGTTGGAAGATTTGTGGGTAATATGGGGGTTTATATATATAGTTGCAAGTGTGTGGTGCTGTGTGAAAGTAAAGAAGAACTACGGGCAGCTCACCTGCCCGTTGAAATGTATCACATGGAAGTCACTACAACCATAAAAGTGAGAATAAGATGAATTATCACCAATAATGGTTATGGGGGAGAAGGGCAGTCTATTTTCCTTCTTTTTCATGCCGTGGTTGGTATCCATATTAGAGTTCGATTATATTTGCATTCGCGCTGCATAGGACCTGTTCGGGGAAAACGGTCCGTATAAAGGATTTTTTTCATAGTCAGGACTCGAACCCGAGATCTGTGATTAAAGGCGGAGCAGTCCATCCACTGCACTACAACCTTTGGAGGTGAGAAGGGGGAGTCCTGAAGGAATAGTAAAGTTGTTTCTGCGTGACTTATAATAGGGGTGAGCGGGTCCGAGTACCCTAACTTTTTTGAACTACCCGGACCCTACCCAGTAAAAGATCGATTCATAAATTTACTATCCGAAATCTACCCGTAGCAATCATTACCTGGACCCTACCCGGACCCTGCTGTTCCTGGATACCCTATAAATTTTTGTGTTTCTTAAAGAGATATATCTGATTATCACTGGCAATAGCCTCATTCGAAATGTTCCTTAATATGATACTGATTCATTCATTATATGAAAGAAAACATTCCAAAATAAAGTTCAAATAAACAAAAATAAACGTTCCAAGACAAAACTGATTCATTATATGAAAGAATACACAAGATCAAAGATATAGGTTTCGGGTATCGGTTCCGGATCCGGGTACCCTGTCTCTATTTGCCGGAACCAGAACCGGACCCAACATTGATCGGTTCCTAATTTTACTACCCGGAACCTACCCGTTATTATAATATATCTACCCGGAACCTACCCGTTAGTGTCGGTTCCTGTCGGGTATCTGGGCACCCCGTACCCGTGCTCACCCCTAACTTATAATAGGTCGAGGGTTCGAGTCGTGGAATCAACATTAGATTAGACTGTCTACATTGCACATTCGGGACCCTACTAACGCAGGATGTTTTTTGCATCGGAATGCCCTAATGTTTATAGTGGAGTGTTACGTATTTTTTTGTCTTTAATAATAAAAAAATTGAGTTTGGGCTTTGAGTTTGGAATCACCTTTATTAGGGATTATTTCTCTGTCGTGGGAATTTTTCGATGCAAATTCAAATTTAGTCAAACTCAATGCGAGTATTGAAGTGAAAATTTAAAGAAAACAAGATAAGATGAACACATTGTCGATGTTTGATTGGATATGCAATTTTTTTTAAAACTTACGTGATTGTAAATTATCTTACATAAAAAGAAAAAAGACAATCGAATTATTTATAATAAATAAATAGAAAAGTATGATATTTTTTTTTTTGACAAAGTTAAAAGAATACATATGAAAAATAGATGGGGTATTTCTTTTCCATGCGTAATCGTTCTAACTAAAACTTGAATAGGCCAAGTCTTCTACGAGTAATTGACAATAATTCTCTCTTTCACTACTTATGTTTAAATCCGAAATGAGTTCACGACAAAGAAAATAATTAATGTTCATATTTCAAGATGTTAGGAGCTTCAAAATTGTAGTAAAAAATTAAATTCATTATGCAGTGCACATTTTTAACATATATATGATAATAGTAGTACTTTCTTTGAATGAACAATATTTTTTAATTCTATATATGTTTACACATGCATACATGTGTGTGTGTGGATTACGTATTATACTCCTAATAACCTTTCTAACAACTCCATATTTATTACTGTATGTAGAAGCTAAAGTTTAGTTAATTAAATAAGTACTTAATAAATTGTGACAGCAAATAAAGGATGACAGTGTACAAACAGTGATATATAAAGTACAGCTCTTATTAAAATATAAATATAATGGTGGGTTACCCACCTCAAAGCTGTCTTCTTAACCACAGTTTTGTTTTTTTTCCCAGCATATATTATTTATTTTCTTGGAATTTTCACTAAATAACTTTTTAAATATGTTTTATTAGGCAAAGGGCTAGTGCTCACCTTGTGCTAAACTTTCTATTAGTACCCACTTTTTCTTGTTTTTTTTTCGAAAAAATAATTTTGAAACTAATATATGAAATTATTTAAAAGCATAAATCAAAATTATCTCTAGATAATACTAAAATTTTGTGTTAAATTTACTAAAAAATAACTTGTATGTTTATGATATATTGAGTTAACCATGGTTAGATAAGAAAATTTTATATGTAAACACATGCCATTCATTTATCGACTTAGTATAAATATTGAGTGCATGTAAATTTTACTTTGCGAAAGAAAAGTGTAATAATTGATTATTTATTCAGGGGAAGAGTAAATGGAAATATGGAATATGAGAATAATATAGCTTAGGAATTACGTAAAAGTGAAGAGAATTAAATTTTTATACATAGTATATAATTTTACACTCAGTTTCTGAATATTATGCGTGCATATATTTAGGTAGTGTAAATAGGCAGATCAAAGTAGGCATGGGGTTGGTTATTTTTTTGACGTTTGGATTCTTATTGTTAATTGTTAAAGTTTGAGTGTCTCTGATAAAGACTGTGTGAACAGTTCATGCGCATGCCATATTATTATTAAAAAAGAAGAAGGAAAAGTTAAACATATAAACAAATAGGAATGTGAGTAACAAGTTCAATATAATAGAATGTAAAAAGTTAAAAATCTTTAAGAAAATTTATCATTTAATAGGTCAAAAAAACATCTAGAGACTACAATGTAAGAGTTGCAGTCTATACTATAGTGATTGCAATTTTGTCTATGAATTCTCAAATAATTACTCGTCAAGTCTATTATATTGTTGTTCTTTTTTCTTTTCTTTTTTAATTTGGTTTTCCATCCGATATCCGGTATCTACCGATATCTATATTGGAGTCCGACTAATTTAAATTTGCGTCGCGTAGGGCCAATTCGAGGGAAGCGCTACCAAGAATTTTATCATATCCAAAATTCGAACCCGAAAACTTTAATTAAAAAATAAGCGACCTCATCCGCTGCACCACATTGTTGATAATGGTGAAGACTATTGTTACTTAGTCGTTTTCTAGATGTTATATGCTTTGAATATCAACCTAAAATAATTAGGAAAGGTATAACAATGGAAAAGTCATAGTGTCACGTCAGGCAAGTCTGTCAAAGCAAACCTCAATTCGTTAGACTGTAAACATCGTATAATTAACACGTTATACGCTTTTCAATGTAGCATCATCACAAAAGATAGAAATGGTAATCAGTTAGATTTGACTAGAAAATTAAGTTTCATATCAAAATAATTAACACGTTCCATGTCAAAGAAGCTTTTAATTTACCAGAAATAAAGGGAAAACCAAAATGCTAAGGGTATTCAAGATTTAATTATATACGTACACAAATTATTTTTTGACCGATATTCACAATGTGCTTTCCGATGATGATATTAAATTGATTCCCTTCAGCACTCTATATAGTTGTGTCACTGACCAGAAAAAAAAGAAAGAAGAGAAAGGATATATTGTTTTGTTGATATATACACATGAAAAAAGGTTGCATAATAAAGTCTTTTCTTTCTCTAAAATTGCAAACTTTCACATGTAATTAAAAATAATACTCCCTTCATCTCAAATACTTTCTAGTCATTGATAAAATGAATTATCTCAAATTATTTATCATTTTAGAAGTTCAAGACATAATTAATTATGTTTTCTCCATTTTACCTTTTGTCATTAATGAAGATGACACATAAATAGAATAAATTGTATTAGCACATGTAATTAGTGTTGTAGTAGGTTACATATTTATCATATTTTGTATTGTATAATTATGATAGGATTGAGATCCTTATTATAGAAGGATTCAACATTGTACACCTATATATATTTGTATTAATGAGAAAGACTCCAAAAAAGGGAGATTAATACAATTCTACATGGTATCAGAAGCCAAATACCTAAAACCTATTCAGTTTCTTTTCTTCACACGAGAACGTGGCATGCTCTCTGGTTTTCTGCCTGTTCTTGCTCTCTGATTTTCTGCATGTTTCCTTTCCCAAGAAACAAACCAATTACCTGCTCTCTGCTTCTCTGCCTACTTTCCCACGAAGCAGATCAATTGCCCACCTACCGAGTGCTTCCAATTTTCTTTTACTTTGTGTATTCTTTCTCCGCCTTTATTTCACCCAAGAAACACAACTGCTTCTTCACTATTCACGTTTGCTATCTCTGCTTTTTGTTTCTTCAGCCGAGAACGATTAAATTTTTGTTCTTTTTCAAATCCACTATAATGACTTCTTCCACACCGTTCAATCATGGAGATCAATTTTGGGCCCAATTTTCGGGAGCCTACCAGTCTGCTCCAGGCCTCTCTCAATCTAATTTGGGCTCGACTTTCGTAACATTGACTCCACGACAACCTGATAATGCGTGGTATATGAATACATGCGTCATGTCTCACCTCACCAATAATTCGGGTAATCTTCCTTAATTACGGAGTTTAAATACTCCACAATCGATCATGGTTGGAAGCGGTCATCGCATTCTAATTCAAGGGTTTGACCACACACTAACCCCACCACCGCATCCCCACTTCCCCCTAAATAACGTCCTATATGCCCCAAAATCAAAACCTAATCTCCGTTAGAAAATTTGCCACAGATAATTATGTGTCAATTAATTTTGACCCGTTTGGATTTTCTGTAACAGACCTACGTACCGGGAAACTCCTAACGAGATGCAATAGTGAAGGGGACCTCTATCATTTCCTATCCACGTCCGCTACTAGTGTCACCCCTCCCACATCTCTAACTGCCCAAGTCACTCCTCCCACATCATTAGTAACAATCTCTTCGTCAACTTGGCACAATAGACTTGGACATCCAGGAGCCCTTGTTTTCTAATTTTCCTCAGACCAATAATTTAATTCGCTGTTCTAATGGGAAACCTGCCCAACAATGTTTGTCTTGCCCTCTAGGCAAACACTCTCGCCTTCCTTTTCAGTCTTCTTTAAGTGTTACGTTCTCTCAATTTTATATTGTTCATGCAGATTTATGGACATCTCCGATTGTTAGTTCACTGGGTCATAAATTTATCTTGTGTTGTTAGATGACTTTTCGCACTCTATATGGATTTACACTCTAAAGTTCAAGTTCTGAAGTCTATACCAAGTTTCTTGAGTTTCATAACTTTATCAAAACCCAATTTGAAAAATCCATAAAATCATTCCACTGTGATAATGGTCGTGCGTTTAATAATTCCGCGTTTCATAATTTTTGCACCAATAATGGCATGGTCTTCCGTTTCTTCTGTCCTCACACCTCACCCCAAAATGGAAAAGCCGAACGAATCATTCATACTATCAACAACATGGTTCATACTTTTCTTTTCCATGCTTCTCTCCCCCCCCCCCCATCGTTCTGTATCTATGCAGTCAAAATGGTAGAATATGTCCTTAATATTTTACCTACCAGTACTCTTCACAACAAAACCCCACTGGAATTCTCTATCGTCGGATCCCCTCATATGACCACCTTAGAATTTTCGGTTGCCAATGCTACCCGAACCTTGCTTCCACTGCCCCTCATAAATTAACACCTCGTACCACCCCCGTGTGTCTTCGTAGGTATTCCTTCTAATCATAGGGGCTATATGTGTTATGACTTGTCCACTCGTAAAATTCACGTTTCACGCCACGTCACGTTTGACGAGACCACATTCAAGTTTTCGAACATTCAAAAATTCTAAAAACTAGACTATACCTTTCTTGACGAGTCCCACATCTCCCCCATCATCCTTAGAGAACTGTGCCAATCAGACACCACCAAATCAAATCCGCCACCCACTGCCACATCAGCGCCGATTGCCACCGCCGCCGGCAATCTATCCCCCATCTCTGTACCTTCATCGTCTCTGACACCGACCGCTGTCGGTTCTGGCGGTATCTCCACCTCGAGTCTGCCAGTTCCATCTCCAATTTCACAAACTGGCACATCCGTCACCGGCAGTCGGCCTATTATCCCACAATTCTGTCAGGTCACCACACCAACCACCTACTGGCTTACGTCTCCGTCATCTCAAGTATCACAGCCACCCACCGCCGTCTCTCCATCCAACCCCCGGGTCCCCGTCACTAACAACACCACCACACCAGTTACCCAACCACCCAACAATACCCATACCCAGAGCCCCGTCGACCCTCATCAATCCCTGTCACCGGCTCTGATAACCCGTAGCCCCAACCCACCAGATCGTACCACCTCCCAGACCCGAATCATCCAGATCCAGAGTTCCATCGACCACACCACACAAAACCCAGCCACTGTTCCGACCACCAGATCAACGGACCTGACACCAACCCACAGCTTCCGACCTCCACCTACCTCTACCCATCCCATGGAAACCCATGCCCAACATGGGATTTTATAACCTAAAACCCAATTTAATATATCCGCACAAACCATATCCCTAATTCCTCAAACTTCAAAATTAGCCAAACGAGACCCCAATTGGAATGCGACCATGAGTGAGGAATTTAATGATTTAACGAAATAGCACACTTGGGATTTGGTTCCTATATCGGAGGGGGTGAATGTGATCCGATGCATGTGGCTTTTTCGTCACAAATATCGAGACAATGGTGATCTAGAAGGTACAAGACACGACTTGTGGCTTATGGCACTAATCAGAAAGAGGGTATAGATTGTGGTGAGATATTCAGTCTGTTGTTAAACCGACCACCATTCGCACAATCTTGAGTATTTTTATGGGTAAGCACTGGCCTATTAATCAGCTTGATGTGAAAAATGCGTTTCTACATGGGGATTTAAAAGAAACTGTTTATATGCATTAGCCGCCTGGTTTTGTCCATCCAGCCGCCCCTCAGTATGTATGTCGTCTCCGTAAGTCACTTTATGGCTTGAAACAGGCCCCTCGAGCATGGTATGATCGCTTTGTACAATATATTTTACAGATTGGGTTTGTATGTAGCAAGTGTGATAATTCTCTATATATTTTTCATAGAGGTAGTAGCATTGCATATTTGTTATTATATGTGGATGATATTGTGCTCACTGCCTCCTCTAAGTTGTTAATGAATGAGATCATTACATTGCTCAAATCTGAATTTGCTATGACTGACTTGGAGAAGTTGAGCTATTTTTGGGGATTTCCGTGACTAGATCTGCAGACACTATGTTTCTTTGTCAACGTAAGTATGCAGAGGAGATTGTATACATGGCTAAAATGGCAAATTGCAAGATCATGTCTACTCCAGTTGACTCCAAATCAAAGCTCAGTGCTTTGGATGGTGATCCAGTGTCCGATCCTACTCTCTACCGGAGTCTTGCAGGTGCCCTACAGTACATGACTTTCACTAGACCTGATATTGCTTATGTTGTTCAGCAGATATGCTTATTCATGCATGCCCCAGGGAGCCTCATTTTACTACCCTTAAACGTATCATTCGATACGTTAAGGGTACACTTGATTATGAGTTACATCTCTACCTCTTAACACCTACATGACTGTTGTCATATACGGATGCTGATTGGGCAGGTTGTCCGGACACGCGACGCTCCATCTTAGGCTATTGTGTGTTCTTGGGGGATAATCTCATATCTTGGTTTGTCAAATGACAAGCCATATTATCCCGTTTGAGTGCCGAAGCAGAGTACATAGGTGTTGTTAATGTTGTTGCTGAGATTTGTTGGCTCCGAAATCTTCTTTTGGAGCTTTAGTGTCCGTTGCGTAAGGCATCTTTGGTTTATTGTGATAATTTATCCGCCATCTATCTATCTCATAATCCGGTTCAGCATCAACGAAGCAAGCACATTGAGATGGACATCCATTTTGTTCGTGAGAAGATTGCTCTTGGTCATATCAGGGTATTGCATGTGCCTTCTTCATATCAGTATGCAAACATATTCACAAAGGGCCTTCCTAGACATCTATTCCTCGACTTCAGATCCAGTCTTAGCGTCCAGCCTCCTCCCGCTCCTACTGAGGGGGTGTATTAGCACGTGTAATTAGTGTTGTACTAGGTTACATATTTACCATATTTTGTATTGTATAATTATGGTATGATTGAGATCCTTATTATAGAATGATTCAATATTGTACACCTATATATAATTGTATTAATGAGAAATGCTTCAAAAAAGGGAGATTAATACCATGAACAGAGATTATAACTTAAATATAAATAAGGATAAATTAGATTAAATGTCCCTCATAATTAATATTTATTAAGGACCCTGTATATCAAAAAATGATAAATAATTTGAGACGGAGGGAGTAATAGAGTAGACATCACACCCTATGGATCAGGTTTTGTTTTTACAATTTTAATTCATATACAAAATTTTCAAACTTACGCAATTAGGGGCAGGGGCGGAGCTAGTATACTGGCCACGGGTTCGATCGAACCCAGTAGTTTTGGTCGATACTCTATATTTTATCGTAAAAAATCTATTGAATATGTAAAGCTTATTAAGTTAGAACCCAATAACTTAAAATGATTAGAATATCGAACTCTTAAACTTTAAATTCTGACTTCGACTCTGTTAAAGTACGTGTGTCAAAAGCTAAATCAGTATAAATATCTCCATTTCACGTCATTCCAGATTAAACATCTTCAATATCGCCTTAATTTTGGGATTTTCAAAAGACTATTTGTCTTATCAAACCGGTCAATATTGTTGATTGATACACAAGTTTTATTCTTCTAAATACAAACACTATCAAACAAAATTACCAAAAAAAAGAAAAAAGAGCTCATTGCTCAATATAAAGTCATTAACACTCCCGTTAGGCTTGTTATTTGTAAGAAATTTTCGTTTGAACTATGCTAACGTTATGAAAATCAGTGAAAGGGGGTTTGATTTAAACTTTAAAGAGAGATAAAAAAAACAGTTTTCTATTATATCAAAATTGCACTTTTAAATAGAGTGTAGATGCAAATAAAGGTTTACTATAGGGGTGAGCGGGTCCGGGTACCCTAACATTTTTGAACTACCCGGACCCTACCCGGTAAAAGATCAGTTCCTAAATTTACTACCCGGAACCTATCCGTAGCAATCATTACCCAGAACCTACCCGGATCCACAGGGTCCGGGTAGGTTCCTGGGTACCCTGTAAATAAAAAACACAGATTAAGCAACAATTTTTTAGCCTATGAGAATCAAAAAGAGTTCTAAAATAATTTCATCCAGTAGTTTTTTAGCCTGCAATCGGAGTTTTTAGTACCCTTATAAGAAGTTTTAAAAAACTTATTCATTGTAGAAAAGCTAATTCTGTAACCAAAACCTAAAATTGTAAGCCAAATTTGACACTCAATTAATTGAACGTGTTGATTTCAAAATAAATTTGGAAATATTTGAATTAAACTTATTTTCGTGTTCATAGGCTTTTCGATACAAAAGAAAAGCTTTCTTATACTAGTAAATCTCTAAATTTCATCTTCAGAGCTACAAAAATATACACAAATTTTAAAAATAGATTTACATTTCAAATAAAAAAGTAATACAAATTGAAGATAAGTATCGCCTGAAATAGAACAGAAGCATAGGATATTAAAAAGAAATTGAAGAGGTAGATATGAATCCATATGCATTTTTGGAACGACGTGAACACAACCAAGGGAGAGAAAGAGGTAAAGGTGAAGCTTCAACGACGACAACGATGAAAGTACCTGAGAGAAAGCTTCAACAATGACAATGATGAAGCTCGGTGATGTAGCTAAAACGCCATTGCTATTGAGAGAGTTTTGTGTGTTTTCTCTTAGGGCACAAAAAGCATTCTAGAATAAAGGGGTGAAAAAGCTGAAATATTTGCGTCTTGGGGTGGGGAAAATCAATGTGTAGGCGTGCAACAAACAATTTTGGAGAAACTTAAAAGTGGTCCAAATGTTTCTCAAAAAAGTAAAAATATTTAACATTTTATAGGTTCCAGGTATCGGTTTCGGGTACCCTGTCTCTATTTGCCGGAACCGGAACCGGACCCGACATTGATCGGTTTCTAATTTTACTACCCGGACCCTACCCGTTATTATAATATATCTACCCGGAACCTACCCGTTAGTGTCGGTTCCGATCGGGTATCTGGGTACCCTGTACCCGTGCTCACCCCTAGTTTACTATGCAAAATTCAAAAATAAAGCTTTCCCTTTATTTTTCCATCTTTGTTGGCATGCAATGGCATTCACTAAAAGTTTAATGCATGTAAACGACGCTTTCATTTATAAAGCTTAATATGTTTTTTATCATATAAAAAAGTAGCATTAGCTTTTTTGTAACCCAAAATTTCCTCTTCTTTACTTAAAGCAAACCCCTTTGTGCAATTTACTCATAAGGCAACCTTTGAAAAAAAAAATTTGATTGCTTTTTCAAACAAAAGGATAGTTGGGAAAAGACACAAAAGGTACAGTTTATGCTCCAATTTTTTCCAAAAAAAAAGGCTCCGGCAATTATATATATATATATATATATATATATATATATATATATATATATATATATATATATATATAGTATATCTTCTAGCCTTTGCAGGTTATCTATATAATTCTTATTGCTTTCTCTAACCTTTTCACTTAGATTTATTATTATATCTACTATAGTATTAAGTTGCTTGTCTTCACTATGGAGGGTGTGTTCTCCTGAACTAAAGTTACACTTTATAATACTATGGTCTGTTAAGATTCTATACTTCTTTTCTGGTGTTATTCTTAAATCTAAGTAATCTAAATTCTTGAAGAGAGCTATTTTTAACCTAACGGAAAATATGCTAGATGTCTTTTAAGTTTACTATTATGATATTCTATCCAATCTTCAGAATATGTTATGTCGCTTTTTATGCCTTGTATATGCCACCTTATGTCTTGTAATAGTCTGTCGTCTATTATTGCTAAGAAAATACTTTCTTGTATATCGTTTGAAAATCTATTATATTCTAGTTCTTCTAGATGAGGTTTTACGTTCTGATTAAAGTATTCTAATAGGTATTGAAGTAAGAATTAGTCAAGAGAATTTACAAATTAAAAAAGAACTTGTAGAAAGATTGTTAAAATTAGAAGAGTCAGTTAAAGAACTGAAACAGGCAATTCTCTCATGAGCAGGATAGCCAGTGCTCAAGAGCAAGTTGCAAAGTTAATAGAAAAATCAATTCCTTTACCAGCAGACTATAAAGATTACGTCCCAAGCCAAAAGGCAGACCAAGTAATTATACAACAAAATATAGTAATAGCAACTCTAATACTAGATATACATAGAAAAATAGATAATATAGCAGCTCGAGTAGATAAATTAAGCGAACATATTCTCCAATTAGCACAAGAAAGAGATAATAAAGCTAGAGAAAAGGATAAAGAGAAACATGCAAATTTACAAATAGATAACCTAATAGATCAACTAAATAAAATAGAATTAACCCCACAAAAGGAAAAAGCTAAAGTGGTAAGAAAACCAAAAAAATGGACCTTTTTACAGCTAGACAAGGAAGAGAAGAAGAAGGACCCAGAATAAGTTGTTCAGAAAACAGAATAGGAAATAATATTATTTCCAGATTATTAAACAGGAAGACAACTGAAGAAGAAAGCAGACAACTTAGCGAAATTATAAACGTAGACAGAGACATAAGTATTTTTCAGCAAAATCAACTAAATTTGCTAAATCCAAAGACTCTGTATAATGCTAAACGTTTCTCATCTACAGCTCAGTTGTATAGACATTATAGAGAAGAACAATTATCAGTATTAGGAGACACAGCAAGAAATATCAATTTAATAAATGAAGAATCGTTTAAACATGTAAAGAAGACGACCAGAACTCTCATGCATATGGGATTAATGGTTATAGGAATCAAAGGATTAACCAGAAAAAACTTAGGATGTAAAGTTTTAATAATGATATATGATGATAGATGTACAGACATAAAGAAAGCCATTATAGGCATGACAGAAATAGATATGACCAATAATGGAGGAATTTTTTATTTAAGTCCAGACTTTTTAATGAACTTGTCAGAATTCGGCAGACACATTAAAATAGGAATACAGACCAATGGCTACGAAGAAATGAGTAACGGTAATAATTTATTACAATATTTAGGATTTTTAGGCAAGATGACGAACGATAGTAACACCAAGTTTAAAATAAAAATAGATGACGTAGTAGAACTAATGAATAATAAAGGTATCAATTTGATAAAACCTGTTAAAATCCAACCGGAAGAATATGCCGGATTAGAATGGAAATTAGATCACGTAAATAGAAAAAATAAGGTATTACAACCTACCTCACACTTAGAATATATAAATCCTAAAGGAGAAACTTCTATAAGGTTTACAGACTATAATTACACTCCACAGAAGAACTGTGAAGAAGAAAGTACTATAGACGAAACAGAAATAAATACATTCATGAACATAGAAATAATCCAAGAAGGATATGAAGTAGACATCGCCATAGACACGGCAAAAGACCTAAAAAAGAAAAAACCTTGGATGTTATTTAGATGTAAGGGTTGTAAAAAAGACAATATGGAATTAGAAGAAACAATAGAACATTTTAAATTATGTGATAAGAGAACAAATAATGCAGGATATAAAGAAGAACAGATTTCCAAACAAAAGACAAAAATGTTTGTACAAATCTGGAAAGACTTCGCTTTAAACAATAACGAAGATTTAGAAACTAGCTAAGATATTAGTCAAAAAGAGTTAATGGAAGCTAGCGCATCTAGCTCTAGTCCTTTCCAGAGAACTACTGGAGATCGCATTACAGTAGACACAAGTACAGAAAATGTACCCAGAAGACGCGTCTACAGAACTGCAGGAGAACCTATAGAAAATGTTAAACCTTCGGGACGAAGGATGCCATTAGAAGAACCTATAACCCTCCAAGAAGGGGGAAATAGAGGAAATTTTTTGAATATAGCCGCCCACGATCCACAAAGGTGGAACTCCGTAATAGATTTATGGAAATGAATAGTGATAGCAGACTATATCCAAAATTATGTAGAAACAGACCCTGAGACTATGTATAAGTACTTAGAAACTTTCTTAGGAGAATCTACAAAGGCATTATGGGAAGCCTATACGTCAGATTTCCCAGAAGAATTCCACCAGTTGGTATCTATGGGGTCAAACCCATACAACTTCACAAATAAAGTACATACTTTAATTACAGGTGAAGATCCAAATAGTGGACTAGTAGTTTTACAAAGAAACGCCCTAATAAAATTAGAACAATTAAGTATAAGCAATTGGGTATATATTAAGAAGTTCTTAAACGATTTTTTCTACTATTGTACGATCAGCGGTAACTCGTTCGATCAAGAATTAGGAAAAAAGCTCTTCAATAAATTACCAGGAGCTTTGGGTAGAGAAATAGAAGAATGCTGGAACAAGCGTGACGGGATATTACAAAATCCTACAGCTAGATGGTCCATAGGACATAGAATCCAGCATGTAATGGAAATATTACAGGAAAAATGCACGCATTTGCAGATTCAGAAACAACTAAAATAAAATGAGTTGAATTTCTGTAAAAGTGTAATATACACTACACAGAGTTACGATAAAGACCCTACAAGAAAGAAAAGCTATAAGAGAAAAAATAAAAGGTATGGATATCAGAACTATGATAAATATAAGAAGAAAAAATACTATCTTAGAAAGTCATCAGTCAGAAAACCATACTTAAACAAAAACAAACATATAAGAAAATATAGAAATGATAGGACATACAAAAATAAATTAGAATGTTTTACTTGCGGTAGCATAGAACATCTAGCAAATACATGTCCAAAAAGAATAAATAATAACACTAGGAATTCTCAGTTAATAGAAGACTTCCAAGAAACTCTAATAAATGTAGATGAATACATGTCAGACACCGAGAGTATATACTCTATAGTAAGTATAGACACAAGAGATAATAATAAATTAGACTCTTCAGATTCAGAAGCAGACGATTTCATAAATGAAATAGGAATAGAGCAACTAGATTTAGATGAAGACTTGAATAATTTAGTAAATACTACAATAGATTGCGACCATTTATTCGAAAGAAATAAAGGTCTAGATAGTACTGCTTGTTGCATTTGCAAATGGTTCCCTAGCAGAAGTAAGCGAGCCAAGTGTAAAAAATGCTACATGGAAGGCTGTATAAACTGCCTCCAGAAAGAGTTGGGTATAACAATAGGTACCAAAGAAGTATTAAAAACCATTCAGGAAGACTCAACCTTAGCAGTAAGAATAATAACCCTAGAAACAAGAATAAATGCTTTAGAAATAAGATTAGCTCAACTAGAAAAAGAAAAACAGAAAGAGGTTGAGGAAGATCATATTTCCGAAGAAGATCAGGTAGATAGAGAATTAATTACAGAAGTAGCTTCAGAATTAATGAATTCAGAAGAAAAAACGTTAATATGTAACGAAGATAAAAAATTTAGCTCTCTAAGACTACTAACAAAAATTAAAATAAAAGACTACGAGATTACAACTCTAGCACTAGTAGATACAGGTTGTACCAGAAGTATTTTAAATAAGAAAATAGTTCCTAGTCATCTAGTAAAAACTCTAGATAAGCCATCTTCAGCAATGCAGATGGACGGAACCCATAACTTCTACAGACATTATCTGCAAGACGCCACAATTAGTTTTATAAACACTTGTGCAAAATTTTATAACCCTAGTTATAAACTTGATAAGGTGTTAGTAAGAGAACTAAATATAAATACAGATTTTATAATAGGATTAGATTTTTTGTTAGACAATAATGGAAGTTGTACCATTACTAGAGATGGGATAATATTCCAGAAGAATAGTACTTACACTCCTGTACAGACACAAAATACTGAGACAAAAATAATACAAATTTCCACTATTAATCTAAACAACAAAGACACCAGCTGCTGCACTGACTGTAGCAAGGGAGAAAAGTATTGTTGTCAGAATACACAAAAGAATTTACTACTAGAAGATATCTTTGAAGACCAGGAAGACATGCTAGAAAAGAATTATACATTAATAGATTTAGAAATAGAGTTTTATAATTTTAAAAATGGGATAGAAAAAATAGGAGTAATAAAAGACAAAACTGATCTAGATAACGTGGTAAAAATCCTAGACGAGCTAGAAATCATAGGAGAAAAACCGCTTAAACACTGGAATAATAATAAGATTCTATGTGAATTAGAAATTATAAACCCAGAGTATATTATAAGAACAGCTTCTATAGAAGCAACAAACCAAGACATAGAAGACTTTAAGTTACAGATAAAAGAATTAATGGGTTTAGAAATCATAAGACGTTCAACTTCTAAACATAGGTCTGCAGCATTCATAGTGAGAAATCATTCGGAGATAGTAAGAGGAAAAGCCCGAATGGTAATAAATTATAAAAGACTAAATGACAACACCAGAAGTAATGGATACAAGCTGCCAGACAAATCAGAATTAATTAATAGAATTCAAGGAAAGACTATATTTAGCAAGTTTGACTGCAAATCAGGATATTGGCAGGTGAAAATGCATCCCGCCAGTATAGAATGGACATCATTTACTTGTCCAGAAGGACATTTTGAATGGCTGGTTATGCCATTTGGCCTGAAGACAGCTCCACCTATTTTCCAAAAGAAAATGGATGAAATTTTTGGAGACTACAAGAGATTCGTAATAGTATATGTAGACGATATCTTAGTTTTCAGTAGTAGCATGGCAGAACACTTAGGACATTTACAGACTGTGTTCAGACTTTTCGTAAACAACGGAATAATAATTAGTAAGAAGAAAATGAAGTTATGTAAGAAATACATAAACTTCTTAGGAGTAACCATCGGAGAAGGTAAGATTAAATTACAACCGCATATAGCTAAGAAAGCTCTAGAAATGCCAGACAAACTAGACAACACTAAGGATTTACAAAAAATTTTAGGAATTTTAAACTATGCTAGAACATTTATTAAGTATTTAGGTAAGATAACAGGACCATTATATTCTAAAACTGGTTCTATAGGACAGAAGCATTTCAATGCAGAAGACATTAAGATAGTAAAACTCCTCAAACAACAGATTCAGAACATCCCTGATCTGAATATGCCTTTAGAAACAGACTACTTAATCATTGAAACTGATGGTAGTTTTGAAGGCTGGGGAGCAGTACTTAAAGCCAAGACAAATAAATATTGTAGTAAGACTTCAGAAAAGATTTGCGCTTATCAAAGCGGCAAGTATAAAGAAAAGGGTAATATGAGTAGTATAGACGTAGAAATTTTAGCAGTTATCTACGGACTAAATGCTTTTAGACTTTACATTTTAAATAAATCCGAAACATTAATTAGAACAGACTGCGAGGCAATAGTTAAGTTCCATCAGAAAATAAATGATAAAAATAGCAGTAGACGTAGATGGTTAAATTTCTTAGATACTATATCAATCTATAACCTAGTATTTGAACATATAAAAGGTAAATATAATAACTTAGCAGATCAGCTCAGTAGATTGAAAATTACTGCTAACTAACAATTTTGTTTGTTGATTAACAGTATGAGTTCGTCAAAGCGGACTCAAAAAGACAAGGGGAAAGGCCCAGCCAAACCCCAAGACGACTATAGACAAACAGTATTGGGGAACCTGAATTTCAGGCCCATGACTGCTATTGAGACTCCCACATTAGAAAGACTTTACTTTGGTAAGAATAACTTAGTTTGTTTTCCTCAGTCTAACCTAACGTTTAAAGTTTTGCCAGAGTATGTCATAGACAGACAGCAGAGATGCCTGATAGACAACTTGTGGATCGCCCACAACAGAAAAGACAATAGTCACTTCGTGGCTACATTAAATAGTGCTTGTTTTTATTTTCATGAAAAGAACCTGGACAAAAGATTTAAATATTATGTTGTTGTCCATGGAAAAACAAAAGGAATTTTTCAGACATGGCTCGAAGTAGTAGACTCTATAAAAGATTTTAAGACTCCTTTGTTTAAAGGCTTCAATGTATTTTCAGAAGCCCTAGACTACGCTCGAGGAACACTTGGGCCTAACTACTATTTATCACCAGCCCTGAGATATACCCAAAACCAGACTCCTCAATACAATATACAAAAAGACACAGACAAAATAATATTTTGCGATCATTGTAGCACAATGACCGAAGCTTTCAAAAGACTTAACCAGACAAAAGAAGAACTCCAGAAACAGAATATACATCTTCTAGAACAAGTCACTAAATTAGAACTCCAAATCAGACAGATTCATCTCAGACAAACTCAGAGTTCTCCATCTCAATAAAAATGGATGAGACAGGTGGACATTCCCTTCTGAATGTTAAGAAACCTATTGTACCAGGTATAGGTACAACTAGTCCGGTGCAAACGGTTGCCGGTAAAGACTCATCAAACCCGTTAATGGCTGTCACTTTGCCAAAAAGTGAAACAGAGGAAGGAAGTTCCTAAAAAACTAGACGTAAGCTCCCCCAGACATTTGCCGGATCTACATCCAGAGCACGAAGCAGACAAATAAAAAAAGGACCAAACAAAAGTATAGAACAAATAATTAAAGAGACATTGGAAAATATTTTTAAAGAACAGACAGAAGGTCCAAGCAAAGACAAGCATGTTAATCCACTACCAACACCTCCGGAAGTATCCCTAACTCCGGAATCAAGACCAGAACATAATCAGAATACAGAAGAGGTAGACCATGTATCGGAAACCAGTTCAGACAACGAGTTCGTAGAATCCAATTATGCTCAGGATCCAAATGCAGATGACGATTCAGGCATGAGCTTTGATTCTGTGGCTCTACACAATTTAGATACATGAAGAAACAGACAAAGAAAAGAACGGTGCTAAAGGCCAGATAAAAAAGAAGAAAACGACAGGCCAAAAGCAGTCGAAAGTAGCAGACAGGATGGAAAGCAAATGACAGCATCAAAGACTTTTAGGAAAAAGAAGATGCCAGCAACAGAAAACGACAAATGAAAAAAAAGAAAATTTTCAAAGTTAAAGCGACGATGGGGCCCACAGCGCACCCGACCGAAACTTTAAAGATTCCTTTATATTTTGAAGTCCGAAGTTGAAGTCCGAAAGACTCTATAAATATCAGACTCCAAGAAGAGAGAACAGAAGAACCACAAGACGAGAACACTCTCAAAGAAAATCCTCCACCTTCTCTCTAAATGTTTGTAGTACAGTTCACCATCCCCTCTGTATAAAACTCCCCATGTAAAATATCGTTTTACTATTTACTTTCCAGTAGCAGTAGCAGTTTCCGGGACTCCCGAAAGGGAAACCTCCCTGCTCCTCTAGATATGTAAGTCTACTTTTTAGCAGTTTATCTCCTACCATGTATATTACGTTGTTTTAAATATTTATGAAATCTTGCCGAATGGTAAGAAATGTTTGTTAATATGATGTTATTTTCATCATGAATCTTTCTATATTGTTATAATCATGAAGTTTTAAATTACTGTTGTAATCTTAATTTATTATGCTTAGACATGGTTATCTGATGAACTTAGTATATGGTTATCTTTTAAACTCTATAATGACCTCCATGGATTAGCCTGTAAATTCCTATGTCAACGGTGGTTGATTATTGGCCTTTTGATGTTCGCTGAAGGACGGTTGTGGCCTGAAAATTGGGTGTGGCTAAAGACGACTGTCATTTTTAGGGTAAGGTTTAAAAGAAGAGATGAACAGTTCAACAGAAGAAGTGAATAGACATAGTAAACTCAAGAACGTAACAGTAACTAGAGACTGAATGATGATAAACAGTATATAAAGACTAGTGACTGGATAGAGTCCAGACTAAAATAAAAAATAATATATATATATATATAATACAGGAGATAGACTTTGAATTATATGACTTATATAGACGGAGTATAGCAGGAAGGGAGTACTGAGTAGGACTACACAACATCATACACACCCCCTCTATTGCACTATAATTGAAATATATATATATATATGTATATATATATATATGTATATATATATATATATGTATATATATATATATGTATATATATATATGTATATATATATATATGTGTGTATATATATATATATATGTATGTATATATATATATATATATGTTTGTTTCCTATGCCAAGTTGCCAACTTAAACATCTATCGTATATAGAGTTCCATGATTAGTTTACCTAATAAGAATTATCCTTCTTGTCTTTTCATCATTAGTTTACCTAATGATTAGTCACTTGTAACATTACTACGTAACAACAAATCCAAAATCTTTATAGATAAAGTCAATAGGGTTGCAGTAGGATGATAAATACCCCTTTATTTTTAATCAGATATTTCATATTCGAAATCGTCTTTGATAGGGAGTGTTTTACTCCCAAAATGGAACCTATTCCTGACACAAATCATATATATTACTCGGGCCTCAAAAGAGGATAATGGACATCGGGGGGATATGAAAAAGTAACTTATAACAATAATTCTTGATTTCGAGTTAAAATTGAGTTTGTAACCAAGTGATATTCATGTTTCATAAACTTATGATATATTTTTTTCAAGATCATTCAAGAGATTTTGCAAGAGCTATACGTCACGATCCAAACTGGAGGGCCGCGACGGGCACCCGGACCCTATCCGCCGGGCGCCACATCTACAATCCACCCTTAAACATGTTTAAACACGGACTGAGCCGTGATTGACAATATGAAGTTTCAACCCAACAGCCCCAACATACACATTTATATACTAGGGCCAGCAATGCATACATGACAACTAACCACAGGACACCTATCTACAAGCCTCTAAAGAGTAAAACATACCACGACCAGACCGCAACTCCGAAATGAATAGAGTGCTCCAAATACCAGCTGTACCGGCAACCTACTAGTGCGAATCGTCACTCTCTCAATATGAACCTGTGGGTATAAAACGCAGTGTCCCCCGGCAAAAGGGACGTCAGTACGACTGATGTACTGAGTATGTCAGGTATAAGAAATAACATAGCAAAGATATATCATAGTCTGAAACAGAAACAACTGAGGATTAGTAAATGCCTCTGAGGGCCCTAACACGTATGACTAAATGTTATGCACAATGCAGTTTTCATATACATCTGCCTCATCGGGCATCTTTCTTACCATAATAGCCTCTGTGGGCATCATATCATATCATGGTTAATGAATGTATGCACAATGCAAATGCGGTATACTAATGTCTACACAGGAATCCTTCCATAACTGCCTCTGTGGGCATAAGGTTATATCTCCACACAAGGGCATCACATCATATTGGCCTCTTCGGGCTTTTTCGTGATAGTCTATACCAGCTGCAGGTGGTGTGCGTATATAACGCCTTTTTCCCTTTTCCCCAATTCCCATACATATATATATAATATTTATCATATAGTAATGTGCATAGCACAAGTGGTCCAGGATAACATATGAATGCAATGCAAATGAAATGCATGAATAATAATAAAACATCCGGAGTGACACAATATCCTTTACACCTTTGGTTAACATTGGGAACATCAACATCTTTTCCGGTGTGCCTTGTTAAGGTCTTAGAAACATGCTTGGATATTCTTTCAACATAGGAGTCGATGACTTGATCATCCTTAACTACTAAGAGTAGAGTAATTTATGTAGCAACACAACGGTTATGCTTCGCACATAGAGTTATGCCAAAAAGAAGGAAAAGCCTTGCATACCTTTGTCGTCAAAGCTATTCAAGTTTTTCGAGTCCTCGTAAGCTCTACGAACAAGTATCTACATTATGAATGATTTGGATCAATAACTAAAGATAGTCTTTACTTAGACATTTTATCAAACATCTTATGTGCATAGAACTTCTATAACTCATAACAATGGCAACTAATCAACAAGGAAATTTCTTTAGCTTAAATGAACTTCCTTATCTTCCTCATACAATAACCAACAATAGTCTACAATTTCCAGCAACTAATCATCACCAAACAACCCCAACGAGCAGCTCACAACACACAACCAAATTTCAAGTTCCTTCAAGAATTTGTTGTACAACCTCTTCGTAATAACACTTCTACAACTTGTATAAACTTAAGAACAAGAAGGAGAAGATGGAACTTACCTCCAAGCACAAGAATCCCTTCAATTTCGAGATCACTTCACTTTTAATGAGTCTCCAAAATCAGCACAATAAGGAGAAAGGCGATAGGACGACGACCACATGATTCTTCACATTAGATTTACCTGGTTTGCCTTTGATTTTGGCCTTGGATCATATGAGAACTATTAGAGAGGGTTTGGGAGAGTTTTTTTTTATTGTTGATTAGGTCTTGATATGAAAGAGAAAGGGACAACACTACTTTACTTATCAATCTGGAAATTTCCACCGCCCTAAGGGCGCTATAAAGGTCGCTTCACGCTGGCCATCGCCCCAAACCGGTTGTCTGCAGAGTCTCGCAAAGATGACAATAACTTTTTGGTACAAACATTCGTTGATGAACGGTTTATTGCATTGGAAATTAGACTCACTGAACTTGAATGTAGATATATTATGCACCCCTTAACAACTTATATACTAGGAGATATACCCCTGACAATATGAGCCAAAAATCAGGTCTGAAATTTCGTTTGTCTTTCCCCGAGTTTCGACGAACCTAGTTTCTTTGATTCGTTTGACCCCGAAATATTACGAAGCTTTCGTAACACTTGTTTAAACTTATTTTCATCCTAATATGGGATCTTAGCCTCACTGTACTTTATGTTACTTTATTTATGTTGGATACGAGCGCGAGAATACGGGGTGTAACATCTATCCCCTCTTAAGAACATTCGTCCTCGAATGTTGGAGGAAATTCTAATTCTTAGGATTTCTAAAATTTCGGTAGAGTTTTCTCTGTAGACATGACTGTCCAAAACCCGTCAAGCAGGCTGAATACATACACAATGCCACACAAGGTCACAAAACAACATAACATAATGATATTGGTCCCACACGACTAACCATCTATCCGAAAACAAAAAGGGTTAGCCATAACTCAGCTCGTTTGTCCACTACCGAAGCCTGGGCTGCACCTATCACATTTGCCCCAATAACATCGCTTCAACAAGATATATAAAATGTGCTTGATAGGTAGGATAGAAATAGGAAAATCGTATCGCACGAGTGCCGTTGTAACCTTTTAGCTGGAATAAACAAGGATGCCTAGACTTTATGTCTTCTTTTTTTAAAAACTTTTTAAATCATCTCTTTTACCTCAATGCTTCCTTCACAACACCCCAACTAGAGGTCGTTTCTATAGTCCGCAACTTCTGGGCCTGATGATATAGGATAACGAGTAAAATATTTTCATAAGACAAATCATTTGTACCCTAAACATCCTTGACTTGGGATATACAAAATGAGTCTCCTATACACTTCCGTAACATCGATAAAGGAAAATTTGACTTGTCGAATCAATCAATGAAAGATCTGTACTTCTAACCATACAAGATCTCACATGAATCCATCTAGATGTTAAGATGATATTACTATGATATATAACTCCTTTGTGGGGTAAGTAATCTTCCCACTCTCATTTGAAACCTAGCATACCTATTTGTAACATGTCACCGAGCATTTATATTGTGCATTTGGATGGTCACTTATCCGAGATAAAATTATAATTTTCTGTGCTTCCATTCTTCCTGAAGAAATTTCTAGAAGTTCACCGTAAGTAAGATCTTCTATCGGAGGTAATAGACATTGGAATATCCTGAAGTTGTACGTTCTTCTTTTATATATATTACTTGTATGATCCTCGGATGTGTAGGTAGTTTTGACCATCTAGAACTGAGCTGATTTGGTCAATCTATAACAACCCCCTAAATAGAATCAAACTTATGATAAGAGCAAGGTAAACCCGTAACAAAGTCCATATTAATCATTTTCCATTTCCACATCAGAATCTCAATGTTCTGAGTCAAGCCACCAGGCTTTTGGTGCTCCGCTTGTACTTGCTGACAATTAGGACACCGAGCTACAAACTTTGCAATGTTCTTTTTCATGTCATTCCACCAATGCATAGCTTGAGATCATAACACACCTTAGTAGATCCAGGGTGAACGGAATATTGTGATCAATGGACTTTCATCATAATTTTGTCTCATACGCCTGCTATATTGGGAATGTTCAAATAGACTTCCCACATGCGGGGTCCCTTTCTCATTATACTCGAAAGTTGTAATTCTCTTTTGCTAAATATCTTTCTCAATCTTCTCTAACAATGGGATCTTCATTATGATGTTCCTTCTTTTCCCGTATGAGGGATGACCCTTCTGTATTCTGAATTATATGGCTATCACTATCTAAATCCTACTATCCGGTTCTCACTTAACTAACTGACACGTTCCTTCCTGTCAACTTTTCTCATTCGTCCTCACATTAGTCAAGCCGCTTATAGGTGAATGATTCTGTTGTCAACTTAGCTTTGTTTACTAACTGATGTGCTCAAAACTCTTATATTTGTAGTATCTTAATCGTAAACACTCTGAAGTGCGTGTACCATCGTAGTTAACTCTCATTCATGACCTGAAAGAAATCTGTACTTTCACATTACTCGTAACTATAAATAGCTTCCTTTCTTTACTACCTTTGACACTTGATCACTCACCTTCTTGCTTGTTGTACTCTTCTTAATTCTGGTAATACATACGTAATCTTAAACATTTCTCCTGATTCCAATCCTTGATGTTACTACCTCTTAAAAGATGAGTTGTTAACTTATTCCCTTATTCAATACGTGGAAGATTCTGAAGAATTTGCAGTACCTGACGTTGGCTACTATTTCTACACCTGGTCATTATACTTAGGTTCAAATTCCTTCACTTGCCTCATGGCTAAGACTTTTTGTCAATGGCGCTTCGGGAAAAAAAACCGTCGATCTTGTTAAGTTGTAAACCCATTACTTTATCTGTCCCGTAGAACCTTTGGTCAGTTCATAAATTCTTATAGACATCTGTATTTGCCTGACATTTCATATTCATTATACCACTATCTCTTTCATATACCTTTAATGTCTACCGTATATCCATAGGCGTCATTGGCTCCTTTTCACATGTTTAGGCGCTAATCGCGAGCTTTACTCATTGTTACTTCTGTTCACATACTTTCTGAAATGTATAACTACATATGTTGTGGAACCGATGCTTCGTATGTTTAGACTCATTTCGTAGTGTTGCATGATCCAATAACTTGTCACGCTTTCTTGTCTTGTCATTATTAGATCTCCGGTCGATCAAGTGCTCATTCGTTTTACCTTTACATTTTCATTTCAAGTTGCCTTGGGGGTCTCTTATCTTAAATATTTCCCATATTATCTTCCTAAACATTAGAGAATCGGCATCTTTGGCCGATGATTTCTTATTATCCCTCCTTTACCATTGGTCCTTACGCTGTTCTGGAGTAATCATACCTTGTGAGACCTACATAATTATAATCTCATCCACATTTATCCTCCTTGTTGGAATTCTTCCTTTTATTCATCATTAAACAAGAAAACATTTTTGCCTTTAACCGAAATGCCTAAACTGAGGGACAACTTTTCCGAAAAAGGCATGGCCCCAAAATATTTCTCATAGGCCCAAGTGTAATATCCATCCAAATCAATGAAATATCAGAAGTGTAGCAATCTGTTCTTCATCAGAAACAATAGCACATCAAAATATGGTTGCTGTTATATTTCTCTTTTCAAGTGTAACATCTCAAAGGTATAAGTTTGCATTTCAAATATTGTAGCTGCTGCTACCAAGCAGCAAATGAATTTTAGCAAGATGTAACAAGCTGTTTGGTAGGTGAATTCATCAAAGACACTGCAACTAGGAGGTTCAAAGTGTAGCAAAGTTGTTTGGCCATAATGTAGCAGCAAATAGCCCCAAAATGGACTAGCAAAATGGTCAAAATGCAGTAGCAATATCTCAAATGTAGTATCTGCTTACTTCCGAGTAGTATGGCAAAGTACAATAACAGTTTGGCCAGACAAAGCAGTGATTTTCAGCCCAAAATAACATTGTAATGCAGCAACTATTCAGCTATAAAATGCAGCAATTGCAAAACAAGCAGCAACAACTATTTGCCCTTAAAAAGTAGTGGCAATTTGCTCTCATCAAGTGTAACACATCAACTTGTTATTTTAAAGAGGACAACAATTTATAGCAGCAACTGCTCAAGAGTAGCCGGAACACATGCCCAACAATAGCTTATCAAAGAGTACAACCAACTCAAGAATTCCAAGTGCAACTGAATATTCATTTCTTCTAAAACATCAGGTGTAGGAGCAAAAAAAAACAACAACAGATTCAACACTAGTTCAACTTAAAGTGTAGTGTCATTCCTCTGTTGCAGCGACCATCAATTGTCCCTTACTTGTTCCTTTCAAGAAACAACCATCTATGCTTATGCATTTCCAAACATTCATGAATGCTTGCTTGAGTGCACCAAAACAGATGTAAAAAGCCTCAAAACAAGTTGTCCAAGTTGATTAGCATCACTAGGCTTCACAATACAAGTACTCCCAAAGTAAACATTTTGCTCTCTCGACTTGTATTATCTCTTCCGTATAGGGGTGGGACAACTTCTCATAATCTCGAAACATTTTATATAATACGACACTTCTGGCGTATCGATCATCTGGTAGAAGTCGCTCATTTACTGGCTACGAATATGAACTAACCGAAGTTTTTTTGGTAACCGGCATTACTGAAATAGTATAAGGAACAAATTAAACTCGAATTCTTAAGACTCAACTCTACTGCACGATCTATGATATGAAAGAATGGAAACCATCCCTAAATGCCTTGCAGCCTCATGTTTATAAGTGTGGCGCGCAACACACCTATAAACAAGACTCTACTAGACACGGCTTGTAGATTCCCTAGGACAAACATGCTCTGATACAAAGTTTGTCACGACCCAAACCGGAGAGGCGCGACGGGCACCCAGACCCTACCCGCCGGGCGCCATATCTATAATCCACCCTTAAACATGTTTAAACACGGACTGAGCCGTGATAGACAATATGAAGTTTCAACCCAACAGCCCCAACTTACACATTTATATACTAGGGCCGGCAAGGCCATACATGACAACTAACCACATGACACCTATCTACAAGCTTCTAAAGAGTAAAACATACCACGACCAGATCGCAATTCCGAAATGAATATAGTGCTCCAAATACCAGCTGTACCAGCAACCTACAAGTGCGAATCGTCACTCTCTCAATATGAACCTGCGAGTATAAAATGCAGTGTCCCCCGATAAAAGTGACGTCAATACGACTGATGTACTGAGTATGTCAAGCATAAGAAATAACATAGCAGAGATATATCGTAGTCTGAAACAGAAACAGATGAACATTAGTAAATGCCTCTGAGAGCCCTAACATGTATGCCTAAATGTTATGCACAACCAACAATAGTCTATAATTTCCAGCAACTAATCATCACCAAACAGCCCCAACGAGCAGCTCACAACACACAACCAAATTTCAAGTTCCTTCAAGAATTTGTTGTACAACCTCTTCGTAATAACACTTCTACAACTTGTATAAACTTAAGAACAAGAAGGAGAAGATGGAACTTACCTCCAAGCACAAGAATCCCTTCAATTTTGAGATCACTTCACTTTTAATGAGTCTCCAAAATCAGCACAATAAGGAGAAAGGCGATAGGACGACGACCACATGATTCTTCACATTAGATTTACCTGGTTTGCCTTTGATTTTGGCCTTGGATCATATGAGAACTATTAGAGAGGGTTTGGGAGAGTTTTTTTTTATTGTTGATTAGGTCTTGATATGAAAGAGAAAGGGACAGCACTACTTTACTTATCAATCTGGAAATTTTCACCGCCCTAAGGGCGCTATAAAGGTCGCTTCGCGCTGGCCATCGCCCCAAACTGACTGTCTGCAGAGTCTCGTAAAAATGACAATAACTTTTTGGTACAAACATTCGATTGATGAACGGTTTATTGCATTGAAAAGTAGACTCACTGAACTTGAATGCAGATATATTATGCACCCCATAACAACTTATATACTAGGAGATATACCCCCGACAATATGGGCCAAAAATTAGGTCTGAAATTCCGTTTGTCTTTCCCCGAGTTTCGACGAACCTAGTTTCTTTGATTCGTTTGACCCCGAAATCTTACGAAGCTTTCGTAACACTTGTTTAAACTTATTTTCATCCTAATATGGGATCTTAGCCTCACTGGACTTTATGTTACTTTATTTATGTTGCATACGAGCACAAAAATACGGGGTGTAACACTATATGCCTATATGAGTTCTAGAATGAGAGAGAGAGAGAGACTAATTTTGACCTTTTTTATGTTGATTTTAGATTCAATTCTGCCCAACATATGTTATCCCATTTGTTTAGAATCATGTCAAAATTTTGAATGATAATGTTGAGCAAAGGTAAGATAATTGCATATGACAAAGTGTTTTAACGTGTTTAAACATAATAATTACAATCGTGTCAAATTATAAATGATATCAAATTAACAGTCATCCTTTGATAGTTCTTTACTTCTTTTTTTTTTACTTTCTTTAAAGATTAATCTTTTGCTTTTCTCCCTTTAAAAAAATTGGTCTTTTGCTTTTCTCCCCGTTTCAAAGTTTCAACAATAAAGACTTTTCCACTTTCCTCCACTTTTGTTCAATTTACAAATTAAAGTTAGCTCCATTATAATGTTTTGGTGCACTTGCAAGACTTATAACTTGACCGTTGAGAAATAGTATGCAAACTACTATCGTAGATTTACATAATCTCTGTTAAAAAAGAGTCTCACAACACATTAATTAATTACTCATATAATACTTAATATATATGTGGTCGTCAAAATATATGAAAATTACATAGACATCATATATACTTGAAGCACATTCTGTTATTTTCTATAACAACTAAGCCTCAATCTCAAACAAGTTGGAGTCGGTTATATGAATTATCACTAATCATGTAATTAATTATATGAATTCTCATTGGTCGGCCAACATTGTTATACGCAAATACAAAGAACATTGCGCTATTTCCTAAGTTCTAAAAATATATGGGCTCTTTAAATTTCTATCTTTATTAGTGGTAATTCTTGAAGATTAATGTTGAAAGAGTTGATTATATAGGTCAAATAATTTTTAACTATGTTAGATTATGGTACAATCTTTGAGGCACATAGTACGATGCACTTAGGCACATCTTGCTCTAAAATTTTCATAATCCTAAGTTCAGAAAGTAGAGTTTGTATTTTGTTAAAAAAAAAGTTGATACGTTATTATTGTGGGATGATCCTTGAAAGTTTTAATAATAATTTAATTTACTTGCATGTTCCTATAGGGAAATTTTAATTTTTGCTCCATGCATTCGTGATTAGTTTACCTAATGAGGGACCAAGTTGGTTTAATTGCAAGTCAAGTTTGTACCAAACACTCAAAATTTATCTTCTCAAGTTGAGCTATCAACTGGTCAATAATAAAATAGTACGTTAGTATTAATTAGGATAGTGACCCTCTAGGCTCTAGCTAAATCTTACTAGTATTATCTTTCAATTTAATATCTATCTCTAAACTCAAAATCAATATCAAGTTAAGATCAGTTATAGGTGTTATATCTAGGCCACTTTGCATATTCATTTTGTAATACAAACCCTAATATATAGCTAACTTTTGTTCATCAATATCTAGAATAAATTCTTGAGAGAATTTCATTGATCATTAGGGTTTGATGAACAAATTACCATAGTCAACTCAGTCCAATTGAAAGGAGAGGCAGATCCATAGTATAACGTATATGGTTTATGGGAATTTAGTAATTTTTGTCAAAACTTGCACATGATTTTTTTTTACTAAATATCTATAAATATTTGATTCTAATTATTATTATACATTAACTTGCAGTAGATGTAAGAATTCATAACTTGAAATCCCGAATACACCATTATTTGAAAGTAAAAAGTGAATCTTTTAAAATTCTTAATATTATTTGCCTGTATGGTACCTATATAAAAGCCCTTTTCACAAAACCAACAAAACATCAACGTTCCATAAATCCTAAGTTAATGACAACATGTGCAAATTGTATTCCATATTTTATTACATGACTAGCAGAATAATATGTACCTTACACGAATTTGGAGAAACAACCAAGTGAAATAATGAATACTACCAAGACATGCATGTGTATTCATTAAAGGGTCCCCCTATTACTATTGTTATTACTTGTCTTCTACTATTTTTTTCTTTGTTTCTCCTTTTGGTGGAGGGGGGGGGGGGGGTCAAGAGTGTGTGTGTATTGGGGGTGGGGGGGGAGGGGGAGGGAGGTGTGGCACTTGGTGGGTATATATATATATATATATTTAAAAAAAAGATACTCTATAAATTTGCACATGGAGTTGTAGGAAACAATTTCCTTGAAAGTTCTAACTCGCAGAAGAAGAAAAAAAGCTGGCAAAACTCTTCTCTTTTTGTAGGCAATTCTAGTCATTTTGAAGATTTTATTTCATATAGAGCATATCAACTATTAGATACATATGAATTGAGAACTAACAATATCATATTCGCATTAGTGAACTAATTAATGGGTTGGGTAAAAGAGCAACATGAGATCATCGAACTCTTCTTTAATGATTGGGATGAGTCGAAATGATCATGGATAGAAGAAAGTTAAGAATGATCGTCTAAATTAAGAAGAGTAGCCGAGAAATAAACTCAATTCTGAAAAAAATATTGGTTATAAATAAGTGCGCGAAGGACCGTCATCAGATCATTAAGCGGCATCGACAGTGGCACATAACAAGTGTATAAACTAGCACTAATGTATAAACTTATTGATACGATAAGATTATAACTCTGCTCTTATTCGAACTCATTCAACATAAAACTAATTCTCTTCTTCTGGTTTAGCTTGAGCGTACCCGAACAGATGTTGGCATGACACCTATCACCATACATAGGTAATAGCATGTCTCAATACTATCTTCCTCAAAGATACTGCTCAACTTTTTATACACAGACCACATGATATCTGCATAATTTGACACCCATCATCAAAGAAACCAAAACATTTCAAACTCCATAAGGCCCAAAATGAGAAACCCTAAGCCCAATTTGTCTTAATCTAGTCAAAGATGAGCAAAACATTTAAGCCCAGCCCATCTTCAAGATTCATTTGGGCTCTTTCACCCATGCATATTAATCTTCTTGTTCGAGTGCACGTGAGAGTCACGTGCGTTCTTTTTATTAACATACTCCCAAAAGTCTCCTTCAAGCACTTGGAGGGAAATTCATCTAGCCGTCCATTCAACATCAACGGCCAAGATTTGCCTCAATTAAATCTACTCAAATATACCCCCCTCAAAAAAATAAAATACTAAAACCACAAAACTGTGGGAGGGGAAAAGAAAAGGGTAGAGAAAGACAGAAAGATTATTATTATTATCACTCTTAAGAAAGAAACTGCACCTTTTCTGATAAAATTTCAAGAACCCCATTTCATATTAGTGTGAAAAGATATGATCTTTGGCTATTTATTGTAATTTTATTAGAAAAAATTCTATAAAAATCTCATTTTTTTTTTACAGTTTTTGGGAGTTTATTGCTGCTAAAGAAGAAGGAAAGCTTATCTCTTTGTAATTTTACTATCTTTTGGGAGTTTATTGCTGCTAAAGAAGAAGGAAAGCTTATCTCTTTGTAATTTTACTATCTTTTGTTTGTTTAAATCTTTGTGTTTTTTCAGTACTTGCATGAATTTTTGGTTAATGGATTTTCAATAATTTTTGCTGTTACAGTCTTTTAATAGTATCTGTTTGTGTATCTAACTATAGATCTTTGGACAATGAAAAATTCAAGAACCCCATTTCATATTAGTGGAGAAAGATAAGATCTTTGGCTATATATTGGAATTTTATTAGGAAATGTAATTGATTTTTTTCAATAAAAATCTCATCTTTTTACAGTATTTGGGAGTTTTTTGCTGCTAAAGAAGAATTTTTTCTTTGTAATTTTACTATCTTTTGTTTGATTAAATCTGTGTTTTTCAGTTATTGCTTGAGATTTTGGTTAATTAGTTATTATTTTTATGCTATTGCAGAGTGTATCTGGTGAGTGTCTAACTATAGATCTTGAGGTCAGTCTTTTTTGTGCTTTTTGTTTGTTTAAATCCTTGTTTGTTTAGTTTTTTTTTTCAATTTCTGGTTTATATATCTAGTAGGGTAATGAATATATGGCCTTATTTTTCATATTAGGGAAAAAGAGATGATCTTTGGTTGTTTATTGGAATTTTATTAGGAAAAATAGGTGATTTTTTCAATAAAAGTCTCATCTTTTTACAGTTTTTGGGAGTTCTTTGCTGCTAAAGAAGAAGAAAAGCTTATCTCTTTGTTTCTTTATTTGTTTAGTTTTCTTCAATTTTTGGTGCATATCTCAAGTAGGACAATGAAAAATTCAAAAACCCCATTTCATTTAAGTGGGAAAAGAGAAGATCTATGGCTATTTATTGGAGTTTTATTAGGAAAAATCATTGATTTTTCAATAAAAATCTCATATTTTTACAGTTTTTGAGAGTTTTTTGCTGCTAAAGGAGGAATAGAAGAAGAAAGTTCATCTCTTTGTAATTTTACTATCTTTTGTTTGTTTATTTTTTCTTGAATATATGGTTTATGGCCTTATATTTCATTTTGTGGGATGTTGCAGATTGAGAAAGATATGGATAAGTTACATTGGGGAAACAGAAAAAGACTAAGGTGTTTCAAGGTTAAAGATTCAACTTCAAATGGGAAATCTGATGGAGGAAATCCTGTTGTGAAGAAGAAAATCACATCTCGAGTTGTTGATAATAACAAGGATTCTAGTCTTCTTCCTCCTATGTCTTCTCCTCATCGTCTTAACAGGTAATAATAAGGATAATTCTAAGCAAGAATAAAAGTTTGTGTTGTCTGTTGATCTATGTGTTAAGAAAACTTAGAGTGAAGATTGAGAAAGATGGCCCATTTGTGTTAAAGATTTAATGTTTATTATGTTTTGGCTGTTGATGTATGTGTTGTGTTGATAGTGTCAGTGTTTTGTTTGATTGTTAAGAAAACTTGGAGTGAAGATTGAGAAAACAATGCCTCATTTGTGTTAAAGATGTGATTTTTATGTCAGACTATGAGTACTTTTGGTTTCTTTAGATGGTGTTGGTAGAGATTTCATGGATGATGCCTTGTGTATGTCTAAATTTTGATGCAAAGAATCATTCTTTGAGTGCATAGGGGTTTTAATAAGTCCATTATAAGAGAAATGATAAGTTTTTTTTTGTATATTGGAGGAAATACAGAAAAATTTTGCTCAATTTGATTGGTATCTGCCTTGGATTAAGCAAGGGTGATTTCGATTTGATTCCTTGCCTGTATATTAGAAGGAAAGGAAGTTCAAAGTTTGAGTCTTTAGGTTTGGTTGGGATTAGAGGTTTGCGCTGTTGTTGTGTTTTACTATTGAGCACAATACTGCTGTTTTTTAAAGATTCCAAGTCTTAAAACAGAAAAAAAAAACATGGATTTGGTTAACCCCAACGGTAAATGATTGTAGTACTAAATTAGGTGGTTCCTATTTTGGCAGGGATTTGGGTGTGAATAGATCTAACGCAAATGAGCATAGTAAGACATCAGCATCATCCCCCGAGAAGGAGGACCGATGTTATACAACGAGAGGGTCGGTTGGCGTGGACGATAGTAGCAAGTTGTTTATGGATACAAGGGAGGAAAAGAAAAAGATGGTTTGGCCAAAATTGCTTATCACATTGTCAAGTAAAGAGAAAGAAGAAGATTTTATGGCCATGAAAGGTTGCAAGCTTCCTCAAAGGCCTAAGAAAAGGGCTAAGTTGATACAAAGAACCATTCTTGCAAGTATCTTTATTCCAAAATCAGATATATGATCCAAGAATTGAACTTTGTCATTTAAATAGTTCTTGATTCCATCTAAAATTGCTACCTATCTTGTTGTGTGGTGCAGTTGGTGCAACCAGGTACATGGTTGCAAGATTTATGCCAAGAAAGGTATGAAGTTAGGGAAAAGAAGACCTCTAAGAAGGTATTCCACTTATTGCACCCTTCATTTTGCTTTATTTGATTCTTGACCTATGTTGCTCGGACTCTCCAAAAGTGTTGCCGCACCTGTGTCGGATCTTCCAAAAATACACTACTTTTGGAGGGTCTGACACGTTCACGTCATATTTGAAGAGTTCGAGCAACATAGTTCTTGAAAAAGGTGTATTTTAATGGAAGTAACATATTATGATATTATTATGATGCAGAAACCAAGAGGATTGAAAGCTATGGGAAGCATGGAAAGTGATTCAGAATGAATCTTGTGAAAAGAGAGCCAAAATAGATCTTGGGAATTCTTTTGGGATAGTTGAAGATGATGCATGATGGGCAAAAGATGGAAACATTTGGATTTTTATTTTTTGGGAGGAAAGAAAATTGTGTATTTTGGCATATTATTATTTTCTTAATTTTAGCTCATATTGGAAAATGAATGCTTTCTTTTTTGGGGTCCTTATTGCATACACTTGTATGTGTCCTGTTCAATGATGTTTTCCTTCTTTTGAGCTTTTCCTTTTTCTTTATGTTTTCTTGTTTTCCCTCTTCCTATTTTCCCCTTTCACTAGTCTTTCTTCTCATTTTTTAGATTTTAAAATCTCTATGAGCCCTTCAAAATTTTCAAAGTTTTTGGTATTTATACCAAAACTTGCGTTTATGTATAACTACTTAACTAATTTGGTTCCTCATTCTATTTAAGGAAAATGACACATTTATTTATTTGAACTATATGAATTTATATTTTTCATTTTACCCTTGATCAGACAATTTTATTTTGAGCCTAGGATCTATAGAAACAACCTCTCTAGCCCAAAGGTAGGGATTATGTGTGCTTACATTCTACCCTTTTATAGATCATTAGTTTAATTGCACAAATATCATAATAAACTATTCCAAGTATGTGAGAAATGTGTGGAAGATTATTTGTTGGAATTAATAAAGATGCTTTAAACGGATCATCTTCAATTTGTGACTTTATGTTACCTTTTATTCTCTGAACATAAATGTCATCTACCTTCCATGTATTGTAAAGAGAAATAATGGGGAAAAGGAGAAATACCTTCCATATATATATATATATATTTTTGGTGATTATAAAATAAGCTAGAAAAGTCAATTACTTTTTGCATTTTCTTAGGGTTATTTGTGTAAGAATCCATTTTCTAAAGTATTTTAATGCTTGTGTGAGACATTTTCTAATAAAGCATTTATAAATTCATGCACACAACTGAACCGAAAAACTAAATGCATACCCTAATAATAAGTGTACGTGCGTATGTTGGGCCAACTGGGGTTTTCTTGTTCTTTGGGGACAATTCGCACAAATGACCCTCTTTCGAGATGGTCTTAAATTTTTGGCCCTCAAATTGAAATTTTTAAAATTTTTGTCCTTTGTCCAAAAAAATTCAGGGTTCTGGGTTCGAACCCCAACTCGGTAAAAAGTTAAAAAGAAAATCGCAAGGCAGAGTTTGAATTTTGCAAGGCATAGTTTGCCTTCAGGCATAAGATAAATTCTGCCTTAAGAGGTGTTTGCCTTATGCTTGAAGGTAAACTATGCCTTGCGAATTCTTTTTTTAATTTTTGACTGAATGAAAATCTGAACTCGGAACCTCGGGGTATTTTGAATCACTTTTGTAAACGAATGATAAAAATTAAAGACCAATCATTTGAGGGACAAAATATCAAAGACCATTGCCTTTGAAGGGAAATCCGCACAAAAAAGTGCTCTTTGGGCCAACTTGTTTTAAACCGATACAATTTGGGAGATTCCATGGCCCATTTATACATTGACCTCTTTCTCAATTTGCCATTTGTCTAAGTAAAGAATTTATGTCATACACACTATGAGAAATGAATTTTTATATTGTCTTGTCAATTTATCTATTATAGCAGGTAAGTAATTTTATTTTTCATTTTTTGACTTCCACATTTTAAGAAAATTATTTATTCGTAGATATCCGTCGAATAACATGATAGGGTAAAAATAATCTTTAGATTGATGGTAGACTAATGGTGTATGTATAACTTAAACTCGTAAGTGTATTTTGAAAGTATATTTATGTCCTAGAGACAATATGTATTAGGACAAATGAACTTCAAACACATTCATATTATTATTAATGGAGATTAATATTTTGACATTTGCAATTATTGAATTATTAATTGATTGTTTGTAATTATTCATTAATGTGCATCCCTTGAGCTTACGTTGTCATTAATAGAGTGAGATATTAATGATAGAGCGTAACTCTTAAAATAGCATCGACTAATGATCATCGAGAATGGGATATCGATGATATGCGATAAGTCGACATATGGTCTGCATCACATCTTAGAGGATGTAGTATGTCTCACCTGCTACGAGTAATGGTTACTCGTGATGGACACATGGATACTTTGGAAGTATTGGTATACCCTGCTGATATACTGTTTGTTATACTTGTCTAAAGTATGATCAACGTGTGGGAGATAGAAGTCCTTAGACTTGAGGTCAATACGCGCCTTGTCTACAAAGTAATGTACTTTGATCCCGTCCTAAGCTCAAATGCCTTATACGTGGAGATACGGCTTGTATTGGGTACATTACGATGTGGATTGAAGGTGGTAGTTGAGCTAAGATTAGGATTCATTCCTCGAATGTATATTCGAGAGAACACTCGGATTCTCAGTGATATTAGGTTGACTAAGTCATTGGCCAACGCAATAGACATATTTAGAATATGGTCTAGTTGTCAACTAATATAGATGAGATACAATGATTAAGCCATTTGGATAGACAATGGACAAATCCTAAGCTTGATCGGGTGTGTCGTGAATGAAAGGATTTTATCTTACCACATAAAGGTTAAGTTTACTAGATTCGTGTAAACGTACTTCACATATTGAGTTCGTCTTCCGGCGCCGTCTAGGAGTTCCGTGTAGACCTTAATTTGATTAATGTCGATATGAGAAGGCATGTAGGGTCACACTATGTCGATTGTCCGTTTCGATCTAAGGATGTATTGAGAGAGTAATTAAAATGTTTGATTTGGAATCGAGACATTTAAATGAATAATGATTATTTTAATTAAGTCAAAATTGGATTTTGGATTTAATTAAGAATGCATGAAAAATAAAGTAGAGCGTCGCGACGCCCATACCCTAGGGTCGCGACGCTTCTGCCTCGATTTTTGGGTCAGGCCCAAGGTCAAACCCTAATCCGGTTTTGACCTAATTTTCAACTATAAATAGAGGCATTCACCTCATTATTTAACACACCATTTTCTGAAAAACATTCTAAGACTTAGAGACTTAGAATCAAATACTCTCGAACCTCTGCCAGATTTCCTAGCTTTCCGAATGAGAAATACATTGAAGCTTGGAGCTTGCAATTGGAAGGGCAATCGCGTGTGCACCACACAGTTGATAAAGATTCCAGATTATTATAACTTGTAAGTAAATGTTTTATGTTACAAGTTTCATTGTTGTATAACCATACCAGAAATTATTGTTGGGGTAAGTAAGAAACAAAACTTTTAAACTTCCGTTGTGCCTTACTTATGTATTTTGAACCCAACAAAACCCTTCAGTGGTATCAGAGCTCAGGCTGGTTAAATGATTATATAACAATTGAATAGAATAATAATATGAGTTAAACATAAAATTGGATTAAAATGAGGTTTTTTGAAATCCTATATGTCTTGAACGAATGTTGACCTTTTGGTATCACCCTAAATTATCTCCTACGCTAACTCGAGGAAGTCATTCCGCTCTAACTCGAACTAAGCCAAGTGCGTTGTCCGGCTCATTGCACAGTGCACGGCTAAGAATGAGTAAAGAACGGATGATGGTTGATATGAGCGTTATTGATAATGGTGGGTGATAATAAAGGACCTGTGTATTGATCCCTAAATTGGATTTAGGGGTTGAACGATTTTTTAAAAATCAACACAGAAATATTTGTAAGGACGTCGGCGCTGCGGCTCTGACTAGGGTTTCAAGGAGGCGCCACGGCTCCATGGTGGAGCGTCGCGGCACTAATGCCTCATTCTTAAAAATATGAACTCACTGGAAAATAGGCGCCGCGGCTCCATGGTGGAGCGTCCTGGCGCTAATGCATTTTCAGAAAATTGGGGTTACTGCCTCAGTGGCGCCGCGACGCTAATCATTAGCGTCGCAGCCCCACCTGTCCAGAAACAAAAAAAATTAAAAAAATTAAAAAAATTATGAGTTCTGAATGTTTAACCCAACATTATGATTACACAATATATTATTTGATAAGTATATTATTTATGTGATAAATGTCAAATTATTTGTCATTTACATTTCTAGAATAGTGTCCGCTATAACTGTCTGGGCAGGCGGCGCCCAGTGTTTGATTAAACCATCTTATATCATGCATATTGGGTTGACGGTTCCCAAACTATATGTGTCTTTAGTTTGCATGATGTTAAGATGTCATATTGGATATGGCGTAAAAGTGTTGATCTTGGTTAGAACCCTAAAGTTAAAATGTTCCCCAAAACTTTAAATACAAGTCTAAATTAAAAATGTGTCGTCCATTATAATTATTAGAATGCAAAATCCTTTTCGTCGATACGAGTATTTATGCCAAAGCATTTGCTCTAAGTCTACGAGGACCCAGACTCTTTCATAGATGTGTTTTAATGTAAAGGTAAATGATAAACTGTTGTGGGTATTTACACCAAAATGTTTGCTCACAAAGGCCAAATTTGTTTAGATACATAAACGCAGTCGTGTAATGGGGTTGACTTGCTTAGACAAATCTTGGCGCCAAAGTGTCGGACTAATCTAAGGACGCAAGATTAAATATAATAATTTGATCAACCAAGAGTTGCGAATAAGTTTTGCAATTGGTTTAGAACCTACCAAGATATGTTATTGAAGTTATCAACCAAAGCAAACGCGGAGATAGCATAGGCTTGAATCTTGGCCCATTATGACCTCAATTAATATAGGTCCGTATTCTATCATGGGGTCGTAGAAGTATGTTAAAATAGTGGGAGCTAATTAAACAAAAGGCATTGTTGATTAGCCTAAATGAATGTGTATAATAGGAAATAGATTTTGAATTTTGATTTCCGGTCTATCTAATTCTTCAGATTATAAAAGATGTCGAGCCTGTCGTTAAAAATGTTGATTGAGATGAATAAACTTACTGGACCGAACTACCTTGATTGGCTAAGGAATTTGTGAATAGTACTCAAATAAGAGAAAATATAATACGTGTTGGACACGGTGTTCCCAACAGTCCCTGTGACAGATTCTGAAGAATATGCCTCATTTGATAAAGATGCTTACAAGAAACATCTAGATGATGCCACTTCGGCGCAATGCGTAATGCTGTTTTCCATGTCGATGGAACTTCAGAGACATCATGAGAACATGAGGCCCAATAAGATGCTCGAACACTTGAAGAGTCTCTATGACTCTCAATCCCAGACAATAGAATATGAGTTGCCAATAGAACTCTTCAAGTGTAAGCTCAATGAAGGGGGCCCGGTCTCGCAGCATGTGCTTTGAAGATGATAGGGCTGATAGAGAGGCTTGCTTCGATTGGAATGAAACTTGAAAAGAATGTCGCTACCACACTCATCCTGAACTCTCTCCCTCGTTCCTTTGAGAACTTCATAGTGAATTTCAACATGAATGGAATGAAGGCGACTTTGCCAGAGCTGCACAACATGCTCAAGACCTTTGAGTCCTCCACTTCCAAAGGCAAAGTTGTGCTTATGGTGAGCTCTTCTAGCCGACCCAAGCCAAAAGGCAAGGAATGGCAGAAGAAGAAGGACAAGGCAATCGATGCGCCCTCAGCTATAAAACCCAAGGGAGGTGTGAAGAAGAAGGTGATAGTAGCTAAGGATGAATGCCTCAACTGCCATAGGAAGGGGCATTGGAAAAAAGACTGCACGACACCAGGAGGAGGGAAAGCACCAGGTGCTCGTTCCTTTGGTGGACATGGTATGTACGTCATTGAAATAAATATGTCTATAAATAACTCTCATTCCTGGGTATTGGATACCGTTTGTGGCTCATACATTTGTACAAATGTGCAGAGGCTAACTAATAGCAGAAAGGTTGGACCGAGAGAGGTAGACCTACGCGTTGGAAATGGAGCACGAGTCGATGTTGAGCGCGTAGGGACTTATTTATTAAATTTACCTTCCGGCTATTGTTTAGTGTTGAATGATTGTTTTTATGTTCCCTCATTAACGAGGAATATTATTTCTATTCCAGTGTTGGACATGGAAGGCTTTTTCTCGTATATTTATAATGGCAGTCACGTACTATCTTTTAATAATGTTATTTATGGAACTGCTCCTCTTGTGGATGGATTATATACACTGAACTGTAGTCGAGAGATTTTCAATGTACAAAATAAATGAGGCAAGACAAGTAATAAAAACTCTACCTACCTATGGCACTGCAGACTTGGTCATATCAACGAATTAAGGATAGCAAGATTGAGGAAGTTAGACTACCTCGAACCATTTGACTTGGAGTCTTATGGTAACTGCGAATCTTGCTTGAGAGGAAAGATGTCCAATAAACCACTTTCTGGGAAAGGTGTGCGAGCCAAGGAGGTACTTGAGTTGGTCCATATTGATAAACTTGAGTTGGTCCATATTGATGTATGTGGACCATTCTCGACTCAAGCTAAAGGAGGCTTCCCATACTTCATCATTTTTACTGACGACTTTACAAGGTATGGGTATGTGTATCTTATGAGACACAAATCCGAGGCTTTTGAGAAGTTCAAGGAGTACAAGTCGGAAGTAAAGAAACAACTTGCAACAAGTATCAAGACCTTTCGACCGGATCGAGGAGGTGAGTACTTAAGCAAGGATTTTCTAGATTACTTAAAGCTACATAGAGTCCAATCTGAATGGACACCTCCAGGAATGCCACAGATGAATGGTGTTGCCGAAAGGAGAAATCGAACCTTAATGGATATGGTTCGATCCATGATGAGCTCTTCAGCTCTACCGACATACCTTTGGGGACATGCTATACAAACCTCTATATATATTCTGAACAGGGTTCCTTCCAAGTCAGTAGAAAAGACACCCTATCAGATATGGTGTGGCAAGAAGCCAACTCTTAACCATACGAGACCCTAGGGGTGCCCTGCATATGTTAAGAAGATGCTCACTGACAAGTTGGAAAATAAAAAGTGAGAAATGTTACTTCGTGGGGTATCCAAAGGAAACTAAGGGATACTACTTCTATCTTCTTGGAGAACATAAGATCATTGTTTTCAGGAACGCAACTTTCCTTGAAGAAGAATATGTCTACAAGGAACATAGCTGCACAGAGATAGAACTTGAAAAAATTCAAGAACCACAAGATAACACAGAAAATGAACCCTTGTCGAATGACCTAAACAAGGATTCAGTGGGAGTATCTGGTGAAGATTAGGTACTTAGAGTACGCCCTTCAGGCAGTGGGAGTGTTGTGAGAGATAACGCAGAAATGCAAGGCTCTCATACACAACCAATGGAAGATGATACAATGGTTTTATCTCATTCCATTCAAAAAAATACATGAAAATGACATTCCTGAAAGCTCTCAAGGTGATGGATTGTCCAACACACAAAGACCTTCTCACAATCAGAATGCAACAAACACTAAAACGCAGAGTACTCAACTCCATAGGACCACTAGGACTCATCGTCCACCTGAAAGACTTAATCTCCTTGTTGAAACACACAATGAGATAGATATTCCTGGTGACGACGAACCTACAACCTACAGCTAAGCTATGTTAGACATTGATTCACAGAGATGGCAAGAAGCCATGAAATTTGAGATGGACTCGATGTACGTAAATCAAGTTTGGAACTTGGTTGATTTGCCAACAAGGGTTAGACCTATATGATGCAAATGGGTCTTCAAGAAGAAGATTGATGCATATGGCAAGGTACAAACTTATAAAGCAAGACTGGTGGCTAAAGTTTATAATCAATGGCCTGGAGTCGATTATGATGCAACCTTTTCACCTGTTGCTAAGATCAAGTCCATTCGGATTTTGCTTGCAGTAGCTGCATATTATGACTATGACATTTGGTAGATGGATGTCAAGACTGCTTTCCTCAACGGTAATCTAGTTGAAGAAGTGTATATGAAACAACCTGAGGGTTTTTCAATCGAGTCCAAACCAAATGTTGTATGCAAGCTACAAAAGTCCATTTATGGGCTTAAGCAAGCCTCGAGGAGTTGGAACATTTGCTTTGACAAGGCTATCAAGTCATTTGATTTCGTCAAAAGCAAAGAGGATCCATGTGTTTACAGTAAACGCAAGGATGAGAGTATTGCCTTCATTATAATATATGTAGATGACATATTAATAATGAGAGACAATAAGACTCTTCTGTAGTCAGTCAAAGAGTGGTTGTCCAGTACCTTAATGATGAAGGATTTAGGTGAAGCCTGCTACATTATGGGGATTAGGATCTATAGAGATAGACCTAACAAATTGTTGGGGTTATCACAGTTAGTCTACATAGACAAAGTGCTTAGACATTTTTCTATGGAAAAATCCAAGAAAGGTGGTCTACCTATGGGACAAGGCGTCAAGTTATCTAAGAAGGATAGTCCTTCTAATTCTATAGAACTTGAACGCATGAAAAGGATCCCATATGCTTCGGCTATAGGATCGATCATGTATGACATGACCTATACTAGGCCAGATGTGGCCTTTGCACTTAGTATGACTTGCAAGTTTCAGCAGAATCCTGGGGAAGAACACTGGAAGGCAGTCAAGAGTATTCTTAAGTATCTTAGAGGAACTAAAGATTACTTCTTAGTCTATGGTGGGGAAGAGAAGCTAATATGTACTGGGTACACTGATGCTAGCTTCCAGACAGATGTTGATGACTATAAATCTCAATCAGGTTACACATTCATTTTCAATAGTGGAGCAGTAAGCTGGAAAAGTTCCAAACAAGCTATAACTGTTGATTCGACAACATAAGCTGAGTACATTGCTGGATCGGAAGCTCGATATCTGAGTTCCTGAAGGAACTAGGGGTTGTTCCAAGTGCCACTTGTCCAATAACGATATATTATGACAACACTGGTGCGATTGCGCAAGATAAGGAACTAAGATCAACCAATAGAAACAAACATGTACCAAGGAAGTACCACATACTCAGGGAGATGGTAGAGACTGAAGAGATTAGATTAGACTATGTTCCCACAGACGATAATCTAGATGACCCGTTCACTAAACCATTAAGCGTAGTCAAGCATAATGGTCATTTTGAGAATATGGGCATTAGATATGTTGGAGATTGGCTCTAGGCCAAGTGGGAGATTGAAAGTATATTTATGTCCTAGAGATAATCTGTATTACGACAAATGTACTTTATACACATTCATATTATTATTAATGGAGATTAATATTTTGGCATTTGCAATTATTGAATTATTAATTGATTGATTGTAATTATTCATTAATGTGCATCCCTTGAGCTTACGTTGTCATTAATAAAGTGAGATATTAATGATAAAGCGTAACTCGTAAAATAGTCTCGACTAATGATCATCGAGAATGGGATATCGATGAGATGTGATAAGTCGACATGTGGTCTGCATCACATCCTTAGAGGATGTAGTATGTCTCACCTGCTACGAGTAATGGTTACTCGTGATGGACACATGGATATTTTGAAAGTATTGGTATACCCTGCTGATATACTGTTTGTTATACTTGTCTAAAGTATGATCAGCGTGTGGGAGTTAGAAGTCCTTAGACTTGAGGTCAATACGCTCCTTGTCTACAAAGTAATGTACTTTGATCCCGTCCTAAGCTCAAATGCCTTAATAAGTTGAGATACGGCTTGTATTGGGTACATTACGATGTGGATTGAATGTGGTAGTTGAGCCAAGATTAGGATTAATTCCTCGGATGTATATTCGAGAGAACACTCGGATTCTCCGTGATATTAGGTTGACTAAGTCGTTGGCCAACGCAATAGATATATTTAGAATATGGTCTAGTTGTCAACTAATATAGATGAGATACAATGATTAAGACATTTGTATAGACACTTGACAAATCCTAAGCTTGATCGGGTGTGTCGTGAATGAAAGGATTTTATCTTACCACATAAAGGTTATGTTTACTGGATTCGTGTAAACGTACTTCACATATTGAGTTCGTCTTCCGACGCCGTCTAAGAGTTCCGTATAGACCTTAATTTGATTAATGTCGATATGAGAAGGCTTGTAGGGTAACACTATATCGATTGTCCGTTTCGATCTAAGGATGTATTGAGAGAGTAATTAAAATGTTCGATTTGGAATCGAGACATTTAAATGAATAATGATTATTTTAATTAAGTCAAAATTGGATTTTGGATTTAATTAAGAATGCACATAAAATAAAGTCGAGCGCCTCGGTGCCCATACCCTAGGGTCGGGCGCCTCTACCTTAATTTTTGGGACAGGCCCAAGGTCAAACCCTAATCAGATTTTCACCTAATTTTCAACTATAAATAGAGGCATTCACCTCATTATTCAACACACCATTTTTTGAAAAACATTCTAAGCCTTAGAGACTTAGAATCAAATACTCTTGAACCTCTGCCAAATTTCCTAGCTTTCCGAAGGAGAAATACATTGAAGCTTGGAGCTTGCAATTGGAAGGGCAATCGCGTGTGCACCACATAGTTGATAAAGATTCCAGATTATTATAACTTGTAAGTAAATGTTTTATGTTACAAGTTTCATTGTTGTATAACCATACCAGAAATTATTGTTGGTAACTAAGAATGGTACAATATGTTTGTAGCCAAACGAATGATATATTTGTAATCCGTGCATCTATGTCATCATAGATTAAGACACGTTAAATAGAAAGTCATTCAAAAGCTAACGAAGTTGAGATTGTTTTCTTCTGTCGACATAAACTCTCAAAATGAATGTGAGGTAGGCGAAGAGGCAAAATCACCTTTTCATTCCATCAAATGAATAAGAAGCACCGCTCTTCTAGAACTTAGTCACACCTACATGGGTGATTTGAAGTTTATACAAAATAGAGGGGGGAGATGAGTACTTTGTGACATTCATTGATGATGGTACAACGTATTGCATCCTTTGTTTGTTGAAAATCAAAGATAAAGCTGTTGAAGTGTATAAGCGCTACAAAGCAGAAGTTAAAAATCAACTAAACCTACGGATTGAGGAATTCGTAGTGATTGAGGGGGAGAATGTGAAGCATCGTTCATCAACCGACTGCCCATTACTCACCTCAGTCTAACGGTGTTAGCCAAGCGCAAAGTCGTACGTCCAAAAATATGTGGGGCAAGGCGATCCTTACCGCTAATGCGATTCTATCAGAACTACGCATAAGGATAAGAGTAACCCTCCGTGTGAAACATGGAAAGGATCCCACATATAAATGTTGTGTTGTGGGGTGGCTTGATAGAGGTTGGAATACCGAAATAGGTCAAGTTGGACCTAAGATTGTAAATTGCATATCCACTGGATCTGCAAATAACGGTAGTGCTTATCGCCTCTTGGTGTCAAAGGATTCTGAATTCTTTGACGATAACTTTTCTTGAGAAAGAAATAAAAAGTAATTGCTCGAGGTTAACAAGAACCCACGAGTGTCTGATTGTCCGGAACTAGACGTTTTGTATCTACAGGACTCAGAAGTTGCTGACTATCTGGAATTTAATATTTCAGATCTACAGAACTCAGGGATTCTAGATGTTGAACCGAGAAGGAGCAAAGAGGGGACAAAGACTTGTTCTAGGCCTTCTAGCTTGTATGATTGAGAATGAAACATGGAAAATTAACAAAGAATTGTCATCTCCAGAAGCGCTGCTTTGGAAAGAAGCTACAGAGAAAGAAATAGATTTCATCATATAGAACCATACTTGTGTAATGGTTGACCTTCCTCCGGGAAAGAACCTTTGGGTTGTGAAAGTGGATACTCAAAAGTGAGTGCAAAGTAGATGGATCTACGGACGAGTATAAGGCCTCGACTACTTGTACATGTGCTCCCTTGTGAATAGCTTAACATTCAGGACCATTGCAGTCTTGCGTGACATGGATGTTGAAACAGTCTTCCTGACCGGCGAGCTGGAAGGGGAGGATCAAAGTTAGTTTGTTAGACAGTTAAGTTCTTCCAGAACTTTCTTTTTGGTCCCTGAAATGTTTATATTTTGGTCCTGGAAGTTTCAGGTAAAACAGAAACAATGAATCTGACAACAGAAACATTGACTCTGAAGTTAGAAAGCCAACAGTTGGAAAATCAATAGTCTAAAAATGGAAGTCATATTGAAACAAAAGTCTCGATATGAAAGATATGGGTATCACAGATGACATCTTAGGAATTTGAATTTCTAAGACATCTAACGGACTGGTCTAATTCCAAATTCATTTGAGGTAGTTGACAATATTGTTGAAGACACCAATGGATATGAATAATATAACTGATTGGAATCGTGGTGCACCCATATACAAGGAGAGATATGCGCAGGTCACATATAGTTCAATGTATGTTACACACTACAACCGACCTGGTATCGGCCTACAAAGCAGATCAGTTGAACTAAGGTTCACTCGTGATTCTAAAAATGATCGGTAGAAGGCGTTAAGTCGGATATGATGATATATGAAATATTCGCTTATCTACGAATTATGGTATTCTGGATGTCCAGCGATTCTGGGAGAACACAGTGATGCAAACTGGACATCAGATATGAAGAACACCAAAGCCACAAGTAAATGTGTAAGGTGGGTCTTGGAAAATCCTTTAAGCAAACTTGCATCGGTTGATTCATGATAAAATCAGAGTTTATCACTTTAAACAAAGCATGAAAGTAGTTGAGTAACTTCACGACTCCTTAGAGGATGTCCCTTATTGGGAGAAACCCGTGCCTTCAGCAGTTATACATTGTGGCTAGTCGGTCGGCTTCAAGAAGGGCACAGATGACGGCGTCTGGTCATATCTGTCAGAGACATGAGACCGTATGTCAGTTGATCATCACGGGTGTCACTTACTTGATTACTAATCATAGGATATAGCGGACACTTTAACTAAGGGACTATCCGTAGATCAAGAGTTTTGCTTGTCTAGGGGAATGGGCTTAAAAACCCAAACAATACGAACTTTTGCGGTGGTAACCCAACTATACTGACTGGAGATCCCAAGAATTTGGTTCAATGGGAAAACTAAGCTGCAAAAGGTTCAGTTGAGCGCTTCGATGGAAGCAAGAGCACTTCGGATGATGATTTCTGTAGGGAAACATGAATCCAAAGTTGTTCCCGCGATAGACATTAAAGTGCTACCTGCATGGTGGGTAAAGGTTAAGCTTCCAAACCTTTAACGATCCTTAAATGATTGAGGTTAAGGTTAGGGAATTTTTTAATGATTCCTATCACCTGTAAAGTGGAGTATAGCAGGATACCTTGTAGGAGATCACCTATTTAAGTGCGAGGGAAGGCCGCCTCAAATGAACGCACTTAAGAATCCAAGTGTGTCCACGACCACAACGGACATAATAATAAGAATGAAAAAGAATAAGGAGAGTTATTGTGTTGGTATCATTGTCTTGGCTTACACTAAACACTGACGGTTCAAGACATCACGTTCACCGTGCAGTAAGTAAGTCCGGTGGTATTCAACTAGGGAAGGTTCAAAGAAGAAGCTACCTCTCCTGATGCAATATCTTTTCGCTGACAGATTGTTGAAAGTAGGCACCTTGTGTGTGCACCAAAATCTCTTTCAAGAGGGGATTTTTGGAAATTTGCCTTTGGTGGGAAGGTTGTGTACACCCATGTGTAATGACTTAAACACTAAGGTTCTGCATATTGGAGGCTTTGTCTCTTCACACGTGCATAATCTACTAAGTGAGTAGATGACTGTAGGGCCAAGGATCGTCAAATTTCGTTAAGAAATGAAAGAAATATTGGTCCACGAAATAAGGTGTTTGAGACATGGAAATATGGTGTGGGACAAATCTATCACATCGGTGGGAAAAGGAAGAATTGTTCTCTTTATAAGCCTAAAAAATGGATAAGGGTTTGGGACCCCAAGGGGTAACCCGCCCGTCCGATCTGGGCTCGGGTCTCGGGTGTCGGGTCTCAGGTCATGGGATTCTGGGCTACTGGGCTACTTATGATATTATACTTTTGGACCCCAAACTATTTAGTATTTACAGTTTGGTCCCTGGAGTTTTAGGAAGCTGCCAGAAAGCCAACAGTTTTGGCATTAAACTTCTGAAACGTTTTGCACTTACTACAAAATGTTTCTGGCCATGAATACTCATGATTACACCTCTTAAAGGGCCTCTTAATCACCTATCCTCCTCCTAAACACTATATAACCTTCTGAAACAGATTTGGGGAAGAAATATACAAAAGAGAAAGGACGAAAAAACAAGAGAAAATCTGTCCAAAAGTGAGCAACAAAAACAGAAATTCTTCCTTCCTTTTCCCTCTAAATCAGCAAGTCGTTTCGTGTTCGTTTTCTTCGTCAGAATCAGCCTATTTGCTTTGTAGTGTTGATTAGTTATTTTTTTTTTATCTTGGGAGACTATTGCCCGCAAACGTAAAAGCATATATACGGGGCAATCTTGTCTTAAATATAGAGAGCCATCTCTCGACTCAGCCACAATTGTATCAATCCAGATTTAGTGTTTCTTGATTTCAGGTTATCAAGATTCAAGACTCAACAAGCTTGCGGCAGTTCTGAATATTGGTTATTTGTTCATCCTATCGAACACTTGTAATATTTATTTACTTTCCGTATTGCTTTACATATCCAACACTAATTACACATAATATTAAACTTGTATTCTATTTTTTCGTTTCTTATTCTTTCTCACTTTTTTGTCATGTTCTTTTTTTCTTCTCTTTCTTCATCTTAAACAAAGCCACCGGCCACCACCTCCCCTCCCGTCCTCCTCCACCTCCATCACATTACTTCAATTTCACTCACCATTTTGTGATAATGTATTCTTTCAAAAAAGTAATTATTGATCATCTTTTTTAGATAGTGTCTTAAATTAAGAAAAAATATGTATTTCACAAAAGTCTTAAGAAAGGAAATTGATAATATAATTGTAAAATCAGAGGAAAGAAATGGTTTCTTAAAATTAGAAACCCCATATTTATAGCAGGATGTTTGCTTGTAATTAGATATTTTAGAGAATGGTGTTGATGTTGGATGGATGTTGTGACAACATCTGAAAATGCTCAGGACAACATCTTATGAAAATAAGAATGTTGCCTGCGATGTTGTGACAACATTCCTGACAACATCTCTATAACGATTTTGCCTATTCTTCCGGCCAAAACAGGTTGTGTTATTGTGAGTAAAAAATGACCTAGGCAAGCTAACAATGATGCTGTGTTTAAAACGTGGTAAAAGAAACAGTCAAAGCTTGGAGAGGAAGCAGCGTGAAGACCAAGTCCAAAACGTTGAGCTTTTGAAGGAGCAAGAACCGGTCCAAGCTGAAGCCTTCTTTTACTCAGCCTCCACAACCAACCAGTGAGGATTTCAAGGAAAGTTCCACACTATAAATAGAAGGGAACTTTAGAGTATCTATATCCAGAATTGAACAAGAAGAATTACCAAGAGAGCTCTCGGATATTCACCTTAGAAACTGGATCAACACACTTAGCCTAAAGTAGTATAACAACATCTAGTCCTACATTACTACTGCTGCTCAGATTCTAGATCAAGCTTATATTTCAAGCAATAGTAATGAATATGTTGTATTTGTCTTTTTAGATCTTTTAACTTTAGGCTGAAGTCATCTGCGACTTCACTTTTGTTTGTAATTTCTTTTTCGCATTTATTGTTCAATCTTGTAAAAAGAAATTCATTTGTAATTGTATATAATTTATACAATTCTTTGGTCATTGATCATCAAGGGATATATTAATATATGCCCTTGAAAATATAAACCTTGTGACTCTTTACTTTTTCGTTGCATTTACTCTATAAAGGTTTATAGCTGTTTTATCACAATGTTGCCTCAGATGTTGACACAACATTGAAGGCAACATCCAGAAACTGTTTTAATTGCTTTAGCTGTTACTGTTTTATTCTTACATATTTTTGCTTATCCGTAGCCCTGGACCCAACAAGTGATATCAGAGCCAACACTTGATACAATAAGTGTTTGATTCTGAATATTACGGCTATGGACTCAGCTATACAAAACGTTGGTAGACTTCTAATTCTTGACGGAACTAACTATGCCTATTGGAAAATCCGACTACATTCGCACATCAAATCCATTGATGTTCGAGCTTGGAGATCACTTTCCGAAGTCTATGTGATTCCCAAGTACCCGGCAGACGAGGATGGTGATGTACTTACCAAACCTGAATCTGAATGGACCGCGGATGAGATCAACAATGCGAGCTTCAATGAAAAGGCCCTAAATGCGATATTTGGATGGGTAGATCTCTATATGTTTAAACTTATCCAAAATTGTACTACGGCCAAAGACGTTTAGGAGACCTTACAAACTCATTGTGAAGGTACCTCAAGTGTACGACGTACAAAGCTTCGCATGATTTTGAGTCAATACGAACGCTTAAGGATGGAAGAATCTGAAGACATAAAATCCTATTTTGAAAAGTTAATTGACATTGCTAATCAGTGTCAAGTGCTTGGTTCTCCTTTAACCAACACACAACTTGTGGATAAAGCTCTCAGATCTCTTCCTGAAAGGTTTAATACTAAGATTTGTGCTATTGAAGAGGCCCATAATCTTGCTAATATGGATCTACATGCCTTGATGAGCATCTTTCAAACATATGAGATGAACATGAAGAGGCAAAGAGATCTGTATAAAGATAAAACTTTGGCACTCCAAGGACAAACCTCGAAAACTGAATTGGAAAATGAGGAAGAAAACTTGGAGGAACTGGGAAATGGTGCTACTATTGCCTTACTTACTCGTCGATTCAACTCGATGGTGAGAAATATCAACAATGATCGCAATAAAGCCAAATACAAACAGCATCAAAACCCACTCTTTAATAAACAACCGAATAGGTCCCCTTCTGATCAAAGTAATCACAATCCACTGAGGAAATCTAACTCCGACAGTACCAATTTCAAACCCAAACAACTCGAGGGAGTGCAATGTCATGCATGCTCGGGTTGGGGACACTATGCTAATGAGTGTACAAACACCCTTAGAAAAATTGGTAAGGTTATGTGGGTAACTCTCAGTGATGATGAGAACGAAGAGGAGGAAGGAGATCAAGAAGAAGAACCACAGGCAATGCTGGCAGCCATGTTCGAACATTTACTGTCCGACGATGAAGATGTTATTGACAATGTTGCGACAACATCAGGAACAACATCAGACTCATCATATGGAATGTCTTCAACATCAGAGAGGTATGTATACTTTGACTATTCTGATGTAAATTGTTTTAGTGGATTTAATTCTTCATCTGAGGCTGTAAATTTGGATCTAGTTGACTCCAAAGACGACATAATAAAGGAATTACAAAGTCTTTGTAAAGCCTTAATCACTGAATCTGAGCAACTAGACTCAAAAGAAAAATTATTGGCTCTTGAGAATAGAAATCTAAAGGGCACAATCAACCGATTAGATGTGGTACTTACCAAGAAGGACCTAGAGCTTGGTAAGATTCGTGCACGACTGAACGTAGCTGAGACCACCTTTCAAAGGCTCAACATGGGAACCTCCAAACTGGATGAAATATTAAACTTCAATAAACCTACAAGGGCTGGGCTTGGGTACCAATCTCCTAGCAAAATAAATACTTCCAGAATCCATAGTCAAACTGAGAGGATAAAATTTGTCAAAGAAAATCCGAGTAACTCTCAGATCACTGAAATTAGATCGAAGTTTGTATGTAGCTTCTGTAAAAAGTTAGGACATCTTATGCCCTACTGCTACAAACTTCAAAACTCTACACTCAGAATATTGCCTAAAATATTGTCAGCAATGTTGCCCAACATCACTGACAACATTCAAAGCAACCAGCCTGAAAGCAGAAGGAGGAAAAAGGAATGGGTACCCAAACTGAATCTGAAATGTAATGTGTGCATAACTTCCTTGCGTACTAACATTACAAGGTATTGGTAATTCGATAGTGGCTACTCACGTCATATGACAGGTACCAAAAGCCTATTGAAGGAGTATGGAGCATTCAATGGAGGATACGTGACCTTTGGAGGAGGAAGTAAGAGTAAGATAATTGGTAAAGGAACTCTTAATGTTCCGGATGTACCAGCCTTGAAAAATGTTCTTCATGTAGAAGGTTTGGTTGCTAATCTTCTTAGCATAAGCCAACTATGTGATGATGATCTCAAGGTGAAATTCAACAAGCTTGGATACAAGGTTACAGATTCTGCGGATAAATGTGTCATGTTAGGAACCCGAACGGGAGATAATTGCTATCTAGTCGGTAGACAAGAGTTTTGCAACTCCGCAAAGGTAGGTGACCTGACACTTTGGCATCAAAAGTTGGGACATGTTAATTACGACACCTTGGAGAAGCTGATCTCATTTGAAGTTGTTAGAGGCATTCCCAGACTTGATCCAAAAGATAAAACATTATGTAAAGATTGTTTGAAGGGAAAGCAGACCCGAGTCTCTCACAATGTTGTCCAACATGACAGACAACATTCAGGTACGTCTCATTATTTCCAATTATTGCATATGGATCTTATGGGTCCAATCGAGGTAGATAGCCTAGGAGGAATGAGATATTCTTATGTGATAGTAGATGATTTTTCCAGATTCACTTGGATCTATTTTTTAAAAGAAAAATCACAAACCTTTGAGATGTTTAGAACACTTTAATCTAGGATTAAAAATCTGTTTTGTTCTTCGATTTTCAGAATTAGATCTGATCATGGAAAGGAGTTTGAAAATCAAACCTTTGCAAAATTCTGCGAAAAGAAAGGCATATTCCATGAATTTTCGGCACCAAAAACACCACAACAAAATGGGGTTGCCGAGAGAAAGAACAGAACTCTACAAGAAATGGCTAAAGTTATGTTAAGTTCTAAGCAATTGTTAAAACGATTTTGGGTAGAAGCCTTGAACACGGCATGTCACATAACTAATAGAATCTATTTAAGGCCAGGGACCAAGATGACACCCTATGAACTGTTAAATGGAAAGAAACCTACAGTACGATACTTTCATGTCTTTGGGTGTGTGTGCTATATTCTTAATGACAGGGATAAACTGGCCAAATTTGACTCTAAGAGTGACAAGGGAATATTCGTTGGCTACTCTCAGAATAGCCATGCTTACCGAGTATACAATCTTCGGACAAAGACCATACAAGAATCAATCAATGTTATTTTTGATGACCTGCTGGATATATCTGGTAGATCTTCAGAAAACAACATTGTGGTTGCAGTTGAATAGAAGCAATCCACTGAAGAAACATATGTAGGCCCAGATGTTGTCCTAACATCAGAAGAAATATCTGAACCTCCAAGAGAAAACACAGGGGACGAAATCGAGGAGGAGTCTGCTACGAAAATGAATGATCAAGTGAGAAGAGACCCTCCAGCGAGGATTAGAAGGAACCATCCACCCGACCAGGTGATAGGGGGAGTTTTTGAGGAGAGGCGTACAAGATGGAAAGAGCCAGTAAATTGCCGAGAAATGGTAAGGTATGTGTGCATATCCACCATATATCAACAGGTAAGTCTCTTTTGTCTTACATCTACTTTGGAACCTAAAAATATTGGGGAAGCATTAAAAGATAATTTTTGGATTCAAGCCATGCAAGAGGAGCTTGAACAATTTGCCCGAAATGAGGTTTGGGACTTGGTACCACGACCCAACAACACAAATGTTATTGGGACCAAATGGATATTCAAAAATAAATCAGATGAGTTAGGGAAGATTGTCAGGAACAAAGCTCGACTTGTTGCTCAAGGATATACACAAGTAGAAGGTATCGACTATGACGAGACCTTCGCTCCTGTGGCTAGAATTGAGTCAATAAGATTGCTTCTTGCTATTGCTTGCTATCTAAAGATTACCTTGCACCAAATGGACGTTAAAGGTGCCTTCCTCAATGGATACTTGGACAAAGAAGTTTATGTTGAACAACCAAAGGGATTTGAGGATCCTCACCATCCACATCATATGTACAAGCTCAAGAAAGCCTTGTATGGACTAAAATAAGCACTACGTGCATGGTATGGTCGTCTAACTAACTTCCTTGTTGAGTTTGGTTTTACCTGTGGAGAAGCTGATAGAACATTATTCATTAAAAGACACGGTGTAGATGTAATAATAGCTCAAATCTATGTTGATGATATTGTTTTTGGCACTAGTAAAGTCTTTTGTCGAAGCAATGTCGACAACATTTGAGATGAGCATGATTGGAGAACTAACATTTTTCTTAGGCTTGCAGATTAAACAGAATGAAGATTGGATCTTTGTATCTAAAAGCAAATACGCCAAGAATCTTGTTAGGAGATTTGGTCTGGAAAATGCTAAACACATGAAGACTCCAATGGGCTCTGTGTAACAGGTATGTAAAGACGATGTTGGACAAGATATTAACCCAACATTATACCGATCTATGATAGGTAGCCTTCTATACTTTACTGCCAGTCGCCCCGATATCATGTTTAGCGTATATGTTTGCGCCAGGTTCCAAGCCAGTCCCAAGGTATCTCATTTTAATGTTGTGAAACGTATCATTCAATATATTGCCGGTACAAGTGACTTGGGAATTTGGTACTCCAAAGACATTAATCCTAATCTAATAGGATATAGTGACTCGGATTGGGCCGGTGATGTAGACGATAGAAAAAGCACTAGTGGTGGGTGTTTCTATCTTGGCATTAATCTAGTCTCATGGTACAGTCGTAAACAAAATTATGTATCACTCTCGACTGCCGAATCTGAATATGTGGTAGCCGGAAGTTGTTGTGTTCAACTGATTTGGTTACGACATATGCTAGATGACTATGACATATCTAATAACTCCATGATTTTGTACTGTGATAATCTGAGTGCTATTAATATTTCCAAAAATCCAGTTCAGCATTCACGTACAAAGCACATAGACATAAGACATTATTTTTTAAGAGACTTAGTGGAAAAACATCTAGTTCAAATCGAACATGTTGATACTCTTTTTCAACTGGCTGACAATTTTACCAAACCTTTAAATCATGAGAGATTTTCTAGCTTGAAAAAATCTCTTGGTCTCTGTTTTCTTTGAAAATAAGACAGACTAGGTAGATGTTGTCCGAAATGTTGTCCCAACATTCTGGATAACATTTACTGATGGGTCAATATACATGATAAATGTTGTAGTGATGTTGCAATATTTTTCAAAAGATTCAAGCATGACTCTAAAAGGACAAGATATGAAGGCGAGGCCTCTACTAAAAGATTTGGATGTATACAAAAAGAGCAAAGCTCTAAGATTGGTATCGTTCCTATTCTATAGGAGTACCACGTGCTTCAAAAAGGTTGAAAATTCCTCAATATTTTTTTTAATCTGTATGTGTTCAACTAAGTTGATTAAGGACAATTGTAAAATGTTACATTAGTCCAGCGATCAGTCTCATAGGGAACATATACGGAAATATCATCTGCCAAATAAGAAAATCCTTGGAGTCTCATAATGCTTGTTTAACTTTGAAATGTTGCCAACATCATCAACAACATCGTGTTCCAGTACATTGATCAATCTGGTTTATCTTATTTTATTCCTGTTTTTGGTATTTAACACGTCTATGTCTTTAACTGGAAGTCCAAAAATTCTGGATGACCGTTTTTTTTAAATGATGATATGTGCTATGACAATCCTTATTTTAGGTGTGTAAAGAGTTTTTATTCTTCTATACAATCTGAATTTAAGGAAAAGGAGTTTGAGTGTAAGTATACTTTGCCATAATAAAACCTCCCATTTTTGTCTTGGAATTGTCACATCAGCCGACTACCAATCCATCAAACCATGGCAACCCAAACAACACCGTCATTTCTCAAAACCCAAAGCTTCTCCAACACGCCCAATCCTTCAAAACCCCCTCCCATGTCCATGTCCCCAAAATCCACAAACACCAAAGATTATTCTCCAATGTCGACTAGTCCAGCAAATAACATAAAGGTTTACAAGCATTATACTTCTATCAATGACTTGAGACCAGTCGAGGAGGACTGCACATATGCTATGATCCTGCTTGGTTCAGATAAGCCATTACAGGTGAGCTACCTAGGCGATAATGAAAACCCAATCGATGTTGATGCAACATCTGATTTCTCGAACCTTGCCTCAAAATTGACATTTTCGACATGAAGGTCAAATAGGGTTTTCGAAAACCAATTCGGTGAATACCAGTCTGCCAAAAGATCCAGGGAAGAGTCGACTTTCCCTGTTGATACTACCACAAGCAGCAGCACTGACACCAATTTTAGTGTGCACAGTTCTTCCAGAACTCCATCAACTTCCACTCCACAAGCAGAAACTGAGAAGGAAAAAGAAGAAGAAGAGATGTCTGATGACACACCTCTACGAAACTTCATTCCTAAAGGGGTCTGGAATTTTGATAAAAATATTGCCCCAACATCAAAGGCAACAGACGAGAAAATTGACCCAGACTATGTTGCTTTAACATCCGAGGCAACACCTGCAGCCACCTCATCCGAACAAGTAAACACAGAATCTGTTTCAGATTCTGAGGTAATTCCCTACTCTTCCATGTTTCAAACTAAATCATGCTCCAGTAACTGGAATTGGTTTAAGGATAGAGGAGTTAGAGGGAAGAAGGTGATTGGCCTAAATTCATTCTCCAAAAATGGTTTAGTTGATTTCTTAAGTAGTCGAAACATCTTAAGATCTTTATCTAGTAAGAATCCTTATTGTGAGAAGGTGATTAGGGTGTTCTATGCTAATCTGACGCTTGATGTTAAGGACACAACCTCAAAGAAATTTGGGAAAGTGTACCTATACAACAAGGTATACAATTTTACACCTAATATCATCAACTCCACTCTTGGGATAATTATTAGTGAAAGAGAACCTCAACCAAACCCCACTGTGGAGGAACTCAATTCAATGATCAAGTACCTTATAGGGAATTTGATCACTGTTTGGGCTCCTCGCAGCCCTGTGTCGAAACTCACTGCCCTGTTTGCCACTTTGCACAAACTTGCTATATACAACTGGCTACCCTCCCTCAACGAGACAGTAGTGACCCTTGATCAAGCATCACTGCTTTTCAAGATTGGAAGGAATAAAAAAGTTGACTTAGGAACACTTATATTCAACCATGTTGTCAACTTGGCAGAAAAACAAAGCAACCAAGGTTTTAAGACTCCAAAAGGAGAAAAGCTGAGTCCAGCCTTAGAGGTTTACTCAGTACAACGAGCAGTTGTTAACAGCAGGGACAAGGTTATTGATCTACCCTGGAAGGAAGATGAATGGGACACTAACACATCAAAGGATGTTGTCGACATTCCTGGCAACATTGCTCAAGGATAGGTCCCAATGTCCAAAAACTGGATACGACAGCACATTGCTGAACTTGACAGGCAAATTCAAGAACTAGTGCGAGCCAGAAACTATTACATGAGCTTATTTTCTTCACAAAAAGGGGGAGATGATGCTGATGCTGATGTTGCTGCTGGAAGCAGACAGACAGGGGGAGCTGCTACTGATAAGGGTGTTGATGCTGCTGCTGTAAGTAGACAGACAGGGGAACTGCTACTGATAAGGGTGCAGGCAATGATGCAGGGGGAGAGGAGTTGAGATGATTGGTTGATGACTACTTCTGATGCTGAAGATGAAGATAGTGCTGCACAATGTTGCGACAGAGTGATCGATCACAGAAAGCGGCTGGAAGCTACTGTGATCATTATGCTGATGGAGTTGGTGATTCAATAATGAATGTTTATTTGAATTGTGGATATACTGACATTTGGAATATTATTTGTGTTTGTAATATTTTACTTTGGGACATTTGGTCTGTTTTTGCAGACATTATAACTGCTTTCTAAAGCTTTTTATAAATGGTTGCCTGATGTGGATTGGTATGAATGAGTATTGTAGACTGATTACGCAATTGTTGTAAGTAAGTCTACAGTCTAATCAAATCATTGATACTACACTGCTTGGAATTTAACACTGCAAGTAAAGGGGGAGAGCATAGCACTGATCCTATTGATTCTTAGAATGTAAGGACTACATCGGGAATAAGTATCCTAGTCATTTTCGCTTTGTATGGAGTTTTGTGAAGAAAGGCAAAAAGGGGGAGATTGTTGATGTTGGATGGATGTTGTGACAACATCTGAAAATGCTCAGGACAACATCATATTAAAATAAGAATGTTGCCTGCGATGTTGTGACAACATCTCTGTAACGATTTTGCCTATTCTTCCGGCCAAAACAGGTTGTGTTACTGTGAGTAAAAAATGACCTAGGCAAGCTAACAATGATGTTGTGTTTAAAATGTAGTAAAATAAACAATCAAAGCTTGGAGAGGAAGCAACGTGAAGACCAAGTCCAGAACATTGAGCTTTTGAAGGAGCAAGAACCAGTTCAAGCTGAAGCCTTCTTTTACTCAGCCTCCGCAACCAACCAATGAGGATTTCAAGGGAAGTTCCACACTATAAATAGAAGGGAACTTCAGAGTATCTATATCCAGAATTGAACAAGAAGAATTACCAAGGGAGCTCTCAGATATTCACCTTAAAAACTGGATCAACACACTTAGCCTAAAGTAGTATAACAACATCTAGTCCCACATTACTACTGCTGCTCATATTCTAGATCAAGCTTATATTTCAAGCAATAGTAATGAAGATGTTGTATTTGTCTTTTTAGATCTTTTAACTCTAGGCTGAAGTCATCTGCGACTTCACTTTTGTTTGTAGTTTCTTTTTCGCATTTATTGTTCAATCTTGTAAAAAGAAATTCATTTGTAATTGTATATAATTTATACAATTCTTTGGTCATTAACCATCAAGGGATATATTAATATATACCCTTGAAAATATAAACCTTGTGTCTCTTTACTTTTCTGCTGCATTTACTCTATAAATGTTTATAACTGTTTTATCACAATGTTGCCTCAGATGTTGACACAACATTGAAGGCAACATCCAGGAACTGTTTTAATTGTTTTAGCTGTTACTGTTTTATTCTTACATATTCTTGCTTATCCGTAGCCCCGGACCTAACAAATGGTTTGAGAATGATCTTCCAAAACCCAGCTCTCAACTGGTCTAGGTAAAGTAATGTTGAACAAAATTCACTTATAAGTTGTTTAGGAGGTAAAAAATTGTTGCCTATAATAATAATATTAAAAGTTGAATGTCATATATATTCATTTTAAATCAAAATATATTAAACTCTTGCTCTCTGGTGGCTAGTATGTTTTTCTCGTGTGTTTTTGGAACAAACTAATAAACAGAAGCGAAGTTGAAATTAAAATTTTATGGGTTTTGAATTTCAGACAACGACTTCAAATGCTAATAACTACTCCCTTCGTTCCATTTTAGTTGGCACTTAAATTCTTTCCACGCCCATCAAGAAAAACACTAAATACATTGTAGTGGAAAAACATCACTTACACTGAAACTATTTACCCGCCTCCTCCCTCTTACTTTTCATATCTCCTAAAAAACTGAAACTATTTACCCGAGATGTCCCATCCCTCCCAGTTATGATACCAACATGGTAAATAACTATACTTAGATGGTATCATGAAAGACTGCTTAAGCTCTTCTCTTAATCCTCCAAGATATCATCATGATATATAAATATACTGAGATGGTATATCATGGATGATCATGTTCGTTTATTACAAAAGACATTTTTCTAAAAAAAACTCTACGATATCATTGTCTTATATACATATATTGTGATGGTATCATGGAGGGATGCTTCAGTGGACCATGATACCATCGTGGTATATAAATATACTGAGATGGTATCATGAAAGACTACTTCAGTCCTTCATGATACCACCCTGGTATATAAATATATTGTGATGGTATCACAAAGGAAGAGGTTTGAACGAGTGGGTATGTCGGGTAAATAGTTTGGCATGGGTTGGGCAGAAGCGAAAATAGATTGGGATGGGGGTTGGGCGGGTATTTGGTGTTGTTTTCCCTATATTTATTATTCCCCCGTCTCAATTTATATGATGTAATTTGACTAGACACGAAGTTTAAGAAATAAAGAAAGAGTTGAATCTTGTGGTCTAAAACAAGTCTAAAATATTTGTATAGTTATAGATATCTCGTTAAGCGTTAAAGGTAAAGTTTAAAGTTAAATTATTGTCAAATAAGAAAATGTGTCATTCTTTTTTGGACAAATTAAAAAAGAAAGTGTCATACAAATTGGAACAGAGTGAGTAAATGTTTTTTGAAAATTGAGCAATATTAAAGCGAATTATTCTTTAATGCGAAGTATAGAAACATGGTCAACTTTAGTTTTGAATTTTTAAAGTGAAAAATATTTTGAAATAATATTTTTAAGTCAAAACAACAGTTAAAACGAAACAGAAAGAGTAAGTTCTAAATTAAATACATGAACATAGTTAATGATCTTTTTAATACGGATACACTGATTGAGCAAAATTTTCTTAATTCAATCGAAGCCATATCTAAGTTCCCACCTCCGCCCCACAATTATTAGCTCTGGAAGCTATAGTATTATACAACTGTTCTATTATGATATTTTACCCTTCTCAAGAAATGGTTGGGTACGGACACCGTTGAATAATCAGTAAATATTTACAGTTTAAGCAAAGTTAATTAATTAGCCACTACATCTTATGAAAGGGATCAACCGGTATATATTTCGGTTGATTTCGAGATAATCAAGTGATAAGTATATCAACGAGTTCGATTTGAGCTCTTAGAATTGAGCTCTTAGAGATAATCAAGTGATAAGTATATCAACACCAAAAGTATACCAACATCTTATGATCTTCTAACTAATGAATGAAAAGTACTCTTTAAAATCATCCTATCTGCACCCACCCGAGTACAAATGGTGGGATAAAATAATCCCGGAACTTCAGTTTCAAATAAAATGACCCTGAAACTAATTAATACTCATAACCAAATGCCGAATATAATCATCCCACATTTTATCCCGAGATTGGACCCCTAATACACTTTCGCGTAAGGCTCAATCTCAAAAGGTTATAAAGCACTTTGTTAGTCTAATTGAAGTTAGTACTTCAAACTTTGCAGGCAGCCATGAAGAGCAAGATTAGATCATTTTGCGTACCAAAAAAGAAAAGCAGCAATTAATGAAGAGGGGATTCTTCCTTTTTAGCAAATTGATAAAAACAATAAGCTAAGTGTACAACTGCAAATTGGCAAATAACTTGCAGCAATATAAATTCAAATTTAAACAGTTCAACTGGAGAGTAACCCTCAACCTACAAGATAAACACCTCTTGAAATTTAAGTATACCATCAGGCCCTAACTCCTTTTATTTCTCTTCAATATACGTCAAACTGCCCGAGAAAAAAGACTGTCCTCTTGTCCACCCAGACCTATTACCAAACAATATGAAAGAAAGACCGACGATGATTACATCAACGATAACAAGTTGAATAAATATAGTTACTATGATAAAATGTAGAAGCCAAAACATTTACATACATTTAGGCCTTTGCTTTCAGAAGTCTTGCTTTGAGCTCATCAGCCACAGCATCAATGAACTCTTCGGTGTTCAGATAGTGCTCTCTTGAGAGCCTATTCAAGATAAAAAATTCAAGAAGGATGAGAATGAGAACTCCATTAACAAAGCCGATGAGAAAAAGAAATTATGTAAAGAAAAGGATAAGAAGGCTCACTTGGATCCATGAATGATGAGTGCAAGATCTTTGGTCATCTTTCCAGATTCCACTGCACCAATGCATGCAGCCTCTAGTTTCTCAGTAAAATCAGTGAGTCTTTCATTGTTGTCCAACTTTGCCCTGTTCACAAACAATTTATTAAGTATTCATAAGACTGCCTTGAAATTTTCCAAACAGCAAATCGCACTACGGTCAGCAGCTCGAGAACTATAGTAACCTACCTGTGTGCAAGTCCACGAGTCCAGGCAAAGATAGAGGCAATGCTGTTTGTGCTTGTTTCCCCTCCTTTCTGATGAACCCTGTAGTGGCGGGTAACAGTTCCATGGGCTGCTTCAGCCTCGATGGTCTTGCCATCAGGACAAATCTGAACCATATATCCAGAACTTTTCAGAATCCAAAACGACGATTCATATCAGCAATAAAAAGAAACAATCCAAAAGAGCCAGACGCATTGTCATAGAATCCCAAGAAAGATATAGAAATAAATAAGATAACCTAAAAGAGGCACAATTAAGGTATTTGATTGTGCAAGGATTTTAAGAATGAACGGAAGACTTTTGAAACTTGTGGTCTAAAATAAGCTAGCTATAGATATTTGTGTGGCTATAAATCATCCCATTAAGGGTAAAATGGGGAGTTTTAGGTTAAACTGTTACTAAACATAAAAAGGTGTCATTTAGGACTGACTAAAAAGGAAACAAGTGTCACATAAATTGGGAAGGAGAGAGTAGAACATAAACATACCAGGACAGATGTCATCAACCCAAGGGATCCAAAACCTGTTCCAAGGGAAAACAGATAAAATTATAAACCGCTAAAAGTAGAAATTATAGGGATTGGACAGGAATTCTTGATTAAAATTTTTCTGTATTAGCACGTCAATACGTTATAACATATTCTACGTAGATCTCTTGAAATGACTGTTAAAGCTACAAATGCATGGCAGATACCTTGTGCTAAGAAATCACTTTGTACATCCCCATCGTAGTTCTTGCAGGCCCATACATAACCACCTTCACTCTTTAAAGCATAAGCAACCATATCGTCGATAAGACGGTGTTCGTACCTATGAAATATCACTAAAGAGTCAATGTTGTTGTACTTGTGATAGTCGAACCATGCTTACCAAGTGAACTGTGGAACTCACCAAATTCCAGCTTCCTCATACTTGGACTTCCAATTTGCTTCATAAACTTCTTGGAAGATGTCCTTGAACCTTTATAAGAGTATTAATGGTAGCTCAGAGGAACAGAATATATACAAACACCATAAGTAAAGGCCAAATGTAAAACAGAAAGATCAACAGTTAGGCTGCTTACCTCCCATCATATTTCTTAAGAATGGTATTTTTTGTACTAAGATAGAGTGGCCACTTCTTTTGGTATGCCATGTTCATTGAAGCCTCAGCAAAGGAGCGAACAGACTGCATCGAATCAAGAAAGTGAAAGCAAAAGGATATAAATATATAGTCTGCAGCAATTTAATATTCCAATTTGGAACCAATTTGGAAGGACACCAAGCTTTTGTAAGCAAACCTCGTCTGTGTTGTACATGGATAAAGCTACTCCACCAGCACCAGTAAAGTTGTAAACTTCAAATTCAGTCTTCTCGTCTGATCCTTCTGGCACTGATAAAGTATTAAAAACAACATTTCAGTAAGCATATCTAAGCAAGTAAGCATTGCTATCTAATAGGTTCATCTCAAGTAAAGCAACCAACAAAAGTTTACCAAACACCAATTTGAGTTTTCCAGCTCCTTTAATAACTGTATCAGTAGCTCGATATTGATCTCCAAAAGCATGTCTACCAATGCATATTGGTTTAGTCCATCCTGGTTTAAGAAGCATATTTTGCTCCATGACATTACTAAATTAACTTGAGGTAAGACGCACAAAGCAGAAAAAATCTGGGATACCTGGGACAAGTCGGGGAATATTTTTGCACATAATTGGTTCTCTAAAGACCGTTCCTGTAGTCAATGCCAATGAGTTCAACGAGCTATAATCAAGCAAGATGTAACTAGGAAACAACACGATCCAGAAAAGAAAGAAAGAAATGCAGGGGTACCATTTAGGATGTTTCTGATTGTCCCATTTGGGCTCCTCCACATGGATTTCAAGTTAAACTCCGTCATACGGGCCTCATCTGCAAAATAGCATTTTCTAAGAATGATATCTTGACACAGAGGACTGATTTTTGCTGAAAACATGAGCAACAGCTCAACAAAAAGGAGCACCGAAATAAGTACCTGGAGTAATGGTTGCACACTTAATAGCTACATTGTACCTGCAGTTAGACCATACAGCAGACATTAAGAAATTAGAAGAAGGTCAAAAAGTTATAAGTATAGGAAGTAAACAAGAACAAAGACGTACTTTAGAGTGGCTTCCGCACTTTCAACTGTAACCTTATCGTCTGTGGCATCACGGTGGGGAAGGCCAAGGTCAAAGTATTTTATATCCAACTCCAGAAAAGGAAGGATGAGCTAAAGCAAGCAAAGAAGCTTCATATATTAGTGGCTTGCAATTTTATTATTAGAAGATAATAAGAAACCCATACTGATTCAGAAACAAGCCAAGAGAACTTGTTACCTTATCCTTGATTGATTTCCAAATAACTCGTGTCATTTCATCTCCTGAATCACACTCAAGAAGAAGATAATAAGAGAAAAAAATTATAGTCTTTTCAGTCAAAGTCACATGAATAATTTAGAAATAGAAGCAAGATAACACTACATGATACCACAAGGTGTAGTGTAATAATTATAGCCTAATAAACTTTTACTTCTTCTCAGCAAACTCTAAAAGGTGTTTCAAGATTCCTCATCCTCTCCATCAAAGAGAGGTCAGAAAAAATATGTCTGTATAGACAAACGACAACAGGTGATAACAGCATAATGTGAGTATAAAATTTTGTGGAGCAATCAATCACCTAACTCTGCACTAGTATCCATAAATAACTTTCTATTTCAGAGTGCCAGGATGGATATGTCAGATACCTGTGACTCAATTAGTGAACTAGTAATCTCATTCTTTTAGATCCGAACTAAGTTTTTGTAACTCGGACAAATTCAGTGGTTCGATCAATGATTTATCATTCATGAACATTAAGAGATAATTGGGCATGTCATGACGCTATTAGGATCAAACATCCATGACACAGTTTTTTATACAAAAAGCTGAAATTTCATATGTGACTGAATTTTACGTTGCACTGCCCTACAAATTCAAATTCATTTAACAGTTAAAATTCAAGAAAAATTAAAAAGGTTGTCTTTTTTCCTTAGCAAACTAATAATTACTTTTTTTTATGACAAGGGAACCGCAGCCACTACTCTTCGAATGCGCACAGGGCAAACCCCGCTCTTGTGCAATACACCGCAAACCACACAGGAGAGATAAACCGCACTAGGTAAGCCACGCTCGACCCAGAAGGCAAATCTGGGTTATCATAGGCAGGGGTTTTCGAACCGGAGACCTCCATTATGGAAGCCTCATGCTCAACCAACTGAGCCACCTTGCGGGTAAATTAACAATTACTTTAACATTGTTCCTTTCTGACCAATATAACCAAAGCTAAATTGTCTTCTGAAATGATGTGTCCAGTCAATGTTATATTAGATCACAAAGTACGACTTACTAATCAGCAAGTCAACTTTGAACTAATTCAAAATGGTGAGAACACTTCAAATTAAGAAAATTAGTCTGTTTTCCATTTTTAAGCATTCCCGCATATCAAAAAAATGTTTAGAAGTGTACACTAAGGATCCCATTTGTTAAAAGTTTCGATCTTTTAAATGAAGGAGCTCAAATCAATAGTTATATATCTAATTATTAATGCCAAAAAAAAAAAAAGAAGCCATGTATAGGTTAAAGTTTCGATCTTTCCGTTCTCAAAAACAGAACAGAGCTCAAATCAATTCTTGAAAAAATGATATAATTTTAATTTGTTTACAGTTAAACAGTAGGATCTAACAGAACGGATCTTTTTTAAAAATTAGTCTACAAAAATAGATGTATAAATTCAGTAAGGAAGAAAGATATCTAACCGTCCATCTCAACGATGGGGTTTTGAACGTTGATTTTGTGGAACGCCATAATTGCAGTTGATAGATGAGAAAGAGAGGAAATCTACGCCGAATAGAGAAAAGTTGGTGGAAGAAAATGCAGTGGGTGAAAGAGTTGTAGCAGCCTGCTATGGTTAAATATATAGTACTAGGAGGAGTTGGTTGAGCTATGGACACTATCTTTTTTTTCTTTTGGTGGTCATTTTAGAATATTATTTTCAATGAAATTTCTTTTTTTAGTATTTGAGTAGGAGTATTAATAGTCACACATCAGATATGGAATGAGAACATAGAAGTTAGATCCAATATACATTCTTTACATTGTATCAAAGCGAGACTTATTTCAATTATTTGTTCACCGATATGGGGGCCCAAATTATATTATCTACGCTCCAGTTAACAAGGTTTGGGCGTGCGTGGGAGTGTTAAGAGTCCCACATCGGATATGAAATGGGAACATTAACTTCTTATATGGACTTGGACAATCACCACCCTACAAGCTAGCTTTTGAGTTTGAATTGAGCTCAAGATCCATTCTTTACTAGGAGTAATTATTAGTGGTAGATTTGAATTTATGAATTTTTTGTTACTATTGTTAATTAAATACATTTCTTGCTTTATTGGTGATTAGCACGTAGATGGCCTAAATCTAAAAGACAAGGTAGGACATTTCAGCAAGACTTATTCTTAAAAAGTTTGAAATTTAAACATGATTTCACGTTTAATTAATAATATAGATTATTTTAATTTTGAATTGTTAAATTGAGGTTATTCATGTTACGGTACTTTTTCCAGTTTGTTGTATTATTGCACTAGTGTTGAGGAGAACCTTATGAGAACATTTACACTGCTAGATTCTTTAAAAAATATTTATCTACATTAATACTCCCTCTTTCAGAAAGAATGACTTCTTTTTTTTTCGTCCAAAAAAGAATAACATATTTTTTTATTTGATAATCATTTAACTTCAAATTTTACCTTTAACGTAAAACGAGATGATATCTTTGACTTATTTTAGATCATAAGATTCAAAATTCTTACTTTATTTCTTAAAATGTTGTAAATAAAAGTATATCACATAAATTGGAACGGAGAGAGTATTAGTTACTAATTTTAAACATAATAATTTCTTTATCATTTGCTTTCATGATACTTGATATGACACGCTAAAAAAAGTAGATCAAAGTTAGTCAACGGGCATAGCTGGATGACAAAGGAGGTGAACTTAAAATCCAGCTGGAGGCCTGCAGCGTGAGTTCGAATCCTGGTGGGAGCACTTTGCTCTCTTCTGGGATAGGACCTTGTAGGTGATATCAGTTGTTCTGTTCTCAAACCCTGATCATTCAAGCACATCCCGTGATTTACTGGTAGTAGTGTTAAGGGACCGGTACTACTATCTCCAGGAATAATTTGGCGTAAGCCAGAAAATTGGATATAAAAAAAAAAGAGTAGATCAAAGTTCTGGGAAAGATCTGCAAGTTCATTTGTCTCTTTTTGAACTTTGCAACTGTGTTGGTGAGGTAGACTAAACATTACTTTTGTGCTAATATACATACTTTTCATATATCCCCTAAAGGCAAATTGAAATATATATTCTTCTCTAACTTTCTAATATATTCTTTTGTTTTCATTGATTGACAAGTATAGAAGTAGAAGCAAATTGGGATATTATAATAGGGTCTACAAGTGAACCTAAAGATTATGTGTCTGCCTTAATAATATAAAAGAAATTACAGTAAAGATATTTTATAAAAAGGTCAAGTTCCCACTTAATCCGTAGAAAAACTAGGGGGGACTTTGTCTAAACATAAATAAAGATCATAAAGTCCTTGTCCTCATTGATATTATATTGGTCCCCATATATACAAATTATCTAAAGTCCCTTTCTTGATCGTCCATCATTCATTTTTTGATAAAATTTGGTATGTGAAGGAACATAGGTGTAATTTTGTGATTGGTTTTGTCAGAAACATTTGAGGATAAATAATTTAAAGTACAATTCAAAACTGCAAATTTCAGAGTTGGAAATATTTTATTTCCCATATCAAAAAGCATGAAAATGATAGGAAATTAAACGAATGAGGGACCATGCAATATGATGCTATTTATAGATGGCTATGGATTTTGTTTTAGTCAATTGAAATTTGGAAGATTTCAACTAAAAGGTAGAGTCATATATTTGAAGCAAGATGATAAAATGACTACTAAGATTGTGATTTGTGATAATAACAATTAACAATAATAGCCAAACTTTGTGTTGTTGTTCTACTCAATCCAGAAACATCGGACGATATCCCAGGTCGTCTCCATTTTTGTGAAACTATTCCTTAAGCAAGGCCGCTGATAAGTCATCGAAGGGTTTGTGTGAATAATGAAATGGTTAATATTACTCATTTTAAACTCTCACACGGTGATATAATATCTTTTCAAGAAAATGATGCGAGAACTAGCGGTGAAAAAATAAAGAGATCCTTCAATATCGAAATCTCAGTTGAAAAAATAATAGGCAAATTCGTGTCTAAGAATATAGTTAAATAATGTAGAGTTAGGTGAGATGCTATTTATTTGAATATCTACTACTTCCGTTCAATTTATATGAGGTAGTTTGACTGGATATCGAGTTAAGAAATAAAGAAATATTTTTGAATTTTGTGGTCTAAAACAAGTCAAAAATATTTGTGTGGTTATAGATCATCTCGCTAAGCATAAAAAGTAAAGTTTAAAGTTAAATTATTATTAAATAAAAAAATATTTTTTTTTTAGACTGACTAAAAAAATGTGATATATAAATTAGGACAGGGGGGTGGTGCTTTGATTTTCTGGTTACCTGTCTCTATCATGGGAAGTGGGGACTTGAGCCATACTATTCTTAGAGAAATAATTGAAAACCAGTAGTAAATCATCAACGATCCCCTTTTCTTTAGTTAAATGTAAGGCTGGCCAGTGGGCCGGGACGACCCGACCCCGGCCCGACCCCGTCCCGACCCGACTCCGCTCTAAAAAAAAAAAAAAAATTTAACGGGGGCGGGACTCGAACTCGGGACGGGACGATGTCTCGTCCCGCCAGACCCGAGCCCGCCCCAGGCCCGCCGGGACCCGAGCCCGCCCCGAGCCCGTCCCGACCCCGACCCCGACCCCGACAATTACACCCCTTTGCAAAAATAGCCGTTGCACCAACGACCATTTTAGATTATGGCCGTTGGCCAACGGCCATTTTAGCCCCCCCCCCCTCCCCCCTACCCCTTAATATTTATTTTTAACCCATAAGTTCTTATATTTACACTTTAACCCAATTTTTCAACTATAAATAACTCATTTTCTCTTCATCTTTCTCACAAATCTTCCTACAATCTCTCTAATTTCTCAATATATCTCTCTACATTGTTTGCTAAATATTCAATTTTATTAATTCATTTGGGAATTGGGAGTGAAGTTGGCAACTAGCTTGAGGATCTTCCATCGAGCAAAGTTTCAATTTTCAACCTCTCGATTACACGTAGACGTTACGTCGGCGTTTGGTACATTCGTTCCTTCATTAAATTATTATTGTCTGTTTATTTTATTTAGCGCACTTAATTTTATTTACTTTAATTATTTGTTAGCATATAATTAAAATGGAAGGAATTAGAGGTATGTTTAAGGGTAAGGGTAAGGGTGCTTCTTCTAGTAGAGGCAACCAGGGCAAGGGTACTTCTTCTAGTCATCTTATTCCTACACAGGATGATTTTGTTGATACTCAACATTTTCCTACAATACCATTAGATTTAGACGAGGAGTTATTTTCTGGAACTCAAGAAGACTTTAATTTAGACGATGATCTAGACGATACACCCACTAATATTGATGACAACACGCCCACTAGTGCACCTTCAACTGAAATACCTCCTATTCCCCCTAGTATGAGACGAGGTCCAAAGCAAAACGACCATTAAAATCGGATGCATGGACATTTTTTGATAGGGACGTAGAGAATCAAGTAGCCATATGTAAAATTTGTAAAAATGTTTTAAAATTTAAAACTGGAAAAGGTCACGGTGGGACGGGGGTTTAATTAGACACGTAGTAAGTGCTCATCCAAATAGGTATGCCCAATACCGGGCTTCAAAACCGGGTGCGCAAACGGCCGCTCCATCGGGACAAGGTTCACATACGATCTTGTCCCGGACCAAGTACGGGGTCAAATTAACCCTATGACGGGGGGAATTGTAGGCTCTAAATACAACAAACATAGAGATAGGGAAGCAATATCAAAATTAGTTCTTTGGAGGGTTTGCCTTTTTCATTTCCTTCATCTCCCGGTTTTATTCATTACATTAGAGATATATATAATCCTGCTTTTAACGGTTTTCCTAGGTCAACTTTGTTAAGAGAGATGTATTTAAATTTGCGCATGAATATCAAAAATATTTACGTTTTTCATTATATCATTTTAATGGCAAAGTATCTATCACGTCGATATAGGTCGTAGTACTAACGGCCATGATTATTTAACTGTAACTTGTCATTGGATAGATTATAAATGGTCTATGCAAAAACGTATTTTAGCGTATAGATATATAGATGATAGGCACACCTTGGTACTTTTATTGCGAAAAATATTTATCAAGTGTGCGATTATTACGGAATTACCGATAAAATTATGACTATTACATTAGATAACGCTTCTAATAACAATTACGCAATTACAATGTTAAAAAATAGTTTAGCTCCATCTTTTCCGGACCATTTTCATATAAAATGCGCGTGCCATATATATAACTTAATTGTAAAGGATGGTCTATCACTTTTTGAAGACATTCTTAGTAAAATACAATTTGCTATAAACTTTATTTTTAAAAGTAATAAAGTACAACGTAGAAAAGAATATAAAAAAATTTGTCATGATTGTGGACTACCTTTTAGAAGAATTCCACAAGAAGTATCCACTAGGTGGAATTCTTTATACGAGCAACTCCTTGTTGCTTATGACTATAAATTACCTATAACTTTATTTTTTAACTCTCATAATAAAAAGCCAGTGATATGATTTTAGATAGTGATTGGGAAAAAATTTCCGAACTTATTGTATTTTTAGAGAAATTTTTTCAAGCAACAAAAGAATTTTCCGGTATATATTATCCTACTATTTCAACTATGTTATTTTATATAACTCTAATATTTTTATTACTTAGTGAATATATGGAAAAACCAGCTTATAAGGCAGCTATTAAAAAAATATTTCTCAAAATAAAAAAATATTTTATTCCTATTCCTTCTATTTATATTATTGGTTCTGTATTAAATCCTACTATTAAAATAGACGGTACTAAATCACTAATTGAAACTATTTACGATTGTTTAGAAGTACTACCACCTCCAAGTCCCAAAAATCTAAATCACCCACCACCTATTGAACAAACTAAAGAAGAAGTGTTGAATAGCGTAGAACACCACTGCAAAAATATATATAGATTTTATCAACAAGAAAATGCTAGTAACGTACCGGCTACCATACCATCTTCTTCATCTTCAACACAACCTCACAAAAGACATCTTGTTTCTGCGGCTAGTATTGAAAGCCTCGAAATAGAATGTGCGGCCGTACCTCTACTAACCAAATTAGCGAGTTGGATATTTTTGTTTTGCGGGGTTCTGTACCGTATCAAGAAGTTATCAATGAAGATGGACAAGAAGACTTGCTTGAAATACGGAGGGGGAATGAGAAGACCTTTCCGACACTTTCATTGATGGCTCGAGATGTTTTGAACATTCAAGCGTCATCAACTGCGTCGAAAGCGCTTTTTCGCGGCGAGATATCAAATAGGAGACCACGGACACTCATTGGCGGAGACGGCTTGGAAATTGCGGTTATTCGAGAGATTGGATACGAGCGGAGCGGAGAAGGTGCGGTCAACCGGAGATCAACGAAGAAGATGATGAAAACTACAACGAAATCTTAACCGAAGGTAGTGGAAGCGACGTGGATCAATTTGACCAACAAATACCTATTCCAACCGAAGAACCACATGAAATCATCAAGCAATTAGAACAGATTTTTTTGAAAATGTAATTTTTTTAATTGCAATTTTATTATGTAATTTGCAACTTTTGGACAACACCATAAAGTTGCAATTTAGATTTTAGACAATTGTATTTGTATTACAAAAAAATCATATGTCTATTAAATAATATAAGAGGCACAAAAACAGCCTTGGGATGTTTTTATTACACTATCTTGTTTTATTTATTGAGTTTTTTTTTTATACATATGTTATTTAAAAAAAATAAAAAAAGGAAAACCCGAGCCCGCCCCGCCCCGCCCCGAGCCCGCCCCGCCCCGATACCGACGGGATCGGGATCGGGACGGACCGGAGCAGTCCCGCCCGACCCGACCCCGCTAGGCCCGCTAGTCCCGATCCCGACCCCCCGGATCGTCCCGCCCCGACCCCGACCCCGCCAGACCCGGCCCGCCAGACCCGAGCCCGGCCCACTGGCCACCCATAGTTAAATGTGTCGAACTCGAATACTGAGTATGAAAATGTACTGATATGGAGTTTTTCTCTTTAAGTGAGCCATATGTGACACTAATCTAAATTAGTCCGGGCCTTGATGCGGAAACCGGACTACGAATGCAAAACAAAATAAATTAAAACAAGAGAAGGGGAAAAAAAGGTGAACTGAATCTTAATATGGCATTGGAGTTTCCTAACCTAGCTACTACAAATTTAATTAGAAGTCCCAAATATTTGTCTAAACAAAAATAATTAAGCCTCAATTCTAAGTGATTTTGGGATCAGCAATATGAAGATTCATCATGAATTATAAATGTTACGTTAGTCGACAACCTACTGCAATCTTCCTTCTGTTGGAATATGTAAAGCAACAACGGAAATAGTAAATAACTATTACAGTGATCGAAAGAATGAACAACAATGAGGACAACAACAAGTTGTCAATATTTTGATCTTGAATGAAACTTCAAATATAGAACTTGTATTCGGAAATACAAGAACATGAACTGCTACACTTGTGGCTTGTAGATCTGCTGAGAATACGAACGGTTAGAGTCCTTCGTCTGTTAAGTTACCACCTGAAACACTTAACAACCAATTAAGTAAACACAAGACCATCAACTGAGTCGAGAGATGACGCTCTATCTTTAAGACAAGATTGCCCCCGTATATAGGCTTTACGGAAGTGTGGACAATAGTCTCCCAAGATGAAACAACAAACTAACAAGTGTGCAAAGCCTACACAAATGATCTTAGCGAAGAACACGAATAATGAAGATTGCTAAGAGAAGGATTGATATCAGGAAAATCTGATCTCTTTGTGGTGTTGTGCACTTATTTTTCTGTTCATATGTTCATATATCTTCATCTATAGAATTGAGCCAAAGGCCTCAATTTATAGGTGTACAAGATGGCCTCTTCAAGTGCCCAAGTAATGGTCATTTAAATGTCATGTAATGGCCATTTAAACCACCAACTAATGTAGCCAAATAATGGCTGAGTTATGGAGGAAAAACTGCCAAGTTAATGCTCCAAAACCTCTCCATAATCAGCCAAACTTTTGGACTTCCGTCGAGCACTCACTGCCAGGGAAGCGCCGAGGCGCTGCAGCATTTAGCGCCACGGCTCCAGAAACTAAAAGTTGGAATTAGCGTTGCGGCGCTGCAAGGGGGGTGCCGCGGTGCTCCGGCGCTGCAGCCCAATCCGGGAGGCACCGCGACCCTTTCCGACCCGTTCCATCTTACACTTCACACAATCCTTCCTTCGTTTACCAACGTGGAACACTTGTTATTTATCCAATAACCATCCATCATTCTATGTCTCAAACATTTCACTTACGTACCAATATCTCTTTCATTAACGAAATTTATGATACTTGGCACTAAGATTGCACGTGTGTGGAAATGACCTTTCCGACGTGCGGTTCCCAATTGTTCGAATCATATATAATGGGACAAACTTAATTCCACATTAGTAAATTTCCAACAATCCCCTCTTGAAAGAGATTTTGGCTCACACACAAGGTGCATACTTTCAGCAATCTTTCAGCGAAAAGATATTGCATTAGGAGAGGTAGCTTCCGCTTTGAACCTTCCCTAGTTGAATACCATCGGACTTACTTACTGCGCGGTGAACGTGATGTCTTGAACCGCTAGTGTTTAATGTAAGCCAAGACAACGGTACCAACACAATACATCCCTTTTATTCGTTTCTTCTTTTGTTCTGTCCGTTGTGGCCATGGACATACTTGGATTCTTAAGTGTGTTCATTTGAGGCGGCCTGTCCTCGCACTTAAATAGGTGATCTCCTACAAGGTATCCTGCTATACCCCACTTCACAAGTGTTAGGAATCATTAAAAGTTTCCCCAACCTTAATCTCAACCGTTTGAGGATCGTTAAAGGTTTGGAAGCTTAACCTTTACCCACCATGTAGGTAGCACTTTAATGTCTATTGCGGGACAACTTTGGATTTATGTTTCCCTACAGAAATCATCATCCGAAGTGATCTTTCTTCCACCGAAGCGCTCAACTGAACCTTTTGTAGCTTAGTTTTCCCATTGAACCAAATTCTTGGGATCTCCAGTCAGTATAGTTGGGTTACCAACGCAAAAGTTTGTATTGTTTGGGTTTTTAAGCCCATTCCCCTAGACAAGCAGAACTCTTGATCTTCGGGTAGTCCCTTAGTTAAAGTGTTCGCTATATCCTTTGATTAGAAATCAAGTAAGTGACACCCGTGATGATCAACTGCCATACGGTCTCATGTCTCCGACAGATATGACCAGACGCCGTCATCCGTGCCCTTCTTGAAGCCGACCGGCTAGCCATAATGTATAACTGCTGAAGGCACGGGTTTCTCCCAATAAGGGACATCATCTAAGGAGTCGTGAAGTTACTCAACTACTTTCATGCTTTGTTTAAAGTGATAAACTCCGATTTTATCATGAATCGGCCGATGCAAGTTTCCTTAGAGGATTTTTCAAGACCCACCATACACATTTACTTGTGGCTTTGGTATTCTTCATATCTGATGTCCAGTTTGCATCACTGTGTTCTCCCAGCACCGCTGGACATCCAGAATACTATAATTCGTAAATAAAAGAATATTTCAGATATCGTCATATCTGACTTAACGTCTTCTATCGATCATTTCTAGAATTACGAGTGAACCTTAGTTCAACTGATCTACTTTGTAGGCCGATACCAGGTCGATTGTAGTGTGTACAATACATTGAACTACATATGACCTGCATATATCGCTCCTAGTATATGGGTGCACCATGATTCCAATCAGTTCTATGATTCATATCCATTGGTGGCTTCAACGAGACTGTAATTGAGTTTGGAGTTAGACCAGTCTGTTAGATGTCTTAGAAATCCCAATTCCTAAGATGTCATGTGTGATACCCATATCTTTCATACCGAGACTTTTGTTTTAATATGACTTCCACTTTCAGACTATTGGTTTTTCCAACTGTTGGCTTTCTAACTTCAAAGTCAATGTTTTTGTTGTCAGATTCATTGTTTCTATTTTATCTGAAACTTCCAGGACCAAAATGTAAACATTTCAGGGACCAAAATGAAAGTTCAGGAAGAAACCCAACAGTCCAACAAACCAACTCTGATCCTCCCCTTCCAACTCTCCGATTAGGAAGGTTGTTTCAACATCCATGTCACGCAAGACTGCAATGGCCCTGGATGTTAAGCTATTCACAAGGGAGCACATGTACAACTAGCCGAGGCCTTATACTCGTCAGTAGATCCATCTACTTTGTACTCACTTTTGAGTATCCACTTTTACAACCCAAAGGTTCTTTTCCCGGAGGAAGATCAACCATTACACAAGTATGGTTCTATATGATATAATCAATTTATTTCTTTGTAGCTTCTTTCCAAAGCAGCGCTTCTGGAGATGGCAATTATTTGTTAATTGTCCATGGTTCATTATCAACCATACAAGCTAGAAGGCCTGAACAAGTCTTTGTCCCCTCTTTGCTCCGTCTCAGTTCAACATGTAGAATCACATAGTTCGGTAGATCTGGAACATTAAGTTCTGGATAATTAGCAACTTCCGAATCCTGTAGCTCTAGAACGTCTGGTTCCGGACATTCAGGCACTCACGGGTTCTTGTTAACCTCGAGCAATTACTTTTTTTTTCATTCTCAAGAAAAGTTATCTTCAAATAATTCAGCATTCTTTGACACCAAGAGGCGATAAGCACTACTGTTATTTGCAGATCCAGTGGATATGCAGTTTTACAGTCTTAGGTCCAACTAGACCTGTTTTGGTATTCTTATGCGGAATTCTGTTGAGAATCGTATTAGTGGTAAGGATTATCTTGCCCCACATATTTTGGGCATACGACTTTGCGCTTGGCTAACACCGTTAGACTGAGGTGAGTAATGAACAGTCGTTTAATGAATGATGTTTCACATTCTCCCCCTCTATCACTACGAATTTCTCAATCCGTAGGCTTAGTTGACTTTCAACTTCTGCTTTATAGCGTTTATCCGCTTCAACAACTTTATCTTTGTTTTTCTATAAACAAAGGATGCAATATGTTGTACCATCATCAATGAAGGTCACAAAGTACTTGTCTCCCCCCTCTATTTTGTAAAAACTTCAAATCACCCATGTAGGTGTGACTAAGTTCTAGAGGAGCGGTGCTTCTTTCGCTATTCCTTTGACGGAACTTGGAAAGGTGATTTTGCCTCTTCGCCTACCTCACATTCATTTTGAGGGTTTATGTCGACAGAAGGCAACAATCTCAACTTTGTTAGCTTTTGAATGACTTTCTATTTAACGTGTCTTAATCTATGATGGCATAAATGCACAGATTACAAATATATCATTCATTTAGATACATACATACTGTACCATTCTTAGTTATTACAGACCTGTTGGACTAGTCTCAAACCAGCTTGACCAACAACGTCCCTTAAACCAAGTTTGGGACATGTATCACCTCCTTTTAGAGTGATCCCATTCCCTGAAGTCCTATTGAGGACAACCTCTCCAACCACTTCTACTTTAGAGGTGGCGTTGTTTCACATGAACAACTTTTTGCCCGTGGTTTGAGGCGTAACCGGATCATTTGTGATCTGGATACTCTAGCCCACTCCAGTTGCTTAGGCAGACTGAGTGTCCAATTTCTTTTCTGCCTTTCTTTTTGCCTTCAGATCATTTAAGACCTAGAAACTTTGGTCCACCTCACTAGGTGTCCATTACTTTTTTGCCTTTCTTTTGGCCTTCAGATCATTTAAGACCTGGAAACTCTGGCCCACCTCACTAGGTGTCCATTACTTTCTATCAAATGAATTCTGGCCCACTCCAGTCGCCCGTAGATTTTGTACAACTGAGTGTCCAATACCATCTTATCAAATGAATGATCTTGTGTCAGATGGTGTGACTGGTTCAACGTCTTAAGATAAGCCATTATCTTTTAGTCTTCTTCCCTTGTGATTGGTGCCCAGGGAAATCCCTGGCGCTTACTTAAAAGTGGTAACAGTTTTCGCACAGTAAGTGGATCTCTACCCTTCGTATGTGCTAACATACTTTACACACTTGTCATAATTACACTCTAAAGAACGGATCTTTTAAGTTTTGTTTACAATGGTCCAATCATTAACCGGGAAGGAAGGAGATTCAATATCTGATTTTAGAGTGTAGGGAATATAAGTTTTTTATGAAAACACTTTCATATTCCCAGCCTTGCTTTTACACACTTTTATTCAGATATTAACTAAACACATTATAGATAAGGAAGGATTATTAACTTAGACCTTTTGGATTATGGCCCACTTCAGTCAGACTGGGTGTCTACATCCTCCTTACCATAATTTGGATCCTTTGTCTGGGACAGATATAGGCCTTTTTCTACATGATAGAACATCATCTTCAGCCTTCTCCTCTTGTCCCAGTTGACATCCTCAGCCTCTCGTGGGCGCTTATTTCCACCACCCTCGGGAGCGGTGACACAAACTCGTCATTGATCTTTAGTCGTACTATCATGACTATCAGCAGTATCTTGAAGCTCATCATCAGATCCAGAGATCCCACCTTTGACGGAAACAGACTTATAACTGTCATCAAAGAGAGAACCATAACTAGGACCAATCTTGAAAACACGGTTGTTGTTTGAATTGTTAGCAAAACTGTCAACGGAACTGTTTTCAAGAAGAAAACCACAGACAAATTTGGTCACACAGTTGTCGACCAACATATTTTGTTTGTTACTAATACAATCTTGTCTTAAAATTGTTGGAATATGTAAAGCAACAACGGAAATAGTAAATAACTATTACAGTGATAGAAATGATAAACAACAATGAGGACAACAACAAGTTGTCAATATCTTGATCTTGAATGAAACTTCAAATATAGAACTTGTATTCAGAAATACAAGAACATGAACTGCTACACTTGTGACTTGTAGATCCGTTGAGAATACGAACGGTTAGAGTCCTTCGTATGTTAAGTTACCACCTGAAACACTTAGCAACCAATTAAATAAATACAACACCACCGGCTGAGTCGAGAGATGACTCTCTGTCATTAAGACAAGATTGCCCCCGTATATAGGCTTTACAGAAGTGTGGACAATAGTCTCCCAAGATGAAACAACTAAATATCAAGTGTGCAAAGCCTACACAAATGATCTCAGTGAAGAACACGAATAATGAAGATTGCTAAGAGAAGGATTGATATCAGGAAAATCTGATCTCTTTGTGGTGTTGTGCACTTGTTTTTCTATTCATATGTTCATATATCTTCATCTATAGAATTGAGCCAAAGACCTCAATTTATAGGTGTGCAAGATGACCTCTTCAAGTGCCCAAGTAATGGTCATTTAAATGTCATGTAATGGCCCTTTAAACCACCAACTAATGCAGCCAAATAATGGCTGAGTTATGGAGGAAAAACTGCCAAGTTAATGCTCCAAAACCTCTCCATAATCAGCCAAACTTTTGGACTTCCGTCGAGCACTCACTGTCTGGGAAGCGCCGTGGCTCCAAAAACCAAAAGTTGGAATTAGCGCCGCGGCGCTGCAAGGGGGCGCCGCGGCGCTCCGACACTGCGTCCCAATCCGAGAGGCGCCGCGGCCCTTTCCGACCCATTCCATCTTACACTTCGCACAATCCTTCATTCGTTTACCAACGTGGAACACTTGTTATTTATCCAATAACCATCCATCATTCTATGTCTCAAACATTTCACTTACGTACCAATATCTCTTTCATTAACGAAATTTACGATACTTGGCACTAAGATTGCACGTGTGTGGAAATGACATTTTCGATGTGCGGGGCCCAATTGTTCATGTCATAAATAATGAGACAAACTTAATTCCACATTAGTAATTTCCAACACCTTCTTCATTTAGATTTGAGATCGGTAATGTGAGTAAGCTTACACCGTCGGAGAAATATTTATCTTAAGGTTATATTATGTTTAATTGAGCTACCCTAGAGTTAAACGTTTCAATCCCATGTGAGAAGATCCAATTTCAAATAATTTAGACTACCCCTTCCAGCAAATAGTTCCCATTCCCAAAGCAACACAGATAAAACAATGTAATAAAAGTTTGGTGGTGTTATATATATCATGATGCTCGAATTTCCATTTAAAACCTGAAAATGAAAGCGAAAAAAATAAACATTAAACGAAAACCATAAGTCTTCGTTCCAATATAATATTTAGCATATTGGTGATTTGATCATGGGATGTTGATGATAATTTTTATATAATCAATTATTCAGATTGGTTGACTGAATATTCTTTCAACTTCCATAAACTACATCCTAATGTCCTATACATTTACCTAATATATAGTCAAATGCCTTACTAGTAATTATCATAAAACGTCACTTCAAATTAGTTGAATTTTATTGTGTTTGTGTTACGTACATGCAGATTATAGGTGCGGTCCTTGTTCTTACCTAAATCTTATGCATGAGTAATACGTTAGATAGAGTTCAATATAATTACACTCAGACATACGATTTAATTAACAAACTTTCAATTCCTAACCAAATATACTAAGTCCTACCTTATTATTATTATAATCAGCATGACTGAAACCATTGAACTAAGAGCATGTTTGGCCAAGCGGTTTTTAGGTCAAAAATGGTTTTTGGGAGGAAATTTTTTTTTTTTTGTTATTTGATGTGTTTGCCCAATTAGTAAAATTGTTTTTAAGTAAAAATAGAAACAATTTTTCTGCGGTTGGGGAGAAGCAGAAATTAAAAAAGCAGAAATTTTGTTTTTTCAAGACAAAAGTATCCCAACCATAATACATATTTACCAAGTATATTACTCATTAATCCATTAATATCTAATTAATAATCCTTTATTTTATTCTAAGCTGGAGGTTTGGAGACTGACTCTGGAGTCTAAAGAGTTCAGGCTGAGTAGGACCAAGACAGAATAATTGGAGTGCAAGTTCAGTGACGGGAGCGACCTTGAGACAGGCGTGGAGGTGAGGCTTGGTACCCAGGCCATTCCAAAGAAAGGGAGCTTCAAGTACCTCGGGTCTATTATCCAAGGGAATGGAGAGATTGATGACGATGTTACACATCGTATTGGGTCAGGGTGGATGAAACAGAGGCTCGCATCTGGAGTATTGTGCAATAAAAAGGTGCCACCAAAACTTAAAGGCAAGTTCTATAGGGTGGTGGTTAGACCGAACATGTTGTATGGGGCGGAGTGTTGGCAAGACTTCCCATACCCAAAAGATGAAAGTTGCGGAGATGATGATGCTAAGATGGATGTGTGGGCATACAATGAGGGATATAATTAGAAATGATGATATCAGGGACTAAGTGGGAGTGGCCTCGGTGGAGGATAAGATGTGAGAAGCTAGGTTGAGATGATTCGGACACGTGCAGAGGAGAAACATAAATGTCCCAGTGCGGAGGTGTGAAAGGTTGGCTATAGACGGGTACGTGAGGGGTAGAGGTTAGTCGAGGAAGTGTTGGGGAGAACTGATTAGACGGGATATGGCGCAGGTGCAACTCACTGAGGACATGACCATAGATAGGGGTTATGGAGGACACGTATTAGGGTAGAAGGATAGTAGGTAGTCCAACGTAGTCCTACCTACGCTTACAAACTGGTAGTTGTAGTATTATTATTGTAGACTCACTTAGCCTATCATATTGCCTTGTAGTCTCTTTTCGTTTGATTTATGCTGTTATGTGTATTTTGTTTGTCCTATTTACTTGCATTAGCTATTGCCTCTTTTTCCTTCTTTCTTTTTCAAAATGCGCTGTCATGACTTACGCACTTTGTATGTCTTATTTTGCTTGGGCTTGGGCTTTTTCTTGAGCCGAGTGTGTCTTGAAAACAACTGTTCTACCTACCAAGGTAGAGGTAAGGTCTGTGTACACTCTACCCTCCTCAGACCCCACTTTGTGGGATTTCACTGGGTATGTTGTTGTTGTATTGAACTTTAATTTGTGGAATAATTTTAAATTTTATTTTAGTTGATGTTTTCTACTATATTTAAATCACCATATTGATATTATATAAATATTTAATATTTCTTTTAATTTATCTATGTATTATATTAATTGAAAATTTTAATATTTACTTTAAAATCTTAATTAAATGAAAGTTAAAAGTTAAAACTTAATTAAAGTCTTTCTTATAGATATTTAAAATAATTTCTCTCGATAAGAAAATTAATAATAAATATTTATTGATACTTGTCCCTTTTCGTAATTTGACACTCAGAGGCAGTCTTTTATGAAGATTAGTCAAACACAATTTGCTTATCAAAAACACCTTTCAAATGAATTAACCAAATACAAACTGTTTCTCCCCAAAAATATTTTTTTTAAATACACTTTTAGAAAATAATTTATCAAAATAAACAGTTTTTAGCCGATTGGTCAAACAGACTCTAAGAGACTAATTCATCTGAAAAAATACATAAGGAGGTCCAGTAAATCAGATTATGGGCTTCCATGGTCCGGTCCGAAAGCCCAATATTTTCACAATACCAATCAGCTCTTTTATCTTGGGCTTTAAGTTAATTCACTTGTTAGGCCTTTCATTGACACCAAATTTTTTCTCTTAGGGTTCGTTTGGTTTAGAAACAAGTTACGCATAGATAATAATATTATGGGTTAGTAATTGATGGATTGTAATGCAAGGTTTAATAATTGAATTGTTGTATAATGATTAAAACATGTGTTTTATTTACTTTAAAAAGTCGTACACATGAGAGATATTTTGGTCATTTTAATTTTGATTTACATATATTATTAATCACTATATTCATATCTCACCTTCTATTCCACATAAAAAAAAATAGAGTATAACTAATGAAACCAAACGAGCACTTAATTCCAGGATAAATTTATACCTTCAACGAAACAAAGTATAAATTTGATCCCAATAAATTTATACCTTCAACGAAACAAAGTATAAATTTGATCCCAAACTTAATTCTGTGATATCCCACCTTATCCCATCAAACTTGGTGTTATTTTATCCCAACTGGGAGGTACAACAAACTAGTCCAAAACTTATAATTTCAAGACTATAATCCTGAGATAACTTAGTCCGCGAACCAAACGACCCATAGTCCGGAGGTCCAAAGCCGATGGAGTGGCTTAATTCACTGTGCTTTCCTGCTAAATGATTATCTTCATGTTATGCTAATTGCCAAAGGGCCTATCTAGTTTTGATCATTTCAATTAGTAGTTACTACTAATTATTATCAGCATTAGTACCGAATTATTAAAAGTAACCACTTGTTGAAGCAATTCTGCACTAATAGTGCAAAGCAATAGTTTTGCCCATGATAACTCACATTTACTCTAATTCAAACATTGATTTAATACCAATCAATATTTAGTGTGAATCTTGACTTTGGTACTTACTTCTTTATTCATGATAATTATGAGAAAAAGAAAAAGAACAAAACGAAGCCAACAATTTGAGCATTAATAGTTTACTTTCTTAGGGAAATTGACTGATTTTCTTCTAACATTTTTTTGTAGGTCTCTGTTTTGTTGGAAATTTGTCTTTGGTGGGGAGGTGCGTTCACCCGCATTTAATGACTTAAACACTAGGGTTCCGTATGTTGGAGGCTTTGTCTCTTCACACGTGCATAATCTACTAAGTGAGTAGATGACCGTAGGGCCAAGAATCGTCAAATTCATTGAGAAATGAAAGAGATATTGGTCCACGAAGTAAGGTGTTTGAGGCATAGAAATATGGTGTGGGACAAATCTACCACATCGGTGGGAAAAGGAAGAATTGCTCTATTTATAAGTCTCAAAATTGGCTAAGGGTTTGGGACCCCAAGGGATAACCCATGTGTTTGAAGGAGGGAGGACCTAGATGTGCTTGGGTTCAAGGCTATGCCCACACGCGCGCCGCCGCCGTCCGCCCGTCCGGGCTCGGGTCGTGGGCTTTGGGCTTCTTCTGATAGACCTCCAAATTATTTAATATTTACAGTTTGGTCCCTGGAGTTTCTGAAAAGATAAAATTGGGAACGACGGAAGACGGAAAGTTTCTGCCTACCGTTTGGGTTGATTTTTGGAGCGTTATTGCACATTAACCAGCCATTACTTGGCTGATTAACTCCCTCCTTCAATGGCCATAAACAACCACTACTTGGCAGTTAAGGAGTCCCTCTCTTATGTTATATATTGGAGCCTTTTGGCTCAATTATGGGTAACAGAAAAATGAGACAACATATATACACAGAGACAAACAGAAAGAGAACAACTGAAATTCTATCCAAAAACGTGAGCAGCAGAAAAGTGTGGACAAACAGAAAACTCTTCCTTCCTTTTCCATTCTTCAGCAAGTCATTTCGTGTTTGTTTCCTTCGTCAGAATCAACCTATTTGCTTTGTAGTGTTGATTAGTTGCTGTTTTATCTTGGGAGACTATTGCCCGTTAACGTAAAAACATATATACGGGGCAATCTTGTCTTAAAGACAGAGAGCCATCTCTTGACTCAGCCCACAGTTGTAACAATCCAGATTTAGTGTTTCTTGATTTCAGGTTATCAAGATCAAGACTCAACAAGTTTGTGGCAGTTCTGAACATTGGCTTGTTTGTTTATCTTTTCGAACACTTGTAATATTTATTTACTTTCCGTACTGCTTTGCATATCCTACAAGTTTAAGACAAGATTTGTATTAGTGTTTGAAAGATGTCGGTCAAAAGTTGTGTGACCAAATCTGGATATGGCTGTGGGTTTCTGGTAGAAGAGAGTTTTGATTATGTTGTTGAAGGTCAACGTGTTCATGGTGTCACCGCTCCTGAGAGTGGTGGGAACAAGCGCCCATGAGAGGCTGGGGATGTCAACTGGGACAAGAGGAGAATGCTGAAGATGTGGTTATATCTTGTAGCAGAAGACCTATATCTGTCCCAGACAAAGGATCCGAATTATGGTAAGGGGAAAATGGATACTCAGTCCGACGAAGTGACTGAAGTGGGCCAGAATCCAAAATTGGGATAAGTAATTTTTCTTCCTTGTCAAAAATAAGATTAAATGATGTCTGATTAAAAACGGCTTAAAGTAAGGAGGAATATCAAAATGTTTTCACGAAATAATTTATATTCCTTACGCTTTAAAATCAGAAGTTTAATCTCATCTTCCATCCCGTTTAAAGATTGGATTTTGTAAATGACTTAAAAAGATTCGTTATTTTAAGTGTAATTATTAAAAGTGTGTAAAGTATGTTCGCACATACGAGGGAGAAAGATCCATTGACTGTGCGAAAACTGTTACCACTCTTAAGTGAGCGCCAGGGATTTCCCTAGGCACCAATCATAAGGGAAGAAGACTAAAAGCTAAAGACGTTGAGCCTGTCACACTATTTGGTAGAAGATCCATCATAGGATGATATTGGAAACTCAGTCATACAAAGCCTACGGGCGACTGGAGTGGGGCCAGAATTCATTTCATAGGAAAAGTAATGGACACCTAGTGTGGTGGGCCAAAGTTTCCAGGTCTTAAATGATCTGAATGCCAAAAGAAAGGCAGAAAAAAAATTGGACACTCAGTCTGCCAAAGCAACTGGAGTGCGCTAGAGTATCCAGATCACATATGATCCGGTTACGCCCTAACCACGGGCAAGAGGTTGTTCACGTGAAGCAACGCCACCTCTAAAGTAGAAGGGATTGGAGAGGTTGTCCTCAATAGGACTTCAGGGAATGGGATCACTCTAAAATGAGGTGATACATGTCCCAAACTTGGTTTAAGAGACGTTGTTGGTCAAGCTGTTTTGAGACTAGTCTAACATGTCTATAAAAACTAAGAATGGTACAGTATGTCTGTAGTCAAATGAATGATATATTTGTAATCCGTGCATCTATGCCATCGTAGATTAAGACACATTAAATAGAAAGTCATTCAAAAGCTAACGAAGTTGAGATTATTGCCTTCTGTCGACATAAACCCTCAAAATAAATGTGAGGTAGGCGAAGAGGCAAAATTTCCTTTCCAAGTTCCGTTGAAGGAATAGCAAAAGAAGCACCGCTTCTCTAGAACTTAGCCACACCTACATGGGTGTTTTGAAGTGTATACAAAATAGAGAGGGGAGACAAGTACTTTGTGACCTTCATTGATGATGGTACAACGTATTGTATCCTTTGTTTGTTGAAAAGCAAAGATGAAGCTATTGAAGCAGAGAAGCGCTACAAAGCAGAAGTTGAAAATCAACTAAGCCTATGGATTGAGGAATTCGTAGTGATAGAGAGGGAGAATATGAAGCATCGTTCATAAAACGACTGCTCATTACTCACCTCAGTCTAACGGTGTAGCTAAGCGCAAAGCCGTAAACCCAAAATATATGGGGCAAGGCGATCCTTACCGCTAATGCAATTCTCAATAGAACTCCGCATAAGGATAAGGATAACCATCCGTGTGATACATGGAAAGGATCTCACATACAAATGTTGTGATGTGGGGTGGCTTGGTAGAAGTTGGACTACCGAAACAGGTCAAGTTGGACCTAAGACTGTAGATTGCATATCCACTGAATCTGCAAATAACAGTAGTGCTTATCGTCTCTTGACGTCAAAGAATGCTGAATTCTTTGAAGATAACTTTCCTTGAAAAGGAAAAAGGATTAATTGCTCGAGGTTAACAAGAACCCGTGAGGGCCTGACTGTCCAGAACTGGATGTTCCAAATCTACAGGACTCGGAAGTTGTTGTCTATCCGGAACTTAATATTCCAGATCTACAGAACTCAGTGATTCTAGATGTTGAATCGAGACGGAGCAAAGAGGGGACAAAGACTTGTTCCATGCCTTCTAGCTTGTATGGTTGAGAACGAACCATGTACAATTAACAAATAATTATCATCTCCAAAAGCGCTGCTTTGGAAAGAAGCTAATGAGAGAAATAGATTCCATCATATAGAACCATACTTGTGTAATGGTTGATCTTCCTCCGGGAAAAGAACCTTTGGGTTGTGTAAAAGAATACTAAAAAATGAGTACAAAGTAGATGGATCTACTGTCGAGTATAAGGCCTCAGCTACTTGTACATGTGCTTCCATGTGAATAGCTTAACATACAGGGCCATTGCAGTCTTGCGTGGCATGGATGTTGAAACAACCTTCCTAAACGGAGAGTTGGAAGGGGAGGATCAGAGTTGGTTTGCTGGACTATTGGGCTTCTTCCTAAACTTTTATTTTGGTCCCTGAAATATTTACATTTTGGTCCTGGAAGTTTCAGATAAAATAGAAATAATGAATCTGACCACAAAAACATTGACTCTGAAGTTAGAAAATCAACAGTTGAAAAACCAAGAGTCTGAGAGTGGAAGTTATATTGAAACAAAAGATATAGGTATCACAGATGACATCTTAGGAATTGGATTTCTAAGACATCTAACGGACTGGTCTAACTCTAAACTCAGTTGTGAGATAATTGACAGTCTCGTTGAAACCACCAATGGATATGAATCATATAACTGATTGAAATCATGGTGCACCCATATACAAAGAGCGATATGCGCAGGTCACATATAGTTCAATGTATATTACACACTACAACCGACATGGTATCGGCCTACAAAGCAGATCAGTTGAACTAAGGTTCACTGATGATTTTAATAAATGATCAATAAAAGGCGTTGAGTCGGATATGACGATATCTGAAATATTCGCTTATCTACGGATCATAGTATTCTGGATGTCCAGCAGTTCTGGGAGAACACAGTGATGCAAACTGGACATCAGATATGAAGAACACTAAAGCCACAAGTAAATGTGTATGGTGGGTCTTGGAAAATCCTCTAAGCAAACTTGCATCGGCCGATTCATGATGGAATCGGAGTTTATCGCTTTATACAAAGCATGAAAGAAGTTGAGTAACTTCATGACTCCTTAGAGGACGTCCCTTAGTGGGAGAAACCCGTGCCTTCAGCAGTTATACACTGTGGCTAGCCGGTCGGCTTCAGGAAAGACACGAATGACAGCGTCTGGACACCAAAAGAAGATAAAAATTCAAAAGAAGAAAACATTTACTCAAAAGGCACAGAAAAAACAACATATGAATATTTAAACCTAAAACTAGATAAAAAAGAACAACAAATATGTGAGTTAAAAACAGAGAATACAAAATTGAGATCACATAATAACGAAGAATGGTATGATAAGTATAAAAAATATAAACACAAATATAAAGATACGAAGAAAATATTAAAGAAAACCAAAGTAGAATTAAAACAAACAAAAGAAGAATTAAATGAGGTAAAACAAGAATTAGAAGAATTAAAATAGGGAAATGCAAATCTTTAGAGAACAAATAAGAAAGTTAAAAGGAAAAAACCTCTAATACCAATTTCTGGGCGGATCTTTTCATCATCTAGTAACCTTGAAGAGGGTAGGAATATAGATGGTATATTAATAAAGTTTTATCTAAGTTTATCAAATAATAAGCATGTAGTAAGGAAACAGGTAGTATCAACTCAAAATTTATTTTTAAATAAAAGTCAATAATTTTTAACCAATATAAACATCATAATTACATAGTTTAACACTTACCAAAATCATAATTAAAAATACATAGTCTAGAAATCATACATCTTAATCAGAATTATAATAACAAACCAAAATATAGGAGAAATAATAATTATAAAAATTATAATAACAAATCTTATTACAAACCTTACAGGAAAAAGAGATTTAAAAGATATAAAAATACCCCTGAAACCAGGAAGAAATTTAGATACAAGAGAAAATTTAGAAAAAGAAAATATGTGAAACCCGTAGAAGCAGAAAAGGTTAAAGAATGTAAATGCTGGAATTGTAATGAAAAATGACATTATGCTAATAAATGCTCAAAACTAAAGAAAAAATGAGTAAAATATATAAATACGACACAATTTATAATGAGTTTACAGTAGATCAGAGAAGATAATGATAAATGGTATGAATACGAAGACTTTTATGTCAGTCAAACTGATGAAGAAAGTGAATCGGAATTAGAAAATATTAACTTTATTATCCAACACTCATATAGTGAAAGTAGGTTTGAGTAAAATGAACGTACAGGAAAAAAATTATTAGAAGAAGGAAATTATTGGATACAATGTGAACGACATGATCGCCATAAGTTTGTTACAACTACAACTACAAGTGAAACAAGAAATAAATATTATAATGATAGATATAACAAGGTTACTAAAAACTTAGTAGAATAAGAGAAAGATTAAGTGAGATAAATTGGCAACTTATTAGAATAAGAAGGAGTATAGAAGAAATAATGGAAGATGAAAACATTTGCCAAGAAGTAAGAGAATTAGAACAAGATGAAAATCTCCAACAAAGATTAAGGAAAATGGATATCAGACAAAATCCTAATACCTAATAAAATGGTAGCAAACTAAATAGAAGCACATATAGAATATAAGCCTAATAAAATGATAAAACGAAAAATCTTTATTGATGGCGGAGCAGATTTATGTTTAGCTAAAAAAGATGTATTAGAATCACACAGGTAGAAGAGAACCAGATCACATAGAGCAAGAGTATCATGATTTAATGAACAACCAAAAGAATTAGATGTAGTAGCAGAAAACATGAGAATTGTATTAGGAAAAACAATATTCAGATTACTAATAATATATCAATTAGATAATATGAAATTACAGGTATTATTAGGAAACAACTTCTTAGATTACTTTAAGACACAAGTTATAGATAGCAATACTTTTAGCTTACAAACGCCTTTTAAAAAATGGATAGTATTTAAAAGAATATTACCAATACATATATTAAGATTATGTACTATAAAAACCATTAGGAATAATAACCTACAACTATTAAAAGAAAAATATCTTAATATACTAAAAATGAACTTTGGAGAAAATTCAATTCAACTATGGGTAAAAAAAATATATGCAGAAATTAAGTTAATAAATGAAAATGATATAGTTCGATCCAAACCTATTAGATATAGTCCAATAGATCAAAAAGAATTTGAAACTCAATTAAAAGAATTACTAGAATTAAAAATGATACAAGAAAGTAAAAGACCACATAGTAGCCCGGCTTTTTTAGTAAGGAAACATAGTGAACAAAAAAGAGGAAAAAAGCTAGAATAGTAATTGATTATAGAGAACTAAATAAAAAGACAATATTTGATGAATATTTTTTATCATATAAAATAAACTTTATTAACAGATTAGGAAATAAAAAATAGTTTAGTAAGTTTGATTGTAAAAGTGGATTTTGGCAAATAAAACTAACAAAGGAATCAAAATCTTTAACAACCTTTAGTGCCCCTCAAGGACACTATGAATGGAATGTACTACCCTTTGGATTAAAAAATGCACCACAAATATTTCAAAAAAGAATGGACCAAGTGTTTAGAAAATTAACAGAATTTTGTATAGTATATGTTGACGACATATTAATATTTAGCGATAATCTAGACGATCATATAAAACATCTAGAAGAATTTATAGTAACTATAAAACAACACGGAATATTATTATCTGAAAAGAAATCTGAAATCTTTAAAAACAATATTGAATATTTAGGATATATTATAGATAATGAAGGATTACAACTACAAGAATACATAGTAACAAAGATAAAGAATTTCAAAGAAAAGCTAGAAAGTAAAAAAGAAGTACAACAGTTCTTAGGAGTAATAAATTATGTTTCAGACCATATAAAGGATTTACCACTCTTAAGAAAACCATTACAAGAATTAACAAAGAAAAACATAACCTTTGAATTGAAAGAAGAACATACTAAAGCCATAAAAGAAATCAAGGAAAAGGTAAAAGCATTACCAAAATATAGAATACCCACAGAAAAAGATCAACTAGAACTTTTTACTGACGCTAGTGATATAGAATGGGGAGCAGTCCATGGCATATGATAAAGATGATATAGATAAAGAGAAACTACTAATTTGTGGATATGGAGGAGGAGCATGGAGACCAAATGAGAAAAATTATCATATTAATGAGAAATAATTATTAGCAGTAAAATTTGGAATAAAGAGATTTCATTACGACTTATTACCAGTAAAATTTGTTGTTAGAACTGACAACACACATGTACGAGCTTTTATTACAAACAAGATAGATCCTTTACCAGAATTGAATACAAGGAGAAAATGACAATCATTCTTTTGTTGTTATGATTTTATTGTTAAGAATATATCTGGAACTAAAAATGTTTTAGCTGATTTTCTTAGCAGATATAATAATGTCGATCAACAGTGATAACCTTGAAGAATATATTACCAACGCCATAGATTCCATTATACAAACCAATGAAATCTTAATATCCAGATTACAAGAAACCACCAATCTTATAAATCAACTCAGAGAAGTCATACAAGACGAGATAACCCTGAAAACTTTACAAAATGAAACTCAATCCAAATTACCTATCACTGCACCTAAAAAACTAAAAACCCTACTACTAAAACTTTGGCAGCATTTGTATCAAAACTGACAACTATACCATCTTCAATACCATCATCTTCATCAATAGTATCAATGACCGACAAACTGAAATATATACCCGAATATATCAGTGTTTATGAGAAGATCAATAAATTTTATGATTATAAGACTAGCCCTCATATTTTATGCAGTGCTAAACTGAGCAAGTATCCCACATTCTTGTGCAGTGAACAGGCTAATCCGGAAATAGTATCAAAATTATTCACTTATGGTTTTATTGATAAACTAATAGTGGATGAGAACATGTACAACATTGCCAGATTACTAAGTATTATTGTAGAATCTACAAAACTCATGATGGAATCATTCGGAAAAGGAGTATATGGAATACAAATATTTGATGCATCAACAAATCTAACAGGAAAACCCATTGTGATATGTCAAATATTTAAATAACAGGAAAAAAAATAGTATTATCAGCGGAGATGATGAAAATTTGAACATGAAAATAACATGCACTTTGGAGAAATTCCAAGAGTGGCTCAGTGCAAAAAGAACATTTTGATTATTAACCTTGAAAACCATAATAGAGGACATGTTACGAGTAAAGAAGACATGTATTATTGGCGACTCGAAAGGAGGAGAAGTGGAAGACATTATCACCTTGTATTACAACAATGACATTATGACACAAGATTTCATGAAACTAACAGAAATGCATGACAGAATTATAAACCTGAAATATAAACATGCAAAAGAAACGATTGACCAATACCAAATGACAATTGGACAAAATAGAAGGCATATAATAAATACTAGACCTACTACTATTACTAATACAATAAAAAAAAAAATTCGATCCTTTTACATAATGATGTGAGAAATTACTATTTTGATAGAGATCATGTAGCTTTGCTACTTGAAGCCCAATTTACTACTCTGATAGGGAGCCTGTAGTTCTACTACTTGCAGCCCAATTTACTACCATGTATTACAAACCATATCATTCAAAAACAAAAAAACAATTATCAAGAGAATGACAAGGAAGACAATAGCAAGAGAATCTGATGGAGATATCAACTCATGTCAAGAAGATATTATCAAGGAGGACACCTGGAAAGCAACCAAACAAAAAGGACAAAAGAAGAAAGAGACAGCCTCGAAAAAAGAGTACAACAAAGACAAAAATTTTGAAAATATCAGGCAATCATAGCAGACAAACTGTAGCACTTTAGACTTTTGGAAAAGTCATTACTATTTACTTTATGACTTTTGAGAAAGCATTTTTTGTCATCTTATCAGCCGAGGTTATCTATATAAAGAGCATCTTGTAACCGTATCATTCATTCGAAAACTTTCTATACAAATCTTTGTTTGAAAACTCTCTATGTCTAGCCAAACCCCCTCCTTAGTCTATAATCCATATCAATTATAATATCATAATATAAGAGATAAAACACTTTGAAAGATTATAATTAGAACCATATTAGTCTTTAAACTTGCACCTTGATAAGAATTTTAGAAGATAGTCTGTTGAAAACTCCCATGCACCTAGGCTAATTATCACACAATTTCGGTGGAAGAAGAAGGGAAGCAGGGCCAAGGGTGAGTTGAAATCTCCGGTGATCTGAAATTCTGATTAAGAGTTATGATTTCTAGACTATGTGTTTTTAATTATGATTTTGATGTGTTAAACTCTGTAATTATGATGTTCATATTGGTTAAAAATTATAGACTTTTATTTAAAAATGAATTTTTAGTTGATACTACCCGTTTCCTTACTACATGCTTATTATTTGATAAACTTAGATAAAATTTTATTAATATACCATCTATATTCTTACCCTCTTCAGAGTTACTAGATGATGAAAAGATCCGCCCAGAATAGAAGCGAGTCGCTTCCGGGCTGTCTTGACTTCACCACTATAGTACTATGCAAGTTTTGATGTTATTACATGACTAATGTTCTCTATTAAGGTTTGTGTGACACTCTTGAAAAGTGAATCATTATGAGTATTATACTCATAACATGTATCACAGCCTTATTACATAGTTTCTACAAAAAAGAGAAGCAATTTAAAAAATGTCTCGAAAAAGGAAGCAGCTTTACAATCAACTTTTCATACATGGGCACCCCTAAGCAGCTTAAATAGAAAATGAAAATATAAAAGAACAGTCCAGCACTAAGCTCTCGCAATGCGTGAGATTCGAGAAAGGACGGAATCATAAGGGTTATTTTACGAAAATGAAAATGTATAAACACAACTTTTAGGACAGATAAACATGTTGGACACACTGTGATTAGTGGGAGTGACAATGGTGGGGCTCTTTAGAAAAAGTTAATGGACCATCCACAGATGATAAAATATAATATGATCCACTAACACCCCATCCAAAATGCCTTTCTTCTACCCACTCATTCACATTATTGTTTTTTGGCCAATAACTAAAACAAAATAAATCACATTCTTAAGTAACTAAAACAAAACAAATCACATTCTTAAGTACCCTTTGACAACAACCAGCATTCACATTCTTGCTTTTTTGGCTAATAACTAAAACAAAATAAGTCACATTCTTAAGTAACTAAAATAAAACAAAGTCACATTCTTAAGTACCCTTTGACAACGACCACAACATACCAGTGTAATCCCAACAAGTAAGGTCTAGGGAGGGTAGATTGTACGCAGACCTTAGCCCTACCTTGATAGATAGAGAGATTGTTTCCGATAAACCCTCGACTTAAGTATACTTCGAACAAACCAAAAATCAAGACATGGTTGTAAAAATAAAACCAGTAGGATTTCATTATCCATTGAGTAACACAATACTCCTAAGATTGGAGTATATAAACAAATAGTAAAAATACAAAGAAGATAACAAAAGGCCTTTTGTTTCTTTCAAGCTTTTTTTGAGAAACTAGGCCACTTCCCCATTCACTTACATGGGAGAACCTTTCAAGATGAAAAAAGCAGAAGGGTCAAAACTTCCCACTACATAAAAAAAGTTCACATTTTTACTGCCAACTCAAACCTAAAAAATCAAGAAAACCAAAAGGGTATAGTACAAGAAAGAAGGAAAGCACTAGACTAAATTAAATTTTACAAGGGTGGGGGATATTATCAATAATGTGATCCTTTTTTTTTTCTAACTTTATTGGCAGTTGGGGTTTCTACCAGGGCCTCCATAGTAAAAGTGATGGCCCCAATCTTCATTACTTCCTGTTTGGACATCATAACAATTGGATTGCTCAGTGAAAGTGCCAAGATCTTTTGGAGATTTAAGATTATTTGAGCTGTCAACAACTTGAATGTTTCTGAAATAACTTGACTTGCCAAAACCTTCTTCAGGAAATCTACCACTTCCCATTTGTGTAGCTGTATGTTTACCATCTGGTTGTGAATTCACCACTTCACCACCCCACTCTATCATGGATGCACTCTCAGCCAAATAGGAGAACAAGAAAGATGGCCAATATCCCAATACATAGTCATTTCCAAATTGCATCCACCAATGTCCTTCTTTTGGATCCTACAACATCCAATATAAAAGAATTATTACACCAACAAGAACAAATAGAAAGAGAAGTTTTTGTGTGTTTTAGGCACAAGAATGCACAGATTAATACAATTGGAACAGTGAAGTGTGGGGGTTCAGTGTTTCTGAATAATAAAGATTTAGTTTTTCCAAGAAAGTTGAAAATGACAAAAAAAGGTCTCTTATATTTGAGGGTAGGTTTAAAGTAGTCCCTTAAGTATGCACTTAACAGTTTTGGTCCTTTTAAGTTTTTCAAAAGTCAACATTTTTAGTCACCGTATAATATTTAATTTTTTTTTTCATAGTTCCAATCTAACCGACAATGTTCAGTAAATATTTGACAGTGACTAAAAAATGTTAGCTTTTGACAAACTTAAAAGACCAAAACTGTTAAGTGTATACTTAAAGAACCATTCTGAAACTACCCTCAAATATTAGGGACCGTGTTTGTCATTTTCTCCAAGAATGCACATATCAATACAATTGGAACAGTGAAGTATGGGAGTTCAGTGTAATAATAAAGATTTAGTTTTTCCAAGAAAGTTGCTATAGTTATGTATTCAGAAATGCATCTTTTTTTAATCAATTCACTTTATGAGATGCTGGCTGCTGGTGCCCACAATAAAGACTGAAACTCTTGAGAGTGGATTTTTACCTTCCAGATAAGAATATTGATATCATATTGGGAGTTTCTATAGGCTGAAACAGGAGAAATGCTTGCTCCCATAGCTATTGCACTGCTTACTTGAATGAAACCTGAGCATAGAAGGTTGTAGCAGCCTGTTGCTTGATATGCATCACTCTGCAAAATATTGTAAACAAAAAGATTAAACGAAAGATCATAATGTTCAAATGAAAATGAGAAGAGTGGTTACTCAATTACTCAAACTAGTAAAGAAACTTACAGTCCAATAAGTGAATAGTCTTGTGTTATTGTCACCATAGAGGTCAGGGCTAACCTGACATTCACGTGTATGCTTACTGTTAGACTCAATAATACTAACTCAAAATACTTTTGACATGTGAAGGTGAACAGTCCCTTTTTTAACTCTAAATAGTTCAAATGTACCAGCTGATATATCTATCACATAGTAATTAATATACCTGCCAACCAGCTTCAATGCTGTTTAGATCTTCACCAAAAGAACCACCAAGAATCCAAAGCTGAGACAAGCTGAACTCATTTGACTGTTGTACCTTAGGTTCCCACACATTAATAGTTGCCTTAGCTCCATAATACTTGTTTCCTTCAACATAAGCTATTGCATGCTGCCAATACAATACACACAAAAACAATCAGACTAAAGAAATGACAAGGGTCCATTGACAATGAAATCAAGAAATGGTTAGGCACCTGATGGCCACTTTCATTGGTAAGGTCAGGATCTGTAGACCTGGGCTTAGGGATGGCTCTATGCTTCTTCTTACCATACCTTTTTACAGAACTTGCCCTCAAAACATCATCTTTTTTTGTTCTCCTTACAGGAATAGTGTCCTCTGGGCATCTTCCATTCATATGCCATAACTGAGTAATGGGATTAGTACTTTCTTTAGACCTTGTGGACAGTTTTTCCTCATCATAAAGCCCTTCTGGGTGGTAGTTAGGTCTCATCTGAGCATTTGTAAAGTAAAAAAAAACACCCTTTAGAATATTACATAAGAAAATCAAAGAATTACTGAAAAAAGTGTTTGTATTAAAAGTAAAATACGGACCTGGATTTTGTGATCTTTGAGGAATGGGTGATCAAAAGCTGGTTGCTGAGAGATGTGTACGCAGTCAATGATATCCCCATCTGCACTCTGTATAATCATTACACTCACAACATTAAAAATCTAATCTTAGTCAAATATCTTTCCATTGAACAAAGGAAATTGATTTCTAACTTCAGAAATGACATTATTACTCTTAACTAATTTTGAATGACTTCCAAGAACAAGGGAAATAATACACAAAATGGAGCCCAAAACAAGAAAACACTTGCCCCGATTAAAAACAAAGCCAACCAATATAACAAAAATACTGCAATAGCTATTTAAGTACCAAATTATTTCCTGAAAAAATAATTGAAAATGGACAAATAATACACAAGCTAGGAAAACTTAACACTCAGAACACCATTTTTCTCAAACAACAACATACAACATAGCCGGTGTAATCTCACACGTGGAGTCTGGAGAGGGTACAGTGTACACAAACCTTACCTCTACCATGAAAAGTAAAGAGATTGTTCCAGATAGACCTTCGGCTTAAAGAAAAGCAAACCAAAGCACCACTTTTCGAAAGCAATAACTTAAAAAACTCAAAAGATTGAATATTTTTACCTCAATGCTTTTAATAGGAGGTTTATTGACTCTTTTCAAGTGTTTCTCAACTTCAAGCTTCTGTCTTGAAACAGATAGCCTAGCAGCACAAGCTAATGAGATGAAGTAAACCAACATGAACACTATAGCAAAAGCTCCTCTTTTCCTGCTAAAACGCGCCATTGTTGTAGTTAAGCTAAGCTAGACACCTCCAAGCATACACTGCTTATCCTACGCACCCCTCCCCCCCCCCCCCTCAAAGAAAAGAAAACACTAGTATAACTATAACCCAAGTATTGAGGATAGTGAGAGGCTAAAAGCTTTTGCTTTTGGTTTGATTGTTTCTTCTCTCTCTCTCTCCATCGAAAAATTCAATAAAAATGCAGAGTTGGGTCTGTCTTTTTCTGTTTCCATATTCAAACCCCCCTACCCCATCTATTTAATTATTTTCCTTTCAATTACTCCCTCACTCTCAAATTATGTGTATGTTAGTGTAATTTCACGCAATGAAATTTAGAGAGGACAAGATTATCAGATTTTATCTTTATTTTTACTAAAAAATATTTATCTTAAACTATTTATATTCTTAGTAAAACTTTATCATTAATGAAAATGACATATAACATGGGTTTGATTCACACTCCATGTTTTGAGAAAGATTTATCATCCGAAAAGAGGAAAAAATGGAGTCTTTGTCTATAAATAAAATAAATATTTAATAGAGAGAAATTATAATTTAGATAAAAATAAGATAAAAGTAATCAAGAGTATATTTGGATTGACTTATTTTAAGTGTTTTTAAGCTAAAATAATTTTTAAGTACTTTTGTAGTGTTTGAGAAATATAAGCCAAACTGACTCCAAATGAAACTTTTGACTTTTGACTTATAAGAAAAATTATAAATTCATCCAAACAGACTCCAAATATATCTTCTAATTAATATTTTTAAATAAAATATGTAAAATAAAAAAAATAATAAATAATTTGAGACGAGAGAGTATTAATTCTTTTTTTATCTCCTCTTTTGGCGAACACGAAGGATAAAAAAGAGACGGTGGGAAAGGGAGGGGAGTGGGGGAGAAAATGCAGCACCACTGATGTCCTTTTCTTTTTAGGTGGGGTCCACACTACAAAATTGTGAATTTATCTTTTTGCCCTTTTGAGTTCAAAGTTTTTAACCGTTATCATTTCGAACTTGCCCCTCTATTTACCATCTCGAGGCAATTGTACCAACCATACAACTTCCTTTTCTCCTTTTTTTTTTTTTTTTTTGGTAGAGATATAGATTTTATAATTCACTAGAGCTTGTTTTAGTTATCGGATTATTTAAACAGGTTTGATAGGAAAAATATAGTAAAAAATATATGAGACCGATAAATAAAATATCATTTATTTTATAAATAGTATCTTAGATATCTAGGTTTGTTGTTAAAAATAATGAAATGATGGATAAATATATAATTCATAAGATTAAAATTGGATAATTGAAATGGAAAAGTGTTGTCGGAGTGTTATGGGATAGAAGAATACATATCAAAGTAAAAAAGAAAAATATATAGAACAACTATAAAAGTAGCTATGTTTTATGGTAGTGAATGTTGAACCGCTAAAGTCCAAAATATTTACAATTTGAGTGTTGCACAAATGTTGTGAATATGTGTCATACTACATTAGTCAAGAAAAATGCAAGTAGCATGTGATGAGGATAACAAGAGGAAATTCACTTGAGATGGCTTGTACATACTTGTGTCTACCTACTAATGCATCAATCTATATGTGTCAAACTATGGCGAGTGAAAATGTTAAAGGGAATAGGCTTAGACCTAAAAGTATATGAAAGAAATTGTGGTGAGCCTTAACATACTGGAAATCAATGCAGATTTAGTCAAATATAGGACATAATGATAGAGAAAAATTCATATAAGTGATATTTGCTAGTTGTAAATAGATTTAAGATTTATTGGAGAACTTCTAAGATTATTATTATTATTATTATTATTATTATTATTATTATTACTATAATATTTGTTTGTATTCAACTTATATTTTATTTGCTGTGATTATGTATCAAAAAAATTGTTTTGGTAACTAAATACATTCCCTTATTATATTGTTCGATTTGTTCGGTGAAGTAACCACAAAAAGTTTCTTTAGTTGGAAATGCTTCAACCAAAGTCTTACAAAATAAATCTGCAAGTAAATGCATAGTTATATCTAGAAATTAAATAAAGCAACATCGGTGCTCATTTAACTTAGCTATATATGAACAAACTTCCACTAAAAAAAATAGTAACTCGTGTTTATAGTTAAGGGTAATATACAATAATTATCATTAATCCAAAATTTTCAAATTATTAAACAACTATCATTAATTCCTGAAATATTAGTAGTATTTGTTATTATTCGCAAGTCCCTCAAATTTGCAGAATATTCCTCAATTACATATGCTTATGCATTGCATTTTCGCACGGCATCTTTAGTTGAGTCGTGAGAATAAAGATGAATTATAAATCAATTTGGTCCATAAAAGTTTTTCCTTTTTGCTTCTTTTCCCTTTTTTCTTTCTTGAGGAAAAAAAAGATGATTAAAGTCAAGTGCGTTTAGTTTTTATTTTTAGAGCATAATCAACTAACTTTATTCCACGTTCACCCTAATTAGTGGGCACTTATTATAAATTATTGTAATAATAATATTCCTTAAAAAGTTCCTTCTTTTTCAGAAATTTTTTACTTGATACTTTATTTGTAAAAAAAATGGATAGCTCGGTGCACTAAACTCCTGCTATGCGGGGGATCCGAGGAAGGGTCGGACCATGAGGGTCTATTGTACGCAGGCTTACTTCACATTTCTGCAAGAGATTGTTTTCACGACTTGAACGCATGACTTCCTAATCACATGATAACAACTTTACCAGTTACTTCAAGACTCCCCTTCGAGCTTGAAGAATAATGCACCTATTAATTTGAACCACGAAGGAGATCCGACTCATCTTCCATGTGAATTCTTCATTACTTGCTTCAATTGATTCAGAAAGTGTGGACTCGTTTTTGTATTTTAAAATGTATTTTAATGTGACATTCATGATAGAAGACATATCGATAAGAACGGATTAAAGAGAAGGATTAATAAGCTTCTAGAATAGCAAGTTTTTGAAAAATGATCGCATATTACACCTCAGACAAATCTGGTATCGAATAAGAGAGAAAAATATATAGTTGTATATATATATTTTTTTTCCTTCTTTTTGATTTTGAATTATATTAAGAAGTAATTAAATGTCACAGTAGATGAGTGGAATCCAATGAAAAATGTGTCATCAATTAATTAATTATATTTTCTGCAGAGAATCCACTGCCAACGTGGAGTCTCATCCACGATAATGTTTATTTGTTCTTCAACTGGACAAAGATTCTCTTCTTTTGATATTGTAGTACTAGTAAAACTATAAAAATATTTCCATGAACACTTAAATTAATCATCTTTTTTAATTTCTTCTTCCCAACTAACTTAACAATTAGTAAAATAAACTAAACTAGACGAATATGCTCCTGACCTGACAGTGGTCAAATGGTGTATTTTGTGTAACAATAGTCAATATTGGTAAGAGCTCAATTTCCAAAGATTAATTTTTTTGTCAAGTTTATGATTTTTTGCAGTGTTTGTATTTTTTCGTATAATTACTATAGAAGAAGAAGACAAGCTTTTGCCTAAGTATTTGACAAAGAAACAGGATTAGAACTTAGAAGAACTTAAGAAAAAGTTAGGGAGAGGATGTACAATAATATTCAGTAATTAATGCATTTGAATTTGCAAGTAATTGGAGCATTTTTTTTTGTTATGTGTTTTCATTGTTTCAATAATGTATTCACATTCATTCATGCAGAGACAAGGTGTTGATAACTCGAGTATCTAGTCAAAACTTCGGAAATTTCTTTCAAATTGCAGTAAAAAAACTACTATAATTTTTTTTGGACCATACCAAAATAACAATTCAAACTAGCTTATGAAATAGGAGTACAATATTTTTTAAAGTTGGACCATACGAAAAAAAACTACTCAAAATGTTTATGGAAGTAACAATAAGAACTGCAGAATTGTTGATTAGATTTTCTGGCCTAAGCTAAATCAAATTATCTTAACCCTCACCATGTATCTAACTTAAACTTCAAAATTTTAAATTAATAAATATGAATTATTACTTTACCTATATAATTTATTTGTAGTAATAAACACAAACTTAATATAGATATATTTTGAGAAGTATGTGACTATATATTTTACAGTTCGATCCTAATATATGTGCCTTTATTTTCAAGACTTATTTCAATTTGGGTTGTTCAATCGATCGTAATATATGTGCCTTTGGATTCGAGTCTTGAGAAAAGAAGATGTGAATTCTTCGCTATCGTTAGAAATTTTGTGTTCGAGCTCTACAGATAAAAAACTTTCTTTAGGCTTTGTGTGACATGAATACACATTAATCGGGTGAGAATAAAATGGAAAAACTTTTAGTATAAAGTATTTTTCCCTTTTGTTGGGCCTCACGCGATGTGTGTCCTCTGGTTGGTGGGGACTCTATCTTTATTAAGTTTTACACATCATAAAGTTGAATTAAATCGGATTGGTGAATTTAGAATCCGTTAGGTAAATTTAAATTAATTAGATTAGTGAATTTCGAATATTGAATAATTAAAAAAACATGTGAGATCAGTGCGCCTCTATACTTTTATCGAGGGTCACTTGGTAATTTCATATCAACTACTACATTCTTCTGTTTTCATGATGAGAGTAACTATATATATTCACTGGTAAAAGCACTTTGGGTCAGAGGTAATCACCGTAGCCGTTACTAACGGCGTTAAGCCCAGCATTGTATCGATCGTCCTTTGTATGGGTCTTACTCTTACACGTGCAACGTCCGTCATGTAAAAGCTGAGCTCCGTGAAGAATAATACTTGGTCAAATGCCTGTCCTGTCCTACACGAATCGCCATGATGTTTAACCCAATTGGCTAAAAGAGAATCCAATGGTAAATACTACTTTTACTACATCATAATTAGATTGATCATTAAAGTAGCATATTTTCCTATACAAGTTTTAAGTTTGAAAAAGTATAAAATTACTTTTACCATGAGATATGTGACCTAAGTTTCAAATTAGTACTACCTTATATATAATGGGTAGTTGAATTAGTAATATGTAGCTGAAAAGAAAAAGAAGTTATATATAAATTGTAGTTGATAGCTTAATAACGAGGGTCCTTTAGCGAAAATGTGTAGGTTTGATTCAAAATATATAATATCACACTATGTGAAGCATATTTTTGGGATGTTTGAGCACAACATTGATAGTAGAACCAATTAATTGACGGAATAAGTATGAAGATGACAGATTAATTGACGACATGAGGCTCGACTTAGTGTATTTGCCCGTCGATAAGCTGGTTTACTATCTTTGCATGTACCTGTTGCCACCTCCTGCTCCACCGTCGCTACCCCCTTGCTCCACAGCCTACGACATCACCTCCTTCGTCGCCACCTTCTCCTCCTCTTTCATCTCCCCTGCCTACTCCTCCTCCATCTCCGCCTCCACTTTAAAGAACTTTGGCAGCAATAAATACTCAACTGATATGGAGATATACTGTTAATACCAAAAACCTACGAGGTGATGAGTAATGATGTGAAAGCTTTTCCGCTACAATCATGCAAACTTGACTATCCAAAAAAATTATATCATACCATACTAGTGTTTGAGCCCAGCCGTTAGGACTTGCGTAGTTTGTTGACATTTTTTCTTACTTTAGGATTGATAAAAAAAGTGTAGTATTATATAATTCAGTTGACTTATTTTATCCGATATGTTACTGTATAGTTTCTTTATTGATCAAATGATCACGATTTTTTAAAACAGATATCTAAGTATTTTTAACTAGACGCCTTATGATTTATAGAACTCTTAAAGTACTTAAGCGTGCAAATTTTAGGTCGAAAAAGATAACGAATTAGTGTGCAGATTCATGCTAATGAGCAATGAGTAAATGCTTTGATCTATTGTACTCTTAAATTTCAAATAAGATGTTTGTATTATTTTTACCTTTGGCCATCTTATGTCAATAGTTCGTTAATATTGTTAACTATTGATTCACGTTAATTTCTTGATTAAACTTTTCCACATCATTTTAGTGAGTTAGAAAAATAATACTCACAGTTAGAAAAATAATACTCAATTATTTTGACACTTTTCTATGAGTGTGAATCTAGGTGGAGGGTCCCAGAACTTTTACTCATCACAATTGCTCCTTTTTGACATAATAGCTACATGTGGCCCTTCATGTTATTTTAGCACTAAGAATGGAACCATCCCATCTAGAGGGTTCAGCATGCTGGCAGGGAGTCAACTTTGCGGCCTTAGGGTCGCAAGTTCGATTCTCCCCTCCGGATATCGTCCTCCGGAAGCGCATACATATGTGGTAAATTCTGGGCGCTAAAAGCCGCGCGGGCATGTTGCAGTGTGGGTTCGGTCTCCGTCAAGCCTTGTGGATAGGGCCTGTGGGGGGGGGTCAACCTTGTAGCATTGATCCGTTGGACGCAAGCAGACACTGACCATGTGTGCACATCCCGCGATTTACCTGGTGGTGGGGTCTTTGAAGGACCGGTCCCATCATCTCCAGGACGTCTGGGTAATACCAGTGAAGTAGTCAGGCGCAAGCCTGGAAACCTGGATTATCAAAAAAAAAAAAAAAAAAAAGAATGGAACCATCCCATAAAGTTGAATCACCCAAATTAAATTTTTAATCGATTTTATGTCACTCCTCAAGATCATATAGAGAACGAGATAATTTGAACATTGATCTTCGAATTGATTTTATTTCAGGAATGCAATTTATAAGTCATACTTTGAACACGTTTCAGCATATTGTGATTCATAAATCATTTTTCAGATATGCGATTATAAGTAAAAATATACCCATGCTACCGAAATTATTAGTCTATTGAAGAATAGAACCAAACTAAAATTAAATTACTAGTGATCATGATAATGCATGTTGTGTTACATCACATCGCACTATATATGGCACGTGAAGTCTTAACATTATTGTAGGTTTTATTTTTTAGATATAGAACGCTACTTGGTATTTCTTTTTTCCTTTTTTTTTCGAGTGTTAGATATAATATCCCGGTGATTACTTTGACGGAGGGCGGGTAAAGGAAATTTTGGCAAAGTGCTAAAGATGCGGTGCACATGAAGACAAATTTCACATCAGAATGGAAAGAAAAAGTGAAATGCTATATAAAACAGAGCACAAATTATACACATGGTATGACATAATCCTATAAATAAATACGTAAGGTCTGTTGGGCTAAAACAGACAATACGTGAGCTCTAATTTTGACAACTTCAAAAAATTTGTAAGTTAAAAGAAAAAAGATGCGACTTGACTGGAAGATAAGATTTGTGCTAGCTAAGGAAGATGGAATATTTAAGTTAGAGAAGATCTAGAGATGAGATTATTTAGTTTTATTTTCAACAATCATGAGATGTAAATGCCAAATGAAATGAAAAGAGTTGGAGATAAAGATATAAAACTTAGTGGAAGCTAGGGGACAATGTTCTTCATGCTTTAATTACTTGATTTGCTATAAAGTTAGAAATGATTCACCTTTTCTCTTCTTCTTCTTTTCAAAAGCAATTTTTGTGGTTTAGTTGGCTTTGTAATACAAAATTATCGGAATCAAATTGCGTAGAATCAAGGTGGAATAGTAGAATTCATTAATCATTTTCCTAGCTATTCATTCAATCATAATATTAATTAACTTAATTCTTTTTATAATCATGTGTAGCTCTTTATAGAGATTAGTGGATTAATATGTCACAAAAGTTCCTTTTCCACAATGAAATCTTTTGGTGTCATCATGTCCAGAAGAAGCGATAAACCTTCTATAGAGAAAGGTGTTACATGATAGAAGGGTAGAAGAGTCTTTTCCTATTGTACAGTTAAAGTCCTAATTACGGCTAGCTAGTTAAAGTAGTTATAGTTAGTTTAGAATTAGCTATTAAGTATAAATAGTCTTGTAATTTCATTTTGATGATTAATCGAAATAATGAATTCTGAATATTTTTCTCTCTATTCTATAACATCTTCTTCCTCATTGTGAATTAGGGTTATGGTAGCACCAATTCACCTACAATTACATGGTATCAGAGTGTATGTGCTAGAATTCCTAGCTCAGTTCCGATTCAATTGTTTTTTTTCTCTTCCGCAAACATCTCTGAGTATTTCTTTCAAACAGTTGTGAGAATTCGATATTGTTCTTGAAATTAAAATGACAGGAAATCTTACAACGAATTCACAAAATTTAAATGGTGGAACACAAGAAAATGGCACTGGTAATTCTAACGGAATCGATTACAATCATCCATTGTTCCTCTCTCCAGCCGATGTAAGAGGAATTCAGATCATATCCTTTCAACTCACAAGTATCAAAAACTTTTCAATCTGGTATATATCTATGTGTATTGCGTTGTTGGGTCAAAATAAGTTAGGATTGGTGAATGAAACTTGTACGAAGAATAAAATTTTTGAAGCTATGAGGGATAGATGGGAGAGGGTAAATGCAATTGTGTTGTCATGGATGATGAATTCAGTGTCTAGCAGTCTTCTTGGGGGCATTATGTATGCCACAAGTGCTCAAGCTGTATGGGATGAACTTCAAGAAAGGTTCACCAAGATTGATAGTTCAAGATCATATAACATTTATAAGGAAATTGCTACATTTAGTCAAGGATCTTTGTCTGTTTCTGCTTATTTCTCAAAATTAAAGAATATTTGGGAAGAATTTGATGCTCTAATTCCCGCACCTTCTTGTGACTGTCCAAAATCAAAGGAGTATGTTGTGCATTTACAAAAATTGAAGTTGTTTCAATTTTTCATGGGCTTGAATGAGACATATGCCCAGGCTAGTAGTCATATCCTACTAATGAGCCCAGTACCAACAGTGAATCAGGCTTATGCCATGGTGATTAGTGATGAGGGGCAAAAATCTATTACAACAACTTCTGGTATTCTTGGAGCAAATCCAATCTCTGCGCAATATGATATTGCCATGTATTCTAGGTCTGGGGCTAGTTTAAGTGCCGATCAATATGGAGGAAATCAAAACTCTAATCAACATGATGAGAATCAAAGGTTCAAGAAGGACTACAATCTTCAATGTAACTTTTGCAAATTGAAGGGGCATACGAGAGTGACTTGTTACAAACTGGTAGGATACCCACCTAGTTTCAAGTTCAAAAAGAAAAGAGTTAGTATTGTTGGTCCTGATAATAGGAGTTCTGCTTATAATGTAATGACAGAGGTTACTGATCAAGGGACTCACATGTCAAAATTGGGACATGAGTTTTTACACATGATGCAAAGTCAATATATGGGATCAACCAGTCATAGTTCAGCTTTAAATCATGAAAACAACAATAGTCTTCAAGGTTGTTCATTCACTAAAGAGCAGTATGACAAGATCTTGCAGTTTCTGAATAAAGAGGGTGATAAAACATATGCAGAAAATGCTGAGAATGCTACAGGTAACAATTGTGCTTGTCTATCTTATAATCAGTTATTGAAATGGATAGTAGACACAGGGGCAACAAATTATATGGTCTTTGATGTTAATTTATTGAACAACAAAATAATTGTTAAGCCTGATAATCCAAAAAGTGTTTTTCTACCAAATGGTGATGTTACATATGTATCACATATTGGAAGTAGTACATTACTCAATGGAGAAACTATCAATAATGTACTTCATATTCCTCATTTCAAGTACAATCTACTTTCAGTACCAAAAGTGATAAGAGAGTTGAAGTGTTCAGTCTTATTTTGTCATGACTTTTGATTTTTCTAGGATCTCTACACTGGCAAGGTGAGAACAATTGATAGAGAAAATGAAGGGTTGTAAATTCTGAACGGACTGACAACACAAGACAAGGGATAAGTTTCACTAGTCACTACAACATGTGATATAAATAGTAGTACTGTTAATATAAAACTTTGGCATAGAAGATGTGGCCATGTTTCAGCTTTTGTACTCAGTAGGTTGATAACTACAAGACAAGATAGTATTTTTTAATATTTGAGTAAATATGTTGTATGTCATTGTGCTAAGCAAAAAAGGCAACCTTTTGTTGTTAGTTCAATAAAATCTACAAGTTGTTTCGAATTGGTGCATATGGATCTTTGGAGATCCTATAAGGTTCCAACTATGGATGGCAACAAATATTTCCTTACTGTGGTTGATGATTATACTAGGATGACATGGTTTTTTTTATTGAAATTAAATTCAGATGTGTGTGTTATAATTCAGAATTTCCTGGTATTGGTGAAAAATCAATTTGACAAGTCTGTTAAAATGGTTAGGACTGACAATGGTTTAGAATTTGTCAATTCTATTTGTGATAGTGTGTTCAAAGGTTTAGGGATCATTCATCAAAAGTCTTGTGCATATACTCCTCAGTAAAATGAAGTTGTTGAGAGGAAGCACAAGCACATATTAGAAGTCACAAATGCTATAAAGTTTCAAGGTGGCATACCTATCAAGTTTTGGGGGTATTGTGTTTTCGTTGTTGTATACTTGATAAATAGAATGCCAAGTATTGTTGAAGAATAAATCTCCTTATGAGTTACTTTATAATCAGAAACCTTCCCTTAGTCATCTCAGAGTGTTGGGATGTCTTTGTTTTGCCAAGTATGTACAAGAACAGGATAAACTTATGTCTAGATCAAGAATATGAGTTTTGATGGGATATGCAGCTACTCAAAAAAGGTACTTACTATATGATCTAGCCACCAAAGAGTTTTTTTATTAATAGGGATGTGTTGTTCAGAGAAAATATATTTTTCTTCAAAAATACTGCAGTAGTCAAAAAGAAGGGATTGATTATCAAGAAACTTTCTCCCCTGTTGTGAAAATGAAAATTGTTAGGACTGTTCTATCTTTGGCTACTGCAAAATAGTGGCACATCCATCAAATAGATGTATTTAATGCTTTTCTACAAGGTGATCTAATTGATGAGATATATATGGAACTTCCTCAGGGATTTGTCAGTCAGGGGAAGAACAAAGTGTGTAGACTGACTAAATCACTGTATGGATTGAAGCAAGCCCCTAAGCAATGTAATGCCAAATTAACTGAGGCTCTATTAAAGGATTAGTTTCAACAAAGCCAGTATGATCATTCTCTGTTCTATAAGAAGTCTACTGAGGGTATTACAATTATATTAGTCTATGTTGATGACATGTTAATTATAGAAGATAGTTAGTAATTGATAGAATAAACCAAAACAACCCTCAAGAGTGCTTTTAAGATGAAAGACTTATGTGAACTAAAATTCTTTCTTGGCATTGAATTTGTTAGATCAAACCAAAGAATTCTTATGCATCAAAGGAAGTATGCTTTGGAAATTATTTCAGAAATTTTTTTTAGGTGATGTAAAACCTGCTATTACACCTTTGGATTACAATGTGAGATCAACTTCTAAACAGTATGATGACTATATTAGCAGCACTAATCCAGACTATACTATACTATTGATGATGAAGAAATACAAGATCAGAGTTCATATAAAAAATTGATAAGCAAATTATTGTATTTGACTATGACTAGACCTGACATATCTTTTGGGGTGCAACATTTGAGTCTGTTCCTTCAAAGACCAAAGAAGTCTCACATAGAAGCTGCTCTTATAATTGTGAGGTATATCAAGTCACAACCTGGACAAGGCGTGCTTTTGTCAAGAAAAAAAGATGATACTATCACTATATATTGTAATGCAAATTATGCATCATGTCCCTTAATTAGGAAATCTGTTTCTGGTCATCTTATCAAGTTTGGAGATTCTCTTATAACCTGAAAATCAAAGAAACAAAACATAGTATCTAGGAGCTTAACTGAGTTTGAGTATAGAAGTCTTGCAAACATAGTCACAGATTTGGTGTAAAGTTCAGAATTAATATTATGAAATAACGTGCGATTGTCATATTTCAGAAATACTAACCTATTTCCTGGTATATATAAGTAGAAGTATAACAGATTAATTAATACTAATAACAAGGATGAAGCAATGTATGCTAATGTAGCTATTGGAACAAAAAGCCGATATTTGTTATCGAAACTAATTAACGCAGAGTGACTCAATTGAGATTATAATATGCCTTCAAAGTCACTTTTGAAAATTTCCTTAACATCATGATTGAATATTGGTGAAATCAATTAATTGAAAACAAAGAAACCATTAATGTTCCTTTTATGGGGTTACTTTTTCGATAAGAGTTGTTTGGATATGATTTGAAATCATGTGATAAAATCAGTGTTTTCAGAGATATTTTCGGGGCGAGCCCCATGGCGGGGCGTACCAAAAATGCTTCAGGGCGCAAATGAAAGGCGTAGATCCATAGTACGTACACCCTATAATTTGGGGCGTAAGTCCCAGATGCGAAAGCGTAAACCCCGGGCGTAAAAGTGTATGCCCGAGCATTAAATTTATTTTTTTAAAATTAAAAGTATTTTTGCTATAGATTATAATGCTTATTATTGGTGTAATGATATTTATACTTGATATTACCATGTTATAGAGATTTTCCTAAAATATATAAATAACAATGTCATAATTATTTTTTAAAATATTTATGTCTGAAATTGGTAGGATATAGATTTCATAGCATTATGTTGATGAAGCAACTTTTTCCATTTTTTGTCATTGCTATTACGCTTTTCATCCTTCTCCTTCTTTGAAATATATAAATCAGTGCAAATATTAATTGAGGGTGGAAAGAACTAATAAATGTGGAGATTAATGACAAAGTGGATGAAGATTTTATTTTAAAGATTATCTAGGCTATTGAAGAATATCATTTTTTGTACTCTACCTTTTTCATAAAATAATTATAATACTTTCTTTATATTATTGATGATTTTTTTTGGATTTATTTGCAGAAATTTAATGAAAATTTTACTTTTGCTTATTTTGTTAGTATTAAAATTATAACATTAAAGATACATGAGGTATACACTCCGTAGATCCATGGGACTTACGGCCTCGTCTTGCGCCCCCGCCTCTTATAACACTGGATGAAATCATGATGATTTGAAGTTGAAGATTTATTTGGACATGCAATTTGAATTTATTATAAGTTGTATTTTTTTTCTTATAGACATAAAAAAAACCATAAGTTATGAAAACCATCAAAACTTTCCCAATATTATACAATCTTTCCTAATGAGGAAGTTATAGTTCATAACAAAATTAATACGCTACTAGAATGCCTTTCTAAAAAATATAACATCAATTGATCATACTTTAGTTCAATAAAATGAAAAATTGAACATGAGTCGTAGTGTAACTACTCTTTAATATAATCATCCCACGTGATTGATAAGAATAAATTTGTTAGAAATACACTACTACCAACTTGTAGATCTTCTAATATTTGATATAAATGATTGGTAAACATGATTAGTAAATATATATCTACCAACTTATGGATTTATTTTTATAAAATATAAACTTACGGGTCAACTTTTACATTTTAAAAAAATTTGAATCATGATTTGAAATCCCAAATCATGTCTTTTTGGATGATTTGAGATTTCATCTCGTGAGATGAAATCGCATGTCCAAACGATGATTTCATCTCATAAGATGAAATCACATGTCCAAACGCCTATTTTAGACTCAACGCTTGACTTTCTTCTCCAAATAGATGAGTAAGCTAAACTCAGGGGCAGAGCTACAGTGTTAAAAGGTTGGGTGAACCCAATAACTTTTGCGTAGACCCTATATTTGTACTAGAAATTTTAGTAATTGATACATTTGCTTGGGGATCTGCATACGCAAATAAGTGGGCGGTTAAGTGGTAATGCACAGGCAAGCAAAGCTCTACCCCACACGAGATGTGGGTTAGAAACAAGTGCTAGTTGATATTTCGGTTTTTGAAGATCTTCTTCTAATTCTTTTTTTAAAAATAGAAGAAAATATAAATTAATCTCAATTCCTTTCCTTTGAGTAATTTTTTCCCTTTTAGCTTATATTTATATAGTGTTTAAGTAGTTCGACTCTTTTTAAAATATATTAAATACTACTCCTTTTGTCTCAATTTATATGACACTATTTTCTTTTTAATCTGTTAAAAAAAGTGTCACATATCTATATTTAGAAACAATTTAACTATATGTGATGATTTATAGCCTCACAAATATCTAAGACTTGTGTTGAACCACAGATTTTAAAAGTCTTTCTTTCCCAAATTGCGTGCCAAGTCAAATGGTGTCACATAAATTGTAACGGAGGAAATAATAATTGTTCGTTAGTCTAACGGTTGTTATACATTAGCTTGAGATCGTTGTCTGTCTTAAAATTCCGAACCCCGAAAACTCAAATCCTGGCTTCGCCTTTGACGAGAGTTATCAGAATATTACAGAAGATTGGTTGGAGGAGCTATGATGATATATATTCTATATATTTCATCAATTTATGTTGCAAAATTTGAATAAACACGACATTTAAGAGAAAAAATATATATTAAAACTTATAATTATAAATATGCCATAACATTAATTTATGTGGCTTTAAGGCTTTTCTAACATATGATCTTAAAATATTCATAAATTTGGTGGCAAATTAGGTTAAATATCAATTTCTTTATCATGGTATTAGACCATGCCCACCCTATTCTTGTGTTATTTGATGTTGGATTCTCATATTATCTTGTCCATGATTTAGTTGGCAGGTCTGGAGTGCGTGGATGTTGAGTTGTCGCACATGATGAGTAGGATGACAATTTAACTCCTTATATAGTTTAAAATAATCTTCATCTCATAAGCTAAATCTTGGGGTTAAAATATATAACTCAGTATTATTTATTTCTTTATCAGATAAAAAATGAAATTACTTATTTTCTAATTTCCAAGTTATCATTCTTCTTCGATTGGTTTTAAAAGAAAGTTGTTACCATATCAACTCAAACGAAGGGAACAGTCATAAAGACTAAACAAAGTTACAAGAGTGCATCTCTTGGCTTGAATCTTTTTCAAGTGCTGTGTTTTGGTTCTATGATTAAAGTGGGAAATCTTATTCACGAGTTTTTCGATTTGGCCGAGATTCTTATTATAAAGATTGTGGAGAAAATTGATGAACTCTCAACTGGAAGCTCTCGATTTCTCTCCTATTTAGTATAAGTAAGGAGTGAGTTAGTGAAACTTGCATTCTCACTACTACCTCACTTCCTTTTACGAGAAGCAAGATTTTAAGAGAAGCATTTCTTAAGACACGCATTCAAGAGAGTTGGTGTATTATTATTTATTGAAGACTACAACTCCTTCTCGGCAAAGAAGCTTTTTAACTCATCCTCCTCCTCAACTCTCTTGCTTATTTCTTACGGTTCCAAGGACTGATTCAGCTTCTCTAACCCCCACTTGGGGGCTGGGGTTAACACCAAAGGGAACTCCTTCACGTTCATCATCCTCCCAAACCCAAGTTCTCCCCTCGGAAGCAATTAACATTGGAATCCGCGGTAATTTCAAGTTAAGACCTCTCCATACTAAGCTTCTCCAGGTGATATTTTTCCTCTTCTATCCTCTGCTAGGTTTTTACTTTAGTTTTTATGAACTCATGATGCTTAGGATAACCGCCTAAAACTGACCGTATACCCCGTCAAGTTCCTGGTCCTTAGAATTGATGTGTTAGGCGGTAGGTGTGATTTTCAAAGCTTCGGATGAAATTTGAAGTCTTGTTATATGTATGCTACAAATTTCCAGAGATTGATATGTTCTTCTTGTTTATTAGGTATGGTTTGCCATCTCCCAGTCCCCATCTTTAGTTAGCTATACGTTCTTTGCATATTTAGACTATTTCGACGCTATGTGCTTCTTGGTTGATGAACTTCTTGTTCTTGGTGTTCTTGCATAATTCTTAAATTGTTGCGTTAGATTGCAAGTCTTTTTAGCCTTTGATCCGTTTCGTTTAAGGCTTGGATTTAGTTCGTGTTTCCCCAGGTATTTTGAAATTTCCCCTTTGACCGATTGATTGTTACTTCTTGCCTTTCTCGTGTATAACTTTTCTGGAGGGTAAAACCAAGCCTGTACGCTTTACCTCTTTTAGCTTTGGCTCTCTGCCATTTGGTCCCCTCGGCTAGAGTGCTTGCGTATTACCATTTCTGAGCAAACACTCGCTGCTTTGGAAAGGCTCCCTGCCCTTTACCATTTTCGGCATAGTGGGTTGCCCGAGACATAGCCCCTTTGACTTTAAGTTGTGTACAAGACTCCCCTGCTCTAGTGTACGCCCCTTACCTCTTTTGTGATAGATTTCTATCCTAGTAAAGGCAGCACTGCACCCTTCCCCCTTTAAGGCAAGCACGAACTGACTTCCGAAAAGGCAGCCTGCCCATTTGCCACTTTTGGTAAGTGTTAGCTGTCCGAGGTTTTCCCTCCTTTGCATTAGTTGTCTACTGGCTTCAATTGCTTGGTATAGGTCGCTATTATACTAATTACACGTGAGTTAGATTAACAAGCTGAGCCCGATTGAGTTTATAGAAAGTTTATTATGGCCTATCGGTTGGTTAAGCATTTTGTTTAGTTGGCCTAAGTATTTTGATCTCCTTGGCTTGGCCGAAGGCTCTTCATTTTGTAGGTACGCAAAGAAGAAAATCCGGAGAAGTCGTACTAATCAAAAGAGCTTTGTATTTTCGTCTTTAAGATACAAATTGTAATTTGTATCCCGGGCATGTCCGGATATACTTGATTGTATAATTCTATTGTCACTAGAGTCGTTAGGATTAAAGAGTCGTGGAACAAAGGACGACTATACGCACGCGATAGCCCAGCGTCCTTAGAGTGTTCACGGGGCAACTCGTTCGAACCAAAGAGGCACGCATCAACGGGTACTCCTAAATCCTTCTGATTCACGCAACTCCTTAAGCATTTTACTACCTATACCTGCTAGGCAAGCCTTAAGATATCGGTAGGCAAATATATTTAGGATTGCGAACCGCACTTTGCATTGATGTATGCCGAACTTATTTGATTAAATTCGCATCCCCTACAAACTTCCTACCTTTAACTACTAGGCGAAGCTTAAGTTCCCGGTAGGCAAAATATATAGGGTTGCGCTTGGTTAATTACTTGAGGATGCTTGATTAATTTGTGTATTTCTTTAACAAGCCCGCAATTAAACTCCGGGCCTGTCCGGACTTAGCTTCTTCTTTTGTCCCTAGATAAATTGTATAATAAACTCTAAGCCCTGTATTTAAACACCGGGCCTGTCCGGTTATATATAGCGTACTTTCACTATCTTGTAATTGTAAAAGCTCGCACAAATTATATCCACCGGGCCTGTCCGGTTTAGGATCAGGCAATTCTATTTGTAATCTAGATCATGGGCAAAAGTAAAAAGAAAAAAGAGGTTTTTAAACCACTCAACATACGGGTGGGTCAAGCACCCATTGAGGTAGGGATAAATGACCCCGTCGTCTTCCCCCCAATTGCCCCCGGCCCCGCTTTACAACGGACCGCAGGCAATGGAATTCAAGCGGGGGGAGACAATACGGGTGTGGAGTTTACATTGGCAAAGGAGGGAGCTTCGGACTTCACTCCCTCCTCGGTCACGCTAGGCTCCAAAGACACTACCTCGGATTCAGGTAGTATCAATGGCGACACAGCAAAGAATGAGCCTACGCCGAAGGAAAACCAAGACAAAGGTACAAGCCAGAACAAGAAGGCTTACGCATCTGTGCTTAAAGGAAACAGTAACGTCTCCAATGGGAGACGTCTGCATTTTGTGAAAGATAGCTGTCATGACGGGCCGGTGGAACTAGCCAGAGCAGACATTGACGACCTCACTGACACATGGGGCTATTTACTAATTGGTTACTTTGCAGGTACTTTCCCGGGGAACATAGCCCTTATGAAGCTATGTAGATCATGGGGAGTAACATACCGGTTCACTGTCCATGCCTCAGGTTGGATCATCTTTAAATTCAACAGTGAAGCAGACAAAGAAAAGGTTATGGCCAATGGGCCACATTTTGTCTACAGCACCCCCCTCCTGCTAAAGGACATTCCGCACTGCTTCACTTTTGACAGGCAGGAGATATGTACTATACCTATATGGGTACGGCTACCGTCCCTACCACTGGAATTATGGAATGAAATGGCTTTAAGCCGAATCCTTTCGCGGATAGGGAGGCCAATTGGAACGGATAAACTCACGAACGACAAGGGTCAGGCTTCCTATGCTAGGGCTCTGGTGGAGATTGACCTCTCAAAGGAGGTAGTTCATTCTGTGGAACTAAAGCTTTGGGATGGTACTCATATTGACCAGGATCTCGTGTACGAGAAGCGACCAGGATACTGCAATAAGTGTAAACAGATCGGCCATTATGCGGAGGGATGCGAAAAACACAAAGCTGAGATTAAGAAACGCTTGCAAGGAAAAGGAGTGATCCACACCCCAAATGCTGCGGCAAAAGGGGTACATACCTACCTCGATGACGAAGGAAGGGCTCACAGCCAGGAGAATGGCACTACTTCGGCCGTGGGGGAGAAAGATGTTAGCATGGGTGGCCAACCCTCGGGGGTGCAAACCGGGGCTGGCAAGGGTCGGACTGGAACGCAAAAAAATGATAGCCAAAGGGCGGGTAAAGCCCCGGCTGTTGACTTGATTACTTCGGACAAGATTACGGGTGGCCAGCCCTCGGGGATACAAACCGGGACTGGCAAAGGTCGGACTGAGTTTCGAAAGATAGAGGGGAAGCTCGTGGGAAAAACCATGGCTGTCGGATTGACTAAAGGAGTGGAGGACGTGGCTAAGGGTGCGGAATTGAGAGGCCAGCCTATCGGGGACCAAACCGAGGCTGGCAAAGGTAGGAGATCAGGAGAGGCCACGGATGGCCAGCCTTCGGGAACACAGACCGAGGCTGGCAAAGGTGGGATATCAGGAGAGGCCACGGATGGCCAGCCTTCGGGGACACAGACCGAAGCTGGTAAAGGTGGGAACAGCCAGGACACGGCTAAGGAGCAGATCTTTGCCCCTCAAACCGTACGTCCTAAAGAAGCGGAAGGGAGCACCACATCGCAGGCCCATAGTGCTATTAGCCCGGCTGTGATACAGTCCGCCATATTCAGAAAACTTGCGGATATGCATGGCAATATTGAAGAGCAAAACAAAATAGATCATAAGGCAAAAACCGCTATAGAAATAGCTATGGCACAAGGTGGTGGGGAAGTCGGGAGCACATCAGGAGGCCAGCCTACGGGGGCACAAACCGTGGCTGGCAAAGGTCGGACAACTCTAGCAGCCCAACCCGTCGGCCCCTCGGCTAGGGATGGGAAAGGTGAGAACAATGATCGGGAAAGTAAGGTTACTCCGGATGAGGATGGATACATGGAGGTAAAAAGAAAGGGGAAGCTAAAAGGTAACCCCGTTAGCCAGAACCTAACATTCCCCTTAAGCAAAATGCCGACCCTTACTTCCAAAAAGAAGGGTCAGAGTAATGACCTTTTGCCAGCCAAGAACAATGAGGATAGCACGAAGGGGACTAACCCCCTTTCGTTATCTAAATGATTATCGCTTCATGGAATATAAGGGGGCTGCACAAGTCCTCAAAGCAAAAGGAGATCAGCTCCATAGTGCATGAGGAGAACATTGATGTATTTGGCATCCTAGAATCCAAGTTAAATCACTCCTCCCTGCAAAGCTTTTGGACTTCCAAATTCAAGAATTGGAAGGTGTTGGACAACTTTGGGCATCATCCCAGGGGAGAATCTTTATTATTTATAACCCTGCTAAGGTCAGACTCCATGTTCAGGATATCAACCCTCAAGCTATACACTGCAGCATCACCTGCTTGATCTCTTCAAGATTATTCAATGCCACTTTCGTCTATGGGCTCCACTCTACGGTGGCCCGCCGAGGCCTATGGGACAAGCTACGAGACTACGGGTCTGGTATCTCGCAGCCGTGGATAGTCCTCGGGGATTTCAACGCGGTGATGAGTGAAGAGGAGAGATACAACATGGCCCCGATTAGTATCTATGAGATGAAAGATATTGTTGACTGCTGTCGTGACTTGGGACTCTCGGATATGAATTCCACCGGTTGTGAATTCACCTTCAACCGGGAAAACAAATTCAGCAAGCTTGACAGGGCTCTCACCAATGGAGTTTGGTTGCAAGAGGGATGGTATGGTAATGCACATTTCCGTCGGTCCGGGCCCTTCTCGGACCATACGCCGTGCATTGTCTCTATTTTGGATCCCCCAAGGCCGAAGAACAAACCTTTTAAATTCCTGAATATGTGGGCTGCACATGCGGAATTCGGAAATATTATAGCAAATACTTGGGAAAGGGACATTCCGGGCACTGCCCAATATACTTTGTGTCGTCACCTGTATAGTCTCAAAAGACCCTTGAGGTACCTCAACGCAATGGAGTTCTCCCATATCTCAATGAGGGTTAAAAGAGCAAAAGAGGAGCTAGATATAGCGCAAAAAGAAGCTTTGGATAACCCGCACCTGGATCATCTACATGTGAGGGTTACGGAGCTCGAGCACGGTTCCAATGCCCTTATTGAGGCGGAAATGAGTTATCTTCGACAACTTGCCAAATGTGAGCACCTTAAACTTAGTGACAGGTGCACCAAGTTCTTTCACGCCATGGTCAAAAGAAACTCAAAGAGAAACTTTATCGCGGCAACGGAAAAGAGGGATGGCTCACTCACGACATCTATTGACCAAGTCGTGAGGAATTCATATTTCATTACAAAGGACTCCTTGGCACTAGGGCGTATTGTGAGCCTATTGATGTAGGGGTCATTGCTTCGAGCAAGTGCCTCTCGGCGAAACGGGGGGAGGTCCTTGTTCGAACTATCACGGATGCGAGAGATTAAAGGGGTACTATTCGGTATTGGCGAAGACAAAGCACCGTGCCGGATGGCTTCTCCTCGGGTTTCTTCAAAAAGGCACGGAACATCGTGGGAAGGGATTTTTGTGATGCGGTAAAAGAATTCTTTCTATCCGGCAAGCTTCTAAAGCGAGGTCAACCACACCACTATCGCTCTTGTCCCTAAAGCTCCGCACCGCCCTACGGTGGGGGACTTCGAGCCCATATCATGCCGCAATATTTTGTACAAGGTGATCACAAAGATAATTGCCTCAAGGTTGGAATCGGTCGCCTAACATCATTGACCCGGCCCAATCGGCGTTTGTACGGGGACGAAGTATGTCGATAATATTCACCTCGCTCGGGAGTCGCTCGGGAGTTATAACCACAAGAGAACTTCAAGTAGATGCATGCTTAAGGTGGACCTCCGAAGGCGTTTGATTCATAGAATTGGGAATTCCTTACGGCTATTTTAATTAGTTTAAACTTCCGGAGAAGTTGGTAACTTGGATCATGGAGTGTGTTTCGACGACATCCTACTCCATCTCAATCAATGGGAGTTTATACGGGCATTTTAAAGGCCGCAAAGGATTGAGGCAAGGGGACCCTCTTTCCCCTACCCTTTTTGTTATTTGCTTGGAGTATCTATCAAGGTTGCTTAAATGAACACCCGGCGGGAGATTTTTAATTTCCACCCGAAATGTGGCGACTTGATGATCACTCACCTAGCCTTTGCGGATGACCTTCTCCTCATGTCGAGGGGGACGCAAAATCGGTTCGGATCGATGAAATGTCGAGAGACTTCCGGACTTGCTCGGGCCTTAACTCCAATGCGCTTAAATCCAGCATCTATATGGCGGGTATTGAGGACCACGTCTCGAGAGGACATTAAACGGATAACAAACTTTGACACGGGAACCATGCCTTTCCGCTACCTTGGTATCCCGCTTGCGGCGGAAAAGTTAAAACTAGTGCATTATGATCCGTTCTTGAGCAAAATTTCGGGTTACACTACCGCTTGGATGGGTGCTACCCTTTCGTATCTTTGGAAGACTAGAGCTTATCAAGTCGGTCCCGCAAGGGGTCGAGTGCTTTTGGCTCTCTATTCTTCCCGTTCCGGCATGGTTCTGCGAGAAAGTAACGGGCCTTTGCCGTTCTTTTCTTTGGCGGTCCAAGCACCATATTGTGGCTGGAAGGATTGTACTAAGCCCAAAGCCGAAGGAGGACTGGGCATTAGAGATATCAAAGCTTGGAATCTGTCTCTTCTTTCTAAATGTTTGTGGAACATTCACCAGAAGAAAGATTCCCTCTGGATCGGTGGATCAACCATAAATACCGAGCGAGTTCGGATAATATTTGGACCTGGAAGGCTAAGAAAGAAGACTCTCCTTTAATCAAGAGGTGCTGGACATCCGGACATCATCCTCTCCGAGAAGGATCTCCTGAGATAGCGGTCACTACTATGACTAAGTGGCATGCAGTCAGGTCTTGTGGCACGCAGAGTGCATATGACTATTTCAGGCCGAAAGGCCAACTAGTGCTATGGGCAAAGGACGTTTGGAATGCTTGTATTATCCCCAGGCAATCTTTCATCCTATGGCTATGTGCTAGGAAGAGACTACGCACCAAGGATAGAATGGCCCACATGGACATTGACAGACTATGCTCACTTTGTGGGCAAACAGATGAATCACTTGCGCATCTTTTCTTTACTTGCCCGGTAAGTACACACATTTGGACAAGTATAAGGAGTTGGCTCGGGATCACTAGGGCCATGACTACCATTGACAGTGCGCTGAAATACATCAAGAAGGAAGGGCGGGGTACAGGATGGCAAGCAAAAGGCAAGCGCGTAGCGCTTGCCGCAACGGTCTACCACATCTGGAATGAGCGAAACAAGATTATTTTCGATGGGTCTAGATTAGATAAGGGGGCTCTCCTCTTCAAAATCAAGACTAATATCTACAAAATCCTTTTTGCTCTTTTCCCGCTTTTCTTGGAAGATTTTGTCTCCTTAGCAGGTGGTTAGCTAGCATAGATAAACATTAGCTAGGGTAAAACCTCTAGACTACCCGGTTTGTGGGACTAGCTAGAGTCTCCCGACCTCCCGGGGTGTGGGATCGGCGGGAGTATGTTACGCTTTGTATCCCGCGTTAGCCCGGTTTGTGGGCTGCACGGTAATACCAGTGTTTAGGTTGCGTACCGAGACAGTACCGCCCAGCAGCACACGTGACGAGGGTGGGGTTTTACCCATGACCGAATAGGTACTCTTCCCTTGACCGTGGGTTTATCCCGTTAGGGTTTACCACGGCAAGGGTTTAAGGAGGCCCACGGCTGCAACCTTGTGCCTTGGCATGAGGGACTGTCTTTCGGATGTAGGGATGGGGTCTATACCCCTTCATTTTCTTCGCTTTGGTGCTCTCGACTACCCGGTATGTGGGAATAGCTTGAGCTTATGCTGCTGACGAGCCGAATCTGGGGTTGATCTGCCTGGCAGGGACGCCCTAGATTTACATCGTCACTATGATTGTGAGTACGCTCACAAACACTGTACATTTGATGATTTTTATACACATTTACCTTTCATCAAAAAAAAAAAGAAAAGGGAACAGTCATAAGTGATGAGGTCCATTTCAGTAGGACTAATTACATTAATTGCTTTAGCTGTCTGTCAGAACCCAAAAATTCTATAAGTTCACCAAACTTGCTAGCTTGACAAGACTATATTTTTCTTTCTGAATTTCCTCAAACACAAACAATGATAGCTACTTTGAAGGAATTAATATAATGCATTTATGAAACTAATATGAATTCTACATGTGTGCATTTTCATCTTGCTGCTTCAGTACTTCTGTTCCCTTGTTCATTCGAATATATAGTCAATCGTGCACATTAATTCCTATGAAAATGTGGAAAATAAAAGATAAGCTAATGCAACTCATAAATATTTTTCCTTCCCCCCCTAGTTTTTGGTTCAAACATATATATATATATATATATATATATATATGCAAACCCTATGAGTGAGAACAAAGAAAGGACTAAAACAGGAAGACAACATGGGCAAATCCGTAGAGTTGGTTACAAGTTCATGTGAATTAAGTAGTTTTTACCAAGATCCTATATCTAATAAGAATTCACTAAGTATCTATAAATATTTGACTGTGAATTCAATTATTTTTACCCCAAAAAGGTACAGTTGAATTTGTATAGTGATTTTAAGGATATGTGGATTAATTTGTAAGTAAATGCAATAGATAATTAGCAATAAATAAATGACAATGACAAGTAAGAGAAGTAACCTGAATTGATAGTATATTGATTGAAACCAGAAGAGATGAAACAAAAGATATGGTAGAGCTAGGACAGTTATTGTATGAGGTCTACCCAATGCTAGATGCAGAGGCGCATAATAGATCGATATGAACATCATGAGTTGTCCCGTAATAAAACCTTTCGGGCACAACGAATCTCTATTCGAACTCCATTTACTTGTAGGAGTACATCTTGGATTTGTCGATTATGTTATGGTCGGAGTCCTACTCATGGCGACCTGGTTGAATTAGGGGAAGCCGTAGGTATTATTGCAGGTCAATCGATTGGAGAACCGTGTACTCAATTAACATTAAGAAAATTTCATACCGGTCTTATTGGAACTGTCCATATCCGGTTCATCCTTCGGAACCATATCACATCCCGGATCTGATGAAATAGGATGAATTGAGACAGTATTTTGTAAATACATAATTAATCTCTTATCGGTGTATGGACAACTATCTCTCGAGCACAGGTTTAGGTTCAGCCTCAATGGGAAAATAAAATAGAACACCTAACTACACATCTTCACAGACCAAGAACTACGAGATCATCCCTTTCATTCTGGGGTGATGGAGGGATCGTACCATTCGAGCCATTTTTTTCTTGACTCGAAATGGGAGCAGGTTTGAAAAGGGATCTTAGAGTGTCTAGGGTTGGGCCAGGAGGGTCTCTTAACGCCTTCTTTTTTCTTCTCATCGGAGTTATTTCTCAAAGACATTCCCTCACGCTTGGCGCCAATGAGGTTTTTATTTGAGAGAAAAAAGAAGACTATGCCTTCGTCATATGAATACTAAGTAATAATAGCATGGCACTTCGAAACATTAGATAGAGTGTACGAAGGGGTTGATTAACAATTCACAGATGAAAAAATGGCAAAAAAGAAAGCATTCACTCCTCTTTTCTATCTTGCATCTATAGTATTTTTGCCCTGGTGGATTTCTTTCTCAGTTAATAAATGTATGGAATCCTGGGTTACTAATTGGTGGAATACTGGGCAATCATATTTTTTTTTGAATAATATTCAAGAAAAGAGTCTTCTAGAAAAATTCATAGAATTAGAGGAACTCCTCTTCTTGGATGAAATGATCAAGGAATACTCGGAAACACATCTCGATGAATCGAAAAAGAAATCTATATTGGTTTTACCTCCTATTTTTTATGAAGAGAATGAATCTTTTTCTCGAAGGATCAGAAAAAAATGGGTCATTAACATCTCGGAAATATTCCGCCTTAGTTAGAGAAGTCAAACCAACTCTCATACGAGCTCCCGACGGTTCATTCATCTGACCGTAAACTAGGGCCACTTTTGATTCTGCAATATTTTCTTCATTAATCACCCCATATTCTTTCATTTCCATGTAAAGATCATTTCCTTCCCGAGTACGTTCACCCACTCCGCCAAATACGAGCTCCTTCTCCCTCCCCTTCTTCAAACTCCGATTCATATTTTTCATAGAGAAATCTCTTATCAAGGATAGAACAAGAGTTATACATTTGTTCCAACCCTCAACCCTCTTTTCTAGATTCATGGATATTGAATCAATCGAACACACTTCTAACACCTGTTCTACTTTTGGAAGACCCTGTGTTATATCACCAGATGTTAATGAGTTTGGTCCGGTCCTTAGCTAAGTTGCTTCGAGCCCGAGCCAATATTGAGAGCTTGTACAATTCAAGATTACAATGAAAGCGTGCAAGTAAGTGAAATGAGAATCATATGCCCTTCCAACATGAATGTTGGACTCCTTTTATAGATATGTGTAAAGAATGGATCTTGGGCCTAATTCAACTCCAAAGAATGGATCTTGGACCTAACTCAACCCCAAAAGCTAGCTTGTAGGGTGAGGATTGTCCAAGTCCGTATAAGGAGTCCATGTTCCCATTCCATATCCGATGTGAGACTCTTAACACTCCCCCGCACACCTAGACCTTGTTAACTGGAGCGTGGATAATATAATTTGGAGGTCCAACATTGGTGAACAAAGAATTGGAATGAGCCTGACTCTGATACCATTTAAAGAATGGATCTTGGGCCTAACTTAACCCCAAAAACTAGCTTGTAGGGTGAGGATTGTCCAAGTCCATATAAGAAGTCCATGTTCTCATTCCATATCCGATGTGAGACTCTTAACACTATGAATACATGACATTTATGCCAGAGAATCATTCTTTAAATTAAATACAATTAAATGATAATAATTGCCACATTATGACCAAAGAGTAACAGTTGACACCAAATCCAGAACAGGTCTGTATTAAACTCCTTCAGTCGCCTACCTGGTATCACTTGCTTCGGCCCTTGCCCGGTCCTATTCTTCAACTCATACTCACCCCGAAGTGTCTCACCCCGAAGTGTCTCACACCGGGCGCACAACATTAGTAATCCATTCGACCTCAAATTAAAACCATGCCACGTGTCGTGTCGCTTTCTACCGTATACAAATTATTATTGCAAAGTTTACTTGATGTCGCTATGAGGTTGCCGAAGAAACATATAAACTTCATCGCCTAGTATGCCATTTTAATATATTAATTGGCAGTAATTCTTTTAAGAAGCTCATTAGAACTGAAAATGCATAGAAATAGCTACCATGATTAATCTCTATAAATAAATGTAGGTAAGGGGTCATTTAGTATGATGGATAAGGAATAATAATTTAGTACTGTCTTATTCCATTGTTTGGTTAATCCAGGAATAAATTATTCCGAGATTAAAAATAGTACCTGGATAAATTATCTCGGGTAGAGAGTGGAATACACAATTAATCTATCAATAACTTGTCTCCAAACCAAACAGACGCCTTACAGTGTAAGGTCCCTTCAATTTCGCATACGTAACTTACTATCTTTTTCATTAGGGTTTGAACTTTGAAGACCTTTTTGAATTTTTTTGCATGAGATGATATGATTGATTTTTGTTTTGTTGGTGAAGTTATGACGTTTCCTTGATTGGCTGATACTAATGAAGTGATGGCCATGTAGGGATTTTGTTGGGTTGTTGTACGCAGCGGATATTGAAAACTTATTTCAAACCCAACAAATGTAAAACTGTTTGACTATAGGGTAATTTAAAATCGTAAACATAAGACTTGAATGGTACTTACATGTTTACAATATCTGAAATCTTTATCAACTGTGGGTGCGCACGCGAATGCCCTTTCGATTGCAAGCTCCAAGCTTCAATGTATTCTTCCTTTGGAAAGCTAGGAAATCCGGCAGAGGTTCGAGAGAGTGTTTTGATTCTGAGTCTCTAAGACTTAGAATAATGGTATGAAATTCAAGTGTAATGAATAATGAAGTGTAGGTTTGTTTTGTATAGGTGAGAAATTAGGTCAAGCTGGATTAGGGTTTGACCTTGGGCCTGGACCAAAATTTGAGGTGGATTAGGTCACCACGTCGGCGGCGCTGCTACCCAGCCAGTGGGCCCCGCGACCCTGTGGCGCTGTGACCCTACGGTGTGGGACCCGCGACGCTGAAGTGGCCCTCCACCGACTCATTTTATTTTTTAGCACATTCTTAATTAAATTCAAAATCCAATTTTGACTTAATTGAAATAATCACCATTCATTTAAATATCTCGATTCTAAATTAAATATTTAATACTATCTCAATACATCCTTAGATCGAAAAGACAATCGACATAGTGTGACCCAACAGGCCTTCACATATCGACATTAATCAAATTTAGGTCTACGCGGAACTCCTAGACGGCGCCACAAGACGAACTTAATATGTGAAGTACGTTTACACGAATCCAGTAAACTTAACCTCTATATGGTAAGATAAAATCCCTTCATTCACGACACACTCGATCAAGCTTAGGATTTGTCAAGTGTCTATCCAAATGGCTTGATCATTATATCTCATCTATATTAGTTGACAACTATACCATATTCTAAATATATCTATTGCGTTGACCAATGACTTAGTCAACCTAATATCACTGAGAATCTGAGTGTTCTCTCGAATATACATTCGAGGAATGAATTCTAATCTTGACTCAACTACCACCTTTAATCCACATCGTAATGTACCCAATACAAACCGTATCTCAACCTATAAGGCATTTGAGCTTAGGACATGATCAAAGTATATTACTTTGTAGACAAGGTGCGTATTGACCTCAAGTCTAAGGACTTCTATCTCCCACACGCTGATCATACTTTAGACAAGTATAACAAAAAATATATCAGCAGGGTATACCAATACTTCCAAAGTATCCATGTGTCCATCACGAGTAGCCATTACTCGTAGCAGGTGAGACATACTACATCCTCTAAGGATGTGATGCAGACCACATGTCGACCTATCACATATTATCGATATCCGATTCTCGATGATCATTAGTCGAGACTATTTTAAGAGTTATGTAATCATATTAATATCTCATATTATTAATAACACCGTAACCTCTAGGGATGCATATTATAGAATATTATAAATAATCAACTAATAATTCAATAATTGTAGATGCCAAAATATTAATCTCCATTAATAATAATACGAACGTGTATAAAGTACATTTGTGCTAATACAGATTGTCTCTAGGACATACATATACTTTCAATCTCCCAGTTGGCCTAGAGCCAATCTCCAACATATCTAATGCCCATATTCTCAAAATGACCATTATGCTTGACTAAGCTTAATGGTTTAGTGAATGGGTCAGCTAGATTATCGGCCGTGGGAACATATTCTAATCTAATCTCTTGAGTCTCCACCATCTCCCTGAGTATGTGGTACTTCCTTGGTACATATTTATTTCTATTTGTTGATCTTAGTTCCTTAGCATGTGCAATCGCACCAGTGTTGTCACAATAAATAGTTATTGGACAACTGGCACTCGGAACTACCCTTAGTTCATTCAGGAACTCAGAAATCGCGACAACTTCTTTACCAGCTTCCGATCCAGCAATGTACTCAACTTTTGTTGTCGAATGAGCAATTGCAGCTTGTTTGGAACTTTTCCAGCTCATTGCCCCACCATTGAAAACGAACGTGTACCTAGATTGAGATTTGAAGTCATCAAGATTCGTCTGAAAGCTAGCATCAGTATACCCGGTAGCAGTTAGCTTTTCTTCCCCACCATAGACTAAGAAGTAATCTTTAGTTCGTCAAATATACTTAAGAATACTCTTGACTGCTTTTCAGTATTTTTTCCACAGGATTCTGCTGGAATTTTCAAGTGATACTAAGTGCAAAGGCCACATCTGGCATAATACAGGTCATGGCATACATGATCGATCCTATAGCCGAAGCATATGTGATCCTCTTCATGCGTTCAAGTTCTATAGTATTAGAAGAACTGTCCTTCTTAGATAACTTGATGCCTTGACCCATAGGTAGACCGCCTTTCTTGGAATTTTTCATAGAAAAACATCTAAGCACTTTATCTATGTAGACTGACTGTGACAACCCCAACAATTTATTAGGTCTATTTCTATTGATCCTAATTCCCAGAATGTATTAGTCTTCACATAAATTCTTTATCATGAAGGTACTGGACAACCACTCTTTGACTGATTGCAGGAGTGTCTTATTGTCTCCCATTATCAATATGTCATATATACATATATAATAATGAAGGCAATACTCCCATCCTTGCGTTTACTATAAACATAGGGATCCTCTTTGTTTCTGACGAAATCAAATGACTTGATAGCCTTGTCAAAGCAAATGTTCTAACTCCTCGAGGCTTGCTTAAGCCCATAAATGGACTTCTGTAGCTTGCATACAAAATTTGGTTTGGACTCAGATGAAAAACCCTCAGGTTGTTTCATATACACTTCCTCAACTAGATTACCATTGAGGAAAGCGGTTTTGACGTCCATCTGCCAAATGTCATAGTCATAATATGCAGCTATTGCAAGTAAAATCCGAATGGACTTAATCTTAGCAATAATTGAAAAGGTTTCATCATAATCGACCCCAATCCGTTGATTATAACCTTTTGCCACCAACCTTGCTTTATAAGTCTGTACATTTCCAAATGCATCGATATTTTTCTTAAAGACCCATTTGCATCCTATGGGTTTAACCCCAGCTGGCAAATCAACCAAGTTCCACACTTGATTGATGTACATAGATTCCACCTCGGATTTCATGGCTTCTTTCCATCTTTTCAAATCAATGTCCAACATTGCTTCGCTATAGGTTGTAGGCTCATCGTTATCGGGAATATCTATCTCACTGTGTGTTTCCACAAGTAGATTTAGTTTTTCAGGAGGACGATGAGTCCTAGTCGACCTACGGAGTTGATTGTTTTACAGTTCAGTGCTTGGTATGTTCTGACTGTGAGAGGGTTCTTATGTGTTGGATAATCCACTAACTTGAGGGCTTTCAGGAATATTATTTTCATGTGTATCCTGAATGGGGGGAGGTGCAACCATTGCATCTACTCCCAAAGGCTGTGTAGGAGGATCTTGCATTTCTGCATTGTTCCTCGTAACACTCCCACTGGCCGAAGGGCGTACTTGAATTACCCAATCTTTGCCAAATACTCTCACTGAATTCTTGCCTTGGTCATTCGGCAAGGATTCAACCTCTATGTTATCTTGCGGTTCTTGAATTTCTTCAAGTTCTATTTCTGTGCAACTATGTTCCTTGTAGACATATTCTTCTTCAAGGAAAGTTGTGTTCCTGGAAATAATGACCTTACGTTCTCCAGGAAGATAGAAGTAGTATCCCTTAGTTTCCTTTGGATACCCCACGAAGTAATATTTCTCACTTTTGGATTCCAACTTGTCATTGAGCATCTTTTTAACATATGCAGGGCACCCCCAATGTCTCATATGTTTAAGAGCTGACTTCTTTCCACACCATATCTCATAGGGTGTCTTTTCTACTGACTTGGAAGGAACCCCGTTTAGAACATATATTGAGGTTTGTATAGCATATCCCCAAAGCTATGTCGGCAGAGCTTAGAAGCTCATCATGGATCGAACCATATCCAATAAGGTTCGGTTTCTCCTTTCGGAAACACCATTCATTTGTGGTGTTCCAGGAGGTGTCCACTCTGATTGGACTCCATGTAGCTTTAAGTAATCTAGAAACTCCTTGCTCAAGTATTCACATGCTCAATCCGATCGAAGGGTCTTGATACTTGTTGCAAGTTGCTTTTCTACTTCCGACTTGTACTCCTTAAACTTTTTGAAAGCCTCAGATTTATGTCTCATAAGATACACATATCCATACCTTGTGAAGTCGTCAGTAAAAGTGATGAAGTATAGGAAACCTCCATTAGCTTGAGTAAAAAATGGCCCACATACATCAGTATGGACCACATACATCCAAGTCAAATGGTTCGAGGTAGTCTAACTTTCTCAACTTTGCAATCCTTGATTCGTTGATATGACCAGGTCTGCAATGCCATAGGTAGGTAGAGTTTCTATTACTTATCTTAGCTCATTTATTTTGTACATTGAATATTTCTCGACTACAATTTAGTGTATATAATCTATCCACAAGAGGAGCAGTTCCATATATAACATAATCAAAAGACAATACTTGACTGCCATTATAAATATATGAGGAAAAACCCTCCATGTCCAAAACAGGGATAGAAATGATATTCCTCGTTAATGAGGGTACATAGTAACAATCATTTAACACTAGACAATAGCCAGAAGGCAAATTTAATCTATAAGTTCCTATGCGCTCAGCATCCACTCGTGCTCCATTTCCAACGCGTAGGTCCACCTCTCTTGGTCCAACCTTCCGGCTATCAGTTAGCCCCTTGTCCACCAGAGGTAGAAGCACCTAGTGCTTTTCCTCCTCCTGGTGCAGTGCAGTCCTTCTTCTAATGCCCCTTATTGTTGCTGTTGAGGCATACATCCTTAGCTGAATTCACCTTCTTCTTCTTCACACCTTTCTTAGGCTTCATAGCTGAGGGCGCAGCGACTGTTTTGCCCTTCTTCTTCTGCCATTCCTTACCTTTTGGCTTGGGTCGGCTAGTAGATCTCACCATGAGCACAACTTTGCCTTTGGAAGTGGAAGACTCAAAGGTCTTGAGCATGTTGTGCAGCTCCGACAAACTCGCCTTCGTTCCATTTATATTGTAATTCACTATGAAGTTTTCAAAGGAATGAGGGAGAGAGTTCAGGATGAGGGTGGTAGCGACATTATTTTGCAGCTTCGTTCTAATTGAAGCAAGTCTCTCTATCAGCCCTATCATCTTCAACACATGCTACGAGACCTGGCCCCCTTCATTGAGCCTACACTTAAAAAGTTCTATCATTAACTTATATTCCATAGTCTGGGATTGTGAGTCATAGAGACTATTCAAGTGTTCGAGCATCTCATTGGGACCCATATTCTCATGTTGTCTCTGAAGTTCCATAGACATGGAAGACAACATCACGCACTGTGCTGAAGTGGCATCATCTAGGTGTTTTTGGTAAGCATCCTTATCAAAAGAGACATATTCAGCAGAGTCTGTCGCAGGGACTATTGGAAACACCGTGTCCAACACGTATTCTAATTTCTCTTGTCTCAGCAGTATTCATAAATTTCTTAGCCAGTCAAGGTAGTTAGGTCCAGTAAGTTTGTTCATTTCAATCAACATTTTCAATGATAAGCTCGACATCTTTGATAATCTAAAGAATTAGATAGACTGGAAATCAAACTCAAAATTTATTTCCTATTATACACATTCGTTTAGGCTAATCAACATGGTCTTTCATTTAATTATCTCCCACTATTTTAACATACTTCTACGGCCCCATGGTAGAATACAAACCTATATTAATTAAGGTCATAATGGGCCAAGATCCAAGCCTATGCTATCTCCGCGTTTGCTTTGGTTGATAACTTTATTAACACATATTGGTAGGTTCTAAACCAATTGCAAAACTTATTTGCAACTCTTGGTTGATCAAATATTATATTTAATCTTGCGTCCTTAGATTAGTCCGACACTTTGGCGCCAAGATTTGTCTAAGCATGTCAACCCCATTACACGACTGCATTTACGTATTTAAGTAAATTTGGCCTTTGTGAGCAAATACTTTGGTGTAAATACCCACAAAAGTTTATCCTCTACCTTTACATTTAAAAACACATCAATGAAAGAGCCTGGGTCCTCGTACACTTAGAGCAAATGGTTTGGCATAAATACTCGTATAGCCGAAAATGATTTTGTACTCTAACAATTATAATGGACGACAGATTTTAATTTAGACTTGTATTTAAAATTTTGGAGAACATTTTAATTCAGGGTTTTAACCAAGATCAACTCTTTTACGCCATATCCAATATGACATCTTAATATCATGCAAACTAATGACACATATAGTTGGGAACCGTCAATCCAATAGACATGATATAAGATGGTTTAATCAAATACTGGGCGCCGCCTGCCCAGACATTTGTAGCGGACACTATGCTAATTATTAAATGAAAGCATTTAAACAGTTAACATACAATTAGTATATTATCCAATAATATACTATTAAATAATAATCATGAGTTAACTTGTCCAAACTCTAAAATTTAAGTCTAATCCAAACACTCCCTTAAACGTTTTCTGATTTTAAAAATTGATTTTCAGGGTATTTCTGTAAATTTCAAATTTTTAGAATTTACAGTTTAGTCCCTCAAGAATTTAAAATTTCAATTTTGAACCCCTTTAAATTCAGAAAATTCAATTTTAATTTTCAAAAAATATTTTCAGATTTTAATGGACCTGTCTGTAATTTACATATTTACCTAGGGACTGAATCTGCTTTTTGAAATTTACAGATTTATCCAGGGACTAAATCTGCTTTTCTAAAATTTACAGATTTGCTCCAAGGACCAAATTTGATGATTTTAAAACCTTTTCAGGGACCAAATTGCAATTACAAAAACTTTAAAAAATTTCAGATTTGCCTCAAGGGCTAAATTACAATTTCGGAAACCGCCATCATCCCGCCGGAACGTGTTCGGTTCTTCGTTCACTTGTTCTAAAAAAAATAAAATAATATATATATATATATATATATATATATATATATATATATATATATATATATATATATATATATATATATTAAATTGGAGCCTCGATGCCTCCGCAAACCCTAGGTGGCGCCCTCGGTGCTCCATCGTGGAGTTGCAGCGCCTCCATCTTAGAAGCACAAAATCTGCATTTCTGAAACCCTAAAACTAGTTCAAGGTTAGATTTGCAGATTCATCTTCGTTACCCTTTACTATCAAACAACACGTTCATCGACCATCATCCAATCCTTTCTCGTTCTTCGCTTCAGTGCACCATGTTCGCAATGAACCGGTTACGCACATCGACTTAGAAGAGTTAGATCATAATGACTTTCTCGATTACATAATTGTTTAATAGTTTGGGAGACAAGGATGATGTGCTTTTAGGATATTAGGTTTTCAAGCTTTAAACGACATAAATTTCAGATTTAAACAAATTCTAAGCCATATTATTATTAACTAATTACCTTATAATCATACAAAACAGCCATGTCTTTGATACCACTGTAGGGATTCTGTTGGGTTGTTGTACGCAACGGATATTGAAAACTTATTTCAAACCCAACAAACGTAGAACTGTTTGACTATAGGGTAATTTAAAACCATAAACATAAGACTTGAATGGTACTTACATGTTTACAATATCTGGAATCTTTATCAAATGTGGGTGCGCACGCGAATGCCCTTTCGATTGCAAGCTCCAAGCTTCAATGTATTCCTCCTTTGAAAAGCTAGGAAATCCGGCAGAGGTTCGAGAGAGTGTTTTGATTCTGAGTCTCTAAGACTTAGAATAATGATATGAAATTCAAGTGTAATGAATAATGAAGTGTAGGTCTGTATTTATAGGTGAAAAATTAGGTCAAGCTGGATTAGGGTTTGACCTTGGGCCTGGACCAAAATTCGAGGTGGATTAGGTCACCACGCCGGCGACGCTGCTGCCCAGCCAGTGGGCCCCGCGGCCCTGTGGCGCTGTGACCCTACTGTGTGGGCCCCGCGACACTGATATGGCCCTCCACCGCCTCATTTTATTTTTCATCACATTCTTATATAAATCCAAAATTCAATTTTGACTTAATTAAAATAATCATCATTCATTTAAATATCTCGATTCTAAATCGAATATTTAGTACTCTCTCAATACATCATTAGATCGGAAAGACAATCGACATAGTGTGACCCTACAGATCTTCACATAATGACATTAATCAAATTTAGGTCTACGCGGAACTCCTAGACGGCGCCGCAAGACGAACTCAATATGTGAAGTACGTTTACGTGAATCCAGTAAACTTAACCTCTATGTGGTAAGATAAAATCCCTTCATTCACGACACACTCGATCAAGCTTAGGATTTGCCAAGTGTCTATCCAAATGGATTGATCATTATATCTCATATATATTAGTTGATAACTAGACCATATTCTAAATATATCTATTGCGTTGGCCACCAACTTAGTCAACCTAATATCACTGAGAATCTGAGCGTTCTCTCGAATATACATTTGAGGAATGAATCCTAATCTTGGCTCAACTACCACCTTTAATCCACATCGTAATGAACCCAATACAAGTCGTATCTCAACCTATAAGGCATTTGAGCTTAGGACAGGATCAAAGTATATTACTTTGTAGACAAGGTGCGCATTGACCTCAAGTCTAAGGACTTCTATATCCCACACGCTGATCATACTTTAGACAAGTATAACAAAAAATATATCAGCAGGGTATACCAATACTTCCAAAGTATCCATGTGTCTATCACGAGTAGCCATTACTCGTAGCAGGTGAGACATAATACATCCACTAAGGATGTGATGCAGACCACATGTCGACCTATAACATATCATCGATATCACATTCTCGATGATCATTAGTCGAGGCTATTTTAAGAGTTACGTTATAATATTAATAACTCACATTATTAATAACAACGTAACCTCCAGGGATACATATTATAGAATATTATAAACAATCAATTAATAATTCAATAATTGCAGATGCCAAAATATTAATCTTCATTAATAATAATACGAACGTGTATAAAATACATTTGTCCTAATACAGATTATGTCTAAGACATACATATACTTTCAGGCCCCACATATACAAGGAAGGAAGAAGTGTATAGTATTATATTCCGTGATTAGTGCGGTGGAAAATGAATGGTAGGTCAATCCAATTAATGTCAAGAATTTATCGCACTCTTCTCTTCTTACCTTTTTTATCTCATAAATTAATGGATGGTCTAATTTCTGAATTGTAGGGTTGTGATTTGAGTCAACAACAACAAACCCAATATATTCTCATAAATTTGTGGATGATATAATGTATGCAGACTTTACTTCTACCGTGATAGATAGAGAGTCTTTAGGGTTGTGATTTGAGGACATTCTAAAAGAGGGTCACACAATTCATTAACTTGAGACTTTTTAAATTCTTTTCGACTCATTTTGCAAGTTTGCGAATCTCGTTTTGGTTCCTGAATTTTGGTTTATTCTAGTTAGCATATTATACGCTAACCACATCGGACAAATAGAGATTCACAAATGTTACTTTAAAGAAGTAGGAAACCAAGTATTATTTTAATTATCTCCAATTAGTAGGATGTTATATTATGTAACAACTGTTTTTAGTATGATTGAGTGACTTGATCTATAACCAAATTTGTGGATCAGTATAATGTCTAGCTAGTTCATATCAGTTTAGTATCGGATACGTGAATCATCACCCTACAAGATATTAACTCAAATTTCCAATGGAAGAGCCCATTAGCTTGTTACAGCCTAACGGGGCTCTCGAGTGTCGCCCAAGCATCGCACTGTATCAGGTTCATGAAGCTTTTGTTGGAAATTTGCCTTTGGCGGGAGTTGCGACCGACCAACTTTAACGGCTTAAACACTAGTGTAACGTATGTTGGAGAATCCGGTTCTTCACACATGCATGATCTACTAAGTACGTAGATAACCGTAGGGCCAAGAATCGTCAAATTTCATTGAGAAATGAAAGAGATATTGGTTCACGAAGTAAGGTGTTTGAAGCATGGAAAGTGTGGTATTGTGTGTAATTCTCCCTCATCGGTAGAGGAAGAAAGAATTGTTGTGTATATAAGATTCGAAATTGGTTTGGGGTTTGGGACCCCAAGGGGTATCCCATGTGTTTAAAGGAGGGAGGACCTAGATGTGCTTCGGTTCAAGTAAAGACCACACGCGCCGCCGCCGCCCGCCCGTCCGGTCCGGTTCCGGTTCCGGGTTCCGGGTTCCGGGTTCCGGGTTCTCGGGTTCACGGGTTCACGGGTCGTGGGTCGTGGGCTGTGGGCTGTGGGCCTTCTGATATTATATTTTTGGGCCGAAAACTTTGCCGAAGTACGCTTTGATCCCGAAGTTTCGGATGTGCGCTTTGGACCGAGAATTCTTTCGGATGTACGCTTTGGTCCCCGAAGTTTCAAGATGTACGCTTTGGTCCCCGAAGTTTTTCGAAAGTTGGAATTTCGACAATCGAAAGCAGAAACGTCCAAGCTCTCAATTCACCATTTATTTTGGCTGAATTACTCCTCCTATAATGGCCAAAACAGTTGGTCTTTCACCATTTATGTTGGTGACTTTACTACCTCCATAATGGCCATTATTTGGCTATTATGGAGGCGATTTCAGGCAGTTTTTCAGCCCCTCCTTCACCTATATAAACACCCCCTTACACCATTGTTGAGCACACTTGATATGCACGAAAATACACAACCAAAAAAAATCTTCTTCCTACAACTTCCAAGCATCATTTCGTTACTCAATATTCTTCACGGTAGCTCTTGAGTTTCCTTTGCTCAAGGGTTCCATTGCTGTTTTATCTTGGGAGACAAATTGTCCAGGACGTATAAAGGATACATACGGGGCAATATTGTCTTAAGGACAGAGTGCCACACTCGAATCAGCAAAACCAGTTTCCATTTTTTCGTTTTCAACAAAATTGTAATTTCAGTTTTGTGGTTATCTTGTAATTTTCAGATTACTAGTTGAACTATTGAATCTTTGTTTATCCTTTCGAATACTTGTAATAGTTAAATACTTCCCGTACTGCTTTATAAAGTACCATAGAGAAAAATCTCCCAACAACTTAAGACAATATTTGTATTGTATTACTATTAGTGTTCGAAAGATGTCGGTCAAAAGTTGTGTGACCAAATCTGGATATGGAAATGGTTTTCTGGTAGAAGAGAGTGATGATGATGAATGTGTTCATGGTGTCACCGCTACCAAGACTGGTGGGAACAAGCGCTCTCGAGAGCCTGAGGATGTCAACTGGGACAAGAGGAGAAGACTGAAGATGTTATTCTATCTTGTAGCGAAAGGCCTATATCTGTCCCGGACAAAGGATCCGAATAATGGTGAGAAGGAAATGGACACTCGGTCGATGAAGTGACTGAAGTGAGCCAGAATCCGAAATTGGAATAAGTATTTTTCTTACTTGTCAAGAATAAGGATTAAATGATAAGTATTTTTCTTACTTGTCAAGAATAAAGATTAAATTATGTCTGATTAAAAATGGATTAAAGTAAGGAGGAATATGAAAATAATTTATATTCCTTATGCTTTAACAAATCAGAAGTTTAATCTCATCTTCTTTTCCGTTTAAAGATTGGATTTTGTAAACGACTTAAGAAGATCCGTTCTTTTAAGTGTAATTACTAAAGTGTGTAAAGTATGTTCGCACATACGATGGAGAGAGATCCACTAACTGTGCGAAAACTGTTACCACTCTTAAGTAAGCGCCAAGAATTATCTGGGCACCAATCTTAACGGAAGGAGTCTAAAAGCTAAAGACGTTGAACCTGTCATACTTGGCAGAAGATCCTTCATAGGATAATATTGGACACTCAGTCATATAAAGCCTCCGGGCGACTGGAGTGGGCCAAAATTCCTTTGATATGATGATATTGGACACTCAGTCATATAAAGCCTCCGGGCGACTGGAGTGGGGCAAGAATTCATTTCATAGGAAAAGTAATGGACACCTAGTAAGGTGGGCCAGAGTTTCCAGGTCTTAATGATCTGAAGGCCTAAAGAAAGGCAGTAAAGAAATTGGACACTCAGTCTGCCAAAGCAACTGGAGTGGGCCAGAGTATCTGGATCATATATGATCCGGTTACGCCCTAACCACGGGTAAGAGGTTGTTCATGTGAAGCAACACCACCTCTAAAGTAGAAGGGGTTGGAGAGGTTGTCCTCAATAGGACTTCAGGGAATGAGATCACTCTAAGATGATGTGATACATATCCCTAACTTGGTTTAAGGGACGCTGTTGGTCAAGCTAGTTTGAGACTAGTCCAATAGGTCTGTAATAACTAAGAATGGTACAGTACGTTTGTAGCCAAATGAATGATATATTTGTAATCCGTGCGTCTATGCCATCATAGATTAAGACACGTTAAATAGCAAGTCATTCAAAAGCTAACGATGTTGAGATTGTTGCCTTCTTCGACATAAACCCTCAAAATAAATGTGAGGTAGATGAAGAGGCAAAATCACCTTTCCAAATTCCATCAAAGGAATAGCGAAAGAAGCACCGCTCCTCTAGAACTTAGTCACACCTAATTGGGTGATTTGAAGTTTATACAAAATAGAGGGGGGAGACAAGTACGTTGTGATCTTCATTGATGATGGTACAACGTATGGAATCCTTTGTTTGTTGAAAAGCAAAGATGAAGTTGTTGAAGCGGATAAGCGCTACAAAGCTGAAGTTGAAAATCAACTATGCCTATGGATTGCAAAATTCGTAGCAATAGAGGGGGAGAATGTGAAGCATCGTTCATTAAACGAATGTTCATTTCTCACCTCAGTCTAACGGTGTTAGCCAAGCACGAAGTGGTACGCCCAAATTATGAGGGGTAACTTGGTAAAAGAAGGGCTACCGAAACAGGTCAAGTTCGACCTAAGATCGTAGATTGCATATCCACCGGATCCGCAAATAACGATAGTGTTGATCGCCTCTTGGCGTCAAAGAATGCTCGAATTCTTTGGAGATAACTTTCCTTGGAAAAGGAAAAAGGAGTAATTGCTCAAGGTTAACAAGAACCCGCGAGGGCTCGACCGTCCGAATCCGGACGTTCCGTATCTACAGGACTCGAAAGTTGTTGTCTATCCGAACTTAATATTCCGGATCTGCGAACTCGGGATTCTAGATGTTGAACCGAGAAGGAGCAAAGAGGGGACAAAGACTTGTTCCATACCTTCTAGCTTGTATGGTTGAGAACGAACCATGGACAATTAATAAATAATTGTCATCTCCAAAAGCGCCGCTTTGGAAAGAAGCTACAAAGAGAGAAATAGACTCTATCATATAGAACCATACTTGCGTAATGGTTGATCTTCCTCCGGAAAAGAACCTTTGGGTTGTAAGATGTGCTCCCCTGTGAGTAGCTTCACATCCAGGGCCATTGCGGTCTTGCGTGGCATGAATGTTGAATTAGCCTTCCCAACCGTAGAGTTGGAAGAAGAGAATCGACTTGGTTTGCCGGACCGTTGTTGGGCTTCTTCCCCGAACTTTCATTTTGGTCCCCGAAATGTGTACATTTTGGTCCCGAAAGTTTCGGATAAAACAGAACAATGAATCGACCACGAAACATTGGCTCGAAGTTAGTAAGCCAACAGCTTGGAAAACCAACGGTCCGAGAGTGAAAATCATATTGAAACAAAGTCTCGATATGAAAGATATGTGTATCACGATGACTTCTTAGGAATTGAATTTCTAAGACATCTAACGGATCGGTCAATAGTTGACAGTCTCGTTGAAGCCACCAATGGATATGAATCATAGAACTGATTGGAATCATGGTGCACCCATAGACAAGGAGTGATATGCACGGGTCATGTGTAGTTCAATGTATTGTACACACTACAACCGACCCGTATCGTCCTACAAACATATTAGTTGAACTAAGGTTCACCGATGATCTTTATACATGATCAATAGAAGGCGTTAAGTCGGATATGACGATATCCGAATTATTCGCTTATCTACGGATTATTGTATTCTCGGATGTCCAAATGGTTCGGGAGAACACGGTGATGCAAACCGGACATCGGATCTGAAGAACACCAAAGCCACAAGTAAATGTGTATGGTGGTTCTTGGAAAATCCTCTAAGCAAACTTGCATCGACCGATTCATGATGGTATCGGAGTTTATCGCTTTATACAAAGCATGAAAGAAGTTGAGTAACTTCACGACTCATTAGAGGACGTCCCTTATTGGGAGAAACCCGTGCCTTCAGCGAGTTATACACGTGGCTAGCCGATCGGCTTTAGGAAGGACACGGATGACGGCGTCTGGACATATCTGTCGGGGATCTGTCGGAGACATAAGACCGTATGGCGCTTGATCATCACGGGTGTCACTTCCTTGTTTACAAACTAAGGGACTACCCGAGAGATCAAGCGTTCGCCTGTCTAGGGAATGGGCTTAAAACCCAAAATATACGGACCAATACAAATGGAAACCCAACCTTACGAACTGGAGATCCCGGTAATTTGGTTCAATGGGAAAACTAAGTTGTAAAGGTTCGGTTGATCGCTTCGGTGGAAGCATGAGCACTTCGGATAGTGATTTCGAAAAGAAACACCAAATCCAAAGCCGTTCCCGCGATAGACGTTAAGTGCTATCTCGCAGATGGGTAAAGGTTAAGTTTTCAAAACTCGTAATGATCCTCAACAGTTGAGGTTAGGTCTTTGGGAAACTTTTAATGGTTCCTAACACTTGTGAAGTGGGGTATAGCAGATACCTTGTAGGAGACCACCTATTTAAGTGCGAGGACGGGCCGCCTCAAATTGAACGCACTTAAGAATCCAAGACGTTGTCCATGGACAAAACGGACAAAACATTACGAAGAAGAGAGTAAGGGAATTTGTTGTGTTGGTACCGTTGTCTTGGCTTACACTAAACACCGACGGTTCAAGACATCACGTTCACCGCGCAAGAAGTAAGTCCGATGGTATTCAACTATGGAAGGTTCAAAGCCGAGGCTACCTCTCCTTATGCAACATCGGTCCGCCGAAATATTGCTTTGGGAATGAAAAGACACCATGTGAGTGCGCCAAAATCTCTTTCAAGAGGGGATTGTTGGAAATTTGCCTTTGGCGGGAGTTGCGACCGACCAACTTTAACGGCTTAAACACTAGTGTAACGTATGTTGGAGAATCCGGTTCTTCACACATGCATGATCTACTAAGTACGTAGATAACCGTAGGGCCAAGAATCGTCAAATTTCATTGAGAAATGAAAGAGATATTGGTTCACGAAGTAAGGTGTTTGAAGCATGGAAAGTGTGGTATTGTGTGTAATTCTCCCTCATCGGTAGAGGAAGAAAGAATTGTTGTGTATATAAGATTCGAAATTGGTTTGGGGTTTGGGACCCCAAGGGGTATCCCATGTGTTTAAAGGAGGGAGGACCTAGATGTGCTTCGGTTCAAGTAAAGACCACACGCGCCGCCGCCGCCCGCCCGTCCGGTCCGGTTCCGGTTCCGGGTTCCGGGTTCCGGGTTCTCGGGTTCACGGGTTCACGGGTTCACGGGTCGTGGTCGTGGGTCGTGGGCGTGGGTCGTGGGCCTTCGATATTATCTTTTTGGGCCGAAAAACTTTGCCGAAGTACGCTTTGATCCCGAAGTTTCGGATGTGCGCTTTGGACCGAATTCTTTCGGATGTACAGCTTTGGTCCCCGAAGTTTCAAGATGTACGCTTTGGTCCCCGAAGTTTTTCGAAAAGTTGGAATTTCGACGGTCAAAGCGAAACGTCCAAGCTCTCAATTCACCCATTTATTTTGGCTGAATTACTCCTCCTATAATGGCCAAAACAGTTGGTCTTTCACCATTTATGTTGGTGACTTTACTACCTCCATAATGGCCATTATTTGGCTATTATGGAGGCGATTTCAGCAGTTTTTCAGCCCCTCCTTCACCTATATAAACACCCCCTTACACCATTGTTGAGCACACTTGATATGCACGAAAATACACAACCGAGAAAAATCTTCTTCCTACAACTTCCAAGCATCATTTCGTTACTCAATATTCTTCACGGTAGCTCTTGAGTTTCCTTTGCTCAAGGGTTCCATTGCTTTGTTTTATCTTGGGAGACAAATTGTCCAGGACGTATAAAGGATACATACGGGGCAATATTGTCTTAAGGACAAGAGTGCCACACTCGACTCAAAGAAAACCGCTTTCCATTTTTTCGTTTTCAACAAAATTGTAATTTCGCTTTTGTGGTTATCTTGTAATTTTCGATTACTAGTTGAACTATTGAATCTTTGTTTATCCTTTCGAATACTTGTAATAGTTAAATACTTCCCGTACTGCTTTATAAAGTACCATAGAGAAAAATCTCCCAACAGCTTTGAGAATAAATCTCATTTGATAGAGAACACTAAAACTTTCATGGTAAATTTTCTACCATGCATGTCCGGATTAATTGGACTACTAAGTTCTAGACACCGGATGGCAAAACGTGAAAAAATAACTCTTTTTGGGTCTTCATTAGTAGTATCAGCCCACTTTCTTCAACCAAAAATATGCCAAACAAATTGGTAATTTTTGTTCTTCTTTCATACCGGTTGGGCCTTCACGACAAAATCTCTACAACCAACTAAGATATAATGTGCAAACATTTCTTCAAAGTATGGGATAACTACATTTTGGATTTAATTCCTAGACATTCTCAATTTCAACGAAATTGAAATAATTAAATTCAAAACAAAGCCAAAATAAATCCACAAAGAGTCATGGGTACAAGAAAAACAAATACAAAAAGTCTCACAAATGTTAGAATTTCTATTTGTAATCCTTGAATCTTGAAATGGATGGGTTCTTCTCTTCCAATTGCCTTTTAGGTGTACAATATTTTCTTCAAAGTTTCAATTTGTACTTTTTTATGCACGTTCTCTGACACTAAATGTTATCTTCATCATTATCTTCTAGCTAATATCTTCAAAGTTAAAATAAATTTTCCAAAAGGAGAATTGCCTTCTATTATCACTTTTATTTTTTTAGGATTAGAGTATCACCTAATTTTTTTTTCCTCAAGATATATTAATGATATAAAATTTATCATCTCTTCTAGTTAGTATGCCATGTCACATAATATATATATTTTTAATAATAAATTTATTTAACTCATTCAACCCATTTAACTCAACCCAAGCCCATTTAACTCAATCCTCCATTAAACACAAATCTAATATAATGTTTGTTCATATATTTCTCAAACTTACCTACAAACATTAGACTATCGAATGACATTTTTAATAATTGACAAAATTGTAGATTCATAAATTACAAAGTAAAATAGAAGATGATCATCTACTAAATAATTGTTTCGGATGAAAGTTTCTCAAGTAGTTGCAGGTATATACTCATTAACAAATAGCTAGATAAAAATACTAATAACCTCTTAGTGCAGATAGAACCACTCCGACGTCGCGGGTTCGAATCCGTGTGGTGACAGTCTTTGCTGAAATATTGCAAGGGCTGTTGCTTTGGATTCGTGTCCCGTTGGTCCTCTCCCTTGCAGGGCTGGCTTTCGTGCATATCCCTCGATTTACATCCCACCTGGCCAAGGGGCCTCTGGTACAGGTGGGGGGTTTCACCTTCGAGACTTTCCCCTTCACAAAAAAAAAAAGAAATTCACGAATTTTATAGATATTTCTGAAAGAATGGATAAAATTTATTAATGGTATAAAAACTCTTTATAACGTCCTTAAAGAAAAAACGCTCTCGCTTTCTACAGTAAGAAAGGTAGTAGACACCGACAATATTTGTAAGGAACGAGTAATAAGGATGTCTCGAATATTTTAAATAAAAAAGGGCAGCTCGGTGCACTAAGCTCTCACTATGCGCGGGATCTGGGGAAGGACCGGATCACAAGGATCTCGAATATTTTAAATATTTTCCAAAAATAATTTTGTGAAAAGTAATTGTTCGAATCTTTAAAAAGGGTTAATTTCTCACAAATTTCTCTATTTAGATTGTGTTAAATGAATTTAGGTTGGGTTGAGTTAAATGAAAAAGATGACTTAAAAAATTTATTATTAAAATAACATGACATGGCATGCTAACTAAGAAAGGAGGACTTATGTGTTTAGTATATTTTGGAAAACACAGGGATAGGTGTGTGATATTATAGTCCTAAAAGAAATAAAAGTGATATTAGAAAATAATTTTCTTCATACATGGGTAACCTTTTGAGGAATTTACTAAAAGTTGAATATGAAAATTGTGAGTGTAAGGTTGTATTAATCTTCCTTGATGGAGAGATAGCAGCAAGAGAGAGGTGTGAGCGGGGACTGGCAGCGGAAGAGGATGACAAAGGATAGAGATCCCCTATACTATTGCATCTCATAAGAGGTGTCCCCGTATGCAGATCCTTCACAGAAAAACCAAAGGGGTCAAACTCAACAGAAACAGAATTGTTGCGAGTAAATTTCCTAACAGATATTAATCTTTTAATAATGTTGGGGGCATAGAGGACGTTGTTCAGGGAGAATAGTGAGTGAGGTGGTTGAGTGTAGGTGGTACCATAGCCCTGAATTGGAATGCGATGACCATTGCCAACCGTAATAAATTGAGGACAATTTAAACAAAACAATTTGGAGAGATTACCTAAAGATCGGGTGAGGTGAGAAGTGGCTCCCGTATCAATGTACCAATTTTCATCGAGATATTGCAGGTTTAGTGAGCCAAAGGCTTGGCCCAAATTGGTAGGGGCCAAGACGTGAGGATTGGGCAGTTGTTGGGCCTGGACGATGCGGGCCTGCTAAGGCAGAGGTATTGTTGGACGTGGACCTGGTCCAACTCCTAAGAGGTATGGCTGCCACTGCCCATAATGGGCCGACTGCTGGAACGGGAATGAGGCCCAACCAAATTAATTGGGCCACTGACCTGGGCTGGCCCAGTTGGCCTGTTGGCTGGGCTATTGCTAGCCGGACCTTCCACCGTAACCGCGGCCTCTATCGCCTTTTCTGCGGCCTCTGCGACCTTTGTCACCTCCGCAGCTGCCCCGCGATTGGTTGTCCGATAGTGGCGGTTGGGCGGTGATGGTGTCATTCATTATCGGATTTTCAACCGCCAACGCCTTTTGATTGTGTTCATCCTGTTTGGCACGTCAGGTTTCCTCCAAAAGTAATTGTGAACGTGCCCTGTTGAAACTCGGTTGTGGGTCAGCTTGTTGAATCATAGTCGCGAGAGTATAGTAATCACCTTTCGATAAGCCAACAACCAGTTGTAGGACCATTTTGGTTTCAGACACAAGTGTCCCCACGTTGGATTGTTGATCCACAACTAGTTTCAATTGTTTGCAATATTCGGACATGTTTGCAAAATTCTCGAGACGTGTATTGTTGAATTGTTCCTCCAAATACACGGCACGAGTATGTTTGTTGTCCTAAAATATTTCCTCTAAACGTACCCATAACTTAGGAGCCGAGGCACCTGTTTTCATGATTGTATGTAGTAAGTCTTTAGAGATGGTTCCATAAATCCATGTTTGACGATAGCGTCAAGACGACGCCATGTCGAGTCTACAACGTCTAGAGGGCGAGGAATAGAGTCGTCGATGTGGTCAAGCACGTTATACGCGCATGCGTGGATGTAAAATAATGCAACCCACGAGGAATATTGACCATCTTCTTGATCAAGAATTAACGGAATGAAATTCTTGATATTTGTGACGGTGAATGCCGGATGTAAAGAAGAGGTGGACGAGGAAGGGGGTTGTCAAAGACGAATGTGGAGGTTACAGAAGCCTTAGGAGATGTGGGAGTAGACATGGTGGTATAACTGAAGAACATGAAAAATCAAAAGAAGGAAAGTAGTATGTTGCTGAAAATACACTATGATTTTTTTTTTATTATGCGGATGTAAACTGAAATTATGGTTATATAGGTGCAAAAAGTTGTGTTGGGTTGTATAATTTTGAAAAAAATTCTTGTTTCTTTTAAATTCTTTGCTACTACTTTAGTACTTTATTACTTTTTAATTCTAGTTCTTTGACTTGCAAAGCGAAGTTACAAAAAATTCTAATTTTCCAGAAAAGGCCCAAAATCATTCATTATTTTTTATTTTAGATTCAAAATAATACGTATCTTTTACATGGAGCGCTAATAGTCATCTTTCTTTAATAAAGTGATGCACTTTTAATCAAAATCATAAGCACAAATTACTTTTTTAATAGATGCCTCCTCACATGCGCATCACACGATTTTATTTCCCTCCAAACGAGTAGCCATTGTATCTCAGTCTTCAATCATTTTTTTGAAAGAGAGAATACCCTAGAGCAATAGCATACTCTGCAGGAGAAAACTCAAAAATTTGAATATCACGCGCAAAGCGTGTGATCATAAACTAGTAAAAAAACTAGACAAAAACATACAATAATTCACATAAAATCACGTTTTAACCTCAAAACGTTAAAATCATAATTAAATTAGATAATACATTAGAAGAACATGTGGGTAGCTATATTTTTCAATAACTCACAAACTAGGGCTTCTTCGTTCAACACATTTTGTCGCGCCTCATTTTCTTGCGAAAATGTTTTTCAGACATGTAACAACTCTTTTATCGGGTTAGGGATTTTTTTTTTTGATTTTTCACCAAAAACAGAGATTTTATATGAATTAATTTATGTTTTTAACTATTTTTATGTCATCGATTTTAAGCGGTTGCATGTATGTATGGACGTCTAGGGGGTCGGACCGGTCATCGATTTTTGGATCAATTTCTTTTAAAATGTGTATGAACATCACATGTCAGTGAGTTGCTGATATTCGAACATTTCGGACGATGTTTCTTGGTATATATTCTTATTGTTAGGTTGAATTTTCTCATGCTCTTTTGAATATCTTTAAGTTGTATAATTGACATTCACTACTAAAATAACAAGAAATATATAGAGACGGATATATTCTATAGTTAAAAAGAAAAATCTGTTGTTAATCATTTTAAAAGATGATGTTGTAGAGAATTTCAATTCTTTTTTGTACTGATTGGCGACAACATAATTTTGTTGCACATATGCATGCCACAAACTCAAGCATGCTTGCACCCCAGACATAATTTTTTATCCGATCAACATCCTCTGTGAAAGAAAAAAAAGAATCCAGAAACTACACATTTTATTGTAGACTTATTGCCAAAATAATTAGGTATAGCACATACGCTCTAATATACTCATCACTTTTCTCAACAAAGAACACATGTGCATTCCTAACGGACGCGATTATAGTCACTCCTTGGCGAGCTGAAGTGGTTAACTCGTTTCTTTTTTCCTTTTAAATGATTTTCAACATAACTTCCATCCATTCCATCTACTCCAATAACAAGTTTAAAGAGATGTTTTTAGCTCTACTTTCATCTCTTCATAGCATATTTTTTTCATCTCTTTATAATGATCAACTTAAGACTTATAGCATGTCCTAAGTTGGTACAAATTGCTAAGTGGTGAATGTGATAAGAATCTAAAAATGACATAGAACATCTTAAAATGAAAATTGTATGAAGAATCTTGAACCCAAAAGATTTTGAGCAAATTTGGCCCCTTTTTGGCGTCCTTGGCAGCGAAGTTAGGAGCAAAGGCACTTTTAGGCGCCTAGCCTCCCAATGGCTTCAATTGGGGCCTTTTATTGGAAGTCTATGTTATTAATCTGTATTCCAAAAAACCAATAAATAATAATTACTTAAAATAAACAGAATTAGTGTTGAAAAAATAAGAATAATTTTTTTTCAGAATATAATCGAGCCCACTTAGTTCAAAGTGTGTCCTTAAAGAAAATTATTCCCCTCACAGTACTCGAGGTTGATGGAATATCCCCTCCCAGGATAGAACGATTATCTTACCAGAATAGTAGTACTCCAAATTCAGGTAGCGGCGAACCACTCAACAGCAGTATATCACACAGAATTTGTTTATGCAGAAGAAGAAGAAATTTGTGTTGTTCAGAAAATTTGTAAGTAAACTTCTGAGGAATCAAACGAATTTATAGCCATGGAAGTACTGTTTCTGAAGGTTTGCAACTCTTCTGAACAACCACTAAAAACTGGTGGGAAAATTAAATGTGGGAAAGAAACCGGGTCGCGGGTCAGACACGCGGATCCGGGTCACTAACGGGTTGGATTGGATAAGTTAATTAATTTAATTAAATAATTAAAAATTAAAGAAAATTTGGTCCAAAAAGATTATCAATCAATTAGATCATTTGACCGAATCGAAGCGAAGCCGGCCGGCGGCCGAAGCCGGCCGGCCGGCCGGCCGGCCGCCGAAGCCGAGCCGAGCGACGACGATGGCGCGATGGGTCCTTGCCCCCTCAACCCTTTTAGTGACAAGAAGGAGTAATTCTACTTATAAGTAGAAGAACTTTTCTTTCTACTACCGATGTGGGACAAATGTTTATTTTATAAAGCAAGAGGGAACTCCCACTTTTCTTTCCACTACCGATGTGGGACAACTCCCACTTTTCTTTCCACTATTTCCCATTCACCAATATCAATACCCAACAGTCTAGCCCCAAGCTGCTGCACTTTGTATCTCGACCTAAGATTTTTTGTACATAGTATGTCTATCTCACGCACGTGTGATAAAATATGGTACTAACAGGATGAAACACAGATACCGAATTGTTGTTCTCTGATTTCAAGACTCTTATACAGATTCTTTTAGACAATTATTTTGACCCTTCTCAATAAATTGGCGAGTACAATAGGTCACAGAAATATTGCCTTCAGGATACAATGAAGCCCTAACAACGATGTTGAATTCAAAGTTTGTACTCCCTTGATCCAACCAAGAACACACAATATGAAGTTTCTAATGATGCTTAGGGAAGAAAAGAAAAGCAGAAGTTTTGATTATTTTCCAATAGAAGTTTTGATTCTTTTTTCAACAGAAGTTTTAATTTCTTTTTCATCAGAAGTTTTGATTCTTTTTTCAACAGAAGTTTTGATTCTTTTTCATCAGAAGTTTTGATTCTTTTTCAACAGAAGTTTTGATTCTTTTTCATATCTATTGTTTGAATGAGAAAACATCTTTACTACTTATAGAGATTTCACATCCATTGGTGATGCATTTTCATCACCAACAGACACTTCCAAGAGGCATCAATGATGACTATTGAGAAAAGTTGCGTCTGTTCAAATTCAAAATAAATATGAATTATGTTAACATACTCCCCTTAAAGTTGAAGGGGCATCACATCAATGATGACTTTTGATTTTGTTGAAAATATCCAACATTCTCCCCCTATTTTCAAAATCAAAAAACATAAAATAAAGTAAAATCTTTTAGAATAGGAATGAATGCATCACTCATGTGACTTCCTACATACCTAAGTGGGATCAAGCCAACGTAGTTCAAACTAAGTTGAGACAAAGCATCATCGTAGAAATCAATACATAAATGATAGGTATCTTTTGGATTTGAACCTTCACTTAGTGTAAGAAATTCAAAGCCTTATCGAGGTTCTATGGTGAACTAGTCTTGAACCAAGTACCCCTTGTGATAAAACCAAATTCTCCACATATATTGACTTCAGAGAATTGTGTGTTCTGTAGCTTAGCACGTTAATGTCCATGTGCTTATATCCTGGGTTCATGAGTATTCTTTAGAGAACAGTCTTATTCTCATAGGAAACGGCCTGATTTTCATATTCATATAGGTAAGTCTCTAAGGTGTTTCTGTGATACACCTGTAAACAAACATAGACTTATTAAGGATTTTCATCCATCCTCAATCATGCAAAATCACTACACTAATACATAAATGAGAAGTTTTGACTTAGTGTGCCATAATCACTCTCGTAACTTGTTGGTACCCATTGAACATTGTTTATCTTTTTCAAAACATAGGTTGGATTTCTCTTAACCGGTGATCAACCTTCTTTCACATACCTTAGTCCCATTTCCTTACACTTTATTAAAACCACTGCCTTTGGTAGACTCTTAGTAAATGGGCCTGCCAAGTTCTTCTTTGTTTCAATATAGTTAACTGCAACTACTCCTCTCTTGAGTAATTATCTTACTATTTGATGTCTAAGACTTGCATGTCTTGACTTTCCATTATAAGTCTTGTTTGAGATATTATAGATCGCAGCCTGATTATCACAGTTAATCAAGACTGCTGGAGTTGGCTTCTTCCATAATAGGATCTTTATAAGTAAGTTTCTAAGCCATTCTGCCTCCTTACATGCATCTGCCAGTGCAATTAATTCTGACAATATTGTTGAATCAGATATACAAGTCTGCTTCTTGGAACCCCAAGACACAACAACACCACCTAATATAAATATCCATCTAGTAGTAGACTTGGACTTGGAATCTATATTGTTCTAGTTTGCATCGCTGTATCCTTCCAATACAACGGGATAACCTTGGAAATGTAAATCATAATCTATGGTTCCTTTCAAGTAAGCCAACACTCTTGAAATTGCTTTCGAATGTTCAACTCCTGGGTTTCTTCAGAAATGACATAGTACACCCACCGCTTGGGCTATATCTGGTCTCGTGCAATGCATAACACACATAAGACTTCCAATAATATTAGAATACTCAAGTTGTCCATGAGTTCTTCCAGTACTCTTCATTAATTTAATACTAGGATCTAAAGGAGTGGGGGCTGGTTTGTCATTGACATGACTATACTTTTTGAGAAATTTCCCAATATAATGAGATTGGGTTAAAGCCAACTAATCTCCATTTCTTAGGATTTTAATTCCTAAGATCACATCAGCCTCTCCTAGATCTTTCATATCAAAGTTAGAACTGAGAAAATTCTTAGTTTCTTCCACACAAGATATGTCAAACCCAAAAATAAGCATATCATCAACATATAAATAGAGAATTACACATCCAGATTTATCATGCTTACTATAGATACTGTTAGAATATATATTCTTAGGATTATTATTTATTATTTTATTTAAATGATAATTACTATAGAATATTCTAGATAGCTAGTCATTAGTATAGAATCACATTTGTATGGAAATAATATGATAGATGATGAGAAGATTAAGGCTACCAATCTTCTACCATATTTGTATATATTCTTATCATTTGTAAATGGCAAAGATGAGGAAAATATTCTACTTACCCTAGAATTCTTACATGGTATCAAGAGCTTAAGGAAAATATCATAATTGTTTCTCCCTACCATTTTTCGGCTATTCTTCTCCTCAATTCCAACACTTGGCTGAAAGAAAGAAACAAAAATATACTAGGTTTACCCCTCTTCATCTACTAAGTTGTATTTTTTTCTCTATTAATAATCCAACCAAATATACTAATGTCCGACTCCAAATCATCTTTCCACCCAGCACTCGTAGTTTCAAACATCAAAACGCATGTTTCCATCACCTTAGAGCTGGAAAATGTTCACTATGCAACATGGGCGGAACTTTTCAAAATTTATTGCCGCTCTTACCGGGTTCTTCACCATATCATTCCCTCGGAAAAAGGAAAAGAACATGTATTAACTACGGACGCGGACAAATAATTGTGGGACACACTAGATGCCACTGTTCTAGGTTGGATCTATGCAACAATTTCTACGGATCTTTTGCATACGATAATGGACCCGGATTCTAAAACGGTTGATGCTTGGAATCGATTGCAAGATATTTTTTATGATAATCAAAATTCTCGCGCCGTTACGTTGGAACAAGAATTCTCCATAATTGACATGGATGATTTTCCAAACGCGTCGGCTTATTGCCAACGCCTAAAAGTGCTAGCCGATCAATTGAGGAACGTCGGTGCCCCGGTCATCAACAATCGCTTGGTTCTTCAACTTGTCACCGGGCTTACGGAGGCATATAGTGGGGGTTGGAACACTAATACGGCAAAGCAACCCTCTTCCTTTATTTTATCAAGCACACTCCATGCTCATTCTCGAAGAACAAGGTTTTTCCAAAAAGGCTGCCACCGTCAACAATTTCGCCATGCTTGCCACCTCGACAAATGAAGGTAATGCTAATTTAATCAAAATAATCGAGGACAAAAAGGGTGTAATGGAACTAAAAATAAAAGTGGATATCACGGTAACAATAATAAAAATAGGGGCCACCGGAATTCCGAGTGCCGAAATTCCGGCGGTAGGAGCAGCGGTGACAACCGGTCCGGCCAGCAGCTCTGGCAAGGGTAGACTGGGCCTGGAATCTGGACCTGATAATAGCCACACTGGGTAGCCAAACCAACGAATCGGGCCGAGGCCGGTCCGGCGGCCAAAGGTGGCCATTTTATTTCAAAGAAATTTCCCCACCGGGGAATCGGCCGGGCCGAGCCGGCCGGCGGTCCAAATAGTGGCCATTTTTCATTCCAGGGGCAGCAAAACAGAACTGAGCCAGGTAATTTTCAGCAGGCCCACTTCACTCAACAGGCAGGGAGCAGTTTGGCCCAACCAGCGAATTTGGACATCAATCCATCGACATTGAGTCCGCGATGCATACGCTAGGATTAAATCCACCGGATGACAATTAGTATATGGACTCCTGGGCCACGTCTCATATGACATCCTTCTAAGGTAATCTTTCGTCCTATTTTAATTTGAGCAAATCCAAATGGTATTATTGTCGGAAATGGCCATTCAATTCCAATTAAAGGTTACGGCTCCACCAAACCCTCCACTAGCCTTAAAAATGTACTTCATGCCCCACATATAGTTAAAAACTTGGTGTCTGTTAGAAAGTTTACTACTTATAACTGGGTATCCGTAAATTTTGACCCTTTTAGATTTTCCGTGAATGACTTTCAGACAGGGACGCCGCTAATGAGATGTGATAGCCAAGGGGAGCTCTATCCAGTCACTTCACTTTTCCACCGGGCCAAGACACCTTTTACTTTTGCTGTGTTTAATTCTAATTTATGGCATGAGCGTTTGGGACATCCGGGAGAGTTTGTTTTGAACTCTCTTAAACGCAATAATTTTATTTCATGTACAAGGACTTTTCATAAGTGTCAATCATGCTCATTGGGTAAGCATATTCAACTGCCATTTGTTTCTTCTGATTCATGCACTTTTATGCCATTTGATACTATCCATTGCGATCTTTGGACATCCCCTATTTTGAGCTCTTCGGGGCATAGGTATTACTTGCTCATTTTAGATGATTTCTCTAATTATCTTTGGACATTTCCTTTATCGAAAAAATCACAAGTTTTTTTCACTTTTTTGATTTTTAGAGCATTCATCCAAAAACAATTTGAAAGGGATATAAAAAACATCCAATGTGATAATGGAAGGGAATTTAATAATAAGCATTTTTGGGATTTTTGCAAAATAAATGGTTTAAATTTTCATTTTTCATGTCCCCACTCTTCTTCACAAAATGGGGAGGCGAACGTAAAATACGAACCATCAATAATATTGTTAGAACATCCCTTGTTCATGCTTCCATACCCCCCTCGTTTTGGCATCATGCACTTCAAGTGGCCACATATTTGCTGAATATTCTACCAAACAAAAATTTGTCCCATCAAATCCCACTTAAAGTCCTATACCTCCGAGATCCATCATACTCTCACTTGCGGGTTTTTGGATGTTTGTGTTACCCCTTATTCCCCTCCACCGCCATCAATAAACTCCAGCCACGGTCTACTCCATGTATATTTTTGAGTTATCCTTCACATCATAGCGGTTACAAATGCTATGATTTATCCTCTCATAGGATGTTCATTAGTCGTCATGTCCTCTTTGATGAAACATCTTTCCCGTTTAACAATATTCACGAGCCTAGACCAACCACTTATGAATTTTTGGATGATGGAATAGTGCCATTTTTAACACAAGCAAAAGCCACGGTTACACAACCCGTGGCCCAACCCCTGTTGATCAGTCTCGGCCGATTGGGCCCTTAACATCAAGCCCTAATTTACAACACTTAGCCTCCCCACCAGGGGCCTGTGGCGTCCAGTCCACGGGCCCAATACCCGCCTCCCGACACTTCCGAAATGAGGCCCAGGCTAGTGGTGTCCAGTCCACTGGCCCACCCCCTGTTTTTCTCTCTGACCCGCCACCCAGTCGCCCAGTCACCCGAAGTCAACATGGTATTGTAAAACCCAATGCGAAATATATCTTACACACCCAAGTCACTAAATCGCCATTACCCCGTAACCCTATGTCTGCCCTACGTGACCCAAATTGGAAAATAGCCATGGATGATGAATACGATACTCTTATTAAAAATAGAACGTGGGAGTTAGTACCTCGTCCATCTAATGCTAACATTATTCGGTCTATGTGAATTTTCAGTCACAAAGAAAAATCTGATGGCAGTTTTGAGCGGCATAAAACTTGTCTTGTAGGTGATGGCAAGACATAATAGGTTGGCGTGGATTGTCTTGTAGGTGATGGCAAGACATAATAGGTTGGCGTGGATTGTGGGGAGACATTTAGCCCAGTGGTGAAACCAGCTACCATAAGGACGATACTCAGTCTGTCCCTCTCCAAAGGATGGTCACTTCGTCAGTTAGATGTCAAGAATGCTTTTCTTCATGGCCATCTCCATGAAATAATTTATATGCACCAACCTTTGGTTTACAGGGAGTCCAGATTTCTAGATCATGTGTGCTTACTCAAAAAATCCTTATACGGATTAAAGAAGGCACCTCGGGCTTGGTACCAAAGGTTTGCAGAATTTATATCCAAAATGGGTTTTTCCCACATCCGGTCGGATAATTCTTTATTCATTTACCGTTAGGGTACTCATACTGCTTATCTACTTTTATATGTGGATGATATTATACTAACCACCTCATCCGATGATCTTCAGAAGTCTATCATGTCACAACTCAGTTCGGAGTTTGCTATGAAGGATCTTGGACACCTGCATTATTTTCTCGAGATTGTTGTGACCTATCATTCTGGTGGTTTGTTCTTATCACAAAGGAAATATGCTGCAGAGATTATGGAGCGGGCTGGAATGTCTTCCTGCAAACCGTCAGCTACTCCGGTGGACACTAGATCCAAGCTGAGTGTTGTGTCTAGCAAGCCATTTGCAGATCCCACACTCTACAGGAGCTTGGCTGGGGCACTTCAATATTTGACATTTACCAGGACGAATACCTCATATACTGTGCAACAAGTCTGTCTCTTTATGCACAACCCTATGAAAGATCATATGCATGGATCATGCCCTCAAACGTATCGTGCGATATGTCAATGGCACACTGGAATTTGGCTTACACTTATATTCCTTCCCGACATCCAAATTGGTCTCCTATACTGATGCAGATTGGGCAGGCTGTCCAGATACCCGTCACTCCACGTCCGGATATTGTGTATGTTTGGGCGACAATCTACTTTCCTGGTCCTCCAAACGACAACCTATAGTCTCTCGATCCAGCGCTGAGGTAGAATATCGGGCTGTGGAAAATGTCGTATCTGAATCCTGCTGGATTCGGAACCTGTTGCTTGAGCTTCATTACCCAATGTCCAAGGCCACACTTGTCTACTGTGATAACATCAGTGCGATTTATCTCTCTGGAAATCCAGTCAACCATCATCACACAAAGCATATAGAGTTGGATATTCATTTTGTTCGTGAAAGTGTGGGTCGCGGATATGTACGGGTATTACATGTTCTGAAACGTCATCAGATAGCGGATATCTTCACTAAAGGGCTTTCACTGATTTTATTTGAAGACTTTTGGGACATTCTCAACATCTGTCGTCCTCCCGCATCAACTGAGGGGGAGTGTTAGAAGATATATTCTTAGAATTATTATTTATTATTGTATTTAAATGATAATTACTATAGAATATTCTAGATAACTAGTCATTAGTATAGAATCACATTTGTATGGAAAGAATAGGATAGATGAAGAGAAGATTAAGGCTACCAATCTTCTACCATATTTGTATATATTATCATTTGTAAATGGCAAAGATGTGGAGGATTTTTTCTACTTACCCTAGAATTCTTACAGACACATTTATCAGCATCATTAACAACAAAACCATATGCCAAAGCTACTTTTTCAAACTTCTCATGCCATTGCATGGGAGCTTGCTTCAAACCATAGAGGGATTAAACTAACTTGCAAACTTTCTTCTCTTGGGCTGGTACTATGAAACCTTCAGGTTGTTCCATATTTATTTCTTCTTCTAAATCACCATTTAGAAAAGCAGTTTTGACATCCATTTGACGTATAACTAGCTTGTGAATAGAAGCAAGTGCTATCAAACAACAAATAGATGTGATGAGAGCAACATGAGCATATGTATTAAAGTAGTCAATTCCATATTTTTGTTTTATAACCTTTAGCAACCAATCTGGATTTAAACATATCAATTGTACCATCAGCATTCAATTTTCTCTTGAATATCAATTTGCATCCTATAGGTTTAGCACTAGGAGGTAAATCAGATAGCACCCAAGTTTCGTTAGACAAAAGTGAATGCTTTTCATCATTGATAGCGTCTTTCCATAAATTAACATCTCTGGAACTCATAGCTTCAGAATAAGTTTTAGGATCATCATCAACATGCATATCATACTTGGTAATGTTAAGAACTTCATTATTATTACCCTCTACAAGATATTGTATAAAATATGGATAATTTTTCTCTATTCTTGCTCTCTTACTTCTTCTAGGTTCGATATCTTTAGTAGGAACTAAAGTATCATTGTTGTGAGTAGGAGCAGAAAGTTCAACATTGTCATTAGTCTGTACAGGTTTTAGACTAGGTAACAATGAGTTTTTAGTAGGTTGTAGTTGAGAACTAGACCTTGTCAAGTTGTCAAAAAATTCTACATCTATAGATTCTATAATCTCAAATGTGTCAAGGATTAAAAATTTGTAAGTAATACTGTTAAGTGAATAACCTATAAAAATACATTTATAACCCTATTTCCTAACTTTGGTCTCTTAGGGCCAGGCTTTCTGACATATGCCAAACAACCCCATGCTTTGAGTCTTTTCAAGTTAGACTTTCTCTTAAACCACAATTCATAAGGAGAGATATTCTTCTGTTTCAAAGAAACTCTATTCAAAATATAGCATACAGACAAAATAGCTTCACCCCATAAAAAAAATTGGCAAACCAGAGCTAATGAGCATAGCGTTAACCATATCTATCAAAGTTTTATTTTTTCTTTCAGCAACACCGTTTTGTTGAGGTGTATATGGAGTAGTGAATTGATGTACTAAACCATGTTCTTGATAAAATAAAGTAAATTCAGAAGGATAGTATTCACCATCACGATCAGAACGTAAAACCTTAATTTTCTGTCCTAATTGTGTCTCTACTTCTGCTTTGTAAATTCTAAATTTATCAAAGACTTCATCCTTAGATTTCATCAAGTAAATATAGGCATATCTAGTACTATCTTCAATAAAAGTGACATAGTATTTGTTTCCACCATGAGTCATATGACTTTTCAGATCACCAACATCATTATGTACTAATTCAAGCAAGGCAGAATTTCTTATTACAGATTTAAAAGATGTTCTAGTTATCTTTGCTTGCACACATATTTCACATTTAGAAACATTATCAAAATTGCAATCAGAAATCAATCCTAATTTTTTCATATTTCTAAGCGAACCATAATTCACATGTCTTAATCTAGCATGCCATAAATCAACAGACTCAACAATATAAGTAGAACCATTATTTATTAAATTAAGATTAACCATCCCATTACAAGAGTATCCTTGTCCAACAAACATTCCGTTCTTGGACAATACAAACTTATCAGACTCATACGTAACCTTGAATACAACCTTGTTAACAAGAACTCCAGAAATAAGGTTTTTACAAATGTCAAGGACATGTAAAATATTAGTAAGAGTAACAATCTTTCCCGAAGTAAATGAGAGATCAACAGTGCCTTTGCCAACCACTTTGTTGCTTTGGTTGTTCGCTGAAGTAACTTCGTTTCCTTCTCCACTAACTGGTTCGTATGTCTTGTAAGGATTTCTATCTTTACAAATATGAATGGTTGCACCAGTATCGTATCACCATCCACTACCATGATTTGCAACAGTGTTGGCCTTGGACTACATCGATAAGCTTGCTTTTGTCATCGACTACATTCACTTCATTTTTCATTTGTTTCTTTCGTTGACGATAGTCACGAGCATAGTGGTCGGGTTTCTTACAGAACTAGCAATTTCCCTTCTTCTTATCTTTCTTATTGGGATTTTTCTTCTTAAACCGAGTATCAATCTTAGGTTTAAAAAAATTGGTTTTTTCGATTCTTCCACACTATTAATCTTAGAATGATTTTCAGTTTGCTGACTATCCTTAATCTCTCGTTTACGAGCATCTTCTTCAATACGAAGATGACGATGTAAACCTTCTAAGTCATAGTCAGTTTCAGCATGCTTAAGTTTCTTCTTGTAATCATTCCAAGAAGGGGGAAGATGAGAAATAATAACCCCAACGACGAACGAAGATACAAGGTCAATTTCAGAATCTTTAAGATGATTAACAATGAGTAAAAGTTCTCTGACCTGGGCAATAATTGACTTACTGTCAACCATTTTAAAGTCCATGAAATTACAAATCAGAAATTTCTTGTTACTCGCTTCAGAAATTCTGTACTTGTTTTCGAGCGCAGTCCACAATTCCTTTGTTGTTTCAAGACTTCGATGGGCATTGTAAACATTGGCTCCTAGAACATTCAGAATATGACCACGACACATAAAATCATCCTCTTGACATTTCTTCCGTTTGACCTTCAATTCATCGTTGTCCATTGGAGTCGCATAAGGAATTTCCTCCAAACCATCTTCAAGGATGTACCATAACTTGATAGTCATCAGAAAAAATTTGATAGTCTCTTGCCAACGAGTGAAACCCTCACCATCAAAATGTTCTAAACGATTCAAAGTCTGGTTCATTACTTGCAATAATTGAGCAGCAATTAAAGTTTCACCCTCCATGTCGATAATTGTCTAAAAATTGTTGTAAAATATGGTACTAACAGGATGAAACACATACACCGAATTGTTGTTCTCTGACTTCAAGGCTCTTATGAAGATTCTTTTAGACAATTATTTCGACCCTTCCCAATAAATTGGCGAGTACAATAGGTCATAGAAATATTACCTTCAGGATACAATGAAGCCCTAACAACGATGTTGAATTCAAAGTTTGTACTCCCTTGATCCAACCAAGAACACAGTATGAAGTTTCTGATGATGCTTAGGGAATAAAAGAAAAGCAGAAGTTTTGATTCTTTTTTCAACAGAAGTTTTGATTCTTTTTCATCAGAAGTTTTGATTCTTTTTCAACAGAAGTTTTGATTCTTTTTCATATCTATTGTTTGAATGAGAAAACATCTTTACTACTTATAGAGATTTCACATCCATTGGTGATGCATTTTCATCACCAACAGACACTTCCAAGAGGCATCAATGATGACTATTGAGAAAAGTTGCGTCTGTTCAAATTCAAAATAAATATGAATTATGTTAACATACTCCCCTTAAAGTTGAAGGGGCATCACATCAATGATGACTTTTGATTTTGTTGAAAATATCCAACATCACGAATTTAGCATCAATTTCATACATCCGAAGCAGCCCCAAATCAACCTAAAACTAGTTTCATCCATTGACAATCCCTCAACAGAATGAGCGAGTGTTAATGCCACACCTTGAAAAAAAGTTAATAGATAAACTTGTCGTCTCCTAAATAACACCATTGAATCAATAGAATAGTTTGTCAGAATGTAGGCTCTTAAATGTCCAGAGCAGCTTTGAAAAGTCTACTCTTTTCAAGTACGGAAGAACACTTGAGTCAGTGAACATATTACATTTATTCAAAGAATTCAAGTTGTATCATCTATTGATTCAATACTTGCACACACAAACAATAAATAGAGGTTTCAAATATCAATATTAATATCAAAAAGGTGTTTCATCTTAATAGATGTTTTTTTTCCGGAAAATTTATTTGATAAAGTGAGTTGTTTGGATATATCATAAATAAGTGAACTCATGCTTCACACACTTTACTTTCATTGTGTGATCAAGTTTTCGAAGTCCGAGGATTATAATTTGACTTTTATAAGAGATTTAATTTAGGAGAGAAAATTAATTGAAAGCGATTTGTGATCACAAACCGTAATTTGTTAATATTAAGGGAGTCATTTGTTCTTTTTTTAAATTTAAAATGTCATTATGTCCTACTATGTTTGCTTTTGTTTCACATACAGATAAGCAAAGTGGCTGGATGAAGTAAAGCTTTTGCTTTAGGTCTCTCAAATCTTAGAGGCCCCAAATTTTTTTAAGGATTCATTTTATGATTTTATTTTCTCTTATACAATATCTAAGATTGTAAAAAGAAGTAAAAAAATTATATACTAAATCAACTTTTAAAGAAAAATATTTTAGAATTTTGAACTAAACTATTCAAATCTTTACATTATGATATAAAGTTTTTACAACAATATCTATGATAATGTATTTAAAACACATGACTAACATCCTATTAACTTGAATTAATCCTCACTCTATAAATTTTAACATTACTATGTGAAGTAAAACACAACAAGTGTGAAAATAAAACTTTTTTGATTTTATTTGAAAATCAACGTTTGACATGAAAATTTCAAAATACAACTTGTTTGAAAAACATCTAAAAAACTTTGTTTTCGTATATATGTTAATTTCTATCAGTTAGGGTTTTCATTTTTCCGTATTATTAGATTATCAGTTATTTCTACGTGTTTATCTTTGATTGATTGGGGGTACGTGCCTATTTTATGCTATTTCAATCTTGTGTATTTGTTTAGTTGAATATTTTTGGGTATTATGACCTTTATGTCTACACGGGAAGTGCCCAGTCATGTCTTGAAAATAGTTACACGTTTCTGCATGAGAAGTGCCCAGTCATGTCTTGAAAATGTTGGGCTAAGTAGGAGTATGTAATATATCAAAGAGAAAAATAGTACAATCGAGGTCCAAATTTGATTGTATTCTATACTCAATGACATCTTTTCATTACTTCAAACAATTTTCATATGGAATCCATGAAGTGCATGCCTAATTCTTGCACCAGAAAGCAAGTTGATCCTTCTTTTTAAACCTTTCTATATTTTATAGACCGAGGCATTATTGTTCAAGCGTCAAAAGGAGATTGAGGGCTACAAACAGAATTGAAGGTGTCACATTTGAAACTTCGTGATAAAGAGTGGGATCTTCTGATTATTATACTGAAGGTTTGTGATGATTACTTTATATTGCATTGGCAATCTTACGAGTCTCAAAAGTGTAATTTCTTTTAATAGAGAAATTGGAGCAGAAACAAATCGTATTACCATTGGAGGAGGAAAAGAGCCAAAAGCTAGCTTATCTTTTCATTGCTTCACTTATTTCACAGGTTATACAATTGGGAGGTGAAGTTCAATTATTAAGGAGTGAACTTCTCAAGCGATCCTCATCGGATCCTCCAGAAGTACTCGCATGCATAAGTGAGGTTAAAAGTGAATGCAAGACAATCAGATGTGAATGTCAATGTGCAAAGTGTTTGTGTGTGATAAAATGTTGGTGCACTAAGAATTGCGTGAATCTGGAAAGCGTCTGAAAATCTTAACTATATTCTTAATACTTTCTCCTATTTGTCCTAGTTATTCCTTTTTTGTTTCACAGATTCAAAAAACTTGCCAAGAATTTTTGAATTTTTAATGTCTAATTTGCTCTCATTCTTGTAATGTTTTCATTCTGTCTTTCATATAACAATCAGCTGTGCTTCCCTTGAATTGAATCCTATTACATTTTGAAGTAAACACGTTTTTTAATATAATGTCACTTAGTTTTCAATATGATGAAAACCAAATGTTTTCCATATAAGGAAAATCAAATGCAAAAGCTTTCATGAACCTGAGAAAATTGTCACAAAGGAAAATTAAGAATCACCAAAAATAGAAAATGTTCCATCAGAACCATCAGAGCCACAACTAAAAATAGAATCAGACACAAAATAAATACAGCAAATTCAGCTAGCTCAAGGCAATAACAATAAGAGGAAGCCCATGAAAGAAGGTCATCACCAGACAGAACAACGCCTAGATACAGTGACCTAACTGCAGTCTGATCCTATGATGCAATATTTTTTTTAACCTGATAACTTTTTTTCATCTACTATAACATATTTTTAGTTAACATGTTTATAACATGTTTTCTTTAATTTTCTACAAAAGTAGAGCTTTTATGTGAACTATGGTATGTTTTTGTCTATTTTATTTCTTTGACTAGTTTATGGGCACGCGCTTTGAGTGTGTACCCTATATATATGATTTGATATTCAATTTCTAAGTTCGCTCATGCAGGGTTTGCTATTACTCTCTGATATTTTCTCTTCCAAGAAATGATACAGAGAGACGATAACTATTCGTTTGGAGGGAATAAAATCATTTGCTATGCACGTGAGAACGTTTCTGTTAAGAAAGTACCGATGTTTATGTTTTTTTACTAAAAGTGCACCATTTTATTAAAGTAAGATGACTATTTGTGCTCCATGTAAAAGAATATGTATTATTTTGAGTCTTGGGCCTTTTCTCGAAAATTAGGAGTTTTAATAGTATTGTTTTGCGAGTCAAAGAACTAGAATTAAAAGTAATAAAGTACAAAAGCAGTAGCAAATATTTTTTTTGAAACGATTTTTTCTAAAATATACAACCCAACACAACCTTTTTCACCTATGTAACCATAATTTCAATTTACACCCGCAAGATTCTTATCTAAGGGATGGATACCAAGGCCTATTAAGGGAAATCTTTGCTCAATTCCTTTAGTTAATACACCATACTTGATGTTTGAAACATCCGTATATATTCCATTTCGAGGAAAATTATTGTGATAAGTCATTTATAAAAAAGAAAATGTTAAATATACATCCGATATACACAATTATGTGTATATCGGATGAACAGTGTTCTCGGGTTACTGTAGCAACCCACGGTGTGGGCTGATTTTGTATACAATGTATATATTAGTCTTGTACCTTAATTAGTCTTGTACACTTACCATAATTGTATAGTTAGTCTCCAAATAGAATAAGGTTTTAGGAGTAAAATAGGAATAAGATTTTCCTATTATGGAAATATGTAAATTGTATATATTGTCTTTCAATTAATGAAAATAATCAAGGGATTATTTCTTTCATGGTATCAGAAGTCTAGGTCAAACAAAATTTTTTCTCTCCCAAAATTCTTATTCTTCGGCCAGCGAATCTGAGGGTTTATCCTCGGTTTCTGCGTCTTCTTCCGCTCTCAAATTCTCTCTTTCAAATCCCTCTATCACCTATTGTTCTTTCATTATATCTACATCAAAGAACACATTTCACCATGCCCTTGTTGTTTCTAACATCAAGAATCACATCCCTCTAATTCTTGAAATAGAAAACGTCCAATACGCGACGTGGGCAGAGTTATTCAAAATTCACGCTCGCTCCCATCAAGTCATCCATCACATAATCCCCGCGGCTTCTGAGGATACGGAGGTACCTAAACGCGAAGATGATCCTAAGTTATGGACAACACTTGATGCCACAGTCCTTCAGTGTATTTATTCCACTATCTCTACCGACCTGTTGCAGATGATTATTGAGCCCGACTCTACGGTGATGGCTGCTTGGGATAGACTGCGTGACATATTCTAAGATAATTGAAATTCCAGAGTTGTTACCCTTGAGCAGGAATTTTCCCACGTCAACATGGAAAATTTCTCCAATGTTTCGGCTTATTGCACAAGGTTGAAAGACTTGGCGGACCAACTCCGCAACGTTGGTGCACCTGTTAGCGACGATCGTCTGGTTCTTCAGATGGTTGCTAGATTATCCGAGCCTATAGTGGTGTTGGAACACTCTTTCGTCAAAGTAATCATCTCCCGAAGTTTTATCAAGCCCGCTCCATGCTTACTTTAGAAGAAGCCAGTTTGGCTAAAAAGGCGGTTACGAGTGCTAGTCCAATTGTCATGATGACGTCCTTCACAAATTCTACGGGGTTTGGTGATAATTCGGGTCAAAACCGTGATCACGGTAATGGCAAGAATACAAGGAAACATAATAGCAAAAACCGCAGGGGCAAACGTGGCAGTTCCGGTGGTGGTTCTGTGGACAACATACTGGCAGTGGACCCCATCCAGTCAGCAGTGGGCCACCGTTCCATTGGTCCCAGCCGTAGGGCCCATGGCAGTGGGGTTGGGGAAGTGGGTCGTGTCCCAACAACCCCTAATTTCCAGGTTTCTCATCCAACGGGCAGTGGGCTGGACAACCCCAGTTCAGGCCCCTCATTCCTGATTCAGCGTTGGGTCGAGGCAGCAGGAGGGACTGCTTGGGCCTCGACCCACACAAGCATTTTTGGTAGTGGGCCCCACACCCACTCAAACAAACATTGAGGCCGCAATGCACACACTTAGATTAACGCAACCGAACCCGAATTGTTACATGGACACCGGCGCGACTATGCACATGACATCCGATCAAGGTACTCTCTCGTCATATTCCAATTTGAGCAACCCTGTGGTATAATTGTTGATAATGGTAATTCTATTCCAATTCGTGGTGATGGTCATAAAACTTTGTCTCCACCCCATCCACCACTTATCTTGAAAAATACCCATCATGACCCTAAATTGATTAAAAATTTAGTGTCTGTCCGTAAATTCACAACTTATAATTCTGTTTCTGTGGCATTTGATCCGTTTGGGTTTTCTGTGAAGGATTTCAAGACGAAGAGCCCTCTCATGAGGTGTGATAGTAGGGAAGATCTTTATCCGATCACACCAAGTTTCAGTCTTTCGAGTCAAGCCTTGCCATCCACGTTTGCCTCCCTTGCCATTTCCTTGTGGCATGCTCGCCTAGGTCATCCGGGATCGTCTATTTTGTCTTCCTTAGATTGAAATAATTTTATTTCTTGTAAGGATACGTGTAGTACTCCAAATAGTCAATCTTGTTCGTAAGGAAAAATTGTTAAGTTGCCATTTGTAGACTCTAATTCTCATACTTTAATGTCATTCAACATTATTCATAGCGATTTATGGACATCTTCTGTTCTAAGTTCTTTGGGTCATCGGTATTATGTTCTTTTTTTGGATGATTATTCTAATTTTTTATGGACTTTTCCGATAGCGAAAAAATATTAAGTTTTTTCCATATTCTTAAAATTTAGAGCATTCATTAGAACCCAATTCGAATGGGAAATAAAAAAATATTCAATGTGATAATGTCAAAGAATATGACAATGGGGTGTTTCGAGAATTTTGTGCTAATAATAGGATCACTTTTCGTTTTTCTTGCCCTCATACGTCTTCACAAAATGGAAAAGCCGAACGCAAAATTCGTACCATTAATAACATTGTCTGAAATTTATTAATTCATGCTTCCGTACCCCCATCTTTTTGGCATCATGGTCTACAAATGACTACATATCTTCTTAACATTCTTCCTTCCAAAGGTTTGACATATTCATCCCTTCTTCAAATTTTATATAATAAGACTCATTCGTATTCACATCTTAGGGTCTTTGGCTGCTTGTGTTATCCACTCTTTCCGTCCACCACAATTAACAAACTTCAGGCCCGGTCTACCCCTTGTGTGTTTTTGGGTTATTCGTCAAATCATCGCGGTTACAAATATTTTGATTTATCCTCTAATAAAATCATCATTAATAGTCACGTAATATTTGATGAATCCCAATTTCCGTTTGCTAAGGTAAATAGTCTCATGCCTAGTTCATATAATTTTTTAGATGATAATATATCCCTGTATATTATTCACCATTTTTCGGATGCATCTCGCACTCCAAATCTACCAACGGGCCCACTGCCCGCTGGTCCACCACATCCCCCTGTGTCCAGTGTTGTTTTGGGACCAGTTTTGACTGTTGGGCCAGTTACCCAGCCCAATACCGTCACTTTGGTCCAAGATTACGGTGTCCGCCTCTGCCCCGCATTCTTGTTTCCGAGCCAACAGCCCACCGCCACCGGTATCGTCCCCCATGCCACTTTGCCTAATCCAGTTCCAGTTTCGTCACTGCCCACATTCCACCCACTTCTTCCCCGAGTCATAGACCGGTCACTCGTAGTCAACGAGGTATTGTTAAATCGAAAAGACATTTTAATCTAAATTCTAATATTCTTAAATCACCTTTGCCCCGTAATCCTATGTCTGCTTTAAATGACCCGAATTGGAAAATTGCTATGACCGACGAATATAATGCTCTTATTGATAATAAAACGTGAGAGTTGGTGCCCCGTCCATCTGGTGTTAATATTATTCGGTCTATGTGGATTTTTGCTCATAATGACAATTCTGATGGTTCTTTTGCAAGGCATAAGGCTCGTCTTGTAGGTGATGGTAAGACTCAACAGGTTGGTATGGATTGTGGTGAGATGTTTAGCCCAGTGGTCAAGCCGGCTACCATTTGCACTGTGCTCAACTTGGCTTTTTCGACAACATGGCCCATTCATCAGTTAGATGTGAATAATGTTTTCTTACACGATGATCTCAAGGAGACAGTCTTTATGCATCAGCCCTTGGGGTTTAGGGATCCCAAATATCCTCACCATGTCTGTTTATTGAAGAAGTCATTGTATGAGATTAAGCAGTCTCCACGAGCTTGGTATAAGGGGTTTGCAGACTATGTTTCGACTATTAGGTTCTCTCACAACAGGTCTGATAATTCATTGTTCATATATCATCGTGGTTCTTCATTGGCTTATATACTATTATATGTGAATGATATTATCTTGACTACCTCTTCTGATGCATTACGCCAGTCTATCATGACAATACTCAGTTCTGAGTTTGCTATGAAAGACTTGGGGTCCTTGCGTTACTTTTTGGGGATTGCTGTCACTCGTCATGCAGATGGGATGTTCGTATCACAGAGGAAGTATGCAGCTGCGATCATTGAGAGGGTTGGGATGTCATCCTGTAAGTCCACTTCCACTCCAGTTGATACTAAACCCAAGTTGGGTGTTGCGGCTGGGTCACCTTATGAGGATCCGACCCGCTATCGCAGTTTTGCAGAGGTCCTTCAATATCTTACATTCACAAGACCAAATATTACGTATTATGTACAACATGTGTGTTTGTTTATGCATGATCCCAGGGTTGAGCACATGAATGCACTCAAACGCATTATTAGGTACATCCAGTGGACATTTGACTATGGCTTACATTTATATCCGTCATCGACATCTACTCTTGTCTTGTATACAAATGCTGATTGGGGTGGCTGTCCGGACACCAGACAGTCTACGTCTGGCTATTGTATATTTCTTGGTAATAACTTGGTCTCATGATTTGCCAAGCGTCAATCGACATTGTCCCGCTCTAGTGTAGAGGCCGAGTATCGAGGGGTAGCCAATGTGGTCTCTGAATCATGTTGGTTGTGCAATCTTCTTTTAGAGCTTCATTGTCTTATTCAGAAAGCTACCTTGGTTTATTGTGATAATGTTAGTGCCATCTATCTTTCTGGTAATTCGGTTCAGCACCAACACACTAAACATATCGAGATGGACATTTATTTTGTTCGCGAAAAGGTAGCTTATGGACAAGTACGCGTCTGCCATGTCCCTTCCAGATATCAGATTGCAGACATCTTTACAAATGGTCTTCCCTCGGTCCTTTTTGAAGATTTTAGGGACTGTCTCAGCGTTCGAAGACCGCCCGCTATGACTGTGGGGGTGTGTTAAATATACATCCGATATACACAATATACATGTGTATATCGGATGAATAGTGCTCTCGGGTTACTGTAGCAGCCCACGGTGTGGGCGGATTTTGTATACAATGTGTATATTAGTCTTGTACCTTAATTAGTCTTGTACACTTACCATAATTATATAGTTAGTCTTCAAATAAAATAAGGTTTTAGGAGTAGAATAGAAATAGGATTTTCCTATTATGAAAATATGTAAATTGTATATATTGTCTTTCAATTACATATTACAAAGTCAGAAAATAATATAAAAAGATTAATATCGTTGTTACCGTTCTCTAAAAAAAAATGAGCATAGCGGGAGCTTAGTGCACCGGACTACCCTTTTTTTTTGTCGTTCTCTAAAAACGGATTGGGGAGATATTGTTAGTTTTTTATTTCTTTTCTTTTTGTTTCTAGCTACGAAATTTAATCAAGGGAAAAAAGATAGTAATACGTTTGTTAGTTTTTTTTTTATGTTTTAAAACAAGTGTCCACCTGTCAAACAAAAAGATAGCTTCACATAAGTAATGTTGATTATGTGACTCACAAAATAAAAATTTTCCGAGTAGAATATATAAAACTTTAATGAGTTAAATGGGTCCCTGATTTGGTGGAATCTAATCTCTTAAGACAATATTATTAACAACATGGAGTTTCCCAGTTATACCAAAAATGTAATAAAATTGGCCATTTTAAAAAAAAAATCAATAATTATGCCAATGATGTGAATTTCTTTTTGAACGTCTGATACACCTAGTAAAAAGTGTAGACAATGCTAGAAAGGGGTAAAATTATGGGCTCAAGATAGAGAAAAAAAAGAAAGAAAAAGATATCACATATGATTAGGGTGAATAAACAAACTAGAAAATGGAGGGGCAAAATCCTTTACTTTCATTTATTTGGTCTTATTGTTATGTAAATGAAGATAATACATCATTTAACAAATCAAGCTCATACATCTATGCCTTGTATGGAGAAGGCATGGGCATACCATTAACAACACCGCAAAGAGGGTGGTTGTCAGGGAGGTTGTACTCATCCCTCAAGGAGCGAGCTGGGGAGAGAACACTAAAGTAGAGTTGTTGTCCTAAGTAGAACCTCTCCCACATCTCTGATCTCAAATTCCATAGTCCAGCGTTGTCTAGCGTTGTCATCACCGCGGCCCACGAGTTTGGATAGACTTGGATACTGTGCCTGTTTATTGCATCCACCAAGTTGTAGTTCTTTCTTTTCTCGGGACTCCACATCCCAGGCTCTATGGCTACTGCGAAGAAGGAATATCCGTCCAAGTGATAGGTTTGAATTGTCTTTTCACGGTTCTCAAAGATGATCTCTACAAAGTTACGGAAGGTGCCATTCTTGATATTGGGGGCAACAATCACCTTGTTCAAGCCAGTTTGGAATTCGTCAGCCATGAGATCATACTTAAAGAACTTCTCGGTGGCTCCAAAGTATTCAGCGAGCTTGAATGGGGTGTCTGCGTCGGTGTGAGAGATACCGTTCAAGGCGAATCGCAGCTTTCCATCTACTTCACTCCTAGAGTTGACAATCTTGAAAGTGCGGGTGATGTTGATTTGTCCGTAGTGGTAGGATCCCTGAGGGTTGGGACGGGCAGCACTAGCAGTAAGGTTCCATCTGAAGGACCGGAACTGATTGATGGACCAGGCAATGCCTTCGGTGTTTTCTGGTGGAGGTGTTGGGAGGTCAGAAGATGCTGGTCCCTTGCCATTGGCATATCGAATGATAGCCACAGAGGAGAGATGTGCTTGCTTCAGGAACCTACTAGAAACAATCATGTAATAGTCCTTGGGTTCTTGATCAGCAGTAACCAACACCGAAAAACATTGACCAACATGGAGGTCAAGGGACTCATAGATGTTCTGCATAGTGTGGGATCCCTCCATTTCCACTAACTTCATAGGGTGGCCTTGAAACCTAACGTTGACTGACGTCCTCATGCCAACATTACAAAACCTGTACCTATAGGTCTTGCCGGCCTCTATAGTGAAGAGTGACTCGGCAACCTTGTCACCAACCTTGCTGGATTTTCCATTGATGTGGATTCCATCGGGCCTGCCAATTGTGCGTCCCCCATCCAAGATCTTCTTCAAGGACTTGTAACCCTTATTGTACCAATCACCCACGAAGACGTTATATTCATCAGCAGGGTTGTCAAAAGGAACAGGGATAAGGGCACGGCTATGGACATTGATGCCACCAAAACCACCAGCGGCACGATGCAAGTTCGTTGTTGGGAAATAAAAGAAGCTACCGATCTGGTCCTTGACCTGGAAGCGGTAGGTGAAGTTTGTACCGGGCATGATAGGGCACATGGTTCCTGGGGTACCATCCTGCCACGAATTCTTCCTTTGTTGGACACCATTCCAGGTTAAGAGCAAGGGCTCATCTAGATGGTTGAAGACATTGACAACTATATTGTTATTGGAGGTGCAGTTGATCCTGGGTCCTGGGAGCTGCCCATTTATGAGGATGCCCTGTAGTGGCACACCCAATGGAGAAATTGTGCCGTAGGTGACATTCCACTCAAAGAAGAGGTAAGGGTCCTCACCTTTCACCACCGCAATTGATAGGCAAACTAGCAAAGCCAAAACTGTCAAACTAGTTCTCTCCATCTTCCCCTATCCCAACTTTTTTTTTATATATATCTTTTTTTGGGGAATTTTTTTCCTGACAAAGAAGAAGAGGGAATGTCTTCTTCTTCCTTTTTTTAGTTGCTAGAGCTTGCATTTTGTACCTTTTCCTTGATGCTATTTATAGCAAGCGAGTTTTCTCTTGGAATCATTCATTCATAATTAACTACCGAGATGATATCTGTGGCTCTCCTTATATTCTTAACTCCATTTTCGTGTTCGTTTATTTCTCCTTGCATATCTCCCCTTAATTTTTTTTCTTCACATTAATTTTTATTCTAATGTTGACTTTTTCTTTTCTATTCCTCGAAAGTTTTGCAAAATGAGTGGTACAATGTTTGTCTCGTTGCAAAAAAAATAATAGAATTAGTTACCACGTACATCTTCTTTGTTAAAAAAAAGTGTTTCAGTCTTTTTCTCTCTTCTGTTCGTATGCCAGATAAAGTAAAACAGATAGAAGTATGAACAAATATTTTCCTTCTTATTTTGGGGTTTAAAACGGAAGTTGTATGCTAATTTTAAGACTTTACTGATTGCATTATTGCATATTAATGACTACAAAAACTCAAAATGTACTAAGCAAATTATTACGAATATAATTTTTCATTTTTTTTTATTGTAGTATAGTTCTAATGTTCTATGGACTAACTACTACAAGTAGGGCATATAGTCGTTTGGCTACAAAAGTATGAGGGGTTGCTTGGTTTAAGGTATAAGGACAAAATCTCGATATAAGATTCCGCTTAATTGATTATATAGTGTCTGGTTTGTAACATATAAAGCTTTATATTACTAATTTAATCTTTGCATATATAATTAATGTAACATTTGATTTTCAGTATAAAACTCTGCATAACCAATGTGATTTCTAGTATTATACACTGTGTAGCTAATTGACATAGCTTAGTTGAGGATCTAGTTATTATTTTGTCTATCAAAGATTGTTGTTCAAAACAATTACACCATTGATAATAATATATAAAAAATTCTATTAACATGGTTTATTGAATTAGTAACTATTAGGAAGTAATCAACTACTGTCAAGTTCTCCTGATCAGAACTTGACAGTTCTATATAACTGTTAAATATACGTATTATATACACGATATAAACGTGTATATCGTATGTATATTCAGTCTCGGTTAATGTATATGGTCGTGTATATAGTATGGTCGTGTATATAGTGTGACCGTGTATATAGTCTCCTAGTTTAGGTAATGTTGTGGTGTAATTATTATTGTATAAAGTATGGCCGTGTAATTATTATTGTACACTTATCATAATAATTATTCATTCACATATGATTAGGGTGAATCAACAAACTAGAAAATGGAGGGGCAAAATCCTTTACTTTCATTTATTTGGTCTTATTGTTATGTAAATGAAGACAATACATAATTTAACAAATCAAGCTCATATACATCTATGCCTTGTATGGAGAAGGCATGGGCATACCCTTAACAACACCGCAAAGAGGGTGGTTGTCAGGGAGGTTGTACTCATCCCTCAAGGAGCGAGCTGGTGAGAGAACACTAAAGTAGAGTTGTTGTCCTAAGTAGAACCTCTCCCACATCTCTGATCTCAAGTTCCATAGTCCAGCGTTGTCTAGCGTTGTCATCACCGCGGCCCACGAGTTTGGATAGACTTGGATACTGTGCCTGTTTATTGCATCCACCAAGTTGTAGTTCTTTCTTTTCTCGGGACTCCACATCCCAGGCTCTATGGCTACTGCGAAGAAGGAATATCCGTCTAAGTGATAGGTTTGAATTGTCTTTTCACGGTTCTCAAATATGATCTCTACAAAGTTACGGAAGGTGCCATTCTTGATATTGGGGGCAACAGTCACCTTGTTCAAGTCAGTTTGGAATTCGTCAGCCATGAGATCATACTTAAAGAACTTCTCGGTGGCTCCAAAGTATTCAGCGAGCTTGAATGGGGTGTCTGCGTCGGTGTGAGAGATACCGTTCAAGGCGAATCGCAGCTTTCCATCTACTTCACTCCTAGAGTTGACAATCTTGAAAGTGCGGGTGATGTTGATTTGTCCGTAATGGTAGGATCCCTGAGGGTTGGGACGGGCAGCACTAGCAGTGAGGTTCCATCTGAAGGATCGGGACTGGTTGATGGACCAGGCAATGCCTTCGGTGTTTTCTGGTGGAGGTGTTGGGAGGTCAGAAGATGCTGGTCCCCTGCCATTAGCATATCGAATGATAGCCACAGAGGAGAGATGTGCTTGCTTCAGGAACCTACTAGAAACAATCATGTAATAGTCCTTGGGTTCTTGATCAGCAGTAACCAACACCGAAAAACATTGACCAACATGGAGGTCAAGGGACTCATAGATGTTCTGCATAGTGTGGGATCCCTCCATTTCCACCAACTTCATAGGGTGGCCTTGAAACCTAACGTTGACTGACGTCCTCATGCCGACATTGCAAAACCTGTACCTATAGGTCTTGCCGGCCTCTATAGTGAAGAGTGACTCAGCAACCTTGTCACCAACCTTGCTGGATTTTCCATTGATGTGGATTCCATCGGGCCTGCCAATTGTGCGCCCCCCATCCAAGATCTTCTTTAAGGACTTGTAACCCTTGTTGTACCAATCACCCACGAAGACGTTATATTCATCGGCAGGGTTGTCAAAAGGAACAGGGATAAGGGCACGGCTATGGACATTGATGCCACCAAAACCACCAGCGGCACGATGCAAGTTCGTTGTTGGGAAATAAAAGAAGCTACCGATCTGGTCCTTGACCTGGAAGCGGTAGGTGAAGTTTGTACCGGGCATGATAGGGCACATGGTTCCTGGGGTACCATCCTGCCACGAATTCTTCCTTTGTTGGACACCATTCCAGGTTAAGAGCAAGGGCTCATCTAGATGGTTGAAGACATTGACAACTATATTGTTATTGGAGGTGCAGTTGATCCTGGGTCCTGGGAGCTGCCCATTTATGAGGATGCCCTGTAGTGGCACACCCAATGGAGAAATTGTGCCGTAGGTGACATTCCACTCAAAGAAGAGGTAAGGGTCCTCACCTTTCACCACCACAACTGAGAGGCAAACTAGCAAAGCCACAACTGTCAAACTAGTTCTCTCCATCTTCCCCTATCCCAACTTTTTTTTTATATATATCTTTTTTGGGGAATTTTTTTTTCTGACAAAGAAGAAGAGGGAATGTCTTCTTCTTCCTTTTTTTAGTTGCTAGAGTTTACATTTTGTACCTTCTCCTTATTGCCTTTTATAGCAAGTGGGTTTTCTCTTGGAACCATTCATTCATAATTAACTACCGAGATGATATCTGTGGCTCTCCTTATATTCTTAACTCCATTTTCGTGTTCGTTTATTTCTCCTTGCATATCTCCCCTTAATTTTTTTTCTTCACATTAATTTTTATTCTAATGTTGACTTTTTCTTTTGAATTCCTCGAAAGTTTTGCAAAATGAGTGGTACAATTTTTGTCTCGTTGCAAAAAAAAATAATAGAATTAGTTACCACGTACATCTTCTTTGTTAAAAAAAAGTGTTTCAGTCTTTTTCTCTCGTCTGTTCCTATGCCTGATAAAGTAAAACATATAGAAGTATGAACAAATATTTTCCTTCTTATTTTGGGGTTTAAAACGGAAGTAGTATTTTTGGGGTTTAAAACGGAAGTAGTATGCTAATTTTAAGACTTTACTGATTACATTTTTGCATATTAATGACTACAAAAACTCAAAATGTAATAAGCAAATTATTACGAATATAATTTTTCATTTTTTTTATTGTAGTATAATTCTAATGTTCTATGGACTAACTACTACAAGTAGGGCATATAGTCGTTTGGCTACAAAAGTATGAGGGGTTGCTTGGTTTAAGGTATAAGGACAAAATCTCGATATAAGATTCCGCTTAATTGATTATATAGTGTTTGGTTTGTAACATATAAAGCTTTATATTATTAATTTAATCTTTGCATATATAAATAATGTAACATTTGATTTTCAGTATAAAACTCTGCATAACCAATGTGATTTCTAGTATTATACACTGTGTAGCTAATTGACATAGCTTAGTTGAGGATCTAGTTATTATTTTGTCTATCAAAGATTGTTGTTCAAAACAATTACACCATTGATAATAATATATAAAAAATTCTATTAACATGGTTTATTGAATTAGTAACTATTAGGAAGTAATCAACTACTGTCAAGTTCTCCTGATCAGAACTTGACAGTTCTATATAACTGTTAAATATACGTATTATATACACGATATAAACGTGTATATCGTATGTATATTCAGTCTCGGTTAATGTATATGGTCGTGTATATAGTATGGTCGTGTATATAGTGTGACCGTGTATATAGTCTCCTAGTTTAGGTAATGTTGTGGTGTAATTATTATTGTATAAAGTATGGACGTGTAATTATTATTGTACACTTATCATAATAATTATTCATTCACATATGATTAGGGTGAATCAACAAACTAGAAAATGGAGGGGCAAAATACTTTACTTTCATTTATTTGGTCTTATTGTTATGTAAATGAAGACAATACATAATTTAACAAATCAAGTTCATATACATCTATGCCTTGTATGGAGAAGGCATGGGCATACCCTTAACAACACCGCAAAGAGGGTGGTTGTCAGGGAGGTTGTACTCATCCCTCAAGGAGCGAGCTGGGGAGAGAACACTAAAGTAGAGTTGTTGTCCTAAGTAGAACCTCTCCCACATCTCTGATCTCAAGTTCCATAGGCCAGCGTTGTCTAGCGTTGTCATAACCGCGGCCCACGAGTTTGGATAGACTTGGATACTGTGCCTGTTTATTGCATCCACCAAGTTGTAGTTCTTTCTTTTCTCGGGACTCCACATCCCAGGCTCTATGGCTACTGCAAAGAAGGAATATCCGTCCAAGTGATAGGTTTGAATTGTCTTTTCACGGTTCTCAAAGATGATCTCTACAAAGTTACGGAAGGTGCCATTCTTGATATTGGGGGCAACGATCACCTTGTTCAAGTCAGTTTGGAATTCGTCAGCCATGAGATCATACTTAAAGAACTTCTCGGTGGCTCCAAAGTATTCAGCGAGCTTGAATGGGGTGTCTGCGTCGGTGTGAGAGATACCGTTCAAGGCGAATCGCAGCTTTCCATCTACTTCACTCCTAGAGTTGACAATCTTGAAAGTGCGGGTGATGTTGATTTGTCCGTAGTGGTAGGATCCCTGAGGGTTGGGACGGGCAGCACTAGCAGTAAGGTTCCATCTGAAGGACCGGAACTGGTTGATGGACCAGGCAATGCCTTCGGTGTTTTCTGGTGGAGGTGTTGGGAGGTCTGATGATGCTGGTCCCTTGCCATTGGCATATCGAATGATAGCCACAGAGGAGAGATGCGCTTGCTTCAGGAACCTGCTAGAAACAATCATGTAATAGTCCTTGGGTTCTTGATCAGCAGTAACCAACACCGAAAAACATTGACCAACATGGAGGTCAAGGGACTCATAGATGTTCTGCATAGTGTGGGATCCCTCCATTTCCACCAACTTCATAGGGTGGCCTTGAAACCTAACGTTGACTGACGTCCTCATGCCGACATTGCAAAACCTGTACCTATAGGTCTTGCCGGCCTCTATAGTGAAGAGTGACTCGGCAACCTTGTCACCAACCTTGCTGGATTTTCCATTGATGTGGATTCCATCGGGCCTGCCAATTGTGCGCCCCCCATCCAAGTTCTTCTTCAAGGACTTGTAACCCTTGTTGTACCAATCACCCACGAAGACGTTATATTCATCGGCAGGGTTGTCAAAAGGAACAGGGATAAGGGCACGGCTATGGACATTGATGCCACCAAAACCACCAGCGGCACGATGCAAGTCCGTTGTGGGGAAATAAAAGAAGCTACCGATCTGGTCCTTGACCTGGAAGCGGTAGGTGAAGTTTGTACCGGGCATGATAGGGCACATGGTTCCTGGGGTACCATCCTGCCACGAATTCTTCCTTTGTTGGACACCATTCCAGGTTAAGAGCAAGGGCTCATCTAGATGGTTGAAGACATTGACAACTATGTTGTTATTGGAGGTGCAGTTGATCCTGGGTCCTGGGAGCTGCCCATTTATGAGGATGCCCTGTAGTGGCACACCCAATGGAGAAATTGTGCCATAGGTGACATTCCACTCAAAGAAGACATAAGGGTCCTCACCTTTCACCACCGCAACTGAGAGGCAAACTAGCAAAGCCGCAACTGTCAAACTAGTTCTCTCCATCTTCCCCTATCCCAACTTTTTTTTTATATATATCTTTTTTTGGGGAATTTTTTTTTTCTAACAAAGAAGAAGAGGGAATGTCTTCTTCTTCCTTTTTTTTAGTTGCTAGAGCTTGCATTTTGTACCTTCTCCTTGACACCTTTTATAGCAAGTTAGTTTTCTCTTGGAACCATTCATTCATAATTAACTACCGAGATGATCTCTGTGGCTCTCCTTATATTCTTAACTCCATTTTCGTGTTCGTTTATTTTACCTTGCATTTCTCCCCTTAATTTTTTTCCTTCACATTAATTCTTATTCTAATATTGACTTTTTCTTTTCCATTTCTCGAAAGTTTTGCAAAATGAGTGGTACAATTTTTGTCTCGTTGCAATAGAAATGATAGAATTAGTTACCACGTACATCTTCTTTGTTAAAAAAAAAGTGTTTCAGTCTTTTTCTCTCTTCTGTTCCTATGCCTGATAAAGTAAAATTGATAGAAGTATGAACAAATATTTTCCTTCTTGTTTTGGGGTTTAAAACGGAAGTAGTATGCTAATTTTAAGACTTTACTGATTGCATTTTTGCATATTAATGACTACAAAAACTCAAAATGTACTAAGCAAATTATTACGAATATAGTTTTTCATTTTTTTTATTGTAGTATAGTTCTAATGTTCTATGGACTAACTACTACAAGTAGGGCATATAGTCGTTTGGCTACAAAAGTATGAGGGGTCGCTTGGTTTAAGGTATAAGGACAAAATCTCGATATAAGATTCCCCTTAATTGATTATATAGTGTCTGGTTTGTAACATATAAAGCTTTATATTACTAATTTAATCTTTGCATATATAAATAACGTAACATTTGATTTTCAGTATAAAACTCTGCATAACCAATGTGATTTCTAGTATTATACACTGTGTAGCTAATTGACATAGCTTAGTTGAGGATCTAGTTATTATTTTGTCTATCAAAGCTTGTTGTTCAAAACAATTACAACATTGAAAATAAGATATAAAAAATTCTATTAACATAGTTTATTGAGTTAGTAACTATTAGGAAGTAATCAACTACTGTCAAGTTCTCCTGATCAGAATTTGACAGTTCTATATAACTGTTAAATATACATACGATATACACGATATACACGTGTATATCGTATGTATATTCAGTCTCGGTTAATGTATATGGCCATGTATATAGTATGGCCGTGTATATACTCTCCTAGTTTAGGTAATGTTGTGCTGTAGTTATTATTGTACACTTACCATAATAATTGTATTTCCATAATTGTATAGTTAGTGTCCAAGTTGAATAAGATTTTAGGAGTAGAATAGGAATAAGGTTTTCCTATTATGGAAATATGTAAATTGTATATATACTCTTTCAATTTATGAAAATAATCAAGGGATTATTTCTTTCATGGTATCAGAAGTCTAGGTTGAAAATTTCCTCTCCAATTTTTCGACCAATCACAAATTCCAAGAGTTCATCCTCGGTTTCCGTCGAATGTTTTTTCCGATCCCTAATTCCTTCATCTAGATCCCTCAATCACCTCTTGTTCTTTCGTTATGTCTACTTCTAAGAACACGTTTCATCCTGCCCTTGTTGTTTCTAACATCAAGAATCACATCCATCTTATTCTTGAAATAGAAAACGTATAATATGCGACGTGGGCCGAACTGTTCAAAATTCACGCACGCTCGCATCAAGTCATCCATCACATCATCTCCGCGGCTCCTGAGGATACAGAGGTGCCTAAACGCGAGGATGATCCAAAGTTGTGGACGACTCTTGATGCCACCGTCCTTCAGTGGATTTACTCTACTATCTCTACCAACCTATTGCAGATGATTATTGAGCCAGACGCTATGCAGATGGATGCTTGGAATAGACTGTGTGACATATTCTAAGATAATCAAAATTCTCGTGTTGTTACCCTTGAGCAGGAATTCTCCCACGTCAATATGAAAGATTTCCCCAACGTTTCAGCATACTGCAAAAGGTTGAAAGAATTGGCGGACCAACTCCGCAACGTTTGTGCGCCCGTCACCAACGACCGTCTCGCACTTCAAATGGTCGTAGGCCTATATGAGGCCTATAATGGTGTTGGCACGCTTCTTCGTCAGTGCAGCCCTCTTCCGTAATTTTATCAGGCTCGTTCTACGCTTACACTCGAAGAAGCCGTCTTGGCCAAAAAGGCGGCTACCGGTGCTAGTTCCGTAGTCATGATGACGTCCTCCACAAATTCTCCGGGTTTTATTGATAATTCGGGCCAAAACCGTGCTCACGGTGGCAGCAAGAATACTCAGAAAAATAATGGCAAAAATTGCGGGAGCAAATGCGGCGGTTCCGACAGTGGTAACAGTGGCCAAAACAGTGGCGATGGGCCCCATCCTAAAAATAGTGGGCCACCGACCCACTGTTCCCAGCCTTGGGCCAATGGGCAATGGCCCAACGGTCATTTTTCTCCTTCAGTTACTGCTACTGGCCAGTGGGATTCCCAGCCGCACTTTTGACCCAATAACAACTGAGCCAGTGGTTCCCAAAGCAGCACTGGGCCGGGGTAGCACGTAGATGTTCTTGGACCCCGGCCTCCGCAAGCCCAGCACGCAGCAGGCCCCACCCCGACCGACATTGAATCCGCTATACACACACCTGGTTTGACTACCCCGGACCCGAATTGGTACATGGACACTAGCGCCACTACTCACATGACGTCTGACCTAGATACTCTCTCGTCTTATTCCAATTTAAGCAATAATCATAGAATAATTGTTGGTAATGGTAATTCAATTCCAATTCGTGGTTACGGGTATAAAACCTTGTCTCCCCTCCCCCCTTCACCTCTTATTTTGAAAAATACCCTTCATGTCCCTAAATTGATTAAAATTTTGGTGTTTGTCCGTAAATTCAGCAATGATAATTTTGTTTCTGTTGAATTTGATCCGTTTGGGTTTTCTCTGAAGGATTTCAAGACGGAGATTCCTCTAATGAGGTGTGATAGTATGGGAGATCTTTATCCTATCACGCCAAGTTCCGGTCTATCGAGTCCAACCTTGCCATCAACTTTTGCAACCCTTGCTCCTTCCTTGTGTCATGCTCGTCTAGGTAATCTGGGGTCGTCTATTTTGTCTTCCATAGATAAAAAGAATTTTATTTGTTGTAAGGGAACACGTAGTACTCCGAATTGTCAATCTTGTTATTTAGGAAAAATTATTCGATTGCCGTTTGTAGAATCTAATTCTCATACTTTAATGCCATTTGATATTATTCATAGCGATTTATGGACATCTCCTGTTCTCAGTTCTTTGGGTCATCGTTATTATGTTCAATTTCTAGATGATTATTCTAATTTTTTATGGACTTTTCCGATAGCGAAAAAATCTCAAGTTTTTTCCACTTTCTTAAAATTTAGAGCATTAATTAGAACACAATTCGAACGAAAAATAAAAAATATGCAATGTGATAATGGCAAAGAATATGATAATGGGGTATTTCGGGAGTTTTGTGCTAATAATGAAATCAATTTTCATTTTTGTTGTCCTCATACGTCTTCACAAAATGGGAAAACTGAACGCAAAATTCGTACTATTAATAACATTATCCGAACTTTATTGATTCATGCTTCCGTACCCCCCTCCTTTTGGCATCATGCTCTACAAATGACTACATATCTTCTTAACTTTCTTCCTACCAAAAGTTTGACATATTCGTCCCCTCTTCAAATTTTATATAATAAGACTCCTTCGTATTCACATCTTAGGGTCTTTGGGTGCTTATGTTATCCGTTGTTTCCATCCATCACAATTAACAAACTTCAGGCCCGTTCTACCCCTTGTGTGTTTTTGGGTTATCCATCTAATCATCGTGGTTACAAATATTTTGATTTATCGTCTAATAAAATCATCATTAGTCACCATGTTATTTTTGATGAGTCCCAATTTCCGTTTACTAAAGTGAGTAGTTTTGTTCCTAGTTCGTATAATTTTTTGAATGACGATGTCTCCCCGTATATTATCCACCATTTTCCGGATATGTCCCGCACCCCAAATCTGCCAGCGGGCCCACTGCCCGCTGGCCCCACTGTTCCGTCACCAGCTATTGTTCCAGCCACTGTGTCCGGTCCAGTTACTGGGCCAGTGACGGTAATTGGGCCAGTTACCCAGCCCATTACCGCCACTGTTCCAGTCACGGGATTCTCCAGTTTTCGTGTTGGGCCAGTCCGTCATGTGTCCCGATGTTTCCCAAAATCCACCCAATTCTTCCCCGAGTCATAGACCGGTCAGTCGTACTCAACAGAGTATTTTTAAACCAAAAAGATATTTTAATTTAAATTCTAATGTTCTTAAATCCCCTCTACCCCGTACCCAGTGTCTTCTTTAAATGACCAGAATTGGAAAATTGTTATGACTGGCAAATATAATGCTCTTATTGATAATAAGACGTGGGAGTTGGTTCCCCGTCAATCTGGTGTTAATATTATTCGGTCTATGTGGATTTTTGTGAAGCATAAGGCTCGTCTTGTAGGTGATGGTAAGACTCAGCATGTGGGTATCGATTGTGGTGAGACATTTAGTCCGGTGGTCAAGCCGCCTACTATTCGCACTGTGCTCAGCTTGGCTCTTTCGAAAGCATAGCCCATTTATCAGTTAGATGTAAAAAATGATTTCTTACATGGTGATCTCCAGGAGACAGTCTATATACATCAGCCATTGGGGTTTAGGGATCCCAAATATCCTCATCATATTTGTTTACTGAAGAAGTCCTTATACGGGTTTAAGCAGTCCCTATGGGCTTCGTATAAGAGGTTTGCAGACTATGTTTCGACTATTGGGTTATCTCACAACAGGTATGATAATTCATTGTTCATATATCATCGTGGTTCGTCCTTGGCTTATATACTATTATATGTGGATGATATTATCTTGACTGCCTCTTCTGATGCATTACGCCAGTCTATCATGACAATGCTCAGTTCTGAGTTTGCTATGAAAGACTTGAGGCCCTTGAGTTACTTTTTGGGGATTGTTGTCACTCGTCATGTAGGTGGGTTGTTCTTATCCAAACGGAAGTATGCATCTGAGATTATTGAGCGAGCTGGTATGTCATCTTGTAAGTCCACTTCCACTTCAGTTGATACTAAACCCAATTTGGATGCTGCAGCTGGCTCACCTTATGAGGATCTGACCCGCTATCGCAATCTTGCAGGGGCCCTTTTGTATCTTACGTTCACTAGGCCAGATATTACGTATGCCTTACAACAGGTATGCTTGTTTATGCATGATCCCAGGGTTGAACACATGAATGCGCTCAAACGCATTATTCGGTACATCCAGGGAACACTTGACTATGGCTTACATCTATACCCGTCTTTGACATCTACACTTGTCTCATAAACAGACGATGATTGGGGTGATTGTCCGAATACCAGGCGTTCCACGTCCGACTATTGCATGTTTCTTGGTAATAACTTGGTCTTATGTTCTGCGAAATGTTAGTCGACACTGTCCCGCTCCAGTGCAGAGGTCGAGTATCGAGGGGTAGCCAATGTGGTCTCTGAATCCTGTTGGTTACGAAATCTTCTGTTAGAGCTTCATTGTCCTATTCAGAAAGCTACCTTGGTTTATTGTGATAATGATAGTGCCATCTACCTTTCTGGTAATCCGGTTCAGCACCAGCACACTAAACATATCGAGATGGACATTCACTTTGTTCGCGAAAAGGTAGCTCGTGGACAAGTATGTGTCTGCCATGTCCCTTACAGGTATCAAATTGCAGACATCTTTACAAAGGGTCTTCCCTCGGTTCTTTTTGAAGATTTTAGGGACAGTCTCAGCGTACGAAGACCGCCCGCTATGACTGCGGGTGTGTGTTAAGTATATACACGATATACATGATATACACGTGTATATCGTATGTATATTCAGTCTCGATTAATGTATATGGCCGTGTATATAGTATGGCCGTGTATATAGTCTCCTAGTTTAGGTAATGTTGTGGTGTAATTATTATTGTACACTTACCATAATAATTGTATTACCATAATTGTATAATTGGTGTCCAAGTAGAATAAGGTTTTAGGAGTAGAATAGGAATAAGATTTTCCTATTATGGAATTATGTAAATTGTATATATACTCTTTCAATTAATGAAAATAATCAAGGGATTATTTCTTTCAATAACAAACCTATATAATTGTGAGCAATTATATAATAGTATCTGAAATAGTTATAAAAATTAATTTACTGAGTTTGCTAATTTAGTTAGACAAGATACATATATATACCGGGAAACATTCTGTCAAAAGGCTAAATATAATTAGGACTCTCATGCAACTTCTGGATCGGCTCTTTCTTCCTTTGGTGTTTAGCTTTTCAATAGAGAAGTTTAGTATAATATAATATAGTTATATAAATCTCAATTAATTCTATAGATTCTGTGTATCTAGTTCTTTTGCCTAGCTAGCTAGAGCTCTAAGACCTGAATTTGAAATTAGAGAAAAAAGGGATGGATATATCTGTCATCTGATAATCCTAATAATGGTCGTGGTTTGCCTATATATATTGTATGGACAAGACTGCGGACATATTAGTAAGTTCTAAATCAATTAATCATCCACATCTAAACATTGGATAAATACCTATATATGTTGTATGGACAAGACTCTAGATATATTAATATAAAATCTGAACTTTGGGAGTGAGTGTTTTCTTTCTGTTGGAGCTTGATTTAATTTCTTTACCAATAGCAAGTAAAAACTGGATTTGTCATTCAATCTTGATTTTTCAATTGATGATGATTGTTTATTCAGGTCCACTCCTTATTTGTTTTTAAATGAAAGGGTATCTTAGATATTGTTTCCTACTCAAAGTTAAGTTTAAGAATTAATGAAAAGTAGCGCCTCTCATTTTAACTCTTATAAATAAGTATTTAGGTACATAAACTGAAAGAAATAATCCCTTCATTATTTTCATTAATTGAAAGGTATATATACAAGTTATATATTTCCATAATAGGAGAATCCTATTCCTATTCTACTCCTAAAACCTTATTCTACCATAATTCTAACTATACAATTATGGTAAGTGTACAAGACTAATTAAGGTAACATTTACACTATAATATTACAATATACATACCAAATATACACCAACCCGTGATGGGCCAACCCGAGATGGGGTTGCTGCCTTTCCGTGTTGGGCTGTTTACCGAGAGCACCCGTGATATACACTTATGTATATCATGGGTATATACCTTTGTTTAACACACCCCCGCAGTCATAGCGGGCGGTCTTCGAACGCTGAGACTGTCCCTAAAATTTTCAAACAGGACCGAGGGAAGACCCTTTGTAAAGATGTCTGCAATTTGATATCTTGACGGGACATGACAGACGCGTACCTGACCTCGAGCAACCTTTTTGCGGACAAAGTGTATGTCCATCTCGATATACTTAGTGCGTTGGTGCTGAACCAGATAGGTAAATGACACTAATATTATCGCAATAAACCAAGGTTGCCTTTTGAATTGGACAATGAAGCTCTAATAGAAAATTACGTAACCAGCATAATTCCGAGACCACATTGGCTACCCCTCGATATTCAGCCTCGGCACTTGAGCGGGATAAAGTCGCCTGACGCTTCGCAGACTAGGAGACCAAGTTGTTGTCAAGGAACATATAATAGTCAGACGTAGACCGTCTGGTGTCTGGACAACCACCCCAATCTGCATCTGTGTATGAGACAAGTGTGGATGTCGAGGAAGGATATAAATGCAAACCATAGTCCAGTGTACCCTGAATATACGAATGATGCGTTTGAGTGCATTCATGTGCTCAATTCTGGGATCATGCATGCATAAACACATCTGCTGGACAACATACGTAATATCCAGTCTTGTAAAGGTAAGATACTGAAGGGCCCCTGCAAGACTGCGATAGCGGGTCGGATCCTCATAAGGTACGCCGGCCGCGGCACCAAGTTTGGGCTTAGTATCAACTGGAGTGGAAGTGGACTTACAGGATGACATCCCAGCCCTCTCGATGGTCTCAGCTGCATATTTCCGTTGCGATAAGAACAACCCATCGGAATGACGAGTGACAGCAATCCCCAAAAAATAACTCAAGGGCCCCAAGTCTTTCATAGCAAACTCGGAGCTGAGCATGGTCATGATAGACTGGTGCAAGGCATCGGAAGATGCAGTCAAGATAATATCGTCTACATATAACAGACATGATGAGGATGATTGGGATCCCTGAATCCCAAAGGCTGATGCATATAGACTGTTTCCTTAAGATCCCCATGTAGGAAAGCATTCTTTTCATCTAACTGATGAATAAGCCATGCCTTCAAAAGAGCCAAGCTAAGCATAGTGCGAATGGTAGCTGGCTTGACCACCGGACTAAATGCCTCCCCACAATCTATACCAACCTGTTGAGTCTTACCATCACTCACAAGCTGCGCCTTATGTCGAGCAAATGAACCATCTGAATTCACCTTATGAGCAAAAATCCACATAGACCTGATAACATTATTACCAGATGGACGGGGCACCAACTCCCACGTCTTATTATCAATAAGAGCATTATATTCATCAGTCATAGCAATTTTCCAATTCGGGTCGTTTAAGGCAGATACATGATTACGGGGCAATGGGGATTTAGAGACATTCGAATGTAAATTAAATTGTCTTTTTGGTGTGAAAACACCCCGTTGACTACGAGTGACCGGTCTATGACTCGAGGAAGAATTAAGTGGATTTTGGGAATTTGCTGGGCTCGGCCTCGGATCGCCGGCGGGCGGCTGGGCCCGCCGGCCCAACTCGGGAAGCAAGAATAAGCAGGTAAACAGAACTGGACCGGTTCCGATTGGGCGGACCGCCCAATTGTGCGAAAACCGGCCCAAAGACAAAACGGGCGAGAGAGGGCGGTGACGGGCCAGTGGGACCAGCGGGCAGTGGGCCCGCTGGAGAATTTTGGGTGCGGGAGATGTCCGAAAAATGCTGAATAATATACAGAGATATTTTTTCATCCAAAAAATTATACGAACTAGGCACGGGAGTATGACTTTTAGCAAATGGAAATTGGGATTCATAAAAAATGACATGGCAATTAATGATGATTTTCTTTGAGGATAAATCAAAGCATTTGTAGCCACGATGATTAGATGGAAAACCCAAAAACACACACGGAGTCGATCGGGCCTGAAGTTTGTTAATTGTGGTGGACGGGAATAACAGATAACACAAACACCCAAAAACCCGAAGGTGAATATGAAGGAATTTTATTATATAAAATTTGAAGGGGAAAGAATATGTCAAACCTATGGAAGGAGTTATGTCAGGTAGATATGTAGCCATTTGAAGAGCATGATGCCAAAAATATGGGGGTACGGAAGTATGAATTAATAAAGTGCGAATAATGTTATTTATGGAATGAATTTTACATCCAGCTTTTCCATTTTGTGAAGATGTATGAGGACAAGAGAAACGAAAATTTATCCCATTATTAGCACATAATTCCCGAAACACCCCATTGTCATATTCTTTGCCATTATCACACTGAATATTTTTTATTTTCCGATCGAATTGGGTTCTGATGAATGCTCTAAATTTTAGGAAGATGGAAAAAACTTGAGATTTCTTCGCTATTGGAAACGTCCATAAAAATTTAGAATAATCATCCAGAAAGAGAACAAAATACCGATGACCCACAGAACTAGTAACATGAGACGTCCATAAGTTGCTATGAATAATATGAAATGGCATTAAAGTATGAGATTTTGAGTCTACAAACGACCACTTGGCAATTTTTCCTAAAGAACAAGAGTGACAAATTGGAGTACGACTCGTACCCTTACATGAAATAAAACTATTTTTATCTAAAACTGACAAAATAGAGGATCCCGGATGACCAAGACGAGCATGCCACAAGGAAGGAGAAATGGTTGCAAAGGCTGATGGCAGGGCTTGACTCGATGGACCGGAACTGGGTGTGATAGGATAAAGATCTCCCCTACTATCACTCCTCATGAGAGGACTCCCCGTCTTGAAATCCTTCACAGAGAAACCAAATGGATCAAATTTAATAGAAACAAAATTGTCAGTAGTGAATTTACGGATAGAGACTAAGTTTTTAATCAATTTGGGGGTGTGTAGGGTATTTTTCAAGATAAGGGGTGGATGAGGGGGAGATAATATTTTATGACCATAACCACGAATTGGAACAGAATTACCATTACCAAAAATTATACCGCGAGGGTTGCTCAAACTGGAATAAGACGAGAGAGTACCTGAGTCGGATGTCATGTGGGTAGTGGCACCGGTGTCCATATACCAATTTGGGTTCGGTTGAGTCAAACTAAGTGTGTGTATCGCGGCCTTAATATTGGTCTGGGTGGGGCCTGTTGCATGGTGAGCTTGCGGAGGCCGGGGCCCAAGAATTCCAGAACTGGGCTGTCCTGGGCCGTAGCTGCTGGAATTACTGGGCCAGTGGGTAGTGGGCCGTCGAGGCTGCTGGGAAGCCCACTGGCCAGATGCTGGAAACTGCTGTGGAATTGGGCCGTAGGGCCACTGTCCACTGGTCTAAGCCCACGGCCCAAGGCTGATACCAGGGGGTCGGTGGCCCACTGTAACCGGGATGGGGTCCACTGCCACTGTTTTGGCCACCATGACAGCTGCATGTGCCTCTGCGTTTGCCCCCACAATTTTTTCCATTATTTTTTCGGCCATTCTTGTTGCCCCTGTGAGATCGGTTTTGGTTCGAATTGTTACCAAAATTTTGAGGACTAGTGGAGGAAGTCATCATGACCACGGGACTAGCATTAGTAGCCGCCTTTTTAGCCAAATCGGCTTCTTCCAAGGTAAGCATGGATCGGGCTTGATAGAACCTTGAAAGAGGATTACTTTGACGAAGGAGAGTTCCAACGCCACTGTAGGCCTCGGATAGGCCAACAACCATCTGTAAAACAAGACGATCTTCACTAACTGGCGCACCAACGTTGCGTAACTGGTCCGCCAATTCCTTCAACCTTTTGCAATATGCTGAAACCTTCGGGAAATTTTCCATGTTGACGTGGGAAAAATCCTGTTCAAGAGTAACATCTCTGGAATTTTGATTATCCTGGAATATGTCACGCAGTCCATCCCATGCAGCCATCGCTGTAGCGTCTGGCTCAATAATCGTCTACAATAGGTCGGTAGAGATAGTAGAATAAATCCACTGAAGGATCGTGACATCAAGTGTTGTCCATAACTTAGGATCATCCTCGCGTTTAGGCACCTCCGTATCATCAGGAGCCCCGGGGATTATGTGATGGATGACTTGATGCGAACGAGGGATATGATTAGAGGGATATTGGACGTTTACTATTTCAAGAATTAGAGGGATATGATTCTTGACGTTAGAAACAACAAGGGCAGGGTGAAACGTGTTCTTTGATGTAGACATAACGAAAGAACAATAGGTGATAGAGGGATTTGAAAGAGAGATTTGGAGAGCGGAAGAATAAATGGCAAACCCGAGGAGGGGGGGTTCGGTCTTGGCCGAGAAGAGCAACAAGAATTTGAGAGAAATTTTTGTTTGACCTAGACTTTTGATATCATGAAAGAAATAATCCCTTGATTATTTTCATTAATTGAAAGGTATATATACAAGTTACATATTTCCATAATAGGAGAATCCTATTCCTATTCTACTCCTAAAACCTTATTCTACCATAATTCTAACTATACAATTATGGTAAATGTACAAGACTAATTAAGGTAACCTTTACACTATAATATTACAACAATATACATACCAAATATACACCAACCCGTGATGGGCCAACCCGAGATGGGCTTGCTGCCTTTCCGTGGTGGGCTGTTTACCGAGAGCACACGTGATATACACTTATGTATATCAAGTGTATATCACGGGTATATACCTTTGTTTAACATAAATATTTGTAACATCAAAACGGATATATAGCAGTGAGTCAGTTACTGTTGCAAGTGAGAGCCTCATTTTTTAACAAAATGATGAGCTGCTGATATAGAAGACACTCATTTTTAATAATTAAGATCGTGATAGATATAACTAATACATCCTTAGTCCATCATTGCATATGTTTACATGCCGTAATTTACTAATTTCTCTCTTTTTTCTGGGACAATTAAACTTGCATTTGGTCCATCTGAAAGTACAATTTATGAGAGCAGATTACAAACTAATGTAAGCCTCGGCTGTCCAAAGAATACTAATAATTGATACGTACTCTTATGAAGTAACGTTCAACTATGGATGCGGAATTTTCGAACATGCAATTCAATGTACAGTTGTGCTTCTATTGAGAGTGTTGAGTGGGAAAAGAGAACCATTAGACTTTGATTTGGCAAGTCTTGTTTGTGTTTAACTAATAAACTTTTTATTTATTTAATGGTTTCCCCTAATTATTATGTTCCATATCGAGTTTGGTCCCAAGGACATGTGTTACATTAGGATTATTTTAGAAATTATATTAACCCTCAAGTGTGAGTAACAATACATATGGGCACTATTTAACAAGCTGATAATTCAATCAATTTGGAAAGAGTTGCATGTTGAATGATTAAACGAGCACCACTTCAGTTAATTTTTTTTACCACTCAATTAATTGAAATTTTATTACATATGGACAATTAAATAGTGTAACAAGCTGATAATTCAATCAGTTTGGAAAGAGTTGCATGTTGAATGATTAAACGTGCACCACTTCAGTTAATTTTTTTACCACTCAATTAATTGAAATTTTATTCATTATGCTTAATAAGATATTACAAGGATCATGAAGGGACCAAAAGTAGTACTCCCTTCGTCCCAATTTGTCTGAAGATTGATTAATTTGGAGAGTAAAACAACTCTTTCTTTTACTATGATTTTCTCAAATTCTTTTCATATATTGTGAATTATTAATTATGAAGACTTATAACATTTTTTTTTATAGTTTTCAAATATGTAGATTTTATTACAAAATATTTGAAGAATCTATGTTTAAAATTAAGCTATTTGACTTCAAAAAATGATTAATCTTTAAACAAATTGAGAAGAGGGAGTATACTAAGGTTGGTCAGTGGGTCGAGTCGGCCCGGTCCCGACCAGGCCCGGCCCGAACCCGACTTTTTTTTTAAAAAAAAAATTGCGGTATCGGGACTCGAATCGAGACGAGACATGGTCTCGTCCCGGTCCCGCCCCGATCCCTCCCGAAGCCCCCCTTTGCAAAAATAGCAGTTGCACAACGGCCATTTAACATTTTGGCCGTTGTGCAACGACCATTTTTGGCCTCCCCCCTCCCCCTACCCCTCTACCACCTTAATATTTATTTTTAACCCATAAGTTATTATAGTTACACTTTAACCCAATTTTTCAACTATAAATACCTCATTTTCTCTTCATCTTTCTCACAAATCTTCCTACAATCTCTCTAATCTCTCAATCTATCTCTCTATAAGTCTACATTGTCTACTAAATATTCAATTTTATTTATTCATTTGGGAGTGAAGTTGGCAACTAGCTTGAGGATCTTCTATCGAGCAAAGTTTCAATTTTCAACCTCTCGATTACACGTCGACGTTACGTCAACGTTTGATACATTCATTCCTTCATTAAATTATTATTGTCTGATTATTTTATTTAGTGCACTTAATTTCGTTTACTTTAATTATTTATTAGTATAAGTATAAATTTATAATAGAAGGATTTAAACGTATGCTTACCGGTAGGGGTCATGCTTCTTCTAGTAGGGGTAACAAGGGCAAGGGTCCTATTTCTACACAGAATCCTATTCCTACACAGGATGATTTTATTGATACTGAACATTTTCCTACAATACCATTAGATTTAGACGAGGAGCTATTTTCTGGAACTCAAGAAGACTTTAATTTAGACGATGATCTAGATGATACACCAACTAATATAGATGACAACACACCCACTAGTGCACCTTCAACTGAAATGCCTTTTATTCCCCCTACAATGAAATCTTATCCAAAGGCGGTGGAAGCGACATGGAGCAATTTGACCAACAAATATCAATTCCAACCGAAGAACCACAGGAAATTATCAAGAAAGTAGAACAGGCTTTTTTTAAAATGCTATTTTTTTAATTGCAATTTTACTATGTAATTTGCAACTTTTGAACAACACCACAAAGTTGCAATTTTGACAATTGTATTTGTATTACAAAAAAAATCACATGTCTATTAAATAATATAAGAGGCACAAAAACAACATTGAGATGTTTTTATTACACTATCTTGTTTAATTATTGAGTTTTTTTTTTTATATATATATGTTATTTTTTAAATTAAGTGCAAAAAAAAAAAAAAAAAAACAATCCCGCCCCGACGGGATCGGAAACTGGATGTGACAGCGGCGAATCCCGCCTGTCCGATCCCGCCGGTCTCGACCCGACTTGATCCCGCCCCTCCCCCGTCCCGCTCCGCCCTGATCCCGACCCACCGGCCACCTTAGAGTATACTACTTGAACTCTATTTTTAAAAAAATTATAAATTGCATATGTATAAAGGACCTTGTGACCGTCTATTTGTGGGATTCCAAGAATGTCCGGATCCGACAGCCCAAAATCTCAAACACATGAAAGTGGGTCTACTCACGTGGCACCACAAAAGTCAAGAGGCTATTAGAGCCACTAGTCACAACCATGGTAATCCGATCATATCAAGAATGATCACTGTGAACTCTTAAAAAACAATAGGCAGAGGTTGAACAAGCAACTCAAATTCTGTTCATGGCTTCTACTACCATTAGCTACACCACACTGTGTTTTTTGCTTGAGCTCAATCAAACCAAGCAAAACCTATCATCTTCTTCTTGTTCTTTGCTTAAGGTTAATCAAGCAAGGAATCAGCTATGTTTTACCAGTATCCATTTAGGAAAAGCTAATTCAATCTTGGTGGTTAAAGCTTCTAAGGCAGCAGCTCAGGCTGCAAAAGAAGGGGAAGAAGAAGAAGACAAGTATGAAGAGTATGAAGTAGAGATTGTGCAGCCTTATGGACTGAAATTTACCAAAGGCAGAGATGGGGGAACTTACATTGATGCCATTGCTCCTGGTGGTTTTGCTGATCAAACTGGAAAATTCACTGTTGGAGATAAAGTCCTTTCCACCAGGTATTTTCTTATTTCTTTACGGAGGTAGAAGATTAGTACGTAGCTGAGTGTTGTCCTACTTTTAGTAGTATGATTTAGGTATCGCGTAGTTTTCTTTTTCCAATGTGTAGTACTATTGGTTGCTGCACTTGGTTTGTATATTATTATTTTATTGTCTCGTTTTTCTTACAATCCTGCGTCCGTTACATTTTTTAGCCGAGGGTCTATCATATTGAAAACAAACTCTACCCACAAAGGCAGAGCCAGTAAAGGCTCGAGGGTTCATCTGAATCCCTTTGGTGAAAAATTACATTGTATATATAAAGTTAAAATTATCTTTTATGTATATATAGTAGATGTTGAACCCTTGACGTCTTCGTGTGTTATTTATTTATGTTTTTGAACCCTCTTAGTAAAAAATCAACCACTGCACAAAGGTAGGGATAAGGTCCGCGTAAATCTTAACCTCTCCAGACCCCACTTTGGGATTACACAGGTATGTTGTTATTGTTGTAGTTACTAACCCATCCACAACTTGTCAAAACTAACTACATACTACCCTAGGCAGAATTAAAAGGAAAGAGATAGGGCAGATGGGAGTGGAAATTAAATTAGCGAAATTTTCATAATACCTTTATCTTATGTTATACTACATCTGAGTCAATTTTAGTATGTGTATGTAAAGAGTGTGGAATGCGAAAATGTGTTCAGTGCAGTGTTTGGAGAAGAAATATGGCCTGCTGCTGAATATGGAAGAACAATGTACACTATTAGACAGAGAATTGGACCCTTGCTCATGAAGATGCAAAAGAGATATGGTTAGTAAGTTAATTAAGCTAATCTAGGATCATATACGTTACCTCATATGTATTTCTCTGCAGGGAAGGTGGAAGAAGCAGGTGAATTGACAGAAAAGGAAATTATCAGAGCAGAGAGGAATGCTGGTTTCATTAGTGACAGAGTTAGGGAAATTCAAGTGAGTAAAAATGACAAATTACTTTTTACACATCTATGCATATGCCTTGAGTGACCTTTCGGTGTGATGTCTAATCTCAGATGACAAATGCTCGGAGGAAGAAAGAACAAAAGGAGCAAAGAGAAAAGGATCTTCGTCAAGGACTCCAACTTTCCAAGTTAGCCCATTCCATATTGTGTATTTCCAAGAACATCATTTCCAAAACTGGCTTACTGTTGTCATTCAAGGTTCATATTAATGGATGTGTTTATTTATCTTCCTGGTAAAAAAAGGAATGCCAAATACGAAGAAGCACTAGAAAAGTTTGAGTCTGTGTTAGGATCAAGACCAACTGGAAATGAAGCTGCTGTGGCAAGTTACAATGTTGCCTGTTGTTATTCCAAGCTTAATCAGGTAAGTATCGATCACTACTTCCATCGAAATCATATTTCCATTAGCAGGTTTACATTCACCTTCAAACCTTTGGCTAATTCTAAACTAGTACTCATCATTTGATTGGACGCTGACCTTTCTCGAATTTTAAATGTTGCCTGCATATTTAGTTTTAGTAGGCTGAGCTTTAAGCTGTCCATTAATTCATTTTGGTTAATAAATTGCTATTATAAACTGGATCTTGGTTCTCTAAATGACTCTCTTTACACCCCATGATAGCTTCAAGCAGGCTTATCTGCGTTGGAGGATGCACTGGAAGCAGGATTTGAAGATTTTAAGGTAAATGAGAAAACGAAACATGCAAGAACTTTGCAGGAAATTGTATGGTGTAAACCTGATTAATATTTGTCAAATGCTGCCTATTAACAGAGAATCAGGACAGACCCCGACCTTGCCAATCTAAGGACGTCTGAGGATTTTGAGACTCTCATGAAAAAGTGTGATGAATCGTTCATCAATGAGAATGCCATCAATGCAATTAAGTCCCTATTTGGCTTCAACAAGAAATAGAGGCAGCAGCGAATCCGTAAACTGAATTCCCAATACCCCAACATTAGCATTGCTGGTATCTTACTTCGACATCCATGCACATATAAGGCAAAAGATATGGATCTGCAACAAACTATGCTCCCTTTTTTGGATTTTGTTTATAGGCTGAGTTAGAGATATCAAACATACTTTCTGATCATTAATTGTTTATTTCGATTGTATTACACTGGGTGGTATTCTGAATATGAAAAGTTCTGAAACCTACACATCTCATCCAATTTTGTTCTTCATCATTCTTAATGTGTCAATATGTCTGAAAGAGTATTAAAGTATAACAACTGACAAGGAGAAGCATCAAACTCAGTTTGATATCTACTCTTGGTTTAAGTGGTATAGTAGAGTTTAAATGCAAAAGTGGTATAGTAGAGTTTAAATGCAAAAGCAACTGAAAGCCCCCACTAGTGGTGGTGACAGATGATCCCCTTCTTTGAAATTTAAGTGAAGAGAGCTTTTCGATTTCATTTTGATATTCAACACTCAGATGACATGCTAGTGTAAAAGTGTATAATTTGATGACTGGAAACTCCTTTTTGCCAGCAAACATATATATAAACCAACAACAACAACATACCCAGTGTAATCCCGCAAGGGGGTCTAGGGAGGGTAGGATAGGATGTACAAAGAGCTTACCCCTACTTTTGTGGGTAGAGAAGCTGTTTCCGATGAGTGATACTCCACTAGTCAAGAAGGAAGATGATTAAGTTTGCAAGTGATATGGGACGTTAAGATCAAGACAAGCTGGAACTGTTTAGGAGTAGACCAAATCCAAGTAACACTGAATATGCATGACCAGTCAAAAAGTTTCAAGGGGCTAAGTGCCAGTTTCTGAAACATCAAGGAGTTTGTGAAAAAGAATTAGCATTCATTGATACCTTAGGAGCTGACAGATACCTGACACATTTGCAAACACTAAATATGATGTCTGGTCGATTGGCAGTGAGGTAGAGTAGTGAACCAATCATTCCTCTATACTTTGTTTCAGCAACTGGTTTGCCTTGATCATCTTTATGAATTGAACAAGTGGACTCATAAAAGTTTCCATGACTTTTGCTTCACTCATACCAAAATTTTGAATGAGCTCATTGGTGTATTTACTTTGACAAATGAATATTTCCTTATCAGATTGGTGAATTTGTAGCCCAAATAAAAATGTCAATTCTCGCATCATGCTCATCTCAAATTCACTTTGTATGAAATTAGAAAATTTCTTACACAGAGAGGAGGGTTAGAACTTCCAAAAATAATATCATCAACATAGATTTGAATAATGAGATGTCCAGAGAAGGTCCTTTTAATAAATAAAGTAGAATCATTTTTTTCTCTAAAAAAACCATGTTTAACTATCAAAGCACTTAACCTATCATACCAAGCTTTTGGGGCTTGTTTAAAGCCATATAGAGCTTTAGATAGTTTGAACACATGGTACGAAAATTTAGTGTTTTCAAAACTAGGTGGTTGTTTAACGTAAACTTCTTCATCAATGAAACCATTTAAAAAAGCACTTTTAACATTCATTTGAAAATGTTTAAATCCTTTAAATGCAGCATAAGCAAGTAACATTCGAATTGATTCTAACCGGGCAACTGGAACAAATGTTTCATCATATTCGACTCCTCCTTGTTGTGAGTAACCTTGAGCAACAAGTCGAGCTTTATTGTTATTACTTTCCCAGTTTCATTGAGTTTGTTTCGAAATACCCATTTAGTTTCAACAATTGAAGCATTTTCAGGTCTAGGAACCAGACTCCAATCTTTATTTTTCTCTAATTGGTCTTGCTCTAGTGATCATCTTTCAAGGCTTCATCAACTTTCTTTGGTTCAAGTTGTGATATGAGAGTCAAAGTTGCATTGTTTTTTGTTGAAGATCTGATCTTCATTTTTTCATTTACTTCTCCTATAACAAACTTCTTTGGATAGTCAGGCTCGCTTCTCCATTCATTTGAAATAATTCTAACTGTTAAGTTAATCAACTTATCAGGCTCAACAATCGACTCTTTATCGTTGTTTTGTTGAATAATGGAAGTGATTGTTGTCTATCTTCTCATCTGTAGGTTTACCTTCCCGGCCAAGCCATTAGTATCATAAAAAATCACATGAATAGATTCTTCAACAGTTAAAGTACGTTTATTAAATACTCTATAAGACCTACTGTTAATTGAGTAGCCAAGAAAAATACATTCATCACTGCGTAGATCAAACTTACCAAGATTGTCCTTGCCATTGTTATGAATAAAACACTTACACCCAAAAGGATGAAAGTAACTTATGTTAGGCTTCCTTCCTGTCCATAGTTCATATGGAGTTTTTTTTCTTCAGAATTGGCCTAATCAAACATCTATTTAAGACATGACATGATGTGCTTACAGCCTCAGCCCAAAAGTGATGTGGTAGATTATTTTTCATCATCATTGTTTTAGTCATATCTTATAAGGTCTTATTTTTTCGTTCAACAACACCATTTTATTAAGGAGAGCGGGGTGAAGAGAAGTTATGAGTATATCCATGTTCATTATAGAACTCTTCAAATTTTTTGTTTTCAAACTCTCCTCCATGATCACTTCTGCTAGATGAGATGAAGTATCCCTTTTCACGATGTACTTTCTCACAGAAGAACTTAATTATCAAGTTTTGTAACGTACCGAACCATGGTCTGGGCGAAGCACGACACTCGGTGCCTAACTGCATGTGACCGAGCCAACCACATGACTTGCCGAATCAACATGGGCATCAAAAGAATACAATAGTAATGATTTAAAGCATGCAAACTGAATACTGAAATATAGTCTGAAAATTTTATTGCAGAAATATCTTAAAACATAACAAGTCTGGAAAATAATACTGACATGACCGACATGATAAACTAACCAAGTCTATGAAACCTCTGAACATGAGTCTTACTGCAAAACTATTTACCAGGACAAGGCCCTGACATAACTCTACTCTAAAATATAATCATGAAAATAATCAACTAACACCCCGAATGGAATGGGGCTCACCAATAGCTGATACGAGTGAAGTCCTAGTGTGCATATGTATAGTCCTGAAATTCAATACATGCACCTTGAAGTGCAGCCTCGGAAAAATGGACGTTAGTACATTTGAATTGTACCATATGTAAAGCAACTGAAAGAATAAGCAGACACATGATATAATAGGACATGAAACTGAAACATGAGCATGAGTATGATCTGGCATGAGTATAAAACATGTGCAAAATCTATAAAATTGTATGTATGTTAATTTGAATATATGTATATCTGTGGGGAGAGCAGTAGCGTAACCGACAACATGAAACACTAAGTGGGTACACAGAGTCTGTACTTGACCGACCAACAGAGCTTTCCCATACCTTACCGGGGTATGAGACATTAACATGACATGAAAGGATTCAATCTGCAATCTGAAGGTATCGTCTTCTAGCGGAGCGACCCTTATCCTACGGTGACATACGTAGTTTCAAGCTATCTGAGCCTTCTTGGTGAACTTATGCAACTCCCAAAATATGTATTTAAAAATAGTGGCTTGTAAGCCCATGATTTCATGAAAGTAACTTGTAAAGCATGGTTTGAAATCATAATTTATCATGTGAACTAACACAACATATAACTTGTGTAAATTCATGAAAACATACCTATATAAGTTCATGAAATCTAATAGTAATGGTTCATGACTAAAAATTTTAGAACTCATGGAATTCGAGGTTATGCACATTCATGATTACACACGAATTCCTAATAACCGTTCATGAAAAAGTGCAACACCTTTTCTTCCAATAAAAAAGGGTTAGCCAAATATGAAAGATTTATATTTTATTTTTAAGAAGAGGTAAAAATTAACTATGATAAACTATTTGTCTTTTCTTGGAGAAAAAAGGTAAAATCCAAAGCAAACTTTGACACGAGTACTTTTAATAATTTCATCAATCTTTTTTAACTTGATACCTTCGATCATGAAGTCGTTGATGGGTGGTGGCTGAAAAGAGTGTTCATGAGTAGAACGATGACTTCAAGTAGTAATTATAACTTGGTTCTAAATTTAATATTTATTCAGGTGTAATTCAATGAATTTCTTAACGTAAATACCTTGTTTCAGTAAACATTACTAATTCGTCCGAATTCATATCGGAACTTTCAATTCCGTCCCCACCCCTTCTTCATTCATTCTTTAGATTCACCAGAAATGAGTCTGGTGAACTACATCTTTGATGGAAAAGGCTTTCAGGGGCGGAGGAGAACCATCCTTATAGCCTTGTCAGCCAAGAACAAGTTGTGCTTTATCGATGATACCTGCAAAATCCCAGAAACCGATTCATCAAAATATCAACCATGAAATAGGTGTAATGACATGGTAATTTCATGGTTACTTAAACTAGCCCGTAGGGTTTTCTCATTTACTGTCGTGGTCGTATTTCTTCATTAACAAAGAATAATCGTACTTCTTTTAACAAAAAATAACCCCACAATTCTTCCACTCTTAGATCTCTTATTTCCAGTCACAAATAACTAGAGTATCGAAAATTCCGGCGGAACTATGAATTCTTCAACTTTCACCCCTAAATCAAATTCCATTTTAGCACCTAATGGAAAACCAGGAGCTCATTCTTCTTCCCAGATCTTCAGCTCAACAACAACTTCTTTAAGAATCAAATTCCATGAAACCCACCACTTTACTTCACTTAACCACTCTAGATGCCACTCTAGTCAACTAGCTGATTTGTCATTGTCATGCACATTACAATCCATTGACAACCAGCATCTTTCTTTAAAACCAAAATGTGTTCATTAATTCTTTAGTTGTAAAAAAACAACTGCCAGTCGGACAAAGGACCTTGACTAAAACATGCCTACTACTTCTTTCACTGGGATTTCTCAGTTTCTTTAGAGCAGCTTTTTGCTGTCCATATTGATAAAAAAACAAGCCTTTCTCAAGTTCAAATCTGCATTCCTGGAGAATAAGTCTTGATTACTTGGATTTGAGTAACAACCAGCTCGAACGAATTTTCCCTCAGTGGCTTGCAGAATGGAACTTGGAACTGTTATTCTGTTATATAACAATCTAACAGGTTCTCTCCCTCCTAGTCTGTTCCATTCCAGGAGTCTATCTCTTTTTGACCTTTCAAGAAACCGGTTTTCAGGGAACTGCCAGAAAACATGGGCAGTGCTACCACGATTATGATTCTCATATTGGCTGAGAACAGTTTCTCTGGGAAAATTCTGATCTCCATTACCAATATTTCTCGCTTGCTACTGATGGACTTGTCAAAGAACAGACTTTCTGGCACAATTCCAGTTTTTGATCCAACTTCTTTTCTTGCGTATGTTGATTTATCGTCAAATGACTTCTCCGTTTAAGTTCCTCTAACCTTATCACAAGAAACTAGGATTTTAGCCTTTAGGGGGAAACAATTTTACGGGCAGTTTGGCAAGGAACCTGACCAATTTTTACATGCTTGAGCATCTTGATCTTCATGACAACAGAATCACAAGAGAACTCCCAAACTTAATCTCAGAAATGTCCATCCTGAGAACCTTGAATTTGAGGAATAATTCCCCACAAGGTTCAGTTCCTTGTAGCATTTCAAACTCAAGTAATCTTCAAATCCTTGACTTGTCACACAACAACTTCACTGGAAGCATCCCTGCAGAGATCGGAAACCTAGTTGGAATGTTTGAAACACCGACCACGTTCTCATCAATTTCATTCATTTTCACCTTCTCAATTGAGTACACTGACCTGATAGTGAACTGGATGAGGTCAGTACAAGGTCTGTCACCGAGTGCCAGCATCGACATCTACTCTTGGCTGGACTTGTCAAAGAACCATCTTTCTGGTGAAATCTCACCTTGTTTAAGCAAACTTAGAGGCCTAAAGATGCCAACATCTCTAACAATGGCCTTAAAGTGGAAATTCCAGCAACTCTTGGGAATTCGGAGAGCATAGATCTGTCTCACAACAGTTCCTCTGGTCCAATTCCCCAGTCCTTTACAAAGCTTCAATAACTCACTACTTTGGATGTCAGCAATAACCATCTAAAAGGTAAAATCCCAGTTGGTGGTCAAATGGATACAAGGGATGATCCAACTTATTATGCTAATAATAGTTGTCTTTGTGGCTTCCAAATTCAACTGCACTATCCCGACAACAAGCTATCACAAACAGTGGAACCAGAGAATGAGAGCAACGAGTCATGGGTTGTGTGGGAAGCAATGTGGATAGGATTGCCATTTTGGTTTCATTGTATCAACATTAGTCATATTTCTTCACTGGATTTTTCACCCCCGCCCCCCAAGGAGCTTACAGAACGAAGGCAGACTCGGAGCTGAAGCAATAGATTTTACTACTAAAGAGTTTCATTCTGAGAGTACGTTTACATTCTAATGTCAAAGACAATAGAATGGCTGTTCGTCATTTGAAACCAAAATATCTACTGTTCCACTAAAGATTTTAATGGTGCATCCAAGTCAGTAAAATTGCATGTCTATTGAAGCAAAGCTTATGCCAACCACTTGGCTGAATTATCATAAATATCTATATAATAACTGGTAACTCATGACAAAAATGGGTGAGTAAATAAATCTCAACTGAAGAAGAAAGGACTGGATATGCCACTAGATGAGCAATCTAAAGAATTTGCAAATTTATAATCTCCAAAGTCTTGACTTCTCCAACGAAACATTTCTTCAGAGCTAGGAAATCTTACTGGTATGGTGGAAAAAACAGCATGATCTTCATATACTTCTTCCTTTGAATTCAGCTTACATACAATAGAACAGAAAATTATTTTAACCTAAGCTCTTTTTATCGATTAAAATATACCCACACGAGTTCAAGCTGATCATTGGTGTGTGTCCTACCTGTTTGTGAGAATGAAGAGGAATTATAACCTGTTATATATTCAAAGATAAGCATGTTTTCTCCAGCTATAAAGCGACGCACAATATATTACAGTCTACCAAGCTGAAATTCATCAAAAGGACTTCTTTTTTGTGGAGAAAACAACAGAAACGACACATGCTGCTTGTTCTTGAAGTTTAACATTCTGTACATAGCTTTTTCAGTTGCGTTCAGATGCTAGAACCAGAAAACATAGTGCAGGAGAAGACAGTTAGCTTGCGTGTGGTTTTATTACTCAGACGAATCAAGAAAGAACTCGGCTTCACACTTTTACAACAGGGAGAATTTGTCAGTTGACTTGAATTCTCACATAAGAAATCATCACAATCCGCGATGGCAGGAAAGGGATACATGAATAACCTTCACTCCCATGTGAAAATGAATGAATCAACTCCATTTGTACTAAAGCACGGATGGATGAAAATGCAAAAAGAATAGCAATTCGCATGCTGAGATGAGTGACTTTAGCGCCTGTAGCTTTTCCAGTATTGTCGTGCACATGAAGTCAATTCCTCACTGTTGTTCTATTAGATTAAATTGCAGCCACTTGGAAGTAGAAGCTGGTTAAGCAGCATCAAAGAATAATGCATAGACAATGTCTTGTCTCCTCTTCAGTGTCAGTATCTCCCGTTTCACTGCAGAGACATCATCGCCCAGAGGGAATTAATAAAAATGAAATAGGATTTAGAGGGAACATGACAAGAAAGTGAACAATCTAATCTAATCTACTTACATAAAAGAAGCAAAGAAAGCAAGCATTTTGACTCCTAAGTCCCAATTTGATGTCAAGTAAATTCATCCAGATGAAATTTTATACTAAATGTAACCTCTCAACATGCTTCTCTAAGTCTAGTCTGCAACAGGAGAGACAGAGAATGCAGCCACTAACATTATCTTTCTGAATGGTTACATCTTTATGTATTCTGGAAGAAGTAGCTTTCCCTCTTTCATATGATTAGAATGTCTTTTTAACATTCCATTTTCCATCTTCATGTCCAATCACCTAATTGCTCGAGATCAATTAACTTAAGAACAGCTCAATAAATGACTTTTGAATTCTGAGCCGTAAATCCTCTTCTACAAAAATTGCACTAAGCGGGCTTTATGTAAGCTCAGAACTTGATGCTATCTCCACTAATTATTGATGAGGAAGGCAGTTAGTAGTTTTAAATGGCTAGAAAGCTGTTTCTACTTTCTAGAAACCTTCACCAGAACAGCTTACTCGACAAATACTTATATTAGTATAAATTACTATAAACTAAAATGTTGTGTCAAGCACACTTCAATTGGCTCGCAACTTGACTGCATACTGTCATGAGGCAATTAGAAGGCTCACAGCTTCCAGATCAACATTATGACCCGCAGATTTTAGTCATGGCAATCAATTCAATTCTTTTAACTCTCTCCATCCCAGAATAATAAAAATAACGACCTCATACTGTTTAGTATAAGCAAAGAAAGTGAACTTCAAAATAAACCATGTTTAACACCAGCAAAGAAAAGCATAACAAGAAGTGAAAGGTTAACAATCCAAATACAATGCCATGTACAAAGATATTTGAACCAACAGTTGTGACCACAAACTTCCTGAATATAGGCACATCAAGTAAACCTTCTCCAATATCAACAACAAAAATCTGATACAAGAAAACACAAGCATTGTACATTGGTACTGTACTTATCGTTGTTCACTCAATTCCGTATCACATTCCGTGTCTAACTTAGAAATTAGAAACTTTCTCCCAAAAGCATATTAAATTAGAAATTCTTCTGCACAGCTGGTCATATTCCTATCACATGCCTGATTTTTATTTGGCCTTACTCTGTTCAGAAATATAGATGAGGACAAAATAACTTTTTCACCCAAGATGTTCAAACTTATAGCAGTTAGATCTCAATTATATACTCCTATCTAAGTAAATCCAGTAACCTGGATCTATATTCTCCACATTTTGTCATCTTAAAAGGACAGCCCAGAGATTAATGCGAGGGGTCGGGGAAGGGCTGGACCACAAGGGACTATTTTACGCAGCCTTACCCTGCATTTCTGCAAGAGGCTGTTTACACGGCTCGAACCCGTGACCTCCTGGTCCAACAAAATTCCCAACAACAGAATTAGCAAAATCATATCAACAAGAATACATTTTTTGTGCAAAAAGTTGAGCCAAATGTAATGCTGCTCTATTGTTTACCTGGATTCAAACTCCTTGATCTCAACAAGCTCTTTCCCTATGTTATCCATCCATTGAACTCTCTTAGGTCCAACAAGAGGACCTTTCCTAATACAGCTTTTAAGACCATTTCCATTTCCAGAAGGTTCTAGACTCTCCTCAGATTGATGATGAGGAAGAGAAACAACATGTGGGGTACTTTCCAATTTCAATGGACCTGGAGTATAAAGATGAGCAGCAGAGGGTTTACAGAAACAAATAAATGGACAATGGATTTTGCAGAACAAAACCCTCATCAAACTGCTTTCCTTCATCAATAGTAACTCATTTCAAGAATGACCAGTAGCCCATTCCCCACCTAAATGTGAAAAAGATCCAAGCTTTGACTTCATAAAGCAATTGAAACCCCCAAATTTTCATATGAGAACCAATTAACTGAACTGATACTTAGTACACATGAAATAATGAAGTCCCAAATTCTCAAAAAAAGAAGTAATAAGTTCATCCAAGTAAAGTAAACAAACTATATTTTCAAGAAAGAAGCAGAATTCCAGGATCAAGACGCAATAGTTTCGAGATTTGGAGGGGTTCTGATTGTCAATTCCAAACACCCCTCAATCAAATATGATCATAAGATCCAGGAACTCTTTTTTTACATGAAAATTCTGATCTTTGAGACTATTATTTTAATGAAAACAAAGGGACATGTCCTGTAGTTAGAGAGAACAAAAACAAAGGTGCTTCCATCTAATGGTGAAATGACTGTCCTACCCAAAAACCAAATTAATGGAAGGCAGAAGAGAAGAACTCTATCTGAAGCTTGAGTTAATGTCAGAAGGAACAAAAAGCTTAGCTGGAAGAGAAACTACAAAAAGCTTAGAAGATGCATAGTACCAATTTTCAAAAGACTCCAAAACATGGCAACTCTACTCTTCCCAATGTATTTAAACTAACTACTAGTTGTATGTACCACAAAAACTATTTTCATAAAAATACTGACATATCATCTACCTCTTTTGAGCAGAGTATATCGAAAAAACCTCTTTACCCCATAAAAGTATAAAAGTAGAGGTAAGATCTGCGTACATCTTAACCTCCGCGAACCACATATCCCATTGTGAAAGCTGCTTTCTTCTTTTTTTCTAAAATATTGTCACCAACAACCATGATAGTAATATTTTTCTTGTGGAAATCCAACAAAAGTGTGATTTTATTTATAAGATGACTTACAACTTTGGACAAACAAACAAAGGTTTTAGAATTTTATTCGGCAAATAAAGAAATGAATAGGGATCTTCAACGAGGAAGGTATTAGGCCAACAAGACAAGATTGTACAAGAAAAGAAGAATGTGCAGACACCAAAGACAATTAATGTGGAGTTTTGCTACCTAGTGGTTTGCATGATGGTAACCCCACTTTAAAATTAAATTTATTTAAAGGTAATAAGATAATGAATTTAAACAATACCATAAGTCTTCAAATTGGTGCTTCTTTTCTTTTTAATTAGGCAATCCATCTCAATTGATTTCCAAGGGCTTCTTGCATAATATAGTCTTTTTGGTTTCCTTTCTTTTCTTGGTCATATTGACTTCACAGCAAAATTTTTTTTTTTTTTTACATTTTATAATAATCATCATTAAAAGCCTTGTTACATTTTTGTAGTATTATATTTGGTTCTTTCTCTTCTGCTTTTGCAATATGGCAATTTAACATTAGAGGGCTAGGTTTACTTGAGTGTTGATGAATATATAGGTTTATCAAGGCATTCCAAGTTCGATATGGTGGTTATGCAACCATGTGAAGCTAGAGAACAAATAAGAAAATAATCTTTTACTTTGAAAGGTAGTTTTTTATAGGCATAACCTTGAGGTAAGACTTGCTCACCATGCACTGTTACTGATCACCCAAAACACTAAATTAAGGAACCAAGATAAAAATATAAAAACTAAAAGGCATAATACCTCGGGACTTTCTGAACTTGGCACACCGTCCTAATTACCCCCTGAACTTGACAGTTCGATTGCCTTCAGCTCCTAAATGCTCACATGACAAAGAACGTGGATACACTTTCATTAAGATGAGTATAATATTTTTTGAATGTTAATTGTCACATAGTCATTTACAATAGTTTATTCGTTATTGTATATTTCTTCTTACTTATTAATATACCACATATCTTGCCTCAACTTTGTGATTTTTTTTTTAAAAAAGTGCAATATTTATTTGTGTATTTCTATAGACGGGAGAAAAAACATTTGATGGTTCTTGAGGCCAAAAAACTTTTCATTGCCTCCATAATTGCTCTCGCTTTATTCAGGAAGCGATCGGAGGCTCAATAGTTTACCAACACACTTTTTCATGTACTGGCAATATTTCAAAATGGGCTACTTTATACACCTTTGGATTTTTTAGATTCGTTTTTTTGGGAATTCATATCATTTTCATACAATCTAGATCCATTATTACGCCTTGTATACTTATTCTTTAAATTTAGATTCATTTCCCACGCATGTTATTACCATTTGGGGATCAATACAATTTTGGTACAAGCTAATGATATAATATTCTCTAATTACACAATTTTTTGAGTATTATAATGAAAATAGAAGCAACAAAATGATTAAGGGAAGGCCTACAAAGTTGAGAGCTTTTATTTAAGGACAGAAATGAAAAAAAAAATCAATATTTAGACACCAACTTTTTAAAGAAAAAGTGTAACTTTCACCCCCAAGATTGGGACAAACGCATGGGGTAATGTATTTGATTGCGGAAGCAAAGTTGCTGTCTTCTTGTCCTACCTCATGCCCTACAACCCCCTTCCTTTGTCATATCCCTCCACCCCACCCCATCCCAAAAAAGAAAACTTGTCTTTTTTGAAAAAATGAACATAGGCTTAGCGATTAATGATATAGTTTCAATATCAAAAGCACATCACACTAATTTTTTCCTTTACCCTTAATTAGAGGCCTCGAATTTGAATTTTGAAAGTGAATTACATCACGAATCAAAATTAACCGAGCCCCAATATAAATATCGTACATAGGACATCGGACAAGAAACCAAAAAAATAGCTTTTTTTTACACGAATTTCCCTTCCTATGGACTTGTCTTTAATTTTTTCCCCTTAAATAGAAATTCTCGGTTCGAACACCAGCAGAGTCGGAAAAAAAAATGCACAAGGAAAGATTTCATAGAAACTAGCTGGACAAAGCATAAAATTAATTTTCAACGAAACTTGCCTTCAGACATAGTTACATAGAAATTATGCCCAAGTTTCTATGCAACTTTGAAACTTAATTTCTATGAAATCTTGTCTTGCGATTTTTTTTTTTTGCAATCCACAAGACTCGCGGCCCGGGGCTATTTTATATTTATCAAAAGGTAAAGTACATGGGGGCCCAATGGGGAGAATACATACCTAACCAGAATGCAGAAAAAATGCTGAAGCTAAAATCAAGTATTCTATGATCATCACTGAGTTTATAACACACTCTGTGATGATATTACAATTGATGATACTAATATAATGAGAAAACAGTACAAGAACAAAGATATGAATAACTTCCTCTGGACTTATAAAGTCTTCCACCTGTAGTATCTTTTCCTCAGCGTCCTCCAAGTATTCATGAAATTTAATCATTTCTTGTGTTTTTTGGGACGGGGTCGGCTTCCTGTCCTTTGGACCATGGTCAGATCAAACATTGTCATGACCTTATGGTTATCCTTTGCATATTTTTGTAGAATCTCCTAGTAATCAGGAGTAACGTGTCACACATACAGTCGTTCTAGCACTTCTTCATGAACCTCATCCATATAATCCTCCATTTCTACATCCGAGTCATCATTTCCAGTTTGTTCCACTGGATCTGAATCAAAATAATCCTCTTCTTCTGAGTCACTCCTCTCTCCACCTGAGGATGAAATGTCATCACATGTTTGGTTTATAGTAACCAAACTCTCAATAGTACCATTTTGAATACTAATTACAGCAGTATCTTAAGTCTCAATTTCTGCATCCGAAACAGCAAAACCAACTGCATCAACTCTAACAGCAGCAGCAGCACAAGTAATAGCAACTTCAGCAGCAACTTCAACTTCAAGAATACAAATTGAACTTGATGCTTTGCACCAATGAATATCGTAGCACCAACAACCACTACGGCATCGGCATTTACAATTTGCATGCGACAAAGAAATGCGAGAGGTAGAAACGACAGAATCGCAGGGGCATTAACAACAACACCAACTACATTGGTAACATCAACATTAGAACCAACAAGCAAAGCGTGATAGACAAAGATCCTCTACATCAACAACGACCACAAATTGAAACAACATCACAGTGAGCAGCATTAATAACATCTGCAACAGCCCAAGCAGTAGCACAAACAACAGCAGATGCAACATTCTGTGCAGCAGGTGCATCACCAGAACATCGACGGCGGTTTCAAGCACCGGGAGCATCGAGATGCGGTTGCAAAAAACCAAAGAATTGCGGGGATCAACAACTTCAGCATGATTTACAATAACATCAGGTGCAACAACTGCAACAACAACATCGGCAGACACAACAACTACTGCATCAATGCCAACTGCAGAAACAGAAGCTTCTGTAGCAGCCACACCAGTTCCTGCAATATCACCAGTTGTAACTTAAAGGCTTGTCGGTTGTCTTTATTACCGGAAATCAATTTTGTGCTAATTTTCGCATGAATCGCCTCTTAGCAATTTTGGGATTTTTTGGGTTAGATGTTGAAGATTGATGGTTTGGGGGTGCGGTGTGGGGGTTGTCGACGTCGAAGGGAGGTGGCCGACCTCAGGTGGAGACCGAAAATAAGTTTGTGGCTTAAATCACCGATATCGCCTCTTTGAGAGAGATTATACCGGCCATGGGGTTTTGGGGTTTAGGTTTTTTTTTTTTTGCAATCCACCGGACTCTCGGCCCGGGGCTATTTTCTATTTATCAAAAGTAAAGTACATGGGGCCCCAATGGGGATAGTACAAGTAAGGTTTTAAACCTTACACTACTAAACCTATTGAGGCTAAACTATTCTACCAAAGTAAGCAAGAATGTAAGAAAAAGGAACTTGAATGAATCAAGTATTCTAAAATCATCACAATATTTATAATACACATTGTGATGTTACAAAAGTGTAGTGCATAGTAAACTAGCCCATGCCAATCATCCATTCTAACATTGAAAGAGTTTATCATTTGTATACTAACCCTATAGTTAGTACATAAACATCAAAAAGTTACCAAAAACTCAGTTCCCAGCCAGTGTATTCTATGTAAACCAACCGACCATAATGTACATCCTACCAGTGTACAAAAAATTCCCAACTCTGCCTTCCTGACCTTTGTATAGCAGCATATCATGCTAACTTCCTTGCTTAAGTGTTGCCACTTGTTAGTTTTCAGAAGTAGTTGTATCTTTTTATTCTGCCTGTTATTTTTCTATCGAGGATCATTGAGTGTCTCCTCACTACAGCAGCATTTGAAGCCAATTATTTCTAATGTCCTGTTGTTGTGTGATGCCTCAGCTTGTCTGTCCTCACTGCAACAACATACCAAACTATTAGAGACCATGCATATTTTCAAATCAGTCTTCTGCCCAGCATTCTGTATTTCTTTTTCCTGACTGTTTCTGATGCATTTCCCATATATTGTAGACATTATAGGAGGATGAGCTAAGGCCGATACCACACCCTGTAATATATTCAATGCATAGGTCCATCATATGTCCTCATGTAGTGAATCACTCTCTCTCCAGCTTTTTCCTATTATTGTTCCTGTTCTGTGGGAGCTATTATGAGATATATCTGCATTTATGTTTTGTATGTGCCTGATGTTTTTGGCTTCTAGTGTACCTGCAAAAAAGAAGCCATTGTTAGTAATAAAAACAACCTTTATATTCTCCTTCAGAAGGATTTGAATATAAAGGTGCTCCATTCTCCAATCCATCACACCAATGCAATGTGCTCTCCTCATCTCTTTCTGATTCTCACTCTTAGGTATGAACATAGTAATTTATCAGAATTCAATATCCTCTTCCCTTTTGAGTCCAGTTCTAAGAATGTGTTAGTCACAACTTCTCCTTCATCAAGAGCCAAATTAGCTAGATGATCTGCTAATTGGTTTCCTGATCTCATAATGTGTAGTATCTCAACATCTGCATTGGCTGTTATACTCCAAAGTTCTTCCACAATTCCAATTATCCTCCAAAGTGGCCTCCATTCTCTGAGTATAACCTTTTTCATTAGCATTGAATCAGTTTCAATAGTGAATGCCTCCTTGTGTTGGCCCAAACAGTATCTAGCAGCTTCAAGAATTGCCAATGCTTCTGATTCTGTGTTGGTTTTCTCCTCTATTTCCTTAGCTTCTACATATACCAGGTTACCAGTATCATTCCTCACACAAAAGGCATAAGAACTCTTGCCAGAATTGCCTCTAGTAGCCCCATCTGTATTACATTTCCATCTGCATGGGAGAGGCATTTCCCATAACACTTTTGTAGCCTGCCAAACAGGGTTTAGGGTTCAGGGTTCAGGATTTGGGGTTAGGGTTTAGGGTTTAGGGTTCAGGGTTCAGGTTTTTTTTTTGAAGCCACAGCCTCGCAGCTTGTGGAATTTTATTAATAATAATAAAGAAAGACAAGGGGCCCCAAAGGGGAAGTACAAGCAGGGGGGAGATTTCCTGTTACCCCACTAGTCTACTCCTATAAGGCCTAAGATCTAAATTCAGGGTTTAGGGTTTAGGTTTTTTTTTTAAGCCACAGCCTCGCGGCTTGTGGAATTTTATTAATAATAATAAAGAAAGACAAGGGGCCCCAAAGGGGAAGTACAAGCAGGGGGGAAATCTCCTGTTACCCCACTAATCTACTCCTATAAGGCCTAAGATCTAAATTCTAATAAGAATATAAAAAGAAAGAACTTGACAACACCAAGTATTCTATGATCATCATAGAGTTTATAATTCACTTTATGATGATATTACAAATGAGAATGCTAACATAGTGAAGAAGTAATATAAGCACGAAAATATTAGCATCTACCTCCGAACTTATAAAATCCTCCACTTGCGGCAATACTTCCTTCTCGTCTTCCAAATATTCATGAAAATTAATCATTTCTTCTTGGAGTTGATCAGTGACTCAGTGGGCCCGACATATTTAGAAGGATCACTCATCTTTGAAGCATCAAACTGGACTTTCTTCTTGGCTTCTCTCATTGGCATTTTCCTGACTGTTGGCATCTTGCCATCCCAGCTGTTATTCCTTGTGAGCTTTTTCTTTGTACTTTGCACATTGCGAGGCGACAGGTTCCCTTTCTGGATGACAAGCATGCGGTCTGGGGCCAGGGATTCCTCATCGGCATCCGACCATTCTGACTTGCTAGTAACATTACCAAAGGGATCGGACATTACCTGTCCTTGCTTGGCCTGCCTTGCTGCTTCTGAGTAGAGCTCCCCCAGCGTCTTACCTCCCATCTCGTCGACATTACCCGGCCCCCCTTGACTAGGACCCTCTAGTAAATGTACCTGATCCGGGATTTCTTCCACAGCAAGCGGTTCGGCATCCTCCTCAATCTCCTCATCGGCCTCAGGATCCATGTTACCTATCTCCAGTTCCATACCTTCAGCATCTGTATCCTCATCATATAAGCCGTATGCATCATAGTCACGGAAATTACGTGGTGGTTCTGCCAGGAACAGAGCCATTTCTTCTTCATCATCCTTGTCTCCGCCCATCTCCACATACTCCTCTACACTTAGATCTGGATAATAAGATTGCTTATCTGCGAATGCCTCCTCAAAAGATGACATGCCCATAAATTGTCCATGCTTCTCCAGTTTTCTGTCAAATATTTGCCGAAATCGTTCTCTGTCGGCCAACCCAGAACCAACCTCCTCCACCTCAGCCTCCTCTCCATCTGTCTCACTCCCTCTCTTTCTCTCACTGTCTGTGGGAGCAGTTGTGGCAGTACTAACAGAGGGAATTTCGGAGGTGGCTTCATTTAGAGTGCAAGGTTGTGGTGGAAATGAAAAGGCATTTTGAGCCAATTTTGTGTAGTTGGGCTTTTTGTGATTGAGTTGTATTCTGTGGCTGTGGGATTAAGATTTGGCTTTGGACTTGGGTTTGAAGTTGAGCCCGTGTCTGAAATGGATTGTGGACTTTGGGTATCGGATTGGGATTTTTGGGATTGGGCCGGAATTAAAGTGGGTTGGGCCGAGAGGGTATAGGGTTGGGGGGTGGGCTCGGGTTAGGGGTGGGGTTCGGATTTCAAGGGGTGAGGTTGGGTACGGGTCTGGGTATGGGTTGCGGGTCGGGTAGAATTTCCGGGTCAGGGGTAGTTTCGGGTATGGGGTTTTCTGGTGGGTCGGGTTATGGGTAATTAGGGTTTTGTAGAGGGGCGGTTTTGGGTAGCGGTTTAGGGTTTGGTGCCGATTTTGGGAAGGGGGCGGTTTCGGGGTAGTGGGTTTGTGGTGAAGGGGTTTCCGGGACGATTTCCGTCACCGGTAGAGTGGTGGCTGGGTGGTTTTCTGTCGGTAAAGTAGTGGTTTGGGAGGTGGTGGTTTCGGGAGTGGTGGTATTAGGGTTAGGGTTTGGGGGTAGTTTTGGGCCAATATGGGCCCACGTGTAGCGGCGGCTGGTAGGGTTTCTGGTGGGGGGTTTCTGGCGCCGCTTAGGATTCCGGTAGGGTTTCCGGCGTTGGAAATTTTAGAGGGGGTATTTTTTGTTGGGGATTCGATTTCCGACACCTGGACAGTGGTTCCGACAGCACTAGGGCTCGTAGTCACTGTTCCAGTCGCCGGAATCACTATTCCAGAGGGTTTTGAGTGTTGTTTTTGATTTTGATTCTTGTTTTTCCTCTTTTTTCCGGTAACTGTAACCCATTGATTATTTGGGACAGGAATCAAGGCATTGGTTGTTGAGATGGGGGCTTGTTGGCTAGGGTTAGACGAGGAGGGAGAGGGGGTTGAGACCTTACCTTGGCCTGTTGCCACTGCCGTCGCCACCTTGCCGCCATCAACAACTCTAGATTTTTCCGGCCTCAACGCTGGCTTGAGATTCCAACATCCATCGACATCATGTCCTTGTTGCTTGCAATTGATACAATATTTTGTCTTGAAATCATATCTAATTTTTTGTAAATCAGACGTGATTCCATCCCCTTCCCCCACTTGAATTACCACATATTGGGGATGGCTCTTGAGCAGATCAAACTCCACTTTGACTCTAGCACAACTTGGCCTTGTTTTGTTCAAAGTGGCCGCATCTATGGCTATTGGAGTACCCACTGCCGCCGCCAATGAGAAGAGGGTGGATTCTCCATAGTAATGTGGAGATAATACAGGGAATGAAATCCACCCATATGCAAATCTACTCTCCTCCACCGGATTAAAAGACACATCCCATTTGAAGGTTCTCATCAAATAGGGCTTATTCTTCTCCTTAATTTCAAAAGTTTATCGTGACATCAAAGTGTCAAAATCTTCAACAATTGTGCATCGAATCAATACATGCCTATCACAAAGCAAACCAATACGAACCTCAGCCTTCAAGCCACATTGCTTCGGGATAGCAGTCCGTAGGAAAGCAATATCAGGCTATCCATGGCTAAATTTTCCAACAATTGCAAGTGTTAAATCTTGGTGATGAATCATCACCTCTACTTCTTTCTTCTCAAACCTAATCGTAGGCTCACCATGTAGGTATACAATAGGCTTGAGGGGAATCGAGATCGACATGGGAGATGGGGCGCCGCAAGCACTAGGGTTTCCGCCATTTGCACTTTCTGAGATCTGCAAATTTGGGATGGTTGGGGCTGATTTGAAGAGGTTCGCGTAGTTGAGGGGTTGCGCGGGGATGGTGGGGTGAAGGCCGACCTCAGGAGAAGGCCGGCCTGTGGCCGGAATGGCCATATTTAGGGTTCAGGGTTTAGGGTTTAGGGTTTTTTTTTTGAAGCCACAGCCTCGCGGCTTGTGGAGTTTTATTAATAATAATAAAGGAAGACAAGGGGCCCCAAAGGGGAAGTACAAGCAGGGGGGGAGATTTCCTTTTACCCCACTAGTCTACTCCTATAAGGCCTAAGATCTAAATTCTAACAAGAATGTAAAAAGAAAGAACTTGACAACACCAAGTATTCTATGATCATCATAGAGTTTATAATACACTCTATGATGATATTACAAATGAGAATGCTAACATAGTGAAGAAATAAGATAAGCACGAAAATATTAGCATCTACCTCCGAACTTATAAAATCCTCCACTTGCGGCAATACTTCCTTCTCGTCTTCCAAGTATTTATGAAACTTAATCATTTCTTCTTGGAGTTGATCAGTGACTCAGGGGGTCCAACATATTTAGAAGGATCCCTCATTTTTGAAGCATCAAACTGGACTTTCTTCTTGGCTTATCTCATTGGCATTTTCCTGTCTGTTGGCATCTTGCCATCCCAGCTGTTCTTCCTTGTGAGCTTTTTCTTTGTACTTTGCACATTGCGAGGTGACAAGTTCCCTTTCTGGATGACAAGCATGCGGTCTGGGGCAAGGGAGTCCTCCTCGGCATCCGACCATTCTGACTTGCTAGCAACATTACCAAAGGGATCAGACATTACCTGTCTTTGCTTGGCCTGCCTTGCTGCTTCTGAGTAGAGCTCCCCCAGCGTCTTGCCTCCCATCTCATCGACATTACCCGGCCCCCCTTGATTAGGACCCTCTAGTAAATGTACCTGATCCGAGATTTCTTCCACAGCAAGCGGTTCGGCATCCTCCTCAATCTCCTCATCGGCCTCAGGATTCATGTTACCTATCTCCAGTTCCATACCTTCAGCATCTGTAATCTCATCATTTAAGCCGTATGCATCATAGTCACGGAAATTACGTGGTGGTTCTGCCAGGAACAGAGCCATTTCTTCTTCATCATCCGTGTCTCCGCCCATCTCCACATACTCCTCTACTCTTAGATCTGGATAATTAGATTGCTTATTTGCAAATGCCTCCTCAAAAGATGACATGCCCATAAATTGTCCATGCTTCTCCAGTTTTCTGTCAAAAATTTGCCGAAATCGTTCTCTGTCGGCCAACCCAGAACCAACCTCCTCCACCTCAGCCTCCTCTCCATCTGTCTCACACCATCTCTTTCTCTCACTGTCTGAGGGAGCAGTTGTGGCAGTACTAACAGAGGGAATTTCGGAAGTAGCTTCATTTAAAGTGCAAGGTTGTGGTGGAAATGAAAAGGCATTTTTGAGCCAATTCTGTGTAGTTGGGCTTTTTGTGATTGGGTTGTATTCTGTGGCTGTGGGATTAAGATTTGGCTTTGGAGTTGGGTTTTAAGTTGAGCCCGTGTCTGAAATGGATTGTGGACTTTGGGTATCGGATTGGGTTTTTTGAGATTGGGCCAAATTTAAAGTGGGTTGGGCTGAGAGGGGTATAGGGTTGGGGGGTGGGCTCGGGTTAGGGGTGGGGCTCGGATTTCGAGGGGTGAGGTTGGGTACGAGTCTGGGTATGGGTTGCGGGTCAGGTAGGATTTCTGGGTCAGGGGTAGTTTCGGGTATGGGGTTTTCTGGTGGGTCGGGATGCGGATTATTAGGGTTTTGTTGAGGGGCGATTTTGGGTAGCGGTTTAGGGTTTTATGCCGGTTTTGGGGAGGGGGCGGTTTCGAGGTAGTGGGTTTGTGGTGGAGGGGTTTCCGAGATGACTTCCGTCACCGGCAGAGTGATGGCTGGGTGGTTTTCTGTCGGTAAAGTAGTTGTTTGGGTGGTGGTGGTTTCGGGAGAGGTGGTATTAGGGTTAGGGTTTGGGGGGTTGTTTTGGGCCAATATGGGCCCACGTGTAGTGGCGGCTGATAGAGTTTCTGGTGGGGGGTTTCCGAGGGTAGGGGTAGTTACTGGTAGGGTTTTCGGTAGGTTTCCGGTGCCGCCTAGGTTTCCGTTAGGGTTTCCGGCGCTGCAAAGGATTCCGGTAAGGTTTCCGGCGTCGGAAATTTTAGGGGGGGGTATTTTTTGGTGGGTATTCGATTTTCGGCACCTGGACAGTGGTTCCGACAGCACTAGGCCTCGTAGTCATTGTTCCAGTCGCCAGAATCACTATTCCAGAGGGTTTTGAGGGTGGCTTTTGATTTTGATTCTTGTTTTTTCTCTTTTTTCCGGTAACTGTAACCCATTGATTATTTGGGACCGGGATCAAGGCATTGGTTGTTGAGATGGGGTCTTATTGGCTAGGGTTAGACGAGGAGGGAGAGGGGATTGAGACCTTACCTTGGCCTGTTGCCACTGCCGTCGCCACCTTACCGCCATCACTCTCATTAGCTTTTTCCGACCGCAATGTTGGTTTTAGATTCCAACATCCATCGACATCATGCCCTTGTAACTTGCAATTGGTACAATATTTGGGCTTGAAATCATATCTAATTTTTTGTAATTCAGATGTGATTCCATCTCCTTCACCCACTTGAATGACAACATATTGGGGATGGTTCTTGAGCAAATCAAACTCCACTTTGACTCTAGCACAACTTGGCCTTGTTTTATTCAAAGTGGCCGCATCTATGGCAATTGGGGTACCTACTGCCGCCGCTATTGAGAATATAGTGGATTCTCCATAGTAGTGTGGTGATAATCCCGGAAATGAGATCCACCCATACGCAAATCGACTTTCCTCCGACGGATTGAATGTAACGTCCCATTTGAAAGTTCTCATCAAATAGGGCTTATTCTTCTCCTTAATCTCAAAAGTTTGTCTTGACATCAAAGTATCAAAATCTTCACCAATTGTGCATCGAATCAAGACATGCCAATCACAAAGCAAACTAATACGTACCTCCGCCTTCAATCCACATTGCTTGGGTATAGCATTCCGTAGGTAAGCAATATCAGGCCATCCATGGCTGAACTTTCCAACAACTGCATGTGTTAAATCTTGGTGATGAATCATCACATCCACTTCCTTCTTCTCAAACATAATCGTAGGCTCACCATGTAGGTAAACAATAGGCTTGATGGGAATAGAAATTGACATGGGAGAAGTAGCGCCGCAAGGGCTAGGGTTTCCGCCATTAATGGCAGTTCGGGATTGGACAAAATCGGGATGGTGGGGGATGATTTGAAGAGGTTGGAGTAGTTGAGAGGGTGCGCGGGGATGGGGGGATGATGGCCGACCTCAGGAGGAGGCTGACCAGTGGCCGGAATGGCCATTTTTTGCCGGAAAGGCTTTTGGGTAGAAGTCGCCGAAAATCGCCTCTCCTAGAGAGCATTTTTTCGGACCGTGTTTTGGTGGGGTTTGGGTTTAGGGTTTAGGGTTTTTGAAGCCACAGCCTCGCGGCTTGTGGAATTTTATTAATAATAATAAAGAAAGACAAGGGGCCCCAAAGGGGAAGTACAAGCAGGGGGGAGATTTCCTGTTACCCCACTAGTCTACTCCTATAAGGTCGAAGATCTAAATTCTAACAAGAATGTAAAAAGAAAGAACTTGACAACACCAAGTATTCTATGATCATCATAGAGTTTATAATACACTCTATGATGATATTACAAATGAGAATGCTAACATAGTGAAGAAATAATATAAGCACGAAAATATTAGCATCTTCCTCCGAACTTATAAAATCCTCCACTTGCGGCAATACTTCCTTCTCGTCTTCCAAGTATTCATGAAACTTAATCATTTCTTCTTGGAGTTGATCAGTGACTCAGGGGGCCCAACATATTTAGAAGGATCCCTCATCTTTGAAGCATCAAACTGGACTTTCTTCTTGGCTTCTCTCATTGGCATTTTCCTGACTGTTGGCATCTTGCCATCCCAGCTGTTCTTCCTTGTGAGCTTTTTCTTTGTACTTTGCACATTGCGAAGCGACAGGTTCCCTTTCTGGATGACAAGCATGCGGTCTGGGGCAAGGGAGTCCTCCTCGGCATCCGACCATTCTGACTTGCTAGTAACATTACCAAAGGGATCGGACAGAACCTGTCTTTGCTTGGCCTACCTTGCTGCTTCTGAGTAGAGCTCCCCCAGCGTCTTGCCTCGCATCTCATCGACATTACCCGGCCCCTCTTGATTAGGACCTTCTAGTAAATGTACCTGATCCGGGATTTCTTCCACAGCAAGCGGTTCGGCATCCTCCTCAATCTCCTCATCGGCCTCAGGATCCATGTTACCTATCTCCAGTTCCATGCCTTCAGTATCTGTATCCTCATCATATAATCCGTATGCATCATAGTCACAGAAATTACGTGGTGGTTCTGCCAGGAACAGAGCCATTTCTTCTTCATCATCCGTGTCTCCGCCCATCTCTACATACTCCTCTACACTTAAATCTGGATAGTTGGATTGCTTATCCGCGAATGCCTCCTCAAAAGATGACATTCCCATAAAGTGTCCATACTTCTCCATTTTCCTGTCAAACGCTTGCCGAAGCCGTTCTCTGTCGGACAACCCAGAACCAACCTCTTCTACCTCAGCCTCCTCTCCATATGTCTCACACCATTTCTTTCTCTCGCTATCTGAGGGAGCAGCTGTGGTAGTACTAACAGAGGGAATTTCGGAAGTGACTTTATTTAAAGTGCAAGGTTGTGGTGGAAATGAAAAGGCATTTTTGAGCCAATTTGTGTAGTTGGGCTTTTTGTGATTGGGTTGTATTCTGTGGCTGTGGGATTAAGATTTGGCTTTGGAGTTGGGTTTGAAGTTGAGCCCGTGTCTGAAATGGATTGTGGACTTTGGGTATCGGATTGGGTTTTTTGAGATTGGGCCAAATTTAAAGTGGGTTGGGCCGAGAGGGGTATAGGGTTGGGGGGTGGGCTCGGGTTAGGGGCGGGGCTCGGATTTCGAGGGGTGATGTTGGGTACGGGTCTGGGTGTGGTTTGCGTGTCGGGTAGGATTTTCGGGTCAGGGGTAGTTTTGGGTATGGGGTTTTCTGGTGGGTTGGGTTGCGGTGGTTTAGGGTTTAGGGTTTAGTGATGAGGCGGTTTCGGGTAGTGGCGGTTTAGGGTTTTGGGGTGGTTTTGGGCAGGGAGTGGTTTCGGGGGCTGCGGTTTGTGGTTGAGGGGTGGCCGAAAATATTTCCGTCACCTGGGAGGTGGCGGTAGGGTAGTGGATTTGTTGGTAGTGGTTTCAAGGGGGGCGGTATTAGGGTTAGGGTTTGGGAGGGGGTTTTGGGCTAAGGGCCCCCCAATGATATTGGCGGATGATAGGGTTTCTGTTGGGTGGCTTCCGAGGGTAGGGGGTGGGCCGGTAGAATTTCTGGTAGGGTTCCGGCGCCGTCTAGGGTTCTGGTAGGGTTTCCAGCGCCGCCAAGGATTCCGGTAGGGTTTCCGGCATCGGGAATTTTGGGGGGGTCATTTTTCGATGGGGAGTCGATTTCCGATACCTGGGCAATGTTTCCGATAGCCCTAGGCTTCGGAATCACTGTTCCAGTCGTCGGAATCGCTGTTCCAGTGGGTTTTGAGGGTGGTTTTGGATTTTGATTCTTCTTTTTCTTGTTTTTTCTGTTGATTGTAAACCAATTGTTGGATGGGGCATGAATCAAGGCATTGGTGGTTGAGATAGGGGCTTGTTGGCTAGGGTTAGACGAAGAGGGAATAGGGTTTGAAGCCTTACCTTTGCCTATTGCCACTGCCGTCGCCATCTTGCCGCCATCACTCTCCTTAGCTTTTTTCGGCCGTAATGTTGGTTTTAGAGTCCAACATCCATCGACATCATGCCCTTGTAGCTTGCAATTGGTACAATATTTTGCCTTGAAATCATATCTAATTTTCTGTAATTCAGATGTGATTCCATCTCCTTCACCCACTTGAATGACAACATGTTGGGGATGGTTCTTGAGCAAATCAAACTCCACTTTGACTCTAGCACAACTTGGCCTTGTTTTATTCAAGGTGGCCGCATCTATGGCAATTGGGGTACCTACTGCCGCCGCCATTGAGAATAGAGTGGATTCTCCATAGTAATGTGGTGATAATCCCGGGAACGAGATCCACCCATACGCAAATCGACTTTCCTCCGACGGATTGAATGTAACATCCCATTTGAAAGTTCTCATCAAATAGGGCTTATTCTTCTCCTTAATCTCAAAAGTTCGTCTTGACATCAAAGTATCAAAATCTTCACCAATTGTGCATCGAATCAAGACATGCCTATCACAAAGCAAACCAATACGTACCTCTGCCTTCAATCCACATTGCTTGGGTATAGCATTCCGTAGGTAAGCAATATCAGGCCATCCATGGCTGAACTTTCCAACAACTGCAAGTGTTAAATCTTAGTGATGAATCATCACCTCCACTTTCTTCTTCTCAAACCTAATCGTAGGCTCACCATGTAGGTAAACAATAGGCTTGATGGGAATCGAAATCGACATGGGAGTAGTAGCGCCGCAAGGGCTAAGGTTTCTGCCATTAATGGCAGTTTCGGGATTGGACAAACTCGGGATAGTGGGGGATGATTTGAAGAGGTTGGAGTAGTTGAGAGGGTGCGCGGGGATGGGGGGATGATGGCCGACCTCGGGATGAGGCAGGCCAGTGGCCGGAATGACCATTTTGGCCAGAAAGGCTTTTGGGTAGAAGTCGCCGAAAATCGCCTCAAGTTGAGAGCGTTTTTTTGGGGTTTAGAATTTAGGGTTTAGGGTTCATGGTTCAGGGTTTAGGTTTAGGGTTTAGGTTTTTTTTTAAGCCACTGCCTCGCGGCATGTAGAGTTTTATTAATAATATAAAAGGAAACATGGGGCCCCAAAGGGGAAGTACAAGCAGGGGGGAGACTTCCTATACCCCCACCTGGCTCCTCCTATTGAGGCAAGCCTCCTAGCCCGAATGCAAAAAGAAAGAACTAGCTACAACTAGATATTCTAGGATCATCATTGAGTTTATAATACACTCTATGATGATATTACAAAGGATGATACTAACATAGAGAAAGACTAATATAAGAACAAAGCTATAATCTACCTCTGGCCTTATAAAGTCTTCAATACGGTGTACCTTTTCTTGTGTTTCTTCCAAGTAGTCATGAAATAAAATCATCCCTTGCGTGCGTATGTCATCCGGGCTGCTGCCCTATTCCTTGCTCTTCTGCTCCTCCTTGGGCCGGCTGTGTAGGCCGTACTGTCTTCAGTTGATTCAGTCATGTCTTCAGCTATTTGACTCTCCATAGGTGCCTTTCCTTTTTGACGTCCTCCAGGACTTTCTTCATTGTCTGCTACTTCATCCTCTTCATCATCTCCCCATTTCCTCCCTTTACTACTAGTAGTGGGCAAATCCAAACACGTTTGATTGAGCACTACTAATTTGTTAGGATGCGAAATCCGATGTGGTAAAAAATGAGGCAATTTTGGTGAAGGATTAGGCTTTGAGGAAGTAGTTGGGCTTGGGTTTAGGGTTGGTATTGTGTATCTCGGGGTGGTGGGTCCCGAGGGTAGATGTTGGGTTGGGCTCGGGTATGGGTTGTGTTTGGGGGTTGGGCCGAGCGTCGGGTTGGGTGAGGTCGGGTGGGCTGTTGGGATAGGTGTCGGGTTAGGACTGGATCGGGTAGGGTTTCGGGTAGGGTTTTCCCGGGTAAGGTTTTCAGGAGTTTGGGGATTAGTGTGTGGCGGCGGTAAATGAGGATATGCGCCGGATTCCGGGGAGATTTCTGGTGGTGAGTTGTTTGCGGGGGGCGTGATTTCCGGGATATTATTTTGTGAGGCCGGGTTGAAGGTCGGGTTTGACCCGGAATTGGGTGGATTTGGATTGTGCCCTAATCCCGGTTTAGGGTTAGGGTTAGGGGCGACGATATTAGGGTTTAGTGGTGGTTCCGTTGTAATAGAGGGGTTTCCGGGTGGGTTTCCGATAGGGTTTCCGGCGGGTTGTGTCGCAAGAGCTAGGGTTTTGAGAATGTGGGCTGGTTCCGGGTTGGGTAGTTTAGGGCTAGGGTTTCCCATACCCGGTATTGGGCTAGGGTTTTGTGGGGCAGTTTTAGGGTTTGAGCCTGTTTTCGGGAGAGTGAGGTGGTTTCCGGTAGGGTTTCCGGCTGGCGTTTCGATGGGAATTGGCTGATTTGACGGGGAGGCTATGTTTCCGGCAGCCAAGGATGCCGGAATCACTGTTTCCGCCGACAGAACGCCAATTTCAGTGAGGATTTGGGTGAAAATAGGTTGTTTTGACGAGGAGGCAATATTTCCGACGTCTAAAACCACCTGAGAAGTTGTTTCAGCCATCGGAATAGTGTTTTCCATCGATTCCAGAGGTTGTTTTGGGGGATTTTGCTTATTTCTTTTGTAGGTTACGGTGGTCCATTCTTGGGAGGGGTTTGGGGCCGTAGCTAGTGGGGTAGGGATAGGGTGTTGACGGCTGAGGTTTGTAGGGGGAAGATTAGGGTTAGTAGCCTTACCTTTTGCCGCCGCCACCACTGTGTCTGCACCGTCATTCCTCTTTTCCAGTTGCAATTCCGGGTGTTCCTTCCAACATCCTTGAAGATCATGACCTTGCAATTCCGGGTGTTCCTTCCAACACCCTATCCCTACCCTACTAGCTACGGCCCCAAACCCCTCCCAGGAATGGACCACCGTAACCTACAAAAGAAATAAGCAAAATCCCCAAAAACAACCTCTAGAATCGATGGAAAACACTATTCTGACGGCTGAAACAACTTCTCAGGTGGTTTTAGACGTCGGAAATATTGCCTCCTCGTCAAAATAGCCTATTCTCACCAAAATCCTCACTGAAATTGGCGTTCTACCGGCGAAAACAGTGATTCCGGCATCCTTGGCTGCCGGAAACATAGCCTCCCCGTCAAATTAGCCAATTCCCGTCGAGACGCCAGCCGGAAACCACCTCACTCTCTCGGAAACTGGCCCAAACCCTAAAACCGCCCCACAAAACCCTAGCGCAATAGCGGGTGTGGGAAACCCTAGCCCTAAACTACCCAACCCGGAACCAGACCACATTCTCAAAACCCTAGCTCTGGCGACACAACCCGCCGGAAACCCTGTCGGAAACCCACCCGGAAACCTCTCTATTACAACGGAACCACCACTAAACCCTAATACCGTCGCCCCTAACCCTAACCCTAAACCAGGATTAGGGCACAATCCAAATCCACCCAATTTCGGGTCAAACCCGACCTTCAACCCGGCCCCACAAAATAATATCCCGGAAATCACGCCCCCGCAAATAACTCACCACCAGAAATCCCCCCGGAATTCGGCGCAAATCCTCATTTACCGCCGCCACACACTAATCCCCAAACTCCCAAAAACCCTACCCGGGAAAACCCTACCCGAAACCCTACCCGATCCAGTCCTAACCCGACACCCATCCCAACAGCCCACCCGGCCTCACCCAACCCGACGCTCGGCCCAACCCCCAAACACAACCCATACCCGAGCCCAACCCAACATCTACCCTCGGGACCCACCACCCTGAGATACACAATACCAACCCTAAACCCAAGCCCAACTACTTCCTCAAAGCCTAATCCTTCACCAAAATTGCCTCATTTTTTACCTCATCGGATTTCGCCTCCTAACAAATTAGTAGTGCTCAATCAAACGTGTTTGGATTTGCCCACTACTAGTAGTGAAGGGAGAAATGGGGAGATGATGAAGAAGAGGAAGTAGCAGACAATGAAGAAAGTCCTGGAGGACGTCAAAAAGGAAATGCACCTATGGAGAGTCAATTAGCTGAAGACATGACTGAATCAACTGAAGACGGTACGGCCTACACAGCCGGCCCAAGGAGGAGCAGAAGAGCAAGGAATAGGGCAGCAGCCCGGATGACATATGCACGCAAGGGATGATTTAATTTCATGACTACTTGGAAGAAACACAAGAAAAGGTACACCGTATTGAAGACTTTATAAGGCCAGAGGTAGATTATAGCTTTGTTCTTATATTAGTCTTTCTCTATGTTAGTATCATCATTTGTAATATCATCATAGAGTGTATTATAAACTCTATGATGATCCTAGAATATCTAGTTGTAGCTAGTTCTTTCTTTTTGCATTCGGGCTAGGAGGCTTGCCTCAATAGGAGGAGCCAGGTGGGGGGTATAGGAAGTCTCCCCCCTGCTTGTACTTCCCCTTTGGGGCCCCATGTTTCCTTTTATATTATTAATAAAATTCTACATGCCGCGAAGCAGTGGCTTAAAAAAAAACCCTAAACCCTAAACCCTGAACCCTGAACCCTAAACCCTAAACCCTAAACCCCGAAAAAATGCTCTCAACTTGAGGCGATTTTCGGCGACTTCTACCCAAAAGCCTTTCCGGCCAAAATGGCCATTTCGGCCACTGGCTGGCCTCCTCCCGAGGTCGGCCATCATCCCCCCATCCCCGCGCACCCTCTCAACTACTCCAACCTCTTCAAATCATCCCCCACTATCCCGAGTTTGTCCAATCCCAAAACTGCCATTAATGGCGGAAACCCTAGCCCTTGCGGCGCTACTACTCCCATGTCGATTTCGATTCCCATCAAGCCTATTGTTTACCTACATGGTGAGCCTACAATTAGGTTTGAGAAGAAGGAAGTGGAGGTGATGATTCATCACTAAGATTTAACACTTGCAGTTGTTGGAAAGTTTAGCCATGGATGGCCTGATATTGCTTACTTACGGACTGCTATACCCAAGCAATGTGGATTGAAGGCGGAGGTACGTATTGGTTTGCTTTGTGATAGGCATGTCTTGATTCAATGCACAATTGGTGAAGATTTGATACTTTGATGTCAAGACAAACTTTTGAGATTAAGGAGAAGAATAAGCCCTATTTGATGAGAACTTTCAAATGGGATGTTACATTCAATCCGTCGGAGGAAAGTCGATTTGCGTATGGGTGGATCTCGTTCCCAGGATTATCACCACATTACTATAGAGAATCCACTCTATTCTCAATGGCGGCGGCAGTAGGTACCCCAATTGCCATAAATGCGGCCACCTTGAATAAAACAAGGCCAGGTTGTGCTAGAGTCAAAGTGGAGGGTTTAGGGTTTTAGGGTTTTTTTTTTAAGCCACAGCCTCGCGGCTTATGGAGTTTTATTAATAAGAATAAGAAATACAAGGGGCCCTAAAGGGGAAGTACAAGCAGGGGGAACTCATCTTGTTACCCCACTAGACTATCCTATAAGGCCTAAAAGAAAACTAACCTGAATGTAGAAAAAAGGAACTTGAAATGATCAAGTATTCTATGATCATCACAGAGTTTATAATGTACCCTATGATGATGTTACAAATGATGATACTAACATAAAGAAAAGCTAACAAAAGGACAAAGCTATAGACTACCTCTGGCCTTATGAAGTCTTCAATATGGTGTACCTTTTCTTGCTCATCCTCTAAGTATGTATGAAATTGTATCATTCCTTGGAAGATCGGAGTATTACCTTCCGGAGAAATGCTCTTTCTGCCCTCTTACTTCTTATAGGCTCGGGGGCCCTACCGGCTGCATTATATGTCGGAGTCGACACCTCCACTGTCTTTTTAGCTTCTCTCGGTATTATCTGTCTATGTGGGGTAGCAGTTGGAGCCTGTATAGACACCGTATCTCCAGTAGTAAAAGATGATGATGAAGATACCTGTGAATGTACCTCCTGTGCTCCTTCCGGTTGCTTCAGTACTGTTCTGGCCCTTGGTGGTGCTAAGACGTAATCAGCCGGCTCCTTGAACATGGTTGTCAATGCCTCTGTCATGCCCTCACATTCTAACCCCTCCTTTGTTGTGAAGCCTAACATCCTTAGTGCCCGTGGATGCAAAACATTCGCATTAAGTCGCACTATAGGTGTGTCGGAATCAATTGAACCAACCGGAGATCTTGGTTCTCTAAAGTCCATTGTGATTTGGGCATACCCGTCTTCATCTGATTCGGCTTCCTCCTCATAACAATCATCACCCCATTTCCTCCTTTCACTACTTGAAGTAGGCAACTTAACACATGTTTGATTAAGCTTAACCAAACATTCAAAGGAGTTTAAGGTACAAATAGGAGTGTATGTAGATGCTTGGGGATTTAAGCACGAAATTGGGTTTTGTTTTGGGCTAATATTGGGTCTCGGATTGTGGGTTATTGGGCCGATGGGGTTGTCGGTTCGGGTATGTTAAGGTCTCGGGTTTGGGTAGTTTGGATGGGCTGTTGGGGTGGCAAAAATTAGGCTCGGATCGGGCAAAAGGCCCACTAGGGGTATGGAGTGGATTTGAGAATTCGTTGGGCCGAGAGATAAAGGGCTCGGGTTTCTGATTTGTGGGGGGTCGGGTCGGGTTTCCAGGATGGTGGGGTAATTAGGGTAACCCGAAACCACTACGGAGGGTGGTTTAGGGTTTTGGTTTTGTTGCGGCTGACTGGGTGTTGGGCCAGGTAGGGTTAGGATTTCGGGTAGGGTTTTGGGTAGCGGTTTTTGGGTGGGGTGGTGGCGACGGATCTCCCAGAAAGCCAGAATGACTTCCGGTGGGATTTTCCGGTGTTTCCGAGATGTTCTCGGTATGGGAGGGTGTTGCGACGTTAGGGTTTTCGGGGCTAAGGTTTGACAGAATGGTTTTCGGGTTAGGGTTTCTCGGTAGAGGAGTGGTTTTAGGGTTTTGGGCTATGCGGGTATTTTCCGGTAAAGGCGGGAAGGGGTTTTGGTTGGGCATTGACTGGGACTCTGTTTCCGGCGCCGTCATCGTGTTTCCGACAAGGGGGACTGCCGGATTCACTGTTTTAGCAGCCTGAACAGTGGTTCCACTCGGAATTTGTGGCGGTTTTGGTATTTGGGGCATGGATTTTTTATTTTTCTTGGTTGTAACAGTGGTCCACTCTTGAGTTTCCGGTGGGTTATGTACTTTGGCTGGGTTTTGAGGATTGAGAGAGATAGGGGTAGAAGAGGAAAGAGTAGGGTTTGTAGCCTTACCTTTGTTTTTTGCTCCTGACGCCGCCGTGTCTCCACTAGTTGGATTGTCCTTTTCCGGAATCAATCCCGGATGCAATTTCCAACACCCATGAGTATCATGCCCTTGCAGCTTACACGAGGGACAATATTTGGGCAAGAAATCATATCTAATCTTGCCTGAAAGGGTCTTAGTTCCCTCTCCTTCTCCAATAAGAATATTGTATCTTGTGGGATGTTCCTTTCTTAAATCTGCTTCGACCTTCACCCTGGCACAACTAGGGCGAGTCTTGTTCTTTATAGCCGCATCTATGGCTATGGGCTTTCCCACCGAGGAGGCCAATGAAAGTAGTATTGATTCTACAAAGAAATTTGGAGCCAAACTTGGAAACGAAATCCAAATCACAGCAAGGCTTGTCTCCTCTTCCGGATTAAACCACAAATCCCATTTGAAGGTCCTCATCAAGAAGGCTTTCATTTGATCCTTAATCCAGAAACTTGGCCGAGACATCAACGACACATAATCTTCTTCAATTGTGCATCGAATCAAGACATGTCTATTGTGTAAGAGACCAATTTTTACCTCTGCCTTGAGTTCACACTGCTTTGGTATTGCCGTCCTCAAGAAGTTGAGATCTGGCATACCATGGCTGAATTTTCCAATTACGGCGAATTGTAGATCTTGTTGCTCAATTGTCAAAGCAATTTCTTGATGACTAAGCCTTATGGTAGGTTCGCCATGAAGATAATGGATGGGCTTTCTTGGAAAGTCGAAGGAGGAGTGGTTTCCGCCATGGCTAGTATTTTCGCCATTGGTAGAATTGGTAGGTTTGAAGAGATTGGCGTATGTAATGGGTTGGGGATTGTCGTCGAGGGCTGGACGACCTCGGGAGGAGGTCGTCCAGTGGCCACCATGGCCATCGGAGACCGGAAGAGGGCTGTTTTGTGTTTTTCGTGGAAACAGCCGGAAATTGCCCCCAAGTTGAGAGCGTTTTTCCGTGCCTTGTTTCGATGAAAAGTGGTTTTAGGGTTTAGGGTTCGGGGTTTTAGGGTTCGGGGTTCGGTGTTCGGTGTTCGATGTTCGGGGTTCGGGGTTCCGGGTTCCGGGTTCGGGTTTCCGGGTTCCGGGTTCGGGGTTCGGGGTCCGGGGTCCGGGGTCCGGGGTTCCGGGTCCAGGGTTCGGGGTTCCGGGTCCGGGGTCTGAGGTCCGGGGTCCGGGTTCAGGGTTCGGGTTCGGGGTTCGGGTTCGGGGTTCGGGGTTCGGGGTCTGGGGTCCGGGTTCCGGAGTCCGGGGTTCGGGGTCTGGGGTCCGGAGTTCCGGGTCTGGGGTTCGGGGTTCAGGGTTCGGGGTTCGGGGTTTAGGGTTTAGGTTTTTTTTTTTTTTTTAAGCCATAGCCTTGCGGCATGTGGAATTTTATTAATAATAATAAAGAAAATAGATAGGGCCCCATAGGGGAAATACAAGGAGGGGGGACTCATCCTATTACCCCACTAATCTATTCTATGAGGCCTAAATAAACTAAAAGAAGGAAAATAAATAGTTAACTCCTCTATGATCATCTTAGAATTTATAAGTATTCTATGATGATATTACATATGATGAAACGGGAAATTATGCATAAAGCAGCTATCTCCTGTATTCATGTTCACTTTCCCCTACATATGGATCGTACCCTGCTGCGCATCTTCTTTCAGTTGCTGGGGACCAATCCGGGCATTTCCTCTGGGCTGTTTTCTCTTTCTTTTGTGCTGCAGGCGTCGGCTGTTTCACGGCTAATGCCTGTTTTTGTGCCGTTTTGGCAATGGGCTTTTGTACCCCAAAATTTTCATATTCTTCCATGAAGGCTCGATGTTTGCGCATCCAACTCGGCTCTCGCCAGTCATCACTGTCTTCCGTGTTGAAGGGGGCAGCCATTCCTCTGTTTCCTCCTCAACCATGTCTCTTTCTATTTCCTCTTCATCTACATCCTCTCCATCTGTCTCACACCATTTCCTCCTAGCACTAGATGTGACTGATGGGGTCCTGGTATTGCTGACGGATGGGACTTCTGAATTGGATTTATTGAGAGTGCAAGGTTGTGGTGGAAGTGGGGTTTAGGGTTTAGGGATTAGGGTTTAGGGTTTAGGTTTTTTTTTTAAGCCACAGCCTCGCAGCATGTGGAGTTTTATTAATAATATAAAAGGAAACATGGGGCCCCAAAGGGGAAGTACAAGCAGGAGGGAGACTTCCCATAGCCCCACCTGGCTACTCCTATTGAGGCGAGCCTCCTATCCCGAATGCAAAAAGAAAGAACTAGGTAAAACTAGATATTCTATGATCATCACAGAGTTTATAATGCACTCTATGATGATATTACAGATGATGATACTAGCATAGAGAAAAATTAATATAAGAACAAAGCTATAATCTACCTCTGGCCTTATAAAGTCTTCAATACGATGTACCTTTTCTTGTGTATCTTCCAAGTAGTCATGGAATAAGATCATCCCTTGCGTGCGTATGTCATCCGGGCTGCTGCCCTATTCCTTGCTCTTCTACTTCTCCTTGGACCGGCTGTGTATGCCGTACTGTCTTCAGTTGATTCAGTCTTGTCATCAGCAAATTGACTCTCCATAGGTGCTTTTCCTTTTTGTAGTCCCCTTGGGCTTTCTTCATTGTCTGCTACTTCCTCCTCTTCATCATCTCCCCATTTCCTCCCTTCACTACTAGTAGTGGGCAAATCCAAGCAAGTTTGATTTAGCACTACCAATTTGTTAGGAGGCGAAATTCGATGAGGTAGAAAGTGAGGCATCTTTGGTGACGGATTAGGCTTTGAAGAAAGAATTGGGCTTGAGTTTGGGAATGGATTTGTGTGAGTCGGGGTTGTGAGTCCCGTAGGAGGGTGTTGGGTTGGGCTCGGGTGCGGGGTGTTTGTCGGGGCTGGGCCGGCTGGCGGGTTGGGCGAGGCCGGGTGGGTTACTTGGGTGGGTGCCGGGTATGGGCTGGGTCAGGTAGGGTTTCGGATAGGGGTGTCCCGGGTAGGGTTTCCGGTAGGTAAAAAATTAGGGTTTGGCGGCGGCAAAGGCTTGGGGGCTGAATTTGCGCCGGATTCCGGGGGTGTTTCCGGTGATGGGATAGTTCCGGGAGACGTGATTTCCGGAATGTTGTTTTGTGGGGTCGGGTTGACTGTCGGGTTTGACCCGGAATTGGGCGAATGTGGGCTAGGTGCCCTAACCCCGATTTGGAGCTAGGGTTTGGGAGGGCGGTTTTAGGGTTTAGTGGTGGTTCCGATAGAGTAGAGGGGTTTCCGGGTGGGTTTTCGGTAGGGTTTCCGGTGGCTCGCGTCGCCGGAGATAGATTTTCTTGTGCGGGAGTTGCTGAATGGTTTTGGTCCGGAATTGGTGGTTTTCCTATTCCCGGTTTTGGGTTAAGGTTTTGGGGGGCGGTATTAGGGTTTAGGTCAGATTCCAGGCGGCTGGGTGGGTTTCCGGCAAGGTTTCCGGGAGGCTGTTCAACGGTAATTGGGTGTTTTGACGTGGAGGCTATGTTTCCTACATCCAAAGATGCCGGAGTCACTGTTTCCGCCGGCAGAACTCCAATTTCAGTGAGAATTTGGGTGAGAATAGGCTGTTTTGACGATGAGGCAATGTTTCCTACGTCTAAAACCACCGGAAAGGTTGTTTCAGCCGTCGGTACATTGTTTTCCATCAAATCCAATGGCTGGTTTTGGGTGGTTTCCTTTTTTCTTTTGTGGGTTACGGTGGTCCATTCCTGGTGGGGATTTGGGGCCGTAGGTAGTGGTCTCTGGTTAGGGTGTTGACGGCTAGGGTTTGTGGGAGGAGGATTAGGGTTAGTAACCTTACCTTGTGCCGCCGCCGCCACTGTGCCTTCTCCGTCATTCCTCTTTTCCGGTTGCAATTCCGGGTGTTCCTTCTAACATCCTTGTAAATCGTGACCTTGCAACATGCAAGTAGAACAATATTTGGGTAGGAAATCATAGCGGATCTTGTAGGAAACTGTTTCCATCTCCTCTCCATTCATGATTTGGATGTTATACCTTTGTGGGTGCTCTTGTAGCAAATCGGCTTCCACTTTAACCCTAGCACAACTAGGCCTTGTTTTGTTCAAAGTAGCCGCATCAATTGCAATTGGCTTCCCCACCGCCGAAGCTATGGAGAACAATATCGATGGAACATAGAAATTGGGAGGTAAATTGGGGAATGAAATCCAAATTACCGCCATACTTGTTTCTTCTTCCGGAGTAAACCATATGTCCCATTTGAAAGTTCTCATCAAAAAGGATTTGGTAGTCTCCTTTATCCAAAAATTAGGCCTTGACATCAAAGTGACATAGTCTTCTTCGATTGAACATCGAATCAACACATGCCTATTGTGCAAAAACCCAATATTTACTTCCGCCTTCAAAGAACATTGTTTTGGAATTGCCGTCCTCAAGAAAGCAATTGAGGGCATTCCATGACTAAACTTACCAACTACGGCATACTTCAAATCTTGTTGTTCCACCATAGATGCAACTTCTTGATTAGTAAACCGAATTGTTGGCTCGCCATGTAGATAGGTGATTGGTTTTAGTGGGATTGAGACAGTGGGGTTTCGGCCAAGAGAGTTCTCGGCCAAGCCATTACCGCCGCCAACTTTGTGTGAGTTGGTGACGATTTTGGAGTATGAAATAGGTTGGGGATTGGTCGCGGGAGGTTGGGTGACCTCGGGGGGAGGCCACCCAGTATCAATCACGGCCAGGATGGCCGGAAATTGGTCGAAGCTTTGGGGAAGATGACACGCCAAAAATCGCCTCTCCTAGAGAGCGTTTTTTCAGACCGTGTTTCGGTGAAAAGTGGGGTTTAGGGTTTAGGGTTCAGAGTTCAGGGTTCAGGGTTCAGGATTTAGGGTTTAGGGTTTAGGGTTTAGGTTTTTTTTTTTAAGCCACAGCCTCGCGGCTTGTGGAATTTTATAAATAATAATAAAGAAAGACAAGCGGCCCCAAAGGAGAGGTACAAGCATAGGGGAGATTTCCTGTTACCCCACTAGTCTACTCCTATAAGGCCTAAGATCTAAATTCTAACAAGAATGTAAAAAGAAAGAACTTGACAACACCAAGTATTCTGTGATCATCATAGAGTTTATAATACACTCTATGATGATATTACAAATGAGAATGCTAACATAGTGAAGCAATAGGATAAGCACGAAAGTATTAGCATCTACCTCCGAACTTATAAAATCCTCCACGTGCGGCAATACTTCCTTCTCATCTTCCAAGTATTCATGAAACTTAATCATTTCTTCTTGGAGTTGATCAGTGACTCAGGGGGTCCAATGTATTTAGAAGGATCCCTCATTTTTGAAGCATCAAACTGGACTTTCTTCTTAGCTTCTCTCATTGGCATTTTCCTGACTATTGGCATCTTGCCATCCCAGCTGTTCTTCCTTGTGAGCTTTTTCTTTGTACTTTGCACATTGCGAGGCGACAGGTTCCCTTTCTGGATGACAATCATGCGGTCTGGGGCCAAGGAGTCTTCCTCGGCGTCCGACCATTCTGACTTGCTAGCAACATTACCAAAGGGATCGGACATTACCTGTCTTTGCTTGGCCTGCCTTGCTACTTCTGAGTAGAGCTCCCCCAGCGACTTGCCTCCCATCTCATCTACATTACCCGGTCCTCCTTGAATAGGACCTTCTAGTAGATGTACCTGATCTGGGATGTCTTCCACGGCAAGCGGTTCGGCATCCTCTTCAATCTCATCATCGGCCTCAGAAACCACGTTGCCTTCCAGTTCCATATCTCCAGCATCTGTATCCTCCTTATATAAGCCATATGCATCATAGTCACGGAAATTATGTGGTGGTTCTGCCAGGAACAGAGCCATTTCTTCTTCATCATCCGTGTCTCCGTCCATCTTCACATATTCCTCTACACTTAGATCTGGATAATACGATTGCTTATCCGCGAGTGCCTCCTCAAAAGATGACATGCCCATAAAATGTCCTTGCTTCTCTATTTTTAGGTCAAAAATTTGTCGAAATTGTTCTCTGTCAGACAACCCAGAACCAACCTCCCCCACGTCAGCCTCCTCTCCATCTGTTTCACACCATCTCTTTCTCTCACTGTCTGAGGGAGCAGTTGTTGCAGTACTAACAGAGGGAATTTCGGAAGTGGCTTTATTTAAAGTGCAAGGTTGTGGTGGAAATGAAAAGGCATTTTGAGCCAATTTTGTGTAGTTGTGCTTTTTGTGATTGGGTTGTATTCTGTGGCTGTGGGATTAAGATTTGGCTTTGGAGTTGGGTTTGAAGTTGAGCCCGTGTCTGAAATGGATTGTGGACTTTGGGTATCGGATTGAGTTTTTTGGGATTGGGCCGTATTTAAGGTGGGTTGGGCCGAGAGGGGTATAGGGTTGGGGGGTGGGCTCGGGTTAGGGGTGGGGCTCGGATTTCGAGGGGTGAGGTTGGGTACGGGTCTGGGTATGGGTTGCGGGTCGGGTAGGATATCCGGGTCAGGGGTAGTTTCGGGTATGGGATTTTCTGGTGGGTCGGGTTGCGGAAGATTAGGGTTTAGCAATGGGGCGGTTTCGGGAAATGGTGGTTTAGGGTTTTGGGGCGGTTTTGGGCAGGGAGTGGTGTCGGGGGCTGCGGGTTGTGAAGGATTGGTGGCTGAAAATATTTCCATCACCTGGAAGGTGGTGGTAGGGTGGTTTTCTGGCGGTGGGGTAGTGTATTTGTTGGTAGTGGTTTCAAGGGGGGCGGTATTAGGGTTAGGGTTTGAGTGGGGGTTTTGGGCCAAGGGGGGCCCAATGACATTGGCGGCTGGTAGGGTTGCTGTTGGGTGGCTTCCGGGATTATGGGGGTGGGTCGGTAGAATTTCGGGTAGGGTTCCGGCGCCGCCTAGGATTCCGGTAGGGTTTCCGGCACCGCCAAGGATTCCGGCGTTGGAAATTTTGGAGGTGTCATTTTTCGGTGGGGAGTCGATTTCTGACACCTGGGCAATGTTTCCGATAGCCCTAGGCTTCGGAATCACTGTTCCAGTCGCCGGAATCACTGTTCCAGTGGATTTTGAGGGTGGTTTTGGATTTTGATTATTGTTTTTCTTGTTTTTTCTAGTGACTGTAATCCAATTGTTGGAGGGGGCATGAATCAAGGCATTGGTGGTTGAGATAGGGGCTTGTTGGCTAGGGTTAGACGAAGAGGGAGTAGGGTTTGAAGCCTTACCTTGGCCTATTGCCACTGCCGTCGCCACCTTGCCGCCATCACTCTCCTTAGCTTTTTCCGGCCGCAATGTTGGGTTTAGTTTCCAACATCCATCGACATCATGCCCTTGTAGCTTGCAATTGGTACAATATTTGGGTTTGAAATCATATCTAATTTTTTGTAATTCAGATGTGATTCCATCTCCTTCACCCACTTGAATGACAACATATTGGGGATGAGTCTTGAGCAAATCAAACTCCACTTTGACTCTAGCACAACTTGGCCTTGTTTTATTCAAAGTGGCCGCATCTATGGCAATTGGGGTACCTACTGCCGCCGCCATTGAGAATAGAGTGAATTCTCCATAGTAGTGTGGTGATAATCCCGGGAATGAGATCCACCCATACGCAAATCGACTTTCCTCCGACGGATTGAATGTAACGTCCCATTTGAAGGTTCTCATCAAATAGGGCTTATTCTTCTCCTTAATCTCAAAAGTTTGTCTTGACATCAAAGTATCAAAATCTTCACCAATTGTGCATCGAATATAGACATGCCTATCACAAAGCAAACCAATACGTACATCCGCCTTCAATCCACATTGCTTGGGTATAGCAGTCCGTAGGTAAGCAATATCAGCCCATCCATGGCTGAACTTTCCAACAACTGCAAGTGTTAAATCATGGTGATGAATCATCACCTCTACTTCCTTCTTCTCAAACCTAATCGTAGGCTCACCATGTAGGTAAACAATTGGCTTGATGGGAATCGAAATTGACATGGGAGAAGTAGCGCCGCAAGGGTTAGGGTTTCTGCCATTAATGGCAGTTTCGGGATTGGGCAAAATCGGGATGGTGGGGGATGATTTGAAGAGGTTGGAGTAGTTGAGAGGGTGCGCGGGGATGGGGGGATGATGGCCGACCTCAGGAGGAGGCCGGCCAGTGGCCGGAAAGGCTTTTGGGTAGAAGTCGCCGAAAATCACGTCTCCTAGAGAGCGTTTTTTCGGACCGTGTTTCGGTGAAAAGTGGGGTTTAGGGTTTAGTTTTTTTTTTAAGACACAGCCTCGCGGCTCGTGGAATTTTATTAATAATAATAAAGAAAGACAAGGGGCCCCAAAGGGGAAGTACAAGCAGGGGGGAGATTTCCTGTTACCCCACTAGTCTACTCCTATAAGGCCTAAGAGCTAAATTCTAACAAGAATGTAAAAAGAAAGAACTGGACAACACCAAGTATTCTATGATCCTCATAGAGTTTATAATACACTCTATGATGATATTACAAATGAGAATGCTAACATAGTGAAGAAATAAGATAAGCACGAAAGTATTAGCATCTACCTCCGAACTTATAAAGTCCTCCACTTGCGGCAATACTTCCTTCTCGTCTTCCAAGTATTCATGAAACTTAATCATTTCTTCTTGGAGTTGATCAGTGACTCAGGGGGTCCAACATATTTAGAAGGATCCCTCATTTTTGAAGCATCAAACTGGACTTTCTTCTTGGCTTCTCTCATTGGCATTTTCCTGACTATTGGCATCTTGCCATCCCAGCTGTTCTTCCTTGTGAGCTTTTTCTTTGTACTTTGCACATTGCGAGGCGACAGGTTCCCTTTCTGGATGACAATCATGCGGTCTGGGGCCAAGGAGTCTTCCTCGGCGTCCGACCATTCTGACTTGCTAGCAACATTACCAAAGGGATCGGACATTACCTGTCTTTGCTTGGCCTGCCTTGCTACTTCTGAGTAGAGCTCCCCCAGTGTCTTGCCTCCCATCTCATCTACATTACCCGATCCTCCTTGAATAGGACCTTCTAGTAGATGTACCTGATCTGGGGCGTCTTCCACGGCAATCGGTTCGGCATCCTCATCGATCTCATCATCGGCCGCAGGAACCATGTTGCCTTCCAGTTCCATATCTTCAGCATCTGTATCCTCCTCATATAAGCCACATGCATCATAGTCACGGTAATTATGTGGTGGTTCTGCCAGGAACAGAGCCATTTCTTCTTCATCATCCGTGTCTCCGCCCATCTCCACATACTCCTCTACACTTAGATCTGGATAATAAGATTGCTTATCCGCGAATGCCTCCTCAAAAGATGATATGCCCATAAATTCTCCATGCTTCTCCATTTTCTTGTTAAAAATTTGCCGAAATCGTTCTCTGTCGGACAATCCAGAATCAACCTCCTCCACGTCAGCCTCCTCTCCATCTGTCTCACACCATCTCTTTCTCTCACTGTCTGAGGGAGCAATTGTGGCGATACTAACGAGAGGAATTTCGGAAGTGGCTTTATTTAAAGTGCAAGGTTGTGGTGGGAATGAAAAGGCATTTTTGAGCCAATTTTGTGTAGTTGGGCTTTTTGTGATTGGGTTGTATTCTGTGGCTGTGGGATTAAGATTTGGCTTTGGAGTTGGGTTTGAAGTTGAGCCCGTGTCTGAAATGGATTGTGGACTTTGGGTATCGGATTGGGTTTTTTGGGATTTGGCCGTATTTAAGGTGGGTTGGGCCGAGAGGGGTATAGGGTTGGGGGGTGGGCTCGGGTTAGGGGTGGGGCTCGGATTTCGAGGGGCGAGGTTGGGTACGGGTCTGGGTATGGGTTGCGGGTCGGGTAGGATTTCCGGGTCAGGGGTAGTTTCGGGTATGGGGTTTTCTGGTGGGTCGGGTTGTGGTGGTTTAGGGTTTAGCGATGGGGCGGTTTCGAGTAGTGGCGGTTTAGGGTTTTGGGGCGGTTTTGGGCATGGAGTGGTTTCGGGGGCTGCGGTTTGCGGTGGAGGTGTAGCCGAAAATATTTCTGTCACCTGGAAGGTGGTGGTAGGGTGGTTTTCTGGCGGTGGGGTAGTGGATTTGTTGGTAGTGGTTTCAAGGGAGGCGGTATTAAGGTTAGGGTTTGAGAGGGGGTTTTAAGCCAAGGGGGGCCCAATGGCATTGGCGGCTGGTAGGGTTGCTGTTGGGTGGCTTCCGGGATTATGGGAGTGGGCCGGTAGTATTTTTGGTAGGGTTCCGGCGCCGCCTAGGGTTCCGGTAGGGTTTCCGGCGCCGCCAAGGATTCCGGCGTCGGAAATTTTAGCGGTGTCATTTTTCAGTGGGGAGTCGATATCCGACACCTGGGCAATGTTTCCGATAGCCCTAGGCTTCGGAATCACTGTTCCAGTCGCCGGAATCACTGTTCCAGTGGGTTTTGAGGGTGGTTTTGGATTTTGATTCTTGTTTTTCTTGTTTTTTCTGGTGACTGTAATCCAATTGTTGGAGGGGGCATGAATCGAGGCATTGGTGGTTGAGATAGGGGCTTGTTGGCTAGGGTTAGACGAAAAGGGAGTAGGGTTTGAAGCCTTACCTTGGCCTATTGCCATTGCCGTCACCACTGCCGTCGCCACCTTGCCGCCAACAACTTCTTTAGATTTTTCCGGCCTCAATGCTGGCTTGAGATTCCAACATCCATCGATATCATGTCCTTGTAGCTTGCAATTGAGACAATATTTTGGCTTGAAATCATATCTAATTTTTTGTATATCAGACGTGATTCCATCTCCTTCACCCACTTGAATTACAACATTTGGGGATGGTTTTTGAGCAAATCAAACTCCACTTTGACTCTAGCACAACTTGGCCTTGTTTTATTCAAAGTGGCCGCATCAATGGCAATTGGGGTACCCACTGCCGCCGCCATTGAGAATAGCGTGGATTCTCCATAATAGTGTGGTGGTAATCCCGGAAACGAGATCCACCCATACGCAAATCGACTTTCCTCCGATGGATTGAATGTAACATCCCATTTGAAGGTTCTCATCAAATAGGGCTTATTCTTCTCCTTAATTTCAAAAGTTTGTCTTGACATCAAAGTGTCAAAATCTTCAACAATTGAGCATCGAATCAAGACATGCCTATCACAAAGCAAACCAATACGAACCTCAGCCTTCAAGCCACATTGCTTCAGGATGGCAGTCCGTAGGAAAGCAATATCAGGCCATCCATGGCTAAATTTACCAACAATTGCAAGTGTTAAATCTTGGTGATGAATCATCACCTCCACTTCTTTCTTCTCAAACCTAATCGTGGGCTCACCATGTAGGTAAACAATAGGCTTGAGAGGTATCGAGATCGACATGGGAGAGGGGTCGCCGCAAGGCCTAGGGTTTCCGCCATTGGCAGTTTCAGAAATCTGCAAAGGCGGGATGGTTGGGGATGATTTGAAGAGGTTGGAGTAGTTGAGGGGTTGCGCGGGGTTGGGAGGATGATGGCCGACCTCAGGAGGAGGCCGGCCAGTGGCCGGAATGGCCATATTTGGCCGGAAGTTGAAAATTGAAAAATGTCGCCAAATCGTCCTCTTCTAGAGAGCGTTTTCCCGAGCGTGGGTTTAGGGTTTAGGGTTTAGGGTTCAGGGCTCAGGGCTCAGGGTTCAGGGTTTAGGGTTTAGGGTTTAGGTTTTTTTTTTTTTGAAGCCACAGCCTCGCGGCTTGTGGTATTTTATTATTAATAAATAAAGAAAGACAAGGGGCCCCAAAGGGGAAGTACAAGCAGGGGGGACTCATCCTGTTACCCCACTAGACTATCCTATAAGGCCTGAAATTAAAACTAACCTGAATGTAGAAAAAAGGAACTTGAAAAGATCAAGTATTTAATGATCATCACAGAGTTTATAATGCACTCTATGATGATGTTACAAATGATGATACTAAGATAAAGAAGAACTAACAAAAGGACAAAGCTATAGACTACCTCTGGCCTGATGAAGTCTTCAATATGATGTACCTTTTCTTGCTCATCCTCTAAATATGTGTGAAGTTGTATCATTCCTTGAGAGATCGGAGTATTGCCTTTCTGCGAAAAGCTCTTTCTGCTCTCTTACTTCTTATAGGCTCTGGGGCCCTACCCGCTGTATTATATGTCGGGGTCGACACCTTTACTGTCTCTCTCGGTATTATCTGTCTGTGTGGCATAGCAATGGAGTCTGTACAGACCCCGTATCACCAGTAGTAAAGGATGAAGATGAAGATAACTGTGAATGTACCTCCTGTGCTCTGTCCAGTTGCTTCACTTCTGATCTGGCCCTTGGTGCTTCTAAGACATAATCAACCGGATCCCTGAACATGGTTGTCAAAGCCTCTGTCATGCCCTCAAGTTCTAACCCCTCATTTGTTGTGAATCCTAGCATCCTCAGTGCCCGTGGATGCAAAATATTCGCATCAAGTCGCACTATAGGCGTGTCGGAATCAATTGAGCCAACCGGGGACCTTGGCTCTATAAAGTCCATAGTGATTTGGGCATACCCTTCTTCATCGGATTCGGCTTCCTCCTCAACACAATCATCACCCCACTTGCTCCTTTCACTACTTGAGGTAGGCAACTCAACACAAGATTGATTAAGCTTAACCAAACCTTCAAAGGAGTTTAAGGTACAAATAGGAGTGTATGTAGATGCTTGTGGATTTAAACACGAAATTGGCTTTTGGTTTGGGTTAATAGTAGGTCTCGGGTTTTGGGTTAATAGGCCGAGAGTGGGGTCTCGGGTAGGGTTTGATCCCGGGTTGGGGGGTGGTGTCGGTTGGGCCGAGGGGTCACAAAAAGTGGGTTATGTACGGGTAGTGGGCCCACATCAGGATTGGGCTGGATTCGAGTGTGTGGGCCGGGTCGGGTTGCAGAACTGGGTGGGTAATTTGGGTGACCCGAAACCACTGTTGGGAGTAGTTTAGGGTTTTGAGCATTTGGGCCGGGTAGGGTTAGGTTTTCGGGTAGGGTTTCTGGTAGCGGTTTAGGGTTTTGGGTGGTGTTTTCGGGCAGGCTGGGTGGCGGCGGCTGCTGGGAGGGTCCCGGAGTACCAGGGAGGTTTCCGGTGATGTTTTCCGGCAGCCCAGAAAAGTTTCCGATGGTAGGGTTTTGAGGGGTAGTGGTTTTAGGGTTAGGGTTTCGTGGGAGGGTGGTTTCAGAGCTAGGGTTTACCGGGTGGGTAGGGTTTTGCGGCGGGTTGGTGGAATTAGGGTTTAGGGGGCGGTAAGTGGTTTTCGGTAGGGTTTGTTGCTGGGATTCTGTTTCCGGCGCCGAAACAGTGTTTTCGGCATGGAAAATTGCCGGAATTACTGTTTTTTCCGCCGGAACAGTGGGGAAATTGGGTTTTTGTGTTAATTTTGGATTTTGTAGCAAGGATTTTTTGGTGTTCTTGCTAATAACAGTGGTCCATTCATTGGTTATGGGGGGGTTTTGCGATTTGGCTGGAATGTGAGGGTCGGGGAGGCTAGGGTTAGAAGAGGAAGGGTTAGGGTTTGAGGCCTTACCTTTGCCCTTTGCTGCCGCCGCCACCTTCTCTCCGCCATCTGATTTCTCTCTTTCCGGCAATAATTTCGGATGCAGAATCCAACACCCATGCACATCATGCCCTTGTAGTTTACAATTGGGACAATACTTGGGCAAGAAATCATACCTAATCTTGCCAGAATGCATTTTTGTACCTTCTCCTTCTCCAATTTGAATATTGTATCTTGTGGGATGTTCCTTCCTCAAATCTGCTTCAACCTTAACCCTAGCACAACTAGGGCGAGTTTTGTTCTTGGTAGCCGCATCTATGGAGATAGGTTTGCCCACCGAAGATGCTAGGGATAACAAAATCGATTCAACAAAGAAATTGGGAGCCAAGTTTGGGAAAGAAATCCAAATCACAGCAAGACTTGTCTCCTCTTTCGGATTAAACCACATATCCCATTTGAATGTTCTCATCAAGGACTTCGAGTGTTCCTTAATCCAAAAACTTGGTCGAGACATCAATGAAACATAATCTTCTTCGATTGTGCATCGAATCAAAATATGTCTATTGTGCAAAAGACCAACCTTAACATCTGCCTTGAGTTCACATTGCTTCGGTATAGCCGTCCTCAAGAAATTGAGATCTGGCATGCCATGGCTAAACTTGCCTATAACGGCAAAGTTTAGGTCTTGTTGCTCAATTGTCCAGGCAACCTCTTGGTGGTTAAGCCGTATGGTAGGCTCACCGTGAAGGTAGTGAAGGGGCTTTCTCGGGAAATCGAATTTTCCGCTATGGCTAGGGTTTTCTCCATTGGCAGAAATGGGGGTTTTGAAGAGATTGGCGTATGTAGTGGGTTGGGGATTGGCAGGGGGTATCGTCGGGGGCTGGACGACCTCGGGAGGAGGCCGTCCAGTGGCCACCATGGCCATCGGAGGGCCGAAGAAGGCTCGACTTTTGGTTTTCCTTGAAAACGCCAGAAATCGCCCCTTTCCTTGGGAGCGTTTTCCATAGCGTGTTTCGAAGAAAAGTGGGGTTTAGGGTTTAGGGTTTAGGGTTTAGGTTTTTTTTTAAGCCACAGCCTCGTGGCTTGTGGTGTTTTATTAATAATAAGTAAAGAAAGACAAGGGGTCCCAAAGGGGAAGTACAAGCAGGGGGGACTCATCCTGTTACCCCACTAGACTATCCTAAAAGGCCTAAAATTAAAACTAACCTGAATGTAGAAAAAAGGAACTTAAAAAGATCAAGTATTTAATGATCATCACAGAGTTTATAATGCACTCTATGATGATGTTACAAATGATGATACTAAGATAAAGAAGAACTAACAAAAGGACAAAGCTATAGACTACCTCTGGCCTGATGAAGTCTTCAATATGATGTACCTTTTCTTGCTCATCCTCTAAATATGTGTGGAATTGTATCATTCCTTGAGAGATCGGAGTATTGCCTTTCTGCGAAAAGCTCTTTCTGCTCTCTTACTTCTTATAGGCTCTGGGGCCCTACCCGCTGCATTATATGTCGGGGTCGACACCTTTACTATCTCTCTCGGTATTATCTGTCTGTGTGGCATAGCAGTTGGAGTCTGTACAGACCCCGTATCACCAGTAGTAAAGGATGAAGATGAAGATAACTGTGAATGTACCTCCTGTGCTCTGTCCAGCTGCTTCACTACTGATCTGGCCCTTGGTGCTTCTAAGACATAATCAGCCGGATCCCTGAACATGGTTGTCAAAGCCTCTGTCATGCCCTCAAGTTCTAACCCCTCCTTTGTTGTGAATCCTAGCATCCTCAGTGCCCGTGGATGCAAAATATTCGCATCAAGTCGCACTATAGGCGTGTCGGAATCAATTGAGCCAACCGGGGACCTTGGCTCTCTAAAGTCCATAGTGATTTGGGCATACCCTTCTTCATCTGATTCGACTTCTCCTCAACACAATCATCACCCTACTTCCTCCTTTCACTACTTGAGGTAGGCAACTCAACACAAGATTGATTAAGCTTAACCAAACCTTCAAAGGAGTTTAAGGTACAAATTGGAGTGTATGTAGATGCTTGGGGATTTAAACATGAATTTGGCTTTCGGTTTGGGTTAATATTAGGTCTCGGGTTTTGGGCTATTGGGCCGAGGGAGGAGTCTCGGGTAAGGTTTGGTCTCGGGTTGGGGGTTGGTATCGGTTTGGCCGAGGGGTCGAAAAAAGGTGGGTTGGGCTAGGGTAGTGGGCCCACGTTAGGATTGGGCTGAATTCGAGCGTGTGGGCCGGGTCGGGTTTCAGAACTGGGCGGGTATTTTGGGTGACCCGAAACCACTGTTGGGAGTGGTTTAGGGTTTTGAGGATTTGGGCCGGGTAGGGTTAGGTTCTCGGGTAGGGTTTCTTGTAGTGGTTTAGGATTTTGGGTGGTGGTTTCGGGCAGGCTGTGTGGCGGCGGCTGCTGGGAGGGTCCCGGAATACCAGGGAGGCTTGCGGTGATGTTTTCCGGCAGCCTAGAAAAGTTTCCGATGGTAGGGTTTTGAGGGGTAGTGGTTTTAGGGTTAGGGTTTCGTGGGAGGGTGGTTTCGGAGCTAGGGTTTACCGGGTGGGTAGGGTTTTGCGATGGGTTGGTAGAATTAGGGTTTAGGGGGCGGTAAGTGGTTTCCGGTGGGGTTTGTTCCTGGGATTCTGTTTCCGGCGCCGAAACAGTGTTTCCGACATGGACAATTGCCGGAATTACTATTTTTTCCGCTTGAACAGTGGGGAAATTGGGTTTTTGTGTTAATTTTGGATTTTGTAGCAAGGATTTTTTGGTGTTCTTGCTAATAATAGTGGTCCATTTATTGGCTATGGGGGGGTTTTGTGATTTGGCTGGGACGAGAGGGGCAGGGGGGCTAGGGTTAGAAGATGAAGGGTTAGGGTTTGAGACCTTACCTTTACTCTTTGCTGCCGCCGCCGCCTTGTCTCTACCATCTGGATTTTCTTTTTCCGGCATCAATTCTGTATGCAAATTCCAACACCCATGAGTATCGTGCCCTTGCAGTTTACAATTGGGACAATACTTTGGCAAGAAATCATATCTAATCTTGCCGGAATGTGTCTTAGTTCCTTCCCCTTCTCCAATTTGAATGTTGTATCTTGTTGGGTGCTCCTTCCTCAAATCTGCTTCAACCTTCACCCTAGCACAACTAGGGCGTGTCTTGTTCTTGGTAGCCGCATCTATAGAGATAGGTTTACCCACCGAAGATGCCAAGGACAGCAAAATTGATTCGACAAAGAAGTTTGGGGCTAAGTTTGGGAATGAGATCCAAATAACTGCAAGGCTTGTCTCCTCTTCCGGATTAAACCACATGTCCCATTTGAAAGTTCTCATCAAGAAAGCCTTCGATTGGTCCTTAATCCAGAATCTTGGCCGAGACATCAATGAGACGTAATCCTCTTCAATTGTGCATCTAATCAAAACATGTCTATTGTGTAAAAGACCACCTTAACATCTGCCTTGAGTTCACATTGCTTGGGGATAGCCGTCCTCAAGAAGTTGAGATCTGGCATGCCATGGCTAAACTTGCCTATGACGGCGAAGTTTAGGTCTTGTTGCTCGATTGTCAATGCAACCTCTTGGTCACTAAGCCGTATAGTAGGCTCACCGTGAAGGTAGTGGAGGGGTTTTCTAGGAAAATCAAGGTTTCTGCCATGGCTAGGGTTTTTGCCATTGGCCGAAATGGTGGATTTGAAGAGATTAGCGTATGTAATGGGTTGGGGATTGGCAGGGGTTGTCGTCGGAGGGTGGACGACCTCGGGGGGAGGCCGTCCAGTGGCCACCATGGCTATCGGAGGACTGAAAGTGGGCTGATATGAGTTTTCGTGGAAACTGCCGGAAATCGCCCTCAAGTTGAGAGCGTTTTTCCGTGCCTTGTTTCGACGAAAAGTGGGGTTTAGGGTTTAGGTTTTTTTTTTTTTGATGCCACAGCCTCGCGGCTTGTGGTATTTTATTAATAATAAATAAAGAAAGACAAGGGGCCCCAAAGGGGATGTACAAGCAGGGGGGACTCATCCTGTTACCCCACTAGACTATCCTATAAGGCCTAAAATTAAAACTAATCTGAATGTAGAAAAAAGGAACTTGAAAAGATCAAGTATTTAATGATCATCACAGAGTTTATAATGCACTCTATGATAATGTTACAAATGATGATACTAAGATAAAGAAGAACTAACAAAAGGACATAGCTATTGACTACCTCTGGCCTGATGAAGTCTTCAATATGATGTACCTTTTCTTGCTCATCCTCTAAATATGTGTGAAGTTGTATCATTCCTTGAGAGATCGGAGTATTGCCTTTCTGCGAAAAGCTCTTTCTGCTCTCTTACTTCTTATAGGCTCTGGGGCCCTACCCGCTGCATTATATGTCGGGGTCGACACCTTTACTGTCTCTCTCGGTATTATCTGTCTGTGTGGCATAGCAGATGGAGTCTGTACAGACCCCGTATCACCAGTAGTAAAGGATGAAGATGAAGATAACTGTGAATGTACCTCCTGTGCTCTGTCCAGCTGCTTCACTACTGATCTGGCCCTTGGTGCTTCTAAGACATAATCAACCGGATCCCTGAACATGGTTGTCAACGCCTCTGTCATGCCCTCAAGTTCTAACCCCTCATTTGTTGTGAATCCTAGCATCCTCAGTGCCCGTGGATGCAAAATATTCGCATCAAGTCGCACTATAGGCGTGTCGGAATCAATTGAGCCAACCGGGGACCTTGGCTCTCTAAAGTCCATAGTGATTTGGGCATACCCTTCTTCATCGGATTCGACTTCCTCCTCAACACAATCATCACCCCACTTCCTCCTTTCACTACTTGAGGTAGGCAACTCAACACAAGAATGATTAAGCTTAACCAAACCTTCAAAGGAGTTTAAGGTACAAATAGGAGTGTATGTAGATGCTTGGGGATTTAAACACAAAATTGGCTTTTGGTTTGGGTTAATAGTAGGTCTCGGGTTTTGGGTTAATGGGCCGAAGGGGGGGTCTCGGGTAGGGTTTGATCCCGGGTTGTGGGGTGGTGTCGGTTGGGCCGAGGGGTCAAAAAACAGTGGGTTGGGTACGGGTAGTGGGCCCACATCAGAATTGGGCTGGATTCGAGTGTGTGGGCCGGGTCGGGTTACAGAACTGGGTGGGTAATTTGGGTGACCGAAACCTCTGTTGGGAGTGGTTTAGGGTTTTGAGCATTTAGGCCGGGTAGGGTTAGGTTTTCGGGTAAGGTTTCTTGTAGCGGTTTAGGGTTTTGGGTGGTGGTTTCGGGCAGGCTGGGTGGCGGCTGCTGCTGGAAGGGTCCCGGAATACCAGGGAGGTTTCCAGTGATGTTTTCTGGCAGCCCAGAAAAGTTTCCGATGGTAGGGTTTTGAGGGGTAGTGGTTTTAGTGTTAGGGTTTCGTGGGCGGGTGGTTTCGGAGCTAGGGTTTACCGGGTGGGTAGGGTTTTGCGGCGGGTTGGTGGAATTAGGATTTAGGGGGCGGTGAGTGGTTTCCGGTAGGGTTTGTTGCCGGAATTCGGTTTCCGGCGCCGAAACAGTGTTTCCGGCATGGAAAATTGCCGGAATTACTATTTTTCCCGCTGGAACAGTGGGGAAATTGGGTTTTTGTGTTAATTTTGGATTTTGTAGCAAGGATTTTTTGGTGTTCTTGCTAATAACTGTGGTCCATTCATTGGTTATGGGGGGGTTTGCGATTTGGCTGGGATGTAAGGGTCGGGGAGGCTAGGGTTAGAAGAGGAAGGGTTAGGGTTTGAGGCCTTACCTTTGCCCTTTGCTGCCGCCGCCACCTTCTCTCCGCCATCTGATTTCTCTCTTTCCGACAACAATTCCGGATGCAGAAACCAACACCCATGCACATCATGCCCTTGGAGTTTACAATTGGGACAATACTTGGGCAAGAAATCATACCTAATCTTGCCAGAATGCATTTTTGTACCTTCTCCTTCTCCAATTTGAATATTGTATCTTGTGGGATGTTCCTTCCTCAAATCTGCTTCAACTTTAAGCCTAGCACATCTAGGGCGAGTTTTGTTCTTGGTAGCCGCATCTATGGAGATGGGTTTGCCCACCGAAGATGCTAGGGATAACAAAATTGATTCGACAAAGAAATTGGGAGCCAAGTTTGGGAAAGAAATCCAAATCACAGCAAGACTTGTCTCCTCTTCCGGATTAAACCACATATCCCATTTGAATGTTCTCATCAAGAAGGACTTCGATTGTTCCTTAATCCAAAAACTTGGTCGAGACATCAATGAAACATAATCTTCTTCGATTGTGCATCGAATCAAAACATGTATATTATGCAAAAGACCAACCTTAACATCTGCCTTGAGTTCACATTATTTCGGTATGCCATGGCTAAACTTGCCTATGACGGCAAAGTTTAGGTCTTGTTGCTCGATTGTCAAGGCAACCTCTTGGTGGCTAAGCCGTATGGTAGGCTCACCGTGAAGGTAGTGAAGGGGCTTTCTCGGAAAATTGAATTTTCCGCCATGGCTAGGGTTTTCTCCATTGGCAGAAATGGGGGATTTGAAGAGATTGGCGTATGTAGTGGGTTGGGGATTGGCAGGGGGTATCGTCGGGGGCTGGACGACCTCGGGAGGAGGCCGTCCAGTGGCCACCATGGCCATCGGAGTGCTGAAGAAGGCTCAACTTTTTGTTTTCCGTGAAAACGCCGGAAATCGCCCCTTTCCTTGGGAGCGTTTTCCGTAGCGTGTTTTGAAGAAAAGTGGGGTTTAGGGTTTAGGGTTTAGTTTTTTTTTTGAATCCACAGCCTCGCGGCATGTGGAGTTTTATTAATAACATAAAAGAAAATAAGGGGCCCCAAAGGGGAAGTACAAGCAGGGGGGAGAATTCCTATACCCCCACCTGGCTACTCCTATTGAGGCAGGTCTCCTAGCCAGTATGCAAAAAGAAAGAACTAGCTAAAACTAGGTATTCTATGATCATCATAGAGTTTATAACACACTCTATGATGATACTAACATAGAGAAAAACTTTAGGGTTTAGGTTTTTTTTTTGAAGCCACAGCCTCGCGGCATGTGGAGTTTTATTAATAACATAAAAGAAAATATGGGCCCTAAAGGGGAAGTACAAGCAGGGGGGAGAATTCCTATACCCCCACCTGGCTACTCCTATTGAGGCAGGTCTCCTAGCCAGAATGCAAAAAGAAAGAACTAGCTAAAACTAGGTATTCTATGATCATCATAGAGTTTATAACACACTCTATGATGATATTACAAATGATGATACTAACATAGAGAAAAACTAATATAAGAACAAAGCTATAATCTACCTCTGGCCTTATAAAGTCTTCAATACGGTGTATCTTTTCTTGTGTGTTATCCAAGTAGTCATGAAATTGAATCATCCCTTGCGTGCATAGGTTATCCGGGCTGCTGCCCTATTCCTTGCTCTTCTGCTTCTCCTTGGGCCGTCTGTGTAGACCGAACTGTCTTCAGTTGATTCGGTCCTGTCTTCAGTAATTTGCTTCTCCATAGGTGCCTTTCCTTTTTGACGTCCCCTCGGACTTTCTTCATTGTCTGCTACTTCATCCTCTTCATCATCTCCCCATTTCCTCCCTTCACTACTAGTAGTGGGCAAATCCAAGCAAGTTTGGTTTAGCACTACCAATTTGTTAGGAGGCGAAATCCGATGTGGTAAGAATGAAGGCAACTTTGGTGTTGGGTTAGGCTTTGAATTATTGATTGGGCTTGGACTTGAAATTGGGTTTGAGTATTTCGGCGTTGTGGGCCTCGGGGTTGTGTGTGGGCTTGGGCTCGGGTAGGGTGAGCATGTGGGTGTTGGGTCGGGTTGCGGGTGGGGGTTGGTTGAGTGGGCTGCTGGGTTGGATGCCGGGTTTGGGCTGTGCCGGGTAGTATTCCGGGTAGGGTTTTCTCGGGTAGGGTTTCCGAGAGGGAGAGAGTTAGGGTTTGGCGGCGGCACAACTGAAATTGCACCGGATTTTGGGAATGTTCCTGGTGGCGGGATGTTTTCGGGTGGCGTAATTCCCGGGGTATTGATTTGTGGGGTCGGGTTTAGGGTCGGGTTTGACCCGGGATTAGGTGGAATTGGCTTGGTGTGCCCTAATCCCGAATTAGGGTTAGGGTTGATGGCGGCAGTATTAGGTTTTAGTGGTGGTTCCGGTAGATTAGTGGGGTTTCCGGTAACTCGCGTCGCCGGAGCTAGGGTTTCAGGGGCGGGGTTTTCTGAGCAATTTTGTGGCGGGACTGGTGGTTTAGGGTTTCCCACACCCGGTATTGGGCTAGGGTTTTGTGGGGCGGTTTTAGGGTTTAGATCTGTTTCCGGGAGAGTGAGGTGGTTTCCGATAGGGTTTCCGACTGGCGTCTCAACGGGAATTGGCTGATTTGACGGGGAGACTATGTTTCCGGCATCCAATGACGCTGGAGTCACTGTTTCCGTCGGCAGCACGCCAATTTCAGTGAGGATCTGGGTGAGTATAGGCTGTTTTGATAAGGAGGCACTATTTTCGACGTCTAAAACCTCATGAGAAGTTGTTTCAGCCATCGGAATAGTGTTTTCCATGGATTCCAGAGGGTGTTTTTGGGGATTTTGCTTATTTCTTTTGTGGGTTACGGTGGTCCATTCCTGGGAGGGGTTTGGGGCCGTAGCTATTGGGGTAGGGACAGGGTGTTGACGACTAGGGTTTGTAGAGGGAAGATTAGGGTTACAAGCCTTACCTTTTGCCGCCGCCACCACTGCGTCTTCACCGTCAGTCCTCTTTTCCGGTTGCAATTCCGGGTGTTCCTTCCAACATCCTTGAAGATCGTGACCTTGCAACATGCAAGTAGAACAATATTTGGGTAGGAAATCATATCGAAACTTGTATGATATCGTTTCCATCTCCTCCCCATTCATGATTTGGATGTTATACTTTTGTGGGTGTTCTTGTAGCAAATCGGCTTCCACTTTAACCCTAGCACAACTAGGCCTTGTTTTGTTCAAAGTAGCCGCATCAATTGCAATTGGCTTCCCCACCGCCGAAGCTATGGAGAACAATATCGATGGAACATAGAAATTGGGAGGTAAATTGGGGAATGAAATCCAAATTACCGCCATACTTGTTTCTTCTTCCGGAGTAAACCATATATCCCATTTGAAAGTTCTCATAAAAAAGGATTTGGTATTCTCCTTTATCCAAAAATTAGGTCTTGACCTCAACGTGACATAGTCTTCTTCGATTGAACATCGAATCAACACATGCCTATTGTGCAAAAGCCCAATATTCACTTCCGCCTTCAAGGAGCATTGTTTTGGAATTGCCGTCCTCAAGAAAGCAATTGAGGGCATTCCATGACTAAACTTACCAACCACGGCATACTTCAAATCTTGTTGTTCCACCATAGATGCAACTTCTTGATTAGTAAATCGAATTGTTGGCTCGCCATGTAGATAGGTGATTGGTTTTTGTGGGATTGAGACAGTGGGGTTTCGGCCAAGAGAGTTCTCAGCCAAGCCATTACCGCCACCAACTTTGTGTGAGTTGGTGACGATATTGGAGTATGAAATAGGTTGGGGAATGGTCGCGGGAGGTTGGGTGACCTCGGGGGGAGGCCACCCGGTAGCCGTCACGGCCAGACTGGCCGGAAATTGGTCGCGGGACTTGGGAAGATGACAAGCCGAAAATCGCCTCTCCTAGAGAGCATTTTTTCGGACCGTGTTTCGGTGAAAAGTGGGGTTTAGGGTTTAGGTTTTTTTTTTGAAGCCACAGCCTCACGGCTTGTGGAATTTTATTAATAATAAATAAAGAAAGACAAGGGGCCCCAAAGGGGAAGTACAAGCAGGGGGGAGATTTCCTGTTACCCCACTAGTCTACTCCTACTCCTTAGGGTTTTTTATTTTGAAGCCACAGCCTCTCGGCATGTGGAGTTTTATTAATAATATAAAAGGAAACATGGGGCCCCATAGGGGAAGTACAAGCAGGGGGGAGACTTCCTATACCCCCACCTGGCTACTCCTATTGAGGCAAGCCTCCTAGCCAGAATGTAAAAAGAAAGAACTAGCTAAAACTAGATATTCTATGATCATCATAGAGTTTATAATACACTCTATGATGATATTACAAATGTTGATACTAACATAGAGAAAGACTAATATAAGAACAAAGCTATAATCTACCTCTGGCCTTATAAAGTCTTCAATACGGTGTACCTTTTCTTGTGCATCTTCCAAGTATGTATGAAATTGAATCATCCTTTACGTGCATATGTCATTTTGGCTGCTTGCCTGTTCCTTGCTCTTCTGCTTCTTCTTGGGCCGGGTGTGAATGACGTGCTATCTTCTGTTGATTCATTCATGTCGTCAGCATTCTGACTTTCCATAGGTGCCTTTCCTTTGTCAAGCCCTCTAGAGCTGTCTTCATTGTCCGCAACTTCCACCTCTTCATTATCACCCCATTTCCTCTCTTCACTACTAGCAGTGGGTACATCTAAGCACGCTTGATTTAGCACTACTAGTTTGCTAGGAGGCGAAATCCGATGTGGTAGGAAAGATGGCATATTTGGCATTGGATTAGGTTATGAATTATTAATTGGATTTGGGCTTGAAATTGGGTTTGTGTATTTTAGTGTTGTGGGCCCCGCGGGTGTGTGTGGACTTGGGCTCGGGTGGGGGGGCCATGTGGGTGTGGGGCTGGGTTCCGGGTTGGGTGGGGCCGAGAGGGCTGCTGGATTGGGTTCCGGGTTAGGGCTGTTCCGGGTAGGGTTCCGGGTAGGGTTTTCTCGATTAGGGTTTCCGGGTAGTTGAGGGTTAGGGTTTGGTGGCGGCAAAGCGTAATTTGCGCCGGTTTCCGAGGGATTTTCTGGTGGTGGGCTGTTTCCGGGGGGCGTAATTTCTGGGATATTATTTTGTGGGGCCGGGTCGGAAGATGGGTTCGACCTGTAATTGGGTGGATGTGGATTCTGCCCTATGCCCGGTTTAGGGTTTGGGTTAGGGGCAGCGGTATTAGGGTTTGGGTGGGATTTCGGTATATTTGAGGGGGTTCCGGTAGGGTTTCCGGGCGATGGGATCGCCGGAGCTAGGGTTTGGGTGGCGGCATTTTTTGAATGGTTTTTTTCTGGGCTAGGTGGTTTAGGGATAGAGTTTCCCATTCCTGGTTTTGGGTTAGGGTTTTGGTGGGCGGTATTGTGGTTTAGGGTAGTTTCCGGGCTGTTGGGGTGGTTTCCGGTAGGGTTTCCGGTGGGAGTCTCATCGGAAATTGACTGATTTGACGGGGAGGATGTGTTTCCGACGGCTAATGACGCCGGAATCACTGTTTCCGTCGGCAGAAAGCCAATTTCAGTGAGGATTTGGGTGAGAATAGGCTGTTTTGACGATGAGGCTATATTTCCGACGTCCAAAACCACTTGAGACGTTGTTTCAGTCGCCGGAATAGTGTTTTTCGTCAAAACCAAAGGTTGTTTTTGGGTGTTTTGCTTTTTTCTTTTGTGGGTTACGGTGGTCCATTCCTGGGAGTGGTTTGGGGCCGTAGGAAGTGGTTTTGGGTTAGGGTTTTGACGGCTAGGGTTTGTAGGGGGAGGAGTAGGGTTAGGAACCTTACCTTTTGCCGCCGCCACCACTGTGCCATCACCGTCGAGCCTCCTTTCCGGTTGTAATTCCGGGTGCTCCTTCCAACATCCTTGAAGATCATGTCCTTGCAACATACAAGTAGTACAATATTTGGGTAGGAATTATAGCGAATCTTGTATGACATTGTTTCCATCTCCTCCCCATTCATGATTTGTATGTTATACTTTTGTGGGTGTTCTTGTAGCAAATCGGCTTCCACCTTAACCCTAGCACAACTAGGTCTTGTTTTGTTCAAGGTAGCCGCATCAATTGCAATTGGCCTCACCACCGCCGAAGCTATGGAGAACAAAATTGATGGGACATAGAAATTGGTAGGTAAATTGGGGAATGAAAGCCAAATTACCGCCATGCTAGTCTCTTCTTCCGGAGTAAACCATATATCCCATTTGAAGGTTCTCATCAAAAAAGATTTGGAATTCTCCTTTATCCAAAAATTAGGCCTTGACATCAAAGTGACATAGTCTTCTTCGATTGAACATCGAATCAACACATGCCTATTGTGCAAAAGCCCAATATTCACTTCCGCCTTTAAAGAACATTGTTTTGGAATAGCCCTCCTCAAGAAAGCAATTGGGGGCATTCCATGACTAAACTTACCAACTACGGCATACTTCAAATCTTGTTGTTCCACCATAGATGCAACTTCTTGATTAGAAAACCGAATTGTTGGCTCGCCATGTAGGTAGGTGATTGGTTTTTGTGGAATTGAGGGAGAAGGGTTTCAGCCAAGGGAGTTCTCGGCCAAACCATTTCCGCCGCCAACTTTGTGGGAGTTGGTGATGATGTTGGAGTATGTAACGGGTGGGGGGACTGTCGCCGGGGGTTGGGTGACCTCGGGAGGAGGCCACCCCGTAGCCGTCACGGCCAAAATGGCCGGAATTGGTCGAAAGCTTTGGGAAGTTGACACGCCGAAAATCGCCTCTCCTAGAGAGCGTATTTTCGACCGTGTTTTACTCCTTAGGGTTCAGGGTTCAGGGTTCAGGGTTCAGGGTTCGGTTTAGGGTTTAGGGTTCAGGGTTCAGGGTTCAGGGTTCAGGGTTTGGGGGTTTGGGGGTTTGGGGGTTTGGGGGTTTGGAGTTTGGGGGTTTGGGGGTTTGGGGGTTTGGGGTTTGGGGTTTTTGGGGTTTGGGGTTCGGGGTTCGGGGTTCGGGGTTCGGGGTTCGGGGTTCGGGGTTCGGGGTTCGGGGTTCGGGGTTCGGGGTTCGGGGTTCGGGGTTCGGGGTTCGGGGTTCAGGGTTCAGGGTTCAGGGTTCAGGGTTCAGGGTTCACGGTTCAGGGTTCACGGTTCAGGGTTCAGGGTTTAGGGTTTTTTTTGAAGCCGTTAGACTCGTAGGTCTAGCGGAATTTTATTAATAATGAAAGAAAGACAAGGGGCCCCATAGGGGAAATACAAGCAGGGGGGAGATTTCCTGTTACCCCACTATATTACTCCTATAAGGCCTAGAAACTATAATCTAACAAGAATGTAAAAAGAAAGAACTTGACAACACCAAATATTCTATGATCATCATGGAGTTTATAATGCACTCTATGATGATATTACAAATGAGGATGCTAACATAATGGAGAAGTAAAAGAAGCACGAAGATGTGATCATCTACCTTCGGACATATAAAATCCTCCAACTGCTGCTTCACTTCCTTCTCGTCTTCTAAGTATTCTTGAAATTTGATCATTTCTTCTTGGAGTTGACTAGTGACTCAGGAGGCCCAACATATTTTGATGGATCTCTCATCTTGGCTGCATCGAATTGGATTTTCTTCTTGGCTTCTCTCATTGGCATTTTCCTTACCGTTGGCATCTTGCCATCCCAGCTGTTCTTCCTTGTCAGCTTCTTCTTTGTACTTTGCCCATTTCGAGGCGATAGGTTCCCATTCTGAATGACAAGCATGCGCTCTGGAACCAAGGAGTCTTCCTCAGCCTCCGACCACTCTGATGTGCCAGCCACATTACCAAAGGGATCGGACATTACCTGTCTCTGTTTTGCCTGTCTTGCTGCTTCTGAGTAGAGTTCTCCCAGCGTCTTTCCTCCCATCTCATCCACATTACCAGGCCCCCCCTGATTAGGACCCTCCAATAAAAGTACCTGATCTGGGTTGACCTCCACAGCAATCGGCTCTGCATCCTCTTCAATATCCTCATCGGCCTCATGACTCATGTTGCCTATCTCCAGCTCCATATCATCAGTCTCTGAGTCCTCATCATATAATCCATATGCATCATAGTCGCGGAAATTATGTGCTGGTTCTGCTAGAAATAGAGCCATCTCTTCTTCATCATCCGTAGTACCACCCAATTCCACATATTCCTCTACACTGAGATCTGGATAATAAGCTCGTTTATCTTCGACTGCCGCCTCAAAAGATGACATTCCCATAAAATGTCCATGTTTCGCCATTTTCCTGTCAAACACTTGTCGAAGTCGTTCTCTGTCGGACAGCCCAGAACCAACTTCATCCATCTCCGCCTCCTCTCTATCTGTCTCACACCATTTCTTTTTCTCACTGTTAGAGGGAGTAATTGTGGCAGTACTAACAGAGGGAATGTCGGAGGTGGCTTCATTTAGAGTGCAAGGTTGTGGAGGGAATGAGAATGCATTTTTTAGCCAATTTTGAGTAGATGGGCTTTTTATGATTGGGTTGTATTCTTGGGCTGTGGGATTAAGAATTGGCTTTGTAGGTGGGTTTGATGTTGAGCCCGTATCTGAAATGGATTGTGGGCTTGTATTTTGGAACTGGGTATTTTTGGATTGGGCCGAGAGGGGGTTGGGTTGGGCCGAGGGGGTTGGGCTCGGGGTAGGGGTTGGGTTCGGGTTTGGAGGGGTAGGGTTAACAGAATTTGGGGGTTCGGGTTCGGGTATGGGTAGTGGGTCGGGTGGGTCGATTTCCGGGTCAGGGGTGGTTTCGGGTGGGGAATTTTTTAGCGGGTCGGGTTGCGGGTAATTAGGGTTTAGTGGGGGGGCGGTTTTGGGTAGCGGTTTAGGGTTTAGTGGGGGGGCGGTTTTGGGTAGAGGTTTAGGGTTTAGTGGCGGTAATGGGCAGGGAATGTTTTCTGGAGGAGGGGTTTGCGGCGGAGGTGTTGCCGAGATTATTTCCGGCACCAGTGGGGTGGCGGAGGGGTGGTTTGCTGGCGGTAGGGTGGTGGTTTTTTTGGTGGCGGGGTCATTAGGGTTTAGAGGGTGGTTTTGGGTCAAACAAGGCCCATTGGGGGGGTGGGCAGTAGGGTTTCTGGTTGGTGGTTTCCGGGAGCAGGGAGGGTCGCCGGTAGGGTTTCCGGTAGGTTTCCGGCGCCGCCTAGGGTTCCGGTAGGGTTTCCGGCGCCGCCAAGAATTCCGGTAGGGTTTCCGGCGTCGGAAAATTTAGGGGGGTCATTTTTTGGTGGGAAAACAGTTTCCGACACCTGGACAGTGGTTCCGATAGCCATTGGCTCCGGAAACACTGTTCCAGTCGCCGGAGTTACTGTTCCAGTGGGTTTTGAGGGTGGTTTTGGATTTTGATTCTTGTTTTTCTTGTTTTTTCGAGTGACTGTAATCCAATTGTTGGATGGGGGTTGAACCAAAGCATTGGTAGTTGAGATAGGGGCTTGTTGGCTAGGGTTAGATGAAGAAGAAGTAGGAATTGAGGCCTTACCTTTGCCTATTGCCACTGCCGTCTCCACTGCCTTTGCCACCTTGCCACCATCAATTTCCTTAGCCTTTTCCGGCCGCAATGCTGGTTGTAGGTTCCAACATCCATCGACATCATGCCCTTGTAGCTTGCAATTGGTACAATATTTTGGCTTGAAATCATATCTAATTTTTTGTAATTCAGATGTGATTCCATCTCCTTCTCCCACTTGAATTAAAACATGTTGGGGATGGTTCTTGAGTAAATCAAACTCCACTTTGACTCTAGCACAACTTGGCCTTGTTTTATTCAAGGTGGCCGAATCAATGGCAATTGGGGAGCCCACTGCCGCCGCCAACGAGAAGAGTGTAGACTCTCCATAATAGTGTGGGGATAATCCAGGGAATGAAATCCATCCATATGCGAATCTACTTTCCTCCGCCGGATTAAAAGATATATCCCATTTGAAGGTTCTCATCAAATAGGGCTTATTCTTCTCCTTTATCTCAAAAGTTTGTCTTGACATCAAGGTGTCAAAATCTTCAACAATCGAACATCGAATTAAAACATGCCTATCACAAAGCAAACCAATACGTACCTCCGCCTTCAAACCACATTGCTTTGGGATAGCATTCCGTAGGAAAGCTATATCGGGCCATCCATGGCTAAACTTTCCAACAATTGCAAGAGTTAATTCTTGGTGATGAATCATCACCTCCACTTCCTTCTTCTCAAACCTAATCGTAGGCTCACAATGTTGGTAAACAATAGGCTTGATTGGGATTGGAATTGACATGGGAGAGGGGTCGCCGCAAGGCCTTGGGTTTCCGCCATTGGCAGTTTCGGAAATCTGCAATGGCGGGATGGTTGGGGATGATTTGAAGAGCTGTGAGTAGTCTAGGGGGTGCGCGGGGTTGGGAGGAGGATGGCCGACCTCAGGAGGAGGCCGGCCAGTGGCCGGAATGGCCATTTTTGGCCGGAATCACTTTTTGGGAAAAGTCGCCGAAAATCGCCTCAAGTTGAGAGCGTTTTTTCGGACCTTGTTTCGGTGAAAAGTGGGGTTCAGGGTTCAGGGTTCAGGGTTTAGGGTCCAGGGTCCAGGGTCCAGGGTCCAGGGTCCAGGGTCCAGGGTCCAGGGTCCAGGGTCCAGGGTCCAGGGTCCGGGGTCCAGGGTCCGGGTCCAGGGTCCGGGTCCAGGGTCCGGGTCCGGGTCCGGGGTCCAGGGTCCAGGGTCCGGGGTCCGGGGTCCCAGGGTTTCGTGGTTCGGGGTTTCGGGGTTCGGGGTTTCGGGTTTCGGGGTTCGAGTTTCGTGTTTCGGGGTTCGGGGGTTTCGGGGGTTCAGGGGTTTCAGGGGTTCGGGGGTTCGGGGTTTCAGGGGTTCGGGGTTTCAGGGGTTCGGGGTTCGGGGTTCGGGGTTCGGGGTTCGGGGTTCGGGGTTCGGGGTTCGGGTTTCGGGGTTCGGGGGTTCTGGGGTTCTGGGGTTCTGGGGTTCCGGGGTTCTGGGGTTCTGGGTTCTGGGGTCTGGGGTCTGGGGTCTGGGGTCTGGGGTCTGGGGGTTGGGGGTTTGGGGTTTGGGGTTTGGGATTTGGGGTTTGGGGTTTGGGGTTTGGTGTTTGGGGTTTGGGGTTTGGGGTTATGGGTTCAGGGTTCAGGGTTCAGGGTTCAGGGTTCAGGGTTTAGTTTTTTTTTTTTTGAAGCCACAGCCTCGCGGCTTGTGGAATTTTATTAATAAAAAATAAAGAAAGAGAAGGGCCCCAAAGGGGAAGTACAAGCAGGGGGGAGATTTCCTATTACCCCACGAGACTATCCTATAAGGCCTAAAAGAAAACTAACCTGAATGTAGAAAATAGGAACTTGAGATAATCAAGTATTCTATGATCATCATAGAGTTTATAATACACTCTATGATGATATTACAAATGATGATACTAACATAAAGATAGGATAATATAAGTACAAAGCTAATGTCTACCTCTGAGCTTATAAAATCCTCAATATGATGTATCTTTTCCTGTTGATCTTCCAAATATTCTTGAAATTGGATCATTTCTTTGCTTTGGAACGTGTGGTAATCGATGTGGTAGCTGTAGCCATTGTCCTCTTCTTTGCTTGCTTTTTGTTGGACTTTGCTTCAAATCTTCTTTGTTCTTGTCTGCACCGTTCCATGTATTCCGCATGTGGCAAATCCATGAGCGCTACAAACTCGTCATCCGTCATATCCGGGTGATATGCATTTTTGAAAGCATGAAATTGTTTGTAGGTCATGTTATTTCTATAGATGGGAGCCCCTTCATCCGATTCCGCCAACCTTTCGAACTCATCAAGCCCATCAAATCCACCACTAGCGGCTGCCTCCGCAAGTTGGCTAGAGATAGATTCAATTGACTAATCTTCTCCGAATCCCATTGCCGCAACCGATGCCTCAATCTCCTCATTTTCTTTCTCATTGTCACACCATCTCCTTCTCCGACTACTACTAGTCGAACTTGAGGATCCTTTCGCGGGGAATGAGAATGCTTTTTTCACCCATTCCTCAGCGACAGGAGCCTTAGTTTTAGGTGTGAATTCACTAGAAGAAGAGATAGGTCTTTTACCTGATTTTGTCGCATTGTATACAGTTCCATCCAAAGCAGCAACAAAGTCAGGATTGGCTACAGTAGCAGCCATGCAGTTGGAGCCCTCGGTGGATGATTCAACAACGACTTGTCTTCTACCCGCTGTACCAGTGATTTCAAATGTCTCATACTCTTGAGTCTTCCCAATAATATTCTGCCTTGGGGTGCTTATTGGGCTCGGATTTGGGTTCGTGGGTGGGCTCGGATTTGGGATTGGAGTTGGGCTCGGGTTATTAGGGTTTGGGCTCGGTTGAGGGGGGTTGCGGGTAGTTGCGGGTGGGGTCGGGTTGGGAGGGTCCCGGGTTGGACAATGTGGGCCCGGGTCTGAATTTATGGGTAGGGTCGGGTTGGGTTGTGGGCCGGGTTGGCCGACAGTGGGCTGGGCCGATTGGGTTGGGTTTTGTGTGGGGCTGGTTGTGGGTCGGGTTATGGGTGGTGGGTCGGAATTTTGTGGGTTTTTTTCTGGTGGAGTGGTGTCCGAAGAGGTTTCCGGGAGGGGGTTTCTGGTAGGTGGTTTAGGGTTTTGGGGATTGGGGGTTTCGGGTAGAGTGGTATTAGGGTTAGGGTTAGGGTTTTGGGCCATTCCGCTAGGGTTTGGCCCAGCAGCCACCACAGCTGCTAGGGTTTCGGGTGGGTGGGCTGCCTGGACGGGGGAGGGTGCTTTGGTAGGGTTCCGGTGGGGTCGCCGGCGCCGCCTAGGGTTCCGGTGGGGTTTCCGGCGCCACCAAGAATTCCGGTAGGGTTTCCGGCGTCGGAAATCTCAAAAAATGTATTTTTTTGTAGGATTGTATTTTCCGTCGCCTGGACAGTGTTTCCGACAGCCAGTGACGTCGTCTTCACTGTTCCAGTCGTCGGAATAGGGTTTTCTAGCGAATTGGATGGGTTTTTTGTGTTTTGGGGTGGGTTTTGGTTGCCTTTTCCAGTGGTTTTCCGTCTGTGATTGACGGTTTGCCATTCGGAATTGGTAGGGTGAGAGGTAGAAGAGAGGGGGGGATGAGTAGGGTGAGACTTACTTTTTTCTCCTCCTGCCGCCGTCGATCCTCCTGCCACCGTCGGATTTGCCTTGTTTGGTCTCAATTCCGGATTGAGTTTCCAACACCCAATTGAATCATGACCTTGTAGCTTGCAATTGGTACAATATTTGGGCAAGAAATCATATCTAATCCTTTGTTGAGTAGATGTAATTTCCGCCCCTTCACCCACTTGAATTAACACACTCTTGGGATGAACTTTAAGCAAATCAACTTCTACCTTGACTCTAGCACTACTAGGTCTTGTTTTATTCCTTGTAGCCGAGTCTATAGAGATGGGTATGCCCACTGACGCCGCCATGGAAAAAAGAGAGGATTCGCCATGGAAATGTGGAGGCAATCCAGGGAATGAAATCCATCCATAAGCAAATCTTGTCTCTTCATCCGGATTGAAGGTAACATCCCACTTGAAAGTTCTCATCAAGTAGGGCTTGTTCTTCTCCTTTATTTCAAAGGTTTGTCTTGACATCAAAGTATCATAATCCTCCGCAATTGTGCATCGAATCAAGACATGTCTATCACAAAGCAATCCAATATTCACCTCCGCCTTCAAACCACATTGCTTTGGAATCGCGGTTCTCAACAACCCAATTTCTGGCCAACCATGGCTAAACTTGCCAATAACCGCAAGATTTAAATTTTGTTGATGAATCATCACCTCCACTTCTTTCTTCTCAAACCTAACAGTGGGCTCACCATGTAGGTAAACAATAGGCTTGATTGGGATCGAAGAGGACATGGGAGAAGCATTGCCGCAAGGGCTAGAAGTTCCGCCATTAATGGCAGCTTCGGGAGATGACAAAAAAGGGATGGTGGGGGATGATTTGAGGACGTTGGAGTAGTTGAGAGGGTGCGCGGGGATGGGAGGGTGGCGGCCGACCTCAGGAGGAGGCCGGCCAGTGGCCGGAATGGCCATTTTTGGCCGGAAAGAGTTTTTTGGTGAAGTCGCCGAAAATCGCCTCAAGTTGAGAGCGTTTTTCCGGACCTTAGGGTTTAGGGTTTAGGGTTTAGGGTTTAGGGTTTAGGTTTTTTTTTATTTTTTATAGAAGCCACAGCCTCGCAGCATGTGGTATTTTATTAATAATAGTAAAGAAAAACAAGGGGCCCCAAAGGGGAAGTACAAGCAGGGGGGACTCATCCTGTTACCCCACTGTACTATCCTATAGGCCTAGGAATAAGAAATCTAACAAGAATGTAGAAAAAAAGAACTCGACAAAACCAAATATTCTATGATCATCATAGAGTTTATAATACACTCTATGATGATATTACAAATGATGATGCTAACATAGTGAAGAAATAATATAAGCACGCAAGTACGATTATTTACCTCCGGCCTTATAAAATCCTCCATCTGCGGCATCTCTTCCTTATCATCCTCCAAATATTCCTGGAATTTAATCATAATCATAATCATAATCAAACTCTCCGGGTATCCGATAGGGGTTTCTTTCTCTGGCTTTTTCTTTTTCTCTGGCGCATCGCCACTCAAACATCTTCTTCTTTTTTTCACTGATTGTCCTGACTCGCTCAAAGAAAGCTTCAATGGCAATTGGTGAGAGCTCCTTCTCCTGAACAACTATTTGTCCTGGCTGGTCTACCGAAGCATCCTTACCCAATTCCTTCTCCTCTACCTCCATTTCTTCCTCCTCTACCTTATCCCCATCTGCCTCCTCATCAGTTACATCCTCTCCATCTGTCTCACACCATTTCCTCCTCGCACTAGAAGTGACTGACGGGGTCCTGGTATGGCTGGCGGATGGGATGTCAGAGTTGGATTTATTAAGGGTACAGGGCTGAGGTGAAAGTGATAGATGTGGGTCAAAGGGGATTGGATTGTATGCTAAGGCTGCAGGATTTAGTTTTGCTTGTGAGTTTGGGTTGGAATTGGAGCCCGAGTCTGAGAGGGAGGGGCTTGCATTATTGGGTTGGATAATTTGTGTATTTGGGCTTGGATTAGGTATAATTGGGCTTGGGTAAGATGAGATTGGGCTCGGGTTGGGGGGATGCGGGTGGGCTAGGGGTGTCGGGTTAGGGTTTGGGTGGGGGAGCCCAATTAGGGGAGCGGGTAGGGTTTCGATTGGGCTTCCGAAAACCACCAATGACGGTGGTTTAGGGTTTTTGGTTGGTGGTGGCGGGTGGTTTTGGGTGTGTGGTTTCGGCAAACCAGTGGGGTTTCCGATGGGGGGATCCGAAGGGACTGGGTAGGTAATCAGGTGGGTCGGGTTTCCGGGTCGGGTAGGGTTATCGATGTGGGTAGGGTTTGCGGTAATTCCGGCTAGGGTTTCTGGCGGCAAATCAGCGGTTTTTCGCTGATTTCCGCTGGAAAGAGGAGGAGCAGTGGTTGCTTCGGTCGCCGGAATGATGGCATTTCCGGTAGGGATTTCTGAAGACAGTGATGTGGGGTTGTGAAGGTTAGGGTTGGGGTTTACCGCTTTTGGGGTTTTAGGTTTTTGGTGGGCGGTTTTAGGGTTTGTGGGTGGTTTTGTTGGGATGGAAGGGTTTCCGATAGGGTTTTTGTTGGGGTTTCCGGCAGCAACCAGCGATACTGCTGTGGTTACAGGGGGAGCAATTTTTCCGATCCTACCATTGGTCGGAACCACTGTTCCAGCCGCCTGAACAGTGGTATTTGGCTGTTTTCGATTTTGAACATGGTTTTTCTTGTGTTTTTTGTTTGTAATTGTGACCCAACCTTGATGAAAGTTAGGGATAGAGTTGGTGGTTTTGGGAGTAGGGTTCTGACGGCTAGGGAGAGAGGTAGGAGGTTGAGGGTTAGGAGGATTACCTGGCTTAGCCGCCGCCTCTTTTCCTTTCTCGATTCCTTGCTCCTTTTCCGGCATCAATTCTGGATGTAGCTTCCAACATCCACTTAATTCGTGACCTTGTAGCTTGCAATTTGTACAATATTTTGGCAGAAAATCATATCTAAATGGATACCATTTCGATTTAATTCCTGTTTCATCGGCAGCTTCAATTTGGAATCTCTTGGGATGCTCCTTTAACAAGTCAATTTCAATTTTGACCCTTGCACAACTAGGTCTAGTTTTATTCTTGGTGGCCACATCAATTGCAAGGGGCCTTCCAGCCGCCGCCGCTATGGAGAATAGTTGGGCTTCTCCAAAGTATGTAGGCGGCAATCCGAGAAGGGATATCCATGTAACCACCAAGCTTGTTTCTTCCTCCGAATCAAACCAAGTGCTCCATTTGAATGTTCTCATCGAAAAGATAGTCCCTTTCTCTTGAATGTTCCAATTCGGCTTGGACATAAGAGCAAGGTAGTCTTCGAACAAAGAACATCTAATCAAGACATGTCTATTGCAAAGCAAACCAATTCTAACCTCTCCTTTGAGTTCACATTGCTTGGGGATTGAAGTTCTAAGAGAACTAATCTCGGGCCACCCATAACTAAACTTACCAACAACTGCAAATCGTAGATCTTGTTGATTTATCATCAACTCAATCTCCTCCTTGTTGAATCTAATCGTTGGCTCGCCATGGAGGTATGTGATAGGCTTGAAAGGGACTGTGGTGTTGCCGCCGCCACTGCTAGGGTTTTGCCCCCCTGCCGCGAAGACGTGATGGTTCAACACACTTGGTTTGAACAGTTTCGAGTAATCTAAAGGTGTGGGGATGTTGGGGGATGTTGTCGGAGGCTGGACGACCTCGGGAGGAGGCCGTCCAGTGGCCGTCGTGGCCATCGGAAGTCGGAAAAGGGGCTAGATGTTGTTTTCGTCGAAACTGCCGGAAATCGCCCTCAAGTTGAGAGCGTTTTTCCGTGCCTTGTTTCGGTGAAAAGTGGGGTTTAGGGTTTAGGGTTTAGGGTTCAGGGTTCGGGGTTCGGGGTTCGGGGTTCGGGGTTCGGGGTTCGGGGTTCGGGGTTCGGGGTTCGGGGTTCGGGGTTTGGGGTTTGGGGTTTAGGTTTTTTTTTTTTTTTTTTTTTTTTTTTTTTTTTTGAAGCCACAGCCTCGCGGCTTGTGGAATTTTATTAATAAAAAATAAAGAAAGACAAGGGGCCCCAAAGGGGAAGTACAAGCAGGGGGGAGATTTCCTATTACCCCACGAGACTATCCTATAAGGCCTAAAAGAAAACTAACCTGAATGTAGAAAATAGGAACTTGAGATAATCAAGTATTCTATGATCATCATAGAGTTTATAATACACTCTATGATGATATTACAAATGATGATACTAACATAAAGATAGGATAATATAAGTACAAAGCTAATGTCTACCTCTGAGCTTATAAAATCCTCAATATGATGTATCTTTTCTTGTTGATCTTCCAAATATTCTTGAAATTGGATCATTTCTTTGCTTTGGAACGTGTGGTAATCGCTGTGGTAGCTGTAGCCATTGTCCTCTTCTTTGCTTGCTTTTTGTTGGACTTTGCTTCAAATCTTCTTTGTTCTTGTCTGCACACCGTTCCATGTATTCCGCATGTGGCAAATCCATGAGCGCTACAAACTCGTCATCCGTCATATCCGGGTGATATGCATTTTTGAAAGCATGAAATTGTTTGTAGGTCATGTTATTTCTATAGATGGGAGCCCTTCATCCGATTCCGCCAACCTTTCGAACTCATCAAGCCCATCAAATCCACCACTAGCGGCTGCCTCCGCAAGTTGGCTAGAGATAGATTCAATTGACTAATCTTCTCCGAATCCCATTGCCGCAACCGATGCCTCAATCTCCTCATTTTCTTTCTCATTGTCACACCATCTCCTTCTCCGACTACTACTAGTCGAACTTGAGGATCCTTTCGCGGGGAATGAGAATGCTTTTTTCACCCATTCCTCGGCGACAGGAGCCTTAGTTTTAGGTGTGAATTCACTAGAAGAAGAGATAGGTCTTTTACCCGATTTTGTCGCATTGTATACGGTTCCATCCAAAGCGACAACAAAGTCGGGATTGGCTACGATAGCGACCATGCGGTTGGAGCCCTCGGTGGATGATTCAACAACGACTTGTCTTCTACCCGCCGTACCGGTGATTTCAAATGTCTCATACTCTTGAGTCTTCCCAATAATATTCTCCTTGGGGTGCTTATTGGGCTCGGATTTGGGTTCGTGGGTGGGCTCGGATTTGGGATTGGAGTTGGGCTCGGGTTATTAGGGTTTGGGCTCGGTTGAGGGGGGTTGCGGGTAGTTGCGGGTGGGGTCGGGTTGGGAGGGTCCCGGGTTGGACAATGTGGGCCCGGGTCTGAATTTATGGGTAGGGTCGGGTTGGGTTGTGGGCCGGGTTGGCCGACAGTGGGCTGGGCCGATTGGGTTGGGTTTTGTGTGGGGCTGGTTGTGGGTCGGGTTATGGGTGGTGGGTCGGAATTTTGTGGGTTTTTTTCTGGTGGAGTGGTGTCCGAAGAGGTTTCCGGGAGGGGGTTTCTGGTAGGTGGTTTAGGGTTTTGGGGATTGGGGGTTTCGGGTAGAGTGGTATTAGGGTTAGGGTTAGGGTTTTGGGCCATTCCGCTAGGGTTTGGCCCAGCAGCCACCACAGCTGCTAGGGTTTCGGGTGGGTGGGCTGCCTGGACGGGGGAGGGTGCTGGTAGGGTTCCGGTGGGGTCGCCGGCGCCGCCTAGATTTCCGGTGGGGTTTCCGGGGCCGCCAAGAATTCCGGTAGGGTTTCCGGCGTCGGAAATCTCAAAAAATGTATTTTTTTGTAGGATTGTATTTTCCGTCGCCTGGACAGTGTTTCCGACAGCCAGTGACGTCGTCTTCACTGTTCCAGTCGCCGGAATAGGGTTTTCTAGCGAATTGGATGGGTTTTTTGTGTTTTGGGGTGGGTTTTGGTTGCCTTTTCCAGTGGTTTTCCGTCTGTGATTGACGGTTTGCCATTCGGAATTGGTAGGGTGAGAGGTAGAAGAGAGGGGGGGATGAGTAGGGTGGTGAGACTTACTTTTTTCTCCTCCTGCCGCCGTCGATCCTCCTGCCACCGTCGGATTTGCCTTGTTTGGTCTCAATTCCGGATTGAGTTTCCAACACCCAATTGAATCATGACCTTGTAGCTTGCAATTGGTACAATATTTGGGCAAGAAATCATATCTAATCCTTTGTTGAGTAGATGTAATTTCCGCCCCTTCACCCACTTGAATTAACACACTCTTGGGATGAACTTTAAGCAAATCAACTTCTACCTTGACTCTAGCACTACTAGGTCTTGTTTTATTCCTTGTAGCCGAGTCTATAGAGATGGGTATGCCCACTGACGCCGCCATGGAAAAAAGAGAGGATTCGCCATGGAAATGTGGAGGCAATCCAGGGAATGAAATCCATCCATAAGCAAATCTTGTCTCTTCATCCGGATTGAAGGTAACATCCCACTTGAAAGTTCTCATCAAGTAGGGCTTGTTCTTCTCCTTTATTTCAAAGGTTTGTCTTGACATCAAAGTATCATAATCCTCCGCAATTGTGCATCGAATCAAGACATGTCTATCACAAAGCAATCCAATATTCACCTCCGCCTTCAAACCACATTGCTTTGGAATCGCGGTTCTCAACAACCCAATTTCTGGCCAACCATGGCTAAACTTGCCAATAACCGCAAGATTTAAATTTTGTTGATGAATCATCACCTCCACTTCTTTCTTCTCAAACCTAACGGTGGGCTCACCATGTAGGTAAACAATAGGCTTGATTGGAATCGAAGAGGACATGGGAGAAGCATTGCCGCAAGGGCTAGAAGTTCCGCCATTAATGGCAGCTTCGGGAGATGACAAAAAAGGGATGGTGGGGGATGATTTGAGGACGTTGGAGTAGTTGAGAGGGTGCGCGGGGATGGGAGGGTGGTGGCCGACCTCAGGAGGAGGCCGGCCGGTGGCGGAATGGCCATTTTTGGCCGGAAAGAGTTTTTTGGTGAAGTCGCCGAAAATCGCCTCAAGTTGAGAGCGTTTTTCCGGACCTTGTTTCGGTGGGGTTTGGGGTTTAGGGTTTAGGGTTTAGGGTTTAGGGTTCAGTGTTCAGGGTTCAGGGTTCCAGGGTTCAGGGTTCAGGGTTCAGTGTTCAGTGTTCAGGGTTCAGGGTTCAGGGTTTAGGGTTTAGTTTTTTTTTTTTTTTTTTTTTTTTTTTTAAGCCACAGCCTCTCGGCTTGTGGAGTTTTATTAATAACATAAAAGGAAACATGGGGCCCCATAGGGGAAGTACAAGCGGGGGGGAGACTTCCTATACCCCCACCTGGCTACTCCTATTGAGGCAAGCCTCCTAGCCAGAATGTAAAAAGAAAGAACTAGCTAAAACTAGATATTCTATGATCATCATAGAGTTTATAATACACTCTATGATGATATTACAAATTATGATACTAACATAGAGAAAGACTAATATAAGAACAAAGCTATAATCTACCTCTGGCCTTATAAAGTCTTCAATACGGTGTACCTTTTCTTGTGCATCTTCCAAATATGTATGAAACTGAATCATCCTTTACGTGCATATGTCATTCTGGCTGCTTGCCTGTTCCTTGCTCTTCTGCGTCTTCTTGGGCCGGGTGTAAATGCCGTGCTATCTTCTGTCGATTCATTCATGTCATCAGTATTCTGACTTTCCATAGGTGCCTTTCCTTTTGCAAGCCCTCTAGAGCTTTCTTCATTGTCTGCAACTTCCTCCTCTTCATCATCACCCCATTTCCTCCCTTCACTACTAGTATTGGGTAAATCCAAGCATGCTTGATTTAGCAATACTAATTTGTTAGGAGGTGAAATCCGATGTGGTAGAAAAGATGGCATATTTGGTATTGGATTAGACTTTGGATTATTAATTGGACTAGGGCTTGAAATTGGGTTTGTGTATTTTGGTGTCATGGGCCCCGCGGGTGTGTGTGGTGTTGGGCTCGGGTGGGGGGAGCATATGGGTGTGGGGTTGGGTTGCGGGTTGGGTGGGGCCGAGAGGGCTGCTGGGTTGGTTTCCGGGTCAGAACTGTATCGGGTGGGGTTCCGGGTAGGGTTTTCTCGGGTAGGGTTTTCAAAGGTCAGCGGATTAGGGTTTGGCGGCGGTAAAAGGTTGTTGGCTGGTTTTGCGCCGGATTCCGGGGGGGTTTCTGGTGGTGGGGTGATTCCGGGTACCGAGATTTCCGGGATACGATTTTGTGGGGTCGGGTTCAGGGTCGGGGTTGACCCAAAACTGGGTAGAGTTGGGCCGTTGTGCCCTAACCCCGGTTTAGGGCTAGGGTTAGGGGCGGCGGTATTAGGGTTCTTTGGTGGTTCCGGTAGAATAGGTGGGTTTCCGGGGTGGTTTCCGATAGGGTTTCCGGTGGCTTGGGTCGCCGGAGTTGCGGTTTTGAGATTTGGTTCCGGGTTGGGTGGGTTAGGGCTAGGATTTCCCATACCCGGTATTGGATTAGGGTTTTGGTGGGCGGTATTAGGGTTTGGGCCTGTTTCCGGGAGAGTGAGGTGGTTTCCGGTAGGGTTTTCGGTGGGTATTTCAATGGAAATTGGCTGATTTGACGGGGGGGCTGTGTTTCCGACGGCTAATGACGCCGGAATCACTATTTCCGTCGGCAGAAAGCCAATTTCAGTGAGGATTTGGTTGAGAATAGGCTGTTTTGAGGAAGAGGCTATATTTCCGACATCCAAAACCACCTGAGGGGTTGTTTCAGTCGCCGGAATAGTATTTTCTATCAAATCCAAAGGCTGTTTTTGGGTGTTTTGTTTTTTTCTTTTGTGAGTTACGGTGGTCCATTCCTGGGGGGGGTTTGGGGCCGTAGGTAGAGGTTTTGGGTTAGGGTTTTGACGGCTAGGGTTTGTAGAGGGTTGAGTAGGGTTAGTAGCCTTACCTTTTGCCGCCGCCGCCACAGTGCCATCACCGTCGAGCCTCCTTTCCGGCTGTAATTCCGGGTGCTCCTTCCAACATCCTTGAAGATCATGTCCTTGCAACATACAAGTAGTACAATATTTGGGTAGAAAATCATAACGAATCTTATATGAAATTGTTTCCATCTCCTCCCCAGTCATGATTTGTATGTTATACTTTTGAGGGTGTTCTTGTAGCAAATCGGCTTCCACCTTAACCCTAGCACAACTAGGTCTTGTTTTGTTCAAAGTAGCCGCATCTATTGCAATTGGTCTCCCCACCGCCGAAGCTATGGAGAATAAAATCGATGGGACATAGAAATTGGGAGGTAAATTGGGGAATGAAAGCCAAATTACCGCCATGCTTGTCTCTTCTTCCGGAGTAAACCATATATCCCATTTGAAAGTTCTCATCAAAAAGGATTTGGAGTTCTCCTTTATCCAAAAATTAGGCCTTGACATCAAAGTGACATAGTCTTCTTCGATAGAACATCGAATCAACACATGCCTATTGTGCAAAAGCCCAATATTCACTTCCGCTTTCAATGAACATTGCTTTGGAATAGCCGTCCTCAAGAAAGCAATAGAGGGCATTCCATGACTAAACTTACCAACTACGGCATACTTCAAATCTTGTTGTTCCACCATAGATGCAACTTCTTGATTAGTAAACCGAATTGTTGGCTCGCCATGAAGGTAGGTGATTGGTTTTTGTGGAATTGAGGGAGTAGGGTTTCGGCCAAGAGAGTTCTCGGCCAAGCCATTACCGACGCCAATTTTGTGGGAGTTGGTGACGATATTGGAGTATGAAATAGGTTGGGGTATGGTCGCGGGAGGTTGGGTGACCTCGGGAGGAGGCCACCCAGTTGCCGTCACGGCCAGGATGGCCGGAAAATGGTCGAAGGCTTGGGGAAGTTGACACGCCGAAAATCGCCTCTCCTAGAGAGCGTTTTTTCGGACCGTGTTTCGGTGAAAAGTGGGGTTTTTTTTTTGAAGCCACAGCCTCTCGGCTTGTGGAGTTTTATTAATAACATAAAAGAAAACATGGGGCCCCATAGGGGAAGTACAAGCAGGGGGGAGAATTCCTATACCCCCACCTGGCTACTCCTATTGAGGCAAGCCTCCTAACCAGAATGCAAAAAGAAAGAACTAGCTAAAACTAGATATTCTATGATCATCATAGAGTTTATAATACACTCTATGATGATATTACAAATGATGATACTACCATAAAGAAAAACTAATATAATAACAAAGCTATCTTCTACCTCTGGCCTTATAAAGTCTTCAATACGGTGTACCTTTTCTTGTGCATCTTCCAAGTATGTATGAAATTGAATCATCCTTTACGTGCATATGTCATTCTGGCTGCTTGCCAGTTCCTTGCTCTTCTACTTCTTCTTGGGCCGGGTGTGAATGCCGTGCTCTCTTCTGTTGATTCATTCATGTCATCAGCATTCTGACTTTCCATAGGTGCCTTTCCTTTGTCAAGCCCTCTAGAGCTGTCTTCATTGTCCGCAACTTCCACCTCTTCATCATCACCCCATTTCCTCCCTTCACTACTAGACGTGGGTAAAACCAAGCATGCTTGATTTAGCACTACTAGTTTGTTAGGAGGTGAAATCCGATGTGGTAGAAAAGATGGCTTATTCGGTGTTGGAGTAGTTTTTGAATGAGTAATTGGATTTGGGCTTGAAATTGGGTTTGTGTTTTTTGGTGTTGTGGGCCCCGCGGGAATGTGAGGATTTCGGCTCGGGTGGGGGGGCCGTGTGGGTGTGGGGCCGGGAAGCGGGCTGGGGGGGTCCGAGTGGCCTGCTTGGTTGGGTGCCGGGTCGGGGATATGTCGGGTAGGGTTCCGGGTAGGGTTTTCTCGGGTAGGGCTTTCTCGGGTAGGGTTTTCAAGGGGTAGTGGTTTAGGGTTTGGCGGCGGCAAAGGGTTTTCGCCTGAATTTGCGCCGGATTCCGGGGAGGTTTCTGGTGACGGGATGTTTCCTGGCGGCGGGATTTCCGGGATAGGATTTTGTGGGGTCGGGTTCAGAGTCGGGTTTGACCCGCAATTGGATAGAATTGGGCCGTTGTGCCCTAACCCCGGTTTAGGGTTAGGGTTAGGGTTGGCGGGATTCGGGTGTAGAGAATTTTCCGGTAGGTTTCCGGGGGGGTTTCCGATGGGGTTTCCGGCGGATTGAGTCGCCGGAGCTAGGGTTTTGCAAATTGGTTCCGGGTTGGGTGGTTTAGGACTAGGGTTTCCAACTGCCGGTATTGGGCTAGGGTTTTGTAGGGCGGTATTAGGGTTTAGGCCCATTTCCGGGAGACTGAGGTAGTTTCCGGTAGGGTTTCCGGTGGGTGTCTCGACGGAAATTGGCTGATTTGACGAGGAGGTTGTTTTTCCGATGGGTACTGACGCCGGAATCACTGTTTCCGTCGGCAAAAGGCCAATTTCAGTGAGGATTTGGTTTAAAATAGGCTGTTTTGAAGAGGAAGCAATATTTCCAACGTCTAAAACTACTTCAGCAGCGGTTTCAGTCGTCGGAGTGTCTTTTTCCATCAATTCCAGAGGCTGTATTTGGGTGTTTTGCTTTTTTCTTTTGTGGGTTACGGTGGTCCATTCCTGGGAGTGGTTTGGGGCCGTAGGTAGCGGTTTTGGGTTAGGGTTTTGACGGCTAGGGTTTGTAGGGGGTCGAGTAGGGTTAGTAGCCTTACCTTTTGCCGCCGCCGCCACTGAATCTTCACCGTGATTCCTCTTTTCCGGTTGCAATTCCGGGTGTTCCTTCCAACATCCTTGAAGATCATGTCCTTGCAACATACAAGTAGTGCAATATTTGGGTAGGAAATCATAACGAATCTTGTATGACATTGTTTCCATCTCCTCCCCATTCATGATTTGTATGTTATACCTTTGTGGGTGTTCTTGTAGCAAATCGGCTTCCACCTTGACCCTAGCACAACTAGGTCTTGTTTTGTTCAAAGTAGCCGCATCAATTGCAATTGGCCTCCCACCGCCGAAGCTATGGAGAATAAAATCGATGGGACATAGAAATTGGGAGGTAAATTGGGGAAAGAAAGCCAAATTACCGCCATGCTTGTCTCTTCTTCCGGAGTAAACCCTATATCCCATTTGAAAGTTCTCATCAAGAAGGATTTGGAGTTCTCCTTTATCCAAAAATTAGGCCTTGACATCAAAGTGACATAGTCTTCTTCGATTGAACATCGAATCAACACATGCCTATTGTGCAAAAGCCCAATATTCACTTCCGCTTTCAATGAACATTGCTTTGGAATAGCCGTCCTCAAGAAAGCAATAGAGGGCATTCCATGACTAGACTTACCAACTACGGCATACTTCAAATCTTGTTGTTCCACCATAGATGCAACTTCTTGATTAGTAAACCGAATTGTTGGCTCGCCTTGAAGGTAGGTGATTGGTTTTTGTGGAATTGAGGGAGTAGGGTTTCGGCCAAGAGAGTTCTCGGCCAAGCCATTACCACCGCCAATTTTGTGGGAGTTGGTGACGATATTGGAGTATGAAATAGGTTGGGGAATGGTCGCGGGAGGTTGGGTGACCTCGGGAGGAGGCCACCCAGTTGCCGTCACGGCCAGGATGGCCGGAAAATGGTCGAAGGCTTGGGGAAGTTGACACGCCGAAAATCGCCTCTCCTAGAGAGCGTTTTTTCGGACCGTGTTTCGGTGAAAAGTGGGGTTTAGGGTTTAGGGTTTAGGGTTTAGGGTTTATGGTTTATGGTTTAGGGTTCAGGGTTCAGGGTTCAGGGTTCAGGGTTCAGGGTTCAGGGTTCAGGGTTCAGGGTTCAGGGTTCAGGGTTCAGGGTTCAGGGTTCAGGGTTTAGGGTTTAGGTTTTTTTTTTTTTTTTTGAAGCCACAGCCTCGCGGCTTGTGGAATTTTATTAATAAAAAATAAAGAAAGACAAGGGGCCCCAAAGGGGAAGTACAAGCGGGGGGAGATTTCCTATTACCCCACGAGACTATCCTATAAGGCCTAAAAGAAAACTAACCTGAATGTAGAAAATAGGAACTTGAGATAATCAAGTATTCTATGATCATCATAGAGTTTATAATACACTCTATGATGATATTACAAATGATGATACTAACATAAAGATAGGATAATATAAGTACAAAGCTAATGTCTACCTCTGAGCTTATAAAATCCTCAATATGATGTATCTTTTCCTGTTGATCTTCCAAATATTCTTGAAATTGGATCATTTCTTTGCTTTGGAACGTGTGGTAATCGCTGTGGTAGCTGTAGCCATTGTCCTCTTCTTTGCTTGCTTTTTGTTGGACTTTGCTTCAAATCTTCTTTGTTCTTGTCTGCACCGTTCCATGTATTCCGCATGTGGCAAATCCATGAGCGCTACAAACTCGTCATCCGTCATATCCGGGTGATATGCATTTTTGAAAGCATGAAATTGTTTGTAGGTCATGTTATTTCTATAGATGGGAGCCCCTTCATCCGATTCCGCGAACCTTTCGAACTCATCAAGCCCATCAAATCCACCACTAGCGGCTGCCTCCGCAAGTTGGCTAGAGATAGATTCAATTGACTCATCTTCTCCGAATCCCATTGCCGCAACCGATGCCTCAATCTCCTCATTTTCTTTCTCATTGTCACACCATCTCCTTCTCCGACTACTACTAGTCGAACTTGAGGATCCTTTCGCGGGGAATGAGAATGCTTTTTTCACCCATTCCTCAGCGACAGGAGCCTTAGTTTTAGGTGTGAATTCACTAGAAGAAGAGATAGGTCTTTTACCTGATTTTGTCGCATTGTATACAGTTCCATCCAAAGCAGCAACAAAGTCAGGATTGGCTACAGTAGCAGCCATGCAGTTGGAGCCCTCGGTGGATGATTCAACAACGACTTGTCTTCTACCCGCTGTACCAGTGATTTCAAATGTCTCATACTCTTGAGTCTTCCCAATAATATTCTGCCTTGGGGTGCTTATTGGGCTCGGATTTGGGTTCGTGGGTGGGCTCGGTTTTGGGATTGGAGTTGGGCTCAGGTTATTAGGGTTTGGGCTCGGTTGAGGGGGGTTGCGGGTAGTTGCGGGTGGGGTCGGGTTGGGAGGGTCCTGGGTTGGACAATGTGGGTCCGGGTCTGAATTTATGGGTAGGGTCGGGTTGGGTTGTGGGCCGGGTTGGCCGACAGTGGGCTGGGCCGATTGGGTTGGGTTTTGTGTGGGGCTGGTTGTGGGTCGGGTTATGGGTGGTGGGTCGGAATTTTGTGGGTTTTTTTCTGGTGGAGTGGTGTCCGAAGAGGTTTCCGGGAGGGGGTTTCTTGTAGGTGGTTTAGGGTTTTGGGGATTGGGGGTTTCGGGTAGAGTGGTATTAGGGTTAGGGTTAGGGTTTTGGGCCATTACGCTAGGGTTTGGCCCAGCCCACCACAAACTAGGGTTTCGGGTCGGTGGGGGCTGCACGGACGGGGAGGGTGGCTTGGTAGGGTTCCGGTGGGGTCGCCGGCGCCGCCAAGAATTCCGGTAGGGTTTCCGGCGTCGAAAATCTCAAAAAATGTGTTTTTTTGTAGGATTGTATTTTCCGTCGCCTGGACAGTGTTTCCGACAGCCAGTGACGTCGTCTTCACTGTTCCAGTCGCCGGAATAGGGTTTTCTAGCGAATTGGATGGGTTTTTTGTGTTTTGGGGTGGGTTTTGGTTGCCTTTTCCAGTGGTTTTCCGTCTGTGATTGACGGTTTGCCATTCGGAATTGGTAGGGTGAGAGGTAGAAGAGAGGGGGGGATGAGTAGGGTGGTGAGACTTACTTTTTTCTCCTCCTGCCGCCGTCCATCCTCCTGCCACCGTCGGATTTGCCTTGTTTGGTCTCAATTCCGGATTGAGTTTCCAACACCCAATTGAATCATGACCTTGTAGCTTGCAATTGGTACAATATTTGGACAAGAAATCATATCTAATCCTTTGTTGAGTAGATGTAATTTCCGCCCCTTCACCCACTTGAATTAACACACTCTTGGGATGAACTTTAAGCAAATCAACTTCTACCTTGACTCTAGCACTACTAGGTCTTGTTTTATTCCTTGTAGCCGAGTCTATAGAGATGGGTATGCCCACTGACGCCGCCATGGAAAAAAGAGAGGATTCGCCATGGAAATGTGGAGGCAATCCAGGGAATGAAATCCATCCATAAGCAAATCTTGTCTCTTCATCCGGATTGAAGGTAACATCCCACTTGAAAGTTCTCATCAAGTAGGGCTTGTTCTTCTCCTTTATTTCAAAGGTTTGTCTTGACATCAAAGTATCATAATCCTCCGCAATTGTGCATCGAATCAAGACATGTCTATCACAAAGCAATCCAATATTCACCTCCGCCTTCAAACCACATTGCTTTGGAATCGCGGTTCTCAACAACCCAATTTCTGGCCAACCATGGCTAAACTTGCCAATAACCGCAAGATTTAAATTTTGTTGATGAATCATCACCTCCACTTCTTTCTTCTCAAACCTAACAGTGGGCTCACCATGTAGGTAAACAATAGGCTTGATTGGAATCGAAGAGGACATGGGAGAAGCATTGCCGCAAGGGCTAGAAGTTCCGCCATTAATGGCAGCTTCGGGAGATGACAAAAAAGGGATGGTGGGGGATGATTTGAGGACGTTGGAGTAGTTGAGAGGGTGCGCGGGGATGGGAGGGTGGTGGCCGACCTCAGGAGGAGGCCGGCCAGTGGCCGGAATGGCCATTTTTGGCCGGAAAGAGTTTTTTGGTGAAGTCGCCGAAAATCGCCTCAAGTTGAGAGCGTTTTTCCGGACCTTGTTTCGGTGGGGTTTGGGGTTTAGGGTTTAGGGTTTAGGGTTTAGGGTTTAGGGTTTAGGGTTTTTTTTTTTTTTTTTTTTTTGAAGCCACAGCCTCGCGGCTTGTGGTATTTTATTAATAATAATAAAGAAAGACAAGGGGCCCCAGAGGGGAAGTACAAGCAGGGGGGACTAATCCTGTTACCCCACTAGACAATCCTATAAGGCCTAGATTTAAAATCTAACAAGAATGAAGAAAGAAAGAACTTGACAAAACTAAATATTTTATGATCATCATAGAGTTTATAATGCACTCTATGATGATATTACAAATGATAATGCTAACATAGTGAAGAAATAATATAAGTACGAAAATATGATCATCTACCTTCGGACTTATAAAATCCTCCACCTGCGGCACCACTTCCTTCTCGTCCTCCAAATAAGAGTAAAACTGAATCATTTCTTCTTGGAGTTGATAATTGACTCAGGGGGCCCAACATACTTTGAGGGATCCCTCATCTTTGACGCATCAAACTTGACTTTCTTCTTGGCTTCTCTCATTGGCATTTTCCTCACTGTCGGCATCTTACCATCCCAGCTGTTCTTCCTTGTGAGTCTTTTCTTTGAAGTCTTCACATTGCGAGGAGACAAGTTCCCATTTTGAATGACAAGCATTCTTTCCGGGACAATGGAGTCTTCCTCGGCATCTGACCACTCTGATGTGCTAGCAATATTACCAAAGGGATCAGACATTACCTGTCTTTGCTTGGCATGCCGTGCTGCTTCAGAATAGAGCTCCCCCAGTGTCTTGCCGCCCATCTCATTTACATTACCAGGCCCCCCCTGAGAAGGACCCTCTAGTAAGTGTACCTGATCTGAGACGTCTTCAACAGCAAGTGGTTCTGCATCCTCCTCAATAGCCTCATCTATCTCAGGATCCATGATATCTGTTTCCAGTGCCAGCTCTTCATCATCTGTGTCCTCATCATAGAGTCCATAAACATCATAGTCCCGGAAGTTATGTGCAGGCTCTGCTAGGTACCGGGCCATTTCTTCTTCGTCCTCTGTGGTTCCGCCCAATTCCACATACTCCTCTACACTCAGATACGGGTAGTATGATTGCTTGTCTTCAACTGCAGCCTTAAAGGATTTCATTCCCAAGAAGTGTCCATGTTTCTCCATTTTCCTATCAAAAGCTTGTCGAAGCAACATGATGTCTTCTATCTCCGAACCATCTCCTTCTTCCCCAACTTCCTCTCCATCGGTCTCACACCATCGCTTTCTCTCACTGTCTGAGGGGGTAGGCGTGGCAGTACTAACAGAGGGAATGTCGGAGTTGGCTTCATTTAAAGTGCAAGGTTTTGGAGGAAATGAGAAGGCATTTTTAAGCCAACTTTGAGTAGATGGGCTTTTTGTGATTGGGTTATATTCTTGGGCTGTGGGATTAAGAATTGGTTTTGTAGGTGGGTTTGATGTTGAGCCCGTATCTGAGATGGACTGTGGGCTTGGATTTTCGGATTGGGTATTTTTGGATTGGGCCGAATTTAAAATAGGTGAGGCCGAGAGGGGTGTGGGGTTGTGAGGTGGGCTCGAGTTAGGGAGGGGTTCGGGTTATTGAGGGGTACGGGTCTGGTAGTGGGTTGCGGGTCGGGTATGGCTTCCGGGTCAGGGGTAGTTTCGGGAATAGGTTTTTCTGGTGGGTTGGGTGGCGATGGTTTAGGGTTTAGCGTTAGGGCGGTTTCGGGTAGTAACGGTTTAGGGTTTTGGGGCGGTTTTGGGTAGGGATTGGTTTCGGGGGTAGTGGTTTGAGGTGAAGGGGTGGCGGAAAAAATTTCCGACACCTGAGAGGTGGTGGCAGGGTGGTTTTCTGGGAGTAGGGCAGTTTTGGTAGTGGTTTCAAGGGAGGTGGTATTAGGGTTAGGGTTTGGAAGGGGGTTTAGGGTCAATGGGTGCCCAATGAGGGTGGCGACTGGTAGGGTTGCTGGAGGTTGGTTTCCGGGATCAGGGGTGGTCGCCGGTAGGGTTTCCGGTAGGTTTCCGGCGCCGCCTAGGGTTCGGTTAGGTTTCCGGCGCCGCCTAGGGTTCGGTTAGGTTTCCGGTAGGGTTTCCGGCGCCGCCAAGGATTCCGATAGGGTTTCCGGCGTCGGAAATTTTAGGGGGGTCATTTTTTGGTGGGAGTTCAATTTCCGACACCTGGGCAGTGTTTCCGATAGCCCTAGGCTGCGGAACCACTGTTCCAGTGACCGGAATCACTGTTCCAGTGGGTTTTGTGGGTGGTTTTTGATTTTGTTTCTTGTTTTTTCTGGATTTTCCGGTAACTGTTATCCATTAGTTGGATGGGGGGGGGGGGGTGGGGGGTATTACCGCATTGGTTTTTGAGATAAGGGCTTGTTGGCTTGGGATAGACGAAGAGGGAGGGGGGTTGGAGACCTTACCTTTGCCTATTGTCGCCGCCGACGCCTCCTTGCCGCCATCAACTGCTTTAAAATTTTCCGGCCTCAATTCTGGCTTGAGATTCCAACATCCATTTACCTCATGTCCTTGTAGCTTGCAATTGATACAATATTTTGGCTTGAAATCATATCTAATTTTTTGTAATTCAGATGTGATTCCATCTCCTTCTCCCACTTGAATTACAACATGTTGGGGATGGTTCTTGAGCAAATCAAATTCTACTTTCACTCTAGCACAACTTGGCCTTGTTTTATTCAAAGTGGCCGCATCAATGGCAATTGGAGAACCCACTGCCGCCGCTAAAGAGAAAAGAGTAGATTCTCCATAGTAATGTGGGGATAATCCGGGGAATGAAATCCATCCATATGCAAATCTACTCTCTTCCGCCGGATTAAAAGATACATCCCATTTGAAGGTTCTCATCAAATAGGTTTTAGTCTTCTCCTTAATCTCAAAAGTTTGTCTTGACATCAAAGTGTCAAAATCTTCACCAATTGTGCATCTAATCAAGACATGCCTATCACAAAGCAAACCAATACGTACCTCCGCCTTCAATCCACATTGCTTTGGGATGGCATTCCTTAATAAAGCTATGTCAGGCCATCCATGGCTAAACTTTCCAACAATTGCTAGTGTTAAGTCTTGGTGATGAATCATCACCTCCACTTCCTTCTTCTCAAACCTAACAGTGGGTTCACCATGTAGATAAACAATAGGCTTGATTGGGATCGATGTAGCCATGGGAGAAGAACTGCCGCCATAGCTAGGGTTTCCGCCATTATTGGCAGTTTCGGATCTTGCCAAATTCGGGATTGTGGGGGGATGATTTGAATAGGTTGGAGTAGTCTAGGGGTTGCGCAGGAGTGGGAGGGTGACGGTCGACCTCAGGAGGAGGCCGGCCAGTGGCCGGAATGGCCATAGAAAGCCGAGAAGGCGTGAAGTTGTGATGGCCGAAAATCGCCTCTCCTAGAGAGCATTTTTTCGACCGTGTTTCGGTAAAAAGTGGGGTTTAGGGTTTAGGGTTTTTTTTTTTGAAGCCGTTAGACTCTTAGGTCTAGCGGAATTTTATTAATAATAATTAAAAGACAAGGGGCCCCATAGGGGAAATACAAGCGAGGGGGGACTTCCTGTTACCCCACTATACTATCCTATAAGGCCTAGAAACTATAATCTAACAAGAATGAAAAAGAAAGAACTTGACAACACCAAATATTCTATGATCATCATAGAGTTTATAATGCACTCTATGATGATATTACAAATGAGGATGCTAACATAATGAAGAAGTAATATAAGCACGAAGATGTGTTCATCTACCTTCGGACTTATAAAATCCTCCAACTGCTACATCACTTCCTTCTCGTCTTCCAAATATTCTTGAAATTTGATCATTTCTTCTTGGAGTTGATAAGTGACTCGGGGGCCCAACATATTTTGAAGGATCTCTCATCTTTGACGCATCAAACTTGACTTTCTTCTTGGCTTCTCTCATTGGCATTTTCCTTACCGTTGGCATCTTACCATCCCAGCTATTCTTCCTTGTGAGCTTTTCTTCGTACTTTGCCCATTTCGAGGAGACGATAGGTTCCCATTTTGAATGACAAGCATTCTTTCCGGAACAATGGAGTCTTCCTCGGCCTCCGACCACTCGATGTGCCAACAATATTACCAAAGGGATCGGACATTACCCGTCTCCGTTTTGCCTGCATGCCGTGCGCTTCGAGTAGAGTTCTCCCAGTGTCTTTCCTCCCATCTCATCCACATTACCAGGCCCCCCCGATTAGGACCCTCCAGTAAAAGTACCGATCCGGGACGTCTTCCACAAAGAAAGTGGTTCGCATCCTCCTCAATAGCCTCATCTATCTCGGCCTCCATGATATCATGTTTCCTATCTCCGCTCTTCATCATCTCGAGTCCTCATCATATAATCCATAAGCATCATAGTCCGGAAATTATGTGCGGGCTCTCTAGAAACAGGCCATCTCTTCTTCGTCCTCCGTGGTTCCACCCGATTCCACATACTCCTCTACACTCGAGATATGGGTAGTAATAAGCTGTTTGTCTTCAATCGCTGCCGCCTTAAAGATTTCATTCCCAAAAATGTCCATGTTTCTCCATTTTCCTGTCAAACACTTGTCTAAGTCGTTCTGATGTCTTCAACCTCCGAACCATCTCCTCTTCTCCGCCTTCCTCTCCATCGGTCTCACACCATTTCTTTTTCTCACCGTCGCGAGGGCGAGTAATTGTGGCGATACTAACGGAGGGAATGTCGGAATTGGCTTCATTTAGAGTGCAAGGTTGTGGAGGAAATGAGAAGGCATTTTTAAGCCAATTTTGAGTAGATGGGCTTTTTGTGATTGGGTTGTATTCTTGGGGTGTGGGATTAAGAATTGGCTTTGTAGGTGGGTTTGATGTTGAGCCCGTATCGAAATGGATTGTGGGCTTGGATTTTCGGTATTGGGTATTTTTGGATTGGGCCGAGAGGGGGTTGGGTTGGGCCGGGGGTTGGGCTCGGGGGGGTTGGGTTCGGGTTTGGGGGGGTAGGGTTAATTGAATTTGGGGGCTCGGGTTCGGGTGTGGGTAGGGGTCGGGTGGGTCGATTTCCGGGTCGGGGGTGGTTTCGGGTATGGATTTTTTTTGGTCGGGTTGCGGGTAATTAGGGTTTAGTGGGGGGGGTTTTGGGTAGCGGTTTAGGGTTTTGGGGGGGGCGGTTTTGGGTAGCGGTTTAGGGTTTAGTGGCGGTAATGGGCGGGGAATGGTTTCGGGAGAGGGGGTTTGCGGCGGGGGTTTGCCGACATTATTTCCCGCACCATTGGGGTGGCGGAGGGTGGTTTTCGGCGGGAAGGTGGCGGTTTTGTTGGTGGCGGGTTCAAGAGGGGTGGTTTTAGGGTTAGGGTTTTGAGGGTGGTTTTGGGTCAAACAAGTCCCATTGGGGGGGGGGCGTAGGGGTTTCGGTTGGTGGTTTCCGGGAGCGGGGGGGGTCGCCGTAGGGTTTCCGGTAGGTTTCCGGCGCCGCCTAGGGTTCCGGTAGGGTTTCCGGTAGGGTTTCCGCCGCCGCCAAATTCCGGTAGGGTTTCCGGCGTCGGAAATTTTAGGGGGGTCATTTTTTGGTGGGAAAACGATTCCGACACACGGCGGTGTTCCGATAGCCCTAGACTTCGGAATCACTTGCTCCGATCGCGAATTACTTGTTCCGGTGGGTTTGGAGGGTGGTTTTGGAATTTGATTCTTGTTTTTCTTGTTTTTTCGAATGACCGGAATCCAATTGTTGGATGGGGTGTGAATCAAAGCATTGGTGGTTGAGAGGGGGTTGTTGGCTAGGGTTAGATGAAGAAGGAGTAGGGATTGAGGCCTTACCTTTGCTTATTGCCACCTGTCGTCTCCATTGCCTTTGCCATCTTGCCGCCATCAATTTCTTTAGCTTTTCCGGCGTAATGCTTTGGTTTTAGGTTCCAACATCCATCAACATCATGTCCTTGTAGCTTGCAATTAGTACAATATTTTGGCTTGAAATCATATCTAATTTTTTGTAATTCGGATGTGATTCCATCTCCTTCTCCCACTTGAATTACAACATGTTGGGGATGGTTCTTAGCAAATCAAATTCCACTTTGACTCTAGCACAACTTGGTCTTGTTTTATTCAAAGTGGCCGAATCAATGGCAATTGGGGAACCCACTGCCGCCGCCAACGAAAAGAGTGTAGACTCTCCATAGTAATGTGGGGATAATCCGGGGAATGAAATCCATCCATATGCAAATCTACTTTCCTCCGTCGGATTAAAAGATATATCCCATTTGAAGGTTCTCATCAAATAGGGCTTATTCTTCTCCTTTATCTCAAAAGTTTGTCTTGACATCAAAGTGTCAAAATCTTCAACAATCGAACATCGAATCAAAACATGTCTATCACAAAGCAAACCAATACGTACCTCCGCCTTCAAACCACATTGCTTTGGGATAGCATTCCGTAGGAAAGCTATATCGGGCCATCCATGGCTAAACTTTCCAACAATTGCAAGAGTTAATTCTTGGTGATGAATCATCACCTCCACTTCCTTCTTCTCAAACCTAATCGTAGGCTCACCATGTAGGTAAACAATAGGCTTGATTGGGATTGGAATTGACATGGGAGAGGGGTCGCCGCAAGGCCTAGGGTTTCCGCCATTGGCGCTTTCGGAATCTGCAATGGCGGGATGGTGGGGATGTTTTGAAGAGGTTTGAGTAGTCCAGGGGTTGCGCGGGGATGGGAGGGTGATGGCCGACCTCGGGAGGAGGCCGGCCAGTGGCCGGAATGGCCATAATTGGCCGGAAATTAAAAATTGGAAATTGTCGCCAAATCGCCCTCGCCTTGGGAGCGTTTTCCCGAGGCGTGTTTCGGTGAAAAGTGGGGTTTAGGGTTTAGGTTTTTTTTTAGAAGCCACAGCCTCTCGGCTTGTGGAGTTTTATTAATAACATAAAAGGAAAACATGGGGCCCCATAGGGGAAGTACAAGCGGGGGGAGACTTCCTATACCCCCACCTGGCTACTCCTATTGAGGCAAGCCTCCTAGCCAGAATGTAAAAAGAAAGAACTAGCTAAAACTAGATATTCTATGATCATCATAGAGTTTATAATACACTCTATGATGATATGACAAATGATGATACTAACATAGAGAAAAACTAATATAAGAACAAAGCTATCTTCTACCTCTCGCCTTATAAAGTCTTCAATACGGTGTACCTTTTCTTGTGCATCTTCCAAGTATGTATGAAATTGAATCATCCTTTACGTGCATATGTCATTCTGGCTGCTTGCCTGTTCCTTGCTCTTCTACTTCTTCTTGGGCCGGGTGTGAATGCCGTGCTATCTTCTGTTGATTCATTCATGTCATCAGCATTCTGACTTTCCATAGGTGCCTTTCCTTTGTCAAGCCCTCTAGAGCTGTCTTCATTGTCCGCAGCTTCCACCTCTTCATCATCACCCCATTTCCTCTCTTCACTACTAGCAGTGGGTAAATCTAAGCACGCTTGATTTAGCACTACTAATTTGCTAGGAGGCGAAATCCGATGTGGTAGGAAAGATGGCATACTTGGCATTGGATTAGGTTGTGAATTATTAATTGAGTTTGGGCTTGAAATTGGGTTTGTGTATTTTATTGTTGTGGGCCCCGCGGGGGTGTGTGGACTTGGGCTCGGGTGGGGGGCCGTGTGGGTGTGGGGCCGGGTTCCGGGTTGGGTTGGGCCGAGAGGGCTGCTGGGTTGGGTGCCGGGTTAGGGGCGTTTCGGGTAGGGTTCCGGTTAGGGTTTCTCGGTTAGGGTTTCCGGGTAGTGTAGGGTTAGGGTTTGACGGCGGCAAAGCGAATTTGCGCCGGATTCCGGGGGGATTTTTGGTGGCGGGGTGTTTCCGGGATGCGTGATTTCCGGAGTAGGATTTTGTGGGGTCGGGTTCAGGGTCGGGTCTGACCCGGAATTGGGTAGAGTTGGGCAATTGTGCCCTAACCCCGGTTTAGGGTTAGAGTTAGGGGCGGCGGAAATAGGGTTTATTGGTGGTTCCGGTAGGATAGGTGGGTTTCCGGGGTGGTTTCTGACAGGGTTTCCGGTGGTTTGGGTCGCCGGAGCTGCGGTTTTTGGTTCCGGGTTGGGTGGGTTAGGGCTAGGGTTTCCCAACCCCGGTATTGGATTAGGGTTTATTGGGGCGGTATTAGGGTTTGGGCCTGATTCCGGGAGAATGGGCCGGTTTCCGGTAGGGTTTCCGGTAGGTGTCTCGACGGAAATTGGCTGATTTGATGGGGGGCTGTGTTTCCGATGGCTGATGATGCCGGAATCACTGTTTCAGTCGGCAGAATGCCAATTTCAGTGAGGATTTGGGTGAGAATAGGCTGTTTTGAGGAAGAGGCTATATTTCCAACATCCGAAACCACTTGAGGGGTTGTTTCAGTCGCCGGAGTAGTATTTTCCATCAAATCCAAAGGTTGTTTTTGGTGGTTTTGTTTTTTTCTTTTGTGAGTTACGGTAGTCCATTCCTGGGGGGGTTTGGGGCCGTAGGTAGTGGTTTTGGGTTAGGGTTTTGACGGCTAGGGTTTGTAGGGGGTAGAGTAGGGTTAGGAGCCTTACCTTTTGCCGCCGCCACCATTGAATCTTCACCGTGATTCCTCTTTTCCGGTTGCAATTCCGGGTGTTCCTTCCAACATCCTTGAAGATCATGTCCTTGCAACATACAAGTAGTGCAATATTTGGGTAGGAAATCATAACGGATCTTGTATGACATTGTTTCCATCTCCTCCCCATTCATGATTTGTATGTTATACCTTTGTGGGTGTTCTTGTAGCAAATCGGCTTCCACCTTGACCCTAGCACAACTAGGTCTTGTTTTGTTCAAAGTAGCCGCATCAATTGCAATTGGCCTCCCCACCGCCGAAGCTATGGAGAATAAAATCGATGGGACATAGAAATTGGGAGGTAAATTGGGGAAAGAAAGCCAAATTACCGCCATGCTTGTCTCTTCTTCCGGAGTAAACCCTATATCCCATTTGAAAGTTCTCATCAAAAAGGATTTGGAGTTCTCCTTTATCCAAAAATTAGGCCTTGACATCAAAGTGACATAGTCTTCTTCGATTGAACATCGAATCAACACATGCCTATTGTGCAAAAGCCCAATATTCACTTCCGCTTTCAATGAACATTGCTTAGGAATAGCCGTCCTCAAGAAAGCAATAGATGGCATTCCATGACTAAACTTACCAACTACGGCATACTTCAAATCTTGTTGTTCCACCATAGATGCAACTTCTTGATTAGTAAACCGAATTGTTGGCTCTCCATGAAGGTAGGTGATTGGTTTTTGTGGAATTGAGGGAGAAGGGTTTCGGCCAAGAGAGTTCTCGGCCAAACCATTACCGCCGCCAACGTTGTGGGTGTTGGTGACGATGTTGGGAGTATGTTACGGGTGGGGGAATGGTCGCGGGGGTTGGGTGACCTCGGGAGGAGGCCACCCCGTAGCAATCACGGCCGAATGGCCGGAATTGGTCCGAAAGCTGTGGGTTGGATGACACGCCGAAAATCGCCTCTCCTAGAGAGCGTTTTTTCGACCGTGTTTCGGTGAAAAGTGGGGTTTAGGGTTTAGGGTTTATGGTTTAGGGTTTATGGTTTAGGGTTTAGGGTTTATGGTTTAGGGTTTAGGGTTTAGGGTTTAGGGTTTAGGGTTTAGGTTTTTTTTTGAGGGTTTAGGGTTTAGGGTTTTGTTTTTTTTTTTTTTTTTTTGAAGCCACAGCCTCGCGGCTTGTGGTATTTTATTAATAATAATAAAGAGAGACAAGGGGCCCCAGAGGGGAAGTACAAGCAGGGGGGGACTAATCCTGTTACCCCACTAGACTATCCTATAAGGCCTAGAATTAAAATCTAACAAGAATGAAGAAAGAACGAACTTGACAAAACTAAATATTCTATGATCATCATAGAGTTTATAATGCACTCTATGATGATATTACAAATGATAATGCTAACATAGTGAAGAAATAATATAAGTACGAAAATATGATCATCTACCTTCGGACTTATAAAATCCTCCACCTGCGGCACCACTTCCTTCTCGTCCTCCAAATAAGAGTAAAACTGAATCATTTCTTCTTGGAATTTATAAGTGACTCAGGGGGCCCAACATACTTTGAGGGATCCCTCATCTTTGACGCATCAAACTTGACTTTCTTCTTGGCTTCTCTCATTGGCATTTTCCTCACTTGTCGGCATCTTACCATCCCACCTATTCTTCCTTGTGAGTCTTTTCTTTGAAGTCGCACATTGCGAGGAGACAAATTCCCATTTTGAATGACAAGCATTCTTTCCGGGACAATGGAGTCTTCCTCGGCATCTGACCACTCTGATGTGCTAGCAATATTACCAAAGGGATCAGACATTACCTGTCTCTGCTTGGCATGCCGTGCTGCTTCAGAATATAGCTCCCCCAGTGTCTTGCCGCCCATCTCATCTACATTACCAGGCCCCCCCTGTGAAGGACCTTCTAGTAAGTGTACCTGATCTGAGACGTCTTCAACAGCAAGTGGTTCTGCATCCTCCTCAATAGCCTCATCTATCTCAGGATCCATGATATCTGTTTCCAGTGCCAGCTCTTCATCATCTGTGTCCTCATCATAGAGTCCATAAGCATCATAGTCCCGGGAGTTATGTGCAGGCTCTGCTAGGTACCGGACCATTTCTTCTTCGTCCTCTGTGGTTCCTCCCAATTCCACATACTCCTCTACACTCAGATATGGGTAGTAAAATTGCTTGTCTTCAACTGCAGCCTTAAAGGATTTCATTCCCAAGAAGTGTCCATGTTTCTCCATTTTCCTGTCAAAAGCTTGTCGAAGCAACATGATGTCTTCTATCTCCGAACCATCTCCTTCTTCCCCAACTTCCTCTCCATCGGTCTCACACCATCGTTTTCTCTCACTGTCTGAGGGGGCAGGCGTGGCAGTACTAACAGAGGGAATGTCGGAATTGGCTTCATTTAAAGTGCAAGGTTGTGGAGGAAATGAGAAGGCATTTTTAAGCCAACTTTGAGTAGATGGGCTTTTTGTGATTGAGTTGTATTCTTGGGCTTTGGAATTAAGAATTGGCTTTGTAGGTGGGTTTGATGTTGAGCCCGTATCTGATATGGATTGTGGGCTTGGATTTTCGGATTGGGTATTTTTGGATTGGGCCGAGAGGGGGTTGGGTTGGGCCGAGGGGGTTGGGCTCGGGGTAGGGGTTGGGCTCGGGTTTGGGGGGTAGGGTTAATTGAATTTGTGGGCTCGGGTTCGGGTATGGGTAGGGGGTCGGGTGGGTCGATTTCCAGGTCAGGGTTGATGTCGGGCATGGATTTTTTTGTCGGGTCGGGTTGCGGGTAATTAGGGTTTAGTGGGGGGGCGGATTCGGGTAGCGGTTTAGGGTTTGGTGGCGGTAATGGGCAGGGAGTGGTTTCGGGAGGAGGGGGTTGCGGCGGGGGGTTTCCGTGATTATTTCCGGCACCAGTGGGGTGGCGGAGGGGTGGTTTTCTGGTGGGAGGGTGGCAGAATTGTTGGTGGCGGGTTCAAGAGGGGTGGTTTTAGGGTTAGGGTTTTGAGGGTGGTTTTGGGCCAAACAAGGCCCAATGGGGGGGGCGGGTAGTAGGGTTTCGGAGGGGGGGTCGCCGGTAGGGTTTACGGTAGGTTTCCGGCGCCGCCTAGGGTTCCGGTAGGGTTTCCGGTAGGGTTTCCGGCGCCGCCAAGGATTCCGGTAGGGTTTCCGGCGTCGGAAATTTTAGGGGGGGTGTTTTTTGGTCGGAAAACAGATTCCGACACCTGGACAGTGTTTCCGATAGCCCTAGGCACCGGAATCACTGTTTCAGTCGCCGGAGTTACTGTTCCAGTGACTTTTGAGGGTGGTTTTGGGTTTTGATTCTTGTTTTTCTTGTTTTTCCGAGTGACTGTAGTCCAATTGTTGGATGGGGCATGAATCAAAGCGTTGGTAGTTGGGATAGGGTTTTGTTGGCTAGGGTTAGACGAAGAGGGAGTAGGGATTGAAGCCTTACCTTTGCCTATTTCCACTTCTGTCGCCTTTGCCGTCGCCACCTTGCCACCATCACTGTCCTTAGCTTTTTCCGGCCGTAATGCTGGTTTTAGATTCCAACATCCATCGACATCATGCCCTTGAAACTTGCAATTAGTACAATATTTTGGCTTGAAGTCATATTTAATTTTTTGTAATTCGGTTGTGATTCCATCTCCTTCACCCACTTGAATTACAACATGTGGGGGATGGCTTTTTAGCAAATCAAATTCCACTTTGACTCTAGCACAACTTGGCCTTGTTTTATTCAAAGTGGCCGCATCAATGGCAATTGGGGAACCCACTGCCGCCGCCAAAGAGAAAAGGGTAGACTCTCCATAGTAATGTGGGGATAATCCGGGGAATGAAATCCATCCATACGCAAATCTACTCTCCTCCGCCGGATTAAAAGATACATCCCATTTGAAGGTTCTCATCAAATAGGGTCTAGTCTTCTCCTTAATCTCTAAAGTTTGTCTTGACATCAAAGTGTCAAAATCTTCACCAATTGTGCATCTAATCAAGACATGCCTATCACAAAGCAAACCAATACGTACCTCCGCCTTCAATCCACATTGCTTTGGGATGGCATTCCTTAAGAAAGCTATGTCGGGCCATCCATGGCTAAACTTTCCAACAATTGCTAGTGTTAAGTCTTGGTGATGAATCATCACCTCCACTTCCTTCTTCTCAAACCTAACAGTGGATTCACCATGTAGGTAAACAATAGGCTTGATTGGAATTGAGGTAACCATGGGAGAAGAACTGCCGCCATAGCTAAGGTTTCCGCCATTGTTGGCAGTTTCGGTGTTAGTCAAATTCGGGATGGTGGGGGATGATTTGAATAGATTGGAGTAGTCTAGGGGTTGCGGGGGAGTGGGAGGGTGATGGCCGACCTCAGGAGGAGGCCGGCCAGTGGCCGGAATGGCCATGGAAAGCCGAGAAGCTTTGGGTAGTGGATGGCCGAAAATCGCCTCTCCTAGAGAGCGTTTTTTCGACCGTGTTTCGGTGAAAAGTGGGGTTTAGGGTTTAGGGTTCAGGGTTTAGGGTTCAGGGTTCGGGGTTCGGGGTTCGGGGGGTTCGGGGTTCGGGGTTCGGGGTTTATGGGGTTTAGGGTTTAGGGTTTAGGGTTTAGGGTTTAGGGTTTAGTTTATGGTTTAGGGTTTAGGGTTTAGGGTTTAGGGTTTAGGGTTTAGGGTTTTTTTTTGAAGCCACGCCTTCCTCTCGGCTTGTGGAGTTTTATTAATAACATAAAAGGAAAACATGGGGCCCCATAGGGGAAGTACAAGCAGGGGGGAGACTTCCTATACCCCCACCTGGCTACTCCTATTGAGGCAAGCCTCCTAGCCAGAATGTAAAAAGAAAGAACTAGCTAAAACTAGATATTCTATGATCATCATAGAGTTTATAATACACTCTATGATGATATGACAAATGATGATACTAACATAGAGAAAAACTAATATAAGAACAAAGCTATCTTCTACCTCTCGGCCTTATAAAGTCTTCAATACGGTGTACCTTTTCTTGTGCATCTTCCAAGTATGTATGAAATTGAATCATCTTTTACGTGCATATGTCATTCTGGCTGCTTGCCTGTTCCTTGCTCTTCTACTTCTTCTTGGGCCGGGTGTGAATGCCGTGCTATCTTCTGTTGATTCATTCATGTCATCAGCATTCTGACTTTCCATAGGTGCCTTTCCTTTGTCAAGCCCTCTAGAGCTGTCTTCATTGTCCGCAGCTTCCACCTCTTCATCATCACCCCATTTCCTCTCTTCACTACTAGCAGTGGGTAAATCTAAGCACGCTTGATTTAGCACTACTAATTTGCTAGGAGGCGAAATCCGATGTGGTAGGAAAGATGGCATACTTGGCATTGGATTAGGTTGTGAATTATTAATTGAGTTTGGGCTTGAAATTGGGTTTGTGTATTTTATTGTTGTGGGCCCCGCGGGAGTGTGTGGACTTGGGCTCGGGTGGGGGGGCCGTGTGGGTGTGGGGCCGGGTTCCGGGTTGGGTTGGGCCGAGAGGGCTGCTGGGTTGGGTGCCGGTTAGGGTCGTTTCGGGTAGGGTTCCGGTTAGGGGTTTCTCGGTTAGGGTTTCCGGGTAGTGTAGGGTTAGGGTTTGACGGCGGCAAAGCTGAATTTGCGCCGGATTCCGGGGGGATTTTTGGTGGCGGGGCATTTCCGGGATGCGTGATTTCCGGAGTAGGATTTTGTGGGGTCGGGTTCAGGGTCGGGTCTGACCCGGAATTGGGTAGAGTTGGACAATTGTGCCCTAACCCCGGTTTAGGGTTAGGGTTAGGGGCGGCGGAAATAGGGTTTATTGGCGGTTCCGGTAGGATAGGTGGGTTTCCGGGGTGGTTTCTGACAGGGTTTCCGGTGGTTTGGGTCGCCGGAGCTGCGGTTTTTGGTTCCGGGTTGGGTGGGTTAGGGCTAGGGTTTCCCAACCCCGGTAGTTGGGATAGGGTTTTGTTGGCTAGGGTTAGACGAAGAGGGAGTAGGGATTGAAGCCTTACCTTTGCCTATTTCCACTTTTGTCGACTTTGCCGTCGCCACCTTGCCACCATCACTGTTCTTAGCTTTTTCCGGCCGTAATGCTGGTTTTAGATTCCAACATCCATCGACATCATGCCCTTGAAGCTTGCAATTAGTACAATATTTTGGCTTGAAGTCATATTTAATTTTTTGTAATTCGGTTGTGATTCCATCTCCTTCACCCACTTGAATTACAACATGTGGGGGATGGCTTTTTAGCAAATCAAATTCCACTTTGACTCTAGCACAACTTGGCCTTGTTTTATTCAAAGTGGCCGCATCAATGGCAATTGGGGAACCCACTGCCGCCGCCAAAGAGAAAAGGGTAGACTCTCCATAGTAATGTGGGGATAATCCGGGAATGAAATCCATCCATACGCAAATCTACTCTCCTCCGCCGGATTAAAAGATACATCCCATTTGAAGGTTCTCATCAAATAGGGTCTAGTCTTCTCCTTAATCTCTAAAGTTTGTCTTGACATCAAAGTGTCAAAATCTTCACCAATTGTGCATCTAATCAAGACATGCCTATCACAAAGCAAACCAATACGTACCTCCGCCTTCAATCCACATTGCTTTGGGATGGCATTCCTTAAGAAAGCTATGTCGGGCCATCCATGGCTAAACTTTCCAACAATTGCTAGTGTTAAGTCTTGGTGATGAATCATCACCTCCACTTCCTTCTTCTCAAACCTAACAGTGGATTCACCATGTAGGTAAACAATAGGCTTGATTGGAATTGAGGTAACCATGGGAGAAGAACTGCCGCCATAGCTAAGGTTTCCGCCATTGTTGGCAGTTTCGGTGTTAGTAAAATTCGGGATGGTGGGGGATGATTTGAATAGATTGGAGTAGTCTAGGGGTTGCGGGGGAGTGGGAGGGTGATGGCCGACCTCAGGAGGAGGCCGGCCAGTGGCCGGAATGGCCATGGAAAGCCGAGAAGCTTTGGGTAGTGGATGGCCGAAAATCGCCTCTCCTAGAGAGCGTTTTTTCGACCGTGTTTCGGGGGGGTTTAGGGTTTAGGGTTTAGGGTTTAGGGTTTAGGGTTTAGGGTTTAGGGTTTAGGGTTTAGGGTTTAGGGTTTAGGGTTTAGGGTTTAGGGTTTAGGGTTTAGGGTTTAGGGTTTAGGGTTCAGGGTTCAGGGTTCGGGGTTCGGGTTCGTGGTTCGGGGTTCGGGTTCGGGTTCGGGGTTCGGGGTTCGTGGTTCGGGGTTCTGTGGTTCGTGGTTCGTGTTCGGGTTCGGGGTTCGGGGTTCGTGTTCGGGTTCAGGGTTTAGGGTTTAGGGTTTTTTTTTTTGAAGCCACAGCCTCGCGGCTTGTGGAATTTTATTAATAATAAATAAATGACAAGGGGCCCCAAAGGGAAAGTACAAGTAGGGGGGACTCATCCTATTACCCCACGAGACTATCCTATAAGGCCTAAAAGAAATCTAACCTGAATGTAGAAAAAAGGAACTTGAAATAATCAAGTATTCTATGATCATCATAGAGTTTATAATACACTCTATGATGATATTACAAATGATGATACTAACATAAAGATAGGATAATATAAGGACAAAGCTAATGTCTACCTCTGAGCTTATAAAATCCTCAATATGATGTATCTTTTCCTGCTGATCTTCCAAATATTCTTGAAATTGGATCATTTCTTTGCTTTGGAACGTGTGGTAATCGCTGTGGTGGCTGGAGCTAGTGTCTTCTTCTTTGCTTGTTTTTTGTTGGACTTTGCTTCAAATCTTCTTTGTTCTTGTCTGCATCTTTCCATGTATTCCGCATGTGGCAGGTTCATGAGTGCTACAAACTCATCATCTGTCATATCCGGGTGATATGCATTTTTGAAGGCATAGAATTGTTTGTATGTCATGTTGTTTCTGTAGATGGGGGCCCCCTTGTCCGATTCCGCCAATCGCTCATACTCATCAAGCCCATCAAATCCGCCACTAGCAGCTGCCTCCGCAATTTGACTAGAGATAGATTCAATTGACTCATCTTCTCCAAACCCCATTGCCGCAACCGATGCCTCAATCTCCTCATTTTCTTTCTCATTGTCACACCATCTCCTTCTCCGACTACTACTAGTCGAACTTGAGGACCCTTTCGCAGGGAATGAGAATGCTTTTTTCACCCATTCGTCGGCGACAGGAGCCTTAGATTTAGGTGTCAATTCACTAGAAGAAGAGATAGGCCTTTTACCTGATTTTGTCGCATTGTACACAGTTCCATCCATAGCAGCTACAAAGTCAGGATTGACTACAGTGATAGCCAGGCAATGAGAGCCCTCGGTGGATGATTCAACAACGACTTGTCTTCTACCCGCTGTACCGGTGATTTCAAGTGTCTCATACTCTTGTGTCCGCCCAACAAGATTCCTCTTTGGGCTTATGGATTTAGAATTTGTAGAAAAGCTTATTGGGCTCGGATTTGGGTCATTTGGTGTGTTTGGTTTTTGGATTGATTGTGGGCTTTGGATATCGGATTGGATTTTTTGGAATTGGGCCGGAATTAAATTGAGTGGGTCCGAGAGAGGTATGGGGTTGGGGAGTGGGCTCGGGTTAGGGGTGGGGCTCAGGTTGGGTACGGGTATGGGTGTGGGTTGCGGGTCGGGTGGGGTTTCCGGGTCAGGGGTGGTGTCGGGTATGGGGTTTTCTGGTGGGGCGGGTTGGGGTGGTTTAGGGTTTTTCGATGGGGCGGTTTCGGGCAGTGGCGGGTTAGGGCTTTGGGGCGGTTTTGGGCAATGAGTGGTTTCGGGAATTGCTGTTTGTGGAGGAGGGGTTGCCGGAAATATTTCCGTCACCTGAGTGGTGGCGGTAGGGTGGTTTTCCGGCGGTGAGGCAGTGGGTTTGTGGGTAGTGGTTTCAAGGGAGGCGGTATTAGGGTTAGGGTTTGGGAGGTGGTTTTGGGCCAAGTGAGGCCCAATGACATTGGCGGCTGGTAGGGTTTCTGTTGGGTGGTGTCCGGGGGCAAGGGTGGTCGCCGGTAGGGTTTCCGGTAGGTTTCCGGCGCCGCCTAGGGTTCCGGTAGGGTTTCCGGCGCCGCCAAGGATTCCGGTGGGGTTTCCGGCGTCGGAAATTTTTGGGGGGTCATTTTTTGGTGGGAAAACAGTTTCCGACACCTGGACAGTGTTTCCGATAGCCCTAGGCTTCGGAATCACTGTTCCAGTAGCCGGAATCACTGTTCCAGGTGGTTTTGTGGGTGGTTTTTGATTTTGTTTCCTGTTTTTTTTGTTTTTTCCGGTAACTGTAATCCAGTTGGTGGGTATTACAACATTGGCTGTTGAGATAGGGACTTGTTGGCTAGGGTTAGACGAGGAGGGAGGAGGGTTTGAAACCATACCTTTGCCTATTGTCACTGCCGCCGCCTCCTTGCCACCATGAATTGCTTTCGAGTTTTCCGGCCTCAATTCTGGCTTGAGGTTCCAACATCCATTGACATCATGGCCTTGTAGTTTGCAATTGATACAATATTTTGGCTTGAAATCATATCTAATTTTTTGTAAATCAGACGTGATTTCATCTCCTTCCCCTACTTGAATTACAACATGTTGGGGATGGGTTCTAAGTAAATCAAACTCTACTTTAACTCTAGCACAACTTGGCCTTGTTTTATTCAATGTTGCCGCATCTATTGCTATGGGAGTACCCACTGCCGCCGCCATTGAGAAGAGGGTGGTTTCGCCATAGTAATGTGGAGATAATCCGGGGAAGGAAATCCATCCATAAGCAAATCTACTCTCTTCTGCCGGATTGAAGGATACATCCCACTTAAAGGTTCTCATCAAGTAGGGCTTATTCTTCTCCTTAATCTCAAAAGTTTGTCTTGACATCAAAGTGTCAAAATCTTCAAGAATCGTACATCGAATCAAAACATGCCTATCACAAAGCAATCCAATACGTACCTCCGCCTTCAAACCACATTGCTTTGGGATAGCATTCCGTAAGAAAGCTATATCGGGCCATCCATGGCTAAACTTTCCTACAATTGCAAGATTTAATTCTTGGTGATGAATCATCACCTCTACTTCCTTCCTTTCAAACCTAATAGTAGGCTCACCATGAAGGTAAACAACAGGCTTGATTGGAATTGGTGTGGACATGGGGGAAGGGAGGCCGCAAGGCCTAAGGTTTCCTCCATCTCCATTCTCGGAAATCTGCAAAACCGGGACTGTTGGGGAAGATTTGAAGAGGGTGGAGTAGTCTAGGGGGTGCGCGGGGTTGGGAGGGTGATGGCCGACCTCGGGAGGAGGCCGGCCAGTGGCCGGAATGGCCATTTTTGGCCGGAAGTTGAAATCTGCTTGTTGTCGCCAAATCGCCCTCGCCTTGGGAGCGTTTCCCGAGGCGTGTTTCGGTGAAAAGTGGGTTTAGGGTTTAGGGTTTAGGGTTTAGGTTTTTTTTTTTTAGAAGCCACAGCCTCGCGGCTTGTGGAGTTTTATTAATAACATAAAAAAGGAAACATGGGGCCCCATAGGGGAAGTACAAGTAGGGGGGAGACTTCCTATACCCCCACCTGGCTACTCCTATTGAGGCAAGCCTCCTAGCCAGAATGTAAAAAGAAAGAACTAGCTAAAACTAGATATTCTATGATCATCATAGAGTTTATAATACACTCTATGATGATATGACAAATGATGATACTAACATAGAGAAAAACTAATATAAGAACAAAGCTATCTTCTACCTCTGGCCTTATAAAGTCTTCAATACGGTGTACCTTTTCTTGTTCATCTTCCAAGTATGTATGAAATTGAATCATCCTTTACGCGCATATGTCATTCGGCTTGCTTGCTGTTCCTTGCTCTTCTACTTCTTCTTGGGCCGGGTGTGAATGCCGTGCTATCTTCTCGTTGATTCATTCATGTCATCGCATTCGACTTTCCATAGGTGCCTTTCCTTTGTCAAGCCCTCTAGAGCTGTCTTCATTGTCCGCAGCTTCCACCTCTTCATCATCACCCCATTTCCTCTCTTCACTACTAGCAGTGGGTAAATCTAAGCATGCTTGATTTAGCACTACTAATTTGCTAGGAGGCGAAATCCGATGTGGTAGGAAAGATGGCATACTTGGCATTGGATTAGGTTGTGAATTATTAATTGAGTTTGGGCTTGAAATTGGGTTTGTGTATTTTATTGTTGTGGGCCCCGCGGGGTGTGTGGACTTGGGCTCGGGTGGGGGGGCCGTGTGGGTGTGGGGCCGGGTTCCGGGTTGGGTTGGGCCGAGAGGGCTGCTGGGTTGTGTGCCGGGTTAGGGCTGTTTCGGGTATGGTTCCGGTTAGGGGTTTCTCGGTTAGGGTTTCCGGGTAGTGTAGGGTTAGGGTTTGACGGCGGCAAAGCTAAATTTGCGCCGGATTCCGGGGGGATTTTTGGTGGCGGGGCATTTCCGGGATGCGTGATTTCCGGAGTAGGATTTTGTGGGGTCGGGTTCAGGGTCGGGTCTGACCCGGAATTGGGTAGAGTTGGGCAATTGTGCCCTAACCCCGGTTTAGGGTTAGGGTTAGGGGCGGCGGAAATAGGGTTTATTGGCGGTTCCGGTAGGATAGGTGGGTTTCCGGGGTGGTTTCTGACAGGGTTTCCGGTGGTTTGGGTCGCCGGAGTTGCGGTTTTTGGTTCCGGGTTGGGTGGGTTAGGGCTAGGGTTTCCCAACCCCGGTATTGGATTAGGGTTTATTGGGGCGGTATTAGGGTTTGGGCCTGATTCCGGGAGAATGGGCCGGATTCCGGTAGGGTTTCCGGTAGGTGTCTCGACGGAAATTGGCTGATTTGATGGGGGGGCTGTGTTTCCGACGGCTGATGATGCCGGAATCACTGTTTCAGTCGGCAGAATGCCAATTTCAGTGAGGATTTGGGTGAGAATAGGCTGTTTTGAGGAAGAGGCTATATTTCCAACATCCGAAACCACTTGAGGGGTTGTTTCAGTCGCCGGAGTAGTATTTTCCATCAAATCCAAAGGTTGTTTTTGGTGGTTTTGTTTTTTTCTTTTGTGAGTGACGGTAGTCCATTCCTGGGGGGGGTTTGGGGCCGTAGGTAGTGGTTTTGGGTTAGGGTTTTGACGGCTAGGGTTTGTAGGGGGTAGAGTAGGGTTAGGAGCCTTACCTTTTGCCGCCGCCACCACTGAATCTTCACCGTGATTTCTCTTTTCCGGTTGCAATTCCGGGTGTTCCTTCCAACATCCTTGAAGATCATGTCCTTGCAACATACAAGTAGTGCAATATTTGGGTAGGAAATCATAACGAATCTTGTATGACATTGTTTCCATCTCCTCCCCATTCATGATTTGTATGTTATACCTTTGTGGGTGTTCTTGTAGCAAATCGGCTTCCACCTTGACCCTAGCACAACTAGGTCTTGTTTTGTTCAAAGTAGCCGCATCAATTGCAATTGGCCTCCCCACCGCCGAAGCTATGGAGAATAAAATCGATGGGACATAGAAATTGGGAGGTAAATTGGGGAAAGAAAGCCAAATTACCGCCATGCTTGTCTCTTCTTCCGGAGTAAACCCTATATCCCATTTGAAAGTTCTCATCAAGAATGATTTGGAGTTCTCCTTTATCCAAAAATTAGGCCTTGACATCAAAGTGACATAGTCTTCTTCAATTGAACATCGAATCAACACATGCCTATTGTGCAAAAGCCCAATATTCACTTCCGCTTTCAATGAACATTGCTTAGGAATAGCCGTCCTCAAGAAAGCAATAGATGGCATTCCATGACTAAACTTACCAACTACGGCATACTTCAAATCTTGTTGTTCCACCATAGATGCAACTTCTTGATTAGTAAACCGAATTGTTGGCTCGCCATGAAGGTAGGTGATTGGTTTTTGTGGAATTGAGGGAGTAGGGTTTCGGCCAAGAGAGTTCTCGGCCAAAACATTACCGCCACCAATTTTGTGGGTGTTGGTGACAATATTGGAGTAGGTTACGGGTGGGGGAGTGGTCGCCGGGAGTTGGGTGACCTCGGGAGGAGGCCACCCCGTAGCCGTCACGGCCAGAATGGCCGGAAAGTGGTCGAAAGCTAGGTGTAGGTGACACGCCGAAAATCGCCTCTCCTAGAGAGCGTTTTTTCGGACCGTGTTTCGGTGAAAAGTGGGGTTTAGGGTTTAGGGTTTAGGGTTTAGGGTTTAGGGTTTAGGGTTTAGGGTTTTTTTTTTTTGAAGCCACAGCCTCGCGACTTGTGGAGTTTTATTAATAATAAAAAGAAAGACAAGGGGCCCCAAAGGGGAAGTACAAGTAGGGGGGACTCATCCTATTACCCCACGAGACTATCCTATAAGGCCTAAAAAAGAAGACTAACCTGAATGAAGGAAAAAGGAACTTGAAAATATCAAGTATTTAATGATCATCCCAGAGTTTATAATGCACTCTATGATGATGTTACAAATGATGATACTAAGATAAAGAAGAACTAACAAGAGGACAAAGCTATAGACTACCTCTGGCCTGATGAAGTCTTCAATATGATGTACCTTTTCTTGCTCATCCTCTAAATATGTATGAAATTGTATCATTCCTGGGTAGTTCGGAGTGTTGCCCTTCTACGAAAAGCTCTTTCTGCTCTCTTACTTCTTATAGGTTCTGGGGCTCTACCCGCTGCATTATACTTGGGAGTCTGTACAGACCCCGTATCATCAGTAGTAAAGGATGAAGATGAAGATACCTGTGAATGTACCTCCTGTGCTCTGTCTAGCTGCTTCATTACTGATCGGGCCCTTGGTGCTTCTAAGACATAATCAGCCGGATCCTTGAACATGGTTGTCAAAGCCTCTGTCGTGCCCTCAAGTTCCAACCCCTCCTTTGTTGTGAATCCTAGCATCCTCAGTGCCCGTGGATGCAAAATATTCGCATCAAGTCGCACTATAGGTGTGTCGGAATCAATTGAGCCAACCGGGGACCTTGGCTTTCTAAAGTCCATAGTGATTTGGGCATACCCTTCTTCATCTGATTCGGCTTCCTCCTCAACACAATCATCACCCCACTTCCTCCTTTCACTACTTGAGGTAGGAAACTCAACACAAGATTGATTAAGCTTAACCAAACCTTCAAAGGAGTTTAAGGTACAAATAGGAGTGTATGTAGATGCTTGGGGATTTAAGCTCGAATTTGGCTTTTGGTTTGGGTTAATATTGGGTCTCGGGTTTTGGGCTAATGGGCCGAGGGGGGGGTCTCGGGTATGGTTTGATCCCGGGTTGGGGGGTGGTGTCGGTTGGGCCGAGGGTTCAAAAAATAGTGGGTTGGGTACGGGTTGTGAGCCCACGTTAGGGGTGGGCTGGTTTAGATCGGGTGGGCCGGGTCGGGTTGCAAACCTGGGTGGGTAGTTTGGGTGACCCGAAACCACTGTTGGGAGTGGTTTAGGGTTTTGAGGATTTGGGCCGGGTAGGGTAAGGTTCTCGGGTAGGGTTTCTTGTAGTGGTTTAGGGTTTTGGGTGGTGGTTTCGGATAGGCTGGGTGGCGGCGGCTGCTGGGAGGGGGTCGGAATACCAGGGAGGTTTCCGGTGGTTGTTTCCGGTAACCCAGAAAGGTTACCGATGGTAGGGGGTTGAGGGGTAGCGGTTTTAGGGTTAGGGTTTTGTGGGAGGGCAGTTTCAGGGTTAGGGTTTACCGGGTGGGTAGCGGTTTGCGGCGGGATGGTGGTATTAGGGTTTAGGGGACTGGTGGTGGTTTCCGGTAGGGTTTGTAGCCGGGATTCTGTTTCCGGCGCCGAAACAGTGTTTCCGGCACGGAAAATTGCCGGAATCACTGTTTTTTCCGTCGGAACAGTAATTTTGTTGGTTTTTTGAGGAAATTTCGAATTTTGGATAGTGGATTTTTTGGTTTTCTTGCCAAGAACAGTGGTCCATTCATTGGGTGGTGGGTGGTTTTGCGATTTCGAAGGGAGGTGGGGTTCAGGGGGGCTAGGGTTCGAAGATGAAGGGTTAGGGTTTGAGGCCTTACCTTGACTCGTCGCCGCCGCCGCCGCCGAAGCTCCACCATTTGAGTTTTCTTTTTCCGGCTTCAATTCTGGATGAAGATTCCAACACCCATGAGTATCGTGCCCTTGCAGTTTACAATTGGGACAATACTTGGGTAAGAAATCATATCTAATCTTGCCGGAGTGAGTCTTAGATCCTTCTCCTTCTCCAATTTGAATATTGTATCTTGTTGGGTGCTCCTTCCTCAGATCTGCTTCAACCTTAACCCTAGCACAACTAGGGCGTGTCTTATTCTTGGTGGCGGCATCAATGGCTATGGGCTTGCCGACCGAGGATGCCAAGGAAAGCAGTATTGATTCAACAAAGAAATTTGGGGCCAAATTGGGAAACGAAATCCAAATTACGGCTAGGCTTGTCTCCTCTTCCGGATTAAACCACATATCCCATTTGAAGGTTCTCATCAAAAAGGATTTCGATTGTTCCTTAATCCAAAAGCTTGGCCGAGACATCAAAGACACATAATCTTCTTCAATTGTGCATCGAATCAAAACATGTCTATTGTGTAAGAGACCAACCTTAACATCTGCCTTCATTTCACATTGTTTCGGTATCGTCATCCTCAAGAAGTTGAGGTCTGGCATACCATGGCTAAATTTTCCAATGACGGCAAAAGTGAGGTCTTGTTGCTCGATTGTCAACGCCACCTCTTGATGACTGAGTCAAATGGTGGGTTCACCGTGAAGATAATGGATAGGTTTCCTAGGAAGGTCGAAGGGGGGAGGGTTTCCGCCATGGCTAGAAATTTCGCCAATGGCAGAAATGGGTTTTTTGAACAAATTTGCAAAAGTAGGGGGTATAGGATTGGTAGGGGAGATGGAAGAAGGCCGGACGACCTCGGGGGGCCGTCCAGTGGCCACCATGGCCATCGGAGGTGGAGGGGAGGCTCGGTTTTTGGTTTTCTTGGAAATCGCCGGAAATCGCCCCTTTCCTTGGGAGCGTTTTCCGTAGCGTGTTTCGAAGAAAAGTGGGGTTTAGGGTTTAGGGTTTAGGGTTTAGGGTTCAGGGTTTAAGGTTCAGGGTTCAGGGTTCGGGTTCGTGGTTCGGGGTTCGTGGTTCGGGTTCGTGGTTCGTGGTTCGTGGTTCGGGGTTCGGGTTCGTGGTTCGTGGTTCGTGGTTCGAGGTTCGTGGTTCGGGGTTCGTGGTTCGTGGTTCGGGGTTCGGGGTTCGGGGTTCGGGGTTCGTGGTTCGGGGTTCGGGTTCGGTTCGGGTTCGGGGTTTTAGGGTTCGTGGTTCGGGGTTTAGGGTTCGTGGTTTTTGGGTTTTAGGGTTCGGGGTTCGGGGTTCGTGGTTCGTGGTTCGTGGTTCGGGGTTCGTTCGTGGTTCGTGGTTCGAGGGTTCGGGTTCGGGTTCGAGGGTTCGGGGTTCGGGGGTTCGGGGTTCGGGGGTTCGGGGGTTCGGGGGTCGGGGTTCCGGGTTCCGGGTTCCGGGGTTCCGGGGTTCGGGGTTCGGGGTTCGGGGTTCGGGGTTCGGGGTTCGGGGTTCGGGGTTCGGGGTTCGGGGTTCGGGGTTCGGGGTTCGGGGTTCGGGGGTTCGGGGGTTCGGGGTTCGGGGGTTCGGGGTTCGGGGTTCGGGGGTTCAGGGGTTCGGGGGTTCAGGGGTTCAGGGTTTAGGGTTTAGGGTTTAGGGTTTAGGGTTTAGGGTTTAGGGTTTAGGGTTTAGGGTTTAGGGTTTAGGGCTTAGGGCTTAGGGCTTAGGGTTTAGGGTTTAGGGTTTAGGGTTTAGGGTTTAGGGTTTTTTTTGAAGCCACAGCCTCGCGGCTTGTGGAATTTTATTAATAATAAATAAATGACAAGGGGCCCCAAAGGGGAAGTACAAGTAGGGGGGACTCATCCTATTACCCCACGAGACTATCCTATAAGGCCTAAAAGAAATCTAACCTGAATGTAGAAAAAAGGAACTTGAAATAATCAAGTATTCTATGATCATCATAGAGTTTATAATACACTCTATGATGATATTACAAATGATGATACTAACATAAAGATAGGATAATATAAGGACAAAGCTAATGTCTACCTCTGAGCTTATAAAATCCTCAATATGATGTATCTTTTCCCGCTTGATCTTCCAAATATTCTTGAAATTGGATCATTTCTTTGCTTTGGAACGTGTGGTAATCGCTGTGGTGGCTGGAGCTAGTGTCTTCTTCTTTGCATGTTTTTTGTTGGATTTTGCTTCAAATCTTCTTTGTTCTTGTCTGCATCTTTCCATGTATTCCGCATGTGGCAGGTTCATGAGTGCTACAAACTCATCATCTGTCATATCCGGTGATATGCATTTTTGAAGGCATAGAATTGTTTGTATGTCATGTTGTTTCGTAGATGGGGGCCCCCTCGTCCGATTCCGCCAATCGCTCATACTCATCAAGCCCATCAAATCCGCCACTAGCAGCTGCCTCCGCAATTTGACTAGAGATAGATTCAATTGACTCATCTTCTCCAAACCCCATTGCCGCAACCGATGCCTCAATCTCCTCATTTTCTTTCTCATTGTCACACCATCTCCTTCTCCGACTACTACTAGTCGAACTTGAGGACCCTTTCGCAGGGAATGAGAATGCTTTTTTCACCCATTCGTCGGCGACAGGAGCCTTAGATTTAGGTGTCAATTCACTAGAAGAAGAGATAGGCCTTTTACCTGATTTTGTCGCATTGTACACAGTTCCATCCATAGCAGCTACAAAGTCAGGATTGACTACAGTGATAGCCAGGCAATGAGAGCCCTCGGTGGATGATTCAACAACGACTTGTCTTCTACCCACTGTACCGGTGATTTCAAGTGTCTCATACTCTTGTGTCCGCCCAACAAGATTCCTCTTTGGGCTTATGGATTTAGAATTTGTAGAAAAGCTTATTGGGCTCGGATTTGGGTCATTTGGTGTGTTTGGTTTTTGGATTAGTTGTGGGCTTTGGATATCGGATTGGATTTTTTGGAATTGGGCCGGAATTAAATTGAGTGGGTCCGAGAGAGGTATGGGGTTGGGGAGTGGCCTCGGGTTAGGGGTGGGGCTCAGGTTGGGTACGGGTATGGGTGTGGGTTGCGGGTCGGGTGGGGTTTCCGGGTCAGGGGTGGTGTCGGGTATGGGGTTTTCTGGTGGGGCGGGTTGGGGTGGTTTAGGGTTTTTCGATGGGGCGGTTTCGGGCAGTGGCGGGTTAGGGCTTTGGGGCAGTTTTGGGCAATGAGTGGTTTCGGGAATTGCTGTTTGTGGAGGAGGGGTTGCCGGAAATATTTCCGTCACCTGAGTGGTGGCGGTAGGGTGGTTTTCCCATGGTGAGGCGATGGGTTTGTGGGTAGTGGTTTCAAGGGAGGCGGTATTAGGGTTAGGGTTTGGGAGGTGGTTTTGGGCCAAGTGAGGCCCAATGACATTGGCGGCTGGTAGGGTTTCTGTTGGGTGGTGTCCGGGGGCAAGGGTGGTCCTCGGTAGGGTTTCCGGTAGGTTTCCGGCGCCGCCTAGGGTTCCGGTAGGGTTTCCGGCGCCGCCAAGGATTCCGGTGGGGTTTCCGGCGTCGGAAATTTTTGGGGGGTCATTTTTTGGTGGGAAAACAGTTTCCGACACCTGGACAGTGTTTCCGATAGCCCTAGGCTTCGGAATCACTGTTCCAGTTGCCGGAATCACTGTTTCAGGTGGTTTTGTGGGTGGTTTTTGATTTTGTTTCCTGTTTTTTTTGTTTTTTCCGGTAACTGTAATCCAGTTGGTGGGTATTACAACATTGGCTGTTGAGATAGGGACTTGTTGGCTAGGGTTAGACGAGGAGGGAGGAGGGTTTGAAACCATACCTTTGCCTATTGTCACTGCCGCCGCCTCCTTGCCACCATGAATTGCTTTCGAGTTTTCCGGCCTCAATTCTGGCTTGAGGTTCCAACATCCATTGACATCATGGCCTTGTAGTTTGCAATTGATACAATATTTTGGCTTGAAATCATATCTAATTTTTTGTAAATCAGACGTGATTTCATCTCCTTCCCCTACTTGAATTACAACATGTTGGGGATGGGTTCTAAGTAAATCAAACTCCACTTTAACTCTAGCACAACTTGGCCTTGTTTTATTCAATGTTGCCGCATCTATTGCTATGGGAGTACCCACTGCCGCCGCCATTGAGAAGAGGGTGGTTTCGCCATAGTAATGTGGAGATAATTCGGGGAAGGAAATCCATCCATAAGCAAATCTACTCTCTTCTGCCGGATTGAAGGATACATCCCACTTAAAGGTTCTCATCAAGTAGGGCTTATTCTTCTCCTTAATCTCAAAAGTTTGTCTTGACATCAAAGTGTCAAAATCTTCAAGAATCGTACATCGAATCAAAACATGCCTATCACAAAGCAATCCAATACGTACCTCCGCCTTCAAACCACATTGCTTTGGGATAGCATTCCGTAAGAAAGCTATATCGGGCCATCCATGGCTAAACTTTCCTACAATTGCAAGATTTAATTCTTGGTGATGAATCATCACCTCTACTTCCTTCCTTTCAAACCTAATAGTAGGCTCACCATGAAGGTAAACAACAGGCTTGATTGGAATTGGTGTGGACATGGGGGAAGGGAGGCCGCAAGGCCTAAGGTTTCCTCCATCTCCATTCTCGGAAATCTGCAAAACCGGGACTGTTGGGGAAGATTTGAAGAGGGTGGAGTAGTCTAGGGGGTGCGCGGGGTTGGGAGGGTGATGGCCGACCTCGGGAGGAGGCCGGCCAGTGGCCGGAATGGCCATTTTTGGCCGGAAGTTGAAATCTGCTTGTTGTCGCCAAATCGCCCTCGCCTTGGGAGCGTTTCCCGAGGCGTGTTTCGGTGGGGTTTAGGGTTTAGGGTTTAGGGTTTAGGGTTTAGGGTTTAGGGTTTAGGGTTTAGGGTTTAGGGTTTTTTTTTTTTTTTTGAAGCCACAGCCTCGCGGCTTGTGGAATTTTATTAATAATAAAATAAAAGACAAGGGGCCCCAAAGGGGAAGTACAAGCAGGGGGGAGATTTCCTATTACCCCACGAGACTATCCTAAGAGGCCTAAAAGAAATAAAAGAAATCTAACCTGAATGTAGAAAAAAGGAACTTGAGATAATCAAGTATTCTATGATCATCATAGAGTTTATAATACACTCTATGATGATATTACAAATGATGATACTAACATAAAGATAGGATAATATAAGTACAAAGCTAATGTCTACCTCTGAGCTTATAAAATCCTCAATATGATGTACCTTTTCCTGTTGCTCTTCCAAATATTCTTGAAATTGGATCATTTCTTTGCTTTGGAACGTGTGGTGATCGCTGTGGTAGCTGTAGCCATTGTCCTCTTCTTTGCTTGCTTTTTGTTGGACTTTGCTTCAAATCTTCTTTGTTCTTGTCTGCACCTTTCCATGTATTCCGCATGTGGCAAGTTCATGAGTGCTACAAACTCATCATCTGTCATATCCGGATGATATGCATTTTTGAAAGCATAGAATTGTTTGTAGCTCATGTTGTTTCTGTAGATGGGGGCCCCCTCGTCCGATTCCGCCAAGCGCTCATACTCATCAAGCCCATCAAATCCGCCACTAGCAGCTGCTTCCGCAATTTGACTAGAGATAGACTCAATTGACTCATCTTCTCCAAATCCCATTGCCGCAACCGATGCCTCAATCTCCTCATTTTCTTTCTCATTGTCACACCATCTCCTTCTCCGACTACTACTAGTCGAACTTGAGGATCCTTTCGCGGGGAATGAGAATGCTTTTTTCACCCATTCCTCAACGACAGGAGCCTTAGTTTTAGGTGTGAATTCACTAGAAGAAGAGATAGGTCTTTTACCTGATGTTGTCGCAGTGTACACAGTTCCATCCAAAGCAGCCACAAAGTCAGGATTGGCTACGGTAATAGCCATGCAATTAGAGCCCTCGGTGGATGATTCAACAACGACTTGCCTTCTACCCGCTGTACCAGTGATTTCAAATGTCTCATACTCTTGAGTCTGCACAATAATATTCTGCCTTGGGGTGCTTATTGGGCTCGGGTTTGGGTTCGTGGGTGGGCTCGGTTTTTGGGCTGAAATTGGGCTTGGGTTATTAGGGTTTGAGTTCGGTTGGGGAGGGTTGCGGGTAGTTGCGGGTGGGGTCAGGTTAGGCGGGTCCTGGGGTAGTATATGTGGGCCTGGGTCAGAATATATTGGTAGGGTCGGGTTGGGTTGTGGGCCGGGTTGGCCGATAGTGGGGTGGGCCGAAACTGTTTGGGCTTGGGTTTGGTTTTGTGTGGGGCTGGTTGCGGGTCGGGTTGTGGGTGATGGGTCCGAATTTTGTGGATTTTTTTCTGGTGGGGTGGCGTCCGAGGAGGTTTCCGGGAAGGGGTTTAGGGTTTTGGGGATTGGGGGTTTCGGGTAGAGTGGTATTAGGGTTAGGGTTAGGGTTAGGGGTTTGGGCCATTCCGCTAGGGTTTGGCCCAGCAGCCACCACAGCTGCTAGGGTTTCGGGTGGGTGGGCTACCTGGATGGGAGAGGGTGCTGGTAGGGTTCCGGTGGGGTCGCCGGCGCCGCCTAGGGTTTCGGTGGGGTTTCCGGCGCCGCCAAGGATTCCGGTAGGGTTTCCGGCGTCGGAAATCTCAAAAAAGGTATTTTTTTGTAGGATTGTATTTTCCGTCGCCTGGACAGTGTTTCCGACAGCGAGTGACGTCGTGTTTACTGTTCCAGTCGCCGGAATAGGGGTTTCTAGCGAATTGGATGGGTTTTTTGTGTTTTGGGGTGGGTTTGGGTTGCCTTTTCCAGTGGTTTTCCGTCTGTGGTTGACGGTTTGCCATTCGGAATTGGTAGGGTGAGAGGTAGAAGAGAGGGGGGATGAGTAGGGTGGTGAGACTTACTTTTTTCTCCTCCCCGCCGCCGTCAAACCTCTTGCCACCGCCGGATTCTCCTTGTTTGGTCTCAATTCCGGATTGAGTTTCCAACATCCAATTGAGTCATTTCCTTGTAGCTTGCAGTTGGTACAATATTTGGGCAAGAAATCATATCTAATCCTTTGTTGTGTAGATGTAATTTCCGCCCCTTCACCCACTTGAATTAATACACTCTTGGGATGGACTTTAAGCAAATCAACTTCTACCTTAACTCTAGCACTACTAGGCCTTGTTTTATTCCTTGTAGCCGAGTCTATAGATATAGGCTTGCCCACCGAAGCCGCCATGGAGAAAAGAGAGGATTCACCATGGAAGTGTGGGGGCAATCCAGGGGAAGGAAATCCAACCATAAGCAAAACGTGTCTCCTCCTCCGGATTGAAAGTAACATCCCATTTGAAAGTTCTCATCAAGTAGGGCTTGTTCTTCTCCTTTATTTCAAAGGTTTGTCTTGACATCAAAGTATCATAATCCTCCGCAATCGTGCATCGAATCAAGACATGTCTATCACAAAGCAATCCAATATTCACCTCCGCCTTCAAACCACATTGCTTTGGAATCAAGGTTCTCAATAAACCAATTTCGGGCCAACCATGGCTAAACTTGCCTATGACCGCAAGATTTAATTCTTGTTGATGTATCATCACCTCCACTTCTTTCTGCTCAAACCTAACAGTAGGCTCACCATGTAGGTAAACAATCGGCTTGATTGGAATCGAAATGGACATGGGAGAGGTAGTGCCGCAATGGCTAGAGTTTCCGCCATTGTTGGCAGTTTCGGGAGATGACAAAACCGGGATGGTGGGGGATGATTTGAGGACGTTGGAGTAGTTGAGGGGGTGCGCGGGGTTGGGAGGGTGGTGGCCGACCTCAGGAGGAGGCCGGCCAGTGGCCGGAATGGCCATTTTTGGCCGGAATCGCTGTTTGGGAAAAGTCGCCGAAAATCGCCTCAAGTTGAGAGCGTTTTTTCGGACCGTGTTTCGGTGAAAAAAATAGGGTTTAGGGTTTAGGGTTTAGGGTTTAGGGTTTAAGGTTTAGGGTTTAGGGTTTAGGGTTTAGGGTTTAGGGTTTAGGGTTTATTTTTTTTTTTTGAAGCCACAGCCTCTCGGCTTGTGGAGTTTTATTAATAACATAAAAGGAAAACATGGGGCCCCATAGGGGAAGTACAAGCAGGGGGGAGACTTCCTATACCCCCACCTGACTACTCCTATTGAGGCAGGCCTCCTAGCCAGAATGTAAAAAGAAAGAACTAGCTAAAACTAGATATTCTATGATCATCATAGAGTTTATAATACACTCTATGATGATATGACAAATGATGATACTAACATAGAGAAAAACTAATATAAGAACAAAGCTATCTTCTACCTCGGCCTTATAAAGTCTTCAATACGGTGTACCTTTTCTTGTGCATCTTCCAAGTATGTATGAAATTGAATCATCCTTTACGTGCATATGTCATTACGGCGCTGCTTGCCTGTTCCTTGCTCTTCTACTTCTTCTTGGGCGGGTGTGAATGCCGTGCTATCTCCTGTTGATTCATTCATGTCATCGCATTCGACTTTCCATAGGTGCCTTTCCTTTGTCAAGCCCTCTAGAGTCGTCTTCATTGTCCGCAGACTTCCACCTCTTCATCATCACCCCATTTCCTCTCTTCACTACTAGCAAGTGGGTAAATCTAAGCACGCTTGATTTAGCACTACTAATTTGCTAGGAGGCGAAATCCGATGTGGTAGGAAAGATGGCATACTTGGCATTGGATTAGGTTGTGAATTATTAATTGAGTTTGGGCTTGAAATTGGGTTTGTGTATTTTATTGTTGTGGGCCCCGCGGGGAGTGTGTGGACTTGGGCTCGGGTGGGGGGCCGTGTGGGTGTGGGGCCGGGTTCCGGGTTGGGTTGGGCCGAGAGGGCTGCTTGGGTTGGGTGCTTGGGTTAGGGGTTTGTTTCGGGTAGGGTTCCGTTAGGGGTTTCTCGGTTAGGGTTTCCGGGTAGTGTAGGGTTAGGGTTTGACGGCGGCAAAGCTGAATTTGCGCCGGATTCCGGGGGGATTTTTGGTGGCGGGGCGTTTCCGGGATGCGTGATTTCCGGAGTAGGATTTTGTGGGGTCGGGTTCAGGGTCGGGTCTGACCCGGAATTGGGTAGAGTTGGGCAATTGTGCCCTAACCCCGGTTTAGGGTTAGGGTTAGGGGCGGCGTAAATAGGGTTTATTGGCGGTTCCGGTAGGATAGGTGGGTTTCCGGGGTGGTTTCTGACAGGGTTTCCGGTGGTTTGGGTCGCCGGAGCTGCGGTTTTTGGTTCCGGGTTGGGTGGGTTAGGGCTAGGGTTTCCCAACCCCGGTATTGGATTAGGGTTTATTGGGGCGGTATTAGGGTTTGGGCCTGATTCCGGGAGAATGGGCCGGTTTCCGGTAGGGTTTCCGGTAGGTGTCTCGACGGAAATTGGTTGATTTGATGGGGGGGCTGTGTTTCCGACGGCTGATGATGCCGGAATCACTGTTTCAGTCGGCAGAATGCCAATTTCAGTGAGGATTTGGGTGAGAATAGGCTGTTTTGAGGAAGAGGCTATATTTCCAACATCCGAAACCACTTGAGGGGTTGTTTCAGTCGCCGGAGTAGTATTTTCCATCAAATCCAAAGGTTGTTTTTGGTGGTTTTGTTTTTTTCTTTTGTGAGTTACGGTAGTCCATTCCTGGGGGGGGTTTGGGGCCGTAGGTAGTGGTTTTGGGTTAGGGTTTTGACGGCTAGGGTTTGTAGGGGGTAGAGTAGGGTTAGGAGCCTTACCTTTTGCCGCCGCCACCACTGAATCTTCACCGTGATTCCTCTTTTCCGGTTGCAATTCCGGGTGTTCCTTCCAACATCCTTGAAGATCATGTCCTTGCAACATACAAGTAGTGCAATATTTGGGTAGGAAATCATAACGAATCTTGTATGACATTGTTTCCATCTCCTCCCCATTCATGATTTGTATGTTATACCTTTGTGGGTGTTCTTGTAGCAAATCGGCTTCCACCTTGACCCTAGCACAACTAGGTCTTGTTTTGTTCAAAGTAGCCGCATCAATTGCAATTGGCCTCCCCACCGCCGAAGCTATGGAGAATAAAATCGATGGGACATAGAAATTGGGAGGTAAATTGGGGAAAGAAAGCCAAATTACCTCCATGCTTGTCTCTTCTTCCGGAGTAAACCCTATATCCCATTTGAAAGTTCTCATCAAGAAGGATTTGGAGTTCTCCTTTATCCAAAAATTAGGCCTTGACATCAAAGTGACATAGTCTTCTTCGATTGAACATCGAATCAACACATGCCTATTGTGCAAAAGCCCAATATTCACTTCCGCTTTCAATGAGCATTGCTTAGGAATAGCCGTCCTCAAGAAAGCAATAGATGGCATTCCATGACTAAACTTACCAACTACGGCATACTTCAAATCTTGTTGTTCCACCATAGATGCAACTTCTTGATTAGTAAACCGAATTGTTGGCTCGCCATGAAGGTAGGTGATTGGTTTTTGTGGAATTGAGGGAGTAGGGTTTCGGCCAAGAGAGTTCTCGGCCAAAACATTACCGCCACCAATTTTGTGGGTGTTGGTGACGATATTGGAGTAGGTTACGGGTGGGGGAGTGGTCGCCGGGAGTTGGGTGACCTCGGGAGGAGGCCACCCCGTAGCCGTCACGGCCAGAATGGCCGGAAAGTGGTCGAAAGCTAGGTGTAGGTGACACGCCGAAAATCGCCTCTCCTAGAGAGCGTTTTTTCGGACCGTGGGTTTAGGGTTTAGGGTTTAGGGTTTAGGGTTTAGGGTTTAGGGTTTAGGGTTTAGGGTTTAGGGTTTAGGGTTCAGGGTTTTTTTTTTTTTTTTTTTTGAAGCCACAGCCTCGCGGCTTGTGGTATTTTATTAATAATAATAAAGAAAGACAAGGGGCCCCAGAGGGGAAGTACAAGCAGGGGGGGACTAATCCTGTTACCCCACTAGACTATCCTATAAGGCCTAGCATTAAAATCTAACAAGAATGGAGAAAGAACGAACTTGACAAAACTAAGTATTCTATGATCATCATAGAGTTTATAATGCACTCTATGATGATATTACAAATGATAATGCTAACATAGTGAAGAAGTAATATAAGAGCGAAGATATGATCATCTACCTCCGGACTTATAAAATCCTCCACCTGCGGCATCACTTCCTTCTCGTCCTCCAAATAAGAGTAAAACTGAATCATTTCTTCTTGGAGTTGATAAGTGACTCGGGGGCCCAACATACTTTGAGGGATCCCTCATCTTTGACGCATCAAACTTGACTTTCTTCTTGGCTTCTCTCATTGGCATTTTCCTCACTTGTCGGCATCTTACCATCCCAGCTATTCTTCCTTGTGAGTCTTTTCTTTGAAGTCTGCACATTGCGAGCAGACAAATTCCCATTTTGAATGACAAGCATTCTTTCCGGGACAATGGAGTCTTCCTCGGCATCCGACCACTCGATGTGCTAGCTATATTACCAAAGGGATCGGACATTACTGTCTCTCGCTTGGCATGCCGTGTCTTTGCTTCGAATATTGCTCCCCCGAGTGTCTTGCCGCCCATCTCATCTACATTACCAGGCCCCCCCCGTGCGGGACCCTCTAGTAAGTGTACCGATCCGAGACGTCTTCAACAACAAGTGGTTCTCATCCTCCTCAATAGCCTCATCTATCTCGGGATCCATGATATCTGTTTCCGGTGCCGCTTCTTCATCATCTGTGTCCTCATCATAGAGTCCATAAGCATCATAGTCCCGGGAGTTATGTGCGGTGCTCGCTAGGTACCGGACCATTTCTTCTTCGTCCTCTCGTGGTTCCGCCCAATTCCACATACTCCTCTACACTCAGATATGGGTAGTAAAATTGCTTGTCTTCAACTGCAGCCTTAAAGGATTTCATTCCCAAGAAGTGTCCATGTTTCTCCATTTTCCTGTCAAAAGCTTGTCGAAGCAACATGATGTCTTCTATCTCCGAACCATCTCCTTCTTCCCCACTTCCTCTCCATCGGTCTCACACCATCGCTTTCTCTCACCGTCCGAGGGGCGGTCGTGGCGGTACTAACGAGAGGGAATGTCGGAATTGGCTTCATTTAAAGTGCAAGGTTGTGGAGGAAATGAGAAGGCATTTTTAAGCCAACTTTGAGTAGATGGGCTTTTTGTGATTGGGTTGTATTCTTGGGCTGTGGAATTAAGAATTGGCTTTGTAGGTGGGTTTGATGTTGAGCCCGTATCTGATATGGATTGTGGGCTTGGATTTTCGGATTGGGTATTTATGGATTGGGCCGAGAGGGGTTGGGTTGGGCCGAGGGGTTGGGCTCGGGGGTAGGGGTTGGGCTCGGGTTTGGGGGGGTAGGGTTAATTGAATTTGTGGGCTCGGGGGGTTCAGGGTTTAGGGTTCAGGGTTCAGGGTTTAGGGTTCAGGGTTTAGGGTTCAGGGTTCAGGGTTTAGGGTTCAGGGTTTAGGGTTCAGGGTTTAGGGTTTAGGGTTTAGGGTTTAGGGTTTAGGGTTAGGGTTCAGGGTTCAGGGTTCAGGGTTTAGGGTTTAGGTTTTTTTTTTTTTGAAGCCACAGCCTCTCGGCTTGTGGAGTTTTATTAATAACATAAAAGGAAAACATGGGGCCCCATAGGGGAAGTACAAGCAGGGGGGAGAATTCCTATACCCCCACCTGGCTACTCCTATTGAGGCAATCCTCCTATCCAGAATGCAAAAAGAAAGAACTAGCTAAAACTAGATATTCTATGATCATCATAGAGTTTATAATACACTCTATGATGATATTACAGATGATGATACTAACATAGAGAAAGACTAATATAAGAACAAAGCTATAATCTACCTCTGGCCTTATAAAGTCTTCAATACGATGTATCTTTTCTTGTGGGTCTTCCAAATATTCATGAAATTGAATCATCCCTTGCGTGCATAGGTCATCCGAGCTGCTGCCCTATTCCTTGCTCTTCTGCTTCTCCTTGGGCCGGATGTGAAAGCTGTACTATCTTCTGTTGATTCAATCATGTCATCTGTGGCCTGACTCACCATAGGTGCCTTTCCTTTTTGGGATCCTCTGGAGCTTTCTGCATTGTCTGCTACTTCTTCTTTTTCATCATCACCCCATTTCCTCCCTTCACTACTAGAAGTGGGTAAAACCAAGCTTGCTTGATTTAGCACTACTAGTTTGTTAGGAGGTGAAATCCGATGTGGTAGAAAAGATGGCATATTTGGTGTTGGAGTAGGCTTTGAATTAGTAATTGGATTTGGGCTTGAAATTGGATTTGTGTTTTTTGGTGTTGTGGGCCCCGCGGGAGTGTGAGGGTTTGGGCTCGGGTGGGGGGGCCGTGTGGGTGTGGGGCCGGGTAGCGGGCTGGGGGGGTCCGAGTGGGCTGCTTGGTTGGGTGCCGGGTCAGGGCTATGTCGGGTAGGGTTCCGGGTAGGGTTTTCTCGGGTAGGGTTTCCGGAATTTAGGGAATTAGGGTTTGGCGGCGGCAATTTCAGAATTGCGTCGGTTTCCGGGAGCACTTCCGGCGGTAGAGAAATTCCGGCAGGTGTGTTTTCCGGTGTGTGAATATTTGGTGGCGGGTCTGTCGTCGGGTCTGACCCGGAATTGGCCAAAGTGGTAGTTTGCCCTAATACCGGTTTAGGGTTAGGGTTAAGGGGGGCGGTATTAGGGTTTGGTTGGGTTTCCGGTAAGTTTGGGAGGGTTCCGGTAGTGATTCCGGTATGGTTTCCGGCAAGTACAATCGCCGGAGCTAGGGTTTGGATTTCGATTGGTTTTTTTCTGGATTTGGTGGTATGGGGCTAGGGTTTCCCACTCCCGGTTTTGGACTAGGGTTTTGGTAGGCGGTATTGTGGTTTAGGATATTTTCCGGGCTGCTGGGGTGGTTTCCGGTAGGGTTTCCGGGGGGCTTTTCGACTGAAATTGGCTGTCTTGACGTGGAGGCAATGTTTCCGGCATCCAGTGCCGCCGGAATTACTGTTTCCGACGTCAGGAAACCAATTTCAGTGAGGATTTGGTTGAGGATTGGCTGTTTTGATGAGGGGGGTTATTTCCGGTATTCAAGCTTGCCGGAATTGTTGTTTCAGTCGTCGGAATGGTATTTTTCATCGATTCCAAAGGCTGTTTTTGGTGGCTTTGAGATTTTCTTTTGTGGGTGACGGTAGACCATTCTTGGGCGGGATTTGGGGCCGTCGGGATTGGTTTTGGGGTAGGGTTTTGACGGCTAGGGTTTGTAGGGTGTGGAGTAGGGTTAGCAATCTTACCTTTTGCCGCCGCCGCCACTGTGCCATCACCGTCAGGCCTCCTTTCCGGTTGCAATTCCGGGTGTTCCTTCCAACATCCTTGAAGATCGTGTCCTTGCAACATACAAGTAGTACAATATTTGGGTAGGAAGTCATAACGAATCTTATATGAAATTGTTTCCATCTCCTCCCCCGTCATGATTTGTATGTTATACTTTTGAGGGTGTTCTTGTAGCAAATCGGCTTCCACCTTAACCCTAGCACAACTAGGTCTTGTTTTGTTCAAAGTAGCCGCATCAATTGCAATTGGTCTCCCAACCGCCGAAGCTATGGAGAATAAAATCGATGGGACATAGAAATTGGGAGGTAAATTGGGGAATGAAAGCCAAATTACCGCCATGCTTGTCTCTTCTTCCGGAGTAAACCATATATCCCATTTGAAAGTTCTCATCAAAAAGGATTTGGAGTTCTCCTTTATCCAAAAATTAGGCCTTGACATCAAAGTGACATAGTCTTCTTCGATTGAACATCGAATCAACACATGCCTATTGTGCAAAAGCCCAATATTCACTTCCGCTTTCAATGAACATTGCTTTGGAATAGCCGTCCTCAAGAAAGCAATAGGGGGCATTCCATGACTAAACTTACCAACTACGGCATACTTCAAATCTTGTTGTTCCACCATAGATGCAACTTCTTGATTAGTAAACCGAATTGTTGGCTCGCCATGAAGGTAGGTGATTGGTTTTTGTGGAATTGGGGGAGTAGGGTTTCGGCTAAGAGGAGTCTCGGCCAAGCCATTACCGCCGCCAACAGTAGGGTTTTGTGGGGTGGGGATCGTGTGGGTGACGATGTTGGCGTATGTGGGGGGTGTATAAATGGTCGCCGGAGGCTGGACGACCTCGGGAGGAGGCCGTCCAGTGGTTGCCGTGGCCAGAATGGCCGGAAATTGAGTTTCGCAAGATTTGATGTCACGCCGGAAATCGCCCTCTTCTAGAGAGCGTTTTCCCAAGCGTGTTTCGGTGAAAAGTGGGGTTTAGGGTTTAGGGTTTTGGGGTTTAGGGTTTAGGGTTTAGGGTTTAGGGTTTAGGGTTTAGGGTTTAGGGTTTAGGGTTTAGGGTTTAGGGTTTAGGGTTTAGGGTTTAGGGTTTAGGGTTTAGGGTTTAGGGTTTAGGTTTTTTTTTTTTTGAAGCCACAGCCTCGCGGCTTGTGGAATTTTATTAATAATAAAATAAAAGACAAGGGGCCCCAAAGGGGAAGTACAAGCAGGGGGGAGAGTTCCTATTACCCACGAGACTATCCTAAGAGGCCTAAAAGAAATAAAAGAAATCTAACCTGAATGTAGAAAAAAGGAACTTGAGATAATCAAGTATTCTATGATCATCATAGAGTTTATAATACACTCTATGATGATATTACAAATGATGGTACTAACATAAAGATAGGATAATATAAGTACAAAGCTAATGTCTACCTCTGAGCTTATAAAATCCTCAATATGATGTACCTTTTCCTGTTGCTCTTCCAAATATTCTTGAAATTGGATCATTTCTTTGCTTTGGAACGTGTGGTGATCGCTGTGGTAGCTGTAGCCATTGTCCTCTTCTTTGCTTGCTTTTTGTTGGACTTTGCTTCAAATCTTCTTTGTTCTTGTCTGCACCTTTCCATGTATTCCACATGTGGCAAGTTCATGAGTGCTACAAACTCATCATCTGTCATATCCGGATGATATGCATTTTTGAAGGCATAGAATTGTTTGTAGGTCATGTTGTTTCTGTAGATGGGGGCCCCCTCGTCCGATTCCGCCAAGCGCTCATACTCATCAAGCCCATCATATCCGCCACTAGCAGCTGCTTCCGCAATTTGACTAGAGATAGATTCAATTGACTCATCTTCTCCAAATCCCATTGCCGCAACCGATGCCTCAATCTCCTCATTTTCTTTCTCATTGTCACACCATCTCCTTCTCCGACTACTACTAGTCGAACTTGAGGATCCTTTCGCGGGGAATGAGAATGCTTTTTTCACCCATTCCTCAGCGACAGGAGCCTTAGTTTTAGGTGTGAATTCACTAGAAGAAGAGATAGGTCTTTTACCTGATTTTGTCGCAGTGTACACAGTTCCATCCAAAGCAGCCACAAAGTCAGGATTGGCTACGGTAATAGCCATGCAATTAGAGCCCTCGGTGGATGATTCAACAACGACTTGCCTTCTACCCGCTGTACCAGTGATTTCAAATGTCTCATACTCTTGAGTCTGCACAATAATATTCTGCCTTGGGGTGCTTATTGGGCTCGGGTTTGGGTTCGTGGGTGGGCTCGGTTTTGGGTGAAATTGGGCTTGGGTTATTAGGGTTTGGGTTCGGTTGGGGAGGGTTGCGGGTAGTTGCGGGTGGGGTCGGGTTAGGCGGGTCCCGGGGGCGTAGTATATGTGGGCCAGGTCGAAATATATTGGTAGGGTCGGGTTGGGTTGTGGGCGGGTTGGCCGAGTAGTGGGGGCCGGGCCGAAACTGTTTGGGCTTGGGTTTGGTTTTGTGTGGGGGTGTTACGGGTCGGGTTGTGGGTGATGGGTCCGAATTTTGTGGATTTTTTTCTGGTGGGGTGGCGTCCGAGGAGGTTTCCGGGAAGGGGTTTCCGGTAGGTGGTTTAGGGTTTTGGGGATTGGGGGTTTCGGGTAGAGCGGTATTAGGGTTAGGGTTAGGGTTAGGGGTTTGGGCCATTCCGCTAGGGTTTGGCCCACGGCCACCACACCACATGCTAGGGTTTCGGGTGGGTGGGCTGCCTGGATGGGAGAGGGTGCTGGTAGGGTTCCGGTGGGGTCGCCGGCGCCGCCTAGGGTTCCGGTGGGGTTTCCGGCGCCGCCAAGGATTCCGGTAGGGTTTCCGGCGTCGGAAATCTCAAAAAAGGTATTTTTTTGTAGGATTGTATTTTCCGTCGCCTGGACAGTGTTTCCGACGCCAGTGACGTCGTGTTTACTGTTCCAGTCGCCGGAATAGGGGTTTCTAGCGAATTGGATGGGTTTTTTGTGTTTTGGGGTGGGTTTGGGTTGCCTTTTCTAGTGGTTTTCCGTCTGTGGTTGACGGTTTGCCATTCGGAATTGGTAGGGTGAGAGGTAGAAGAGAGGGGGGGATGAGTAGGGTGGTGAGACTTACTTTTTTCTCCTCCTGCCGCCGTCAAACCTCTTGCCACCGCCGGATTCTCCTTGTTTGGTCTCAATTCCGGATTGAGTTTCCAACATCCAATTGAGTCATGTCCTTGTAGCTTGCAGTTGGTACAATATTTGGGCAAGAAATCATATCTAATCTTTTGTTGTGTAGATGTAATTTCCGCCCCTTCACCCACTTGAATTAATACACTCTTGGGATGGACTTTAAGCAAATCAACTTCTACCTTAACTCTAGCACTACTAGGCCTTGTTTTATTCCTTGTAGCCGAGTCTATAGATATAGGCTTGCCCACCGAAGCCGCCATGGAGAAAAGAGAGGATTCACCATGGAAGTGTGGGGGCAATCCAGGGAAGGAAATCCAACCATAAGCAAAACGTGTCTCCTCCTCCGGATTGAAAGTAACATCCCATTTGAAAGTTCTCATCAAGTAGGGCTTGTTCTTCTCCTTTATTTCAAAGGTTTGTCTTGACATCAAAGTATCATAATCCTCCGCAATCGTGCATCGAATCAAGACATGTCTATCACAAAGCAATCCAATATTCACCTCCGCCTTCAAACCACATTGCTTTGGAATCAAGGTTCTCAATAAACCAATTTCGGGCCAACCATGGCTAAACTTGCCTATGACCGCAAGATTTAATTCTTGTTGATGTATCATCACCTCCACTTCTTTCTTCTCAAACCTAACAGTAGGCTCACCATGTAGGTATACAATCGGCTTGATTGGAATCGAAATGGACATGGGAGAGGTAGTGCCGCAATGGCTAGAGTTTCCGCCATTGTTGGCAGTTTCGGGAGATGACAAAACCGGGATGGTGGGGGATGATTTGAGGACGTTGGAGTAGTTGAGGGGGTGCGCGGGGATGGGAGGGTGGTGGCCGACCTCAGGAGGAGGCCGGCCAGTGGCCGGAATGGCCATTTTTGGCCGGAATCGCTGTTTGGGAAAAGTCGCCGAAAATCGCCTCAAGTTGAGAGCGTTTTTTCGGACCGTGTTTCGGTGAAAAGTGGGGTTTAGGGTTTAGGGTTTAGGGTTTAGGGTTTAGGGTTTAGGGTTTAGGGTTCAGGGTTTAGGGTTTAGGGGGTTTAGGGTTTAGGGTTTAGGGTTTAGGGTTTAGGGTTTAGGGTTTAGGGCTTAGGGCTTAGGGCTTCGTGGCTTCTTAGGGTTCGGGCTTAGGTTCGGGGTTCGGGGTTTAGGGTTTAGGGTTCGTGGTTTAGGGTTTAGGGTTCGTGGTTCGTGGTTCGGGGTTCGTGGTTCGTGGTTCGGTGGTTCGTGGTTCGTGGTTCGGTGGTTCGTGGTTCGTGGTTCGTGGTTCGGTTCGGTTCGAGTGGTCTCGTGGTTCGTGGTTCGTGGTTCGGTGGTTCGTGGTTCGTGGTTCGTGGTTCGTGGTTCGTGGTTCGTGGTTCGTGGTTCGTGGTTCGTGGTTCGTGGTTCGTGGTTCGTGGTTCGTTCGGTTCGTGGTTCGTTCGTGGTTCGTGGTTCGTGGTTCGTGGTTCGTGGTTCGTGGTTCGTGGTTCGGTTCGGGTGGTTCGTGGTTCGTGGTTCGTGGTTCGGTTCGTGGTTCGTGGTTCGTGGTTCGTGGTTCGTGTTCGGGTTCGGGTCTCGTGTTCTGTGGTTCGTGGTTCTGGGTTCGTGGTTCGTGGTTCGTTCGGGTCGGGTTCGTGGTTCGTGTTCGAGGTTCGTGGTTCTTCGGTTCGTGGTTCGAGTCGGTTCGGTTCGGTTCGTGGTTCGAGTGGTCGGTTCGTTCGGTTCGAGTTCGTTCGGTTCGTGGTTCGTGGTTCGTGGTTCGGTTCGAGGTTCGGTTCGTGGTTCGTTCGGTTCGTGGTTCGGGTTCGTGGTTCGGTTCGGTTCGTGGTTCGTGGTTCGTGGTTGTGGTTCGTGGTTCGTGTTCAGTGTTCGTGGTTCGTGGTTCGGGTTTAGGGTTTAGGGTCGGGTTTAGGGTTTAGTGGTTCGTGGTTCGTGTTCGTGGTTCGAGGTTCGTGGTTCGTGGTTCGTGGTTCGGGTTTAGGTTCGGGTTCGGTTTAGGGTTTAGGGTTTGGGTTTAGGGTTCGGGTTCGGGTTCGGGTTTAGGGTTTAGGGTTTAGGTTTAGGGTTTAGGGTTTAGGGTTTAGGGTTTAGGGTTTAGGGTTTAGGGTTTAGGGTTTAGGGTTTAGGGTTTAGGGTTTAGGTTTAGGGTTTAGGTTTAGGTTTAGGGGTTTAGGGTTTAGGGTTTTTTTTTTTTTTTTTGAAGCCACAGCCTCTCGGCTTGTGGAGTTTTATTAATAACATAAAAGGAAAACATGGGGCCCCATAGGGGAAGTACAAGCAGGGGGGAGAATTCCTATACCCCCACCTGGCTACTCCTATTGAGGCAGGCCTCCTAACCAGAATGCATAAAGAAAGAACTAGCTAAAACTAGATATTCTATGATCATCATAGAGTTTATAATACACTCTATGATGATATTACAGATGATGATACTAACATAAAGAAAAACTAATATAAGAACAAAGCTATCTTCTACCTCTGGCCTTATAAAGTCTTCAATACGGTGTACCTTTTCTTGTGCATCTTCCAAGTATGTATGAAATTGAATCATCCTTTACGTGCATATGTCATTCGTCGCTTGCCTGTTCCTTGCTCTTCTACTTCTTCTTGGGCCGGATGTGAATGCCGTGCTCTCTTCTGTTGATTCATTCATGTCATCAGCATTCTGACTTTCCATAGGTGCCTTTCCTTTGTCAAGCCCTCTTGAGCTGTCTTCATTGTCCGCAACTTCCAGCTCTTCATCATCACCCCATTTCCTCTCTTCACTACTAGCAGTGGGTAAATCTAAGCACGCTTGATTTAGCACTACTAATTTGCTAGATGGCGAAATCCGATGTGGTAGAAAGGTTGGCATAGTTGGTATTGGATTAGGTTGGGAATTATTAATTGGATTTGGGCTTGAAATTGGGTTTGTGTATTTTAGTGTTGTGGGCCCCGCGGGTGTGTGTGGACTTGGGCTCGGGTGGGGGGGCCGTGTGGGTGTTGGGCCGGGTTCCGGTTGGGTGGGGCCGAGTGGGCTGCTGGTTTGGGTGCCGGGTTAGGGCTGTTTCGGGTAGGGTTTTCTCGGTTAGGGTTTCCGGGTAGTAGAGGGTTAGGGTTTGGTGGCGGCAAATCGAAATTTGCGCCGGATTCCGGGGGTTTCTGGTGGTGGGCTGTTTCCGGGGGCCATAATTTCCGGAATAAGATTTTGTGGGGTCGGGTTCGGGGTCGGGTTTGACCCGAAATTGGGTGGAAGTGGGCACAGTGTGCCCTAACCCCGGTTTAGGGCTAGGGTTATTGCCGACGGTATTAGGGTTCAGCGGTGGTTCCGGTAGAATAGGTAGGTTTCCGGGATGTTTTCCGATGGGGTTTCCGGTAGTTTGTGTCGCCAGAGTTGCGTTTTTGAGAAGTGATTCCGGGTTAGGTGGGTTAGGGTTAGGGTTTACCAAACCCGGTATTGGGTTAGGGTTTATTGGGGCGGTATTAGGGTTTGGGCCTGTTTCCGGGAGAATGAGGTGGTTTCCGGTAGGGTTTCCGGTGGGTATATCGACGGAAATTGGCTGATTTGACGGGGGTCAGTTTCCGACGGCTAATGACGCCGAATCACTCGTTTCGATCGACGAAAGCCAATTTCAGTGAGGATTTGGGTGAGAATAGGCTGTTTTGAGGAAGAGGCTATATTTCCGACATCCAAAACCACCTGAGGGGCTGTTTCAGTCGCCGGAATAGTATTTTCCATCAAATCCAAAGGCTGTTTTTGGGTGTTTTGTTTTTTTCTTTTGTGAGTTACGGTGGTCCATTCCTGGGGGTGGTTTGGAGCCGTAGGTAGCGGTTTTGGGTTAGGGTTTTGACGGCTAGGGTTTGTAGGGGGTAGAGTAGGGTTAGGAGCCTTACCTTTTGCCGCCGCCACCACTGCATCTTCACCGTGATTCCTCTTTTCCGGTTGCAATTCCGGGTGTTCCTTCCAACATCCTTGAAGATCGTGTCCTTGCAACATACAAGTAGTACAATATTTGGGTAGGAAATCATAACGAATCTTATATGAAATTGTTTCCATCTCCTCCCCATTCATGATTTGTATGTTATACTTTTGTGGGTGTTCTTGTAGCAAATCGGCTTCCACCTTGACCCTAGCACAACTAGGTCTTGTTTTGTTCAAAGTAGCCGCATCAATTGCAATTGGCCTCCCCACCGCCGAAGCTATGGAGAACAAAATCGATGGGACATAGAAATTGGGAGGTAAATTCGGGAATGAAAGCCAAATTACCGCCTTGCTTGTCTCTTCTTCCGGAGTAAACCATATATCCCATTTGAAAGTTCTCATCAAAAAGGATTTGGAGGGTTTAGGGTTTAGGGTTTAGGGTTTAGGGTTTAGGGTTTAGGGTTTAGGGTTTAGGGTTTAGGGTTTAGGGTTTAGGGTTTAGGGTTTAGGGTTTAGGGTTTAGGGTTTAGGGTTTAGGGTTTAGGGTTTAGGGTTTAGGGTTTTTTTTGAAGCCACAGCCTCTCGGCTTGTGGAGTTTTATTAATAACATAAAAGAAAAACATGGGGCCCCATAGGGGAAGTACAAGCAGGGGGGGAGACTTCCTATACCCCCACCTGGCTACTCCTATTGAGGCAAGCCTCCTAGCCAGAATGTAAAAAGAAAGAACTAGCTAAAACTAGATATTCTATGATCATCATAGAGTTTATAATACACTCTATGATGATATGACAAATGATGATACTAACATAGAGAAAAACTAATATAAGAACAAAGCTATCTTCTACCTCTGGCCTTATAAAGTCTTCAATACGGTGTACCTTTTCTTGTGCATCTTCCAAGTATGTATGAAATTGAATCATCCTTTACGTGCATATGTCATTCTGGCTGCTTGCCTGTTCCTTGCTCTTCTACTTCTTCTTGGGCCGGGTGTGAATGCCGTGCTATCTTCTGTTGATTCATTCATGTCATCAGCATTCTGACTTTCCATAGGTGCCTTTCCTTTGTCAAGCCCTCTAGAGCTGTCTTCATTGTCCGCAGCTTCCACCTCTTCATCATCACCCCATTTCCTCTCTTCACTACTAGCAGTGGGTAAATCTAAGCACGCTTGATTTAGCACTACTAATTTGCTAGGAGGCGAAATCCGATGTGGTAGGAAAGATGGCATACTTGGCATTGGATTAGGTTGTGAATTATTAATTGAGTTTGGGCTTGAAATTGGGTTTGTGTATTTTATTGTTGTGGGCCCCGCGGGAGTGTGTGGACTTGGGCTCGGGTGGGGGGGCCGTGTGGGTGTGGGGCCGGGTTCCGGGTTGGGTTGGGCCGAGAGGGCTGCTGGGTTGGGTTGGGTGCGGGTTAGGGTTTTTTCGGGTAGGGTTCCGGTTAGGGGTTTCTCGGTTAGGGTTTCCGGGTAGTGTAGGGTTAGGGTTTGACGGCGGCAAAGCGAATTTGCGCCGGATTCCGGGGGTTTTTTGGTGGCGGGGCGTTTCGGGATGCGTGATTTCGGAGTAGGATTTTGTGGGGTCGGGTTCGGGGTCGGGTCTGACCCGGAATTGGGTAGAGTTGGGCAATTGTGCCCTAACCCCGGTTTAGGGTTAGGGTTAGGGGCGGCGGAATTAGGGTTTATTGGTGGTTCCGGAAGGATAGGTGGGTTTCCGGGGTGGTTTCTGACAGGGTTTCCGGTGGTTTGGGTCGCCGGAGTCTGCGGTTTTTTGGTTCCGGTTGGGTGGGTTAGGGCTAGGGTTTCCCAACCCCGGTATTGGATTAGGGTTTATTGGGGCGGTATTAGGGTTTGGGCCTGATTCCGGGAGAATGGGCCGATTTCCGGTAGGGTTTCCGGTAGGTGTCTCGACGGAAATTGGCTGATTTGATGGGGGGGCTGTGTTTCCGACGGCTGATGATGCCGGAATCACTGTTTTCGATCGGCGAAATGCCAATTTCGGTGAGGATTTGGGTGAGAATAGGTCTGTTTTGAGGAAGAGGCTATATTTCCAACATCCGAAACCACTTGAGGGGCTGTTTCAGTCGCCGGAGTAGTATTTTCCATCAAATCCAAAGGTTGTTTTTGGTGGTTTTGTTTTTTTCTTTTGTGAGTTACGGTAGTCCATTCCTGGGGGGGGTTTGGGGCCGTAGATAGTGGTTTTGGGTTAGGGTTTTGACGGCTAGGGTTTGTAGGGGGTAGAGTAGGGTTAGGAGCCTTACCTTTTGCCGCCGCCACCACTGAATCTTCACCGTGATTCCTCTTTTCCGGTTGCAATTCCGGGTGTTCCTTCCAACATCCTTGAAGATCATGTCCTTGCAACATACAAGTAGTGCAATATTTGGGTAGGAAATCATAACGAATCTTGTATGACATTGTTTCCATCTCCTCCCCATTCATGATTTGTATGTTATACCTTTGTGGGTGTTCTTGTAGCAAATCGGCTTCCACCTTGACCCTAGCACAACTAGGTCTTGTTTTGTTCAAAGTAGCCGCATCAATTGCAATTGGCCTCCCCACCGCCGAAGCTATGGAGAATAAAATCGATGGGACATAGAAATTGGGAGGTAAATTGGGGAAAGAAAGCCAAATTACCGCCATGCTTGTCTCTTCTTCCGGAGTAAACCCTATATCCCATTTGAAAGTTCTCATCAAGAAGGATTTGGAGTTCTCCTTTATCCAAAAATTAGGCCTTGACATCAAAGTGACATAGTCTTCTTCGATTGAACATCGAATCAACACATGCCTATTGTGCAAAAGCCCAATATTCACTTCCGCTTTCAATGAACATTGCTTAGGAATAGCCGTCCTCAAGAAAGCAATAGATGGCATTCCATGACTAAACTTACCAACTACGGCATACTTCAAATCTTGTTGTTCCACCATAGATGCAACTTCTTGATTAGTAAACCGAATTGTTGGCTCTCCATGAAGGTAGGTGATTGGTTTTTGTGGAATTGAGGGAGAAGGGTTTCGGCCAAGAGAGTTCTCGGCCAAACCATTACCGCCGCAAGCATTGTGGGTGTTGGTGACAATTTGGGAGTATGTTACGGGTTGGGGGATGGTCGCCGGGGGTTGGGTGACCTCGGGAGGAGGCCACCCTGTATCAATCACGGCCAGATTGGCCGGAATTTGGACCGAAGGTGTGGGTAGATGACACGCCGAAAATCGCCTCTCCTAGAGAGCGTTTTTTCGGACCGTGTTTCGGTGGGGTTTAGGGTTTAGGGTTTAGGGTTTAGGGTTTAGGGTTTAGGGTTTAGGGTTTAGGGTTTAGGGTTTAGGGTTTAGGGTTTAGGGTTTAGGGTTTAGGGTTTAGGGTTTAGGGTTTAGGGTTTAGGGTTTAGGGTTTAGGGTTTAGGGTTTAGGGTTTAGGGTTTTTTTTTTTTTTTAAGCCACAGCCTCGCGGCTTGTGGTATTTTATTAATAATAAATAAGAAAGACAAGGGGCCCCAAAGGGGAAGTACAAGCAGGGGGGACTCATCCTATTACCCCACTAGACTATCCTATAAGGCCTAATACTAGAAAAATCTAACAAGAATGTAGAAAAAAAGAACTCGACAAGACCAAATATTCTATGATCATCATAGAGTTTATAATACACTCTATGATGATATTACAAATGATGATGCTAACATAGTGAAGAAATAATATAAGCACGCAAGTACGATTATTTACCTCGGGCCTTATAAAATCCTCCATCTGCGGCATCGCTTCCTTATCAATCTCCAAATATTCCTGGAATTTAATCATAATCACAATCGTAATCAAACTCTCCAGGAATACGATAGGGGTTTCTTTCTCTGGCTTTTTCATTTTCTCTGGCGCATCTCCACTCAAACATCTTCTTCTTTTTTGCACTGATTGCCCCGACCCGCTCAAAAAAAAAAAAAAAGCTTCAATGGCAATTGGTGAAGGCTCCTTCTCTTGAGCAACTAGTTGTCCTGGCTGGTCTACCGAGGCATCCTCACCCAATTCCTGCTCCTCTACATCCATTTCTTCCTCCTCTACCTTATCCCCATCTGCCTCCTCATCGGTTACATCCTCTCCTGTCTCTCACACCATTTCCTCCTAGCACTAGAAGTGACTGACGGGGTCCTGGTATGGCTGGCGGATGGGATGTCAGAGTTGGATTTATTAAGGGTACAGGGCTGAGATGAAAGTGATAGATGTGGGTCAAAGGGGATTGGATTGTATGCTAAGGTCTGCGGGATTTAGTTTTGCTTGTGAATTTGGGTTGAAATTGGAGCCCGAATCTGAGAGGGAAGGGCTTGCATTATTGGGTTGGATAAGTTGTGTATTTGGGCTTGGATTCGGAGTAGGTATAATTGGGCTTGGGTTGGACGAGAGTGGGCTCGGGTTGGGGGGATGCGGGTGGGCTAGGGGTGTCGGGTTAGGGCTTGGGTGGGACACCCAATTAGGGGAACGGGTAGGGTTTCGATTGGGCTTCCGAAAACCACCAACGACGGTGGTTTAGGGTTTTGGGTTAGTGGTGGCGGGTGGTTTTGGGTGGGTGGTTTCGGCAAACCGGTGGGGTTTCCGATGGGGGGGGGTCCGATGGGGGGTACGGGTAAGTAATCGGTGGGTCGGGATTCCGGGTCGGATAGGGCTAGCGGTTTGGGTGGTGTCGGGTAGGGTTTACGTGCCCGAAACCGCCGACGATAGCGGTTTAGGGCACGAGTGGGTGGCGGTGGTTAGGGTTAGGGTTTGTTGGGGGCGATATCGGTAAACCGAGAATGGTTTCCGATCTTTTGGAGTTCGGTGGGGTTGGGTGGGTCAAAAGATGGGTCGAGTTTCCGGGTCGGGTAGGGTTTCCAATCGGGTAGGGTTTTACGGAGTGACGGCTAGGGTTTCCATCGGCGAATCGGCGGTATTTCGCTGATTTCCGATGGACCGAGTAGGGTTTCCGGTAACTTTGTCGGCATGGTTTTGAGTGGCGATGGGTTGTGGGGATTCGGTGTCAATGTTTCCGATGGCCAACACCGCCGGAATCATCGTTCCGATATCAATCCCACCGTTTTTTGTGGGGTTTGAGGGCTGTTTTTGTTTGCGATTTTTGTATGGTTTTCTACGGACGGTAATCCACTCTTTGTCAGTGGTAGGGTTGGTGGCCGGAGGTGGGGGGATGTGGGGTTGGCGGCTAGGGTTTGCAGAAGAGGAGATAGGTTTAGAATTACCTTGTGTCGCCTCCTGAACCTCGCCGCTGCCTCCATCCTTTGCTTTTTCCGGCAACAAATCTGGATGCACCTTCCAACACCCATTTTCATCATGTCCTTGAAGTTTGCAATGGGTGCAATACTTTGGGAGAAAGTCATATCGATAAGGATACCATTTCGATGTAGCTTTCTCCCCTCCTCCAACTCTAATCTGAAATTTTGAGGGGTGTTCCTTTAACAAATCAATCTCCACCTTTACCCTAGCACAACTAGGCCGAGATTTGTTCTTGGTAGCGACATCAATAGCCAATGGCTTTCCCACGTACCGCCGCAAAGGAGAAAAGATGAGGTTCATTGTAAAAATTTGGTGCCAAACCTGGAAACGAAATCCAAGTGTGGGCGATACTCGATTCCTCTTCCGCATTAAACCATGGCTCCCATTTGAAGGTTCTCATAGGGTGATATTTTCGATTTTCTTGAATGAGAAAACATGGCTTTGACATCAAAGTCACATAATCTTCAAATAAAGAACATCGAATTAGAACATGGCGATTGCAAAGCAACCCAATCTTAACCTCCGCCTTTAATTCACATT